>OX422210.1:315471445-320471445 GCA_949130495.1 Sambucus nigra | reverse complement strand
AGGAAGCCAAGCGCCATACCGATCGGCACCTCCCCCTACCATACCGATCGGCACTGACTCCTCACCTTCCCGAGGCAGTCCAAAAGTCCGTGTCACTGCCGAATGGCACCCCTCATACCATGCCGATCGTCACCCCCCTTAAATTTCGTACAGAAATTCCCAAAAAATACCAGAAATTCCCAAAAAATCATCGAAAAATTCCTGAAAATCCCAGGATGGATTTTGAACATTTTCACCAAGAAAACTTTGCATTCCCTCAGGCGGAACCCCTCTTCCCCAGCGGAATCCTCAAAAACCAAGTGAAACTCCTCTCGATAAAACTTCGGATCACCTGATCACTTCCCCAGCGAAATTCTTTTACAGCACCGAAATAGGTTGTTCCCCCCCTGCGAGGCCTCCTAAAAGCTTCCCCAGCTATCAACTCCTCAGCTTAGATCAAAATCACAAAGCTCTTTCTCCAGCAGAATCAAATTCCAATCTTTATCTACTCTTGGGTCAGAATTCGCCCCGATCTTGGATCGTCACCTGAGTTAGGTCAGAATTGACCACGGTCCTCGGTCGTCACCACTCTTTAGGTCAGAATTGACCTCGATTATTAGACCTTCACCCTAAGCCCGTAGAATTAGATTTGACCCGTAGAATCGGTCACCCTCATCACTAAAGCCCACAGATTCAACTTTGATCCACAAAATTGATCATCCCCAGCACACTCCTTAGGTCCTCAGAATCGGCTTCGACCCTCTGAATCAGTCATACTCCCTCAAAATCATCATGTGGTGTCTATTCGACGGTCATCATTTGTTCCAAACTCACCCATCGAGGGGCTTTGTAGACACCCCATTCTATTACCCCCTAACTCTCCTTAGGTCCCTAGTACCTCCCCTCATCACTACAAACCTAGGTCATGTCCCGAATACTGACCTGGAAGCCATCGGGCACTCCCCGGCTCAGTTTGACCCAAAAGTCAAACTCTTCATCTTGATCGAGACTCAATGAATATTTGAAGGGCACTGTATCCCCTTTCCAACAGTCTGTCTCGTGCATAATTTTGACTTTCCATGCGGACGAACGATCCGTTTGACTCTGAGAGGTCATCGAATGCTTCTCGGGCTCGGTTGACCAAAGTCAACTATCCAAACCGGGTCAAACTCTTTGGAATGTCGAAGTACATCTCCTAACCTTTCCAACGGTCTGCCCCATGCACAATTCGGACTTACCATGTGGGTGAACGATCCGTTTGCGTCCGAACGATTCCCCGTCCAATGGACCGATAAACGCTTTCGAGCCATATTTGACCCAAATTCAACTCCCGAACCCGGGAGTGGTCCCAAGGACTTTCGAAGGGATCTAAATTACCTTTCCAATGGTATGCCCCGTGCATGATTCTGACCAACGGTTTGCCCTCGGCGGCCGATTTTCTGAAAAAGCCTGAAGCGCACTGCCAATTGGCAGGTTCCAGACCCTGCCTATTGGCACCTGCCGATAGGTAGTGGCATGACAATGTCGATCGGCATTCGCCTGGGGATATAAAAGGAGGTCTTCACCTCATTTGCATGAGGAGCCCAGATCTGATAAAAATCTCTCTGAACGAATCCCAAAAACCTCTCTCGAAGCCAGCGTGATTTCAACTTCCAAATCCCTTTTTAACTTCCACTTTTCATCAAACTTGGTGAATTAACTACTCTCCATCATCATCCAAGTGCAAGGGCTGCTCTCCAACATTCAAGATCAAGCTCAAGATCTTCAAGAAGGTCCAACTTTCTCAAACTCTCTCTTAAATTCTCTTAAATTCCCAATAACTTGTTTTCTTACTTAGCACTTTTATTATCTCATCTCACACATCCTAAATATACTTTTTATTTAGTATTATTGCACATCTCATATTTTCATATAAATAAAAACCCAAAAAAAATAAGAAAAAGAGGGTTTGCTCATAAATTCCAAGTAGGGATTCTCACACTTTTTTCACACTTTTCTCACAACTAAAACACTTTTTCCACACACACACACACACTCGCAAATAAGAGATCCCCATTTGGATTTATGGGATAAACCCCACCCCTCGTTTTGTATGCGAACTACGTGGACTTTGATGCCTTTATAGGCTATGTAGGCGTCTCGGGGTAAAACCCGAGACTCGAGTCCTTTTTCTCACTTTTTATCTTATCTTCTATCTTCTCTAAATCCATTTTCCTTATATTCTATATATACTTGTTCTTAGTGACGTCTTACCCCATATGCGTTATCGTTCCATTATAACGATCAACGTAAGGGTAATCGCGTAAATATTACTTTCTAATATTATTCTTATACCTTCCTACGGATGACTCGCTTTATCTTTTCCATGATACAAGTCGAGGATTCTTATCTCCATTCTATATATACACATGCACACATAACACGGGGGAAATATAAAGGAAAATAGAAAATATCCATGAGAGACCGAAAGGGCGGAATGGGTGCCTAACACCTTCCCATTTCGTAACCAAGCCTCTGAACCCTTCTTGAATCATTTATGTTTCGCACGCACCAGTATGTCTTTGGATGCCATCCTTCGGGGTGGCTTCCCCTTTTTCTTTTATCTGTTTTGAGTAAAATAGACTGGCGACTCTGAATCTCTTTATATTTTTACACCACATCTCAAACGACGCCGGCCAAAGCGCTCTCCCGAGAGGGACGTGCGGGACCTGAAAGATCCTTTTCCTTCGCGGCGGGGATCGGGGATGGCCGCAGTTACCATAATCAAGGGCCTAGACAAAATATGAAACTCAAGAACCACCGGAAGTGGAATAATCACAATATTAAAGAGAAATAGAAGTCAAATCAACATAATCCAAATGATAGTTGCTATAGATGTGGCCGCAGTGGGAATTGGACACGTACCTGTCGTTCGTCCAAGAAAGTTGTGAAAAAATATCAAGCCTCGAAAAAAAAAGCAGAGACAAATATTGTGGAAGATCCTGAACACAGTTGGAAACTTGACGATACTCATCTCAATTTCAATGATTTTTTTGAAGATGATGATGGAAATTCTATTGATGATGACACATTTGATAACATACTTGGAGAACCACTAGAGACGGTCCTGAAGACCTAAATGATTATGCTTTATTTATTTATTTATCTACTTTATCTTTTCTAATTGAGACATTAGTAGTTTATCATTAGAGCGTAGATAATTTTATTTAATATCTTTATTTTGAGAATTTATTAGTTAATGGAATGGTTTAGATCATTTTTTTTATGCTTATATGATTAATGGATTGAATTTAAATTTATATTTAATTATATTAAAGGTATGGAGCCGAAAATAATCGCAAGCGATGACACTTGCCTAGTAGACAGTGGGACAACCCACACCAATTTAAAAAACCAAATGTTTTTCTCAGACTTGGTACACAATACAGCGAATGTTTCCACTATAGCTATTCCTGCTAAGATTATTGAATGTTTCGGAAGTGCCCATGTGGTGTTACCTAATGGTACCCACTTATTCATAAATAATGTTATATACGCAAGAAATTCCAGACGAAATTTATTGAGTTTTAAGGACATAAGAGTGAATGGGTATCATATTAAAACATGTAATAAAGGTAATAAATAGTTCCTTTGCATTACTTCTAGTGTTGGAAGCCAGAAGCTCACATTAGAGAAAGTATCTTCATTATCCATGGGGTTATACCATACAACAATTAATGTTGTAGAATCACATACAATCACGAGTCGGAAGCTCAATGATCTTTATAATTTAATATTGTGGCATGATCGATTGGGTCACCCTGGATTAAAAATGTTGCGTCGAATCATAAACAACACATATGGTCACTCTTTAACAAACAAACAACTTACCTTACCTGATGATCATTTTTGCACCCCTTGTTCTCAAGGTAAATTAATCACTAAATCATCTTTTCTCAAAATAGCTTCTAAGTCACCATCCTTTTTACAAAGGATTCAAGGGGATATTTGTGGGACCATCCACCTTTTTAGTGGACCTTTCAAATTGTAAGAGGGTAGTTTAGATTAGATGGAGGCGTAACCCCTTTTGAGTACAGTAATGATAGGTTAACTAGCAAAAATATTGATTAACTACAGGACACGCAAACACAACTTAGTGAAGATAAACTAAGTTTTGTACTCACAAATCTCTCGTGTATAACTCAAAGGATAATAACAAACTCAGAAGTAACTCTTTTGGAGGGAGAAAGAGGTAAGCACCCTAGATACACCTTAGCAGGCAGCCAAACACACCAACCACCCTCAAGAATCTCCATCAAGTATTAAAAGCTTCGTAATAAATGACAATGGTGGGTGAGTAAAACTCTCTAGTTCTGTAATAATCTCTCTCTAGTAATAACTTTTGAACTCTAAAAAAGGAACATCCTCTGCCCAGAGGTGGTTGTGGTCCTTAAATAGCTTCCCACACCACCCTCGAGGCAGCTCAGTCATTAATGCCCGTAAAAGACATCCCTCCTACTTTATGTCACAAATATTAAATACCTGATGCACTAGTTATCTCCACGTCAAAAACATTAAATGCCAAGACATGTCTTTTGCCTAACCACTGCGTGTCAAGTGACTGTCTCCATAGAGGTGGCTCACCAACTGTCTGACAGCCCCAAATACCACGGTGGTTTACTCAAGTGAAGATTTGACATTGTTTAGCTAGCTAGTGACATCATCTACAGTAAATGTGACATTAAGTAGAGGGTTGTTTGGTTCACAACTCAACGCCCGATGGAACTCCAAGCTGCTCCGCTCGAGGTTCCACGGTAAGGGTCCTTCGGTGTTTTATCAAGTGTATATAAGATGGTTAGGACAAGCCCCAAAGATGCATCACTTCTCAATCCTCCAAACCAAGTCCCTCTAAAGTTCCCACGGCGAGGTCGTTCGATAGAGCACGAAAGCTCTCCCAGGCCCTGCCAAGCTGATCTCTCGCGAGTATTGTTTGACCTCACACAAAATCATTATTATCGTTACATCATTATAATCATTATTGCTCATAGTCAGTACAAACAAAACATACAATATGGCTAAGTAACACAACACGCTAAAATATAAGTTGCCACGCTAAGCTACCTCACTGAGATACCACGCTTGAGTTGCCACGCTGAGCTGCCACATTGCCCTAACCCCAGACACTATTGTAAATGGAGGATTATCCCTAATCTCAGGATTATCTTCAAGACCTCTCTACATTTTCCCCATCATAGTGAGATTTATTGTGGGAACAAGAAATGTCTGCACGAAAACTTCTCAATCTGATGAACCTTCTCTGTGTGAAAAAATTCTGGCATCTTTCCCTTCGTTACAACCACTACGTTATCGCCTATAGGAAAAAGTAAAATTCTCACTGATGTACCTGAGTCAAAGCTCTGCGGCTTATTAGCACTTTGACGAGGGGACATCGCAACTTTTTCCTTTCACTGAGCTTCGACCGTTCTGGCTTTGCTATTTGAAATTCTCCTGAAAGGCGTACTAACGTTCTCAAATACTCGTTTTTTCTCTGGGGAAGTGAAATTCTCCTGTTTGTGCTGTTGTGGAGTATAGGTGTGGGAAGTGAGTTTTTTTGTTAGGACTGCCCCTATCATTGTGACTTATGAAATTCTCCCTTGTAACGTTTCGCCATATTCAAAAAAGTAAAAATTCCCCGATGTAGCTGAGTCACAATTTAAATAATGTTTGGACTTGTGGCGAGGGGACATCATAATGTTTTTGAATCGTTGGGGCACTGCCTTCGTCGGGAGTTATTGGATATGTTTGATAAAAATTCTAGCGCCAAAACTCAAACTTGCTTAAGAAGTCAACCCTTTCTATTCCCCAGGCGTCACTTCATTAATGATGTGGCGCTGTCTTTCCAACTATCAAGTCACTTCCCGAAGTGCCACGTGTTCATTTGAAATGATTATAGGCGGCCTTGCACGTATAGTGGTGGGAAACTAAATAGACGGGTTTAAAAGGTTTCAAATGTCTATTTTTTTCAAAACCCTTCTCTTTCATTCGTCTTCTTCAAGCTCCCGTCTTCTTTAGAGAGAGAACTTTGTGAAAAAACTCCATTGTTGCCAAGATCTTACTTAGCTTCTTCCTCCTCTCATCTTTTACACCACCACCTGTGGTTGTGCTCCTCCATTTTCGTTCCCAAACCTTCTTTACCAAGCTTTTTTTTTGTACCTCATTGTTGTCTTCAATGGCCTCGTCAAGTAATCCTACCACGTCTGCCACCAGTGCTCCACCTTTTACCCCTATTTTCACCACCTCCATTGCCGCCTCTTTGGTTGCTGCCTGCCAGGACCAGCTGCGCTTCTACCACCGGTCCCCTATATTCAGCAAGGGTGATGATTTGGCTGGGTTTTGTAAGACTTGCATTTTTAATGCTAAGTATGATGCCCTGACACTTGGTGATGAAGACGAAAGTGTTGTTGACTGGGGCGTTCTCCCCCCAGAGGGGACTCTTCGATTTCGTCTTGAGCGAGGGGACTTCCCATGGTCCCATATTGACTTCGAAGGGCCTGGGGGCTCTCCTGCTCATTTATCTACCTGGAACTCCCACATGCAGAGTTCCCACGCAGATACCCTCACCAAAATTGGGCTGCATCGAGCTAAATGCTTTGGTGAGTTTACTCTGTCCAAGAATAATGCTTCCCTTCTCGTTCTGGTATCTCGCTGGAACGTTACCACTCATACTTTTATTGTTGTGTGGGGCGAGTTTACGATAATGTTGAAAGATGTGTACGAGCTTCTGGGCCTTGAGGCAATAGGCCATGAACCCTATTCAGATGAGGCCCTAGATGCCCAGGAGTCTGCTGATTATTTGGAGTTGGATCGTATATGCCGAAGGTGCATCGGTTCTTCAAACAAGGCATTTTCACTCCGCTTATCAACTATTTCTTCAAGGATCCTTCTGAAGGTAGTTCCTCTGAGGCTGCCCCAGGTCAAGGTACATCGCTAAAACTTCCTACCTACGTCCTTGTCATTCTTTCTCATTTTCTTTTAATGAGAAACCCAATGACCAACCTCTAAGGGACCTCATTAACATATCCCTCTGTTTAGCCTGGGATATCAAGCTTTCTCTGGCCGCAATCACCCTGGGATCCCTCTACACGTGGCCTGATAGAACCCTTTACGACATGGAACGATATCTCAATCATTATAACCTGGCCAACTTTGCCAACTATGTCCTCCCGACAGGCTTCCTTTATATTCGTTTCCTCGCCATAGTAGCTAAGACCAACCGCCCTCCTTCGGGGGAAACTATTCTACCCCCACGCTCTTTTATTCATCATAAGAGACAAAGCCTAAAGGAGTTAACCTCTATTATTGATCAACTTGCGGTTTTTTCAAACATGAAGTAAGGGTGGTCCAGGAAACTACCTTGGACCTCATTATTGAAGACCCTTCGCTAGTTGTGGTCCTTATGTTTTCATCGGGGTACCTGCCTTCCTATACCGAGTGGGGATACACCAGCGAGCACTACAATCCCAACCAATACAGCCGTCAGTTTGGTTTCGATCAAGGGGCTCCTCGCCCAGTTTTTCAATTAGCTAACCCCAAAGTCTCTTTTAGCGAGGCGTGTTCCCTGTTCTCATCAACTGCTGCGTGAGGAGTAAGTTCTACCATGGATGGGCGAGTCACTATTCCAAGCATCACCAGGCAAGTGGACGTGACCCCTCTATTTGCAATGAAGTACTGGCCAAGACAACTGGCCAAAATTTCTGAGTTCATCAAGGGGGATCTCGTATATCCTCCAGTTCTGTCATTTTCTTCCTTGGAGCTGGGGTTAAAAGGTACTTCCGTTCTTAGGATTGAGTTCCCTCTAAGTAAAAACCCCAAGGTACCTCCCACTAAACTTCCTCCATATTGCTCCATGATCCCCACTGCCACGCCCAAACCCAAAACCGCTGTAACCCCCAAACAGCTTGTCCCCACGATCGAAGTAGCTTCTGGCGAAGGGCCTATCCAGCCACCAGCCAAAAAAGATAGGAAGGCCAAAAGTGGGACATCCTCAAAATCCAAGTCCCAAACCCCTTTGGAGGCTTCCCTATAGCCTCTGTTCCTCTTACCATGTCTGCAGATATGGTCGAGGAGTTAAGAAGGCAAGTTCAGGCTGAGGTAGAATGAATAAATGTTGAGTTTCAGCGACGCTCCTCTGTCATCCCGCCTTCTGCTGCCTTCCCTACTATCTTAGTTGATCCAACTGAACTGAGGGCAAAAAAGAGGAAGAGCTCAAAGGTTCCTCGAGGTGCTGATGTTGTGGGTACGAGGAAGAAGACTCTGGATACCAAGTCCCAGAGGAAATGGACTCCAGAGAAACATCTTCCCCCAGCTTCCTCTGTTACTGCCTCCTCTCCTCCTTCGCCAGTGGTTATATCCTCCCACTCTCCCTCTGAATCTGAGGTATGTGTGCGTGTTGTTGTTCTTATTCACATTGTCTTAAGGAAAGCTGCATATGTTTAACTCTTTATAACTTTGGTGCAGGGAGTTGAAGAAGAAAGACCCAGCCCCCCCGTGATCCCTTTCATGGGGGGACGTTTCGGTTCCTCTTAGGCCGATATGACTTATCCCCGTTCCCCTATGATCGGACTTACTTACTCCCGCCGTAAGACCTCTCCGCACACGAAGGACGCTGTTGGGGGGGGGGGGAGGTTTCGTTGAATCTGGGGGCATCTCTTCTCAACCAGAGACGACTCCCCCAGCCCCTTTTGAATTATCATCTCCGCACGAGGTTACTCTGCCCCTCGTTCCGATTGCGAAAAGTGCTCCTGAGGTAACATATAATCTTTTACTTGTCAGGTCTCACATCTGTTTTCTTTTGCCATCCCTTTTCTTATCATGCTGAATTTTAATACGTTGGGACACCTTAGGTTGAAATGGCATCTTTGTTAACTGACCTTCTGCTTCCCACCATGATGACGAGACCCGTAACTGTGGTTCCCCTTTTTGGTGCCATAACGGAGGTAAGTAACACTTAGATGAATTTCTCCCTTTTTTCGGTACTTTCTCTTCGTGTCTAACACTTGGATTCATGTTTGCAGCTTTCGCCAAGTCTTACCGCACCCTTTTATCTAGTGGTCTTCCTCTTTCCAAGGCCAAGGTTGATGCTTCTGCCCAGCGTGGTGGTTCTTCAGTGCCTACCCATGTTGGGGCATCGTTTGGAGGTCCATCGTGTTCTTTCAACGAAACTCCTACGTTGGCCTTAGTACCTTTTGTTGGCGGAAAGCTTTACCGACCGTTGAGGCTTCTTCAGTTAAAGGCATCATTGAGGCCTTTGAGGAAATAAGCCTGCCCCCAATGGTTCCTTCCATTATGGCCTCCACGGTGACTCCCATTCTCGCTCCTGCTACTGCTGAGGTACTTCGCTAATTTCTCGGTATTTCTCAGCCTTTCAAACTTCACCTAGGATGGTGGCTTAACACTGAAAACACTTGTTAAGATTTTCCATAAATTCCACCTATATTGGTGACTTAACAACGAAATCGCTTGTTAAGGTTTTTTCATAAACTCCACTTATATCGGTGACTTAACAATGAAAACACTTGTTAAGATTTTTATATAAACTCCACCTATATCGGTAACTTAACAACGAAAACGCTTGTTAAGATTTTCCATAAACACTACACCAAAATGGGTAAATTGTCACCCTTCCAGCGCTTAGCCTTGTCACGATCAATGACCGTGACACAAAACACGTGTTTTGTGTCACGGTCATTGACCGTGACAAGGCCGTGATAAATATAATTGTCACGGACTTGTCACGGTCAATGACCGTGACACGATCGTGACAAATGTCGCAATAAAAAATCCTTTCCCCTTCTTTTTCCCCCGCCATTTCTTCCCTCCTTTTTTCTCTCTCTCTCTACGCTATTGCTGCTCTCTCTCTACTTTCAGGTTACTCTCTCTCTCTCTCTTCCATTTATATATATATATATATATATATATATATATATATATGTGTGTGTGTGTGTGTGGGTGTATATATATGTGTGGGTGTGGGTGTGTATATATGTGCGCGTGTGTGTATGTGTGTGTGCATGTGTGGTGGGTGGGGGGTGGGGAGGGGGTGGGGGTGGGGGTGGGGAAGGGTTGGGGGCTGTGCGTGTGTGTGTGTGTATGTGTGTGTGTGCGTGTGGGGGTGGGGTGGGGTGGGGAGGGGGTGGGATTATTACTATTATTATTATTATTATTATTATTATTATTATTGTTTTTGTTTTGTTGTTGTTGTTGTTGTTGTTGTTAATTAATTATAAATATGAATTTGAAATTTGAAAAAATCTCTATTTTAATTGTAATAAAATGAAAATATGAAAAAATGTCATTAAAATTACATTAGATAGTGATTTATGTAAAACTGTCTCCTAAAGTTGGTTCAGTCTTAATTAGGTTCCTAACGTGAGTGACATGTGCCAAGTTCATTAGAGTAGTTAATTTTATGTTAAAATTTGGAAAAAATTAAAACAATATGATAATTTGAGGGCTCGATTGGGAAAATTAATACATCAGGGACCTACCACCAAACTTAAGGGACACATATTTTATTAACCCTAAAAATAAAGATTCCTTTTGCATAACTTTACATACACTCTTAAGGATTCCGATTATGGTGCTAACGCATGTAAGATGTTAATTGTGGAGAAAATATACTCTGCTTTATATTATCATGAGACATGTATACATTGTGCATCAATAAGTACAAGACAAATATGAAAGAAGTGACATGTTAGTCTTAATAATAACCAATAATGATTCACTATTACTTCACATTACTTTGGTGGTGTATTGTTGGGTTTAACCACCACACATGTTACCTTGCATTCTTTACATCTAATTAATTGTGCAGATGCTTTCAATATATGAGGTATATTTCTATAATATTGAGTATCTTGTTGTAAGAATTAGGGGTGGGGAGGGGGCAGGGGGGTGCGCGCGCGCGCGTGTGTGTGTGTGTGTGCGTGTGTGGTGGGTGGGGGTGGGGTAGGTAGGGGTGACACAGGTGGGGGGAAGAGGGCAGGGATGGGTGGGTCGGGGGGTGTTTAATAGTAACAATTCATTTTTATTTGTAGTAATTGTACATATTTGCATGTCTTCTTTTAATTCATTTTGATATGTACTAATAACATTTGTTTACAGCAAATGTCTCCTTCGGGTATTAAGGCGAGGATGATGATGCTAGTTATGATGATGTTGTCTGGGCTCGATGGTAGCGAAGGCGACGAGGGCTCCTCGGCCCCTAGTCTCCCCAAATATGGCAAATTAGGGATGCCCATCGAGAACAAGTCGGGGCTATTAGCGAGATCCCTCGACCTGATAAAGACGATCATCGGCCCGGGGTACATTAGTTGGAAGAAGGTGCCATATGAGCTCGCTCGGTGGTAGCGGAGGCAACGAGGGCTCCTCGGACCCTAGTCTCCCCAAATATGGCAAATTAGGGATGCCCATCGAGAACAAGTCGGGGCTATTAGCGAGATCCCTCGACCTGGTAAAGACGATCATCGGCCCGGGGTACATTAGTTGGAAGGAGGTGCCATATGAGCTCAAGTTAGCTATTTGGGTGGCACTACAGGTAATATATTTATATGAATATGAATATTTCAATTTCAATTTCGATCTCAATTTCATTTTATATTTATATTTATTTGCAACTAATATTGTATTTGTTGGACAGGAACAATTCAACCTGGATCCAAAGCTACGCGATTCCGTCTTGGAGCAGTTGAGGGAGCAACACAAGACGTGGAAGAAAAATATGCGGACCCGGTACTTTGGAAAGACACGAGAGTCCATTATCCAATGGCGTGAATCCGTCCCGTCGAAGGAGTCGATCTCATTGGCACAATGGCAAAGGTTCATTGACAATGAGATCGGGGAGTGACAATTGGCATCTCGTCAATCGGGAAGGGAAAACAGGGCAAAAAAGACGGATATGCACTACTCCGGCCGGACGTCTTACGCCGAGGTGGAGCATAGGATGATGGTAAGATTTAATTTTTCTATAACTACATAAAATATATTATTCTGCATTATTTTACTTTGCAGGGCCGATACTAATTTTATTTATTTTATTTCAGGGGACAGGGAGTGGGCCTGGGGGTAGGCCACATATGCTCGATACTTATGTGGCTCTTCGGACGAAGAAGGGGAAGGACAAGGAGGTGTCCCCAAGCGTCGCGGCCACGATTTTAAGTAATCCAACAATTTACTTTTTGTTAATTACGTTATAATTTTTTAACTTACTTATTTTACTAATCATGTGCTTTTTGTCGTTTCAGGCAAAGCTTAAGGAAGTGCATGAGTCGCAGTCTGATGCCGACAAGGCATCTTTGTCCACAGACGCACTCAGCCAAGTGCTTGGCTCTGATCGCAAGGGGAGGACAAGGACGGTGATCTCGCGAGTGGCCAAATCTAGGATCATCGGATTGGAGATAAGCGACACCGGGTTGGTTCGAACGGTGGATTCACATGACGTAAAGTTGTCCTGTTTGGAGGCGACGGTCCAGGATATGTACTCATTCGTGAAGCGTTCGTTGGACGGAAACCGTAAGGGTAAAGGGAGGGAGAAAGCGGTGAAGAAGGAGGTGTGGGAGGACGAGGATGAGGATGTGGACCTCGCTGCTTCATCGCCGACACGTGCGGACTTTGATGATCCACTTCCCTATTTGGCTCCCTTCAATAAACCGATGTCGACACTTGGTTGGCCGAGCGTGTTTATAATGGATATATTTGATGGCCAGCGAATAGGGCGGGGGTTGAGGGACTCGAATATCGTCCAGGGTGCACTAGTTCATGGACGTGAGCTTCAAGACATCGAGTCCAGGGTGCTCGTCACGCATGTGATGCCCGGGAAGGAGAACTCTCAATTGTGGTTGTGCGAACAATGTGGCACGGCGTATATTAGTGGATGTGTTAATTCGTATATCGTGTGGCCTACTCACCTCCTCAGCATTAACCATACCCCATACATTTAGTGACATTGATTTAAGTTTGAATTGAATTATTTTAAGTTGGTACATTTGAATTATATTTGGATTATATGGTGATGCATATTCTCTCTATTTTGAATGTATATTTGCACTATCTCTATTTTATCTGGATACATAATGTTTGAACAGGTACAACGTTGCAATAACAGGTACAAATATACTGTTGGGCAGTGGCAGTGGCCAAATTGCCTAGCAGATTTTTTTTTAATTCTACCCAGAATTGTCACGGTCTTTGATCATGACAAGTCTGTGACAAAGGGTTGTTGTCATGGGCTTGTCATGGTCGATGACCGTGACAATTTTTTAAACATTGTCACGGGTTTGTAACGGTCCTGAACCCTGAAAAAACTTGTCAATCTCAAGGACCATGACATGAACGTGACAAGTCTAACGAACTTGTCACGATCATTGACCATGATAAGTCCGTGATAAAAAAATTTGTCACCCCCAGAATTGTAAAGGTCAATGATCGTGACAATTCGGCATATTTGGTGTAGTGAAACTCCACCTATATCGATGACTTAACAATGAAAACAATTGTTAAGATTTTTACATAAACTCCACCTATACCGGTGACTTAACAACGAAAATGCTTGTTAAGATTTTCATAAACTCCACCTATATTGGTGACTTAACAACGAAAATGCTTGTTAAGATTTTTATATAAACTCCACCTATATCGGTGACTTAACAACGAAAATGCTTGTTAAGATTTTCCATAAACTCCACCTATATCGGTAACTTAACAATGAAAACACTTGTTAAGATTTTTACATAAACTCCACCTATATCGGTGACTTAACAACGAAAACGCTTGTTAAGATTTTCATAAACTCCACCTATATCAGTGACTTAACAATGAAAATGCTTGTTAAGATTTTCCATAAACTCCACCTATATCGGTGACTCAACAATGAAAACACTTGTTAAGATTTTTACATAAACTCCACCTATATCGGTGACTTAACAACGAAAATGCTTGATAAGATTTTTCATAAACTCATTATTTATTCTACCTGTTCTCAGGTTGCTCGGGAGGATTCTCCACCAGTTCTTTCGCCCATCGCTTCACCCCATTGGGAACCCGTTATCTCAGAAGACTCTGGTCACAACGATCAAGGTTCCACGACTGGTGCTGCTGTTGAGAGCGAATTTGGTTATGAGCTCCCTCTACCCGACTTAGCTCTTCATGCCTTCTGCCTGATGGTGCTGCCTGATGGTGCTTCAGCGTTCCACTCAGATGCCTGCCAATCATCGTTTGGTAGTTGAGCAGCTTGTAAACTACTATCCTAAAACATTCACTATGGATTGCTTACGTTCCAATATCTCTGTGATGAGCTACAGGCTTCAAGGCATGGCGACTGTTATTGCTGATATCATGAGCACTTCTACTCCAAATGTTACTAGAGCCCTCCTCAACCAATTCCTGGGAAATCTGAGGGATTTGGGTTGTGATGGCTTTCGTTTTGACTAACTTATTACGCATTTAAAAATTTTGAAGAGCCAGCGACTGTACAACCAGAGGGAACTGCTCCGAAAACATCAAGAGGATCAGCGGGCTGAGGAAGCTAAGTTGGCTGAGTTAGCACCTTTTCTTGAAGCTGTTGACAAAGAAATGGGGGACATCGAAGAAGCTCTGCGTCTAGAAAAGTTGAAGTGAGAAAAGGTCCTCATCGAGCGTACACAAGTGCAAACGGGGCTGGAGGTTTCTATAAATTTCCAACAGTCTTACCTAGCAGCTTCTTCGGGCCTTCCTGGAGATTTTTTCTCTGCTCCAGATCTTTGGTTCCTCCTAGGTCAATGATTTGTTATAAATATTTTCCTTTTCTTCTTCTTATGTAATTCTTGGGCAGTAGCTCCCAATTTTGTAATGACCCAAAGTTTATGAATGAAAAAAAAAAAGATGTATTTTTCCCATGTCTTTTCTTTGTGCTATAACTGTTTGCATATATTATGAAGTTCTATAATTCTTTCATATTCACTCGAGTTATAATATAAAACTTGTATATTCATAACAATAGCTAGATACATCAGTGGTCCAAACCTAATCGCTTACACATGATAGACTTTCAACCATTTATTGTTAATCTTAAATGACTTGTCTTCTTCCATCTTAGAAATTAAGCAATAACCTGAGTCATGGGCTTCTTTTACAATAAAAGGTCCCTCCCAATTTGCTGCAAATTTAGGTAAAGGAAGCCCCCTGATGTGCTTCACTGCTGCTTTTAACACAAGTTCTCCCTCCACGAACTTCCTTGGTCTCACCAAGTTATCATATGCCCTAGAGAGCTATTTCGTATACATTTGAAAGTGTTGCATTGCATTATCTATGTGTTCATCCAACACTTCTAACTGCACATGTCTATTCTGAGGGAGCATGCTACTTCGTAAGGCATATCGAGCAGAGGGAACTTCTAACTCCACCGGAAGGATCGCTTCAGCCCCATAGACAAGGAAGAACGGAGTATACCCTATGGGCTTCCTCTTAGTTGTTCGATAGGACCATAATACAACTGGTATCTTATCATCTCATGATCCTGGGAAATCCTCCATCATTTTAGCTAAGATATTAACTAAAGTTTTGTTAGTTGCTTCGGCTTGATCGTTTCCCTTTGGGTATGCCACCGTTGAAGTATAATGAACAATGGAGTACTTGTCTGTGAGCATCGTTACCTCTGAATTGATGAAAGGTGTTCCATTATCTGAGAGGATAACCTTTGGAATCCCCAAACGATAAATGATGTATTCTCTGGTGAAGTTGCTCACCGCCCTCGCTGCTGCCCTTCTTAGTGATATCGCTTAGGCCCACATTGTAAAGCACTCCGTTGCTATTAGTATCCATATCTTCCCCCCTCGAAGAAGGATGTATTGCCCCCACCAGGTCGAACGCCCAAGTGTGAAAAGGATAAGGCGTGTCCAAGGAGTGTAGGTCCACCGATGGGGCATGGATCATATTTCCATGAAGTTGGCAAGCCTTGCACTTTCGGACGAACTCAGCAGAGTCTTTATCCATTATTGGCTAATAATACCCCAACGTCATTAACTGGTCATACAACTTGGCCCCTCCAATGTGAGATGTATTATGCGCCTGTTTGAGGACCTCAGTTGCTTCTTCCTTTGTGACGCAACGCAATGGCCTGTTGAAGTAGCCCCTTTAATAAAGCTTCCCCTCCTGAACGTAGAACCTTGAGGCCCTTCGCTTAAGTCCCATCGCATTAATCTTTTCTATTGGTATAACTCCATCTTTAATGAAGTCAATATAGGACTGCCTCTAGTTCGGTTGAGCTTCCACGAAATGATATTCAGCTACTTCGAAGAATAATTGACATTTATCGCACTTTCATCATAGCTCTGCCGCGTCCTGTTTCATTCTAGGCAAAAAATATACCTCTTTTGAATTCTTCGGTAGAGAGGTATCTCAGTTTCTCGCAGTGCTCTTCATATGTTCTCTTAAATCTCCGCTCTGCTTCTTCTGGGCCGATGCACCTTGACAACCATCCTCCTGCATTCCTGAAGTAAAGGTTTGCCTGGTTTGTGAAGTATTAGGCTAATTCCCTCAGCTCCATCGCTCCTTCCCCAAATTCCAATTGCCTTCTAATCTCTCCCCTCCAGTCAGCGTCCTCCTCTATCGGTAGAATTGACTGTACTACAAAAGGGGTTGTTCACCGTTGGATCATAATTATGGTTGTATCATCTTTCATGACCATCTTATGGGCAATAGTGGCATAAGCATCTGGATGGAGGTACATCGTTTGGGGATATCTCTTGACCTTGGTCCGATGGAACTGGCTGAGAAGCCTCTGAATGATCGTTCTGTATGGTGCCAGGCTTAGGTGTTTCGATGCGTATTCTCCATTCACTTGCCAAATCACCAAGTTCAAATCACCCTTGATGCAAAGTGAACGAATTCCCTTTCGAAGAGCCTCCGATAATCCCAGTACCAATGCTTCATATTCTTCTTCATTGTTGGAGCAAGGGAAATCTAACTTGTAGGAAAGACAAATCTCCTCCATTCCTTTTGTAAGAATAACCCCTGCCCCTCCTTTCTTTCCCGCTGAAGATCAATCAAATTGCATCATTAATTCATCATCGATTGCATCTAGGTAATTGGCCTATAAATCGTCTCTTTGAATACTTTCTTTAGGTAGCTCAAACATTCCCGAGGGGAAGATTGCCAATAAGTCTTCGTACGCCTGGCTCTTGATTGCATGAGGAACCACGCACTTCAAGTCATATTCAGATAGGATGAGGAACCACCTAGTTTCCCTACCAATCAATATAGTTCTAGCAAATACTTAATAAGATCACATCTGGTTACAATATGAATTATAAAAGATAGCATGTAATGCCTAAGTTTTTGTGCTACAAAGACTAAGGCTAAATAATGCCTTTCCAAGATACTATACCTGACCTCTGGCCCATGTATGATTCTACTGAGGTAGTATACCGACCTTTCTTCCCCATCAATCTCTTGTGCTAACAAAGTTCCTATAGCCCTCGTGGTGGACGTGAGGTATAACTATAACGGTATTCCTGCCTGTGGGGGAACCATGATCTGTGGTGAAATGAGCAACTTCTTCAGCCCAGTGAGAGACTCCTGGTGAACCTCCTCCCATTTGAATTTTGTGTTCTTTCGCAACAGCTGCATCAACAGGTGTATCATTTCGGCCAATCTAGGCAAAAATCTCCTAAGATAGGAAAATTTACCGAGGAAACTCTTCAGTTCCTTCTCCGTTCTTGGACTTGGCATCTCCAAGATTGCTCGTTGTTTGTCCTGGTCCACCTGTACCCCTTGTCGATCGACTACAAAGCCTAGAAATTTTCCAATTGTTACTCCGAATACGCACTTTAGCGGGTTCATCTTCAATTTATACTTCCTGCATCGGGCAAACACCTTCCTCAAATATCTCAGATGGGACTCCTCGACTTGATGACTAAATCATCCACATAAAATTCCTAAAATTTATGAAAAAAGTCATGGAAAATGGCCATCATCGTTCTTTGGTAAGTAGCCCCAGCGTTCTTGAGTCCAAACGACATTACTTTGTACATGAAGTTGCCCAATGGGGTTCTAAATGTCATTTTCTCTGCATTCGTGGGGTCCATCTTGATCTGATTGTAATGTACATACCCATCTATGAAGCTATACATCTCATGCCCAGTCGTTTTGTCTATCAAGCTGTCAATGGAGGGTAGAGGGAACTCGTCCTTGGGGCAATCCCTATTCAAATCTCTAAAATCCACACAGATCCTTATTTAGTTTTTGTCTTTCTTTCCCACCGGGACAATGCTAGACAGCCAAAGCAAGTGTTGTATTGGTTTGATGAACATTGTTGCCAATAAGAGTTGGACCTCTTCCTTGATCTTTAAGTCTAGCTCAGGCTTGTACGTTCTCGTTGCTTATTTCATCGGAATAGCTGAAGGCATCACGTTCAACTTGTGGCAGATGACCCCCTCATCCAGACCTTCCATCTCTGTGTATTTCCACGTAAAAATGTCTATGAACTCCCGAATCAACTCAACTAAGGCCTCTCATTTCTCCTTACTGAGATCTTTTAAGATGAAAATAGGCCTTGGATCCTCCCCTTCTTTCGCCAGGTTCAACTTCTCCAACTCTTATGCCTGTGGCTTCGATTGATTTGCCATGTAATTTGTTTTTTTGGCAACATTTTCCACGAACTCTTGTATGTTAGAGTTGTCTATCACCATATATTTCCCCCGTTGATCCACCAAAAAGCACTCATATATCGGGTTAACCTCATTATTAACTTCTTTGGTCGCCCGTTCACACCATTATAATCCATACACCACTTTTCCTTCTTCGGTAATGACTTTCTTGCATTGTCGGCTAGTAGCTGTAATTGCCTTCCTCTTCTTCTCTCTAAAAGCCTCAGCCACTCTTTTTTTTGAAAATCGGCTCAACACACTTTATCGTTAGACCTCATGTTCCATCAGATCCACTCTAAGCCTCATCCTGTCTTTGAGCTGCTTTGAGATATTTTGGGGACGAGGGACCACCTGGTGAGCTTCTTCTTCCACCACTCCCTTGCTACTTGTAACCTCTTTATTCTGCTCGTTCAAGGGCCCCATCCTTTCTCTGATCGAGAGGACCCATGCCCCCTCCATTCTTCCCGTTAGGACCCTGACATCCTCCACTAGTTCCATGTAAAAGGATGCATCTACCAGGTGAGCTTCTTCAACACCGAAGGATCTCTTCGTAGCCCTAATGGTCACCTCTGTCCCCTTAATATTTGCCTTGATGCATTGGTGTACGTCGAAGGAACCAGCCCTTGGTTGTGCATCCACATTCTTCCTATCAGCAGATGGTAGGAAGCTGCACTCTCTATTACATGGAACTTGATATGGGAACTCAGATTTCCCATCGCAATCCCAACATTCACATACCCAATGGACTTGGAAGATTTGTTGTCATATCCCTAAATCACCAAAGACATGGGGACCAACCTTTCTTCTGGAATATTGGTTGCGTGGAAAGAGTTGATTGGCATGATATTTATGGAATCTCCCCTATCCATAAGAGTCCTTGCAAAACTAACTCTATTAACGCTGGCGGTCACATACAATGGCCTATTATGACGAAACCTTACAGCCCTATATGCGTCGCTGAAAGTTATCTCTGACAGAAATCTCTTTACCAACCTAGCCACGGGTCTCTTCCATCTCGGCGAAGGGACTTCATTCTTTCCTGTAATGTCGATGATCGCCTGGGTTATCTCCAATCTACTCTCCTTTAGTATCCCTACCTAGTCGAAGAACCAGGAAAACTTTGCGGATCTTGAAATTGCACAGCATTCCACGACCTGACCCACCTCCTCACCTTCAACACTATATATATCCTCCACATCTTTAGCACTCACTTCATCATAAGCTAACACTACGTTAGCCATTCCCCTAGTGCAATCTTCCAAATATTCTTCAAACTCTTTCTGATCTGTCGTTAGTTCCCCTCCTTCTCTCTCTGCCTCCTCGTCGTAGGCCACTACCAAATTGGCCCCATGCACGAGGAGTGGGTTATTGTTAACGTTTTACAGAGGGATTTTCAACATTCCATCCTTCACATTCTTGTCGATGATTCTCCTTAACGTGAAATAACTCTTCGTTGGATGTTGGATTTTTTGATGAATCTGGAAGTATTTGGGATCCGCCCTAATTGCAGAGTCGGGTTCCCCAATGGGGATTCCCTTGGGTTCGTACACCGTTTCTCCTTGGACCATTACGTTGTAATAGCTGACAGCCTCTTTTACTGTATAAGGCAACGGTGGTGGGTCTTCCCTGTCTCTTCCAAACTTCCTCTTGTTGTCTCTCTTTGTTACTTTGCCCCCGACTGCTCCTTCGGTGTATCCCACCCGTGGGGGTTGAGACCTCCCTCCGGCGTGTTGTATCAGCTGTCTGAACATCATGGGCACCACCACTAGTTTGGTCACACAACTAACGAGATATTTCTTATTACTTTTAGGAATGCCGTAAAAGTCCCCTCGTGCGTCTCATTTATAAGTTAGCAGATGTACTCAGGAAGCATCCCTTCCGCGCATAATTGTAGCAATTTGGATTCTATGGCCTCCTCCCTCACATCAAGGGACCTTTCCCTGAACCTTCGAACGTATGCCACTACGTCTTTCTTTGGCCGTTACTTCTCTCTTCCCAGTTGGTTTAAAGTAAACTCATTTTCCGCCAAAAATAACTTCTAGACGAACAAAACATGCATCTCCTCCCATGTAGAAACGCACTTGGGAGCTAAATGAGAATACCAAGTATATGCTTTATCGATTATGGATTTAGAAAATTCCCTCAAACTGAGCTTCTTGTTATTGCAATGCGCCCCCAATTATTCAACGAATCGTTTAATATGCTCCTTCGGGTTTCCACCCTTTCCTGTGTATTTTTCAAAAATTGGAGGAATATAATCTTTTGGGTAGGGATCATCGTTGTATTCCTGGGGGTAAGGTGTTCGAAAGTCATCATAGATCGAAGCTACCTCGCCCGCATGTTATGAGGAAGCTTGTATGAATTTTAGCATCTCTTTTTGCATCACCTTCCTCATCTCCTCCATATTTGATGCTGTTGAGGGAACAACCAGAGGGACCACAGGCTGACTACCCGTTACAGCTGGAGAGATTGTCACAGTTAGAGTCGTTAATACTCCAGAGGTTCCCACTGCTGGATTCATAGCAGAGGGTATAATTGATGGGACTGTTCCTGTTACGCCTGCACTTGGTGAGACCGTTTGGGCTGCCCCTGGTGTCACGAAGGAGTAGGCTTCAAATCCTCCCAACACCGTTGAAGCTACGGGAGTTTGCAAAAACTCATAAAATTTGTTCATGAGGAGTGCCACTTGGGCTGGTCCCAACCCAGCGCTCATGAAAGCTTGTGTCACTCCTGGAACGCCTGTCGCTATCTGAACCGGAGGTACCTCTATTCGTGGATCCCCGTCCCATAAAGCCTCCAGCTCTATCACCGCCTGTTCTTTATTGTATTGAATGTCATCAAAGTTAAGGCTTCGATTAACGTTATCCTGCGCCATACTCTCTTAGAAGAATGCCTCATCAGCATAGTCGCCAAATGTAAGAGGGTAGTTTAGATTAGATGGAGGTGTAACCCCTTTTGAGTAAAGTAATGATAGGTTAACTAGAAAAACTGTTGATTAACTACAGGACAAGCAAATATAACTTAGTGAAGATAAACTCAGTTTTGTAATCACAAATCTCTCGTGTATAACTCAAAGGATAATAACAAACTCAAAAGTAACTCGTTTGGAGGGAGAGAGAGGTAAGCACCATAGATACACCTTGGCAGGTAACCAAACACACCAACCACCCTCAAGAATCTTCGTCAGGTATTAAAAGCTTCGTAATAAATGATAATGGTGGGTGAGTAATACTCTCTGGTTCTATAATAATCTCTCTCTAGTAATAACTTCTGAACTCTAAAAAAGGAACATCCTCTCCCCAGAGGTGGTTGGGGTCCTTCAATAGCCTCCCACACCACCCCCGAGGCAGCTCAGTCATTAATTCCTGTGAAAGACATCCCTTCTACTTTATGTCACAAACATTAAATACCTGATGCACTAGTTATCTCCACGTCATAAACATCAAATGCCAAGACATGCCTTTTGCCTAACCATTGTGTGTCAGGTGGCTGTCGCCACAGAGGTGGCTCACCAACTGTCTGACAGCCCTAAATACCACGGTGGTTTACTCAAGTGCAGATTTGACATTGTTTAGATAGCTAGTGACATCACCTATAGTAAATGTGGCATTAAGTAGAGGGTTGTTTGGTTCACAACTCAATGCCCGATGGAACTCCAAGCTGCTCCACCCGAGGTTCCATGGTAAGGGTCCTTCGGTGTTTTACCAGGTGTATCTAAGATGGTTAGGACAAGCCCCAACGGTGCCTTACTTCTCAATCCTCCAAACCAAGTCCCTCTAAAGTTCCCACGGCGAGGTCGTTCAATAGAGCATGAAAGCTCTCACAAGCCCTGCCAAGCCTGGTCTCTCGCGAGTATCATTTGACCTCACACAAAATCATTATTCTCGTTACATCATTACAATCGTTATAGCTCATAGTCAGTACAAACAAAATGTAAAATATGGCTAAGTAACACAACAAGCTAAAATATGAGTTGCCACGCTAAGCTGCCTCGCTGAGATGCCATGCTTAAGCTGCCTTGTTCAGCTAACACGCTTCCTTAACCCCAGACACTGTTGTAAATGGGGGATTATCCCTAATCTCAGGATTACCTTCAAGCCCCTTCTACACAAATATTTTATAGTTTTAATTGATGCATGTACTCGTTAGTCACGTGTTTGTTTGTTATCTACTCGTAATTTGGCTTTTGCAAAATTACTTGCTCAAATCATAAAACTTAGAGAACATTTTCCTGATCAACACATTAAATCCATTCGTTTAGATAATGCGGGATAATTTACTTTGATGACTATTATTTATCACAGGGAATTGATGTTGAGCACCCAGTCCCCCATGTCCACACCCAAAATGGATTAGTTGAGTCTTTGATTAAACGTTTGCAACTTATTGCACGACCTTTACTTATGCAATCCAAACTCCCAGTCTCTGCTTGGGGACATGATATCATACACGCTGCTGACACTACACCAAATCTGTCGAATTGTCACGGTCATTGACCTTGACAAATTCAACTTGTCAAGATCAATGACCGTGACAATTCTGGGCGAGACAACTTTTTTTGTCACGGTCAATGACCGTGACAAGCTCGTTGGAATTGTCACGATAATGTCACGGCCCCTGACCGTGACAAACCCGTGACAGCTTATAAAAAAATTATCACGGTCAATGACCGTGACAATTCTAGAAAGAATTGAAAAAAAATCTGTTGGGCAGTATGGCCACTGCCACTGCCCAGCAGTATATTTGTAACTGTTATAGCAACGTTGTACCTGTTCAAACATCATATATCCAAATAAACTGGATATAATACAAATATACATTCAAAATAGAAACAATATGCAGCACGATATAATCCAAATATAATTCAAATGTACCAACTTAAAAACAATTCAATTCAAATAATGTCACTACATGTCTTGGGTAAGGTTAAATCTGAGGAAGAGAGTAGGCCACTTGATATACGAATTGACACACCCACTGATAAACATCGTGCCTCATTGTTCGCGCAACTACAATGGGGATTTCTCCTTCCCGGGTATCACATGCGTGACGAGCACCTTGGACTCGATGTCTTGAAGCTCACGTCCATGAACTAGTCCACCCTGGACGATATTCGGGTCCCTTAACCCCCGCCCTATCCGCTGGCCATCAAATATGTCCAGTATAAACACGCTCGGCCAACCAAGTGTCGACATCGGTCGATCGAAGGGAGTCAAATAGGGAAGTGGATCATCAAAGTCCGCACATGTCGGCGATGAAGCAGCGAGGTCCACATCCTCGTCATCCTGCACCTCGTCCTCCCGCACGTCCTCCCCCACCACCTTCTCCTTCCCTTTCCCCTTGCGTTTTCTGCCGCCCAATGAACGCTTCATGAATGAGAACATATCTTGGACCGTCGCCTCCAAACAAGACAGCTTCACGTCATGCGAGTCCACCGTTCGAGCGAACCCGGTGTTGCTCGTCTCCAATCTGATGATCCTAGATTTGGCCACCCGCGAGCTCACCCCCTTGTCCTCCCCTTGCGATCAGAGCCAAGCACTTGGCTGAGTGCGTCTGTGGATAAAGATGCTTTGTCGGCATCAAACTGTGACTCATGCACTTCCTTAAGCTTTGCCTGAAACGACAAAAAGCACATGATTAGTAAAATAAGTAAATTAAAAAATTATAACGTAATTAACAAAAAGTAAAATTTCGGATTACTTACAATCGTGGTCGCGATGCTCGAGGACACCTCCTTGTCCTTCCCCTTCTTCGTTCGAAGAGCCACATAAGTATCAAGCCTATATGGCCTACCCCCAGGGTCACTCCCTGTCCCCTGAAATAAAATAAAGTAAAATTAGTATCAGCCCCGCAAAGTAAAATAATGCAGAATAATATATTTCTGTAGTTATAGAAAAATTAAATCTTATCATCATCCTATGCTCCACCTCGGTGTAAGACGTCCGGCCGGAGTAGTGCACATCTGTCTTTTTTGCCTGGTTTTCCCTCCCTGATTGGCGAGATGCCAATTGTTGCTCCCCGATCTCATTTTCAATGAACTTTTGCCATTGTGCCAGTGAGATCGGCTCCTTCGGCGGGACGGATTCACGCCTTTGGATAATGGACTCTCGTGTCTTCCCAAAGTATCGGGTTCACATATTTTTCTTCCACATCTTGTGTTTCTCCCTCAACTGCTCCAAGACGGAATCGCGTAGCTTTGGATCCAAGATGAATTGTTCCTATCCAACAAATACAATGTTAGTTGCAAATAAATATAAATATAAAATGAAATTGAAATATTCATATGAATATAAATATAAATATAAATATAAATACATTACCTGTAGTGCCACCCAAACAGCTAAGTTGAGCTTATATGGCACCTCCTTCCAACTAATGTACCCCGGGCCAATAATCATCTTTACCAGCTCGAGGGATCTCGCTAATAGCCCCGACTTGTTCTCGATGGCCATCCCCGATTTGCCATATTTGGGGAGCCTAGGGGCCGAGGAGCCCTCATCGCCTTCGCTACTACCGAGCCCAGACAACATCATCATCCTCGCCTTAATACCTGAAGGAGACATTTGCTATAAAAAATGTTATTAGTACATATCAAAATGAATTAAAAGAAGACATGCAAATATGTACAATTACTACAAATAAAAATGAATTGTTACTGTCAAACACCACACACACACACTCGCGCACATTCACACACACACGCGCAGCCCCCCACCCCTACCCTCCCCACCCATCCCTGCCCCCTCACCCTGCCCCACCCCCTTCCCCCACCCTGCCCTACCCCCTCCGCACCCCCCACCCACCACACACACGCACATATGTAATTTCAAGTATGTTTCATTTAATTATCATACTATATATATATTGTTCGATATACAAAGTAATTTTCAAAAAAAGTAGAAAAATTCCATCCCCATATGGACAATAATTCAATGGTCATGCCACTTTTAAAACTAACCAACCTAAAATCGATCCACTATAATCCAACAGCAATGTCAACAACAAATGTGCATCCCGTACTCCTTCTAATTCATCTACTCCATTAATTATTTTCATCAATTAAACTAACAATTAAAGTATACAATTAATAATTTACTAATTTACAATGAGGGGCAATCCTACTTTCATAATTAATCATATATTAATTTACTAATTTATAATGACGGGCAATCATATATTAATTTACTAAAAAAATTAATAACCAATCAATTCGTTTACAAGGGACATTACGCACATACACGCACACTACACACACGCGCACATACACACACACCCGTGCACATTCATACACACACACGCAGCCCCCCAACCCTGGCCCACCCCCTTCCCCCTCCCCCCACCCTGCCCCACCCCCTTCCGACCTCCCACACACGCACACACATACACACACACGCGCGCGCGCACATTTGTAATTTCAAGCATGTTTCATTTAATTATCATACTATATATATTTTTTTTTTTCGATATACAAAGTAATTTTCAAAAAAAGTTGAAAAATCCCACCCCCATATGGACAATAATGCAGTGGTCATGCCACTTTTAAAACTAACCAACCCAACATCGATCCACTATAATCCAACAGCAATGTCAACAACAAATGTGCATCCTGTACTCCTTCTAATTCATCTACTCCATTAATTATTTTCATCAATTAAACTAGCAATTAAAGTATAGAATTAATAATTTACTAATTTACAACGAGGGGCAATCCTACTTTCATAATTAATCATATATTAATTTACTAATTTACAATGAGGGGCGATCATATATTAATTTACTAAAAAAATTAATAACCAATCAATTCGTTTACAAGGGACATGACGCACAAACACGTACATACACGCACACTACACACACACGCGCGCGCACATTCACACACACACACGTAGCCCCCACCCCACCACCCACCCACCCATCCTTGCCCCCTCCCCCCCACCCACCCAACCCTACCCTACCCCTTCCCCCTCCCCCCACCCCCTTCCCCCACCACACACACACATGCACATACAACACTACACACACACACACACACACAATAACAACCCACCACCCTGCCCCACCCCCTCCCCACCACACACCCACCACACACACGCACACATACACATACACATACACACACACACGCACATATACACACACACACACACACACATAAATATATATATATATATATATATATATATATATATAAAAATGGAAGAGAGAGAGAGAGAGAGAGAGAGAGAGAGAAAAGGAGGGAAGTATCGGCGGGGAAAAAAAGAAGGGGAAAGGGTTTTTTACTGAGACATTTGTCATGGTCGTGTCACGGTCGTTGACCGTGACAATATTATAAGGATTGTCACGGTCATTGACTGTGACAAGTCCATGACAAGTACAGTTGTCACAGTCAATGACCGTGACAAGCCTTTCTCACGGGCTTATCACGGTCAATGATCGTGATAAGGCTAGCCGCTGGAAGGGTGTCAATTTACCCATTTTGGTGTAGTGTGAATTAATTAAGCTTAGGCCCACTTCTTATCACCCTTTTCACATTTCCAACTTGTGTCTGGATGTCAACCAAATATATCACACTTGTGTAAATTTGGTTGTGCAGTGCACGTGCCCATCCCCACACCCAGCGTACCAAAATGGGTTCCTAACGTCATTTGGGAATATATATTGGTTGTGATTCGCCATCAATCATTCGTTATATTGAGCCACTGACAGGTGATAGTTTACCGCCAGATTTGCAGATTGTCATTTTGATGAGACATTCTTGTCGTCGCTAGGGGGAGGAAAGAACGTACCAGAAGTACGGTCCATTCCTGAAGAATGACGAGAATTAACATGGAACACTTCCACTTCATCTCATCTAAACCCCCGTACTGCTCAATGTGAGCATGAAATGAGAAGGATATTGCATCTTCAGGAAATTGCAAATAAATTACCCGATGCATTCAATGATGCTACAAAAGTAACCAAGTCTCATGTACCCGCTGCAAATGTGCCTATAAGAATTGATGTACCAATGGGACAAACGTTGGCATCAGTAGCAAATGAATCTATTGCATGCCAGAAGCGTGGAAGACCTATAGGTTCCAAAGACTCTGCTCCCCGAAAGTGGAGATCAAATGAAAAATCATGCCCTAATAATCCTCCCGAAGATGAATAAAAGATCCACTTTCTCTGAAACCTCTGAAGAGGTTATTGTTTATGAAAGCACACAAGTCGCTGAAGTGACTATACAAGCCCCTGAAGAGGCAAAGGTACCTAATAATAATAATGAGATCTCTATATTTTATACATATTCAGGAGAAATGTGAGATCGTCTTTCATATGCAGTAGCTACACAAATTTCAAAGGGCATTGATAAGGACAATGAACCACACACTCTAAATGAATGTCGACAACGACTAGATTGGCCAAAATGGGAAATTTCCATCAAGGCAGAAATCGAATCTCTAAATAAACGTGGTGTATTTGGACCTATAGTACAAACCCCAAAAGTTTTTAACCCAATAGGTTACCGATGGGTTTTTGTAAGAAAAAGAAATGAAAAGAATAAAATCACTTGATATAAGGCACGACTTGTGGCACAAGGTTTCTCGCAAAAACTTGGGATTGATTTTGAGGAAATATACTCCCCCGTTATGGACAGTATAACTTTCAGATATCTAATTAGCTTAGCGGTTTCTGAAAATCTTGATATGAGACTCATGGATGTTGTGACCACTTATTTATATGAGGACTTAGACATAGAAATATACATGAAAATCCCTGAAGGATTTTTTTTGCCTGAAGTAAAGTCAAGGAGTACGCATTCAATCCGACTAAGATGTTCGTTGTACGGTTTAAAGCAATCCGAAAGAATGTGGTACAATCGTCTTAATGAATACTTATCTAAGGAAGGGTATGAAAACAATCCAATTTGCTCTTGTGTATTTAGAAAGAAATCCTCAAAGGGATATGCAATAGTTGCAATCTATGTGGATGGCATAAATTTAATAGGGACTTTAGAAGAGCTCAAAATAACTGCTAGCTATTTGAAAAAGGAATTTGAGATGAAAGACCTTGGAAAAACTAAATTTTGTCTCGGCCTGCAGATCAAGAAAAATTATAGTGGGATTTTAGTCCATCAGTCTAATTATTCTGAAAATGTATTAAAACGCTTTAATATGGATAAAGCACACCCACTAAGTACCCCCATGGTTATCCGATCTTTGGACATAAAGAAAGATCCATACAGTCCTAAAGAAGAAGAAGAAGAGGAAATATTGAATCCAGAATTACCCTATTTGAGTGCAATTGGTGCATTATTATACTTGGCACAACGCACTAGGCTAAATAACTCATTCTCTATGAACCTGCTTGCTAGATATAGTTTTGAACCAACCAAAAGGCATTGGTTTGGTGTGAAACATATCCTAAGATATCTATGTGGAACCATTGACAAGGGTTTATTTTATTCCTATAACTCTAATAGTTCCAAATTAGTTGGTTATGCAGATTCTGGATATCTCTTTGATCCTCATAAGGGTCGATCTCAGATAGGTTATGTATTTCTTTGTGGTAATGTTGCTAGTTCTTGGCGTTCTACTAAAAAAACTTTAGTAGCTACTTCTACTAACCATTCTGAAATTTTAGCTATTCATGAAGCTAGTCGTGAATGTGTATGGCTAAGATCTTTAATTCAGCATATTCCTAGTTCTTATCAATTGCCTTCTATTACAGATATTCCAAGTATTATCTATGAAGATAATGCAGCATGTATATCACAAATTAAAGAAGGATTCATCAAAGGAGACAGAACTAAGCACATTTCAGCAAAGTTTTTCTTCACTCATGAGCTTCAGAAGAAAAATGAGATTAAAGTCATGCAAGTTCATTCAGGTGATAAACTAGTTGATCTCTTCACAAAGTCACTACCAAGGCGACATTTCAGAAGTTTGTGTACGAGATTGGAATGCTTTGACTATACCAACAGTGAAATTGAACATATTAATCAGGGGGATCATCTTATCAGGGGGAGGATACAAGAACATGTAATTTGGGACATATGAATTGTACTCTTTTTCCTTTGATTAGGTTTTATCTCACTGGGTTTTCCTAATAAAGGTTTTAACGAGGCAACATTAAGCTCGTCCAACACTAATTCACTGATCACAATAGTTGTACTCTTTTTCTTTCAGTTTGTTTTTTTCCCAATGGATTTTTACTTAGTAAGGTTTTGATAAGGCAACAATAAATGAATGGTGAAAATAGTGTACATCTAATGGGGAGTGTTATAAAAGTTATATTTTAAGATGGATGTCCACTATAACACGTCTCACATTAGAAAAGTAGGCTTTTGGAATGAGATGACTTGTATTATCAATAAATGGGTGACCCCCTCATTATTGACACACCAATTAATGAAAAAAATTCCTTTCTCTAAAATTCTCTATGTGTTATATTTCTCTTAATAATTTATGAAACAAGATAACTCAAATTTCTTTACGAATGACCAAGGCATTAGCCACCATGGTTCAAAGTCAAGGCCGATACCGCGACGGTACGACCGATTTGACTAGGTATCGGTACCCACCGATCCGATTCCGAGTTACGAGTTAAGTTTTCGATTATTGGTGTGAATCGACCCTACATAGGTAATTTCACGGTAGTATCAGTGATATCGTGGTAGAATCGGTCCCTATTAGTGATATTGCAGTAGAATCGGCCCATATCGGCGATATCACGGTAGTATCGACCCATATCGATGATATATCGGGAGAGATGGTATAAGTTACTAAGCATTGATCTCTCTATCTCAACTTCCAACTCACTCAATTGAGCCATTGAGACTCGATTTTGCATCCATGTCAAGATCGAAACAATCTCTTTCAATTCGGTACAGGTTATATGATGTTTCGTAGTCGCAAATCGAGTTTTTTTGTTGAATCTCTCATTTCTTTTCTTGTAGTGTTAGTAAAGGGGTTATCTCGCATTTAACATTCTTTTTTGTATTTACTTAATTTGTATTAAAATGTATTATTATTTATCTATCGTTGAAGTGTATGATTATTTATAATATATATACATTCACGAAGAATATATTACTAAATGTATATTGATTTAGACAGTGTTATACATACTAAATGATGATTCAGTATACACAATTATACAATGTTATGCATATTAACTGATAATTCAATATAAATAATTACACAATGTTATGCATACTAAATGATGATTTTGTACTTATTTTATTGAGCCATATTATTATCCTTATTTTTCTAAACTTTTCTATATTTTTTTCAAATATTTTTGAGTTCTCTAAATAGTGTATAGTTGAGTATCGCCCGAGACTGAGACCGATACCGATACCGAGTCAAAAATTGAGCGTCTGAGTCATAGAACAATACCGCGACTTTGAACCATGTTAGCCACTACTGCAGTTAGTCTTTGGTACTCCAAAACCACTATTACATTTTATTTAATCGATTCCTTTAATGACAACAACAAAAAAATAGAAAAAGTTATTTTTATATAAACCCGTGTTATTAATCTACGACCCCTAATTTGTAAGCCCGCATAAACCCATTTAACACCCCCTCACCTCCAGTTTATTGAATAAAAATAAAAACTTGCATCATTTGAAAACCCATTTTCGTAAGAACCTGGAGGAAAATGATTGTAGTGAACCGGAAGATGAACTCAGAACTGAATCGAAAGATGAAAAGGGCATTGAAGACAACTGAAGTGACGCTAATTGTCTTCCCCTCATCAGGAATTTTTATAGATGAAGATATTTGACATTACAAAACTCTTATGGGGCAAACAAAAGTATTTAAATAGGGACCAATATCATTTTTATTTCATTCTTTAAGGACGCCTCAAATCTCCCCAAAATGACTTATGTTATGGTGTTTTGTTTTTTGAAAATAGGCTTGTAGTAGGTTGTGCCATGGCTTCTAGGTTTTTTCCTTTTCTTTTTATTTTTCTCTAATACAAAAAACGAGACGAGAATTAGATCAATATGGTAGAAAGGAAACATTGTCAGATAAAATCTCTTGCCCGTAGAAAGGGGGCTGTTAAGGGGTAATTGAGCCATTTTATCAGTTTTGTAATTTAAGAATTGAAATGTAATGGTGGAGGTTGTTTACAGGAAACTTATGTAAAAATATTCTTAAGAACACCTAATATTAATCACGAACACATTAATATGATTAAACTTTAACATACAATTGTTCTTAATAAAAGGATCTTGGATCTTCATGTTTTCACAAAATACGTCTAAAAGATAGAAAATAAGACTTACCTTGGTCCAATGCATTGATCAATCTTGATTAATTTCTCCATCAATCTCCTAAACATGGAAAATTATACTCAATTGGAATCTCGGAATTTCTCTCCCACCTCAGAAATAGTGTGTAATGAGATAACCCCAGATGGTGTAGGGCTCCTCTATTTATAAGGGGAAGAGGGCCGGAATCCTAGTCAAGGTGGGACTCTATTTCAAGTCTCCCACTAATGCCACTAACCATCATGTGACTAACGGATAATATTGACCCAATCTTCTAATATTCGTATTTATCACGTTCCTAATTAATTACCTGATATTTATCAAGACCACATAATTGGGAAATTCATAAATTCAGAATTTAATATAATTGAAATTAAATAATTAATTTCGACACTTAATATTAATTTCCAACAGTCTCTCGCTTGGTCTTAATAATCCTCATAATTGAATTAGGTACCATAAGGTGCACAATAACTGATAAATATAGTTTGCTTAAATCAAACAATTCACGGATGCGATTCATGGCGGTTTCATGCTATTCAAGAGCATGGTTCCTTCTATGTACTACAACACCAATGTTTCATTCCACTAAGCCTTTAATATTGGGTATCATAATGGCCTCATTATGTCCTTTTGAATAAGGACTATTTATGTCAACAATAATTCATAATCATATGCATGCATTCACAAAAGACAGAAATAATTGAAATCAGAAACACTTTTATTGAATTCAAGTAATAGTGTCAAACAACTAAGCCAAATAGCAATCATAATTTTACTAATCGAGACCCATCTCTTTGACACGTTCCATAAGGTCTTTGGAGATAGTCCTTTCGTAAGATGATCTGCTATGTTATCACTCGTACTAATGTGATCAATTGAAACTCTTTGTTTCTAAATTTCTTCTTTCACTGATAAGTATTTCATTCAACGTGCTTAGTTACTTTAGGAATACCTAACATTTCTTTATAAAGAAGATTACAGTGACATTATCATAATATTTCAACGGCTTGATAATAGTGTCGACAACTCCAAGTCCCGAAATGAAGTCACGCTACCAAAACACATAAGTTGTAGCATCAAGCATGCTACAAACTCAACTTTCACAATAGTTAATGGATGGATTGTGTTGCACTCCTTCATTATATTGGTTAATAAACCAAAACAAATATACTTAAGCTAGAGTGAACTTCACACCATCCGTACAACTAGTAAATCTGAGTCACAATAATTGTTCATATTTAAATGAACACATACACCATAAATATGAGCATATAGTCCTTTAAGTATCTCATTACTTCATACACAAGTTTTAAACCCATAAAATTATTTTGATTCTCTTCTTTCTAAATCCAGGCTTGTATATAGAGAAAATATATAAACTTACTCCCACTAATCTTAAGGTGTATACAAATATACAACGATTAAAAAAAATAATGATATTATTTCTTAAAATACGTCATGTGGGAAACTTATGTTTATAAAATGATCTCCTAAACATATATGCATGGTTTATAAGACTCCAAAAAGTAATTTTCACATCCATTTCATGTAACTCTTAATCATAATGAGCTACTAATGTCAAAAGAATTCCATGTCCTTACATATAATTAAGAAGATTCATTTATAACCTTTTCTTCATTAATGGTAAAATATTTTACTACAATTTAGCTTTATCTCGTTTAACTACCGTTAGTGTCGCGTTTGGTCATAATGACCCCCTCATACCCGACTTTAGTGCGTCAATTATGTAATTCAACGAGATTTTAAACTTAGTTGTAGTCTATTAGTTTCACTTCTTATGACTTTTGAAAATAAAATCATGTCATTATTTATCCTTACGCCAAATTCATGTTCATGCAGATACACCATAAAATCATCCACGATAGTAGACCTTTTAGAATCTTCTTAATACTATTCCTTATGATTTTATCAACATTTCTCTCATGATGACAATACTATCAATTAGTGGTTGATCATTTATTTGTTCTTTGTTGTTTAGACAATCTAACAACTAAAAGAACAAGTGTTCAAGAAGGTTATCGGTGATGGGATAAGTACCCTACCTTCCTTTATAACCATATTTCATGATTTTCTACTACCACTAATTTCACCTTACATAATGAATTTGACTTTAATGCAATAAATAAGTGTCAATGACAATTATATGATCTATGTAGGTCCACTTTAAGGGAAGTTTCTCATAATTTCCCACTTGGGCCACATAGGTCATCCTTATATTAGACATCGTAATACCTTAAGAGCACAACTCGACTATCAAAATTTGTAAGAGACATTACAAAAATCTTATCCACGAAAATTATGAAAAGGAGTCTAGATTTAATTTTGCACAAGATTAAAAGAGTTTCATCAATAACTCTACGATTATGATGCAGGATCAAAATAATCTTTAAATAACTATGTCCAAACTTTATTTTGTACAAAACATCAAAAGGAATACCATAACCCTTGAAAAAAAATATACGTCAAAAGATTCTTTAGAACATATCCCTCACGATCAAGTCTAGACAAATATTTTCCAAAAAAAATTGAGGGTTTATGAAAACAAATGGCAATTTGATTTCCCAAGAACAAAAGAAAAAGAATCTTATTAGCATTTCTAGTTTGTTTTGTAAGAAATCCTTACATCAAAAGTAAATACTTTCTATAACACAGTAAGTATAACTTGCAATCTCTACTAAGATGAAAACCTCGTTTCAAATCATAAAATATACATATTATCTTTATCATTATTAGTCCGAGTGTGCAACATGTAAACAAACTTAATTTGTTTAACTAAATTAAATATGAAATTTTTAGAGAAACAAAACGGGATACAATAATATGTGATAAGATAATGAGATAAATTGCTCACTTTATTAATGATTTGATTTAACAACACACACATCGATTACATGATAATAAATTGAGTGCATAACCGTGAGTTTTCTTCAGTGGTAACCGTGAAATATCGATTATATGATGCTTGTAAATTACTTTATTGGGTATAATGTTATTTCATTATATTGTACACGATATTTGTGCACAACTTATTTCACATACTATAATAATGTATGTGATCTATGATGTTCATTCAATCACTCAAAATCAATTTCCTGTAAGGAATAACCTTGCTTGAAGAAATAAACTCAATATACCCCATTAATATCTTTACAATTATAAGCATCATGAGTTACTACTACCATCATCTTTACATTTAATATTCATTGCCATTCTAGTTGGGTCAATGTAATGACTACCAAACATTTCATAATATGAATATTATATTACGTAAAGACTTACATACACAAGTTAATAAATTTTCACTTATTTTCATTAAATATCGCATGATCAATAAACTAAATTATTCATGTTTATGGCTTTCTTAAAATTAATTGGTGATATGATAGTGAAAGAAACTATGGCATCTCCGTTTGATGACCATTATTACCTTCCCAAAATATATATCACCACATTAAAAAAAAAAATCAATTATTGTAATCACAATAAATGAATAAACAATAATATGTATACAACATCATAAAGTATCATCATCCTAGCATTCAATTTCATACATGGACCTTTAGGCAACCAAAATATGCATGATATTAATGCAATAGTCCAATATTTATATCTTCTTGAATGGAGCACTTTAATTAACACCAAACCTTATATTATATAAATATTAGAGATACGCATACATGTTCAAATACCCGTAATACATGAATAATTGTATTATTGTCTATTCTTTAATTTGAAATTCACAAAAAATTAGACATAATGTAAAAATCAAATAGACAAAGAGTTTACATGAGATATTGCACAAATAATAGTAAATGGAAGACATAAATCATTTACTTTCGCTTTATCACTTATGTATGAGTAACAAATCAGAAATATTGACCCAAATCATTCATGGTCATACTAATGCACAATACGGTTATAATCACAATTATCATACTAGTGGCATATGTAAATATGACTTTTTAACATTGATGTCAATTATTTAACATTTACAAAAATTCCAATGTTTATTTGATTCAAATTTCAGCATGTGTTGCGCTTCAATTTAACCTTATAACAAACATTAGGATAATCTGAAATGACTACAAGTATAATACCTTCACATGTAATTTTAGCCTGTATTTGACATTTGATTAAACTGAATGAATACCTACTTATGAGTCTCAAAATTTGCAAGTCATGCATTTAAATATGCATGTATGCAACGAATAAATCTAGTATCCGCACATATGAATTGTAGCCTGTGTTTGGAATTTAATTCAACTTAATGGGAGTACTAGACTTAGAATAAACAATAATTCTGATTTTCAATGACATGAATCATTGGCATGTGCTCGGCACGAGACTCATTAAAACACGAATATCATGATATTCAACAATATGAATCATTGGCCTGTGTTTGGCACAAGACTCATCAAAATATGAATATTAACAATAACGTAAGTCTAATATCCTACCATATGAAATATGTTGGCTTGTGTTTGGTACGAATATTCAACTAAAAAAGGATCATTAAAGCAAGATTTTATCACAGTTCTAGATAAAACATACATGAAATATGAAAAAACTTAAATTTTTCCAAAAAAAAAAAAAAAGGTTAGCATCATTGAACTGTAGAAAATTACTCCGGAATCTCAAATATTCGACGGAATTCAAAAATATTTTTTTTGGAAGTCATAAACATTATTTATGTAAAATCGATGCGCCCAAAACTTAATGTATAATTAATGGTTCAAATATAGATGCATACACAATAATCTAATATTTACAATTATAGATTAAGACACTTTCATGTCTTCCCCATCCAACATCATATAAATATTATTGTCGAAACATCAATTCATAATTACATTAGGACCTTTGCGCTACCAAATATAGATTATGCACAATAACCTAATATATCGAATTGTTATTGTCAAACACATAATCATACATCTAATATTCAAAATTTTATATTGAACCATTTCATCAATACCAAATAATACATAACATGAATATTAGAACAACCATGAACATAAAAAATAGCCCCCGCGGTAAAAAAAATACATAATATTTGGAAAAAATCATAATTTTTGCCAAAAATAGAAAATTTGAGTTAGCACCACAGGGATGTAGATAATTACTCCAGGATCTCAAAACAATTTACGGAATTCAAAAATCAATTTTCTGGAGTGAGATATTGACGTCAACATTATTACCAAAAATAGCAAAAACGCAATTTTAAGGGTCAAAACGACGTCAAAACGCAAAAGTAGGGTGTTGCCCATTGTTAACAATGGGTTTTGTTTATTTCGACGTTTCCACTCGACCATGTCAGTTTAGTAAAATTATGAGTAAGTTTTGACCTTTCATTCTAACCCGTGAGTATTGGCGAGAGAAGAAAAATGTCACAGAAAGTCTCAGACATACTTTAAGAGCAGATTCAATGACATAAATTAAAACGTCGCAGAAAATCTCAAGCATAGGCAAATTTAATGACATAAATAAAAATGTCGCAGAAAGTCTCAAGCACAAATTTTATTATAGACCAACATCAATAAGGAAAATCATGATATCTTAAACTTTAGCTCTGATACCACATGTAAAAGCATTCTTAAGAACACCTAATATTAATCACGAACACATTAATATGATTAAACTTTAGCATACAATTGTTCTTAATAAAATAATCTTAGATCTTCATGTTTTCACAAAATACGTCTAAAAGGTAGAAAATAAGACTTACCTTGGTCCAATGCATTGATCGATCATGATTAATTGCTCCATCAATCTCTTAAACATGGAAAATTATACTCAATTGGAATCTCGGAATTTCTCTCCCACCTCAGAAATAGTGTGTTATGAGATAATTCCAAATGATGTAGGGCTCCTCTATTTATAAGGGAAAGAGGGCCGGAATCCTAGTCAAGGTGGGACTCTATTTCAAGTCTCCCACTAATGCCACTAATCATCATGTGACTAACGGATAAGATTGACTCAATCTTCTAATATTCGTATTTATCACGTTTCTAATTAATTATCTGATATTTATCAAAATCACATAATTGAAAAATTCATAAATTCGGAATTTAATATAATTGAAATTAAATAATTAATTTCGACACTTAATATTAATTTCCAACAACTTGAGCTTATTTTATAACACCAAAAATCTACTCTTTTATTATTTAGATAGAATTGGGGTTGACACTTGCCCTAATTAAAAGCGTTCTTAACCCTACCTTGTTTGAAAATTGCATCACAGAATTAAGTAGGATGTTATATCCTGGACCCCCGGTTAGGTGATACGTATCGTATCAGTAAATTGAAATTTTTGTTATCAGAAGTTACCATGACTAACCTGTAATGCAGAGTATTTTCTTGTTCCAAGTTTTGTTTAGCCATTCTAATATTATACTCTTCCGTCTGAATTAAGAGTTAATAATTTTTTGCTGTATTATCCCAAATTGTCTTCTTTCCCTTTTAATCGAAAATCAATGGATCAAATGACATAACAGTTAACTTATATTAAACTTAGCCTTAATAAACGCAATTGTATAGGGACTCTTGAATTGTGAATTGCGACGGAGGAAGTATATTTCACCAAATAACATGTACCTCTTTCTATCCTAAAAACTATTTATATGAAAGAGTAACAATCCTGGACTATGAGCATTAATTAATAAATTATAGAGCTCTATATTGGAGTTCTAGTATTCAAGTCCTCTGACCATTCATTGAATGATAAATGATACAATGGAGTGTTGGTACGCAGACTTTTTAGGTTTACGTTTATTCACTGTTAAAAAGTGTAATTGAAACATAACTTTGAACGAAAACAAAATAAAAAATCTTTCTTCATGAAATTTAAAAAAAAGGAAGAAAGTGTGACAACTAATGGAACGATTCAATAATTTTTACCAGATTTGACGTTTGACATACATTTCTGGTCCTTGATTTTCTTTGGATTTGTAGTTGATCGATTTACAAAATTATCGCCATAAGTTTTTTGAATTCTAAATGTGTGATACTTACATCGATACAAAAACCCAACACAATTGAAGTATCGCACTTGCATTGGCTCGTGTTCGGATTTCACAATGCTACATTCTTAGTGGAATCCGGACACAAACGAATGAATATGCGACAAGTTAATTGTGTTGCACTTTTGGGTTCGATTTTTGATCGAACTAACATTTTTCATTCTAAATATAGAGGAAAGTCTTTCGGGAAACCAATGGATTGATGTTGGAGAACCTCTCAGTGTTCCTTGAATTAGTAAAGAGAAAAGAGAAATGGTTTGGTTTGTGGGGTCTTTGGTGAAAAATTGAATAACTAATATTTTAATTCTTCAAAAATGCCTCTCAATCATATAAGATGATATTGAGTTTTTTTTTTTTAATTACTAATTTTTGTTTTTAGATTTTAATACAAATTAATTAGTTTCTTAGAGTTTAATACATTTTCCGTCGCTAAATGTCACCAAAGATCACTTTTAGTGACGAAATTTTCACATTTAGCAACGAGAAATGTACTAAAATCATATAAATCGATTAATTTGTATTATTGTCTAAAATCAAAGTCAATAATATATTAAAGTAAAAAAAGCAATCATATTATACTCTACATTTCTGGGGAAGAAAGATTACATATAGAGGATCAGATAGTGAGTTCCATAATTTCTCTGCAAACATTTCATGGGAACTCCAAGATATATAGACAGTATTCTCATTGGTAAGTGATGAAGAGCTCTAATTGATTACTTTCAAGGGTACATAACTACATATTATCTGTTTATGTATTGTACATAATCATATGACAAACCACACAAATATGTTGCTTAGGGCTGTTTTGGACAACTGATTTTCTGTAAAAAGAAAAAAGTATGGAAAATACAAACTCGTTGGTTGTTAAACGAGAATTTAGTGTTTTTCAGTACGGTGCAGGATATCATTATGGTGATAAGTCGGCTTTGCATAGTTATAAGAGAGTGACCTTTTAGCTCGTGTGTGTGTGTGTGTGTGTGTGTGTGAGAGAGAGAGAGAGAAAATATCCCACTAAGTACCTAAGTCACAACAACCATTAGGTATGCCATCTCCATGCATTCATTTTCATTTGATCATCCTCTTTACCTTTCTAATGCAACAATTTTCCTTATAATTGCTGCATTAATTTAGCCCCACTCTAAGAAGCTTGCAATCCCAGTAATTATTAGCCAACGGAACTCGAAACATCTGCTAACCCAGTTGGAAAAATGTCTTATGTGGCAGTATACCATTACCAACAATGCCAGTACGCTTTTTCCAAATTGAAGCTCAGCTTAGGGGCTATCTTATTATTCATGTTCTTTTCTAATGCGGGTATAATTCATGCTTAGGATTTCATACTATTTACTCTCAACTTCATGTTATTACTTTATCCACTAATCAACTATTTTTTTCATTTGCTGTTTTATGTCTTTAGCTGCATTTGATCCGTTGGATCCCTTTGGAAACATAACAATCAAATGGGACGTAGTGTCTTGGACCGCAGATGGTTATGTGGTGAGTGTCTTCTCAACATGATTTTAACCTTTTTTTGGTGAGCATGCCAACAATCTCAAGAACCCAAGTCGAGGTGATATATCTTTTACCAGGGAAAAAAGTAAAATGGTGAAAAGTATATTCACCCATAGTGCTTACTTAATTTGTGGAAATTCACATAACTAAACTAGCTCAAATGAGTATAACTTGATATGAACAAATAGTTTACTTTTCTCCCTGATGGAAAATATATCAACCCAGACCAAATGTAACCCCAAAAAAATTGATGGCCAATTAACAAATTGATTCAGGCTGCGGTGACTATGAACAACTTCCAAATGTACCGGCACATCATGAGCCCTGGATGGACATTGGGATGGGGTTGGGCAAAGAAAGAAGTGATTTGGACAATGGTTGGAGCACAAACAACAGAGCAAGGAGACTGTTCCAAGTTCAAAGGAAACGTACCCCATTGTTGTAAGAGAATCCCCACGGTTGTTGACTTGCTTCCCGGAGTCCCTTACAACCAACAATTCTCCAATTGCTGCAAAGGAGGGGTGGTGGCATCGTGGGGACAGGATCCCTCGGCTGCAGTTTCTGCCTTTCAAGTGAGCGTTGGGCTAGCTGGTACTTCAAATAAAACAGTAAAATTGCCCAAGAATTTTACTTTGCTAGGTCCAGGACCAGGGTACACTTGTGGCCCTGCGCAGATCGTGCCATCCACAGTCTATCTCACCCCTGATGGTAGACGCAAGACTCAAGCGCTGAGTAAGTGTTTTAGTCCCTACAGTTCAAAAGATCTCATTGTTTACACACTTTTAAATTTAATGGGTAATATTTATAAATATATATTGAGAAGCTTTAATTACCAACGTGGGACTTATATTCTTCACAATATACATTAGTTATAAAATATTGGATCATTTACATGCAGTGACATGGAATGTGACCTGCACTTATTCACAATTTCTGGCTTCCAAGAACCCAACCTGTTGTGTATCCTTCTCATCTTTCTACAATACTACCATCACTCCTTGCCCATCATGTGCTTGTGGCTGCCAGAACAAAAACAACTGTGTCAAGTAAGCATTGCTTTAAGCATACCGGCAAATATAATAAGCATGTTTTTACAGAAACTCCCATAATAATAAATAGAAAATTTTAAAATGAACAATATATGTTGTTGCAAAATACACTTATGTATCTCTAATCATCATGATTTTTTGTCACAAACAATTCCTCAAAAAGGGTTCCTCTTTGCAACAAAACGCTTAGTTCATGATTTTTTTGTGTGTGAAAATTAGTTTTGTGACTTTCTTGCAAAACATGTAGAGTTGAGGGGGTGTTTGCACTTTTCCCTATAAATAGAGTATGAGATGAATATTAGTGGGTGAGATTTTCAATTTGCCTATCTTAATGCAGGAGTGATTCAAAGAAGCTGAACAGAGTGGGAATAAACACTCCAAGAAAAGATAATGCGCCATTGCTGCAATGCACGCATCATATGTGCCCAATACGGGTTCACTGGCACATCAAGATCAACTACAAGGATTATTGGCGCGTAAAGATTGCCGTAACAAATTTCAACTATAGAATGAACTATACACAGTGGACCCTCGTGGCTCAGCATCCCAATCTCAACAACGTAACTCAAGTTTTTAGCTTTGATTACAAGCCTCTCGTCCCCTACAAATCCATAAGTGAGTGACAACAAACTTAAAAATAAATTTCACGCTCTACATTTTATTTGTGAAAAATAAACTCTAACGAAGTTCACGGAAACTTTTCATGGATTTGCAGATGATACTGCTATGTTTTATGGAATGAAATTCTATAATGACTTGTTGATGGAAGCTGGACCACTTGGAAATGTCCAATCCGAAGTCCTTCTACAGAAAGACAAGAATACGTTTACTCTCAAGCAGGGATGGGCGTTCCCTCGAAAAGTTTATTTTAATGGCCAGGAATGCAAGCTTCCCCCTCCTGATGCATACCCGATTTTACCAAACTCAGCTTATGCGAATCATATTGCATTTTCAACAATGGCAGCTTATGTGCTTTGGGTGATATTGTTAATCTGTTGATTTATCAATTAGCAGACCGTTTTTGGAAAGTTCAATGGCAGGAAAAAACAAAAGACAAAAAAAATGGAAAGGGAGGGGGGAGGGGGGGAGAGTGGTTTGAGAGCATTTATGTCAATGCCTACAGTTGTATAAAGTGAATTTTTTTTACGAACTATTAGATGGTCAGGTGTACTTCAAGAATATTTTGCATTGAATACATGAGCTTCTAAATAAATAAAGTGAATTTAGAATTCGACACAAAGTTTCTGTAACTTTTGAGAGATGGTGCAACATTTTTCTGGTTTCAGGATTCACCTCTTTCTTGTTGAAATTAGAATGTGTTCCTCTAACCTATATAATTGTGTAAACGTTAATGGATAACCTACATGTTGACCAAGAGAGAAAAAGTAACGATATTGTTTATTCTCTCTTTCTTTTCTTTTTCTTTTTTTCATTCAGATGCATTAGTTCTATTTTCATCAATTCGCTTCAACATTTGGGAGTTCAACAAACTTCAAGGGGTGGATGGAGATACGAGAATTGAAGGTTTATACTAGACGAAATTATTTTTGGAGTTAGTGTAGTGGTCTGAATTTGAGAGTTAGGCATTCGACGAATTTCGAGGGCGAAATTCCATTGTTAGTGGGAAAGTGTAACAACTCGCGTAATTTTGGGCTATTTTAATTAATTTTTTGGAAAATGGAAGAAAATAAAGTTTTTGATAAAATTATTTTTATTGCTCAAATATGTTGGTTATTATTTTTAAAGGCGAGAATTTCAAATGGTTTCGAAAACGGAGTTAAAACGGATTTTAAAATGATTTTTAAATGTTTTTAACTCTTGGAATTCTAAGTCGGCGAACATTAAGTAATTTTCAAGAGTTGTTTTGATTTCCAACTCTTCATTTCTTTGCCTTATTTAAAGGAGTCTTTTGGATTCCAACTCTGCATTTCTTTGCATTATAAAAGGAAGTCTTGGGCAACCCTTTTAACCTACTTTTGGCACAAATTTTGGCAGCAAATATATTTTATATTCCTCTTCTTTTTATATACACATTAGCCCTTGAGATTTGTGAGTTCCAACCTTAGATTAGAGGTGTTCTTGGGGTTATTTTGTTGGAGGTTCTTGGAGAAGCTTTTGTATATCTTTTGTGTTGATCTTGAGGATGTGATCATTGGTTTCTCATCATGGTTTGAGGTATGGGGTTTTACACAATATGCTCCTTAAATCTCGCGAGTGTCATTCTCTTTGAATTCTTGTTAATTGAACTCATGTTTGAATTGTTAAATTCATTGAAATCTAGAAAATAATTGTTGAAATTATTTTGATTCATGTGGTATGATTCATGTTGATCAGCATGTTGTAACTCCACAAAATTTTCACAAAAAATAATGCTATTGGTGCCCACACAGGACCCCGTACTACAAGGCAGTGTTTAATAAGTAAATGAGAGAATAAGTGAAATTCACATCAGGTTTTTGTGGAGATTTTTGTACTCATATCATTATTCTTATACTAAACATTTTGTAATTGCATTGTGTTATTTGGACTTCTCTATAATTATGTATTCTTAAAAACTTTGGTTGGTTCTATAATCTGGGATTTGGGACTTTCAAAATAAAATGACAATTGTGAGAGCCACCTAAACTCCCTTAATAACACCTATGTTGATGTTAAAAATAGACTAACTCCCAATTTATAATCACATATAAAAATAAGATAGGTAACTCAATCCACACACACAATAGACAAGATTTTTAGAGTGGTTCAATTATAAAATAGCCTACATCCACTGTTGGTTTTTATTTAGTAGGATTTACAACAGCTCAGTATGGTGTGCAGATGAGTGATTCGAGTTGTCCCTTGAGCTAAGGGAGTAGTTTTTATTTATAAGGGTAGAAAACCCTAGAGATGGAACGCCTTTATATTGACAGGCGTTTACGTATGTGTACAATAAATGAAACTCTTGAAATTCAGTGTTGGTTGGTATCCCATTCGAGTAACTATTAATATTCCTATTGGTTAGCCTTCTAGAGTTGGTCAGCCTTCTAGCCGACTAAATGTCTTTGAAGCCGATCAAGTAGGTTGGTCCGCCACGTAGGAGGGTAGGTGTACATTCTTCATTGGTTCACGTAGGAGAGTAATTTTTACATACAACAAAAGTTCCCAATGCTCCATGCTTGAAGCTTGATTGAAAGTATGGAATATTTAGCCCAAGAAGTTGCTCGGCGTATTGTTTTGAGTGTTTGGTCTACAGCCAACCTCCCATGCTCGTAAGAATTTTCATTGGCACTTTTTGATAATGGCACTTTTGTAAATAATGCAAACTTCTTTTAACCGCCAAAGAACACAGTCGTCTTTTGACGCTTCAGAAAATGTGCAGTTGGTGGTAGCTATACGGTTCATTCAGCTAATCATTCCGTTCTCATTTATCGAGTCAACTTATAAATAGGTACGAAATTTCCCTCATTTCTTCTTACCTCAAACCTTCTGAACTTTTGAGAACTTTCTTTGCCTTCAAGATTTTTTCTGTGTGATCGTTTCTGCCATTTTCCCTTTAGTTTTTGCAAACGTATTTGATTCCCTGTAAGCCTTATCTTCCCTTTTCTCTATTTTATCATCTTTTTCCACCATGGTTCATATCGTAGATGAGAGTTCGTTAGATGAGTTTAGAGAAAAAAGGAAAATCCCCTCTTAGGTATACTTAGAGATACCCAGGGGTTCTGTTGATGTCTATTCCCTCCCTGAGGGTCACTAGATCCCCGCTTTATTCATAGCTGAGTATGGTATCACATTTCCACTAAACCCCCATTTTCTTCAGTTTTGTCGGTATTTTGATGTTGTTCTTGCTTGAATAACCCCCAATACCTGGAGGGTTGTCAATGGTGTACATAGGTTGAACGAACTTTATGGAATACATATTGTGGTTTTGGAGTTAATGTTAGGTTATAAGTGGGGTACAAAAGGAGAGAGCACATATTATTTAAAAACTAGGCAAGCAAACAGAGCCTTAGTGAACTTACCAGATTCCAATAAAGATTATTGGGAGTACGGTGTAGTTGTTAAAAACTGTCTGCATGCTCCTCTCCCTACTGGAGAATCTTATACTGGTCTTTGATGTCCTCAATCAGTACGTAGCATAGGTTGTAACTCTATTAATTATTTTTTCCTCTTTTGTTATGCATTTCTAATGTTTGCCGACTAACTTTGATGTTTTACTTTGATGCAGAGGACAGTAAGAAGAGGTACCCCAAGGAATGGGAAATCAATATCAACGATCTTAAATTCTTGTCGGGATTAAATTAGAAGATTGGAGAAGAACATCCCAGGGCTGATTCGTTGTTATTAGAATATAAAAGTTCCATCACTTCTTTTGTTGCCCGACCTACACTTATTTTTCCCCAAGTTGTTGTCAATCTTGAGGAGGATCCTGTACCAACTTTCCCAACCACTGAGTCTATCGGTGCTGAATTCATTCAAACCCAAGTTGCTGTCAATCTTGAGGAGGATCCTGTACCAACTGGTTGACTTTAACCGGATGATGGAGAAGGATGACCAACTGCGTTCTTCTCGGGGAGAGGTTAAAGAGGCATTTGAAGCTATAAAACAATCGTAGGAGGCTTCCCAATAAGCTTTGGAGACAAAGCAAAAATCCTGGGAAGAGGAACCGAGGAAAGCCAATAATAGGGCCACTGCAGCTGAAGGAAAGATAAAGGCTGCTGAAGATAAAGCCCGAGATACTAAGAAGAGATTAGATGATGCTGAGGGCAAGGCCAAGGCTGTCGAGGACAAATTGACAGAAGTCACCACTCGGGCCAAAACTGCTGAAGACAAAGTGACTTCCTTGAAGGCCAAATACAAAACATCCTTTGATAAGGGATGGGAGAAGCGAATTCCCACTCCTCCCAGAATAATATTATAAGCCTCCAACTGCTTTATTCCCACTCTTCCCAGGATGACATTGTAAGTTGACGGGACATTTTTGCCTAACACAAAGAAGCAAATTTTTTCTCTCTTGCCCTCCAACCGAGTGCCGACCAGTATTTCCAGCTTGATAGTTCTCAATGGGTATACTTTATCCCCTACAAATCTGATGAGTGGTCTATGATATGATTTTTATTTGCTGCTCTTCAGCCCTAGGCTTTCAAAATAGTTGTAGAACATTACATCCGCTGAACTTTTATTATCAATATGTATCCTTGCAACTCTGTCATGATGAACTCTACATGTGATAACTAACGGATCGTCATGAGGATAAAGAACCCCACTCAGATTATTTTTGGAAAATCCGATCACTATCCTGTCTCTATTGACTTTCCTTGACCGACCATCACTGGATTCAGCCATATTAATATGTTTGTCTGTTGGACAAGCCTTAGCTTCATTTAAGTAAGATTTCTTTCTACGATTACGTCTCCTCCTCCAGCATCTCTTGCGGTGAAGTGGCATCCAAAGGAGATCATGTCGACCTCCACTTTTGGCTTATCAGGTTTTTTTGGCAAGTCTGAATCTTCTTCAAAATCATTATTTTGTGCCCTTTTATTGTCTTCCCTTGCTCGGGCTAGAGATTCCGATCTCCTCCGATCATCTCAATTGCCATTTCAATCAACAAACTTGCTCAATTCCCCGCAGAATAAGATTTTTAATCCCATTCTTTAGTGCAATATAGTTGTTGGTGTTGTGCCTATGATCCCTATGAAAATCACAATACATGGACTAATCCCTCTTGTTGAGGTGTCTTCAACTTTACAGACCAATTCAAGTTCTTATTCCCTTTGATCTCTTCCAGGATATGGTGAACACCCTTGTTGAGAGGGGTATATTCATCATACTTCTTGATCCGATCTAGCTTCTTATCTTTCTGATCCTTCTTAAAGGAATTAGAATTATTTTTCTGACCTTAACATTTGGTCTCAGGAGCTTCCTGGCTGCTTCGGCATTTATTATTTTTCTCGTCATACTTAGGAGTGACCACTGGTGGCTTGAACTTGGAGGGTGTAGGGTATTCCACAATTGCCTGGATGAAAGGTCATCCTTTAATAAAACTCATTTGCAATGAATTCTTTGTCTTGGCCATTTCACCTAGCCGTTCTTCCGACAATTGCATGGATCCCTTCCAGGAATGTTCTTCTGGCTTAGACGTGGCCAAGGTAGACTTGGCAGCTTTGATGTGATTGTGTGCTGAACTCTCCTCTTGAGAGGTCTATTCGGCATGCACAAAGCCTCTCATACTAGCCATGGATCTTGAGGATCCTTATTTGTATTCACGACGACGTTCCTTCTCCCTATGATGTACTCTAGTTACTCGGGGGCCTGAACGACCAAAAGCAAACTCCATACTTAGCCTTTTCAAGACACTAGGTGTTTCTTTGGAAAAAGATCCACTATCATTGTAATCCGTTAACTAGAACGAAGAAGTTGCACCAGGATGGTATGACCTGTCATGAGAAGAACGAGAATGATAACTCATTTCCTGCCTAATTGGATGTTGTGGCATATCCCTTCTAGAATTGGAGGATTTAGTTTGCATTGTGCAGTCTGTTGCTTAACAGACTCTTGCATGGATTCTTGCCCTCTAGCAAGGTTGAGAAGAATTCCCTGTAAGTCTGTCGCACTGGGGGGAGTAGAAGGAATGATGGAATTACCTTCGTTTCGAGCACTATTTTCACGATCAATCATTTTTTTATAGATAAAGAAACGAAACAAATGGTAGAGAAATATGTTAGACAAGCATTCCCACAGACAACACCAATCTATTGATGTCTAAAAAGGGACTACCTACAAATTTATAATCACAAATAAAAATAATATAGGTAACTCAAACCACACATACAAGAGACAAGATTTTTAGAGTGGTTCAGTTGTAAAATAGCCTACGTCCACTGTTGGTTTTTATTTAATAGGGTTTACAATAGCTCAATATGGTGTGCATATGAGTGATTAGAGTTGTCCCTTGAGCTAAGGGAGTAGTTTTTATTTATAAGGGTGGAAAAACCTAGAGATGAAAATCCTCTATATTGACAGGCGTTTACATCTGTGTACAATAGATGAAACTCTTGGAAATCAGTATTGGTTGGTATTCCCATCTGAGTAACTATTAATAATCCTATTGGTTGTCCTTCTATAGTTGGTCGGCCTTTTAGCCGACTAAATATCTTTAAAGCCGATCAAGTAGTCTGGTCGGCCATGTAGGAGGGCAGGTGTACATTCTTCATTGGTCCTCGTAAAAGAGTAATTTTACATACAACAACCTATAAATTATAACCTGCTCCAAACCAAATCATTTTAAGAAGAAGAAGAAGAAGGAAAAAATAATGTATTTTGTTAATGGACATGATATATATGTTCACACGTATTCCTTGTATATGTCTCTTAGATATCATCCCTTGTATTATAAATAGTAGTGATACCCCTCGACTATTTAGACATCAATGAAATGAAAAGTTCTCTCTATTTAAATTCTCTTTGTGTGCCCTTTTATTTTACAAAACGTTATATGGGTCTAAGTCTTTATCTTTTGCTTCAATGCAATATAGGTATGGCATATATTCTTCTTCATATATGAGGTAAGTAAGTGAACCAATTTTTTTATAGTATATGAACATCTAGTTTGATATTTAAATCCAACCCATACGTGACAATAGTTTAATATATTTAAAATCCTAAAATTTTGTTTGCATAAAAATAGTTCATATGAGTTCACATATTGATAGTTTGACTTTGTACTTTAAGGTATTTATAACTCAGCTCGTAGTTTTAATTTTAATTTTTTATTGACCTATGATTTTGATTTTATCCTAAAACTTTACATATTTATGGTTTGATAAAAAAATTTGGACGCACTCTTTGACTCCATATGTTTACATATACTTTATGAAAAAAAATGGGGCCCGAAGTTCTCAAGTATATATGTATATATTATAAAAAACTAAAGATTGGATTCGACATTCTCGAAATATAATTGGAACCCAACATTTCCAAATTATTAATTATGGCACGAGAAGTTTCTTATATTTTTATAAGGATCTGAAGTTCCTAATTATCATTCAATGTTGAAACTCGAAGTTTCCATATAACTATTTTAATTTGGAACCTAAAGTTCTCGTATAGCTATTTTAATTTGGGATCAAAAGTTTCCAAATCATTTCACAAAGCCCTCAATTACTATTTATAATTTGGATATGAAGTTTCAAACAATTTTATCCATATCAAACTTGAAGTTTGGATATAATTAGGCACGGACTTCAAAGTTGATAAATATTTACTGCTGTGATATGAAGTTGCTATAATTTCTTAGAATTAGGACCTGAAGTTCCCTAATAATTATTCAAACTAAATTTCAACCCGCACAATGGGCGGGAATTTTATAAAATTTATACATATAGAGTATTGTTTAAATCCATGCAATCATATAAACATACTCTTATAATAAAATATGTAAGAATTCGTTTTTGTCTATATGGAGAGTGTCTACAAACTTTTGTTAGGAAACTAATACCATGATTACAAACTGCACTATATCAGTAGAATTAAGACTTTACTTATTTAATTACAAAACTAAAACAATTGGATGCATAATAACCTGTATAGATGGGTAGGGAATTCCAATTTTAAGCATATGAAAAAATAGAGAAAGTAATAAACAGGCAATTAAAAAAATTAATAAACAGCCATTTAAGGTATTTACAATAAAAGATCTAAGTGGAATAGCCTTTAAGAAAATTTATCAAGTGAAAGGGGCTCAAAGTGAAAACTATACACCATTTAAATTAACCGATTTCATCACAAATAATAATCACATAATAAATAGATCCACTTTATTGACCCAATTCAAATTAGATAATAGAAAAATAAATATCGATATTAGAAACATTAAAAGCACGTTATGATGGATAAAGAATCAAATCTTAGTAAGTAAACCTAACTATCAAATAATAGACCTAATCATGCCAAAGTTAATCCAACTTTATCTCTAATTTCTAAAACAGAGTTACAAAAATCTAAAACATATTGAATCTAAAGCTAAGAGGCGTGGCTTGCATAAAAATATATATAATAATACAAAGGCTTAAAATCTCACACATTGGTGTATGGATTGGAATGTTGAGCTCAATGTTGATCGAGGTGAAAACCGAGCGTCCGTGTAATACGCTAATCGTTGTTATCGGCTTTCAATCACAATATAAAAACCTAAACTTTAACTACACTCTTGCGGAGTATGGTGGCTAGTCTGGGTATCAAATCCTAAGGGAACTAGGACGAGTGAACGTGACGACGGAAGGACGGACGGTTAACCCTAACTTGATTCTAAAAAGAAACAAAAAGATGATTGAGATAGGAAATAACTAATTAACTAAATGCACACTAAATTGAACTATTGCATTAACTATGTGAGCAAAATTAACTAATTAAGAATGACTTAATAAGAATGAAGGGAAAACAGGTTGGGAATACAATCCCCCAAACCCGAGTAAATTTACCGTATAGAATGCTAGAATATTGAATTAGAAATTTAATTGAACTTGGACTTTAGTACTCCCAAGAATTTTCAATAACTATCATTCCCGACTTCTTCAGGACAACTTAAATAGGGCTCACCCACCTGCTATTCGAGATTGGGTAGATAATCCCGGCATCCAATAACTTAATTATTTTGGTCCTCACCACTTATTTCATATTGGGGTTTAGCCTTCTTTGCATTTCTCTCGAGGGCTTTATACATCCTCCTCGAGATGGATCCTGTGGGTGCAAATCAAAGAACTTATCCCCTTTAAATAACTAATGCACCAACTAAAAGCACTTTGGTGCTTCCTCAAAATCTTAATAGCTTACCCTCCTACTTTTCGTCTAGGCTAGAAGAGACAACAACAGAAAATGTCTCGTTCTTTCCTAAATATGCATATTTAACATGGGAGGGCAGATTCTTCAATTCTAGTGTTGGAAATTTGTCACTGGAGGGAAGCATGCGTGCCTCCCTTGGCGGTAACTCCTCGAATCGAGAAAACCTAACTTACATCTCTCGCGTCCTCGTCCGACATTATCTCATCAAGTAACTCTCTCAACTCCTCAACTTCCTTTTCGAATTCAGTATACGACCCCACCATATTTACCTCTCTCTCACCATGTCGCGCCCCTGCCAAGAAAACTTTAATCCTAAAAAATATGACGACACCACCATCCTCGATAACGAGGGGGCGGGAATATTTTGGTCCATCCAAAAAAGTCATTGGGTCGAGCGCTATTTCTCGGCCACTCGCCCAATTCATATCAAACGAGTTGTTAATTGGGAGAAGCTGCCCGGTGACGTCACCACCCTTTTCCAACGCCGGGGGTGGTGCTCATTTCTCTCTCCTACGAGCAACAAAGTTTTCGAATCTGAAATTCGCCAATTATACGCGACGCTCGTGCGCAAATCCTCCACTCTTTACGAGGCTTATCTTGACGGCATTCAAATTTTCTTCTCCGTCGCCATCATTGCATGCAAAATGCGAGAAAAAGGGTTTGTCGTCCCCGTGCCCTTCATGTATCCCACCAATGGTGCCCCCCTCACCAAAACTGAATGTGTCGCCCGAATGGCACCCGGGGAGGAATGGTTGCGCGATTCATTTCTAATAGGCAGCCTTTCGGACACGGTGCGATTCATGCATCTCATTGCATGTGGAGCAATCCACCAAACCACCAATGTTTCGGTGGTCAGGTTGCGTCACGCAAACTTCCAATACCATTTCCTCGACCTCGAGAGCATGATTAATTTGGCCCAGCTCTTCTATGCGGACATCCTCCATGCGGCCTATGACGAGTTGGGAAAAGCAGCGCTCCCCTACGCCCGCCTTACCATCGAACTTCTGATTGATGCCAGGGTGGACGATCCGGGGTAGCAAGTCCGACTCCCCCTCCCAATTGGAGCCACTTCCACTACCCGTAGTGAACGCCAAATGAGGGTGTCCCACCCCGACCGTCCTATTCTCGATGAGGGTGTAAGGGAGGAAGAACATGAAGCACAATGATGGATGTGGGGGAAGAAGAGGAGTATGATGAAGACAAGGACGACGACTTCAAAATTTGCACCCGGGGGCTCAAAATCGAAGTCGTCGTCCTCGTCTTCATCATACTCCTCTTCTTCACCCACATCCATCATTGGGGCATCATTTTCTTCCTTCCCCGCACCCTCATCGAGAATAGGACGATCGGGGTGGGCTACCCTCATTTGGCGTTCACTACGGATGGTGGAAGTGGCTCCAATTGGGCGGGGGAGTCGGACTTGCTACCCCGGATCGTCCAGCCCGGCATCAATCAATAGTTCGGTGATAAGGTGGGCGTAGGGGAGCGCTGCTTTTCCCCACTCGTCATAGGCCGCATGGAGGATGTCTGCGTAGAAGAGCTGGGCCAAATTAATTGTGCTCTCGAGGTTGAGAAAATGGTATAGGAAGTTTGCGTGACGCAGCCTGACCACCGAATCCTTGGTGGTTTGGTGGATTGCTCCACATGCAATGATGTGCGTGAATCGCACCGTGTTCGAAAGGCTGCCTATTAGAATGAATCGCGCAAGTATTTGTAATAACCCGCGTAATTTTTGGGCTATTTTAATTAATTTTTGGAAAATTGAGGAAAATAAAGTTTTTGATAAAATTATTTTTATTGCTCAATTATGTTGAATATTATTTTTAAAGGCGAGAATTTCAAACTGTTTAAGAAAACGGAGTTAAAACGGATTTTAAAATGATTTTTAAATGTTTTTAACTCTTGGAATTCTAACTCTTCATTTCTTTGCCTTATTTAAAGGAGTCTTTTGGATTCCAACTCTTCATTTCTTTGCATTATAAAAGGAAGTCATGGGCAACCCTTTTAACCTACTTTTAGCACAACTTTTGGCAGCAAATATATTTTATATTCCTCTCCTTTTTAATTATACTTTGGCCCTTGAGATTTGTGAGTTCCAACCTTAGATTAGAGGTGTTCTTGGGGCTATTTTGTTGGAGGTTCTTGGAGGAGATTTTGTAGATCTTTTGAGTTGATCTTGAGGATGTGATCATTGGTTTCTCATCATGGTTTGAGGTATGGGGTTTTACACAATATGCTCCTTAAATCTCGCGAGTGTCATTCTCTTTGAATTCTTGTTTAATTGAACTCATATTTGAATTGATAAATTCATTGAAATCTGGAAAATAATTGTTGAAATTATTTTGATTCATGTGGTATCATTATATTGTTGATGAGCACGTTGTCATGAGATTTTAATATGGCACGGATGTTGGGCACCCGCCAAAATTCCTGTTTCCCGGGCTATGGCTTGATAAAGCATATACGGATGTGGTGAGGCCTGGTGACCCATTGATGTGTTGTTGAAAAATTATAATGATGAAATGCTATTGAGATTTGCATTTTGATTTGAATATTCGTACTCGTGTTGTTACGCTTTATTCATCACTAATATATATTTGTTGAGCATCTTTCTTGTCGTATTGTGTACTTCCCCATATTTTCTTTTAGTGGCAGGATAGCGCGGATTTTGGGGCGCTATGGAGATTGATTTTAGCGAGGATTGTTTGGGAAAGATTTGTATTATTTTGATGTATAGAGCATTGGAGATTTGTATTTTTATTCGAGTTAGATAGTTGTAATTTTAATTCGAGAGACTTGGTATTTACTTGAAGAAATTGAGATTTGTAGTTTATTTTTTGTTGTTGTGGGATTTAGATGCTCTATACCTTGTCACTTATGGATTTGGATTTATTTTATCGCATTAGCGCTCCGTTCGCTCTCTTCGGGCGGTCGGGGTGTTACAAATGGTATCAGAGCTTAAGTATACGGTAACTCTCGAGTCTTGGGTTTTGGATTCATTGTGTGGTTAGCAATTTTTGGAGATAGAAAATTTTAGGTGATATTCGTGATAGGCATCTAGATTAGATGTGAGGAATTTATTTTTGGAGACGAAATTATTTTTGGAGATTGTTAGCCTGATTTTGAGAGTTAGGCATTCGGCGAATTTCGAGGGCGAAATTCCATTGTTAGTGGGGAAGTGTAATAACCCGCGTAATTTTTGGGCTATTTTAATTAATTTTTGGAAAATTGAGGAAAATAAAGTTTTTGATAAAATTATTTTTATTGCTCAATTATGTTGAATATTATTTTTAAAGGCGAGAATTTCAAACTGTTTAGAAAACGGAGTTAAAACGGATTTTAAAATGATTTTTAAATGTTTTTAACTCTTGGAATTCTAACTCTTCATTTCTTTGCCTTATTTAAAGGAGTCTTTTGGATTCCAACTCTTCATTTCTTTGCATTATAAAAGGAAGTCATGGGCAACCCTTTTAACCTACTTTTAGCACAACTTTTGGCAGCAAATATATTTTATATTCCTCTCCTTTTTAATTATACTTTGGCCCTTGAGATTTGTGAGTTCCAACCTTAGATTAGAGGTGTTCTTTGGGCTATTTTGTTGGAGGTTCTTGGAGGAGATTTTGTAGATCTTTTGAGTTGATCTTGAGGATGTGATCATTGGTTTCTCATCATGGTTTGAGGTATGGGGTTTTACACAATATTCTCCTTAAATCTCGCGAGTGTCATTCTCTTTGAATTCTTGTTTAATTGAACTCATATTTGAATTGATAAATTCATTGAAATCTGGAAAATAATTGTTGAAATTATTTTGATTCATGTGGTATCATTATATTGTTGATGAGCACGTTGTCATGAGATTTTAATATGGCACGGATGTTGGGCACCCGCCAAAATTCCTGTTTCCCGGGTTATGGCTTGATAAAGCATATACGGATGTGGTGAGGCCTGGTGACCCATTGATGTGTTGTTGAAAAATTATAATGATGAAATGCTATTGAGATTTTCATTTTGATTTGAATATTTGTACTCGTGTTGTTACGCTTTATTCATCACTAATATATATTTGTTGAGCATCTTTCTTGTCGTATTGTGTACTTCCCCATATTTTCTTTTAGTGGCAGGATAGCGCGGATTTTGGGGCGCTATGGAGATTGATTTTAGCGAGGATTGTTTGGGAAAGATTTGTATTATTTTGATGTATAGAGCATTGGAGATTTGTATTTTTATTCGAGTTAAATAGTTGTAATTTTAATTCGAGAGACTTGGTATTTACTTGAAGAAATTGAGATTTGTAGTTTATCTTTTGTTGTTGTGGGATTTAGATGCTCTATACCTTGTCACTTGTGGATTTGGATTTATTTTATCGCATTAGCGCTCCGTTCGCTCTCTCCGGGCGGACGGGGTGTTACAGTATTCCTCCCCGGATGCCATTCGGGCGATACATTCAGCCTTGGTGCAGGGGACACCATTGGTGGGATACATGAAGGGCGAGGGGAGGACAACCCCTTTTTCTCACATTTTGCGCGCAATGATGGCGGCGGAGAAGTGAATCTGAATGCCGACATGATAAGCCTTGTGAAGAGTGGAGGATTTGTGCATGAACATCGCGTAGAATTGGCGAATTTCAGATTCAAAAACTTTGTTGCTCGTAGGAGAGAGAAATGAGCACCACCCCCGGCATTGGAAAAGGGTGGTGACGTCACCAGGCAGCTGCTCCCAATTAACAAACCGCTCGATATGAATTGGGCGAGTGGCCGAGAAATAGCGCTCGGCCCAATGACGTTCTTGGACTGACCAAAATACTCCCACCCCCTCGTCATCGAGGATGGTGGTGTCGTCATATTTTTTAGGACGAAAGTTTGTTTGGCGGGGGCGCATCATGGTGAGAGAGAGAGAGAGAGATAAATATGGAGGGGATATGGTGTAGAAGAGAGGGAGAGTGAAATGAAGTGTGGGAAATGGAGAGGTGTGGAGGGTGAATTTATAGGTGTGGGGGGTGAATTTTGGTGGGAAATGGGAATAGGGATGGAGGGAGATGAAGGAGGGAGTGAATTTGTAGTGTGAATTGGTAGGGGAAAGTTTGAGAGGGTGAAATTTCGTAGGGGAAATGAATGGAGGGAAGGGGAAAAAGAGAATGAATTTGGAAAAGGGGGGGAAGAATATGCCAGGACCCCCTAACCGGTTCGCCCTGTGCCCCGAATCGCTTCACCCTATGGTTTGGGGGAACCTGCTGGCCTGGAAGCTTGGTTTATCTCATTTCTCAAAATTTAAATGTTCTCTCATGTCTTATCACTTGCTTATGGCCCCTTAAGATGTCCTAGACCCTAGGGTTCCCTGAAAATTCCTCGACCACGCCCTCAAAATGCGTACAAGCTCTATCAAAAAGTGTGTTATCTCGCTCCCTATCATAACCTGTGCTTCCGGACTCCTAAATATCCTAACTCAAACACTATTACTGTACACAAGAATCACCCCATACGTGTCGGGGGTGGCATGACCTCTCATTTTTAGCTCAATCTTCCCCGACAACGGCGCCAAAAACTTGATGCGACTAAGAATGGGTCTCTAAAGTGCGTTATCTCTAGGCTCAAGTGCAAGCCTGTCGCGTTAGTAATAAACTCGGTAAGTCGGGATCGTCTCCACAGGGAAATAGGATGAGAAAATCGTGACAACGGAAGGACAGATGGTTAACCTAAATTCAACTCTAAGAAGAAGGAAAAGGTGATTTGAATGGTGAAATAGCTACAACTAGATGTAATTTTGAAAATGATTAATTAACGAAATCAGGAATGACTGGAATGCAATAACTCTAAATTACCTAAAAGACTGATGATGATTCAACTAAAACTTGAACTATATGATGAGAAAAACAGGTCGGGAATACAATCCCCCAACTCTAGTGTACTGCTGGTATAAAACTAATCGTAAAATTAAGTGATTAATCAAACCCAGACTTTAGTACTCCCAAGCATTACGTATATGAGGTTCAAGCCCCACCATACGTAATCAGAGGACGAGTAAAGCGGTACACTATCGCTACACTCACATTGCATTCTAAAGCATCTCGATTATCCTGAAGCAAACGAGATCCAAAAATCTACAATGGTTGTGTTCGCTACGCAATACGGTCATAATAGATCCTTAAGTTTAGCGGATTAATTTTATACACATGCAACTATCACATCGGGTTGAGTTCATGCATCCCAACCATAAAGAATTTAGCTGGACATATTGAACCTAACTATGCATGAAGTAACTATGTTGCATGTAAAAGAAATCATGATGGAAGTGTATTGAAACATGCAAGGAATTATTATAAACTAAGAAACAAATTGAATCGTGCAAGAAGAATAACATGTAAGAACAATAATAGAGAGAATGAAACTTGAATTAAAACTTGAGATCAAACCTGAAAATAATAAATCTTGAGTCACCAAATCAAAGCAATGTTCCTAGGGTATTTCCCTACTTGTCTCTCTACCAAAAACTGCTCAAAACTCTATTTTCTAAGTCAATACAATGATACATGTACGTTTTAGAAGAGGTTGTAACATTATAGGACTCTTTGGACCAATCAGCATTAAGGGACAAATTCGCGCATCATGTACCTCGAACCGGTTTGCATGTACCCTGAACCAGTTCGCCCCCGAACCGGTTCCCAGTGTGGTTCGGGAAATAATGTTGGTTTTGGGCCTCTTTTCTTCACTTCCAACACTTTAAATATTTTTCAATTTTCCTTCCTTTCTTCAATGAATTTTCTTCAACTTCAAGGGATCATAACTCTTTCACCGTAGCTCGGATTTGGGTGCCATTTTTTCCATTATTCTCGTTGTCCCGAGATCTTCAAATTTCTTATCCTTTATTTCATTGTTTTGATTTCTCTTTCGCACCGCTAGCATACTTTACCTGTAAAACACATAAGAGAAACACAAAACACGAAATACTTGCCAATGAAGGTTAGTAGCATACATACGAGTTAAATCCATATCAATTGCACCGCTCGGGTTCACAAAGGTATCGAAATTAAGGGGATAAAGATACAATATTTATGCCCTATCAAACGTATATCCTGAAAAATAAATACACAGAATTTAGAATAAAATAAATTAGATCATGTACTGGTGCATTTGATAAAACACTGTAAAAAAAATATCCCTAGTCAAACTCTACTATTCGGATGATTACCTATAAAAAAATTATTCGGATGAGAGAGATAGTGAGAGAACTGAGAGAAGACAACCGGGGGATATATGGTAGGAATGGGGAGGGGGAAATTAAGTTAATGAAGGGAAAAAAAGGTCACAGGAGATAAATGTTTGGGAAGTTGAAAAGGTTAAAGAGAGAGATTGAAATGATGGAAGGGGAGTTGTTTTAGATTTATAATTGGACAGAATATATTAATGTAATGCCACTTGGAATAACTATGTAAGGAGACGCCAATTTTTAATATAGATATTAGATTAGATTAGATTAGATTAGATTAGATTAGATTAGATATGGAAATTAATTTTTTTCGTTTAAATTTTGAGACCTGGAATACCAAAATTATATGGACTTAAAATGTTAAAAAAAGTATGATATAATAAAACGTTAAGTTTTGATTGTCTAACAAAAAAAGTTCTTAGACCAAAGTCCTTTTATTATCATAATTCTGATTTGAAGATCCACAATCATTCTTATGACTAGAAGTTTATTATTTATTTTTGGGATATAGCATTTCCTAATATAAGACCTAAAACTCTCATTTTATTTAGAAATGTTTGGCCATGAAGCTCCAACAAAATATACCACAAATCAAAACTTGAAATTTTGATTAGTCATGGGGTATGAGCTTTGAATGTTCTCAACATAACTATTTATAATTTCGACCTGAAGCTCCCAATATTTTTTGGGATTAATTTTAAATAATTAAATATTAAAACGTGATTTTTACACTTCTTGTCTTTTCATTGTCTTTATTAAATGAAAGATCTTTTTACATACTCTTTTAATGGTTAAATATCCATTTAACTTTCTTATTAATGATTTTACCATTAAAGCTTTGTATCTTGACCTTTCGTTCTTTTGAGTATTTAGTTACCTTTGTAATTGTATTTTTAAATTCTTTTCACATTCAAATCATTTTTGTACTTTGAAGTGTTGGGAATGTTAAAAATAAGTCCCTTGTTTTTTTAAAAGTAAATTGGACCATCGGTCAAAGTTTATATATATATATATATATATATATATATATATATATATCGCTAATCAAACCATATCATTCGACATTAACACTATTGAACATGAAGTTCAACTATTTGAGTATAACTATAAGTTCTCACCCACAAATCATAAAACCTGAAGTTTTATATTTTAAATAATTCGCACCATACATTTTGTGAATTGTTTTAATTTTTGGACCTAAAGCCCTAAATTTTAAACTTTTATCATTTATATGAGCCTAGATATTCATATACAGGAGAAGGCTCACCTACATAACACTCTATACATCACACATACATCAATCCTAATTATAGGTCCTAAAAAATGTTTTTTTTAAATATTTTATTTTTCTCAAAAAATTAACCTTCCAATTAACCCATGTTCAAAATATTAGGTCAAAATACATTTTGTAGCTATTTTCAAATAAGGGTGTGCACTAACAGAAGTTTGTGAATTTTTTAAAAATAGCTTAAAAATGTATTTTGACCTAATTTTTTGAACATGGGTTGGTTGAAAGTTAATTTCAAGAGAAAAATAAAAAAAATGAAAAAAAAAGTATTTTAGGGCGTAGAATTAAGTGAGATGTGTAGAGTATAATATAAGTGGGTCTTCCTATATATATATATATATATATATATATATAACGTGAAATAAAACATGAAATTCTACAACACTAGATCAATTTTTAGACATGATTTAATCGAAAGAATTTGAATTTCTAAATTTCTATCATAGGAACCTGACGTTCTCATTACATTTGGCTGAATATTAGGCATAATTATTTTAATGATCCATAGCATATCCTCAACAGTTCATTTTATTTATTACACTGTTTTGAAGATACATGGATCAATATTAGACCAAATTCGAAGTTTTAGAAGAACCTAAAGGTTTATTCCCTAATTATATATTTTGAACCTAAAGTTTCTTATTTCCTAGCCTGGAGTCTCTATATGATAAGAATGTAAAATTTTGATTAATCAGTTACGAACCTAAAGTTCTAAACTTTAATTTGTCAATTTTTCCTATTTTAAATATACATCCTAATTTGATGTCCATATAGCTAAGTTTTTTTAAAATTATAATGATCAAATTATGATTTGTGATTGCACAAAGTCATTAAAAAACATGATTTTTAGACATCTATTTCTTTTGATTATTTTTCATAAACGATCTATATCCTAAAATATGAAATTATTTCGAGATTATTAAGTATTCAAAGATTCGTTGTTACAAAACTTGAAATTTTTATAATCCATCTCATTTTTTAATCTTTGATAATTATTTTATAAGAGTTTTTTTTAATAAAAATACTTCAATTTGTTTTAGCTTGGTCACCAAATGCTTATTCATAACATAAATTATTTTATTGTTGTTCATATATATATATATAGAGAGAGAGAGAGAGAGAGACTCACACGCAATTCACAACTCATATTGAATCTTGTAATTGACAATTATGAACTGTTATTATATAATGACATTTGTCTAACAGACACTGAACAACTCACATTATTCTAAAAAAATAGAAATTTTTTCAGACTTGGTATGTAATATAATATAAGTTTCAACCATAGTTGAACCTAAGGCTCCAGAAGAGCATATGTGATGTTATTATGTGTTACTCGCGCATTCATATGCGATGAGTTTTATGAAAGCAATTTCTGAAGAAATTTTCTTCGTTCTATGGGCATTATAATATAAGAGTGTCATATTGAAATAAATAATGAACAGTAATTTTGCATTACTTCTAGTGTTGGAAGCCAGAAGCTTACACTAGCAAACCATTATTTCATTATTTAGGGAGTTATGTTATATAATATTTATTATTATACATTGCCATAAGCTTAAAGCTCCATGGTTCAATATTTTGATATTATACAATCAGAAATCTTTGATAATATATGGTTGTTGATGAAAAAATTAGATCACTCTAATAATTCAATCACAGATAAATAAATGAGACAAAAGATTTTAAAGTGGTTCAGCCTTATAAGAATGGCCTACGTCCACTGTTGTTTTATTGCTGAGTGTTTGGGAATTCTCGATTACAAGAAATTCCGTTCTGGATTCGGTCCCCCTACAATGAGGGTTGTACAATGCATTTATAGCCCTGAGACCGTAATCTGAAAGGGTAATACATTAAATGATATACATATGAAAGGGTAATACATTAAATGATATACATATTAAAGGGTAATACATTTAATGCCCTTTTTGCGTGTGCGTCCGAATGATAAGCATTTAATGAATCAGTTGAACTGTTGGTTATCCTGCTATTAATGCTTTGTTCGAGATGCAGCTCGGACCGCCTGAGTTGCTCGGACCGCCTAAGCTTCTCGGTACTCAAGAGTTCCTCGGAGAGGTATGTTTCTCGGAACGTGTGAGTTCCTCGGAGAGGTCTGTTCCTCGGAGCGTATGAGTTCCTCGGAGTATCATGGTTTCCTCGGAGCATGTGATCATCTCGGAAGTGCTTGTTGTTGCCATGTAGATAGCCACGTGTCTTCATATGATTGGTCCAAGTCAGCAGATTAAATTTGGTATCAACAGAAGCCCCCAATGTTTCATAGTTCGAAATTTGAGGAGTATGGAACATTCTTTCTCGAAATATGGTAGCTTTAAATAGTCTTCCTGATTTTTAGGAGCATTCCCCTTGTATTTATTTCTCCTTTCCAATTCGTAGAATCATGATTTTTTGGATTTTTCTGCATGCTTCGATTCCCGCGTCACTTTTCGTCTTTTTAGCCGCTGTTGTCCGCTTTGATCCCCGCGCCACTTTTCATCTTTTTAGCCGCCGGTAACGTAATCATCTTTTTTTGTAATCATTACTTCACCATTTCCCAAGGCAAGGTATTTAAACTTCACAGATACTCCCATCGTCTCTTACCTTTTCAAATTTTCATCTTTGAGTTTTACATCGTCTCTTCCTACTCACTTCTGCGTTCATCTTTTCCGTCGTTCGTTGTCATCAGATCCATTCTTTTCCTGTAAGATCTTCTTCCTTCATCTTTATTTCTTTATTCACCATGGTTTACCTTGTTGAGTCTCTTGAGAAGTTTCGTTCTGATTTCTCCATCCCCTCTTGGGTTGTCTTGGATAAACTTTCTGAGCCTTCTGATTATTTCAATTTGGCTGAGGGACATTGGTTCCCCGGTCTCTTTTTTGCTGAATGTGGATTTTCTTTTCCACCCAATTCCTTGTGTCTAGAATTCTGTCAGTATTTTGATGTTGTTCCTGCACGAATAGCCCCCAACACATGGAGAATAGTTAATGGGGTGCATAGATTAAATCAAGTGCATGGAACTCGTATAGGAATCCCAGAAATCATGTTCTGCTATAGATGGGCAGTTAATGATAATATTTATTATTTAAAAACTAGATTTTTGAATAGAGCCTTAGTAGTCAATCTCCCTGATGCCAATAGGGATTATTTTGAACATGGGGTTGTCATAAAAAATTGGCAACACCCTCCATTGACTGGAGATGAAGTTTACCAGGGTCCCAGATGCCCTCCTTATGGCAATGGGATAGGTTATTTTTATTTCATTTTATTTATTTTGAAACCATGTTTCTTTTGTGTTTGATAAAATGTGCCACTGATAACAATGTTTGATTATTTGCAGTTGATAACAACAGAAGGTGCCCAAAAGAAGCAGATGTCAACATAAGGCATTTGAAACTTATCTGGAGTCTGCATCAAAGTATTGCAGACGAGAATATTAGGTCGGCCTCGTATCTGCTCCAGTACAAGAGCTACACCACCTCCTTCACTGCTCGTCCTGTGATCAGTGAGGCAGAGCCAGTACCAGCCTCTGCAAGTTCTTCGCATGAATCTCATATTCCTTTGAGCGAAAGGATGAAGAAGAGAAGACCTACCACCTTGTTTGAGAAAAATGCCTCTGGTTCTGGGGAGGCAAAAAGGAGTAGGATTGATGTCCCAAGGGAGGGGACAAAGAAGACTGATGCAGCTCCTCCAGCTGCTCCTGCTAAAGTCGCCGAGAAGGTTGCTGATAAGCCCGCAGTGGCTCCGAGCATCTCTGTTGCTCCTGGAAAGGTGATTATGATATCACCGACCAAGGGTTCTTCTTTGGTTGAATCTGTACCTGTTCCCCCGAGGAGGCTGAAGAAAAGCTCCTCGGTCAATTTGGCTGACACCACTACTCAGCCCCCAGCTGCTGGAACTGTAGTTCCCACTTTTGTTCCTCCGAGCTCTGCCATGAGCTCGGTGAAGTCCCGGACCATTCCCGAGGTCCAAGGTAATGAAGATAATCTTACACGGGACATGGTTACTTCTTTGGTTACTCGTCATCTTGCTTCAGTAAGCCTCTTTACTTTGAACTTTTCATATTTTCCTTTGTCATTTCTATTTCTAACCTGCTTTCTTTTTCTGTTCATAGCTGATGAGCTGCTTCAATATTATCCTGAAGAAGGATGAAGCGATTAAGGCTTCTTGCTCCTCGTCCAGTGTGGAGGGAGATCTGGAAGAAGCTACCAAGTCTCTGGCAGATTCTCTCCAGAAATACGCTGATGACAAAGCTGTTTGGGAGAAGAAACTTGCCTCCTCCGAGCAAGAAAAAGCTCGGACTGTTGATGCCTCCAGGGAGTTGGAGAAGAAAAAGAATGCCCTGGATAAGGCAAATGAAGAGCTTGAAAAGAAGCTCAAAGCTACTAGAAAGCTTGAAGATAAGCTCAGAGTTGCTGAGGAGAGGTTGGGCCAGCTTCAAGAAGTAGGTCGGCAGAAAGAAGAGGCAGAAAATAAATTGAAAGCTGCTGAGAACTTGCTGTCCGAGAAGCTTGCCTTGGAGAAGGTCAAGAGGAAAGCTGTTGTGAAGAAGTCCTTCAGCTCTGGCTGGGACAAGGGGTGGGATAAGGGGTGTGCGGCCATGGTATCTCAAGTGGACTATGGCAGTCTAAAGTATTTTAGGGATGGATGGGTTGCTGCACTTCAGGAAATGAAGGTCGACGAGTCCTCCGAGCTCTTCCAGAGACATATCCCTGGTCCCCCTCCTACTCCAGAAGAATTAGAAGAGGACGAAGCTACCTCTGAGGAGTCTTCAATGGTGATGGGAAATCACCCCCTCCAGCCATCCAGTATGCTGCCGAGCAAGTTGTTTCTTTTTCTGAGCAACAGCTGGTGCTTTCCGAACAACCCACAGTTCCCTCCGAGCAACCTGCTTCCTCTTCCCAACCTCCCAAGAAGGTTTTAGGAGATAAGGAGAAGGTGTAGTGTTGTTCGGGCTTATCTTTATATTTTTCTTCTTTTGTCAAATGTAATCCAGAACTTGTAACTCTGAATTGTATGATCTAATAAAACTTGAATTTTCTTGCATATTGTTGTTCATTTTCTATTCATACTCTGCTTATTCTTCTTATTGATGATTGCTCTTCTTTCTCTGCTAGTTTCTGGCCAGGATGGATCTGCTATCTGCCCATGATACAAAGTTGTTACAGCAATGTAATGAGTACTTCAAGGTTGGTCACACAGACCTGAGTGCTGCACAAATTACCGACATCCTTGGTCATGATGCTTCGAAACAGGCAGTTGAAGCATATCAGTACCTGAAGTGTCTACTTGACCGAGCTGTGGCCAATAATGTGGCTTACTATGAAATGATCGAGGATCTCCAGTGCACCGTCGAAGACCTTCAGAATCAATACAAGGAATCAACTACTCTGTTTCACGAGGGGTACGAAAAGAAGTACAAGCTAATCATGGCTGACAAGGGCTACGAGAAGATTTTTGCTGGGTATGATCTGAGGTAAAGGACTTTAAAGGGTGAGGTCGAGGAATGCAGACAGATTGCCAAGTTGCTGGAGTAAGAGAACAACAACTTGCAAAAAGATCTATCACAATTTAAGTCTGCAGCCTCCACTTCCAGTGCCTTGATCCCAGTGACAGACGAGGGATTCTCGTTCCTAGAGGTTGAGAATGCCAAGTTAAGGGACGAGTTGGAGACTTTGAAGAATTCTGGCACCTCTACACCTTCTCGCGGTCGAGCAAGAGCTCCTCGGGGACGAGGAAGAGCAGTTCGGGTTCTTGTCGAGGAACAGAGAACTCAGTATGCGTTAGAGAACCAAGCTTTCCAATTAATGGCGAAGAACCAGGCTTTGTCTAACATGTCAAAGAAAATTAGGGACTTGGAAAAATAGTTCTCTGCGCAGAAGTCCGTCTTGGAGAATAAGGAGCTTTTCATCAAGAATCTCCACGAGCAGCTATAAAGGCTAACCTATCAATTCCACAAATAGCCCAGGGAGTTCTGGATGGCTGGATACAATGAAGCATTATTCCACTTGGACGACCGTATCCAGAATGCCAACAACGAGGGCTACAAGCAAGGCTGGCTGAATGCCTTAGGTGTGTTGAAGCTCGAACAAGGCCATTATCTGTGGGACTACCATGATCCCGGGTTGCTCGACTTGCCTGTGCCACCATATAATTTGGAGATGGAGTGGATCCCTGCTCGAGCCATTCCTCGGAGCTTAATTTCAAAGTATCTCGGTGACTACAATCTTCACTCTCAAATTGAGGTATCTCGTCCCGAGCATCTTTTAGATCGACCATCCGTGATGAATGTCAGGATGCTGAAGGATCTTAACTTTATCAATTCTCCTCAGTCTTTCAATGATCCGCCTGCTGGCGAGGAACCTGTGTCAAAAGCAGAGGGGAAGAGACCAGTAGAATTGGAATTTTTGATGTAATAGTTAGTATACATGTAACTGTAATTTCATTATCAATGTAATTTATTTTGAATTCAATGAAAGACTTTCATTTTTGTTTGCTATTATCTTGTAGTTATCAAATACTTTATATTTATGCATATCTGTTAAAAAGATAACAATATTGTGTTGTTTGTCGACCAACTCATTAATGAAAAGTTTCAAGTTTCAATAATATCGCTCGATCACTTAATAATAAAGTAATGAGTATAAAAATGCTGTTTAAAATTTTTCCAACCAACCAAGGTTGTCAAATTATGCTTGTCGACCAACTATAGTTAGTGGGTTTTTATCCCCGACCAGCCATACTTGGTAGATTTTTCTCTTAAATGTTTCCGACCAACCAAGGTTGTTAAATTTATGTGTGTCGAATAACTATAGTTGGTGGGTTTTTATCCCCGACCAGCCATGGTTAGCAACTTTTGCACTTTTTGGAATAATCTTACCTCCCGACCAACATAAGTTGGCATTTTCGAGAATGTACGTACCTTCCGACCAACATAAGTTGGCATTTGCGAGCATATTTTGTTTCCAAGCCAAACAGGTTGGCATTTTTAGGAATATTTCGTTTCCTAGCCAAACAGGTTGGCATTTTTAGGAATATTTCATTTCCTAGCCAAACAGGTTGGCATTTTTAGGAATATATTGTTTCCTAGCCAAACAGGTTGGCATTTTTAGGAATATATCGTTTCCTAACCAACCGAAGTTGGCATTTTTAGGAATATCTTGTTTCCTAACCAACCGAAGTTGGCATTTTTAGGAATATTTTGTTTCCTAACCAACTGAAGTTGGCATTTTTAGGAATATTTTGTTTCCTAACCAACCGAGGTTGGCATGTTTAGGAATATTTTGCTGAGCAATCCGAGCTTTGCCGAATTTTGCCGAGTAGTGTGTAGCACTAGTATTCCCCAAAAAAATTCTCAAAAAAGGAGAGACTTTGCAGAATATCTTCGTTTTATTCATACTGATGGAACTGTGTTACATATACATCATTGATAATACTTGCGCAGATGCTCTGCGTTCCATGCATTCTTAAACTCCTCGCCTTTTAAAGTTGCTATTCGATAAGTTCCTGGTCGAACAACTTCTGTAACTCGGTATGGTCCATGCCAGTTTGCTTCCAGCTTATTGTGTTTTTGAATTACTTTCTTCAGCACATAGTCTCCTTCTTTCAGGTCGCACTTCTTCACCCTTTTGTTGTAGAACAGAGTTGTTCGCTGCTGGTAAGCAGCATTTCTAATTGTTGCTGCTTCTCTAACTTCCTCGAGCATGTTTAAATCCAGTCTTATCATTAAGTCACTGACAGGGGAATTGAAATTCAGTACCCTGTGTGTTGGGAGGCCCAACTCGGCAGGTATGACAGCTTCACTTCCAAACGCCAGCATGTATGGTGATTCTCCAGTTGCTACTCGGGGAGTAGTTCGGTAAGCCCAAAGTACTGATTGTAGCTCGTTGATCCAGTTTGCTTTTGCATCATCCAATCGTTTCTTCAACCCGTTCAGTAGTGTTCTGTTTGTCACTTCAGTTTGTCCATTGCTTTGAGGATGGCCTGGTGCTGAATGAAACTTCAAAATATTTGACTGATGACAATAGGCGGAAAACTCCTCGTTATCAAATTGTGTTCCATGGTCTGTGATGAAGGCATGAGGGAGACCATATCGGCAAATGATGTTCTTCCAAACAAATTGGTACACCTTCTCGTACGTCATATCAATGAGTGGCTCAGCTTCTACCCACTTAGTAAAATAATCCACTGCGACGACGAGGTACTTGAACCTTTCTCGGGTCGTTGGCAGTGGTCCAACCAAATCAATTCCCCATATGGCAAATGGCCAAGGGGAAGTTATGGGTGTCAACAATGCTTGTGGAGTTCTTCGGATTGAGGAAAAGCGCTGGCACTTGTCATATTTCTTGGCATAAGCTATACAATCAGCCCTCATCGTCGGCCAGTAGTATCCATGCGTCATCACCCTTTGCAAAAGCGTCCGACCTGCTACATGTGCTCCACAAGACCCTTCATGGATTTCTTCAATCAATTCTTTCACCTTGGAGGGATGCACGCATCTCTACAGACCAGCCATAATTCCCCGTCTATATAAAACACCATTAGTTAGTACATACCGAGCAGCTTTAAACTTCAATTTCTTGGCTGCGAGCTTGTCAATTGGCAATTCTCCCTCCTCGACATACGCCCTGATGGGATCCATCCAAGATGGTCCTAAATCAAGGGTGATAAAGTTCATCGTCAGATATTCATCTATACTCCGACTAGCTAACACTTCAATTGGGATTGTTCGCCGTAGCTCGGTGCGAGTAGCTGATGCTAGTCGAGCTAGGGCGTCTGCTCTCGCATTCTCCATTCTCGGTATTCTGACCAGCTGAATAGTGGTAAATTCTGACACCAGCTCCTTTGCCTTTGCATGATATCAGATCATTAATTCTCCTCTAACTGCATATACTCCCATCATTTGGTTTACGATCAATTGAGAGTCACTGAAGATCACAACCTACTGCGCCTCCATAATTTTTGCCAAATTAAGCCCTGTAATCATGGCCTCATATTCAGCCTCATTGTTGGAAGCTTTGAATTAGAAACGCAAGGCGTATTCCATGTCGACCTCGTCTGGAGTGCTCAAAACTATCCCCGCGCCACATCCTGGAGTGCAAGATGAGCCATCTACATATAGCTTCCATATAGGTAACTCGTCTTCAAATTTTGAATCAGTCAGAGTTCCTCGGTGAAATATTTTCTGCTTCTTTTCATCCTCCCCGATTTTTTCTCGCTCCTCGTCGATCATCTTTTCTTTCCCTTTTACCAACCGGAGTTGGTCTGAGCTCAAAATTGATGATCCTGTAACATCCACTCGCCCTTTTACCAACCGGAGTTGGTCTGAGCTTGTGTCTGTTGATCCTGTAACATCCACAGGTTGATCAGCGAGCAAATATTGTTCCTCATCCGGAGTCCTCACAACTATCTCTGCATCACATCCTATAACATCCACACGCCCTTTTACCAATCGGAATTGGTCTGAGCTTGTGTTTGTTGGTTCTGTAACATCCACAAGTTGATCAGCGAGCAACTTTTTCTCCTCGGGGGTATCAGGATAGGTGAACTCCACTATAAAGTCTGCTACAGCCTGCCCTTTTAACGATGATCTGGGTTCATAAATTATATCATATTCACCGAGCTCTATTGCCCAGTACATCAATCTCCCTGATTTTTCTGGCTTATAAAGGGCTTGTCTCAATGGCACATCGGTATATACTACTATAGTATGAGCCTGGAAGTATGACCTCATTCTCCTACTCGCCTCAATCAGTGCCAGTGCCAATTTCTCCAGCCTTGGATATCTGATTTCTGCTCCTCGGAAGGCCTTACTTGTGTAGTAAATTGGCTTTTGTACTCCATTCTCCACTCTGATTAACGTTGAGCTAACTGCATTCTTGGACACTGCAAGGTACAAATACAATTTTTCTCCCATCACCGGTCTGGAAAACAGTGGAGGTGCTCCCAAGTATTTATTCAAGTCTTGAAAAGCCTTCTCACATTCATCATTCCACTCAAAAGTCTTTCTGAGTGTCTTGAAGAATGGGAGACATCTGTCAGTTGCTCGCAACACAAATCTGTTGAGTGCCGCTACTCGTCCTGTGAGACTCTGTACTTCCTTCTTCGTTGTTGGATATCGCAGCCCTAATAGAGCTTTGATCTTTTCAGGATTTGCTTCAATGCCTCGTTGATTGACAATGTACCCGAGAAACATGCCTTCTCGTACTCCAAAGATGCACTTCGTCGGGTTCAGCTTCATTTGATATTTATCTAGTTGATCAAAAGTTTGACTTAAGTCAACTAGATGATCAGCAGCTTTCTTACTTTTCGTCAGCATGTCGTCAACATAGACTTCCATATTGTCACTGATTTGTTCAGCAAAGACCTTGTTCATCAGCCTCTGATATGTCGCACCTGCATTTTTCAAACCAAAAGGCATAACATTATAACAATAAGTTCCCCTAGGGGTAATGAAATAAGTACTCTCCTTGTCTTCATGTTTCATTTTAATCTGGTTGTAACCAGAATAAGCATCCATGAAGCTCAGCAGCTCGTGTCCCGAGGTAGCATCGACTAGTTGATCAATTCGGGGCAGCGGAAAGTGATCCTTTGGGCATGATTTATTGAGGTCGGTGAAGTCTACACACATCCTCCACTTGTTATTCTTCTTCTTTACCATCACCACATTAGCTAACCAATCTGGATATTTAACATCTTCAATGAAACAGGCTTTTCGGAGCTTCTCGACTTCCTCCTGTATAACTTGATTCTTCTCGGGACTGAATACTCTTCTTCTCTGCTTCACGGGCTTGATCTCCTTATTCACATTGAGCTCGTGACATAAGAAGTTTGGGTCTATCCCAGGCATATCTTCATGACTCCACGTAAAAGTTTGTCTTCTGCTTCTAAGGAAAGTTATCAATTCCTGTTTTAATGAGGCTTCCAACGACGAACCTATTTGAGTAGTTCGTTCAGGGTGCTCGTCGTCCAGAATAATATTTTCAATAGCTTCCACCACTTGACCCTTCACGAGTTGCGACTCATCTCGAGGATCCAATGTTTCAATTTCTGCACCTTCATCCACTTGATAGGTAGTAGTCTTTTTCTTTGATTCTTCCAGTTCTTCTTGCTCGGCGGATGAATAATAGCATTCCCGAGCCACTTTCTGATCACCTTTCACAACTCCTACTCCAAAGTTTGTTGGAAATTTTAGGCACTGATGCACTGTAGATGGTACAGCCTCGAACTTCTTCAATCCTACTCTTCCCATGATGATATTGTATGATGACTGGACATTTTTATCCATCACAAAGAATCGTATTCTTTCTGTCCGACAAGCAGGCCACGTACCAATGAATATATCCAACTTGATCGTCCCAAGTGGAAATACTTTCTCGCCAGCAAAATCGATGAAGGGTCTGTGGTAAGGTTCCAGTTGAGATAGCTTTAGATTTAAACTATCGAAGCACGAGTAGAACATGATGTCTGCCGAGCTACCGTTGTCGACTAGCACTCTTGAAATCATTACCACCTTCATTCTCATCTTGATCACCAGTGGATCATCGTGAGGATATAAAACACCTGCAAGGTCATTTTTTGAAAAATCGATGACCAACTTCTCCTTGTTCACCTTTCTCGGGCGATCCTCCTCAGCTAGATTTATTCGTTGAATGTACGAGCAAGCTTAAGCCTCCCCGAGGTAAGCTTTTCTTTCTCCAGTAAGGTCTCCTCCTCCTGCATCTCCTCCTGTAATAACATTACAATCAAATGACCCAAAGCGTATTGAAAATACCTCTCGTTCTGGATGCCTTGGTTTCTTGGGAAGATCGGGATCATCCTCTGGATCAACTTCATGGTTTCTTTTCTTGTTTTCCTCTGACCTCTCTCTGGTTTGGTCGTTGTTTCTTCTTTCGCCTCCCCGATCAACATACTTCGCTAGCTTTCCTCGTCAGATGAGTGTTTCAATCTCATTCTGAAGAGCTATGCAATTTTTAATCATATGGCCATGATCCTTGTGGAACTCGCAATATTTTTCCCTATTCCTCGTGTCAGGGTCTGCCTTCATTTTCTTTGGCCAGTTTAACTCCTCGCTGTTTTTAATTTCTTCTAGGACGTGGTTGATATTTTCCTTCAAAGGTGTGTAATTATCAAATTTCCTCAAGACCTCCCATGACGACCTATTTTTGGATTGTTTGTCACCACCATTATTCTTATGTTCTTTCTTCTTAGCTTTATCACCTTCCACCTTGGTTTCTTTGGCGTCCATATTCTTCTTCGTAGACATAGCCTCCTCGGCATTCATAATCTTGGACGCTTTTCCCATCAGGTCCGATATGGTTCGAGGTGGATCTTTGGCCAAAGTGTAGTACAGCTTGTTTGGCAGCAGTCCACTCATCAAAGCGGTAATTGATGTCTTCTCCTCATAATCAATGACTTCAAGTTTCTCGTTATTAAAACGAGTTATATAATCTTTGATACTCTCGCTAGCTTTTTGTCTAACACTTAACAAATGTGCTACTCATTTAACTGGCCTTGCTCCAAAGCAGAAATTCCCAATGAATAACTCGGCCAGTTGAAGAAAAGTTGAAATCTTATCCCGAGGAAGATTATTATACCATATCTGAGCAGATCCGGTAAGAGTTCCCGAGAATGCCCTGCATCTCATCTCGTCTGGGACAACATAGATGTCGGCAGTAGCTTGATATTGTTCTATATGAAGGATAGGTTCAGTCTTTCCATCATACTTGGGAGTCACAACAGGTGCTTTAAACTTTGATGGTGTTGGAAAATCAACAATATCCTGGACAAAAGGTGTTCCTCGAACAAAGGTTCGTTATAGAGGGTTCTTGGCCCTAGCCATTTCCCCTAATCTATCCTCCAGCCTCTGAATAGATCCTTTCCATGCATCATTTCCTTCCTCGGGCCTATTGGTTCGAGCAACTGATCGCGTTGAAGTGGCTTCCTGGGATTTATCTCGATGAGCAGCTGGTCGCGACTGGGCAGATCCTTCCCTTAAATCTGATGGTCGTCGAAAGCTCCTCGACGCTTCATTAAGAGGACTTTTGTTCCTCCTAGGACCTAATCGATCGAAAGGAGAAGCCCTACTTAACATTTCCAATGCGCTGGTCCTTTCTAGGGAGAGGGTGACACGTTGTTCAGTATCTGTGGCTCGCACTGACGAAGTTCGTCCAGGTTGATAAGAAAAATCTTCAGATTCCTCATTGCGATATGAATTAGTACGCCTAGTACGCGAAGAAGGCGCACAGGTATTTCTTTGAATGCTTCGTGGTCCGGAATGGGCTGATGCACCGCCATAGAGGGTTTGGATGAGTTGTCACATCGTTTCTTGCATGACGGTCTGGCCCTGAGCCAAATTTGCCATTATTTCAGTCAGATCTGGAACAATTAGTGGAGCAGACGGATTTGGAGGGGTACCAGCGTTTCGATTGCTGGATTCAGGAATATCAGCTATTGGTAATGGATTGTTTTTAGTGAGAAAACGATATTACCAGTCGTTTCCCACAAATGGCGCCAATCTGTTGATGTAAAAAATTATATCACTCTAATAATTCAATCACAGATAAATAAATGAGACAAAAGATTTTAAAGTGGTTCAGCCTTATAAGAATGGCCTACGTCCACTGTTGTTTTATTGCTGAGTGTTTGGGAATTCTCGATTACAAGAAATTCCGTTCTGGATTCGGCCTTCCTACAATGAGGGTTGTACAATGCATTTATAGCCCTGAGGCCGTAATCTGAAAGGGTAATACATTAAATGATATACATATGAAAGGGTAATACATTAAATGATATACATATGAAAGGGTAATACATTTAATGCCCTTTTTGCGTGTGCGTCCGAATGATAAGCATTTAATGAATCAGTTGAACTGTTGGTTATCCTGCTATTAATGCTTTGTTCGAGATGCAGCTCGGACCGCCTGAGTTGCTCGGACCGCCTAAGCTTCTCGGTACTCAAGAGTTCCTCGGAGAGGTATGTTTCTCGGAGCGTGTGAGTTCCTCGGAGAGGTCTGTTCCTCGGAGCGTATGAGTTCCTCGGAGTATCATGGTTTCCTCGGAGCATGTGATCATCTTGGAAGTGCTTGTTGTTGCCATGTAGATAGCCACGTGTCTTCATATGATTGGTCCAAGTCAGCAGATTAAATTTGGTATCAACAATGGTGTTTATGATTCTGAATCATTGATAAACATAGTATTTATCGCCTATTTTGCGAGGTTTTATTTTTTACGAGACACTCTTCCCATCGTTAGGGAGAGGATAGAATGTACCTTTAGTACAAATTATTCCTGAAGAACGGTTCATTCCTTAAAAATGGCGAGAATTATCGTAGAAGACTTCCACTTCATCTTATTCAATCCCCCCGTATTTCTCAATGGGAAAATGAAGTAAAAATGATATATAAACGTCAAATGACTACAAAACTCAAAATTTTAGATGCAGCATATGGACTAGCTGTAAATGTACTTACCAAGAACCGATGTCCTATTAAGACAAAATAAATTTGGAACATAAGAATTTATTGCAGACCAGAAGCATGATAAACCTATAGGTCCTAAGTACTTGACTTCATAGTAGTGGATGTGAAATAAAATCGTGCCCAAATAACACTCCAGAAGAGTTTATGCATAACGCTTAAGAAGAGGTTATGAACAAAAGATCAACTTTTTCTAAAACTCCAGAATAAGTTATTGCCTTTGAAAAGACTCAAGTCCCTGAGGTGACTATAAATCCCCCGCAGTAGGAAAATTTACCTAGTATTAATGATATATTTTTGTTTTATAAGAGACAGTTGGATCTCCAAAAATGATCATCAATGCTACAATTATATATTTTGTAGATACACAAAAATCAAAGGGCGATGATACTACAAATCCACGTACTATAAATGACTGTCGACAAAGAATATATTGACTGAAATGAAAAAAATAGAATGATGACATAATTTGAGTCTCTAAATGTACGTGGTGTATTCAGACCTAAAGTACAAACCCCATTGTTGCAAAAAAAATATGAGAGCTAATTTTTTCCAAACATTAAGAACTAAAAAATATCAAAATTTGCAATTTTAACAGGCCTAGTATTGGATTAAACTCTCATTAAACTAATTAAATGTTAAAATAAATCAGTTTACCAATTATTTATTATTATTATTATTATTATTATTATTATTATTATATATATGTGTGTGTGTGTGTGTGTAAATATATATTATTATTATTGTTATTATTATTATAAAATGTACAAAATATGAATATCCACCTGTATCCCACATTGAATAAGGGTGTTTTGGGATGCTTTATCTTGAAATATGAAATTCTTTTGAAATTATTAAGTATTCTAAGATCCATAATTACTGATAAACTTGAAATTTTTGTTCTTTAAACCTATCTTTTGAATATCTCATAATTATTATATAAGATATTTTTTTTAAATACTTACATTTATTTAGGTTTGGTCATCAAACGCTTGAACGTAACATAAATTACTATATTGTTGTGCATCTATATATTCAGACTCACGCACAATTCATAATCTATATTGAATCTTTTAATTTACAATTGTGTACGGTCATTATATAATGACATTTTTCAAGCACACAATGAACAACCCACACTATAATAAAAAACCATAACTTTTTTCAGACTTGGCAGGTAATATAATTAAGATTTCAACCATAATTGAACCTGCTAAAATTATTGAACGCTCCGGAAGAGGCTATGTGATTTTGTTATGTGGTACTCGCCAATTCATATGAAATGATTTATATGAAAGCAAATCCTGAAGAAATTTATTTCATTTTATGGGCATAGAATTACATGTGTATAATATTGAAATTAACAATGAAAAGTAATTTTGCATTACTTTAGTGTTAGAAGCCAAAAGCTTAAACTACCAAAGCATTTTTCTTTCTTCAAGGGGTTATAAAATACAATATTTATTATTGTAGAAATGCACTTTGTCACGAGCCTGAAGCTCCATGGTTCAATTAGGTGATATTATACTATAACATATTTAATGATTTTTTACAAGATATTTATGAAGTATAAATTGTTATTCGTACCGTTTAGGGGAGGATAAAACGTACATGAAGTATAAATTGTTCATGAAGAACGGTATGTTCCTGAATAACGATAAAAATTATTGTGGAATACTTTCACTTTGTCTCATCTATTTCTACATATCATTCAATGCGAAAATGAAGTGAAAATGATATTGCAACATTCAATAATTAAGAAACTTAAAATGTAGTCACGCAGACTAGTTGCAAATGTGTATGCCAAAATCATTGTCCCATTAGGACAAAATAAAGTTCGCGATAAATAAATTTATTGCATGTCAGAAGCATGGTAAACCTATAGGTCTCAACTACTTGACTCCCTAATAGTGAAGATTAAATAAAATCATGCCCAAATAACTCTCCATAAGAGATTATATATAACGCTCAAAAAGAGGTTATGAACAAAAGATCTACTTTCTCTAAAATCCTAGAAAAGTTTATTGTCTATGAAAAGACACAAGCTCCTGAAGTGACTATAAAGGCTCTTGAAGTAGGCAAAGGTACCTAATATAAATGAGAGCTTTATATTTTATACATATATAAGAGAAAAGTGGGATCGCTAAAGATGATCATCGATGACATATATATGTTGTAGCTACACAATTCAATGGGCAATGATAATATAAATCCATGTACTATAAATATATGTCGACAAAGAATATATTTTCCAAAATGAGAAAAGTCCATTATGGCATAATTCGAGTCTCTTAATATACATGGTGTATTTGGACCTATAGTACAAACCTTATAATATGTTAATCCTGAAGGTTACGAATGGGTGTTTATAAGAATAAGAAGTCTTAAACTGCTAACAAGTACATGACCTGTGGCAAAAGATTTGTTGAAGAAACCAAAGATTGATTATATACGAATATACCATCCTATCACGGCCGTAAATACTTTTCATATATCTGACTAACTTAGTAGTTATACATATTATATATGAGATTCCTGAATACTTAACTTTTTTATTTATACGGGACTTAGACAAAGAATGCATATAAAATTCTAGAAGAATTTTCTTTTCCTGAAGCAAAGATAAGGAGTATGTACTCAAATACACTAAGACATTCATTGTACATTAAGTAATCCAAATGGGTATAGGTATAATCGTATTAGCAAATACTTGTGTATGGAGGGGTATGTAAACAATCATATATGCAAATATGCCATTATAAAAATATCCTTAAAAGGATGTGCTCCTGAAGAGCTCAATAGAAATGCAAAATATCCAAATAAATAATCCAAAAATGAATGACCTTGGGGTAGCTAGTTATTATCTCGGCTTGCATATCGAGAACGGAATACATATCCATTAGTCAAATAGATTGAAAAGTCCTGCAATGCTTTAGCGCATATTAAGAACGTTATTTTTCATACCCATGGTCTCCCATCTGTGAATAATATAATATCCATATCATCTTAAATAGAATGACAAGTATATATTTGGTTAATAAGTATAATATTATCATGTTGTTATTGCATTGTTAAATTTAGTTCAGAAGTACCACACATGTAAATTATTGGTATATTATTATACATAACATAATACCGGACATAATAATTGCAATCAATCTCTTTGCAAGAAACAATTATCATTAACTTGCAAATAATTGACTAATATCAATCATATTATATGATATTTTTTATATCTAACCATCTATGTGTAGTCAGTTATATAGATGCGGGCTATCTCTGTAATCATCACAAATAACTATAAAGCACCAATGACTGCCACTACTTATGAAGGAAATGATGCATGTATAGCTCAAATGCAAAGAGGCTATATCAAGGGAGATATGACTAATACATTTTAATTTTTTAATATATATGAACTACAAAAGAGTTATGAAGTATATGAACTCCAGAAGAGTCATGCTATTAAATTTAAGTATATCCGATAAAAGTGACCTGTTCACCCATCTTTATTAAAGTCCAACTTTAGAAGAAAAATAATATTGAAGTAACAACCTATCAAATTTTCAGAAGGTTATGTATGAGATAGAAATGCAACGACTCATTCATCAGAGAAATGCCAAAATCAAGGGGAGCATTTTATCAGGGGAGAATCGAAAAACATGATATTTATGGGCATATGTGCATGTAACACCCCGCTTAAAATAATAACGGGTGGCCAGCCCTATACTACATTAAATTAGGAGTTTCAGATGCTCCAGTCTCAACATCATCTGTCGGTACTACATAATATAAGACTAACTACCCGATATCATATAAGCGAGATGTTAAAATTAAATAAAATATGCAATAGACAACAAACTAACACCACTAATAAAGGAAAGAGAGATGCAAGAAAGAACTATGAGAAAAGAAATGCTAGAATAAAATGAAATGAAATAAATAACTACAACTGAATATACCACAAGGAAGTAAACCCGAATAAGCTGTCGGGTCACAGCCAATACAATGACTGAAATGAAATAAATATACACATCTATAAATATTCCTTGGGTATAAACCCGATATACAACATGAGTCCTACCTAGATTTTTAAAGAAGTAGGAAGCGACTACAAGATACGTCCCGCAACAGTCCGCACATGTCACGGCTCCCAAGACTCTGGATAGAAGGTCATTCGGCATCCGTGCAGTAGGGCACCTGTAGTAATATATATATATAGATATATACATGTAGGAGAGAAAAGTAAACGGGAATGAGCCCGAGTTGTGAAAAATATTTAGCAAGTGTGTTAACCGTGCATAATAAATATCGGTGCACTTATATCATAATTAAAGTGGAATCGCACTCTCGTGGAACCCCAACTCACCTCTCATCTAGCGGCGCGCACCTATTCGCTTCTTGAATTTTTGTTAAATTACCCCAATTCGAAGGGCAACCTAACTTAACATAGGCCCCGCCTATTCCCAAGAGATTTGCCTTCTTATCTTAACCCAAGAATCCACCCCTTTTGTAATCATACTAAATTATGTTTTCACACATTTATGCCATAATAGGCTTAATGGATTCCGGTTTATAATTTAATTAATTATAATTCTTAATACGTTACCCATTTATATGTGGGTTGAATCATAAGATTTAATTTCTAATTAACATGCATACAAATTATTATTGACAAAATTTCTCTCCAATCTCAACATTATACTATGTTTCGTGCGTGGGGTGTCTCGCAAAGCGAAATCCAAACAAGGAACCACCCCGTTACACTACTCCTTGACAATGTGGATCCTAGAGATCCATTATGCCATACATACAATATTATACTACTACAACTACTAGATTTTAGACTACAATGTGAAAACAACTTAAAATCTCCAGTAGTATCCTTGGGATGATGTAACCGAAATATTCCTTAAATGTGATACATTAACCCCCATAAATCTAGTACATCATAATCATCCAAGATGTACTCCATAAAGATTCTATATCCTTTAATCTATATGATATATAAATATATATATTGGCATTTTATTCTAACCACATATATATACCATCATCCATACCCACGACCAAGTGTACATATCATATCTGATGTACAATGGCCATGCACAAGTATAAATACCCGGCTATATATAGCGCCGATAAACTGCATCATGCCATCATCTTCCCAGTGCCCAGCTCACGTAGCAATACTGGGGCCACCATGGTGGGACTAAACGACACCCATCTCGTGGTAAACTCACGCACACGACGTCCCGGGAAGCGGTCATAGCTCCTAACTGGCAATGAGACGAAACATACCCACCACGTCTCATCCCAAAAATATAAATCATATAATAACACACGGGACGACTATGACCTGGGGAATATCCACACCCTATTTTTCTAGCCAGGATACTCACCCTCTGCGCGAAAACTTCCCAATGATAGCATGAGCGGGGTATGCTTAACCACATAAGTATATATATCATTCACATGCACAATATATATACATCCAAATGATCCAATCATATAAATAAACCATCACATAAGGTTTAGATATTCATAACATGTATATCCACAACATATATATATATATATATATATATATATTCGGCTATAAGTATACATAATCCTCAATATACAAGCCGTCGCCACAAACTCATTTAATTTACCTCGATATGTGAATACCATCCCTCACTTGAAGCATATTCGCCCATTTTTCCTATAATACAAATAATCTTCCCGCATAGATATATCTCCACGTTAAGGTTATCGCCCAAAGTTTTGTGTAGGAAACCATCACTACACATCTCATTTATATCCGAAAGTACATCCATATTTCTAATACTAATTTCGACTATTGGTATACACATAACTAATAGCCTATAAACCTCAAGTCTATTTCAATTATTGGAGTTCCAATTGTTACTCCTACACAATTTTATGTTTAAGCTATCTTGACTAGAATTATACTATACTTATTCTAGTTATTAGCACGATCCAATCGTTCCCAATTTCGCCTATGAACCCTAAATCCTATGGCATTACAGGTTGTTCCTTAATTTAGACATTTCTAAGGGTACTTGACCATTCTATCTCTTGTTAGCCCCCATTTATAACTTAATAGAATCCTATCGCTATAAGGATTCGACATGAATATCGGCCTATAATTTCCCAACATACTCTCGTAAATCTTTCTCTAAGAGCTCTTAACTTCGCATCATGACTCGACTCACTTTTGATCTAATATTAGGATTTCCAATCCCAATGAGGTCTCCCACTATCTCCATAAACACACACACAACTCCAATGCATGCACGTAAACACATACCTTCCTTAACTATTTAAAGAAGTCCCCATAATCATAATACGTGAGAAACCCCTTATGTGTCTCCAAAACATATTTCTTACATCATAAAAGAAGGCCCCAAATCAATAAAACCCAACCAAATAGGGTTAGAAATCACTTATAGAGAAAATTCCTCAAAATGCCCTATTTCTGAATCGATTCGGCCCCTCCGAATCGATTCGGCCCCATCAGCGAATCGATTCGGCCCATCCGAATCAATTCGGTCCAAAGGGACCTGACAGTCTGCTACATACCGAATCGATTCGCTAGGGGAGAATCGATTCGGCCCTAAAGACCTGTGGCTTCTACAACCTGGCGAATCGATTCGGTGGGGGTGAATCGATTCGGCCAGTTCAGAAAGCCATGAAAATGGCTGATTTTCTATAAACCCAAAATTTCCAAAATTCGATTTACACCTCTTCCAACGCTTAATCTTCAACCTAACATGTTTACAAACATCAAAACCCATTCTAAATCTAATCTCCTCAATTTACATCCCTTAAACCCAATTATAAACTTCAATTTCATGATTTAAATCCAAAAATTAGGTTTTGATAAATATACCCAAAATCCATTTCTTTAACCCACAAATTATGAAATAAAATACACAAATGACTTATTTAGCAAGATTAAACACTTGCCTCAATTTTTTAGAGGTTGGATCATCCTTGATGTCGCGTTTGGGCCGGAATATCCAAGCTTTTCTTCCTCTCTCTCTTCCTTTCTTCTTCTTTCTCTTCTCTTTCTATTTCTCTCTTTCTCTTTATCTAAATGAGAAGGCTTGATCCGTAAGCCTTTAAATCCCTAAAACACAAGTCCCAATTTTAATTGTTAATCAACACTTTAAATGACTCGTTTACTCTAATTCGAGTCAAACTAACTTAAAATATTCCGGAGCCGAAATAAAACCCAATGACGGTTATTTTGACTATCTCGACCCTTCCGGGATCGGTGGTACACTCAAAATCATCATCCGGAATAATTTGAAATGTCCTCTATTTTTGGACTTCAATTCCCAAATTTTAGAATTCTCCAAATTAATTAAATTTTATTTCCCGAAAATTTAATTTCTCAGTCTCCAAAGTGATGGGTTGTTACATACTTCCCCCCTTACAAAAATTTCGCCCGCGAAATTTAAGACATGCTTAGGACCTCAATATCATCTAGTCCTTACATAAATCCTCAGGATCACTATACCGATCCTTTCTAGTTTTCACATCGAACCATAAAGATTTTAAAACAACTAACTACCCAGGGCGCCCATACACCCCGTACCTGAGCTCAACTCGTAGAATTATAATCAGGCTCCTTTAGCCTCAATCGTAATACAACTATCAGCAACATAATCTATAATAACATATTAATTATATAAAAGTTTGAAAATTCCCAATGGTTGAACTCTCCTCAAGTCCTGACGCTAGCCACCTTCGTGCGGGGCAGGTCTCGCAAGCGAAATCCAAACAAGGAACCCTCCCAATACACTACTGTGTAGCTAGGTCGGGGATTGAGATTAGTTGAACCAGGGTTAAGGTTTTATAAAAGGTTTTCCTATTTTAAATATTACCCGAAGGCCTATATAACAATATGATAATATAAATAAATCCCGCGTCTTTCGACACGCCAAACAAATACCTTATGTTTAGAACACAAGGCCTCAACAAACACAACACTTTTAACCACTACCTAGTTCTCAAAACTTAGCACAACTATGAGCTAAATTATCCGCTCAACATAAATCTACTAAACTCTGAACCTCTCAGTTATAAAAATTCCTCTACATCACCTCAACACCTTTCCATAAACTAGGTTCTTCACTCATTGGAGCACTACAATTACACTCCCTAACCCATCCATGAGACAATAGCTTGATAACCACACTCAACAAACCTCGACATTCCGCCCTTCCGGAATTCAACAACAAAACTCCCTATTGTCTCCTTATGAGACAGTATATTTTCTCAAAAGACGCCATACATGCACACTCCTTCCTAACCATTTTGAAGGACAAATCCCTCAGTCCTACTCAACGAAATTGAGTCTACAATTTATTTCTCCCTCATCCCAGAAGGCGATAATCCTGATATTGGAACAACTCCACCTACCTCACATCTGTAAGAGTTACCAATACCAGGTTTCTTAACGAAAGTTGACGGGTTTCTCAACCTAAACTTACCAAGGACTACACTAATCTCTCCTCAGACTTACCTCCCTAAGCCCAAGATTCGCAATTCGAATAAATTTTCCTTTCTTACTCAACCACCGATAAATCACCTTAAACCACTGCTAAAAATCTCCCCTATATCTCCGCCGAAATCGGGAAAAACAAATACCCCCGATTAAAGTGTACCTAAGATATACTATGGGTATTGCATCTCTAATCTTATCCTGTACTAGACAACATAATCTAGGCGACGTCTGAAACGAAACCAGAGCAACTGTTATCAGAACGTCGATCAAGTGAATACACTTCACAGAAAAGATAAACGCAGTGAATACAACAGTCCTAATAGTAGGGCTTTAAGTCAAGAACGTTAGCGGAAGAACGCAGAAAACCCGCACAGATCCTAAAGACTCTAGAACCTGATGCTCTGATACCTTCTGTAACACCCCGCTTAAAATAATAACGGGTGGCCAGCCCTATACTACATTAAATCAGGAGTTTCAGATGGTCCAGTCTCAACATCAACTATCGGTACTACATAATATAGGACTAACTACCCGATATCATATAAGCGAGATGTTAAAATTAAATAAAATATGCAACAAACAACAAACTAACACCACTAATAAAGGAAAGAGAGATGCATGAAAGAACTATGAGAAAAGAAATGCTAGAATAAAATGAAATGAAATAAATAACTACAACTGAATATACCACAAGGAAGTAAACCCGAATAAGTTATCGGGTCACAGCCAATACAATGACTGAAATGAAATAAATGTACACATCTGTAAATATCCCTTGGGTATAAACCCGATATACAACATGAGTCCTACCTAGATTTTTAAAGAAGTAGGAAGCGACTACAAGATACGTCCCGCAACAGTCCGCACATGTCACGGCTCCCAAGACTCTGGATAGAAGGTCATCCGGCATCCGTACGGTAGGACACCAGTAGTAATATATATATATATATATATATATATATATATATATATATATATATATATATATATATGTACAAGCAGGAGAGAAAAGTAAACGGGTCAGGGCCCGAGTTGTGAAAAATATATAGCAAGTGTGTTGACTGTGCATAATAAATATCGGTGCACTTATTTCATAATTAAAGTGGAATCGCACTTTCGTGGAACCCCAACTCATCTCTCATCTAGCGGCGCGCACCTATTCGCATCCTGAATTTTTATTAAATTACCCCAATTAGAAGGACAACCTAACTTAACACAGGCCCCGCCTATTCCCACGAGATTTTCCTTCCAATCTTAACCCAAGAATCCACCCCTGTTCTAATCATACTAGATTATGTTTTCACACATTTATGCCATAATAGGCTTAATGTATTCCGATTTATAATTTAATTAATTATAATTCTTAATACGTTACCCATTTATATTTGGGTTGAATCATAAGATTTAATTTCTAATTAACATGCATACAAATTATTATTGACAAAATTTCTCTCCAATCTCAACATTATACTATGTTTCGTGCGTGGGGTGTCTCGCAAAGCGAAATCCAAACAAGGAACCACCCCGTTACACTACTCCTTGACAATGTGGATCCTAGAGATCCATTATGCCATACATACAATATTATACTACTACAACTACTAGATTTTAGACTACAATGTGAAAACAACTTAAAATCTCCAATAGTATCCTTGGGATGATGTAACCGAAATATTCCTTAAATGTGATACATTAACCCCCATAAATCTAGTACATCATAATCATCCAAGATGTACTCCATAAAGATTTTATATCCTTTCATCTATAGGATATATAAATATATATATAGGCATTTTATTTTAACCATATATATATACCATCATCCATACCCACGACCAAGTGTACATATCATATCTGATGTACAATGGCCATGCACAAGTATAAATACCCGGCTATATATAGCGCCGATAAACTGCACCATGCCATCATCTTCCCAGTGCTCGGCTCACGTAGCAATACTGGGGCCACCATGGTGGCACTAAAAGACACCCATCTCGTGGTAAACTCACGCACACGACGTCCTGGGAAACGGTCATAGCTCCTAACCGGCAATGAGACGAAACATACCCACCACGTCTCATCCCAGAAATATAAATCATATAATAACACACGGGACGACTATGACCTGGGGAATATCCACACCCTGCTTTTCTAGCCAGGATGCTCACCCTCTGCGCGAAAACTTCCCAATGATAGCATGAGCGGGGTATGCTTAACCGCATAAGTATATATATCATTCACATGCACAATATATATACATCCAAATTATCCAATCATATAAATAAACCATCACATAAGGTTTAGATATTCATAACATGTATATCCACAACATATATATATATCCATATTCATATCCATACATATATATATATTTAAATATATTCACATATCCATATATCTATATATACAAACTAATTATCGTTCATATGTATAAGATATATAAATATATATATTTGGCTATTAGTATAAATAATCCTCAATATACAAGACGTCACCACAAACTCATTTAATTTACCTCGATATGTGAATACCATCCCTCACTTGAAGCATATTCGCCCATTTTTCCTATAATACAAATAATCTTCCCGCATAGATATATCTCCACGTTAAGGTTATCGCCCAAAGTTTTGTGTAGGAAACCATCACTACACATCTCATTTATATCCGAAAGTACATCCATATTTCTAATACTAATTTCGACTATTGGTATACACATAACTAATAGCCTATAAACCTCAAGTCTATTTCAATTATTGGAGTTCCAATTGTTACTCCTACACAATTTTATGTTTAAGCTATCTTGACTAGAATTATACTATACTTATTCTAGTTATTAGCACGATCCAATCGTTCCCAATTTCGCCTATGAACCCTAAATCCTATGGCATTACATTTTGTTCCTTAATTTAGACATTTCTAAGGGTACTTGACCATTCTATCTCTTGTTAGCCCCCATTTATAACTTAATAGAATCCTATCGCTATAAGGATTCGACATGAATATCGGCCTATAATTTCCCAACATACTCTCGTAAATCTTTCTCTAAGAGCTCTTAACTTCGCATCATGTATCGACTCACTTTTGATCTAATATTAGGATTTCCAATCCCAATGAGGTCTCCCACTATCTCCATAAACACACACATAACTCCAATGCATGCACGTAAACACATACCTTCCTTAACTATTTAAAGAAGTCCCCATAATCATAATAGGTGAGAAACCCCTTATGTGTCTTCAAAACATATTTCTTACATCATAAAAGAAGGCCCCAAATCAATAAAACCCAACCAAATAGGGTTAGAAATCACTTATAGAGAAAATTCCTCAAAATGTTCTGTTTTCGAATCGATTCGGCCCCTCCGAATCGATTCGGCCCCATCAGCGAATCAATTCGGTCCAAAGGGACCTGACAGTCTGCTATATACCGAATCGATTCGCAAGGGGCGAATTGATTCGGCCCTAATGACCTGTGGCTTCTGAAACCTGGCGAATCGATTCGGTGGGGGCGAATCGATTCGGCCAGTTCAGAAAGCCACGAAAATGGCTGATTTTCTATAAACCCAAAATTTCCAAAATTCGATTTACACCTCTTCCAACCCTTAATTTTCAATCCTAACATGTTTACAAACATCAAAACCCATTCTAAATCTAATCTCCTCAATTTATATCCCTTAAACCTAATTATAAACTTCAATTTCATGATTTAAATCCAAAAATTAGGTTTTGATAAATATACCCAAAATTCATTTCTTTAACCCATAAATTATGAAATAAAATACACAAATGACTTATTTAGCAAGATTAAACACTTGCCTCAATTTTGTAGAGGTTGGATCATCATCGATGTCGCGTTTGGGCCGGAATCTCCAAGCTTTTCTTCCTCTTTCTCTTCCTTTCTTATTCTTTCTCTTCTCTTTCTATTTCTCTCTTTCTCTTTATCTAAATGAGAAGGCTTGATCCTTAAGCCTATAAATCCCTAAAACACAAGTCCCAATTTTAATTGTTAATACACACTTTAAATGACTCGTTTACTCTAATTCGAATCAAACTAACTTAAAATATTTCGGAGCCGAAATAAAACCCAATGACAGTCATTTTGACTATCTCGACCCTTCCGGGATCGGTGGTACACTCAAAATCATCGTCCAGAATACTTTGAAATGTCCTCTATTTTTTTACTTCAATTCCCAAATTTTAGAATTCTCCAATTTAATTAAATTTTATTTTCCCGAAAATTTAATTTCTCAATCTCCAAAGTCATGGGTTGTTACAGTGCAATGTACTCTTTTTATTTTAATAATTTTTTTCCTATTTGGTTTTTCTAGTTGAAGGTTTTAATGAGGCAACACTAAGAACCTCCAACACTGATTCAATGATTATAAAAGTTGTACTATTTTTTCTTTATTTCGATTTTTTTTCAGTGAGTTTTTCCTTAGTAAGGTTTTAGTGAGATAACAATTAGTGAATGGTATAAATAGCGTACATCCAAGGGGGAGTATTATAAAATCTATATCTTATGTGGATGTCCACACATATTCCTTGTGTATGTTTCTTGGATACCATACTATGTACTATAAATAGGGGTGATACCCCGTGAGTATTTAAACCTCACTCTAAATTCTCTCTATGTTCCCTTTATTTTAGAACAATATATATATATATATATATATATATATATATATATATATATAATAAAGAGTCCAACGTATGTAAATCGATCAGGCACGGAATCCACCGCATGAAATTTTTCTCTATCAAGAAGATAAGAGAAATAAACTATGGTGACCATAAACAAGATCTCAAAGAATATAAGTATGAAACTCGAACCATAAACAGTTTGGGTGTAAAGTAGGGTTTGAGTAAAATTAGAGAGCTTTTTGGAAAGTTTGGGAACTCAAAAGTAATGAAAAAAAAATCTATTCTAAAAATGATGCTCCGCACTCCTATTTATAGAAGGTTTTTCAAAATCAAGATAAAGATGAAAAACCATTTGAAAAATCTCGAATAAAACCAAAATTCTCTTACTCGTTCGAACGAAGTATAACATCTTGTTCAAACACCTATCCAACGAACTATTCAAAGACATTCCAGAGCGATAAGGAAATGGTTCGTTCGAAGTTATTCTAAAAAGGTACCATATCTCGTTCGAAAGACATACTAATGTCTTTCTAACGACCTTGCAAAAAAATATTTTTCTTCTAAAAAATATTAAAAGAGATAAAATTATTTTAAAATAATTTTATAAAATCCTAATGCCCAAATATAAAATCTCAAAGGATCAAAATATATACACATCCATACCTGAGAGATCCTTGAAACATGAAGACGAAAACAAGCATAAAACACAGCACGGTGATGCAATCTCTAAAGCTTGGCCACTAGTCTTCAAGAAACCAAGTCATAGGCTTGAAATTTCAACATACTCAAATTCCTAACCTATGACTAAAATAGTTTTGTCCAACATACGGAATAAATCCAAAATACATAAAAATGAACTATATTGAAAATTTGTGCTTACGAATATTCCCCTTAGGATATTCCGGGACAAAACTAAAAATAAAAACTCCTATGTGACATCAAGCTCATCTAAGACTCAAACCCTAACTTTAAAAGGAAAAATTACAACTCGGTCGACTCATAAGCTTGAGTAGGTTCGCACGCTTATAAACTTTATCGCATGTTGCAAACATGCACACTTAAACACACCTTCAACATCAAAGAGAATATAATAATATATAGAATATACATAAGAATAAAATTCCCCCTATTTCTAATGATCCCCACCTAGGTAAGATGTCTCCCCCTAAGATAAAGATCTCCGTCTTACCCTAAAGCGAAAGATACCATTTCTCCCCCCTTTTTGTTCAAGGATAGATAAAGAAAGAATGCATAATAAACCATTACTCACCTATAAACCATTTATCCCCCTAAAATATGAGAAAATGTGATATGAATTGGAAATATAGAGGAAAGGATAATTTTATGCAATGGTGTAAAGTGCAATAAACACAACATGACAACACAGTCATAAATAATCCAAACAATGATCAATCAATACAAATATTGATGCAATAAATTATACCAACTTGAATACATAATGAAGCATGAGATACTAAGGTAAACAAGTAACAAGAGATGTTAATACGATCATAATCATGCCAATTTGATTCAAGGAGAAAGCGCATGGAAAACATAGATTAAATACAAAGACTAAAAAACAAATGATATCATACAATGACACAAAAGCGCAAGCGCGCGCGCACACACACACACACACACACACACACATATATATATATATATGACAACGACAAGAAAGAAAATACATACGCTTTACACACTAGCATAGTATCGATGTGTCTAAATAAGGGGGATGGAGTGATGGGGTGTGAACTAAATAAATAAATTATGACCTAATCACTCAAAAATATCCAATGAGTTCTATATGATTGCATTAACTTTATTAAATAAAGTTTTAGCCTCATAGTGACAGATAAAGTGCACTCATAAATGGACAAATAAATTCAATGCACACTTGCCGAGAAAATATTAATGATTATCAAATCAATAGCGTCAAAACATGAAATAACTAACTAGGACTCATTATGAAAAAATATTAATCTTAAACTCACAACACCCTCAAAATTATAGACATGTCATGTTTTCACTTTCATATTTTGAAGATATAAATTTAATAGAAGAATTAATGAAAACAAAATTTTGGCCTTGGCAATATTTTCTTATCTTTTGCCTATCAATTTTTAGGCCCTTGCAAATGGTGGCCTTTCTTTCATGTAAGGAATATTTCTCCCTTCGTAGCCCTTTTCCGTGCACACTCATATTTCCAATAAAAGCATAAACTCGTGGCAATGGTTCTTACATGCACAATTCCCCTAATCAAATATATATCTATATGGTAATATTGTTAGGAAAACATCTCACTTAGCTAATGTAACATATGAAGTTAATATCTAAAAGAGATCGTGCAAGTGGGTGAGGAGGCATATAAAAAGTGAGTCCATTAAGCAAGTCTTTTTCAAACTACTCTATGAAAGCAAGATTAAGAACATGTGACACCCCGCCTAATTAAATACCGAGCGATCACTCCTTTATTAAATTAAAATCAAGGTGAACAGTTGGTTCATTCTTAGCATCACTGTCGTAAAAATAACTTTTCCAAATTTAACACCCTATTTAATTAAGCTAAGTGTCAAAACCATTTTTAAACATTACTTTCTAAATTCTATTTTGAAAATAAAGATTTAATTATCTACAAGAATTCAATATTTAAAGAATCACACCACAATAATCCTGGAACATATAATCCAATTAATTTAAACATTCAACAACTAAATCCCAGCATTTAAAACTTAAAGTAAAACATACATGCTGAATAAATTCCAAAGTAACAGTACTAGAAATAACTGAAATACAAATGTCCCAATAAAACTGATAAATAGTGGAAAGGGCGACACATGCCCAATAAGGAGAATGATAGAAGTGGAATCAAGTAAATGAAATCGTCTAAGCAAGTGGCCTGCAACTCCTACCTAAGCTGCAGCACGTTCCTTCCAAGGGATCCTAAACAAGACGCCCCTGTGGCTGGGCACCTGTAATATATACATATATTTACAAGAGAGAAAGAGGAATAGAAACGGGTCAGAGCCCGATAGTGTACATGATTTAAAAATTCGTTTAGCAAGTATTTAAATTGATACAGGCCAATGCAACAACATATTCGTGCGACACTCTCTTGAGAAATTCTCACATCTCTTCTAATGTGCACTCCTATCGCACTAACCTTCCCAATGGTTTATCTCATCATATATCACACTATCTTTCCCCAAGGATTTAACTTATCTTAGGTGACTCTCAAGATTTAACATTTAACAACATCATGGTTTAAAAGGATAATTTCATTTAGTACAAAACGCTCATTTTAACTTTATTGATTCATAAAGTTTTTCAATATCATATTATACTTTTCAAAGCAAGTATTTCCAATTTGAGTCATTATACATGTCTTACTTACCATAACACAGTAGGCAGTTTCCCAAATTTCAGAAGTTCATATATATATTAAATACTCGTATAATATATATATTCTAACAGCACCCCATATAAAAATTATGGTGCGGGCATACTCTGCTATCCAATCCCCGTATCAATCGTACTAAAGGGAATACAAGTTCGGAATCACTCTCGAACTGTATAAATACATACACAAACAATATTGAGGCGAAGCATAGTTTCCAAGTCCAAGAGGTCAGTACATACGCTCACGTCTCTTAGGACCGTGACTACCGATTCGATAGCCTGTACCTAGGATTTCTATCTTCTAGGGTACGAGTCAATATCCCCCATGAAGGCCCATTCGAGATAAGACTGTCCCAGGGCGGTAACCTCAGGGATAGCAAGTAGCGCGGGCATGATTTTCACAAGTATATAATATATGCATACACAATCATATAAATATACCACTTTTATTATATCAATTTAGGTTTATCCCATAACCCACATTCACAACATTTATCCTTATTTTCCCATTATTATTTATCAAGTATAATGGTTCGTTTCTAACTTTAATTCAAAGGGTTTTTCCAACTTACTACGTAATACTCATGGACTCTATTCTTCCAAATGTACAATTCAGTAGGTATCCATTTATGTTCCAACGCAACTCTCTCTTACGTGTCTCTCCCCTTTGATATATACTTACATTGTCCCTTATGCAAAATATCCCAAAAATATAGATTTCGCCTTACATTAAAGGTCTCTTATTCATTTATGAATCTTACTGGTCATCATTATCTCCCAAATTATTTTAACAAGGATGTCTAAGGAGTTTTCTTCATTTCGAATCAATTCAACAATTTTAAAAGGGGAACTTAAGTCTGCCAGGAGGGGTCGATCGATCGAGGTTAGGGGCTCGATCGATCGAACCTTCGATCGATCGATCGATCAAGCAGGTATGGCGAATTCTGCAGTTACGGGTTTTCTCACAAAAATTCATCCAAATCCTAAATTTCCATACCCAAACGTCCAGAAAATTATACTACTAATTATCTAAATCCATTCCGTACAACTTTTACGTAAAGCATGCAAATTTCCATTAATAAGCATGGATTAACAAGCCCCAAACTCATATAAAACCTCAAGAACCCTAGAATTTCATTAACATAGTCCTAATCCATCTTTTCCAGAATTTTATTCATCTACAACATCATAAATTCATGATTTATTCCTCTACATGACAAAGGGTTTCCAGAATTTTCATTTAAGCCATAACTACATGAAATTTCCTAACTCAAATCGGGTTTTTCATCCATATGAATCATCCTAATCATTCCTAAACCAATATGAAAGATGCATCAACGAAATAAGCAAGATAAACACTTTCCTGGGATTTTCAGAAATTTGGTTTGGTGTTGAATTTGGTGTGGTTGCGTTCCCCGTCTCGCGATCTACGCGTTGGCGGTGGCGGCGGTGCAAACGGGTGAGTTTTGAGTCTTGGAATGCCTTGAGAGCTCTCTCCTCTCCTGTCCAATGGCCGTTCTAGTGTTTTGAGTTATCTAACCCTAGGAGATAACCTAAACATCTGATATAACCCCTTTAATTTTCGTGGGTTTAATTACCCAAAAATACAAAATGACTAAAATGCCCTACCGGGGTACTAATTAGGCCTAAAAACGCCCCGAGACCCAAATCAAACCCCCGGGTATACTTTTCTAACTATCTCTACCCTTCCGGATGCGTTGGCGCACTCAAAATGACCATACGAACAACTTATAAAATATATACTTTTATTTATCAATATTTAGTCCCGACGCGACACAGGCACGTCCCGACTCAAATTTCTAAAATTGTCATTTTATTCACTCGTGACATTTAATATGACCACTATTATATATTACTTTGCTCATTAGTAATATTCAACAAATTTTTCCATAATTACTAACTCTCATCACGTTAATAATTATAACATAATTAATTTCTGGATTTTTATTAAATAATTAATTCACATTAAATTTAATAAATCCCCAAATTAATATAGCATAAAAATACGGGGTATTACATACTTCCCCCCTAACAACGGAATTTCGTCCCGAAATTCAGAAAATAAGGCATACCTGGTAAGAACAAATCTGGATATCTCTCGCGCATATCGGCCTCGCGCTCCCAAGTGGATTCCTCCACGTTATGATGCTCCCACTGGACCCGTACAAGTGGAACTATCTTCAACCTCAATCTCCTCTCACTATAGTCTAGGATAGCCACCGGTCTCTCCTCGTAAGAGCTGTCAGGCTGTAAGTCTATCTCATCTATCGCGATGTGAGTATGGGCCATATCATCCCGAAGACACCGTCTCAACGACGAGATGTGGAATACATCGTGAATGCAATGTAAATGCTCTGGTAGTCCCAATCTGTATGCTATAGGCCCAATCTTCTCGATAATGGGAAATGGTCCCACGTACCTTGGGGCCAATTTCCCTTTCTTTCCGAACCTCATCACTCCTTTCATAGGAGATCCACGCAGTAACACTTGGTCCCCCACATTAAACTCCCGGAAGAACCGTTTCGCATCGGCGTAGCTCTTCTGCCTGTCCTGGGCTACTCGAATGCGACTCTTAATCATCTCAATCCTTGCGGAGGTTTCCTGAATTACCTCTGGTCCTAGAAACCTGTTATCCCCCACCTCGAGCCAACAAGTTGGAGAACAACAAGGCCTGCCATACAAAGCCTCAAATGGAGCCATACCAATCGTAAACTGATAAGAGTTATTATAAGCAAACTCTACCAGTGGAAGATGTGGCTCCCAACCTCCTCCAAAATCAAGAACACACATGCGTAGCATATCCTCTAACATCTGATTAGTACGCTCTGTCTGTCCATCTGTCTGTGGGTGATAAGCTGAACTCAACCTCAACTCAGTACCCATAGCCTCCTGAAAGCTTTCCCAGAAACATGACACAAAAATCTTATCTCTATCTGACACAATATTCAGGGGCACCCCATGTAATCTGACAATCTCATAAATGAACAACTGAGCATACTGACCCGTGGTATAATCTGTCCGCACCGACAGAAAATGAGCCACCTTGGTCAAACAGTCTACAATCACCCAGATGGAGTCGTGGCCCCGTTGTGATGTAGGTAGCCCTGTAATAAAATCCATGGAAATACTCTCCCACTTCCACGCAGGTACTTCCAATGGCTGAAGCAACCCTGACGGTTTCTGATGGTTCACCTTCACCAGCTGGCAGGTAGAACACTTGGACACAAACTCAGTAATGTCCTTCTTTATTCCACTCCACCAGTATTGTCTCCTCATATCCTGGTACATCTTACCTCCTCCAGGATGCACTGCAAATCGGGACCCGTGAGATTGGGTCATCACTGCATGACGCAATTTTGCCCCTTCTGGAACCACCAATCTCCCATTAAGCCTCAAACCCCCGTCAGAACTAATAGAATAGGACTCAGCACCTTCAGCTAAAAGTCGTACAATCTTCTCCTGGCAAAACGGGTCTGTGGTCTGTGCCTGTATCACCCTCGTAACAATCTCGAGTGTGACTGTCATAACAGATAAGAAGGAACGGGCTACTGCGTCCTGGTGACCCAACTCCTTCCACTTCGCTTTCCAGACATCCGCTACCTTATTTACCGGTCTACGACTCAACGCATCAGCAACTACGTTGGCCTTCCCCGGATGATACTGTATGTCGAACTGATAGTCCTTCACGAACTCTAACCATCTGCGCTGACGCATATTCAGCTCTCGCTAGGTGAACAGGTACTGCAGTGATTTGTGGTATGTGAACAAACGGAACTTCTCCCCCAATAAATAGTGTCTCCATATCCTCAATGCAAAGACGACCGCTGCTAACTCCAGGTCGTGGGTGGGGTAATTCTTCTCATGTGGCTTAAGCTTGCGGGAGGAAAAAGCTATAGCTTTCTCTTCCTGCTGAAGTACTCCCCCAAGTCCCCGTAAAGAGGCATCGGTGTAAACCAGGTACTCCACACCCGGCTTCGGTAAAGCAAGGATGGGTGCTGAAGTAAGCTTGTCTTTCAACTCGTCGAAAGCCAATTGACAAGCATCATCCCAAATATATGGTACCCCTTTGCGAGTCAGGTTCGTCAATGGACCCGCTATTTTGGAGAATCCCCGAATGAATCTCCTGTAGTATCCGGCTAACCCCAAGAAACTACGCACTTCCGTCGGTGTCGTGGGCTGTCCCCACTCCCTCACCGCTGACACTTTACTCGGGTCAACTGCTATCCCCTGTTCAGAAACAACATGCCCCAAGAACTGTACCTCTCGCAACCAGAATCCACACTTCTCGTACTTAGCATACAACTGATGCTCTCGTAAAGTCTGAAGAACCTGCCTCAAGTGCTCGGCATGCTCCTCCTAGGAGTGTGAATATATCAAAATGTCATCTATGAAGACGATGACAAACTGATCCAAGAACTCTCTGAATACTCGGTTCATTAAGTCCATGAATACGGCTGGAGCATTTGTGAGACCGAATGGCATCACTCTGAACTCGTAAGACCCATATCTCGTCAAGAAGGCAGTCTTTGAAACATCCTGCTCTCTAATATGTAGCTGATGGTACCCCGACCTCAGATCTATCTTCGAAAAGAAAGTTGCTCCCCTCAGCTGGTCGAACAGATCATCGATTCGAGGCAACGGATACTTATTCCGTATCGTGACCTTGTTCAACTCCCGGTAGTCCACACATAACCTCAGTGAACCATCTCACTTCTTCACAAATAAGACTGGAGCGCCCCAAGGTGAGGTACTCCTGCGAATGAAGCCCTGACCTAACAGTTTCTCTATCTGATCTCGTAACTCTCTCATCTCCGCCGGAGCCATACGGTATGGAGCGCGTGCTATAGGTCTCGTATCTGGCAATAAATCTATGACAAAGTCTATCTCTTGACTGGGGGGTAGGCCTGGTATCTCCTAGAATACATCGAAATACTCACGAACGACTGGGATCGAGTCTAAAGGAATCACAACCTCCTTAGAGGCATCCTCCTCTATATAATACAAATGAGCGGTCGAACCTCCCTCTGGGCGAGGCATCGCCACTACAAACATCTCTTGCCCCAGAATGGCAAAAGCAATGCTCCCACCGAAGCAATCAATCATGGATCTATAAGCTGCGAGCCAATCCATACCGATAATAACATCATGCTCATGCATATCTAAGACTAACATGTCTGTAGGTAATACCAAACTACCAATCTCTACCCCCACTCCCCGGAATATAAAGAAGATAAGCGACCCACTCCCCAGTGGTGAGTCTACACACGTCACTCTGCTCTCTGCTATGGCTAACAACCCTAAGGCCTTCGCAAAATGCATAGCTATAAAACAATGTGTCGCCCCAGTATCAAACAAAACCCAACCCATAGTACCATGGATAGGAAACATACCCTCAATCACGGGTGGCGCCTGTGGAGCTGCTGCCTGGTGGACGTTATAGACACGTCCGTACTGTAACTGCCCCTGCTGCACTGGAGCTGCTGGAATGGCTGGTAGGGCTGGCACCTGGGCTGGAGCTGGGAGGGCAGCTAGAAAAAGTGGTCTCTATGGCTCATTACGGGCACCCTGCTGCTGTGGGGCCCTATTACCCTCTGGGCAATCCTGGCGCTTATGACCATGCTTGCCGCATACAAAACACCGGCCTCTGAAGTTACCTCCCCTCTGACCCTGCTGACCACGGCCCTGCTGGCCGTTACCTCCCCACCACTGGCCCTGTTGGCCCTGATTAGCACGCTGTTGGCCCTGTTGATTAGGCTGGCCCTGCTGTCCCTGCCTATAACCCCCAAATCCCTGTCTAGAATCACCTGAACGAAATCGCTTAGCAGGGTCCCCCTGATGGGAACTCTGCTCGTGCTGACGAGTCTGTCCATGAGATGGTGCCCCACTAGCACTACTACCCCCGATCCTGCCCTGCTGGCTGGACTCTCTTGCTTCCTTGCAGATGGAAGCGGTGATCCTGGCAATGTAGTAACGCAGCATTGAGTACATCAGTGAAAGTAATCAGAGATAGATTCCCTATAAGATGCTAACGGATCCTCCAAGCTAACCCGTCCACAAACAATATAATTTTCTTACTCTCAGTAGGTGCCTCATCTGGAACTATGGTGAGAAGTCTCGTGATCTCCTCCTCATACTCAGCAACGGTAGAGTTCTCCTGTTTCAAATTCAGTAATTTCTGCCTCATCTCAGTCTGCACGGCGGGTGGAAAGTACTTGCGGTCAAACCGCTCCCAGAACGACTGAATAGGGATCGTGTCCCTCTCCTCCAAGGTGGTAGTGGACTCCCACCACTGCAAAGTGGCCCCCACCAGCTTAAAGGAAGCCAATAACTGCCTTTGCACGTCGGTGCACTCATACATACGAAGATGCCGCTGGATGTCTTTCTTCCATTGGCTGACTGTGACGATATCTGAGCTACCAGAGAACTCAGGGGGATGCGCCTTCTGAAAAGCATCCCTAACCCTCTCCCATGCAGATGGAAGTTGTGCTGGTACTGGCGCCACTGCCTGAATCTGGGGTGGAGCCTGCTGAACCATCGCTAGCGCGACATTCACCGCCTGAGCAACAATGGCGGCTACTTCATTAGCATTCATAGTGCCTTGTGCCAGAGCTGCTGGCTGCTCGGCCTGGGCACGCCTATCCTTCGGTGCACGTGTCGGAGGCATATGAAACGTGAAAAAGTTTATTAGTCTCCAGTCATTATCAAATCTCAAATAGCTGAAGACGTAACGTAAAAGCATAAATACAACAATCCTAAAAATAGGGCTCTATAGAAAAAACGTTAAGATGAAAGCAAAAATAAGCCGTACAGATCCTATGGACACTAGAACCTGAGGCTCTGATACCACCTGTGACACCCCGCCTAATTAAATACCGGGCGATCACTCATTTATTAAATTAAAATCAAGGTGAACAGTTGGTTCATTCTTAGCATCACTGTCGTAAAAATAACTTTTCCAAATTTAACACCCTATTTAATTAAGCTAAGTGTCAAAACCATTTTTAAACATTACTTTCTAAATTCTATTTTGAAAATAAAGATTTAATTATCTACAAGAATTCAATATTTAAAGAATCACACCACAATAATCCTGGAACATATAATCCAATTAATTTAAACATTCAACAACTAAATCCCAGCATTTAAAACTTAAAGTAAAACATACATGCTGAATAAATCCCAAAGTAACAGTAATGAAAATAACTGAAATACAAATGTCCCAATAAAACAGATAAATAATGGAAAGGGCGACACATGCCCAATAAGGAGAATGATAGAAGTGGAATCAAGTAAATGAAATCGTCTAAGCAAGTGGCCTGCAACTCCCACCTAAGCTGCAGCACGTTCCTTCCAAGGGATCCTAAACAAGACGCCCCTGTGGCTGGGCACCTATAATATATACATATATATACAAGAGAGAAAGAGGAATAGAAACAGGTCAGAGCCCGATAGTGTATATGATTTTAAAAATTCGTTTAGCAAGTATTTAAATTGATACAGGCCAATGCAACAACATATTAGTGCGACACTCTCTTGAGAAATTCTCACCTCTCTTCTAATGTGCACTCCTATCGCACTAACCTTCCCAATGATTTATCTCATCATATATCACACTATCTTTCCCCAAGGATTTAACTTATCTTAGGTGACTCTCAAGATTTAAGATTTAACAACATCATGGTTTAAAAGGATAATTTCATTTAGTACAAAACGCTCATTTTAACTTTATTGATTCATAAAGTTTTTCAATATCATATTATACTTTTTAAAGCAAGTATTTACAATCTGAGTCATTATACATGTCTTACTTACCATAACACAGTAGGCAGTTTCCCAAATTTTAGAAGTTCATATATATATTAAATACTCGTATAATATATATATTCTAACAGCACCCCACATAAAAATTATGGTGCGGGCATACTCTGCTATCCAATCCCCGTATCAATCGTACTAAAGGGAATACAAGTTCGGAATCACTCTCGAACTGTATAAATACATACACAAACAATATTGAGGCGAAGCATAGTTTTCAAGTCCAAGAGGTCAGTACATACCCTCACGTCTCTTAGGACTGTGACTACCGATTCGATAGCCTGTACCTAGGATTTCTATCTTCTAGGGTACGAGTCAATATCCCCCATGAAGGCCCATTCGAGATAAGACTGTCCCAGCGCGGTAACCTCAGGGATAGCAAGTGGCGCGGGCATGATTCTCACAAGTATATAATATATGCATACACAATCATATAAATATACCACTTTTATTATATCAATTTAGGTTTATCCCATAACCCACATTCACAACATTTATCCTTATTTTCCCATTATTATTTATCAAGTATAATGGTTCGTTTCTAACTTTAATTCGAAGGATTTTTCCAACTTACTACGTAACCCTCATGGACTTTATTCTTCCAAATGTACAATTCAGTAGGTATCCATTTATGTTCCAACGTAACTCTCTCTTACGTGTCTCTCCCCTTTAATATATACTTACATTGTCCCTTATGTAAAATATCCCAAAAATATAGATTTCGCCTTACATTAAAGGTCTCTTATTCATTTATGAATCTTACTGGTCATCATTATCTCCCAAATTATTTTAACAAGGATGTCTAAGGAGTTTTCTTCATTTCGAATCAATTCAACAATTTTAAAAGGGGAACTTAAGTCTGCCAGGAGGGGTCGATCGATCGAGGTTAGGGGTTCGATCGATCGAACCTTCGATCGATCAAAGCTCTTGGCTCGATCGATCGATCAAGCAGGTATGGCGAATTCTGCAGTTACGGGTTTTCTCACAAAACTTCATCCAAATCCTAACTTTCCATACCCAAACGTCCAGAAAATTATACTACTAATTATATAAATCCATTCCATACAACTTTTACGTAAAGCATGCAAATTTCCATTAATAAGCATGGATTAACAAGCCCCAAATTCATATAAAACCTCAAGAACCCTAGAATTTCATTAACATAGTCCTAATCCATCTTTTCCAGAATTTTATTCATCTACAACATCATAAATTCGTGATTTATTCCTCTACATGACAAAGGGTTTCCAGAATTTTCATTTAAGCCATAACTACATGAAATTTCCTAACTCAAATCGGGTTTTTCATCCATATGAATCATCCTAATCATTCCTAAACCAATATGAAAGATGCATCAACGAAATAAGCAAGATAAACACTTGCCTGGGATTTTCAAAAATCTGGTTTGGTGTTGAATTTGGTGTGGTTGCGTTCCCCGTCTCGCGATCTACGCGTTGGCGGTGGCGGCGGTGCAAACGGGTGAGTTTTGAGTCTTGGAATTCCTTGAGAGCTCTCTCCTCTCCTCTCCAATGGCCGTTCTAGTGTTTTGAGTTATCTAACCCTAGGAGATAACCTAAACATCTGATATAACCCCTTTAATTTTCGTGGGTTTAATTACCCAAAAATACAAAATGACTAAAATGCCCTCTCGGGGTACTAATTAGGCCTAAAAACACCCCGAGACCCAAATCAAACCCCCGGGTATACTTTTCTGACTATCTCCACCCTTCCGGACGCGTTGGCTCACTCAAAACGACCATACGAACAACTTATAAAATATTTACTTTTATTTATCAATATTTAGTCCCGACGCGACACGGGCGCGTCCCGACTCAAATTTCTAAAATTGTCATTTTATTCACTCGTGACATTTAATATGACCACTATTATATATTACTTTGCTCATTAGTAATATTCAACAAATTTTCCCATAATTACTAACTCTCATCACGTTAATAATTATAACATAATTAATTTCCGGATTTTTATTAAATAATTAATTCACATTAAATTTAATAAATCCCCAAATTAATGTAGCATAAAAATACGGGGTATTACAGAACAATCTTAGCGCTGAAAATCATAATCAAATGTCCTAGACGCATGAAAGTATGGAATGAAATGGATTCAAACACACCAATATGCCACATAAAATGTGCAAAATTAAACTACACATAAGCCAAAAAAAAATAGTTTTTCAAACCATTTTTCAAAATTATACAAATTTAACAAAAAATAAATCAAAAGACAAACAAAATCTTTTGTATTTTTTCTTAATAAGATATAATAAAGGAAAAATCAATTTATAAAAGACTTAATGCACATATAACTAGCAAACATGTATATCATGAAGTACATAAGCTAGTTTATGTAAACATGAGAACACATCACATTAGATATAGCATGAGAAGTATCATATGCAAGCATTCGAGAATCAGTAAGTCTAATATGTAAATCCCCCAAATTGGATTTGCTAACCCACGTAAGTTTGACATGACGCTCTTGGATTTTGGGAACCACGATGACTCTAGAATTAGACTTAAGGGTGACAAAACGGGTGAACGGATCGTGTTTTCACACGACCCACATGACACGATAAGAATCTAGCGGACCCAAACACGAATCGACACGATAACGTATTTTTATCCTTAACCCGAATACAACACGACGCGACACTATAACACAATAAGTAAATACGGTTCGATTGAACACAAGTAAATCGACCTGAAACGATATGATTGGACATGATTAGACTAGTTAGTGAGGAATTAAAAAATAGTGGGTCTAAATAGTGGGTTGATAATGGATGTAAATAGGGTCACTATCGTGTCACTAACAATTCCTTATTGGATCAATTTCATTGCAAAAATTGGACAAGAACACGATACGACCCATTGGCAGGTCCAAAAACTCAGACCCGAAACGACCCGAACACGAAAGATCATGTCAATTTCGTTTCGTTTTGAGTCATGTTATCCTATTATCTCCAAAATTTCAACCCTACTTAAGCTTCCTAGGACCATCTCTAAGATTAAAGCAAAAATGGTTGAGGTAACCTTTTCTACCATAATGTGTACAAGTGTAGACACGAGTAATGTTACCTTTGGATTGACCTTTTTTTAACATTTTTAGCAACTGTTGACTCTCTCAAAAGCATAGTTTTGTCTTTAGTAGCAGAATCATTTGGAATATTTAGGCCAATCATTCCTGTCATCTTTTATTCGGACGGTGCCTAACATCTTGACTATTTTTTTCTACCTAGACTTCAAATCAAATTTGACATTACTTGAGTCTCTCAATCTCTCTTCTACCTCCATATTCTTAGACTCGATCAACCAACGAGACTCATAAACTATATGCGAATAGTTTTTTAAAATCTCCATTAATCCTTGAAGGTTATCTCGCTCCACCTCAACTAATGCGAGCTTTTTCCTAAGAGTCTTCTCACTGCCTAAGATCATCAATCAAAAAACTCTCATAATTTCCTACGACACGTTATTTTAACCTATCTTCCAACTTTAAGCAAGACTTTTTCGATTTCATTATTTTTGCATACAACTCATAAAAGGTAACTTGAAGTTCACTTTCCTCCTCCTCCTCCTCCTCCTCCTCCTCCTCCTCCTCCTCATTTTCTTCTTCCTCTTCTTCTCGACTCTCTCCACCATCACACACTTGGGAATCACAAATAATGGCCTCGAAAGTGTCATGTATATAATTATCTTCATCGAAAGATTTTTCATTACGGCTCACATAATTGGTCATGAATACAGTGTAGTTGCGCTCAATGGGGGAATCGGGCTTTTCTCGTGAATCACTATCACTAAAGGTGGCATTATACACCTTCAATTTCTTACCCTCCTTCCTTAGTTTAATGGGACATTCAGCAGACCTATTACCATAACCCTCACAACCAAAGCATTTATGTGACTCATCCCTCTTAAAATTATCATTACGATTTTTATGGAATTGGTCTGCCTTGTTATACTTATTTTTTTAATCTTTTTTACATCTTTTGATTGTTTTTCAAACTTGAGAAATTTTTCAAACTTCTTTGAAAATATGGCCATATCATCCGAATCGTTGTCAAACTCATCATCCGAACCACGAGTTTCCTCCTTCCAAGCTTTCAAAGAAATGTCCTTATCTTGTTTCATCTTTTTGGAAGAAAACATGTCAAGCTCATAAGTTTGAAGATTACTTACAAGCTCTTCGAGTTTCATAGAGTCCAAAGTACCCAAGGGATTAAAAATTGTCACTTTTGAATTAAATCTTTCAGATAAGGACCTTAAGATTTTCTTGACTATACGGTTCTTGGGTATTCCTTCTCTCAAGTTAAATGATGAGTTCACAATATTAGACAATCTAGCATAGAACCCATCAACAATTTCACTCTCCTCCATCTTATTGGTTTCAAATTGAGTGGGGAGGTTTTGGAGTTTAGAAGCCTTAATAGTACTATTACCCTTATGGGTGAGTTAAAGTATGTCACAAGCCTCTTTAGACGTTTCACATGTCATAATACGGTGGAACCTCCTCCCCTAGGATCGTACAAAACAAAACATCTAGACCATGAGAATTATAGTTGGATTATTTAAGCTCATCCTCACTCCAGGTTATTATGGGGTTGGGACTCCTATAATCACTAATTAAGGTTGTGGGTGGGGACCAACCCTCGGCTAGCGTTTTCCATACCCACTCATCTAACGACTTAAGTATTGATTTCATAGGCGCTTTCCAGTATGCGTAGTTAGATCAATCAAACAAAGGTGGTTAAAAAATGATTGACCCTCCATATAAGTACCGCAAAACTTCATGCCTAACGAGGAATCTAATATAATAACTTAGTGTTCTACCTCTGATACCAATTTGAGATAACCTATAAGCCCAAAGGGTTCTAATATGGATGGGGTAAACACAACAAAAGCCAATTTTTTTTTTCAAATTAACTATTAAATTTAAATAGATTAACCCCAAATTAAAACTTTGCAACGATTTAAAACAAGTTATGATTAAATCGATTAACCAATTATATCTTAACCTAAACATGCATCTAGATGAGTGCAGGATAAAATAAAGTAAAACAATCACACTGCCCGATGTACGAGGAAAAACCAAATGGGAAAAACCTCGAACAGTCCAGCCACGTAAATTCATTGTGATATGGAATTACATGAGATTGATAGAAAATTTACACAATAACTCGATGCCTTCGTAAAATTTAAAACATCTTCAATATTAAACCTCTCCTCCACAAGATAATGCGAAAATCCACCTACGCAACAACCATAACTAGTTGGTACACACACGTCTCGATATCCACCAAACATCTCAGCAATCGTCACACAATACGGAGTCCATCGTATGTAAACCGATCAGGCATGGAATCTACCGCATGAAACTTTTCTCTATCAAGATGATGAGAAAAATAAACTATGGTGTCCATAAGCAAGATCTTAAAGAATATAAAGACAAAACTTAAACCTTAAATAATTTTGGTGTAAACTAGGGTTTGGGTAAAATCAGAGAGCTTTTGGGGAGAGTATGGGAGCTCAAAAGCAATGAAAAATTATCTCTTAAAAATGTTGCCCCGCACTCCTATTTATAAGAGGCTTCCCAAAATTGAGATAAGGATAAAAAATCCATTTGTAAAATCTCAAATAAAATAAAAATTCACGTACTCGTTTGAACGAAGTATATCTTCTCGTTCGAACACATATCCAATAACATTCCTGAGTGATGAGGAAGTGATTCGTTCGAAGATGTTCTAACAAGGTACCAAATCTCTTTTGAACTCCATACCAATGTCGTTCTAACGACGTTGCGGAAAATATATTTTTCCTATAAAATATTATAAGAGATAAGATAAATTAAAAATAATTTTATACAATCATAACACCCAAATATAAAATCTTCAATGATCAAAATATATACGCATCCATACTAGAGATATTCTTGGAACATGAAGACAGAAATGAAAACGAAACACGACACGATTATACAATCTCTAAAGCTTGGTCGCTAGTCTTCAAGAAATTATAGCATAGACTTGAAAGGTCATCATACTCAAAGTCCTAACCTATGAATAAAATAGTTTTGTTCAACATATGGAATAAAGCTAAAATACATACAAATTGAATCTATTGAAAAATTTTCATTACATAATTGGTACTAAATGGATTTTCAAAAACAAAAACAAAAACAATGAAACAGGGATGATAATTAGAAATAAACTCAAGGTTACAATCAGATAGAAGGGGTATATGTGGATGAGACATTCACCTTGGTTACTCGGACGGAGTATATTCGTCCTCTCTTGGTTATTGCTTGTCATTTACAAATCAAGCCTTTTCAATGGATGTAAAATCTGTTTTGTTTTTAAATGGTATTTTAATTGAGTAAGTTTATGTAAAGTAGCCAAAAGATTTTATTGACCTTAAATACCCTGATCATGTCTTGAGACTAAAAAAAGGAGTTATATGGTTTTAAACAAGCCCCCCGCGGGGGGGGGGGGGGGATACGATTGTCTGTCAACTTTTTTACTTAATAAAGGTTTTGAACGCGGTGGAAGTGACCAAACATTGTTTGTGAAATAAATTTTAAAAAAATGAAGTTTTAAAGCACAAGTTTACGTGAATAGCTTAATATTTGGTTCAACTTCCCCTCAAAATGTTAAAACATTTTCTAATTTTATGATTGGGTAGTTCCAAATGTCATTGTTTATGACAGTTTATTTATCTGTCAAACTAAATATGCCAAGGATCTAATAAAGAAGTTGAGTTTAATGATGCTAAAATATCATGTACACCTATGAGCATCACCACAAAACTAACTAAAGATGAAAGTGAAAAAAGTGTTGATCCTACTTTATATAGAAGCATGATACGCAGTTTATTGTATTTAACTGCTTCTCGACCAATTATCATGTTTTCTATTTATGTGTGTGCCCGCTATCAACCCGCTTCTAAATAAATTCACCTTCAAAGTATTAAGCATATTATTAAATATATTAAAGGGACCTTAGACTTGGGTTTATGGTACACAAAAGACACAACTAGTACTATAATTGGTTGCCAAGTGGGTAGGTTGTTATGTCGATAGTAAAAGTACCTAAAGTGCGTGTTATTATGTTGGGAACAACTTGGTCAATTAGGGCTGCAAGAAATGAAATTGTATTTCTTTATCTAATACTAAGGCAGAATATATCGCAGTTATTGTGCCTAATTAATGTGAATCAAACAAATGCTAAGTGACTACGACATTATAGAATCTCAAGTGACTGTTTTATGTGATAATGAGAGCGCGATAAATATAACTAAAAATCTTATCCTGCACTTTAGAACTAAACACATAAAGATACGTCATCATTTTATCAGAGATTTAGTGGAGTGTAAAGGACTCTTAATATAATATGTTAACACTAGAAAAAAAAAACTTTCTGATTTTCTAATTAAACCTCTTAATAATATTCGATTTGAAAGTTAAAGAAAAACAATAAGGATGACTATGTTTGAATATATATCTTTTATCCATGAATATACACTCTTATCTTTGTCATGGTTATGATATGTTGTTTATGAACGTATAGGGAATGAATGTTTGAATAAAGATAAAATGCACCTTTCGTATCTATTCAATATAGGACATAACACTTGATGAATCCCGTTTTTATGATTTTGTACTTTTCACTCTTGTCTATTTGAACCAAAATGGGAGATAAGAGTACATCCAATATATTGAAAATTTTTTGAACTTATTATATCTAACTTGATCTAAAGGTATAACTTTTGTAAATTATGTCAAGAGATTTTTTTTTAGTCTAGGATTAAATGTTGTTGGTTAAGTTGTATTTTACACCCTTTCTTTATTTTCGGTTCTAGGTGGGGTAGTTAACTTTTTAATAGGGTTAGGATTTATTTTCCAAAGAGTATGAATGTAGTCAATGGAGTTTTGTCATAAATATCCAAAAGGAGTGATTATCAATGTACTCTTAGGATTGATTGAGTCTAGACTATCAATGTTCTCATCTAGTTTGTGTAGTTCATACAAAACTTTTTATTTTTAGTAGAGATCTCTTCTCAAAATCTACCTGAGGTTTGAAGCCGCATCAACACATAAATTTCTCAACAACATTGATCAGAGTTGGGTAAGTTGAAAATCAATTGAGATATAGTGGAACACTCACATCCTACACGTTGCATTCATATATTTTCTGTATATTTCAGGTATTAATTTGAATTAATTGGATTTATTTTGATTTAATTTGAAATCAATTTAACAAATCAATTCGTTGCTTAATAATACTAAAAAATGTGGGAAAATGTTGTTTGGTATGATAATGTGTGAAAATAATTGTATGATTGTTCCTGAATTAAAAATAATCTTGTTGTATTATTTATATGAATAAATATATTTTCATGTATTCATAAATCAGTTATGTAATTTCCAGAAAATCATTTGATAGAATTTAATGTGTGTTTATTGGTGTGTTTTCTCTATGTTTGTGTGGGAGAGAATATCATAGTCGTTAGACTATCCTTATCCGTGGCTAAGATTAGACCGTGATTTTCACTTGGATTGATAAGTTACCTCTTTAAACTATTATCGATTTAACTAGTTAAGCTTACTTGGTACGCTTCATTGTAGACCGTTAAATGGGAGGTTGGTGGATCAGACTGATCTTGGCCATTTATTTCTCTCAATTATTACATGTTTTCAAATCCTTCTATGCTCTCACACTTAAACCCCTATCTTGTTATTCATCGAAGTTTTTGGTTTGTTTAGGATTTCATTCTAAAGAAAGAAGAGGGAAAAAAAGAGAAAAGGGAGATAATAGGAGAGAAAAATAAGAGAACTATAAGAAACAATATGTGTTTATCGTACCTGTTAAATTTTTCTTCCTAGTTCATCTTGTCTCCATACATCAACTCTTGTTTATGTTTATTACTTTGTTCAACTTTCATAAACTAGAGTTGTAGACCTAGAACATACATTTTTCACGATTCTTTCCATTTTTTGGTATTTTATACTAGTTCAAGGTTTTAAACTCCTTTTTGGTTGAAAACATTTTTATTTTTTTGTATACTTGAAATCAATTTTTGTGATGTCTTGAAATTTTTTTATACGTTTCATCTTTTAAATCAAAATATTTGATTTTTCCCTAAAATATTTTAATCTTGATTTTGTATATTATTGTATACTTGTGTTTGTGGAAAATGTTTTGTTTTTCAAAAAAGTTTGCTAAATGAGATTATTTTTCATAGATATAGGTTGTAAAATGTTTAGATCTAAATCTTTTGATCCAATTTAATACCCATGTAAGAATAATATTGCATGTAGTCAAATCCTGTAATTTGTCTAGGATTTAATTGTACATGCTTAGCGTGTTAGAATTTTATGTTTGCATATGAACAAAATCATTACGCTTCACTACGCACACAATTCCACTATAAAGCAGTCGGTTTTCATTGTGGTGTCGTTTAGATTCAACTTTTAGAGGCGATTCTTTTAGTTCTATCGGCGTTTTTTAGAGGGATTCTCATAATAGGTAGCCTTTCTGCTCGTTCTCAATTTGTTTTGTAATATATAAATACATTCTTTGTTTTAGAGGACTTTGTTTTCGGTTGTAGTGTAGAAGCCACCGTGGATGTTTTCCCTGAATAGGTTTTACCACGTTACATTTGGTGTTGTGATTATTTGTATATTTTACTTAATGTTCTTTACACCCTAAGCCTGATAATCCAAACCTCGTAAGTAAATTTTTGGTAAAAAAATTAATTAGAGTTTTTATAAATAAAAATTGATGGACTTAGGAGATACACTTCTTGTGTTATCTTTAATAATTTGCTTTTCGTGAAAAGATTTTCCTAAAAAAACTTGTGGTTTAAAAACACCTTGGTTAACAATGTTAATCATAATTTCAGTATCAAGTGTTTTTTTTCATATTTTCTTAAAGGTAGAACTTTAATGGTGTTTGGGGAATTAAAACTCTCAAATGGGTTTGGGGATTTGGACTCTCTTTCTAAGGTACTTTGGGATATCGACACAAGCTAGGGAGGCAGAACTTTGCTTAAGGAGATGTTTTTGTATGCTTGTGCGTTTTGGAATGGAGGTGAATGGATAAATTTATAATGCTAGGAGGCAACCAAAGGTTGGTAATGAGTTGGTAATCAGGTTAAAAAAACTAGGGTATTAGGATAAAAAGTTGGAAGGTTTTACCAAAATGAATTCTTGAAATTCAAACACTTTTAGACTATTAAAAGTAAGTTTTAGTCGACTAAAACTAAGGTTTAATCGACTAAACCTCCCAGGTTTTGCACAACAGGGTGTTGGGTTTAGGTGTGTAGGTTTTGAGCATATACACGATGAAACATGTAATTTTACTTTTGTACAATGGTTCCTTAAGTAAAACAAAATAAAGTAATAATTATCAGGGCTTTTGAGCAGTCTTTGACTTGCTTGAATCATCAATTATGGGTTTGTGATGTAATGCTTATATGTGTTTTATCACCATATATTATGGGATGTGGTAATTTTCTAGCTTGCTTTACATGTTAATGTTGAGAAACTTTTTGAGGCTTGAGAGATTATCTTTTGATCTTCATTATCTTGGTTATGATCTTCATTGTCTTGGTTGAGAGGCTTCGTTGTATTGTATGGATATAATTTCATGGTTGCTTGGATGATGTGTTCTTGGTAACATATCCCATAATGTATTGCGTGATTATTTTAATAAAAAGTATACTTAGAGAGAAGAACTTGAAGTTGTGATCATATATCAATTATGTTGTCATCATAAAAAGATTGGTTTAAAACATCTGGTTTCACAATTACAATTGAGAAATATCAAAATTCAATTTCTCATTAGCAAGTAGCACTGCAAAATTTAACACCTGGAAAAATATGTTTCTAAAGAGTAATTATATGTTGTTCCATGAAATTTCATAACCTATAATCTCACTTCGGAGTATTATTAACTTAAATTTGAGTGGCTTTTAAGTCATTCTACATTGTTCAAAAACGGTATTTTCCAATCTCTCAAAGTGATTTTTTATCATAAAAAGGACCAAAACCAGAGACTATGTCATGTCAATAACCAATAGAGTCGCCAAATTAGGAGGTGGGTCCCAGAATACAACAGATAAAGATATACCTCCATAAGCTTTACTAGTAATCCAATGAGCTACATTTGTATCTCTGGTTTATCCATTCAACCAAAATATTATGATTCCCCATCATCTATTTTATATTATCTAAAATGTACCAACCTACACCTAGTATCCATCATGTTATAACAAAAAATAACTAAGGATTTATTGTCACTTTCAACATGAATATTGACATGGTTTAGAGATTTGGCATTGCAACATGCCTCTTTAAAAGCACGTGCTTCTTTTCATAAAATGGATGAAGACTAAATATTTTTACAAAAATCCATTATCAGTTGTCATTATCTCTCAACAGGCCCCTAATGACACTTTAAGAAGAACCTGGTAACCAAACTCAAACCGAATATCCTTCCACTTCAAATACGCAAAACTCTTTTGTCGACTCTAGGTAGTCTTGATTCTCTTTCGAATCATCTTGATCTTATATGTGATCATCGGGTCCCAACAAAATACTTTTGCATGGGTCCAACCAACACACCAGTGATATGCAGGGTTGCCCATATAACACATCTTACGGTGTTATACCAATTAAATTCTAATGGATGTTATTATAGGGAACCTCACAAAGGAAAATGCACTTCCCAACTACCCATAAAATCTACCAAGCAGGTTCGCAGCATATCCTGTAAGATTTTGTTCACCTACTCCGTTTTTCTAGCTATCTAAGATTGATAACATGTAATCAAATGTAATCGTGTTCGTATCCTCATAAAATCTTCCTCAAAACCAGGATACAAAAGTTAGATCATAATCCAAAATAATCGATAAAAGTACCCCGTGAAATGAACGATCTCTGCTACATATAACTGCACATGTCGCTTTACCATGAAATTCATGCGAAACGACAAGAAATTTTCCACCTTCGTCAAGTGGTCCACTATAGCCCAAATGGAATTGTAATATTTGGGCATGAACAACAATCCTGTGATGAACTCCATATAAATGTTGTCTCACTTCCTCTCAGAAATGGGTAAGTGCTATAGTTTACCTGAAGGTCACTGATGATCCACCTTCACCTATTGGAAAATAATGCACTCGGATATAAGCATAGTGACGTGCCGCTTTATATTTACCCACCAATATCGCCTTTACATATCTTTTTTTACATCTTATCCCCACTGAGATGCATGAAAAAATGGGATCCATGGGATTCTTTGATAACTTCCTTATACAATCCGTTATAGGAAGGCACCAATAACCTCCCCTTATACCGTAAACCACCATCTGACCTAATAGTGTAAAGATGTACATCGATAGAAAGAATCTCAAACACTTTCTCCTTAAATGATATGTCATCTGCATGAGCTATGACTACCCTCATAATGATATCGGATTTACTCTGAGCATCACCATAAAAGTATCGACCAACTCACCAATCACCTGAACCGAACTCAAATCTGTCAACTGAAGAATACAAAAATTGTAATTTAATCATCGACAAAAAGCATCTGCCATGACATTTGCCTTCTTTGGGTGATACTGAATCGTAAAATGATAATATTTATTAATTCAAACCATGTTCATTGCCTCGTATACAATTCATTTTAAGTTAACGGGTATTTTAGGCTCTTATGGTAAATAAAGAGCCTAAAGTTCTTACCCCACAAATAATGTCTCAATACATGTAGTGCATAAACTAGCGTTGCTAACTATAAATCGTGACTCGAATTATTAACATCGCGAGGCCTTAACTTTCAAGATGGATAAGAAATCGCTTGATCCTTATGCATAAATACCCCAGCTAGTCCTTGTAAGGAAACATTAGTGTAAACCAAATACTCAACCCGACTCCTGGGAAGAACCAAAATTGGAGCCAAAGTTAACATCTCCTTTGAGAGCGTCGAAGGATTATTGACACCTCTCAGTCCATAAAAATTGAAATCCCCTATCGACTCGATCAGTGGACCTGTCATCTTTGATAACCCTTGAATGAACCTCCGATAGCAGTAGACCAAACCCCAAAAGCTATCAATCTTCATAGTTGTCATTGTCTATCCACAATCCAACTCGATTGACATCTTACTCGAATTCATTGACAAACCCTTATTCTAGACAAAGTGACCTAAAACTTCACCTCACGGTTACAAAACTCACACTTTTGAACTTAACATACAACTTATGATCTCTCAACATCTGAAGGGATATCCTTAAATGCATGGTGTGCTCCTCATCTACTCGTGAATAAATTAAAATGACATCGATGAATACTATGATGAACTGATTCAAGTACAACCAAAATACCTGGTTCATTAAATCCATAAACACCACTGAAGCATTAGCCAACCCAATCGGCTTGACCTTAAACTCATGCAAACCCTATCATGTCAATAAGGTAGACTTCAATACTTCATCTTCCCTTACTCTCAACTAATGATAACTCAAATGCTAGTCAATCTTCGAGAAAAATAAGCACCCAGTAAGTGAAAAAACACGTTATTAATCCTCAAAAAAGGGTACTTATTCTTAATCATCACCTTATTCAACTCATGATAGTCAATACACAAACGTAAAGAACCACCCTTTTTTCACAAATAAAATTAGATCTCCCCATGGAGAAGTGCTATGCCAAATGAATCCCTGCTCCAATAACTTTTTAATCTACTCCCGTAACTCTCCCATCTCCAAATGAGCCATTTGATACGGTGCCTTATACATCAACTCAGTTTTCAAATCCAAGTCAATCACAAAATCAATATTCGAGTTGGTGGCAATCCTGGAACCTCCCCAAACACATCGACAAAGTCTCAAACGATAAGTATCAAATATAATAGAATAGTCGTCTTTTCTTGTCTCTCCTCATCAATAAAGCACAAATGAATCATGTAACTACCTTCTAGTCTAAGTATATCCACTACGTACATTTCCTAACCTGGTATTATTAACAAAATCTCTCGACCCCTAAAATCTATGTGTTGAGGGAAACAACTTGGGATTAACATTTAAAATGTGAAAAAATTCAGCCTCAAGAACTTCGAAAGATTATGCATTGAAAAGAAAAACAAGACCAAGGTTTACATATTAAACCCAAGGTTTCAAGAATACAATACCATAGTCAATCATATTGTTATTCGTACGAGGAAACAAAGGTTGAAGAATATAAAAATCTTGCTGCCTTTTAAGGTGTCCAAAACTATTGTTAGAAAGCTCTGAACGCATCAAACCTTATAGTGTATGTCCACCCAAAGTAATCCTTTTGTATGGGCACTCTTGGAGATGAAACCATGGTGATATATGAGAGAAATCACCTTCTCTCCCCGCACCCCTTAAAGAAATTATGAATAGTGTTTTTTCTCTCCCTCTCTAACCCTTCATAATAGATCATTCACCTAAAACCCTAACTAATACCAATATAAATAGGTATGGGTTATGGGCTTCACTAAATCTGAGCTTTTAGAGAGTTTCGACCCTACGAGTTGAGTATTGGACTATACTAGGGACTCAAGATAAATAATTAAATTGGCTTCCAAATAAATATTCAGAAATCCCAATTACATTTACCATAATTATTTCATTTCTTTATTTAATCGCTATGAACTCCACTAAATAATCACGAATGCACTCCAATTTAATTATCTCTAAATCACTAGGGATAAAGAAGTCTTGTTTACAAAGATTACTATGGTACATAATATGATTCCCCATATTAAGTGTTCGATACCCACTTTCTTAAATCAATTTGTCGCTAATCGATTTTAACCAACATCTAATCAATTCCTTAATTCTCATATTTAACTTATTCAGTACTCTACCGGGATTATAAAATAGTCCACCGATCGGGTTTTGCACATGGAAACAAAATATATATTCCATCAAGGGGGTATCACAATCCATGGTATACCCTAGACGCGGATTCCTTTGCATTATGATCTCATACCTATTCACGCAACTATCACCTAAAGTACGAGGATTATTTGACCCACTATAAAATCAGATTGCACCCATAGAAATCAAATTAACATTTGCGCAATCATTTCAATCCTCATAATTCTCAGAATTAAGAATATATGCACCATTAGCAAATGGTGTAAAATTACCTAAGTCTAATTAAGAAATCCCTTAAACTTAAATCTCAAGGGTGTCCATGTTCAATACATTCCTGGATATACCGATCACAATCCTCTATTGAACTATCATACAAGTTCTCGAATCATCATACAGATTTCTATAAAACTACTAGGATTGCATCACAACCATTCCTATAGGATGTCAACTCCCTATCTAGGTTGTGAATTTTTTAATAGTACTACAATCAAAATTTTGATCTTTTATGATAAAGCTGAACCGAACTATAGACATACCAATCCTTAATGGCGCCATGTTTTCCTGACCCGTAGGCCTCCGAAAATCATCAAGGATAAATTCCCAAAAAACTCGACTTGGTGAGTAAGAAACCCTCAACATCTCCAACTCAAGTCGTAGCCCCGAATAAAAAGTTAGGTTCAAATTTTGCAACTATTAAAATTTGGTGGGCTAAATAGTAATTGAATAAAGATAGTACATATTGTGGGTTGAAATATTCATTCACGTGGACCAATGAGATAGGGACATATGTCCTCATAAACATCCACATCATAGCTCCACATATACTTGGTTGGATCCAAATATACTTGTTCGGTCGATCGGCCAACCATATTCAGGAAAGTGGACCATCAAGGAAGGGAAAGGCCACTTACATGGGGGCAATCAACAGCCATTACACACGTGCATTTTAAGACAAATAGTCCCATTTGATTATATATGGGTGTAAATTCTTGAATATATATATATATGCATTACATCCCTTGGTGTCCTAACCACTACAAACATTATCTTCCTTAACTCAAGGGATGGATAAGTCAGTACGAACAAGATGGTACCAAGTTTTATGTAACTACTCCCCAACTACAGTAACACAACCATGTAGGCTTTTTCATGGCCAAACCACGTTAAAACTTTTTTTCTCCTGCTTGAATTACTTAATATTTATATATATATTTATGTGATTATAAAATTGGAAGATTATATCTATACCGATTTTAGACATCAACAGATTGGTGTCGTCTATGGGAACAACTGTTTGACATTGTTCTCTATCAGTTCTACTAATTGAGTCCTTTGAAGGATGACTGGTGTTTTAAAAAATAGCCTTGCGGCTGGGGTTAATACTGTCACTCCATATGCTCCACTCAGTACAACAGATCTTTAAGGAATCTTAATTAGCCTTGCCAGAGGGAAAGAGGCAATGCAGGAAATGGTTAGGCAATTAGCCCAATTACTGCAAGCTAATTTTACTACTGCTCCATCACATAGAAGATAAATGTCACTTATTCCCCCTAAAAGTGAAATAAGTAGCTACTATAGGTCTTTCCGTGATAGATTTTATCGCCCAGGAGAAACTTCTTAATTAAATACACTGATTAATACAATGGTCAATCTTTCACTTCTGAACAGTCGAGCGCCTTTGAGAGGTTTAGCAAGGCCTCTGCCTTTGATCGTATTAACCCCTGAGAAACTAGAGGACATTACAAAGAACCATTAAGATCACATGAGCATCGGGAAGGATCAGTCAAGTCTAGAGCAAGCATCCGAGGATCCACACATGTCAAGCAAACTTCTCACGAAGAGAGCTCGGCACAAATGCATGGTAGAGTTGCCAAAGTTGTATCGGCGAAATCTAAGCCAGAAGATCTCTTTTGGAAGGGATTGATAAAAAGACTGTAAGATCGTCTAGGAGAGATGGCTAAGACTAAGAATCCTCTGCAAAGAAGTTTTATGAAGGGGTCTCGCTTCCTTCCAGCCATTGTGGATTTTCTACACCTTCCAAATTCAAGCCACCAGTAATCACTCCTAAGTATGATGGTAATATTGATCCTATCCTCCACGTTGAACAATAGCTGGCTGCAGCTGATATCTATTATGTTCCTAATGAGATACTTTGTCAAGCTTTCTCAAGTACCATCATTGGGTCAGGCAAGATATGGTATAACAATTTACCCCGAGGATAAAATTTTAATTTTTAACAGCTCGTCGAAATTTTCATCAGTATTTTCTATTTTGGGGTAAAGTCGATCAAGGGAGTAGCCCGTTTACTAAGTTTTTGCCAATGACTAGGAGAAATTACTCAGGAGTGTATTGCTCGCTTCAATAATGAAAAATTAGAGGTGGTAGATTATAAAGAGAAAACTTATATCACTACACTGATGAATTGACTACTCCTAGAGAAGTTGCACTATGCACTATCAAAAGAATCTCCTGAAACCATAACGGGGTTGATGGCAAAGGCTGGTAAAATCATGAATACCGAGGAAGCTATGACTACCATGCAAAGTCTCGGGTAGAAATTTGACGGCTAAAAGAGATCGGATAAGAAGGAAGAGAAAGATAAGAAAGCTGAGAAGCCTAATAAGTATAGGGAGTATACTCCACTTACAATAGGTGTATATCACATCTTGGAGGAGATTAGGGGAAGTAAGAACTTGAAGTAGCCTGGGAAGCTGAAATCACCACCCAATTGGAGGGATAAGTCCAAATACTATAATTTTCACAAAGTTTATGGGCATACCACTGACAACTGTATTGCCCTGAAAAATGAAATCAAATCTTTCATTCGCTAAGGAAAGTTAACTAAATTTGTTGATCGAACATAAGGTTGTGATTTTAAAAGGAGGTTGGAATCACCTTGCAAAGACCGAAAGGATGGAAAAAGGGGTCGTAACGATGAGTTTGACGATGATTCAGACCTGCTAAATAAGCCCCCAGAAATAAAACTTGATACAAAGATAATATCATTTGGTTGTCATTTTATTGAAAGAGGAAACGCTCAAGACAGAGATGGAGCTTTCGAGAGGAAGGCCAACTTAAATGAGGTCAAAGCCTGCTCTTATATTCGGCCGATTAACTTGTCAAATAAAGTAAATAATCGGCCCAGAATTACCTATTAGGAGTAAATAACTTGTCAAAAAAAGTAAATAAGGAAAATATGGACATCGATTTCTCCCAAAATGACCTATTAGGAGTACTTTACCCTCAGAATGACCCATTGGTTGTCACCTTCGGGATATATGAAGCAGAAAATGCAAGAATTTTAGTGGAAAATGGTAGTTCAGCTGATGCAATGTTCTATAGTTGTTTTCATAGCTTAGAGCTATGAGACATCAAACTAGAACCATATCATAGGCCCTTAATTAGTTCTTTTGGTGAAACGATTTATCCTTTAGGAACTATTAAGCTCAAGGTGTTAATCGACACTTGGACAATGAACAGAACTGAGAAGACCCGTTTCTTCATCCTAGATAAGAACATTCAGTGAGCTTATAATATAATTCTCGGTAGAGTCGGGTTGAAAAAGTTTAAAGTAGTACCGTCTGCGGTCCATCAATGGACAAAATTCCCTACTAATTATGGGGTTGGCATAGTAAAGGGCAACCAAGTGGAGGTCGGGGAGTGCTGCTACACTTTCACCGACCAAGACGAGTTAAAGAAACACACCACTACCTATCAGATTGATACCTTGGATCCATGGGAGGAAGGTCATTAGGTCAAATGATAAGTGGTGGAAGCTACAGAGGCGATAATACTGGATGACGAAAAGCCAAAAAGTACTATTTATATTGGTTTGAACTTAGCACCATCCCTCAAACAGGAATTAATCACATTCCTTAGAGAGAGAAAAGTATGTTTACTTGGATCCATGAAGACATATAATGGAATTGACTCCAACTTTATATGCCACGAGCTTAGTATCATCAAAGACTCCAAGTCGATCAAGCAGAAGTGAGTGGTGTTTATCCCCAAGACGAATGTGGCCATCCAAGGGGAGGTGGACAAAATACAGAAGGAAAAATTCATAGAGGATGTTAAATACTCGAACTGGTTAGCTAATGTCATGATGTTAAGGAAGGAGAACAACAAATGGCGTATGTGTGTGGATTTCACCAACCTCAACAAAGCATGCCCAAAATATTAGTTTCATTTGTCAAGGATTGATCAATTAGTAGATGTAATAGCAGGTCACGAATTATTAAGCTTCGTGGATACCTACTCCGATTACAATCAGATCAAAATGAAGCCGAAGGATAAGGAAAGTACATCCTTCATTAACAACCGAGGTACATATTGCTACAATGTTATGCCTTTTGGGATTAAAAACGCTAGAACAACATACCAAAGAATGGTGAACAAGGTTTTTGAGGAGCAGATTGGTAGAAATGTGGAAGTTTATGTGGATGATATGCTCACTAAAAGCAAGAAAGTTTATGATCACATCTAGGATCTAATCCAGACATTTGATCAACTTAAAAAACATCAAATAAAGCATAACCCGAACAATGTGTGTTTGTCATATGGGAAGGGATGTTTATGGGCTTCATTATGAATCAAAGAGGGATTAAAGCCAATCCGAATAAAATCAAGGTGTTTATTGATATGCAATCTCCCATATGTAAGAAAGATGTACAAAAATTAACTAGAAGGGTAGATGCTCTCAACTGATTTGTCTCCCGTACACATAAGTGCTTACTATTCTTCAAAGTTCTCAGAAAAACGTTCGAGTGGAATAAAGAATGCGAAAATTCTTCAAGACTTGAAGAAATACTTGGGCTCACCACTACTACTTTCCCGATCACCGATGGGAGAAATATTATACCTATATTTGGCTGTATCAGAATTTATTGTTAGTTCGGCACTAGTTCGACTAGAAAATGGAGTTTAAAAACCAGTATATTACACTAGCAAATCTTTCAAGGGAGTATAAATTAGGTATTCACGCTTGGATAAATTAGTCCTTTATCTAATAAAATCTTCAAGGAAAATGAAGCCTTACTTTCAGGCACATACCATAGTGGTTTATACCGACTTACCTCAGCACCAAGCGCTTCCCAAACTAGACAAATCAGGGAGATTGATGGCATATGACGTAGAACTAGGAGAATATGAGATCCTTTATGAGCCTAGAACTGTGATGAAGGGGCAAGTGGTAGCATATTTTATTATCGAATTCACATATCAAGAGGCAGTCAATAACCATAGTTTTCTTGCCGAGTAGACTTCCTTGAAAGAGAGCTCTACTCCAAAGAAAATGGAATTGTCAGTCGACCAAACTGAGATATCAGTTGCGCAAGCGATAACCCAGTGATGTAGGGAATAAAGGAAGAAGCTATTTAAACAAGGAGTGTTGTGTCAAGGAAATTTTGATGATAACATCCTAGTTTAGAAACTATATGCAGATGGCTCCTCGTACGCTACTAGTAGTGGAGTCAGGCTTATCATCAATACCCCAGATGATATAGATGTGAAGTATGCACTTCGTTTCCAATTTCAGGCCTACAATAATGAGGCGGAATATGAAGCATTAATCACAAACTTGGAGTTAGCCTTATCGTTGGGAGCCGAGCAGGTCATAGCGCATAGCGATTCCCAATTAATTGTCAACCAGATGATTCAAATATACGAGGTCAAGGGATATCTCATGGTCAGGTATTTTTCTAAAGCTATCGAAGTCATCTCAAACTACCAACAGCCAAAATAGATGAACTTTTAGTGTATCATTGTGGGAAAGCCTCTCTCGTAAAAAATCCTTCATTACCTACTAACACAAACTCGTATAGAGGTAAGCAAGGATGTCGATCCAACTTTAAGGAGTGAAACACAAGAAAAGTTTTTCTATCTATTTTTCTATTTTTTTTATGATGTTTTTTATTTAAAACAATTTTGCGATGAGGGTGAAATAACTAAACTAAGTGAGAACAAGTAATAAAACTAGAAGGAATGTGTAAAGTGTGTAATAAAAGTGAGTGAAATATAACTAAATGAAAATATAAAATATGAGATAAGTGAGGAAATAAAAGTGAGGGCTAACAAGAGATGGGATTACACCATATATTCTAGTTGATCTTATTAATTAATTAATTCAAATTAATTGCCCCAAGTTAGTATCAAAATTACAAATCAACTTTCATCACAAATGTAATTTTAATAAAAACCTTTTAGAAAATTAAATTCAACACTCTTACTACTCTTGAAAAGTAGATCCAAACTTCATTTAATGAATCACCCGCTAGGATCGATTTATTAAATTAGTTTAAATCATGAAAAGTAGCTTAAAGTTGAAAATAAAATAAAGAAATTCACATTTTAGAAAAACCTATCTCTAGTTCGATTTTAAAATGGAAAATAAGACTAGAATTTCGATTTTCTCTCTAAAGTCATTAACCCTCTCTCGAGGCGTAAATCAAAATGTAAGAGTGCAAAGTTAATTATAAAAGGGACATTTAATATAAATAAACTAATTAAGGTGGGATTAACATAAAATAAATTGATCACCCTACCCCTTGAAAGGGGTTTCTAGCCTAACATGGTGATAAAACACAACAAATATAATATTATCAACAAACTAAGCTTGAATCTAAAAAAAATAGAGATAAGATAACAAATCTTAGAATCAGGTCTCCTTGAATTGCAAAATGAACTCTAAACTCTTCACTACATTCAAACTCTCACAATTTAATCCTAAAAAATTCTCTAAGTAAAATAAAATAAAAATAAATAAATAAAGAAAGAAAACTATTTAAAAAGGTGTTTCTCTCTCTATTTTATTTCTCTACTTGTCTTCTAGGTCTCACTTTAGGGTTTTCTCTTCATATCTTCAAATGGGCCTTCCGTGGTTTTATAATGTGGTATAGGGATCTAGGGTGGTAAAATAAGAAGGCTAAGGTGTGTAAGGTAATGGTGAGGTGTGAGAGGAGCATAAGGGGTAAATAGGGTGAGGGTAATGGGATAGTGTGGTGATGAGGGTATAGGCATGTTCATGGCGAGTTAGAGGTTGACAGGTGTGGGGTTGAAAGTGGTGGTTTAAAGGTTAGAGTTATAGAGGAAGGAGAAAGGAGAAAGGAGAAAGAATGTATGGGTGGTGATAGGTTGAAGATGAGAGAGAGGTGATGATTGGGTGTAGTAGGGTGTATGTTATTAGTGTGTGTGTGTGTTTTGTTTATACCTAAAAACAATAAAATTAAGACTTAACTAAATCTAATAAAATCTACTAAAATTTAAAAACTAAAATAAAAATCCCACCTTATTAATAAAAAGACTCACAATAAGATAAAACTAATAAAACTAACCTAACAAAACTAAAAGCAAATAAGATAAAATAAAATAATAATAAAACTAAACTAAAAACTAAAAACAAACAATATAAAATTCAAATAAAATGCACGCCTATAAAACTATAAGAACACTAAAAATAAAATAAAATAAAATATTATAAACACGCACGACGCACAATACGGACTCTAAATATATACAACGATACGCACAAATAAATCCTAAAAATATGCACGACTCAAAATATAATAAAAATAAATTTTAAAAATTAAAACGACAGTAATAAAAGTCTATTTTTTTAAAAAAGTACAAATTAAACATACACGAGGCTCGGCACGGAATATGGATGGTCTGGGATCGGTGTAGGCTTAGGTTAGGGATTGGGTTACTGGATGGTTTTAGGTGAATTTAACTGCATTATTCCCACATACGATGTACCTGACCATTTATTTATGGCAATTTGCCTTGATTAAACTTGTTTGATACCGTAAATATTTATTGACATACAAAACAAATAAATACCAACATAAGTCCAATTATACCGAGAATTAGCAATAAAAAACCATATATTTGTGGTTTTATAACCCTTTTGGGTGCTTATCAGGGTCACCACCACTTCTTTCCCGACCACTGATGGGGTGAAAAATTGTACCTATATTTGGCTGTATCAGAATCTGTTGTCAGCTCGGCACTAGTTCGACTGGAAAATGGAATAAGAAACCAGTATATTACACTGGCAAAGCTTTCAAGGGAGTACAAATCATGTGTTCACGCTTGGAGAAATTCGTCCTTGCTCTAATAAAATCTTTAAGGAAAATGAAGCCCTACTTCCAGGCAGTGGTGGAGCCAGGAATTTTTAACAGGTGGGGCACAATAAGATAACTTGCAGGGGTTCGGGGGCGGCAACCCTTGAATTTTTTTTTTATGGTTATTCATGCATTTATACTTTGTGGCTAAATAGATATTCACATAATAATTATAATAAAATAGAACAAACGAAACCATATTACTTCATTACTAAAACGAGTATCCAAAATCTGAATTTGTCATTACAAGTATTAATCAGAATATAAAACAAGCAAACTACAATCTCCCGCTACGATTTTTCATCTTTTGAAATCGATCCACAATTACGTCATTGGAAATACAATCAAAGACATCTTTTTCGATATACGTTACGCAAGATTCACTTAGCCAACCATCCCCCATACAGTTTTGAAGATCAGTTTTTACGATTTTCATAGCAGAAAATGACCTCTCAACTGTAACTGTGGAAACCGGTAGAATTAATGACAACTTTATGAGCCTATAAATTAATCCATACACAATGTGCTTTCGTTTCTCTACCATTTTCCTAGCCAACACACTTATCCCAACCACATCAACAAAGTCATTATTGAATTTGATATCGAATTCATACAACTCAAGCTCATCCCGAAATACAACACGCTCTTGCTCGGTGAAATCGTCAACATAAAGTTCAGATAGATGAACCAACTTGTTTATATCAAAACCAACAAAAGAATAAGCGGGGTCAAATGATGTCATGCATAAAAGTAATTCGGAATTCACCTCATCGAAACGGTTGTTAAGTTCAACAAGTTGTTTATCCACGCAAAGGTAGAACAAGTCAACTTTATAGTGATGTAGATTTGTGGTTCTCAATCCTCTCCTTGATCTTCCCAAAAGACAAAAATCACTTTTTATGTTAGGAATCACAATATCATTTTTCACACAAAAAGACGATACCGCCATCAAAAGATTTTCCCACCCACTATCCCTCAATTTTTGCATTCGGCTCTTTGATAATTTCATTAAAGTCATTGCATTAACAATGTCTTGTACTTTTCATTGAAGAGCTTTAGAAAGCTCATTACTTATTGCAAGTACATTCTTCATTAAATATAAGGTGAATACATAATCAAATGATTGCATTGATTTCATCAAATTAATCGCCTCACCCTTTTTATCCGTGGAATTTCCCCCCAAATCATCGAGAACACCAAGGACGAATTCATACATTATAATAAAATTAATCAAGGTCCCAAAGTGCAAACCCCAACGTGTTTCACTGGCGTGTTTCACGCAAGTTTCTTGATTTAATCCCGGTCACTTGATATTTCACCACTAACCAATTAATATTTAATCCGCTCCACCTCTTTCCCTCGCAAAATGTCGCGACACTTACAATATGCGCCCACAATGTTCACTACACTATTAACTAAGAAGAAGAACTCATCAATGTGTTTAAGATCTTTTGCAACTTTTACAAGTGCCAACTGAAGTTGATGTGTAAAACAATGTACATAAAATGCTGATTTGTTCTCCCTTAAAATAAGTGATTTAAGCCCATTGTACTCACCTTGCATGTTACTTTCCCCATCGTAACCTTGACCCCGCAAATTTTTTACACTTAAGTTATGTTTGTTGAAAAATTGATCGAGTGACGCTTTTAATGATTTAGCGGTAGTGTCAGGATCATGTACCATACCCATGAATCTTTCCATCACATAACCCCTCTTATCCACATAACGAACTACAATAGACATTTGTTATTTAATTGATATATCACGTGCCTCGTCAATCAATATCACAAATGGATCTCCACCAAGATCTTTTAATATTGTATTAGTAATCTCACTCGCTATTGCATTTACAACATCCTTTTGAATGTTAGGAGATGTTAATTTATGATTACCCGGTGCATTTTTAAGAACAACTTTGTTAACTAATGTATCTCTTTTGGCAAACAATTCTAAAAGTTCAAGAAAATTACCTTTTATTCATGGAGTCCTCTGATTCATCATGAGAACGAAAAGATAAGGCTTACCACAAAAGAAATCGAATCACATCAATAGTTGTAATTAGCCGTAGACGATAATCATCTTTGCATTCCTTCGATTGCTTATCAAATAGAGCCGCAATATGTTGATTTTGGTTCAATAAATTTTGAGTCTTCATGTACGTCGCATTATAACCCTCAGTGTTAGCATGCTTTTGAAGTCGGTCTTTTTGTTTCTAATTGTCAAAACCATCTCTAACAAAAGCATCACTTTTATATATGTCCGAGGATTCCAAACAAAATAAATAACAAGGCAAATAAAATGCCGCATCCTTTTAAACGCTATATTCCAACCAACTACCAAATTGGGTGAACCAATTCGAAACGAACCGCCGTTTCTTTTCTCCCATTGATTTTTTAGGATAAAGAGGTGTAAAGGGTTGATAAGGACCCATTTGTAAGTATACTAGTCTAACTTTGTCTTGATCGTTCGCGTTATAATCCGAAACGCGTGGTCGTAAGCTAGGATCCGATGGAAGATTTGTCAAATCAACTTCAATGCGAGTTCGATACACTCTTGAAGGTTCCACTTGGATAACTTTGGTTGGAAGCGGTGTGACATTGTCATTTGGAGAAACTTCTACACGGGCTTTTTTTGAAAAATAATTATCAAGAGACTGCAATTAAAAAAATATTATTAGAAACCTTCAAGAGATTGCAATTAAAATGGATAATACAATTTACAATTTATCTACTTCTTAAAAAATGGACACTAAAAATGGGCTATTACATAAAAAAATGGACTATTATTATAAAAAAAATGGACCCCAAATAAAACCCCCACAAAATGGAGCTTCTGCATAAAACCCATTAGAAAAGGCACTGCCTCCCTCCACGACCACAACAGCATAAATTCACAATGGACATCAAACATAACCCCCAATATAAACATATACAAAAATCTCCAATGATTTGATTATCTTCATAAATAAAAACCCCAATATAAATATAAACATAAACTGGAGCTTAGCGTAAATGGGTAGACTGGTGGTAGTGTTTGATTTAACTTCATCACAATTCACCGGAGGGAGCTTGAGTAAAAGAGGAGGAGGAGGCCGGATCGGAGAGGCGATCTTGAGCGGAGCAGAGGATGAGCAGATGAGGTAAAAGGGAAGGTGAAATAACTTTTGTTTTGGGAGAGTCGTGTGCTTATCTGTATGTAAGCTGTAATATATATTTATTTATTTTAAATCAGGTGTGGGGCACGTGCCCCACTCAGTAACTCATTCCCTCCGCCACTGCTTTCAGGCATATACCATAGTGGTTTATACCGACTTACCTCTGCGCCAAGCGTTTCCTAAACTATACAAATTAGGCAGATTGATGGCATGGGATGTAGATCTAGGAAAATACGAGATCCTTTATGAGCCTAGAACTGTGATGAAGGGGCAAGTCGTAACATATTTTATTATCGAATTCACATATTAAGAGGCATTCAGTAACCATAATTTTCCCGCCAAGCAGACTTCCTTAGAAGAGAGCTCCGCTCCAAAGAAAACGGAATTGAGAGTCGACCAGCCTGAGATATCAGCTACGCAAGAGATAATCCATTGATATAGGGAATAAAGCAAGAAGCTATTTAAACAAGGAGTGTTATGTCAAGGAAATTTTGATGATAACATCACAATTTAGAAACTATATGTAGATGGCTCCTCGTGCGCTATTGGTAGTGGAGTCGGGCTTATCATCAATATCCCAAATGATATAGATGCAGAGTATGCACTTCGTTTCCAATTCCAGGCCTCCAATAATGAGGCAGAATATGAAGCATTAATCACACGCTTGGAATTAGCCTTGTCTTTGGGAGCCGAGCAGGTCATAGCGCATAGTGATTCCCAATTAATTGTCAACCAGATGCTTCAAATATATGGGGTCAAGGGAGATCTTATGGTTAGGTTTTTTTCTAACGCTATCGAAGTCATATTAAACTAGCAACAATCAAAATGACCAGGATACCAAGGATATAATGCCTGAGCAATTGCACTTGCTCGGCTGGCCTTAGAGACCCAGACAGAGCTCAGAAGAACCATCCTAGTAAAATCCTTGCACATAGAAGTATGGATACAGAAACTTTCAGCTTCATCTCAGTGGACTTAGGACATTCGTAGATGGATCCTATAAAAAGTTACATTGATAAAGGTATACTGCCTGTCGACCTAAAAGAATCTAGAAAGTTAAGATACAAGGCAACTAATTATGTACTATAGTGAGGAGTTTTATACAAAAGAGGATATATTATTTCTATAATTCAGTGTGTATACCCCACCGAAGTGCCAGATTTGATCAGGGAGGTGCATGAAAGTTCGTGTGGAGCTCATTCAGTCGGTCGATCATTGATAAGAAGGATAGTTATGCAAGGGTATTACTAGCCGACCATGAAAGCCGACTGTGTCTTCTTTGCCAAAAAATATGAAAAATGTCAAAAGTTTATCGCAATTGATAGAAGACCAGAGCCTACTATAACACCAATCATTTCTCCATGGTCGTTTGCCATATGGAGAATTGACTTGGTCAGCCCACTATTGAAGATAAAATTGAGATTCAAATACTTGTTGGTTGTGTGGGTAGAGGCTGAGCCATTAACTAAAATGCCTTGTAAAAGGGTCTTATAATTCATTTGGAAGCACATCATCTGCATATATGGGATGGCATACGCCTTCATCAGTGATCATGGCACGTAATTTAATAATTACGAGTTTGAGGAATATTGCATTCAACCCAAGATCCATAAACTTCACTCTGCCCATAGTCATTCCCAGTGTAATGGCCAAACTGGGTAATTAACAAAATCAAACTGAATAGACTTAAAAAAAATACTTGATGATGCGAAAGGCAACTGGATCAATGAGTTGCAAAACATTCTTTAGGCCTATAGAACAACACCGAGAACATCTACCAGAGAAACCCTTTACATGCTTATTTTTAGGACTAAAGCAATAGTGCCAGTCGAGCTAGGTCTGCCCACTCATAGAGTATTAATTACCCAAAGAGTGATCTCATGAGAAGATTGGATCTGAACCTGATTGAGGTAGTAAGGGAGGATGTTGCACTTCAACTGGCTACTTACCAACAGTAAAAAACTCTATTCTACACTAAAAGGGTGAATCCAACCAACTTGAAGGAAGGAGATTAGGTTCTTAAAAAAGTACTCCAAAAATGGAATAAGTTTGAAGCAAACTGGCACGGTCCTTATCGTATCTCAGCAGTTGTCCGACTAGGAACTTATCGTTTAGATTTACTTGAAGGGGAAGATTTTAAGATTTACTAAAAATCCAATGAGTAGTGCATTGTGTCTCAATGTTTTCCATTTAACCAAAATGTTGCGATTCCCCGTCATTTCTTTTATGTTAGCTAAAATTGTACCAACCTACCACATAGTATTTATCATGTTAGAGCACATCATTACTAAGGCTCTATTGTCACTTTCAACATTAATATTGACAAGGTTAATAGATTTGGCATTGCAACACGCCTCTCTACAGAACAATTGAAAAAATTGAACATCCCGTTTAGTACAACATATAAGATGATTATTATGTGGAAGCGTTTATCAAACAAAATAGATATTACCCAGGGATTTTCAATCTTTTTTTAAATATTTATTTGGGCCAAATTCGATTCCATTAATTAAACCTAATAATCAATCTAAATCTATTTTAGCTTATGGTATGATTAACCAAATTTATCTTGAAAATTATTAAACCTAATTTTGATTCAAGAATCATTCGATTTAAGCAATAAAACATAAAAATAATCACACAATGAGGCTTAGATTTACAGTGAATACCCCAACTGGGAAAAACCACTTTGACGGCCTAGCCTATGAAATCCATTATAATCAATAACAAGTTTGACAAAAAACGATAATAAAATTTATGTAGCAACTCAACTCCACAAGCCTATGTGCTATTCGTTCTCAAATCGGGATCACAACATCAATCACAACTTCACAACGTAGATAATCACCACGTCTCAGACTTTTCTTATGTAACCTTAAGCACTATCAATAACAAACTTGAATCGCAATCTAAATCCACTCTATAATCCCACACCTTAGTAAAGAACCAATGCATGCATGCCAAACAATAGTGAAGATGTTAAAACTATCTTCCTTTAGGTTTCAAAACATGAAATCTCTCATATAAATCAATACTTTGATGTATGGATCTCAAACAGGTGAAAACAGAGTATAAGTGGGGTGCTTAGAGGTAAAACTTAGGCTATGGATTCTTTGTTCTTTGTTATGTTAAAAACCTTGTTTTTACACGTAAAAACTCTTAACCAAAGATGGCATAAAAATTGAGAGAAAAAAATATCATTCAAACCAAAACAACATCTGGTTCGAATGACATGCCCATTTTGGTTCGAACAACATGCCAATTTTGGTTCTAACGACAAGCCAATCTGGTTCCAATGACATGCTCAATTTGGTTCTAACAATCTTCAAGCGAAATTATAACCGCAAAGAAGAAGATTATTGTTCCTAGCTCGTTTTAACCACATAGAACCAAAATTCTAAAAATTAAATTTATAATACAAAAAATTACAAATTAATTTCAGAAGAATCCATTTACTATATTTTAGCCTCCAGGTAATAAAAAGAACTCGAAAAAATATCCAATGATTAACATATTAATTTTAATATACCTTTTTCGAGATTCCCATAGAAGATACGTAACCTACTATGAGTAGATTCTTTTCTTTATAATGACTTCAAGTCTTTAAACCAAAGTGCATAGGCTTGTTAAACACAACATCCCAACACTTGACTTAAGTTGTTTTGACAAGAATAATGCCAACATACAATATTTACAAAATATGGTTGTTCAAATATTGAAATGGTTAAGAGATTTTGATAATGCAACATGCATTTTTAAGAGCATGTGATTCATTAGATTAAAGGAGAGGAAGACGAAGGTGTTGTTTATTTTTACCTCTTAAGTATGAATCTAAACCATTCAGACTTAAGAGGTACTAAATAATGTTTGTTTTTTTAAATGATTAAGAGGCCAACGACTATTTTTGCATCTAAATGATTAAGAGGTAAATGAACATCTGAAGTCAAACGCGGTCTAAATACATCCATTCAAATGGCCACTCAGACATAAAAACAAACATATATTTCAAATTCAAATTTCAGACTTCAGATTTCATATACAAACTTTAAATTCAAATGGGGAAAAAATGCAACCTAAATCTTTTTACGAAAACCCATTATCAGTGGTCCTTTATTGTTTCTGAGCAAGCCCCCAATGACAAATGGTTATTTTTTTTTAATAAAAGGCGGCATCGATATTACATTTTAAGTCTGCTCCAAAAAAGGGAACCCATTTATTAATAGCTTATGCACCTATTTCAAAATCACCATCTAACATTTGTATTTTGGAAGTTGCCAGTTGAACGTCTTCTTTGTCATTAAGTGCTTGCCTAGGTGTATTGTGAGTAGCTTTCTAAATTCCATCAAATACTACCTTATTGTTGGCCTTCCATATCTTCCAAATTACATGTGCTACATCACACAATAATTCAATTACTTTTGAGAGAGATGCATCCTTATCAGTTATCTCACTAAACAATTTCAGTGTATAACTGCTATTTGCACTATAAAACATTTTTAACATATTAGCCTATTTCCAAACACTATTCACGGTTATGCATCTCACAGAGTAATCATAGAGGGACACACTTTTTATAAACACAATGATACATAAACATCATTATAAAATTATTGTTCTCGCAACTCTTGATAGAAAATATCAAACAAAATAAACAAATGACGCTATATTCAAAATAAAAAAAGGTTATTTGAGGTTTGACCCGTATTAATTATTTATAATTGAGTCTAACCCGAGTAATTTTTATTTCTTGGGGTTAAGCTCTGATATGACTTTTAGCAATGCAAAAATTGTCACTAAAATTTTTACCAAGTACTTTTTGCAATATTTTTTTTTAGTAAAATGTAATGAATTAAACCAAAAAGGCCAAAAGCCCAAAGAAAACAAGCTAAAGGCAGCAACGACTCCCAAAATTAAAGCCGAAACAAACCGCATAAAATAATCTCAAACACAAACAAGCCCAAAACAGATAAAGACTACAAGGCCTAGGAACAAAAACAAACAAACACAGTCCAACTAATCCCTACTCAACTCCACACAAGACAACTGTCTACCACGCGTCAACACAATAACCAAAACAACCGGCTAACAAAACCACAACTAAACTAAGAAAACCAACACTTTAGACACGAAACCCACAAACCAACAAACAACTTCACTCCCAACTCACAGCTCCAATAAACAAACAATCCAGCAAATCAAACACCTCAACTGAAGAATAAGCTAGGTCTCTCAAACCAACTAACATAAACACCCTCAAGAAAAAAATAAGACAATCTCCAACCCCACACTAGCCGTGGACAGACGAATAAACCACAACCAGATCATCCAAACCATTTCAAGCTCAAACCAGAATCTGAATGCAAGATTAGTCATGGACGAAGCACATCACACCCAAGGAAACTAACCAGCTCAAACCAATACCACCAACAGTCAGAGAAAGGACAACCATGGAGGAAGCTGAAAAATAGCATAAAAACCATACAAGCCCACACTGGGGACATGCAAACATCCAAACAGCAAATCAAACTAACAGATCCTACAGTATGCAAGGAAAAGGAAGCAACAGGCCGAAGCAACCTCAAACAAGACCCACAAAGGTATCAAATTTCCACAATCTCTCTTCTCTCTTCAAGAATGTTTTCATTTATTCCTAGATTCTTAATAATTTCTCAATTCTCTTGATTTCTGACAATTTCCCCCCATCTAATAGTAGCAACTTGAACCATTCTCATCGAATTATTAAGGACCTTCCATCTATCTTCAAACTGTTTTTTGAAAATTCTAGAGTTTCTTTCCTTCCATATACAGTAAACCATCGTAGACTTAGCTAACTTCATAATATTTGACTTGAAACTTACACCCAGTCTGCTTAAGATTCTGATTTCCTCCTTAATATTAACACAGGTATACATATTGTTACATAGCTTCAAAACTTCTCCCCAAGCATATTTAGAATAGACACATTCAAAGAACAAATGTTGGACTAATTCAATACTATTATTGCATAAGACACATCCATCAGTATCAATAACACCCCAATTTTTCAACTTATCTCTAGTTCTGAGACCATCTTTGCATATCATCCATAATAGAAAGGCACATTTAGGGATTCTTTTTTTGAACTAGACTATGTTATACCATTCCACTTTATCCCTTCTGCCTCTAATGGCATTGTAGGTATCTTTACAGTTGTAGTAACCATTTTTTGAAATTTTCCATAAAGTCCAATCATCTTTATCACTGATAGGCTTAATATTGGTATCATAAAGGCTATTAAGAGCAGCAGATATAGGATTAGGAAAAACCCAGGCATCAATCACTATAAACTTCACAGCTTTTGCCTTCACATTACTAGCAGCATTATAAATGATTTTATTACCACGCACTTCACACAAAGACCCCTGTTCATGCCAATCATTCACCCAGAAAAAATTATTCAACCCATTACCAATTTTGTATTTTATAAATTTTCTAGCCTCCTCCCTTATTTTACATATTTTCCTCCGTGTCCAAGAACAATCCTTATTCAATTTTACCTTCCAAAACTTTCTTGCTTTAATTTCACACTATGGATCCATTTAACCTAAAGAGACTCCTTTCTATTGGCAATATCCCAGATATGCATAGGTCTCGTCATACAGGCTTTATTCCAACAATACAAACCTTTAATCCCCAATCCTCCTTATTCTAAAGGCACGCAAATATCTTTTCAAGCCACTTTAGCACCAAATTTCTTTAATTCACTACCACTCCAAATAAATCTCCTTAAGATATCATCAATTTCCTTAATAAAACCTTTAGGAAGAAAAAAATATATTAATCCAATGGATTTGAATACTCCTTAAGACAAAAATAACCAATTGAACTCTACCGGCATAAGATAGGCTTTTGGTAGTCCAACTTTTAATTTTTAAAAACAGCTTTTCAACCAGATTCTTACAATCAGCTACTTTAAGCCTTGTAGATATTAAAGGAACACCAAGATATTTAATTGGAAGATATTCATACCCATTAACTCACCCAACTCCTGTATTAGATCATCATCAACTCCAGCAAAAAAAATTCACATTTAGGTTTACTAGGCCCCAATCTTGACATATTCTGAAAATCCTTCAACACGTCATCAACCATTTTTAAATACTCAGAATCAGCAATTGAAACAATGAACAGGTCATCAGCAAACATAACATGGGACAACTTTAAATGATCACAATTAGGATGATACATGAAATTACTGTTATCAACAACATTATCAAGTAACCATGAAAATCCTTCCATAAAAATTAGAAAAAGGTAAGGGGATAAAGGATCCCCTTGTCTAATCCCATTAGTACCTTTGAACCAACCATTAACTCCTCCATTAACACTGATCATTAACACTGATAGAGAAGTTAGTAGACTGAATACACTCCATAATCCACCCCACAACATTATTAGGAAAATCCATAACTTCAAGCATATCTCTCACAAAACCCCATTGAACACTATCATAAGCTTTCATGATATCAATTTTCATTGCACATCTAGAAACCCCTTTATTTTTATGATACACTCTAACAATCTCTTGCATTAAAAGAATATTATCTGCAATATGTATTCCATGAACAAAAGCAGACTGCCTATTATTGACAAGCTCTGGAATAATCATCTTCAATCTCCTCACAATAATCTTTGAAATAATTTTGTCAGTAGAGTTGCAACAAGAAATAGGTCTGAAATCCTTCATAGAATTAGGGCTAGAGACTTTAGGAATGAGACAAACAAGAGTATTATTCCACTCTTTTAAAATCCTACCATACCTGAAAAAAGATAAGATTGCTGTAGTTACATCCTCCCTTACAACATCCCAATTTTTCTGAAAAAATCCCACATTATAACCATCAGGGCCATGAGCCTTCTTAGGATTCATATCAAACAGAGCATCTTTAATTTCTTCAACAGTCACCTGACTTTTTAACACCAGTTTTTGATCATCTTTCAACCAACTCTTTCTAATACTTCTAAGTCTTTCTTTCACACTAGAATACTCTCCAGATCTGGATCCCAATAAACTAGTAAAGAATTTTGTGGCTTCTTTATGCACATTTGAATGACCCTTAACCAAATTCCCATCATCATCTTTAATAGATCTAATTTTATTTCTAGCTATGTGCCCTCTAACCTTCCTGTGAAAGAAGCTAGTATTCTTATCTCCAACATTAAGCCATCGAATTCTTGATCTTTGTCTGTAGAAATCTTCTTCTAAACCTCTCAACTCCAGATACTCCATTATGCATTTATTATTCTCTCTCATTAGCTCACTATCACTACACCAAATCTGCCTAATTATCACGGTCATTGACCTTGATAAGTTCAACTTGTCAAGGTCAATGACCGTGACAATTCGGGGCGAGACAACTTTTTTTGTCATGGACGTGTCACGGTCATTGATCGTGACAAGTTTGTTAGAATTGTCACGGTCGTGTCACGGACCATGACCGTGACAAGTTTAGTCACGGTTAATAACCGTGACAAAGCCTTGACCCTTAACAAAAACATTGTCACGTTTAATGACCGTGACAAGTCTGTGACAATCTTATTTTGTCAAGGACTTGTCACGGTCAATGACCGTGACAATTCTGGGCAGAATTTAAAAAAAATCTGTTGGGCAGTATGGCCACTGCCGCTGCCCAGCAGTATATTTGTACATGTTATAGCAACATCATATATCCAAATAAACTAAAGATAATGAAAATATATATTCAAAATAGAAACAATATACATGACGATATAATCCAAATATAATTCAAATGTACTAACTTAAAAATAATGTCACTACATGTCTGGGGTAAATGTGAGGAGGTGAGTAGGCCACACGATATACGAATTGACACACCCACTAATATACATCGTGCCTCATTGTTTGCGCAACCATAATAGGGAGTTCTCCTTCCCGGGTATCACATGCGTGATGAGCACTTTGGACTCGATCTCTTGAAGCTCACGTCCATGAACTATTACACCCTTGATGATATTCGGGTCCCTCAACGCCCGCTCTATCCACTGGCCATCAAATACGTCCAATATGAACACGCTCGGCCAACCAAGTGTCGACATCGGTCTGTTGAAGGGATCCAAATAAGAAAGTGGATCATCGAAGTACGCACGTGTCGGTGATGAAGCAGTGAGGTCCACATCCTCGTCATCCTGCGCCTCATCCTCCCGCACCTCCTCCTCCACCGCCTTCTCCTTCCCTTTCCCCTTACGATCTCTGCCCAACGTACGCTTCATGAATGAGTACATATCTTGGATCGTCGCCTCCAAACGGGACAGCTTCGCGTCATGTGAATCCACCGTTCGAGCCAACCCGGTATCGCTCGTCTCCAATCCGATGGTCCTAGATTTGGCCACTTGCGAGCTCACCCCCCTTATCCTCCCCTTGCGATCAGAGCCAAGCACTTGGCTGAGTGCGTTTGTGGATAAAGATGCCTTGTCGGCATCAGACTGCGACTCATGCACTTCCTTAAGCTTTGCCTGAAACGATAAAAAGCACATGATTAGTAAAATAAGTAAACTAAAAAAATTATAACGTAATTAACAAAAAGTAAATTGTCGAATTACTTACAATCGTGGCCGCGACGCTCGGGGACACCTCCTTGTCCTTCCCCTTCTTCGTCCGAAGAGCCATATAAGTATCGAGCCTATGTGGCTTACCCCCAGGGCCACTCCCTACCCCCTGAAATAAATAAAGTAAAATTAGTATCGGCCCCGCAAAGTAAAATAATGCAGAATAATATATTTCTGTAGTTATAGAAAAATTAAATCTTACATTCATCCTATGCTCCACCTCGGCGTAAGACGTCCGGCCGGAGTAGTGCACGTCCGTCTTTTTTGCCCGATTTTTCCTCCCTGATTGGCGAGATGCCAATTGTCGCTCCCTGATCTCATTGTCAATGAACTTTTGCCATTGTGCCAATGAGATCGGCTCCTTCGGTGGGACGGATTCACGCCATTGGATAATGGACTCTCGTGTTTTCCCAAAGTACCGTGTCCGCATATTTTTCTTCCACATCTTGTGTTGCTCCCTCAACTGGTCCAAGACGGAATCGAGTAGCTTTAGATCCAAGTTGAATTGTTCCTGTCCAACAAATACAATGTTAGTTGCGAATAAATATAAATATAAATATAAAATGAAATTGAAATCGAAATTGAAATTGAAATTGAAATATTCATATAAATATAAATATATTACCTGTAGTGCCGCCCAAACAGCTAACTTGAGCTCAAATGGCACCTCCTTCCAACTCATAAACCCTGGGCCGATGACCGTCTTTAGCAGCTCGAGGGATCTCGCTAATAGCTCCGACTTGTTCTCGATGGTAATCCCAAATTTGCCATATTTGGGGAGCCTAGGGGCCGAGGAGCCCTCGTCGCCTCCGCTACCACCGAGCCTAGACGACATCATCATAACCAGCATCATCATCCTCACCTTAATACCTGAAGGAGACATTTGCTGTAAAAAAATGCTATTAGTACAGATAAAAAAAAATTAGAAGAAGACATGCAAATATGTACAATTACTACAAATAAAAATGAGCACTAATTATTAATTTATTTCCATACACCCCCTCCCCCACCACACACACGCACACGTACATGCACACACACCACCCCCTGCCCCCCACCACACACACAATAATTATTTTCATCAATTCTTTTAAACTAACAATTAAACTAATAATCAATCGATTCTTTTACAACGAACACTACGCACATACACACACATAGACACGCACGCAACCCCTACCCCACCACCCACCCCCCATCCCTGCCCCTTCCCCCCCACCTTGCCCCACCCCCTTCCCCCATCCCTGCCCCCTCTAGAACTAGATTATGTGGTAACAGTTATATTCCTATAATGGTGGATGATTGTACACAATTTAATTGGGTCGCTTTTATGAAAAATAAATCTGACATCCTCCGTGAGTTCTTGAAAATTCTTTTAAAAATTGAGAACGAGAAGGACACCCAAGTATCTCGCATAAGAAGTGATAGAGGTGGAGAATTCATATACTCAGGTGTTACAGAATACTGTGTAGGTAATGGATATAAACATGACTTTAGTGCACCTAAGATCTTACAACAAATCTGCCTAATTTTCACGGTCATTGACCTTAGCAAGTTCAACTTGTTAAGGTCAATAACCGTGACAATTCGGGGCGAGACAACTTTTTTTGTCATACTATATATTTCAAGTATGTTTCATTTAATTATATATATTGTTCGATATACAAAGTAATTTTCAAAAAAAGTTGAAAAAACCCACCCCCATATGGACAATAATCCAGTGGTCATGCCACTTTTAAAACTAACCAACCCAACATTTACTAAACAAAATAATCCAACAACAATGTCAACAACAAATGTGTATCCCGTACTCCTTCTAATTCATCTACTCAATTAATTCATTTCATCAATTAAACTAACAATTAAAGTATACAATTAATAATTTACTAATTTACAATGAGGGGCAATCCTACTTTCATATGAAATTGGCACTAATTATTAATTTACTTTCATCTAAAACTATACAATTAAAATTACAATTAAAGCTATACAATTTATTAATTAAAGCTATACAATTGTTAAGACTGCCCCACCACACACACACACCACACCCCCACCACCACCACCCCACTCCCTGCCCCCGCCACACACACACGCACATACCTGCACACACACCCCACCCCACCCTCACCCCACCCCTTGCCCCCTCCTCCCACCCCCACCCCCACCACACCTGCACACACACACACACACGTACACACACAGCCCACCCCACCCCCACCACCCCCTGCCCCCTCCCCCACCACACACCACCACACACACATATACACATACATATATATACACACACACACACATATAGAAATGAAAGAGAAAGAGAGGAAAAAAACATACCTTAGAGAGAGAGAGAGAGCTGAAATCGCTTAAAGAGAGAGAGAGAGAGGGAAAACCAAAAAACGGTGGGGAAAAAAAAAAGCCTAGGGCTTTTTTTACTGAAGACATTGCCACGGTCGTGTCAAGGTCCTTGACCGTGACAATTGTTTTAAGAATTGTCACGGCCAATGACCGTGACACAAAACGCGCGTTTGTTGTCACGGTCAATGACGGTGACAAGGGTGACCGGCTGAAAGGTGACAATTTGGTCATTTTGGTGTAGTGTATTCCCCATATCCATAACCAATCTTTGTTGAATATCCCTAAACTCCTCCTTCCTATCTGCAACTCTTAGAGAAATATTAGAGTAAACTTTCTTATTAAGCTTTTTAAAACCAGCCTTGAGTATTTTCAGTCTTTTGGCAATACTATACATCATACTACCAACAATTCTACAATTCCATCCTTTCATCATAATTTCTTTAAAGTCTTTGTTTTTCATCCAGAAATTAAAAAACTGAAATGGCCTATTAATCCTCTCTTTTTCAATCTGTAAAGCTAAGATTAAAGGACTATGATCAGAAATCCCGGGAAGATCAGCAAACATATCCCATTCATCAAAAGCATTCAACCAACTATCATTGAATAAAACTCTATCAATTCTACTTTGGATATTCTCAACCCCTTATCTTCCATTTTGCCAAGTAAACCAGCAACCCCTAGGATACATATCTTCAAGCATTATTTTGTTAATACAATTATTAAAATCCTCAACCTCTCCCCAATCAATACCTACACCTCCAATTCTTTCATTATTGTTTCTAACAACATTAAAATCTCCAGCAATAATCCAAGGCCTATTATTATAAATTCCAGCTTTATCATCAAGATATTCCCAAAGATTACCTCTACTAAGTCTCTCATTAGTACCATAAACCCCAGTAAAAACAAAAGACTTATCACAATCAACAAAATTAACCTTAACAGACAAGGCTTGATTCAACAAAATTTTCAGAATCCTCATCATCTTGAAGAACATCAAAGTTATTATCCAAAGAAATAACACCTATATTATCCTTCCCCTTCAACTCTACGATGGCTTGGTCAATTTTATCCACTACAACTTCTTTCTCATGAATACCTTCTTTAGTATCATCCACCTTCCCTGTCTTTGAGTACTTCCCACCCTGCTTTTATCATCATCAATTATCACTAGTTGAACAACTATAGTACCCACATTTTCCATTAAATCTTCATCTCCCTCTTTCTTTGATTCCATACTTGTACGTCCTTCTTCAAAATTAGCTTGCTCCTCTTTTTTATTCATCACTGTGTTTTGGACTTTAACCCACTTATGCTGAAACTTTTTAGTTGCTTTACAAATATCCTCCTTATGCCCAAACATTTTACATACATTGCATTTGGCAGGAAGCAACTCATATTCAACATTTTGCCTAATTAATTCCCCATTTAATCCATATATTGCAATAACATGAGGTAATTCACTAGTAACATCAATTTCTACACAAACCCTTGCATAGGTTAACCTCTCCCTCCTAGCTGTCATTCTATCAGTAAACAGGGGATTACCAATAATACTCACAATTTTACTTAACACTGCTTCTGCCCACAAATGAAGTTTCAGACCTGGTAATCTTATCCACACTAGAAGATATGACATTCCCTCTTTCTCCAAACTCACATCCATACTCCAAGGTTTCACTATTAGAGGTTTATTATCAAAAGACCAAGGTCCCTGCTCAATCACATTTGTTTTGGCTTCCATATTGTCAAAAGTAACAATAAACACCCCAGTTTTCAGCAGATATACATCTTTACACACAAATTGAGACCACTTCCTTTTAACATATCCTTTCATGGCACTAAAAGCAACTTTAGTCCCAAGAACATAAGCCACAATTGCATTCTCCCATCTATTTATTTATTCTTTAACTTTCTCAATAACAATATTAACACATTTCCTCCATTCCTTATCAGTAACTGCTGGAATAAACCTAAGTTTATTACCAGCAATTTTGTCCCTGTTAGGGGCAACAATTTCAGCCCAGTTCCTTTTCCTATCATCCATAGTATGATTAGTCCTATTATCAGTTTCCAACTTCTCAGCTCTAATAGTTTTTGAAACATTTCCTCTAATAAACTCTTAATTACAATTTTCGATGTTTGTATTCTCTTCAATTAAGCTATTATATGACTGATTATTTACCATATTACTATATTCCATAATTTTTCTCCGATCAACAGCTTTAGGTCCAATGGTTTCATCAAGGATCCTTACGTCTTTAAGTGTTAATTTTTCTGCTATCTCTTTGCTAATGGTGCTTCCTCTTTTTTCCAGGCCAGATTCATGATTTGCTACAATCGAGAGTTGAAATTTCTCCAGATCTGATTTCGCCTGGTTAACTTCACCCGTATTTGATCTACGCATAACTTCCCACTTATTTTCAACAAAATCCTCAGCGAAGAAATCAGAAGGAAGAGCTCTGATTCGATTGGATCTTCTCATACTAGGTCATTGAAAACCTTGGTGAGCAGGACAGAAATCGCAGAGAGAAAAAGTTATAGAGAGAGAAAAAACGTTAGCCCCCTTCAACAATAACTTTTCTTGCAAATATTTTCGCATCACTAAAAGTCATGTTGGGGGTCAAACCCTAAAAGTGCAATTGTTGGAGGCCAAAGTAAATATGAAAGAATTAATGGGGTCTAAAACCCAAATACCCTAAAATAAAATAGCTGACACGTTTGCAATTGTGTTTTGTTCGGGTGGGGAGGGGAGCCGCAAAGATGGCGGGGTAGTGTTATATTAGCACGCTGGCAGTGTAGGTTCATTCATATTGTTGTTATTAATGGCGTAATTTTGTTCAACTCCCGAGCATTCTTTAGTTTTTAGGGAGATCCGAGGTTGGAAGAAACAAATAGTAATTAAGTAGGGTTTTGGGGAAAAAAGAATGGATCCTAATAATAATAGCGGCAGCTTGGAGAAGGCATTGCAGGACGGGAATCTGTATCGTCAGGTCAATGCTCTAATCGTCGCCCATCTTCGGGACAACAATCTTACTCAGGTATTTCCTTTTTATCTTACCAAAAATTAAACACAACCCTTTATACCATATCCTTCTAACTACCTTATTTATTGCCACCAAGTAATTCCTTTACATACTACCAACTTGGTAGGCTAAAATCAGGACTAACAAACTCACTACTTATTTTTGAGAAAAACGCTGTGCTACTAACTCAGCGATGATATAGTCAATGTACACTATTTGTTCTCCCGAGGCTGATCCAAAGGTAGCCCTCAATTCTTAAAAAAAGGGTTAAAAAAAATACTAATAAGATTGCAACATAACGAATCATTTCTATAATTGCCATCACAATATATATTGTTTTGGTAATTTATATTATGGCTATTTATTATTTTGGTGATATTACGACGGGAAACTATTTATTAAGGTGCCCGTAATATAAATAGTTTCACGTCAAGTATCATTAACGGACTCCAGGATGTTAGGATGTTCGTATACAGGGAGTATACCAAAATGCAACCAACAACAAAACAAAAAAAGAAAGAGAAAAAAGAGGGGGTAAAAAGGCCTCATGGAAATACGCTCCACCAAAAATAGGGACCATACAAAACTAGTCCTTAGAGCATCCATAGTGGTGGGAGAAGAAGACATGAGAATTCTGGATAAAATTTTTTTGTAAGGGTTCTCCAAATTTAGAGAATGGTTACAGAATTTGTAAGGATTCCTACAAACTTCATTTGTCTGTAGCAATTGATACGAAGAGTTCGTATCAACTATAAATAATCACTTTTACAATATTTTTGGGTTCTTACAAACTACATTAGTTCGTAAGAATTTCCTACGAACTAATGTAGTTCGTAAGAAGTGTGAAAACCAAAAACCTTAGAAGTCTTTACCCATCACCACTGCATACATCTTCTCCCACGAAAAGTAAACTGACCTATGAAATTTGCAACTTGCTTATTCAGAGCATCCATCAGTGTGGATGCTCTTAATCCGTAACCCATCCAAAAACTTTAATATAAGACAAAAAGAGTTGGAGTAACTGTCTTTACACAAACACAGCATCTTGAGCCATGTGGGTCGAACACTCCGTATCCTCAAGGCATTTCTTATTATACTCTTCCACACCGTCCACATAAGACAAAGATGTGCCACCTTCCAAGCCTTCTACTTTGGTTTCCTCACCAAGACTCCAAAACCTCGTCCTCCAGCCTTGACATCACTCACCGAACTTTGAAAAATGCCAGTAGCACCCCCCACAATCTCCTCAAAAATGCACAATGAAGTAAAAGATAGTCCACTGGCAACACATTGGCATAACCGACAATCGTTAACAATCACCTTCCTTCTACGCTCAAATTATCAACAGTGGAAAAAGTCACGTTCATCGGTCCCCTTGTATGCCACACCGCCTTCCACGAATACAAAGCACACTCTCCCCCATGCTACATAGTAGGTTATAAGACAATCTTACCGAGAATACTGCCCCCTCTCCCCCTCCACCATAAATCCTCCCTCTGACCTCCCTAGGAAGATCCTCTCCCTCCAACATCCCCATCACCCCTCCATCTCCTCCACCTCTTAATCATATAAGGATTCCACACAAGCCTCCCGCAACAACAGAGATCGTAATCCACAGTGAGAGCCCCCCTTCCACAATTAATCGATATAAACCTAGAAGGTGCTGCTTCACAAATGTCCTACTTCCTTGCCTCATCCTCCTTTTCCATCCTCCTCTTCTAGAGTGCCTGTTGAATTTGGTAGCCAAAATTAGTGCCACCATCTAACGTCAAATGTGTAGCGGAATCATTCAATTTTATTGGTCGCCATGGGACATTGTGCAGGGGCCATAAGAATCTAATATTTTGGTAGCCAAAAGCATCCATGGTTCTTTCTAGGTTTCAAATTGAGAGTCATCTCTCACAATCGAAGAATCTTCTTATCAAATTCGGTTTGCTTGTAGTTAGGTTCCCAAAACCAAGAGATTTCTGGTGGAACCCAATGTTGCAGGATCACCAAGAAAAATAAAACTGATGGAAGAAATAGTTGCTTACATATTATACATTAACATCAAGTGTCAACCCCTCTATTTATGCCTAGGCTTGATTAAACAGTTCTTGAATGGGTCCGCTTTATTGTTCTCAATTAGAAAATGACCTTCGTATCATGCTTGTCTTTGTCGGTGAACTGTCCTTTCTCAAGCATAGCTGGGTTGCAATTGACTAAACTACGGTGGTCTTATTGGTCTTATGTGTTGCCCTCCAAAAGTTTCAAGATCACCAATTAAGTTTGAAACCTACTATTATATAGTTGTACGACTGAACAATCAACTCATCTACATGTCTTTCTGTACGGTAGGCAGACAACAAAACACACCAAGGTTCAAATATATGTACTACAAAATATACTAGTTCAAATATATTTTCTCGTTCTTTGGCCATCTTAATCAACAATCAACTAAGGATGAATTATTTCTAAGTTTGAGTTTGCGAATTTTATGATCCATCGCTCTATAGGCTGCAAGTGCAGTTGCTACAGCTACAATGACGCCACTGAATGTTGAAGCTCCTCCTAACAAGCTTCTTGAACTGGTTGCCAAGGTTTGCCCCCCTTGCCCCCTCTACCCCCACCCCAATTTCGTTGTTATTGTTCTCAACTTTTTTGGTATATGACCAAATATAGAAATATTGTAAAAGAACAGAATAAATGAGTTTGGGACTAAAAAGTTAACAGGGTCTTGCAGTGGAGAAAGATGAGTTGTTGAGGGGGGTTCCTTCATCTGCATTGTTTGATTTAGGTATGGCGAAGCCTGCGGCATATGGGTCAATTCCAGCTCCTCGCGCTGTTGCTGTTGATTTCAGGTAATTTATTTCTCTAAATAACCATTCTTTCACAAAGTTCCAGATTCATAGCATTTATGGTTTTCCATGTATGTCACCAAAATGTTTTAGCATTGCAGAGTACTTGGGCAATATCAGAATATTATTGTTTATTATTAGTAAATTTCAGTTTATTATGTTAAGGTACCTTAAGTTGCTAATACGTAAACGACAATCCTGATCCTTTCCATTTCTTACATTCCATTAGAGAGCGCTTTAATATCATGAAAGCCTATGGCATAATGGTTACAACCATCCAGCATTGCTTACACTATCCACATGAGTATATTTTGACATAATGTGGAGATGATTCTGGACTGCAGACAGTCATGTATCTTGATGTGTCCCTCATCATAACATAACATTCACAATTCACATCATGCATGTGGCTCCTTGGGGCATTTGGCAGAGCACAGGAAGTGAGAGGGCCCTATTTTATTTATTTTTTGCTATTCTATTATATATATTTATTTATTTTAGGATTTATTATATTTTTAGTTAACTTGTTATTTCTTTATATTTAGTTTCCTTGTTTACCTGGTTATGAATCAAATCCTTAGGAGTTCAGGTTTTTGTATGTTTTTACGCTTCAGGGTGCAGGCATCCACAAGGGACCAAAACTGAATGAATATGGTGTATATAAAGAAGGATGACTCATAGAATTGGTCCAAGAAGCGAGTCCAATTTTTAGTTGTAATTTAATATATAATTTGAAGGATTTAATGAATAGTAAAATAAGGAATATTCCCGAAGAATATTCTAGATTAGTTTTGATATTTTATCCAATTAGGGTATCTTGGGCATCAAACCCTCGGGCTTATATATATATATATTGTTGGAATCCTTCTTTAACCAATTGATAATGAATATGAATTCCTAACAAAAAACTATGAAGCGCGGATACTTCAAAACACACATTGCACCAGCACCACTGGCATCCGGACTGAATTGCTGATCCCATGTTTTATTTTGCCGAATCGCGGCACCTATATATACCCTGCACATTCACTTGCACCCCCGCCACACCCATGCTTCATAGACATAAAATAATGAATAATTTTTGAGATAGGTGAACCCTATTCTGATTGTTGTGTAATACGTTTTTGCATCATTCATATCAGAATCATAAGATACCCATAAGGACCCAAGGTCGAACGCATCGTAGGCATTTACTGCAACTTCTCGACCATGAGAGCAGAATGCGTCTAAAATTGTTCTAAATTGGCTCCACAAATCATGAAGCTCTTGCCCAAACACAAAAAGTTGGTCAAAGACTGATTTAATTTTGTCTTAGACATCAAGGCATGTGTGGATGTCATGGTCGTACAAGCAACAGCGATTGGTCGTACTTGATGGGAGGCTGCAGTAGCGACAGGAATGGCAACAGTGGTCCCATCGACCGCTGGTGGCGTTGTTGGACACGACCCACCAACATTCAGATTTTTATATATTTATTTAAAAGTTTCTATTTCTTGATTGCTTTTTAGTGGAATTAATGGAATCCCGGTTCGTCCATCTATTGTATAATTTCAGTTATAGCAATAAAATATCTTGTTTGTGATAAAAAAAATAGATATATGCTACAAAGCTCTCTTCATCCTAACAAATTTACAAAAGCCTTGGTACTCCTACACTAAGTGCCTGAATAAAAAATTAACTACAATAAATAAAAAGTAGAGTACAAGGGAACCACGAACCGAAATAGCGTCCCAACTTAACCTACCCTCAACCTACCGCCTACTCTACATAGCAGCATATTACCGTGTACTCATACCCTTACTATGCACACTAAGCGATCCACGTTCCAAGTACCACTGATTGTCTTTTCCTAATCCAAACAACAAGAACAAACAAAACCTAATGCAGGTACATCGATATCTCTTTGTCAATTGATGCGGTAGCTATGATATCGCCTACCTCCAATGACACATATTTGAGATCCCATGCCCAGCCCAAAAAAGATAGAAACTTAACTCTATTCCATCCCGTAGCTCCTCTGTTTTCTGCTTCCAATCTTTAAAAAATCTTATCTCAAGCTGCTCGGACAAACCGAAAGCCAAAACCATGCATTGCCATAAGCACTTTACCTTCTTTTTGTCACCCAGAGTCCTCCAATCATCTACAAGAACATCATACTAAATATCTGCAATAACCCCACCAAATTCAATTCTCCAAAATTGCAAATACCTTAGACCATAAGAATCTAGTGTAGTCGTAATAGTCTTAATGGAGAATAATATAATCACCACTTTCAGCATCTCTTGCATAAACAACACTACTGTGGAGATAACCAAATGCGTGGGCTCTTAATTTGGAAGATATTGAACTTGTTTATTCTCCTTTAGCAACCAACCGAGCAAAAAACTGTACTTTTGAAGGTACCCCTGCCTTTCATATCGTTTTAAAGGGCTAAGAATTGAAATACAAAGGAAAGTCCTCCAATATATTGTAATACGACTTGCAAGAAAACTCCCTTGTGTGATTTCCAACCCTAACTCGTTTATCCGTAACTCCCATAATTTTGGGTACACTCTCGAACAATATTCGGCAAAGAAAGAAAGTCATCCACATTCCAAATATTGAACTTTCTTGAAAAGAGGGATTCCATAAAACACTTATCAAGTTAGACTAAGAAGAGACTAGAGAATGAATTGAGTTCAAGCATTGTTGGACAATCGATAACGTGTGGGAGAAACTTGAGATAAATGGATGTCCCTCACGCAGACATCCTCCCCAAACCAAAAACCATTAACTCTCCCCCCTCTCTCCAACAACCAAAATAAAAAAAACAAGCCGAGTACTTTTAAGAAAGGATAACCCTTGTGAAATAAACTTTCATGATAAGTACCCCTAAGCATTATAATATGATCCCCATCCAGTGGATTGAAGTCCATATTTACCACGCATGATTGACAACTGAAGTAGTTTATTCCAATGGAAACCTCCATTGCCATATAATTGGGTAGGGAGGGGGGTTTGCTACCCAGCAGCCCAGCGTGGAGAGAGAGAGAGAGGGATTCATTTTCTCGATTTTATTTTACTTTTATATTGATTACATTGTCATTGTCTCTTGGTTTATCTCTAGCTATTAGTTATTGTATTAAACTCTTAGTTATAGTCCATGTTTATCTAGGATTATTTATTTTTAAGGTATTTGTTAGATTTAGGCCTCTAGTTAGTTTTTACTATAAAAAAGACTATTGGTCAGCCATTGTATTCATACACTATTAATGAGAATATGATAAAAAGTGTGTTTACACCAGCTAGCTTTACTCTTATATCTTGATTCATTCTGATATTTGATTGACGTAATTCCAAATACAAACTTCCAATGGAAATTTTTCCATAAAGTGCTGTGCATGATACAAAAGGTTCATCAAAGAATTTTGCAAAGCATGAGACGAGGCATGTTTCAGAGCATAAGGTATGCATCTGTAAAAGAGATTTTTACCTTGCGTATTTTCTGTTTTAGTAATTGCCTAATATAATGTAAAGAACTTGCTTTTAGGCGTCTAACTAAAACTCAGTTCTTATTTTTTGTAGAATGTTGCCAGATGCGCAAGATTTAGTCCTGATGGGATGTTTCTTGCAACAGGGAGCGCAGACACATCAATCAAGCTCTTCGAGGTGCTGAGCTTTATTGTACGAGCACTCGTCTGTTTGATTTGAACTTGTTTAACTCATTGATCACTGTCCTTTTATGCAGGTCGCAAAAATCAAGCAAATGATGCTGCCAGACGCCAAGGATGGCCCTGTGCGACCTGTCATACGGACATTTTATGATCATCTACAAGTAAATCTTCGCTAATATCCTTGCATGGTGTTCATGATAAATAACGTTAGTCACCTCAAAGTTTTTTTTTCTTCTTTTTTCCCCTTTGAAATTTAAGCCAATTGTAAACCTTTGTTTTGTTGTTTCTGTTACTCTTATGTACTTTGTCTTGATTGTGATCAATGACTGTCTTACTAGCCAAGCACATTCAGGTGTTATGGCAAGTGCAAATTCAATGATAGTATCTCTGACATACTGCCTTATAACTTGTTTGTGCGACTCCATAAATGTTTAAAATTGATTCCTGAATTCTATGTTGTAAATAGTTGTGGGATAGTCTTTTAGATAGCCCTTTGTGCATCTGACCGATGAAGAATCTTATCTCTTCTTCCGATTGATGGCCATAGTTTATGCGTATGTATGAATAACTTGAAGTATTTAGTGTTTAACATTCATCCCTATAATGGATAGTCATAGTATATTGCTTATTTACATCAAATCAAATTATCTAATGTTTATCAGGTTTTTCTTTTCATATCTCAGGTATCTTGAATGCATTTCTTAACTTATATGGATAGATCTCACATATCTTGAACCTATCTTCTATTGTATGAAGCTAGGAGGGGCTTTAGTTTTTTAAGCTTTGTCAAACTTTTATTCCAAGGTGTTACCCTCAACAGCCTCATTTTTTCAGTTTAAATAACTTGCTGATTCATGTGCCCACTACTTATTTCCATCAAAACAATTTTCTGTTTGCCATATGCGTTCTCAAAGACTACCACTTCTCTACACTTTGCCTAACCATAACATTTAACCCCAAAGATTTCTTCAGTCTTTGATCAATTTCAATCTCTCAATCACTCTCTCCCAACCCAACTATTCAAAGCACGACTTGTAATCGATGGGAGCGACTACATCACATATTTAATCTGACATTCACTGCTGAGTGCTGACGGGGAGAGTATCCTTTCAACACCTAGGCATTCTCTGTTGTACATAATCTATTCCAGTCATCAAAATGTTAATACAAATAGTGGCTAAGAAATGAGTGATGATGATTTTTTTCTAGAGCAACTTATTATACCCAACATATTTGTTTATTTTCAACGTTTTTAAGAGGATTTGGTGAAGTATGTATGTATTTGATGTAAATCACCCGTCAAAAAGCTCCTAAAATTTTGTAAACACCACTTTAGAGAGAAACACCCTTTTCTATTTCAAAATTCAAGTCTACCTCAAATGTGGCTTACAAGTGGGTATTTAAAGAGGAGGAATAGCTTAGGCTCCAAGCTAAGGCACTAATTATAAAAATGCCATTACTACTCCTTACCTCTAAATAACAAAGCAAAAGAAAGAATAATACAATAACAAAATAAAAGAAAATACAAAAGAAAATAAAATGACTAAAAATCCCAAAAATAGGAATCCATTTCCATCACTCTCTCCGGCTTCAAAAAGCTCGTCCTCAAGCGTAGGAGATGAACGATAAGAAAGCAATGCAATCATCAAATAGCTCCTCACTAGGAAGAAGAGCCGTCCTCGAAAACGTCCTGTGTACCGGCTTGCCGTAAATTCCGGGAGAATAGGAACACAATCCAAATGTGGTCGATCAACAAAATCGCAACCCGAGATTCCCGCGATGAACCTCCTTAATGTTATGCGGCGAAAAATTTCCTTTGAGCGCCGATCAAAAGCTACCACGAATGGGTCCACATACCCACCACCAAAAACATCACCTCCAATATCCAAATCAACCCCAAGAGAGATAACCTCTGATCCAACCTCGACAATATCATCATCTCCTCTCTCAAAGATTGAAAAAAAATCTCCCAAATCAAATGTTTTCGGCTCACGAAAGTGCGTGCGAGTCACCCAACCATTCTCGTAAAAAATGTCAAAAAAATCCCCAATTCTCAATCCAATTTCGTCGTTTCAATCTTTCTTGCAATCAACCGGATTGGGAGGGGATTTTTTATCGTTGATTTGATCCGATTGGGTGAGTGAGGGTGAAAGAATGATAGGATGGAGCAACCAATCTTGGACTAGCCGCCAGTGATCTTGAATTGAGCCTCGAGAGTTAATCGGGGCGAACACGTAATTTTTTTTATGATTGTGGTTTGAAAAATGGATGGTGGGTTGGGGGATTCGGGTTGGTGGTGGAAGAATTTTGTAGGGTTGGAGGATAAGATTTGCAAATTGTGGATTGGATTGTAAAATGGTAGGTGAAACCCTAGAAGTGCGTTGTCTTGGATCTTAAATAGGGGGTTTATGGAATGGATTTGGGTTTGGGAGGAAATTAGGGTTCAAGATTTGGGTTTCCGGGGTGGTGGGTTTGGTGTAGAGGGTGGGGTAGGGCAGCGGTTGTGTGTAGAGATTTCTAGGGTTAGGGTTTTGAAAATGGGTATTGATTTGTTGTTGTGATTGTACCCACTCTCTTGTTCGTTTTTGAATCTCCTCTTTTAGTTGTTTGGATTTCTTGGGAGCCATTGAAGAGTAGTGTACGAATTTGATATAAAATTACACTGATACACTAACACCAATGTGAAGCTTCACCCGCTCTGATACCAATTTGACGTAAACCACCCGTCAAAAGGCTCCTAAAATTATTTAAACACCACTTTAGAGAGAAACACTCTTTTTTATTTCAAAATTCAAGTCAAATGAGGCTTACAAGTGGGTATTTAAAGGGAAGGAATAGCTTAGGCTCCAAGCTAAGGCACTAATTACAAAAAATGCCATTACTACTCCTTACCTCTAAATAACAAAGCAAAAGAAAGAAAAATACAATAACAAAATAAAAGAAAATACAAAAGAAAATTAAATGACTAAAAATCCCTAAAATAGGAATCCATTTCCATCAGTATTATTATCTCTACTATATGTATGTTTACGCATTGTCGGTATAATTTATGTTATAGTAGGGTAGAGAGATTAAACAAGAGATATAGGCAAATTATATGCATTTGACCACTTTGCTTGTGACGCAAATATATGCAAAACTCCAAATTGCAGGCGACAACAATTTCTATTGCTATTACTGGCATAAGATATTAAAAAAGACAAACTTAAGGAATCACGTGACGTCAATGTCAATATAATTACGGGTATTTGTGACCGGAGAATATCTTCCTGCTTGTAGTTACGATCCATGCATATATAATGTGAGGATTTTTTTACCTGGTGAAAAATATGCACCTGAGCTGCACTGAATCCCCCCCTTATTGGTATTATGTTCAACCTGTGCTGCTCTTGAGATGCACTCAATACCCTTGTGTGGTGCAATGTTTAAAAAGGCGTGAGGCGGAGGTGAGACATTTTGCTTGGGAGAGGACTACGCCAGAGTAGAGAGATGCTATGACCATCAATGATTTCTGGGTTCTGTTTGAGCCTCGAGGCTCATTGAGGCCCAAGTCCCAAATTGAAAAATAAAATCAATAAAATATTATAAAAACAATTCCAATAAATCACAAAAATAATGTAACATAACAATTTTCACCAAAAATCCATAGTTATATCGCCAACACTAAAATAGGTTTAATATAATCAAGAGAAATTAGTGTATCATCATCAAATAATTAATTATTTAGTATGTTGTTGATGAATAGTAGTGGCAAAATGTGGCCCAAATAATAAAACAACCCATATTAGTCCAGTCATCTAAATATGGGGCCCATATTTAAAAGCTATGAGTTAAATATGGGGTCCATATTTAAAAGCTATGAGTCGAATATGGGTCCCATATTTGAAAGCTAGGAATCAAATATGGAGCCCAATTTTAAAAGATACAAATCAAATATAATACTCATTTTTAAAAGTTGAGTAAAATATGAGTTTTTTTACATATACCTCGAATTGTAATACTTACTTTAGTAGAAAAACAATGGGTTGGCCCAACCCATATTTAGCCCAACCCACATTTAGCCCAACCCATATTTGGCCCAACCCACATTTAGCCCAACCCATATTTGACCCGCCCAAATTAGGCCCAGCGCATAATTTGGCCAGTGCTATTGATGAATAATTGTGTACCAAAAAAAATTATAATTATAATTTATTGATGAGTATATACATATAATCAGTATACAAATATATCAATTACATAAATATTAATCAGTATATTAATTTAAATCGATAAATATATTCCCGCGTCATCATCAAGTAATTAATTAGTTAATTTATATTAAATAAAAATGTTGTCCGAAAAAACTATATTAAAATTGAATAGATGTAAAGGAATGTCGAAAAACTAATTTATTTAGTAACATATATATAACAAAATTGGTACATAATCAAACTGGTGCACATATATCTTTAGAGTGTATATATATACCAATTCTCTCTCTCTCTCTCTCTCTCTCTCTCTCTCTCTCCCCCTAGATATATATATATTAAAATAACCAAAAAATAGAGTTTGTGATAGAAGAATAAAATATTATTTTTTCTGTGCCTCAACGAGGCGAGGCGAGGCGAGGCGTAAGCCTTTTTTTTGGCCTTCGAGGCTTAAGCCTCAGGGCGATTTTTCCCTGCTTCGCCTCAAGGCGTAAGCCTCGACTGATTTTTTAAACTTTGTGTGGTTACGCTCACACTCATACTCACACACACACGCACACGTTTACAAGTATGAAAGAAATGGGACTCTAAATATATTCATGCTGGACATTTTCTTGTGATTTGGGGGTCTTCTTTTCAAAAAACATTCAAAAATGTGAATGATATGCTGAGTATTGTGTGAACTTGATTTCTATTTTTTAATTTCTGTAATTTTTCGTCAGATTCGGATGAAGGATTCAATAGACAAATTCTCCTGTAAATATTTCTTTGTTATCTTCTCTATTCCTGTTCTACTCATTCTTACCCTCTTGCCAATTTCACTTGGACAATAAAAATTCCCCTCAAAATCAAGGCATTTTTGTGTTCTTTAGTGCTTAATAGGATTAACACTAGGGACATGTTACTGTCATACAAGGTCTTATATCCTGATATCTGGGTTATGTGTAGGCAAGCTACTTAGATCACCTTCATTTGTTCTTGCATAGTCTGATTGCGCCTTTGTTCAATCTTTTCAAAAAACATTCAAAAATTGAATGATATGCTGAGTATTGTGTGAACTTGATTTCTATTTTTTAATTTCTGTAATTTTTCTTCAGATTCGGATGAAGGATTCAATAGACAAATTCTCCTGTAAATATTTCTTTGTTATCTTCTCTATTCCTGTTCTACTCATTCTTACCCTCTTGCCAATTTCACTTGGACAATAAAAATTCCCCTCAAAATCAAGGCATTTTTGTGTTCTTTAGTGCTTAATAGGATTAACACTAGGGACATGTTACTGTCATACAAGGTCTTATATCCTGATATCTGCATTATGTGTAGGCAAGCTACTTAGATCACCTTCATTTGTTCTTGCATAGTCTGATTGCGCCTTTGTTCAATCTTGTTTCCGGTGCTTAGAAAGGATTGGGTTTGTTCGTTAAGTTGAGGCTGTTTTGTTGCAGCGATTTTATGGTTTCAAAATACAGTGGGATAGTGCGACTCATTGGAGCTGGTGATTTTTGTCTTGTCTTTCTTGGGCATCTGATCATAGAGGAGCATGCACATGTTTCAGTAATAGTCCCTTCCAGTTCATCTTCTATGAGACATGGTGATCTTACTTGCTTCTCTATGGGCTTATGCTGTGGGAGCTTTCAAGGGAATTCCTATTTTGGACTCGGCATTAGAGGGCTTCAATTCATTAATTTTTGCTACACAGTTTTTCTCTTCCCTTTTGAGTCCTTGAAAGGACGTATTTCCTCATTATTTATAATCACTGCCCTCGCGCCACTACTGGTATTACTATTTAAAAAAATATATATATTTTGGGACTTGGCCGGTTACTTAAATGGGCACTTGGAATTTAGGGTGGGGAAATGACCTTGTAATGCACTATTATTAGTTAATTCGGATAATTGTTATTTGTTATTAGATTTAGTTTAGGATCTTTTCTGTCTTCTAGTTTATTTAAGTTTATCTTTTCTATTATTTGGTAGATTTGGGACTTCGGTTAGTTAGCTTATAAATAAGGTCGTTAGGCACCTCTTGTACTCACTTTTTTAATTATTTTTTTAATGCATACTACTGAGAATTGGGAGGTGAATTCTAATATTTGTGTGTTTTTGTCGTATATTTTATTGCATTACATCAAGTGGTAGCAGAGCTGAGTTAGCTCTTGAGTGTGTAGTGCTAGAGGTTTATGAGTTAGTGCGAGTATTCGACACATTCTATTGTCAACGGGGTTCGTTGATGTGAATATTTCAGAACGAGTCCAAACAAGTGAGGTGCCATTCTTTCATAAACAACCCTTCGCTTCTCGATTCTCAAAATCTTCACCAACTGCTATGGATCCTATGGATCAATCACTTTTCGACAACAGGCCTACAATCCCGAGGGTTCCCAAAGCTGTTCAACGATGAGTGGGTCCAAGAATTTTTCGGAATCAACCCTCATATCCACCCATCACTTCTGCAACTCCTGTCGGCGACAAACACTGTTGTTTGGCATCAATACCCAGAAGCAAACTCTTGTCCAAACCGCTGAAGAATCAGCCCAACAATCTCCGATAGTGGACATCCCCACCTCTCGGATGGGAAAGCAGCAACTGGCATTGGGAGAATGCTCTCTTGGTCTAATTGGGGAAGGATGAACAGAGGAGCTTAGTGACGCCGGAAATGAAGAAGTTGTCACTGTCAAAAGTTTCAGGTTTCATCAGCCCCAACATTGAGGCTCGTGGACGGTCTGAGGCCTCCCATCGGATCCATCGTTCGGAAACAGAAGAGAGGAAGACCTGTCTTTGTCCCTACTTGCGGTGGTGAACAAAATTATGGTGGCGATGATGCAGTTGATGAAGGCAGTGAGCTTGGTGGATGTGCGAGGGAAACCATTGCTTTTGGGAAATTTGTTTTGGGCATGGATAAGTTGTTCTGTGACTCGGGGGATCCGAAGGTGTCCCCAAACCCAAGGAAGGCTGCTGATAAACTGCGAGGGCTTCTTTGGTTCTGTGAAACAGGTGGTACATGGTTTAGAACAGCTTTGGGCTATATCAGTTCTAGGGCTGCTGGACTGTTAAATTTGGGCATATCTCGGTGGATTTGGTGCCACCAAGAAATATTTAGTTTTTTGATCGTCGATAATTTTAGGACTACTACTTGTATTCGATCTGTGACAAATATAATTCTTGGATCGAAGAAATTTCAGGAAAACCATTTTGTGCTGAGATTGAAGTTGCAAAAATATTCAAAATATTTATTTAATTCTTCTGCAATGAGCTCGTGCAATTTTCCAAATTTAATTCTTGGACCGAAGAAATTTTGGGAAAACCACGTATTCAAAATATTTATTTATTTTCCATGGGCTCTTGCAATATTCCCAGCATTTTAAGGAGGGGAGAATGATTTGGTCGGTTACTTGAAAGGGTGATTTGAATTTCTGAAATTTAGTGTGGCGAAATTATCTTGTAATTTTTATTATTATTAGTTACAATTGTTCTTCGTTATTAGATTTACTCTAGGATTTATCTCTTATTTGTTTTCTAGTTTATTTAGGTTTATTTTAATTATTTGGTAGAGTTAGGACTCTAGTTAGTTTGCTTATAAAGAAGGCCACTGACCTCCTCATGAACTTGATTTATATTTTGATGAATATTATTGGGAATTGAGAGGGGAGATCTCTTGTTTGTGTTTTTATGTCATAAATTTGTCGCTAAAACCCTGAATGGGCGTGTAACTCAGATGTTCCGTGGGTAACTCAAAGGCGACCTAAAATGTGGGGTTCAATCTCAAAATATCCCTTTCTTTTTTCAATTAAATAAAGAAGGCATTCATGTCCCTTACTGAGACTCTTGTTTTGAGCTCTAGAATGAGGAATAAATGACCCCTTTTTAAGATGCTTTAAAAGCCTGTATATTGCCTTTAAGGTCTTTTTAAAAACACGCTAAAGTATGAGATTTTCGTTACCCATCCCTTTCCTGATAAATACAAACCTTCATATGAGCTATAGCTATTAACCTCTAAAATTGGAGTAAGTGGAGAATTGACATAATGTGCTGTTATTTTGGTCTAATGCTTATTTTTATACTGCAGCCAATAAATGATTTGGACTTCCATCCTCAAAATACAGTTCTGATCTCTGGGGGAAAAGATCACACCATAAAGTACGAATTCTTTTTAAATAAAATCTAATGTTGTTTTACTTTGTCTCTTTTATCCATTGTAAGTTATAATGTAGTCATTCCTTGTCAATATGCATTGATAAATATATAAAATTCTATAATGATATTTTTGAATTCTTGTCTCCTACATATAAAGCCAGTAAAAATATCTAATTCATATAATGGTCCCCTTGCTCCTTGCAGGTTCTTTGATTTTTCAAAAGCAGTTGCAAGGAGAGCATTCAGAGTTATTCAGGTTTACTTCTCATTTTATGTTAAATTGAATCATGGTTTTGTCAGACATGGCAGTGATATTTATGGTTCCTCAACAATGTAATTATTTTTATAGAAGAATATTTTGTATTATCTGTTATTGCAGGATACTCACAATGTGCGATCTGTATCTTTTCATCCCTCTGGAGATTTTCTTTTGGCAGGTCATTACAATCTTAACATTTAGTAATTTAGTGATTCTTCATCTTGTTTCAAACTGTTCTTTAGGAACTACTTTCTATACTTCACATATTTGTGAAGTTGGTTTATGCTTTAACTGTATAGGAATGTTGTACAGATATTCCTGCACCTGCATGGTACATCAGAATTATACTTCCAGCATTATATGTGACTGGTTTTGGATAGAACTGAAATATTTTGTGTATATATATATATATTGCACGACACTCGCGCACTTACAGTGCAATCTTATCGTTTGAGCACTGTGTATGACTTTTTTTTATGTCCGAGTCACATTTTTTTTATACAATTAAACCTACATCTAGTTCATGTAAAAGAGATCTTTTTGTCAGTTTTTCTTATGTTGATAGTGGCAAATCTCTTTGTCCCCACTCTCCCTTTTTCCAACCTTTCCATTTCGATGATGATGGTATAGTGGCGGTGCATTGGAAGTGTTGTGGTGAAGAAAAAGCGAAAGATATAAAGCGCTCTTCATTTTCAACAATTGAACGCTTTTTCTAATTTTTTATTTTTTCCCATAGTCATAGAAAATGAAAATTATAAAATTGCTTCCTACAACTAAACAGGCCCATACATTTCTTATTTGATAGTGTCAAGGCTTCTTATATTAGATCATCTGTATAGGTAGAATTAAGTTTGCCAAAACCATTTCAAAGACTAAAAGGCAATTTTAGTGTTTTCACATGCACGTTCCTAGTATCTGAGGGAGTTGAGCAACCAATGAGAAAATTCATCAGTCTGCTGCTGATTCTGTCTCATAACACTCAACTCAACAAAGTCTTTTCCCAATTATTTGTGGTCGGCTTCTGTCCCATAACACTGCAAAGTGAAATTATGTTTGAGAGATTGGTATAGTTTATTGGTCTAGTTAGCTTGCTCCCTAAGGTTGTCTTTAGTAGACTCTGGTTTATCCATGAGTTAGCTTTATCAAGCATGATAAGAATCAACAAGCATTTAAACTTACTGAAATCTGGTGCTTGATCCTTCATGTCACTGTAATAGTGCTGAACTGGGGATAAAAGTGATGATTTTCCAAATTGAGGTGGAAATCCCTTGAAATCTCTTGTTCTTTTTAGGCTGCGTTTGGTTCGGGGTGAAATATTTTTCACCTGGGGTAGAAAGTAAATATTTTCATCCATTTAGAATTTTTATATTTTATTCATATAAAATTGTAAATAACTTTACAAGCCATGATTATGTGATTTTGGAATTTTTTTTAGTGAATAAATTTGAACAATTTTAGGAGCTGCACTCTGACTGACATGAAATGAAGTTGTGAAAGAACTGGCTGTCAAATGGGTTACCTAATCTGTGTTCGACATAGAATGCTAGGCAATCTGGCCATCACACTGCACTTCGCATAGTCTGCAAAGTAGTAAATTAGTTTCATTTATGCTTCCTTTCCGCCATTCATCAATTCATAGCTAAAATTCAACTGAATGACTAGTTTTTTTAATGGTGGTGGTATTAGCCCTGAGTTAGTGAGCACGAATATGTCGTACACAAACTCTCCCAACATTCTTGGACACGTGTCCGACTCATTGTCACGTGTAATTAAATATATTTTTGACATATCGAACACTTATTTTTACATGTTTATACTTAATGTATAACTATGACAACAGAAGTTAATTTGCTGCGTTGTTTCCTGCTATAAGAAATATGCCCTAATGACACTCGAAAGGCTCTTCCCCGCTCTACTGGAACCAGAATGGTTTTGCAGGAAATTTTTGTTTTTTAAACAAAAACATCATTTTCATGGTCTCCTTTAAAATATAGTTCTTTCTTCATGCTCTTGTTAGTTTATTTATACAAATGATAAGTATTTATTTATAGATTTGTGCCCGCCGTGTCGTAATCTAAATTTTTGAATGTCGAGTAAACATATTTGTGTCGTGTAACATACGACACACGTGCCCGTGTCCTTGCTTTTTAAACCCTGAGGTTAGGGTCATTTGAGTTGTACACTAAGGCCTCGTTTGATGTGCCTTATAAGAGGTTCGTATTGGATAAAATTATCCTATCCAATGTTTGGTGTAACTTAGGATGGGATATGAGATGGTATAAGTTATTCAAAGTGAGCTCCTTATCCCAAATGGAGTGGGATAAAAAAATTCCACCTCTAAGGTCGTATAAAATTATACGATGTCAAAATTTGATTAAAAATTACTACTCTACCTTTATTAAGTTGTAAATAAAACTCACGCAACTTGCACTATCTCAAGTATTAGATAGCAGTCAACGATCCTTTTGATTTACATAACTCTCCATTCATATTTTTCATCACGCTAGGGTAACCTCATTTTTTTTTCTATTTTTTTTATTTGTTGCTTTATCATGAACTATTATTTTAGTTTAAATCGATGCAAATATTATGTTAACTCGCCTACTAGACAAGTTGAAAGTTATGTGTTAATTCATCGCTAATATTTTGTTACACATATTTTTTTTAATGTATTATTAACCTATATGCTAGACAAGTTGAAAGTTGTGTACAATTTAATTTATTTGTTTTTGTGTGTTTCCGACGACTATTTTGAGTAAAATCGATGTTATTCAGTTGTGACTTAAAGCAATTTCCTGTAACTGATTTGTTTTGAATCGGAAGAGAAGATAGTAAGCAACCAGTTTTACTATCTCATTATTTTTGCCGGCTAGTTTGTGTACACGTGGTTTTTGTATGCGTGTAAGTGATTACTAGTACTTGAGTGGGTACAAATTATAAATACAAATACAAATACATATTTTCATCCCAAAATATTATTTTTTAACATCCCGCATGGAATTAAATATTATGTTATTGAGTTAAAATATGTGATAACAATATATTTTTATATTTTTTTATTATTAAATACAAAAGAAGGGTATTTTTGGAAAATTGGAGATAAATTAATTATATCCGGAGCATTTCAAACACATTACTGTATTATTATATCCCATCTCGTCTTCTTATACGGAACTGTTCCAAACACAATATTGGAATAAGCCTTATACGGTCCATCCTTATCCTATCCAATCCGACTCTTATCCTATCCTATCCGGACTCCTTATACGGCATATCAAACGAGGCCTAATTGTTTCAATTTTTGCAATGTAACCTCATTATGTTTATTTTTTGCAATTTTAACCCTCCATCTAACCTCCATTAGAAGACTTAACGGAAAACCCGACGTGGTTAAAAACATGGATTTTCTTATATGCATCTCACAACCAAAAATTGACAATTGTTTCAATTTTTGCAATGTTAACCTCATTATGTGTATTTTTTGCAATTTTAACCCTCCATCTAACCTCCATTAGGGGACTTAACGGAAAACCTGACATGGTTAAAAACATGGATTTTCTTGGATGCATCCCACAACCCAAAATTGACCGAACACCACTACGTCCCACCCAACCCAAAACCACCCAAACACAATACCACAACCACCATCACCACGAACTCAATACCACCACCATACTTGAATCCTTAGATACATCCCCGTTTATTGATCTTTCAACCCTAGCTGAAGTCTCTCCAACACTATTAACCCTTAACCCTCCTGACCCTAATCCTAGCATAGTCGGGCTTCTATCTTTGTTAACTATTGGACTCATTATCAGAATCCCCCTGAACTTTAAAACTATTCCTACAACTATGAAAATCAAATTATTTCCAGATGCATTATTTTTCTTTTATTTCCCCCCCTTTTGTAATTATTAGCATTTTAGCGCCACGTGTAATAAACTTATTGGTACATTTGGTAGACAAGGACACATCAGAGGACCAGTAAGTTTTCCCGTTAAGTCTCCTAACGGAGGCTTAAGATGGATGGGTAAAATTGCAAAAAGTAAAGACTTGAGTTTAACATTGCAAAGTGAAATAATGAGTATCCCCCCCCCCCCCCCCTCCATCCATTTTTTCTCTAGTTCTTAAATGCCCTCTTTCTACTTCAAATTCGGCTCTCATGAGGGTGGAAAAGTAATTACAGGGACCGATCATCATATAGCGCACTTATATGATATCAATACTTTCCAGTGTTACCTATCAGCAAATGTCCAAGAGAATGTTAATAACGCAGCAATAAATCAGGTATTTAAAATATTGTTTAGCACGGTTTTATGATAAGAGACTCATTAGGCATTTAGTTCCATTTATTTATCTGGTGATGCAGGTGAGATATTCTTCTACTGGGGGGATGTATGTAACAGCGTCTAAAGATGGTGCTATACGGCTATGGGACGGGGTAACTGCCAGTTGTGTACGCACCATAACCGGTGCACATGGAACAGCAGAGGCCACAAGTGCAAATTTTACAAAGGATCAAAGGTATATATTGCACGAAGTTACACACTTGTTTTTGAAGCACAGCATTCGTGTATTATCCAGTAAATACTTCAAAGAAAGTCAGGTGACAATTTCATGAGTAGATTATGCAAGTATAGAAAGAGAATTTTCGAATCATTACTTATTGTTGTAAGAAATGATTAACTAACATATGTTGTGAGAATTGCTGCAGTGACTTGATCAACTTTGAGACTGGATTTTACGTGACACAAGTAACATTTAATCTTGTAGATTTGTTCTATCCTGTGGAAAGGATTCTTGTGTGAAGCTATGGGAAGTTGGTACTGGAAAATTGGTTAAACAATATATAGGAGCCACACATTTGCAGTTGCGGTGCCAGGTATGTCAATATTGTAGTAGAAACTTCATTTAAGGATTAGTTTAGGGCTTCAAATGTTCGCAATATTCTGTAGTTAACCTCATTTATGTACGTACATCTTAAAATTAAAATCCAGCCTTAGGCTTCTGAGATTCAAGTTGGGGACTCGAAGGCCCCATTTGATTCACAATAAAATATGTTTCAGCTACGATAAAAGTAAAATACCGGATGAATTTTCATCTATTTGGAGTTAGAATTTGTTCACTGTTGCACCAAATCACATTATGGTAGCGTATGTGCTTATTTACTGTTTTATTCGAATACAATTTTAAACTCTGAATATATGCACATACTTGAACCCATTTCAAGTTTTCATCAAATGGTCTCACTATATGAGATATTTCTTCACCCTGGGCCAAATAGTGAATTTACCAAATGGTCCTTGCTATAGAAATTTTTGGTACGATTTTGATCCTATGTGCGAATCATTTTGGGGAAGAAGATTAAACATCTTCCGCAGGATACAATTAAGAATCATGTGGGGTATATAATAGATGCATGCTTCAATTTGTCCTCTGCAGGCTGTTTTCAATGATACAGAAGAATTCGTACTGTGCATTGATGAACCAACCAACGAGGTTATATTTTGCTTCTCCAAGTTGATAACTCAGTGTATATATACAAAGACTAAAATTCTTTTATGCTGAGTTACAGATAGTTATATGGGACGCTTTGACGGCAGAAAAAGTAGCAAGATGGCCTTCCAACCACATTGGCGCGCCTCGTTGGCTGGAGCACTCACCAACAGAAGCGGCATTCGCTTCCTGTGGGACCGATAGGTCAGTACGGTTCTGGAAGGAAATTCCCTAGTAGGTATATTTCAAACTAATGGAAGAGCGGTGGACACAAGGCACTTTGGGAACCTCAAACTGAAGAAAAGTATGTGGTGAATTTTATATTTTGCTTTGTAGAGCTCTGCATAAGTGATTTGGGGTACCACTTTCGAAAGAGAAACTGTATTACGGTATTTAATTAATATATAAAATTTTGTAACTTTAAATTATTAAAAAGTGCATCTCTTTCCTTCACCACTTGGAGATGGGCAGTTAGTGTTATAGTATGCAACATTGCAAAGCAATGCCTTCAAACAAGCCTTGGTTTGATTATTTCTATCCCGTAACTTATCACTTTCCCTATGGGAATCCTTGGGATGATCCTTCCAATGATGCAGTTAAGGTATAGCTTTCAGGAAAATACTTGGAAGCAAAAACATCTGTAATGAAAACAGCATGTGGGAGTAGCTTGTCCAGTTTTTCAGCCACTCCTTTTGTCAAAATTTTAAGTTTTGTTTATTTTGGATGCTAACAGAAATTTATTACTAATTATATTGAATTTTGCAATTATTTTATTTTATATATATAAAATTTACCCATCAGAGAAAATTATCTATGACCCCATCGGAGCTGGAGTCGATCAAGGATTGCTCAAGTCATGATTGGTACTTGTTTACAGCATTTGTTTTTAACTATCAATCCCCCAACCAGATGTATTCCACTCTTTCACCCTTTAAGCGATAATGAGTTTGCAGAATATCACAATCCAAATAGTAACCTACTGAATATATGAAATCCCGCAAGGTTTCTATCATTTTTTTTAGGTTAGGTGTTTCTATCATTTAAACATTTACGCAAGTAACATAATACGAATGCGTACATACAATATTGTTTTGTAAGAATTAAATTGTAGTGGCAGCAGTTTTCTCATTATGAATTATTGACAAACAAGACTTTCACAATTCTTGACCCACTCCAGATCCGATGGAAGGCACTTTCATATGTTCTTGATCCCCATTTTCTTCATCATCAAATAGTCTTTCCCCAAAGTTGAGTTGGGAATGGGTTTCCATCGGGGGGGGGGGGGGGTCGCGGTATGGTAAAAAGCCATACCATACCATTTCGTACCGAAAAAAAGTGGTAATGGTTTACATTTTTTACTTATCAAAATTACCGAATATTGTGGTTGGTTGTGGTTTAAATATTTTAAAAACCGATTTATCGAAATTACCATATCAAATATATAGAAATCTAAAATACCAAAATTACTGTAGTAATAAATACCAGACTAGAACTTTTTATCATTTTTGTGTATTTTAAACTATTCTCAATATCTCTCTTAATAAAATCAAGAAATGAAGAATTTGATCTTTGAAAAAAAAGTCATTTACTGTTTGGGGTACATTTATTTACAATATTTTGTTCTTGGAGTACGTTTGTTTTCGTATTAGTTGGTTGAGTGTTATTTTAACAGTTTGGGATAAAGGACGTTTAACAAATGAATCTCTTTTTGTCAACTACCTAAAATACCCCCTGATATTTATAACCAAAAGCCTAAAATCCTCTCGATTTCACAATCACCACAAAATACTCTCTCTCTCTCTCTCTCTCTCTCTCTCTCTCTCTCTTTCGCTCATCCTTTTTGGTCGGAGGTTTGTTTTAGGCTGGATCGTATTTTATTTGGCCGGAGGTTTGTTTTGGATTGACGTTTGGATTTAAGGTTTGTTTTCCTTTTCGTTTTGAAAAAATCATTTTGTTTTGTAAATAAGTTTGGGTTTTTCACGTCTGCTGAAAATCATTTTGTTTTTAAGGTTTGTTTTGAAAATCATGTCTGTTTGACGACCGGAGTTTGGGTCTGTTTTGAAAATCATGTCTGTTGAAAATTATTTTGAAAATCATTTTGTTTTTAAGGTTTTGTTTTTCATGGCCAGAGTTTGGTTTGATGGCCGGATGTATTTTAAGGTTTGTTTTGGTCGGGTTTGATGGACGGTGGGTTTGTTGGCCGTTTTTTTTTTTTTACTAAAATTATTTTTTTTGTGAAAAACGTTTTATTTTTTGAAAATAATTTTTTAAACTGAATTCATTTTTATTTTCATATTTTTTCTGCTGAAATTTATTTTTTGACTGAAATCAGTTTTATTTTTATCTTTTTTTGGGCAGGAAATATATTTTTTGGATGGAAAACAAATTTCTTTTGTTGAAAATCATTTTTTTGGGTGGAAAACGTTTTTTTTCAAGAAATATATATTTTTTTGCAGCTGGAATTTATAATCAATTCTTTTTTTGGATTTTTTTTCTTGGGAATTTATTTTCTTCGTAGAAAACTTTTTTTTTTTCTTCTGGAAATAAAATTTTTAACTGAAAATCATTGTTTTGTTGAAAATCACAATTTAATTGAAATCATTTTTATTTTTAACTGAAATATGTTTTCTTTTGTTGAAAATCTTTTTTCTGGAGGTTTTTTGAAATCCGTTTTTTAAAATCATTTATAAACAGTTTTTTAAAACTAAAAATCATTTTTTAACATTATAAACAGTTCTTAACCTTTTTTAAGCATTATTAATAACATATTTTATAAATGAATATACTTTATAACATACTTTATTGAAAATCATTTTATTTGGTTGAATATACTTTTTTAAACATTATTATAAAAATCATTTTTAAACATCATTATAGAACATATTTTGTTAAATATTTAAACCTTATATATATATATATATATATATATATATATATATATATATATATATATATATATATATATATATACAATTTCGAAAACAGTTTTTACTAAATAGTTTTAATTAATATTAAACAATTTTTATTAAACAGTTTTAATTAAACAACTTTTATAAATATTAAACATTTTATGCTTTAATTTCAAGGGCAAAAATGTCATTTATCATGTGAGAGACAATTGTTAAAGAAACGGTCAAATGAGTCAACTAACGGTTTCAGTTAGTTTTGGACCCAACGAACTAATACGGAAACTAGCGTACCCCAAGAACAAAATATTATAAACAAACGTACCACAAATAGTAAATCCCCAAAAAAATGACGAGTTGATGCAAATGAAAAAATCAAGAATTTAAGGCTTGATATGCAGTCAGAGGCTATATGCAATTAGGGGCTATATGCAATCAAGGTTACATGGCTAGAGGGGGCTTATGCAATCATGGACTATTCATGCAAGTGATGTTCTATTATATGCAAGTCCCACATCGGTTTGGAGAGGCGTTGTGCTTCTTATCCCCTTCTATAAATTGCCTTCCAATGCCAACACTCCTTTTAAGTTGGGCCGCTATATTTAGCGGCCAATTGTCTCCGAGCTTAATTTTTTTCATTTAACATCATTAATTTTGTCAAAAAAAGTTGATAAGATAATAATGATGTAATGTTAGTATGTTTTTTGGTTTTTAAGTGAATTATTAATATATGTTCACACGAGTTGGCTATGCTGTAATGAGCAGGCCTAGAGATTTTTTTTATTTACTTCTCTTATTTAAAAACATTTGGTAATTATTGAAAAAAAAAACGATTTTACTGCAAATCGCGTGGTTTGACTTTGGTTTAAGTTACCTTGTACTGAGCGGTAATATTGGTAATTTCGGTATTAGCAAATTAAAGTCGGTTCGGTATTGGTAAACTTTATTTACCGACCAATACCCAGCCCTAGTTTTCATGCTCAAAATTATAAATGGGTTGTGCTAATTGCACTTTTATTGTTTCTTCTCCGCACCACATAATGCTTAAAAGTTGCATTGTTTTTAAACAGTAGTGTTGTAGTGCCAAAATCGGGGTGCCACGACACAATCTTTTATAAATGGAGAACAATTAACATGGAAATTAAAGCAACAAAAAGTTGGGATTTAATCAATTAAGTGCATACGTGAATTGTGCATCCACATAGCTTCAACCTCAATTTAAGAGGTCAATTGTTAAAACAAACTTCAATTTTAATGCCATCAAGGTTCAATATACACAGCTTAAGAGTAAATTGCTAGGAAACTAGACCTTGCTAATTTCATCAATTATTTTGATGAGACCTTGGGATACAATGGATCAAGAGAATTGCAAAACTAGTACTCGTTTGGAAACACCCCTATGGCATGAATCCAAACTTATACCGGGCCAAATATAACACGAGAATAATAGTGCAAGAAAAGTATGCACAAAAGACAAATTTACGCGGTTTGATGAATTTTTATTTACGCGGTTTGATGAATTTTTTCCACGTCAACAACTCACACAACTTTACTATAGAATTAATTGAGATTTTTATAGACTCCATGTTAGCTCACTCTTGCACTCTGTCTTTTTCTCTTGTTCATTGCTACACTCTGCAATGTTTTTGTCGAATTTCCACACCAAATTTATAGGCCAAGGCATGGGTCACAGCATTCAATTCTGTGCATGACTAATAGAAGTCTAATGAGGACCTTCTAGTAGCTTAAAGGTGTAAAAGGGTAGCCCACACTTGGACCGTAATTCACAAGCTTTGCCTGTTGCCATTATTTCTTCATAATTGTTCACACTTCAACAATCTCCCACTTAAAGACTAATGAAAGAAAAACACTTATTGAAATGTCGTTGCTCTTCCTCTATAAGTGAATTGTGTGTGAAAACTCATCTTTTAATGGCAACATCCACTGAAATTAAGCACAATTCTAGTTTATCTATAGTTGTGGTCTTGGTGAACATGTCAGTTGGATTCTTCTTTCATTGGATCTTCTCAAGAGTTGTCACATCATCATCCAAAATTGATATAATGAAATGAGAATGAAGTTTGATTTGCTCACCTGATTTATAACACTCTGACTACCACTGTGCAAGATATTCATCACGTGCTTGAATCCCAATTCTACTAACAATCCTTGTAGCCAATCATTTATTTTCTAGCCTTTATTACAGCCACCTACTATGCTTTTGTAGTAGATGATGAACATATCTTCTGAAGTTTTGAAGCCCAGCTAACATCAGTAGTACCCATCGTAAAACTGTAATTAGTAGCGCTCCTTTCACGATCTACCTCACAAGCAAAGTCAATGTCTACATATCCCTGCAATATATTCTCGCCTCAATTGAAGCATAATCATTTATCACTAGTACCTCATAAATATTTGAGTATCCACTTCACGTCCTCCCAATGTTATTTTTTGAGGTTCGTTATGAACCTGATCACGGATCCCACTTTGTGAGCAGTATCTGATATCGTGCATACCATGGTGTACATTAATTTTCCAATGGATCAGGCATATGGAACCTCATCCATGTAGTTTTTCTCTTCCCCCGTCATTGATTGGTCCTTAGATATTCGTAAGTGACTAACCAATGGTGTACTAGCTTCCTTTGCATCAATTATTTAGAACCTTCACGCAATAAGATCGATGCATTTTGCCTAAGAGAACGGAAAAATACCATGTTCTTATCCCTTTTTTTATCTTCATTCAGAGTCTACTTCGCTGCCCCCAAATCCATCATGTCAAACAAACTCATCGATTGATTCTTCAAGTACCTGATTTCATTCATATCCGAGTCTACCACTAGTATGTCATCAACATATGGTAGAAAAATTATGTGACTAGACTGAAATCTCTTGATATAGTAATAATAAATAGCGCTTCACTTGTTGCAGCTATTCTTTTGCATAAGCCCGTCAATTATCTTGTACCACTACCTCGGAGCTTGCTTTAGACCATATAAATCCTTCCTTAGCTTGCACGCTAGCTTCTTATAAATAGGTTAACCCTCTGGTTGGTGCATATATATCTCTTCCTCCATCACCATGGAGGAAATAAGTTTTGATATTTAATTGCTTAAGGTGTTCCACTGCAACAATGCTTAAAACTGACTAAATGTGACTGAATGGTAATCAGTTTCCCAACTAGTAATTTTTTTAATAATTCACTTAAAAACAACACAATCAAAACTTTGACTGAATGTGACTAAATGACCAACCTTTCCACTGTGAGTGACTCACTGTGCACAACCGCAAAGGAGAGGCAACATGACTCCTCTCATCTCTCCTCTCCAAATATTTTCAATACTTCCAACTTTAGGTAAGGCTTTACAGTTTATACAGTTTACAACTCCTTTCTTCAGTCTAGTTGAATTTCAGTTAGTTGTGTTGGTGCCTTTTAATTGAATTGGTTAATTTGGTAGAACTTTTGAATTGAAATAACTGAATAGTTTGCTTATATTGAATATGGTGAAGTGCTTTAAATAGTTCTTATTGACACACCATTGATTCTTTACCCAATTTCAATTTTGGTCAGTTTGGTGAGATTCAATTTATTTAATAGTTCAGCTGTTTGCCTAATTTAGTTAATATTAGGTTCAGTTCAACCATCTAGAATTTTAGGTTCAATTTGTTCGGTTCTTTAATACTTAAATTTTGGTTGTGGTTCAGATTGTTCGGTTACTATTACTCAATTTCACCCAGAGGTGTCAATTGTCACATCATACTAGTCAATCCTAAACTACTAAACCTATCGAATCCGAGTCCCGTTAATGTATCGTGTCAATTTTCCACCCTACCCCCCACCCACCAAAAACCAAGATTGAAATCTTGGATTTTTCATTGGGTGCAAGACTGGAGGGGTAGAAAATTAGAAAGATGGAGTAAGAACTGGTATACTTGATTAAGTTCCTCGATGAATCTGTTGGTTAGAGATTCCACCAACCTGGAAATTCAATCATTAGCCTAACCAACATCAGTTCCCATCCAGCATCCAGCGCTTTTAGTAGCTCAGATTCATGATGAAAACATTGCATTCTCTTGAACTCCTCATTCGCTTCATGGGAAATTGCTGGAAAGATTATATTTAGAACCCCTCTGACCTTTGACAAAGCCTAAAGAAGCTATACTCTGTGTTTCTAAAGCAGTATACTGAGTGTTTCTAAAGCAAACTTGTTAAGCTTAGATAATAGTCTAATAAACTTCTAGGTGAAGCAAGCAAGCAAGACACTTAATTTGCTCAACAGCCCTAAATTCTGATACGCTTCTCACTTAAATTGAAAGCAACAATTCTCAAAACATTAGCTATCCTTCCTACGTATGATGTAACCTAGATAACTGATAAGCCACAAGCCACAATAAAAAGATAAAAAAAAAACAAGGTAGACACGAAGTAAAAAACACGGGAGAATTTGAGGGAAGATCTAGGAGATTTTCTCATAAGACGTGGAGAGAGATACAGGTGAAAAAATTCATGTTACTTGAAATAAAGCTAAAAAGACAAAAGGATAGCGAATTCATGTTGCTCAATATCCAATAATGAAGCAAGACCTAGATTTATTCAAATGTCCAGAAAATAACATGTAATGTTGAAAGAAAGATACCAGCGTGAACAACAGAACTTCTGTTTTAATAGTAAAATCCTATTAGAAGATGCACAGATGTGGGGGCGACAAGGTGCGGGTGCGGCGATTTGAAAAATCTCAAATAAGTAGGATTCGGGTGCGTTAGGAAATATAATAAAAATAAAAATAAAAATATAAATAAAAATATATTATAATATTCCTCAATTTTATGTAGATTGTACATTAGGTTATATACAAATTAATAACTACTTTTATAAATCTCCAACATAAAAATTGGACCATAACGAAAAAGATTTAAGTGATAATATTATTCTTGAAAAAAATCTATTCTCAAACAACTTCCCACTACTTAATCTCAGCTTTCGTAAAATCTAGCCATGTATCTAACTTTCGAAAACCACTCATGTAAATCATTATGGAACTATTATTCAGTGTCACCACTCGAGGTCGAAAAATGTTGAAGGTTGATTTGCAATAACACAACAATGTTGAGCCCGAGGATCCACATCAATAAAATCCACGTCAATGATTTTCAATTCAATATGTAGGCTTCTAACCCTCGAATCTCCATCTTTGGCCAACTCTCACCCTCTTTCCTTCTCAAAGTTCCATCCAATCTAGACTATATATCCTCATAATTTCACAAAGGACGTTGATAAAAAAAATACCAGAAAAATTGGATGACCTGAGAATTCTTCACTAGAAAAATTAAAATATTTAAAGAACCTATGAAGAATCCGTAATTAAATTTAATTAAAATAATTGGACACTCGGTGGGTGCGAATTGGAGGAGAATCGGCTGAGAATCACACCCGTTTCGGGTGCGATTCGGATTCATTTACCATTTTGAAGAATCAGTGCTTCATATCTAACGACATAAATTATATTCCAAAACAACACAATCAAAACAACTATTGACCAAATCACACATGGGAGCACAAGCTAATACAGGAACATATACAACGTAGCCTCAATATTGGGAGCCACAATACATCACAAGAAGTTCAAGAAATCAAATGGTTTATAAACTCAACCATAAACCACACCTGTATGTATGTATGTTCAATTTTTAAAGAATAGAGCCACACAATGACAAGTATTCAAAATCACAATCTAACCTGCAAAGAACTAATTTTATAGCTTGCCATCTGCCAGATGCATTACCAGAAGTTGTATTGATTACACTGCCGCAAAGACGAAAGGTCATATGCCGCTTAGCAGTCTGCCCCGCAAATTGTTCTTTTTTCCGAACAAAACAATAGTGTTGATTTCATATCATGCAAAGAATTAACCAAAAATAGCCCTCTACTACCATGAACTACATGTTATTTTAATTGTTGCCAACAACAAAATCTAAACCACAAAGTTCAATTAACAATGTTTCATGTAAAGGAATTTGAATTCACCATACCACTTAAAGATTGAGTCAAATACATGCAAAATTCAGAAGAGATCAATACGATCGTCGCATCATTTTCTTTGGCTTCTTCACATAACTAAGCCTGATTTTCTTAAGACGTCTCCTCTTCCTCGCCATTTTCTCAGGCAACGTCTCCCGTTTCTTCTCCTTCTTCACAACCATAGGTTTCTTAATAAATCTCGGATCCAACTTATACTCTTTGGGTTCCACGGGAATTCCACTACTTTCAGCTTCTTTGTACAGAGCATTTGCTTTGTCCACCTTGCTGTGAGCACACAACTTCCCCATCAACAAATCATAAGTCTTAATCCCAGGCTTACATCCATCCTCCTTCATCTTTGCAAAAACACTCATAGCATGATCAACCCTCTCAATCCCACACAAAATTTTCAAAAATTCATAGTATGCCTTCTTATCAAGAGCATCGCCAAACCCCGCAGATTTCATCCTGTCCATCATCTCGTCCCCCTCTCCCACCCTAGCAGCTTGATACAAACTCCTAATCAGAAGAAGAAATGTTGTCTGGTTAGGATAACATCCCCACTCCCCCATTCTATGAAACAAATTCAACGCATCCTCTGTTTTCCGAATCTTACACAAATTCGTGATCAACACATTAAACGTCTCCACATTTCGCGGAACACCCGCGACATCCATGTCAACCAACACCTTTTCTGCCTCGGACTGAAGGCGAAACGGGTCTTTCTCCCTACAAAGCTTACACACGCAATCAAGAATAGAATTATACGCGAGGCAACCAATCTGAAAACCACCACGATACATCTCCCCGGCTAACCTCCTAGCCTCATCAAGCTTCCCATCCACACACCACCCCTTAATCAACAAATCACACACATGTTCATCAGGAAAAAACTCATTCGCCAAATCAGTCACCATTTTCTCAGCATAACTAGCAAAGCCGTGTTGACAAAGTTTGGACACAACCAATTTGAAGGAATCACGGTCCCTAACAAAGCCATAATCCTCCTTCATTTTATCAAAAAAAGAGACCACTTGTGTAGGTCTACCCGCTCTAACCAATCGATCTATTGAGGATTGTAACGTTTTGGGGCCTACAATGCCACGTCCATCTATTAGAATTTCATGTGTCGCTTTGAAATCTTTCCGGCGGCCAAAGTAATCGACGAAATAGGAGAAGGTTTCGTCTGTGGTTTTGAAATTATTTAGAACCCATTTGTGAAATTGTAGAGCTGTACGGCCAGCGTTAGGGGAGAGATCGAGTGTGCGGAGGATGAGTGAAGGGGTTAAGGTTACGTGGGAGAAGCTGAGGTCTAGAGAAAGAGAGTCGGGCTGTTTGAGAAGCTCGGAGGAGAGAGAATGGGCAATGCTTTCTGTGTGAGATGAAAAGGGTTTGAAGGACAGAGAAAAGGGTAGAGAGAGAGAGTTTTGGTGGTGGGGAGGAGAGAGGGAGGATTGAGGGTGGAGATGTGTTGTTGAGGAAGAGAAACACCGACGTACAAGGGTACGGAGATGGAGTGGCGTTAAGGGTCTTGGCATTTTCATTGTTTCCACACACAGAGAGAGAGAGAGAGGCGGAGTGACAATTTCTCTACGTTTCAAGCTACCTTCATACTGGGTATTGCTTCCAAAACCTAGGAGCACTGGTACTAGTACTACACGGATGGTTACAAGATGACTAATGTGGCCTCTTTTTTTTTATACTTAAATAGCACTCAAAAGTAAAATGAAAAAATATTTTTTTATATATTTAAAATTAATTTTTTATTGAATTCACATTGTAAATAAGTGCATATCTTATAATTATGAAATTTTAAAAAAGAATAAAGAAGAAAATTTAATTCTAAATAGGTGAAACATATTTTACCATATTACTTTTCACCGCATTGAAAAATATTTTACTCCAAATCAAACGGATCGTAAAAGTAATTCTATTTAGGTTGCGTTTGTTTTTTTATCTGAATCTGAAGTCTGAATCTGAAATCTGAAAACTGAATCTGAAGTCTGAAATCTGAATCTGAAAAATGTGTTTGTTTTTACGTCTGAATATACTTCTGAATGAATGTATTTAGACTGATTCAGACTTCAGATTCAGACTTCAGATTCAGACTTCAGACCTAACTCTACCTCTTAATCATTAAGAGGCAAATATGACCGTTAACCTCTTAATCATTTAAAAAAACAAACACTTTTTGATACCTCTTAAGTCTGAATGGTTCAGATTCAGACTTAAGAGGTAAAAACAAACGACCCCTTAGTCTCCATATGGGCACAAATGGTATAATATGGATGGGTCAAAACGAGTGAGGCCCCCAAAACAGGGTCGATGCACGAGTCGGTTCGGATAACCCGTATCTCTCTTTTTTTCCCTTTTTTTCACAACAAATCATTTAAATCACAAACCTTTTTTTCCAACAACCCATCTAAACCATAAACCAGATAATGTTTTTTTAACACCCCGCTTATTTAAATAACGAGTGATCAGTCCTCTACTAAAATAAAATAGGAATCTCGGATTGGCTCATTTTTTACATCACTATTGAAAACCACATTAATTACCTATTAAACCCAGTGTCAATTTTTAAAAACTTAATAAAACTTTTCATCATACAAAATACCATTTCAAATGATTTAAATACACATTCACCATACGAATGAAATAAATGCAGAGAGATACACTAAATAAATTAACCGAAAAATTCTTGGTAAATCCCAATACAATAATCCGACTAAAACTGAAATAATGTAAAGTCTGCATAAAGTAAAGACTGTCCAATAATGGGTGACATGTCCTGAATAACAACTGAAATGAAATCTTATCTAGGAAGCAAGGATGGATACTTGGTACCAAGAACTCTGGATACTTATCCCGCACGGCATCCTCACATTCCCAATCAATTCATGACTATATACACTAACGGTACCATCTAAATTGAAGGTCTACTCACTACGGCCCAAAACTAGCGATAAGTCTCTTTAAATCATTGTATGTCAATATACTACGTCATTCCTAATGTCTCTCCTTGATGACATCACACAAAATACATCGTAAATATGTTGTAAATGCTCAAGTAACACTACACCAAAATGGCCAAAATGTCACCTTTCAGCCGGCCACCCTTGTTACGGTCATTGACCGTGACAACAAACACGCGTTTTGTGCAATCAAGGACCTTGACACGACCGTGATAATTTCTGCAGCAAAAAAAGCCCTAGGCTTCTTTTTTCCCACCGTTTTTTTATTTTTCCTCTCTCTCTCTCTCTCTCTAAGGTATTTTTTTCCTCTCTTTCTCTTTCATTTCTATATGGGTGTGTATGTGTGTAAATATATGTGTGTGTATGTGTGTGTGTGGTGGTGTGTGGTGGGGAGGGGGGCAGGGGGTGGGGTGGGGTGGGTTGTGTGTGTGCAGGTGTGGTGGGGGTGGGTGAGGGGGGCAGGGGTGTGGTGGGGGGAGGGGGCAGGGGGTGGGGTGTGTGTGTGCGCGCAGGTGTGTGCGTGTGTGTGTGGTGTGTGTGTGTAGTGGGGCAATTTTAACAATTGTATAGCTTTAATTGTAATTTTAATTGTATAGTTTTAGATGAAAGTAAATTAATAATTAGTGCCAATTTCATATGAAAGTAGGATTGCCCCTCATTGTAAATTAGTAAATTAATAATTGTATACTTTAATTGTTAGTTTAATTGATGAAATGAATTAATTGAGTAGATGAATTAGAAGAAGTACGGGATACACATTTGTTGTTGGATTATTTTGTTTAGTAAATGTTGGGTTGGTTAGTTTTAAAAGTGGTATGACCACTGGATTATTGTCCATATGGGGTGGGATTTTTCAACTTTTTTTGAAAATTACTTTGTATATCGAACAATATATATATAGTATGATAATTAAATGAAACATACTTGAAATTAAATATAGTGCACATAGATACTAGTCTTCTAGTTCTTATGCGTACGCAATAGCCCTTAGACCCGTTCGAGAGTCATTACCCCTGTAATGAGATCTCTCGAATTGTCCCGTTTAGACAGTTTGAGACTGTATAATTTCTGTATAATATTCTTAGTGGCTTAAAGTTGTTACTTTTGGAGGAAGTTCTGTAGTCGTATCTTAATGTTCTCTGGGTACATACTAGATTGACAAGTGTGATTGTTATTTCAATTGATCAATTGAAATAACACTCACACTTGTTAATCTATGTCGTGTACTTGGAGAACTACGGGGATATGCTGTCGAATTTTTTCAAATCGTAACAATGTTCATGAGTTGTTAAGTATATTACAGAAAAATGCGGTCTTGAATGGGATAGGACCACTCACCCTTTAGAGGAGATGGAGGAAATAGAAATTTCTATTATAAATTGAATTTGAATATAAATAAGACATAATTAAATGAAACATACTATAAATTTAAGTTTTGTTTACCTTTAATATGTGATTAGTTGTGGTAGCTGTGATGGGATATCCGAAATACAAAGAGTGGATGGGTGAGACAAATAGAATGGGGGATGTGTTTCGCAGAGGTGCTAATGAATTTGTGAAATATGCAAAGAGATGTCATAATGATGAAGAGTTTCCATGTCCGTGTGTTAGGTCAATTGTCCAACACGCGCCAAAGAGTCTAAATAGTAGTGTGAATGACTTGGCAGCTCCTACCGAATACTCAACTCAACTCAACAAAGCCTTTTTCCAATTATTTGGGGTCGGCTACATGAATCCTATTTTTTCATTCCATTCTGTCCAGTGAAATATCTTCGATTAAACCACATGATATCATGTCCTTTTTTATAATATCCCGCCAAGTTAATTTAGGCCTACCTCTACCCCTTGGGTTACCATCAATACTAACTAAATCAATCTTCCTTATAGGAGCATCCATGGGTCTACGCTTGACGTGTCCAAACCATCTAAGTCGATTTTCTCTCAATTTATCTTCTGTAGGAGCTACTTTTACCGTTTCACGAATTTGTTCAATTTTAATTTTATCCTTTCGAGTTTTACCACAAATCCATCTTATCATTCGCATCTCCGCCACACTCATTTTCTGCACATTTTGTTTCTTAGTTGCCCAACACTCTGTCCCATATAACATGGGGGGTCTAATGGCCGTCCTATAAAATTTTCCTTTTAACTTCAAAGGTATACGCCTATTACACAGAACGTCGGTCGCACTTCTCCACTTAACCCAGCCTGCTCTAATCCTATGCGTAACATCATCACTAATATCTCCATCTTTTTGTATAATCGATCCTAAATAACGAAAATAATCATTTCTAGGTATTCTTTGACCCTCCAATTTCACCACATCTCCATTTGTCCTCCTATTACTACTAAAATTACACTCCACATATTTTGTTTTAGTTCTGCTTATTTTAAATCCTCGTGTTTCTAAAGTTTCTCTCCATAATTCCATTCTAGCATTTATCCCCATCTTAGTCTCATCGACTAAAATAATATCATCTGCAAATAGCATACACCATGGCACCTCATCTTGTATTTGTCCAGTCAACTCATCCATATACATTTTTTATGATGACCCGAATTTGAAATAATTTTTTAATTTGTAATAAATATTCCAATTTGTAACGAAACATCCATTTTTAATGCTTTTAATTGATTTGCACTTTATCATTTTCACTCTTGTGTAGTGTGCGTGTGTGGAGAGGAGATTAATACATAAATATTCCAACTACATCTAAGTTTTGTTTATACTAATCCATGAATATACGCTTCTTACCTTTAATAAATGATTAGTACATAGTTATTTGGGGTGTCCTATTTGTGGAGAGGAGACTGAATCTCTTCGTCTATCCGAACACTAAGAAATGTCATAATCCTATGGAGTGATGCTCTGCAAATTCCTCCCAACCGTTGTGTAGCCAAACATCACCAGTTGAAGTTGTCAATTCCACCTTCATCACCAGTTGAAGTTGTCAATTCCACCTTCCATAAGGTGGAATTGACAACTTCAACTGGTGATTTTTGGCTACACAACGGTTGGAAGAAATTTGCAGAGCATAACTCCATAGGATTATGGCATTTTTTAGTGTTCAAATATGAAGGGAATTATATTGGACACAATTGTTCGGGGTACATTAGTTGGAAGGAGGTGTCATATGAGCTCGAGTTAGCTGTTTGGGTGGCACTACATGTAATGTATTTATATTTATATTTATATGAATATTTCAATTTCAATTTCGATTTAGATTTATATTTTAAGTTAGCGGATACTAATTTTACTTTATTTTATTTCAGGGGACAGGGAGTGGCTCTGGGGGTAGGCCACATAGGCTCGATACTTATGTGGCTCTTCGGACGAGAAGGGAAGGATAAGGAGGTGTCCCCGAGCGTCGTGGTACAAAATCTCTTTTCCAGCTAAATAGTTTGTAGATTTGAGATAATTGATGGTGATGGTGATGTTGTTTCTTCTTAAATAGTTTATATTTTAAATGTATATTTGCATTATCTCTAGTTTATTTGGATATATGATGTTTGAACAAGTACAACGTTGCTATAACAGGTACAAATATACTGCTGAGCAGTGACAGTGGCCATACTGTCCAGCAGATTTTTTTTAAATTCTGCCCAGAATTGTCATGGTCATTGATCATGACAAGTCCTTGACAAAAGTTATCACGGACCTGTCACGGTCAATGATCGTGATAATTTTTTTAAATATGGCAAGGCTTTGTCACGGTTATTAACCGTGACTAAACTTGTCACGGTCATAGACCGTGACAGGACCATGACAATTCTAACGCCCTTGTCACGGTCACTGACCGTGACACGTCCGTGAGTAAAAAATTATCTCACCCCGAATTATCACGGTCATGGACCTTGACAAGTTGAACTTGTCAAGGTCAATGACCGTGATAATTAGGCAGATTTGGTGTAGTGTAAGATGAGCTTATACACTATTGGCTCTATCACTTAATAATGAGGAAAGTCCCCACATCCCTAGGTGACAACCTCCCTTCTTCCCAAACCGCATAACTCCTTTCATGGGAGACACCTGCAATAACACCAGACCACTCATATCAGACTTCAAATATCTTCGGTTCGCAACAACATAACTCTTCTGACGTTCCTGAACTACCCGAAAATAACTCTTAATTAACTTAATACTTGTCGACGAACCCTGAATCATGCCCGGTACAAGAAGCTTGTTATCCCCCACCTCTAACCAACCAGAGGGCAGATGACAAGGTCTCTCATACGAAGCCTCAAAAGGCACCATGCCAATAAAAAAACTAATACGAGTTATTACACATAACTCTACCAATAGTAATTACTCCTCTCAATTACCCTAAAAATCTAGAATACGTATCCCTCGTATATCCTCCATTATCTTAGTCACCCATCCCGTCCACCCATCAGTCTACAGGGGATAAGCCTTTCTCAAACGCAACTACATCCCCATTGCCTCCTGATAACCCTATCAGAGGTGGGACACACGGACCTTATCTTGATCCACAACAATGTTGGGCGGCACTTCGTGTCGGCTCATTCTCTATCTATAATAAAATGTTGGGCACAATGCTCGATGGTTTAACTCACCCAAATCAGTAATAACTTCTCCATCTCGGTTAACCTATCCCAAAATCTCAAGGAAAATCTTAACCTCTCCACGATGTTGGTAATTCAAAACGAACTCCGTCAGTTTGCCTATCCATTCCGTCACTGGAATCACCAAGTATAGCAAAACTCTAGTTGGTCACCTAGGACCAATATTTTCCCATCTAACGACTGGTGCATCTAGAGACAAACTTTGATATGTCTCGCTCCACACCGACCCATACGTTTTGTAACCCACGTTGGGTGGTATATCTTACTCCCCTTCCCGGGGTATGCCAAAAACCTTAACCCATGCGTCTGCTCCAAAATAGCGCACTTTCGTCCTTCTTGCCTAGTAAAATCAATATCTCGTTTATAAGCAAGCCACCCTCAAAGCTTGACTGATTACGACTCCGCTTTATTTTTCAAAACTATTGGATCCTCCCATTGGTAAGAGAGATCCCGACACATTCCAACCCAATTACTTATAATTAAGTTTGAAAGTCAAAGTGAGTCAAATCATAATTACTTTAATTAAACCATAAACACGAGTATCCTTTTTTAGTTATTAACATGAATCAATAAAACTAAAAAAAATCACAATTTTAAAGTAATTATGCTTATTAAAACTTACTGAAAGGATAAGTAGGCTTAAATTACCACATTTACGTTTGACCAAAATCATGATTTTATGCATCCCTGCTTAACCCCACCGACCTACTAAATTTGGCAGTGATATCACAATACTCGAAAAATATAAACATAGGAACAGTGAGCAAAATAGCTCAGCGAATGCATCTCTACCACACTATTATATAAAATTAAATACAATAAATCATATTCCGGTGATGATATATGTATACTTATCTGGATCATTCATAAAGAAAGACAAATTATATACTTATCCGTCTCATTCATAAAGAATGAATAATTATATACTTATCCGAATCATTCATAAAGAATGATTGGCTCATTCGTAAAGAATGACCACCTTATCTGAGTCATGATTCACATATCCTGTTTGCAATAGACGATTCTCCCCCATTCCAGGTCGAAAACTAACCTCCCATTTCGATAAACTGAAATGAACAGTTTTATATTCATAACATTATGATCATATCAATAACCATGCATAAATGCATCTTACCAATGAGTAATATTTTGAGCTTATCCATAGCCATGTATAAATGCATCTTACCTGTGAGTACACTCACCTTGGCCACTTAATAGGTTTTTCCCTTGCCTTTGTCTCACATGTATTCAATCGTTTCTCCTTCCCTTCCTAAGAACCCTTGGATACATAAGCGTATTTATCTCTCGATTATCTTCCTTAACCATTTACTAATTCACCCTAACCTCTCTTTCTTTCATAGAAAACCTCAACCCACTTGAAATTATGATATAAATTAAGAATGGAGGAGAATTTAAGGTCTTTAAGTCGGCATAAGGGCACCTCCCCTTGGTCCAATCAAAATATAACATGTGGCGCCATATATGACAAAATATCATTTAAAGCTAAATGACCACTTTACCCCATGTTCGTAAAAGACGATATCTTCACACTCGAATATCTGTTTGACGCACCGTTTATTGTGTTACAAGCCTAACTCATATATCTACAACTATTTAGTTTTTACCTTGAGTCAGTTTTTATATTATAATGGTCAAAACTAGTCTTTAACATGCACATTCCTACCGAAAACTTTAAAAAAAAATTATTTGTAACTAATTCGATATTTGATAATTTATGAAGGTAGGATCAAACAAAACATAATAACTTAACATTATATACACTAATACCGCATTATCCATATCACACAAGGTAAGCATGATTTAAACATAATTTATCATAATTATATTCGGGTTGTCACAACTTTTCCCCCTTAGAAAATTTCGTCCTCGAAATTTAGGATGAATTTCACTTACCAAACAATTGGGGATATTATTTCCTCATGATATCTTCCCTTTCCCAAGTTGATTTTGTAATTTCATGGATCCTCCACAACACTTTAACTACGTGACTAACTTTATTCCCTAATACTTGTTCTTTACGATCACGAATTTCCATCAATTTCTCGATGTACGACAAATCTTCTTTCATAATATCTCGAGTTTCTTTATCATTTACATGTAAGGATAATCATCTAATGATTTCTTATCAATGAAAATCAATTCCCAACACATATAATACGTCATACCTTTATATATGTATGTCGAACATTCACATATAGTAAATTATCAGTTGTATCATCATATATTCAAAATAAGTGAACATTATTAACAAACCTAGTATTATTCTTTACATTTATCCCATCATTCCTATAGTTTATCCTTATCGTCGTGTAATATTTCAAATCATAATTATCATATTATGAGACTAGCTTATTACACAACATATTTCCCTCTTCCATCCAACACCGAATACATGTGTTTAACTTTAACTACTTTCGTATCATTTGTGAAGTTTAAGAGTATATTAAATAGCATCCTTACAATTTCTTAATATAAATATAGCCTCACTACTTTTCATATACCGAAACTGAACAATCATTCATTAAATGTTTATTTTTAACCAAGATTTCATATTCACCTTCATGTATATTGTGCAGTCATGCACTATGAACTCAATATAACTTCTCACTACATTCCCTTTTTCAGTATCATTTAATTGTTCATTAACTAAACATACAATGACCTTAAAAAGTCATTTATCCAACACAATAACTTTACAATCATAATCTCATCCCAATCCTTATTAACATGATATTCTTATGCAATATCATTAATACACTCATCTTACCCGTTTGGTAACATGGATGTTAAACGTAACATCACCACTTAAAACTTCAACCACACTTACCAAACCTATAATACATCTCGACCTATTATATGTCGTATTTCTTTCAAATAACTTGTACACATACCTTAATATATCACATTATGGTATCTCACATAGCACATTATCCTTACACATACTTCTTTGTGACGCCGTATAATGTCAATCATATTCATTATATGTTACACTCTTAATGATAACACATACGTACAATGACAAATACAACTCAATATCCCTCAAACTAGTTATCGATATTCAAATCCAACTAGCATCTTTATCATACTCATACATTATTCCTTATTCATCATTAGTTAAATTTTAGATCTCATTTATTTATTAAATGTGAAAATCTCATTTAGCCCCAATTATATTTCATCAGAAAGCCATTACACCCCATCATATTTCATTTATATTTCACCATGGCCATATCCCATTAGGTTTCGAGTTTAAGTATGTAACACCCCGTGTTTTATCAATTAATTATTTTAATTAATTTGGAGAAAATTAAATTTTGTATTTAATTTTTTGTAATAATTAAATATGTTGGTTTTAATATTTAAAGAGGAGAATTTCAAGCGGAATTAAAATGGAGTTTTAATTGAATTTTTATTATAAAGAAGAGTCCTTAAAGCATAAAATTTTTTAAGAGTCCTCGAAACATAAAACTCTCTAGAAAAAATATATATATAAAAATATTCAACTCTCTGATCGAGCTGAAATTCTTTGTGCAGCTTCCTCTTGTCTTCAGCTACTATGCCTTTAAATTTCAGCCAATTCCAACGGTCTAATCATCTGAAATGTTGTTTTTAGTGTTCGTACCTGATTAGAACTATTTTCTTAATCAAACTCTTAATCCTTTATATATCACAACAAATTCGTGGCTTAGCTTTTGAAATCACTTTTTCATCAACTTTTCAACCAGAAGACCTCTCCAAAATTATTCCCTTTCATCTACAAACTTTAGCGCCAAACTTAATCAAGTGTTTGACTCAATATATGAATGCTCAATTGGTGTTTTCTCAAGATTGTTCAAGAACAACTCTTTACAAATTTTTGGAGAGGAATCCAATCGTCAACCCAGATTTTCTTCATCTAAATCACATGCATGAATAATTTATTCTTTTTCTTTGATATTATGCGTTTTAAGTGTTACCTAAACCTTTAATCATGTTTTTCTTAAAAGAGATTAGTGACTTAATTAGGAATAGTGATAACTAATTCTGGACTACTTTTATAAAATCTTTTAGTTGAATAATATTCATAACCCTTGGATATGTAGGATTGATGAGTGGATTTTGAGTTTTAATGGTGTAGGTGGCATGTAGAAAAATCCTCGTTTTGAATAAATGATTTCAGGGGAGTATAACTCATTGGAATTGTGTAGAGACTATGGAATTTGAAATTTTGTTATATAAATGATGAATCCACATGTTAATCAAATTAAAGTAATTAATGGGATAAATTACGTGACTATGACGATGTAATTATTAAATTGAGTTTTAATTAAATTGAACTATCATGCATAGATTTACATGTGATTATTTATGTGTGATTGTGCAACTTGTTGGTATTTTTAATTGATATCGTGACGAATGGTTGTTGGGTATTTTATGCTCTCCTTATATTTTAGGATGCCCTCTAGGTATGGAACTAGTGGGTAGGCCTTTAGATTATTTACGCCTTCTAGGTATGAGACTAGTGAGGGTAGATTATCACGATGCTATCATATCGGGGGTGGTTTGATTTTTGGTATTTTATCGTCGTAACGCTAGTCTAGGTATGCGACTAGGTCGAGATTCATATTAGAAATTCATCATATATATAGGGTAGGACGTATTGATGATTTGGGGACACTTAGGTATGGGACTAAGGGGTATATTTTAAGATCTCACATCGATTAAAAGGGTAGGGTAATTTGTTAACTGTAATTGAGAAATTGAGAATTAATGTCTAAGATAATAAGATGGGTATTAAAATATATTGGCGACATAATCAGTGAGGGCCGACCGTTTAAATGGGTCAGACGACGTTTTATGCCGTGTCGTGTCTGGAACCTCGTCAATCAACAGGGGTCGACAGTTTAAATAGATTAGTTGGCATTTTGACGAGGGGATGTGTATTTTGGTAGAGAGATCATCCGTGGCGGGAGGACCACTATAATGCATTTTTGTGGGAGTACCACCCGAGGCGGGAGGACCGCTATACCTAATAATTATTGAAGTAAGAATATTAAGCGGGAGAAACCGCGGTGATAAAATAAATTGAGAAAATGATAATTTGGGTTAATTTAATAAAATTAACACTTTGGGACTGGGGAATCTTTAAAATGATATTGGTTTGATTTTTATTAGAATCTTCGGGGTGGTTAATAATTTATTATTTCTCGCGTTTAATTATCTCGTAATAATTAAAATGTTCTATTGTGATATTTATTGTGTATAATTCTAATGTCTGGATTCACAGACCCCATTTGAGGGGAGTAGTGTGTATTCATGCTCAGGACTTTGACCTCGTCCGTTGACTAACATTTTCCAGGTATTAGTGCTGGAGTTTGCATAGGCTTTTGGGAGATTATCTTGGAAGTGTAGCTGAAGTTATTTTAGTTATGCTTAGTAGTGTAGATTAGTTCTCCATTCCTTCACATTTATATTGAGACTCAGTTTATGATTTTGGTGGGCCATTCGGTTTCACAGTTGTACGGTTTTATTAAGATATTCTTAGTTAGATTTTATTCTGTTTTGTATTATTAGAGATTGGGTTATTATTTAAGTTTAGCATGGTGATGGATCTTTTTTTTGCATAGTTAGTTATTATCATTTGGAATTGATTAAAATATTTATCTTGTGGATTGGTTTTATAATGTCTCATATCTGTCATATGCTGAGAATGGTATTTATTTACTCGCACCCGGCTTAGTTTTAGTGGCGACCGACGCTAGAATTAAGTGGGGTGTGACAGATGGTATCAGAGCATGGTCCCATGTCTCGTAGGTTATGAATCCGTTTAGCTTTCGCGTTACCGATCTTTGATTCCCTTTGTTGATTCGTACTCTCTAAGATAGTGGGTGGAGCATGCGCGTTAGCAGTACTTTTAGAGATAGGTTGTGGATATTAGGATGTTGTAAACTTTGAGCTTATAAATGATAATCTTGATGAGGGGAGACTTAGAGATGATTTTTTTGGAGATGAGAGTCATTATGGAGATTACTAGTTCACATGTTAGTTATTGTAAGTATTGATTTTGGCGATGTGAAGAAATTTGAGGACTTTAGTGTTTGGATGACTTTTGGAGATAGAATCGAGTGGTGATTCACGAGAGCACGTGGTACGCTATTATTTTCATATATATATATATATATATATATATATATATATATATATATATATATATATATGAAAAGGCTCACCTACATCATACTCTATACGTCATCCATACATCACATCTAGTTGTAGCCCCTTAAAACCCATTTTTTCCAAATTTTTTATTTTTCTCTTGAAATTAACCTTCCAATAAACCCATGTTCAAAAACTTAGGTCAAAATAAATTTTGTAACTATTTTTAAAAAATCCACCAAAAATTGCTCAAAATACCTTATTTATAAGGGTCTGCGCCAGCAGTTTTTTGTGAATTTTTTAAAAATAGCTACAAAATGTATTTTGACCTAATTTTTTGAATAAGGGTTGATTAGAAGGTTAATTTCAAGGAAAAATAAAAATTTTGAAAAAAAAGTTTCTTCGGGCCTAGAATTAGATGTGATGTATGGTGTGATGTATACATCATGATGTAGGTGAGCCTTCCTCTCTCTCTCTCTCTCTCTCTCTCTCTATATATATATATATATATATATATATATATATATATATATATATATACATATAGTATTTTCGATCGTGGGATTTTGTACGTATAAGATTGGGTGTGTGGCGCTCAATCGTGGTAGCTATGGGTAGGCATATATGAGCCTTATTTTATTTTGCACGTATATGCTTTGTCGAATTTCGAGGACGAAATTTCTTTACTAATGGAGAAGTATGTAACACTCCGTGTTTTATTAATTAATGTTTTTAATTAATTTGGAGAAAAATAAATTTTGGATTTAATTATTTTTAATAATTAAATATGTTGATTTTAATATTTGAAGAGCGGAATTAAAATCGAAATTAAAATGAAGTTTTAATTGAATTTTTATTAAATAGAAGAGTCCTTAAAACATAAAACTCTTTAAGAGTTCTCGCAACATAAAACTCTCTACAAAAAAAATATAGAAAAATATGCGACGTCGGATCTAGCTAAATTTTTTTATGCAGCTTCCTCTCGTCTTCAGCTACTATGCCCTTAAATTTTAGCCAATTCCAACGGTCCGATCGTCCTAAATGTTATTTTTAGTGTTCGTACCTAATTATAACTCTTTTCTTAATCAAAGGCTCAATCCTTTATATATCACAACAAATTCGTGGCTTAGCTTTTAAAATCACTTTTTCATCAACTTTTCAACCAGAAGACCTCTCCAAAATTTTTCCCTTTCATCTACAAACTTAAACCCCAAACTTAATCAAGTGTTTGACTCAATATTTGAATGCTTAATTGGTGTTTTCTCAAGATTGTTCAAGAACGACTCTTTGCAAATTTTTTGAGAGGAATCCAACCGTCAACCCAGATTTTCTTCATCTGAATCACGGGCATGAATACTCTATTCTTTTCCTTTGATATAATGCGTTTTGAGTTTTACCTAAACCTTTAATCATGTTTTTCTTGAAAGAGATTAATGACTAAATTAGGAATAGTGATAACTAATTCTGGACTATTTTTATAAAATCTTTTAATATGAATAATATTCATAACCCGTAGGTACGTAGGATTGATGAGTGGATTTTGGGTTTTAATGGTGTTGGTGGCATGTAGACAATCCCTGGTTTTGAATTAAATGATTTCGGGGGCGTATAACTCATAGGAATTGCGTAGATACTATGGAATTTGAAATTTTGTTATATAAATGATGAATCCACATGTTAAACAAATTAAAATAATTAGTGGGATAAATTGCGTGACTATGACGATGTAATTATTAAATTGAGTTTTAATTAAATTGAACTATCATGCTATAGAGTGGGGTTAAATGGATTAACTACCAACACTTTAATAAATTACCCCCCATATTTAATCAAATATTGATTAAATGATTATCGAGTTTTACTATAATCCCGGCCCTGTATACTCTGCATTTGATTAATTACACTAGACAATACTCTAGTAATAATTTAATTAATTATTTGAGATGCCACCACATATATTGTGACAAGTAGCACCATAAATATTGGACACTTGGCTCCACAGAAAAGATGACACATGTTAAGCCCACTTGGTCACTTTTACTATATAAAGAGGGCTTCCCCCTCATTTTGATGGATGATGGTCTTGGGGGCAAAGTAAGGAGAGGAAATATAGCTCTCCTTCCCCACGCACCTTTGGATCTCCGTCACGGATTTGATAGTGACGAACGAATTTTTATAGTTTCATTATACGGTATATGGGCGTTTGAGAGTCGGTTCGCCAGATTTGGCAGCCCCCATGTACCGAAACTACCAAGACTGGGCGTTCGAAAGGCGGCTCGCCGAAATAGGCACCCTCGACGCAACAAAACCACCAAAATCGAGCTCTATCCGTCGTACGTGTATGTTCATGAACAGACACAATTTCAGTTAACGTTCCAAATTAATTGTTAATAACCAACACTTCAGATTTAATGGTGTTTTAAAAAAACAACGAATAACGATCCTTATTAAACAATTAAAATTGTAGCATTTTAAACAATGTATCCAACCCAATTCTTCAGCCAAAATATTAAGTAAAATGCCCCCCAAAAATTTGTCCAACAAGATAATATCTACTTAATAAAAACTCAACATTCGGACATAGGCACAGATCGAGCTGGTTGGCGATGCATGGGTGTGGGCTTTTGGCTCAGAGCCGAATTCATGCATAGCGTAGTCCACCCCCCTCAAATGGTTAGGATACTCAAAGGGCATTCAAGACCTTGAAAAATTAGTGGGTATATATTATACCCAGTTTTTCACAATTAGCGTGTATGGAACAAACTTCCTACACTAATTACACCAAGTAGTTTATGAGCAAATGCATTTGAAGCCAAATTTATCATTAATGTTTTAAACAGTTTTGATTAAATGAATATACCACATTGTTTACCTTTTAAATGAAAACACATAAGTAAATTGACTGAACATTTTAGGTTGTGCCTCCCATATGAAGGCTCAAAGTTTACCAGTGTTGATTTGGTCACAACAATTATTGGGTGTACCCTAATTTATCCAATAATTCTCCACATGAATGAAACTTGTGTGAATAATACAAATCCACGTGAAGAAAAATTTATAAAGAGTATCACGAAAAATAGTTGCATCGGTAAATATATCTTTTGGATTAAAATCTTTCCTGTTAAGAGATTATCGGGTTTACTAGTCAATCAATGAACGTGATGTATTGATTTGACCAACCTTTTGATGTAAACTAAGATAATAATTTTCACATATCCCGTTTCCAAACATTCTTAGTTCTTATTGTTGTGCCCATTTTGAGTTTGGACACCTCTTTATTCCATTAGTGTGTTAAGTAATTTAGTTGTTACTTATTCTCATAGAAGTAACCCCTTCTCATTCACATTGGGATTTCTACAAAGAGTATCATATTAATACTCCCACTTGACCCGTATATTCAAGATAAATAAATAATTACAAACAAAGTTCGTACCAGAATAACTAAATGGGGAGATTTGTAAGGCAAGATTTATAATTGCTCATTATATTTTTAAATTTGACATTCAGATTCCTTGAATGACATTTGAGACGCCCAAATCTTTTATTTCAAATCTATTCTTCAGTATATGTCTGATAGCCTTAATGATATAGTTATTACTAATAATAATTAACATATCGTCTACTTAAAAACATAAAATGACATATCCCTTTCTAGTTCTGTTGACATAAACACATATCATGAAACTGTCTGAATTTATCACATTGTTAAATTTTTCATGCCACTATTTTGGTGCTTGTTTCAAACCACAAATTGAGTTGACAAGCTTGCATACTTTCTTCTCCTTTTAGGTAACAATGGAACCTTCTAGTTGTTCCATATATATTTCTTTATTTAATTCACCATTGGAAGAAGGTTTTTACATCCATATGATGTGTTACTACATTATGTATTGCAGCTATTGCAATTAACATATGTGTGGAAGTAATTCCTTTAATTGGTGAATGGGTGTCAAAATAATCAATTCTCTTATTTTGTTTGTAGTCTTTTATAACAACTCTTCCTTTGTATTTGTCAATTAATTCAACACCCTTCATCTTTCTTTGAATATCCATTTCCATCCTAAAGGTTTTGTTCCAGGTAGAAGACCTACAAATTTCCATGTATGATCTTACATAATGGATTCAATTCATTACTGATTACTTCCTTTAAATACAAAGCTATGGGAGTGGATAATGCATCTTTAACATTTTGAGGTTCGTCTTTTAACATGCATGTTAGGAAATTTCGACCAAGATATTTTGACGTCTTACCCCTTTATTATGTCTAGGTTCCTCCTCTCTATCATTTTCAGTAGACCCGTGGTCTATTATCTTTGAGGATCATTATGTGGAATCATGCATTTTTTTTACGAGAACTTGCTTCTTGTGCAGTTTTATATGGAAAATATCTTCAAAAAATGATGCATTCCTAGATTCAATAATTTTATTAACTTGAATGTCGGGAGTATAATATATATACACAAATAATTTATATGCACTACTATTATTAACATGACCAATGAAAACATAATTAATGGTTTTAGGACCCATCTTAGCCTTTTTAGGGTTATGAATAATTACTTTGGTAAGACAACCCATATTTTAAAATATCTATATGAATATTTATGACCTTTCGAAGATTCATAGGGTATTTTATATGCTTTCTTATAAATAAATGTGTTGAGAGTATAATTAGCAAAAAACGAGGCTCCCCCCACATGTTCTCAATCAATCAAAAACTTATCAACATAGAATTCATCATTTCCTTTAAGGGTCCATTTTGTGTTCACCAACACCATTAGATTGAGGAAAATAAGGAGCGGTAGTTTAGTGAAAATACCATTTTCATAATAAAAATCCTTAAATGGAGATTCATATTCACCACCTCTATAACTTTTTATAGCCTTAACCTGCTTGATAAGTTAATTATCAACTTTATTAATGTAATGTTTAAACATTTCAATTGCATATTTTTTCGTCATTAATAGGTAAACATAAAAATACTTAGTGCGGTCTTCCACAAAAGTAATAAAATAATTTTGAATGTTTTTAGTTTGAACATTTTTAAGCCACATATATCAATATGAATTAATTTTAGAGGTTTGATAATTCTTTTAACTGAATGAAAAAGTATTATAGTTAATTTAACTTCTATTCGTGTTTCACATTTATGATGTGTGTCAATGTTAAATTGAGAATTTAATTCTAATTGAATTAATTTTCTTAATGTGTTATAGTTAACATGTCCTAGTATACCATGCGACACATTCATAGACTCATGCATAAAAATAGATAGTGCTATTTTATTATTATTACAAATAATGTTTGGTACAACTGTCATGATGTCAAAATCCTTTATTCCTTAACACCAATCCGAAGATAAGATTTTTGGTAATGTCCAACACATGTAGCACATTATTGAGAGTGATTTCCTTTCCCTAAGTCATGTTCAACATGACTTTCGTTACTCTTTAACTTTGCAATTTACCATAAATAGTAGTTACCTATTTTAAATCGGTAGGTACGTAGTGAATAATTTATTTTTTGAGAAAATGTTGCGTGCAACGCTAATATCAACCCACCATTATCTTATATTTCCCACTATAATAATTTAATAGACAGTCGTCAAGAGATGCATGTAAAAAACATCAGTAAATAGTTTATAAACTTCTATCGGGTTTGCTTGAGCAACATTCCTCTTAAAATTCTCTTGCTTCTTAGGTTTATGATAGTCTTTGATACGATGTCCTTGGTTGTTATAATTAAAGTATTTTCTTTTGAACATTTTAGAAGTATCTCCCCCTTGACTTAAGTATTTCCCGTTGCTCTTTTTTATTATATTGAATTTGTGATTAACTTCTAATAACGGGCCTTTATCTGTCATAAGATTATTTCCTGGTTTATTTTTTGGCATTGGGTTGTCTTCCTATATCCTTAACCAAAAAATTAATTTCATAATCCCCATTTCTTTACGTTTGTGCTTTAAATAAGTTTTAAAATCTTTCCAAGAGGGTGCCAATTTTTCAATCATTGCTGCAACTTGGAATGTTTCACTTAAAATCATATGTTTAACACTTATTTCATGAAAACTTAATTGAAGTTCTTGGACTTAGATAATGACAGTTTTTGGATCTAACATTTTAAAATAAAGGAATCTACCAACAGCGAATTGCGCCACATCGGCGTCAATTGTTTTACAATTTTTCCAAAGATTCCTATGTAAACCTAGAGTTTTTTATTCGAATATACATGTTGTATAGATAGTTGTCCAATCCATTAAGGATATAATTTTTTCGTGGGAAGTCAGAATTCTTGCATGCCGTTACGGCAACCAAAATTGTCATCTACGTTTACATATTATCAATCACCGATCATCTTCACTTAGAAACCTCAAAAGATTCAGAGTTGTGAGAAAAAATAATATTATTTATTGCCACCTCTTGAAATCGACCCCCCCTGAATTTTTTGGCTTTTTCACCATGGGTTACCAGAAACGAAATGGTTATATGCATATTAGTATTAAGAGGATTAGTCACACTATATTGAGAAGATGTTGTAGTCATTATTTTGTTAAACTCAAAATTTACATAATTTATATTAATTATATTATCCTAAAATAGTAATTAAAATTAAATAAAATAGATACATAATCTCTATGAAATTTATATTGTAGTAAAATCAAAACAAAAAATAAAACTATTTACTTAATATCTCATAAACAAATGAAAATAGTGATAACGACATAACTAAATTTGTTGTTTGTAAGATATTAAGGAAAAACACATAACAATTAGAATGTTCGAAGCAACAAAATATATGATGAAAATTACTTCTTCAATCTCTAATTATTTAGTAAAGTAATAGTCACTTGTAGAAGAAAATTAAACTATACAAATTTTGTCTTAAGATTTTTTTTCCACCATGATGGTTTTATTATATAATAAAAGCAAACATGGACAAAAATAAGAAGATGAATAGATTTAAATTCATTTTAATAATAATCATTGCCATTTGAAAAAATGAGTTGAACGTTGGATGCTCTCTCTTTAAGACAAAATTCTCCCCCTCTACAATTCTTACGGTAATGGACTATCGGCATCTATCTCTAAGTATGAAACAATCTATGATAAATGCAAGAATCACTACAACATGCTTACCTTGCACCGGTGACACTCTTTTTTACTCTATAGAAGAAGAAGTACATAATGAAAGAAATTTTTGGAATATAATAAAATGGGAGGAAAGGGGTTGTTATTTATAAACATGGAGGTACCTTTTCAAAATAACAATTTCCTTTTCTTACAAAAACAATTGTCTTTTCACGAACAAACATAATTTAACTTAACGATCTAGGTAAATTATTATATTTTTTGACCAGCTTTACTTGGGCTAAAATTTTGGACTAAATTCTTTTTTCTAAAACACGGTGCACTCGTGTGGGATTTTGGCCCAAATCCTAATCCATGTGCAGGTAAAAAAATATGGAATTTTTGCCCAAAGCCAGATCCATACGACATGAACTTGTTGCCAAATATCAATGACTTTCGAGAGCCCTTACAAGTATGTCTGAATAGTGTAAATTAACATTTAAACATAACACTACATGCTCTTAATTAAGCTTCAAAATTTTGATGTTAGTTCGAGGACAATGTCGTCTGGCACTAGAACATTGAAGCCGATAATGAACCTTTTTTAGGCACTAGGGTTCTCTCCCCTAAGCATTTTTGCCTCGATTAACATCATTGGTTTACCCTCATAACTCATTTTTATATTTATTAAAATCAATACTCTTTTCAAGATTAACACTACACCAAAACATTATTTTTGTCACAAGAGCTTTGTCATTGCCACTGGCAGTGACAAAATTTATCACCTTACGTGGCAATGACAAAGAATTGTCTAAGATGAATAAAATTATTTGCCACTGCCACGAGTATTGATATTTTTTTTCCAATTTGTCAATGCTATTAATAATCACATGCTTGAATGAACTGGTTTGTCAATGCTAGTGGTAATGATAAATTTTGTCTTTAATAGTTGTCACTACGAATAACAGTGATAAAATTTGGCTTAGAATTACTTTGTCACTGCTGCTGGAAGTGAGAAACTTTGTCAATATTATTGACATTGACAAACTATCCTTGATATTAGGTGGGGTTAAAGGTACCACCCAAATTTTTACTGAGCACCACTGCATGCTTTAAAATGATTGTACATTATATTTAGAAATATTCTACAATGGTGCCAAATATAAATTTTGGTTGTGCGTTTAGCACCACCCTTTAATATTTGTCACTGTTAATCGCAGTGATTTTTTTAGGAAAGTTAAAAAACTTAAAGCTCTCTCTTTTTTCTAATCTCACGCCCTAATTTCATCTCTCCCACGCGCCCTAATTTCTTCACACAAAAGACATGAAGCTCACATAGTATCCATCAAAATTCAGATGGTGTCCATCTCCGTTGAAGCTCCAAGTTGCCTGGTAATCTCCGTATTCTCTCTATTCTTTTTATTTTTGTACATTTATCTATCTTGCACTCTATATGTATTTCTCTCTCTCTCTCTCTCTCTATATATATATATATATATATGTGTGTGTGTGTGTGTGTGTGTGTGTGTGTGTGTGTGTGTGTGTGCCCTCTCTCATGTTGTGTTTGTATACTGATCTATGTTATTGAAGAACTTTGAGTTTATGAGTATGTTAAATTTTATCTTTTTGACACATTTAGCCTTACTTTCTTACCCATATATTCATTTGGTACTTAACATGTTTAGATCTGGGATTTGGGGGGATTCAAGATTTGTAATTTATGATTTTTTAGTATTCCATCTCTTTCGGTAGTTTTCATTAATAATTATTCCCTAAGAATGAAACGAATGCTCTCGGATGATTGAGTCAAAGTATGATATGATAAGGGGGAATTTATGTGCTTTCGACAATTATAACAACAATATATTAGTTGGGGTCAGTGAATAATTATTCTCTCTTGATTATAAATGGATATTATATATGCTAAATTGTGTATTCTTTGTAAGGACAAATTTTCAATTGAGTCAACTTCTATGTATTGGCTTAATTCCTAACAAAATCGATTTTGGTTAGGCTTTGAGTTTATGACCTTTCAAGCCTATGAAGTATCTAATTGAAGACGTAGCGGTAAAGCTTCAGAGATTACATGTCCTGTTGTGTTTCATGCCACATTTTTTCGTCGTGTTTTTGAGGATATCTTAGGTATGAATCCAAATGAATGTCGATTATTGGAAGTTTTAATTTTAGGTGTTTTTTTATAAAATTATTTCACTGCACCAAAAAAGGACTTTTGTCACCTTTCACCCGTAAGGACTCATCAAGGTTAAACATCGTGACAAAACCTTGTGTTTTGTTATCACAGTCGTGTCAGAGTTAAATATCTTGACAAAAAATCTGAGATTAATTAAACCCCTATCCCTTTTTTGTTAGCCCTCCACATAAACCATTCCACTCTCTCCCCATAAATAATCGCTACCCTCTCTTTATCCTCTCCTCAGCCGCCATCCTCTATCTCTCTTTCCACCATAGCCACCGATGCTCTCCCTCTTTCCCATCAGGGTTATTTTGTTCCAAAAGTCCATTCGCTCCCTCTCTCATCATTGGGAGTCGACCATCTTTCTCTCTTAAATCGATTCAGCCGACCACTATCCTTAACTTCCATTCAATGGTTTCAAAGAAGCCCTTTTATGGACTTAAGATAATATTAATGTATTGGAACATTGGATTTGATCAGGCAATCAAGTTTTCAATTTTGATTAAAGCCCGAATAATACTTGTATTTATAAGAAGCATGACATAAACATGTGTTATTTATAGTATAATATATGGATGATATTCTCCTAATCAGGAAGTAGGTAGGCGTATTGTCTTACATAATAGTGTGGTTGTCCAGAAAGCTCAATATAAAGAACTTATAATAAGACAACCATATCCTTATGATCAAGCTTTCGTTATCCTAAAACATTTTATTAGAAAATGAAAATGAGGAATATACCTTTACGCTTCGGCAGTGGGCGGCCTTATACATGCTATGATGCGTACAAGACCATATGTATGCTTTCCCGTTAGCATGGTCAGCAGAGTTCAGTCTCACCTAGGTGAGGAGCACTGGATAACAGTAAAGTGCATTCTCAAGTGCTTGAAAATGACTATAGATTATGTGTTGGTTTACTCAATGACCAATCTTATACCTTCTAGGGACGAAGACTCGATTTTCAATCAGATAAGGATTCTAGTTTTTTTTAACTCGGGATATGTGTTTAACCTAGGAGGTGGATATGTAATATTGAGTAGTGTAAAACAATCATGCATTGCTAACTACACCATGGAGGTCGAAGTTGTTGCCACTTTGGAGGCAACTAAATGGGTTATGTGGCTCGAAAATGTCATAAGTGACTTGGATGAGGTTTTTTAGTGCAATCGACTATTGAACTATATTTGTGTTAATAATGTAATAATTGCAAGTTCGATAGAACCTATAACTCATAAAAGAGGTTAATCACATTTACCATAATATCACCTAGTTCGAGAGGTTGAACAATGTATGTAATATGTTTGTGAGCAAGATTTCATCAGATAACAATCAGTTAGGTTACGTGTTAGATGCACTTGCACATGACTTTAAGACTAAGTGGGGGATTGTTGAATTTTTTTATTAGAATCATGTATGATGTTTATTTATCAATAAAGGTGCATTAGGTTCTGTGAGTGCAAGAATGATCACAATAAGAAATCTATAAAGCAATATCGAGATAAAAGAATATATTATCACACACACATACACAACACCAGAGATACGTGATTCAGTAACTTGCCTACGTCCACGGAGAGGTTATTGTATTCTTATACGTGTCTCTCAAATAATCGAAGTTACATCCCATTTGCCCTGGGTCAGGGTTTACATTTATAATTATGATTTTAAGTGATTGCATTATAGAAGTAACTCAACCAGCTTGTGGATAGCTCGTAGGTGTCCCTGAATATCTCCCCAAAATTATTGATAATTAATTTGAGTCTATATGCATGCATTTAAGCACATTTTAAATACACGTGTCTAAAATAATTATTTTAAGTTGGGTCGGGTAGTCCGTTTTGCATACTGGGTTGGTCGGTTGTGATATTAGGGTTGAATAAATAAGCCCCCATAATTGCCCTTAAAATCTTTGGGCTAGAAATTTGGCAAATAGATTTTAAGTAAGTTCAATTCCCAGGGCCTAGAACTGTTTTAAAACCAGCATCGCATCTTTGTAATACTTGTGAACTTATTGAGGGCATGCTTGTATGAGGAAAATCACCATGGTGAACTTGTAATATTCTTGAATAAGTGGCGGTACGCTGGTCCGAGCAGGTTCGTGAAGCATTAAGATCTTCATTGGGATATGCGTTTCATCATTAGCATGAAGTTCAAACTGGGTTCACCACCCTCAATCGTCATTTCTCCAAACACTTTTCCTCCACAGACTCGCACAGTGTTCTTTCTTCACCTCTCCATATTTTTAGAGATTTCTTCGATAAATTTCTCTTGTAAGTCTCTTTAGTTTGTTCTTTTTATTTACCATTTTAATTAGCCTTCTTTGATGCCTAAAATTATTGTCTCTATAGCTATTTTGAATAGCAAAATTATTGTTGAGTTTATAAAGTCTTATAATATTCTTAAGGATCGATTGTGCCACTATGCCCAGAGACATTCGGAATATAGAGGATTGACACTTGATCCACACTCTTCTTATCACAAGGGGGTTTAACTTTTCCTATAAACCCTCTTTCTTTTTTAGATTTTTTAAAATATTTGGATGTTATCCCCGCCTAGTGTGCCCCAAACACTAGGAAAATAGTTAATAGGGTACATCGAATTGATTAATATATGGGACCAGCCTAAGGCTCCCTGAAATTTGCTACTGCTATGTCCGGTTGCACACCATTGATGGTGTCTTGTAACTGAAGGCCAAAAAGGCTGAGAGGGTTTTAGTTGTGAACCTGCCTGACTCCTACAAAGGGTACTGGGAGTAAGGATTTATTCCCAGGAACTGGCAACATCCTCTTCTACTTGAGGGCGTGAAGTACCGAGGTCCTTGGATACCTGACTGTGGGGAAGATCAAATAGTTTGTTGCCTCTTTTTCTTTCTGTCTTATTGCTGGATGTTTATTTTCCATTCCTCGTTTTGTCTTATCATTTTGTGTTTTTTCTTCTCTGTTTTGCAGCTCGTGATAAGAACTAAGATCCCGTTCCTCAAGAGTTAAGAGTTGATGATTATCTCAAGGCTTTGATGGTTAGGGTTAAATTTTTCAACGGCGAGCACCCTCGTGCAGCAGATTTTTTGCTGGAATACACAAACACAACTTTCAGCTTTATTGCTCGACCGATTGATAAAATTCCCGAGTTAGATTTGTAACGCCCCGGCCTGAATAAGTGGGTTTCCTGTAGTCAACCCGATTCGGCCCGAGCATTAGGTGTGAAATTCAATGAACAACCTATTTAATGTTGTTACTCCAGTTTTATTTTTAATTAATGTTTCACTTGCTTAGCATGCGATTTCAATTTCAATCAAACTAAGTGAGGGACTCATGAGGAGCACCCTGAAGTCTAAGTATATAGAGCTACTAACGTAAAATAAAAGAGAGTACTTACCTGTATAACGTTGTCAAAATATGAAACCGCACCCAACCTACCGTAGCAAAATGAGGGAGTGAGACGAATACTCAGTAGAAAATATACAAATGCAATATAGAATCGAATCGTCGAAAGAAGACTCTAACACGTTATTCCTATGTGCACGTGCAACTACCTTGTATATATACAGACACACATATATGTATACCTAATGCATGAAACAATTTTACTTCCAAAAACCCTATTTATCCAGATTAATTTACCTTAATCTGGTTAAAAACTTTCTTTGTCTCATTTTGACATTTCTCACTTTATTTTACACACACGGTTGAATACTTAAAATAAATACACTTGTTTTGACCGAAAGCCATTTCTTTATCGAAATTATTCTTTTCATTCTAATCAATCCACCTTAGTATTTTAATTGAAAATTACCCTTTCAACACACGCGAATGCCATGTTAGAAAATACTTATTTAGCCGTTGAAAACCTTTCACAACACACCCTTGTGTTGATTATGGGTTTAACCACTTAGGTTGCTTAGCCACCCATTTACCCACTTACTTTTGCTTTCCTTTACCTTATGGACATTAATCAATTTACACATTTACTTGTCCATTTTAATCTTTACCGGAACATTTATTAATTCATTCCACACAACCTATTTCTTGACATGTTGCTTATTTTAATATTTATCTCAAAATCTTCCAATGATCACGTACTTTAATGGGCTCCACACCGCTAGCGACGCCACCATATGCTCTAACCAGTGTTTTGCGTCTTTCACCTTGGGGTGGTCCTCTATAACTTTTTCGGTGTCATCCTTAATTTTCACGGACATGATAGTTCATGTCCTTTACTCTTTAAATTTTATTTTATTGCAGAAATCATGTTCATTGGGACTATCATGTGTAACACCCTTTCCAATATTTTTATTTCATAAAAATGTTGCACTTTACGTAAAATTACGATTTTATCCATTTGTTTCCAAACTTGCCTTTTACTCCATTTTCACAAGTGTTAATTTCTCAAAACACCATTAAGTTACCCACACTAACTTCTTAAGTATTTTTAATACCTTAACACATTTTTAACCCTTTAGAGTAACATTACTTTCAATTGAAAACATATTTATTTCACCACTCTTTATTTTCAAAAATCATTGAACATATCAGACTACTTTATAAGAAAAATACCATTTTCTTTTATCAACACATGTAATCCTACAACCTTACACTTATCACCTATAATCCCTTTTTCAACCACTTTGAAGACTATAATTTCCACTCTTCTCATTTCATGTTTAAACCCAACAAAAACTTCTTCAAACTTGTTTATATGTCCAATATCAAAATACTACAAGTTTATATGCATGAGAAGATGAATTTTCAATTATAAAATCCTATTAAATGGGTTAAACATACCTTTCATTCTAAAAATTCATAATACTTTGCAAAAATACATTTTCAAGACTCAAAGGACATTTTATTTCTTTAAACTTAACAAATGTCCATTTTTCATAAAATCTTCATTGTTGCAAGAAACTTTGGAATATTATTTCACCAAATCTTTTAGCAAAATCAACATCATTTTCAAACATTTTATTTCATAAAATATTTAGCATCAAATTTCTAGAAAACGCACCATTTTCATAAAATCTCAATCTTCATTTTAAATAAAGCTTTAAAATATGCATTCTTCGTTTATTCTAAACGAAATGACATTATCCCAACATTTTTATGTCATAAAAATATTTATTATTAATCAATTAGAAACCACCATTTATTCATGTGCATCATACTCATGTAATCTAACAATAAGACTATTAGTAATGCAAATAGAGTCTTAATCATGAAGGATAGATTTTCCCAACTCAAAGATTTCAAATGGTGGTAGAGAAGTTAGTGTAGGAGGAGCGACCCCCACCTCCAAAGGTGGCCTCAAAGGGTTACCAAGTGCATCCTCCATGTGTTCTCCATTTAAGCTTCCAAGCAAAGCTCCAACAAAGCTCTCTTCAAACTCCATGGAAGCTTCCTTCTCCATCTTCAAGAACCCCTAAAAAAGCTCCATAAATTCGTAGCTCCACTCAACAACGGTGAAAATAGCTGTTTTAGGCTTGAATGTGATTGAATACTATAAGAATGTGGTGGTTTATGGTGGTGAAATAGTGGTGGGATGGTGGAGACAAGCCAACAGGTGTGGAAGACTACTCCACCTTCTCCTTCCCTTTTCCATCTTCTTTTTTATTCCAAATGCCTAAAATGAGCCAAATAAACCCTTATAAAAACTTTTCAAAGCCTAAAATTCATGTTTTGCCCAATTAGGGCTCACCAGAGCTCGATAGCTCATCAAATCAAAGGTTCAGAATGTGATAGTGCACAAGGACAATTTGATACACAAAAATTTTGAAATGCATCGTTCGAATGGCATTGAGACTCGTTCGAATGATAAGGTCATCTTGTTCAACCCATGGCTTCTAACAACCTTCAAACGACCTTTGAAAGTGATATAGTGGGGTCTCGTTCGAAGCTCGTTCGAACCCCTGCTTCTACCAAGATCCAAATCTCATTTAAATGACCCTATACTCGTTCAAAGTTTCCCTTCTTATCTTTTTCTCCAAATTCTAAATTTTACCCATAATTTTCCAATAATTACCATCAAGCCTTCAAAGTAGTTAAATAATAATATAAACTCAGTTATAATCATCAAAATCTTCGTGTCCTTATTGTTGATACCAAAATTAATCTGCTGACATGGACCAATCACCTGAAGACACGTGTCTAATACATGGTAAATACGAATACTCCAGACGAGCATCTCATATGTTCCGAGCAGCTCAAGCGTACCGAGCAACTAAAGCGGCCCGAGCAACTCAGGGGCCCCGATCAACTTAAGCGGAGCGAGCAACTCAAGCGTGTCGAGCTACTTAAGCGGTGCGAGCAACTTAAGCGGTCCGAGTTACTTAGCGTACAGCACACCCAAATCAAGAGAATCAAAGAAGACGACTACGCATTAAATGCTCATTTATTATCATATAGATGTACATGTCTACTAAATAACAGCGCATTGCCCATTCATTTGTACAGCCTCAAGGCTATAAATACATTGAAACATCCTCATTAGAAGGGGACGAGAATTTCTTGGTAAATCCATTATCGAGAATTCCGAACAAACAGTCAGCAATACAAAAATAGTGGACGTAGGCCATTCTTATAAGGCTGAACCACTTTAAAAATCTATTGTCTATTATTTCTTTATTTATTTTTATCTGTAATTAAAATAATTAGGTCAAATCTAATTTTTTGCATCAACAGATTGACGCCGTCTGTGGGAAACGACTGTAATTATCGTTTTTCACCAAAATAAGTCATCATCAATGGCTTATAATCCAGAATCCAGTAATCGAAATGCTGGAATCCCTCCAAATTCATCTACTCCCCCAAATGTCCAAGATCTGGCTGGTATAATGGCTAGTTTGGCCCAAGGCCAGACGACCATGCAAGAAATCATGCGACAACTCATACAAACTGTCAGGACAGCGTAGTGTTTAAAGAAATACCCGTTTGCCCTCCTCACGAACTAGGTGAACGTTATTCCCAGAAGAATCTCAATCTAGACGCACTGAATCATACCGTAGTGAGAGATCTAATGATCCTTCTTATCAACCTGGTCGGACTTCCTCAGTACGAGCAACAGACACTCAACAAAACATCACTCTGTCTCTAGAAAGGACAAGTGGTCTTGAAAGACTGAGTAGAGTCTCACCTTTTGATCGTTTGGGTCCTAGGAGGAATAGAAGCCCCCCTAGGATTATGTCGAGGAACTCTCAACGACCATCTGATTTAAGGGAAAGCTCTGCCCAATCACGACCAACTGCTCGTAATGAAAGATCCCAAGAAGCAAATTCTACGCGATCAATTGCTCGAACCAATAGACCCGAGGAAAGAAATGATGCATGGAAGGGCTCTATTCAGAGGTTGGAAGACATATTAGGAGAAATGTCTAAAGCCAAGAATCCTCTGCAAAGGACTTTTGTTCAAGGGACACCCTTTGTACAAGCGATTGTGGATTTTCCAACACCGTTAAAATTCAAAGCTCCAATGGTAACGCCTAAATATGATGGAAAAACTGACCCTGTCCTTCATATAGAGCTATACCAAGCTGCTACCGATATCTATGCAGTCCCAGATGAGATGAGATGTAGGGCATTTTCAGGAACTCTTACCGGATCTGCTCAAATATGGTACAATAACCTTCCTCGGGGAAAAATTACGACCTTCTTTCATCTAGCAGAACTCTTTATTGGAAAAATCTATTTTGGAGCCAAGCCAGTCAAACGAGTAGCACATTTGCTAAGTGTTAGACAAAAGACAGGTGAAAGCACCAGGGATTATATTACTCGTTTCAATAATGAGAAGCTCAAAGTAATTGATTATGAGGAGAATACAACAATCACTGCTCTGATGAGTGGGTTGTTGACAGATAAATTATACTACACTCTAGCCAAAGATCCGCCTGGAACCATGGCAGAATTAATGGCAAAGGCAGCCAAGATTATGAACATTGAGGAAGCTATGGCTGTGAAGAAGAGTATGGACACTAAACAGACCAAAGTTGAAGTTGATAAGGCTGAGAAAAAGGAGCAGAAGAACAATGGTGGTAGCAGGCAGTCAAAAGCAAAGCAAGCATTGGAACAATTGAAGAAATTTGGAAATTATACTCCTCTGAAAGTAGATATAAACCACATTCTGGAAGAGATCAAGAACAACGAGGAACTAAACTGGCCAGAGAAAATGAAGGCAGATCCTGACAAGAGGAATAAGTCCAAATATTGCGAGTTCCATAAAGACCATGGTAACACGACCAAAAATTGCATAGCTCTTCAGAATGAGATTGAAGCACTCATCAGAAGAGGAAAGTTGGCCAAGTATGTTGATCATCAAAATGGTGGAAAAAGCAACGACCGAGCAAGGTAGAGGTCTAGATATCCTCGTCGAGCAAAGGAAGATAAGAAGAGAAGTCGTGAAGAAGACCTGGATGATGACCAAAATGACCCCGATCTCCCCAAAAGACCAAAATAGCCAAAACATGAGGTATTTTTTTATCCATTTTGGATCATTTGAATGTAATGTCATTACAGGTGGAGATGCAGGAGGTGGAGATATGACTGCCGAGAGAAAGGCTTACCTCAATGAGGCTCAAGCTTGCTCGTACATTCAGCGAATAAATCTGGCTGAAGATGATCGCCCGAGGAAAGTGAATAAGGATAAACTAGTCATTGGTTTCTCTAAGAACGACCTGGCAGGTGTACTATATCCTCATGATGACCCATTGATGATCAAGATGAGAATGAAGGAAGTGGTGATTTCACGAGTACTGGTGGATTATGGTAGCTTGACAGATATCATGCTTTGATAATTTGAATTTGAAGTTATCCCAGTTGGAGCCATATCATAGACCCCTCCTTGGTTTTACTGGTGAAAAGGTTTTTCCACTTGGGACGATCAAGTTGGATATGCTTATTGGTACATGGCCGACTTGTCGAACAGAAAGAGTACACTTTTTTGTTATGGATAAAAACGTCCAATCAGCTTACAACATCATCATGGGAAGAGTAGGACTAAAAAACTTCGAAGCAGTACCATCTACTGTGCATCAATGTTTAAAATTCCCAACCAATTTTGGGGTAGGAGTTGTGAAAGGCGACCAGAAGGTAGCTCGGGAATGCTACTATTCATCTGCCGAACAAGAGGAACGTGAAGAATCCAGAAAGAAGACCACTACATATCAATTGGATGAGATAGAAAATGCGGAGATCGAAACGTTAGACCCTAGAGATGAGTCCCAAATCGTGAAGGGACAGGTCATGGAGGCTACCGAGAATGTCATTCTGGACGACGAGCATCCAGAACGGACAACTCAAATTGGTGCATCCTTAGATGAATCAATAAAACAAGAATTGATAGAATTCCTAAGGCAAAGAAAGAATACCTTTGCGTGGAGTCATAAAGACATGCCAGGAATAGATCCGAATTTCTTGTGTCACGAGCTCAATGTGAACAAGGAAATCAAGCCGGTAAAGCAGCGAAGAAGAGTGTTTAGCCCTGAGAAAAATCAAGCTATACAGGAGGAAGTAGATAAGCTACAAAAAGCCTCTTTTATTGAGGACGTAAAATATCCCGACTGATTAGAAAATGTGGTGATGGTAAAGAAGAAAAATAACAAGTGGAGGAAGTGTGTAGACTTCACCGACCTTAACAAGGCATGCCCAAAGGATCATTTTCCTTTGCCCCGAATTGATCAACTGGTGGATGCTACCTCGGGGCACGAATTGTTAAGTTTCATGGATGCTTATTCTGGTTACAACCAGATCAAAATGAAGCCCGAGGACAGGAAGAGTACCTCTTTTATTACCCCAAGGGGAACTTATTGTTATAATGTTATGCCTTTTGGACTTAAAAATGCAGGTGCTATCTATCAGCGGCTGATGAACAAGGTGTTTGCAGAACAAATCAGTCATAACATGGAGGTTTATGTTGACGATATGCTGACGAAGTGCAAGAAAGCTTCTAATCATCTAGTTGACTTAGGTCAGACCTTTTATCGACTAGAGAAACATCAAATGAAGCTGAATCCCACCAAATGCATATTTGGAGTACGAGAAGGCATGTTTCTCGGATATATTGTTAACCAACGAGGAATTGAGGCAAATCCTGAAAAGATCAAGGCTCGATTGGAGCTACGATCTCCAACGACGAAGAAGGAAGTACAAAGCCTCACAGGACGAGTTGCAGCACTCAACAGGTTTGTGTCACGAGCAACCGATAGATGCCTCCCTTATTTCAAAACACTCCAAAAGACTTTTGAGTGGAATAATGAATGCGAGAAGGCCTTTCAAGAATTGAAGAAATACCTGGGAGCACCTCCATTGTTATCCAGACCAGTGATGGGAGAAAGACTATACTTGTATCTGGCAGTTTCGGAAAATACAGTGAGCTCGACGTTGATAAGAGTGGAAGATGGAGTACAAAAACCAATCTATTACACTAGCAATGCCTTCCGAGGAGCAGAGATCAGATATCCAAGACTGGAAAAGTTGGCACTAGCGTTGATCGAAGCGAGTAGAAGAATGAGGCCATACTTACAAGCTCATACCATAGTCATGTATACTGATATGCCATTAAGGCAAGCTCTTCATAAACCAGAAAAATCAGGAAGATTGATGTTTTGGGTAGTAGAATTGGGCGAATACGATATTATTTATGAGCCTAGATCGTCACTCAAAGGGCAAGCAGTGGCAAATTTTATCACAGAATTCACTTATCCAAACACCCCCGAAGAGCAGAAGTTGAATACCGGCCAGCCTGTGGATGTTACAGGATCATCAAATTTAAACCCCGACCAACTTAAGTCGGTAGACGAGTAAGAGAGGATGATCGACGAGCAGCGAGAAGCGCTGGAGAAGGATAAAAGGAAGCATCAAATATTCCACTGAGGAACTCTGTCTGACCAAGAGTTTGATAATGAGATACCTGTGTGGAATTTGTATGTAGATGGTTCTTCTTGCACTACAGGCAGTGGAGCAGGGATTGTTCTGAAAAGCCGAGATGAGATTGATATGGAGTATGCTCTGTGCTTTTAATTTAAAGATTCTAATAATGAAGCTGAATATGAAGCTATGATTGTAGGTCTCAATTTGGCAAAAAACATGAAGGCAGAGCAAATCATTATATTCAGTGACTCACAATTAATCGTAAATCAAATATTGGGGGTGTATACAGCAAAAGGAGAATTAATGATCCAATATCATGCGAAAACAATGGAGATTGTATCGAGCTTTAACGCAATACAGTTGATTAGAATACCGGGATTGGAGAATGCAAGAGCAGATGCCTTGGCTCGGTTAGCCTCAGCCACACGCACCGAGCTACGAAGAATAATCCCAATAGAAATCTTGGCTAGTTGGAGCATTGATAAAGATCTGACGATGAACTTCATTACCCTTGATTTAGGACCATCTCGGATGGATCCCATCAGAGCCTATATTGAGGATGGGGCTTTACCAACTGATAAGCTCGCAGCCAAGAAAATAAAGTTTAAAGTTGCTCGGTATGTATTGACTAATGGAATTTTATATAAACGAGGAATTATAGCAGGTTTGCAAAGATGTGTCCACCCCTCCGAGGTGAAAAATTTGATTGAAGAGGTCCATGAAGGGTCTTGTGGAGCCCATGTAGCATGTTGGACACTCTTGCAAAAGAAATCTTGGCTAGTCGGAGCATTGACAAAGATCTGACGACGAACTTCATTACCCTTGATTTAGGACCATCTTGAATGGATCCCATCAGAGCCTATATTGAGGAGGGGGCTTTACCAACTGATAAACTCGTAGCCAAGAAAATAAAGTTTAAAGCTGCTCGGTATGTATTGACTAATGGCATTTTATATAGACGAGGAATTATAACAGGTTTGTAAATATGTGCCCACCCCTCCGAGGTGAAAATTTTGATTGAAGAGGTCCATGAAGGGTCTTGTGGAGCCCATGTAGCAGGTTGGACACTCTTGCAAAGAATGACAATACAAGGGTATTGTTGGACGACGACGAGAGCTGATTGTGTAGCTTATGCCAAGAAATGTGATAAATGTCAACGTTTCTCTTCTATCCGAAGAACTCCCCAAGCATTGCTAGCACCCATCACGTCTCCTTGGTCATTCGCCATGTGGGGAATAGACTTAGTCGGGCCACTTCCAACGACCCGAGGAAGATTTAAATACCTCATGGTCGCTGTGGAATATTTTACTAAATGGGTAGAAGCAGAGCCCCTTATTGACATGATGTATGACAAGGTGTATTAAGTTATTTGGAAAAATATCATTTGTAGATATGGTCTTCCCCATGCATTCATTACAGACCATGGAACTCAGTTTGACAACGAGGACTTTGCTGCATATTGTCATCAGTCCAATATATTGAAGACCCATTCTGCACCAGGCCATCCACAGAGCAATGGACAAACTGAGGTGACGAACAGAACGCTGCTGAATGGTTTAAAAAAACGACTGGATGATGCAAAGGAAAATTAGATTAATGAGCTACATTCTGTGCTGTGGGCTTATCGTACTACACCACGAGCAGCAACAGGAGAATCTCCATACATGCTGGCATTTGGAAGTGAAGTTGTTATACCAGCTGAGTTGGGCCTACCCACACACAGAGTGCTGAATTTCAATTCTACTATATGTGATTTGATGAGGCGATTAGATCTAGATATGCTCGAAGAAGTTAGAGAAGAAGCAACAATCAGGAATGCTGCATACCAACAACGAACAACTCTGTTTTACAACAAAATGGTAAAGAAGTGTGATTTGAAGGAAGGAGACTATATGATGAAGAAAGTAATTCAAAATCACAACAAACTGGAAGCTAACTGGCATGGACCTTACAGGGTAACATAAATTGTTCGACCAGGGACATACAGGATTGAAACCTTGGAGGGAGAAGAATTTAAGAATGCATGTAATGCAGAGCATCAATGCAAGTATTATCAGTAGTTGAGATCCCTATGTAAATGCAGTTTTTTTCAGTATGAATAAAGTGTTGAATGTTTTACCCAGTTCTCTCTTTTTGTTGAAATTTTTTCGGAGTATTAGTGCTACACACTATGCATCATGTTCAGAATAAATCCCTTCCAACTCCGGTTGGTCGGGAACAATTACCTCCAACTCCGATTGGTCGAGAATTAATTACCTCTAACTCCGATTGGTCGGGAACCAATCTCTTCCAACTCCGGTTGGTCGGGAACCAATCTCTTCCAACTCCGGTTGGTCGGGAATCAATTACCTCCAACTCTGGTTGGTCGGCAAATAAATCTCTTCCAACTTCGGTTGGTCGGGAACCAATCTCTTCCAACTCCGGTTGGTCGGGAATCAATTACCTCCAACTCCGGTTGGTCGGTAAATAAGTCTCTTCCAACTTCGGTTGGTATGGAACCAATCTCTTCCAACTCCGATTGGTCGGGAATCAATTACCTCCAACTCCGGTTGGTCGACAAATAAATCTCTTCCAACTTCGGTTGGTCAGGAACGAATTTCTTCCAACTCCAATTGGTCGGGAATCAATCACCTCCAACTCCGATTGGTCGAAAAATAAATCTCTTCCAACTCCGGTTGGTCTGGAACCAATCTCTTCCAACTCCTGTTGGTCGGGAATCAATTACCTCTAACTCTGGTTGCTCGGCAAATAAATCTCTTCCAACTCCGATTGGTCGGGAACGAATTTATTCCAACTTCGGTTGGTCGAGAATCAATTACCTCGAACTCCAGTTGGTCGACAAATAAATCTCTTCCAACTCCGGTTGGTCGGGAACCATTCTCTTCCAACTTCGGTTGGTCGGGAATCAATTACCTCCAACTCCGGTTGATCGACAAATAAATATCTTCCAACTCCGGTTGGTCGGGAACCAATATCTTCCAACTATGGTTGGTCGGCAATCAATTACCTCCAACTCCGGTTGGTCGGCAAATAAATCTCTTCCAACTCCGGTTGGTCGAGAACGAATTTCTTCCAACTCCGGTTGTTCGGGAATCAATTACCTCCAACTCCGGTTGGTCGGTAAATAAATTTCCTCCAACTTCGGTTGGTCGGGAACCAATCTCTTCCAACTCCGGTTGGTCGGTAAATCATATACAATCAACTCCGGTTGATTAAACTAAGCAGGATTATGGGATGTAAGTTGTTTCATTGCTTAGGATCAAAGAGTGATAAGTCACTATAATTATAAATTAAAATAGAATGGACATACCACAATGTGCATATATTCACAAACAAAGACATTCTGCAAAATACTTAGAAGAAAATAAAATAGCGAAAGACTAAAACTTTTCATTTAAATCGAGAAGCATTACATATGCTGTGGAAAGTACAAGTCATTACATAAAAATCCTATTCTATTGGTTTTTTCCCTTCTGCCTTTGATATAGGGTCTACCCCAGTCAGAGGATCATTAAGACTATAAGGGGAATTTATAAAATTCAGATCTCGAAGCATCCCGACATTCATTACAGATGGCCGATCAAGCAAGTGCTCCGAGCGAGATATCTCAAAATTAGAATGAAGGCTGTAGTCGCCGAGATACTTGGAGATTAAGCATTGAGGAATTATCCGAGCAGGAATCCAACTCATATCAAGCTTGAAAGGAGGCACGGGCAACTCGAGCAATCCAGGGTCATAATAATCCCATAGGTAGTGGCCCTGCTCCAACTTTAGCACACCCAGTGCATTCAGCCATCATTGCTTATTACCCTTATTATTTGATTGTTGGATCCGATCATCAAGATGGTAAATAGATTCGTTGTATCCAGCTATCCAAAACTCTCTGGGCTGTTTGTGGAATTGGTAGGTCAACCTCTCCAGTTGCTGGTGAAGATTCTTCGCTAGAATTTCTTGATTTTCCAAGGCAGAGCTTTGTGTAGAAAGTTGCTCGTTGAGGTTCAGAATCTTCTTGGACATGTCTGTTAAGGCCTAGTTCTTCGCTACTAATTGAAAGGCCTGATTTTACAAGGCTACTTGAGTTCTAGCTTCTTCAATAGTGACCCTACCAACCCTTGCTCGTCCCCGAGAAGAAGATCTTTCTCGAGTAGAAGTGGAGGGTCCAACTATTTTTAAAGTTTCCAACTATTTTTAAAGTTTCCAACTCATCTCTTAAGTTGGCATTTTTGACCTCCAAGAAAGAGAAACCTTCATCGTTGACAGGGACCAAGGCTCCCGAAGAAGACGCAGCAGACTTAAGTTGTTTTACTTCCTCTTGCAAGGCAATATTCTCTTGCTCCAGCAACTTGGCGATATGCCTATGCTCTTCAACTTCAAGTTTTAAAACGCACTCATTCTTCTCGTAAGTAGAGATGAACTTATCATATCCTTTTTCAGCACTTAACTGTTGATATTTCTTTTCGTATCCTTGGTGCAAAAGTGTGGAGGACTCTTTGTATTGCTGCTGCAGTTCCTCTATAGTTCCTTGGAGATCCTCAATCATCTCATAATATGCCACATTATTGGCAACAGCTCGGTCGAGCAAGCACTTTAGATACTGGTAAGCTTCAACTTCTCGCTCAGAATCATCTGAACCCAAGATATCAATGATCTGAGCATCATTCAGATCTGTATGGCCAGCCTTGAAGTAGTCATTGCATTTTTTCATCAGTTCTATGTCATAAGCTGATAAGAGCTCCATCCTGGCCATAAACTAGTAAAGAGAAGAGAAATAAAAAGAATCAATGATGATACAAGCAGAGCAAGGATAATAGAAAGTTAAGACGAGTAACCAAGGTTCGAAATTTTATTTCATCATAAAGGGAAAATATAAAATCCGAAGTTACATTCAATAAAATAACAAAATAAACTCTCGAGAAATTCTACACCTTCTCTTTGTTTCCTATGACTTTCTCAGAAGGTTTTGAGGAAGTGAATGGTTGCTCGGAGGGTAAAATTAACTGTTCAGCAGAGGTACTGGCTGGTGGATTCTGCTCGAAAAGATGCACAACCGGGACAGAAGGGCCCTGATCTCCAATCATCATGGAGGATTCATCTGAGGCAGCTTCATCCTCTTCTTCTTCTCCAGAGGAAGGAGGAGGGCCATGAGTATGCTACTGGAATAATTGAGAATCATCGGTAATTTTCAGCTCTTGTAAGGCCGCCACCCATCCATCCCTAAAGTATTTAAGACTGACATATTCCATTTGCGAGGACATGGCAGCCAAACACTTATTCCAGCCTTTATCCTAACCAGCGCTGAAGGATTTTTTGACTGCCTTCTTTCTTTTTTCTTTCTCCTAAGAGGTCCTTTCCCTAAGGAGCTCCTCGGCAACCCTCAACTTCTCCTCCACCTCCAATTTCTGGCGCCCAACTTCCTGAAGTCTAACAACTTCTTCTTCGGCAGACATGAGTTTAACTTCTAACTCCTTATTGCTCTGCTCGAAGACTTTGTTGCTCTGCTCAGACTCTGTCAATTTCTTCTCCAAATCCTTGGAGTCATTCACCACCTGATTTCTTTCTTGCTCGATGGACTTGAGCTGCTTCTCCCAAGCAACTTTATCCTCTTCATACTTCTGACCAGAGTCTTTTAAAGACTGAGTCAGACCAATAAAAGCTTCCTCGACACCTCCCGAGGATATTGAAGCCTTGATAGCCTCATCATTCTTCAGAATACTGTTAAAACACGTTACCATCTAAAAAAAGTAATAATTTTGAGTCAGTACAGGGACATAGCAGTGAAAAATGGGAATTTAGATCAATAATACTTACTGAGGCAATATGTTGAGCAGCCAAGGTAGTAACTCTGTCACGAGAAAGAGTGTCTTCAATACCTTGGACTTCTGGGATAATCCAAGACTTCAATGAGCCCATAGCAGAGCTCAGAGGAACAAAAGTGGGAATACCACTTTCGACATTTAAAGATTGCGAGACAGGTTCAACTAGTCTCTCAGTAGAACTTTTCTTTAACCTCCTCATAGGAGCAGGAACATTCTCAACCAAAGATGTTGTCTTGGTTGGTGATATAACAATAACCTCGCTTGGAGGAGAAACAACAATAATCTTGCTTGGGGCCATTGGGGGCTTCTCAACAACCTTATTGGTAGCAGCAAGAGGGGGTGCATTAATATTCCTTGTCCCATTCTTCTGGGATATTTTGCTTACTTTTCTTTGCCTCTTCAGCAGTAGAGGCAGATTTATCAAAGAAGGCAGGAACTTTTCTTTTCTTCGTTAGATCACTAATGGGAACACTTGATTCAGAGGAAGAACCTTCCATACTAGTCTCAGCAGCTGGTATTTGATATAGATTAACCACCACTGGACGAGAAGTAAAGGATGAAGTGTAACTCTTGTACTGCAACAAATAAGAGGACGATCTAATATGTTCTTTGGCAACAGATTGGTGCAAACTCCAAATAAGTTTCAAATGCTTTAAATTAACCTCTGTCTCCTTTGGAGATTTTCTTTTGCTGTCAACTGCAAATAATAAAAAATTAAATGTCAGTGATACATTTTATCAAACATCAAGAAAATGAGATTTTAAAAAATAAAAAAATAACCTATTCCATTGCCATAAGGGGGACACCTGGGACCCTGATATACATCATCTCCATTTAATAGAGCATGTTGCCAATTTTTCATAACAACCCCATGCTCAAAGTAATACCTATTGGCATCTGGAAGATTGACAACTAAAGCCCTATTTAAAAACCTAGTTTTTAAATAAAAAGTACTATCGCTGACAACCCATCTGTAGCAAAACATAATTTCTGAAATTCCTAAACGGGTTCCATGAAGTTGGTTTAACCTATGGACTCCATTAACTATTCTCCAAGTGTTTGGTACTATTTTTGCAGGAACAACGTCAAAATATTGACAGAACTCCAAACATAAAGGATTTGGAGGAAAATAAAAGCCACATTCAGCCACAAAGAGACTTGGGAACCAATGTCCCTCAGCTAAAGAGAAATAGTCAAAAGGTTCAGAAAGCTCTTCCAAAATGACCCATGAAGGAATAGAAAATTCAGAACAAAATTTGTCAAGCGATTCGACAAGATAAACCATGATGAATAAAAGTAAATAAAAGAAAGGGAACAAAATCTTACAGAGAAAGAGAGGATCAGGTGACAATAAACGATGGAAAGAACGGAGGCACGAGACACAGAAAATGAAGAGTTCGGATTTGAAAAGTAGAAGACGATAGGATTTTTGTCACGTTTAAATACTTTACCTCGGGAATAGAGAAAGGTAATGATTAATAAGAAAGACGTTTGCGTATCCGGCGGCTAAAAGAAGAAAAAGAGCACAAATATCGAAGCGGTCATGAAAATTCAAAATATTTATGAGGCCTGATACTGTGCACCCAAAAAGAAGTCATATACAGCGAATGCTCTCCTAAAAACTATACAACGAATGCAGTTTCCAAGCAGAATGTTCCATACTTGTCTTCAACATCAAACTATGAAACATTGGGGGCTTCTGTTGATACCAAAATTAATTTGCTGACGTGGACCAATCACCTGAAGACACGTGTCTACCTACATGGTAAATAAGAATACTCCAGACGAGCAACTCATATGTTCCGAGCAGCTCAAGCGTACCGAGCAGCTCAAGCGTACCGAGCAGCTCAAGCGTGTCGAGCTACTTAAGCGATGCGAGCAACTTAAGCGGTCCGAGTTACTTAGCGTACAACGCACCCAAATAAATAGAATAAAAGAAGACGACTGCGCATTTAATGCTCATTTATTATCATACAAATGTAAATGTCTACTAAATAACAGCGCATTGCCCATTCATTTGTACAGCCTCAAGGCTATAAATACATTGAAACATCCTCATTAGCAGGGGACAGGAATTTCTTGGTAAATCCATTATAGAGAATTCCAAACAAACAGTCAGCAATACAAAAACAGTGGACGTAGGCCATTCTTATAAGGCTGAACCACTTTAAAAATCTATTGTCTATTATTTCTTTATTCATTTTTATCTGTAATTGAAATAATTAGGTCAAATCTAATTTTTTACATCAACACTTATATTATTACAACTTATGGAGGGAAAATAAATTAAATATTAGGATAGGGTAGTATAAACTTTCTTCCTTGGGGAATTTTGTCCCCGAAAATCTCGATCCATCAATTCTTTAAATTCACGGGGTTTACCAACTCTCATTCTAAGTCATAAAAACCCTTTAAGATAAAATCATTGAAGTTCTCAATAACTAAGATCAAATTACAAGACCTTACATGGGGTTTGTCGCTAAAGGCTCAACATATAACATGGTCAAACGCTCACCATTTCGCTAATCATGAACGTCGCATAACTGGCTCTGAGTCTCCACCCAGTTGATGATCATGCTCAATCGAGTCCTAGGGCTACCTTGGCTAATACCCAAACCAGATTGATGCTTCCACGACAACCATTTTTAGTGATCGACACTCACCCAAGAATGAACTGAAATACGATCGATCAACAAATTCATCATCAAGAACCATTTCCAATCTTAGGACTAGACATCCTGTGTCCCACGAACTTTCAGGTTATCCCGACTACACGAATTTTGCCTGAGCTTGACATTGTCCATATGTTACTAATTTCTTAGTCCGAGATGTAATACACCTACCAAATCATCACCATACGTTCTACTGACACCTTTTGTTGAGTCACTTTGATGGCTCTAGTACTACTCTAGGCATCTCACCTTTGATCACTCACTTGAGTCTCTTACCAGTCCACTTACTATGGCAAAGCAACACCATGTGCTAAGTTTCCATGTTTTCAAACACTATACAATAACCTCGAGTCATCATCCCTCTCTTTACAATCAAAGCCATCGATTTCCATGTCGACTAGTCAAAAAGTTCGCTATTCGTGAGAAAGGCCAATACTACGAGTAAAACGTGTGGCTGAAAGCGCAGCCACTGTACACATAAATTTATGCAATAGCAAGAATACCTCGGATAGGATGCACCCAGTTACCGAGCTGCATTGACCATACCCGATCCATCGCGCTCTATCAGGCCCAACCGCACGATACCATAACATGGTACTAATCCAAGTCACCACATACATGAGAACACCGATCCTTGATTATCGAAACTAAAAGGGACACACATGAGATAGAAGGAACACGCAACTGTTCCGAGTGAATTTTGTCCGTACACGTCAGACTATGATTTATAAAAGCGAACCTATGGCATATGCTCAAAGTCTTATCACCCATCCCAGACGTTCTCATTGGGTATTAACCTAGCCACATACCGTGGCTTGGGTCACCAATTATGACGAATCGAATAACAACATCCTCGAAAGATGAAAGCAATATACGAACCTATCGTTCTCTAGAAAGTCAATGCCTGACTTCCCTCCTTGGGAGTAAGGACCTTCCCATAACATCCTCGACACACATGAACCATTATGATTTGTGAATGCCTCACACCCTTATCAACACTGACCTAGTCCATTTACCTGCAATGACGTCACCAACCTACTACACCTAGGTTACTGTCTGCCTTATCATTTTGTGATTGTAACCTCAAATCCCCTTAGACAGTACTCCATTCAAGAGAGGCATTCCCTCTATTGAATCCTTTGACTGTACGAGATTGTCACTAAGCTTACTTCTAGGTTCCACCCAAAATGATCTCACATAATGGCCACACAGGCTGCCATTGGCATTCAAAGGGTAGTATGTATCACACAGGGCTATATCTTCTAATCCATATCGATTTAGCAAGATGTGCCAAGAACTAGTCCTTACCTTCAAAAGACTATCATAGCATTTGATTTTGACACATGCCATCATTCTAATCATGCTTAAATATTACCCCACCTTGGTTGTCATCTAAAGTCTCCACATGGCGTCATCAATCTAAGTCTCAAATACCTTTCACAATACTCCTCAAAATAAGGTATCACATCGCCTCTACTAATCGCTCCATGACACTCAGGCACTATGCTTCATAAATGACACGAGCTTTCGACTTACCTTAGGGCTCACACCACCTATTTGTACCGATTCAGGATGTCACACTAGACATGTACACTATACGACTTCTCTAAACCTTAACCAATAATCTGAGGTCATCAACTGACCCTCAACACAATTATTACTAGGATGTTTATGATTCTACATATCAGACGTAACTGGTCTACTAAGGATGCCAAATACATCCCTATAAAAGTCCTCAAGACCTGACTGGATTTCACCATCCATACCGTTATCATTGTATGTGAACTATACATACCTTTTAACACCCATATTGTGACTACTAGGTTCTCGTAAAGATACTAGTCTACGAGCTTCTACATATGGCACACCTTAACCATAAAACACCTTAGGACATCACAACAAGTCGATCTTTATCCCCGATGACGCCACACATAATAGTCCCATAGGCACTCCAGTATACCCTTAAACCACACTTAGACTAGGATTACCTCGCACCGAGCTATTACTTTGGCTGCTAAAATAAGCCTTTGCACTTAGATAAGAATCTTATCTTTCGTCTAAATAACTGTGAACATAAGCCACATACCAAACCATAACTAACGCTACTAAGGATTCTGGCAGGATACAAGACGTCCCTTACAACCTATAAACATCATCGACATCACTAAATATCCCATTCCTTGAAATCACATGACACCTCCTAAAACCCAAACATATAAGACTATCCAAAGCTTACTCCTTGTTCTTTTCACCCATCATTATTGCATACGTAACACACTTACCACGATTTGACCATGACTTTCGTCATAACCTACGAGGTATAACTTTCAATCAAAAATTACCCAGACACTTACTTGTAATAATACTATCTTATCGACTTAGACTGAGTACATATCCCAAGTGTTGACCAATACGGTCCGTTATAGGGTACAATTTTTGAGCTGTGCTTCCTTTCTTGCTGATTGGTCCATTACCTGTTGGTTAGTCGGCTGGTCCCCTGTGAACTCGATGATGAAATTAGCCAAGACTTGTCCCTTAATTGTTGTCCTTGACTGAAAGTGAATATCAAACCTTCCAAGTTTAACTGACCACTTTGGCAGTCGTCCAAAAAGGTAGACTTTTCGAAGGACAACTTTGAGAGAGAATGAGGTGATCACTATTATTGAGTGTGCTTTGAAGTAGTGTTTCAGCTTCCTAGAGGCAACCACCAGTGCGTAAGCTAGCTTTTCCAAAGGAAAGTAGAGTTGTTCTGCTTCCAAGAGCGTATTGCTAGCATAATAGACAAGGTACTGTCCACCTTCCTTTTCATATACCAGAGCCAAGCTAACAGCATGGTTTGATACCACGAGATAGAGGTAGATGGGATCCCTATCATCTGGGATTACCAACAGGGGTAGTTTGCTTATATAAGATTTATCTCCTCCAAAGCTTTTGGGCAGTCATCATTCCATGTGAGGCCCTTATCCTTCTTCAGTTGCTAAAAGAATGGAGCGATTAAGCGCTGTGAGCATTCCAATAATCTTTTGAATATCTCACAACATCCTTAGGGGTCCGGACCTTGTTGATCGTATCAATCTGATTTGGACTAGCCTCAATCCTTCTCTTACTGACTAGATAACCAAAAAATTTACCCAACTGGATACCGAATGAACACTAACTTGCATTAACTTTCATCTTGTAGTTTGTGAGGATTTTAAAGGTTCTGGCCAAGTCTGTGAGGTGGTCGGCTTTATTCTTACTCTTGACTAAAATGTCATCAATGTAGACTTCCATAGTGTCCATATGTTGTTTAAATATCTTCGTGATCAACCTCTAATAAGTTGCCGCTGTGTTATTTAGGATAAATAACATGACCTTATAATAATAAACGACTGGGTAGGGGTAGAAATTCGGGTCAACGGGTCATGTTTTGGGTCGACACGATTGTTGATACCAAAATTAATATGCTGATGTGGACGAATAAGATGAAGACACGTGTCAATCTACGTGGCACAATAGCATAGAGGAAGATCATTTCCCGACCAACCATGCTTCTTTCCGAGCAACGAGAATACGCCGAGGAACTCTATCACACCGAGGAACTCTAACGCATCGAGGAACTCTATCGCACCGAGGTACTCTAATGTTCCGAGGAACTCCTGATCAGCGAACAGCTATGGCGGTCCGAGCTGCATCTCGGTCGTATCATTAATTGCCAGATCATCAACAGTTCAGATATTCATTGAATGCTTATATTCTTGGCACGCACTCTGCATTAAATGTATTACCCTTTCATATTTATGTCATTTAATGTATCGAACCTTTCATGTACAGCCTCAAGGCTATAAATACCTTGTATCATCCTCATTCAAGGGGACCGGAATTTCTTAAGAGAACTTGTAATCAAGAATTCCATAAACACTCAGCAATAACATAACAGTGGACGTAGGCTTTATTCCTAGCCGAACCACTTTAAAAATCTTTGTCTTATTTATTTATCTGTGATTGAAAAATTAGAGCGATCTAGTTTTTTACATCAACAGATTGGCGCCGTCTGTGGGAAACGACTGTTATTATCGTTTTTCATAAAAATCATTTATCACCAATGGCAGATAATCCAGAATCCAGTAATCGATATGTTGGAAATACTGGAAATCTTCCAAATCCATCTGCATCCCCAGATCTGGCTGGAATTATGACGAATCTGGCTCAAGGACAAACCGCCATGCAAGAATCTATGAGGCAACTCATTCAAACTCTTCAGGGCGGTGCACCTACCTATTCATGGCAAAGGAGTGATCATAGGAAATCGCAATCTAGACGTACCGGGTCATATCGCAATGAGGAGTCTAATGATTCTTCTTATCAACCTGGGCGAACTTCATCGATACGGGCTACGGATACAGATCAACGTATTACTCTTTCTCCGGAGAGAACTAGCGCTTTGGAAAGATTAAGCAGGGTGTCTCCTTTCAGTCGGTTAGGACCAAGGAGGAACATGAGTCCACCTAGGGCTCCATCAAGAAGTTTTCGACCACCACCAGGTTTGAGAGAAGGATCTGCACAATCGCGACCAACTACTCGTCGAGATAAATCTCAGGAAGCTACGTCAGAGCAATCAGTTGCTCGGACTAAGCGGCCCGAGGAAGGGAATGAGGCATGGAAAGGTTCCATTCAACGGTTGGAAGATAGATTGGGAGAAATGGCTAAGGCAAGGAACCCCTTACAGAGAACTTTTGTTCAAGGAACACCTTTTGTGCAAGCCATTGTGGATTTCCCTACACCGTCAAAATTCAAAGCACCCGTAGTGACCCCCAAGTACGATGGAAAGACAGATCCCGTACTTCATATAGAATAATACCAAGCTGCTGCAGATATCTACGCTGTCCCTGACGAGATGAGATGTAGAGCATTCTCAGGAACTCTTACCGGATCTGCACAGATATGGTACAATAATCTTCCTCGGGGTAAGATTTCAACCTTTGTTCAGTTAGCCGAATTGTTTATTGGCAATTTTTGTTTTGGAGCAAAGCCGGTAAAGCGAGTAGCACACTTGCTAAGTGTTAGACAAAAATCAGGTGAAAGTACTAGAGATTACATAACTCGTTTCAATAACAAGAAGTTGGAAGTCATAGATTATGAAGAAAAGACAGCAATCACCGCTCTGATGAGTGGTTTGCTGCCTAACAAGCTGTACTACACTTTGGCCAAAGATCCACCTAAAAATATGTCGGAGTTGATGGCAAAGGCGGCCAAAATCATGAATGCCGAGGAGGCTATGGCTGCGAAGAAGAATATGGACAAAGAAGTTAAAGTGGAGGTCGACAACTCTAAGAAGAAAGATCAAAAAGGTAATGGTGGTGACAAACATTCCAGGAATAACAGGATGAAGTTGGAAGTCCTAAAGAAGTATGATAACTATACTCCATTGAAAATGGGTATTAATCATGTTTTGGAAGAAATCAGGAATAACGAGGAAATCAAGTGGCCAGAGAAACTGAAGACAAATCCCGACCTGAGGAATAAAGACAAATATTGCGAGTTTCACAAAGATCATGGCCATATGACCAAAAATTGTATAGCCCTTCAGAACGAGATTGAAACACTCATCCGAAGAGGAAAATTATCAAAGTATGTAGATCACAGAGGTGAAAGGAAGAATGATGATAGAACTAGAGAGAGATCTAGATCTCCTCGTCGTGCAGAGGATAAAAAGGAGAGGGACCATGAAGAGGATCCAGATGATGACCCCGATATTCCCAAGAAACCAAGGAAACTTGAACGAGAGGTATTTTCCATACGTTTTGGATCACTTGATTGTAATGTTATTACAGGAGGAGATGCAGGAGGAGGAGACCTTACTGCAGAAAGAAAAGCTTACCTCGGAGAGGCTCAAGCTTGTTCATACATTCAGCGAATAAACCTGGCCGAGGATGATCGTCCGAGGAAGGTAAACAAAGAAAAGCTAGTGATTGGTTTTTCAAAAAACGACCTGGCAGGTGTTCTTTACCCTCATGATGATCCTTTGGTGATCAAAATGAGGATGAAGGATGTGATCATTTCAAGGGTGTTAGTAGACAATGGTAGTTCGGCAGACATCATGTACTATTCATGCTTTGATAGCTTGAATTTAAAATTATCTCAATTGGAACCTTATCACAGACCCCTTCTGGGTTTTGCTGGCGAGAAAGTTTTTCCACTTGGGACGATCAAGTTGGATATACTCATTGGAACTTGGCCTGCTTGTCGAACAGAAAGAATACGCTTCTTTGTGATGGATAAGAATGTGCAGTCCGCCTACAATATCATCATGGGAAGAGTTGGATTGAAGAAGTTCGAAGCAGTTCCATCTACAGTACATCAATGTTTGAAATTCCCAACGAATTTTGGAGTAGGAATTATGAAAGGTGATCAAAAAGTAGCTCGGGAATGCTATTATTCGTCTGCCGAGCAAGAAGAACTTGAAGAATCAAGGAAAAAGACTACTACTTATCAAGTGGAGGAGAGCACAGAAATTGAAACTCTTGACCCTAGGGATGAATCTCAACTCGTAAAAGGGCAGGTTGTGGAATCTATAAAAATTGTTATCCTGGACGACGAGCATCCTGAACGAGTAACTCAGATAGGATCGTCGTTGGATGTTTCAATAAAACAAGATTTGATAACTTTCTTGAGAAATAGGAAGAATACTTTTGCTTGGAGTCATGAAGACATGCCAGGTATAGATCCAAACTTTTTATGTCATGAGCTCAACGTGAATAAGGAGATCAAGCCTGTGAAGCAAAGAAGAAGAGTGTTTAGTCCCGAGAAGAACCAGGCCATACAAGAGGAGGTCGAGAAACTCCAGAAAGCCCAATTCATTGAAGATGTGAAATATCCAGATTGGTTGGCAAATGTGGTGACGGTAAAGAAGAAGAACAACAAATGGAGAATGTGTGTTGATTTTACTGATCTCAACAAGGCATGTCCAAAAGATCATTTTCCATTGCCCAGAATTGATCAACTAGTGGATGCTACCTCGGGACACCAGCTACTCAGCTTCATGGATGCTTATTCTGGCTACAACCAGATTAAAATGAAACCTGAAGACAGGGAAAGTACTTCTTTTATTACCCCAAGGGGAACTTATTGTTATAATGTTATGCCTTTTGGTTTAAAAAATGCAGGTGCAACATATCAGCGGTTGATGAACAAGGTTTTTACCGAACAAATCAGCCGCAATATGGAGGTCTATGTCGACGACATGCTCACCAAAAGCAAGAGAGCTGCAGATCATTTGGTTGACTTGAGTCAAACTTTTGATCAACTGGATAAATACCAGATGAAGCTCAACCCGACGAAGTGTACCTTTGGAGTACGAGAAGGAATGTTCCTCGGATACATCGTCAACCAGCGAGGTATTGAGGCAAATCCAGAAAAGATCAAGGCTCTTTTAGGGCTGCGATCTCCGACGACGAAGAAAGAAGTGCAGAGTCTTACCGGACGGGTTGCAGCACTCAACAGATTTGTATCCCGAGCAACTGATAAATGCCTCCCATTCTTCAAAACACTGCGAAAAAGTTTTGAGTGGACTGATGAATGTGAGAAAGCCTTTCAAGATTTGAAGAAGTATTTGGGAGCCCCACCATTGTTGTCTAGGCCAATAACTGGAGAGACGATGTACTTGTATTTGGCAGTATCAGAAAATGCAGTTAGCTCGGCATTGATCAGGTTGGAGAATGGAGTCCAGAAGCCAATTTATTACACAAGCAAGGCCTTCCGAGGTGCGGAAATCAGATACCCAAAGCTGGAAAAATTGGCACTGGCATTAATTGAAGCAAGTAGAAGAATGAGGCCATACTTCCAGGCCCATACCATCATTGTGTATACCGACATGCCGTTAAGACAAGCCCTTCACAAGCCAGAAAAATCAGGAAGATTGATGTACTGGGCAATAAAGCTCGGTGAATATGATATTGTGTATGAACCCAGATCATCGTTGAAGGGGCAAGCCGTGGCAGATTTTATAGCAGAGTTCACATACCCTGATACCCCCGAGGAGCAAAAGGTGCTTGCTGACCTACCTGTGGACGATACAGAATCAACAGACACAGATCCAGACCAACCAAGGTTGGTAAAAGGGCTTGTGGATGTAGAAAAATCATCATATTCAAACCCCGACCAACTCCGGTTGGAAGAAGGGCGCGAACAAATGACCAATGAAGAACGAAGGATACCCGGGGATGATGAAAGAAAACAGATGATATTTCACCGAGGAACTCTAACAGATAAGAAATTTGAAGACGAGTTACATACATGGAGATTATATGTAGATGGATCATCTTGCACGGCTGGTTGTGGAGCAGGGATTGTTTTAAACTCTCCAGACGATATTGACATGGAGTATGCCTTGAGATTCCAATTCAAAGCTTCCAATAATGAGGCTGAATATGAGGCTATGATAGCAGGTTTTCATTTGGCGAAGGTTATGGAGGCACGACAAGTAATTGTTTTCAGTGATTCTCAATTAATTGTGAATCAAATGATGGGAATATATGCAGTGAAAGGAGAGTTAATGGTGAAGTACCATGCAAAAGTGATGGAGTTATTAACAGAATTTGATGCTATTCAATTGGTAAGGATACCGAGAATGGAGAATGCTAGAGCAGACGCATTGGCCCGACTAGCGTCAGCTACGCGCACCGAGCTGCGAAGAACAATACCAATTGAAGTATTAGAAAGTCGGAGCATAGAAGAAGATCTGACGGTGAAGATTATTACCCTTGATTTAGGACCATCTTGGATGGATCCTATCAGAGCATACATTGAAGAAGGAGAATTACCGGAGGACAAACTAGCTGCCAAGAAATTGAAATATAAAGTTGCTCGGTATGTGTTAACTAATGGTGTTTTGTACAGACGAGGAATTATGGCGGGTTTGCAGAGATGTGTGCATCCAGCAGAAGTCAAAGAATTGATTGAAGAAATTCATGAAGGATCTTGTGGAGCTCATGTAGCAGGTCGGACACTTTTGCAAAGGGTAATGACACAGGGATACTATTGGCCGACGATGAGGGCTGATTGTATAGCCTATGCTAAGAAGTGTGACAAATGCCAACGTTTTTCCTCCATCCGAAGAACTCCACAGGCATTGTTGACACCCATAACATCACCTTGGCCATTTGCCATGTGGGGAATTGATCTGGTTGGACCACTGCCGACGACCCGAGGAAGGTTCAAGTATCTCGTCGTGGCAGTAGACTATTTTACTAAGTGGGTGGAAGCTGAACCACTAATTGATATGACGTACGAGAAGGTGTATCAGTTCATATGGAAGAATATCATTTGTCGATATGGTCTCCCCTATGCTTTCATCACAGACCATGGAACGCAATTTAATAATGAAGAATTTGCTGCCTATTGTCATCAGTCAAACGTCTTGAAGTTTCATTCAGCACCAGGCCATCCTCAAAGCAATGGACAGACTGAAGTGACGAACAGAACATTACTAAATGGATTGAAGAAGAGGTTAAGTGAGGCTAAAGCAAATTGGATTAATGAGCTACAGTCAGTTTTGTGGGCTTACCGAACAACTCCCCGAGCAGCAACAGGAGAATCACCATATATGCTAGCATTTGGAAGTGAGGCTGTGATACCTGCCGAGTTGGGCCTACCAACACACAGGGTGTTAAATTTCAATTCTCCGATCAGTGATTTGATGAGAAGGCTGGATTTGGATATGCTCGAGGAAGTCAGAGAAGAGGCAGCCATTAGGAATGCTGCTTATCAACAACGAACAGCTCTGTTTTACAACAAAAGGGTAAAGAAATGTGATCTAAAAGAGGGGGATTATGTGCTAAAGAAGGTCATTCAGAAGCAGAATAAAATGGAAGCAAACTGGCATGGACCTTACCGAGTTACTGAGGTTGTTCGACCAGGAACTTACAGAATAGCAACTCTAGAAGGAGAGGAATTTAAGAACGCATGGAATGCTGAACACCTGCGCAAGTATTATCAATGATGTCAAATGTAAAGCATTTCTTTCATTATGAATAAAACGAGGATGTTTCGCCATTTTCTTTCTGGTTGAAAAATTTTCGGGGAATACTAGTGTAATACACTACACAACAAAAGTGCTCTAAGGAGCCAACCTCCTTTGGTTAGGAGGACAGCTCTACGGAGCAAAAGTGCTATAAGTAGCCAACCACAGCTCTACGGAGCAAAAGTGCTATAAGTAGCCAACCTCAGCTCTACGGAGCAAAAGTGCTATAAGTAGCCAACCTCCTTTGGTTAGGAGGACAGCTCTACGGAGCAAAAGTGCTATAAGTAGCCAACCTCCTTTGGTTAGGAGGACAGCTCTACGGAGCAAAAGTGCTATAAGTAGCCAGCCTCCTTTGGTTAGGAGGACATGCTCTAAGGAGCCAAAAAATGCTCTAAGGAGCCAAAAGCTTTAAAGAGCCAGAAACTGTACACCAGCATGATCAACTACGGTTGGTAAGATAAAAATATACTCTCATATTACAACTTATGTTGGTCGGGAGGTAATATTATTACAATGAGTTCTTTGAAGAACAAAATGTTCAAAAAATACACCAAGTATAGTTGGTCGGGGATAAAAACCCAATAACTGTAGTTGGACGCAATTTTATAATTAAACCAAGTATAGCTGGTCGGGGATAAAAAACCCATCAGCTGTAATTGGTCGACAAACATTATTCACCCACCTTGGTTGGTTGGAAATAGTTTGAACATTTTTACTCATTACTTTATTATTAAGTGATCGAGAAACATTACTAATACTTGTGACTTTTTATTAAGTTGCTTATTGAACAATAATATTGTTATCTTTTTAACAGATACATAGATACATATGTACAAATATAAAGGTGTTTGATAAACACAAGACTAACAAAATTGGCAAACAGAAAATGAAAATCTTTTCATTAATCTAGAATAAATTACAAGTTACAAGAAGGTACTAAATTGTTACATGGATATTACTATTCTATTGGTTTTTTGCCCTGTGCTTTAGAAACAGGTTCCTCGCCGGCAGGAGGGTCTTCTAGGCAAAGGGGAGAATTGATGAAATTAACATCTCTGAGCATTCTGACGTTCATAACAGAAGGTGTATCCAAAAGATGCTCAGGACGAGATAATTCAACTTGGGAGTGAAGGCTATAATCACCAAGATATTTTGAAATTAGACTGCGAGGAATGGAACGAGCTGGGATCCATGCCATATCCAATTTGAAAGGTGGTACAGGCAAGTCTAATAATGATGGAGCATGATAGTCCCATAAAAAATGCCCTTGCTCCAACTTTAACACACCCAATGCATTTAACCATCCTTGCTTGTAACCTTCATTGTTAGCATGTTCAATGCGAGCATCCAGATGAACGAGAGCTTCATTATATCCTGCCATCCAGAATTCCCTTGGCTGTTTATGGAATTGGAAGGTTAATCTATCCAATTGTTCATGAAGGCTTTTGGCAAAGAGATCCTTGTTATGCAAGGCAGATTTCGTTGATGCCAGCTGATCTTCCAGAGACAGATTTTTATTGGACATTTCAGTCAGATCACGGTCTTTTACTTTCAACTGGAATGCTTGAGTTTCCAGAGTAGATTGAGTGCGAGCCTCTTCAACATTTTAGCTGAGGATTCTTCCTCGCCCCCGAGAACCTCTTCCTCGTCCCCGAGCAGTTCCAGAAATGGCAGATCTTCTTAAGTCCTCCAGCTCTTGCCTTAGTTTGGCATTTTCGACCTCTAAGAACGAGAAGCCTTCATCAGTAACTGGTATTAATGCAGTAGAAGATGAAGCAGCAGATTCATATTGAGCCAATTTTTTCTGCAAATTATTATTTTCTTGTTCCAGGATCTCGGCAATTTGTCTGCAGGCTTCAACTTCACCTTTTAGGGTCCTTTCCCTAATATCATATGCAGCGATGATCTTCTTATGGCCTGTTTCAGAAGAAAGTTGTTGGTATCTATTTTCATAATCTTTGTGTAACAAAGCCATTGATTCATTGTGCTGACCTTGGAGATCCTCTAAGGAACAATGCAGTTCTTCAATCAGGTCATAATAAGCGACATTGTTGGCCACAGCTCGGTCGAGTAAATCTTTCAAGTAACGATAAGCCTCAATAGCCTGCTCTGAAGCACCATGACCAAGGATATCAGCAATTTCCGATGTACTAAGGTTTGTATGGCCAGCCTTATAGTATTGATGACATTGCTGCATCAGCTCGGTATCATGTGAAGAGATCAATTCCATTCTAGCAACAAACTAAGGACGAGAAAAAGACAACAATCAACAAAAACAAGTTATCAACAACAGAGATGAGCAAAGATATGTTTTATTAGATCATCAAAAAGTTACATTGTTCGATTACAAAGAAATACAGAAATGCTACCGAACAACTTCACACCTTTTCCTTGTCTCCCAAGACTTTCTCGGGAGGCTGGGACGAGGAGCTCGGTTGCTCGGAGGTAACAACGGCTTGATCGGTAGGAATCTTCTCGGGAGGAGGAGGCATGGAAGAAACGTCCTCGGTGGCAGAGGGTTGAGAGGCAGAAATTTGATCGCCCATAGCCATAGAAGACTCATCTGAGGCAGGTTCATCTTCTTCTTCTTCCACAATTGGTGGAGGAGGACCAGGGAGATGCTGTTGGAATAGCTCAGAATCGTCTTGGACCTTTAGCTCTTGCAGAGCAGCTACCCAGCCATCATGGAAGTATTTCAACTCCCCATATTGAACTTGGGATGTCATTGCAGCTATCCCTCTCTCCCATCCTTTCTCCCAACCAACACTGAAATGTTTCTTGATTGCAACTTTTCTCCTCGACTTCTCCGAGGAGAGCTTCACCTCCAATTCCTCTTTCTTAACCTTGATATCTCGCAGAGTAGATAATTCTTCCTATGCCTTTTTCAACTTATCATCAGAATCCTGATGTTTAACCTCCAAAACTTTAACTTTCTCCTCCAAGTTCTTGGAGGTTTCGGCCATTTTCGCCTTCTCAGCCTCAGCCACAGCCAGCTTTTTCTCCCAAACAGTTTTCTCCTCGATGTACTGTTGGCGAGATTCCTTCACAGATTGGGCTAAACCCAATAAAGCATCGTCAACATCGGACGAGGAACTGGAAGCTTTAATAACTTGATCTTTCTTCACGATGGTATTGAAGCAGTTCACCAGCTGAAAGATAAGAAAAACAATAAAGTCAACACAAATACAAGAATTCAAGAAAAAGAAAGAAAGACCAAAGGAGTGAGAAATTTACTGAAGAAAGATGACGAGCAGCTAGGGATGTCAGTGTATCCCTAGGAATTTTTTCATCAACCCCGAGAACCTCGGGTATAACTGAGCTCTTGGAAGAACTCGGAAGAATGATGTTTGAAACACTACTACCACCAGCGGGTAGAGAAGATGCAGTTCCAGCAAGATTAACTGAGGATGATTTCCTCAATCTCTTCAAAGGAGGGTCAGCAGCATCAACCAAGGAAGAAGTCTTGGTCGGAGAGATTGTAATCACATCAGCAGGAGCATTTTTCTTGCTCGGGGCCACTGGGGGCTTCTCGGCAGCTTTGGAGGACCCAGCATCTACTTTTTTAGTCCCTTCTGGGACATCAATTTTGCCTTTTTGGGCTCCAACAGCAGAATAAATTTCACCAAATAGAGCAGGAGGAGCTCTTTTCTTGCCCATTCTCTGAGATAGGGGGATATGAGAATCTGAAGATGAACTTTTTGGTGTTGAAGCTGGTTCAACAGGGCGAGCAGTATAAGAGGTTGTGTAACTCTTATACTGTAGTAAATATGATGCAGATCTAATATGCTCGTCAGCAATGGTCTTATGCAAATTCCAGATAAGTTTCAAATGCTTGATATTCACTTCTGACTCTTTTGGAGTTTTTCTTTTGCTATCAACTGCAAATAAATACATAATGGAATATCAGTCATACATTTTGTCAAACATGATGAAAGCATAATTTCATAAGTAAAATAAAATGAAAAATAAACCTATCCCATTGCCGTATGGGGGGCATCTGGGACCGTTGTATACTTCATTCCCAGATAAAGGCGCATGTTGCCAATTTTTTATGACCAACCCATGCTCAAAATAATCCCTATTTGAGTCAGGGAGATTAACTACAAGAGCCCTATTCAAATACCTAGTTTTTAAATAATAAATATTATCTAGAATAGCCCATTTATAACAAAACATAATTTCAGGGATCCCAATACGAGTCCCATGAGTTAGATTTAATTTATGCACCCCGTTAATTATTCTCGATGAATTGGGGGCTATTTTTGCAGGAACAAGATCAAAATATTGACAAAACTCAAGACATAATGGGTTTGGTGGAAAGGAAAAACCGCATTCAGCAACAAAAAGACTGGGGAACCAATGTCCCTCAGCCAATCGAAAGTAATCTAAAGGCTCAGAAAGAACCTCTAGAGTTACCCACGAAGGAATGGAAAAATCAGAACGGAATTTCTCAATAGACTCCACAATATAAACCATATTGAATAAAAGAGATACAGAAGAAAGAAAGAAGATCTTACAGAAAGAAAGGAGATGTGTTGACAACGAACGGAAACAAGGATGAACGCACAAGAGAAGAAGAGAATAGAAAGCTTGAATGCAGAGAATGAAAAACGTAGACGACGGTATGGTTACCAAAGAAGTTTAAATACTTTGCATTGGGAAGCGGCGAAAGAAATGATTACCAAAAAGAAACTACTAAACTTCCGGCGGCTAAGAGGACAAAATTTGCACGAATATCAAAGCGCTTATAAAAAAGGCGGAAACTGCGAAATAAGAAGGAAATTTGAATACAATGTTCCTGAAACCCGGGAAGGACATTTAATATTGCCATATACCGAGAAAGAATGTTCCATACTCTTCAAAGTTCAAAATATGAAACATTGGGGGCTTCTGTTGATACCAAAATTAATATGCTGATGTGGACGAATAAGATGAAGACACGTGTCAATCTACGTGGCACAATAGCATAGAGGAAGATCATTTTCCGACCAACCATGCTTCTTTCCGAGCAACGAGAATACGCCGAGGAACTCTATCACACCGAGGAACTCTAACGCATCGAGGAACTCTATCGCACCGAGGTACTCTAATGTTCCGAGGAACTCCTGATCAGCGAACAGCTATGGCGGTCCGAGCTGCATCTCGGTCGTATCATTAATTGGCAGATCATCAACAGTTCAGATATTCATTGAATGCTTATATTCTTGGCACGCACTCTGCATTAAATGTATTACCCTTTCATATGTATGTCATTTAATGTATCGAACCTTTCATGTACAGCCTCAAGGCTATAAATACCTTGTATCATCCTCATTCAAGGGGACCGGAATTTCTTGAGAGAACTTGTAATCAAGAATTCCACAAACACTCAGCAATAACATAACAGTGGACGTAGGCTTTATTCCTAGCCGAACCACTTTAAAAATCTTTGTCTTATTTATTTATCTGTGATTGAAAAATTAGAGCGATCTAGTTTTTTACATCAACAACGATAATGTTTTTTTGGACACGAACACGACACGACATCAATTCGTATTTTTTTTAGTTGACATGAAAACGACCAAAAAAAAATAACACGACACGACACGAATACAAGAATTTCTTAAATTTTGCACCTAAAAAATATGATAACACGATAACATAACATGACTCATAATTAAGACACGAACACGACACGACATGACTCATAATTAAAACACGAACACGACACAACTTTATGTAAAAAAATACGACACGGACACGAACTATCGTGTCAATTTCGTGTCGTTCTGTGTCATTTTTTTGTGTCGTTTCTAAAATTGTCACCCCTACGACTGGGGTTATGAAGGATGTTTTGTCTTGGTCGGGGCCAAACAACGAAATTTGATGGTACCCTGAATAGGCGTCCGAAAAACTCATCCTCCAGTGAGATGTCGTGACGTCAACCAGCTGATCAATCTTAGGCAGTGGGAAACTATCTTTGGGGCAGGCCCCGTTGTGGTTTGTGAAATCAATGCAGACCCTCCAATTGTTGTTGCTTTTTCGTGCTACCACTTGTTTAGATAACCATTTTGGGAACTAAACTTCCCTAACAGACCCTGCATCCAAAAGCTTCCCAACTTCATTCTTCGCTGTTTTAGCCTTTTCGAGGGCTATTCGACGTGCCTTCTGAGTAATCGGCTTGAAGGTTGGGTCAACATGTAAAAGATGGAAGGCTACGTCGGGATCAATTACAGGCAGATCATATGACTCCCAGGCAAAAATATACAAATTACTTCTCAAGAAGCAATCAATTCTTTTTTTTTTCGTGATCGTCGACTGCAATCCCGATCAGTTGCTTTCTATTTGGCAAGTTATCATTAACACTAACTTCCTCCAGGCTTTTAATAACTCTATCAACGGGATGTATCCTGGTCTCACCCACCCCTAATCGGTCATACCGGAGTTACTCTTTAGAGGGTGTAGCCCCATCTTGGGCTTCCTTTGGGGTCTCCTTTAGTTCCTGTTTCTTCTCATTCTGGGGGCGTATGGTTGCGATGGCTATTTTATTACAGTGGATTGGTCACTAAAAATCTCGACCATGCACTGGTCGATGACACACTTTAGCTCTTGGTGGTAGGTGGATGGTACGAATCTCATAGGGTGCAACTATACTCTGCCTAAAATGGCATGATATGGAGACTCTATGTCTACCACAAAGAATTTAATCAACTTTGAGATATTGCCTGCGCTAACCGGAAGAACTATCTTACCTAGTGGCATCATAAATTTCCCCATGAATCCCACCAATGGTACTGTGGCCTCCTTGAGGTCGGCTAAATTGAGCTTCAACTTGTGAAACAGCTCTTGGTACATTACCTCTAATGAGCTTCCTTGGTCTACCAGTAACTTATCGACATCCCAGTTCACGATTCCAAGAGTTATCATGAGTGCATCGTAGTGGGGAGTCCTCACCCCGATCAAATCTTTCTCTATGAAGATGATATGTTTGGTGTAATCAACATCCTCTGGTCATCGACACTTGCCATCTTGGCATTTTGCAGGGTCAATCTAGAATGCTTGGATGACACCAGTGACCTTTTTTAGCTCCATCCAAACAGTGTTCCTTTGGATTTGCTTTAGTTCGGATGCTTCATGAATCACGACAAACTCCTGTCCCACATCGTCATCAAGGATATTGTCTGATTTTTTATTGTCATTGGCTGCAACCTTGTCAATTTTCTTATCTATATATTCATTTAAATGTCCATCTTGGGCCAACTTTTTTAAGTGCGACTTCAGTGCTTTGTAATGCTCTTTCCTATGGCCGGCCTTCTTGTAGAATGTGCATCTCGACACGTTATTCCTCTTCATCGGGTCATCACCCATCTTTTTTAGCCCCTTGATGAACGAATGTTCCTTGATCTTGCTCAAGATCTTATAGTTTGGTTCTTTGAAGACTGTGTTAACAACTTGGAATGCCTTTGAAGGATCGTCCTTCGACCCATTCTTAGAACCGTTCTTGTTCCCTTTCTTTGGAGTGTCACTCTTGTCTCCTCCTTTACTTGATTTTGCTCGGTCATTGTCCCTTAGGGCAGAGTGAATCATGTCCTTGACCTTGGCATATTTTTTAATACGCGCTATGAGGTTGTCGATGGTGTTAGCCTCTTTCTTCATCAGGGACTAGTGCAATAGAGATGTGATCGGTATACCAATCTTGAAGAATGCAATAGTAACCTGCTCCGAGAAATCCTCCATTTCATTGAAGACCTCCTAGTACCTCTTGGCATAATTATGAAGGCTCAATTGTGACTTTTTCTTCATCGTGAACAGTGAATCCATCCTCTTAGGGTGGGAACTGTTGATTATGAAGTGAGCAGTGAAAGTTTATGTTAGGGCCTTGAAGCTCTTGACCAACCCATGGGGAAGCTTCTCGAACCATTTATGTACTACATCACATAAGCTAGAATGGAATATTTGACATAACAAGGCATCTTTGTGGCTCCACAGGGTCATTGTCTGCCTGTACTATTGAACATGGTCTATGGGATCCGTCTTTCCATCATAGATTTTAAATTTGGGAATAGCGAACTTCTTTAAGGGTTCCTCTTCTTCAATCACCCTTAAGAAAGGAGAATTCATCTGGGTATAAGAGCTCTTTTGGCTAGTTACCTAGTAGACCTGGCCCCTCGATGGGATGAATGATGGTCCATCTCTCTATGGACCAAAATTATGATGTCCTCATCCTAAAGAACATTACTTTTGTGGTGCCTCTCTGATCAGCCATGCTTTGATCGATTACGCTCTGACCTGTCGTGTTCAGATCTATCTCGATCATGCCTGGAGACCTTTCCTCGGCTGAGAGTATTGCTCGCCTTAGGACTAGGAGACCTATCACGGCATTTCCATGTATCTCTATGGAGATCTCCATCCATCCTTTCAAGTCGCCTTTGAAAGTGAGCATTTTCTTCCACTGGAGGCGAGTTACCTTCTCCTGTTCTTGAAGTCTAGCTTCGTAGGCATCGACCAACCTGGAGATCTAAGTAGACCTAGGTGGTTCCTGACTTTCTTCAGAAGGTTGCCTTTTTTAGCGAAACTTAGGATTTGGTGGTTGGAGAATCTCCGACCCGACCTGACCCTAGTTGGGACTAGGTCTTCTTGCACGTCTCCAACTTGAGGAAGATTATTATTGTGGTGAGACATCACGGGCTTTCTTTCGATAACTGTTTTCATAGGAAAAATAATTATTTCCCATAAATAACGCCAATTTTGAGTGAAAGAATCATCAATAAGAAATCTAGAAAGCAATATCGAGATAAAAGAATAAATTATTACACACACGCACAAAACACCATAGATAAGTGGTTACGTCCACGGAGAGGTTATTTTATTCTTATTAGCGTTTCTCAAATAATCAAAGTTACATCCCCTTGTGTCCTGGGTCAGGGTTTACATTTATAGTTGTGATTCTAAGTGGTTGAATTGTACAAATAACTCAACCAGATTGTGGATAGCTTGTAGGTGTCCCTAAATATCTCTCTAAGATTTTTGATAATCGATTTCAGTCTATCTCCATGTATTTTAGTACATGTTAAATACACGGGTCTAAAATAATTATTTCAAGTTAGGTCGGGCAGTCCGTTTTACGTACTGGGCTGGTCGGTTGAGATATTGTGAATTAATAAGCCCATATAAGTTCATTTTGAAAAAATAATCATTCTTGTGAGAATGCCTTATGATTATTTAAATAGTATAGACACACACATACACACATACACACACACACACTAGGGTATGCTCGTACCTGAAGGCACACAAATAATTTTTCCCTTGCCGACAACATTGATGCAATTTCTCAAGTAATATACCTAACAGTGTGTCAAGCCATAACCAATATGACATATTTTCCTTTACTCACAACAATCTTAATATACGACCAGGGGTCGATACACCGATCAACTGTAAGTTTTGATCAAGTTATGTAATTTTAAAGGAACGGTTACTAATGTCCCTGTTGATGCAAAAAACTAGAATAAATCTAATTATTTGATCACGGATAAATAAGTAAATAAAAGAGACAAGTAAGATTTTTAAAGTGGTTCGACTGAAAGGAAAAGCCTTCGTCCACTGTTGTGTATTGCCTCTTGGATTATATTCCCGTCCCTTTTGCTGTAGGGATTACGATGTACTTATAGTCCTTTTGGGGGATCAAAGAGTCGAAATGTTAAAGGACAAAATGCCTTTATAAAATAGGCATTTACATTAGTACATATTGTTCATAATGCATATGACTGTTGGCACTTTACTGACCATGTTGGTCGGTGTTCAAAATGTTGGTCGGCATTCCTGGCCTTGGTTGGCGGTTACTCCTTGTTGATTAAGATTATTGCCACAGTGGATGATATATGTCTATTTATAATTGGTCCACTTAAGTGGGTAAATGTTTGTATCAATAGAAGCCCCCAGTGTTCATGCTTGATGCTTTTGCGAAGGTATGGAACATTTAGTTCTAACAGTTGCTTAAGCAACTTTTCGGATACATGGTCGGCTGCCAACTTCCCACACTTATAAAATTATCAACTTGGCTGATAACGTATAACACAGATGGAGTTTTCGCAATTACCCGCAATTATAACGAATCATTTTTGGGGCAAATACGTCTTTTTTACCTTAGTCACCAAAATTTCAATCGTTGTTTCCCTTTAATTATTACTTTCGTCGGTTTTTGAGGTAATATATAAAGGTGGTAAAATCTCGGTTATCTTCTACCTCGAACTTTATGGTTTTTGTTGCTATCTCTTGAACTTTTCGTGCGATCGTTCTTTCCGTCCTTCAGTTCTTAATGAATCCTTAAGTCTTTGTAAGAATCCTTTCTCCTTTTCCTTTTCTTCGTCTTCAATTATGGTTTATTCAGTCGTTTCTCTAGACAAATTTAGGAATGAATGGAATATTCCTTCGTGGGTGGATTTGGAGCTCCCTATTCCACCTGTAGATCTTTTTTCTTTATCTGAGGACCATTGGGTCCCTTATATTTTCATTGTTGAATGTGGGTTTACCTTTCCCCCAAACCCCCTTTGTCTTGAGTTTTGTCAATATTTTGACGTTGCACCTGCTAGAATAGCCCCCAACACTTGGAGAGTTGTAAATGGGATTTATAGATTGAATCAACTCTATGGGACCTATATAGGTATCCCAGAGATTATGTTTTTCTATAAATGGGTCAATAGTGATAACACTTACTATTTAAAAACTAGGGCATTAGTAGTTAATCTCCCAAACTCCAACAGAGACTATTTAGATAATGGAGTGATTGCCAAGAATTGGCAATATACACCCATGACAGGGGGTGCAGTATACCAGGGCCCAGATGCCCCAACGTGGTCAGGGGATAGGTTACAACCCTATTGTGCCATTTTTCTTAATAATTTCATAAACAGCCTAAGGAGAGCTGGATGGAGAAAAAATAGCATCTATGTCATTTTTGTGCGTCAACAGTCCCCAACTATGAATTTTATACTTATTTTAAGCATTAATGACTAATGAGTAAAGCATAACGTATTATAGGAAAAATAATCATAAATTAGTGGGATGCATTGGTATGTCTAGAAAATAAAAAAGAAAATTTTCCAAAGTATTGAATGTTTAAACAATTTAAGTCATAAAGTTTTTTTACAACACAAATTTGTAAACATTTTAGAAATTTTAGGCAGGATCATATGACTATCCACCCTGTTAAAGAAATACAAAATACTCCAACAACAATAGTAATACTTTGTCCTAGACCTCATATAAACATAATCGATTTAACGAATTCGTGGTAATAACACGAATACGCAAATTATTGTAAATAACTTACTGCTAGATCAAGGGAAAACCAACACATATATGTATGAATAATCATTAATAAGGTAAAGGGTATGAAAACATACACAAACAATACATTATTATTCATTAAAATGGAAAATCTACGTTACAAATTGCTATCATACATAAGAGACCAATTTCGGAAAAATTAAAGTTGGAGTAGCTGACTCAATTAGTCTTCAACAATAACATCTTATATGAAATAGTTGCACAAATCAGAAAATAAAGAATTATAATCAATATCTTAAGAAACAAAGATCAATCATCACTCATAATACCATATATGTACATGTAGGTCATCTGTTTAACAGGTTATTATGCTTTGCAACACCACCTAAATTCAAAAGCTCAATAAAGAAAAAGAACACTCAAGTTCGTTATCCAACAATAACTTTGTAAACATGCTAATTAAGAATATCATTAGTGACACTACAAAAACATATCGAGCATGCAAACATAACAACAATGATTTTGCCAGTGAACCCAATGGTATGATCTACTCAGACCCAAATAATCAAAGAGTACATATCAAGGCTTTGCACCCAAAAACTATATTTCTACTCATTAAATAGTTTGGATAAATTAATACAAAAATAAATAAAAGTTTTACTGCGAAATATACTCTTGAAGAAACATGCAAAACACAAATACACATACATACCCACCGTGTAAAACACAAAGCAAAATCTATAAAGGTAAAGAGTATAACGTAAAAGAAACACTAAAAGGGACTATTATTGCACAGTTTAAAAAAACGGTTTTATACAACCCTTACACAAATTATATATATAGTTTCACAATTTCATAAAGCTAAAAAGAAAAAATTTCGTAGAATGTACATACATCAGGTGTACATGTATCATCAGTTAATATATGTAAATTATTAAAAAATATATTTAAGGAAACCAAATACAAAAGGAAGAAATAAAAAATCTGAACTTTTAACTTAAAACTTATAAATCAAATCCATATATGACTAAATTTTTATAACGGTAGTTATATTTTCGCGATCATTCCTTCTTCTTGCCCTCAAAGTCATTCAATTGACCCACGACGTAGTCGTCAATCACATCAACCATGAAAATCACCTCGTAGCCCTTTTTCTTTAGCTTCTCGAGAAAATGGGCAGTTCTCAACAGCCTTTTTGCTCTCACCGGTAATGTAATATATGCCATTTTGACCTTCCTTCATCCTTGTAATATATTCCATATATTCCTTCAAGATAGTCATCTCATTGCCAATCTTAGTGGAGTGGTTTCGAAGAAATCCAACAAACTACGTCCATTTTTGGGAATCTTCATGGATGTAAAGGTTCTTTGAGAATGACTCATAAAAGTTGTTGTAATCTTCTTTGTTCTCGACAATCTCAAAGAAGATCTCAATTACATAATTACTTTGGTGCTATGTGTGTGATTATCATCTGATTTTGGACTCTGCGATTACTTTTTACAATGCACATAACATATGCCATTACTACAAACGTAATACTATGCACTGTTATCAGAACACCCATACTGTCTTTGGAAGTTATACATCATTTTTTGTTCATTATGACCTATACAATATAAGATCAATCAAATTAGAACACAAGAGCAAAACTTATAACCTGTATAGTAATGCTAATACAATACTTGGAAAATAAGGTTAGAAAACATTAATTGCACATGACTCAACTCACAAAAATGAAATTATAATTTAAAAGATAGTTTAATGAATGAAAAATATAGCATCTTATTTTTTCCCAATCTGAAGAGTGGTATACTGCAATATATAGAATGAGCATCCATCTCTTACTTATCCAACTAAATAAAAAAATGACAATAAAACTTAATAGCAAACACACGAAGTTTAAACCCAATCTCTTACTTCATCCTTCAATGTGATACAAAACATGACATATATATATATATATATATATATATATATATATATATATATATATATATATATATATATATATATATATGTGTGTGTGTGTGTGTGTGTGTGTGTGTGTGTGTGTGTGGAGTAATTAGCAAACAACAATCAAATTACAATCTTTCCAAAATTAAAGCATGAAAGAAATAGTACTAGGCATTAGATTTAATGCATCTAATTACCCCTTAATTTTGTTTATATCTTACATGAAAAAAGTGTAAAAAGAACTCATTATTTAACATTAGTATAATCATAACAATTTAAGATATGCATAAAAGAGTGATGCAGTGGGGTTTAATACATTGCCCATAAGGGCACATGCTTCCACGAACACTATTATTATCGTTGATCACTCCATGTTCTTCACACAGTGGATCTAAAAGAAATTTACAACTATTATTTGAGAATGATTCAGATCTAGAAAGGTGCAAAAAGATTTGAAAACAAAAAAAAATCTCAAAATTATATATATAATCAAATTTATAGTGTTTTTTTTAAACACACAAACGCAGAATCTAACGGTGCTAAACCCGAAAGATACACAAAAAATTACTAAATATTCAAAAATAACTCCCAGGAAATTATGAACCCAATTTTATAAACCAAAAAAATTGGAATCCAGAAAAACCAACAAGAAATTGACTAACAAGAAATTTTAGAACCAAATTCCTAGTAGTTGAAACCCAAACATGCCCTATTAAACCCTAAAACTAAAACTAACTGATTTAAGAACAACAAGATATTGAATGGAATGTAAATCAAACCTAGAAAAAAGTAGAAAGAGATGGATGCCTTTATAGCTCCTGGATGGAAAATTGTATACCCAGTAGTATTGTTATCATATAATTTGTCAAATAAAAAGCAAATAGAGTTAGTGATTGTTTGAAACCCAAAGTAACAATGAAATGCAAAAAAATGACTTGGTTCTTGAACCCGACACAAATTTTGATGACATGAATCACATGGAACTACCTTTTAAGTATAAAACACATTTTGATGACATTTCAGTGATTTGGTGGGATCTCGTGAACCAAAAACTAAAATGTGAGAGAATATTAAGAAAACTCCTAACCAAAAGGAACTCGGTTTGCTCTCAAAACTTTGTTCCTAATGTTCTCGAGCCAAAAAATTTTATACTACACAACTGAATATAGGAAAAATTAATTCAAAAAACAAAATGAAGCCGATGAAACAAGACTGATGTTATGCCAAGTGAAATGTCATGTAAGAGACCCAAAAATGTCATAGCTTGTTCTCACAACACACAATGTAAAGGGTTATATAAAACAAACAGTAAAACCTGTATGATGAAGAAAGTGAGACATACAAGTTCTTTAATAGAACAAAATAAATTCTAATAAAAAGGAACGAATATAGATGTCTAAAGGAATGAACACATCACCAGTTGTCCACCTGAAATTCAGAATTAAAGAATCACACAAAAAATATCAAAAATTCAAAATTAAAAGAAAATATAGAAGGAAACACACACACACACACACACACACACACAACGAGATAAACAAACATAAGGCATTTTTAGCTGATCCAACTGGTGGAGCTGTGTCATCGTCGTCATTCAAATACTGGAAAACCTCCATATGCGCTTTTAGATGATCCAACTGAAGAATTAAAACACTGGTTTCTTTGTTTTCTAAAGGTGGGGACAAATATGGTTTAAAAGTAATAGCGGTAAAGTTATACATCGGTTACTGGAACGTTTTCAAATTAAATTAAAAAATGAACGCGGTGTAATTTGATCCAATCTCGATGTGAGTGTTAATCCAACGCTTGATTTCTTGCTTTGTTGGTACCATCACAATCTCTAATACCGCATAGTGAATTCATGCGATGCTAACCAAAATTAGGATCATAATGGAATCCAACTCTAACAATACACAAATATCATATAGATATACATCACATATACTATATATATATATGTATATATATATGTATATGTATATATATATGTATATGTATATATATATATAGAGAGAGAGGGAGAGAGATTACTTTTAGAAATAATATTTTTGGTAATTTTAGGGTCAGTTTGAGAATTAGTGAAATTGGAAGAGTAATTCTTTATCTGTTATTCTTGGAAGGAAATCTTAGTTTGTTTGAAACCTTTTTTCTTCAGCTCTTTTACATCTCTTCTTCGTCCAATTATCCCCAACTGAGAAAAATGGAAGTACCCTCTTTCTCTCTGTACATGTGTGTTGAATCTCTATTTATACAAATGTATGAGTATTACTAATATACTGTTGTGTAGTACAAACCGATACTATATTCAACAAACCCTGTAAAAATAAGCAAACAAAAGATTTGTCAACATACAAACATGAAATTAGTTTTATTTGTCTCTTACCCTATAGATAAGACAATCATGGCCAAACCTATTGGACTAAACTTGCGATTGAACAATAATAAGTTGCATTTTAATTAAAATAAATTAATGAAAAAGGCATGTAAGAATGATTTCCTCCATGCTATCATTAAAAGCCATTGAGTATGGAAGTTTGATCTTCCCCACCAATTTACCACCACATCTGAAGAACACCCGGTCAACAACCACGACCATGTGTTTATCGCCTCATAGAATGAGACAAAATTCATAATGACAATAATGGTCTTTGATAATGGATAATCATATGACAAAGCTTACTATAAAATATCTTAATAACCATTTAAGAATACAAACAAAAAGCAAAGTCAATTGTCATGCAAAGTAGCAAGCAAACTCATTTTGATTTTGTCCAGTAATCATAATCTCATATTGTATATCTTTGTATAATATGATTACCTAAATAATACAAAACCTCATGACAGTGTTACCATAAGAACAGTCTCACATTAATATGATAGTTTCATTAATAGTTTAGGATCTGTTTCTTATTACCATGAGCTTTAGGAAGCAAATCAATATCAACTCGCCTTCAAACAAAAGTCATAAGATGATAAGAAGATGCAAGTATGTAGTTTGTCTTGTAGTGATTAGTGAGAATTCTGGCATTGCTAACACTATAAAAAAATTTCCCCTTTTGCATAAGTCTCGGCACCACAACTCGTTGTCCAATGTGCAATTTCTATATGACATGAAGCATCGAGAAAGAAATAACACGTATGAAGCATGTCACTTGAAGTTTTTTACTTGCACATTGTTTTATTTATCTATGGGTCAGAGGTCGGGGAAAAAATTACCACTAAGTCTTTTTGTTGTGCAATATGTTGACACTCTTTTTGGTCATAACACTCCCGCATTATATCAGTAGTTATCATAATAAGTGCATATCACGTAGAAAAACACAAGTATCTTTCATCACCATTAGATACTAATTAAAAACAAAACTTGTAAACCAACAAAAAATCAATATTCATAGACAAACCATATCCACTAAAGCTTCTCAAGAAGTCTATACTTCTTTTCAATCTAGAACAAAATTTGCACCATACCCCCCCCCCCCCCCCCAACACACCACCCTTAATTTCTCAATTTCTCAACTCCTGTTAAAGTAGCATAGTATTGAAAATTAAGGTTGTATAAATAGCCAAGAAGAGTAAGTAATTAATATTTTTTTGGTAATTTTATTAGTAAATTAAATTTTCAAAAATTATACGATATTCCTAAGACATGAAAGTGAACCAAAAGTAAGCCTCCATATATCAAAACCATCAACTTTGATAAAAAAAACTTATAAATAAACATTCGGATAACCATCATTCTGGATACATACATATGATGTCTTTGCTTATGAACTCTAAAATATGAAACTCATAACCATATTTTCTGCTCAAAATAGAAAAAAATAAACAAAAGATCAAAATAAGAAATTATTTCAAATAAAACCCACAAACCTAATTACACAGGTCCTTACTCACCAAAAATGTGATAAGTGATTATATATTGGAACACCCACTATAATACATGATGTCCAAAAACAGAGCTATAGGAATATGTCCAAGTAAAAATATCAACACACATGTTCAATTAGTTGAGTTGTCTTCCAAGTTCCTCCTTAGGCTGTAAAATTTATTAGAACGGGGTTTTCATCACACCATGCACCTCCATATGATTTAAAGTTTATTAGAATTCCATGTTCTACGGGATGAAAAGAGAACTCAAGAAACACTCACGGTGCAATGTAACATTTCTAATGAGCATTTTGGAGTATATACACAAATACACACCTAGTTTAATCTACTAACACATGAAACTAAAAACTTCCTTGGTTCATAATTTCTCTTAAAAAATCCAACCATATCTCGTAAAGAAAAATCTATTAATGCAAACCCTTGTGTATGATAGAGAAAAATATTATAGTTGTAAAAAACACACAAACCATGATAGTACCAGAAAGCTAGAACTCAAGGAATTAGACATTTACTAAAAAAACATATGAAAAAATGATATAATATATTAAACTAAAAACCCCAAACTTTCATCCTATATGAATAAAGCTAAAAAAGTTTTAGCGGAGTTATGGGTGAGTGGGTGTAGATTTGTGTGCATGACAAAGAAGGGGCAATAACAAAATAACACACGGGTAACAATACACATGCTATACATCCTATACAGTGAACAAACCAATTTAACTTCAAAACCTACCATGAAGTGTAAAAACTACCATTTCATAACAATTATCACTTAAAAACTATTGTTAAAAAACAGAGTCGCCGAAATTACATGTCAGACCTTTCAAAAAAGTAACTTTGTAGAAATTACCTATAAGACGTTGCCACTGCTTTTTGTTGCACTTGGACAAAATATAAACCAACAACATTAGGAAACTGCAAATTATCTAGATCATATAAATAAGTATCGATGTACATAAGCATAATAAACAAGAAACATTAAATGAAACTTTTACGTTCGGACTAAAATTGGGATCTATGAGATTTTTTGCAGTAAAAACAACCATCAAAATAAACTAAAGATAAACACAAACATACCCTTAATTAAAACAGAACAACGTAGCAAGAAAATATCCTAAAACAAAATAATTTTATCCCAAAAGAGGAAAAAAATTAATGAAGCTCTTGTGTTGCTCCATGAAACCTGAGAATGTACAAAATGACGTACACAAAGAAAAAAATATAACCACCATAAATAATTTACTAAAAAAATACAAATTTGTAATTCTAACCACATTGGTAAAATGGCAAAATAGCCCAATATAGGTAAATAAACAATCACATGAAAATAAAAGAAGCATACACCTCACCATATTGTTAATAAGAATAGAGTAACAAGATCGACTTGAGCGAAATTATGCAAAAAAACCATAATCAACGTTAGAGAGAGAAATAATTTTAGAAAACTAAAAGAGGGGACATGGATTCACTAAATGGTTCTGACTACAAGTTGAAACCCGATAATGGGTTCTGCACTTATACTTTGAAGAATAAAACACAAAACACTAAATCAAAGGTAATGGAGTGTGTCCTAGGATGTGAAAACTAAAAATCCTGCTTTAAGAAATCTTAAAAATAGAGTTCCAAAACTATAATTTTAATAATTTAAATCTACATAAAGTTAAGGTTTAAGATATATATCTTTCGGGCTGGAAACAATGGAACTATGGATTGTAAGAGATTTAGATGTCACAGGGTAATGAGAATTGAGAAACACAAACGTGTAAGCGAGAGAGACAGAGAGAGAGCGAGGGGGTTGCATCGAAGTGGGTGAATGGAAGACTCTTACCAAAATATTCTGTTTTTGAATTGAAATGCAAGTTTCGTAAGTAGGAAAAGGGGGGAAAACCAAAAAATTGAGGGATAGATTTGTAAAAGTAAGATGTGGTATGAATGTCAAGTGCAAAGGAAGGAAAATAATTTCAACCCTTTATTTTTGAATGATCTGGCCAAATATCCACAAGAAAAAAATATTTTTTATGACATTTTCAAAAAGTGACCTTATGACATTTATAAAGAAAATGTCATTAAAAGTGTAGTAGTACTATTATTTTGACAGATTTATTAAAAATGTCATTTAATAGTTATTAATATTATTTTATATGACATTTTAAAAATAACAATCATATTTAATATTACCTATTATGACATTTTTGAACCACATTTAAATAAACGTTTTTTCGTTCCCCGCAAAAAAATTTAGGCGGGTTCTCTTCCCACCACAAAAATATTCACGACTTAGGCGGCTTCCATTTCCCCCTTCGTGTCATCTAACCAAAACCCATAAGCATCCACCCTGAATAGTAGTATAACCGCACCATACCCAAGCCCATCAGCATCTACCAATGCCTCCACCCTAACAGCTCCTCCACTACCACCACCGTCTCCTCCCTAAGCCACTAATTAATATCGCCTCATCAGACTAACAACCTCGTTTACTTTCAGGTATGTTTATACATTGCCCTATTCCCTCACAATCTCTCTCCCTCTCTCTCTCTCACCCCCCACGTACCCATATATTTATTTTATATTTCCAAGTGATTAAGTTCATTTTTTGGATCTATAACAACAACGAGTTTGATTATGTTGTATTTTTCTTTATTTTTTGTGCTGGTAAATATATGTATTTGTCTTTGGTCCTCAATTAGTTGGGTTTACAATCAGATGATTTTTCTTTCTAAATATTCTGAAAGGGGTTTATTCTAAATGTATATGCGTTGCACATAACATAATTTTGTCAAGTAGTAAAAAAGAAAGAAAAAAGTAAAACAAGTACATAATTTTTATCCTCGAAAGTTTGGTTTCAGGTGCTAATACATAGAGTAAAATAGAAAGGAAATGGAATGAAATTGGAATGGAATTAGATTTTTTTAAATGGTTAATTGAAGTATAAAGGATTTAATTATGACTAATTTAAAATTTCTATTTATAATCCATGTTTCAAGAAAAATAAAAGTGGTATACGTTCGATATTATGCTGAAATTTTAGTTTAAATATCATATATGTTGTTTTGAAGGTTGGGACTACATATTTTAGATTATTATTGTAATGTTCATCATATTTTGGCGAATTCAACATGTAGATTATTAAGTGTATGTACCTTTTTTTACATGTTTTGTATTGCCATTCATTTACGAAATCTCAAGATTTTTTCAAGCATTTGGCGACATGTTTAAATTGTGAAGTGATAACATTATTATGGTAAATATTTGGAATAATATTGGATTTTTAGATGCTTCTTGGATTTAAAAATAGAGTGTGAATTTCACATAATGCATTTATATGTTAAATTGGTGTGAGTGTATTATTTGTGGGATATATTTTTGAGGTTTGAAATTGTCTTATTTTACAAATTAGGTTTACACGCCTTGGTCACTCTTTAGAGTCATGGTTGGTTTGACCTAAGACATTAGGTTTAGAGCGGATAAGTTTTGCTCAATTTTATGAATTGCTATATTATAGTGGTATTTTAAGCTTCCTGTTTGTGAAAATGATAACAAACAAAGTATGATTTCCTTATATTAACATGACATTAACAATACTTTTTAGCATCCAATATTTCAAATGAAAATGCACTACATTTCAAACGTGATATCCTACCTTGGCATTTCATCACTATACTATGGATTTATTTGAAATGTCGCCACCAATGACGTTTCAGACATCTTGAAATGGGTAGCTCGAGAACCCCGCTGAGATGTAATAAAATATCAGGGTTACATTATTAGTGGGTGTCGTTACCATACCAACAATCGTGATGCTGACCGAGTAAGCCAAAAAAGTGGGGTTAGCATTACGGCCACAACAATGCAAGTTGCTAGTGCAAAGGATAAGAATCCCGTGGTATCGAATTTAAATTTCTATGGCATCGTAACTGAATTATGTATGTTTGATGATTACACTTTTAAGATTCTAGTTTATAAATGTGATTGGGTCGACAACAGTAATGGTATCAATGAGACGAGCTTGGCTTTAATTCTCTTGATCTTTATAGAATTGGCCATAAGAACGAGTTATTGATATTAGCTTCTCAAAGACCAATTCGATGCTAAGTGTTCAATCATTCTTATAAATCCACAAAGAGTTTATAATTACGAGTGTGATGAGGGTTACACAACTGAATGTGCTGATGTCGCCACCAACGGATTTCCAAACACTGAATTGACCAATGAAAGTGAAGAGTCGTATGCACATGTATATTGTAAGGGCATCTTGATTTATAAAAAGTAGAGTCAGTTGTGTTGCACTTAGGGTTACATACTTGTATGCTTTTTATGAAGGTTGGGTTTTGGATGTAATCATATTTTGCTGGTATATGTTATCAAGACATTAAATTTGTCGCCTTATTATTATGAACTACTTTTGGTTGAACATTATGTGGTTGTATTTTGATTTGTTTCCATCATTAGCTGGTTAGTTATTTTACATTCAAACATTTATATGTAGTTTGATTCGTTTAAGGTTGATAAGAATGGGGGCACGTGGTTAAAGTAAGTTGCACATGATTTTCCTAATGCGGGTTTTCTTTTTTACTCACTTTAATGCGAAAATATATGCTTCTAACACACTGGACGATTCAGAAAAGTCATCTGAGACATCAAGTAATAAGAAATGAAATCTTAGAGGCATGGCCATTTTGAAACGGATAAGCAAAATGATTTCTCGTGAAACATTACATGTAACTTACAACAAAAAAGGACAACCAAATGGTGAAACAAGGTCTTATTTTGCAGGTTACAAGGGGATTTTGGCAAGGACAATGGTGCCTATAAGATATTCAAGTTGGCCTAAAGTTTCAAAGTCGTTGAAAGAGGATTTATGGGTAGCCATAGAGGTAAGTACTAATAATTCATTATCTATATTGTTTATATTTAGAGTTTATATTAGTATTATTTCAAGTTTTCATTATGTAATATAATATTAATTAAATATAAGTTAAATTCAATATGGACCCAAAATTAAATAAGTCGGTGATATCTGATATTAGTTGTGCATGGAGAAATTTCAAAGGGGAGCTCACCAAAAACTACGTCAAGCCACTAAAAGATGACCCCGTTAATATTTGGAACTGCCCAGAAAAGTATAGAAAGTTTATTGATAAGGAGGATTGGGATGAGTTTGTAAGAGGAAGGCTATCCGAAAAGTTTCAGGTATATATTAAATTGCTTTTGTTATGTAAAGGTTCAACAATTTGTTTATAATTTGATTAAATATTAACATTCATTATGTATTTAATGCACATAAATTAAGTGATTTACAACGAGAAAGGCGAGAAAAGAATAAGTTTCACCATAAACTTAGTAAGTTGGGGTATGCAGGTTTTGAGGAAATTATGGTACATGTCTTGATCCTTTTTATACCTACAAAACCATATGCTACTGTTACACAACTTAGTAAGTTGAAGGCATGTTTGTTCCATATTTTCAACTCCTATATAATCTTTGTAACTTTAAAGCAAAAGTTAAAATCCCCTCCCACAATTCTGATTTGGCTTTAAAAAAATATTTTTGAGTTTTTATTTTGATGACGTATATCCTTGTTCCTTCATGTCGTGAGCTCCTTATTAATCCAAAATACAAAGGTTGATAGGGCTTGTGACCATGCAACAGTCTTGGAGTGGACTTGGCACTGCCCAGGTTGATTCTAATGAGTGTTCGATCTATATTTTTCATTTATCTCTCTATTGCTTTGTTCCAGCTACCCTTATCATCAATCATACAAATAAAAAGTATTTCATAGATGTGATGCACATAGAAATGCTATATTTTTTTACCTTTTTTTTGTTGGCACCATGTTGTATACTTTCAGGCGGTTTGAGTTGTTTTCTTCCAGAACAAAATCTTTTCAATCCATGATAAAGGTATTGGTATGACAAAGAAAGATTTGATCAAAAACTTGGGAACCATAGCTAAATCGGTGACATCCAGTATCTTTTTTTTTTAATTTTAATTTTTATATAGGTCTTATGACAATTACAACAGAAACTTGCTTTATTAGAATTATAGATTAATTTGTCATTAAATTTATTGTTTTGTACAATTTTTGTGGAGAAAATGCAGACAAGTGGGCAACCTTAATCTCATTGGGCAGTTTGGTGTGGGGTTTTATTCAGTATACCTTGTTGCTGACTATGTAGAAGTCATTAGTAAGCACAATGATGATAAATAGTATGGCTTATTAAACCCTGTTTGCGTTTGAATGACTTCATCACCATAAGTTTTCTTTATTGTATAACCTTATTAAAGCATTGACAATTGCTCAATTTTCTCTTACATTCACGTATGTATGGGAGTAAAAGGTTGATGGGGCATATGCAATTTCAGAGGATTCGTGGAATGAACATCTTGGGCGTGGAACTGAAATCAGACTGCGTCATAGAGATGAAGCTAGGGAAAACTTGGATAAGTTAAAATTAAAGGTGGTAAGTGATTTATACATAAAATAATTTCTAGTTGCTACTTGTTATATTATGTGCTATTACTTGATTATACATGCTATCTATTACTTGGAAGGTGGTTCTATAACATGTGTAGGATTGTTCTTCACAAGCCTGTAATAGGTTGCCAGTTCAGATAGTTGGAGTAACTAGTAAACAATAAGATGTGTGTCCCTGATTGGGAGTACAGCACCATGGCACACAAAATGGCTTCGTATCGGTTTAGAGCGGTAAAAATAAATGATACACTGTATGGATTATAAAAAATAACAAAAAATAATAAGACTAGGCCATATTTCTGCTGTTTGTGTATCAAAATCAGCGAGTTAGGTTGATTTCTCTAATATATAGGTACAGGAAACGGTTTCGAATCAGTACATAATGAAACCAAATCAACTCAGCCGTATTAGTTTGTTTAGGCCTTTACAGTGAACCGTGTTATTAATAAAAGATAAAAGAACATATAAATTTATAGCCATCGTATCTGACATGTCCTAATGGTAAAGATTTTGTATTGAAATTATAGGGAATATATAGATAGTTTGAAGTAAATACACATAATGAATTTACGACAATCATAGCTTCAAGGAACAAAAAATAAAGCACAGACATGAAGTATAAATAACCCTTTTAAGCTATTTGCCAACCTCTAGCATGTCGTGAGGTCTTGAGCGAATAAATAGGGAACACAATTCAGATGTGATGGCTTTAATACGCATCAAACAAGATTGAGACACTAAAGCTCAGCTCATGAAGTCTTGATAATCCTAGCTCAGCAAGCATTAAATTCACTAAAATTGTGTGGGACTTTTGAGTTTTCAACATGAAATAATGTAGATGGATAACGGTTCACATATTTCCCAGAATAATAAAAAAATATTGAATTTTACTAATCCTTTTTTTACCACTCACATAACTTCTGAAAATTTAGTGCATGTAAAACCATAATTCTGACATAATATGTCGTCGTTCAAAAGGACCTCAGTGAGTTGGACTCCTCTTATAGGTGTCCCTTCCCAAAATCTGATCACGAGAACTATTAGGAGTAAAGAATGAAACCACTATATTAGAAAATTATTACAATGTTAGGACCATATAAAATTTATACAAACTCTTAACCCAAATCCCAAGTACACTAAAATTTTATATTTGGAACAACGTCTCACCTTTCTATTCATCTTGCCTCTTTTGATAAGTTTCTCTCTCATAGAACTAAAATCATTTAAATATAAAACCTTAATATACTTTTACGCTCAAAAGGATACTCATAATACCCCTTATTAAACAGTTGTTCGCAACTATTTTGAAAGTAACTTTCCCGTTTGAAATCAATGAGGAATAGTTATTAAGGCCAATTTTGAGCCAAACTTCATAGTTACGAGAACACTGAATAGAGTTATTACATTATGTTTTTTCCTTACTTTTCTCTAGGCTGTATTTGGCCAGGTCTAGAATATAGACCTTTATAGTACATTATGTTCATAAGCGAAGGATGTGTTTGGATCTAGAGCTGGGCTGAATCACGTTAAAATAGAATATGGGAAACTAGATCCATGTAAGGGCAAGCATGTGAGTAAATCAAAATTCAAAAGAGAGAGAGAGAGAGAGAGAGAGGAAAGAAAGAGACTAAATCATCCATTTGTGTTTGGAGAGAGAAGAACAATCTTAGAAATAGCTTCGCTGAAGAGGGAAAGAGCAACGAAAAATTACGGCCGAAGAAGGTAGAGCCATTCTGGGTCCATCAGTCTATGCTGATCAAACTGAAAATAATTTGGCCTTTGTCTTTCGATAAAATGATCCTTATTTTTCATTGGAATTTGTAGATCTAATTGTCTAGGAGAACTAAAATTTGGAACCAAGTTTGGTTGAGGAGAATTAACTTAATTTCTTACCATGGAGTTAACTATGGCCATAATGAGAATAATTTGACCTTTTCATTTGGCTAAATTGATTTGTATTTTGCATTGGACTATATAGACCAAATTTCCCATTAGGAGAGCTGAAATTTTGGTTAAAATTTGGAGCCAAATTGGTAGAATTGTGAGTGAAAAATTGACTCTTTAGTTATATGAGAATTAATTTGATTTTATAAGGAATATGGGTGGTTAGGTGAGTATTTAAATACGACAGAGGTGATGAAAATGGTTCATTGGGCATTTTCAGGTGACTATTGCTGGAATTTTTATAAGGGGATTCAAAACGAGGATTGGTTTTTCCCGTTTGAGGGTGAACTTGTGAGGAATTTGGATATGAACTACTTGAACAATGATTGCTACAACAGAATAAGAAAAGTGATAGGTAATGTGTGTGTGTGTGTGTGTGTTTTCGTGTGAACTTATGACTATTATTGATGATGCCAGAATCAGCACCACCAGATAAGGTGTTTTCAAGCTCAATCTAAGAACAACAATGGCAGCATAGTTATGTAAAAGGTAAGAGAATGAGATGAGGGGAAGAGGAGAGAGCACCAGAATATAAGTGGTTCAGCCTAGATTGGCCTACGTCCACTGTGTGTGTGTGGATAACCTCACTGCAATAAGGCACTAATGGCCATGGATACAATCTCTCAAGCTTTCTCTCTCTACTGTGTATCTAGACAGGGTTTTAGCTAGGGTTGAATATCTGGGGATCCTCCTGCAAGGTAGAGGATGGCCTCTATATATAGTACCTAGGGGGTGTAATGTACCCTCCATGCATGCAATGAGCATGTGTGTGTTTGCCTCACCAATATGGGAGTGCCATCTGTCACTGTCACATATAGAGAATAATGATGCCATATTCCCCCCACGTGTGGGGAATAATCTTTGTTGTAACTGATTTGTGTCCACGTGTCCTTATCCAAATGTCAGCAGATGCTCGACTATCGCGTCTGGTGTATGACCTCGGCCTTGGAGAGGCCGAGGTTGGTGAGTCTTGGTATTTGTTCAATCCGAGTATTCCATAGAGGTCTCGGCCTAACTCCAGCCGAGATAATGGACAAGGTCGGTCGGAGACGAGGTTGAGCTGGAGTGTTTGGAGTATCGACTAATGTCTTGATGAGGTTGCTGGTGGCTTCTTGCGACCTCGGCCTGTGCCTGAACGAGGTTGCCATTCCAAGGCATATGTGAATGTAGAGGCTCATGGTAGTGTCAGCCTGGGCTGACCTTGATATAACCGAGGGGTGATATCGCGTGTCCAAGACATGCCCAATGTCGGCCACAATATCGGCCGAGGTTGGTGTCTCTAGGCCGAGGTCACACTTGGGCGTATCAATCACCCCCAGCCCTTAGTCATATGTGAGAGCAAGTGACTAGGGGATTACCACACCTCCGAGGCTGTCTATTACAAGCCAATACTTGCTTGACACTTGTCCAATGCTGGAACATGCTTGCTTGGTAGGCGTGTGTTGTCAGTCGCCCTTTGGGGATCCCAAGGCAATGATAGGCCTTGGGAATCGTGCCTACTTATTTATAAGGGTTTTAAACCCTCATTTCTTCTTCATTCTTCAATTCCCTCTCCTGCGAACGCTTTCTCCCTCTAAAAGTCATTTCGAACAAGATTATACTGCAGAGGTCTTTGTTGGTGTTTTTTTTCTGAATTTTCATCACTTCCCCTTGTCGTTTCATTCCCAGGTATCTTCTCCCCTTCATTTTCTTTGCTTTTTCCTTCTGGTTTGCATTTTCTAGCGAATTTTTGAGTTTTTCAGCGAGTTTCTGAGTTTTTCGCTGAATTGTGTTTGCTTTGAATTTCTTGGTTTGATCTTTAGATTCCTTTGTTTTATCAACCAGTCTTGTTTGGAATTTTTGGAGTTTAGGAAATTCCCCAAGTGTAGTGTCGTCTTCTGATGCTCAGACCCTTATATCAGCTTTTTGAGGAGTTCCCCTCTCTTAGAGAGAAGACCTTAGAAAAGATTAGGCAAATAAAAAGAGCACAGGAGGAGGCTCGTAGATCACAAGAGTTTCCCATTAGACCCATATTTCCACCACCTCTGAAGGTGATATATCCTGACCCCCCAGAGTTTTTCTATCAGATAGAGGTTCCCGCTGATCCCATACCGATGTCTGAGTCGGAATCTTCTACCTCAGACCCCATGTCTGTGGATTCCTTTCAGGAGGCCATGGACTTCACACCTCAGCATGATCAGGCCCCTGATCAGGCCGAGGTATCCAGCCGAGCCTCATCCCATAATCGCTCAAGCACCTCATCCTCTTCCTCAGAGGTTGAGATTCTTGAGTCGAGTGTGGCCATTCCACCACCACTTGATGCCATCCCTCTGTCGACCGTCACCGGGCAGAGTTCGCTCAGAGGTTCCCGAGTAACGCATCAATATTTGCTCCGGCCGACGTTGAGTTGGATGATGATGAGGTTGAGAGCGATGTCAGCGTCTCTAAGGCGACCGAGATCGAGAGTACTATTAGTGAGGTAGACCTTCTCTGCTTCAGATATCTGTATTCTATCAGCCCCTCAATAAAGCTTAGGAGACCTCTGAGGGAAGAGAGGGCTTATCATGGCTGAGACGGTGAGATCTGCCTGTACGAGCAGATGTTCAAGTTGGGGTTCCGTCTGCCCATTCACCCCATTATCAAGTCCATCATTTCTTATATTAATTTGGCCCCCTCTCAACTCTCTCCTAATGCCTGGAGAGTCCTAATAGGGGCCATAGTGTTATGGAAGGCTGTCCACCACTCAGACCTTCCTGTTCAGGTCTTCGTAGGTTGCTACGTCCCTTCCTCGGCCAAAAATCATCCGAGCTACTACCATTTTATAGCTCGGAAGCCTGAGAAGAAAATGCTTCAGGTGACTCAGACTTCCAACCATAACTGGAAGCCTTGGTACTTCTTTGCTTTAGGGCCATGGGAGTTTGGCCCATGTGTTCCCTCGTCTAATTTGGAGCAGAGAATGCCCCTGAGGTGGGGTAAGGTCACCATGTCTGCTAGGGACGACCCTGTCCTAAGTCTACAAAACATTCAGAAGGTGAAAGCCCTTCAAGATCAGGGGGTACATGGTCTATTTGTCAGGTTCGAACACTTGATGACTCCCCACTACCTCTTTGGGGACAGGTCTAGGTGGAAGTCCCCTTGCCGAGCTTGGTAAGCATTTTTTTTTTAAGTTTAACCTCTGAGTTTACTCATATCTGCTTATCTAACTCAGATCTACTAATTTTTTGCAGAGCGACCAAAGGATATTCCAGACGAGCTTTGGGAGATGGCTGCACCAAGCTTGACGAGACTCGCCAAGAAAGCAGGCCTTAACGCTCCTTCACCAGCTCCCTCTGCCTCTAAGCCCCCAGCCACAAAGAAGAGGGCTCCAGGGGGTCATGCCCCTGAGGATCAGAGGACGAAGAAGAAGACTGCCGACGCTGCCATCCCCATCTCTTCAGCTGACGCCCTATCGGCCCGTCTGGATCAATTGAAATTAACCGACAGTGTAGTCGACCACAGCCTTCAGGCCCTGGATGCCGTCAGCTCTGTAATGATCGAGGCTGACAAACGCTTCTTCAAGTCGCTAGACACCCCATTACTGGTTGAGTTCGACCTTCACAGAGCCGTTCAGGTATGATTTGATCCTTCTTCAGAAATTCTTCTAAGTGTAACATCTGATTTTTCTTCAGCTTATTTATGATCACTAAATGTGCAGGGCTTGACAGCCATGCACCATTTGTCCAACTGGACCTTGAGGAAGCTGCCCCTCATCCAAAAGGGGCAAGAGGTCGAGAAAGTCCAGAGTACTCTAAACGCAGAGATCGAGCGCCTCAAGTCAGAGCTGAAGGACTCCGAGAAGAAGGTGAATGGGTTGGAGAAGGACATCTCCCAGCTCGGTAAGGATCATGCTGCTGCACTGAAGGCTAAGGATGACATTCTGCAGTAGAAAGTCAACTCAGCTGTCAGGGCCGCCCTTGATGACTCCTCTGAGAAGATAATTACTGACTACAAGTCCTCTGATGAGTTCATGGGCTTCGATTTTGAATACCTTAAAAGAGGTATCAAAGGCACTATTAAATGGGCTGACGTCAGGGAGAGAGAGGCCGACACTTTGAAGGCCTCTGATTTCGCTGGTCTCGGCTTTACTGATCCTCAATTCGCCCCGGCTCTTCAGGAGGTTGAGGAAGAGACTGCCGCTCCTGTCGAGACTGCTACATTGGAGGTCACCGAGGTTGGAGGGGCAGACCATCGTGATGATGCGGCCGAGGTGACTAATCAAGTTGAGGATGTCAACGCTCCCCTTTCAAACCCTTAGGATTTTTTTATCATTGTTTGTAACTCATTGTATTATGGAGTTTCTGTAATCGTTGAACATATTATTTCTGAATATATATCAACCTCTGATGAGGACCATCTTCACTTTCTTTTCATTGAATGTCATGTGATGCTTTTCATTCTTAGCTTATTAATTTTCCTTCTTAGTTTCGTTGCAATGATGTCTGCTGAAAACAAATTTGTAATGAGCTTCAACCTCTGAAGCCCTCTTTCTAAGCTTGTCCCTTTGCAATGGTCTTGTTTAAACTCAACCAATGATCCTGAGCTCAGACCTCGTCACCACTGAATGGTGTTATGAGGGTCTGAGGTCATCACCTAAGATACTATCCGCATAATAAATCTTCACCAAATTAATGATGTTATGTGCCTGAGGTCATCTAATTTATAGTGTCTGACCTCAGACCTTGTCGCCACTGAATGGTGTTATGAGGGTCTGAGGTCATCACCTAAGATGTTATCCCCATAATAAATCTTCACCAAATTAATGATGTTATGTGTCTGAGGTCATCTAATTATGGTGTCTGACCTCAGACCTTGTCACCACTGAATGGTGTTATGAGGGTCTGAGGTCATCACCTAAGATGTTATCCCCATAATAAATCTTCACTAAATTAATGATGTTATGTGTCTGAGGTCATTTCCTAAGATGTTATCCTCATAATTAATCTCACCAAATTAATGATGTTAAGGGTCTGAGGTCATCCCATTATGGTGTCTGATCTCAGACCTCATCACCACTGAATGGTGTTATGAGGGTCTGAGGTCCTCACCTAGGATGTTATCCCCATAATTAATCTCTAATTAAAGAATGAAGCAAGAACTGCCACGGGAACTGATCTTTATTAATAACCTCTTCATAATAAGATGGTACATTTACATAAAACTCTATGCAACATCATATATAATATCTCTTTAGGTGATCGGCATTCCATGGGTTAGTGAAAGGTTCTCCTTCTAGGTTTTCTAGCCTGTAAGTGCCAGGCACAACCTCTTCTGTCACTTTGTAGGGGCCATGCCAGTTTGGGTGAAGCTTATTGGCTTTCTGTAGGGTCTTCTTTAGCACTAGGTCTCCCACTGCAATGGGTCTTGACTTCACCCTCTGGTTGTAGAATTTCGCTGTCCTCTGTTGGTAGGCTGCTTGTCTGACCTCTGCGTCCTCTCTTCTTTCTTCGATAAGATCTAGGTCTAGCCTCCTCCCTTCCCCATTATTATCAGGGTCATAGGTCTGAATCCTATGATTTGGGAGCCCTATCTCCGTTGGTATGACGGCCTCTGAGCCATGTGCCAACATGAACGGGGTTTCACCTGTTGGTGTCCTTGCAGTGGTTCTGTAGGCCCATAACACAGCGTAGACCTCTTTAGTCCATCTTCCCTTCACATCCTCTAATCTCTTCTTGATCCTATCCAGGATAGTTCTGTTTGTGACCTCGGTCTGGCCATTTGCCTGAGGTCGACCAGGAGATGAGAAGAATTACTTTATTCCTACTCTTAGGCAATACTTTTCTAAAGAGGAGTTCTTGAACTGGGTCCCATTATCCGAGATGAGAGTGTTTGGGAGGCCATATCTGCATATGATATTCCTCAAAATGAACTGGAAGGTCTTCTGCTCTGTGATTGTTATCATCGGCTCTGCCTCCACCCACTTTGAGAAGTAGTCAATGGCAACTATCAAGAATCTATAGCTATTGACAGCTCTTGGCAAGGGTCCTACTAAGTCAATTCCCCATACCGCAAATGGCCATGGAGAAGATATTGAAGTCATAGGCTGATGGGGTTGATGAGGGATAGTGGCGAACCTTTGACATTTGTCGCACCTCTTCACGTAGTCTGCAGCGTCCTTGGACAAGGTAGGCCACAAGTACCCCTGAGTGATGATTCTCTTGGTTAAGGGCCTTCCCCCTATGTGGCTAGAGCAAGAACCCTTATGGACATCCTGTAAGACCCTGGAAACTTCCGTGGGATGCACGCACCTAAGAAGAGGCAATAGAAATCCCTTTTTGTACAAGACGTCTCCTATCATCGAGAACTTGGTAGCTCTATGTCTCAATTTTCTCCTCTCTAATTTGGACTCAGGCAGTTGTCCCTCTTTTATGTATCTGACGAGCGGGTCGATCCATGAGTCTCCTAGGTTCAAATTGTAACAAGGGTTACATACCTCTTCTTCCTCGATGGTTGCCTTTCCTAAGACCTCGATCGGAACGGTCCTTCTAATATCTGTTTTTGTTGCCGAGGCCAACCTTGCCAATGCATCTGTGTGGCTGTTACTTTGTCGAGGCACTCTCTTCAGTTTTGCCTCTTCAAAATATTCAAACATCTTTCTAACTCTTTCCAGGTACTTCGCCATCCTTTCATTCTTGGCCTCATAGACTCCCAGCACTTGATTTACAACTAACCTTGAGTTGCTGTGGAGTAGGAGTCGTCTTACACGAAGAGTCTTTGCCAATAAGAAACCCGATATCATGGCCTCATACTCGAACTCGTTGTTTGAGGCCTGGAAGTTGAATCTCAAGGCGTATTCAATGTTGGCGCCATCTGGAGCCGAGAGTATTAGCCCCGCGCCGCTTCCACTATCACAGGAAGATCCATCAACGAAGAGGCTCCAGACGTCTGTATCTGATGAGAAGACCCCTTCTGTCATAACTCCTTGCTTGAAGAGGTATCGATCCTCTTCGTTCTCTTCTATTCTGCTCCGAGTTTTGCCTGAGATGACCTCTTCCCGATCTCGAAAGACGTTTTGTGCCGTCTCTTCCGAGTTTCAGAAGACACTACGGTTTGTCTCTTCGGCGTCTTCTAGGCCTTTCTCTGTCTCGGCCTCTTCCCAGGTGAATTCTGCAACAAAGTCTGCGAGGGCCTGCCCTTTGATGGCTGTCCTAGGCTGGTAGGTAAGATCATATTCTCCCAACTCGATGGCCCAGGTCATCAATCTCCCAAACTTCTCAGGTTTATGCAGGACCTGCCTTAGTGGGGAGTCAGTGAGGACTACCATGGAGTGAGCTTGGAAGTAAGGCTTCATTTTTCTTGAGGCATGTATTAGGGAGTAAGCCAACTTTTCCATACGAGGATAGTTTTGTTCAGACCCTTGAAGGGCCTTACTGTTGAAGTATACAGGCCTTTGGATCCCATCCTCTTCCCGTATGATGGCTGATTCAGAGACTGCCAGATACACAAACAACCTTTCTCCTGCGATGGGCCGAGACAGCAATAAGGGAGACCCTAAGTAGGACTTGAGTTGGTTGAAGGCTTTTTCACACTCTTCGCCCCATTGGAAGGCCTTTCTTAAAACTTTAAAGAATGGGAAACACTTGTCCGTCGCCCTAGAGACGAATCTGTTAAGCGCAGCCACTCTCCCCGTGAGTCTTTGGACATCCTTGATACTCCTAGGAGTCTTCATGTCAAGCAACGCCTTAATTTTTTTAGGGTTCGCTTCGATTCCTCTCTGGTTGACGATGAATCCCAGGAACTTCCCAGCGCCTACTCCGAAGACACATTTCGCTGGGTTGAGTTTCATCTTGTATGAGTCCATCACATTGAAGGTCTTCTCAAGGTCTGCTACATGAGTGCAAGCTTTCAAGCTTTTTGTCAGCATATCATCTACATACACTTCCATGGTCTCACCTATTTGCTCTTCGAACATCTTATTGACAAGACGCTGGTATGTTGCCCCTGTATTTTTCAGACCGAAGGGCATCACTTTGTAGCAGTACGTCCCCTTATCGGTAATGAAGGCTGTCTTCTCTGAGTCTTCGGCATCCATGAAGATTTGGTTATAGCCTGAATACGCATCCATGAAGCTCATGAGCTCATGTCCTGCTGTAGCATCCACCATCTGATCTATCTGAGGTAAGGGGTAGCTGTCTTTTGGGCAAGATCTGTTTAGGTCAGTGAAATCGACACACATTCTCCACTTCCCATTGGCCTTGGGCACGATGACCGCATTTGATAGCCACTCCGGATAGGTAACTTCTCTTATAAACTCAGCCTCTTCTAACTTTTTCACCTCTTCACGGATGACGTTGTATTTTTCCCTGGAGTAGACTCTTCATCTCTGCTTGATAGGCCTGGCATCTTTGGTTACGTTGAGCTTCTGACTCATCACCTTAGGATTGATGCCAGGCATGTCTGCGTGACTCCATGCAAAGACACTCTGCCTCTTCCTGAGGAAGTTTATCAGCTCTTCCTTGATTTCAGGATTAAGGGCTTTGCCGACCTGGATGGTTTTTTTCGGTTCATCCTCATTGAGGACGATGGATTCTACCTCTTCCGTGGCCTCTCCCTTCTTCAATTTTGTTTAATCTCTTGGATCAAGAGTGTCAATATTATAAGTGGTGGTGGCCTTCTTATGGGCTTCTCTCTCTTCGGCCGAGTTGAAGTAACATTCTCTCGCGGTGGTCTGGTCACCTTGCAGTTCCCCTACTCCATAAGGAGTCAGGAATTTTAGCATCTGATGGACCGTTGACGACACAGCCTCGAACTTCCTAAGGGCCACCCTTCCTATGATGAGGTTATAGGCCGAGAAGACACTCTCGTCCATCACAAAGAAATTAATCCTCCTGGTTAACCTCTTAATCCATTCGTCACCCATCCGTACGTCCATCTCATACATGCCCAAGGGGTGAACCTTTTCACCACTGAAGCCTATCAGGGGGTGGTGATAGGGGACCAGTCTTGCTCTACTAAGGCCTAAGCTCTTGAAGCAAGGCCAAAACATCACATCTGTCGAGCTCCCCCCATCCACGAGGATCCTATGCACCTCATATCCATGCACTCTTGTTGTTATGACCAAAGGGTCATCAAGGGGGGCTAAGATACCTCTGAAGTCGAGTCTGGAGAACCCAACTACGAGGGTGTTCATGTCTACTTTCTTCCTCTTCTGTACTGTATCGGAAGACGTTAGATTCACAACTTTAATCTTGGCCACTGATTTGGCCTCGGCTACATGAGCCTTACTATCAGCTACTTCAGATCCACCACCTGCAAATCCTCTGCATATTGTGCCAACACCGAAAGAGATCATACCAACCCTCTTCACCGGGGTGTTGTCATCCTTTGGTGGGAGATCCGGATCATCTTCTTCATCACCTTTTGAATCATCGTCTCTTCGGGTCGGGACATTATCACGGCATCTGTCATTCCTCCTTTTCTTATGGTCATCTCTTCCACTCTTAGGAGCCTTACCGTCTACATATTTTCTTAATTTCCCAGATTTTAACATCTTCTCAATCTCATCCTTCAAAGCGAAGCATCTATCTGTGACGTGACCATGATCTTGGTGGAACTCACACCATAGATTTTTGTTCCTCTTATGTGGTGGGGCTTTCAGCTTCTCTGGCCATCTCAGAGCCCTATCACTCTTAATCTCATTTAGGATGTGCTCACAGCTCACAGTCAGAGGAGTATAGTGAGCGAACTTGTCATCACCCGATCTCTTCTTCCCATCTTTCTTGCTTTGGTACTTTCCACTGCCACCGCGGTTCTCATCCTCATACTTAGCGGCCATTGCCTCTTCCACATTCATTACTTTCCCTGTGGTTGCCAGCAGCTCCGCCATAGACCTAGGGGGCTCTTCCGCCGGTTTCCACAATAGCTTCCCCTTCTGGAGACCTCCTATAAGGGCGATCATGGCTATGTTCTCTTCATAATCTTCGACCTCCATCTTTTCTTTGTTGAATCTTGCTATGTAGTCTCTTAGGCTTTCACCCTTGGCCTGCTTGACATACAACAGGTGGGTAGTCTTCTTTTGAGGCCTCACCCCAAAGTAGAAGTTATGGATAAACCGCTCAACCAAGCCTTTGAAGTTCTCAATTGAGTTCTTCGGAAGGGAGGTGAACCAACTGTGTGCAGCCCCTGTTAAGGTCCCAGAGAAGGCTCTACACTTCATCTCATCGGGTATCGAGTAGATGTCTACTGCCGATTGATACATCTCGATATGATGCATAGGGTTAGTGCTGCCATCATACTTGGGAGACACCGTAGGAGGCTTGAACTTAGCTGGGGTTGGGAACCCCACTATCCTAGCCACAAATAGGGAGCCCTCTGAGTAACCCCTTTGTAATGGGTCCCTGCTTTTAATGAGGTCTTCTATCTTCTCCTCAAGGCATTGGATAGAATCATTCCATGGTCTTCGGCCATCGATTTGGCCGAGGTTATCCCCTGCCATCTCCCTGGGATGGACCGAGGGTTCCCCTGCCAAGAGGCGTTGGCCGTTGACCTCTTCCTGTTCCCTGCCTCTTCTTTCACAGTGTCGGCCTTGGTCTGGCCGACCCTGCCTGTTCCCTCTCTAAGAGCCTGCTGCGCTCCTTGATCTCGAATGTCTCTGTCTTAGGTCATTTATCGGGCCCAGTCTCTCGAAGGCCAACCCTCTGCCCAACCTATCAAAGGCTGACCCTCTTTATTGGGCCTCTTCACCTCTTCGGCCGACACAACCTTGACTTTGCCTAAGAGGCCGTACAGTGTTATTCGACACCTCATAGGGATCCTAGCAGTCTTCCGGGGCTTCTTCCGCCTCTAGATCATCATACCTGTCCTCTGGGCAAGGGTTTCCCCACCTCCCCAGGCGCAAGCGCCTAAGGTCAGCAACGTCCCTTCTCCGCGGGGGTGCAGGCTGGTCCTTCATTGGTGCCTGAGGTGGTCCCCTGGCGTCAGGATGAGGCTGAATTGCCGCCGGAGTGATCATGTCCGGTGAGACTCCAGGTGGCCTCACCATAGTTTGGCTGAGCTGTGCAAATTGCTCTTGCATGGCTGCTTGTGTTGCAGCTAAAGATCTCAAGGCTGCAGCTACCTCCGCCATTTCGGACTGGGGGAGCGCCTGACTGAAACTAGGCCCCCCGCCCCCTGGCGGTGGTAAGTCTGGTGCCATATGTTAACACTATAGAGCTTGAGTAGCAGATGAGCTTAGTACCTTACAGGACCTCTTTCAATGGTGAAACAGCTCCGCGCTAGGGGGAGGCCTGGTTTACCACCAGAGTCTCCGGTGAGGTTAATCAGAAAAAGAGGAAGAGATAGCTTCTCGTTCCCACAGACGGCGCCAAAATGATGATGCCAGAATCAGCACCACCAGATAAGGTGTTTTCAAGCTCAATCTAAGAACAACAATGGCAGCATAGTTATGTAAAAGGTAAGAGAATGAGATGAGTGGAAGAGGAGAGAGCACCAGAATATAAGTGGTTCAGCCTAGATTGGCCTACGTCCACTGTGTGTGTGTGAATAACCTCACTGCAATAAATCACTAATGGCCATGGATACAATCTCTCAAGCTTTCTCTCTCTACTGTGTATCTAGACAGGGTTTTAGCTAGGGTTGAATATCTGGGGATCCTCCTGCAAGGTAGAGGATGGCCTTTATATATAGTACCTATGGGGTGTAATGTACCCTCCATGCATGCAATGAGCATGTGTATGTTTGCCTCACCAATATGGGAGTGCCATCTGTCACTGTCACATGTAGAGAATGATGATGCCATATTCCCCCCACGTGTGGGGAATAATCTTTGTTGTAACTGATTTGTGTCCACGTGTCCTTATCCAAATGTCAGCAAATGCTCGGCTATCGCGTCTGGTGTATGACCACGGCCTTGGAGAGGCCGAGGTTGGTGAGTCTTGGTACCTGTTCAGTCCGAGTATTCCATAGAGGTCTCGGCCTAACCCCAGCCGAGATAATGGATAAGGTCGGCCGGAAACGAGGTTGAGCTGGAGTGTTTGGATTATCGACTAATGTCTGGACGAGATTGTTGGTGGCTTCTTGCGACCTCGGCCTGTGCCTGGCCGAGGTTGCCATTCCAAGGCATACGTGAATGGAGAGGCTCATGGTAGTGTCGGCCTGGGCCGACCTTGATATGGCCGATGGGTGATATCGCGTGTCAAAGACATGCCCAACGTCGGCCACAATATCGGCCGAGGTTGGCGTCTCTAGGCCGAGGTCACACTTGGGGCATATCAATTATCTTTATCTCACCCTGAAGTTAGTTTTTTTTATGAAATTTTGTGCACATAATCTTCATGGCGAGGAGATATCTTTACCAAATTTCATATGCTTTTGTCCCACATTAATAGTCTTGTTTTTCTTTTCGTTTTGAAACGTATTAATAGGGTTACATGATTGTTTCATTCTATTTTTTGGTCACATAGGCATTACTGTTGATGACACATACAAGGCCTGTGAGAGATTTGGACGTCTACATGTAGAGTTCATAAAAAAACCTGACGATGGTAATTTAACTATTTTATTTATTTTTGAATCATTTTAAGATGATATGATGCTTTTAATTGCTATTTATCCTTGTAGTAATAAACACTAATAACATTTGCATTCAACAAAATGACAGTGGAGAGTTGATAACAGCAGATTGCACAGTTCAAAGCATATAAAGAAGGCATAAGAGTGGAAAAAAAGAGGTCATGGCAGATTGCCCAGATAATTGTGATGGTGTATCTCAACATGCATATAAGGGGGTAAAAATGGGATTAATACCAGCAACAGAGGGAAGGAATCTACAGCTAAGAATATTGGTAATGGGGGCAGAGCCATTTCAGTGTCCTTTATTTTACAGAAATCCAATGGAGTCAATTAGGTCAAAATTTTAAGACCCAGCTCTAAAGCTTCTACCATTTCAAAGTTAAACATTTGAATCAATCAATGTCTGACCATTCTCCTATGCTGATAGATGTGAAATCTGCCATAGATTTAAAGCCAAAATAATTTAAGTTTAGGAACTTCTGGATTAATAGAGAAGACTTGAATGAGGTAATTAGTAATTCTTAGAGTTTAGTTAGTAATACTAACCACATTAAGTCTTTGGCTCTTAAATCGAAGCAGGTTATAAGAGCTTTATTAGTTTGGAATAGAAATTCAAATAGGGATATATTTCAGTCTGGTAGGGATGCGGAAGATCAATTATTTTCTAAACAGATGAATTTCTTGAGGTTATCCCAAATTGGATTTCTAATGAGATGAATGAAGAGCTAACCAAGACTCCTGATGATGAAGAAATACAGTTGGATGTTAATGTTCTTAATAAAGAGAGTTCTTGAGGTATGGGTGGATTCCTTGGGATATTTTTTACTCATTGTTGGGACATTATTAGGGAAGACATGTATAGTTGCTAGATCATTTTTTCTGGGATAAAGTTACCTAAAATTATAACTTCTACTCTGATTGCTTTGATCACTTAATATATATTTATCAACAAATTTCCCCGGTCCATTTCATTGTCATTTAATAGTAGTTCTGGTCTTCCACAAGTAATACTCATTTAAGTCCTACATTGAGCACTGAAAGACATTGTTATAGCCAAGGCCACAATTTTTCCCTTTACTTTCTTGACTTATCCAGCCCTAATCTTCTCTATAATTTCATGGACGTGGCAGAATGCATAAATCAAGCTAGGATCTTCATCCTTCGCAGTAGTTGGTAAGTTTTCACAGTGGCAATAAGGATGTCACTACTATCATCAACCACGAGTTTGAACAAAGGGAGTCCATTCTTGATTGTGAGAACATTCGATGCCTCATCATTTTTATTCTGAAATAACTCACTAGTGTTTCCTTTTAATGAATGGGCAATCTCAGCAGGATAGGGTCCCTTAGATTTTAGCAGTGGGTCCAGTAACCTTCTCAATGGACAGGGTGTCATGTTTATTCATGCTTCACTCGTTTGAGATAGCTTCCAAAGCACAGTGAACAATAAGGTCTCGCCATTTTATGAAATTACATATGGATGGTGTTCGGTTAATTTTTGGGTGTATATAGTTGTGTTAGAGATCACTATGTAAAGTCTTTCAATTTTTAATGTTTCATTTATACATAAAATTATTGTTCTTTATTAATTCTAAGCTTAGGTGGCTCACCGTCGATTATATTTCACTACTTGAGCTGAGTCGATTTATGAAAACAAATGGTTGTTAATGTTTGAACAGGTTTATTAATAATTTTATTGCAATATCCTGGTTTAGTAAATACTGATCCAAGATTAGTTGTATGGATGGGGCATATGAAATGATTAAATTTTAAATTCTAATACTATGTATGAACTTTTAGCAAGGAATGGGTGCCTTTTAATGTTGCAATATTCGTAATCTGAACTACAATCATTTGAATAATGCCTATATGATATGCAACTGACATCTTTAATACTATGTAATTGTATTTTTTATTTTTATGATTTAATTTCGTGTATGTTATATAGGGATGGACCAAGGAACCGAAAACTCTTTAAGAATCTTTTACACATGGCATTCAAGAGAAGATGGATCAAGTGAAGAAGGTGTCCTTACGTGAATTATTTTCTAGTATGATTAGACATTACATACCTAGAAGTTATATTTTAATAAAAGTTCAAAATGTTATCTACTAAGTTTTGTGTTTTGGTTGTATTAAAGCTAATTGATCTTGGGGATTTTTTTTCCGATTCTACCATATGTTTTAAAATAGGCGTGCACGATGGAAGAATAAATGTCAAGAGAGAGATTAAAATAAATTTGGAAGTTGATAAGCTTGATAAGATTGTAATTTTTTTATTCATTTTTTATGAACACGCGATTCTTTCTGTTTCAAAACTATTGGTTTTGAGTAATTTATAAAGTTGATAGTTTAATAAATTAGGTAGGTTTCAAATTTGGAATAAGAAATTTTTAGTGGAAAATTGAGAAGTTTATAGAGATAAACACATACACACGCACACAGGTCTCTTTGAATATTGTTGTTGGAGTTTTTTTTTATTTCTTAAACAGGGCGAAAAGCCCTATAAACAGTGGAAATTTCGCCCAATTTTTAAAAATTGTTTACAATTATTTGTGTTATATAAAAAATCTTTTCGACTGAAATTATACACATCTTAATATTTTGGAAAGACTTGAATTCATATGTTGTGATTACATTGCACTATAGATTTATATATGATGTTTTAAATTTATGCAGGAGCGTCTACTTAGAGGCACGTGAAAGGTGTATTCACTGTCAAACAGCATGATAGTGAACTTAAGCGGGAAGAGGACTTCGACGCATTATTGCCTAAAATTATAAATCAGTTATTATTGCGGAGGAATACTTGATTTTGAAAGATAAAATTTAATTTGGTTGATGTGCTAACTCAATTTGATTTAATGTAGTTTTATTTAATGTGAGATAAAAAATATGTTGGCGAGAGTGTTGTTGTATTTCTTGGCTAAATGATATAATCTATAATATATTAGTTGTAATAATGAATGTGGAATAAATGATTTTGTGAATTTTAATTTGTGACATTAATATTGGTTATTAATTTTTTATTACATGTTTAATTTATGATCGTTTATGTTAAATCCTCATGTGATGAAATATTTTATATGACCTTTTTTAATATTTAAAAATTATCTGTTATGACGCTTTTTAAATCAAATATGACATCTTATAGAGTATATTTTGACCTTTTTTTAAGCAGTTATGACAGTTTTGAAAAAAAAGTCATATATAAAAGTTACCTAATATGACACTTTTTATGGGTATCAATTATGATACTCAAACTTATGACGTTTTTTATTAAAAAATAAAGTGTTATAAAATGCGTTTTATGACACTTAAAAAACGTCAAAAAAAGTTTTTTTTCTTGTAGTGCCACCTTTAATTGTTTTAAGTGTTTATTGAATAGTAAAAAACCATGCTACTTTATTATATAGATATCGGTAAAAAAAAAGACTAGAATTTTAGGTTTGACCCGATCACAATATATTATTATTTTGGTTATAGTGCAATTAAATAGTTGACAACTTGGATAGGGAGTTGATATCCTATTGGTAAAATTGCGAGTATAATACTAATAATTTGTCTTAACAATATGATTTTGTTTGAGGGTTTATGAATTTTCTAATAGTTCAAAGTGAATTGTGCTGCTACAATGGATATGTATTGAACCGTGACTATGGGTGAGATTCAAATAAGCGTTGACTAGATTAGACTTGTAAAATCTCACAGGTTTGCAAAGGGTGTATAAGTTCTTAATTCCGAGGGTTATAGGGATTGAAATATTTGCACATTTATTTCTTTAATTGTCATAAGTGTGGTTCGATTTAATTGGATCTAAATATCCTTATGTTGGACAATCATTGTGTAAGCATGTTTGAGCTCATAATCCGAAGGAATCCACTTCAAATAAATATCTTGGATTGTAATACCCTCCTTGACAGGATTATAAGTTTTGATTCTGCCAGTGAACCTGACTAATGGATATATATATCCGATAGAGTATAAAATAAGTTAAGCCCGAGGTCGAGGAATATACGAGAAGTTGGTTAAAATCGATTATCAACAATGATAAATTGATTTGACAAAGATGATATTATATGCTTAATGCGGGGAAACATATTATGTATTATACTAACTTTGAAAACAAGTCCTTATCATTCGAGTAATTTTAAGATGATTAAATTGGAGTGCAGTTTTAATCATTTACTCGAACTAATTATGATAAAATGAAAAAATGAAATAAATCACGGGGTTTTAATTTGGTAGTTTCAGCTGTCCATTTGAAAGTCAATTCAATTATTTAGTCTTGGCTCCAGAGTATAATCTATTTACTCAAGTAGAAGGCTCAAACTCTCTAAAAACCCAGTTTATACTAAGCCCACTTCTTATACCTACATATATAGGTGCAAGCTAGGGTTTTAAGTTGCATGAAACATAATTAAGGGTTAGAGAGGGAGCATAAAATTATTATTTATATTTTTTTAAGTGGTATAAAGAGAGAAGGTCATGTCTCACTCAAAACACAAAGTATTCATCTTCAGAAGTGGCCATATACAAGGTCTGTTTTGGCGGGATCGCATGCTTAAAGATACGAGGCTTTTAGTGCATTCAAAGAAGATTTTTGGAGACCTTAGACGAGCAACACGTTCATCCTCTTTATCAACATATTGCCTCTGCATTGGATCACCTACAAGGTCCGTAAAAGTATGTGATTCGATCCCTAGATCTGTGCTTCAGATCTAGTTGTTTTCTTTTCTTTATCTAGACACGATCAATTAAAGATCAATGGGAGCAAATTTTTTTACAAGTTCAATCCCCATTAAGGCAATTCCCATCGTGAATCGAGTTCCCCGCGAGGAACCAATTTGACGAAAAAACATAGTTTTTAATTATATCTATTTTAATCCTAATTATAAGAAATTAATTTTATGTATACAAAAATAACATGTAACTCTTTTGTATATTAAAAGTGCATTAGGAACTCTTTTTACCTATGAAGTATAATACATATAATAATATCTAAATATAATTTTTATTAACAATATATAATATATCAGGACAACCCCCGGGGAATAAAACAGAGATCCTCGCGGGGCGGGGACCCCGTTCCCGGTCTGAATCCGAATCGAGAATCAGTAACCATCTCCATCACCGCCTCTGTTAGGGGCAAATCGCTCTGGGTTCAAGTAACTGGCAAAAAAATTAGCTGACCCATGCTAAGTGAGTATAGTTGGTCCAAACATGCTATTGGTAGCAAAAAAGACGCAACTCGTAAATATTTTTAGGGGCTATTATGTCTTAGGCCTACTCCAATAGTGTTTCTAACCGACCAACTGTCTAACTTAGAAATCCAAAAATCAGAAAATCTACTCCAACGACAATTTCTAAGAGTAATCTTATATTAACTGGCAGCATAGTTATATAAAAATTTATGTCCACAATTTCTACATCGGGACATTCTCACAAGGCATTCTGTGTGACATGGCTATAAAATAACGTATATTTATCCTCTTTTCCAGTCTCTCTCTCCAGATTATTTCCAAAAATGGGTGGCACGCTCACAGAGAAATAAAAAAGGGACATATACTAAATAATCCCTCGAACATTTTTTAATATCCATTTAGTCCAAATTTTTTTATTTTGCCTCAAAAAGTCATTTGCCACATATTTTGGAGAGGGAGTGCCGCTGGCGCGGACCTCTAAAAATAAGAGGATATTGAGTGCTTGAGGGACTAAATGGGTTAAACTAAAAATATGTATCCTTTTTAAAAAATATATATTTATAGTAGGGACTATTTAATAATTGACCCAATAAAAAAGCATTGGAGATAGCATTTTTTATAGCATTTTTTCAATGCAAAAAAAGAGCCACATGGACATAGAAAATTTCTAAACGATCTTGAGACCGGGGATACACATGGGATAGAATTATGTGCAGAAATTGTATCATTGGAGATGGCCTTATCGTACAAACACGAGTATAAAGAAGTGGACATAGATAATTAGATGTGGTACTAGTGGTAACGATAAAACCCAACTTTATGTGCTGTACGTTGCTTCTTTCTTCCTATCTCATCCCTCCTAAGGTAACCATTTTGTTACCAGCCAACTTCTAAACACCACTCTTGTTTCACACACCCACATATGCACTTGTTGTCTTATACAGTTTCATATATTGCAGAGTAAGGTTCTTTTCATAATTTTACATTGAGGATCATGTTCTTGTGATTATGCATTTCTACAAATATAGTTCTATCATTTGCTCATTCTTCTTTGTAATTGCCATATTTATTTTGTTTCAGATTGAAGGGACTAATTATTGAATACACAGTGTCTGTCATAATATAAATAATTAAAGATTGGGAAAAAAACCCAACTGCAGGAGAAATGTGTTTTTGATGTTATATGTGTTTTGTCAACCTATAATTACCCCCCTCATATAGGCTTTGGACAACTTATTATTTATACAAATGTTTTGATGTAATTATATTAGTTAATTGAATTTTACATGAATATTTTGCATCGAAAGATCTAAAACACGAAGACGTTACGCAAAAACTCTCTCTACTGTGTTTTTGTTTTCCTCTTTCCCTTTTATGCATGGTCATTGTATCATAAGTCGTTTTAGGGGTTGATACTATTTTCGGGGGTTCACAAGACACGACATTATAGATAATATTAGGCACAACTTGATATGCACGATAGGGAGGTAGAATATGATAAATTTATCCCATCCCATGTTCCGGATATTATGTAGACTTAACTCCACAAAACCTTTTTCTCAATTACTTGTTACTTAGGATGAGACACATCGTATTTTCTAATTTTCTAATTCCACTCAGTTAAACCACAAACTATCATCTCTTATATTATTATCCTCAATGACTCTCTTATCCCACGAGTTGTATGATGGAAATCATCCAACCTAAGTGGTGAAATTCTTATCAATAGCAATGACATTTTTCATCCGGCACATCAATAAGGCCTTAGAGTATCCTAATCCTTTCAACAAGTTTTATCATATTAAGAGTTAGCAATTATTTTTAATGTAAAAGAGACGACAAGTCCATCTTGAGTGAGCTAATATTAGTTTTCTTCTTCTTTATAACTCATACTAGGAGGTCAAATTATCATTAGAGAAAGGTGTCTTTTAGTTTGTTGCAAGTTATCCAATAATTTGAGAATCTATTAATCCACTCAATAGTGGTGTTAGATGACTCCTGCATGGGATGTAATTCACATGTATGAAACTATGTATAAGGGCTCCAATGGGTGTGAAAAGTAGCGCAAGGTCAAACGGTGAAAGTTACGGTAAGTGTTGAGTACACCGCCTTATTTCTTTGATCCTTCTACTGAAATTAATGGGGTTCCTCATACCAAGCTTAAGAATATGGAAGATCTTGATACGAGAATTTTTTTCCAAAAATTTTGGAGAAGAATATGGTTTCTTGAGATTTTTAAGCTCAAGTGGAAAGAGGTAGAGACGGATGACTATGGAGGATGATAGATAGATAAATAGAGAGAGAGAGAGAGAGAGAGAGAGAGAGAGAGAGAGAGAGAGAGAGTAGGTAAAATGAACAATTATCATATTCTAAGGTTTGCACCGTGAGAGATGAAAGGCTATGGTTTTTTTGGTTGTATATTGTTGGAAAATTGGATTTGAATTGGGTTTAAGAAAGTTTCAGAATTTTTTGGATAGAATTTTGAGTAATTTTGAGCTCAAATTTAGGTGGGATCCACACTACGAAAGTCGTGGGACCATATACGAACGCGTTCACCTCCGTAAGGAGATTAACGTAGTATATTCATATGTCCAATTTCAATAAGTTATGAATGATAAATATGTCCCCAAAGTGACTCACAAAGCAATGAAAGTTAATGAATTGGGGGTGTTTTAACTCTTGTCCCACATTGGAAGAGTAGTGGGTATCCCAACTCTTTGAAGGGGAGATGACCTAAGCTATGCACGGGTTGACTTTCCGTCAAAAGACCACGTGCGCGCTTCCATCCGGTCGGCTCGGTTCGGGCTTGAGCTTGGGCTTGTAATTTATTTATTTAACTTTCTGGGTTTAATTATTAATTATTAATTAATTAATTAATTAATAAACTGTTGGCAGTTATTGCCAACAGTTAATTTCGTTTAACTGATTAACTGTTTTTAACAGTTAATTTCGGTTGACTGTTCCAACAGTCAACACAAAAGCTATAAATTAAACATTTCTCCTACAGAATTAATTACTGAAAAAATTTCCCTCCTCCAGAATTGCTGTCATTTTTGTACCAGAAAATTCCAGTCATATCTGTTTCAGAAATTCTTTTCCTGCATAACATATCTTGCATTGTTGTTGAGTAAAAGCCACAGAATTTGAGTTCGTTGTAATTAATTATTGTCGTGCTACATAATTAATTGAAAAATCCATTCTATCTTGGGAGACAATATTCATCAACCTCGGAGCACATTGGAGGGAATAAATTGTCTTAAGGAGACTGTTCATAACAGGACTCGGATTTATCTTTAATTCTTTTATTATTTCTGCAAATTCAAGTAAGTGTTTCGTTTCTGTAATTCTGTTTTAATTCGGTAATTAATTAATAATTCATAATTCTATACAATTGTTATTTATAAATAGTAGACATAACAATCTTAAGACAATTTATTAAGTTCTACTGTTTTTTAGTGTACATAATTTTTTTTATTACAGAAATTTATTTGTTGGAAATAAATTTGTCTTGACAGAATAAAATGAATTAATTTACTGCTTTATTGTAGAAATGAGTAAAACAGTTTTGATATAGAAATTAATTTCTATACTGTTTTTATATTCTGTTTTAGAAAATGAAATTTTATTTGTGTATTCTTGTTAAAATCTGTTTATGTAAAATTTTTAATCTTTAAATTATAATTCTGTTTTGTACAGAATTCTTTTTAGTATTAAAAATTAGTGTGACACACATTTTTTACTTAATTCTGTTTTGTACGGAATTCTGTTTATATTATAGTTTAATTCTGAATTTTATTTGGAATTCATTTATTGTGAATTATATTTGGAGGAAATTGGTGCACATAATTTTATATTTTGTTTTGATTAATTCATTATATATGAATTTATCATTGATAAAAATTCTGTTTTTGTAACAGAAATGGAATCGCAAAGTACGGACACTACTCCTACGAAAATGATTGTCACCAACACAAATGTGACTGCACCCGTATCTATGCCACACGGGGAGAAACCGAAAAAGTTCATTGGGGCTGACTTCAAACGTTGGCAAGGACAAATGTACTTCTATCTCACCACCTGCCAATTGGGCAGGTTTGTATACGAAGATTGCCCCTCTATTCAAGAGGGAGATGACGCTGAAAAGGTTGCTGCTGTCGATGCTTGGAAGCATTCGGACTACCTATGTCGAAATTATATTTTGGCCTACTTGGACAAGACTCTGTATCATGTCTACTGCACTATCAAGACATCAAAAGAATTATGGAATTCTTTGGAAAAGAAGTATAAAACTGAAGATGCTGGGATGAAGAAATTTATCGTCGGTCGTTTTCTGGACTTCAAAATGGTTGATTCTAAATCTGTAATCTCGCAAGTGCAAGAATTCCAAGTGATCCTCCACGACATTCATGCTGAAGGGATGTCAATTAGTGAAACTTTCCAAGTTGCTGTAATTGTTGAAAAGTTGCCACCATCTTGGACTTTGTTCAAAAACTATCTCAAGCACAAGCGCAAGGAGATGAATGTGGAGGAGTTGGTGGTCAGGCTAAGAATCGAAGAAGACAACCGTGAGTCTCAAAATAAAAGTGGGAAGAATCCGATGGAAACAAAGGTCCATGTCGTTGAAGGTCCCAAAAAGAACAAACGAAAGTATGATGGGGAAGGCACTTCCAAACATAATAAGAAAAAGTTCAAAGGCAAATGTTACAATTGTGGTAAACCGGGACACCGCTCAAGTGAGTGTCGTAAGCCTAAGAAGCAAAATAAAAATAACTATCAAGCAAATGTAACTGAGGGTGAGAATATCACCAATGAATTGGCGGATATGAATCTTTCTGCTGTGGTCTCTGAATGTAACTTGGTTGGAAATACCAAGGAATGTTGGGTGGATACCGGAGCCACACGACATATTTGTGCAAACAAATGGATGTTCACCACCTATAAGCCTTTGAAAAATGAAGAAAATCACTTTATGGAAAATTCTTCCACTTCGAAGGTGGTGGGACAAGGAAGGATAACTCTGAAATTGACTTCTGGAAAGGAACTTACTCTCAACAATGTTCTTCACGTGCCTGATATCCGAAAGAATCTGATTTCTGGATCTCTCCTTACTAAAAATGGTTTCAAGCTTGTGTTTGTGTTTGATCTCTTTGTGTTGTCTAAAAATGACATGTATGTAGGAAAGGGATACCTAAATGAGGGGCTCTTTAAACTCAATGTTCTTACTTCAACCCCAAAAACAACTGTTTCAATGAATGAAATTGATAGTTCTTCTTACTTGATTGAGTCATCTAATATTTGGCATGCTAGATTGGGACATGTTAATTTTGATACATTGCGTAGATTAATTAACTTGGAATTTTTGCCAAAATTTAATATTGATAAAAATCATAAATGTGAAATTTGTGTGGAATCTCAATTAGCTAGATTACCTTTCCATTCTATTGAAAGGATAACTGAACCTTTAGATTTAATTCGCACCGATATTTCTGATTTAAAATTTGTTCAAACTAGAGGTGGGAAAAAGTATTTTATTACTTTTATTGACGATTGCACAAAATATTGCTATGTATATTTGTTACATAGTAAAGATGAGGCTATTAATGCATTTAAACAATATAAGAATGAAGTTGAGAATCAATTAAGCAAAACGATAAAGGCTATTAGAAGTGATAGAGGAGGTGAATATGAATATCCATTTGAGGAATTTTGTTCTGAAAATGGGATTATTCATCAAACAACCGCTCCTTATTCTCCTCTATCGAATGGTGTTGTTGAACGTAAAAACCGTACTTTGAAAGAAATGATGAACTCAATGTTATTAAGTTCAGGAGTTCCACAAAATTTGTGGGGGGAAACCTTACTTTCTGCTAATTACATTCTCAATAAAGTAACTCACAAAAAGACTCACAAGACACCTTATGAATTATGGAAAGGTCGAAGACCTTCCTATAAATATTTACGAGTGTGGGGGTGCTTAGCCAAAGTGATGGTTCCTAAACCTAAAAAGGTAAGAATAGGGCCAAAAACCGTGGATTGTGTATTCATCGGTTATGCTACTAATAGCAGTGCATATCAATTTCTAGTTTGTAAATCTGAGATTTCGGACATTCATGTAAATACGGTTATTGAATCGAGGGATGCTTCATTTTTTTAATATGAATTCCCGTATAACATGACCCGAGAATCTGGTCCTTCCGAAAGGACAAATCAAGGTACTACAAGTGGTACTCATCAACGTATTGAATCAATAGAGGATGAACCAAGACGTAGTAAAAGAGCAAAAACCTCGACTTCTTTCGGTTCGAATTTTCTAACATATATGTTAGAAAATGAACCTCAATCGTATAAAGAAGTTATATCCTTACCCGATGCTTTCAATTGGAAAGAAGCAATTAATAGTGAAATTGAATCCATATTACAAAATCATACATGGAAACTAGTGGATCTTCCACCAGGTTCAAAACCGTTAGGTTATAAATGGATCTTCAAAAAGAAATTGAAGGCCGATGGATCAATTGATAAATATAAAGCTAGACTTGTAGTTAAGGCTATAGGCAAAGGAAGGGTTGGATTACTTCGACACATATTCACCGGTAACAAGAATAACGTCCGTTCGGATGTTAATAGCAATAGCTGCTATTAATGGACTTGAAATACATCAAATGGATGTAAAAACTGCATTCTTAAACGGTGAACTGGACGTGGAAATTTATACGAAGCAACCTGAAGGGTTCAAATCTCCCGAACAAGAAGGAAAAGTATGTAAGCTTGTTAAATCACTATATGGATTAAAACAAGCACCTAAGCAATGGCATGAAAAATTTGATAATGCAATGTTATCAAATGGTTTCAAAATTAATGAATGCGATAAATGTGTTTACTTTAAATACATTCAAAATGGATATGTCATTGTATGCCTCTATGTTGATGATATGCTTATCGTGGGTAGTAACTTGGAAATTGTCAAAACTACAAAACAAATGTTGAGTAGTAGATTTGACATGAAAGATATGGGAATCGCCGATGTTATATTAGGAATTAAAATTTCTAGAACATCGGATGGACTTATATTATTATCTCAATCTCATTACATAGAGAAAGTACTTGAAAAATTCAAGAAGTATGATATTAGTCCTACCAATACACCTGTAGATGTAAATTTACATCTTGCAAGAAATAATGGTGAAAGCATATCTCAACTAGAATATAATCGTATTATCGGCAGCTTAATGTATATCATGAACTGTACGAGACCGGACATAGCATACTCAATAAGTAAGCTAAGTCGATTTACGAGTAATCCAGGAAGAGAACACTAGAAAGCTATATTGAGAGTTTTGGGTTATTTAAAATATACTCAAAACTATGGACTGCACTACTCAAAATATCCAGCTGTTCTTGAAGGACATTGCGATGCAAATTGGATATCCGATACAAAAGACTCTAATTCTATGAGTGGGTATGTGTTTACCCTCGGAGGTGCAGCCGTATCTTGGAAATCCTCAAAACAAACTTGCATTGCTAGATCGACAATGGAATCTGAATTCATTGCACTAGACAAAGCTGGAGAAGAAGCTGAATGGCTTCGAAATTTCTTAGAGGATGTTCCAAATTGGTCTAAAATTGTGCCCGCAATATGTATACATTGCGATAGCCAATCAGCGATTGGAAGGGCACAAAATCACATTTATAATGGAAAGTCACGACATATTCGTCGTCGACACAATACCGTTAGACAACTTCTCTCAAACGGAATTAGCTCAATTCACTATGTAAACTCAAAAGATAATATATCGAATCCACTAACGAAAGGTTTAAATCGAGAGCAAGTTGAAAGATCATCGAGCGGAATGGGCCTAAAGCCTATTAATAAATAAGAATCAATATAGTGGCAACCCAACCTAGGTGACTGAAGATCCCAAGATCTAGGTTCAATGGGTAAACCGAACTACGTTGTATTCAGTAAGAACTGAAGGATAATTAATCTTATCCATTCCAAAGATGAGACAGTGCATATCTGCCGCGAAATTAGGATAAGTTATGCTTTTAATGACATCTATATCTTAGTACGTCTAAGTGGGGTATTGCAGAATACTCTTTATGGAAGTCACCTACGTGAGTAAGAAGGGGGTCATTTCTATGAGAATAATGAAAGGCATATTCTCTAAAATACTTACGGAACCAAGTGGTGTTCACGGCCAAAAGGAACACAAACGTGAGAACCAACTGTGTTGAAGAATTGTTGTGTGAATACTGTTGTCTAGGTTTACAAAATTGGTCGGTTCAAGGACGTGAAGTCTACTGATGAACCAAGTAAATTCGATAGTATATCACTAAGGAAAGTTCAAGGCCACTAGGCTACTTCTCCCGATGCAATAAATCTTCAGTTTTACTCAACTTGTGTCTGTATCTGCATTAGCATCTATATTGTTTTATTTATAGCGATATATCATTCATGTGGGGGATTGTTGGAAAATTGAACTTGAATTGGGTTTTAGAAAGCTGTCCAGAATTTTAAGCCACTTTGAGCTCAAATTTAGGTGGGACCCACACTACGAAAATCGTGGGACTATATACGAACGTGTTCACCTCCGTAAGGAGATTAACGTAGTATATTCATATGTCCAATTTCAATAAGTTATGAATGATAAATATGTCCCCAAAGTGACTCACAAAGTAATGAAAGTTAATGAATTGGGTGTGTTTTAACTCTTGTCCCACATTGGAAGAGTAGTGGAAATTTGATGAGTTAATAACACCCCAAGTATGGACTAAGGCATGGATGCCTTAGGGTATCCCAACTCTTTGAAGGGGAGATGACCTAAGCTATGCACGGGTTGACTTTCGGTCAAAAGTTCACACGCACGCGCGCGTGCGTCCGTCCGTCCGGCCGGCTCGGTTCGGTTCGGGCTTGGGCTTGGGCTTAGGCTTGTAAAAATCTCCTACATTTTTGGGCCGAATTTATTTAACTTTCTGGGCTTTAATTATTAATTAATTACAAAATTAATTTATTAATTAATAAACTCTTGGCAGTTATTACCAACAGTCAACAGTTAATTTCGTTTAACTGATTAACTATTTTTGACAGTTAATTTCGGTTGAATGTTCCAACGGTCAACAAAAAGCTATAAATTAAACATTTCCCCTACAGAATTAATTACTGAAAAAATTTTCCTCCTCCACAATTGCTGTCATTTTTATCCCAGAAAATTCCAGTCATATTTGTTTCAGAAATTCTTTTTCCTGCATAATATATCTTGCATTGTTGTTGAGTAAAAGCCACAGAATTTGAGTTCGTTGTAATTAATTATTGTCGTGCTACATAATTAATTGGAAAATCCATCCTATCTTGGGAGACAATATTCATCAACATCGGAGCACATTGGAGGGAATAAATTGTCTTAAGGAGACTGTTCATAACAGGACTCGGATTTATCTTTAATTCTTTTATTATTTCTGCAAATTCAAGTAAGTGTTTTGTTTCTGTAATTCTGTTTTAATTCTGTAATTAATTAATAATTCATAATTATGTACAATTGTTATTATAAATAGTAGATAAAACAATCTTAAGACAATTTATTAAGTTCTACAAATTTTTAGTGTACATAATTTTTTTTATTACCGAAATTTATTTGTTGGAAATAAATCTGTTTTGACAGAATAAAATGAATTAATTTACTGCTTTATTGTAGAAATGAGTAAAACAGTTTTCATGTAGAAATTTTCTATACTATTTTTATATTTTGTTTTAGAGAATGAAATTTTATCTGTGTATTCTTTTTAAAATCTGTTTATGTAAAATTTTTAATCTTTAAATTATAATTCTGTTTTGTACAGAATTCTTTTTATTATTAAAAATTAGTGTGACACGGATTTTATACTTAATTCTGTTTTGTACGGAATTCTGTTTATATTATTGTTTAATTTTGAATTTTATTTGGAATTCTTTTGGAATTCATTTATTGTGAATTATATTTGGAGGAAATTGGTGCACAGAATTTTGTATTCTGTTTTGATTAATTCATTATATATGAATTTATCATTGATAAAAATTCTGTTTTTGTAACAGAAATGGCATCGCAAAGTACGAACACTAATCCTACGAAAATGATTGTCACCAACACAAATGTGACTGCACCCGTATCTATGCCACACGGGGAGAAACCGAAAAAGTTCATTGGGGCTGACTTCAAACGTTGGTAAGAACAAATGTATTTCTATCTCACTACCTGCCAACTGGGCAGGTTTTTATATGAACATTGCCCCTCTATTCAAGAGGGAGATGACGCTGAAAAGGTTGCTACTGCCGATGCTTGGAAGCATTCGGACTACCTATGCCGAAATTATATTTTGGCCTACTTGGACAAGACTCTGTATCATGTCTACTGCACTATCAAGACATCCAAAGAATTATGGAATTCTTTGGAAAAGAAGTATAAAACTGAAGATGCTGGGATGAAGAAATTTATCGTCGGGCGTTTTCTGGACTTCAAAATGGTTGATTATAAATCTGTAATCTCGCAAGTGCAAGAATTCCAAGTGATCCTCCATGACATTCATGCTGAAGGAATGTCAATTAGTGAAACTTTCCAAGTTGCTGCAATTGTTGAAAAGGTGCCACCATCTTGGACTTTGTTCAAAAACTATCTCAAGCACAAGCGTAAGGAGATGAATGTGGAGGAGTTGGTGGTCAGGCTAAGAATCGAAGAAGACAACCGTGAGTCTTAAAATAAAAGTGGGAAGAATTCGATGGAAACAAAGGTCCATGTCGTTGAAGGTCCTAAAAAGAACAAACGAAAGTATGATGGGGAAGGCACTTCCAAACATAATAAGAAAAAGTTCAAAGGCAAATGCTACAATTGTGGTAAACCGGGACACCGCTCAAGTGAGTGTCCTAAGCATAAGAAGCAAAGTAAAAATAACTCTCAAGAAAATGTAACTGAGGGTGAGAATATCACCAATGATTTGGCGGGTATGAATCGTTCTGCCGAGGTCTCTAAATGTAACTTGGTTGGAAATACCAAGGAATGGTGGGTGGATACCGGAGCCACATGACATATTTGTGCAAACAAATGGATGTTCACCACATATAAGCCTTTGGAAAATGAAGAAAATCTCTTTATGGGAAATTCTTCCACTTCGAAGGTGGTGGGACAAGGAAAGATAACTCTGAAAATGACTTCTGGAAAGGAACTTACTCTCAACAATGTTCTTCACGTGCCTGATATCCGAAAGAATCTGATTTTTGGATCTCTCCTTACTAAAAATGGTTTCAAGCTTGTGTTTGTGTCTGATCGCTTTGTGTTGTCTAAAAATGACATGTATGTAAGAAAGGGCTACCTAAATTAGGGGATCTTTAAACTCAATGTTCTTACTGTAACCCCAAAAACATCTGTTTCAATGAATGAAATTGCTAGTTCTTCTTACTTGATTGAGTCATCTAATATTTGGCATGCTAGATTGGGACATGTTAATTTTGATACATTGCGTAGATTAATTAACTTGGAATTTTTGCCAAAATTTAATATTGATAAAAATCATAAATGTGAAATTTGTGTGGAATCTAAATTAGCTAGATTACCTTTCCATTCTATTGAAAGGATAACTGAACCTTTAGATTTAATTCACACCGATATTTCTGATTTAAAATTTGTTCAAACTAGAGGTGGGAAAAAGTATTTTATTACTTTTATTGACGATTGCACAAAATATTGCTATGTATATTTGTTACATAGTAAATATGAGGCTATTAATACATTTAAACAATATAAGAATGAAGTTGAGAATCAATTAAGCAAAACGATAAAGGCTATTAGAAGTGATAGAGGAGGTGAATATGAATATCCATTTAAGGAATTTTGTTCTGAAAATGGGATTATTCATCAAACAACCGCTCCTTATTCTCCTCAATCGAATGGTGTTGCTGAACGCAAAAACCGTACTTTGAAAGAAATGATGAACTCAATGTTATTAAGTTCAGGAGTTCAACAAAATTTGTGGGGGGAAACCTTACTTTCTGTTAATTACATTCTCAATAAAGTACCTCACAAAAAGACTCACAAGACACCTTATGAATTATGGAAAGGTCGAAGACCTTCCTATAAATATTTACGAGTGTGGGGGTGCTTAGCCAAAGTGATGGTTCCTAAACCTAAAAAGGTAAGAATAGGGCCAAAAACCGTGGATTGTGTATTCATCGGTTATGCTACTAATAGCAGTGCATATCGATTTCTAGTTTGTAAATCTGAGATTTCGGACATTCATGTAAATACGGTTATTGAATCGAGGGATGCTTCATTATTTAAAAATGAATTCTCGTATAACATGACCCGAGAATCTGGTCCTTCTAAAAGGACAAATCAAGGTACTACAAGTGGTACTCATCAACCTATTGAATCAATAGATGATGAACCAAGACGTAGTAAAAGAGCAAAACCTCGACTTCTTTCGGTCCGGATTTTCTAACATATTTGTTAGAAAATGAACCTTAATCGTATAAAGAAGTTATATCCTTACCCAATGCTTCCAATTGGAAAGAAGCAATTAATAGTGAAATTGAATCCATATTACAAAATCATACATGGGAACTAGTGGATCTTCCACCAGGTTCAAAATCGTTGGGTTATAAATGGATCTTCAAAAAGAAATTGAAGGCCGGTGGATCAATTGATAAATATAAAGCTAGACTTGTAGCTAAAGGCTATAGGCAAAAGGAAGGGTTGGATTACTTCGACACATATTCACCGGTATCAAGAATAACGTCCATTCGGATGTTAATAGCAATAGATGCTATTAATGGACTTGAAATACATCAAATGGATGTAAAAACTGCATTCGTAAACGGTGAACTAGATGAGGAAATTTATACGAAGCAACCTGAAGGGTTCAAAGCTCCCGAATAAGAAGGAAAAGTATGTAAGCTTGTTAAATCACTATATGGATTAAAACAAGCACCTAAGCAATGGCATGAAAAATTTGATAATGCAATGTTATCAAATGGTTTCAAAATTAATGAATGCGATAAATGTGTTTACTTTAAATACATTCAAAATGGATATGTCATTGTATGCCTCTATGTTGATGATATGCTTATCATGGGTAGTAACTTGGAAATTGTCAAAACTACAAAATAAATATTGAGTAGTAGATTTGACATGAAAGATATGGGAATCGCCGATGTTATATTAGGAATTAAAATTTCTAGAACATCGGATGGACTTATATTATTATCTCAATCTCATTACATAGAGAAAGTACTTGAAAAATTCAAGAAGTATGATATTAGTCCTACCAATACACCTGTAGATGTAAATTTACATCTTACAAGAAATAATGGTGAAAGCATATCTCAACTAGAATATTATCGTATTATCGGCAGCTTAATGTATATCATGAACTGTACGAGACCGGACATAGCATACTCAATAAGTAAGCTAAGTCGATTTACGAGTAATCCAGGAAGATATCACTGGAAAGCTATATTGAGAGTTTTGGGTTATTTAAAATATACTCAAAACTATGGACTACACTACTCAAAATATCCAGCTGTTCTTGAAGGACATTGCGATGCAAATTGGATATCTGATACAAAAGACTCTAAGTCTACGAGTGTGTATACGTTTACCCTCGGAGGTGCACCCGTATCTTTGAAATCCTCAAAACGAACGTGCATTGCTAGATCGATAATGGAATTTGAATTCATTGCACTAGACAAAGCTGGAGAAGAAGCTGAATGGCTTAGAAATTTCTTAGAGGATGTTCTAAATTGGTCTAAACCTGTGCCCGCAATATGTATACATTGCGATAGCCAATCAGCGATTGGAAGGGCACAAAATCACATGTATAACAGAAAGTCACGGCATATTCGTCGTCGACACAATACCGTTAGACAACTTCTCTCAAACGGAATTATCTCAATTGACTATGTAAAGTCAAAAGATAATATATCGGATCCACTAACGAAAGGTTTAAACCGAGAGCAAGTTGAAAGATCATCGAGCGGAATGGGTCTAAAGCCTATAAATAAATAAGAATTAATATAGTGGCAACCCAACCTAAGTGACTGGAGATCCCAAGATCTAGGTTCAATGGGCAAATCGAACTATGTTGTATTCAGTAAGCACTGGAGGATAATTAATCATATCCATTCCAAAGATGAGACAGTGCATATCTGCCGCGAAATTATGATAAGTTATGCTTTTAATGACATCTATATCTTAGTACATCTAAGTGGGGTATTGCAGAATACTCTTTATGGAAGTCACCTACGTGAGTAAGAAGGGGGCCACTTCTATGAGAATAATGAAAGGCATATTCTCTAAAATACTTACGGAACCAAGTGGTGTTCACGGCCAAAATGAACACAAACGTGAGGACCAACTGTGTTGAAGAATTGTTGTGTGAATACTGTTGTCTAGGTTTACAAAAACGGTTGACGGTTCAAGGACGTGAAGTCTACTGATTAACTAAGTAAATCTGATAGTATATCACTAAGGAAAGTTCAAGGCCACTAGGCTACTTCTCCCGATGCAATAAATCTTCAGTTTTACTCAACTTGTGTCTGCATCTGCATTAGCATCTATTTTGTTTTATTTATAGCGATATATCATTCATGTGGGGGATTGTTGGAAAATTGGACTTGAATTGGGTTTAAGAAAGTTGTCCAGAATTTTCTGGACAGAATTTTGAGCCACTTTGAGCTCAAATTTAGGTGGGACCCACACTACGAAAATCGTGGGACCATATACGAACGCATTCACCTCCGTAAGGAGATTAACGTAGTATATTCATATGTCCAATTTCAATAAGTTATGAATGATAAATATGTCCCCAAAGTGACTCACAAAGCAATGAAAGTTAATCAATTGGGTGTGTTTTAACTCTTGTCCCACATTGGAAGAGTAGAGGAAATTTGATGAGTTAGTAACACCCCAAGTATGGACTAAGGCATGGATGCCTTGGGGTATCCCAACTCTTTGAAGGGGAGATGACCTAAGCTATGCACGGGTTGACTTTCGGTCAAAAGTCCACGCGCGCGCGTCCGTCGGTCCGGCCGGCTCGGCTCGGTTCGGGCTTGGGCTTGGGCTTGTAAAAATCTCTTACATTTTTGGGCCGAATTTATATAACTTTCTAGGCTTTAATTATTAATTAATTACGAAATTAATTAATTAATTAATAAACTGTTGGCAGTTATTGCCAACAGTCAACAGTTAATTTCGTTTAACTGATTAACTGTTTTTGACAGTTAATTTCGGTTGACTTTTACAACAGTCAATACAAAAGCTATAAATTAAACATTTTCCCTAGAGAATTAATTACTGAAAAAATTTCCCTCCTCCAGATTGTTGTCATTTTTGTCCCAGAAAATTCCAGTCATATCTGTTTCAGAAATTCTTTTTCCTGCATAACATATCTTGCATTGTTGTTGAGTAAAAGCCACAGAATTTGAGTTCGTTGTAATTAATTATTGTCATGCTACATAATTAATTGGAAAATCCGTTCTATCTTGGGAGACAATATTCATCAACCTCGGAGCACATTTGAGGGAATAAATTGTCTTAAGGAGACTGTTCATAACAGGACTCGGATTTATCTTTAATTCTTTTATTATTTCTTCAAATTCAAGTAAGTGTTTCGTTTCTGTAATTCTGTTTTAATTCTGTAATTAATTAATAATTCATAATTATGTACAATTGTTATTTATAAATAGTAGACATAACATATATATCCTCATCTCTTGTAGAGGAGACTTATTTTTATTTTGGTGATTTGAGATAAGCTTGAGGAAAAATGTCCTTGATTGATAGGTCGACATGCTACGACTAGCTCAACTGTGTTCCGGTAAGGGGTAAGGTGATGAAGATGATATTTCTCCCTAGCAGGAAAGCCATATGGCACTACTTTGTTAGCGCATGAGAGGCCGATAAGATGTACAATAGTACTAAATACGAACACTACTAACAATAGTCTAAAAAGCATGATTTGGTATGGGGCTTTCCAGTTAAATGGTGATATGCTTAAAGTCAACTTTGTGATGGTATTAAGGTAAGGTTTTGAGGTGGTTCTTTCTATTATAGAGCATCCGTCCGGTTCCAGCCCGACTACTTATGTCTTCCAACCTCAAAGCCAAATATCCTCTACGGATCTCATTGGAGTGGTAGAATGGGCTTCGGGAGGCCAATGGTCCTTCCATCCCCATGCCGATTTAGTCTGGCACCTAGAGGTTCATGAGGTTGAGAAACTTATGTGATGTGCTTGGTCCTTAGTTTCCTTCTACCAATTGCTTAATGCACCCGACCTTTATTTGGGGTTCGTGCCTTGCCATTCTGCCATGTGTCCTTATTGAGATGCACTAGTGGGAGTTATTTTTTTGTTTATATCGATCCAATATGGGATATTTAAAGTCGAGTTTTGCGTTTGGGGTCCAATAGTTGGTGTTTATTGGGGAAAATAGCTGAAGCTCTCAAGATTGTTTAATACCTCATAAAAGGATCTACATTGACCAATGTAGAATGGAACAAATCAATAAGCAATAACAAAAACATAATTGTAAGATACAAGACACAATGTTATACGTGGTTTGGTAACAAATGCCTGCGTTAACGGGCAACGATTGTATATTTTCTTGTTTAAATAATCAATAATTGAGAATTACAAATTCACTCACTAGAGTTCACTAACTTTTTCTGTAAGAAATTAAGAAAACTTAATGTTTTACTTTAACCAAAATATAATTTTTTTTAACCATGCACACACCCTATATTGCACCCATTCCCTTCTTTTGATATATACAACAATGAGCCAAATCAATGTTGCCACAAAAGTCAAGCATGGAGCCACCTATAACCTATAAGTAATGCTAGTTTATTAGTGATGTGTATATTCAAGGGAGTAAGCTCACAATGAATTTCACCAAGTTTGGTAAAGATGGCACATTTATGAGCCAAATATTTGAAAAGAATTTAAGACATATCTCACAGTGTTGATCAAGATGGTTTTGATTTCCCGTGTTTGTTCTATGAGGTGGGTTGAATACATTGATATTGTGATAACGTTGCTATATAGTCTGTACAATACAATAGTTCCTGAAAGGGTCCTCTTCATGCGTGTGAGTCCTAAAAAGCTAATAATGTTGATTTTTTGCTAAGCACTCGAGCGTGAGCTTCTTCAAGAGGGGGAGGGTGATGTATCGTGATAAGTTGGGCCTAATATGCGTTAACAATACCGCAAGTGGGAGGGTATTTTCGTATGTAGATAGATTTTTAGAAAAATGATTTGATTTAGTGTATACTTTATTTGTTTATTTGATTATCGTTATTGCTATAGTAAGCTATATTTTATAAGTACGATTCTAGTAGTTTTAGTATAAATTAAGGTCGAAGCTTCCACTTGTATATAAATCTTCAACATTAATAATAATAATAACAATAATAATAATAATAGTAATAATATGTGAGAGAGATTAAATCCTTTGGGCTGGGGATTAATTGTTTATTCTGCTGCGTATGCGTCAAGCAGAAAATTTTAAGGCATTCAAAGGAGTGTTTGAACATACAAAGTTCCTTGGTTGTATGTGTGCATTTTTTGTCGCAGGCCATGACAATGAAAACTGTTGGATGATTTTAATATTAATGGGTATTAATGGTTACAGAAAATTAAAGGTTGAAACCATTAATTAGTTGGAATAAGAAAAGACAAAGGGAAGTGAGAAAACCAAAGTCCCACATTGGAAAAGTGTGAAAAAGTTAGTGGGTTAATAAATGCTCGTGTCATAAGAGATTACTTGTGTGCATTGAAGTGTATGCTACTAGTGTACACCTTAGGTCCAAGGATGGTGCTTTGCACCATCCGCACACGCTCACGCGCGCGCGCGGGTGCGTGTGTGAAAGTGCGATTGGGCGCTTTAGAGGCGCACTTCGCACGTACGCATCGTCGCGAGGACACATAATTATGGTGCGAGTGGATCTGAACCGTCAGATTTTGGCGCCACTTCGTTAAGTGTTAATCCGTACAGTCGCACCTTTTTAGTTGAAATTTGGAACGTTCAAAATATAGTTATATATCCAAGGGCCGTGATTAAATAACCTTTGGATGTGGTGTCTGTTCATGAACAGACACCACAAGAGGCTATATATAGAAGGCAAAATCCTGTCATAATTAATTTCGAAAATTCTCTTTCTCTCTATTATTTCTTCTTACCAATTTCATAGAGTGTTCTGGGTTATTCGTACCAAGTTTGCTAGTTGAACTACAATTCACATCTGGAAAGAAGTTAACGTTGACAAATGTTCTGCATGTACCAGAAATTCAAAAAAATCTAGTGTCTGCAAGTTTGATTTGTAAAAGCGGCATTAAAGCCGTCTTTGAGTCTTATAAGTTAATTCTGTCTAAGAATGGGGCATTTGTTGGGAAAGGGTATGCTTATGATGGAATGTTCAAACTCAGTATTTTGATTAATAATATGAATAATTCTGCTTATATTGTTGAGTCTTTTGATGTTTGGCATGCTAGATTAGCGCATTTAAATTTTAGATCATTGAAATACATGTCTAAACATAAATTAATAGCTTGTGATAGTACTTCTCATGAAAAATGTGAAATCTGTATTCAAGCAAAATTAACAAAAAGACCTTTTCCTAAAGTCGAACGAAGTGCTGAATTATTATAATTAGTTCATTCTGATATATGTGAATATAATGGTATTTTAACTAGAGGCGGAAAAAGATACTTTATTACATTCATTGATGATTGTTCAAAATTCACATATGTATATTTAATAAGACATAAGGATGAAGCTTTTTCAATGTTTAAACGTTTTAAAGCAGAAGTGGAAAATCAAAAGGAAAAGAAAATTAAAATTCTTCGTAGTGATAGAGGGGGAGAGTATTTTCCAAATGAATTTGACTCATTTTGTGAAGAACATGGAATAATACATCAAAGAACTACCCCTTATACTCCCCAACAAAATGGTTTGGCTGAAAGAAAGAATAGGACTCCTACTAACATGATCAATTATATGTTGATTAATTCAAACTTATCAAACAATTTGTGGGGAGAAGCTTTACTCACCGCTTGTCATTTACACAATAGAATTCCATCAATGAAAACACATGTTTCTCCATACGAGGTATGGAAGAATTGAAAACCAAATCTGGACTACCTAAGGGTCTGGGGTTGTTTGGCTTTCTATAGAATTCATGACCCGAAAAGTTCAAAGTTGGGTGCAAGAGGAATTAAAAGTGTTTTCATAGGATACGCTGAAAATTCTAAGGCATATAGGTTGTTGGACTTAAATTCTAATGTTGTAATTGAATCGAGGGATGTTGAATTTATTGAAAATAAATTTTATAAAGATTCATGTGTCGAATTAGATGTCAATCCTGATACATCCACTGGGTTGATTCCTAGACCATCAATTAATAATAAAAGGAATGAACCCGAAACAGAAATAGAACCTAGAAGAAGTCAGCGTGCTAGAAAAGAAAAATCTTTTGGCCCTGATTTTATTTCATCTCAAGCCTTAGCCTATTTGGTTGAAGGAGATAGAGATAATATTCTTAATAAAATGTCTATTTTACTTAACGTAGAAGAAGATCCCAAAATCTTTAAAGAAACAATGACTTCTAGAGATGTTTTTTTTGGAAAGAAGCAATTAATGATGAGATGGATTCAATTATATCAAATCAGACATGGGTTTTAGTGGACTTGCCACAAGGATCACAACCTATTAGTAGTAAATGGGTATTTAGAAGAAAATACAATACTGATGGTTCTATTCAAACCTTTAAGGCTAGATTGGTAGCAAAAGGTTTTAAACAAAGAAAAGGGATTGACTATTTCGATACTTATGCACCTGTTGCTAGAATTACATCCATACGTGTTTTAATGGCAATTGCATTTATTTATAATCTATTCAAACCTTTAAGGCTAGATTGGTAGCAAAAGGTTTTAAACAAAGAAAAGGGATTGACTATTTCGATACTTATGCACCTGTTGCTAGAATTACATCCATACGTGTTTTAATGGCAATTGCATTTATTTATAATCTATTTGTGCATCAAATGGATGTCAGAACAACATTTTTGAATGGTGACCTAGATGAAGAGGAATATATGGAACAACCCGAAGGGTTTGTTTTGCTCGGAAATGAACATAAAGTTTTTAAATTAATTAAGTCGCTTTATGGGTTGAAACAAGAACCAAAGCAGTGGCATGAAAAGTTTGATACAATCATTCTTTCTGATTATTTCAGACATAACAACGCTGATAAGTGCATTTATTCTAAATTCACCAATGACTATGGTGTAATTATTTGTCTATATGTTGATGACTTATTAATTTTTGGTACAAACATGAGAGGTGTATATGAAACTAAGAAGTATCTTAGTTCACAATTTAAGATGAAATATCTTAATGAAGTGGATAGCATCTTGGGTATTAAAGTTAAGAAACATAGTGGGGGTTTTGCATTATGTCAATCTCATTACATTGACAAAGTTATTCACAAATTTAATCATTTGAAAATATAAGAAGCAAATACCCCATATGATTCTAGTATAAAATTATTAGAAAATTCTGGCAGAGCAGTTGCACAACTTGAATATGCTAGTGCAATTAGAAAATGTATGCGATGCATTGTACAAGCTCAGATATTGCATTTGCAGTAGGTAAAATGTCAATATACACTAATAATCCAAGTGTGGATCATTGGAAACCAATTGGGAGGATTTTTGGTTACCTCAAGAAGACCAAAGAATTAGGTCTATTTTATTATGACTTTCCTGCAGTTCTTAAAGGATACTCTGATGCTAGTTGGATAACTAGTGCAAGTGATAATAAATCCACATCTGGATGGATATTCACCTTAGCGGGTGGGGCGGTATCTTGGGCATCCAAGAAACAAACTTGCATTACACATTCAACAATGGAATCTGAGTTTATAGCACTGGCAACAGCCGGAAAAGAAGCAGAGTGGCTAAGAAATTTATTATTGGACATAAAGTTATGGCCAAAACCAATGCCATCTCTTTCTTTATATTATGATAGTGAAGCTACATTGTCTAGAGCGTATAACAAAGTATATAATGGAAAATCTAGACACAAAAGTTTAAGACATGAATATGTCAAACAATTAATAACTTATGGAGTTATTAATATTATATATGTTCGAACAAATAAGAATCTAGCTGACCCTCTTACCAAAGGACTTTCTAGAGATTTGGTAAAGGACACATCTAGTGGAATGGGACTAAAACCATTTTTTCAATAGTCACCGGTAATGGTAACCCAACTTTGTAATAGCATTACCATTATTCCAAAGTTTAATGGGTAATAACAAGTTACTGATAAGTGATTAGTTTTTTCACTGAAATTTATTCAATTTCATGTCCCTTCTAGGATGTTCAGTGCATATTGCTACGTCAAGAGGATGAGTTTAACTCTTAATGAAGTTCGTTGTCTAAAGTAGCAAGGACATGCAAGATAACTTCACCTATATGAATATAGGAAGTGGTGCCGCTTCTAGCAAGATTTTGGGTTTATTCTTGTAAATATTCATGAAGCCAAGATAGTGCACATGGTCGTAATAGTGCTAAAAACATATTGAACATCTCGTAGAGATTGGGATATCTCATGTGTGATATATATCTGATTCTAAATAATAAGACAAGGTTTAATGCATGGCACACCATTGTCTTATTAGAACTTTGATATATATTCACTAACTGAAGGTTTAAATCGAAAGATACCTCCTTGTATGCATGAGCATATCACAAGAAGAAATTGCGTTAATATTAAAATCTAGTGGGGTATTGTTGGATGATTTTAATATTAATGGGTATTAATGGTTAGAGAATATGAAAGGTTGAAACTATTAATTAGTTGGAATAAGAAAGGACAAAGGGAAGTGGGAAAACCAAAGTCCCACATTGAAAAAGTGTGAAAAAGTTAGTGGGTTAATAAATGCTCTTGTGTCATAAGAGATTACTTGTGTGCATTGAAGTGTATGCTACTAGTGTACACCTTAGGTCTAAGGATGGTGCTTTGCACCATCCGCACACGCACACGCACGCGTGTGAGATTGGACGTTTAGGGCGCTTTAGAGGCGCACTTCGCATCGTCGCGAGGAGCCTTTGATTTTTGACAACGTCAAAAGATCAAACGGTCCAGATTAAATCCATAATAAATGACACATAATTATGGCGCGAGTGGATCTGAACCGTCGGATTTTGGCGCCACTTCGTTAAGTATTAATCCGTACAGTCGCACCTTTTTAGTTGAAATATTGAACGTTCAAAATATAGTTATATATCCAAGGGCCGTGATTAAATGATCTTTGGATGTGGTGTCTGCTCATGAACAGACACCACAAGAGGCTATATGTAGAAGGCAAAATCCTGTTATAATTAATTCCGAAAATTCTCTTTCTCTCTATTATTTCTTCTTACCAATTTCATAGAGTGTTCTGGATTATTCTTCAAGTTTGCTACTTGAATAAACCCGTGGATTTGTTGTATCTTGGAGGTAATTTGCCTAGACCCGTTAGCAAACTCTGTACGAGTGGGGGAAAATAACACCTTAAGGACAGTAGTTTATTACGCCTCAAATCCAATCATCTGTTCATATTTTCTACATAATTAAAATTCCTCAACAAAAACTGCCTCTCCTCTTATGTCTAGGGGTGGACAAAAAAAAGACCAACCCGAATGGACCAATTGGACCGAACCGAAAATTAAGGCTATTTTGAAACCGGTCCGAAAATCGGTTCACAAAAACTAAAAACCGATTAAACCGGTCTGGTCCGCGGTCCACTATATTACAAGACCGATTTGGACCGGAGTGAACGGATTCCCATATCTATATAATAAAAATAATGTTATTGTGTTTCTTATGTGCATAGTTTTTGAATTAATGTATATAACTTATGAATTTAATTTGGAACATTTTATATATGTATAGACATTTTTTTATTTGGGTTAAAAAAAACCCATGTAAATATCACTTGAAGTTTCGAGTATTATTTTTTTGTATATATATTTGTGAGAAAAATAGATAAAAACATTCATAAAATGTACATATATATAAAATAGGGTCAGGACCGAATTTTTCCCCGGACCGGACCGAAAAAAGCCTGGACCAAATTAGTAGGTTAACTGAATTAATCGGTCCGGTCTCGGTCTAAAAAAATTGAGGACCGAATATTCTGTCCGGTCCAAAAAATAGGCAAACCCCGGACCGGACCGTGCCCACCCCTACTTATGTCACATATTTGTTTCATTTTCATATCTTTTCGCATTGTATCTATACGCAGTGGTGGAGCCAGGAATTTTTAAGAGGTGACGCACAAGAAGATAATATGCGGGGGTTCGGGGGCGGTAGCCGCCGATTTTTTTTTATGGTTATTCATGCATTTATACTTTGTGGATAAAAAGACAGATATTCACATAATAATTGTAATAAAATAGAACACACGAAACCATAATACTTCATTACTAAAACGAGTATCCAAAATCTGAATTTGTCATTACAAGTATTAATCAAAATATAAAACAAGCAAACTACAATCTCCCTCTACGATTTTTCATCTTTTGAAATCGATCCACAATTGCGTCATTGGAAATGCAATCAAATACATCTTTTTCGATATACATCACGCATTAGTCACTTAGCCAACCATCTCTGATACGGTTTCGAAGATCAGTTTCTATGATGTTCATAGCAGAAAATGACCTCTCAACTGTAGCTGTTGAAACTAGTAGAATTAATGACAACTTTATGAGCCTATAAACTAATCCATGCAAAATGTGCTTTCGTTTCTCTACCATTTTCCTTGACAACCCACTTATTCCATCCACATCAACAAAGTCAATCACTTTCCATGTTTGGAATCACAATATCATTTTTCACACAAAAAGACGATACCTCCATCAAAAGATTTTCCCACCTACTATCCCTCAATTTTTGCATTCGGGTCTTTGACAATTTCACTAAAGTCATTGCATTAACAATATCTTGTTCTTTTCGTTGAAGAGCTTTAGAAAGCTCATTACTTATTGCAAGTACATTCTTCATTAAATGTAAGGTGAATACATAATCAAATGATTGCATTGATTTCATCAAATTAATCGCCTCACCCTTTTTATCCGTGGAATTTCCCCCCAAATCATCGAGAACACCAAGCACGGATTCATACATTACAATCAAATTAATCAAGGTCCCAAAGTGCGAACCCCAACGTGTATCACCGGCGCGTTTCACGCAAGTTTCTTTATTTAATCCCCGGCCACTTGATATTTCACCACTAACCAATTGATATTTAATTCGCTCTACCTCTTTCTCTCGCAAAATGTCGCAATGCTTACAAGATGCGCCCACAATGTTCACTACATTATTTACTAAGAAGAAGAACTTATCAATGTGTTTAAGATATTTTGCAACTTTTACAAGTGCCAACGGAAGTTGATGTGCAAAATAATGTACATAGAATGTTGATTTGTTCTCCCTTATAATAAGTGATTTAATCCCATTGTACTCACCTTGCATGTTACTTGCCCCATCGTAACCTTGATCCCACAAATTTTTTACACTCAAGTTATGTTTGTTGAAAAATTTATCGAGTGATGCTTTTAATGATTTAGCGGTAGTGGTAGGAACATGTACCATACCCATGAATCTTTCCATCACGTAACCCCTCTTATCCACATAACGAACTACAATAAACATTTGTTCTTTAATTGATACATCACGTACCTCGTCAATCAATATCGTAAATGGATCTCCACCAAGATCTTTTAATATTGTATTAGTAATCTTACTCGCAATTGCATTTACAACATCCTTTTGAATGTCAGGAGATGTCAATTTATGATTACCCGGTGCATTTTTAAGAACAACTTTGTTAACTAATGTATCTCTTTTGGCAAATAATTCTAAAAGTTCAAGAAAGTTACCTTTATTCACGGAGTCCTCTGATTCATCATGAGAACGAAAAGATAAGGCTTGCCGTAAAAGAAACCGAATCACATCAATAGTTGTAATTAGCCATAGACGATAATTATCTTTACATTCTTTCGATTGCTTATCAAATAGCACCGCAATATGTTGATTTTGATTCAACAAATTTTGAGTCTTCATGTACGCCGCATTATGACCCTGAGTGTTAGCATGCTTTTGAAGTCGGTCTTTTTGTTTCCAATTGTCAAAAGCATCACTTTTATATTTTCTCGAGGATTCCGAACAAAATAAATAACAAGGCAAACAAAATGCCGCATCCTTTGAAACGCTATATTCCAACCAACTACCAAATTGGGTGAACCAATTCGAAATGAACCGCCGATCCTTTTCTCCCATTGATTTTTGAGGATAAAGAGGCATAAATGGTTGACAAGGGCCCATTTGCAAGTATGCTAGTCTAACTTTGTCTTGATCGTTCGCATCATAATCTGAAATGCGTGGTCGTAAACTAGGATCCGATGGGAGATTTATCAAATCAACTTCAATGCGAGTTCGATACACTCTTGAAGGTTCCACTTGGATAACTTTGGTTGAAAGAGGTGTGACATTGTCATTTGGAGAAACTTCTACATGCGCTTTTTTTGAAAAATAATTATCAAGAGACTGCAATTATAAAAAAAAAATTATTAGAAACTTTCAAGAGGCTGCAATTAAAATGGATAATATAATTTACAATTTATCTACTTCTAAAATATGGACTATTACATAAAAAAATGGACTATTATTATTAAAAAAAAAAAAGGACCCCAAATAAAACCCCTCACAATGGAGTTTCTGCCTAAAACCCATCACATAAAACCCCCAAACCCCCCAAAAATGGATTTTCTGCATAAAACCCATCACATAAAACCTATCACATAAAACCCCCAAAAATGGAGCTTCTGCATAAAATCAAGCATAAATTCTTGACATCAAACCAAACGAATAACAGTAAATGAAATCAACCACTCTGTAAATGAAATCAACCACAAATAACAGTTTGTAAAAGAACAAACAAATCAACCACTCTGTAATGAAATCAACCACAAATAAATCAACTGTAAATAAAATCACATAAGAATAAGAGATACCTTCATCGAACAGCCGAACAGGGGAAAGAAGGCCAGAAAACGGGAGGTCAGAACACCTGAGGTCGCCGGCTAGAAGAGGTTTCGTTTTTGGGTTCGGACGAGGGAAGGGGAGAGCGGAGCGGCTGGCTAGGGCTCTTTCGGTTTTGTGAGTTTGTTTCGTTTTTGAAAGGGTTGTTTCGTTTATGGAGTGTATATGCTGTAATATAATTTTTTTATTTTTTTTATTTTTAAAATCGGGTGTGGGGCACGTGCCCCACTACTTAACTCATTCCCTCCGCCACTGTCTATACGTGCACATTAAAATGTCACTTTAGATGGTTGAATCCATGAGCCTTTTAGAATTATTAAATCATATAAACTAACTAAGCTAATCGAACCTTCTCCTCGTGTTATGGTCATTTGTCAATTCTACTACAGGGTTTCACTTTTTTCCCTGTAATAATTATGTCCCAACTTCCCCTCTCTCGCTGACCCCGTGTTCTATTTCTTTCAGTTGAAAGCATTTTTTGTTCATGTATAAATCAACTACCTTCATACAAGTTGTTTACAAGTATTTTCAACTTGTATTGATATGAATGATTTCTTTTTCTATCTTAGTTTTTCTTAACAAAATTATTTGGAAGTTATGCTTTTCATAAAATTAAAAAAATATTTGTGTAGCCATTTATAAATTCCAGTTAAATTTACATATAGTTATTCTAGGCTACGATAGTGAATGATCTGCTAGAATTGAGTAGGTGGAAAACCCAAAGATATTCTCTAATAGGTGTGGAATGCCATAATAATAACTCTTTCCTCCCTTTCTCTCTTATACAGAAAATCGATGAAATTAACTTTTTCAATTGTATCACGTCGAGACTTGTGAATGTTTACGATGTGAATGAAGAATATGGAGGATATTTTTGGCATTTTTAGAATTTTATAGTATTTTTTGTTATTTTATTTTATATTGTTGAGGTTGTATTTTCCTTTTGTTTTTTTAGTATTTAAAAGTGGGAAGGACAAGTGGCATTAAGGGGTACATTTGTAATTAGATCATTAGTTGCTTAGAGCTCAAGTTACTTCCCACCGGTAAATACCCCATTCGCAACCTCATGCGAGGTGTTATATATTTTGGAGAATTTTGTAATTTAGGGTTGAGACGTGTGATATTTTCCTTTTATTACCCAATTGACGTTATTTAGGTCAATTGGTATCAGAGCCTCGTTGGTTCTACCCGTTGTTGTTGTAAAAAAAATACAAAACTCGTAAACAATGACAAATGGATTTTAAGAGGAGATATGCACCTGTGGAGACTCGTAATGATCGAATCGCAATGATCTTGGATCACCTCATGGCATGAATGGAGGATCTTAAGACTCGCCTCCAATCAACCACCCCAAACCCTAACCCTAACTCAAGAACCCTAACCCTAGCGCCCCAAACTCCTCTAGTTATGCTTCCTCAACCCATTTCACACCTTTATCGTAAAAAAATTCAAATTCGACAAACCCTAATTTCACCCCAACCCCACTTGAGGCGGCCAAAAGCAGCGGCGGTCGTGGCCAACTGCCGAACCCACTGCGTGGATCAATTCCGACATCGACTAATGACCCTAAAACGCAAGACAACATGGGACGATGCCCGACTCCATCACTTCCTGTTTGGGCTGCCATAGGAGTAGCCTACCAAGGCCAAATCGCCTCCAATCTAAACCAGTGGACCCCGATTTCCTCTTTTAGCATGCGTTCAACCCCGACCAAGGGTTTCGACTAATTTTCATCTTTAAAAATCTTAGGCCAACTCCCGATTTCCACCAAAAAGACAGATCGTACATAGATTCCTTCGATCGATCAAGTTTCGACCCCAACCATTGGCCTTTTTGTGACACGCACCCTCGGGCAGTGCTCCCACCCTCACCCCCATGGTCAGACTAACCAAATGGCGGCCGAGCCATTCCCCACTAAATTAAATTTAATTTCAACCTATTTCGAACCAATCCCCTCCTATGTTAGGCGATCTATCTTCTGCCTGGGTGGAACCTCCAACAAATTCAAGAACTATGGTTTGGCACCAAACAAATGGTTTTTTACCCTGGTGGAAGCTATTTTTGATGATTCACATGAGAGGCAAGATGAAGATAATGATCTTGATGCAAGAATTGAAGAAACTTCCTCAAATTTTCTGAAATTACTTTTGGTCGCACAAGTTTCGCCTTTTTTTCGCACATTTTTTGCGCTTTTCACGTGATTCTCTAATTTCGAAGATACATTTTGACAAAATTCTTATAAGACATTATGCATTTTTCTTATTTTCTTGGCCTTATATTTTGAAGATTTTGTGAATTCTCAACTTTCAAAGCTCGAGGACGAGCATTTTTGAAGGTGGGGAAAATGATGTGAATGGGGAATATGGAGGATATTTCCGTCATTTTAGGATTTTATAGTATTTTTTGTTATTTTGTTTTATTTTGTTAATTGGTTGTATTTTCCTTTTGTTTGTTTAGTATTTAGAGGTGGGAAGGACAAATGGTGTTAAGGGGTAAATTTATAATTAGATCATTAGTTGCTTAGAGCCCATGCTACTTTCCACCTATAAATACCCCATTTGTAGCATCATTTAAGGTATTCTATATTTTAGAGAGTTTAGTGATTGATGATTGAGATGTGTGATATCTTCCTTTTATTACCCATTTGACGTTATTTACGTCAGCTTAATCTCCAAAAGCTACTAGTTAGTGTTTACCCTTTAGATCTGTTTATCATATGTCCAGTAAAATAGAGTAATCTCAGGTCCTAGTTGTCGTGATTTGTGAAAACCTAATTTGAACCTTTAAGGTGGTAAGTGATTTAAGTCTGAATTCCTGAATAACACATAGATTTTTTTAGTATCAAGCATAGCCTATTTAGATAAGGTCTCAATTAGTAATCACCAAAACATGGCCTATATTATTTTTTCTATATATTTTTTATAAATCTATATTACTTATCTTAATCAGCAATCACCAAATATTAATTGCATTAACTCGTGTTGAGAATACCCTTTGAATTTTGAAAGCACTAACACACTCAAAACATGATCATTTGGAAAGAAAATATTCATGTTATATATAAAAAAAATCCAAAATTTAAAAGTTATATTTGAAAGTTTCTTCTAAGTTAAAATACACTGCGTAAAGTATATAGTTATTATATATTTGTTTAATGGCTTCGACAAGATTACAAGAATGGTAGAGTATAACTTGCTACATTTCGTGCTTGATAAATTGTGTTAGGCTAGTAACTGGATGCAACATCCCAGAAGAATAATGAAATCAATTTAAATGACAAAACAAGAACTCTTATTTTTCCAAGAGATAAACAGACAAGCCTGGTGGTCCTTAAAAAAAGGGGAAAGTACTATTATGTCTCTTGCAAATAAATTTTAAACACTAAAGGAATTTTGACAAATTTTAAACACTTAGGTCTACTAATTCACTTCTTGTAGAAATCCACACTAGTGGCATAACAAGTGGAGCTAATAGTAAATTGTCTTTAAATATTTAAAAATTATATCCAAAAAAATTTCCAATCTAAATTATATTTTGGGTAATTATTTTCAAGTCACATTCACTTGGTCAATGAGGTAAGAGATCATTTGGCTGAGTCAATGGTGTCAAAGGTCATATTTTACCAACTCAGCACATTAAAATGACAAATACACCCTTAAAAGACACTCTCACAACTATTTACAACCGTCACGTCGTTTTAAAAAAAAAAAACAAATCTTTAAAAGTCCATCACTTCAAATTTACAAATCCAAAATTCACAAAATTTATATATTTGGAATCTACTCGTCAAGATCTATCAAACAACACTCATAGTCGATATTTTTTGACGAAAAAATCGAAACAGATAAATTTACTATTTCTGTAAACTTTAAAATTTTTTCCGGCGAAAACTCTTCTTTTCCAGCGCGGGCAATGGTGCCGCTGGCGCGGACCAGAAAAAACGAAGAAATAAACGAAGAGAGAGAGAGAGAGAGAGAGAGAGAGAGAGAGAGATGAGGAGAGAGAAACACTCCGGTAAAAATTTCAGCGAGATTTTCCGATGGACTGTTTCCGGCGAGTCTCCGATGGTGTGGGGGTGGGAAAGAAGTAGACGTGGGCTATTAGAGAGAAAAAAAGCGTGAGATTATGCATTTATATTTAGAGAGAAAGAGTAAGTGCGTTTAAAATTGGTATGTGTGAGGATACATTTGTCTAAATATATGTAGTCTATAATGAAAAAAACTTTGTGCATTAAAAAAAATCAATAAGATTTAATGCATTCTTGAGCGAATAAATAAGAGTGGTCTTGAATTATCCCATTATACTAGTTGGAACCCGCGCGATGCGCGAGTTATACATTGAGTGTACAATAAACATTTATGAAATTGTCAATACATGAATGGATGCTAAGTAAAAATAGAAAATTGATTAAAAACTTCAGAATATCTCTGATCACAAGTTATGTAAAAAAAATATAACTACAAAATACCTTGCAAAAATAGAGCAAAGTTTTTATTTTTATTTAAAAAATAACTTTTTTTTTATAAATAGATATAACATTTTTTATATAAAAAGAACGGTTTTTAAAAAAAAAAAAAACTATTTTTATATAAAATATATTGTACTTATTTTATTAAAAAGGAAGAGTAAAATAATTTTTATAGTAATTTATTTTTCTTGTATTAAACAGTTAAATATTTTTCTTTAACTTTGAAACAGTTTCTTAATTTCATAAAACAATTAGAAAAAGGTAAAAATAGTTATTTTAAAACATTTTTTAGTTCAAAAGTTAAAAAATCATTAAAACCCTTTATTTTATGCATTAAAAAAATATTAAAAAAACAATTTCTTTATTAAAAAAAAATAGTTTTTTAACAGTTGAAAATATTTTTTAACAGTGTAAAACAATTTATTTTCATTAGGGGTGACAATTTTAGAAACGACACGAAAACACGACACGTAACGAAACGAATTTGACCCAAAATTGACACAATACGTCGTGTCGTATTTTTTTTACACGAAATCGTGTCGTGCAAAAATTATGAGTCGTGTTATCGTGTCTTGTCTTGTTAATCGTGTTTTTATTCGGGTTATCGTGTCTATTTATGTTTAATTTAGCGTGAAATTTTAAAAAATAGGGTTATTCGTGCCATATCGTGTTATGTCGTTTTTATTTGGGTCGTGTTCGTGTTCAAAAAATCCTTGTCGTGTCATGTCGTGTCGCCCGAAACATGACCCAAATACACGAATTTTCACATCTAATTTTCATGGTTAACAATTTTTATTTTTGTTAAAAAACAACTTTTTTTTATAAAACACTTAAAATGATTTATTTTAATTAAGAAAAAACTTTTTTTTTAAATTAAAAGATTGTTTTTTATTTAAAAAATATTTTACGTAATTTATAAAAACAATAAAACAATTATGTATATGTTGTAAAAAATACTGTGCGTAATTTAAAAAATAGCGTACGTGAGTTATTTAAAAAAATATTGAAAGTAATTTATTAAAAACAATAGTTTTGAAAAGGAAATTAACGGGTGGAGAAACCGAAGGAGCAGAAAAGAATGAGAAAAGCCTCCCAAGAAGGCTTATAAGTGATAGATACGATGAAAGTGAATTAAGATGTCACGTGGCATAATATGGTGGTGACAATTTTAGAAACGACACGAAATTGACCCAAATTTGACACAATATGTCGTGTTCGTGTCGTATTTTTTTACACGAAGTCGTGTCTTGTGTGTTCATGTCAAAATTATGAGTCGTGTTTTGTGTCTTGTCATGTTAATCGTGTTTTTATTAGGGTTAGTGTGTCTATTTATGTTTAATTTAGCGTGAAATTTTAAAGAATCGGGTTATTCGTGCCGTGTCGTGTTATGTCGTTTTTATTTGGGTCGTGTTCGTGTCCAAAAAATCCTTGTCGTGTCATGTCGTGCCGGCTCGAAACATGACCAAAATACACGAATTTTCACCCCTAATTTTCATGGTTAACAGTTTTTATTTTTGTTAAAAAAACAACTTTTTTTATAAAACACTTAAAATGATTTTTTTTAATTAAGAGAAATCTTTTTTTTTTTAAATTAAAAAGTTGTTTTTTATTTAAAAAAATATTTTACGTAATTTATAAAAACAATAAAACAATTATGTATATGTTGTTAAAAATACTGTGCGTAATTTAAAAAAGACTGTACGTGAGTTATTTAAAAAAATATTGAACGTAATTGATAAAAAAACAACAGTTTTGAAGAGGAAATAAACGGGTGGAGAAATCGAAGCAGCAGGAAAGAATGAGAAAAGTTTTCCAAAAAGGCTTATAAGTGATAGATATGATAAAAGTAAATTAAAATGGCACGTAACATAATATGGTGAAAATGCATTAAAGCTCTTTGAACATCATTTTATAGTATATAAAGATAAAGATTTTATTTCTGCTATGCAGGGAACCCAAAAAAATGGCGTCTTACAACATTCACATTCAATCCATCGAATGCAATTGCGAAACGCATCTACCCAGGTTCTTAGTTCTCATTCTTTCTCTATCTTAGTAATAGAACTTATGATACCCTTACGAATGATCTTGGGAAGTACCTGGGAACGCCGCTCCTCATTGGGCGTGTGAGCAAAGGCCAATTCTCGGAAATACTGAATAAAATTAAAAGAAGACTTGCGGGATGGAAGACCAACCTCCTTTCCGTGGCCGGAAGAGCTACGCTCATTCAATCCACTACCACCGCTATCCCGAGCTATAATATGCAGACGATCCCTTTCCTGGTCAGCGTCTGCAAAGAAATTGACAAGATCAATCGAAATGTCCTATGGGGAGACAATGGCGATAAGAGCAAGGTTCACCTTGTGAACTGGGACATAATGTGCCGGCCAAAGAGATTGGGTGGTCTAAGAATTAAAAAAGCCGCGCTAAATAATTTGGCGTCTATGGCAAAGCTTGGGTGGAGACTCAGTAATGAGGATAAAGCCCTTTGGGCTAATGTCGTGAGGAAAAAGTATATAAAGAGCCCAAACCCGAGAACCTGGACCAAAAAGAAGAAGGCGTCCCACATTTGGAGGGGAATCTTTAAAACTAAACCAATCCTCCAAAGAAACATCAAGTGGAACATTGGAAATGGGAAAAGTACCAACATATTCAAGGACTGGTGGAGTGGTGTTGATCTCATCAGACCTAATATTGAAGAGGGTGACATGGAGGATATAAATGTTGAGGTGCTTCTGGATCATCAGGGATAATGGGACCACAATGCCATACACTGTTGGATCAACCCTTCGGATGCCAAGGCCGTCATTATCACGGATTTACCCAGAGTCAATGCGCGGGAGGACAGATCGAGTTGGTCCCCTACCCCAAATGGTAAATTCTCTATTAATTCCTGCTACACCCAGCTAGTTGGAAGAGACCTGAACATTCCTGGACACGCCAATTGGAAACACTTATGGAGAAAGAAAATGCCTCAAAAGTTAAAAACTTTCCTCTGTACTATATTCCACGACAAGCTCCTCACAAATCACCATCGTTTTGTCCGGAATATGACTAATGAGGATCGCTGTGACATTTGTGGCAGTAGAGAGGACATGGAACACGTGTTCAGGGATTGCCCCGTTGCCAGGGATACTTGGGCCATCATGGATAATTGGGCCATTCCCATGGGTGATAATACTGATAGTTTCGATGATTGGTTTCAGAAACTTGCGATGGGCAATACTTGCGATATTATATTTATCTCCACAGTGTGGCATCTTTGGAAGGCTAGAAATCTTCGTATTTTCGAGAAGAAAGCTACCCCACCCATCATGATTGCCAAGTTCAGTGTTGGATATGCTCGTGAGATCTCTGGCGTTTACACCAAAACTGTGAAACATAGGGTGATGAATTCTAATACTATAATTAATTGGAAGTGTCCTTGTGCAGGTATGCTAAAAATCAATACTGATGGTGGGCCGGATATCAACACCAAAGCGGGTACCTTTGGAGGAATTGTGCGGGACTGGAGAGGCGAATGGATCATTGGCTTCTTCGGTAAAATCATATGTGCTGAATCGCAAGAGCTGAATTCGAAGGAATCTTTTATGGGCTGCTTACTGCTAAAGACAGGGGCTGGAGCAGATTCAACCTGGAATCTGATTGCAAAGTAGCGGTGGACATAATCAACGTGGGAGACTGGAATAATCACCCACACTCAGCTATCATTTTGGACTGCAGAGACATGGAGACGGACCTGAATGCCGACGTGACCTTCATCCCGAGAGAAGTTAATCAATGTGCCGACTAGCTTGCTAAGTATGCCGAATCCCGTGCAGATGATTTCTATACGCTGGAGGACCCACCGGAGCGACTCCGAAAAATTATCGATGATGAAAAGAATAGGAACCAGAATGAAGGATCTGACTCGACCTAGTAGTGTTGACCGATCATTTATGTACCCTTTTGTTGGCTCCTTGCCTCGCTGCTGTGTTTGCTATTTGCTGGTGCATGTAACTTATGTCTGTATTATCTCTCTATTTTAATTATAAAATTTCCCTTCCACCCAAAAATATATATATATATATATATATATGGAGAGGTTCACAAGTGGACCAAAAGAATTGACTTTTTAATGGCCCTTAACAAAAAAACACATAATAACACATTAATTTTAATTCCTATAGTGTAATTGGTCCGCGCCAGCGGCACCCGAGACTAGGGGTGGCCATAGGCCCGCCAAGCCCGCCCAATAAAAAAATAGGGCTTGGGTAAGGTGAATAGCCCGCAGAGCGGGCCTGGCAAAATTTTATAGGCCCGATTTTTTTTCGGGCGGAATTGGGCATGAGTTCTTAAGCCTGATGAGGTGAGGCCTGACCCGGCCCGGCCCGAAAATATATATATATATATATTTATGGGGGGGGGGAAACTTTTATAAATATAAAAACGTATACCAAGTCTTTTCATGTAGAGTGAAAAACTTTATATATGGACTTTGTAATACATGGAGTTTAAAACAGATTTTTAATTAAAAAAATTGGTCTTTAAATAAAAAAATAGGTATTTTAATTTTTAAAAAAATCTTTTAATTAACATAACAAGGCCCGATCGGGGGGGCCTGGGTAAAGAGCCTTCAAATCTGGGCGGGCTTGAGATTACATAATAAGGCCCGATCTGGGCCCGAGCGGGCTTGGGATAGCACTTAATTTTTCAAGCCCGACCCGAGCCCGACCGGGCCTGCCCAGGCCCGGCCCACGGCCACCCCTACCCGAGACCACACCTTCACCCCACTACCCCCCACCCCACCCCCCACCGCCCCCACCCCCTACCCCCCCATCACCATAACAACCCTTGTGGCAGCCTTATGACAGCAGGGCTGCCATGGGGGTGGGAGGGTGGGGTGTGTGTAGGGGGTGGGGGATCGATCGACACGCGTGTTTGGTGCCGCTGGTGCAGACCAATTACACTATAGGAATTAAAATTAATGTGTTATTATGTGTTTTTTTGTTAAGATTCATTACAAAGTCCATTCTTTTGATCCACTAGAGAACCTCTCCCTATATATATAGAGTAGTGCTATGAGTCCCAAATAACTCCCCCAAATCTCCCCCAAAATGACTTGTGCTTTGTGCCCTGGCGGGACCCGCATCACATGGCAATAAATGACAGGTAAGTAGAAGAATGACGTGGTGTCCACATAGGATTTGGGGGAGATTTGGGGGAGTTTTTTTGTGACTCAAAGCATCATTCATATATATATATATATTCTCTATGGTTATACAACTAGTAGATTTTATGCATCAGCTAGGGTTATATAGGCACGGCCAAACTCGAAGATGCGTTCCCTTTCTTATCAGGGCGGAGCAAGTATCATCAGCTTCAACTTCTCCTCATCAAGGTGGATATCTGCTTTATGTCCTCTTTTCGCTTTAGTACTTAAGTATGCCAGAAAGAAATTTGACTCAGAAAACAAGGTGAATCTGGAATTTCGTCTAAGCACTCTGCCATGGCACCCTGACTAGACATGGCGACATGCTTGGCTAGTTGAACTTCTGCTTGATCTTATAGATATTTTATTAGGTCTTGCTAGCATAGAATGCGGAGGTATATGTTGTGGACGAAACTTACAACAATATAATAAAATACTCCTTCCGTTCAAACTTAATAGTCGTGCTTTTCTTTTTAGTCCATCCCAAATTAATAGTCGTGTATATAAAACTAGGTGAGATTATAAACTTTTGACTTTCAAATGACGACTATTAATTTGGGACGGAAGGAGTAATGATTTTACTTGTTTGTTATTCAAATTTATTTTTGACTGATCATTACTTAAAAGGGGTGGATGATAATTGCTTGTCACTTTGTCCAAACACCAAGTCAACTTCAATTATAATATTATACTCCCCATTTCCCAAATTAATAATCCTGCTTTCCTTTTTGAGACGTCCCAAATTAAGAATCCACTTTCATAATTAACGAACCAAATTTCACTACAGTGAATAAGTCTTGATCTTGGCCATTTATTGAGTGAATCCTTAAAAACAATCGTTCATAATTAACGAACCAAATTTCACTGTAACCAAATTTCACTACAGTGAATAAGTCTTGATCTTGGCCATTTATTGAGTGAATCCTTAAAAACAATCGTCTTTAAATAGGGATTATTAATTTGGGACGGATGGAGTACAACAATGCAGAACTGAATCAATGTTATGTGGATTGTAATTTATAGAGCATGAATAATAGAGTGAACATGATGTAAGTAGATAAAATGAGACACAAGTGCAAGCACAAAAGAATTCTCTCTTTACTACATGCTAATCCCAAATGGGGTGATTACATTACTCTTTACAACCTAGGGAAGTGTATACCTAAAGCGACACGCTAATAAGGGGAAAAGACGGACAAAAGGAAATATCTAGAACTAGCCCTTTATAAACTAGGACTTACAGCATGCTATATTACCAGAATAAAAGCAAAATAATAAGCACAGTAAATAATAGAAAATATGACTTAGGCATAGAAAAATTTCAAAGAAGGAAATACCCCTTAAGCATAAAAGAAAATATTACCCCCCCACCCCCAAGTGCACTTGCCACATCACTCCCCTGGTACGAAGGAGCTTGTTCATGAGCTCAAAAGGGTGGTGCATCCTCATCGGGTATGATTTGAATTGCACGAGCCACTAACGACGCTTCACACATCTCTTTCGTTGGTGGGTTGACCTTATACTCGATCTCTGCCTCTAATACTGGCCTTCTTTTCTTCTTCGAACAATCACACGCTTTGTGTCCCACTTGGCGAAGCTTAAAGCATTTTAAGGCCCAACATGCCACTGTTGGTCCTTTGGTTTGGAGTCCTAGCTGCTATTGACAGGTTGAAAGTGGTGCCAATTGCAAGGCATACTAGATGGCTTTTGTCATTGTCGGAATGTCCTCGAGCAACGACTCATGGCAGAGATAGGGCTAGGATGTAGTGAGCAATTAATTCCTCCTCCTCCTGTAGACTCGACTGAGAGCATAATAACTGAAACACTTTGTACAGTCAACAATAGACAATGGACCCTACCATAGAGCATGAAGTCAGGTGAACAAGTCATGGTGATAAGACCTAGTTATTAAAGGCTCTCGTAAAAACTATCTTATCGTCAACCAGACAGGCTTTCGTCCTTCTTCTCTCTCTACCTCATGACTTCGTTCCACACTTGTACATTTCCCTTGAACTTAGTCATTACCAATCGAAAACACTTTACTCCTTGAAGATTTTTCGATTTGAAAGCATTCTCTAGCGAATCTAATCAGTGGACAACAGCATTCGGGTTCATTCGCCTATCGAACATTGACACCTCCACTTGTATATTCCCATGTAGGCTCTTGGCCAATAGCCTCAAGTCTTGGCCTAGGTGATCGGGTGCCACTTCATCATCCTTCAAGTCCTCTTTTTCATCATCATCAACATCAACTTACCCCCGTCTTCCCAAATGCTGTCTTGGAGACTCTTGAGGTGGTCTCCGGTGGATGGGGCTTTCATCTATCCATGCCCCCCCTCATAACATAAAAAGCAAATGCATAGATTAATTGGGATGAAAGGGTTTATCTTGGGGCTTAAATCTCAAACGGTGACTGCTCGGTCCTCCCCTCTTCCCACTCTGGGCGTATAATGTGTCCGTGGGTTGAACAATGTGTGAGCAGTATGGGGTCGGTGTGAGGTTGAATCTCATCTTCGTATTCTGTGCCGGAGAAATCACCAAACCCTATTTTCCCTGAGGATGTTTGCTAGACCCACTCTTTGATTCTCTTCCTAACAAACAACCATGGGTTCTAAGGAGCTGAAACCGTGGAGTGCGTGTTAAAGGGAACCTAAGGTAGCTTGGTGGGATACTTCAACTCAACCAAAATCACTTCAGAATCGCGAATGGGAGGCGGCTGCCTCCGGAGGTGGTGCTAAGAAGTGAACGTAGCCCTCAGTTGCGGCCTCTTGGTCTGCGCTGTTCACGACCTCCTTATTAAAGAAAGGGGCTCAGATCCACTAGGGTGGTTCCCCCGCTACCGCAAAGCCGCCCAAAGGGGGCCTTTCCCTTTTGTGATGCGGCAGTAGATTTCCCATGGGTTTTCAGCGTGCGGTTCCCCCTCAGCGATGGTTGGAGGTGGCATCATAAAGGTTTTTTGTTGGGTACGACGGGGGCTGAAGGTGTGGAGAAGCACTAAATTGGGGCTGGGAGTAATTGGTGACGATGGTGTTGAGTTATGAAGTAACTAAACCCTAGATTATGTTTATGAGAGATCAAGGAATAAAATAGGAAGAAGAGAGAAAATAGAGAAGAGAGAGAAGAAATAAATCTGATATAGGAAGAGGAGAAAGAATGAAATGAATTAAGTCATTCATTCTCCCATTTCATTCTATTTATAACATAAGGGTCCACTAATTACACATAGGTTTCCCACATAATAAAAGTAACATAAATAATCTTCTAAATAAGCCGCTGACAACAGGTGTTTGGGGCCTAAGGGAGTGGGGGTGATGTGTTAAAAGATGAACATAGGGCTGAGAGAGGCTGCACGAGGTCATGGATCTTGGTGGTGAGGCCAACTAATGGACTCCTCCAAACTGGGTGCTTACCTGACTATTTATAAACACACTAAAAAGGGGGAAAAAAAATCCTAAAAGGACGAAAGGGAATACCTAGAACTGGCCTTTTAGAAACTAGAAGTACATCTACTATACTACTAGTATAAAGAAAACTAATAAATATGAAAACTAATAGAAAACATGACTAAATGATATAAAAAATTTCAAAGACGGAATACTTAAAGGGGTAAAAGACAAAATTACCGCCCCCCGATCACTAGCCACATTAGAACATATATGCATTTCGTTTGTCATTATCGTTTAAAATATAGGCCGTGTCAACTCGATATCGACCAAGTTGACTCGGTTTCATTTCATGGCCTACCACCACGACTTGAGTAATAGGAGATTTTGGCTCGAACATTAGAATTGAGTTCACTCCCTTCTTTACTTTATTGAACGCTCTGCGGTTCGACTTTGACGATGTCGGCGAGATCTCGATTGACTCGGACAATCTTGGACAATAACTCATTATAAATTTGATTTTAATTACAAAAGTCATTAATTTGTATAAATTCTATTAAATTTATTATGCTATGTATTGTTGAACTATTTGGATGTCGTACCTTGGTGCGATGGCAAGTGCCCTCGCCCAATCTACTGTTGGTGAAAGGGTTTGAGATATGGGAGCAGCCTCTCCATATATAGGGTAAGGCCATCCGACATCCGCCTTTCTCAGATCCTGTAGTTAAGCGGGAGTCTTTTACACTGGGTATGACCCTTTTTTATTGTTGAACTATTTCCTTACCACATTAGTGATAATATATTTATATACATTTATTAAAATGTATCATTATATTAACACTTCTTTAATTATTGAAAATAAATTTAAAGTATGCATCATTATTCAATTAATAGGTATTAATATGTATCATTATTTGCTAAATGTGTTCTAAATATATCATTATTATCTCTCCTTATGTACCTTTATTTACGTAAATATCTTTAAAATTGTATTTTGGAATATCTTAAATAAGCATAATTATTTACTTATTTAATAATTATCATTATCATTACATTTAAGAATATGATGTAATCTAGGGTGCGGAAGCGCAAAAAAAGAAGTTATCTACACAACAACAACATAGAAAATGGAAGAGGATTTCTTATTTCTCTCGCTAGTCTCTCAATCTCACAATGGTAAAAAGTGTTACAAAAGAAGCCCTGGCCTATTTATACTAAACATGCAAAAGGCTAAAAATAAAATAAAAGAATATTAAAAAGGACGCCTATGTCCCTATGCTCCTGCATCACTCTCCCCCCTTGAGAGGACTTCATATGCCCCGTATATTGCCGATAAAATCGGGGTTGATGTGTTGGGGGGTAGCTTCGGTGATCCATGAATCTTCCGCCTCGGGAAGGCCAACCCAACAAACTAAATAACGAGTATAATCACCCGATGAGGAATACACGAAATCAGAGTCTAGAATCCCCTCAATGCGATGGACATGGGAGCGAACTGGGTGGCCAGTGCTCATGGGAATGGGAATCGGCGGGGCATGAGTGTCGCGGAACGGAGAAAGATCTGCCACGTTAAACGTGCTGTGCATGCGAAACTCATCGGGAAGATCAACTTCATAAGCATTCGTGCCACAAGCACGAATAATGGGAAAATGTCCAAATTGGCGCAAAAGAAGTTTGGAACCCTTGCCTTGCCGGCGCGCTTTCTAGATATTGACCATGACTAGATCACCCGTGCGGAAGGAGACAAAGCGGTGGTGCTCATCGGCAGCCTCTTTATAAGAGGTATACATGGTCTGTAATCAAGCGCGAACATTGGTTTGGATGGACGTCAGGCGAGCCGCAAACTCCTCGACTGAAGGGCATATAGGCACTGTTGGCGGAAGCTCGGCGAGATCAATGGGCATAGTAGGAGACTGCCCCAAGACAATCTGAAACGGGAAAGGCCAGTAGACCGGTTGATGGCATTGTTGAAGGCGAAATCGGCGTGTGCGATCACGACGTCCCACCTACGGGGATGCTCAGAAGACAGACACTTCAATATGACGTAAACTTGGCTAAAAGTAATACACCAAACCCTAACTTCAGAGAGAGAATCAAAAGATTTCTTATATTCAAAATGGAGAGTGTCCCAGCATGAAGACTACAAGTGGGTATTTAAAGGGTAGGAGTAGATTAGGTTCCAAGCTAAGGCTCTAATTATAAAAATGCCATTACTACTCCTTACCTCTAAATACTGAAGTAAAACAAAGGAAAATACAATAATAAAATAAAAAAAAATACAAAAGAAAATAAAATGCAATAAAATTCTAAACCGCGGCCCATTTCCATCACTCTCCCCGGCTTCGAAAAGCTCGTCCTCGAGCGTAGGAGATGAAGGGTAAGAAAGCAAGGCGACCATCAAAGAGCTCCTCATTAGGAAGAAGAGCTGTCCTCGGAAAAGCCCCTTGTACCGGCTTGCAATAAATTCCGGGAGAATAGGAACACAATCCAAGCATGGCAGATCAATAAAATCACGACCCGAGATTCCCTTGATGAACCTTCTTAATGCTACGTCGCGAAAAATTTCCTTCGAGCACATATCAATAGCTATCATTAATGGGTCCACGTACCTGTGACAACCCGCTCACCAAAATAGGGGGTGGCCAGCCCGATACTCCAATATAACGGAATCATGGATGGAATCATTCTCAACATCACATCAATATAATAAGTATAAGAGATAACCACCCAAAATTTCGGAAAACGGGTTACCAAAATTTTTGTTTTATTAAAAGTTAAGGAAATAATTTAAGCAAACCAATTTAAAAGAAAGTGGAATACCAAGAAAACTTATATTACATCCATAACAAATGTACAATAAGAGGACCGAATATGCTGTCGGTCAACAGGTACATACAACGTATTACAGCAGTTTAATAATTTACATAATACATCCATTAAACAATTACAAAATTTTGGGCCACACGCCCGAGTGGAAGAGCCGATCATAACTAGAATACAAAAATAAAGGCGTCTAACAACATCTCCCGTAATATCCGCAAAGTATTACGGCTCCCCAAAAGCACCGGAGTAGGAAAAATCAGAACGGGCGTCCTTGCGACGGAGCACCTGAGCGGATACAAGTTTCATGCACAACAAGAAATATGAACGGGTCAGGGCCCGGTTTTATACGATCACCAGATGAATAAAAAGCATGACAGTTATGAATAGTTAATCATGAATGATAAAGATGAGAATCTATTAACATAATCTCAAAGCATAATAAGACAATTTAAATGATTATGATTTTTATTTAATTATGCAGGAAATATAACTAGACATCATTAATTAAAAGTCTCCATCATTATTCATGATTTCATTTCATTTTCCATTCCTTATTAGGAATATAATTACTGTCATATGCTATTTGTGGCATTTCTCATATATCAAGTCCCACTTAATTTAGAATGGTTATATTCATATACATATAACGATTCTAAGACCGCCCCTCCGAGTTTCCCCACTGGACTCGCCCCTAAATGACTATCATCTTCCAGGGCCTATCAAACAAGGCAACCTGGGCACCTAACGCAACGTCGGGAAGGGGCCATATGCCTGCGAGTGAGTCATAACCACACCCGGAATTACCTCACTAGCGCAACATAAAACATATAATAATCCCTCATATGGCCGAGGACTATAGTCTCCCTACGTTCATTAGTCAGGGGACATCACCTCATGCGCGAACTTCCCTTATGATAGCATTTAGAGAGGCGTGTTTAAGTAAATTAGCATTTACCATTTAAATCTCATTTTCATTTTTTTCATTATTCATATGTAAGTTTCATTTTATCCGAAACCATAATCATTGAATATTTTCATTAATATTCATCATATTCTAAGTCCCGAAATATTCTCCAAGTAATCACAATAATTCTACAAGTCCCAAGGTTTTATATACCTCCAGTGAGCCCCTAAAGTCTCCAAGTATGGGCTTACAACTCCTAAACTCCTAATAATGTACTAAGGGAAAGAAATGCCCTAACCTCAATTTGTACACCTCAGGAATAAGCCCCGTTTAACCCATTCCTAATGTAGGGTAATGACTCAACTTCAACTAAAACTCTAGGACTCTAAGTTTACTTCATACAAGACGGTTCCTAGGTCCTAAACCTAAAGAAAAGGGTTGGAATTAAAGTAAGACAAATCACCCTAAAGTGCAGGATTTCCGAATCGATTCGGACCAGTCGAATCGATTCGGACCAGTCGAATCGATTCGGACCAGCCGAATCGATTCGGTCAGGAAATCTGACTTTCTGCATAAATGCCGAATCGATTCGGACAGGCCGAATCGATTTGGTCCATTCAGACCTGTAAACTGCCCCTTGGGCGAATCGATTCGGACAGGTCGAATCGATTCGGACAGGTCGAATCGATTCGGCCCTGCGAATTTGCCAAGTTTGGCTATGGAGTCTTGGACTCCTAAATTTCCCCAACTCCAATCTACCCAAACCAAGATTATTTATTGCCACCAACTGATTATTAATGCATCTAACAACAATAATTTACACCAATAAACATCCAAACAACCTCCAAGGATTCAAAACCCATAAATCCCTAAAAACCCTAACATTGTTAAACCATAACTAATACACAACTATCAATACTAATTATTCATCTTAAATCACATATTAGCAAGTAGAAACTTGCCTTGGGGTTCCAATCTCAGATTTTCTTGTAGTAGCAACAATCTCCAAGCTTGAATCTCTCTCTTTTCTTCTTTCTCTCCTCAAGTTCTCTTCTTCTCTCTAACTCTCTAGGTTTTACAAATACACTTAGAGAATAAATGAGGAGTAAGACTTAGAATCGTGGCATTAGTCTAAAATTCCCAACTTAAATTGTTAATACCACATTAAAATGACTCACAAATACGCATTTAAGCTAAAACCAGTCAAAAGTTCCCGAAACATAAAAATACAATATGACACTTATTTCGACTATCTCGTACATTTCGGGACTAACTACGCCCTCCAAATTATCATTTGGAAATTTTATAACACGTTTCATGTTCCGGTTTCATTTTAAACCATAAATGTCATTTAAATCTTATGACACTATAAAACACAACATGGTGATATTTACTTACACATACAGTAAATATGCAACAATTTAGTAAATATGCTCTATTAACACATTTAATTCATATTTACTCCATCATCCATATTTTATATAATTACTCAATGCAGTAAATCCATATAAAATAGGTTCTCAAAAGCGAGGGTTGTTACATACTCCCCCCTTATGAGGGAATTCTGTCCCCAAAATTCAGGCGTACCTTGTATAAAGAGATGCAGATACTTTTCCCGCATGTCATCCTCGCGCTCCCACGTCGATTCCTCGGCGTTGTGATGACTCCATTGAACTCTAACTAATGGCACCACTCGAGATCTCAATCGTCGCTCCCCGTGCTCTAAAATAGCAACTGGTTGTTCTTCATACGAGATGTCGGGTTGCAACTCAATATCCTCGAAAGGAATATGCCAAAGGGCACCTTCACACCTCTTGTACTTCTTCAAAGAGGAAACATGGAACACATCATGGACTTGTTGCAAGTGTTCCGATAAAGCAAGTTGATACGCCACCGGACCTGCCTTGGCAATAATAGGAAAAGGTCCAACCTAACGCGGTGCAAGCTTTCCTTTCTTCCCGAAACGCTTGATACCTTTCATAGGCGATACTCTTACCAACACTTGGTCTCCAACTTCCAACTCAACATGCCTTCTACCCGCATCGGCATAGCTCTTTTGACGATCTTGGGCTATCCGAATGCGATTTCGAATGAGTTCAATTTTTGAAGAAGTATTTTGGATCATTTCAGGTCCAAGGAATTTATTATCTCCCACCTCCAACCAACACGTGGGTGATCTACAAGGCCGGCCATAAAGTGCTTCGTAGGGCGCCATCCCAATTGTAAATTGGTACGTATTATTATACCCAAATTCGACCAAAGGGAGATATTGTTCCCAACTACCTTTGAAATCAAGCACACACATACGGAGCATATCCTCCAACATTTGGTTTACTCTTTCTGTCTGCCCATCTGTTTGAGGATGATAAGAAGTGCTTAACTTCAATTCGGTTCCCATGGCCTCTTAGAAACTTCGCCAAAAGTGGGAAACGAAAATCTTGTCTCGGTCGGAAACTATATTCAAGGGTACCCCATGAAGTCTAACAGCCTCCTTAATAAACAACCGGGCATAATGAGCGGTATTATATTTTGATGGAAAGGGACTGTGATGTCCTTTTACTTTTATTGCATTTATTTATTTATTTGCAATATCTCATTATTATATTTTGTTGCATGATTTCGCGTGCTAATTAATTTGATAATTAAGAACACCCATTTTTCTTCAAAAATTATTGTTAATTTATTCTTTTCTAAGTATTAAATCAGAGTAATTAATGTTAAGGTGTAAATTAAATTGAGATCTCCGAGTTTTATTTTAATTTAAAATATAAAATTCTTTTTTTTTTTAAAAAAAAGTAATATATGTGAGATCAAGATATTTAGTTTATACAAGTAAATTGGGAAATTATTAAGGATTTAATTCGCGCTTTTGGAATTGAAATAATTGTTTTTATAAACCCTCTAGTTTTTTAAATAACGAAGTGGGAGGGGGATTTCAACATAAACCTCATGGTCCCCATCAGTGTTTTATAAATCATATGTGATTAATTCCTCGCGTCAGCTAGTATGCCCCCCAATAAATGGAAATAATCAGGGTGATAATTTTCAGAATTAGAATATGAGTGCGTTCGATCCCCCTAATGGGGAAGTCCTTCACGAGCGTATTCTATTTCAATGAATGAACTGGTGGTATACACTTAGACACAATTAATGATATCCTCCCCAATGGAGTCACTATCATTAATTGTGGGACCAAAAGGTGCTGACTATTCAATTATGTTGGACAGAGGATCCTGAACTATCTAGGTACATAATTGAAAGACGAAAGTCTGTCTAGCTCAAGGTGGGATGGTTTAAGATCCCAATGGGAAATCTCACTCCATAAGGGAATTAGGATGCTCAATGGGTTTTTACTTTTAAATGGCGTTGAGGAATGCCGCTTGAAAAATAAAATGAAGTTAAATTCTCACATGTTTATTTTGAAATTAATTTGTTTTTCAAAATTCACGATTCACATATTTCAAAATGGGTTCTTCATTTAACCCACTTGCTTCTATCTTAAAGGACATCAAGTTAATCAGAATGAACTATATTGACTGGAATGTCCAAGCCTTCCAGATGTGGTAAAAGGTTGATCGAATGACTCGCTGCTACATATTAGCCTTTATGACTAATGTGTTGCAACACAACATCAGCACATACGACCACTTACGAGACCTCAAGGATATGTTTGAGGATCAGAGTCGTACCGCAAGGTTAAATGCTATGGCAAGGGTGGTCAACACCAAGATGCCTGAGAGTACTTTCGCATGCGAGCATGTTTTAAAGATGATGTCCATCTTAGGAGCACTGGAGGTGCTTGGATTCGAAATCAATGGGGAAACCAGGTCGATTTTGTGCTCCAATTAGTACCAAGTCTTTTAAACAGTTTTTGCCTACACTATTTTATGAACAAGTTTGATTACTCACTAGCGCAATTGCTCAAGGAACTCCAGGCTGCGGAGAATATCAATAAGCATACGTGTGTAATTCAGGTTGCTGAGAAATGCCCATCTTTTATCCCAAAAGGTAAGAAAAAGAAGGGAAAGCCTCAGGCACAACCTAAGGTGGTCAGGACGGACTTTAAGTGATGCAGGAGCATAGGGATATAGTTGTCTTTTTAGCATTTATTCTTTATTTTCCCTTTTTTTAGCCTCTTAGTATGAATAGCTATTGAGACCCTCGTTGTATCACTTTTGACCATTTGAGATTAAGAGATTAAAGAGAGAAATAATTGAACCTCCTATATTTTCCATGTTGTTGTTGTTGTTGTGTAAACTTCTTTATTTTACGCTTTCGCATCCTAATTCACATCAAATTGGTATCAGAGCAAGGTTTGTTCTTGGATCAACCATGATTATTGAAGATTGGGACTCAAATTGGATTCACCCGGATGAATTTCGACCAAACCCTAATACCCAAATCAAAACCCTAGGTTCTCCCATGGCTGCTAATGCCTTTTCAAAACCCACCGGAACCATCCCTCGCTGGACACCCCACCCGAGTCTACCAAACCTTTCACCGGCCTTCCCAGCTGCCGAAAGCCCCTCAGAGAGGTCCTCCTGTCTTGGCCGACCCTTAGTGGTTTAATATTTCAGCCCGACGACTCAAGCCGAGACCCAAGGAGACTCACTACGGTGCGCCAAAGCCCTAGGGGCTGTTAAAGAAGATTTCAGCCAAAAAAAAAGAGAAGAACCATGTTCGTTAGCATCGACTCGCACAATTCAGCCTCAGTTTGGATCCAATTCAAAAATTAAACGTAAGATTGACCCCAATTCCAACCTTAATCAAGTTCCTCGATACAAAATCAAATCCAAATCATCTTTACTTCCTTCCCATGAAACCCTAACCCATATGCCTCCTAAAAAACCCTAATTCTTTATACAAAGGATGCGCCTCTTTGGGCATCCCACTCATCCCACTCAATATGCCTTTAGCCACCGCACAATCCATTTGTTGTCAACGCGACTCTTTTTGCCATTCTCAAGCGAGGTTCGCTGATGTCTTTACCGCTTATACTCGTACCATTATGATTACGACCTCGGTAGATGTCCAGTCACCTCCTCCTAGTGATGGTGCATGGATTCGAACGAGGATATTTTTTACTCGTTGCACCGCAAAGGGTAGGTTATGCGCTGTGATTATAGATGGGGGCGCCAGTGATAACTTGATTGCACAAGAGATGGTAGATAAACTAAAGCTTTCCACAGAGTTATTGGCCACACCGTGCCGTATTGGGTGGTTGGGTAGCGGAGCCACACTTGCCCCTAGCCGACAGTGTCGAGTAGCTTTCTCCATTGGGGACTATCATGAAGAGTTTCTGTGCACCGTTGTTGACATGCGAGTATGCCACTTGCTTTTGGGGAGGTAGTTTGACCATAGTAGTATGCATGATGGTCGAGCCAACACTTACTCTTTTACACATGGAGGGCGTAACTTTCTTCTTCGCCCCATGCGACCGTTTCCGATGACTCAACCCTCGGCCCTACTTGTTTCCCATGAAGAGGCCGCGGAGACGGGTGTGTGTTATGCTCTTATTTGTCCCATCACCACTCCTGAGGCATCCGTTCCACCGTGTGTTCAGCGTTTATTGGATTCTTATAGTGATGTGTGCACTCTCCTAGACGAGCTTCCTCTCCTTCGGGACATACAACACGCGATTGACTTCATTCCTGGGGCGCAGCTCCCCAACCTTCCCCACTATCGTATGTCCCATATAGAGTATGCGGAGCTATAAAGGCAGGTCACCGAGTTGTGTCACAAGGGGTATATACGGGAGAGCATGTCTCCTTGTGCGGTTTCGACACTTTTAGCACCCAAGAAGGATGGGAGTTGGCGATGTGCGTAGATAGCCGTGCCATTAATAAAAGCACGGTGAAGTATCGGTTTATGATTCCCCGGTTCGAGGATATGTTGGACCAACTCCATGGAGCGACGATATTCTCCAAGTTAGACTTGAAGAGTGGGTACCACCAAATACGTATGAGGCCGAATGATGAATGGAAGACAACCTTTAAAACAAAGATGGACTTTATGAGTGGACTGTGATGCCTTTTGGTCTATCCAATTCCCCATCCACGTTCATGTGAGTGACGACTCAAATTTTGCGCCCATTCATGGGAAAGTTTGTTGTGCTGTATTTTGATGATGTCTTGATTTATAGACAGTTCGAGGAGGAGCACTTGCGACATGTGACTCAGATTTTGGAGGTTTTACGAGCCGAACGCTTTTTCCTCACATTGAAAAAATGTGCCTCTATGGTTCAACTGTGACCTTTTTGGGATATGTAGTATTGGGAGATGGCGTTCGGGTGGACGCCGCTAAGATTCAGGCGATCGTGGATAGGCCCACCCCCACTTCGGTGATGCAGGTTCGTAGTTTTCATGGACTTGTGGGGTTCTATCGACGTTTCATAGCGGGGTTCAGTACTGTCATAGCTCCACTCACAGATTTGATGGGCACTTCTTCGACATCTGAGTTTAGATGGACTGAGGAGGCTGATCGAGCCTTCACACGTATCAAGGAGTTGATGACGATTGCTCCTAATCCTTTCCTTGCCAGACTTTGATCAATTGTTTGAGCTGTCTTGCGATGCTTGCAAGATGGGGGTGGGTGCTGTCTTGAGCCAGAATGGGAAGCCCATCGCGTTTTTTAGCCAGAAGTTGAAGGGAGCGGCTCTATACTGTTCTAGCTATGACTTGGAGTTCTATGTTTTTGTGAAAGCCGTGAAGTTTTGGTCACCCTACCTCCTACATAAGGAGTTCAAGATCAAATTGGACCATGAGGCCCTATGATCCGTCCATAGCCAACGGTGTGTTAGTGATTGCCACGCCAAGTGGACAACCTACCTTCAGCGTTATACCTTCCGCCTTCAGTACAAGCTGGAGAAGGAGAACATGGTAGCGGATGCACTTAGTCGGCGTTCTCATGCATTAGTGATCTTGCGGAGTCAGGTTTTTGGGTTCGATGAGATTCGCGACCTTTACACGACCGATTTGGAGTTAGGGCCCATTTATGCCGCTTGCCAGCAGGGCAATGGCGCATCAGGTGAGTACTTATTATAGGATGGGTTTTTACACCGGGGAACAACTTTGTGTATTCCTTCTTCCTCCTTGCGAGAGAAGATTATTTCTGAGGTGCATGGTGGTGGTTTAGCAGGGCACTTGGGGCACGCCTGCACCCATGCTTTGTTACGAGATCGATTCTATTGGTCCACCATGAGACGGGATACTAATGCCTTCGTACGCCGTTGTTATACTTGTCAGACGGCCAAGGGTCAGCACTCCAATGTGGGATTGTACACTCCCCTGCCGATATCCGAGCGACCGTGGCTGGACGTTTCGATGGATTTCATTGTGGGCCTCCCCCGTACTTCCAGTGGGCATGATTTCATATAGTGGTCGTTGACAGATTCTCCAAGATGTCACATTTCATTCCGTGTTCTCGCACGACAGACGCTTCTCATGTAGCGACCTTATACTTCTGCGAGATTGTCCACTTGCACGGCGTCCACCGTAGCATTACTTCCGATCGCGATACCGCTTTATAGGACCGGAGCTCTAGTTTTTCACTGCCTTTCATCCCTAGAGACGACTAGACAGAGGTGGTCAACAGGAGTGTGGGTGATCTTTTGCGTTGTTTGACGTCTGAGCACCCCTATAGGTTTGACCTGGTGATTGCTTAAGCTGAATTTGATTTCAACAACGCTGTCAACCGTTCTACCGATTTATCCCCTTTCCAGATTGAGTTGGGCCAATCCCCCACTATGTCTATTGACCTCGTCGAACTTCCACCGACAGTTCTGATGTGCCCTTCTGTCGAGGAGTTTACAACCCATTTGACCTCCGTACATGCTGATGTCCGTTCTTGTCTCTAGTCCATTTACGCTTCTTACAAAGAGGCGGCTGATGCGCATCGCCGTTTCGTTTCATATCAGCCCGATGATTTGGTCATGGTGTACCTTCGGAAACTAAGGCGTGTCGGCAAGGGCAACAAGCTTTTTATGCGTCGTTTTGGGCCGTTTCCTATTTTTTGTGCTTGTGGGCCAAATGCATATGAAGTTGGTCTTCCTCCGGAGTTTCGCATGCATTATACATTTAATGTGGCAGACCTTTCTCCTTTTCGGGGTACCAATCCTCCTCCCATCCCTCTTCCATCTTCGCCGGCCCAGCTAGTTCGTTCTCATATTGACCGTATTGAGGACATACTTGACTCCGCCTTTGTCTCCTCTGGCTTGGGTGATTACACTCACTATTTGGTCCGTTGGGTTGGACGTCCCCCAGCCGAGGACTCTTGGATTATTGGGGGTGGGGGGGGGGGGGAGGGGAGAATGATGCAGGAGCACAGGAATATAATTGTCTTTTAAGCATTTATTCTTTATTTTACCTTTTTTAGCCTCTTAGTATAAATCGCTATTGAGGCCCTCATTATATCACTTTTGACCATTTGAGATTAAGAGATTAGAGGGAGAAATGATTGAACCTCCTATATTTTCCATGTTGTTGTTGTTGTTGTTGTTGTTGTTGTTGTGTAGTTAACTTCTTTAATTTTCGCTTCCGCATCCTAATTCACATCATTAAGGCTCAGGGGAAGGTAAGAAGTCGAGAGGCAACTGCTACATCTGAAAACAGGAAGAAGCACTGCCGATCTTCTTAGGAAGAATGAAAACTGTAATTTCTCTTATATCATTGAGACATGTTTTGTGGTGCAATCTATCGGTACTTGGTGTGTAGATTCGAGAACCACTAATCATGTTTGCAATTCTTTACGAGAGTTTCAGGTAACGAGGGAGCTTAGTGATGGAGAAATGTTTCTCCTCATGGACGATCATCACAAGGCAGCGGCAGTAGTAGAAAATTTAGTTTTGAAGTTTGGTGCAAGTAATAAGTTAATATTGGTTGATTGTTTTTGTGTTCCTAGCATTAGAAGAAATTTAATTTCGGTTTCCAAGTTTGTGATGAAGGGATATTTGGTTTATTTTAATAAAGGTGTTTTTATCAAAATGGTAGATCTCTAATCTGTTCTGGTACATTAAAAAATGATCTTTATATTATAAGACCCGTCTCACCACTGTGCTTAATACTTAAGTGAATAACTTAAATGAAAATAAGCTAAAGAGAAAAGAACCTTTTAAATTGAATCAAATGTATCTTTGGCACTTACGCTTAGGTCATATCAATTTAAAAAGGATACGAAGACTGATTTCAAATGGACAATTGGGTTCATTGGAAGTGGAGGCACTTCCAGTTTGTGAATCTTGCTTAGAGGGTAAGATAACCAAGAGACCGTTTACGGCCAAGGGCTATAGAGCCAAAGATTTGTTGGAAGTGGTTCATTTTGATTTTTGTTGGCCCATGACTATGCAGACAAGAGGTGGTTACGAGAACTTCATCAATTTCATCGATGATTACTCGAGGTTTGGATGTGTTTACCTTATGCACCATGTCTGAAGCCTTTTACAAGTTCAAAGACTATAAGGCTGAGGTGGAGCGTAGGCACGATAAACTAATCCATACTTTAAGATCTGATCGTGGAGGGGAATACCTCTTGGGAGAGTTTAGGGAATATTTATCGGGGTTGGGTATTATAATCCAGTTGTCTGCATCGGCCAATCCACAGTAAAATGGTGTAGCGGATAGAAGGAACACGACTCTTTTCGACGTGGTTAGATCCATGATGAATTATTCAGATTTGTCTGATTCGTTTTGGGGTTTTGCACTAGAGACGACTCCATATTTATGGAACTTAGTTCCGTTTAAATCTGTCTCAACGACCCCCACCCGAACTGTGGACTGGGCGCAAGCCAGTCTAGGACACGTTCGGATATGGGGTTGCTCGACACATGTGCTGGGGAAGAATCCAGGGAAGCTGGAATCAAGGACGGATTTATATCTCTTTGTGGATTATCCTAAAGGAACCAAGGGTGGTCAATTTTACGATCCTAAGGACCGGAGAGTATTTTTTAGCACGAATGCTCGGTACTTGGAGGAAGATTATATGATTGACCACAAGCCCAATAGAAAGATTATCTTGCAAGAGCTAAGAGGATAAGAGCAAGTAGCTGCTTCGGGACCACCCGCATAGAATGAAATACAACTTGATATCGCTAGTACACTACCTAACGGTAGTGAGGGTATTATAAATGATCCGGATACACGTGTCACTTATACTAGACCACAAGTGGAGCCACGTCGTAGTGGGAGAGTCGGGTGTCAGCCTGATACGTTAGTTTATTTGGGAGAATACTTTGGTGAAGTCCCAAGGGAACGCGAACTGGATCCCGACAACTACGACGAGGCACTCCAAGACAAGGATGTCGAGCTTTGGCCAAAGGTTATGAATACCGACATGGATTCAATGTATTCGAATTAAGTATGGAAACTTATAAACTTTCCAGGTGGGATAAAACCTATCGGTTGCAAGTGGATCTACAAGAACAAGAGATGGGTAAACGGGAAGGTGGAAATATTTAAGGCACGACATGTTGCGAAAAGATTCACTCAGAAAGAAAGGATCGACTATGTGGAAACCTTTTCACCGGTAGCCATGTTAAAGCCTATTCGGATTCACTTATCCATTGTGGCTCATCTTGATTACGTAATTTGGCAAATGAACGTTAAGATTGCGTTCTTAAACGGTAGTCTTAACGAGTGCATCTATATAATGTAACCCATGGGATTCATAGCAAATGACCAAGAAAGCAAGATGTGCAAGCTTAGGAGATCCATTTATGGACTTAAGCAAGCATCAAGTTCTTGGAACATCCGATTTGATCAGGCAATCAAATCATTTGGCTTTGATTAATGTTTGGATGGAACTTGTGTGTATAAGAAGCATGACAAAAATGTTGAGGTATGCCTAGTACTTTACGTGGATGACATTCTCCTAATCGGGAACGATGTGGGTGTATAATATAGTATAAAAGTGTGGTTGTGATGGGAATTAGAAGTTTTTGGGCCATTTTTAGTATTTTTAGGATTCCATGGCATTTTTGTTATTTTTTTAGTTTCTTTATTTGGTTGTATTTTCCTTTAGTAAATAGTTGCTTGGTATTTAGTAAAGGAATTAGCTAAGGCTAATAGAGGTATATTTGTAATTAGGTCATTGTTTGGAGCCTAAGCGACTTCCACCTTTAAATACCCATGTAGTATTCATATGAGGGGGACTTCTCCATTCTTGAAATATAAGACATCTTTTGATTCTCTCTTCAAAAGTTAGGGCTTGGTTTATTTCTTTTAGCCATTGACGTGTAGATTATGTCAAATTGATATAGGGCGGGTGTCACTCCAAACATTGGGTTATTCGTGTGTTAGTGTATATCAGTGTATGTAGATTATCAAAATCGTATGCCACGGACTAGATGGCTCCGAAGAAATTCAAACAAGTGCAGATTCAAGAATTGAAAGATAGCTATTAAGAATTGAAACGACAAATGAAGAAATTCGCACTACAACGACAAGAAAATTTTAAAACCCTAATGCAACAATTTTCTATAAGCCTAGCCACCAAAACACCTCTTCTCACGCTTCCGCAATCATTTCCACCCTTTTACCCCCCCAAAAAGTGACCCCAACAAACCCTAGCCCATCCACCACCTGCCCCGAGGCAACAACAAATGTAACCGTCCGGCCCACATTGTTGGACCAATTCCGGCATCGAAAAGAAACCCCCCCTGAGAAAGAATCCTCCTGCAGAGTCCCTCTCCCCTCCCCCCATGGCCTAACAACTATCCAGGTGGCCGACAACACTCCCTCTGTCGCCGATCTGCCCACCCAAGATGGTCGACCTCCGATCCACTTCTTCGATCAACTTTCGACACCAAATAGCCCCGGCGACCTCTCCCCCCTGTCGAACGAACCCGAAATCCATCTCTAATAGCCGATCCTTCCCCCTACCCCCCGATCCAACCAAGCACTCATTTCTGATGGCCGGAAACCATCTAGCTCCTGCCGGCGATCATGAAACCCTAGGGTTTCAACCCATTTCGGTCCAAATCCCTCCTATGTTAGCCGATCTACCCTCTACCCTAGGTGGAACCCTCCAATAAGTTCAAGAATTAGGGTTTGGCAATACAAAAGTAGTTTTTGACTCGGTTGGAAGCTATTTTTAATGATTGACATGAGAGGTAAGAGGAAGATGATGAAGATTGAAGCAAGAATTGAAGGATGACCTCTTCCTCAAAATTTTCAGAAAATTACTTTTGGCCCCACAAGTTTTTGCTTCTTTTTCGCACATTTTAGGAGCTTTTCGGACGATTCTCCAATTTGAAAAGCTCGAGGACGAGCTTTTTCGAAGATGGGAAGAGTGATGGGAATCGAAGTTGATGTAAATCTTCAAATGCGGAAGCGTTATTATTACATTACACAACAGCAACAACAATAACAGCTAATAAATTAGACTAGTGAAATGAGTTTCTTTCTCTCTATATTCTCAATTCTCAATATTCAAGGTTAAGTACAAATGAGGGCCAATGGGCCTATTTATAGCAAGAGTTAGCTTGCTAGCCAAGCTAATACCCAAAATAACCAAAAAGGACAACTAATGCCTAAAAATGACCCATTAGTCCCAAACATACTTGGAAACTAATTAAACACTAAAAATAAAGGAAAATTACAATAAACCCTAAACTAAAAAATAGAAAATAAAATAAAATAAAAGATAGTTGTCTCCCATAGGCACAACCATGTGCCACGTGTCGCTAGAAATCCCATATACATCATTCTCCCTGTCTTCGAAAAAGCTCGTCCTCAAACTTGGAGGGTGACTCATCTACAAGTGTTATCTTCTAAAGTAAAGCAAAGTCCCAAATCAAATCCAACACGCAAATAGACCGGTCGAACTTCTATTAGACCCATATGGACCTTCAACAAGTGGATCTAATATACTCAAATCTCAACGATGTCTCCCTACAGAATTCGAGCAACCAAAAACTGACGACCACTCCGCCTTCTCAACACCATAAGCACATGGTTGCAATTTGGCTAGGTGGACCCTTGAATCCGACTGGACGGTACAAGAGGAATGAAGATGGCGACAGTCCCAGTGGCAAATAGTCGGAAAATGTATCCCTGGTGGGTACATTTCTCATGGAAGTCATACATTGTGTCAAAAATTGACCGGAATAGAGGTCAATAGGGAGGATGAGATCAACTCAAAAGTAGTGCAGGCCCGTTTTAGGTCGGATTTGATTGCGGATGGGCATTAATGAGTGGGAAAAAGAGTAAAAATGGGGTTAAGAGGGTGTGGGGCTGTTTTCTTGGGTTTTCTTAAATATGGTGGGGGTTGTTATTTGTGGGCAAGAAAAGGGTGGGAGGACAAACCCTAGAAGTGGGCTGTCCTAGGGGTAAGAGGAAGGTGGTTTGGGTTTTTAAAAAGAAAAATGGGTTTAGGAGGTGTTGGGGCTGATCGAGTAGTGGGGAACTGTTTTGGGGGTTTTGGTGAAGTTTCTGGGGTTGTTTGGAGGGGAAATGGGGTAAAAATTTGAGAGTAAAAGATTTGGGGCAGATTTGGCTAAAGTGGGAGTAAACATTGGTTGGATTTTGGGGATTTGGGAGGTGTATGGTAGCCCTAGGTGGTAGTGGGTTTGGTAAGGGTGTGTAGAAGGGTTAGCTCACCCCCAAAGGGTATAGGGTGGCCTGAGGAATGGGCGGAAGGGTCGGGACAACAGTCTGGCCAAGACAGGGATGTTTCGGAGGCTGTAGGGGGCTGATTGGGGTAGGAAAAGGGCTGGTCGGAGGCTGGGGATAGTGACCAAGGGCTGTCAGTAGTGGGGAGGGGCTATCGAGGGGCTAAGGGTGGTCGGTTGCCTCGGGGCAGGCCTAGGGTTTGTTCGGCAGTGGCCGGAGGGATACTGGGGTTGTTTTGGAGGTTTTTGGGGGTTTTGTTGGCGTCGGAAATGGGTCCGGGGGTTGGCCAGTTGGTGGCGGTAGGGTAGGGGCTGTTGGTGGGGTGGGGCTAGGGTTACTTGGTTTCTTGATTTTTTGAGGGTTAGGGTTTCAATTTTGGTTTGGTGGGTTTCTTGGGTTAGGGTTTGGGAAAAAAAATTGAAGACGGAGATTCATGTAAACGGGGTGGTGGTTGTGTGACGGTAGGAGGTGGAGGTGGAAGGTGGAGGAGCAAAAAGAGTTGGTATATCCTCTTTTAGTGGTGATGGAAATTAGGGTTTCCATTCACCTGATTTCCTTTTGGGCATTTATCAATCTTTGGGTTGCCGGAGTTGGAATCTCCACTCGTGATCCGCATCACGCACCCTGACGAATACCAAGAACAAACCGAGCTCTGATACCAATTTGATGTAAATTTTCAAAATGCGGAAGCGTTATTATTACACTACACAACAACAACAACAACTAATAATAAATTAGACTAGTGAAATAGGTTTCTCTCTCTCTATTCTCAATTCTCAATATTCAAGGTCAAGTATAAATGATGGCTAATGGGTTTATTTATAGGAATAGTTAGCTTGCTAGCCAAGCTAATTCCCAAAATGACCAAAAAGGACAACTAATACCTAAAAATGACCCATTAGTCCCAAACATACTTGGAAACTAATTAAACACTTAAAATAAAAGAAAATTACAATAAATCCTAAACTAAAAAATATACAATAAAAGAATAAAAGATAGTCGTCTCCCGTAGGCACAACCACGCGCCACGTGTCGCTAGAAATCCAATATACATCATAAGTTTTTGGGCCATTTTTAGTATTTTTAGGATTCCATGGCATTTTTGTTATTTATTTCAGTTTCTTTATTTGGTTGTATTTTCTTTTAATAAATAGTTGCTTGGTATTTAGGGAAGCAAGTAGCAAAGGCTAATGGGGGTATATTTGTAATTAGGTCATTGCTTGCTTGGAGCCCAAGCTACTTCCACATTTAAATACTCATGTAGTATTCATTTGATGGGGACTTCTCCATTCTTGAAATATAAGACATCTTTGATTCTCTTTCCAAAAGTTAGGGTTTGGTTTATTTCTTTTAATCATTGACGTGTAGTTTACGTTAAGTTGTCTAATCAGTTCGATATGAAGGACGTAGGATAAGCCAGTCACATCCTAGGGATCAAGCTTTTGCGTGATCGGAAAAATAGGATGTTGAGCTTATCTCAAGCTACTTATATCTACACAGTGCTCATGAGGTTTAGCATGGAAGATTCCAAGAAGTGATTTCTTCCTTTCTGGCATGGAATTTCTTTATCTAAGGATCAATTTCCTAATTCACTTGATCAAATAGATGATGTGGAATATACCTTCTGCTTCGACGGTGGGCAGCCTTATGTATGCTATGGTCTGCTCTAGACCAGATATCTGCTATTCCGGTAGCATGGTCACTAGATTCCAATTTAATCCAGCTGAGGAGTAATGGACAACTGTTTAGCACATTCTCAAGTACCTGAAAATGACTAGAGATTGTGTGCTGGTTTAATCAACAAATAGTTTAGTACCCATTGGGTACACGAACTCGGACTCGGAATTCAGCCAGATAGGGATTGCAGGAGATCGACCTCGAGATATGTGTTTTCCCTATAAGGTGGAGTCATTAGTTGAAGGAGTATTAAGAAATCCTGTGTTGCTGATTCGACCATAGAAACAGAACATGTTACCGCTTCGGAGGCAACGAAAGAGGCTGTTTGGATCTGGAACATTCTAAGTGACTTGGATGTGGTTCCTTCAGTGCAGTCGGCTATTACGCTTTATTGTGATAATAGCAATGCAGTTGGGAATTCAAAAAACCAAGGACTTATAAGAGGGTGAAGCACATTGAGCGCAAGTATCACCTGATTCGGGAGATCGTGCTGAGGGGTAATGTCATCGTGACCAAAATTGCATCTCAGGACAAACTGGCGGATCCTTTTCCAAATAGCTTACCAACTACGACTTTTGACAATCATGTAGAAGGAATGGGAGTCAAGTGCATAGCCACATGACTTTAAGATTAAGTGAGAGATTCTTGGGGTTTTATTCTTAGAACAATGTAAAGACATTTTATTTTGAGTAATAAAAAAATGTCTTTTTCATTCTCAAATGAGAGTAATGTTTGTGAGGATGCTTTATATTTGTTTAATTATATTATTTCATATTAATATTGGGAGCCTCATGCACTGGGTTTGCCCCTTTTTATTAATATCGGTCAATAGAGTTCAGTAGGAATTCCGGTGAGTCGACTTCAGGTTGATTACAAGGAGATCGAAATTCCAGTTCTAGCACTATTGAAATGCCACAAACTAGATAGGGGTTGACATCCTATGGGAATGGTTGCGATGCAATCCTAGTAGTTTATCTCAAACTACGGGAACCTTTATGATAGTTTGAGAACTTGTATGATAGTTCAACAGAGGATTATGATCAATACATTTCACCGTGAGATTTGAAATTAAGGGTTGCCTTGATTAGACTCGAGCAATCTCACTCTATTTGCAAAGGGTGCATCGATTCATAGTAACAAGAATTATGAGGATTGAAATAATTATATGATTGTTGCTTTGATTGCTATAGGTACAATTCAATTGTACATTGAATCAAATGATCCCCACATATTGGGTGACAGTTATGTGAGTAGGTCTGAGATTATAAGTCGGAGGAATCCGCATTTGGGGATACGTTGGATTGCGATACCCGCTTGATAGACTTATAAGATTTGTTTCCACTAGTTTACCTGATCAATGAATTATTTTATAGTCTGGTGGAGTAGCAAAATAAGTTAAGTATGAGAATCAAAGAATTGATTAGATGTCGATTAAAGTCAATTAATGATAAATTGATTTGACCAAGCGGGTATCGGAAGCTAAACGCGGGGAATCATATTATGTACCAATATCAACTTTGCAAATAAGACCTTATTATATTCGAGTGATTTATGAGATAATTAAATTGGAGTGCAACCATAATTATTTAGTGGAATTAATTATGATTAAATAAAGAAAATAAATAAATTACGAGATTTGTAATTTAATAATTTCCAAGTATTTATCTAAACTCCAATTTAATTATTTGTCTCGAGTCTCTAGCATAGTCCACATGACCAAGTAGTTAGGCCAAGATTATTAAGAAATCCAATTTGGGCCAAGCCCACTCTTAAGCTAGTATATATTGGTTTAAGTTGGGGTTATAAGCAGTATTAATCATCATTAGGGTTTTAAAAGGGTGAGAGAAAATACTATTCACATTTTTGTAAAGGAGCCTAGAGAGAAGACCACAAGCAACAGTTTTCATCTCAAAAGATGTCCACACACCTACCAAACTTTGGGAGGATCATATACTAGAAGATCTAAGCGTTACAAAAGATTATAACAAGCTTTTGTAGTATCAAAAGAAGGCAACCCCAAATCTACATCAAATACTTTCCTCCCATTGGATTGCAACCGAATCCGCAAAGGTATTGTATTCAAACCTTATATTCGTTTTTTTTTAATCTAGTTTTTTATTTTATTCTTTCTATTGCATAATCATTCGAAGATTCTAGGGTTGGAATTTTTATTCCGCGTATATCGATCCCGATCAGGAAGATTATGTGTGCAAATTGTGGAAGTCTTTGTATAGGTTGAAGTAATTGCCTCGACAGTGGTACAAGGGATTTGACACATTCATGTTGGGTCAGGAATTCACACGAAGTGATTTTGATCATTGTATCTATTTCAAGCGTTTTAAGGAAGGTACTTTCATCTATTTACTCTTGTATGTTGATGATATGCTCATTTCCTGCTCGAGCATGGTGGAAATTGACAAGATAAAGGCTCAATTGAGCCGTGAGTTTGAGATGAAAGGTTTAGATAAAGCTAAGAAGATTCTCGTCATGGAGATTAGTAGAGAGACGAACAAAGGAAGGTTGAACCTCACTCAAAGGCAATACTTAGAGAGGGTTGTGGCACGGTTCAGGATACAGGATGCAAAACCTGTGAATACTCCCTTGGCTGCACACTTCAGACTTTCGGCTTCGATTTCCCCGAGGATGAGGTGGAGTTTATGGCTCAAGTCACGTATGCAAGTGCATTGGGTCGCTTGATGTATGCTATGGCTTGTACTCGGCCGGATATAGCCCAAGCGGTGAGCGTTGTGAGTAGTTACATTGCAAATCCCGGCAAGGTATCTATGGGGTTCACTTGATGTGGGATTTGTGTATCAACGGATAGAGAAGGCACATGTGTGTGGGTATGTGGGTTTGAACTATGAGAGCGATTTGGACAAGTTTCGGTCGACTATGGGGTATGTTTTTACATTAGCTAGTGGTCCGGTGAGTTGGAGGTTCATGTTGCGGGCCACGGTTGCTTGTTTACTGCAAAGGCGTAGTATATGGCGGCAATGGAAGCCGTAAAGGAGGCCCTATGGCTTTAAGGTCTTGTTGGTGATTTGATGATTACAAAAGATCGTGTGGAGGTGCATTGTGATAGTCAAAGTGCTATCCACTTGACCAAGAACAAGTTCATCATGGGAGGACCAAGCACATTGATGTCCAATTTCATTTCATACAAGAGGATATCCATGGGAGTGTTGTTGCCGAAAATAATCCGACCGACATGTTAACGAAGGTGGTACCAGTGGTCAAGCTTGAGCATTGTTCAAATTTGATCAATATTCTACATTGTTGAGGCCCTTCGGGGTTTTGTTGATGGTGGTGTTCCTTAATGATCGAGTTGATGTTTGGGGCTGCGGTATTCGTTTGCCAAGGTGGAGATTTGTGGAAATTGGCTTAGAATCCCAACGGCCAGCAGGTTCGTTGCACCGAATGGGGAGATTTGTTGGGCACGGATTCTTTGAGGGTTCCTTAGCGTGAACAGTTTTGGGAGGCGCGACCAGCGAAGGAGGTTCGCTGCAACGATCGGCGTCATTGCAGTAAACGGACCCAAATCTACGTAAATGGGTTTATTTATTGGGGTATTTTAGGGGTTTCATCACAAATGTATTTCACATTTTTAGGACTTTTAACCCTAGTTTTAGAGTTGCCATTAATTAGCATTGATTGCTCTTGCTCTTGTATACATATTGAGAGGATTAGTGAGCTTGTATGAATTGTAACCCTTGTTAATTGAATCAAAGAACGGAAGCCATCATCCGTGGATGTAGCTATATTGGTGAACCACATACATCTTGTCTTGTGCATGTTGGTGTTTGTTCTCTTTCTTTCTCATTATTTTACTTTAGTGTGAATTCTCTTGTTATCTCTTTGGGTTGTTCCCATCTTGGATCTTGGACGTGCCTGAATCACTCATTTGAGTGAGTATCCGCACAACACGTGTTTCCTCTTTTCGCTTAGAAATTCACTTCCAAACTGGTCTCTGTGTTTTTTCTGCTTTGAATTGTAGAATGCTCAAGTGCAGATGATACAGAAAATTGTGTTAATACTAATCTTACCGCATACTTATATGCCTTTTTCTGTAAACAATGTTAAGTTGGAGCATACAACCCAACACCAATACTCAATGGGTAAACAGTCCCTCGGATCTTCTATATTGGGGTGCAAGTGTTAGAAGTTTTGATGTGAAATTTGATTCTCAACACACCCCTCATGCGTGGCATGACTGAACAAAACACACGGACGAACTATAATGAATGGTGTGCAGTATGTGGGGCCAAACTTAACATGTGGCGTGAATGAATTACCCAGTTTAATATTAAAGTTGGAATATCCACCAAAAACCAATTTGTAATGGATTCAGAGGCTCTAGGATCTTATTTAGCGGGGTTTGAGACAGAATTCCCAATATAGAATTTATATTCGCAACACAACTAGCATGGCCCTTTATATTTCCAATTAAATGATGAGTATATATATATATATATATATATATATATATATATATACATTTATATATTTCACTTCCCTATCTGTAGGTGCTTCTCAAGTTTTCATGATTACATTTGTGCGCTTGTGCATGTGCCCATGCAAAAACTAATCTTATAGCTGTATATGTGTAAATATATCTTTTCAACCTCACTAATAGGACAAAATAACCATCAGATTATGTTCTTTTGCAGATAAACATGGGAGACATCAACTGCTTTCAGTTGGGGCGATCGTAGCCCCTTGGATTTTTCTGTCTAATCAGACATCAACTTCATGTATGTAATACTCTTCCAAATGTGCTAAGAATGCATTTTTGAGGTCTTTGTTTTCCTTCATGTTTGATTCTTCATTTTCTTTGAGAAGCACGTGAGGCACGCTGCCAGTTTTGCAATGTGTTCATTCTCTCTGTAGTGATTGCTGATATCCTAAGAATAGACCTTTGATATGGCTCAGTTGCTGCAGAAAATAAAAAGGGATTTTTGCCAGTCACGGACAAGATGGATGGATGGATACTCCTTGCTCTATCCATTTGGGTGGCAGGTGTGATTTGTTTCTTTATTCAGTGGGTCATATTATAGTATCCTTGTATTCTTCGTCTTATCCAGGGTGGCAATGAATGGTCTGCCATATAAATATTAGATTCTATAGCTTTGTCTATGAAATTGCTTGTATTTTAATTTTTCATTCTGTGCCAGGAAGTAACCATCGAAAGACAAGACAAGGTATTCAAAGATGTTATTGAACCATTAGAAAATGTCAGTGTAAATGTTTTCCCTACTAGCAAACAAGACATTCGAGACCTTGGGGTCCCAATAGAGGTTTGCTATGAACATAACTTATTGTCTTCAGTTATTATGTCAAAGAGCATTTTACCACTTTCTAGCTCTTTTTTTTCCTTTCCCTTGTAATTGCTTTTGCTTGTTCCTTTTTCTCTGGATTAGGGCGTTGGGTTTATTCTTGCCATCATAAATTATTAGTCAGATTCTGGTTGCTGAAGCTTTTATTAGAAACATGTCCTTACCAAGAATCATCAATCAATATCAGGTGGCTGACGCTTTAACTATAAAGGTTTTGGCTCCCCCTAACCAAAAGACAAAGCTAATTGATGCATCAGAGGTTAGATTTTCTGTATTTTTATGTTTAAATTGATCATATTATGCTGTGTTTTAGGATTTTGCTCTGGTGGATTCATGGTTCAAAGTCAAGGCCGATACCGCGACGATACGGCCGAGTTGACTAGCTATCGGTGCCCACCGATCCGATTCCGAGTTACGAGTTGAGTTTTCAATTATTGATATGAATCGACCCTATATCGGTAATTTCTCGGTAGTATCGGTGACTATGAAGCACCGGCACTCTCCCGGAAGCCACGAGTCCAACATGCGACACGCTCCGACACGTTGCCGACACGCTGGGACACGTTGGGACATGTTGCCGACACGCTGGGACACTTAAAAATGACACTTTTTTATTTTATTTTATTTTTTTTAATTTTTGTTTCTTATGTGATTATGATTCTGCCTTATTTATGATTTTTAATCTTAAAGTGTGTTTGAATTTTGTTTTATATGGTCCATTTTCTTAATTACATGTTAAAAATGCTCTAATAATGTAATTTATGGAAAAAAAAAACTATTTTATTTCATTAATATATATATTTAAATATATATTATATATTTTAACATATTATATATTATACGTATCCTAGTTTTTTGAAAAATCACGTGTCGCGTGTCGTGTCGAAACATGTATTACGTGTCGAGTCTGTGCTTCTTAGATCGGTGATATAGCGGTATCGGCCCATATCGACAATATCACAGTAGAATAGACCCATATCGGCGATATCGCGATGGAATCGGCCCATATCGGCGATATATCGACCGAGATGGTATAAGTTACTAAGAATCTCTCTCTCTCTCTCTCTCTCTCTCTCTCTCTCTCTCCAGCGTTGTGTTGGTAAGCGTGGTTTTTTGGGGGGGTACGAAATGCTAATTGTTTTTTTAATTTAGTGTGTTGTGTGTGGGTTTAATTTAGTGCGTTGTATATGCGCCAGTTTTTTTTTTTAAAGAATGCAAATGATCCAAATGCTATTTGTTATTATTTTTTATAATAATGTTCCCAATGTTATATTTTAATATGTTATTATTTATAAAAAAAACGTAAATGTTAAACATTTGTAAAAATAATATTTGCATCCTTTATGTAAAAATAACATTTACAACACAAGTAAAAAAAAATATTTGCATCCTCTTTGTAAAAAAATAACATTTCCATCAATTTAAAAAAAAGCATTTGCAACCTAACAACAACAAAAAAAATAACATTTACATTCCCTTTTATAAAAAAATAACATTTGCATCATTTTTGCAAGAAAATAACATTTGCATCCTTTTTGTAAAAAACGATTGTAAAAAAAAGGTAATGTTTTGTCAAAATCACTATTTGTAAAAAAATAACAATACTAAAAAAGAAACATTTCTATCATTTTTAGAAAAATATAACATACATAAAAAACACATTTGTATCCTGTTACTAAAAATAATACTAAGAATATAATAGTTGTATCCTCCTTGTAAAAAAAAAAAAATTATCCTCTTACTAAAAAAGTAACATTTGTTTTTCTTTGTAAAAACATAATATATGTATCCTCCGGGAAAAAAAACATTGATTTATTATGGAACATTGAATCTGCCAAGTTCGCAGCACGTCAATATAATCAAATGTACAATGTTATGCATATTAAATGATAGTTTTAACTTATCTGATTGGTCCACATTGTTAATTGTATTTTTTTAAAATTTTCTAGATTTTTTTCGGAATTTTTTGCGCTCTCTAAATAGTGTATCTTTGCGTATCGCCCGATACCGCGACCGAGTTGAAAATTGAGTGGCCGATACCGGGACCGATACCGAGACTTTGAACCATGGTTGGATTGGAACCTATATCACCATCCCTACTAGCAATGTGCGAGACAATGAAAATATTTCATTATTACCTCTTGAGCCTTCAAGTCTTTTTCTTTTTTTATTTAATTTTAAATATATTTGATTATTTTTTATGGATGTGAATATTATTGTCTTGTTGAGGTAATATTCCTGCTATATTTGTGATCATATAAAAGATTTTGAATCTCATTTCTCGAGTAATGAACTAAAGGAATTTAAGATTAACACAGCGAAAATTTTAATAAAATCCTTGTCAAATACATATCCTAAAATCTCTCTATAAGTCAAAAATAATAAGATAATATCCCCCTGCTTAGTGATTAAATGTTCCCATAGAGATGTGTTTGGCATCTAGTTGTTTGACTTGATCATTTATTTCTATCATTCATCAACTTCCATACCAATTTTTTTAGGTTTCCTTTAGTAAAAGGAAGAGCAGGAATTTACCAGTAATTTTCAGAAAGTTCTCAAAATTGATTAAGTTCATTATCTTATTAAGATATCACTGAATCGTACTAAAACAGCTCTTATCAACAACACAAAGCCTCTAGATAGTCAATCTAAACTTTTACCCAAAGACCCTTTAGATTTATGGAGATACTGTAGAAACATAGCTGACTTGTAAGGGGTATAGTAATCATACAATTACAAAATCTTTTCCGTTGGCAACAACATCATGACATCTTAGCTTAATCTTTTTGCGTGTGAGCTTGTGTCTGCCAAGGGACTTTAGAACAGACTGCTTAGCTCTGTAATGAAAGTATTATATACAATAAATGCTTGGATACTTTATGCAATGAATCATACTAATAGGAAATTACATTGCTTGATCAATGCTACAAACTTTTTGGTAATGATAGTGCAAAGGTTTGTACTTAGTGGATCACATTTTGTTATGGCGAATGTGATAATTTAATCCACAACCACAACCACAACCACAACCACATACACATACACATATATTATAATAATGCAAATTTAATTGACTGATTGTCCTCTGGTCATTGTACAGCATGATGTTGATGGGAAAGCTTATTACACGTTCGAGTTTGTTGCTCAAGCCCCAAACTTTACCTGCCATGCTCTCAGTGCAATATGTATTGGAAATGGTATGAAACTTGTCTGATTTGTTGAATAAGTCATTTGTACGCTATATGCATGTGCTTGCACTGCGATACGAAAGGTTTAATGTCCATTAATGTTGTCTTATGATTAAATTTACAATTTGAACTTCGTTTTGCCACCTCAGAGCCATGTGTGCAGTTAACTGAGGCGTTTTTTTTTTTATATTTTTTTTAATTTTTTTTATTGGGGAAGGAAATTCATATCTTCCTCAACCTGCTTTCCTTATTCTGTAGCCAACTTCCATAAATTACAATTTTTATTTCTGAACTATTACTTTGGGGGGTGGGAGTGGGGGTGTTTAGGGGAGGATGGAGTGTCTTAGCTAAAAAAATTGTTCATTGAGATTATAATGAATAAAAGGATGCCCTATGAATGAAATAAGAGTGTTTTAGTACCTACAAATAAACAGGTATACAATATTCTTCAAATTACTGTGCTATTAATTTTACGAGTCATACAATGAAACCATGGGAGCGAGTGATCGGACATAGATTGAGATTGGAAACAACAATATTTGAGAATCACTTGGGATTTATGTCTGAGAGGTCAACGATGGAAGCTATATATTGAGGAGATTAATGAAAAAGTACAAAGAGAAATTATGATTCTTATGTGTCTTTTTATAAGTTTAAATAAGGTGTATGATAGTGCCCCGAGACATATTATGATGGGTTTTATATTAAGAGGGATGACTAATAGACATGTTGATTTGATCAAGGATATGTATGATGGGGCCATGACTATAATAAAAATAAAAAGAGAAAGTAATGAATTTTCAAATACTATAGGTTTGCACCAAGGTTCAACCTAAGGTCTTATCTTTTTGCTCTTGTTAATTGACTGGGTAAATACAGTAAGAAGTATTGTAGTGTCTGTTATGTGCAGATGATATTATTTTATTCGATGAAACTAAGTCTAGTGGACTTTGGAGATAAACCCTAGAAACAGGATAATTTAAAATAAATATGGCTAAAATAAAATACGTGGAGAAATTTTAGCAATAGTACGCTATTATCCAAAGAGATGGAAATATTCGTGATGAAGTTACTCATAGGATTAAATCAGGTTAGATCAAGTGGAGGAGTGCTACAGGTGCATTATGTAACGGTCGTGTGAAGTTTAAGGGGAAGTTCTTTAGAACTTCCACAAGACCTTCTATATTTTATGGGATGGAATGCTTGGCAATTAAAAAATAGGGATTTTTGTGGAAAGGTCCAATCCAACCCAAAAGTGTGTAAAAACAGGACACATTACACAATTTTATAAATTTAGTCCCTGTACTAAAAAGGCCATGAAAAATGACCAAAATACCATTTGACAACTCATACAAAAAAAAACCCATCAAAATTTTAAAACTCCATAACTTCAAATCTACGAATCTAAAATTTATAAAATTCATATATTTGAAATCTACTCGTCGAGATCTAACAACACCCTATTCGATATTTTTTGACAAAAAAACAGAAACAAATAAATTTACTATTTCACTAAAACCTCCATTTTTTTCGGCGAAAACATAATTTTTTCTGGCGAAAACACCATTTATTCCCGCGAAAACTCCATTTTTTCCGGCGAAAAACCTTCTTCTCCAGCGCTGGCAATGGAGTCGCTGGCGCAGGCCAAAAAAACGAAAGAAATAGACGAAGAGAGAGAGAAACGAGGAGAGAGAAACAATCCAGCGAGGATTCCGGCGGTCTCCGAGTAGGATTCCGACTTTCCAACGAGGATTCCGGTGGGTGGGGTGGGGTGGGGTGGAGGTGGGGTTATATGTTTATATTTAGAATGAGTTTTAAATGAGTACGAGTAAGGGTATAAAAATAAATACTTCTTGAACTAAAACAAATAAAATTACCTCTTTTATGTACTCCTAACTCTATAGGGGCCCCACAAATAAATGTTATTGTACCACAGGTACTTATATTTATAAACTTGGAAAGTAGTGTCCTATAAATCCAAATACGGGATGGAACATGACCTTGACCTTAATTCTCTATGAAAAATAAAATGTATAGAAAATGAGAGATAAATAGAAAGATAAATTGAGAGAAATCGACTTACATGATTTGGACGTCATACATGGACCAATAAGTGCCAAAGATAAATGGATAGTGATTTAGTTGTACACGTCATACGTAGACCAATATTGATGGTAACACTAAGGGTAAAAGTCCTAAACTGACTTGGCCTGATATTGTAAAAAAGGACATACCGCGGACACTAGGCTAAATATAGCTGACTTCAGATAATTGGGAAAAGACTTTGTTGACTTGAGTATTAGGTTTAAGAGCACCTTCAACATGCTTCTAAATTTAAGAAACTTGAAACTATGTTGCAGCTATTCAAATGAGGGAGGCTGCAATGTGTGGACTAAAAATGCTTCCAGGAACCAATCGGTCGTCTGGTAAAAAGTTACAAATTCCAGACGGGAAACAATCAACCTGCTGAAAAAAAATTAAAAATTCCAGACGAAAAGATGCAAAACAGGTTCCCTCCTGGAACTTCTCTTTCCAATTTCGGTCACTTCTGTCAGGGATTGTCCACCCTCTGATTTAAGTTGGGTTTGATCTTTGGACGCTTCAATCCCAACACATTGCAAAGGGGCTTGCTCTTCAATCTCATATTTAAGAGCACATCGGAGTTTCTATAATTTACAATTTTGTATTTATTAAGAGTTTATTTTGTAATATGCACCTTTATAATGGTAGACAATATATGTTCATTTATATCTCACATCCATATCCATTCATCTCCGCATTGTGTTATAATTACCCACGCATATCTACTAGAGAGCAGGTAACTGTTATTTTGAACGAGATAAATGTCTCAAGACATTTTTAAAAACTGTTCAACAATATTATATAGATTTGATTTGAAGCTCGTCAGTTGTAACAAGTTTTAGTGGCAACATTGTTGTTAACCTTATCGATCAAGCCTTTTATTCTATAAGGATTGTGATCAAGGACCTAAGGTGATCCAGGGTTGATTAGAGGCTTTCAAACTGCAATTTTATTTATAGACTTTTGGGGTTAATGTGTTCCCTAAAATACAATTATTGTTTTTTTTGAATTTTAAGACTAAACCTAAATCATGTATTACACGAATTTTATGACACTTATATAAGTTAGTTAAATAAATAAATCAGTTTAAGAATTGTCTAATACAAAAATACAATGACTGTTTTCAACAACACTAAATGCCCTACTAGTCTTCTCTCTGTTTTTCCTATTTGTTTTCTTTTGATTCTTTTTTCCCAAACTAAGAGCATGTCCCCGCATCTCAAATTATGTGTCATACTATTCTTTCTATAAATCTCAAATTAAGAGTCCACTATGAAAACCAAACGCGGACTCTTAATTTGTTACGGAGAAAGTATAAAAGAGCACTAAACTCATGTAAGCATTTACGTGGTTCTCAAATTGGTATGGTATGAGCAATATATTTTCTTAGAGAATATCAAAAGGATCCTATTCTCCAGCATTTTTTTTTTCCAAAAAAAGACCCACCTCTAAAAAAGATTTCTCAAATCGATCAACAATATAAAAAAAATTCCTAATTTGATCCACGATATAGGATCGAGTTGGAAAATTTGATTCGCCTACAAGTGGTTTTGCTAGAGGCACTTGAAGGAGAATGTTAAGATTTTCCAAATCGATCCAATATTGTGGATCGATTTGTGAAGTCATTTGGAAGTAGACTCTTTTGGTAAAAACATGTTGTAGAAGGATCTTTTTGACACTAGCCCATATTTTTTTTTACTGAAAGGGCAATCTTATGCTGGCAAGTTTTACACTGTGACAACGGGAGCCAATGAGAGGAGGTGGGAAAAGATGAAAGACAAATTAAACACTGATCGATTGCTTTAAAATTTTCAATGTCTAAGGTGATATACCCATATCATGCTTTTTTCCTCCCAGTTGGTAGAGATTCGATTATGGTCACTGAATTGTTTCAAGTACTTGTCTAACACTACAGGCTATTTATATGTAGTTGTGAGCATTTTTGTATTGAGAAATTGAACAGTGTTTTGTATTTTTCATGAAATTCAACCATAATTGTATTTATGTGATGTGTATGGCTATCACTCATTGTTTTCACATGATATATGCGTATGTGTGCGCGTGTCATAATGTTAATCGTTCGTTACCATGTGATGCATGATTAATCATCATTTTATTAGACAGACTGCCCAATGTTTATGATGACTTAATCATCTAGTTGCTTGGGTCTTTTGTTGGTATTCTGATATCAATGTAACAAAGGAATGTTCTAATGGCCTATTTATATTATGCAATAGGGAATAGTACCCAGCAGTTAAAAGTTTCCCTTGGGAAGAATTACTACATGTGGGGGTTTAAGTTTTGGTTAGATTATTCAGCTTTATCTGCTAAGTAGACTGAAGCATGGAGTACCTTTTCATATCCTCTATTGGGTAAAACTTGAACTTCTGGCATGTATCCCCCCCTCTTAGGATAAATTCGTTAAAATTATGGAAATTCCAATTTAGGCATTCTAAATTCTGAAGAAATTTCAGGAATGTCCAATGGCTGTTTTCCTTCAGTCATGATGGTCAGGGGTTATCACGGAAGAGCTTCAATGTCCATTTCATCCCCCCATTTTGTTTGTTGCCTTTACTCAAGACCAATTGATTTAGCCCCACAAGACCACCATAAAGTCGTTGATATTTCTATCAAATGATACCAATTCCCTTCAAAATTACCAGGATTTGTGATGAACCTCGGATATATGTTCCGATTCCGAGCCTTTGCATCACTAATTTTTAACTCGTTGTTCAGTTGCGCACTCTGTACCCTCGGTCACAGTTAATGCTATGAAATCCAAGTTTTTTTTTTCTTTATTCTTTGATGCAGGAGATGTTATGCGCTCAGATACTTCATATTCTATTGATGGTGGAATTGACTTCACTTCTGAGAAAGCAACCACATTACAGAAAGAAAATAATATATTTCAGTTACTTGATTATGTGATTACAAAAGAAAGACTTGCAACTATTTATAGCCTTTTTGGGCAGTTTCTTATAAGTTGGTTGGGTTTGTTACACTCTTTTACAGAGTTAGGAGGTTAGGGATGTGGCTCATGGACCAAGTGACTAATTTTTGACGATTAATGTAATGTATAATGAAACGTTGTCTTTCTTGAGCCTTGAATTGAGACTAATTCTTATTCCGAGTCTTCTTCCTCCTTGATTCCAACAGTCACCCCCAATTCAAATAGAATTAGGGTTTTAGTGTTGACACAAGAAGGATGATGACATGCAGCCCAACCATTCAACACTCGTGTAATGAAGGAAAAAAATGTAACGAATCTCATTCCAGCAGCTAGTTACTCTTACTGTGGTTGATAAGTATCTTTTAGCATATATCTTTGATAAACTCTTCAGCTTGATATCTGCATCGTCTGGATAATGAATCCTCAAGAAACAAACACATAACGTCTGTCTGCGCGAATAAATTATGTATAGCTAATTAGGCAGAGCTATAGAAGGTAAATAAGTTAATTTAGTCAATATATAGCTGCCCGATTGGATGCCCGTCAAAATTAACATTAGAGGAAGTCATGAATAAAGTCTTGTGTTGCACTCGCATGCAAATTTTAAGTAATAGTAAATTATCAAACCTTACAATTTACATTTCCATATTATGATCATCAATATTGTCATTGCCAAATTCACATCCCACTCCGATATAGGTTTTAAGTATACAGTTTTTTTTTTTTTTTTTAAGTAGTTACATGGAGTTCATGATTAGGCATGTTGTGGGACATGCATGATATCCCCACTCGTATGATTATGGACCTACTTGGTGGTATAACGAGCAAAGTACCCAAAACATGTGGCAGAATGGACTGTTTCATTGAGGAGAGGCATTGCATGTGTAATCTTTTAGGGACATTGTTCTTAGCACATCTTCCTTATTCTACTCTACATAAAAATTTCTAAAGCCAAAAAAGGGTTGTGCTGTCATGATGATCTGGTTGAATGCTCTGTTTCTACCTAGGAATTCCATACCCTAGGTAGGCTTTATAAACGCATCAGAGGCTAGCACTGGTTGCCCATTAATTTTTCAGTTATATCCTCATCATGGCCAGAATAAGACTCATGTGGGCCTCAGCTTCAAAAACTTTGCACAAGTGCCATGCGTTAGGCATCAGCAAATTAAACACTTTTTCTTGCATTATTGTTCCTGTTGGGTTAGTATAAGATTTATCGTGGTATATTCATGAATGCTTTATGTAATTCTGATTTAATAACAGAACGAAAGCTCACTTTAGGATGCTCTGATTGTTGAGGAAGAACTTATTCTCCTTTTGCTTGAGAAGGTGATAGAGATGTTAGTAATTTTTTTCATATTCTTGAATAGTACTGTTGTTAGGTGGTATGAAAGTGAAGAAATAAGCTTATTTAAAGCTTAAGCCTACAAATGGTGATTGAATAAAAGAAACTTGTCCCATGGTCCCCTCATATTAACAATAATGCTAATCACAATCACTCTCATACGAAAAATATTTAATATTTGCGACAACCAACGGGGACGCAGTAGAGTCTTGACATAGTAGATGGAGGTGATGGTGATGGGAATGGCGAATCATATTTGTAAAAGAGAACAAATAAATCATGATTTGAGGAATACTCTATGGAAAGGGACAATTCTTTCTCACCACTTGAGGGAAAAAAGGGAAAGAAGAAGAGGGTGGAAGACAAAATGACAATACTTTCTCAACTTTGTTTTTTCTATACTAAATCCAGGCGGAGCCAGGGGTGACCTGTGGGTACGTGTGTGAAGGAAAAAAATAGAGTTATTTTTTTTTAAAATGCAATTCAGCCCACCCCTAAATTTAAATTCAGTCCATCCCTAAATAGGATTTTTGGTGATTTTCCAAATTATTTTCTGTCTTAGATTACTTTTTGAGTATTAACTAATTTGTATGAATTGTTAGGTATTTATAGGTTTATAATATTAATTGTTAGGTATTTATATAATCATTAATTAAAATAATTTTTAATTATTTCAAAGTAATTATTTGATGAATACTAAAAAATAACCTGATAAAAATCGGCTTGGGGGCTCCCGTCCCCAAGTCCTTGAAAATCACCGTTAAGCTAACCCGCTCGGGAGTGAAATCCTGGCTCCGCCACTACAAATAGGAAAAATATATTATATATGGAAAGATAATACAATTATTGAAAATTATGAAAATATGATTTTGGGTGGCTTATTTCATAATTTTTTCATCAAACTGAAGGTAAGAATAGTAAGTTGGTTGAGTTTTCAACATTACTCTCCCAAAATGCATCCAAAGGTGGCATTAGTCATAACCTTGAAAGGAAAAATAATTTAAAAGGCACCTGAACAAATCCAACATAAGATCCATAAAGAGGTAATAATTAGCCAGAGGCCCCATGATGCATGAGAATGTCATTCTAATATTATTCGGATTCAACGGGAAAGCTTGAAAGTGAAGATGGAGACCATCAAATCATACTAAGAAAATCTATTGGCAGTCAAAGAATAATCTATTTTCCCAGGACCATTCTGATGCAACTGAGCAACTAACACTGTTACATTCCCTTCTCAGCTGATCATATATCATCCATGGAGTATATATGAGACACCCATTAAGATATTGATATTCCATCTATAGAAAAACGTAAAGATTCATCAATATCAAAACTTTAATCCGTACTAAAAATATTTTACTATTGGGGTATCAAATTGAATGAGACCCCAGTATTTCAAAAAAAATAAAAGAGTAATTTATAATTAGGTCCCTTAATAACAATTTTTAAATATTTAAGGACAATTTACTATTAGGTTCACTTGTTATGCCACTAGCATGGACTTCTACAACAAGAGAATTGGTGGACGTAAGTTTTTAAAATTTATTAAAATTTCTTTAGTGTTTAAAATTTATTTATGAGGAATTTAAGAGTAATTTTCCCAAAATAAAATGGCAATGCGATACTATATATTACCATGGGTTAACATATGTACAACATGTCTACACAATATTCTCTCAGCATATATGTAGTTTTTATGGTGTATACGACATGGGTAGGGTACCAAAGATATTTTGTGTGTTAAACTATAGCTTGGAGAGCAAAGGAATATATAGATATGGTCGTGCGTTGAGAATAAGTTAAAAGAGAACCCAAAGCAACTTGCACTAATTTGAACTCAAAATAAAAATAAAAACAATAAATGGTGTGTTACTTTGGATATTCAAATCTCAAATGCATATCTTTTACAGGTGGGAAAAAGGAGGAAAACTTTTTACAACTCCAAGAATATATTCTCGGGGAAGGATTTGGATCCCCATAAAAGAGCTGGCCGCCATATCATTGTTTGGAGCTTAGGTTCTTATTCCTCAATCATTTAAAACTTCCGCAGTGTAATGATCAGTATCAAATCAAAAGGAACGCTCTTTATCATAATTATCACTGGCCCCGTGAGGGGATCAACCATTCGCAGATCCAGAAATATTAGTAAGTGGAGGTCAAATAATAAATATTTATTTTTGTATGGATTAAAATTACAAAAATATAATTTTTTTCATTAAATTTTAAAGATATAGGGTTAAAATATGAAATTCTTTGAAATTTGGGGGGGGGCCAAGGCCCCTTGCCCCCCGTCTCCGCCTCTGGGTCCAACCACTTATCCGTTGGGCCGATCGTTTTATTCTACAATTTAAAAATAAATAATATTAATACTATATGTACTTATTTTTTTCTGCTAAAAATATATAATTTTTACTATTATAATTATATTTCATTCATATTTGAAAGTCAAACATTTTATGAAAAAAAATTACCTTCCAAATTGACCATTTAAAAATAAAAAATTATTAAGACATGCACTTACGTAAGTTTCACCTCGCGAATATTATTTGATTGAGTAGCTTTATAATCTTTATTTGAATAAGTAACTTTATAATCTTACTTACTTTTATATAATATTTTTTGAAATACAAACATTAATTTGGGATAGACTAAAAAGGAAAACATGACGATTAATTTAGAATAGATAATATTTAAACCTTTTAAAGTCACAAATAATTCAAATTGCATAGCATAAGTAAATTATAATATATCAAATAACCTTTGAAATAAAAATAATTCTAACCGGGTTACTGAGTTTATTGTAGGGTCAAGAATTTCACTAACACGTGCTCGGCCATGTGCGCCCCGACCACGTACGCCAATGATTCATGAAGACTCCTAGTAAACAAAGGATTGTTCAAAGATATCACTTTTAGCGGCTGATTATCATCAAGGACAAGTTCGAACTTCTAGGGATAATTATTAATGGGGCTTAGGACTCACCTAATAAGCTTCCTTATAAATGTAAATTCACCCCACATGAATGGTGCATGCATAATGCCGAGCAGTACTATAACTCTGCTGACTTGAGTTCTTGAGTAATAAATAACAAACTCCGCACCCCATGGATATATGCACATTGCTGAACCATGTATATCTTGTGTTGTGTGTGTGATCTCATTAATTTCTGCCATTATTATTCTTGTTTGGCTCGTGTGTATTGAATATCACTAATGGTTGAAAAATACCACCTACAATTGGCGTCGTATGTGAGAACGATTTTAGTTCTTTGTCACTAGTCAATTTTTTGTGATGTCTCACTCACCTAACCAAGATCACCAAATTCTCGATAGTCAGGAGGGTCATCACCAGCTCAGTCATGGAGACCAGGAGGGTTACCATCTGGACTACGACAGTCATGACGATCGGGAGGGTCGTCACCCGTCTCATCCATCCCAGAGGGTTAGGTCAGATTGGCGACTATTAAAAGTTTTCTGATGCACGCTATCGTCCTCAGGAGGAAAGGATAGACGAGAGTGATGAGCGCTAACGATCTAACTAGATCTTAAGGTTTATTGATAACTATAAGAAACACCTTAGAGAGGAGAAGGCCGCCACCAGTTATCAGCAGGAGCAGAATGTTGTGTTCTAACGAGGTCTAGATAAGATGGAGAGAGAAGCTCAAAAAGAGAAGCGTAAGCATGCCCATAAATCGCGTACTTCTAGTCCTCAAGTGAATAGAGCTGTCAACCAAGGAAAGAGTGCCCCGCGATGGAAGGAAGATTCCCCTCTTAGGAGGACCCCAATATGAAGTTACCACTCTACCAGCGATGAGGAGATTTGTGACCTGATCAGAAGATAGGTGGACAAACACCCTGCTCATCAAGGAGCAAGTACGACCAAAGAGCTCGCTAGAAGAGCCTTGGTAAGCCAGGTGAAATTATCGTTCATCTTGGCTATTGAGGAGTTTGAACCTCCTAAGAAGTTCGCTGCTTTGCGGTTCAAAATTTACGATGGGAACGAATCCCATTGATCACGTCAAACAGTATCGCCAGGAGATGATGCTATGGAACAATAATAAGGGCTTGATGTGCTGAATATTTCCTTCCATCCTTGGAGATATTTCTCATAAGTGGTTTGAAAACCTTCCACACATGTCAATCTCATGTTTCAAGCAGCTCGTCGAGGCTTTTACGCCCAAATTTATCACCAGCACTACCCAACTTAAAAAAATGGATTCAGTTCTAATGCTGAAAATTAAGCTTCAGAAAACACTCCAAGTGTATGCCAAAAGATACTGGGAGCTGTACATAGATGACATGCTTATGAAGAGAATAAAGAAGGAGGATTGCCTTGCAGATCTAGCGATAAATTTTGAAGTTCCTCGCTATTACAGATGTGACACCCCGCCCAATTAAATAGCGGGTGATCAGTCCTTCATCCAATTAAAACGGGAATATCATCTGGTTCATTTTTAGCATCACTGTCGAAAATATTTTAAAATTTAACTAACCACCTAGTATTCAAAAAGTCGGTGCTAAATTTTATCTTTTTATTAAACAAAAACAAGTTAAATAATCACAATAACCAAACCATCCATACAATAAAATAATATGAACTAAACACTAGATAAATAACTAAAATAAAATGGTACCGAATAAGCTATCCTTTTTCAATATAATGATCCAACTAAACATCTAATGAAATTAAACTGAGTCCACCAATACAAAGTCTCATAAACTGAATAAAATAACTAGCTGGAGGGGCGACATGCCCATAAGAAATAACTGAACTGCATCCTACTCTAGGAATAAAGCAAGGTTCTAAAAGGCGCTAGGCGTGGTCGAGGCGTAGAGGTCAAGCCTCAAGCCTTAGGAGCCTAGGCGCGCCTAGGCGGAGCCTAGGCGTAAAAAGGCATTTTTCCTTTTTTTATTATTTTAATTATTCTAAGGCTAGTAATATAATAAAATAATACATACCTTGAATTTTGAAAATATATTCATATGTTTGGTAGCCATCTTTCTCATATTCATGCTCCATAACTAATATTTGTTAACTAATCCTTCGTTTTTTTTTTAAAAGTGTGCCTTAAGCCTTTTACCAAGAATAAGGCGTAATAAGGCGTGGGCGATGCGTTTCTCCCAAGCCTCAAGCCTAGGCGGGCCTAGGCGGAGCCTAGGCGGGCCTTTTAGAACACTGGAATAAAGTAACCGAAGCGACTAAGTCCAAATCTTGCAAGCATCCACCCGTGTTGCAGCTACGCATCCCTAGAACAGATCGTCAAGCTTGGTGTCCTTGTGGCTAGACACCTAATAGGTTTTGAAAATATTTTGCAAGTACGGGTCAGAGCCCAAGTAAAACCATTTGAAAATATATAGCAAGTATTTAAATTGCAGTTTAAATGAATAATTATTAGATACACATGTTAGGCCGCGTACACTCTCTTGAGTTCCCCACCTCTCATCTATAGTGCGCACCTAACATTTTCTACTAAACCCACCTAGTCAAGCTACCTAATATAACTAGGTCTTAAGCATCTAACTAACCACAAACCAGTCTAGATCTCCCATACTGCCCATACTAAAGGCTACAATATACCCTTAATTATCATTAAGCCTTTAGTAGAGTTTCTCATTAACTTACCTGGTACCGCCCATACAGTACGTTACCGAACAACTAATAATTAACATTACTCTTACGTTATTAATGTTATCCTTATGTTAAATTCTCATACTTACTTTATCTTTAGATTTGCACTACCTATATTTTCTACTATTTACACTTAAGTAGATTAAGCATTGTTTATATATATATATATATATATATATATATATATATATATATATATATATATATATATATATATATATATATGCACACTCGCGTACTCTGCTATCAATTCAAGTACCTCTCGTACCTAATCATGGACTATCGGTTCGAAATGCCTCCTCGAACCATCCATCAAATCACACATATTGGAGGCGAACATAACACCAAGTCTTTGGGGCTGCGCACATACCTATCGTACCCAAATGACTTACTGACATCACTATTTATCTCATATAGTTATCCAATATCAGTTCTATGCTCTGGGGCACAAATCCAGACCTCACTAGAATCGTCAAGGTGGGATCGTCCACTGCGTGGGACCTCCGTGATAGCAGGTAGCGTAGGTATGTTAACATACACAAAGGCATGTAATAGGCATACATATAACCTAACCATATGTATATTCATTATAAGCACACACACGATTTATAATAATAAATCCGTATAGGTACACTCTCATCCTATAATTATAACTCGTACGTAGCATTTATCTCTCGAATACTCACCATACAATTTATTCACATTTATACTTCTCAATTATATTTATCCGAGCATTATTATCTACTCGAAGGGCCCCTAGTTACCCCTTATATTAATTCAGTAGTTAATACACCCATACCCTACTGGTTATAGCCTTGGGTCATGGATCACTCTTCCTGAAGCCTAAATTCCAAATTCTAGATTTGTAACACTCCATTTACTATTATCGGTTTAAAGTTCCAATCTTACTCAAATTCAGATCTAATCAAGTCTTGAACATACCATGTTCCTTATAATTCATCCCAAGAGGAAATAACATCAAAAAGTAAAACTGGCCAATTCTGGACAGCCGAATCAATTTGTCCAGGAGGTTGAATCGATTCGCCTCTGGACCAAATTGATTCAAAATGTAGCATGTCTCTTCTTCTTCGTTTTTGCGATTTTATCCATTTTTACTCCCATAAACCTTCATGAAAACATCCCAGCTCTAAACCAAACTTAACCAAACTTCATATAGGATCATTTTAATAGTTCCTAACAAATTATATCATTAAATACTCAACAAAAACGAATCATACAAGATTTAATCTTCACAAATCATAAAAACCCAGTTTCTCATGTTCTTCACATCTTTGAATCAAGAACCCAGATTTCTTTATTATGAATAATCCTAAACCCTTTGATTTTGTGTCACTAACACAAAGAAATATAACTACATGCGATCCTACTTCAATTCATATATTACACCCACCCAAATTCATATTAAATCTTCCATTAATATGTAAATCAAACCCCATTCTACATGGGTATTATAACATGCTTAAAATGAACGTAAGATAAACACTTGACTTGGTTTATGTGATCTGATTTGGTGATTTTGTGTTGGTTTGATTGTCTTCACTTCCAATCCTTCCTCTAAAGTTGTTTGTGGTGCAAGAATCACTTGAATCTCTAAAGAACCCTTCCTTAAACTTCAATAATGGCCTCTCCTTCTTCTCCAATGTCCTCTCTTGATTTTCTAACTTCTATACCCTAGTCTCTCCCATATATATGCTGATAAAGATGTTGAAAATTCGTAGGTATCTTTACCCTATATTACCAAATGACTAAAATGCCCTCATACGGTGCTGGTTTGGCCTAAAATTATCATGGGACCCAAACTATACCCCCGGGTATACTATTTCGACTATTTCGACCCTTTCGGATTCAATCGTGACCTCTAAATCATCAGCCGAGTTACTTTATACAATCCTCTTATTTCTATCTCAAAATACGACACACATGAAATTAAAATAGATGTAACACCCCGCCTAATTAAATACCGGGTGGCCAGTCCCATACCAAATTAAAACAGAATATACAGTTGGCTCATTCTTAGCATCACTGTCGAAAATATTTACAACTCACCCAATGCCCAATTAAGTTGGTGTTAAAAAAAAACTTTCCAAATTTTAATTCAACAAAATCCATTTTTAGTTTAAGAATAACACTACACATTTTATTCTACAACACTGATAACACAATAAATAACATAAAAGAATTTAAATGCAATTGGATTAAACATTCCCCAATAATATAAATCCATTACAATAATCCCAACAATGTTAAATGTATTAAAAAGTCCCGAATACAATAGTATTTAACCCCGATAGAAAAAGATAACTGAATCCTTTGGGCGACATGCCCTAACTGAGAATACTGTGAATCAAAAGATGAAAGGCGTCTAAGCAAAAACTCCATAGCTCCATAGTTCAACATAATCCGCTAAGGTTGGCGTCCCTGTTGCTGGACACCTGATATAGAAGATACAATAAAAAAGAAAATATGCAAGGAAACGGGTCAGAGCCCGAATGTGTAGATGATTTTTAAAACAACAAGTATTTAACAAGTGCAATAAAGCATTTATTATGTACATGTTAGATCCAACTCTCACTTGCTATTCTCACCTCTCAACTAGAGTGCACACTTAACGTTTCCTATTAACTTCCTAGTTAATGGTTCCTCTTTCCCAGTTTCCATATTATAATTCCATTCCCATATCATAATCCCCATATGTCCCATACCATACGTCACATTATTATTCATTTACATTTCTCATTTATATGAATCGTTTCTCATTAACATGAATTAAGCTTTTCAATTCTATAAGAATAAGCATTCATTAACCGTTATCTACAATTATCACCGTAGATAGAGTTAACCCCAATATATATCCATTCAATCATTTATTTCATTATATATATATTCATATATAGTACAGCACCCCGAGTCACAGCTGCGGTGCAATGCATTACTCTGCTATCATGTCCCATCATCACAGGTCGCCGAATAGGGGACTAAAGGTTCGGTCAGGATTCCTCGAACCACAAACATCAACAAATAAATTGGAGGCAAACATAGTTCTCGTATCCATGGGTCACGCACATACCTACGTACCCACAGTCAGCGGACTTATCAACTCCCCGATAAGTCTTTCATAGACCTATGTTCTCGAGCGACAAATCAAAGATCCCATGGATTCATCAGGATATGACTGCCCTCACGCACAAACCTCCCACCGATATCAAGTAAGCTAGGTATGTCATACACATAGATCATCAATCAATCAAATAGGTATTATCATACCTATAATATAATATCAATAAGGTAATATCACTACCCTAAGATATTTCCCATACGTATCATTATATCTCTTTTAAATTCCACGTATCATATCTTTACTTCATAATTTAATTATCCTCGCATCCTATAACATATCTCCACTCCCGACGTCGTTAAGGTTCATGCGCGGAGCGTCTCGCAAAGCGAAATCCAAACAAGGAACCCCTCCAATACACTACTACTTAACTTTGTCGATCGAGGAGGTCCGACAACTTCAACTATGTGATCGGGATAACCTCATACCTTCTTTCAACCAAATGTGTTCTAAACTCCCATCTCTATCCAGGAGACAAACCATTACGCTCTTGTATTACACTCCGTCCTTGCGAAATCAATAATGAGCTTAAACTCAGTCCTTGATGTTCAAATAATAACCCTAAGGCTACCCTCTCTCAATACACAAGATTCAAATAGGATTTTCCTCAACATATATTCAGTAAGAAGTCACTAATATCCTACTGGTCCATAGCATTATTTCTCCCGAACTACTACAAGTTTAATTCCTTCTTTTAATTAAGGTTAAAACCGATAGTTTCAAATCTCTTAAAAATACATCTTCTTTCACTTAGGATTAAACCCTCTTGTAAACTTAAGGATACCCAGGTGTTATATTAAATCATCCCTACTGGTCCTATCTTTAATCCTCATACATCTTCATTTGGAATTTAACAAATGAATCTAGCAACCGAAATTCCATTCAATATAATTTTCATCATTTTAATCACTTGAATCCAAATCAAATTAATTCAAATCTTATCAAGGGTTTACTGATATTTTCTAAGTCCCATAATATTCAATTAATAATCACCAAAGATCCGTAAAAGGTTTGGGATAAGAATCAACATTTAAAAAGAAACAACTTTACATATTCTGGGGAGGTCGATCAATCGAAGGCAGGGGTCGATCGATCGATCCCTCAGGTCCAAGCCTGGTTTTCTGCATTTTCTGTAACTACGGGTTTAGCAACTTATGATCATTTAAACCTTCATCTAAACATCCCAAATGACTTATAATCTTTACTACATAATATATCAACATATATGAACGATTTCCAATACTCTAAACATACTAGAATCATCAAGGGATTGGATTAAAAAGCATGTTTATCTCCTCATTTTCCAGAAAATCATCAACATATTAACTTCAAGAACACTTCAATGGTTTTCAGATTTTTCTTCCATAGATATATGATTATTTCGTGATTATTTTCATTCTACAACATGAGTTTAATTCCTATATCATTTCAGTTTCTAGAAATCCATTTAATCACTCCATTATTTCTTCCAAACATGAATAATCTTCTCTTTTCATAACTATTCTAACATGGACAATATACGAACTTAAATTTCCATTATCAAACACTTGCCTTTACTGAAGGTCTGATCCTTTGGTGTAGTATATCTCAGTTGGTTTTCCCTTCTCCGGTCAAACTCCGGTGGTGGTTTGTGGTGGTGAACCTTGGTTCTTGTTCTTCTCCTTCCCAAGTAGGCTTTTTCCTTCCCAAGCACCCTTTCACTCTCTCTAGGAAGATGACTTCTCTACTTTGTGAAGAGGAGATGTATAACCCACGTACACTTAATCTACCAATACTTACAATAGGACAAAACCCGAAATCACTATTCACCCCTTAGAAAAATGACCAAAATGCCCTTTTGGGTTGTCTATTCATTTCCAAATGACCCGAGACTCAAAATTAACATCCAAATAGACTTTTCTGACTATTCCGAACCTTACGGACGCAACGACGCAGTCGAAATGACTATAAGATCGATAGAAAATAAATTTCCTTTTTAATTTAATAAATTAGTCCCGACACGTCCCATACCGCGTCTGACTAAAAATATAAATTACTGAATTTATATCAAACCGTCATATCAATGACATCACATTCATATATTACCTAAATATCTTTAAGTAATATTCAGAATAATCCATTTTAATAACCACAGTCCGGATAAAACCCGAATGAATTAATTAATAATAAAATCCAATTAATCCATTAATTTAAAATATAACCCATTTTAAAAGTCATTTAAAATTACGGGGTATTACATACTTCCCCCATTACAACAGAATTTCGTCCCGAAATTGAGGAATATAAATCATACTGGTAAGGTCAACTCCGAGTATAAATCTCACATCGCAATAAATCTAAGACGTACCCCCCATACAGTACACTAACGAAAATCCCTATCGATGTTATACGCCAAGCCTCACCGTATAGTTTCAACTGAATCGAATTTAAACTTTACCTAACCTTCCCTATACCGTCCTCGTGACAAACTTTGGGAAAACTGAGCCTCACACATTGAACAAATAAATCCTGAAGTTCCAACTACTTAACTTTTCACAATTATGAAAACTACTACCATTTAACCATCCAGGGCGCCCATACACCCTCTCGTACCGCTTTAAATATTAAAATTTTCGCAAAGGTTATAAACTCGTTTCCCAAAGACCTAACTTATTTTGACTCCCAACGGTTATTAGTTTCGTACGTGGGGTGTCTCGAAAGCGAAATCCAAACAAGGAACCACCCCGATACACTACTTCCTAAAGTAGTCGGTCATCGAAACTCCTAAGGTCCTTAGTCAATAATATATAAAAATTTGGTTTATAAAAAAAAATATCAGGTTTATCAATTTAAAACAAAAATTTGGTTTTATCGATTTCAAATAGAGTCTACGCATCTACTCTCTTATAGAAGACAAGATGCAGGATAGTAGTAGTACATACGCTCTCATATACCACAAGTCAATGCACGCCGATAGTCAAATCACGCTCGGACATGCCCAAGGTAAGTAATCCCATGATAAAAAATCAAACCCACGTGATAACATGTAATGTAAAGGTGTCCCACACCCCTCAGTGAGTCTACGTAAATAACAGTGCTATAGGCTAAGTTTAGCAACCCTTTTTCCCACACAATAATAATCGCCACAAAATTCAATGAACGCCTCAAAATTCCTTAGATAGAAAACATACCCTCATTCACGGGTGGTTGTTGATTTGCTGCCTGATGGACGTTATATACGTGCCCGTACTGACCCTGCTGCGCGGGTGCTGCTGGAATGGGAGGCAATGCTAGCACCGGAGCTGGAGCTGGAAGAGCAGCTGGTGGAAACACTGGTACCTGCGGCTCCTGTCGAGCATGTTGTTGCTGAGGGAATTTGTCTTTCTGAGGACAATCTTGACGTTTATGGCCATACTTGCAACACACGAAACATTTTCCCATAAACTTTCCACCACCTTGCCCCTGTTGACCCCGAACCTGCTGGCCATTACCTCCCTTCCCTTGGCCCTGATGAGCCTGTCTCTGGCCCTGATGGCCCTGTTGTCCTTACCCAATACCTCTATCCTCAAATCAAGAATCTTTAGATCGCAAACGCTTAGCATAGTCCCCTGTCTGGAACCCTGCTCACCCTGACGCTGATGACTCTGCCCTGACTGAGTCCCACTAAAACTGCCCCCAGTAGTCTTGCCTTGCAAGCTTGACCCAAACCCCCGCTTGACACCCTGATTATGAAAGCGGTTATCCTGGCAGTGGAGCATTGCAGCATTAAGAACATCTTCATACGTACCAAGTGTAAGATTCCCCAATAAATGTTGGCGAATCTTATAGTTCAACCCATCACTGAACATTAGAATTCTCCTCTCCTCAGTGGGTACTTCAGCTGGTACCAAATTAGTTAATCTCGTAAATTCTTCCTCATATTCCGCCACCGTTTTCTCTCCCTGATTTAAATCAAGTAGTTTCCGCCTCATCTCTGTCTGGATGGCGGAAGGAAAATACTTCCCATCAAACCGTATCCAAAAGTCTTGGATAGTCATTATGTCCCTCTCCTCCATAGTGGTCGTAGCCTCCCACCATTTCAAGGCTGCCCCTACTAGCTTGAATGTGGATAGTATTTGACTTTGAACCTCAGTGCATTCGATCATTCTCAAGTGCCGTTGGATATCTTTCTTCCATTGGCTAGCAGTCACAACATCTGATCCTCCCTGAAACTCAGGTGGGTGCGCTTTCTGAAAGGCATCCCTCGCTCGTTCCCATGCAGTAGGAAAAACTTGCCCTTGCACGGGTGGCATAACCGGTGCCGGTGCAGGAGCCTACTGAACAGCAGCTACAGCAGCATTGACTGCCTGAGCGATAATTGTAGCAACTTCGGCTGCAGTCATCGTACCCTGAGCTGGGGCAGGCTGAGGTGCACGTCGAGGAGGCATCTGAAACGAGAGAACACTATCAGTATTTGATATCTCAAAATAGATGAAGATCGTAGGTGTAAATAGAAAAGCAATAATCCTACTCATAGGGCTCTACATCAAAGAACACTAAGCTAAAGACACAATAAGCCGTACAGATCCTAAAGGATACTGGAACCTGATGGTCTGATACCACTAGTAACACCCCGCCTAATTAAATACCGGGTGGCCAGTCCCATACCAAATTAAAACAGAATATATAGTTGGCTCATTCTTAGCATCACTGTCGAAAACATTTACAACTCACCCAATACCCAATTAAGCCGGTGTTAAAAAAAAACTTTCCAAATTTTAATTCAACAAAATCCATTTTTAGTTTAAGAATAACACTACACATTTTATTCTACAACACTGATAACACAATAAATAACACAAAAGAATTTGAATGCAATTGGAATAAACATTCCCAAATAATATAAATCCATTACAATAATCCCAACAATGTTAAATGTATTAAAAAGTCCCGAATACAATAGTATTTAACCCCAATAGAAAAAGATAACTGAATCCTTTGGGCGACATGCCCTAACTGAGAATACTGTGAATCAAAAGATGAAAGGCGTCTAAGCAAAAACTCCATAGCTCCATAGTTCAACATAATCCGCTAAGGTTGGCGTCCCTGTTGCTGGACACCTGATATAGAAGATACAATAGAAAAGAAAATATGCAAGGAAACGGGTCAGAGCCCAAATGTGTAGATGATTTTTAAAACAGCAAGTATTTAACAAGTGCAATAAAGCATTTATTATGTACATGTTAGATCCAACTCTCACTTGCTATTCTCACCTCTCAACTAGAGTGCACACTTAACGTTTCCTATTAACTTCCTAGTTAATGGTTCCTCTTTCCCAGTTTCCATATTATAATTCCATTCCCATATCATAATCCCCGTATGTCCCATACCATACGTCACATTATTATTCATTTACATTTTTCATTTATATGAATCGTTTCTCATTAACATGACTTAAGCTTTTCAATTCTATAAGCATAAGCATTCATTAACCGTTATCTACAATTATCACCGTAGATAGAGTTAACCCCAATATATATCCATTCAATCATTTATTTCATTATATATATATTCATATATAACACAGCACCCCGAGTCACAGCTGCGGTGCAATGCATTACTCTGCTATCATGTCCCATCATCACAGGTCGCCGAATAAGGGACTAAAGGTTCGATCAGGATTCCTCGAACCACAAACATCAACAAATAAATTGGAGGCAAACATAGTTCTCGTATCCATGGGTCACGCACATACCTACGTACCCACAGTCAGCGGACTTATCAACTCGCCGATAAGTCTTTCATAGACCTATGTTCTCGAGCGACAAATCAAAGATCCCATGGATTCATCAGGATATGACTTCCCTCACGCACAAACCTCCCACCGATAGCAAGTAAGCTAGGTATGTCATACACATAAATCATCAATCAATCAAATAGGTATTATCATACCTATAATATAATATCAATAAGGTAATATCACTACCCTAAGATATTTCCCATACGTATCATTATATCTCTTTTAAATTCCACGTATCATATCTTTATTTCATAATTTAATTATCCTCGCATCCTATAACATCTCTCCACTCCTGACGTCGTTAAGGTTCATGCGCGGAGCGTCTCGCAAAGCGAAATCCAAACAAAGAATCCCTCCAATACACTACTACTTAACTTTGTCGATCGAGGAGGTCCGAAAACTTCAACTATGCGATCGGGATAACCTCATACCTTCTTTCAACCAAATATGTTCTAAACTCCCATCTCTATCCAGGAGACATACCACTACGCTCTTGTATTACACTCCGTCCTTGCGAAATCAATAATGAGCTTAAACTCAGTCCTTGATGTTCAAATTGTAACCCTAAGGCTACCCTCTCTCAATACACAAGATTCAAATAGGATTTTCCTCAACATATATTCAGTAAGAAGTCACTAATATCCTACTGGTCCAAAGCATTATTTCTCCCAAACTACTACGAGTTTAATTCCTCCTTTTAATTAAGGTTAAAATCGATAGTTTCAAATCTCTTAAAAACACATCTTCTTTCACTTAGGATTAAACCCTCTTGTAAACTTAAGGATACCCAGGTGTTATATTAAATCATCCCTACTGGTCCTATCTTTAATCCTCATACATCTCCATTTGGAATTTAACAAATGAATCTAGCAACCGAAATTCCATTCAATATAATTTTCATCATTTTAATCACTTGAATCCAAATCAAATTAATTCAAATCTTATCAAGGGTTTACTGATATTTTCTAAGTCCCATAATATTCAATTAATAATCACCAAAGATCCGTAAAAGGTTTGGGATAAGAATCAACATTTAAAAAGAAACAACTTTACATATTCTGGGGAGGTCGATCGATCGAAGGCAGGGGTCGATCGATCGATCCCTCAGGTCCAAGCCTAGTTTTCTGCATTTTCTGCAACTACGGGTTTAGTTACTTATGATCATTTAAACCTTCATCTAAACACCCAAATGACTTATAATCTTTACTACATGATATATCAACATATATGAACGATTTCCAATACTCTAAACATCCTAGAATCATCAAGGGATTGGATTAAAAAGCATGTTTATCTCCTCATTTTCCAAAAAATCATCAACATATTAACTTCAAGAACACTTCAATGGTTTTATGATTTTTCTTCCATAGATATATGATTATTTTCGTCCTACAACATGAGTTTAATTCCTATATCATTTCAGTTTCTAGAAATCCATTTAATCACTCCATTATTTCTTCCAAACATGAATAATCTTCTCTTTTCATAACTATTCTAACATGGACAATATACGAACTTAAATTGCCATTATCAAACACTTGCCTTTACTGAAGGTCTGATCCTTTGGTGTAGTATATCTCAGTTGGTTGTCCCTGCTCCGGTCAAACTCCGGTGGTGGTTTGTGGTGGTGAACCTTGGTTCTTGTTCTTCTCCTTCCCAAGTAGGCTTTTCCCTTCCCAAGCACCCTTTCACTCTCTCTAGGAAGATGACTTCTCTACTTTGTGAAGAGGAGATGTATAACCCACGTACACTTAATCTACCAATACTTATAATAGGAAAAAACCCGAAATCACTATTCACCCCTAGAAAAATGACCAAAATGCCCTTTTGGGTTGTCTATTCATTTCCAAATGACCCGAGACTCAAAATTAACATCCAAATAGACTTTTTTGACTATTCCGAACCTTCCGGACGCAACGACGCAGTCGAAATGACTATAAGGCCGATTGAAAATAAATTTCCTTTTTAATTTAATAAATTAGTCCCGACACGTCCCATATCGCGTCTGACTAAAAATACAAATTACTGAATTTATATCAAACCGTCATATCAATGACATCACATTCATATATTACCTAAATATCTTTAAGTAATATTCAGAATCATCCATTTTAAGAACCACAGTCCGGATAAAACCCGAATGAATTAATTAATAATAAAATCCAATTATTCCATTAATTTAAAATATAACCCATTTTAAAAGTCATTTAAAATTACGGGGTATTAAAATAGACCGAATTAATTTAAATTCTAAATCACCAAATTAATTATTTCTTCGAATTAAATAGATCCCAAATCACCGATTTAAATATATGCTAAATCACCAGTTTAATAAATCCTACATCCTCAGAAATATAGGGTGTTACAACAGAATTAGGCTTAATACAACCAAGTGCTCCTTTGGGGTATAGTTGGGCATATTCACAGCACTTAACATGTTCATATCAAGATCTTCGGAGAAGTTTCGGCCTTTATTTTAGGTATTGAGGAAATAAAAGAAGTAGATATGGAAAATGAATGTACCCAAATATAATTAGCAAGATAAACACTTGCCTTAATGTGAAAGTCTAATTTCTGCAGAATAGGTGATAAGATTGGTGTTCTCCTCCTCCCGATCTACAATTCGCTATTGATGGTGGTGCAAAAAGGTGGTTCTTGGCCTTGAAACCCTAGGAATGACTCTCATTCTTCCTCCTGTGACTCTCCCTTGGTTTGGCAATTGATAACCCTCATCTCCTTTACGTTTTTTTCGATATAATCCTCTTATTTTCGTGGGCTTATTTTCTCCAAAATTTCAAAAGACCAAAATACACCTCCGGGGTGCCGGTTTGGCCTAAAAGTGCCTCGGGACCTAAACTAAACCCACGGGTAGACTTTTCTGACTATCTTGGTCCTTCTGAACACACTGGCGCACTCAAAATGACCATATGAAATATCAAAATTAAAATTATATAATAATTTTTAAATTAAGTCTCAACACGATTGACACGCGTGTCTCGATTAAATTTATCGTAACTGCCATATTTCTCACTCACGACAATTATAATATTTTTTTATCATTATTATTACTCATTCACTAAGTAATATTCAATATAAATAAATATTAACCCTTATCTTTCTAATTAGTATTTATTTTATCTGATTAATTTCCCAATATAATTTAATTAATCCCAATTAATTCCCAATAGAAAAATCAATAAAATTACGGGGTGTTACATACTTCCCCCTAATAACGGAATTTCATCCCAAAATTGAAAAAGGAAATACCTGGTATGAATAACTCTCGATACTTTTTGTGCATCTCATCATCGCGCTCCCAAGTGGACTCATCGACATTATGATGCCACCACTGAACCCGTACGAGTGGAACTACCTTCTACCTCAGTCTCCTCTCACTTTGGTCTAAGATAGCAACTGACTTCTCCTCATATGAAATATCGGGATGCAAATAAATATCCTCCAAATCAATGTGCGTATGAGCCAACTCATCTCGAAGATATCGCCTTAGTGAAGAAATATGAAATACATCATGACTCCGATGCAAGTTCTCCGCCAACCCAAGTTTGTATGCAACGGGACCAATCCGCTCAATGGCAGGGAATAGCCCTATGTATCTCGGTAACAACTTTCCTTTCTTCCCGAACCTCATTATCCCCTTCATAAGAGATACACGTAGCAACACCTGATCCCCCACATTAAACTCCAGGAAGTATTGCTTAGCATCCACATAACTATTTTTTCGATCCTGGGCTATACATATATGACTCTGAATCAACTCAATCTTAGCCTACGTATCCTGAATCAACTTCGGTCTGAGAAGCTTGTTGTCCCCCACCTCCAACCAACAAGTGGGAGAACGTTAAGGTCTACTATACAACGCCTCAAATGGTTCCATGCCAATCGTGAAATGGTATAAGTTATTATATGTGAACTCCACCAGTGGAAGATACTACTCCCAACCTCCCTCAAAATTAAGGATTCACATTCGTAGCATATCTTCCAACATCTGATTAGTCCTCTCCATTTGTCCGTCCGTCTGTGGGTGATAAGCCATACTCAACCGCAACTTGGTACTTATAGCCTCCTGGAAACTCTCCCAAAATCGAGACACAAAAATCTTGTTCCTGTAGGTCGCAATATCTAATGACACCCCATGCAATCTTGGTATCTCAACAATGAAAGTATGGGCATACTGTCCCGTAGTATAATCTGTTCGAATTGGAAGGAAGTGAGATACCTTAGTCAACCGATCCACTAGCACCCATATGGAATCGTGACCTCACTGTGAAGTAGGTAACCCAGTAATAAAATCCATGCAAATGCTCTCCCATTTTCACATTGGGATCTCTAACTGTTGTAGAAAACCTTTTGGTTTTTGATGGTCCACTTTCACCAACTGGCAAGAGGTGCACCTCGAAACAAACTCGACGACGTCTCTCTTCATCCCACTCCACCAGTACTGCTGTCTCATGTCTTGGTACATTTTATCCCCTCCAGGATGTATCGCAAATTGGGACTCGTGTTACTTTGCCATCACTGCCTGCCATAATTTCTCCCCTCTAGGACAACCAATCTTTATTTGAATTGTAAACCTCCCTCTGAACTCACGGAATACAACTCTGCTCCTTCGAATAAGAGTTGTCTGATCCGCTCCTAACAAAAAGAATCTGCTGCTTTTGCCTCTACCACCCTTGTGATAATCTGGGGGTGACGGTCATGACTGACATGAATGATTGGACAACTGAAACCTGATGTCCCAACTCCTTCCATTTTTCCTTCTAAACTTCAGCTACATCCCCTATTGGCCTACGTCTCAACGCGTCTGCCACCACGTTATCCTTTCTCGAGTGATACTGGATGTCAAACTGATAATCTCTCACAAATTTAAGCCACATGCACTGACGTATATTCAACTCTCTCTGAGTGAACAAGTACTGCAGTGACTTATGATCTGTGAACAGGTAATATCTTTCTCCCAGCAAATAGTGTCTATAAATTTATAACACAAACATGACTGCTGCTAACTCCAATTCATGGGTGGGTAATTCCTCTCATGAGACTTAAGCTTGCGGGAAGCATCCTGATCCTCCTGCTTTAGCACACCCCCAAGTCCCTATAGGGACGCGTTATTGAAAACAAGATACTCTACTCCTGCCCTGGTAAGTGTGAGTATGGTTGCTGAAGTCAACTTGTCCTTCAGCTCATCAAAAGTTAACTAACAAGCATTATCCCAAACAAACGGTACACCTTTACGGGTCAACTTAGTCAATGGATCCGCAATCTTCGACAACAACCTAATAAAGCGTCTGTAGTACCTGGCTAAGCCTAAGAAAATGCGTGCCTCCATCGATGTCGTGGGCTATCCCCACTCCCTCACCGCTGACACCTTACTTGGGTCCACCGATATCCCCATCTCAGAAATGATATGCCCCCAAAATTGTACCTCATGTAGTTAGATGCCGCATGTTTCAAACTTTTCATATAACAGATGCTCAAGTAGTGTCTGTAAGACCCGACGTAAATGCTCGACATGCTCCTCCTTGGTCCAGGTATAAATCAGAATATCATCGATGAAGACGATAACAAACTGATCCAAGAACTCTCTGAACACCCTATTCATTAAGTCCATAAATATAGCTGGCACATTGGTTAGCCCAAATGGCATAACTCGAATCTCGTAAGACCCATATCTTGTTAAGAAGGTAGTTTTAGACATGTCCTGCTCTCGAATGCACAACTGGTGATAAACATATCTCAAATCTATCTTACAGAAGTAGGCGACTGCTCTCAACTGATCGAATAAGTCATTGATTCATGGCAATGGATACTTATTCCGTATCATGAGTTTATTCAACTACCGATAATCCACACACAAGCATAAAGACCCAGCTCCCTTCTTTAAAAATAGTACTGGGCACCCCAAGGTGACGTACTACGACGTATAAAACCCTTCCCCAACAGCTGTTCAATATGATCCCTTAACTCCCTAATCTCTATAGGAGCCATACGATACGGTTAATGAGCTATTGGAAGAGTGCCTGATGCCAAGTCAATGACAAACTCAATCTCTCTACTAGGGGCAATCCCGGTATCTCCTGAAACACATCGGCAAACTCATATACGTCTAGGATCGAATCAATGGAAATCACCACCACCTGAGAGGTCTCCTCATTTATGTAGTACAAATGAGTGGACGATCCTCCCTCAGAACGAGGCATCACCACTAAGAACATCTCCTGGATGGGGATTGCAAACACTATGCTCCTACTATAGCTATCAATCATGGATCTATACTCATCTAGCCAATCCATGCCTATGATGGAGTCGTAATCTGACATTTCTAATAAATCACATCAACAGGCAAAATTAATCTCCCAATATCTATACTCATACCTCGACATATAAAGAAAATCAGTGTCCCTCTACCCAGTAGTGAGTCTACACATGCAACTGTACTATCTGCCATCTCTAATAACCCTATGGCTTGTGAAAATCTAGTAGCTATGAATGAGTGTGAAGCCCCGGTGTCAAAGAAAATGCACCCCAAAGTCCCATGAATAAGAAACATACCCTCAACAACGGGTGGAATCTGTGGTGATGCACCCTGGTGGACGTGATGCACGCGCCCATACTGTAACTCCCCCTGCTAGGGTGGGGCTGCTAGAATAGCTGGTACTATAGGTAAGGCTAGTACGAGTGCTGGTGTTGGGAGGGAAGTGGGGAAAATAGGTCTCTAAGGCTCCTGGAGGGTTCCCTGCTGTTGCTGACCCTTGCCCTTATAAAGGCAATCCTATCACTTATGACCAGTCTTGCCATAAATGAATCAACCTAGTTGTCCATTACCACCCCTACCCTAGCCTTTCTTGCCCTGATGAAATCCATGTTGGCCCGGCTGGCCCTCATGGCCTTTCCTGAAGCCATCCTGTCCCTATCGATAATCCCCTGAACAAAATTGATTAGCAGCATCCCCCTGGTGGGGACCCTTCACACTCTGCCTCTACTGACCCTGAGTCGACTGTGCCCCACCAGCACTGCTACCCCCAGTCCTGCCTTGATAGCTAGACTCTTTTGCTCATTTTCTCCCCTTAACATGGAAGCAATGGTCCTAACAATGTGATAAAGCAACATTCAACACCTCAGTATATGTCTTCAAAGTGATATTACCCAACAGATGCTATCAGATCCTCCAAGTAAGACCATTCATAAATAACTGTATCCTCTTTTCCTCTGTAGGTACCTCTCCTGGCATGAAGTTAGCTAATCTAGTGAATAATACTCAGCCACTGTCTTCCCCTCATGGGTGAGATCTAATAGTTTCTGCCTCATCTCTGTCTGGATGGCGGATGGAAAGTATATGCTGTCAAACTGCTCTCAGAACTCCTGTATCGTCATACTGTCTCTCTCCTCCGCAGTGTTAACAGACTCCCACCAGTGTAATGCACCCCAACTAGCTTAAAAGTAGCTAGAATCTGCCTGTGAACGTCTATGCACTTGTACATCCTCAAATGCCTCTAGATGTCTTTCTTCCATTGGCTAGCAACCACCACATCTAAACTCCCCTGAAACTCGGGAGGGTGTGCCTTCTGAAAGGCATCTCTAACTCACTCCCAAGCAGAAGGGAATGCATGCATCTAAGCTGGTGACATAACCTGTGCTTAGGGTGGTGCCTTCTGTGCAACTATAGCCAATGTTGCATTAATTGCCTGGCAACCTCTACAGCATTCATGGTGCCCTGGGCCAGAGCTGGATGAGGCTCTGGCTGTGCCTCTGGGGTGGCTCGTGCTGCATGTCGAGGAGGCACTTGAAACGAGAATTTTTTTTCCATTAGTTCACAATTCAATATGTCTTAAAATAGCTGAAGACATAAACGCGAAATAAAGAATACAACAATCCAAATAATAGGGCTTTATATCAAAGAACACTACGCTGAAAATCGTAGCAACCCGCAAAGATCCTAAAAACACTAGAACCTGATGTTTTGATACCTTTTGTGACACCTAGCCTATTCTAATCCTCGGTGATCAGTCCATTATTAAATTAAACAGGAATTATTAATGGTGTCATTCTTAGCATCATTGTCAAATTTCAATTAATTACTAATACCCTAATAGCCCAGTGTCAAAATTTTCATCTTAATTATTATCATGCAATAAATAAATCGAAAGAAATAGATCATTCACCATTTCCATGAACATAATAATGAATACAACGAATATGACATATGTAAATAACCGAGTTTGGAATAACACTCAAGAGAAAATCTAAATACAGTCACCCATGAGTAAAGTCTAAATTAATACTAGAAAAAAAGGGGAATACAAAGTCTCTGAAAATCGTATCCAACTATGATTGGGCGACATGCCCGACTAAGATAAATAAAGATAGAAATGAACTGAATAAAAGTGGAGGCGTCTAATAGCAAGGTCATGCAACATCCACAACAGTTGCAGCACGTCAAATATAAAAACTCATATGCCTGGCATCCCTATGGCTGGGCACCTCCCGTGATAGCAAGTAGCCTAGGTATGATTGCACATACAAATCAAATATTAAGTATACACCCCCACCCCTATATATATATATATATATAATGTTGTTATAGGTATGAACCTAACCTATATCATATGCCTCATGCGTAGTATTGTATCTCTCGAATATTCTGCATAATGCAATACTTCTCATACTAAATACCCGAGGGATTCTCAATATCAAATAGTTGCTAAGTGTTCCTTTAGTAAATTCAGTAGGCAATCCCACTCAAGTTCTACTGGTCTTGGTCCTACATTCCCCTAATTTACCATAATGAGAAATCAATATCCGAATAAGCTTTAATAACTCGTTAAGATAAATCAATTATTAGTCTGAAACCCTCCTCGTGCGACCAATCTCAAACCCAAATTAGCCTACTGGTAATTAGAATATCCCTAAATAGAATCTTACTATTAATTCAAGGGTCAAACCAAACATTTTTTGTGAGTTCTATGTAAAAAGGGGAAAAATAATGCAATTATGGAAAACCTAATCAATTTGGCCTTGGTCCGAATCGATTCTCTTTTCGAATCTATTCAACCAAGGAGCCGAATCGATTCACCTGTAACAGGTCTCTTAATCATCACTAATAGCAGTTACGGGATTCACCATTTTTAACCTTAAAACCTCCATTGATTCATTCCCAATCTCCAAATCAAGCATACTAAACATTACACTAACATATATACATGATTTCTAATGTATTGAAATCATTAAATCCTCGAAGAACATCTTTAAATTTAATTAATTCAAGATTAATTCTCTAACGACCCTAGTTTATCATTTTTGTCCAAGAACTTCCATATAACTCTCGATTTCTTCATAATTTCATGAAACTACATCATCAATTCATTATTCAAGCATAAGGGATTAAGTTTATCACAATTTCTTACCCAAGAACATGATTTATATCTTCCAAATTTGGCTAAAATTCATGAAATCATGAAATTAATCATCCTACTCTAACATGGATGATATATCAAAACATAATTAGCAAGATAAACACTTACCTTAATGTGAAAGTCTGATTTCTATAGAATAGGTGATAGGATTGGTGTTCTCCTCCTCCCGATCTACAATCCGGTGGTGATGGTGGTGCAAAAAGGTGGTTCTTGGCCTTGAAACCCTAAGAATGGCTCTCTCTTCCTCCTGTGACTCTCCCTTGGTTTGGAAACTAATAACCCTCATCTCCTTTATGTTTCATTAGATATAATCCTCTAATTTTCGTGGGTTTATTTTCTCCAAAATTTCAAGAGACCAAAATACCCCTCTGGGGTGCCGGTTTGGCCTAAAAGTGCCCTGGGTCCCAAACTAAACCACCGGGTAGACTTTTCTAACTATTTTGACCCTTTCGAATACACCGGCACACTCAAAATTACCATATGAAATATGAAAAGTGAAATTCTATTTTATTTTTCAAATTAAGTCCTTACACGACTGACACGCGCGTCCTAACTAAATTTATCGTAACTGCCGTATTTCTCACTCACGAAAATTATAATATTTTCTTATCATTATTATTACTAATTCACCAAGTAATATTCAATATAAATAAATATTAACCCTTATCTTGTTAATTAATATTTATTTTATCGAATTAATTTCCAAAAATAAATTAATTCATCCAAATTTATTCCTAATATAAAAATCAATAAAATTACGGGGTGTTACATTGTGTACCTTAAAAAGGCCCAACACATAGTCATTCAGTTTAAGCACATACTAGTACAACAGTTGCCTAGAGGGAACAACAGTCATACAAATGCCTTGGACACACTTTCTTCAACTGTGAAGGGAGATCTAAAGTCAACAATTTAAGTGGAAAACCTAACATTAATAATGGGAAGTCGGTCGAGTTGTTAATGGCCATCGTTAGAGCCTCAAGTTGGATGGATCCGATAGTTTTTTATCTGAAAGAGGATATTTTACCCGATGATAAGAAAAAGGCTCACAAGATTTGGGTAAAATCTTCTTATTTTCATTTATCATCGGATAGTAATCTTTATAGACACTCTTTCTTAAGATCATACTTACAATGTGTTCACTCAGACGACGTTGACCAAACCTTCTATGAGATGAATGAGGGGATATGTGGAAGCCATGCAGGGTGTATATCACTAGCATTCAGGTTTATGAAAGATGGATGCTGGTGACCATATATGCAGTAAGACGCGATCACCTATATTCAGAAGTTCAAGAACTGCCAAGTCTTCTCACCTTTAGTTCATCATTCTACCAACAACCTTAAGTCCCTCACAAGCCCCCTAGCCTTTCACGTAATTAGGAGTGGACATTTTTGGTCCACTACCCCTTTCATTAGGTAGTTGGAAGTTCATTTTGGTCGACATAGACTTTTTCTCTAAATGGGTAGAACGAGAACCACTGACAAACATCTGAGATGAAAACATGACTAGATTCATTTGGAGGAACATCACAATCTGATTTGGTATTCCTCGAATCATCGTAAAGGACAATGGGCGTCAGTTTGAAATTAACCTCTTCTAAGGTTTTTACCACCAACACAAGATCAGTCACTACTATAGTTCGGTGTCCTACCCTCAGAGCAATGGGAAAGTAAAATCTTCTAACAAAATGACCTTGATGGAATAAAGAAAAGTTTGGAAAAAGCGAAGGGTGCATAGGTTGACCACCTTCCCCACGTTCTCTAGGAATATCAAACTAAACACATGAGAGAAATAGGGGAAACAATATTTGTCTTAGCATATGTAATGAAAGTCTTCATTCCACTAGAAATAGGACTGCCAACTATGAAGTCATCCCTAGTTGACCAAGATCTCAATAACGAAGCGACGAGAGTGGAACTTGACCTAACTGATGAAAAAAGATAGTTATCCCTTATAAATCATGCCTCCTATCAGTAGTAGTTGACCAAACAATATAACATGGGGGTTAAGTCATAGAGCTTCAAGGTCGAGGACTACTTTCCAAGGAAGATTATGGGCAATGCATAGAAATCCTCAAATGAAAATCTCGGGCCTAACTGGGAAGGTCCATTCAATGTTATCAAGACAACTTGCATAGAGCCTAGAATTTAGAAACAACGGAGGCTAAGGAAGTTTCCTGATATTAGAACACACCCAACTTCAAGAAGTTTTATAAGGACAAATTTGCAATTAAGTCAATTTGTATGTGTTGACTTGATTCTGGAATAAAATTTTTAAGTCATAGGTTAGGCTTTGTATATTGACCTTTTAAGATTATGATGTGTTTAGTTGAAGACGTAGTGACAAAGCTTCAGATATTACATTTTGTGCCATGTTTCATGTCATGTTTCATCTTTGTGTTTTTGAGGATTTCTCAGGTATGAATGAATGCATATGAATTTTGATCCTTGGAAACTTTATTTTGGGTGTTTTTTTTATAAAATGTTTGGCGCTATTTTTGAAAGAGTTTCAAAGAAAAATATTTTTTGTCTTAAAGTCGTTCAAACGACTTTATGGGTATTGTTTGAACGAGTTTAGCATTTCGTTCAAATGAACTTAAAATGAACATCAAACTAAAATTTTCTAAAATTTGGTTTGGTTTGAACGGGTTTGTAGTTTTATTCGGACGAGGTCTTGATTTTGTTTAAACGAACTTTCTCAAATTCGAATGAGTTTTAGTTTGGTTCGAACGGGGTTGTAGTTTCATTTGGACGAGGTATTACTTTTTTTCAAACAAACTTTCTCAAAAAACATATCACCTCGAAAAATGTATTTTTTGTATGAAGAGGTTCAGGCATTTGTTTGTACCTGAAAGCTCCCAAACCTTAGTTTTACCTAAAGTGTTTAAGATCCAAGTTTTATTATCTAAGATCAAAGTTATATTATTCTATATGCTTTGAGATCTTTTTTTTGTGGGCAACAAGAAGTTTATTCTCTTCATGTTGACTGATAATTGTTTTGTCCAGTTGAATCCTCACACCGTTTACTGTTTACACACGGTGGAGTCCATGGGGTGATGTTACGGTGAAGAAACGACGAATTCTGTATTCCTATTTGTAGATGGTTACTGAGCCTAGATCGGTGCTACTGAGGCATGTGTGGAATCACACGTTGTGTCTACTTGCGTGGATTGATTCATGTGTTGCACTATCGAGGAGAGGTTGAAGATTGAAGGCATGTCAAGTCTTGAGAAGGGGTCGAGTCATTGAGCAAGTCATCTTTTGACATTTATAAAACTTTATCATAGTGAATTTGCATGTCTGGGCCGTCCGAGGTTTTTCTCGTTGTGGGTTTTCCTCGCACATCAGTGTTTTGTGTGATTGATTTATTTATTTTATCTGCTATCACCTAGATGTATGTTTTAGGTTAAGATAAAACTCGGTATAAAATTTTATCACAATAACTTGAATTAAAACTGGTACAAATTTTTACTTGGGTTAATTCTGTTTAAGTTTTATTAATTAATTTGAAAAAATTAAAAATTGACTCTTATTTTTTGACCATTCCCTCTTAGCACGCTATTTTAAATTGGTATTAAATTTTTAGGTTAAATCCGTGTTCCAGGCATGAGTTTTAGATATTTATATTCAAAGAGTCATTCGGTTTCTAGGGCACCGGTGTTTAATGGGACTAATTACGCATACTGGAAAATGCTTTTGAAATCAACACTCAAGGCGATAGATGAGCGGGTATGGCAAGCGGTACTTATTGGTTGGTCCCCACTCACAACCTTAGTTAGTGAATATAGGATTCCCAAACTCATGGAATCATACTGTTAAGAAGAGCATAAGTTAGCTAATTATAATTCACATGGTTTAAATGCTCGGTTTTGTTAGATCACACTAGAGGAATTATCCCAATTTATGACATGTGAAACATCCAAAGAGGCTTGGGATATACTCCAACTCACCCATGAAGGTACTAGTGCTGTTAAGGCTTCCAGACTCTAAAATCTCACCACTAAGTTTGAAACCATTAAGATAGAGGAAAGTGAAACGTTCGATGAGTTCTATTCTAGATTTTCTGATATTGTGAACTTATATTTTAACTTGGGAGAGGGAATACCCAAAAATTGAGTAATTAAGAAAATATTAAGGTCCTTGCCTGAAAGATTTAATTAGAAAGTTATAATTTTTAATTCCTTGGGTACTTTGGACTCTACGAAACTCGAAGAGCTTGTAGGTGACCTTCAAACTTGTGAGCTCGATGTGTTTTACTTTAAAATGAAGAAGAAATACAAGGGCATTGATTTGAAAGCCAGGAAGGAGGAAAAATTTGTTTCAGATGATGAGTCTGACACTAATTCCGATGATATAGCCATATTTGCGAATAAATTTAGAAAATTTCTCAAGTTTAAAAAAAAATCGAAAGATATAAAGAAGTTTGAGAAAAATAAGTACAACAAGGACGATAAATTCCAAAAAAATTGTATTGATAATTTTAAGAAGGATGATTCAGGTATGTGTAAGGGTTATGTCCATTGGGTAGCTGAGTGTGTAATATCCCGCCCTAATAGATCATTATTTTTTTTTTATAAATTTTAATTAAGTGAGGTTTGAGGATAATTACAAGAAGTTGTGGGTCAAAATGAAAGAAAATTAGAAAATTGGAGGATTCGAATGACAGTAGGGTCATTCTAACGAGATTTGAGTGTTTTTTGAAGCGAGTTTTAAACGATCTTCGTGTGAGGTCCCACTGCATTACAGTTCCAGGTCACGCGAAGCCATATATCGAATGAGATAGATATGACGTTCGAACGAGGCTCATGTCATTCAAACGATGTGTCTCGAAAGTGTTAAATCTGTTTACCTTTGTGTGTTGTCACATTTCTGGCCCTTGGATCTTTGAGTTGCCGAGCTCAGATGAGCCTAGATTGGGCAAAACGGGATTTTTAGTGTTTTTGGGGCTTTTACAAGGGTGGGTTTAGTTCATTTGGGTTTGGGAAAGATGGAAGAACATGAGAGGGTTAGATAAGGGTGGTCTTCCACTATGGATGAACCTCTTATCACCTTAAACCACCATTACACCACCATAAACTTCCACATTCTTAGTGCATTCCCCCATATTTATGCCCACAACACACATTTTCACCATTGTTGAAGTGGAGCTACGAATTTTGGAGAAGTTTTGGGAATTTTTGGAGAAGATAATGAAAGCTTTCATGGAGTTGAAGGGTTTTTTTTGGCTCGAAAGCTTCAATGGAGCAAAAATGGCGCATTTTGGAGGATGCATTTGGTAACCCCTTGAGGCCACCTTTGGAGGTGGGTGTTGTTCCTCCAACGCCAACCTTCTTACCACCATTTGAAGTCTTTGAGGTGGTGAAATCTATCCTTAGTATTTAAGACTCTATTTTCATTTTTGGAAGTCTTGTGGTTAGATTACATAAGTAGGATGCACATGAATAAGTGATGGTTTCTAGTAGAATAATATTAAACATTTTTTGTGGAATAAAAATACTAGTAAAAATGTTATTTTGTTGGAAATAAAGAATGACTAAATATTTCAAAGTCTTGAAATATTAAAAGTTGGTACTTTATGAAAATGGTGTATTTTCTAGAAAGATTGATGTTAAACCTTTTATGAAATAAAATGTTTGAAGATAATGATTGATTTTGCTAAACATTGGTGAAATAGTGTTTCGAAGTTTCTTGCAAAAATGTAAAATTTATGAAAAATGGACATTTTTTGAGGTTGAAGAAATAACATATCTTTTATTCCTTGAAACTATATTTTTGCAGGTATGATGAATTTCTAAAATGAAATGTATATTTAACCCATTTAATAGGATTCTAGGATTTAAAATCCATCCTTCCACACATGTAAATTTATAGTATTTTGATGATAAACAATTGGACAAATTTAAAGAAGGTTTTGTTGTATTTGAACATATGAGAAGAAAAGAAAAAATTCTTGTCTTCAAAGTGTGTGAAAAAAGGGTTAAAGGGGTAATGAATATAAGGTTGTAAGACTAATAGTAATGATAAAAAGAAAATAGTATTTTCTTATAAAAGTAGTTTTGAAGAGTAATTAGATTTCTTCAATAAGGAAGTAGAGAAATGTATAATTTTGAAATATGGTTAGTAAAGGTTTTGGATAAATGTTAATGGGTAAACATTGGGAAGTTAGTGTGTGTAACTTAACAATGTTTTGAAAGATGAACACTTATGAATTTGGAAGGAAAATAATGGAATGAAGATGTTTCCAATTGAAAGGAAAATTACTCCAATGGGTTAAACAGTGTTTAAAAGCACTTAAGAAGTTAGCGTGGGTAACTTAATGGTGTTTAGAGAAATCAACACTTGTGAAAATGGAGTAAAAGGTGAGTTTGGAAACAAATGGGTAAAATGGTAATTTTACTTAAAGTGGAACATTTTTATGAAATAAAAATATTGGAAAAGGTGTTACACAATTGGTCCTAAATGAATATGATTTTGGAATAAAATCACAGTTAGAGTGTAAAGAATATGAAATGATAATTTTAAAGTGTAACATGAATTGGGGTGAAACCCCGTGTTTGGCTTTGGCCGGGTAAAAAGGTAAAGAAAGAATAATATGTACATTTATAAAATGTTAACACACATAAAAGGAACTCGAATTACACCGGTATAATTAAGGTGGGCCCGGAGCCCTAGGGTAAAAGACCCAAGACCACTGGCCAGAGTATATGGTGGCGTCGCCGGCGGTGTGGAGCCCGTTAAAGTACATGGTTTATTGGAAGATTCTGAGAAACATGTTAAACAAATAAGAAACATGTCAAGAAACGGATTTTGTGGTAAAAATGTGTTAAGGCAACCTAACTTGAATAAATTAATGAATGTTCCGGTAAGGGTTAAAGTTGACAAGAAATGGGTAAATTGATTAATGTACATAAAGTAAAGGAATGGTAAAGTATGGTGGTTAAACAGGTGAGTTAAGAAACCTAAGAAGGTTGAACCATAATTAACACAAGGGTGTGTTGTGAAAAGTGGTCAAGGGTTAATTAAGTATTTTCTAACAAGATGTTCACGTGTGTTGAAAAGGTGGTTTTCGAATGAAATATTATTGTGCATTCTTTTAAATAGAAAGGTCGATTTAAGTAAAGAAATGGATCTTGGTTAAATAAAGTGTGACTGTTTCAAGAATTTAACAGTGTGCATTAAATAAAGGGATAAATGTCAAGTTAAGAAAGAAGAAGTCTTTTATAAGATTAAGGTAAATTAATTGGGATAAATAACGTTTTCGAAAGTAAAATGATTTCATGCATTATGTATATGTGTGCGCGCACACACACACACACACACACACACACACACACACACATATATATATATATATATATATATATATATATATATATATATATATATATATATATACGAGGTAGTTGAATATACACGTGGGTATAACATGTTAGAGTCTTCTTTCTGGCGTTCGTTTTTATGCCGCATTTGTATATTCCCATTAGACATTGAATTTATCAAATTTTATGTTAGTAGCTCTGTATACTTGGACTTTGGGCGTTCTTCCCGTGGGTTCCTCATGTAGTTTGACTTAAAATTAGAATTGCATGCTAAACAAGTGAAACGTTAACAAAAAATAAAACTGGACTAGCAACATTATATAGGTTGTTTCATTGCACTTCAATCCTAACGCTCGGGTCAGACTGAGTTGATTACGGGTAACCCATTAATTAGGGTCGTCGAGTTATAAATGGTATTAGATCTTTAGGTTCAAGGTTCCTTTCAGTAGTGATGTGTTGAGGTCAGCAGTGGATCTTTCGACATCGGTGTTAGTTTTGGGCCGGCCACGCTGGTTTTTAGTGACAGTTGAGTTAGTGTACTCGATGGTAAAGGCTAACTTAACCATTTGGGTGAAAGATAAGATTATTGTCTAAGTGTAAAGGATATTTGTAGTCGCCAAATTGATGGCTAGGTGCGAGGTAATATTAGTAAGAATGTGGTTTAAAGGTATAGTGGAGTGCCCGTAGGACTAATTGTGTGTGGCGTCATTGGGGGATAAAAATAAACTATTGAGACGCCTTGAGGTGTTGATGGTTAGGGTGCGCCATATATAGAAGATATTGCACTAGTGTCCTTACGAGCGCCTAGTAATCACGATGAGGGTATTGAAGAGTTTGTGGAACACACCTACAATGATAAAGGCATGGATGATGAAATCTTGTCTGGTCTTGAGGACTGTTGCATAGAATGTAATTGGCGTCCTTAGGAGACTAATTAAGGCCCATGTGAGGATCAATGACATCCTAGTAATGATTAGGTTGAGGGTCAGGGGATGATATCAAATTTTTGGTCAGGGTTTAGAAGAGTCGTATAGTGTACGTGTCGCATGTGGCTTCCCGAATCGACACCGATGGGTGAGTGTAATCCCTAAGGTAAGATGATAGTCTGTGTCGTTATAGGCGTGATGCTCAGATGTCATGAAATAACTAGTATTGGTATTGTGACACTCGGTTTGAGGTGTACTACGATATGTATTTGCAATTGAGGTTGATGTCGCTAGGTGGAGATTTAAAATGGCAATCGAGGTGGGGTAACATCAAAGCATGATTAAAATTTTAGCGTGTGGCATTGATGTGCCATGATTAGTTCTTGGTACATCCTACCAAGCCGGTACGGACTAAGAGATGTAGCCTTGTGTGGTGCCTACTAACTTTAGAATCTATGACGTCCGGTGTGGTCGTCTCATGAGTTAGTTTGGGTATAATCGGGAAGGAAGCTTAGCTGCAATATCGTGTAGTCAAAGAACACGATAAGGTGAAGGCTTCTCTCAGACTGACTGACGCTTATGGGAATTTGTGGATATTGGTTATGGTATGAGAAGTCAGACAAAACCTAGGTGTAGTATATTAGTATGTCATCACTAGTGAATATATAAGGTCAGTGTAGACAAGGGTGTGAGGAAAACACCAATCGAAATGGTTCAATGTGTGTTAAGGATATGAAGGGGAAGGCCTTGCTCCTAATGAGGAAGTCAGGCATTGACTTCCTAGAGGACTACCAATTCGTATATCACTTTTGTATTACGAGAATGAATGGTTGTGATTCAATTCGTCATGGGTAGTGATTCAAGCCAAAGTATGTGGCTAGGATTAGTATCCGGTGAGAATGTCGACAATGTTACATGACTTCTAGCATATAGTGTAGGTTCACTTTCGTAAATCATATTAGGGCACTTATGGGAAAAATTTCTCAAGATGATTGCTTGTTCCTTCGGACTCTTGTGTGTCCCTATGGGTTTCGACAATTGGGGATTGGTATTCTCATATATGTTGTGACTTGGATTGGTCTTAAGTAGACTGCGGTGGATCAGGTATGACCAATGAAGCTTGGTAACTAGGTGAGCCCTATCCATGGTATTCTTTCTATTGTATAAAGTTCTGTGTACGAGTGACCGCGCTTTCGGACACATGGTTTGCTAGTAGTATTGTCTTTTCTTAAGATTAACAACCTTTTGACTGGCCGACATGGATGGTATCCAACGGTTCTCATTGCAAGAGCGGGATGATGATTTGAGGAAATTGTATAGTGTTAGAAATCGAGCAAGACTTAATACGGTGTTGCTTTTCCACGATGAGTGGATGGGTGCGGGACTCAAGTGAGTTCTCTAAGGTGAGACTCCTAGGGTAGTACTAGGGTCATCAGAGTGATCTGGCAGTAGGTATAAACCAAACTCACGGTGATGACTTAGTAAAAATATTATCCCTTGGAGTGAGAAAATAATATAAAATGGTTATTGGCAAGCTCATGCGAGTGGTGTAGTCAGGATAGCCTGAAAATTTGTGGGACGCAGGATGTGCAGTCCTAAGGTGAAATTGGCTTTGGTGATGAATACAGTGATTGGTTGTATTGCGGTTCACATTGGGCAAGTGTTGATCGCTAGAGAGGGTGAACCGTGGAGGCATCGGCATGCCTTAGGTACTAGCATAACTAATACTGGACATGACCATCAAGTGAGTTGACATTCTGGTTAAGCTTCTTATATTTAGATGCCCTATTGGCACTAACTACTCGAGAAACTGTCAGAGCCTTGTCCAACTCATTAAATTCCACCTTTATTTACTGGGAGGACTTTTTTAACACAATATTTCTCTCCAATAACTAGTCGTATTCAACCAGGAACTATAGATCACAAGAGAAAAGTTAGTGATTTGCAAACAATATTGAACACAAGGAAAAATATATATAAAGAGGCAACTTGGAAGGGAGAGGTTGTGGTTGGTGCATTCCAGTAACTGATCACGGGTTAAGGAAAAAATAGCTTCCCTGCTAGAAGGAAAGATTTTTGATCGGATCTAGCCTCACACACAATCGGGGAGAGAAACAATAAAATGGGAAAAAACGTTGCCCATGTTAATAGCACTTTTCCCCATAATAGCAAGTGGGTGAGAAGGGCATAATCCTTGTTCATATACTTGGAGGGGGCTCTGCGTCTTTAGTGGGGGAATCCCCACTATCCAAGAGGTTAGCAGGATCCCCTTTTTCCCTTTTCTTACTCATTGTCCGAGCACGATCTTTATCCTTCTCGTTGGGAAAGAAAAAGAAAAGTTTGGGCTGAGGGTGGAAGCATTCAAGTTCACAACCTTTCTTTTAGTGGCTATGGTTCCAGGAGAAAATTCGACAATTGGGATGGATGAGACATATAAAGGCTAGAATGAGGAATATGTTACCTCCTTGTTTGCATCCTCCTCATTTGAACACTCATAGGTAGAGGCCTTCGGGTCATCCAAGTAAATTGGGATGACTAGAGTTAATTCGACTGACCTTGCGACAAAGGAGGTGGTCTAGATCTTATAGTTGACAAGAAAGGCATCCAACCTAGGATGGTCTCCAGTTCTAATCTTCTGCTAAAGTGATCAGACTTTTTAAAAAATAACAAAATTCATGTCTTCGTCACAAGGAGTGTTCTTCTTACCGTTAAGTGCCAATAATAAAGAAAAAGTATCCACAATAAATCAAGTGAAAATAAAAAAAATCAAAGAAAAGGCATAATTTAAACCTAACCTATTCCTTTCCCCTCCTAAGGGCACTTTGCCCCTTCATATTCTTTGGCCCTAAGTAGGGAGGGGGTGTTACTAGTTCTTCGTAATAATATTATGATGCTAATAGTATTTATAGGAAGTATGAAAGTTCACTGCCAAAGCCCGATTAGATACCCTCGTCTTTAAGTGGTAAATATTTTCATGGGTCGATGCCCATTGGTAGTAGCATCTAATGTCATTAATACTGAGATTGTTCCTATACAACTCGCTAATGCACTGGACCCCATTAATGATCCTCAAAGTATTTGGAGCGACATGGGTCGGGACCACATCGAAGTATTGATAAAATTTTAGATATAGATGATTTGGGGTAAAAGTTACCCCACACTCAGCTATGAAGATAAAAGGCGACTAATGGCCTTTAAAAAGGTTACAGAGATCACATGGGCCCTCCACTAGTTCTATTGTGACCCATAGAGGAATATAGTAAAGTTTGAACTTTTATGTAGTATTTTTATTAATGGCATACATTAGTTTTGTAGAATGGTGGCCACTCAGAGAAAGAACTAAGGAAAGAAGCGGGGAAATCAAAGAAAATGAAATAGATGTAGTTAGAGTGCTTATAGTGAAATGGAAAACCCTTATCTGATTGTGTAGGTTTTGAAATGAAGGAGAAAGAGAGCGAATGGTTGTCTTGTGGTGTAAAATGACTTCATAGTTCCTAAAATGATTATTACCCGTACGAAAGCCAAAATAGCATATGATGGCTACCGAAGCAACGACTGTATTCTACCAAAACTAAGTAATTGCATCAAATTTCAAGTGTGCGCATGCGACACAAAATAGACAAAAATCTTTTTTAACTTTTGGGGCATTTATAGAGTTTCCCTTGACCAACACGCATATATTTTAGATAATACCAACCTCTGACCAGAGGAGAACAAATCATGAAGAATTTTCAAGCATCAGCAACCGAGCAGAGGCATAAGGCCCAGTGAACTCAAAGAGCCCCTCCACTTTGGGAGAAATTATAGGGTTAAGAATTGCATTGACTCATGATCGACCATGTGTTCCTCGACCATGTGAGCTAATGATTAATGAAGACTCCCAGTCAACAAAGGACTGTTCCAATATATCACTTGTAACGACTAATTATGATCAGGGATAAGTTCGAAATCCCAAGGATAGCTATTAATGGGACATAGGACTCTCCTATGATGCCATATAAATGTAAATTCGCCCCGCTTGAATGGGGCATGCATCATTATAACATATAGCAGTACTACAACTCTCCCGAACTAAGTTTTTGAGTAACAAAGAACAAACCTAGCACCCCATGGGCGTAGGCATCTTGTCGAACCACGTACATCTTGTGTTGTGTGTGTGATCTCATTATTTTTTACCATTATTATTCTTGTTTGGATTATGTGCATTATATATCACTAACTGTAGGAAAATACCACCTAATGCTGTAAATAAACCGGTCGGGTCACCAATTCAATCCGTTGGTACATCGGGTCAATACCGAGTGGATTTCACAATTGGTGTAATACTTAACCTAACTCGATTCAGGCATCGATTCACCGGTCTATCGAGTAGACCCATCAAACTGGGCTGGGTTTGACAATAGTTCTCTCTATTAATAATCGAAGGCCTTACTAAAATATCTTGTGTATTATTTTTTTAAATTTGAATTATGAATAAGGTTCATAAAAATTTTAGAAGTGCCAAAAGTTGTTTACTTTTTTTAAAATATTACGAATTTATCTATTAAAATTAAGACTTCAAATTAAGAGGTAATATTGGCTCTGAATCTTATCATCGAATTTGAACCTAACAAGGGACGAATCTACCATAAGTTTAAATATTTTGGTTCGACCTTTCTTTCATCCAATCATACACAACCGCCTTAAAAATGACCACATGACTACTTGACGACGTTTTTCTTCTTAGAAAGAAGATATTCGTCATCTTTTTCCTTTCATAGTATAATCTTTGGTAGAAATAATCTTGACGAGAGAGAAAAGAGGGTTTATGGAAGGATTTTTTGGGAAAAATATCATAATATTTTCGTTAAAGTTGATAACATGAATGAGTTATACAATTTGTATATTTTTATTTCTAATTTAGAAAATATATAAATAAGGATTATTATGCCTAAAGAGAGAGAGAGAGAGAGAGCGAGAGAGAGAGAGAGAGAGAGAGAGAGAGAGAAGGTTAAACACCATAGATGAGAAATTGTGCTAGAATGTGTGACAAAGCGCCTAATAAAATACCGGGTGATCAGTCCTATACCAAATTAAAACAGGAATCCCAGTTGGACCATCCTTAGCATCACTGTCGAATTTTTTTTAAAACTTACTAACCACCTAGTATTCCAAAAATTGGTGCCAATTTTAACTTTTTAATTAAACAAAACAATACACGCGAAATTAAAACATAAACCATTCACACAACTGAATGAAAGTAAATAAAATAATAATTACACAACTTGCCGAATAAATCACCGGCCACCAAATAAATAATCCAATACAAATATTCAACACCTGAATGAATTACACCTGAAAACTGTACCGAGAAGTCTGGGCGACAAGCCCTAAATAAAACTCAAACTGATACAAGATTCCTACTCTAGGAATGAATGAATGATGCGTCTAATCCAAACTCCTGCTAGCATCCACATATGCCGCAGCTCCGTGTCCCTGGAATAGAATATTAATCCTGGCGTCCCTGTGGCTGGACACCAAAAAGGTTTTGAAAATAGTTTTATAGCAAGGGTTAGAACCCAAAACATTTTGAAAATATTTAACAAGTGAATTAACTGCAGTAATTTAAAATGCATGAATGCGCTTCATATTTAAGTTAGTGTCGCAGTCCCTTGAGGACATTCTCACCCCTCCACTATTGTGCACACCTACCGGTTACCTTAACCCCACCTAGTTGTACTACCCCGTCCAACTAGTCCTGGTATAACCTTCCCTTGCTGTACTACTCTAACCCGAGTATATTGATTCTTGAATTATAAGTTATTTCACAATTAACTTAATTAATTCCTCTTAAATAATAGCATATAACCGTGTCACAAGTTATATTAAGTAAATACATCACATACTGTATTATTCCCACAAATGAATAACTTAATTAATTTCTCATTAATTAACAGCATATAACTGTAACCCGAGTTATATAAGGTAAATACATCACACACTGTATTATTCACCTACATATAATATTTACTGCCATATTATACGTACCTTTACTAACATCCACACATATATAATACGTGTATCCATCCTTTCGAGTATACCCTTACCGGATGATTCACTCTAAAATGCCATCTCACTAGGTGTGCTCACAAAACCTAGTTTTCCAAGTTGGATTCGCTCACCAATCTGGTCTACTACATAAACGAATTGGAGGCGGTCATATTCCTTCCTGAAAGTGAGATAATCTCCTCACCCATGTACCGGATGCTATGACCTGGGGATATACTCACCCTACTCCTCAAGCTAGGGGATTCACCCACATCGTGCAACCTCCCTTGATAGCATTAGAGTATATAATTTGAATAAATATCTAGTCACTGATATTTAATATCACACACAATATATATACACGTATATATATACTATCACTACACCGTATATATATAATATAAACCCCGGCTTTACCGTGTACTCAAAATATCCCGTATACTGCCTGAAATTTAATATCACGCACAATATACACGTATATATATATATATATATATATATATATATATATATATATATATATACTATCACTACACCGTATATATATATTATAACCCTGGCTTTACCGTGTTCTAAATATCCCGTATACTGCCTGAAATTTCCTGAGTCTGTGGCTCGACTCAACGTAATTAATTTTCTCACTTAATAATTTACCGTCTTCCGGAGTCTATGGTCCGACCCTAATATATTTAACTCACACTTCAATGTATATAATACTTTCCCTGAGTCTATGGTCCGACTCCAATTAAATTAATTAACACACCTATTAATTTAATATCTCCCCGAATCTATCACCCAACTCTAATTAAATTAACTAACACACATATTAATTTAATATCTCCCCGAGTCTATCGTCCAACTCTAATTAAATTAACTATCACACATATTAATTTAATATCTCCCCGAGTCTATCGTCCAACTCTAATTAATTTAATTATTACACCCATTAATTTAATACTTACCCGAGTCTATAATCCGACTTTTATTTAATTAATTTACACATTAATTAATCAACACATATCCGAGTCTGCAATCCGACTCTAATAAAATTAATTATCACATTTATTAATTTAATAACTTGGTGTCACCCAACCATTATCCCCGGACTCTCTCACTTGGCCCGTACCTCAACATTTCCCGAGTCAATGTTCCGACTCCAAACTAATTACTTCTCTCAATAATTAATTTAATGCCTTGATGTCACTTAACCAACATACCCGGACTCGCTCACTTGGTCCAATTTACATCTCATAATATAATACCCACATTTTCGCCTACAATGTGTCACACCTTTATTTCTATAATTTTCCCAATTATATTTGCCTATAATTATTAACATACCTGGACTCGATTCACTTGGCCCAAAATTAAATATTTCCCAAGTCTATATCCCGACTCTAAATTGCTTAGTTTATCTCCAAACTTAATTCACTACCTTGGGGTCGCTTGACCAATATACCCGGATTCGCTCACTTGATCCGTATCTCACTATTTTGGAATAAAATCTCTCAAATTCATCCATTAAATGCCCCACATAAATTCATCCTAGTCCCAATTACTCTTTCACATAATTACTAGGAATAGGTGTTTCAAAATTAATTATCACAATTTACAGTATGGAAATCAATTTATAATTAATTTCCCCCTTATATCACACACAGGCCGAACTGGCCAGAATTTCCCATCATCGATCGATCGATGCCCCCGATCGATCGATCGACCCCTTCGTTACAGCTCTTCTTCCCCACTGTTTTCCACCATTAATGAACTTCAAGGTTTCTAAACCATAATTTAAACCTCTAATTACATCATCCCATCATCTACACATGGTTAATCCACACCCTATTCATCATAGAGACCATTAAGATAATCAACTTCTCTACTTATCTCATAATTTTCGAAATGGGTCTTTCTCCATAAAATTCAATTATCTGTTTTAAATCCCAAATTCCAGATTCGATTTCCACACTTTTATGTTCTGGATTTCTCGTTCAAATCATATATACATATTCAGATATCAATCACCCATCTAAATCTTACTTTGAATCTCATTCAAGTGTTTCAAAAACAAAAACCCCATTTTCTACCGATTTACACCCAAAAACGAATTTTGGTTTACACATCACTATGATATGAATTGATTATCATGCTTTAAGAATCAAAACAGTTAACCACTTGGCTCAAAGTGTTTGTAGTGTCTGATCCGTTGTTGATGTCCCTTAATTTGGCTCCAATAACCTCCAATTTGTTCTTGATTTGTTTTTCCCCAAATCCCCTATCAAACCTAGGTTTAGAGTTATGTTGGCTGCCATTCTTTAATCTCCCAATTAGGTTAATGTAATACCCCGTATTTTTATGCTATATTTAATTTGGGGATTTATTAAATTTAATGTGATGTTTTATTTAATAAAAATCCAGAAATTAATTATGTTATAATTATTAACGTGACTAGAGTTAGTAATTATGGAAAACTTGTTGAATATTACTAATGAGCATAGTAATATATTATATTGGTTATATTGAATGTCATAAGGGAATTATATGACTATTTCGGAAATTTAAGTCGGGACGTGCCCGTGTCACGTCGGGACTAATTATGTTAATTAAAAAGAGAATATTTTATAAGTTGTCCGTATGGTCGTTTTGAGTGCGCCAACGCGTCCGGAAGGGTCGAGATAGTCAGAAAAGTGTACTCGGGGGTTTAGTTTGGGTCTCGGGGTGTTTCTAGGCCTAATTAGTGACCCGGGAGGGCATTTTGGTCATTTTACAAAATAGGGTAATTAAACCCACGAATTTCAGCCATCCTTAGCAGCTATTTAGGTCAGCCTTTTAGGGTTAGAACATTCATAACCCTAGTACGGCCATTGGAGAAGAGAGGAGAGAGCTCTCAAGGTGATTCAAGGCCAAATACACCACCGTTTGCACCGCCGTCACCACTAACACGTAGATCTCGAGGAGGAGAACGCAACCACACCAAAATCAACAGGAAACCAGACCTCTGAAATCCTAGGCAAGTGTTTAACTTGCGTATTTTCGTTGGTGCAATATTCATATTAGTCTAGGAATGATTAGGAGTATAATCTATGGAAGAAAACCCCAATTCTTGATAGGAATTTGCATGTAGAAGTCATTAAAACCATATTTTGGAAACCTTATGGGATGTAGATGATTAACCCACGGATTTTTGATGATTATGTAGAAGGAAATTCTGGAGAAAAACTGATTAGAACAGAAGTTAAGAAAACTTAGGGTTCTTGATGATTAGATGAGATTTAGGTTGTTTAATCATGTTTAATGATGGTTATACGCATGCTTAACGTTAGAAACATCTGGTAATATGTTATTATGTTTGTGGTATAAGTTTTGGGACGATTAGTGTTGGAAAATATGTATTTGGATGAAGAATTTTGATGAAACCCGTAACTGCACTTCTGCAGAAATCGAAATACCTGTTTGATCGATCGATCGACCCTAGAGCGTCGATCGATCGAAGGTTCGATCGATCGAGCCCCAGCCGTCGATCGATCGACCCTTCCTGGCAGCCTCTTATTTCCCCTTGTTTAATTAGTTGAATTAATTTATCGTGGAATGATTCTTGGGCATTATACATAAAATATTTTGGGATATAGGAGAGACCAGTAGGACATATGGTTAAAGGATGGGAACTTTATTATGAGACGATAATTGCGTTTTAGGGACAATTAATTAAGGAATGATGAAACTACGCATTTCAAGTGAGAGATTACGTCAAATACTTACGATAGTGAATAGGTGTCTACCTACTGAATCTCCTACTTGGATAGTTAGAACCCACGAGTGTCAAGTAATTAGTGAGAAAACCCTTCGAGTCAAGGTTAGAGACGAAACCTTATACGTAATATTAATAATGTGAAATTTAGGATAAATGTTGTAATTATGGGTAATGAGAGGAACCTATATTAATATGAGGAAATTGGTATATTTATATGATTGTGTGTGCATATAGTATATACATGTGAAAAACGTACCCGCGCTACTTGCTATCCCTGAGGTTACCGCGCTGGGACGGTCTTATCCTGTGTTGCCTTACGGGGGATATTGATTCGTACCCTAGAAGATAGAGATCCTAGGTACGGGCTATCAGATTGATAGTCGGACGGTCCTAAGAGACGTGAGGGTATGTACTGACCTCTTGGACTTGGAATCTATGCTTCGCTCAATCTTGTTTGTGTATATGTTGATACAGTTCGTGAGTGATTCCGAATTTGTACTTCCCTTTGTGTGAACGATACGGGGATTGGATAGCAGAGTACGCCCGCACCATAGTTTTAGTTGGGGTGCTGTTATATATATATATTATTCGAGTAGTTAATATATATACGAGATTATGGAATTTAAACTACCTACTGTGACTTGATAAGTAGGACATGGTTGTTGACTCATATAATAAATACTGTTTTGCGAAAGTATAATATGACACTGGGAAACTTTATAAATTAATGAAGCTAAAACGAGAGTTGTGCTACTCATTGAAGTAACCTTTCACACGTTGACATGGTTCGGTTTTAAAACTTATGAGTAAGATAAAAGAAACTAAATTATTGGGAAGGTTAGTATGATCTAAAATGTTAAGTTAAACCATTTGGGAAGGTTAGTACGATAGGCGTGCACACTAGGAGAGAGGTGAGAATTTCTCAAGGGAGTGTCGAACTAATAGGTTGTTGCATTGGCCTGTATCAATTTAAATACTTGCTAAACTGATTTTAAATAACACACACTTTCGGGCTCTGACCCGTTTCTTCTCTCCCTCTCCCCCTTGTATATATATGTATGTATTTCAGGTGCCCAGCCACAGGGGCGTCTTGCATAGGATCTCTTGGAAGGAACGCGCTGCAGCTTAGGTGGGAGTTGCAGGTCTTTTGATTAGACGACTTCGTTCATTCAGATCCACTCTTAGCACTTTCATTCAGATGGGCATGTGTAGCCCTTTCCACTATTTCTTTATGTTGGGACATTGTTATTTCAGTTGTTTCCTAGTTCGTTATTATGGGATTTTGTTCAGGATGGATGTATTACTTTATTTTCTCGCATGTTGACATCCGTTGATGGATGTTTTATATATTGGATTTTGGTTCCAGTTTATTGTGGCGTGAATCTTATTCATTGATCTTTGTTAATAAAATAAATAAATCTTTTCTTTAAATAAAATTTGGAAGTTAATGTTTAAAATTGGTTTTGACACTTAGCTTAATTATTTAGGGTGTTAAATGGGAAAAAAAATTATTTTTTTTCGACAGTGATGCTGAGAATGAACCAACTGTTCACCTTGATTTAATTTAATAAAGGAGTGATCGCCCGGTATTTAATTAGGCGGGGTGTCACAGTTAAAAACCCTCCATCCCGTTTTTAGCCTAATGGGCTTAATTAAAGTGGCCCAACTCACCCCGTGTGGGCCCGGCTATGCCCAAAATTACCCCGAGACCCAATTACTACCCCCGGGTACTCTTTTCTGACTATCTCGACCCATCCGGACTCAACCGCGCACTCAGAATTGGCGTCCGAATTTATTTATAAAAATCCTTATCTCACACCCGATTTAGTCTATACCGACTCCCGACTGGGATAAGTGTATACCTTGTCATTAATACTCGAAATGACGTAATTAAATTATTACTATTCACTTAGTAAATAAATTTCCCTAAACATAACCATTCACTCCCCGATTAATATTTAAATATATATATTGCCATAATTAATTCAATTAAAATTACAACACACCAGTAATTTAAAATTCCCGAGTTAATTAAATATTAACTATACAAAAATACGGGGTGTCACAGAATGGTAAAAAGTGAAACTTGAAAATCCTAGACTTGGATAATCAGTTTGCGAACTTTTATTTTATGAGATTTGTGTATGTGATATATATATATATATATATATATATATATATATATATATAGATTTTTACATGAATTAAAACCCAAAGTAGAGGATAGTCTTGCCAATTATGGGACCACTCTTCAATACCTTTCTATTTTCAACAATTTCTTGGATCATCCAAAAGTGGCGAGAGGTGCTTACAAGCTAGACAAGATGGGATGCTTTTATATAAGATCTACTTTTAAATGATTTGAATTTTGTTTAAGTGTATTGGGGCTATCATAAAGCTCCTCATTTATTGCTTTTAGAATCTTCTATTACTTTTCTTGTATCTAAGTTTTCTATGGCACTTGGGAGACGCTATTTCTCCTCTATTTAATAAATTTTAGGGGTTTTGAACCTCTTTAAAATTTTTTTTTTACCAAAGTAGAGATTATGTATGCTTAATTATTTTAGGTTATGCTTTAATGTTTTATTTCTGACCTAGTTATGTTCAAAGAGGCATAACTCATTGGATACTTACTGAAATCAAGTGATTCTTGTTGGAGATGTTAGATAACATATATGAGTATAAAATATTTTATGATGAGCATAAAATATCTTCTGGTTTGGCTTGGGTTCTATTTTCAAGTTGAAGTTTTGTTGTTGTTTTTCTGTAAAAACAACTTGAAAAATGTTATAGTAAAATGGGCATAACTTTCTCTAAAAAATTCATAATTTCCTTCCGTAAATTGTGTTAGAATCCTAATGCCTACGGTGTTACATAAATGTGAACCGGATTATTTAATTATTTTCTAGATATTTCAGAATGACCAACTAATGCTATCCGTTACTAGATTTAATGTTATTTGGCGTTTTTAAGACTAATGATTTTGAATTGATAGGTGGTGAAGCGACTAATACTACCATACCAAGGACATAGATTTGGTAATAATATTATTACATACTTTAAGGTGAGTGACCTTCTCTATGAAACATATATTCTTATACTTTCATATGGAAATATATTTCTTAAATACACTTGTTGGGATGCTTTTGTAATGATGGGGTGTTTATGAGACATATGCATATGATTAAAAACATTAAGTGAAGTATGGACTGTGATGGTTCCTATGGGATCTCATGGTATCGTTAATCTAACTTAAGATTTTGTGTACTCGAGCCAAATAAAGGGATGTGCCGGTCCTTATAAATCGTGGTGGGTTAATTGGATTGTGGTTTATCCAGGCTTGTGAGAGTCAACAATTCCTAATTGGGTTATTTGATTAAAAGTGCGTATTCAAATTTATTATATGCGCCGTGTGTGTGTGTATAAGGTCATTCACTAAGCTTTTATAGCTTACGCTCCTATTATATTTTATTTAAGGTATGCGTATCATTTGCAGTTCATTTCCAAGTTAGGACTTTAAAATAGGAGAGTAAAGGATATATAATATGGGTTGAATATCAACAAGATTTTTGTGTAATTGTTAAACTAAGAAACTTGTTTATGTAAAGGTGTTTTATACTTGGTAATTTATATGTAAACGTAATGATGTTCTTATTTTGTACTTGTAAGATTATATGTAAAGGTAGTTATGTTTTCATAAAAACACGCCTTTGAAAAATAAATTTGTGTTATTTTCCAAGAGATTATAAATTAATTATTGTAAAACGGAATTAATTTGTATTAAAAATAATGGTTTTAACTTAATTAAATCAAGGTGCGATAACTTGGTATCTGAGCATGGTTATTAGGTTCTGTACATGGTGTCAGGTTCTAGATTGGCAATGGACAATATAAAGTGAGTTTGTTACGAGTCATGATTCTGACTAACAATATTAATGTTAAACTTGTGCTATTGTATTTTTGTTTAATTTTTTATGTTGTAGTAAGTGATGGATCCACATGTGTAGCATGATAGAGCATAGGATGAGGCATCCCATATTCCTAATAGTCAAGAAGGATAGGGACATATTGAATTGGAGGAACCAGAGGTGCAACAACAACCTATTGATGATATGGGAAGAATATTACGTGTAACGGTACAACTAGCATAATAAGCGAGATGTGGAGAACATGGAGGAGAAAGTTATAAATTATATGAGAGATTCATGAAAATAAATCCTCCAATATTTACTGGGATTACCAATCCATTAGTGACATAAGGGTGGATTAGAAAGATGGAAATAATTTTCAAGGTGATGGAAGTGCAAGATAAAAAAAGATTTTATTGGCAACCTTTAGGTTAGAGGATGACGTAAAGTTATGGTGGGATGCTGCAGAGAGGTTACTTAGTACAATTGGGGGAGTGGTTCCAAGTTTTCCTCTACAAATTACTTGGGAGAAGTTTACGAATGTTTTCTTTGAAAAATATTTTCCAAGGTTTTATAGTAAAGAGAAAGAATAAGAATTTATCATGCTAAAATAGGATAATCGAACGGTGGCAGAGTATGAAACTTTATTCATATATGTATCCAGATTTGCACCTGATTTGGTGAGGATAGAAGAAAGTAGATGCGATCGATTTCAAACTGGGTTTGATGTAGATATAAAAACCATGGTTGATAATATGGAGATCACGGATTATATGGAATTGGTGGATAGAGCTATGGTGTCAGAAAAATTAATGAAAGAAGTGCAAGCACAATATTCAAAGAAACCTAGACACGATGGTACAAAATCACATGGATGGGAGACGGGAACCTCAGTTCAAAATGTAGCACGAGGGGTATCTAAAGGCCAGGGATTTAAAAATACCAAAAGTAAGCATGGAAGATTTCAAGCTTGAAGTTGAAGGATTGGAATAAGTCGGTAAGAAAATGCATTTGTGTTGGGACCAAGGGACATTTTTTTTGTTATAGATGTGGTGGTAAAGGGCATATGTCGAGGGAGTGTGGAATAAAAGAGATGACACCATTATGTTTACATTGTCATTAACCAGGGAACATGCGAAAGAATTATTCGGTAATGGGAGCTATAACATCAGTTGGGAGTGTGATGGTAGGAGGTAGGAGTTCTACACAGGATTTACATAAAGGAGGTAGAGGAGGTATATCTCAAAGACAAGGTCAAGGCAGAGTTTTTACACTAACGTGACGTGATGTATAATCTATACTCAATGTGGTGACATGTACACTTTCCATTTATGAGAAAGATGCTTATGTGTTGATAGATCTTGGATCCACACATTATTTCATGTTTTTACTTTATCTGTTGCATATAAATAAACCATTATCATTATTAGATTCCAGTTTAGCTATTGTTACTCCAGTAGGATAATTGGTTTTTATTTATAGGGTGTGTAGGGTATGTGTAGTATGAATAGGGAAACATGAGTTGTTGGTTGACTTATTACCTCTTGACATTCGTGACTTTGATGTGATACTGGGTATGGATTGGTTGGCCTCCTATCATGTATGTATAGAATGCTTTATAAAGGAGCTAGTGTTTCAATTACCGGGTGAAACTGAATTTAATTTTATGGGGGATATAAATGTTATTCCAACATGTTGATTTTTACTACAACATCATATGAATTGCTAAGGTAAGGATGTCGAGGTTATCTTTCTGATGTGATGTAAACATGATAAGAGGCTGGAAAACTATCAGATATACTATTAGTTAATGAGTTTACAGATGTCTTTTCAGAAGAACTCCTAGGGTCATCACCAGACCGTGAGGTAGAATTTATGATTGAGTTGGTATCAGGAACCACACCAATATTTATTGCACCATATCATATGTCACATACATAAATAAAATAGATAAAAATACAGTTTCAATATTTGTTAGATCATGGTTTTAAAAGGCCTAGTGTATCACCGTGGAGAGCCCTAGTATTGTTTGTGAAGAAGAAAGATGGAACCATGAGATTGTGCATCGATTATCATCATTTGAATAAGGGGATGATCCATAACAAATACCCAGTGTAAGAGGATAGTGAGACTGGGTCAATGAATAACTGGAAAGGGTGAGGCGTGACCCACTCGAATGGATTCTGTCTTCAAGGTCTTCAAAATCTCTTAGAGCAGCTTGGTGTGAAAACCTTCCACTTCTGGTAAAAATGGAATAATATCTATGAACCTACTCCTACAAATATGAAACTTCACAAATAATAATATTAACTTGGAGAAGAAGGATCTCATGAGAATGATGTCTGTCAAGGTGAGAGGGAAGAAATAAGCACTTAACACTTAGAGAGAGAGCAGGGAGAGAATACTAGGTGGTCTGGTGTGAACTTTGACAGAGTAACTTTGCTACTGAGTTTTTCTTTATGTCCCCTATGAACTTGCCCAGGGATTCTATTTATACTTGGGCACTAGGGTTGGGTTGGCACTTTGGGCACAAAAAATGAGAGGGAAACTTAAAGGGAAAAGGTCTGTAATGTACCTTCTGTCCCTACTGAGTAAGCAACTACCTATCCCCTTTAACGAACGACAGTTGGTGCAAATCACAGTCAAAAAGAAAATGTGTCTCCTAATGGAGACAAAATATGTGATTTGGTAAATATCTTTTTAGACGGTAACTTATTGTACAAGCTTTGTAAACTTGAGAGGGGCCCCAAGTACCACCTCCCCTAAAATCTTTGTAAGATTGAGGAGGAGGTCTCAAGGATCACCTCCTCTAAAATATTTATAAACTTCAGGAGGGAGGTCTCCAGGACCACCTCCTCTAAAATCTTTGTAAACTTAATGAGGGAGGTATCAAGGACCACCTCCTCTAAAATCTTTATAAACTTGAGGAGAGAGGTCTTAAGGGCCACCTCCTCTAAAATCTTTGTAAACTTGAGGAGGGAGGTCTCAAGGACCACCTCCTCTAAAATCTTTGTAAAATTTTCAAGGGAGGTCTAGAGGACCTCCTCCTCTAAAATCTTTGTAAAATTTTGGAGGGAGGTCTCAAGGACCACCTCCTCTAAAATCTTTATAAACTGTTCTTTACATTGACACTAGGTGTGGACTATGTAAGGAATGGGTGACCCCTAAGGTCTTTATACTAGTATTCTCTCAATCTTAAAGTTCTAAGTGGTTGAGCTTGCTCAACAAACCTTTTTCTTAGCCACCAAGCCAAAACTCCCAAGAGATCCCAAGTGGACTTTTTGAGCCCTGCTTGCTCAACTAGGCTACTTGTAGAAGAAAGTAAAATTCAGTATTTTAATATATTTCTGAGTAATAAGTCTTGAGGAGGAGGTCACTCTAGGTGGACCTCCTCTCCTACTAGTTCTTATTTAGTAAGTCATTTTAGGAGTAGAGGAATCATTAGGAGTTAGCCTCTTCATTCAAGATACATTTATGTGATTTTTATTCTATTGGGGATAAGGAGATCCTCCAGGTGGGCCTCATCGCCCAAACTCCTTTTCTGTGATCTCTAGACTTTTTAGGACGAGGAGCTCCTCACCCAAAATCATTTTCTATGATCTTTGAACTTTTGGGGACGAGGAGCTCCTCGAGGTGGGGATCCTCACCCAAACTCATTTCATCTAATCTTTGGACTTTTTAGGAGGAGGGGCTCCTCAAGGAAGGGATCCTCACCCAAACTCATTTTCTGTCATATTTTAAGCATTTTGGGGACGAGGGGCTCCTTCTAGGGGACCTCCTCACTTTGACTCTCTTTCTGTGATTTCTTCAGTTTTGGGGATGATGGGCTCCTTCTGGTGGACCTCCTCACCCTAACTATCATTTCTGTGAGCATTTTGGGATGAACATCTCCTTATGGTGAGCGTTCTCATCCAAACCACATTTCTAGAACTGTTGAGGATTTTAGGACGATAAACTTCTCGTGGTGATCCTCCTCGTCCAAACTTCATTTCTATGACTTTTGAGCATTTTGGGGATGAGGGCCTCCTTCTGTGGGACCTCCTCGCCCTAACTCACTTTATGTGATTTCTTTAGTTTTGGGGAAGAGGGGGTCCTTCTGGTGGACCTCCTCATAGACTCCCTTGTTTGCTAACTTGGGCCATGTGGGAGTCCTTCCAGGTGGGATCACTCTCCCAATTCTATTTTTAGAATAGCAGATGGACACACCTTTACATTAGTCCCCTCGTCAAAAATCTTTGTGTTGGGTAGACCAAAGGGTTTTGTACGAAACAATCACTTCATCTTGGAAATGTGGCCACTTATGGTGGACCTCATTTTTTGGGTATCAACTTGGGAAAAGGGGATGCTCATGGTGAGTCCTCTCGCCCTGGACTTTTTCTGTAGCCTTCTATCATGTTTAGAGTGGTTGCTCACGGTGAGCCCCTCATCCTTGGCCTTTTTCTGTGGCCTTCTATCTTGGGTGGAGGGGTTGCTCATAGTGAGCCCCCTCGTCCTTGGCCTTTATTCTTTGGACTTCCATCTTAGGTCGAGGGGTTTCTCATTGCGAGTCCCCTCATCTAGGTATTATACCTCGTCATAGGGCCACTCAAGGTGGGCCCCTTTGCTCTAACTATTTTCTTTCTAACTTGGGCAGTGGGATCCTCTCTAGGTGGGCTCACTCATCCTGGGCTATTTTAGAATGGCAGATGAACACCCCTCTATATTAGTCCCCACGTTCAAACATCTTTGTGTTGGGTAGACCAAATGGTTTTATACGAAATGATCACTTCATCTTGGAATATGAAAAATTTCATGCCATCACATAATTACACCATTCGATTTGGAGTGACTGAGGGGTCCCTAGTGGTGATTTCCTCATCCTTAGTCATTCTCTTTTCTGCATTGCTTTTGGGTAGGGGGCCACTAACTCATTTTACCTTGTTTCCAGTTTATGCAGTGAAAGGGTTCCATTAAGGGTAAACCCTCTCGTTTCTATGTCTGTCTTTGGCAGATAGGTCACTTATCTTGGAGTCCCTCGTTTTCCTCTTTCTATTTGCCTTTGGCAAAGGGATCACTCGAAGTGAACTCCCTCTCCATAAACTGTTCGTGCCTTCGATTGTAGCTGAGAGGCCACTCATGGTGGACCCCCTCACCACCAGGTGTTATATAACATTGCTCTTTGTCGAGGGGTCACTCGTGGTGGACTCCCTCAGCATAAATTATTGCTTGTTATAATCTTGACTAGGGGGAACATTTGTGGTGGACTCCCACATCCTTAAAGTGTTACTTGTGTTGGTTTTGGCGGAGGGAACACTAGAAGCGGACCCCCTTGCCATAAGTTATTTTTTTTAGCATCAAACATGGGAAGAGGATCTCCTCAAAGTGGATCCCCTCACCCTAGGCTATTTTCTGTTTGTCTTTCAGTCTTGGGTGGGGGAGCCACTCATAGTGAATCCCCTCGCCCTAGGCTATTTCAATCTTTGTCCACTTTCTTGAGGACTTCTCAACATTATCCCCGTCGTGCATAAGTGCTTGTAGTGTCGAGAGACTTGTGTACGAAATATCATGATCAATATTTCACTCTTTGTTCACTGGCTTGAGGACTTCTCAACATTAGCCCCCTCATTTTATTTATATTTGTCAGTTGCTCATTTGCACAATACTGATTCTTTATTTTCGGGGTAATATTGTGAGCGCCCTTATGCCCTTGGAGCCTGAGGTACTAAACTGCCCTTGTATTTATACTTGTCACTTGTTCGATACTATGAGAGCTCTTATGCCCTTGAAGCTTGATGTACTAAACTGTCGTACCTTTTATTTATACTTGGCACTTTCTCGATACCGTGAGTGATCCTATTCCCTTGGAGACTGAGGTACTAAACTGTTGTACCCTTTATTTATACTTGGTACTTTCTCAACACTGTGAGCGCTCCTATGCCTTGAAGCCCGAGGTACTAAACTGTCCTACCTTTAATTTATACTTGGCATTTATTTACTTCGAGTCTCTCTATTTTCTGTGAGAACTTCAAGATTGAACTGCCCCATAGTCTGTAGGGTTCTTACCTATGATCTGAGATAGTTATCATTCATAGCTACCCCCTCTAATTGTGGGGTACTTGCATATGAGGTGAGCAAGTTATCATATCAGAGCAGCCCCTTCTAACTGTGGGGTACTTTCTGAGCAAGTTATCATTTCAGAGTTTCCCCTATAGCTGTGGGGTATTTGCATATTTTTTGGGAAAGTTAATATTTTAGAGCTGCCCCTCTAACTGCGGGGTACTTGCATATTTCCTAGCAAGTTAATATTTTAGAGTTGTTCTCTCTAACTGTGGGGTACTTGAATATTTTCTGAGCAAGTTAATATTTTAGAGTGGCCCCCTCTAACTGTGGGGCACTTACATACTTTCTGAGCAAGTTATCATTTCAGAGCTGCCCCCCTAACTGTGGGGTACTTGCATATGAGCTGTGCAAGTTAATATTTAAGAGCTGCCCCCTCTAACTATGGGATACTTGCATATTTTTAGAGCAAGTTAATATTTTAGAGTTGGCCCCTCTAACTGCAGGGTACTTGCATATTTTTTGAGCAAGTTAATATTTTAGAGTGGCCCCCTCTAACTGTGGGGTACTTGCATATTAGATGTGCAAGTTATCATTTTAGAGCTGCCCCCGCTAACTGTGGGGGTACTTGCATATGAGCTGTGCAAGTTAATCTTTTAGAGCTGCCCCTCTAACTATGGGGTACTTGCATATTTTCTGAGCAAGTTAATATTTTAGAGCTTCCCCCTCTAGCTGCGGGGTACTTGCATATTTTGTGAGCAAGTTAATATTTTAGAATTGCCCTATCTAACTGTGGGGTATTTTGCTATGCACATTCATTTCTTAGGGAATAACTGGGAGGAAGGGGTTAGCCTTTCTCCTTTCCAAAAATTTTGAATATAATTCTCAAATAGAAAATGACTATTGGTCTTTGTTTCAAATAGTTTATTGGAAAAACAAATTTAGAGCAGGGGGATATAGACCCCTTTTCTCTACGATTTGGTCGAGTAAAGCTTTTCTTTGAGAACAGAGGTTAGCACTCATTCTCTAGGCTATGAATATTGCTGTAAAAAAATATTTATACATATATATTTATTACTACTACTTGGAGGATGTCCTCCTACTGTCTTGGTGAAAAGGATAAAATCATTTGTTTGATAGGTCTGGAAGGACTTTGTTCAATATACTTTCCTCTTGGGATGGATATTCCCCCAAGTATAATGAGGAAAGACCTTCATGTGTCATAGATCCTCTTATAATCTAGTAGAGGTTCTACTATTCTCTGAAGAAAGAGAAAAAACATTAGTCGAGTGTACCTTTTATTTACCATTGGAATTTTCTCATCTACTTAACCTATTTATTTGTTTTCAAGTTAATACTGTGAGCACTCCTATGCCCCTGGGTCCCGAGGTACTAAAATTTTGTACCTTTTATTTATACTTGCTCGACTGTATAATCTATTCTCTCTATTTTTAGGTTGATATTACAAGCGCTCCGGTGCCCTTGGAGCCTTAGATACAAAACTGGCGTACCCTTTTATATACTTTTACAAATACTTTTTGTGTTCTCACACCTATTGCATTATTTTATTAGGTGGAGATATACTAGAAAAAAATGGATTTAGACAGCACTATTCTTGTGCACTCAAGTGTACAAAGTTGGATTGTAAATTCGAGCAATCCTATTAATGCACTCATGGGTTGTAGATTCGAGTGACCCCATTCTTGCACTTGGGGAACTTTATTATAAAATAACACTCATGGTATTCAATCAAGTAATGGCATGTGTACATTAATCACATAAGATATACTTGGAAAATTTCCAAAAGTATCAATTCTATCGTGGGTGGTGTCTTCGAGAAAATCCACGGATCTGGAAGATTACTCGACTAAATAATATTTTTCTTTCTATTTTTTAGCATCCACTTTGAAGTTTTAAATATACTACTCGTGTTGAGGACTATAGTTTCCACGAGAATGTTTTATAATTCTCAAGAATGAAATAATTTTGTTTTAGACGAAACTGCCCTAAAATATAACAATATGTTTTAATATTCGAGCGAGGCTTCCCCATTTTGTATTGCTCGTAAATGGTTCCTCGCACATTTACCTTTTGAACCCCTGTACCTATTGTTTATTTTTTATTACTTGTAGAAGGGATTTGAGAGAAGGCAACATTGGGATAGTAACCCATTTAAAAATGGTAAAGTTCTCATTTTTTCTTTTATTTTGATGGATCTACTTCGAAAAATGGGTCTTGACTCTATATAAAGTTATTGAGAAAATCTGGTCTTTACACCAAATGTAAATGGTTAAATTGAGAGATCAATATCCTAGAGTGTTCTACCCAGACTCAGAGGATTCAACCTCATTAATTAGGGTCTGAGAGGAGATACTCTTTCTTTCTTCTCTCAGTATAACAAATATGTTCATAGTTGATCTAATTATAAAAGCTTTGGGGTTCAAGATACTTTGGAGTTTCGAGCAATAAATCAACGACGGTTCCTCGTCCCTGGTTGCTTGTTTTTTTGAGCTTATGGTCAATAAACTCAAGAACGAGTTTTGGGTGTTACTCTTCTTGAACTGTTAAGAACTTCAATTTGCTAATTTTAGAAATATTTTGCAGTTTATTTGGGCCTTGCGGGGTGAAGAAACCCATCTGGTATACGTGGTTCTTTGTTGCTCATGGCTTTTATTTTATCTCTGTGAGAAAACTCACTCAAAAGAGAGATTGGATTCTGAATCATAAATCTAGACATACTAATTTACGAGCAGGTGAAATCGAGGGTGCATTGGCCGTATATATTTGGGTTACATAATAATTCTTTTTTTTTCTTATCTGGCTCTCCCTTTTTTAGAAAGGACATGCGAGCAATCATAAGATTCATCGTGATTCAACATCAGGCTTGCTGATGATTTGTGGGTCTTCAAGGACGTCAAATGCTGGGTGAGAAATGCAAATGACGAGCAGATCAAGGTGTATTGCACTCATCAGAGAGATTGATCTCAATTCCTTTTTTAAAATGGAGATACGAGAAGAGAAACTTCTGGGTCTTTTTCTATTATTTATGGAAACCTTCAGAAACGAGATCAGACCATATAATGCTCAACTAATATCCTCAGGAACTTTTTTTTAATAATGTAAGTAAAGACACTCAACACATTTTCAGACCATACGCTCGACTAAAATCCTCATAAAATGAGCAATTCTTTTTTTGTCATAAGTAATTCCTCACAATCGGTGCTTTTGACCAAGCACGAACAGGTGATACTAATTTTTTTTGAATGTGCGAGTAGCACTAAAGATTTTTTTTGCCATTTTCAAAATTATCTTGCTGAGTAACTCGTATGTTTTGTAATTTTATAATTAGAACTGTAGTGTTAGTCTGAGAAGTTGATCAACAAACAAAGATGTTACCTACGAGTACTAAGTGGTTAGGTTTCAAAGTAAACCCAAGAAAGTATCTGGTTCCTCGTCTAGTGTACGGGACTAGCAGCACATGTAAAACATTGTGGAAGTCTTAAATTTCTCGTGTATTTTATCTCTTTTTTTTATTTGAGAGATTTGGTCGTCGCTCAACCAGTCTTTTGGTAGTGTATAATTTTATTTTATTCTAGTGATTTTCTCATCTCATTTTGACCCACTGGAACATACTTAACTTTTACGAGAAAGGACATGAATATTTTCATCTTTGCGAGGAGGGTACTTTGCTTGGGCGAGCAGTTTGAAAGGACAGAATTTGGGGTTATTTATTTTTTTGCTACTGCTCAGTGCTTAACCTTCATTTTGCAAGATACTCAGTTCTTTAGTCTAGGATGCTACTAGGTTGAGAAACATTTGACTAGCAAGAGACTTTATAAACTATTATTTCAAGAAAATAGTAGTAAACCTTCTCCGGTGGTGCCCTTATTCTGATTATATATGCGAGCATTTGTATTAGGTATACAGACTATATTATTTGTATTGGCATCTGTGATACGGGTCTTTATTGTTTTCACATATAATAAGCAAATGGCATTCTATTTGTAAAACTTAATACGAGTAACCCCTATTAAGACTTGCAATACTTAATAAGAGGACGTGATGTGGCTTTGGAAGCAACAAAAATATACGTGGATAAAATTCTCAAAATTAATTATGGGTATTTTTTTTCAACTGAATTAGGTAGCATATATATGAAATGCTAGTAAAACATAAATAAAGAATTGTGAAATAAACATATTCAACAAGTAATAAAGCTAGGCACTTTACTTAGCTGATTGAGAATAAGATATGTCTAAAAATTTTGCCTTTCTATCTTTAATTTACTCTTGTGTGATTTTTATTATCAATAATCTAGTTGTATTTTCCAGACCGAGCAAGTTTTGTACTATATTTTTTTCAATTTTTGAAATGGGGCATTATCATGCATATAGTCACTATCCTATTGTTCTAGCTATTTCTCCTATATATTAATTTGAATTCACTCAATCACTTTGTTCGAGCAAGCCCATACTTCATTGGCTAACACATGAAGTTTTTTATTTACTTTTGAGGAAATAGCTAGTAGGACAACTACCGTTAGGTATCATCTTAAGAAATTATATCATATTTCTTAACTAGCATCTCAAGAAATTATAGCATATTTCTGAACTAGCTAGCATATATATAAATGCTCATAACACATAACTCACTATTTGTGAAATGAAAATTTTCACCAAATAATTAAGTAAGACGATTTACTTAGCTGATTGAGAATAAGACATGTCTGAACATGGCTCCTGAATACTCTATTTTCTCCTTCAACATCTATATCTACAAGTGAGTAGAGCCTCCTCTACGGTGTCTTTGAGGTTGAATCCTCCACCTCCAATTTCTTTGCTAGAGGGTTACTTGGCCACCACTTTTTTTGTTGGCGCTACCTCTGGTGCCGGTGCTCTCTCCCATGGAAATTGTCACTGGTGAAACTATTTGCTTCGGCCCGACCTTTCGCGATGGGGCCACCTTTACTCTTGCTGATGCTACAACATCTGCCCCGCTAGAGGGGTCTGCTGTTGTTAATCGAGCAACTGCTGCTGCACTAGTCTATCCTCTTTGAGGAGAAAGTCCTCTAGCTCCGATCACTACCACCTCCTCTTGGGTGGCCTGGTCATTCTGAACTCCATTTCCAGCTGGAGTGCCTTCAAAGACCAGCTGCTTAGAAACATTATAACCTTATTTATCCATGGAAGTGAGGATACCTCCCCAGCGGAGTCGCCAAATATAAGAGGGTAGTGAGGCTGGGGTCTATGAATAACTGGAAAGGGTGAGGTGTGACCCACTCCAATGTACTCTTTATTCAAGGTCTTCAAAATCTCTTAGAGTAGCATGGTGTGAAAATGTTCCACTTCTGATAAAACTGAAATAATAACTATGAACCTCATCTTGCAAATATGAAACTTCACAAATAATAATATCAAATTGGAGAATAATGATATCTTGAGAATGATGGTTGTCAAGGTGAGAGTGAAGAAATAAACACTCAGCACTTAGAGAGAGAGAGAGCAGGGAGAGAATACTAGGTGTCTAGTGTGAATTTTTGTAAAACTACTTGGTTACTAATATTTTTATTGTATCCAATCATTTGTAGAATTTTTGCATGTGGAATAAATGAAGGAGGGAATGGTTTACAACATGAAGATTGTTTATATGTTGTGGACATTCAGGATTTTGTTTTTTATGTGTTACAGCCGTGCGGGCTTTTATTGTTTAGTTTTATGGCCGTGCGGGCTTTTATAATTTGATTGTTGAATTTTATGGCCGTGCGGGTTTTATAATAAGCGGGTTTTACATTTACAGGGTTTGGAATGTCAAGAAAATAGAGGAAACTCTGCCCAATTTTTTTTGGTCTGTGAATTATTAAGACGTGTAATATTTTTAAGTTTGTATATATATTTGTTTATTAACAACGTTCTCGATTCGCAATTTGTGATTTTTTTATTGTTTTGCCAATAATAAATATTTGTAACACCTCGTACGCATCCAACATTACACGTAGCAACCGACGGTGCACTCACAGGACCCCCAATTTTAGGATTGGACCAAAAAAATACATTTTTAAAAAAATTATAGTTAAATATGGTCGTGTAGTTTGTCCATGACCATTTTATTTTTTTCGTCGCTCATAAAAATGGTCGCGGTCAAAGTCCGTGATCATCTTTTTTCCTTTTTTTCATCACGGTTGTGGGTCACGGACTTGGGCCGCGACCATTTTTATTTTCATTTTTTTTGGTCACGGTTGTGGGTCGCAGACTTTGACTGCGGCCAATTTGTCACGGTTGTGGGTCACGGATGAGGGCCGCGACCATTTTTTTTAAATTTTTCGTGGGTCACGAACTTTTCCCGCGACCAATTTGTCATGGTTGTGGGTCACAAATGAGGGCCGCGACCCATCACGGCATGGGTCACGGCCCAAGTCCGTGACCATCTATTGTGACCCCTCTCGGCCATGACCATTTTTTGGTCACGGACTTGGGTCGCGACCCACGAAATGGTCACGCCCGAAATGGTCACGACCCAAGTCTGCGACCCATAGTTTTGGTCAGGGATTTTGGCCGTGACTAATCGTCAGTTTTGGTGTAGTGGTAACTTTGCAAATGAGTTTTTTATATGTCCCCTATGACCTTGCCCAAGGATCTTATTTATACTAGGGCACTAGGGATGAGTTGGCACTTTGGGTGCCAAAAATGAGAGGAAAACTTAGAAGGACAAGGTTGGCAATGTACCTTATGTCCCTACTGAGTCGGCAACTACATGTCCCCTTTAACAGACGACAACTGGTGCAAATTAGAGTAAAAAAGCAAATGTGTCTCCTAATGGAGACAAGATATCTGATTTAATAAATATCTTTTTAGATGGTAACTTGTTGTACAAGCTCTGTAAACTTGAGAGGGGCCCTAAGGACCACCTCCTCTAAAATCTTTGTAAGATTGAGGAGGGAGGTCTCAAGGATCACCTCCTCTAAAATCTTTATAAACATCAAAAGGGAGGTCTCAAGGACCACCTCCTCTAAAATCTTTGTAAACCTAAGGAGGTTGGTCTCAAGGACCACCTCCTCTAAAATCTATGTAAAATTTCGGAGGGAGGTCTCAAGGACCACCTCCTCTAAAATCTTTATAAACTGTTCTTTACATTGACACTAGGTGTGGAGTGTGTAAGGACTGGGCCTAAGGTTTTTCGACTACTATTATCTTAATCTTAAAGTGCTAAGTGATTGAGCTTGCTCAATAATCCTTGTTCCTTAGCCACCAAGTCAAAACTCCCAAAAGATCCCAACTTTCCTTTTTGAGCCCTGCTTGCTCAACTAGGCTACTTGTAGAAGAAATTAAAATATCAGTAATTTAATATATTTTTGAGTAACAAGTCTTGAGGAGCAGGTCACTCTAGGTGGATCTCCTTGCCCACTAGTTCTTTTTTAGTAAGTCATTTTAGGACTAGAGGAATCATTTTGAGTAAGCCTCTTCATTCAAGATAAATTTATGTGATTTTTAGTCTGTTGAGGATGAGGAGCTCCTCCAGGAGGGCCTCAATCCCCAAACTCCTTTTCTGTGATCTCTGGACTTTTTAGGACGAGGAGCTCCTTAAGGTGGGGCTCCTCAACCAAACTTATTTTTTGTGATCTTTGAACTTTTGGGAACGAGGATCTCCTCGATGTGGGGATCCTCACCCAAAATTATTTTATCTAATCTTTGGACTTTTGAGGAGGAGGAGCTCTTAAAGGTGGAGCTCCTCACCCAACTAATTTTCTGTGATCTTTTAAGCACTTTGGGTATGATGGGGCACCTTTTGGGGGACCTCCTCGCCCTGACTCTCTTTCCTTGATTTTTTCTGTTTTGGGGGCGAGGTTCTCCTTCTGGTGGACCTCCTCGCCCTAACTATCATTTCTGTGAGCATTTTGGGATGAACAACTCCTTGTGGTGAGCCTCCTCATCCAAACCTCATTCATATAACTTTTGAGTATTTTAGGACGAGCAGCTTCTTATGGTGAGCCTCCTCGTCCAAACTTCATTTTTGTGACTTTTGAGCATTTTGGGGACGAGGGGCTCCTTCTGGGGACCTCCTCACCCTAACTCACTTTATGTGATTTCTTTAGTTTTGGGGACGAGGGAATCCTTCTGGTGGACCTCCTCTTCCTAACTCCCTTGTTTGCTAACTTGGTCCATGTGGGAGTCCAACCTGGTGGGCTCACTCGCCCAATGCTATTTTTAGAAAAGAAGATGGACATCCCGATACATTAGTCCCCTCGTACAAAAATCGTTGTGTTGGGTAAACCAAAGGGTTTTGTATGAAACAATCACTTCATGCTGGAAATGAGGCCACTTATGGTGGACCTCATTTTTTGGGTATCAACTTGGGAAAAGGGGATGCTCATGGTGAGTCCCCTCGCAGTGGCCTTTTTCTATAGCCTTCTATCATGTTTAGAGTTGTTGCTCGCGATGAGCCCCTCGTCCTTGGCCTTTTTCTATGGCCTTCTATCTTGGTAGAGGGGTTGCTCACAGTGAGCCCCTCATCATTGGCCTTCGTAATGTAGCCTTCTATCTTGGGTAGAGGGGTTGCTCATTCCAAGTCCTCTTGTCCAGGTATTACACCTCATCATAGGGACACTCAAGGTGGACCCCCTTGCACTAAATATTTTATTGCTGACTTCGGCAGTGGGATCCCCTCTAGGTGGGCTCACTCGCCCTAGGCCCGACTAGTTTAGAATAGTAGATGAACATCCCTCTACTTTAGTCCCCTCGTATAAAAATCTTTGTGTTGGGTAGACCAAATGGTTTTGTATGAAATGATCACTTCATCTTGGAATATGAAAAATTTCATGCCATCACATCATTACACTGTTCGATTTGGAGTGATTGAGGGGTCCCTAGTGGTGATTTCCTCATCCTTATTCATTCTCTTTTCTGCATTTCTTTTGGACAGGGGGCCACTTAATCATTTTACCTTATTTCCAGTTTATGGAGTGAAGGGGGTCCATGTAATACCCCGTATTTTTATGCTATATTAATTTGGGGATTTATTAAATTTAATGAGAATGTTTATTTAATAAAAATCCGGAAATTAATTATGTTATAATTATTAACGTGTCGAGAGTTAGTAATTATGGGAAACTTGTTGGATATTACTAATGAGCATAGTGATATACTATATTGGTTATATTGAATGTCATACGTGAATTAAATGACTATTTCGGAAATTTAAGTTGGGACGTGCCTGTGTCACGTCGGGACTAATTTTGTTAATTAAAAAGTAAATATTTTATAAGTTGTTTGTATGGTCGTTTTGAGTGCGCCAACGCATCCGGAAGGGTCGAGATAGTCAGAAAAGTGTACCCGGGAGTTTAGTTTGGGTCTCGGGGTGTTTTTAGGCCTAATTAGTGACCCGGGAGGGCATTTTGGTCATTTTACAAAATAGGGTAATTAAACCCACGAATTTTAGAAGCCTTTATCAGCTGGTTAGGCTAGCCATTTAGGGTTAGAACATTCAGAACCCTAGAACGACCATTGGAGAGGAGAGGAGAGACCTTTCAAGGAGATTCAAGGCCGAAACACCACCGTTTGCACCACCGTCACCACCAACGCGTAGATCGCGAGGAGGAGAACGCAACCACACCATAATCAACAGTAAATCAGACTTCTGAAAATCCAAGGCAAGTGTTTAACTTGCGTATTTCGTTAGTGCAATGTTCATATTTGTTTAGGATTAATTAGGAATGTAATCCATGTAAGAAAACCCCAAATTTTGATAGGAAATTGCATGTAGAGAAGATTAAAACCTTATGCTGGAAACTTTTGAGGATATAGATGTATTACCCACGAACTTTTGAGGCTTTATTAGAAGAAATTCTGGAGAAAAACTGTATTGAATCATAGTTATGAAAATTTAGGGTTCTTGATGTTTAGATGAGATTTTGGGTTGTTTAAACATGATTAATGATGTATACACGCATGCTGAACGTTAAAAACGTCTGGAATTATGTTAGTATGTTAGTAGTAGAATTTATGGGTCAATTAGTGTTGGAAAATATGGAATTTGATGAAGAATTTTGATGAATCCCGTAACTGCAATTCTGCAGAATTTTTGCCCAGACCTGCTTGATCGATCGATCGAGCATAGAGCATCGATCGATCGAAGGTTTGATCGATCGAGCCCAAGCTTCTATCGATCGACCCCTCCTGGCAGACTCCTATTTCCCTTGTTTAATTAGTTAAATTAAGTTTATCGTGAAATAATCTTTGGGCATCTTAAATAAAAGGATTTGGGAGACATTGAGGACCAGTAGGGTATATGGATAAATGTTAGAACCTTTAATATTCAACGAGAATGATATTTATGGGATATTTATCATAGGTTGTTAGATTTATAAATTTTAAGGGTGAGGTGCGTAAGAGAGTTACGTTGGAATCTAATAAAGTCACTTACCGAATTTCAGATTTGTGGGGTCATAATCCACGAGTGTTAGGTAATAAGTGAGAAAACCCTTCGAGTTAAGGTTAGGAATAAAACCTTATGCGAAATTCTTTAAATGTGAAATTAAGAATAAATTGGTATAATTACGGGTGATGAGAAGAACCCACATTAATATGATAAGGTGGTATATTTATATGATTGTGTGTACATATATTATATGCCTGTGAAAATCATACCCACGCTACTTACTATCCCTGAGGTTTCCGCGCTGGGACAAGTCTTATCTCGATGGGACCTTTATGGGGGATATTGACTTGTACCCTAGGAGATAGATATCCTTGGTACAGGCTATCGATGTGATAGTTCAGACGGTCCTAAGAGACGCCGGTATGTGCCATCCTCTTAGAGACTTGGAATCTATGCTTCGTCTCAATATTGTTTGTGTATTTCTGTTAATACAATTCGAGAGTGATTCCGAATGTATTCCCCTTAATATGAGTGATATGGGGCTTTGGATAGTAGAGTATGCACGCACCATAGTTTTATTCGGGGTGCTGTTATATATATATATATTATACGAATAGTTAATATATATATGAGATTATGATATTTGAAACTGTCTACTGAGATTTGATAAGTAGTACATGGTTGTTGACTCAAATTATTAAATTCTTGTTTTCAAAAAGTGTAAGATGTCACCGTAAAACTTTATGGATTTTATAAAGTTAAAATAGAGGACTTTGATTATTGTTTGGGAACATTTCTTTTAAAATGAAATCGTGAATTATAAATCTTGCGAGTAATCTAAGTTAAGTTAAATCTTTCAGAAAGACTAGTGCGTTAAATGATAAGTAATCGTGGGGAAAGTTAGTGCGATAGGTGTGCACATTAGAAGAGAGGTGAGTATTTTCTCAAGAGAGTGACATGCTAATATGTTATTGCATTGGCCTGTATCATTTTAAGTACTTGCTAAACGTATTTTAAAATCAAACACTTTCAGGCTCTGACCCGTTTCTTTTTCTCTCTCTCTCTCTCTCTCTCTCTCTCTCTCTCTCTTGTATATATATATGTATATTTTCAGGTGCCCAGCCACAGGGGCGTCTTGCTTAGGATTCCTTGAGAAGAACGAGCTGCAGCTTAGGTGGGAGTTGCAGGTCACTTGAGTAGACGGCTTCTGTTATTGACTCCACTCCTATTACTCTCATTTATTGGGCATGTGTCGCCCCTTTTTATCATTTCATTTGTTGTTGGGACATTTATATTTCAGTTATTTTCCAGTATTGTTCTATGGGATTTATTCAGGATGGATTTGTGATTTTAATTCCATATGTTGACATTCGATTTATGAATGGTTTATGTTATTTAGTTTATTGTGGTGTGATTCTTAATTGTAGAAATGTTGTTTTATTTAAATAAATCTTTTTCGTTAATTAAAATTTGGAAAGTTGTATGAAAAATGTTTTTGACACTTAGCTTAATTATTTAGGGTGTTAAATTGGAAAATTTATTTTTATCGACAGTGATGCTGAGAATGAGCCAACTGTTTACCTTGATTTAATTTAATAAAGGAGTGATTGCCCGGTATTTAATTAGGCGGGGTGTCACAGGTGGTATCAGAGCATCAGGTTCTAGTGTCCATAGGATCTGTACGGCTTATTTCGCTTTCAGCTTAACGTTATTGCTATAGAGCCCTATTTTTAGGATTGTTGTATTCTTGCTTTACGTTTAAGTCTTCAGCTATTAGAGATTTTTTGATAACTGTAGACTAATAAACTTGTTCACGTTTCAGATGCCTCCGAGACGTGCTCCGAAAGATAAGCGTGCCCAAGCCGAGCAGCCAACAACTCAGGCACCAGGCACAATGAATGCGAACGAAGTAGCCGCCATTGTTGCTCAGGCGGTGAATTCCGCAATAGCGGTGATTCAACAGGCTCCACCCCAGGTTCAGGCAGTGGCGCCAGTACCAGCACAGCTTTCATCCGCATGGGAGAGGGTTCTGGATGCTTTTCAGAAAGCGCATCCCCCTGAGTTTTCTTGTAGCTTCGATATTGTTACAGTCAACCAATGGAAGAAGGACGTCCAGCGGAATCTCCTAATGTATGAGTGCACTGACGTGAAAAGCAGTTGTTGGCTTCCTTTAAGCTGGTGGGAGCCGCATTACAGTGGTGGGAGTCCACTACTACTTTGGAGGAGAGAGACACGATCCCTATTCAGTTGTTCTGGGAGCGGTTTGACTGCAAGTATTTTCCACCCGTAGTGCAGACTGAGATGAGGCGAAAATTACTAAATCTGAAGAAGGAGAACCTTACTGTAGCTGAGTATGAGGAGGATTTCATGAGACTTCTCACTATTGTGACGGATGAGGCACCCACTGAGAGCAAGAAGATTTTGCTGTTTGTCGACGGGTTATCTTGGAGGATCCGTCAGCACCTTAATGGGAATCTATCCCTGAGTAAATTCACTGATGTACTCAATGCAGCGTTACTACATTGCCAGGATCACCGCTTCCATCTTCAAGGAAGCAAGAGAGCAGGAGAGTCCAGCCAGCAGGGCAGGACCGGGGGTAATAGTGCCGGTGGGGCACCAACTCATGGACAGACTCGTCAGAACGAGCAGAGTTCCCATCAGGGGGACCCTACTAAGCGATTCCGTTCAGGTGATTCTAGGCAGGGATTCGGGGGTTTCAGGCAGGGCCATCAGGGCCAGCCTAATCAGCAGGGCCAACACCGACCGCAGGGACAGCAGCAGGGCCAGCAAGGCCCACAGCGTGCACATCAGGGCCAACAGGTCCAGTGGCGTGGAGGTAACGGCCAACAAGGCCGTGGACAACAGGGTCAGAGGGACGGTAACTTCAAAGGCAGATGCTTTGGGTGCGGAAAACATGGCCACAGGCGCCAGGATTGCCCAGAGGGCGATAGGGCCCCACAGCAGCAGGGAGCCCGTAATGAGCCGCAGAGACCACTCTTTCCACCTGCCCTCCCAGCTCCAGCCCAGGTGCCAGCCCTATCAGCCATTCCAGCAGCTCCAGTGCAGTAGGGGCAATTGCAGTATGGACGTGTCTATAACGTCCACCAGGCAGCAGCTGCACAGGCACCACCCGCGATTGAGGGTATGTTTCCTATCCATGGTACTATGGGTCGGGTATTATTTGATACTGGGGCAACACATTATTTTATAGCTACGCATTTCGCGAAGTCCTTAGGATTGTTAGCCACAGCAGAGAGCACCGTGACGTGTGTCGACTCACCACTGGGGAGTGGGTCACTTATATTCTTTATATGCCGGGGAGTGGGGGTAGAGATTGGTAGCTTGGTATTACCTGCTGACATGTTAGTCTTAGACATGCACGAGCATGATGTGATTATCGGTATGGACTGGCTCGCAGCTTATAGAGCCATGATTGATTTCTTCGGTGGGAGCATTGTTTTTGCCATTCCGGGGCAAGAGATGTTTGTAGTGGCGATGCCTCGCCCAGAGGGAGGTTCGACCGCTCATTTGTATTACATAGAGGAGGATACCTCTAAGGAGGTCGTGATTCCCTTAGATTCGATCCCTGTTGTCAGGGAGTATTTCGATGTGTTTCAAGAGATACCAGGCCTACCGCCCAGTCGTGAGATAGACATTGTTATAGATTTACTGCCAGATACGAGACCTATAGCACGCGCACCGTACCGTATGGCTCCGGCATAGATGCGAGAGCTACGAGATCAGATAGAGCAGCTGTTAGGTCAGGGCTTCATCCGTAGGAGTACCTCACCGTGGGGCGCTCCAGTCTTGTTTGTGAAGAAAAGAGATGGTTCACTAATATTGTGTGTGGACTACCGTGAATTGAACAAGGTCACGATACGGAATAAGTATCCGTTGCCTCGAATCGATGATCTGTTCGACCAGTTGAGGGGAGCAACTTTCTTTTCGAAGATAGATCTAAGGTCGGGGTACCATCAGTTACGTATTAGAGAGCAGGATGTTTCAAAGACTGCCTTCTTGTCAAGATATGGGTCCTATGAGTTCAGGGTGATGCCGTTCGGACTCACAAATGCCCCAGTCATTTTCATGGACTTGATGAACCGAGTATTCAGAGAATTCTTGGTTCAGTTCGTCATCGTCTTCATAGATGATATTTTGATATATTCACACTTCGAGGAGGAGCATATCGAGCACTTGAGGCAGGTTCTTCAGACTCTACGAGAGCATCAGTTGTATGCTAAGTACGAGAAGTGTGGATTCTGGTTGCGAGAGGTACAATTCTTGGGCCATGTTGTTTCTGAGCAGGGGATAGCAGTTGACCCGAGCAAAGTGTCAGCGGTGAGGGAGTGGGGACAGCCCACGATACCGACGGAAGTGCGTAGTTTCTTGGGGTTAGCCGGATACTACAGGAGATTCATTCGGGGATTCTCCAAAATAGCGGGTCCATTGACGAATCTGACTCGCAAAGGGGTACCATATGTTTGGGATGACACTTGTCAGTTGGCTTTCGACGAGCTGAAGGACAAGCTTACTTCAGCACCAGTCCTTGCTTTACCGAAGCCGGGTGTAGAGTACCTGGTTTACACCGATGCGTCCTTACGGGGACTTGGGGGAGTACTTCAACAGGAAGAGAAGGCTATAGATTTTGCTTCCCGCAAGCTTAAGCCGCATGAGAAGAATTACCCCACCCACGACCTGGAGTTAGCAGCGGTCGTCTTTGCATTGAGAATTTGGAGGCACTACTTATTGGGCGAGAAATTCCGTTTATTCACAGACCATAAGTCACTGCAGTACCTGTTCACTCAGCGAGAGCTGAATATGCGTCAGCGCAGGTGGTTAGAGTTTGTGAAAGACTACCAGTTCGATATACAGTACCATCCGGGGAAGGCCAACGTAGTTGCTGATGCGTTGAGCCGTAGACCGGTAGACGATGTAGCGGACATCTGGAAAGCAAAGTGGAAGGAGTTGGGTCACCAGGACGCAGTAGCTCGTTCTTTCATATCCGTTATGTCAGTCACACCCGAGATTGTTACGAGGGTGATACAGGCACAGACCACAGACCCGTTTTGCCAAGAGCAGATTGTGCGACTTCTAGCCGAGGGTGCTGAGTCCTATTCTGTTAGTTCTGATGGAGGTTTGCGGTTTAATGGGAGATTAGTGGTTCTAGAAGGAGCGGAGTTACGTCATGAAGTGATGACTCATTCTCACGGGTCCCGATTTGCAGTACATCCGGGAGGTGATAAAATGTACCAGGACATGAGGCGTCAATACTGGTGGAGTGGGATGAAGAAGGACATTGCCGAGTTTGTGTCCAAGTATTCTACCTGCTAGCTGGTGAAGGTGGACCACCAGAAACCGTCATTATTGCTTCAGCCGTTGGAAGTACCCACGTGGAACTGGGAGAGTATTTCCATGGATTTCATTACAGGGTTGCCTACATCACAGCGGGGCCACGATTCTATCTGGGTGATTGTAGACCGTTTGACCAAAGTGGCTCATTTTCTGCCAGTGCGGACAGATTATACTACGGGTCAGTATGCTCAATTGTTCATTACTGAGATTGTCAGATTACACGGGGTGCCCCTGAATATTGTGTCAGATAGAGACAAGATTTTGTGTCACGTTTCTGGGAAAGCTTTCAGGAGGCTATGGGTACAGAGTTGAGACTGAGTTCAACTTACCACCCACAGACAGATGGACAGACAGAGCATACTAATAAGATGTTGGAAGATATGCTACGCATGTGTGTTCTCGATTTCGGAGGAGGTTGGGAGCCACACCTTCCACTGGTAGAGTTTGCTTATAATAACTCCTATCAGTTTACGATTGGCATGGCCCCATTTGAGGCTTTGTATGGCAGGGCTTGTCGTTCTCCAACTTGTTGGATCGAGGTGGGGGACAACAAGTTTCTAGGACCAGAAGTGATTCAGGAGACCTCCGCGAGGATTGAGATAATCAGGAGTCGTATTCAGGTAGCCCAAGACAGGCAGAAGAGCTACTCCGATGCGAAACGGTTCTTCCGGGAGTTTAATGTGGGAGATCAAGTGTTATTGCATGTATCTCCTATGAAGGGAGTGATGAGGTTCGGGAAGAAGGGGAAATTGGCCCCGAGGTATGTGGGACCATTTCCCATCATCGATAGGATCGGGCCGATTGCATACAGGTTGGGATTGCCAGAACATTTACATCGCATCCACGATGTATTCCACATCTCGTCGTTGAGACGATATCTTCGGGATGATATGGCCCATACTCACATTGCGATAGATGAGATTGACTTACAGTCTGATAGCTCTTACGAGGAGAGACCAGTGGCTATTCTAGACTATAGTGAGAGGAGATTGAGGTCGAAAATAGTTCCACTTGTGCGAGTTCAGTGGGAGCATCATAATGTGGAGGAATCCACTTGGGAGCGTGAGGCAGATATACGCGAGAGATATCCAGAGTTGTTTTTACCAGGTATGCCTTATTTTCCGAATTTCGGGACGAAATTTCGTTATTAGGGGGGAAGTATGTAATACCCCGTATTTTTATGCTATATTAATTTGGGGATTTATTAAATTTAATGAGAATGTTTATTTAATAAAAATCCGAAAATTAATTATGTTATAATTATTAACGTGTCGAGAGTTAGTAATTATGGGAAACTTGTTGGATATTACTAATGAGCATAGTGATATACTATATTGGTTATATTGAATGTCATACGTGAATTAAATGACTATTTCGGAAATTTAAGTTGGGACGTGCCTGTGTCACGTCGGGACTAATTTTGTTAATTAAAAAGTAAATATTTTATAAGTTGTTCGTATGGTCGTTTTGAGTGCGCCAACGCTTCCGGAAGGGTCGAGATAGTCAGAAAAGTGTACCCGGGGGTTTAGTTTGGGTCTCAGGGTGTTTTTAGGCCTAATTAGTGACCCGGGAGGGCATTTTGGTCATTTTACAAAATAGGGTAATTAAACCCACAAATTTTAGCAGCCTTTATCAGCTGGTTAGGCTAGCCATTTAGGGTTAGAACATTCAGAACCCTAGAACGGCCATTGGAGAGGAGAGGAGATACCTTTCAAGGAGATTCAAGGCCGAAACACCACCGTTTGCACCACCGTCACCACCAACGCGTAGATCGCGAGGAGGAGAACGCAACCACACCATAATCAACAGGAAATCAGACTTCTGAAAATCCCAGGCAAGTGTTTAACTTGCGTATTTCGTTAGTGCAATGTTCATATTTGTTTAGGATTAATTAGGAATGTAATCCATGTAAGAAAACCCCAAATTTTGATAGGAAATTGCATGTAGAGAAGATTAAAACATTATGCTGGAAACTTTTGAGGATATAGATGTATTACCCACGAACTTTTGATGCTTTATTAGAAGAAATTATGGAGAAAAACTGTATTGAATCATAGTTATGAAAACTTTAGGGTTCTTGATGTTTAGATGAGATTTTGGGTTGTTTAAACATGATTAATGATGTATACACGAATGCTGAACGTTAAAAACGTCTGGAATTATGTTAGTATGTTAGTAGTAGAATTTATGGGTCGATTAGTGTTGGAAAATATGGAATTTGATGAAGAATTTTGATGAATCCCGTAACTGCAATTCTGCAGAATTTTTGCCAAGTGCTTGATCGATCGATCGAGCATAGAGCATCGATCGATCGAAGGTTCGATCGATCGATCGAGCCCAAGCTTCGATCGATCGACCCCTCCTGGCAGACTCCTATTTCCCTTGTTTAATTAGTTAAATTAAGTTTATCGTGAAATAATCTTTGGGCATCTTAAATAAAAGGATTTGGGAGACATTGAGGACCAGTAGGGTATATGGATAAATGTTAGAACCTTTAATATTCAACGAGAATGATATTTATGGGATATTTACCCTAGGTTGTTAGATTTATAAATTTTAAGGGTGAGGTGCGTAAGAGAGTTACGTTGGAATCTAATAAGTCACTTACCGAATTTCAGATTTGTGGGGTCATAATCCACGAGTGTTAGGTAATAAGTGAGAAAACCCTTCGAGTTAAGGTTAGGAATAAAACCTTATGCGAAATTCTTTAAATGTGAAATTAAGAATAAATTGGTATAATTACGGGTGATGAGAAGAACCCACATTAATATGATAAGGTGGTATATTTATATGATTGTGTGTACATATATTATATGCATGTGAAAATCATACCCACGCTACTTACTATCCCTGAGGTTTCCGCGCTGGGACAAGTCTTATCTCGATGGGACCTTTATGGGGATATTGACTTGTACCCTAGGAGATAGATATCCTTAGTACAGGCTATCGATGTGATAGTTCAGACGGTCCTGAGAGACGCCGGTATGTGCCATCCTCTTAGAGACTTGGAATCTATGCTTCGCCTCAATATTGTTTGTGTATTTCTGTTAATACAATTCGAGAGTGATTCCGAATGTATTCCCCTTAATATGAGTGATATGGGGCTTTGGATAGTAGAGTATGCACGCACCATAGTTTTATTCGGGGTGCTGTTATATATATATATATTATATGAATAGTTAATATATATATGAGATTATGATATTTGAAACTGTCTACTGATATTTGATAAGTAGGACATGGTTGTTGACTCAAATTATTAAATTCTTGTTTTGAAAAAGTGTAAGATGGCACCGTAAAACTTTATGGATTTTATAAAGTTAAAATAGAGGACTTTGATTACTGTTTGGGAACATTTCTTTTAAAATGAAATCGTGAATTATAAATCTTGCGAGTAATCTAAGTTAAGTTTAATCTTTTAGAAAGACTAGTGCGTTAAATGATAAGTAATCGTGGGGAAAGTTAGTGCGATAGGTGTGCACATTAGAAGAGAGGTGAGTATTTTCTCAAGAGAGTGACGTGCTAATATGTTATTGCATTGGACTGTATCATTTTAAATACTTGCTAAACGTATTTTAAAATCAAACACTTTCGGGCTCTGACCCGTTTCTTTCTCTCACTCTCTCTCTCTCTCTCTCTCTCTCTCTCTCTCTCTCTCTCTCTCTCTTGTATATATATATGTATATTTTCAGGTGCCCAGCCACAGGGGCGTCTTGCTTAGGATTCCTTGAGAAGAACGAGCTGCAGCTTAGGTGGGAGTTGCAGGTCACTTGAGTAGACGGCTTCTGTTATTGACTCCACTCCTATTACTCTCATTTATTGGTCATGTGTCGCCCCTTTTTATCATTTCATTTGTTGTTGGGACATTTATATTTCAGTTATTTTCCAGTATTGTTCTATGGGATTTATTCAGGATGGATTTGCGATTTTAATTCCATATGTTGACATTCGATTTACGAATGGTTTATGTTATTTAGTTTATTGTGGTGTGATTCTTAATTGTAGAAATGTTGGTTTAATTAAATAAATCTTTTTCGTTAATTAAAATTTGGAAAGTTGTATGAAAAATGTTTTTGACACTTAGCTTAATTATTTAGGGTGTTAAATTGAAAAAATTATTTTTATCGACAGTGATGCTGAGAATGAACCAACTGTTTACCTTGATTTAATTTAATAAAGGAGTGATCGCCCGGTATTTAATTAGGCGGGGTGTCACAGTCCATTGGGGGTAAACCCTCTCGTTTCTATGTTTGTCTTTGGCAGATAGGTCACTTATCTTGGAGTCCCTCGTCTTGAGTTTTCCTATTTCTATTTGCCTTTGGCAAAGGGATCACTTGAAGTGAACTCCCTCACCATAAACTGTTTGTGCCTTTGATTGTAACTGAGGGGCCACTCTTGGTGACCCCCTCACCACTAGCTATTTTGTAACATTGATCTTTGTCGAGGGGCCACTCGTGGTGGACTCCCTCGGCATAAATATCTTGTTGTAATCCTGACCGGGGGACCTTTGATGGTGGACTCGCTCATCCTTAAACTGTTACTTATGTTGGTCTTGGCAGAGGGGCCACTCGAAACGGACCCCATCGCCATAAGTCATTTTCTATAGAATCAAACTTGGGAAGAGGAGCTCTTCAAAGTGGATCCCATTGCCCTAGGTTATTTTCTATCAGTCTTGCAATCTTGGGTAGGGGATCCACTCATAGTGGATACCCTCGCCCTAGGCTATTTCAATATTTGTTAACTTTCTTAGGACTTTTCAACATTATCCCCCTCGTGCAGAAATGTCTTGTAGTGTCGAGAGACTTGTGGACGAAATATCATAATCAATATTTCACTCTTTGTTCACTGTCTTGAGGACTTCTCAACATTAGCCCCCTCATTTTATTTATACTTGGCACTTGCTCATTTTCACAATCCTGATTCTTTATTTTCGGGTTAATACTGTGATCACTCCTATGTCCTTGGAGCCTGAGGTACTAAACCATCGTACCTTGTAGTTATACTTGGCACTTGTTCGATACTGTGAGCATTCCTATGCCCTTGGAGCTTGAGGTACTAAACTGTCGTACCTTTCATTTATACTTGGCACTTTCTCAATACTATGAGCATTGCTATGCCCTTGGAGACTGAGGTACTAAACTGTCGTACCCTTTATTTATACTTGGCACTTGCTCAAGACTGTGAGCGCTCCTATGCCCTTGGAGTCTGAGGTATTAAATTATTGTACCTTTAATATATACTTGGCATGTGTTTTCTTTGCACAAGACTACAATGTCACCACTTAATGGCCTACACTAACGTTACACTTATTAGCATGCGAGTTTAATTTACAATCACTACGTTATATGAACCAAGGGAAGTGACCCAAGGCCAAGTAAACAGAACTACTAACGTAAATTCAAGTAAATACTTACCTATATAACGCGCTCAAAATACGAAATTGCATGCAACCCGATGCAACAAAAGGAGGGAGTGAGCTGAATGCTTAGTGGGAACTATCCAAATGAAATATAAAAATGAACGACAAAAAAGAATACTCACACACTACACTACATGCATGTGAAAGTAAGTATGTATCTACATATTTACCTTTGAAAATACTTATCCTAATATACTAAACCGTTTTATTTCGAAAAGGTTATTTGATGCCGTTTATTCTCCTGATCTTTACAAAAATCATTTTGTATCATTATGCTAAAAAACTAGCACTCCTTCCCATTAACGCACAAGGTTAAACAATTAGCAATTGTTGGGAAAAATATTTATTTACTTTCAAACATTTATTACTCAACATTTATTAACTCACTCTAGAGTTGCTTAACGATATTATTAGACTTCCATTCAATGCACGCACACACCGTGTTTAGAAAAATACTCATTTTTATTTGAAAGCCTCATATCACACATGCTTGTGTTTATTATGATTCAAACCTCATTTGGTTGCTTAAACATCATTAAGTCATTTTGTTTAACCACCCCATGTTACCACATGAACAATAAACTTGTAATGCATTATTCTTGCATTAATAAATCAATGAATCAGTGCCATTCATTTATGCCTCTTTCATGAATATTCAGTTCATCACTTAGCATTTTCTTTAGGGATTATGCCAAGACACACACACACACACACACTCATCACAACACACTCAAATCGACAGTTTCATGAAATTTCACCGCTCGACATCGGGCGCCAAGTAAACTGCAGTTGGTTTGGGGCTTTCACCACTAGGGATAGTGTAGCCCTGCTTGATTATTTAACCCGACATCGTCCAATATCATTATCTTGCCAATGTGTTCCACATTTTCATATTGTCCACGTTAATTTGTCTTTTTCGGGCCGAATCCAAAGTCTTGGACTTAGCCGTTGATTTTTCCATTATACATTTAGAAAAAATCATTATATTCCATTAAAGTCCCTTTTTTCACACATGTTAATTTTATACCGAAAATAATTTCCGTTTAAGGACTCATTTCATTCTTTCTACATACAAGTCAAAAAACTCTTTAACATTTTTTGTATCCTAAAAATGTTACAGTTTAAGTAAATTGCCAATTTACCCAAATTACATCAAAATGCGTAAGTTCACTCCTTATTCAAGTGTTATTTATAAAAAACACCCCTTTTAAGCTTCAAAATTAACACGTAGGCATTTTAGTTACCGTGACACTTTTTCAACTTCTAACTTTGTCAAAAGTCACATTTTTGCACATTACTCCCTTTTGTATATAAAATCATGCTTTTCCCATATTAAAGTCTACACACTTTATTTATGAGTTTTAACACTAAAAACCCATTTTAATCAATATTTACACATTTCACACTTTGCATTTCAAACTTAGTGTTACACACTTTAATTATGACTTTTTGCATAACTTAGTCATTTAATTCACACTTAGTCTTATACACTTTTATTATTTACATTTTCATCCAAAGTTTGCAAGAAGACTACACTTTCATATATTTACACTTTTTACCCTAAAACTTAGTTTAACAAACTAAATAGTAGACTTCGTAAATAAAACTCCATTTGCTCATTTCGAAATGATTCATCAACATTAAAATCACTATATTAATCTCATAAAAAGGCATGTACATACCATGTGTTCTTCACATCAAAGAAATCATTTATTCACCTTAAAACATGTTATTTCATAAAATATTTGTGAATAGTTGGTAAAAAATGATCCATTTTTAAAACCCATTCAATCCTTCCTTTTAAGTGCCCATTTTCATAGAAGATAGTAAAAATGATACAAATTAGTTTATTAGTACATTTAAAACCTTAATCAACATATTTTATGCTCTAAATATGTAGAAAAATCAAGCTAAACATAGGTTTACTACAATACCCATTTCAAATATAGAAAATCCCACTTTTTTCTAAACTATATCTTAAAATCATGTAGTATTCAATATTTAATCTTGGATGACTATTTATACACACCTAATATCAACAAGATACAAAGTACTCGTACTAATATCATCATCAACTTAACTTAGTAAGAGATAAGCAGTTTTCACCTCAAAATGTCCTCAAATAATAGTAGAGAAGGTGGGTGACTCTCCCACCTCCAAAGGTAGCCCTAAAGAGAGTCACAATACCCCACTCTTTAAGCTCCCAAATGAATCTTCAAGCTCCATGAACTACTCTTTCTTCTTTCATGAGAAACCCCTTTCAAAAACTCCCAACAAGGCTTTCTTTGTGCTCCAAGAACTCCTCCCAAGACCTCCTATGAGTTGTCCCAACTTTGAGAGGCGTTTTAATGGAGTTTGGGGATCTTCAAGGTGTTGTTTTGATGGTGAAAAAGGGGTGGCAAATAAGGACCGCGAATTTGAAAGGAAGAGCAAATCTTGCAAAAGCAGAAGATTAAGATATAATCTGAAAATATTTGAGAGTTTCTGGCTCCAAGTATTTCGCTCTCATTTCTCTTATAATGCAACTATGGAAGCTTTCCACCCTTGACCAATAAACCCAAGATTTTTAATGCCCAAATGGGTGTAATTTGGTTCCCCAAGGTCTGCATAATAAGTCTTGAAAGAGACTACACATACACCAAACATGTGACCCCCAAAACCCATTTGAAAAATGCTGTAAAACACCAACAAATGCCGATTTGCATCACTTTTGATACCAGCCCTCCAATTTTTTTTTGAAACTTTTAACATAAGAATTATATTCCTTGCATTGTTTTAGCTAAAAAATCATATTTACAGTAGTCGTTTGGCCTCTCGAATTGTCCTATACAAGACGCGCAAGAATCGGGACCTCCGCGCAAAACATATTTTTTTCGATTTTTCTTCGCATAGTAATATTCCTTATATTTTTACGAGTCTAAATATATGGTCGGAATATTTTTTGATTTACTAATTGTCATAAACAATTCGCGCAAAACTAGACTTTTGCAGTATCGCGCAACGTCAGACAATTTGTACTCAAGCTCGCGTAGCGCTCGTTGCTTGTCCGAATCGCGTGAAACTTAACCGAAGTACTTAAAGTAATTATATAAACTCAAAATAAAACTCATGTGAACCATGGAACCTAAATCTTTCTCGTTTAATCCATATTGCGATACTTTGCTTTTCATACCATTTAAATATCGCGTCATATTAACCTTGTCTGTGTCACATCTGTTCCTTGATATTTTTTTCTCAAACTTAACAGACATCCTAGCTAATACTATTAGGTAGGGGTGTCCATGGGTCAGGACTGTCTTATAAAATTATGAGCTATCCCAAGCCCGCTCGGGCTTGGATCGGGCCTTATTATGTAATTCCAAGCCCGTCCAGATTTGAAAGCTCTTTACCCAGGCCCGTTGGCCAAGCCCGATTACTGTTTTTTTTAAATAAAAAAATCTATTTTTTCTTCATCAAAGACCTATTTTTTAATTAAAAACATGTTTTAAACTTTATATATGACATAGTCTATATATAAAGTTCCCCACTCTACACAAAAATACTTAGTATATGTTTTTATATTTATAAAAGTTATCCACTTTATATATTTATCTATAACTTTGTAGTCTTACACTTTAATAATAAATTAATGTACACACACACACACACACACACACACACACACACACACACACACACACACACACACACACACATATATATATATATATATATATATATATATATATATATATATATATATATAATTCTTGGGCCTCAGGCCGGGTCGGGCCTCATCGGGCTTAAGAATTCATGCCCAAGCCTGCCCAAAAAAAAATCGGGCCTATCAAATTTTGCCAAGCCCGCTTTGCGGGCCTATTCACCTTACCCAAGCCCTATTTTTTTATTGGGCGGGATTGGCGGGCCTCGGGCCTATGGCCACCCCTACTATTAGGGATTAAATATGCATTCATGCAACACCTGCATCGTTGGATTTTTCTCATTTAAACCATTTACATAATACGCCACCTTTCGTATTACTTTACGTGTTACACTTGAATTATTTATTCCTCGAATTTTCCTTTAGGCAAAACACCTCAAATAACTTTAAATACCTAATTTTTTGGGTGAGGTATTACATAAAAGATTATGACTGCATAATAAATCACCATCCGGGTATGGTTAATGTTTTTGCTAATGCTTTGAGTAGAAAATCTTTAGGTAGAGTATCTTGCATTTATTTTATTTGAGTTGAATTGCTGAGAGAGTTATCTTTGATGAGGGTTGACTTAACTTTAAACGAGCCTTGAGCAATATTAGCATATTTCAATGTTATACCTACGTTGATATACTGGATTCAAAAAATCATAGGGAGGAGATACAAAATTGGAGAAAGTTAAAAACAATATAAAAAGGGTAAAGCAAATGAATTTTCATTCATAATGATCACATTGTTATGTATCATAACCATTTGTGTGTACTTAATGTGCCTATTATAAGGATAATTTTTTTAGAGGAATCCCATTGTTCTTTGTAAACTATGCAACCAGGTAGCAGGAAACTTTATAGAGATTTGAAATAATGCTATTAGTGTCCGGGAATGAAACACGACAATGAAGATTTTGTTGCTAGATGTCTTATTTGCCAACAGGTGAAGACAAAGCATCAGAAGCCGAGTGGTTAACTATAGTCCTTACCTATTCCTGAGTGGAAATGGGAACATGTTACCAATTTTTTTGTCATAGGGTTACCAAAATCATCAAAAGGGTTTGCTTCTATTTGGGTTGTCGTTGATAAATTTACTAAGTCTGCACATTTTCTTCTTGTTAAACTACTTACCCCATGGATAGATATGCCAAGATAATGTGGATGAGATAATTATAGTGCACGGTGCACCCGTTTCTATTATTTCTGACTGAGATCCTAAGTTTACTTCTCACTTTTGACCTAGTTTGCAATAAGCTTTGGGGATTAAATTGAAATTTAGTACAACTTTTCATCCTCAGGATGATGGACAATCAGAAAGAACGATACATTTTATAAAATTGTGTATTAGAGTTCATTGGCAATTCGAATGAACACTAGTCACTACTATAGTTTGCTTATAATAAGAGTCATCATTCCAGTATTGAGATGGCTCCTTAAGAAGCTTTGTATGGGAGAAAATGAAGGACTCTAGTATGCAGGACTGAAGTAGGGGAACGAAAACTACTTAGGCTAGAAATTTTGCAGTAGACAACTTAGAAGATAAATCTTATTCATAATCACTTGAAGGTGGTGCAAAGTAGATAGAAAATTTATGCAGACAACTGGAAGAAGGGATTGAAATTTGAGGAAGATGATCGAGTACGCCTATGTGTTTCATATTAGAGAGGGGTTATGAGATTTGGGAAGAAGGGAAAATTAAGTCATAGTGAAATGAGATGGAGCCGTAGCTTATAAGACCACATTATCACCATTATTGTCTCGTGTACATGATGTTTTTCATATATCGATGTTGCGTAAGTATGCATCAGATCCTTCACATGTTTTTATTTCATAACCGATAGATCTTGAAGATGACTTGACCTATATAGAATAACCAATTGCTATTTTAGATCGAAAGGAACAAGTGTTATGTAATAAAACCATTCCATTTGTTAAGGTAAGTCGGAATGTGGAGTATGTACCTGGGAAGGAAAGGATAATACGAAGAAACAATATCCTCATCTGTTTGGTAAATTACTTATGCGTTAAATTTTCGGGATGGATTTTTTTTAAAGGGATAGAATTGTAATTACCTAAAACATGATTAGGCATGTTAGTTACATGATTAAGTATAAGTTTTGATTCATAAGGTTGATTATAGTTATTAAATATTTTAATTATCATGTCAGAGGATGCATACTCATGTGATATATTTATTCTTTGCATTAGATTTGTAAGAGGGTAGTCCCCTTGTAGCCCTGGAGTATGGTAATACTAGTTGAGGTGTAACCCCTATAGGTATGGTGATAGATGATATCCCAAAAACTCTTTAATAAACACAAATAAACACCAATATTATATTTGATCAACACGCAGATTGGACTCACAATAGACTCGTGTATAACTCATGCAATAATAGAGGGAACTTAGAAGTAACTCAGTCAAAGGGAGAGAGGAGTAAGCACCCTAGATACACCTTGGCAGGCAACCAAACACACCAACAACCTCCCATAAATATTTGGTTAGCTATTAAAATATTCACAATTAATGACAATGGTGGGTGAGTAAGGGCTCTGGTTTGCAATAACTTCTCCCTCTCCTATGATAATCTCGCTAGAGAAGGACTCTCAAAAAGAACATGCACCCCTCAGAATTGGTTGAGGCCCATAAATATCCCCTACACTATTCCCGAGGTGCCTCAGTCTTCCATAGCTGTGAAAGACATCCCCTCAAATTTTATATCACAAACATTAAATTCTTGATGGACTAGTCAGCTCCACGCCATTATCATTAAATTCTCAGACATAACTTTTGCCTAACCCCTGTGTGTCAGGTGGTTGTCAGCACAGAGGTGGCTCAATAACTGTCTGACATCCCTAAATACCACGGTTGTTTACTCAAGTGTAGATTTAACGGTGCCTTGCTGGCCAGTGACATCACCTAAAGTAGGTATGGCATTAGGTAGAGGGCTATTTGGTTCACAACTCAGCGCACGATGGAACTCAAGGCTGCTTCATCCAAGATTCCACGATCAAAGGTCTTTCGGTGTTTTACCAGGTGTATCTAAGGTGGTCAGGACAAGCCCCAACGGTGACTCACTTCTCAATTCTCCAAACCAAGTCCCTCTGAAGTTTTCACGACGATGTCATTCGATAGAGCATGAAAGCTGTCCCAGGACCTGCTAGGCTTGGTCTCTCGTGAGTACCATTTGACCTCACACTGAATAATCATAATAATCGTTAGAGCTCATAGTCAATATAAAAAAAAGATACAACATGACTAAGTAAAACAAGAAAGCTAAAGGATGAGAACTCTCGGCTAGTTTCTTTGCTAGAAGATCTCCCTGGGCTGTCACTTTGGACTGCCTCGCTTGAGCTGCCACACTGAGCTGCATCTCTTGAGCTGCCTCGCTGCCTTAATTCCTTGAGTCTATTGTATTAGCTGGGGGGATTATCTCTAATTTCGAGCTTATCTTCACCCCCCTTACATTTGCCCCTCCGTGTAGAGATTTATTGTGGTAATAAGAAATGTTTGTATGAAAAACTTCTCAATCCCATGAATCTTCTATTTGTGAAAAAATTCATGCATGTCTGTCTACGTTACGGCTTCTGTCATTGTGACTGCCAGGAAAAAGTAAAATTCTCCCCAATTTCGTGATTTGGCTATTCATCTTCATTTTTTCGGGTTAAAAAGTAAAATTCTCCCCGATGTACCTGAACTAAAATCAGAGGCACCTCTAAATGGGTATATGGTGAGGGGACATCATGAACTGTTTTGAACTGAACTGCATGGTGCCTTTTCCTCTGAAGTTGGAATTCTCCCTTGTAAACCCTCCTAAGAAATTTCTTCGAATGTGAAGGTGCTATTTCATTTCGACTGTGCTGTGTCATCATTTCTTCATTGTTAAAAAAAAAAGCAGAAAAATTCTCCCCGATGGACCTGAGTCACAGTTATACACCGTTTGGACTTGTGGCGAGGAGACATCGGAGCTTTTTTGAACCGTTATGACAACTTCTGTGTTGTGGGATATCGGATATGTCTGACAAAAAATTCTGGCGCCAAACTCAAACTTGTTTTGGAAGATAACCCTTTGTATTCCCCATGCATCACTTCAAAAATGACATAGTGCCGTGTTTTCAACTGTCAGAACACTTCCCAAAGTGCCAGGTGTCCACTTGAAATGATTACCGACGGCTTTGCACATGAAGTGGTTGGAAACTCAAAAAGGCGAACTAAAGGGTTTCAAACGTCTATTATTCAAAACACTTAGTCATTTTTTTCCTTACTTTGCCGTCGTCTTCTTCAACTCCTAGAGAATTTAGAGGGAGAGAAAAAAAAACTCAAATCGCCATTGTTATCAAGATATTCTCTGGTTTCTTTTCTCTCACCGTCTCTTTCACCCCTATCTGTGGCCATACTCCTCCATTTTCATCCATATCTCTTATTCTCTAAGCTTTTCCTTTCGTCACCACCTGCTATGGCTTCTTCAAGCGTTCCCAAGGCTCCTAGCACCAGTGCTCAACCAACTTTCACCGCTACCACTACTGCTACTGCCACTATGGGCGCCACTGCCTTGGATGTTGCTCGCCAAGAGCAACTATGTTTCTACCGTCGATATCCAATTTTTGGCAAAGACGATGACTTCTCTGATGCGTGCAAGACTTGCAATTTTTCAGCCAAGTATGACACTTTGCTATTGAGTGATGAAGATGAAGAATTATCCAAATGGGGTTTTCTTCCTCCAGAGGGGAATCTACGCTTCAGATTGGATCGTGGTGACTTTCCTTGCTCCCAGATTGATTTCGAAGCACCTGGGGGATATCCAGATCATTTCGCCGCCTAGCATGCATACATGCAGAGATCCCACGCAGTAACTCTTACCAAAGTTAGTCTTCATCGAGCCAATCGGTATGGTGAGTTCACTCTCTCCAAGCAGAATGATGCATTCCAAGTGATAGTCTCCAGATGGAACATCAAAACTCACACCTTTTTTACTGCCTGGGGGAGTTCACCATTTCCTTAGAAGATGTCTGTGATCTGCTTGGGTTTGAACCCATGGGTGAGTTTACTTATCTTGATGAGGCCTTGGATATTCTGATCGGGCTGAGTTGAATCGAATTTATTGCCGCTGCATTGGGTCTTTCAATAAAGCTACATTTACTACTTTAATTAGTTATTTCTTTGAAGCTTCTACCGCGAAGGAGGTCAATTCTATCACAGGCAAGGGTAAAGGTATGTCCCTAGAATTACCAGCCTACATCCTTATTTTTCTCTCCCATTTCTTCTTGACTGGAAAGCCCAACGACCAGCCTATGAGGGACCTCATAAACATATCCATTCATTTGGCCAGAGGTTTTAATCTTCCTCTGGCCTCCATTGCTATAGGTCCCTCTAAACTTGGTTGGTTTGGACCCATCTTGACATGGAACGATCCTTTGGTCGTTACAACCCAGCCAATTTTGCTAACACCATTATTTTAACTGATTTCCTCTACACTCGTTTTCCTGCTATTATCGCCAAATCTATCCCTCATCCCCTTAGACAAGGCATCAAGCCTCCTTGCCTCTTGTGTTTTCATAAAAAAACATAGCCGAAAGGAGATAATGAGCATTTTTGACCGTTTAGACTCCTTCATCACGAGGCCAACCTTTGCCCATACTTGGAATTTTTTTCCTTCTGCAGCTAGAACGGTCACTTTTATTCCGATTGTAGAAGATCCTTCGCAAGCCGTGGTGCTTCTGTTCAGCCTTGGGTTCCTTCCTTCATTCACCGAGTGGGTTTGTACTTTTGAACCTTGCAACCCCGATAGTTGTAGCAGGCAGTTTAGTTTTGATCCAAGGGCTGTTCCTCGAGCTGTATTTCAGTTAACGAATGAGAGGGATACTTTCGCTGAGGCTTGCACTTTCTACCTTACTACTGTTGTTCTTGGCGTAACTTCTACTGTGGATGGTCAGGTTACCATCCCCAGTGCCACCAAGAAAGGCGATGTGTCCACTTCTTTTGCCATTAAATTTTGGCCGTTGTAACTAACTAGAATTCGTGAATTTGTACAAAGTCCCCCTCAGTATCCCCAGTTATCTCTTTCCCTACCTTGGAATTAGGCCTCAAGGGAAACTCTATTCTTGGGGTCGAGTTCCCTCTGAGAAAGACTCCTAAAGATCCTCCTAGTGAGCTACCTCCTTATTGCCCCGTGATCCCTATTGCCACGTGATTAACGCGTGAAAAGCGGCTCATGTAAAGACGCTGATCATTGTTTTCGTTTCATTGGGATAATACAAAAGAAACCTAAATTACGACTACACTCAACTGGTGAGTACAGCGGTAAGTCGGGTATCGAATCCACAGAGAAGGTTTGATAGATCGTAACATATTATTAATCCAGAAATAAAAGTGTAAAAAGGTGATGTGTGAATGGAAATAAAAGAAAAGAATAAGTTAAGTTTAAATAAAAGTAAAGCGAGGATCGGGATATCGTCAAACCATACGGCTCGAAACCACTACTAATCAAGATTCCAGTTCGAAAGCCATTTAATAGAGCATTATCAATTAATCATAAACATCCCATAATAAGGAATTTAAGCCAAAGTTACGAGATTAAACATTTAACCGAAAATTGGTCATACGTGGATTAAACTCGGATTGTCGATTTAAACACTAATGTTGCATGACAAAGAAAGTTAAACGCATAATAATCCGACTTTAATACGCGCGGGTTCAATTAAATGCAATTTTGAACAAAACCTAATTTTCGGGGCTCGTGGCCCGTTAATGGCGGAACGACATCCAGACCCTATTTATCTAAGGGCACATAATGAACTAAGCTAATTTATACAAGTTAAACTAGGAAAGCAAAAAATAAAGCAATTAAACTAATTAAGAAAGCATGGAAACTAAATTACAAAGCAAGGAAAAATGAAGAACAAATCTATATTAATGGTAAATGAGATGGAAAGTTCAATCTTACAAAGCTAATTGGTTGTCACCCCAATAAGAAGAGAAAATGAGCTCTCCAAACCAAAACCAAACCTAATATGTCTTCTAAAACTAAGTGTATCTTATATTACAAGAAAAAATGGCTTATATAGTAAGTTGGAATAAAAGAAAAGAAGAAAGAAAAGAAAACAAAATATCTGCAGAAAAATAAGGGATCGATCGATCGACCAAGGAAAAATTTCGACTGAATAGAAGGATCGATCGATCGACCAAAGGGGTCGATCGATCGATCAAGCAGGGGTGAGCCAAGCAGCAACTTCTGCATTCTTTTCTTCTTCTATTTTGATTTCCTTATTTTTCCTTCCGCTAGAAACGCCGTAACTTCTTCGTTATGAATCGAAATCGCGCACCGTTCATGGCCATGTGAAGCTTGCAAGGAGGGATACAACTTTCGTGTAGATGTCGAGCCAGGTGCCCAATTGTGAAATGACCGGATTTCCCTTGAATGTGCGATTGCATACGGAACTTCACCGGAATGCGTCTGAACTCCATACTTGGTACCTAAATACCTACAAAAGCCCAATTATACCTCATATAGCATGTTAACAATATAAATCGAGGTTGTCTGGTTAACGGGATTAAATATAGAGATTAAGGCACCCGAGGGGGCTAAAATGCGTAGGTTCGACGGATGAAATACGCAATATTTGCATATTATCACACCCCCTAACTTACACATTGCTAGTTCCTAGAAATAAAATAGGAGGAAACAAGAAGAACAAGTAAACCAAAAGAAGGATAAGTACAAAAGTAGGATAAGAAAGCAATAAAAAGATAAGGCCACTTTCGGAGGCGAACGATTTCATTTAGCATATGCAATAAGCCGTTAAACCCCTAGGTTACCCTAGTGGACGAGTGTCGTCTCGTGAGGGTTTTCAGGGATGGTAGCCACAAACATCAAATAGTTTCCTCAAAATATGCCCAAGCACATGCGATAAACTCAACAATACGGACAAGATTTCAACATGTTATTAGCAACACAAACGAATTCACATGAAAAGTACGTAGTTATTAACATTATAGAATGCACCTCACTAAATTGAAACTTTAACATGTGGGAGGGGAGTGAGCACACACAAAATATGATTTGGCAAAAACTTAAATAACTCGGATACTAAATATCAAAGCATGCATAAAAGTCAATCCTCACGGGAATTACACTCATCAAATTAATTCACTTGAAACAGGGAGGTAACACACGGGACATGCGGGCATAAGGAGTAAATGGCCGCGCACATGTCACAAATGAAGAACGCTATATAGGAAATAAAAACTGTAATCTCAGTGAAAGGATACCGCACATATAAAAGAGGTGAAATGCATTTTCACAGATTATCAAAACTATTTAAACCTTTGAATTACATCTACTTAAGATCACATAGGACTTTATTAGGGTTGTAATGTAGGCTAGGTTAGGGTACGAAATGAAAGGGATGTATATACGGATTCAAAGGTGTTTGGGGATGAAACTAAGGAAAATGGGAAAAAGTGGGCAATTTCAAAATTAGACAAATGATTTCCAAACGAGCATTACATATAACAATCGAGAGAGTAAAAAGGATTATTGAATCACTACAAATAAGATATACAACTTTCTCTTTCTTTTTCTTTTCTTCTTTTTCTCACTTTTTTCTTTTGTTTTCTTTCGCTATCAACTTTCTCTTTTTCTTTTCTTTTTCACTGCACTTTCTTCTTTTCTCATTCTTTTCATGCTCAAATCGCAACCACAATACACAACAATATCATTCAATCCCAAATAACAATCCAAACAAGGGTATGTAAAGTAATATGTATGGTATAAAACTCCAATTTGGAGTTGGTTATGGGATTTTTGGTGATGAAATGAAAGGTTAGTATTTAGGATCAAGTGGGTTGACTAGAGAACATATAAAAGGTGAGGTCAAGGTCATATGGGTGATATACAAAGATGGCCTATGATCATTTCAAAAAGTTTACGCAATTCTCGAGTCAAAACAATAAATGAAAATCATGATCAAGTAACATATTTCAAGTATGAACTCAATTAATGAACGGTCAATGAAAGAATAAAGAGATTACCAATGACTGCAACGTTTTCAAAGTGGAAAGAATAGTGTATACACTCACAAATGACGAAAGGTACAAAGCTTACTCGGTGTAAGTATATACAATGCACAAAAGATTACCGAGTTATAAAAATCTTAAACCAAATCAATATAACCATAAAAGTGCATGTGCTCATGGGATTAAAGTTTAATTCATGAAGTTATTCATAATATCAATAGGTGAGACTAAAGTCTAATAACTTCTAAAATCGAGAACATGCATCATTGGGTTGTCTATTGGATCGGGCAATTATTGAAATTTATCATCGAAAACAAAGGCAAAATGCCCAAAAAAGGAGAAAAAAGAAAGAAAATCTTTTTGAAATTTTCAATTTTTCTAAGAGAAGCATCTAAGTAACTAACATGTGAGCAAAAGCATGGACTAAACAAAGAAATGGATAGAATATCCCACACCCCCTAACTTAAAACTTGACATTGTCCTCAATGTAAATTAAGAACCAAGTTAATAGAGAAAAAGAGCGATATTACCCAAAAGTGGAGCGATCCCCATAAGAACAAGTCCAAAGAATCTACAAAACAAGTTAGTACCGAGCATAGCAAAAACAAATAACAAAAATTTAACTAATTACACTAGACTAAATTACAAAGGGGAGAAAAATATAAAAAAGAAAGAACAAAAAGCTAACTATATACAACTTACTATTTAGGCTTCACACTAACTGTACACTAGAAGTCTAAATAGCTGAGGGTCCACCATAAGAACGATTTGACTTTGGAGGATAATCGGTGTACCCTCATATACAAGCATGCCTTTGAAAAAATATGAATTCCTTGTGAACAACGGAAGGCATGTGTTAGGCGTAAGAAAGGAACCATCGCCAATTACAAGTTTTGGAGGGACGATGGGGTGTTTGGATTGAACGGGTGACAAAAACAAGTGGGGACTGAGAAAAGATGAATATCCTCCCAATGGTTTTGAAATTGGAATGGGAGGCGGCGCACACAAAGGCAAATAGGCGATCGTGGAAGGCGACTCGAGCAAGTACTCCTCATCGACAAAATGGTTTAAAACATTAAAGTTTGAAACCGAATCATCGGGTACTTGAGACGGTGTGGTAATAGAGAATGAAAATGGGGATGAAGGAAATTCAAACTCATGAGATGAATCATCATTGCATGAAGATTGAATTTCGAAGGAAATAATATCATTTTCAATGAAATGTTGTTCTTTAGGGGCCAAAGAAGAAATCATTTCATTGCAAATAGATATTACGTCATTATCATCCTCACTTTAAATATCTATTACGCAATGGGCAAAGTCTAGAATGGCTTGTTCCAAAGTAGGCACAAGTACCTCATTTGGTTCAAAACATTCGTCGACCTCGAAAGTCTCGGAAGCAAAATCATCATCGGACTCAAAATATAAATCCAATTCATGTTCCCACAAAAATTTTTCTTCCCGATAACAATTTTCAAGTTTCTCATTCTCATACATAAGCAAACCCTCACCGAATGTCATAGGTCGAGGTGCGGACGCATTAGAATGGGAACTTTAAAAATTGCCATCGGACTTAAATGAGAACTCATTATTATAGGAATTTTGAAAAATATTTAAAATTCGTTTCAAAATTCCTATTATAAGGAGCCAAAGGCCTAAAATCATTGTCATCGTCATCAAAATTCCAATAACCTAAATTTTGACTTTCGTTATATTCGCCCAAAGTCATATTTGAATTTGTTATACTTTGGGAATCTAAGTATGCACCGAAATCATAGGCTTGCGAGAATTTTGAGAATTATAACAAGGATTAACGAAAGAATTGGAATGAGACATGCTTAACCCCAAAATGGTTTGAAGTGGCGGATTCCACAAAATAGGTGCGTGCGGGAAAAATTCAAGCGTTTCTAAGTGCTCAAATGTGAAAGTCCTGCAAAAATATTAGCAAATAATACAAATAGAAAAAAAATACTATGAAATACTAAATCAAATAAAGTCTAAAACAAACTCATCCCCGGCAACGACGCCATTTTAATTAACGCTTGAAAAGCGGCTCGTGTAAAGACGCCGATTGTTGTTTTCGGTTTACCGCGATAATACAAAAGAAACCTATATTACCACTACACTCAACTGGTGAGTACAACGGTAAGTCGGGTATCAAATCCACAGAGAAGGTTTGATAGATCGTAACAGATTATTAATCCAGGAATAAAAGTGTAAAAAGGTGATATGTGAATGGAAATAAAAGAATAAGTTAAGTTTAAATAAAAGTAAAGCGAGGATCGGGATATCGTCAAACCATACGGCTCAAAACCACTACTAATCAAAATTCCGGTTCGAAAGCCATTTAATCGAGCATTATCAATTAATCATAAACATCCCACAATAAGGAATTTAAGCCAAAGTTGCAAGATTAAACATTTAACCGAAAATTGGTCATACGCGGATTAAACTCGGATTATTGCTTTAAACACTAACGTTGCATGACAAAGAAAGTTAAACGCATAATAATCCGACTTTAATACACGCGGGTTCAATTAAACGCAATTTTGCACAAAACCTAATTTTCGGGGCTCGGGGCCCGTTAATGGCGGAATGACATCCAGACCCTATTTATCTAAGGGTACATAATGAACTAAGCTAATTTGTACTAGTTAAACTTGGAAAGCAAGAAATAAAGCAATTAAACTAATTAAGAAAGCATGGAAACTAAATTACAAAGCAAGGAAAAATGAAGAACAAAGCTATGTTAATGGTAAATGAGATGGAAAGTTCAATCTTACAAAACCAACTGGTTGTCACCCCAAGAAGAAGAGAAAATGAGCTCTCCAAACCAAACCCTAACCTAAAATGTCTTCTAAAACTAAGTATATCTGATATTACAAGAAAAATGGCTTATATAGTAAGTTGGAATAAAAGAAAAGAAGAAAGAAAAGAAAAGAAAATATCTGCAGAAAAACAGGGGATCGATCGATCGACCCCTTTGGTCGATCGATCGACCAATGCAAAATTTCTGCTGAACAGAAGGATCGATCGATCGACCAAAGGGGTCGATCGATAGATCAAGCAGGGGTGAGCCAAGCAGTAACTTCTGCATTCTTTTCTTCTCTTTTCTTCTCCACTTTTGATTTCCTTATTTTTCCTTCCACTAGAAACGCCGTAACTTCTTCGTTATGAATCGAACTCGCACACCATTCATGGCCACACGAAGCTTGCGAGGAGGGCTATAACTTTCGTGAGATGTCGGGCCAGGTGCCCAACTGTGAAATGATCGTATTATCCTTGAACGTGTGATTGCGTACGGAACTTCACCGGAATGCGTCCGAACTCCATACTTGGTACCTAAATAGCTACAAAAGCCCAATTATACGTCATATAGCACGTTAACAATATAAACCGAGGTTGTTTGATTAACGGTCTTAAATGTAGAGATTAAGGCACCCGAGGGGGCTAAAATGCATAGGTTCGACGGATGACATATGCAATATTTGCGTATTATCACCACGCCCAAGCCCAAGAATGTTGTAACCCAAAAATAGCCCACTGAAGGTGTTTATGGTGAGGGTGTTCCAACCGATGCAACTTCTGATGAAGGAACTTCCAAGCCACCAGCTAAAAAAACTAAGAGATCTAAGATTGGGACTTCTTCAAAGTCTAAGTCCTAACCTCAACCTCGAGCTCCCTTGGATGCATTCCCCATTGTCTCCGTTCCTCCTCCTATACATGCCGAAGTGAGCGAGGAATTAAGAAAGAAAGTTCAAGCTGAGGTGGAATGAATAAACACTGAATTTCACCGGTACACTCCTTCCGTTCCTCCTGCTACTGCTTTCCCTACGATTTTGGTAGATCCATCTGAGGGGGGATCAAAGCGAAGGAAGAGTACAAGGGTTACCTTAGCCCTTGATGCTTCTGGTGCTAGAAAGAAGACTCTAAGCACCAAGACTTAGAAGAAACGAGCAACTGAAGCTATAACTTTAAATGATAGTCCTGACGCCGATCAAGGCCAAACCTATAGGTCTTCTTCAGTTCCTTCTCCACCTTCGTCACCAATGGTCATATCATCCCATTCCCCCCCACCTAAATAAGAGTTGAGTCTTCTAACACTTAGCCGTTTACAGCTTAGTGAGTTACTTTTCTTTGATTTTTGATACTTGTTCCCTTCTTCTAGTTTTCGTTAGGAGGCTGGTTAAGAAAGGACTTCTCCCCCGATCAGTCCTTTCGTGGGAGGAAACTTTGGTATTTATATGATCGATTCATCTCCTCCTCATTCTCTCATGTTAGGTCTTACGTATTCGCGGCGTTGGACTTTCAGTCGTGCAAAGGATGCTGCTAAGAGGCCTACTACTCCCGTTGAGTCTGTGGGGGTTTCCTCTCATCTAGAGGAAACTACCTTATCTTATTCTGGTTCACCCTCTTTGTCAACGGTTCCTCTGGATGTGATTCCAGTTTTTCCAAGCTCTCCCGAGATAGTAGGCGCTCAGTGATTGGTAGATATTTCTTCTATCTTTCCTTCTTTGATGTATCTTCTAACTGTTTTATTGTGTTTCAGGTGGAAGTTACTTCATCACTAGCTGCATCACTAGTTAATGCCCTTCTTTATCTTACTTTATTAAGGCCTATCTCTGAGTTTACCCCTTTTTCCAACATCACCGAGGTCGGTTGGATGTTCACTTTACCCCTTCTTTTTGTGATATGCCTTGCTCCTAGCACTTAGCTTTATATTCTCAGCTTTCTCTATGCTTAACTTCCCCATTTCAGCCTGTGGTCCCCCGAGTTCTTGCCATTTTAACTTGTGCATCTAGTTCCATTATTCCTATTGCCTCAGTAGGACCTGTTCTTCTCTAGGGTCCCACACCTTTCGTTGAAACTTCCTCTGAGGGGATGGCTCTAGTCTTGAACATTTTGACATTCAAAGGTGGTGGTGTTTCGTCTTTATCTAACATTCCTCCGTTCGAAGGATCTGCTGAGTATCGAAGGGAGGATGTTATTGTAAACCCTACCATTATTCCTCTAGCTATTGTCCCTGAGGTATCTTCTTCCTTTTCTTATCATTTTGCCCAAGATTTTTTTTATCGTTAGGCATGTTAAATGAAGAACGGGGAATAATATAACTGTGACTTAACAATGAAAACCACTTGTTGAATTTTCGTTAAACTCCACCAATAATAGTACCTTAACAATGAAAACCAATTATTAAGATTTTTCATCAAACTCCACCAGTAACGGTAACTTAACAATGAAAACCACTTGTTAAGATGTTTTGTCAAACTCCACCAGTAACGGTGTCTTAACAATAAAAAACACTTGTTAAGATTTTTCGTTAACCAGTAACAGTGACTTAACAATGAAAATCATTTGTTAAGATTTTTCGTCAAACTCCACAAGTAACGGTGACTTAACAATGATAAATACTTGTTAAGATTTTTCGTCATACTCCACCAGTAACAGTGACTTAACAATAAAAAATTCTTGTTAAGATTTTTTGTCAAACTCCACCAATAATGGTGATTTAACAATGAAAAACACTTATTAAGATTTTTTGTCAAACTCCACCGATAATGGTGACTTAATAATGAAAATCACTTGCTAAGATTATTTTGTTTTCACATTTCAGGTTGCTAGGGAATCCCTTCGTGCTGAAGAGAAAACTCAACAAGCTCCTTCGCCTGTCCTCTCACCTCATCAGGAGCCAGCTGGATCTGAGGAGTCAAGTCCTAATGATCAAGGTTCCACGACTGGCATTCCGTCTAATAGTGAATCTGGCTATGAGCTTCCCTTGCCTATGTTGTCCCCTTATGAGTATGCCTCATGGTTCTTCGCCAATCTCCTCAAATATCTCCTTGCCATCATTCAATGATTGAGAAAATTGCTAGCAGTCACCCTAATACTTTTACAGTGGATTGCCTTCATTCAAAAAATTTGGTGATGGGATATAGGCTTTAGGGCATAGCAACCGTTATTACTGAGATTGTGAATACCCCGACTGTAAATGTTACTAGGCCCCTCCTTAATCAATTCTTGACTAAGTTAAAGGAATTGGGTAGAGATGGATTTCAATTCAACTGGCTAAACTAACATTTGAAGATTTTGAAGAGTCACCAGTTGAAAAGTAAGAGGGAGCTATTGCAGAAGCACTTGGAGTCTCAACGGACTGAAAAGGCAATGATGGCAGAGTTGGTACCTCTGCTAAAGGCTGTAAATCAAAAGGTGAATGTTATCGAGGAAACACTGCGCGTAGCCAAGTTAAAGAGATATAAGTTACTTATCGAGCGTGATCAAGTCCAAATGAGGTTGGAGGGTTTCGTTAACGCCCAACAGGCATGTTCGGCAGCTTCTTCAGGCTCGCCTGGGAACTTCTTCTCTGCCCCAGACTTGTGGTTCCTCTTGAGCTGATGACTCCCAACACTTGTATAAGTTTTTATTTTTTCTTCATATGTAATTCTTGGGCGGTATTTCCCACTTTTGTAATGTAAGTTCGAATATATATGAATGAAAAAGAGAGTTTGTTCTGCCATATCGTTATTCCCATGTGTTATAACCATTCTCTGTTAACTACAAAAATCAAACCCTTACAATGTTCAACCCAATATCTAGTTATAATAAAATATGGGACTTCATAAATGACTTGCAACTTCATTCTATTACTCAATACAAATCAAACCCTTAAAGATGGGACTTCATAAATGACTTGCAACGTCATTCTATTACTCAATAACAAATAAATGCAATACAACCCCTAAGATATCTCCTTTAAAAATAGTAGATCTTCGACCATTTGTTATTAATCTTAAACGATTTATCCTCTTCCATTTTAGAAATTAAGCAGTAACCTGAATCATGAGCTTCTTTCACGATGAAAGGTCCCTAACAATTTTCAACAAACTTAGGGAGAGGGAGCCCTCTGATGTGCTTCACGATTACTTTCAAAATGAGGTCTCCTTCAACGAAATTCCATGGTCTTACCAAATTATCATATGCCCTTGAGAGTTTTTTTGTGTACATCTGGAAGTGTTGCATCGTGTTATCTCTATGTTCGTCTAACGCTTCTAATTGTACATGTTTAATCTGAGGGAGCATGCTGCTTCGTAGGGCATAAAAGGCAGAAAGAACTTCTAAATCCACTGGCAGGATTGCCTCAGCTCTATATACAAGGGAGAACGGTGTATATCCCGTGGATTTTATCTTATTCATTCGATAGGCCCTCAGTACTATTGGGATCTTCTTGTCCCATGATCCTGGGAAGTCTTCCATCATTTTGGCTAAAATATTGACCAAAGTTTTGTTAGTTACTTCGGCTTGGCCGTTTCCCTTAGGGTATGACACTGTTGAGGTATAATGAACGATGGAGTATCTATTGGTGAGCATCGTTACCTCTTTATTGATGAAAGGAGTTCCGTTATCTAAGATGATGACTTTTGGGATCCCAAAATGACATATTATGTACTCTCTGATAAAATTAGCTACCACACCGACTGTTGCTCTTCTAAGTGGTATCACTTCAGCCCACTTTGTGAAGCACTCCGTTACCATACTCCCCAGTAGAGTCACCAAATGTAAGATGGTAGTACCCTTTTAGCCCGGGAGTATGGTAATACTAGTTGAGGTATAACCCCTATAGGTATGGTGATAGATGATAACCCAAAAACTCTTTAATGAACACAAATAAACACATAATATTATATTTGATCAACACTCAGATTGGACTCACAATACACTCGTGTATAACTCAAGCAATAATAGAGGGAACTCAAAAGTAACTCAGTCAAAGGGAGATAGGAGTAATCACCCTAGATACACCTTGGTAGGCAACAAACACACGAACAACCTCTGAGAAATCTCTAGTTATCTATTAAAAGCTTCACAATAAATGACAATGGTGGGTGAGTAAGGGATCTGGTTTGAATAACTTCTCCCTCTCCTATGATAATCTCCCTAGAGAAGGAATCTAAAAAAGAACATGCTCCCCTCAGAAGTGGTTGAGGCCCATAAATAGCCCCCACACAGTATTCCACAGCTATGAAAGACATCCCCTCATACTTTATGTCTCAAACATTAAATGATTGATGGACTAGTTATCTCCACGTCATAAACATTAAATTCCATGACATTCCTTTTGCCTAACCATTGTGGGTCAGGTGGCTGTCAGCACAGAGGTGGCTCACCAACTCTCTGACAACCCCAAATACCACGGTGGTTTACTCAAGTGCATATTTGACAGTGCCTAGCTGGCTAGTGACATCACCTAAAGTAGGTATGGCATTAGGTAGAGGGTTGTTTGGTTCACAACTCAACACATGTTGGAACTTAAGGCTGCTTCGCCCAAGATTCCACGATCAAAGGTCTTTCGGTATTTTACCAGGTGTATCTAAGGTGGTCAGGGCAAGTCCCAATGACACCTCACTTCTCAATCCTCCAAACCAAGTCTCTCTGAAGTTCCCACGGCGAAGTCATTCGATAGAGCATGAAAGCTCTCCCAGGCCTGGTCTCTCGTGAGTTCTGTTTGACCTCACATTGAATAATCATTATAATCATTACAACTCATAGTCAATATAAGCAAAAGATACAAAATGACTAAGTAAGACAAAAAAGCTAAAGGATGAGCACTCTCGGTCAGTTTCTTCGTTAGAAGATATCCCTGGACTGCCACTTTAGGCTACCTCGCTTGTGCTGCATCACTGCCTTAATCCCTTAAGTCTATTGTATTAGCCGGGGGGGGGGGGGTATTATCTTTAATTTCGAGATTATCTTCAAGCCCCCCTTACAAGATTCTAGTTGAGAGTATGATCGGTGATAACATGCTGAGAGCATATGATTAGTTATGTGGTTAAATGCATTATAACGTATGTTTTGGATTCACTTTTGTGTTTATAAAACAAAGTCGGGGTTTTAGTGCAAATTTGGTGAGGTTCGATTACCGAATGTTTGAGTTTTAAAATTTTTGGCAGGTTGTTATATTCACACATGAGCCTAGTTTAATCATATTAAGTTGTGATTTAAAAAAAATTTAATTATAAAAGTTGTACATATTTAAGTTATCCATGTGTGGGAAAAAACTTAAGTTAAAACAGATACAAAAATAGTAAGTTAGAGTGGATTTACGAACATGGGACGAATTTTCCATAAGTCGAAATATTTTGATTGGACCTTTCTTACATCCAATCATAGACAACCTTAAAAATGACCAAACGTTTACTTGATAATGTTTTTCTTCTTAGAAATCATATCTTTATCATATTCTTATTTTCACATTATAAGCTTTGGTAGAAATAAGCTTGAGGAGAGATAAAATAGGGTTTAAGGAAGGATTGTATGGGAAAAATTACCATAAATCAAGGAGTTCTTATAAAGTAATTATATTTTTGTTAAAGTTGGTGACATGAATTAGTTATATAGCTTGAATATTTTTATTTCTAATTTGAAAAATATTTAAATGAGGACCATTATGCCTAGAGAGAGAGAGAGAAGAAGAAGAAGAAGAAGAAGAAGAAGAAGAAAGGTCTAACACCATAGATGAGAAATTGTGCTAGAATGGTAAAAAGTGAAACTTGAAAATCCTAGACTTGAATCATCATTTGGTCAAAGTTTTATTTTATGAGATTTGTGTATGTGATATATATATATATATATAGACACACACACACACACACACACATGTTAGGTAGATGTTTCCACGAATTAGAATACAAAGTAGAGATTATGTATGCTTAATTATGTTAGGTTATGCTTTAATGTTCTATTTCAGACCTAGTTGTGTTCAAAGAGGAATAACTCATTGGATACTTACTGAAATCAAGTGATTCTAGTTGGAGACGTTAGATAACATATATGAGTATAGCATAGTTTATGATGAACATAAAATACCTTTGGCTTGGTTGCTGTTTTGAAGTTGAAATTTCGTTGCCAGTTTTTGCAGAAACAACTTCAAAAATATTGTCGTAAAATGGGCACAACTTTCTCTAAAAAATTCATAATTTCATTCCATAAATTGTGTTAGAATCCTAATGCATAGAGTCTTACAGAAATATGAAGTAGAATATCTAATTATTTTTTAGATATTTCACAATGACCTACTAATTTGATGCGTTACTAACTTTAATGTTATTTGGTGTATTCAAATACTAATGATGTTGAATTGATAACCGGGGAAGCGGATAATACAAACATACCAAGGATGGAGATTTTATACTAATATTATTACTTACTTTAAGGTGAGTGACCTTCACTATGAAATGTATAGCTTAAATATATGTAATGGGATGCTTGTGTAATGATGTGGTGTTTATGAGACATATGCATATGATTAAAAATATTAAGTGAAGTTATCTAATGTTATGAACTGTGATGGGTCCTACAGGATGTGGTGATATCGTTAATGCAATTTAATTTTTTATGTACTCGAATAAAAATAAAGGGATACGGTGGTTCCTATAAACCATGGGGGGTTAATTAGACTATGGTGGGTCCATGCTTGCGAGAGTCCATAATTCCTACTTGGGTTATTTGATTTAAAATATTTATTCAAATTTGTTATATGTGCGGTGTGTGTGGATAAGTTCATTCACTAAGCTTTTATAGCTTACACTCCTTTAATATTTTTTTCAAGGTATGCCTATCGTTTGGAGTTCAATGCGAAGTTAGGACTTTAAAACGGGAGAGTGAAGGATATATAATATGGGTTGAATATCAACAAGATTTTTGTGAAAATGTTAAACTAAGAAACTTGTTTATGTAAAGTTTTTTTTGTATTTAGTAAGTTATATATAAATGTAATGATGTCCTTGTTTTGTACTTGTAAGATTATATATAAAGGTAGTTATGTTTTCATATAAATATATCATTTGAAAAAATCTTATGCTATTTTTCTAGAGATTACAATTAAACTATTGTAAAAAGGAGTCTATCTATATTAAAAAGGATGATTTAAACTTAATTAAAGCAGGGTGCAACAATATATATATTTCTTTAACATTCAAAAAGGCTATACAAGGGAATAAGGTTTTTAAATTTTTTTAATGGGCCCTTTATATATTTTTTTTTCTTCACCTATTGATCCCTTAAAATATTAATATATTTAGTAATAATTATGTGAAAGAAATCCATTATATTTAACGGGTTGCATGAAATTTCTCTTTTTTAGATATTTTGGCTAGAGTCTTGTTCCTATAGATTTGTTTCGGTGCGATGCCATCATTTTTTGTTGTTGTTTGTAGTCAAGATTGTTATATTGTTTGGTGAGTTTTTAGGTTGTAATTGCTCCTTATTTTATGGGTCTCACAATTGTACAGTGATTGTTTTTTTGTCAAAATAACATTACCCTCTCCCCCGCGATCTTGTTAACTTCTCCAATATGAAACTAACATCAAAAGTGAAAAATACCTAAGATCGGCCATTAACAAATCTTCGATTCTAATGCTTAATATCCGAGTTCCCTCTATCTATTTCCCGTATTCAAGCATGCGAGTTGATTTATTTTCTTTTACCAAACCTTAATTTAATATTATTTTTACTTTAACATACTTTGAATTAAACATTTAATATTTAATTGATTTTAAAATAAACTTATAATAACTAGTATTTTAGAAAATAGCCACAAATTTTAGAAGTGTAATTTTTAAATATGTTAGATATTAGAACTTCAAATTTAGTTATGTTAAAGTAATAATATTAATAGTAAATAATACAAGTTAAATTGGAGTTTGTAATTGAGTTGTTTCCTCATTCCTCTTGATAACATACATTTGGAACATACAACCCAATGTCAAAACATGTTTATTGATAAGTGTAAGTGCACAATACTTATTAGTATGGTTAATTTAATTGGACAACACAAGCTAATTCAATGCAATAATAAAAAAAATTATTAAACATGGAAGAATAGATAACTCAAAGATGTATGCGGTTCGGAATAATTACCTATGTCCATAGAGGGGGAGATCTTTTATTAAGTTTAGGAGTATGATTTGGCAGAGTTTTTAGTTCCTCTCCAGTCATGTCCCACTAATGGGGGTGGTTACAATTATTTATAATGACAAATATTGTTATCCTTGAAATACTTGGCTCTACCTCCATCACTTATCGTCTCATTGTGTAAATCTTATTTGAATGTATTCATATCTCAGTGAGTTATTCACGTTCTAGTTGGAATATTATTGAATAAAATCTTCTTTAATTAGTCCCACCTTTCATAGTTATGGGACCCTAGTTAGGCAGGTCCCACGGGCTTCATAAGTTGTAAAATAACAGATCTCATAATTTCCCTTGAGACTTTTCATTGCTTGTGGTGTGATGCCTTGTTCTGATAGGAGGGTATACCTTGCAGATGAAGGGATGTCGCTCTAAAAAATTATGAAATACTTGGGTGGAGAATCATGCTTAATGATGACATATGTTTCGAGGAAAATCACCCCAAACGGTTTCCTCCAAAATGACCCAAGTCACTTTGTGACCATTCACTCTCATTTGTGAAGCATATTCAAGATCCTCAAAGAATTTTCGACAACCCTCATCTTTATCACGTCTATAAGTAAAGTTCCTTCTTTGTTTGTTCATATTTTCAAATTATTTATTTTATTTCTTCTTCAAAAATGGTTTAAGTTATCGATGAATGTACTACTGAGTAGTTAAAGAAGAAATACATCCCTGATTGTGTCTTTTTGGAGTTCCCAGAGAGAATCATTGATCACTGTGATATGCTACGAGACTACATGATATTTTATGTCACGATGATTGAGGTTGACATCATGTTTCCTCTAAACAAACTTGTTCTTAGGTTTTATGAGTTCTTAAGGTTGGCCTTAGCCCAATGTTCCGTTAATGTCTCAAGAATAGTTAATGGTGCCAACTGCCTTAATAGGTTCTATGACATTGACTTGAACATTCCTGAAGTTCGGTATTACTATCAATGGGTCATGTCAATAGTAAATGTTTATTACTTGAAGGCCAGAAAGGATAAACATACCCTAGTTGTCGCGCCCCGACTTAATTAAGTTAAACTCATCATTTTATTTAGAGATAAATTACCTTTAACAATGCTTTAATTTAAATCTCTCAGGAAAAATAACATGAGATTTTTTTTTCCAAAGGTAAGTGTAGATGAAAACATAACTACCTTTACATGTAAATTATAAGTACCATACAACCTTACATACCCAAGATCCTTAGTTTAACATTTACACAAAAAGCTTCTTGACATTCAAACCATATTAGATATTCGTCACTCCCCCATTTTAAGATCCTAACTTGGCAGTGAACTCCAAATGATAAGCATACCTGAAACAAAACATTAAAGGAGTGTAAGCTATAAAGGCTTAGCGAATGACCATATACCACACATATAACGATATTGAATAACCATTTTTATCTTGTTCTAATGCTATAACCCAACAAGAATTATGAAACTCTCACAAGCCTAGACTCGCCACAATCCAATTAACCCACCACAGTTATTGGGAACCACGACGTCCCTTTATTAGGACTGAGTACACAAACCTTTAAGTTGGATTAACAGGACCGCCACATCCCGTAGGACCCAACACTGTCCTTAACATTAGATAAAGGACCCTCCATAGTCCATAACATTAATTAATTTTTCTTCATATTTTTAATCATATGCATATGTTTCATAAATACCACATCACTCCATAAGCATTATAACACGTGTATTCAACTACACATTTCCATATGAAAATATAAGAATTTATATTTCATAGGGAAGGTCACTCACCTTAGATTTGGTGCTAAGATTAATACCAAACTACTTCCTTGGTATGGTAGTATTAGTTTCTTCCCCACTTAACAAGTCAACATCATTAGTATTTGAATACACTAATTAACATTAAACCTAGTAATACATCACATCCGTTGGTCAATCAGAAATAACTAAGGAGTAAATAAATATGATACTTCACATTTCAATAACACCCAAATAATTAGGGTTCTAACACAATTTACGAAATTAAATTACGAATTCGCTAGACAAAGTTATGCCCATTTTATTACAACCTTTTTCAAAGCGTTTCTCAAGAAACCTGGAATTTTCATAATTTTTATAAATCATAATTTTCATGATATTCCACCCAATATCATTAAACACATTAAATAATACAAAATTAACATTTCATAATTTTTAGGGCTCATTTGCTATGTCGAGCAAAACGTCAAACACCTGGTATGCATTCTTGCTCCTTTAGGGTAGATTTTAAACCAAAACTTCAAACTATCACCAAAGGTTCATTCCTTGGTATTTTCACATAATTTTCGGATATGTTATAAATGTATGAGCATATTTTACTTTTCAACTTGAATCACTCAATTCCAATAAGTGTTCCATGATTTATGCCATTTTTAGCATAACTAGGTCAAAATAGAACATTAAGGCATAACTTAACATTTTTAACCATACATAACCTCGACCTTGGGTATAATTCATGAAAAAAATATAATAAACATGTTTTAGCAGAAATATACATAATAAGCATGAACTTTCTAATGAAAATGCTTTATGAAAAAATGATGTAAATTTAGGACTTTAAAGTATGCATTTACGATCCTAGCTCCAGTTCTAACTTATGTTCTTAACCCATACTTATTTTAATAAACTTAGGTAATATGGGTATGATTAAAATATTTATCCAAATAAAAAATAAAAATATGCCAAGCGTAGAACTCATCCATGTGACCAGCTTTAATAAATAAGTAATTACCTTACGAGGATTCCTCGAAATGTAAAATTTTTTCGAAGATTTCTTCCTTAACTTTCTTCTCTTTCTCTGTCTTTAGGCAAAACTCTTGTTCATGGCTAAATTGTCTGAACAAGTGAGTTGTTTTAACAAACTTAAGTCGGACAAACCATCACCCACCCTTTAACCAATCAAAAAATAGCACATGGTGTGCTAATAAGACAAATGTCACTTAAGGGATGGACAGATTTGCCCTTGTTTCGTACTTTCGGTATAACTTCTTGTACGAGCCACCGTTTAACCCAGCGTTTGTTGTGTTATAACATTAATTCATATATATACAACTTTCATAATTTGTATTTTCCCAAAATTATAAAATAGTATGCCTAATTTGGGCTTCGAACAGGAAAGTAACAATTTACCGAAAATCTCAAAAACTTTCACATTTGGCAACCAAACATTACCAATTTCGTATCAACACCCTAATTTACTTTTATGAAAATAATCATGCGTTAAAAAAATAATTTATGAGGCATTATCCCACATAACTAATCATATGCTCTAAACATGGTATCCCCGATCATAAGCTTGATTAGCATCTAATATAAACCACATATATCTCACATGAGCATGCATCCCCTAAACATGATAATTAATATGTTTAATAACACATAACCAATTTACAACTTATAACTTATACTTAATCATGTAATTAACCTTATTAATCATGTTTTAGGGCCTTACACTAGTATTGAACCTTATTGATTGCAATAGGGATGATTAGGACCATGGATTCTTGGTAAATAAATAATGGGTATAATTTCCAACCCCACATTGCCAACCGCCTTATAATGGTGCCAGGTGTCCCCAAATTTCCATGAAAATAGGTTGGGTGCTTCCTTAGGTTCCCCTACCCTTATTTCAGTGTATGTTGTTGTTTTTTCTTGTCTTAAATGCGGTCATGAACCTATTTTTTTTTTCTGCAGTTGATCATTAGATGAAAGAACCAAGCCCAAAAGAAGTCAATCTGATAACGTGAAGAAAATTTAGTCGATTACATACTTACTTGGGCAGTCAGACCATCCTTGATCACCAACTTTTCTGCTCGATTATCCGTCCAACATCATTTATTTCATTTCTCGTCCAATTAATAGGTCGTTGGGGATACCTCAAGGTTATGAAAACCACAATCCTACATCACCCCCTTGCTACAACTGGTCCGTTTAACTCCTATTCGAGCCATACATTCAATTCTTTTGAACCGATCATCATTGATGATATACGCTCGTTTAATAACTCTTCTTCCACCGATGAAATGGCACCCAAACACTAAATTCCCAACCTCATAGCGAAAAATTTAGCAAATCGCGTAATTTCCCCAATGCAAAAAATGAAAGAAATGGGGAGTCTATTCACTTCGATGAATGAGGATGAATCCCCGATAAAGGATCAACGAGTACACCTCTCAAATAGGAGAAAACAAACAAATGCTCCCGACTAATCTATTACCCCGTAAAAGGAAGAGTAAGGAGATTACTAATGAGTCGATAATTATTTTGCCCAATCAAGTTACGGATGAGTTTGTCTTACATGCTACCCATACCCTATCTCTAGTAAGTGTCTCGTTACCTACTTTTTAGTTGTAATTTAGTTTATCCTTAGATTGACAAGCATGTTGTATGTACAATTCTTGGTCGATTTTTTTTCTAATGGTGGAGAAAGACACCGATCAGGCTAAGAAGGCCTTTGAGCTTGAAGGGTACCAAAGGGAAGATAAAATTCCCTAGACAAGGTCAAATTTCAAATGGCCAAGAAGTAAAGGAAGTTTAGGGAGAACATGATTAAAAATTTTGAGTAGGTGAAGCAACTAAAGGTGGAGTTGGACACCTCCATTAAAAAGTTAAAGAGGGCCTTGGAGTCCAATGAGATGGCCAAGAATAAAGGTTGGGATGCTGCCTTAAATGACATCGAGCGACATATCAACTATATTAATAAGGAAACATTCAAGTAGGAATCATATGCTTCGTAACTCCCCGTGATTTTTGAGCCAAAAAAATCTTTGTTAAATTAAAAAATTTGAAATATTTTTTTTTTGGAATTTATTTAATTTTGGTATGTAAAAAGGTTGGTATTTATATATAAATATTATCTTTTAAGTGGAATTTAAATTGAGATTAAAATTTGGAAATTACAATTTTTTTGTATAAATTCCACTTATAGAAAAAAAAAATCAATTAAAATATTCGACCGTCCGATCAAGCTAAATTTTTTGAACAACTTCGTCTCATCTTCAGCTACAACATATCAAAATTTCAGTTGATTCTAACGATCCGTTCATCTGTAATGTTTTTTTAGTGTTTATGTTTGATTAGGACTCGAATTCTTTTTGGTATATAAACATAAAGTGATAAGTTTAGAACTTTTAAAACACGTTTTAGCCTTCTCAAAAATCAGTAGCCTCCCATAATTTCATTCTCTCTCATCTACAAAACTTAAACCCCATTGAACACAACTTTCAATCCAAGTTTTGAAAATCTAAATCAAGTTTTCTCAAGATCATTCAAGAACGTGTCTTTATTGTTTTTACGAGAGGAACTTAATAGTGTAATTAGAATTTTGAGGAAGAATTTTATGAGTTTTTAAGTGATGATTTTAAGGAATGGTATTTACACAATATTCTCCTTTGATTCTCTCGAGAGTATTTTATTATTTCTCAGTTATTTGTAGTCTTCTTGAAATTTTGTGGTATTCATTGGAATCCTGTGCTTTATTCGATTGAGATATTGTATATTTGTTTATGTGGGCATGGTGCCATGAAATTTTGATGTGGCACTTATAATGGTTATCCGTCAAAATTCTAATAACTAGAATGAGGCTTTAAGAAGCAGAGGTGAGGTGAGGTGAGGTGAGGTCCGGTGACTTAATGATGTGTTATTGAGAAATAAATTGGTACAATGCTCGAGTGTCGCATTGGGCCTATATACAGTTTCATATTGTTGCATTTTTCTCCGTTATTGTGCTTGGCATCTATTCTTGTCATATTGTGTACTTCCCTGTTCTATTTTTAAGTGGTAGGTAAGCGTAAATTTGGACTTTACTGATTTTTTGATGGATATTATGAGCACGACGTTTTGAGAATTTTATTTTCGTACTGGAGCTTGGCGTTATTTTGAGTGGAATTAAAACAGTAATTATTTGGATGTGTATTTTACCTAGCCTTATTGTTAGGAGACATTTTAGATTGGCATGTAAATTTTTGATTGGACATTGTGTATTTTGATGATCTGTCACATTTATTTTTATGGAATATAAATGCTCTATATGGATTATTGAGGATTTAGTTTAGTTTTAATCGTAGTAGCACCTCGATTTCCTTAGAGTGTTACAGAAGGTATCAGACCTTACGTATATGACAACCATTGGGTCTTTGAGTTTGGGTATAACATATGTGTTAGTTTTGTTTCTTGGAGATATGGCATTTTGTGTCAAGGCCATTATAGGCATTGAGGTTAGAAGTAGTAATCTTGATGTGAGCGTCTTTAAAGTTGATTTTTGGAGATGAGATTCATTTTGGACATTGTCACTAAAGATGTTAGGTATCGTAAGTATCAATTTGGTGATGTGATTTGAGGACTTCAGTTTTTTATGACTATTGGAGAGAGAATCGAGTGGTGATACGTGGGAGAACATAGTACGTCATTATATATATATATATAGTTGGGATATATGTTTTATTTTATTCATGGGATAAATGCACGTGGGATTTAGTGTATGGACACAAAATTATAATATTCTACGGGTAAGCATATGTAAGACTTAGTTTATTTGCACAACTTTATATTTGACGTTTACGCTTCGCCGAATTTTGAGGACAAAATTTCTGTATTAGTGGGGGGTATGTAACACCCCGTGATTTTTGAACCATAAAAATCTTTGTTAATTTAAAAACTTCGAAAAAAAGATAATTTTTGGAATCTATTTAATTTTTTTATGTAAAAAGTTTGGTAATTATATATAAAAATAAGGTTTTAAGTGGAATTTAAATCGGGATTAAGATTTGGAAATTATAATTTTTTGTATAAAAATTGGAGGAAGATTCAACGTAAAACAAATAAATAAATAAAAATATTCGACTCTCCGATTGAGCTAAATTTTTTTGAGCAGCTTCGCCTCGCCTTAAGCCCCAACATATTAAAATTTCAGCCAATTCCAACTGTTCGATCATCTGTAATTTTTTTTGTTTTTATGTTTGATCAGGACTCAAATTCTTTTTGGTATATAAACATAAAGTGACGAGTTTAGGACATTTAAAACACATTTTAGCCTTCTTAAAAATCATTAGCCTCCCATAATTTCATTCTCTCTCATCTACAAAATCTAAACCCTATTGAACATAATTTTAACCCAAGTTTTGAAGATCTAAATCAAGCTTTCTCAAGATCATCCAAGAACGTGCCTTTATTAATTTCACGAGAGGAAAGCAATAGTGCAATCAAAATTTTGAGGAAGAATTTTATGAGTTTTTAAGTGATGATTTTAAGGTACAGGGTATACACAATATGCTCATTTAATTCTCTCGAGAGTATTTTCTTGTATCTCAGTTATTTGTATTCTTCTTGAAATGTTGTGGTATTCATTGGAATCTTGTGTGTTATTCGATTGACATATTGGGTATTTTTTTTACTTGGGCATGGTGCCATGAAATTTTAATGTGTCACTGAGAATAGTCACCCGCCAAAAGTTCAATATTCGAAATGAGGATTTAAGAAGCCTAGGTGAGGAGAGGTGAGGTGAGGTCTGGTGACCTATTGATGTGTTATTGAGAAATAAATTGGTACAATGCTCGAATGTTGCATTAGACTCGTATATAGTTTTGTATTGTTGCATTTTTCACCGTTATTGTGTTGAGCATCTATTCTTGTCATATTGTGTACTTCCCCGTTCATTTTTTTAGTGGAAGGTAAGCGTGGATTTTGACGGTACTGATTTTTTGAAGGATATTAAGAGCACGACGTTTTGAGAATTTTATTTTTGTATAAATTGGCAGTGTAAATATTTGGGGAGCTTAGCGTTATTTTGAGTGGAATTGAAACTGTAATTATTTATATGTGTATTTTACCTATAATTGTTGTTAGGAGACATCTTATATTGGTGTGTAAATTTTGAATTGGACGTTGTCTATTTTGATGACCTGTTATGTTTAATTTTGTGGAATATAGATGCTCTATATGGATTGTTGTTGATTTAGTTTAGTTTTGATCATAGTAGCGCCTTGATTTCCTAGGGGTGTTACATGCTTCCCTCAAAATGGTTGGTGTCCCCTCTTCCTCTAAACATTTTTCTGATCACCAACCTGGTCCTCCCCGATGTTCGACCAAGAAGAAGAAGAAATTGGTGGTCATGAATTTGAAAAGGACCCATTAAATCCCTAAGGATTTTATTTATTCTCTCCTTTTATATGAGGGAAAATTTCACACCGATTCGAATGGTAACGTTCAATGTAAACTTTGTAAATTTGTATTTATTCCTTTTAAGAAAAACCATTTGAGTCATATGTTAGGATTAGAGTTTAGTTTGTCCTTCAAGCCTATGATTCACATTGAAGACCGTAATTGAAAGTAAAGTGACGTCAACATCATTTCAAGTTTCGTGTCGAGTTTTGTCTTTAACATCCATGGGATCTCGATAAGGTGTGAATGCATATTATGTTTGATTACTATATACATTTTGGTTGTTTTGTTTTCAAAACTTATTGAGGATATTTTTCAAAAAGATTTTTAAAGAAAATTATATTCAGTTTTTTACGTTGTTCGAATGAATTTATGATATTCGTTCAAACGAGTTAGTGAAAGTCATACAAACAACATGTTTCAAACAAGGTACATGGTTTCATCCAGATGAGCTTCAAATGATCTTTGAGAAAAATGTTTTTGCTAGACAGAAAGTTCTCGCCCAAAGTTCGCTAGATCCTCATTCAAACGAGTTTAGCTAGGTCGTTCGAATGAGCTTGTTTTGGTTCGAATGAAATAACTATACTCATTTGAACTACCTTGTGTTTTTCATATGAAGGAGTTTTCCTCGAGTTTTTATTGTCATTTTTTACTATTTTTCGATAAATACAATGGCTGAACAACAGTGTTTAAGGAGAGGTTTTGCAATAATGATTTTCACAGACAAATCTTGAGCCTCCTAAGCCCTAATTTTCACCCATTGTTTGGGATCCAAGTTTCTACGTAATAAATGTGTTTGAGATCTCAAGTTTGAGCACCAAGATTGTTTACCCTATATCTTTGTGAGAGTTTATTTTATGTGGTGGTTTTCACATTTGTTGGAGTTTGACATAATGGATTCCATGTACAGTAGACGACAACTAGAACTAGCTAAACAAAGTAAAGAATGGTGGGAAACCGAGATGTGGGTGGCACATGCGTTATGATTACCACTGTATGGAATCCAACAGAGACTGTGAAGAAGGTTTAAGGAGAAAATAAGTGCATTAAGGCTTGAAGATGTCGAGTCTGTGAGTAAGTTCAATTTGTCCTTGTATGATACCTATATAATAGTGGATTTGCATGGTTAGGCCATTCGAGATTTTTTCGCTATATTTTTTCCTCGTACATTGCAGTGTTATGGTTTATTGATTCAATTTTATTCTTGCAAATATCACCTAGAAGCATTCGTAGGGCAAGATAAAATTGGTAATTAGTTTACACAATGTTTGGTTAATTGGTGCAAGGATACAATCAAATTAATTACCTATTCAGTTAATCAAAATTGAAAAAATTTAAAAATCGGTGTTTGATAATCCATGTACCCTACTATCACGTTTCTCACGTTAAAATTTTTCCTTTGTTATATTGAGGTTGTAAGGCTGTCAGCCCATTTTTCACATCTGATTAATGAAAGTATATATTTCCTTTACTGATTGTTGGTGTTGACCTTTTTCCTTTTGTTTTCTTAGAACACGTTATCGAATTATCTTTTAACTAATATTTTGGTTTCATGCCCCGCGATCAAGGTGAACATGAGCTACGTTGATCGTCAGGACCAAATTATAGGGAAAGAGGCTTATGTTCGGGTTATGTCAGAATACTTGATTATTTTTAGGGCTTTCACATGATCTGCCTTGTCAATTCTTATCACATCAAGGAGTTGGGTGATTGAAATACCTAACTAAAAGAACATGGGGGATCGCTTTTGGAAAAGGAGAGCACCGATATATGGGTGCAGGTGGAGAAACTCCAATTCGACCTAGTGAAGGCTCGAGCGATTATACATGGGATTAATGTCAAATACCAGGATATTTAGTAGATATTTTGCCATAGAACAAGGAAGTTGTGTCAATATGGTTATGATGGGGGTATACTCAATGCCCCTTTTCATACCGAGTACATAATAGCACAAGCTTATAAGCATGGGTGGTTGAACGCCCTATGTGATTCTTAAGTACCAAAAACCTTCGATCAATGGTACTAGTATGTCGTTAACTATCCTAAATGTTTCTTGACTCCATTTAGGAGTGAGGATTATTGGTCTCCTGAGAATGATATTCTCGAGCGATTAGTAATGGATATACCTTAGAGTTATGAAGAAGGTGTTCCTCTCACCCAAGCAACTCCCTTGAGAAGCCGAGCAGACCTTGACCCATCCATCTCCTAGGCGGATCTTGGACCTTACAACTAGGACTTTATATTAATTTATTCTGTCTGGACGATCTTTCCATTTTTGTGTTAACAAAATGAGTTTATTACGCTTGTTTTTTGGACAGTTGGACCACTTGTCAATAATTTAAAATATCATCTCAAAGAAAAAATATTTTTATAAATTTACTGGGTAGACGGGGGAAAATAATAGTTTACCACTTGGGACAACTAAAAAATAAAAATTGAGATGAAAGTAAAAAACAACCTCAGCTAAACCAAACTAAAATTTAAATGAACTGAATAGTAAAACTAGAAATTATAAATAAAATTCTTCAGATTGGTCGTGTTCCAAGATCGGGGGATAACGGTGCTCTCTATTGAGGGCATCTTTTGTTATCTTGAATGGTCCTTCCAAATTTGCCCTAAGCTTTCCGTCAAGGGGATTTTCGTGGAGACAACTATTTTCCTTAGTATGTAATCATAGACCTAGAACTTTTTTGGTTTCACATTGAGATTATACTGGAGAGCAAGCTAATGTTGGCATAAAAGTAGTCTAATGAGTTCCATCTCTCTTTTTTCCTCAACGAGGTCTAGATCCATCATCATTATTTTTTTATTTGCACCTTCCTTTATCAATACCTTTTTCCTGGTTGTAAATCACGATTCCAGGGGGAGTAATTCTTCCTTTACATAGTCCAATGAAAAAGGTGTTTCTCCAGTAAATATCCTAGGGATTGTTCGATAAGCTTAAAGTATATGTGGGAGTTTATCCACCCAAGAGCCTTTGGCCTTTTCTAGTATCTTTCGAATTTCATCTAAGACTGTCTTGTTGGAGGACTTTTCCTTTTTAATATGTTGAGGGTATGCCACCGAGATGTAAGAGCCTCTAATTACATGGTCGATACAGAAGCCCTAAAAGGGTCCACTTTCGAACGGTGTTCCGCTGTCCATGGTAACGATCCGTGGAGTCCTGAAGAAGCCCAATGCTTCTTGTAAATCTCTTTCATCGAGTGCATGATCATGGAAGGACTCAATGAAGAAGCCCGAACTAACTTCGCCAGCAATCGCGGTAAGATTGGGGGGGGGGGGCGTGTTCTTCAAAATGACTAGAGTCATTTGTCTGTGCGAGTCACCTTCTTCTAGGTTTCGCTGGACGACATGATATTATTGTTCAGGTATAGTTCGACCGTACATAACAATCATGGATATTTTATGAGATGAGATCCTTCTGAATGGGCTAAAAGAGAATGACAAGAATTATGATTTTATTATTCTTTTTTTGTTTTCTTAATTGAAGAATTAATTGGAAATTAAAGCAACAAGTACATAAATGAGTAATAACCCCCAGTAGAGGATAGAACTATTCAATTAAACATCTTGATCATTCAAGCTTGATTGCATTATAGCTCTATAATTTAGATGAGGTTTGTTTTTGGATGAACTGCATTGTTGAATATGACCCCAAAGAAGAAAAGGTAAGTACGATGTTCCTCTATATGATCTTGATCATATCTGAGTCTTTGATGTTTACTAGAGGTCTAGTATCTATCCATTTAGTTAAGTAATTTATGTCGAACAGTAAGTATTTTCTATTTACGAAAGGTGTGATCATAATGCCAATGATGTCCAGTCCCCATTGAACGAATGGACTGAGTTTATTTAGAGGTATTACGTCCTAAAAGTTACTTCATGGAGTCTGAACATGATTTCTTTCACTTTATCCATGTGCAGACAGTGAAAGTACGACCCTCTAAATGATTTTCAATTAAAATTACCTTCAAGGGATTTGTAGAAAGGGATTGAATTAATTTTGAGCTTGTGAGTCTCCTTTCATCTTCGGATAGTATTTCCCCTTAAGGAATTTGATTATGGGATTCATCCATATTGATTTTTCGTCGACCATTAGGATATCGATTTTCATAGTCATCTCAGATATTGCAGGGCATTCCAAGAATTTTTCTTGAATACTTCTCTTAAGATCAGTTGCAACAGCTTAGGATAAAGTTTCTACTACATTTGCATGGATGTTATTTCCTTCGGGAAACTATTGGATGTAAGAGTGCATGTGCCCAAAATCGAGATGGACGATAGATGATCAATTAAAACCTTTTGTTGAATTGTGACAAGGTTTTATTTCAAGTTCAACTTAGGGTAATGAATAAAAAGCCTAAGGTCTACGCGAAAAGATTATTTACCAAGTAGATTACACCAAATTTTATCTTCAATAAAAACGTAGCACAACACCAATGCTTACAAGGAAGAACCCACAGCGAGAAAAAACTCAGGCTAAAAAAATAACAAATGTACTATGGTAGCATATTATAACTAGAAGACAAATACTTACAAGAACACGATGGTATGATCGACTAGAAACTCTTTCACACCATATCCCGCGAAGAGAGTCTTGAAAACTGAAGAACACTAAACAACCGCCACCGATTTTGGTTCGAGACAAATGCCATCAAATCATATGCCAAAAAAATTATTCTTTTAAAAATGAAAAATTTGTGAGCTAAATCTTAGAACAAGGTTAAAAATCCTCCAATAATTGTACTACCACTTTTTAGGTGTGTGAAGAATCTAAAATGAAAGTGTAATTTGAAAATAGTGGATTATCTCATAAATATATTTTTGAGATAAATGAAATCTAAAAATAACACAAGAACAAATTATAAAGATATTTGTTTAAGGTATAAAAATATTTATCAAGTACTTCAAAATATTTTTCGATTTAATAAGAGCTTAAACTTAAAACATCTCAAGAATATATTGAAGAGAAAGCCAAAATTTAAAACTTAGAAGAACACAAGATTCAACACCAAATACGTTTTTATTTTACAAAGATATTTCTCTCCTGAAAATTATTCTTTTGGCAAGAAAAGATTTATCAAAAATATTTTGTCCACAAAAGAAATGTCCAAAATCACACTTCTTTCACACTTGTTACAATGAAGTTCCAGCTCACTAATATAAACACATAAAATTGCAAAATAAGCTTGGTGGGATAAGTAGGTAAGTTGTGTATTTACATGAAGTGACAGGACGCAAGAGTTAAAAAGATATGGTTCGATCTTAGGGTTGCACGAGTACCAAGGAAGATGTGCATAATATTTTGCTAAAAGTAGATTTTTATAAAATATTGACATATTTCGCTAGACCATCGCTGGAGCGAGGATCTTTGACACTGGAGAGAACCATCAGCGACAATATAAGGCAAACTAAACAGAAATCTCTGGACATGGGCGCGGCCAGCGAGAAGCTATTGCTGCAATGAATGAAATGTTCATTATGGTGAAAATTCCGTGACAGACACACAACCATATAAAATGAAAAACACAAGAATTTTCAAAATATATTTATTTGCGTTTCATAAAATATAAAAAATAACCCCTATAAGGAACATAAACACATACCAATTTTTTTTGTATGAATGAGGAACTAGTGTGAAAAATGTGCATGAGTCTAAGTGCCCATTTACCTTCATAGCATAAAAGGATACATATCAAGTATGAGGATGTCTGTTTGAATGATATACATGACTCTTTATCGGAACGTCCTCAATAATAAGACTCATGGTATATTTGGTCAATAGAATAAGACAATCTAGTCCTATCGGGGCACATGAGTATAATGTATACTAAAATAGGATGGGTACCTCTTGAATTTATGCAAACAAATCGTGTTCTTTATCCAGGTTGGAAGACATGTGTTCATCTTTTGCGCTGTACTCCCCGATATCTTGTTGTAAAAAAGCCTTGAATCATAGTATACCTTCAGGTGCGTGGCTTTGAGCATGGGATTTCCTCACTCCTTCGAATAGTTCTTGATATTCTTCTTCATTATTTGATTCTTCAAATCTAATCCTTATTGCCTTCTAGATGTTTTCTCCATCTGGGGTGATTAGAACAATCCCCATGCTTGATATTTTAAAATTGGATGCTTTGCCCATAAACATCATCCACCTCTGACTTTTAGATTGCTTCTCTTCAGATCGTTCCTATTCAGATCGTTCGATAATGGTTATGCTCATTTCTTCTTGTTGAGATATTTTGGGCGCAAATTCAACGATAAAATTAGCTAAAATTTTCCCTTTTATGACCGTTCAAAATATATAGTGAACGTTAAACCTTCCCAATTCCATTGACTATTTGGACATTCATTCAGACAGGTTGGCCTTTCGGGGGATAGCTTTGATTGGGGAAGATGTAAAAACCATAATAGAGTGCCCTTCAAAATAGTGTTTTAGCTTCTAGGATGCAATTACCAGTGCATAGAATAGATTTTCCAAAGGTCCGATCAAGGTTTTACATCTAATATACTCGGGCTTCCCCTTTATTTCCTTGCGAACCAAAACTGAGCTGACTGTGTTTTTTGAGATAGATACTATGAGTACAAATGTTCTCCCAGGTCTAGGACTGCCAAACTTAGTTAGGCATTCAACTATCTTTTGATTTCCTGTAGTGTTGCGGCATATTTCTCATTCCAAACCTCCTTTCGCTCCTTCTTTAGCACATGAAAGCATGGCCTACACCACTCAAAAGATTTGGAAATGAATCGATTGAGGGTGGTGATTCTAGTAAACTTTTGTAGTTCTCAAATCGTGGTTGGTCATTGAATGGCTTCTAGGGCCTCAATCTGTTTGGGGATGACTTTAATACCCCTCCAACTGGCCAACTACTCAAGGAATTTTCTAGACCGTACACTAAAGGGACATTTTACAGGGTTAAGATTCATTATGTAGAACCGGAGTATCTCAAAGGTCTTATTAAGGTCTTTTATGTGGTCTCTCTCCTTCTTGCTTTTATTTAACATGTCATCGACATAAACCTTCATAGTATTCCCCAGTTTTTACTTGAACAATCTGATAATTATGTGCTAGTAGGTTGACCCTACATTATTTAAGGCATCATTTTATTGTAATAGAGACCAAGTGTAGTGATATATGATGTTGTTTTTAGTCGGGGATAAATAAAAGAATTTGATGATATCCCGAGTATACGTCTAGGAATATCGTTCATTCATGATTTGTAGTTGCCTTAACTAGCTGGTCGATATTGGGGAGAGGGAAACTATATTTTGGGTAATCTTTGTTCAAGTCAGTGAAGTCAATGTTTACTCTGTAACACCCCTATTTTTCAGGTGTCAGGTGGCCACTTCAATAAGTTGAAGATAGGGGGATGCCAAATAATTTATACCATTCTCAACATTAAAGATAAGTAAATAATATACTAAAGTAAACCTCAACATTAAAGATAAGTAAATAATATACTAAAGTAAACCATCCACAACAATAATATATAGACAACTTGAACAAAAAGAATGAAATAATAATAATAATAATAATAATAATAATAATAATAATAATAATAATAATAATAATAATAATAATAATAATAATAATAATAATAATAATAATAATAATAATAATAATAATAATAATAATAAGAGTCTCCAACTTGAATTAATAATAGTAAATGAGTATGAACAATATTGAGAGTCTAAAATATAAACCAATAAAAAATTTTGGAATCCTCATGGACCCATAAATAATATCTTTGAGATAAGAATGATTGGAAAGTATAAAATAAATAAAATACTAAGTTGAATGAAATTATATACTAAGGATATGTAGTTGCCTAATCTACTGGAATGCAACTCTGAATACTCAACCCTTCTTCTCCTATTTATGAACACCCCAAAAATATTTTTTTAAGAGAAAACGTGGGTTGGATCCCATAAAATAAGCAAGAAATGACTTACTTTAACTGCACACTATGTATGTGACTTATTAATGTATCACGTCGTCCTATTGACACTCACATCAAATACACCTCACCCATACCCACCATATGGTAGAATTTAGAAAATAAGTCTAACTATACTAGACATATCTACCACACATGTACCTAAGCTCCATAATTATAAAGTAATCTAACCAACTTCTCTCTAAGGCTACAACATAGTTATGAACTCTAATTAGTTACTCAGAGAAGAAATTATATGTTGTACCCATATTCTACCTTATAATAAGCTATTTAACATGGAATAATTTTAATAATAGAAAAAACCACATCGATAATCGAATACCCCCATAACTGGACTAGTTGCATATATGAAAAATCACATAGAGGCTTTAACCTTTGGGGACCTCTTTCGTGCCTCTATCGGGTAAATTTGTAGGAATACCCACCCTAAAAAATTACAAGAAATCCACACATAATCAAAGGGGAAATCACCACGCAATCACATCATTGCCTGATCACATACCAAGATTTGCATGATGGATCAAGTCTCCCCAATCTCCCTCTCGCGAGATGGTTGGACAACATAACATAGGATCAATACATAAACTTATGCATAACTTGAGTCACCACCAAGATGATAGTACATGGTCTTGCATAATTACCTTTCCAAATCCCCACTTATAGATTCCCCACAAACGCACATTTATGGTCTGTCCACACATATCACACAAAAAAAATTTATAAACATAATGTGCATAATCGATTGCAGTATAACATATAACTATACAAATCATGCCAAACAAATTCCGACTATAGTCTCAATCCTTGGAACTAATATTCCTCAATACTTTAATTGGATTAATATTATAATGTCCTAAACTAAGGATGCGCAAACACCCTAGGCTAAAAAAAGGAAAAAAATTAATTAAACCAAACCCCATTTCCTCTCTGTAGACTCCAGAATCAAGGCCTGGGACATGTGTGATCATAACCCTTAGGGACACAGTCACGGGTTGTACCTCCGCATTATGGGTTTCTTCCTTATACCTAAATATGACTCAGTATTACAAATTAATCCATAAACACAATAAGATTTTGAATCCAATAACTCTCCATTTATATATATATATATATATATATATATATATATATATATATATATATATATATGTTGGCTTTGAGGGTTAGGAGGTGGTTTGTGTTGTGTTTACTACAAGTGATTATTGCGCTTTGATTCTCATTATAAAACCCCTAATATCATACATATTTCATGGGACTAAGTTTGGACCTCTAAATGAGTCCAAAATACTACCTAAACACTCCGAAAACTTATCCTAGAGGGGTACTTACCCCCAGGACCAAACTAGTACACTAGAAACACCTCTCTCGGCTTATACATCCCGACAGATGCAAGTCCAAAAATGCCAACTTGCAATATAAATATAAATCACAACATTAATATTTGCTTACGATTCATATACATAAAATTAAACTTCTTCATATTAAATTAATGAATAACATACAATATAAATAAAATAATAATTCACATAACTATTATGCACACACTACTTCCATGCATATAAGTAAAAAAATCCATATTAAATGATGAATAATATTAATCGTAAGATTATGGGCTTTACACACTCTCCACTTCCCATTCCCTTTCTTAACTCAAACTGGGTTTGAAAACCATTTAGGGAATTGAAGTTTCCTAATGAACCATGACTTCATGAGTTTCCCTACTTGCTCTTTAACTGCCTTGGATTTTTCTAGGGTTTTTTAGTGAACTTTTTAAACGTCTAGTACATAAGATGGATCAACATGTAGTTTATGGCACATTATCTTTGAAATGATGCCAGGCATTTCATACGGCTGCCATGTGAACACATGTTGATTAAGCTTAAAAAATCGATTAGTTCCTTATTTTCCATTATAATTAGCAAACTACCGATCATAATTTATTTTCCAATTAGTCGGGATCAGTCACTACCTCCTCCAAACTTTCCATGACTCAATCAGTGGTGTGACCCGGGTTTCCTCCACTCGAGGTCATCCATTCTTAATTACTATATGGTGGTAAGACTTTTTTATGGGGTGACTTCCTCCGCTTTTTACTTCTTTTTCTATTTTAATCTGATTACCGCAATGAAACATTACCAAGCAGAGGCCTAATTTTCTATTATCTCCATCACCCGATCGGTAATTTATTTGAGCTTCTAATGGTAAGTCAAGGGTACGATATTCATTGCATAAAGACATCCCTTGCCAATAGCATAATTGTACTGTAAATCAATAACTATCACTAATAATTTCAATCAAGTTGGAGATTCCCCCCTCCTCTGAAAGGCAACATGATCTTTCCCAATGGTAAGGTCAATTTTCCAGTAAAGGCGACCAACTGAACAATGGAAACATTAAGATCTTTTAGGATCAAATTGATCTTGTTGAAAATATTTAGAGACATGATTTCAGATGAATTTCCTTCATTGACCAGAAGTTGGTCGATGTCCCAGTTAGCTATTCACTAGGAGATGACCAACACATCGTGATGAAGAGTCCTTACTCATACCAGGTATTCCTCGGTGAAAATAATATGCCTTGTATCATATACCTCCTCAGGTAAAAAACACTTCCTTGTAATAGATTTTCAATGGTCTTCCTAAAAGGTTTTTGTGGGTACAAAAATATGGAGGCCCAATTGTCAAAAGTCGAAGCAGGTTCAGCATTGTGCCCGAGTCAAATTCAACATTGCATGGATAAATATGATAATATATCACGTGGATAATTGAAAACTCGTTTGGTTACCAATATTCTCAGAGGAGATAAATAGGAAACACCAGCAAGCTAATATAAAGCTAGGAGAGTTTTTATATAACTAAATTACTTCTTACTACTATAAATACAAACCTGACCCCGAGGCAATGGTACATGTAATTTTGAACCTCTGATGAATTAATAAAAAATTAACAAACCCTATATGGACCTAAACATTTTCTTAACCACGAAAATAATGTGTGTTGTGACCATTCTTTACTCTCTTAATCCTTTTTCTCTTTAGAGTTATTAATTATGATTTCTTGCACTCACAATTGGTGTCGTATATGGGAATGATTCTCTTTTATAAAAAGTAATTTGGAACCAAAGAGTGAACACAATGTCTAATAACCCACACAGTGCACCCCTTGTTATCGACCTACGAGTTGATTTGTCCCTATTCATAGTTAGATGTGAGGTTCATGGAGATGGAAATCCCAAATTTTACCCCGAGGGGAAGAATTCTGAGCAGAGTAATGAGCAAACTAGATCAAAATAGATCTCATGGCCCGTCACTCCTATGGAGAATAAATCCACCAGCAAGAGGAGGTAATACATCTCCCAATTAAAGAAAATGCACGTCTCCAGCGATGATTGGAGAAAATGGAGAAAGAACTCCGTGAGGAAAATCACAAGCGCCATAGTCAAATGCCTAGTCCTCCTCAAGCAAGCAAAACTTACAATCGAGGAGTACTAGTAGCGATCAGGATCATTTAGAGAATGGGAATCATCTGACAAGATGAAGCTGGGATAAAGAATGTCACAATCAAGATATACAGAGCTTGGTCCGAAGGTAGATGGATCAACACCCAGTTTATCGTGGGGCTTGATCCATAAAAGATCTGACAAGAAGGGCCCTCATTACACAAATGTAGTCCCCCTTTTCAAGGGAAATTGAGGAGGAAGAGCCTCTAAAGAAGTTTACAACCCCAAAGTTTTAAGATATACGTTGGCAAACTGACCTCATAGATCATGTTCTCCATTGTAGGCAAGCAATGACTCTGTGGAACCATAATAATTCTCTCTTGTATCTCATATTACCATATATTTTAGGAGATGTTTCCCAGTAGTGGTTCGAGAGGTTTACCCATAGGTTGATTAGAAGCTTTAAGTCCCTTATAGAAGCATTAAAAACTTACTTCATAACCAACAACTATTATAAGAAGAGGATGGATTCTCTCCTCACCATGAAGAATAAGCCACAAGATATATTACGAGAATATACCAAACTCTACTGGGAAACCTTCAATGAGGTGGCATATTGCTCGGAACAGGTGGCTATAGCATCATTTAAGATTATCTTGCTCTCTAAATCCATGTTGCACCAGTTTCTCACCAAGAAGGAAGCAGACACCATCTACGATCTCATATCGCGTATTGAGAAGTATGCCAAAGTGGAAGATGTAGTCAACCTCGGCCAATGGGAAACTAGTTACGCAAGGGCGATAAAGGAAATATGGAAAACATTGTGTATATTGGATAGTTCTATAGGTAACTCCAAATGATACAAGTCTTATACTTTTGATGATTCTAAAAGGACCAATATAACGGGGTGGTAATTTTCCATTCTTCCCAAATCGAATTATACCCTTCATTGAAGATACTCATAAGAATACTTGGCTATTTAGTTGAAATTCCAAAGGCTTCCTCCTGTTGTCTGCGTAACTCTTTTATCGACTTTAGGCCGAATGCAATTTTTCCCGGATGAGTTGTATCTTTTTAGTGGTTGTGGTGATAATTTTAGGTCCAACAATATGATTCTCTCCTGATTCGTTCTAGCATAAGGGTGAATGATAAGGTCTATCATATATGGCTTCAAAGGGGGTGGTTTGATTACTAGTTTGATAGATATTATTGTAATAATATTCTATCAATGCATGATAATTTCTCTATGTACCTGAAAAATATAAAGTGCATGCTCGTAACATATCTTCAAGGGTTTGGATTACTCTTTCATAGTGGCCGTTAGTTTGAGGATAGAAGGCAGTGCTTAGATAAAGTTTGGTTCCTATAGATGCTTGCAATGCTTCCTATGAATCTACGTTCTCAATCCGATACAATTGATAGGTGTATTCCATGGAGTCTAACAATTTATTGGATGTAAATCTCACTAAGTCTATGAAAAGAATATGTTGATCTTGTTGGAAGAAAATGGGAAGATTTAGTGAGGCTATCGATAATGACCCATATGGAATTGTAACCTTGAGATGTCCGAGGTAATTCGCTGATAAAATCTATTGTAATGTGATCCCATTTCCATTCTGGAATTGTTAGTGGTTATACTAGTTCGCTGGGGTGTTGGTGCTCGATTTTTAACTTTTGGCAAGTTAAACATTAAGCCACGAAATTGATGATATATTTTTTCATGCCTTGCCACCAATAATGTTGCTTGATGTTTTGATACATTTTGGCACTTTTGGGATGAGTCATAAATCTGGAAGAATGGACTTTTTCAAGGATTTCTTCTCATAAGGAGGGTAATAGTGGGACACATAATCGATTTTTGAATCTTAACCCTCTATTGGGGATATAGGTTCAGTCTTTTCAAGGAGGTTGTCTTGTAATTTTTTCATTTGGACCTTCAATAATTCTTCCCTTTCTTAGAGTTCCAAAATCCTTTTATGCAGGGTGGGACGAGCGATGATATTCCTTAGAATAATTGGGTCCTCGGATGATTTTATTTGTAAATGATATTCCTCTATGGTATTTACAAACAAGAACATATCATGGAGAGTTCCCTTTGACTTTCGACTTAAGGCGTCGGCAACTACGTTACCCTTCCCAAAATGGTATAGTAAGTTAAATTTGTAATCTTCCAAAAATTCTATCCATCGTCTTTGCCGAAGATTTAGTTCTCTTTAAGTAAATATGTATTTGATCCTTTTGTGGTAAGAAAATACCTGAAATTCTTCTTCGTACAAATAAAATCTCTAAATCTTTAGGCAAAAAACTACTATCGCTAATTCCAAGTCATGTATTGAATAGTTACATTCATGAATCTTTAGATTTTGTGATCCGTACTCGATCACTTTCTCTTGCTGAATTTACACACATCACAATCCCTGTAAAGAGGCGTCAGTATATACGTCACAAATAACATTACTGGAAGGGTTAATAAAGACTGGGTCAGTGGTTAATTTTTCTTTCAATACGAGCAAGGCTTGTTCTTAATTGGTGGTCCACATAAACTGGACGTCCTTTAGGGGTAGTTTCATCAAGGGTAAGATAATTTTTGAAAATCCTTTTACGAAATGTCGATAGTAACATGTAAGTCCTAGAAAATTGTACAATTCCATAACTTTTGTAGGTTGCATCCATTCGAGTACTGTCGTGGTCTTTGTTGGCTCTACCTGTATACCTGTTTCAGTGATCACATGCTCGAGAAATTTCATTTATTTCATAATAGTGTCACACTTTCTCTTCATCGTATAAATTTAACATTGGGGGTAGGGTTTCTAGTATAATATGCATATGTTTATCATATGATATTCTCTAGTCTTAGAGTATATCAGTATATTATCTATGAAGATGATTACAAATTAATCTAGGAAAGGTCGAAATACTCTATGCATCAGATCCATGAAAGTTGCAGGGGCATTTATCAATCTAAAGGACATAACTATAAATTCAAAATGACCAAATTTGGTTTGGAAGGAAAATTTATGTATGTCTTCTTCTTTAATGCGAAGCTGGTGGTATCCTGATCGTAAATTAATTTTTGAAAGTACGTTTAACCCTCGCAATTGGTCAAATAGGTCTTCTATCGTGGGCAACAGATATTTTTCTTGATGATCACTTGATTTAGTTTTCCATAGTTGATACATAGACGAAAGGCTTCATCCTTCTTTTGCACAAATAAAACCTGTGCTCCCCAAGAGATGTAATGGGGCGTATGAATCCTTTCTTGAGTAAGTCGTCCAACTGGGTCCCGAGTTCCCGTAGTTATAATGCGGCCATACGATAAGGCGGTATCAAAATGGGGGAAGTGTTTGGTAATAAGTTGATGAAAAACTCAATTTCTCAGGGTGGGGTTATCCCAGGAAAAACTTTCAAAAACACATCCTCGTACCTATCTTAAATAATAGGGGGAGATGAGGATTCCTTTTCATGAAGTTAGGAAAGTGTTGGTTTGTGATGACTTTTCCCTTGAAAACAAAATGAAATTTGGCGCAGTCGTCCAAATGTTACCGTCTTTTCATAGTAGTTGATATGAGAAAAATTGGGGGACAAAACATCAATTCTATAATTAAGTCATATTTTATTAAGTCTAGGACTATTAAATCTACCTTTAACATTCCTTTACCGAGTCGTAGAGTGTGCTACCTACATACCCTATTAGTGACGACGATCTTTTTAGTTGGAATCCCTATAGATAAAGGATATGCTTATGGACTAGTAGATAAATGAAAGAGAGCCATGAATGCATGGATAATGAAAGAATGCGTTGAACTAGAGTCAAATTATATATATGTCGTGATGTTATGGAAATAAAGGTTACCTTATACCATGCCATGGTAGTTTAGATTTTTTACTGGGAGAAGGGAAAACTTTCGACCTCAGGTTCTAGATAATAGTTATTACCTATTCTTAAGAAACCTTTGCTATGTTGATGGATTATTAGAGTTACTGGTTGAACTCACGAATGAAGGTTTGATGAACTTGGAGGATTTTGTGATTGAGGGAGAAGAAAAATTTCGAGGATGGGACGATTGTAGATATGGGCATTATGGCCTGAAGTGTCCTACTTGGTTACATTCATGACATCGTACTAAAGATCCCCCGTTGCTATGATGGATTTATTTAAAAACTCAACCATCCTTAGATTTGGTGTAGGGATGGTTTTGTTAATTGGAGTAATTCCTAATGACATAGGGGCTTCTAGAGGGTGGAGTTAAAATTCGATTTCTTCCACTTGATGCTGGGTTCCTTTCAATAAGCGAGGCTACTTTTATCATTTGGTTAAATCCACGAATTTGGAAGGGCATGATAGAATCTTTAGTATTTGCTCATAATCCTCATTCAAAGTGCTTGCACTTTTTGGCCCCTGTATCAACATATTCTTGGACATATCGAGACAGTTCCGCGAACTTGGCTTCATATTGTGCCACTGTTAGTTGTTGCTGTTGTAAGCTTAGAAATTCCACAATCATTTGATCTCTTGTTTATTCCGAAAATTACTTTTTGAAGAAAATTTCTTCAAACTGATCCTAAGTTAAATTTTTAATATCTCCGGAGAGAAGAACAAATTGCCATAAAAAATTCGTTTCTCCTTCAAATAGATATGTGGCCAATTTAACCCTAAGCTTAGGACTAAGGCTGTGTTATTTTTCCGAACATTTAAATTTTTTCGATATCCGATCCGATATTTTCCGATTTTGGAACGTATATAAGGTTTCCGATTTTCAATTTTTTCGAAAAAATCGGATAAAAAATTGGAAATAATTCAAAATTTTCGATTTCCCAATTTTTTCTATCCGATTGTTTTGAAACAATGCTGATGCGATTTTTTCAAATTATTTTCGAAATATTTTTCGATTTCCAATTTTTTTAATTATTTAAAACATTCTCATGTGTCCCTTATCGGCTAGGAGAGGAAGAGAGGCCCAAAAAAGTCCTCTATAAAAGGAGAATATCCCTCTATCCTCAACACAAATGAAAAAAATGGTTAAATCCTTACATATTTACATGTTGGGTTAAATCTTTTTTTCGATTTCTTTAAAATGAGAATTTCGAGTAATCGAAAATCCTATATTAATTTTTTTTTTAATTTTCGAATTTCCAAAATTTCTGAATTTTTAGTATATTTTTTGAATTTCTCAATTTTTCTTCTGATTTTCGTATTTTCCGAATTCGAATTTTTTTTTGATTTTTCAAAAAAACTGGATAGGAAATTGGAACAAATATTTTATTTTCAAAAAAATTGGAATTTTTTTCGAAAGGTCATTTTCTGATCCGATCCGGCCGAAACACAACCTTACTTAGGACTAATACCTACTTCGTTGAGAACCTTAAATGTTTAATGAATCCATTTATTGGCTTCGGTATCACCAGATTTCCCATAAATGCTGGTTTTTTTTTATAATACCCCGTATTTTTATGACTTTTAATTATGAGGTTAATTAAATGAAATTACATTTAATTATGGAATTTATTAAATTAATTAGGGAATTGTTAAATTAATTTGGGATATATTAATTAGAAAGTTTATTCGGATTTAAATGCGAGACGAGAGTTAGTATTTGGTTATTATGATATTGTTGAATATTACTAAGTGATTATGGTAATATGTTATCGTGAATTTATTAAAATTGTCGTGAGTTAAAAATATGGCAGTTTTAATAATTTAGTTGGGACACGCGTGTCAGTCGTGTCAGGACCCCATTTAATGGATTTAAAAGTATTTTATTTTTATGTCACCCGTATGAGCTTTTTGAGTGCTCCAACGTGTTCGGAAGGTTCGAGATAATCAGAAAACACTAGTCGAGGGTTTAGTTTGGGTCCCGGGGCATTTTTAAACCTAACCGACAATCCAAAAGGGTATTTTGATAATTTTAAAAATTAAGAAATTCAGACCCACGAATTTTAGTGTTTATTTATTTATTTATTATTGGAAAGGCCATTAGGGCCATTATGAGTCAAAAACAAAAGAGTGGGCTACGTGAGTTAGAGGGGAAGTTGCAGGAGGTTTCCAAAACCTAGCCACCAACCACCACCACCACCACCATATCTTGACGGAATTGTGGCCGGAGAAACGAAGAGAACCAGCACTTAACATCATCAACGGATCAGAAGCGACAATTTACAGGCAAGTGATTTATCTTGCAAAGATTCAAAGCATATATTTTACATGTTATTATAGAATTGAAAATTTATCATAAATAATGAAAATTGAATGAATTTGAAAGGTTTAATTCATAATCTGGATAGGTCTTGCATGTAGTAAATGTTGGAGTGATAACAAACACAAATTTATGGTTTATAGGTAGAGAATTTATGAAATTTGATTGGATTATGTGATGTTCTTGAAGAAATAGGAAAACTAGGTTTTTATATGAAAATTGGGTAATTTGATCCAAGAAATTGATGTTATATGTTGATTTGATGAATCTAAAACGTGGGGAATGATGTAAACATGTTAGTAGAATAATTAGTATATTTAGTTATGAGTTTTGGACATTGGGATGAAGAATTTGAGGTGTAAAAAGAGGATAACCCGTAACTGTTAAGAAATTCTGGGCTGATACCTGTTTGATCGATCGATCGACTTAAGAATGTCGATCGATCGAACCCTTTCCTTCGATCGATCGACCCCCCCTGATTTTTTACTATTATTTTTCTATAAGGTTTAATGATTAATCCAAAGCCGATGTTGGTTATTAAGGTGACTAATATAATCTTGTGGGACTTAGGTAAAGTCAGTAGGGACTTAGTTATTATTGGAAAATGTTATAGCTTATGGAATTGAATGTTTTGCTTACAAGGGTCTACCGAGTGAGGTACGATTAGAAACCGTTCGAATTGGAACTATATTGAGAATTAATGATGATGTAAGGTTAAGGGCAGTAATGGAGGGACTTTAAGTACTGATATAACATTAGAAACTAATACGAGGCCTAGTAACCTTTTGAGATAGGTTTAAGTACCCGGATTGATACGACGAGAGAGTTATCAACCGAAAAATATATTATGTGTAATGTTCGGGGTAAACTTGCTACGTACGAGATTAACTAGATGAAATGTGTGAACATCTATATTGATATATGATTATATAGGTTGTGTGAATGCCTAGTGTATGGATTTCTTATGTGTATGACATACCTACCATACTTGCTATCACGGGAGGTCAGTTTTATTTTGGAAAAGGACCCTCTTATCCTTGTGTGCCTTCCGGGGGATTTAGGCTGGTACCTTAAGGACATAGTACTGTGAATGAATTATTTGTGAGTTGATAAGTCAGCTGACCATGGGATCGTAGGTATGTGCGTGACCCATGGGTATGTTAACTATGTTCGCCTGCAATATGTGTGATTTGTATTTAGACGGTTCCTGAGTGATTCAAAACTTGTGATCCTCACGTACGTGATGTACCGAGATTCGATAGCAGAGTATGAGGGCATCGTAGATTCTATCCTTGTGGGGTGCCTTAATTTCATATGAGATATTATTACGAATGTGTGTGCATGTACTTGAGATTGTTCAGTTGTGTTGCTTAGTAGATGTGAATAACTAAGATATTTTGAATGGGTTAAGAATGAGAATTTAATTAAATCTTGAGATAAGTAATTTAATGAATGTGAACATGGGTTATTAATATGTCTTATTTGGGGGTTACGTGTAGATACTCTATGTTAGAATATGAAGGCAGGAGTGTTACAAACTAGTTAGATAGTGGCATAACTAGGATGGGTTAAAGGCATACGTTAGGCGTGCACAGTAGTTGAGATGTAAGAAACTCATGTGAGAGTACGCAACTAACGTGTTTATAATATGTAATGTTTAATTGTAATTTAAATCACTTCCTAAACTTTTAAACTGTTTTCACATCGGGCTCTGACCCATTTTCCTCCAAATCTATTTTTGTTTTGTAAAAACCTTTTAGGTGCCCAGCCACAGGGACGCCAAGTATAGGAGTTCCACTCTGATGACGTGCTGTAGCTGCTGTGGAAGTTACAGGATCTTGGTAGTAGACGCTCTCATTTTATTCTTGATTCCTTTAGAGTCAATTGTATCAGTTAGGGCATGTCGCCCATTATTATTTAGAGGTTGTAGTTGCAGACTTTCATTATTTCAGTTTTTGGTTTATTATTTATTCAGACTCTTGTATTGGGACATTATTTACTCTGTCATCTTTATTATTGGAGTGTTTACTCCAGACTTATTTGATTTCATCTCGTTGAGCATTTATATGAGATTGGTTATGCGATTATTGGTTTATTAAATAAATTCTTATTTAATTGTTGGCTTAATTAATGAAATTTGACATCTCTCTTTTTAAATATTAGGTGGCTAGTAATTAATTAAATATTATCGACAGTGATGCTAAGACTGAATCAACTTGATATTCTGTATTAATTTAATAAAGGAGTAGCTACCCGGTATTTAATTAGACGGGGTGTTACAGGTGGTATCAGAGCATCAAGTTCTAGTGTCCTTTAGGATCTGTGCGGCTTATTATTCTTCCAGCATAGATTTGTTTGATGTGGAGCCCTATGTTTAGGATTGTTGATTTCTTTGGTGAGATTTCGTTCTCCTGCTATGTCACATATAATAGTGAATCTTATTTGCATTCGGGTGTGTGCGTGTGCTGAATAATGCAGTACGTCAGGCGAAGAAAGTTGGGCGAATAGTAGGAGGAAAAGATCAGTTGAGGTTATTTAATTCATTAAAGAAAGATGATCGTAGTCGAAGTCACCCATATTATGGTACGGAAGTCCAGGACGGTACAGATGGCCAAGGCGCAACTTGTGACTTCCAGGTACATCGATGGTCGGAACTGGGGACAAATTAGACTCACCCAGCAAGGTTGGATTGGAAGAGAGTCAGACAAAATATTTAAAGGAACTAGCAGTGGAGATACTAGTAATGAGGAGATGGCGTGTGTTAACCAACGAAGGAAGAATATCGAAAGGCACGGGCATATGTTTGAATATGGCTAATCGGGAATGAAAATTTGAGGTAAATTTTTTCTTGGCTCGTAAGAGCGGAGTTTCAATGGTGAGAGACAATCACCACACTTATAAGTGGAATGTGACGTCGAGAGAAGGCGTACACGTATGGCTTGACCATAAGTTCCTTCACCAGATGTTCAGGGTGAAAGGAGAATGTTGTTCTGAACTCACACAAGAGGGCCGGACAGAGGTCACTTTGTGAGAAGAAAATTAATTATGTAGCGAACATTACACCGGGTGAAGTAGGTGAAATGGAGAAGAGGATATTAAAGGGAGAATTAACATACAAGAAAAATTGTTAGCTTTTCTGGGGAATTCTGCTTGGATGGTCAATGCAGATGGTAATAATGTCACGTAGTGTTAATTTGGAGGTAAATGTTTCCTTGGGCAGGGAGATACAAGAATCGAGAAATTTATAAAGAGTAAGACTCGGAAGATGGTGTTAGAGAAGCACCACAAGGGGAAGACCCAACGGGGAACCTGTTAGAATGATTCGGATAGCTGAATTATTACCAAGCGATGGTGATTTTATTAAGAAATGTGGAAACTAGTAGCGTGTTCCTTAGGTCCATCAAGCTAAGGGAACAATGGAGGTAGTCATCAGAGCCGAGACTACCAACATCCGAGAGAGGGGCCACTTTAACATGGTCAGTGTGATCGAAAATAAGTGGAGTATGTGTAGAGGTATTTGGTGGGGAGTGAAACCCGTGCGTTATAAATGTTTCCAGAATCAAGTGTAAGGATAAAGGTATTGTGCCTGGCAAGGGCAATAGTTATTGAAATATTCGGTTTGATACGGACAGGTGTGTTAAGTCCAGGAACCATTTGAGTAGCCATGACGATTGTCAGGATAGAAGTATGAGTTATATACTCAGATGATGTTGCATGTTGTTTGTGGCATGAATGAGTTGCTACAATTGTTATTATTGTTATTTTTGCTTGAGAGTCGAGTTTAGTGAGTATCGGCAATTTTATTATTATGTGAATATTTTCCCTGATAGTGTGGGGTTACCTTTAGTGTCATCCGCGGAGGATGAATGGATATATTGATAGCGGTGTATACTTTATTGAAATTACTTGTTTTAGTGTTGTGTTATACGAGTATGATATTATCCTAATTATGGTTTTATATATGATTATACCGATAGTGTGCTGGTATTGCAAGTTTATCGGGGTTACTACCTTGGGGTAGAATGTTTCGTTTTGGAGAGGCCCCATCTGTGAGAGGTCCGGGCTCGTAATTGTACTTTTGTATATATATATATATTGTTGTGATTTCAAAAAGATATAATGATCTCGGATATTTAATCCCGGTCTGCATAGGGATTTAATTGATATGATTAGTATGTAATTGGTTTACTGGTCAGCGAAAAGGTTTAGCTGGTTATTATGATTAACGCTCAAGATGTCGTAATAGGTAGAGTGCATTGTTTTATCACCCTTTTAGAGATTTGGGAGTTTATACTCATAGTTGTGTGTCTGGGGACGGGATTTTGAGAGCCCCGATTATATCTGCATGGTGTATATGAAATGTCATTACCATCAATGTCTAGAGAAAGTGTCTTTCGGAAAGAGTTCCTTGTTTAAGTGTAATTGCGGAAGGAGATGTAACTTTGTTGTTAAGAGATGGGAATATAGGGGTACATGTTATGGACTGAGGGCTTAACGGATCCCGATGATCGACAATGTTAGGTAGTAGTGTATCGGGGGGGTTCCTTATTTGGATTTCTCTTTGTAAGACATCCCACGCATGAAACTTAGCGTAAGGTTAGTAGTAGGGAGATGTTTGATCATTCATTTAGAAATTGGATACCTCGACCGTTATGGAAGTAAGTAGTTATAACGGGAAGTTAACAAGGTAAATTATGATGTAAGGCCAGTAGAGCCAGTTGTTAGTGAATTACGATGTAAGTACTGATAATGTTGGTTTTGTCACGTCGGGTTGAAGGATGCATTGAGGTTAAGGAGGATTTAGGATTTCAAATTTGGGGGTGATTGAGAACGCCCAAGTGGTATACCCACGTTATAAATGCAGCGACAATAAAGAGTTTGGAATACGTATGAAGCGTATATGATGTTTAAAACCGTATGCATGGGTTATAAGGGGTGTAGACATCTTGGTTTACTAATGTCGTAATCGCCGGAAGAAGGGATATAGATGGGTGCAATTATTACTTATGGAATTTAGCGTTGTAAGAGAAGGTATTAATGAATATCATGTGTAATCAGTGTATCACGTCCGAATTTAGTGAAAAGGCAGTGGAAAGCCATTTAATAAGGGGATATCTCTTAAGAAGGCAAATATTTAATTATTATGGGCAATTTGGAGTAGAGTTCCGACCAATCGAATATTGAGGGTGACTCAAGAGTAAATAGAATGAGGATGCCAATAGGGTATATAGGGCCCAGATGTGCAAAACGTGGTGAAAAGTGCAAGGGTCGAAACTTTTGGTATACGCTGAGAGAAGAAGAAGATCATTAAGTATCACTTAACAGGAAGAATTATAAGGGAAAGTAGGTATTGAAAGGGGTGTAGTAAGTAGTAGATCGGTTGGGATAAGATGATCAACCAGATAATTTGGTATCAAGCCGACGATTCCAGGGATGGAAAAGTCAAGTTGGTAAATTTCTTTGAGGGGTTGCCAACTTATAGATAAGGATCGAGTTCCTTCGAATATGTGGGACAGGTTATCGAGAAGGAGAGAAATGGTTATATACTTGGGTGATTTACACTATTAGATAGTGAACACGTCGGTACGTGGTCCTACGCAGTATCATTCAGAACTACTAGGAGGTTCCCAAAGTCTACCTTCAACGTAGGTGTTGATACCAAAATTAATATGCTGATGTGGACGAATCATACGAAGACACTTGTCAATCTACGTGGTACAATAACAACGAGGAAGTTCATTTTCTCGACCAACTCATGTTTTTCCCCGAGCAACGAGGATATACCGAGGAACTGCAACACCCCGAGGTACTCTAGCGCTCCGAGGAACTCCTGAGCAACGAGCAACTAAGGCGGTCCGAGCTGCATCTCGGCCGTAGTATTAATTGCCAGAATGTCAACAGTTCAACTATTCATTGAATGTTTATCATCTTGACGCACACGCTGCATTAAATTTATTACCCTTTCATATGTATATCATTTAATGTATCAACCCATTCATGTACAGCCTAAGGGCTATAAATACCTTGTATCACCCTCATTCAAAGGGACCGGAATTTCTAGATTGAACTTGTAATCGAGAATTCCCAAACACTCAGCAATAACATAACAGTGGACGTAGGCCATTCTTATAAGGATAAACCACTTTAAAAATCTTTGTGTCATTTTATTTATCTGTGATTGAATAATTAGAGCGATCTAATTTTTTACATCAACAGATTGGCGCCGTCTGTGGGAAACGATTGTTGCTATCGTTTTTCACCAAAAATCATTTATCATCAATGGCAGATAATCAAGAATCCAGTAATCGAAATGCTGGAAATGTTGGAAATCCTCTGAATCCATCTGCACCTCCAGATCTGGCTGGAATTATGACGAATCTGGCTGAAGGACAAACCACCATGCAAGAAATAATGAGGCAACTCATTCAAACTCTTCACGGCGGTGCACCTACCCATTCAAGGCAAAGGAGTGATCGTGGGCAATCGCGATCCAGGCGTACTGAGTCATATCGTAATGAAGAATCTAATGATTTTTCTTATCAACCTGGGCGAACTTCATCGATACGGGCTACGGATACAGATCAACATATCACCCTCTCTCCGGAGAGAACTAGAGCCCTGGAAAGATTAAGCAGGGCATCTCCTTTCAGTCGGTTAGGACCAAGGAGAAATATGAGTCCACCTAGAGCCCCATCGAGAAGCTTTCGACCACCATCAGGTTTGAGAGAAGGATCAGCACAATCAAGACCAGTTACTCGTCGAGATAGATCTCAGGAAGCTACGTCAGAACAATCAATTGCTCGGACTAAGCAGCCCGAGGAAGGAAATGAAGCATGGAAGGGTTCCATTCAGCGATTGGAGGATAGACTTGGAGAAATGGTTAAAGAAAGGAATCCCTTACAGAGAACTTTTGTTCAAGGGACACCTTTTGTGCAGGCCATTGTGAATTTTCCTACACCATCAAAATTTAAAGCACCTGTAGTGACCCCTAAATATGATGGAAAGACAAATCCTGTTCTTCATATAGAACAATACCAGGCTGCTGCCGACATATATGTTGTCCCCGACGAGATGAGGTGTAGAGCATTTTCGGGAACTCTTACCGGATCTGCACAGATATGGTACAACAATCTTCCTCGGGGTAAGATTTCAACTTTTATTCAGTTAGGCGAGTTATTCATTGGTAATTTCTGTTTTAGAGCAAAGCCGGTAAAGCGAGTAGCGCACTTGTTAAGTGTTAGACAAAAATCAGGTGAGAGTACTAGAGATTACATAACTCGTTTCAATAACGAGAAGTTGGAAGTCATAGATTACGAAGAAAAGACAGCGATCACTGCTTTGATGAGTGGATTGCTGCCTAACAAGTTATATTATACTTTGGCCAAAGATCCACCTAAAACTATGTCGGAGTTGATGGCAAAAGCGGCCAAAATCATGAATGCCGAGGAGGCTATGGCTGCGAAGAAGAATATGGATAAAGAAACCAAGGTGGAGGTTGACAAATCTAAGAAGAAAGAGCAAAAAGGTAATGGCGGTGACAAGCACTCCAAGAATAATAGGACGTCATGGGAAGTCCTGAAGAAATATGATAATTATACTCCATTGAAGATGGGTATTAATCATGTTTTAGAAGAAATCAAGAATAACGAAGAAATCAAGTGGCCAGATAAACTGAGGACCAATCCTGACCTGAGGAATAGGGCCAAATATTGCGAGTTCCATAAAGATCATGGCCATACGACCAAAAATTGCATAGCCCTTCAAAACGAGATTGAAACGCTCATCCGAAGAGGAAAGTTGTCAAAGTATGTAGATCGTAGAGGTGAAAGGAAGAATGATGATAGAACTAGAGATCGTTCCAGATCTCCTCGTCGGGCGGAGGAGAAAAAGAAAAGAGATCATGAAGATGATCCAGATGAAGATCCCGATCTTCCAAAGAAGCCAAGACAGCCTCAACAAGAGGTATTTTCCATACGTTTTGGGTCAATTGATTGTAATATTATAACAGGAGGAGATGCTGGAGGGGGAGACCTTACTGCAGAAAGAAAGGCCTATCTCGGAGAGGCCCAAGCCTGCTCATATATTCAACGAATAAATCTTGCCGAGGATGATCGTCCGAGGAAGGTTAATAAAGAGAAGCTAGTTATTGGTTTTTTAAAAAACGATTTGGCAGGTGTTCTTTACCCTCACGACGATCCCTTGGTGATCAAAATGAGGATGAAAGATGTGGTGATTTCAAGGGTGTTGGTGGATAATGGTAGTTCGGCAGACATCATATACTATTCATGCTTTGATAGTTTGAATTTAAAATTATCTCAATTGGAACCTTATCACAGACCCCTACTGGGTTTTGCTGGCGAGAAAGTTTTTCCACTTGGGACGATCAAGTTAGACATATTCATTGGAACTTGGCCCGCTTGTCGAACAGAAAGAATACGCTTCTTTGTGATGGATAAGAATGTGCAGTCAGCCTACAACATCATCATGGGAAGAGTTGGTTTGAAGAAGTTCGAAGCAGTTCCATCTACAGTGCATCAATGCTTAAAATTCCCAACAAACTTCGGAGTAGGAGTTGTGAAAGGTGATCAAAAAATAGCTCGGGAATGCTATTATTCATCTGCCGAGCAAGAGGAGCCTGAAGAATCAAGGAAAAAGACTATTACCTACCAGGTGGAGGAAGGTACAGAAATTGAAACTCTTGATCCCAGGGATGAATCCCAACTTGTAAAAGGACAGGTGGTAGAATCTACAGAAAATATTATTTTGGACGAGGAGCACCCTGAACGAGTAACCCAGATAGGTTCGTCGTTGGATGCTTCAATAAAACAAGAGTTGATAATGTTCTTGAGAAACAGGAAGAAAACTTTCGCATGGAGTCATGAGGACATGCCAGGAATAGATCCAAACTTCTTATGTCATGAACTCAATGTGAATAAGGAGATCAAGCCTGTGAAGCAGAAAAGAAGGGTATTTAGCCCCGAGAAGAATCAAGCCATACAAGAGGAGGTCGAGAAGCTCCAGAAAGCCCAATTCATTGAAGATGTGAAATATCCAGACTGGCTGGCAAATGTGGTGATGGTAAAGAAGAAGAACAATAAATGGAGAATGTGTGTTGATTTCACTGATCTCAACAAGGCATGCCCAAAAGATCATTTTCCATTGCCCAGAATTGACCAACTAGTGGATGCTACCTCGAGACATGAACTGCTCAGCTTCATGGAAGCTTACTCTGGCTACAACCAGATCAAAATGAAACCTGAAGACAGGGAAAGTACTTCTTTTATTACCCCTAGGGGAACTTATTGCTATAATGTTATGCCTTTTGGTTTGAAAAATGCAGGAGCGACATACCAGCGGCTGATGAACAAGGTTTTCACCGAACAAATCAGTTGCAACATGGAAGTCTATGTCGATGATATGCTAACAAAAAGCAAGAAAGCTACAAATCATTTAGTTGACTTAGCTCAGACATTTGATCAACTGGATAAATACCAGATGAAACTCAACCCGACGAAGTGCACATTTGGAGTACGAGAAGGAATGTTTCTCGGATACATTATCAACCAGCGAGGCATTAAAGCAAATCCAGATAAGATCAAAGCTCTTTTAGGGTTGCGATCTCCAACAACAAAGAAAGAAGTGCAGAGTCTTACAGGACGAGTTGCAGCGCTCAACATATTTGTATCCCGAGCAACTGACAAATGCCTCCCATTCTTCAAAACACTTCGAAAAACTTTTGAGTGGACTGATGAATGTGAGAAGGCCTTTCAAGACTTTAAAAAGTATTTGGGAGCGCCTCCATTGTTGTCTAGGCCAATAATAGGAGAGAAGTTGTACTTGTATCTGGCAGTATCAGAGAATGCAGTTAGCTCGGCATTGATTAGATTGGAGAATGGAGTTCAGAAACCCATCTATTACACAAGTAAGGCATTTCGAGGTGCAGAAATCAGGTACCCAAAGCTGGAAAAATTGGCATTGGCATTAATTGAAGCAAGTAGAAGAATGAGGCCATATTTCCAGGCCCATACCATCGTCGTTTATACCGACATGCCATTGAGACAAGCCCTTCACAAGCCAGAAAAATCAGGAAGACTGATGTACTGGGCAATAGAACTCGGTGAATATGATATTGTGTATGAACCCAGATCATCATTAAAAGGGCAAGCTGTAGCAGATTTTATAGCGGAGTTTACATACCCTGATACCCCCGAGGAACAAAAATTGCTCACTAACTAACCTGTAGATGTTACAGGATCAACAGACATAGGTCCAGACCAACTCCGGTTGGTAAAAGGGCTTGTGGATGTAGAAAGATCATCAACTTCAAACTCATATCAGCTCCGGTTGGTAAAAGAGCGAGAAGAGATGGTTAACGAGGAGCGAAAAGTGTCAAGGGAGGACGAAAAGAAGCAACAAATATTTCACCGAGGAACCCTGTCAGATAAGGAATTTGAAGACGGATTACCCATATGGAGATTATATGTAGATGGCTCATCTTGCACATCAGGTTGCGGCGCAGGAATTATTTTGAGCACCCCAGATGAGATTGACGTGGAATATGCTTTACGGTTCCAATTCAAAGCCTCTAATAATGAAGCTGAGTATGAGGCCATGATAGCGGGTTTAAACTTAGCAAAAGTTATGGAAGCGCGGCAAATAATTGTATTCAGTGATTCTCAATTAATTGTAAATCAGATGACAGGAACATATGCAGTTAAAGGAGATTTAATGGCAAAGTATCATGCAAAGGTGATGGAGTTACTGATAGAATTTGATGCCATTCAATTGGTGAGAATACCGAGGATGGAGAATGTACAAGCAGACGCATTGGCCCGACTAGCATCAGCTACTCGTACCGAGCTGCGAAGAACGATACCAATTGAAGTATTGGAAAGTCGGAGCATAGATGAAAACTTGACGATGAATGTTATTACCCTTGATTTAGGACCATCTTGGATGGATCCCATCAGGATATATATTGAAGAGGGAGGATTGCCTGAGGATAAGCTCGCTGCCAAAAAATTGAAGTATAAAGCTGCCCGGTATGTATTAACTAATGGTATTTTATATAGACGAGGAATTATGGCAGGTTTGCAGAGATGTGTACATCCCTCTGAGGTGAAAGAATTGATTGAAGAAATCCATGAAGGGTCTTGTGGAGCTCATGTAGCAGGTTGAACGCTTTTACAAAGGGTAATGACTCAAGGATACTATTGGCCAACGATGAGGGCTGATTGTATAGCATATGCTAAGAAATGTGACAAGTGCCAACGTTTTTCCTCTATCCGACGAACTCCACAAGCATTGTTGACACCCATAACTTCCCCTTGGCCATTCGCCATGTGGGGAATTGATTTGGTGGGATCATTGCCGACCACCCGAGGAAGATTCAAGTACCTCGTCGTCGCAGTAGACTATTTTACTAAGTGGGTAGAAGCTGAACCCCTCATCGACATGAAGTACGAGAAGGTATACCAGTTCGTTTGGAAGAATATCATCTGTCGATATGGTCTCCCTCATGCCTTCATCACAGACCATGGAACCCAATTTGATAACGAGGAATTTGCTGCTTATTGTCATCAGTCGAACATTTTGAAGGTCCATTCAGCACCAGGCCATCCTCAAAGCAATGGACAGACTAAAGTGACGAATAGAACACTGCTAAATGGTTTGAAGAAAAGGCTAAGTGAAGCTAAAGCTAACTGGATTAACGAGCTACAATCAGTATTGTGGGCTTACCGAACAACTCCCCGAGCAGCGACTGGAGAATCACCATATATGCTGGCATTTGGAAGTGAGGCTGTAATACCTGCCGAGTTAGGTCTCCCAACACACAGAGTGCTGAACTTCAATTCCCCAGTCAGCGACTTGATGAGAAGACTGGATTTGGATATGCTCGAGGAAGTCAGAGAAGAGGCAGCCATTAGGAATGCTGCTTATCAACAACGAACAGCTCTTTTCTACAACAAAAGGGTGAGGAAATACGATTTAAAAGAAGGAGATTATGTGCTAAAGAAGGTAATTCAGAAACACAATAAATTGGAGGCAAACTGGCATGGGCCTTACCGAGTTACAGAAGTCGTTCGACCAGGAACTTACCGAATAGCAACTCTAGAAGGAGAAGAATTCAAGAATGCTTGGAATGCTGAACACCTTCGCAAGTATTATCAATGATGTAAAATGTACAACGGTTCCATCAATATGAATAAAACGACGATGTTTTCACCATTTTCTTCTCCTTTGTTTGAAAGTTTTTCGGGGAATACTAGTGTTGTACACTACGCTGCTCGACAACAAAAAGAAGACGAAAGTTCGAAAGAACCAAAAAATATACTCCTTTGGTTAGGAGGCATACACTAGCGTGACCAACTAAGGTTGGTAAGATAACTAGTGGACAGAAAGTTCGAAAGAACCAAAAAAATATACTCCTTTGGTTAGGAGGCGTACACTAGCGTGACCAACTAAGGTTGGTAAGATAACTAGTGGACAAAAAGTTCGAAAGAACCAAAAAATATACTCCTTTGGTTAGGAGGCGTACACTAGCGTGACCAACTAAGGTTGGTAAGATAACTAGTGGACAAAAAGTTCGAAAGAACCAAAAAATACACTCCTTTGGTTAGGAGGCATACACTAGCGTGACCAACTAAGGTTGGTAAGATAACTAGTGGACAAGGTAGTTCGAAGGAACCCGATAGTTCAATAATCAACTACGGTTGAGGGAAGAACGATATCATTTTGAAAATAGGCCAACAAGTTGGAAGGTAAAATCATTCCAGAAAGTACAAAGAATTCCAAACTGAACCAAGTATAGTTGGTCGGTGATCAACTATACTTAGTCGACGAGGATAAATTATCGACCATGGTTGGTCGGGAACATTTTATGAAAAAAATTTACCAAGTATGGTTGGTCGGGGATAAAAACCCATAAACTGTAGTTGGTCGACAAACACAATTTAACAACCTTGGTTGGTGGGAAACATTTTAAACATTTTATACTCATTACTTTATTAAGTGATTGAGCAACATTTTAAACATTTTATACTCATTACTTTACTAAGTTGGTTGATGAACAACATCATATTGTTATCTTTTTAACAGATACATATACACAAATGTAAAAATGTTTGATAAACACAAGACAATTGCAATATAAATTTGCAAACAGAAAATGAAATTCTTTCATTAAGATAAAAATGTATTACAAGCTATACATATGCGCTACTTATTACAATGAAAACCTATTCTATTGGTTTCTTTCCTTTAGCTTTTGAAACAGGTTCCTCGCCGGCAGGAGGATCTTCTAAGCAAAGAGGAGAATTGATGAAATTAATATCTCTGAGCATTCTGACGTTCATCACAGAAGGTGTATCCAAGAGATGCTCTGGACGAGATAATTCAGTCTGAGAATGAAGACTATAGTCGCCGAGATATTTTGAAATTAAACTCCGAGGAATGGAACGAGCTGGGATCCATTCCATGTCCAATTTGAAAGGTGGCACAGGCAAATCTAGTAATCCTGGAACATGGTAATCCCATAAAAAATGCCCTTGCTCCAATTTCAGTACACCCAGGGCGTTCAACCACCCCTGCTTATAACCTTCATTATTGGCATGTTCAATCTGAGCATCTAAATGAACAAGGGCTTCATTGTATCCTGCCATCCAAAATTCCTTGGGCTGTTTATGGAATTGGAAGGTTAATCTATCCAATTGTTCGTGAAGTCTCTTAGCAAAAACATCTTTATTGTTCAGAGCAGACTTCGTTGCAGTAAGTTGATCTCCCAAAGATAGATTTTTCTTGGACATTTCAAATAAAGCCCGATCTTTAGCGTTTAATTGGTATGCTTGAGTCTCCAAAGTAGACTGAGTGCGAGCCTCTTCAACATTACGGCTAAGAACTCTTGATCGACTCCGAGCAGCGACTGGAGAACTTTGCTCCTCGGCAACATTTTGAACAGCTCTTCCTCGCCCATGAGAAGTTCTTCCTCGTCCCCGAGCAGTCACAGGAATAATAGATTTTCTTAAGTTGTCCAGTTCTTGCCTTAATTTGGCATTCTCAACCTCTAAGAACGAGAAACCTTCATCGGTAACTTGCACTAAAGCAGTGGAAGATGACGCTGCAGATTCATACTGTGCCAGCTTTTTCTGCAAATTATTGTTCTCCTGTTCCAGCAACTCAGCAATCTGCCTGCAAGCCTCAACTTCACCTTTTAAAGTTCTTTCCCTAACATCGTATCCAGCCAGGATCTTTTTATGGCCTGTGTCAGAAGAAAGCTGTTGATATCTATTTTCATATTCCTTGTGCAACAAAGCCATTGATTCATTGTGTTGACCTTGGAGATCTTCTAAGGAATAATTTTTTTTTTTTTTTTTCAATATCAAAACATTTGAACCAAATATCTAATTTATCTGAAGCACAAATCCAACATAGTTCAGCAGAAACACAAATTACGCAAAGTAGTGAATTTTGGTAATTAAAAACTGGATTACAGACTGAAAATATTAATTAATCCAAATACCCACAAATCTTTGCCTACAAAACTACTCATTCATCCACCTTACTTCTCTGAGGAGTTTGGCCCTCTCTTCTTTCCGAAACCAACAACGGCGGTGACGAAACGGCGGTTGTATTGCATACGCTTGTGAGTGCGACCACGGGGCTTCTTCTTCTTGTCATGCTTGGCCACCTTTGGGGTTTGGCCTCTCACCTTACCGGCACGAGCCAGCGATCCGTGAACCTTTCCCATGGCTGATTTTTTGTTTTCTGGCTCGTCAACTGCTGGATTCGATAGCTAAATGAAAAAGTCTTCTAAGGAATAATGAAGTTCCTCAATCAAGTCGTAGTAGGATACATTGTTGGCCACAGCTCGGTCGAGTAAATCTTTCAAGTACCGATAAGCCTCAATTGCCTGTTCTGAGGCATCATGGCCAAGGATGTCAGCAATTTCTGATGTACTAAGGTATGTATGAACAGCCTTATAATATTCGTGACATTGTTGCATCAGCTTGGTATCATGTGCAGATATCAGTTCCATTCTAGCAACAAACTAAGGATGAGAAAAAGACAACAATCAACAAAAACAAATCATCAACAACAGAGATGAACGAAGATGTATTTTATTAGATCACAAAAAGATTACATTGTTTGATTACAAGTGATAATAAAAGATAGAAATGATACCGAACAACTTCACACCTTTTCCTTGTCTCCCAAGACTTTCTCGGGAGGCTGGGACGAGGAGCTTGGTTGCTCGGAGGAGATAGCAGCTTGAACATCAGGAGTTGAAATTTTCTCAGAAGGAGGAGGCATGGAAGAAATGTCCTCGTTGGCAGAAGATAGAGATACAGGGACTTGATCACATATGGCCATAGAAGATTCATTAGAGGCAGGATCATCTTCTTCTTCCACAATTGGTGGAGGAGGACCAGGGAGGTGCAACTGGAATAGCTCGGAATCATCCTTGATCTTCAATTCCTATAGGGCAGCTACCCAACCATCTCGGAAGTATTTCAACTTCCCGTATTGAACTTGGGATGTCATCGCAGCAATCCCCTTGTCCCATCCTTTATCCCATCCTGCGCTGAAGGATTTTTTAACTGCAAGCTTTCTTCTCAATTTCTCCGAGGAGAGCTTCGCATCCAATTCTTCTTTTTTGCTCTTGATATCTCGCAGGGCGGACAATTCTTCCTCTGCCTTCCTCAGTTTATCCTCAAGTTCTCCAAAATTCTTGAGCTTGTCGTCATATTTCTTATGCTCGACCTCTAAACTTTTCACTTTATTCTCCAAACTCTTGGAGATCTCAACCATCTTCACCTTCTCGGCCTCAACTGTAGATAATTTTTTCTCCCATTCGGCTTTGTCCTCGTCATACTGCTGACGAGAATCTTTCAAAGATTGGGTTAAACCCAGCAGAGCATCCTCTACACCAGACGAGGAGCTGGAAGCTTTAATTGCCTCGTCCTTCTTCACGATGTTATTAAAACAATTCACCAGCTGAACAAAGGAAAAAGTGACAGGTCAGTGCAAAAATACAAGTATTCAGAGAAAGAAAGAAATTCAGAATGTGAGAAATTTACCGAAGCAAGGTGACGAGTAGCTAGGGATGTCAACATATCCCTAGAAATATTTTCATCAATTCCTTGGACCTCGGGTATGATCCAAGTTTTTACCGAGCTCATTGCAGAGCTAGGAGGAATGATGGTTGGAACACCAACAACACCAGATGGTGGAGAAGAGACAGTTTCAGCCAAATTTACTGAGGATGATTTCCTCAATCTCCTCAAAGGAACTTCAGCAGTTTCAACCAAGGAAGAACTCTTGGTCGGAGAAACAGTAATCACTTCTACTGGAGCAACTTTCTTGCTCGGAGCCACTGGGGGCTTCTCGGCAGCTTTGGAAGGTGCAACATCCACCTTCTTAGTCCCCTCTGGGACATCAACTTTGCTTTTCTTGGCCCCAGTAGCAGAAGTAATGTCATCAAATAGAGCAGGAGGAGCTCTTTTCTTGCCCATTCTCTGACTTAAAGGAAGATGAGAATCTGAAGAAGAATCCTCTGGAGTTGAAGCTGGCTCAACAGGGCGAGCAGTATAAAAGGTTGTATAACTCTTATACTGTAGCAAATATGATGCAGACCTGATGTGCTCATCTGCAACGTTCTTATGCAAACCCCAGATAAGTTTCAGATGCTTAATATTAACCTCTGATTCTTTTGGAGTTTTTCTTTTGCTATCAACTGCAAATAAATACATAATGAGATATCAGTCATACATTTTATCAAACATGATGAAAGCATAATTTCATAAGTAAAATAAAATGAAAAATAAACCTATCCCATTGCCATATGGGGGGCATCTGGGACCATTGTATACTCCATCTCCAACTAAAGGGGCATATTGCCCATTTTTAATAACCAACCCATGTTCAAAATAATCTCTATTTGAGTCAGGGAGATTAACTACAAGAGCCCTATTCAGAAACCTAGTTTTTAAGTAATAAATATTATCTAGAGTGGCCTATTTATAGCAATACATAATTTCAGGGATCCCTATACGAGTCCCATGAGTTAGATTTAATTTGTACACAATTGGGGGCTATTTTTGCAGGGACAAGATCAAAATACTGACAAAACTCAAGACACAATGGGTTTGGCGGAAAAGAAAATCCACATTCAGCAATGAATAGACTGGGGAACCAATGTCCCTCAGCCAATCGAAAATAATCTAAAGGCTCAGAAAGAACCTCCAGAGTTACCCAGGAAGGAATGGAAAAATCAGAACGAAATTTCTCAACAGACTCCACAATATAAACCATACTGAATAAAAGAGATACAGAAGAAAGGAAGAAGATCTTACAGGAAGAAAGGAGGTATGTTGACAACGAACGAAAACTAGGATGAACGCACAAGAGAGAAGGAGAGAATAGAAAGCTTGAATGCAAGAAATTGGAAAAAGAAGAAGACGGTATGGTTACCTAAGAAGTTTAAATACTTTGCCTTGGGAAGCAGCGAAGGAAATGATTACAAAAAAGAAACTATTGAACTTCCGACGGCCAAAAGGACAAAAAGGGCACTAAGATCGAAGCGCTCTTAAAAAGTTCGAAAAAAGGCGGATTCGTTGAATTTAGAAATAAATTCAAATACGATGCTCCTAAAACCCAGCAAGATCATTCAATATTGCCATAAACCGAGAAAGAATGTTCCATACTCCTCAAAGTTCGAAATATGAAACATTGGGGGCTTCTGTTGATACCAAAATTAATATACTGATGTGGACGAATCATACGAAGACACTTGTCAATCTACGTGGTACAATAACAACGAGGAAGTTCATTTTCTCGACCAACTCATGTTTTTCCCCGAGCAACGAGGATATACCGAGGAACTACAACACCCCGAGGTAATCTAGCGCTCCGAGGAACTCCTGAGCAACGAGCAACTAAGGCGGTCCGAGCTGCATCTCGGCCATAGTATTAATTGCCAGAATGTCAACAGTTCAACTATTCATTGAATGTTTATCATCTTGACGCACACGCTGCATTAAATGTATTACCCTTTCATATGTATATCATTTAATGTATCAACCCATTCATGTACAACCTAAGGGCTATAAATACCTTGTATCACCCTCATTCAAAGGGACCGGAATTTCTGGATTGAACTTGTAATCGAGAATTCCCAAACACTCAGCAATAACATAACAGTGGACGTAGGCCATTCTTATAAGGCTGAACCACTTTAAAAATCTTTGTGTCATTTTATTTATCTGTGATTGAATAATTAGAGCGATCTAATTTTTTACATCAACAGTGGGGTAGCAAGAAGTAGTGGAAAAGAACGCTTCGTTCTGATGGTTGTATCACCTATAGCCCGAGGTGTAGGCGCAAGGTGATTGACGACTGGTGGATTGTATAAAAGAAATTTTGGATTCATTGCGATCTTTTCATTTCCTAATCGGGCATAACTAGTAAGTAAGGTGTATTGTAGTAATGGGGAGAAGATTTTACCTAATGGTAGAGTTGGGTGAAAGCACCCGTATCTATTTATAGTGGACAAGGTGCTTACAAATGTTTTGTGTAACACCAATCGGCTGAAGTGATTTTCCCTTGTTTAAAAGTCACAACGCCGGGAACAGAGATTCAAAGAATGGGCAAGAGTAGTCAGATGTGTTATTGATTTCTTCCAGGATGGGAGTTTGGTGTTTTGATAAACGTGGGAGTTAATGTGTAGTGAAGTGCGAACTCACAATAATATTGAGATAATGCGGCTAGTGATGTATAGGCCATTTTTATTCAAATGTTGTTTAGTAAGAGCACAACGTGAAGTGCATTTATTGAAGTGTAACCCTATAACTGATAAAGTATCAAGACTGTTAAACAAGCATGTTGTGAAGTGAGGGCTGTAGTGATTGGGCCTTTCCTTATATTTTTCTTTGAGTACTGGACGATACCTAATTTTTTCCAGGTATGCCTTACTTTTCCGAATTTCGGGATGAAATTTCGTTATTAGGGGGGAAGTATGTAATACCCCATATTTTTATGGCTTTTAATTATGAGGTTAATTGAATGGAATTGCTTTTAATTATGGGATTTATTAAATTAATTTGGGAATTGTTAAATTAATCTGGGATTTATTAATTGGAAAATTTATTCGGATTTAAATGCTTGCGAGACGAGAGTTAGTATTTGGTTATTATGATGTTGTTGAATATTACTGAGTGATTATGGTAATATGTGATCGTGAATTTATTAAAATTGTCGTGAGTTAAAAATATGGCAGTTTCGGTAATTTAGTTGGGATGCGCATGTCAGTCGTGTCAGGACCTCATTTAATGGATTTAAAAGTATTTTATTTTTATGTCATCCGTATGAGCTTTTTTAGTGCGCCAACGTGTCCAGAAAGTTCGATGTAGTCAGAAAACACTAGCCGGGGGTTTAGTTTGGGTCCCGAGACATTTTTAGGCCTAACCGGCAACCCGAAAGGGTATTTTGGTAATTTTAAAAATTAAGGAATTAAGACCCACGAATTTTAGTGTTTATTTATTTATTATTGGAAAGGCCATTAGGTCCATTATCAGCCAAAAACAAAAGAGTGGGCTACGTGAGTTAGAGGGGAAGTTGCAGGAGGTTTCCAAAACCTAGCCACCAACCACCACCACCATATCTTGACGGAATTGCGATCGGAGAAAGGAAGAGAACCAGCTCTTAACATCATCAACGGATCAAAAGCGATAATTTACAGGCAAGTGATTTATCTTGCAAAGATTCAAAGCATATAGTTTACATGTTATTATAGAATTGAAGATTTATCATTAATAATGAAAATTGAATGAATTTGAAAGGTTTAAATCATAATCTGGATAGGTCTTGTATGTAGTAAATGTTGGAGATGATAACAACCACGAATTTATGATTTATAGCTAGAGAATTTATGAAATTTGATTGGATTATGTGATGTTCTTGAAGAAATAGGAAAACTAGGTTTTTATATGAAAATTGGGTAATTTGATCCAAGAAATTGATGTTATATGTTGATTTGATGAATCTAAAACGTGGGGAATGATGTAAACATGTTAGTAGAACAATTAGTATATTTAGTTATGAGTTTTGGACATTGGGATGAATAATTTGAGGTGTAAAAAGAGGATAACCTGTAACTGTTAAGAAATTCTGGGCTAATACCTGTTTGATCGATCGATCGACTCAAGAATGTCGATCGATCGACCCCTTTCCTTCGATCGATCGATCCCTTCTGATTTTTGACTATTGTTTCTCTTTAAGGTTTAATGATTATTCGAAAGCTGATGTTGGTTATGAGGGTGACTAATATAATCTTGTGGGACTTAGGTAAAGTCAATAGGGCCTTAGTTATTATCGAAAAATATTATAGCTTATGGAATTGAATGTCTTTGCTTACAAGGGTCTACTGAGTGAGGTTCGATTAGAAATAGTTCGAATTGGAACTATATTGAGAATTAATGATGATGTAAGGTTAAGGGCAGTAACGGAGGGACTTTAAGTACTGAGATAACATTAGAAACTAATAAGAGGCCTAGTAACCTTTTGAGATAGGTTTAAGTAGCCAGATTGATACGACGAGAGAGTTATCAATCGAAAAATATATTATGTGTAATGTTCGGGGTAAACTTACTATGTACAAGATTAACTAGATGAAGTGTGTGAACATCTATATTGATATATGATTACTTAGGTTGTGTGAATGCCTAGTGTATGGATTTCTTATGTGTATGACATACCTACCATACTTGCTATCACGGGAGGTCAGTTTTATTTTGGAAAAGGACCCTCTTATCCTTGTGTGCCTTCGGGGGGATTTAGGTTGGTACCTTAAGGACATAGTACTGTGAATGACTTATTTGTGAGTTGATAAGTCAGCTGACCATGGGATCGTAGGTATGTGCGTGACCCATGGGTATGTGAACTATGTTCGTCTGCAATATGTGTGATTTGTATTTAGACGGTTCCTGAGTGATTCGAAACTTGTGATCCTCACGTACGTGATGTACCGGGATTCGATAGCAGAGTATGAGGGCATCGTAGGTTCTATCCTTGTGGGGTGCCTTAATTTCGTATGAGATATTATTACGAATGTGTGTCCATGTACTTGAGATTGTTCAGTTGTGTTGCTTAGTAGATGTGAATAACTAAGATATTTTGAATGGGTTAAGAATGAGAATTTAATTAAATCTTGAGATAAGTAATTTAATGAATGTGAACATGGGTTATAAATATGGCATATTTGGGGGTTACGTGTAGATACTCTATGTTAGAATACGAAGGCAGGAGTGGTACAAACTAGTTGGATAGTGGCATAACTAGGATGGGTTAAAGGCATACGTTAGGCGTGCACAGTAGTTGAGATGTAAGAAACTCACGTGAGAGTACGCAACTAACGTGTTTATAATATGTAATGTTTAATTGTAATTTAAATCACTTCCTAAACTTTTAAACTGTTTTCATATCGGGCTCTGACCCATTTTTCTCCAAATCTATTTTTGTTTTGTAAAAACCTTTTAGGTGCCCAGCCACAGGGACGCCAAGCATAGGAGTTCCATTCTGATGACGTGCTGTAGCTGCTGTGGAAGTTACAGGATCTTTGTAGTAGACGCTCTCATTTTATTCTTGATTCCTTCAGAGTCAATTGTATTAGTTAGGGGATGTCGCCCATTATTATTTAGAGGTTGTAGTTACAGACTTTCATTATTTCAGTTTTTGGTTTATTATTTATTCAGACTCTTGTATTGGGACATTATTTACTCTGACATCTTTATTATTGGAGTGTTTACTCCAAACTTATTTGATTTCATCTCGTTGAGCATTTATATGAGATTGGTTATGCGATTGTTGGTTTATTAAATAAATTCTTGTTTAATTGTTGGCTTAATTAATAAAATTTGACATCTCTATTTTTAAATATTAGGTGGCTAGTAATTAATTAAATGTTATCGACAGTGATGCTAAGACTGAACCAACTTGATATTCTGTATTAATTTAATAAAGGAGTAGCTACCCGGTATTTAATTAGACGGGGTGTTACATTTTTGTAGAAGGAATTCTTCAAGCACCTTCATTCTTCGTGTCTCATCCGAAATCTCATTATTAATCAGGTGCAATGGTGGTATATTTTATCGCATCCTGGTCAAGACTGTTAGTTTTTTTAAACAACGTAGTATTCATTCATTTGTTATAGGTGGATTGGGCATATGGGGAACTTGTTGCTCCTCTTGGGATCCATTGGCTGATGTGCATGTATTAACCATCCTACATAAAATAACATACTAATGGATAAAATGACAATGGGGATAACTAAACAAGCTAGGTATATTGATGTCACATCATGTTATAAAGGAATATTCTACATTTCAAAACTTGCATAAAGGAAATTACATTCCTATAGGTTACTAGTTTACAACCAAACGGTCACTCCAGTCTACTATGCCTTACTAAGGAATAGGGTGATTACTCTCTCTCTCAAACACACAAGCTCGATTAAAGGTACTAGATCTCTCGTAGATTTATTTATGTACAACCATATTCCTCTCGTGGGGTTTTCTAGATAAGCTGAGGTAAAACACTGTCGAATTCGGATCCGAGTTCGAAAGGGTCAGAGTCACTTGAGGCAGTGCCAGAGGCAGTGGAGGTGAAACAACTGGTGTTTGCTGAAGTCGGGTCGTAATCTATGGGAGAATATAGAGGAGTGACGATGAGTTCCTCCAATGGAGCCATATCCCAAGCAAGGTGGATGGTTTATTTAAGTACATCAGGGTATTCAGAGAACCTCTTTATTTGTCGTGCCGCTTGGGGTCTCCCATCAAGCATCCGATCAGCAAACTATGCTTAATCTCCGGAGTGGCGATGGCCTAGTCTCGGTTAATGCTCCAAATGATTTGGTATAACTTTGAATTTCCTTCATACCTAATGGCCTATTCTAACTTCTCATGGGTGGCACTACGTATATCTAGGTAGATATCATCCCATACGTTCATGACTACAACACTATTAGTTACAAAATGTAACAAGGAAGGTCTATATGAAATATACTTATTCTAAGTCTTATATAGATTGAAAGTTTCTCTCTTTCGATCCCGTATAAGCATTAAAACCTGGCAATAGCTCTGATACAATGTTGTCACATCCATGGTTCTATGCCTAGTGGTATTAAGTAACAATAATAACAATAATAAGTAACAATTTAAGAGGAAACAATGTAAAGTTTATTTCGATGCGTTGCATATTATTACATAATTAAAGTCTTCATAAACAACAATAAAATACTCTCACGGGCTTCTTGTAACACATATTTGCAAGGGACTTAAAGATCATAAGAGATGGTACGTTATAGTAAAAGTGTACAAATGGGTACTACCATCTTTGCTTGTTACCTCCCACACGTACGTTACTAAAAATATTTTTCTTGGCAAAACTGAATTAAAATCCATAAGTGCGAGTGGTATATCTCCTTCTTCTAGTTCATTGTCCATCTGGAAGAAAAATAATTAAGCAAAACTTTGCCATGTAGATAATTTTATATCTACAACAAATGTAAATATGTGAGTTTGTTTAAAAGTCAAGAGTTATGTTATAATTTATAATGATCTAAAACAAAGTGATATATTAACAGTAATGAAAAGGGAGTTTGGGAGTTTGCTGATATTTGTGTAATAACATAGTGGTTTATAACTGTATACGCTATTATCGAGTTATAAGGATAAGGGTTCAGACTATAACATGATAACATATAATTATCGGTTATAAGGGCTTCAACTGCGTGGCAATACTCTTATAATATAATCTAAAACCTTTGGATTGTCGACCCAGAATATTCGAGTAAAGTAACTGGCTAGGCACACTAACTAGATTAGCACTCATATATATGTAGCAATAAAAACTAGGCACTTAACATTTGAGTCCTACAGGCCATATAGAGCTTTCGTGGGTATACCGGAGTCTAATCACGGAATTATAACGTATGCCATTGGGTTTCACGGATATAATATGTTATAGGTTACGGGGATTTACTGCAATCAGGGGTTTAATTGAAATCATAGGTTATAGGTTGTAGGGATGTACTACAATCAGGGGTTTATTAAATCATAGGTATAGGTTGCAGGGGTATACTACAGTCAGGGGTTCAATTGAAATCAGGTATTATCTGAAATCATAGGTTGTAGGGGTTTATCGAGTTAAGGTTTAATTGGATAAAGATTGAATCAATATTCATGGTAATGTGAACTACACAAAAAATTTCATATATGAGAGGTTCAGGGGCTATCACATAGTGATATAAACAATGCAGTAATTCAAATGTGTAGCTAAAAAATAATAGTAAAATGGAATCGCTTACTTTTTAAGTTCGGTTTGTTGGAAATTGCTCGTCTAATTCACGGGAGTGAACCGGGTATTCTGAAACCAGGGATAGTATAAATAATTAGTGTATGCATAAAACTGAAATCGCAATATTTATTGGAGTGAAAATAAGTTTGATTTTCAGTGTAAAATTTAAGGTTGGGGTGATATGTGTATTTTATAAAAGTTTAGGACTTTGATTGTTCTCTACTTTCCCTTCAAATTTGGGCTTGGTGGAAATAGACAATTTTGATGTATTTGCCAGAAAGGACTTTTACCTAAAATTTGGGACTGTTTTGAAAAAATTGAAAAAAATCAGAGGGTTAAATGAAATTTAAAAGTTTTGATTTTAAACTTGTTATTTTCTTGAGAATTTGATTTCGAGAAATCCAAACAGGGTGATGTAATATACCAATTGTTAAGAATTAAAAAATAATTTTTTTGAAAAAAAAATCAGATTTTTCTGATTGAAGACACGCACTCACACGTTGGGTCAAATTTCAGACGCGTCTAGGTTTAACTCCACTCTTGCGCGTATAATCCACTTCATCTCCTACCTTCATTTGTTAACTTTAGGGATTGAAAATTTTGACCCTGTATTCGAACCGTTTTAGAATACCATTTAGGTTGATTCCTGAATGAAAGTCGTGTAATTTTTTTAGAGGAATCCAACCATATTAATTTCAAAGATTTTGGTGGACAGGTTCGAGTTATTGGTTTTCTATAAAAATGGCGTAAGTTAAACTTTAATATTTGTTGTTTTATATTGTGATTTGAGCTACGACATGGTGATATTTGTGTTCTATGCTCAAAATGCAGTCTAAGAGGTTTAGTTTCAAGGATTTTGGTTTACCATAGCCTCTAAATTTGATTTTTGAGATTCCCATGTCTGAAATTTTCAAATTTTGATTTGGGACATTAAAACTCTTTTTTGTTTCAATTAAGCATTGCACTTAAGTTCCTTAGACCCAGAGCTCGAGTTTTCTCACTTTGAAACTGGTTCAAAGTCAAGAGTACATGTTCCACCAAGCTTTAATGAAGCTTCCTAATATTCAAGCCTTTTGAGTGTTATTCTTACGTTGAAACTTACGTGTAAACTCATATTTTTAGTCTAGGAACATGCAGAAACTTAACCAATTACAAAGAAACATACATTCTAGATACAATGATAGAGATACCAAAAAGTCCAAAATTTTCTTTGTGGTTTTCACTATGGCTGGGTATGCTTTTACAGTGGTAAGTGAGGGTATTTATAAGGCTGGTAAGGGAGAGGAGGTTAGTGGAAAGATATGCGGGTCTTCACCTTGGTAAGGTTAAGTTTAACCATGGTACCATGTGGGAAGACATGGACACCATGGGAAACTCATGTGGTACAACTGCCCACTCGGCAACCACCTGGCCAAAATCAATAGGGGGTAAAGTGGAAACAAGTTTGATTTAATTTTGGTCCTTGGGTTATTTATGAATTAAATTTAAAGATAAATTTGTTATATTATGAAAGTTTAGGAGGTTTATGTGTAATTTTCCAAACTTATTAGGTCGGTTTATGAAATTAGTACAAGGTATATGGAGTTTAATGAAGTTTTGAGTTTAAGTTTGGTTTCATTTGGTCGAATAGGGTGTAAATGCTAACATTGATTTTTCTTAGGGGAATTTTGGTAATTTAAAAAGTTTAAGGCTTCTATGGTAATTTATTTATCTTTAAAGGGTTGTTCTCATATATTTGATAGGTTCTTACAATTATTGTGTGCAAGTTTTTTTTACAGATAACTTGAAGTTTTTTCAAAAAGTAAAATACATTAAAAATACTTACAATTTTTTTCTTATATAATAATAGTTAAATATAACATAATGCTATTATTTATAAAAATGTTTAAAAATATTTTTTTAATGATGTACAATTTTTCTAGCAAAAAGGAGTTAAAAAGTAATGTGAATTTTTTTAAATAACATACATTTTTTCTTATAAAAATGAGTTAAAATTAGCATACATCTATATACGTACAGTTTTTAAGAAAGTGTCGGGTTTATTTATATAAAAAATAGTTAAATAATATACAATTTTTATATTTTATATAAACAAAACATTTTTTTGATTTTTTATATAACATTTTTTAAACAAATAATATTTTTATAAATAGTCATTGTTAAGTAATTAATGAGGGTATATTGGACAGTTTAAGTTTGAAAATTAAAATGAGTTATTTAATGATCAATTGATAGAATCTGTCAAAATATGGTCAAATCTTAAGAATTGAAAATAATGAGAGTTTGACTCAACAAAGAATAATTAATGGGAGCCGAACCCGAATAATCATTTTTTATTTATTTATGTTTAGTTATGAGCTTGTATATTGTTTGTCTAATTTTCTAATTTGATGGTGTATACACGTATACTTTGGTTTCCATAAAGGAAAAAAGAAAAAGATTATAACCACATGCTTTTTGGGCATAAATGCCACGTCATTAAGAAACACAATCCAAATTTATCAACAAACACACTATAAAATCATTTTTTTCAAAATGTATTTGTCAAATTAAAAAAAACAGTTAATTAATTTAAAAAAAAATATTTTGAGTTATTTTTTTTTGTTTCACCTGAAATGTTTAAATACCATAAAAAAAAACACAATAATTTTTTTATTATTTGAAAAAAAACTCCGTGCCAGCAGTATGTACAGTCGGTTCGACAACCTATACACACGACTGGCACGAATCATTTTTTCTAAAATAGTAAAAAGATTATATTTGAGTTTACTTTTTGTGTGTGGTATTTAAAAAAAATGGTTCGCGTCAGCTGTATGTATAAGCGATTTGACAACCTATACATGACGCTGACACGGGCCATTTTTTTTAAATAGTAAAAATTTATTTTTGAGTTGAGATTTTTATATGTGGTATTTAAAAAAATAATTCGCGTTAGCGGTCTGTATAGATAATTCGACAAATTATACATACCGTTGAGGCAAACCATTTTTTTAACATAGTAAAAAATTGTTTTTAGGTTGAAGTTTTTTTATATAGTATTTAAATATTTCATTTAAAATATAAAAAAATCAACTCAAAATAAATTTTTTAAAATTAATTAGTTATTTTTTTTAATTTGAAAAATATATTTTAAAAATAAATTATAGTAGGATAAAAAAAAGTGTGTTTCTTAATGACGTGGCACCTGCCACATCATTAAATTTCATTTTATGCCATATCATTAAATTTTATTTTTAAGTCACTTGAGCTGGTCGCTCTAGTTGCTCAAGGAAAAAACCATACAAGCAAACGTCATTGAAGACCCAATGTGCAATTCAAAACATGCCCTCTTAATTAGATAAAATAGAAAGCAGATTGGATAGAATTATTCCAAGTACCAATTGATTTGTTACTGCTGTCTCATTCTTTTGTACATGCTCAAGTTATATTGATGGAGCACAAATGCTCGCGTTCTTTTTTGTACACGCTCTCAGTACATTTAATTTAGGCTCACATATGGATTAGATCGTACAATGACAATCTATGGATGATTAATATCTTTTTACTACTATTTTATGCTATCATTTTTTATGTTTCGCAAGTTCTTGATACAACACTATAATTAAACAAAAAAAAAATACAAGCCATTCTTGCAATGTTGAATATCATAATGGATATCCCTCTTTTTTGTGAAATTTATTTATTGATGACAAAATGGGTAACTTTTCTTTTCTTTATTATTTAATAAGCAGCATAATGTATAATTTACTAACCCTAAAGCGCTACAATCACATTCAGAAGAGCATTAGAAATTCCAAGTTGCATGCTACTGTTTACTATCACAACATGTTGATTGCAACTACAGATTGAACAACAAAATACTCGTTCTATTCCCACACAAACATGAAATTAACATGAACTCAGTAAAAAAGCCAACAAGAAATCCATTAAACTGAAAAAGTGTCCCTTCAACCTAGTAAAAATAACATAAATGAAACCAGTAGCATATCTATCCTCGGAGAAAACTCCTTAGACAAGTCATCAAAACCCTCCCACCACAAATTTCTTGATTTCTCTACTAAATTGACACTAAATATATAAAACAGGTAATTAACATATGTGATCGCCCATGTAAAATCATTCAAAATCATGAGTATGATCAATTAACAGGACATTCAATTAAGAACCCCTAGCAAAAGCTTTGCACACCAATGGCTGTTTCATTTCCAATGAGAGTTTCAAGCGCTCTGACAAATCCACACCACCACCATCAGAAGCAGCCACCCATTTGAAACTCTGAAGCAACTGGGCTAACCACAGCCCAACAGTTGCCAAGCCCATAGCCTTACCAGGACAAACCCTCCTCCCAGCACCAAAAGGAGCCAACCTAAGATCAGACCCCATTATGTTCACATCCTCCTCAAGGAACCTCTCCGGCCGGAATTTTTCTGCCTGGGGCCACACGCGCTCGTCGTGGGCTATGGCCCACATGTTCACCATTGCCGTAGTGCCTGCTGGGATAAAGTGTTCTCCGACATGTGTATCGTGGATTGCTAGTCGGGCCCACGACAGGAGGGGGCCAGGCGGGTGCATTCGGAGGGTTTCTTTCACTATGGCATGGAGGTAAGGTAGGTTGGGGAGGTCAGAATCTGATACAATTCGATTTGTTCCAACAACTTTGTCAATTTCAGATTGAGCTTTTGCTTGAATATCAGGGTGTAAAATCATTCTTGCAAGAGTCCACTCTAGGAGGATAGCCACTGTATCAGTCCCCCTGAAGATCATTTCCTGACATAAAAGAAAAATCTACCTTTATTTCCAAACAAATATATTGACTACCTAAAACTAAATAAAAGTACCAAGATTAGAATTTAAATACTATAAGCGAATGTTTAGCCAAAGCGTGTGTAAAAAGTGAATCAGCCAAAAGCATATAAGAAAGAGACCAAAAAGATAAGATCATAAACGAATTATTTGTCATATCACCAAGCAAAAAGGAGAAAAATATATTCAGATTCCCCATGTCTTTGGATACGTAAAAAGAGAAACAAAAAAGATATATACATTCGAGCTTTTAAGTTACAAGTTCGGGTATAACCAACTGAAAAGGCTTATACGAAGGAAAAAAATTCAAAAAACACATTTTAATCCCATAGGACGTTAGCCATTAGTGTATAAAACAAAATTATTTTTGTGATTTAGTGAGTCATACAAGGTGACGTGGTTAATAAAATGTTCATTTAAGATTTATTAGCACTCGAGACTATTCCAACACAAAAAGATCCTGCCAACAAAACTAAATTGCCACCACTCATAGGATAGTGTCAAGTCAGATAAATTTATATATTTTTGAAATTGGGGGTCTATAATAAGCCACTTAAGTAATCAAATTTTGATTGTATGTTCTTTTTTTTTGTAAGTTTTGAATATCTCAACTAAATAATAATAAAAAAGAAATTTAGCCTCTTGAAAGGAAAAATGAGTACGAAGTAAGGTAAACAGTCTATTGTGTCCCAAATAAATGTAACACCCTTCTTGAATATCTTTTCTGCATGTCACTTTCCATAAATTTTTGGGTTTATTTAACCCTACACAAATAATAATAATAATAATAGAAGAAAAATTATAATATAAGATTGATAAACATATTATAAAAATGAAAGCGGGAATGGGTGATTTGAGTATGTAATAAATGGTGAAAGAAAATAGGTGAAAGGGTTAGGAGGAAGGAGAGGACAATTACCCATAAAACAGCAATCATATCAGAGTGGGTGAGGGTGTTCTCTTTCTCCAAATCAAGCAACACATCAACAAAATCACCACAACACTCAACTCCCACTATGCGATTCCCACCACCTCTCCTCATCCTATGTTCCTGTATGATATTCCCAACAAAAACATTAACCTTAGCCGCCAACTCCTTGCACCTTTTTCTCACTCCTTGAAAATCAAACCATCCCAAAACAGGAAAATGGTCAGACCAGTTGAACACTCCAAGCAACTCATAACCTTCTCTCACCAAACCCTCAACCTCAAACCCATCCCCATTCTCACCAAACTCGTAACACCTTCCAAACACACTCATCATCACATTGTTTAACGACCCAAAATGAAGCACCCTCTTCACCTCAACCTCCCCACCTCTTTCCATCAACCCCTTTATCTCACTCACCATCTTAACCCCAATGTTCCTCCTCAACTCCGAAAAACACCCGATTCTCTTGGGGCTAAACATATGGGTCGCCGACATTCTCCTCAAGTTCCTCCAATACTCCCCGTACGGAGCAAAACCCATTGCCCTGTGAAACAAAAGCTCATAAGCAGATTCCTTTACGGGCCGATCCGCAAAAGCTGAACTGTTAAGTATTTCTTTAGCTGTCTCCGGGTGGGATGAAATAATGAAGCGTGTAAACCCAACCCAAAATGACATTAACGGGATAGCGTCTAAAGAATGAGCAAGCTTAGCCAGGACTCTATGACTTAAACAACCACTGAAAGCAAAAACCATACCCACAAAAGGAACACCAGAGGGTCCCGGAATAACGCTTCTAGCTCGGGATCTACAGACAGCCCAAGCCAGACCACCGGGTATTAACCACAAGGAAAATACAGCAACCAAAAACACAAGAGAGATAACTGAAGACGAGGATAGCCCATTTTCGGTCATGCAAACTGAGTTATAATACTCACAAGACATTTTTCTCTTTGGAGAAGCGTTAAAGGTTTTCAACGGGGGAGAAAGAGAGAGAGGGGTGCAGTGCAGTAGTGATGAGACGAAGAGTGTGAGGGAACGGTTAAATAGACTCCACGCTTTTAACTTTTTAACTCTGGTTTGCCTTGCCCCAGTAATTTGCCCTGGTTAAATTAATTCTTTTAGACGGATGTGCCCCTGAGGATCAACTTGGATATTTGTGCTTTGTGAGCATTTTGCGGGAGCTGTCTTGCGTTATGGAGCGTAACATTCGCATAATTAAATGTGGAGATCGAATCCCTTCGAGTGAAAGAGTGAAGTAATTTCCCGCATTACAAACACGATGGGTTAAATATGTTAATGATTAGTGGTTGGATTACATTTCAAAATCCAATTTATATAGATGACACGTTGAATTATCAAACATGGTTCATCTTCACCCAAACTCTTAACAAAAATCCAAAAGTTGTCATGATGTTGTAAAGTCTTTTTTAGTATTTAATTATACGAATTGTCGTGCCACACCATGATGAATTAAGTAAAAAAGTATTAAAAATATGTTTGAAAATTCTAATTTCATACTTAGTTCAAAATTTAAACTTGTAACATATTTTGTATTTTAATACTAATTTTAAGGCGTAAGATTAAGGTCACGGTTGAAAATCGTGACTATGTACAGTGAACCTTAAACACAGTTTAGAAACATAACCCCCAAACTCGATTCAAAATTATCATGTTATCTTGATCAAGGTCTAGAACCGTGACCACACCTCGACTATGTATAGTATATCTTGGTCACGATTTGGAACCGTGACCCCCAAAACTCATTTAAAATTATCAAGTTACCTTTCCTCGAGCTTCAATTGGTCACTAACGGGGTGACGATCTAGAACCGTGACCAATTTTAACTCATTAATGGGTCAAAGATGGGGTCACGATTTTGGACGGGGGCCCCATTTTTTAGTATAAATCAAAACAAAACTCTCTCCATTTTATTTCACCCTTACTCTCTCTCTCTCTTCACGAAACAAAACTCTCTTCATCTCCATTTTCGATGATTTTAACATATTAATTTCCCGCCCCTCTCTCTCTCTCTCCCCCTCCCTCCATTTGTTTCATTATGTATCTTTCATTATTTCATTGTGTGTGCGATTCAGTGTGTATGTGTGTGCGCAATTTTTGTGTGTGTGCGCATATGTTTTATTGCGCGTGTGCATGTTTCAATGTGTGTGTGTTTCAAAGAGGGTGTGTGTCTAACAGTTATATATTTATATATATAAGAATGCATATTTTTAATCGGGTGTTTTTAAAAATAAGATATATGACACAACTGTTGGGGATATATATAAGTGGAATAAAGTTTTTTAACCATTGAATCTTCGATTAATCATACGATATAAAGTGTAAAAGTAAAAAGTATGTTTAAAAACAAAATCTAGGGTTTTAAATGCCATATATTTGCAAATCTGGTTGCAATCTGATATGGATAAAAGTATTTGAATAAGATGAGGGTTTGTCTTCTTTTGGATCTCCAAAATCTTTCTTGGATGCTCCAAAATGCTTATATCTTCGAGTATATGATCTACCCAAAGCTAGGCTGGTGTGTGGGAACCATTTTTTTATAGTTAGGTGTGTGGCAACCTTTTAATATGAAAACTCTTATTTTTGAGTGAGATATGGTCCTCTTTCTCTTGGCCTTTTCACAAAAACATGAATAATTTTTTCTCTGCCCACTCTCGAACCTAAATAATAAATTATGATGTTTAAACCAATATATATTAGTTTAAGTGTTGGGCTTGAGCCAAACTGAGTTCCTTCCTTATCTGGACGTAACTACTTACGTATGTGGAGTATACTAGGGACCCAAGATAAATAATTAAATTATCTTCCAAATAAATACTTAGAAATCTCAAATTACAAATCCTGTAATTTCTTTCCTTTATTTATTTAAATATAATTAATTCCATTACACAATTATGATTGCAAATTTGATTGTGGTACATAATGTGATTCCCCACATTAAGCTTCTGATATTCGCTTGGTCAAATCAATTTGCCACTGATTGACTTTAACTAACATCTAATCAATCCCATGATTTTGAGATTTAACTTATTTTTCTACTCCACCAGATTATGAAATAATTCACTGATCAACTTTAGCTGGTGGAAACAAATCTTTTAAGTATATCAAGGGGTATCGTGTCAATAGAAATTAAAGTAACATTTGGACAAGCATTCAAATCCTCATAACAATAGGGATTAAGAATCTATACACCCTTTGAAAATGGTGTGAGAGTACCTAAGTCTAATTAAGACGAACCTTATACTTAAATCTCACAGGTGGCCCTATTCAATACATTATTGGATATATCGATCACAAACCTCTTTTGAACTATCATGCAAGTTCTTAAACCATCAAACATGTTTCCGTAGTTTATGATATACAATTAGGATTGTATCGCAACCATTTTGATAAGATGTCAATTCCCTATTTTGGTTGTGAACTATTCAATAGTGCTAGAATCGAAATTCCGATCTCAAGTGATCAAGTCGAACCTAACTCACTGAAATTCTTATTAAGCACGATTGACCAACATATCAAACAATAAATCTAAAGAACATAAATACAAAGCATTATCATAAATATGATTGTCAATTAAAAATGAATAAGATAATCCTTTTATCAATTAAAATAAATGTCATTACACGGTTATAAGAATAAAACCCCAACAATAACTTCATCCCTACTAGATTTATATAATAGTACGAGAAAATTTATTGATTTAACCCCAAGTTGTATGTGAATGCATATTATATTTGGGTGTTTTTAGAAATTAGAAATTTGACAAAACTTCATCCTTTTTGGATTAATATAATAGTAGATGATGCACATTGTAAAAGATTATTAATTTTCAAAAGAGTAAATTATATATTAAGCTTCTAAAGTATCGACTTTACATTGCTTTAATCTTTAAAATATAAATTGTGTATATGAAAGCCTTAAAGTTTCATAAGTGTGTTCAATCGGCTCGTAAAATTCATCCCGCGTTTAATAAGACGATAAGGTATGTTAGGTGTAAACTATGTATATGAGTGAACTTGGGCATGTCAATAACGAGTTGGACTAAACATGAATGACTAAAAATGGGTTGGCAATGTACATGGGTTAGGTTTAATCCGACCAACCCACCAACCCGATTATATTTTTTACCTATCTAAATTTAGAACTGAGCAATATTTTCCACATTATATATATATAGCCTCATAGCCAACCAAGATATTGGATGGTTGATATAAAAAATGTGTTTGGGTGGTTAGAACTTAACAACTACATACTAGTGAATGAGTATATGCAAATTTAATTAATTTAACCAAATATATAAAGAATGAAATTAACTCATATAACCCGTTCATTTGTTTGTATGGACATATAAAGAGATAAGAATAAGAAGAAAAAGAACAAGAAAAAGAACAAGAGAGAGAGAGAGAGAGAGAGAGAAAAGAAGAAGAAGAAGAAGAACAAGTGTGAGTGAGTGAGAGATGAAGAGAGAGGGAGAAAAAAGAATGGTAGAGAGAGAGTAAAGTGAAGTTAAATACTAGTAAATAAAAGCCAAGGATAGATAGACAATGATGCGATAACAATTGTCATGTAGTCTTTCAGCCACTAATTGTACTATATAGACACTGTTAAGAAAAACATATTTTTAATCCAAGCTATTTTCCACTCGTGAAAAACCATATGAGTGTGCATACTAGCCTATATTCATCCTACCTAATGAAATAATAGGCTGAAAATCTCCCCATTTGGGTAGAAATGGGTGGATTGCTATATGCAGGCTGAATTTTCCAGACATAGTTACGTGTATCTAATCTATACCTATATTTAAATTTGCATAATATTACACTACGTTATCTTATAAGTTTTAGTTTTACACATGTTACCCCTGCACTTTGTATTGCATGTTATTTTTTAAAATTTGTAACATAGCCAAGTTTTTTGCATCTTTTCTAGATGTCAGCTTAGCATAAACACATATGAGTATAAGATACACTCAAGAAACCCACTTAAATAATTAAAAAAAACATGTTCTTACAAAAAAAAAATTATAGAATACCATAATACTTTAATAATTTACTAAGGTATATTGTATAAAATGTTGGATGTCACCATTTAGACTAAAAAAAGTGAGATATCTTCAAAATAGTATAAAAAAAAGAAAAAAAAAACATTAGAAACTAGTAAGGATGACCGGTAACATTTGGTTTCTTACCCTTATGCATATAAAGAGAGAAAACCTTAATATTATTTTGAACTTATTCTACCTGGAAAACGAAGATACAATGAATTTTAGTAACTATACATTAGAACAATAAAAATAGATGATTGAAAAGAAACTAATCTTGAAATTAAGCATAAAAGAATATTAAAATCAATCAAAAAATTAAATAAAATTGATGAAACTAAAATCATAAAAAAAAATTATATTAGAAAGATAAGAAGATTTGTATAAGCAATTAGTGTTACTAAGTCTCTAGGAAATGGAGCATGATCCTCTCTAACATTTAGAAAAATTAAAAGAATATAATTTTAATGAAGAAGAAAAACAAAATGGATAGCGTAATAACACTAGTTGAAAAAGAAACCAAGCGAATCCATATATATGAGAATACACTGACACCCCGACTAATTAAATACCGGGTAGCTACTCCTTTAGTCAAATTAATACAAAATGCCAAGTTGGTTCAGTTCATAGCATCACTGTCGAAAACATTTTTATAATTACTAGCCACCTAATATTTAAAAAGTGAGTTGTCAATTTTGAATTAAATCCAATTAACATAATATCCATTTAAATTATGAAATACTGATATCACAACCACATCACAGTAACAAATAAATAACGATGTAATAAACTAAATCTGGAGGAATACACCTCACAATAATTCAAATACTGAAGTAACAAATACAAGCCTGAATCCTTAATTTAATTACAACCCAAAATATGAAATAAAGACTTAGTAAATGAGATGTCTCTAAAAAAAATGGGGCGACATGCCCTACAGATGAGTAAATCTGGAATAGGGTCAATATAGAAGGTGGAGGCGTCTACTATTAAAGTCCTGTAACTTCCACAGCAGCTACAGCACGTCACGGAAATAGAACTCCTAAGCTTGGTGTCCTTGTAGCTGGGCACCTAAAAAGGGTTTTTACAAAAATAGATTTGAAAGCAAACGGGTCAGAGCCCGAGTGTGAAAACAGTTTAAAATACAGCAAGTGGTTTAATATAATTAAAAGTGAATATAAAGTACATGATAGTGCGTGCACTCACATAAGTTCCTCACCTCTCAACTAATTGTGCACTCCTATCGTACCCGTACCCGTTCTAAATATTCTCATATCTAACTAATCCAATACACAATCTAACATTACTATACGATTTATGATTTATTATCCGGCACCTTAATTTAAATAGAGAGTTTTACTTTTCTTCTTAGTTCCCAATATTAGTAATGCTAGTCACGAGCAATTTCCTTTTTTTTAACTCTACTAAAATATTACTATTTTTCACACTTACATTTATTCATGACAATTCATTTCAATTAGCAGTATATTATTCTCATCATAAATATACAATACTGGCACCCCGAGTCTAAGCTGCGGTGCACACATACTCTGCTATCCAATCCCGGTACATCACGTACATAAGGACCACGTATTCCGAATCTCTCAGGAACCGTTTTCAATAAACAACAATCACAAAAAATGGAGGCGAACATAGTTCACATCACATGGGTCACGCACATACCTACGCTCCCATGATCAGCAGACTTATTAACTTCTCAATAAGTCCTTCTCTGACCTATGTCCTCGAGGTACCAATCTAGATCCCCCCGTAGGCACACAAAGATTATATGGCCCTGATCGAACGCCGACCTCCCGTGATAGCAAGCAGGGTAGGTATGTTATACACAAATAATTACATATACTAAGCATTCACATATCTTCGATATCCCATAATATTAATAAAGGTATATTTCTCATTCTTATACCGTCATTTAATGTTACACTTTTACAAGTCCCTTATTTATATGTATTAAAGTTATCAACTCTCCTCACGTTGAAGTTTTAGATATTTATATCCTAACCCGTAAACATCATCAAGTTTACTACAAAACTCTAAGTTTTAATCCTCGACGTACTTCCAATCTCACAACTATATCCATAAATCAACAAGGGAAGGATTACACTCAATTATATAAGTCTTCTGGAAGTTTTAAATAAAATCAGGCCTAAGAAGGCATTCTGTCAACTCGTTAGAAATCTCGTTCGAATGAGGCCGTTCGAACGAGGTCGTTCGAACGAATGGCTTCGAACGAACTACCAACTTGTTAGAAGGGGTACTGTCATCTCGTTAGAAGTCTCGTTCGAACGAGGTCGTTTGAACGACCTAGGCAGGTCTTCTAACGAGATGGCAGAATACGCCCAAAAAAATTCCAAGTACATTTTTCTCAATTTTTCTCTTCTCTAAACTCATCCTAAGATCATCCCAATAGCATTTTAATGTTCTTAAACTTCTTTAAATCCTCTTAGGTCGTTTCTTAACATATTTTTGGGGTCAAATCCTCCTAAACAACATGTAATTATTATTAATCCCCAAATTTTACCCCAAACCTTATGAACACGAACCCAAAATTTTATTATGCCAAATTACTCATCATAAATCCATTTTTAAATCATCAAAGCTAAGTCTTCGAATACCAAATTCGTCCATAACCATTCTACATGCAATTCCTAGCCCAACTTTAGAGTTTTTACTACAATTTCATTAGTTTTCCTCAAAACTTTCAAGACAAAACAGTTCCTACACTAAACGTGGAAGAAATATTCAATGCACGTAAAAATATCAAATCACTTGTCTCAGATTTTTTCTTCAGATGTTTTGTCGATGATTCAAGGTTTATTCTCTCCTTTTTTCGGTCACAAATCCTTTCCAATTTGATGGTAGTGAGTGTTTTTGGCTTGGAACCCTATGGTAACTCCTCTCTAACTCCCGTAGCCCACTTTTAATGTTTTTGGATGGTAATATCCTTAGTGGCCCCTTTAAAAATATAAATATAGACTCAAATTTTCGTGGGTTTTAATCCCCTTATTTTTAAAATTACCAAAATACCCTTCTAGGTTGCCGGTCGGGCCTAAAAATGCCCCGGGACCCGAACTAAACCCCCGGCTAGTGTTTTCTGACTATTTCGACCCTTTCGAACACGTTGGCGCACTCAAAATGACCATTCACTTGATAAAAATATAATTCACTTTTTAATTTAAATCATTTCGTTCCTAACGCGACTGACACGTGCGTCCCAACTAAGTTTCCCAACTTGTCGCATTTCTGCCTCGTGACAATTTAAATACTTTCAATACTCATGAAATATTCAATTTTAATATCGTAATCAAATACTAACTCACATCTCGCTAGTATTTATATCCGGATTAATTCCCAATTAATTTTCATTTAATTCAATTAATCCCTTAAATAAAATTCAATAATATTACGAGGTATTACAAATACTCCTCAAAATTTTATGATAGATCAAATGAAAAATCCATTATGATTACGATTATTGAAAAATAATTGAAGGGTATATTTTTATACATTGGGTAAACCCTCAAAACAAGGTGACACGTGATAGTGTAAATTTTGTACCAATAAAGGAAGTAATTCTATGCGAAGACAATTAGTAAAAAATGTTATATATTAAATATACATTGTGCTATGAATGCAAGAGGAGGACTAAGACAATGAAAATGAGGTATTCATCATGTTTTAAATATGAATAGTAGGAGTAAAAATGTAGAAATATTTTTGCATTATATCGAACAGACTTTCAGGAATGGTAGTATATTGGTATGATAACTTAGGAGAAAGAAATAAGACAACTCTTATGCGATAAACTACACAAGAGCCATTTCTTAAAGAGTTTGTACAAAATAAGGAATAAAAATTCGTTGGAAATGAATGTTTTTCAAGATAAGAAGCTAAGAATATGACAAAAAGTTACATAATATAAAGAGTTGTAATATGAAAATTTAAGAGAACTATATATGTGAATAATCTTTTTTAATTATTTAAAATAAGAAATAATATAAGTAATCTAAAAATGTCTTTCCATAACTTAGCGTGTTATCCATAATTTGATGGTATGGGGTTACTCGATTAGTGTGATGTCATAGCAATTTTCTCTTATTGTATATTTTAGAACTTTAGGAGTTGGGACTTTATTTAGTCAATTACAACTAATAGAGCCACTATTGATCCCCAAAGGTGTTAGGGTAGACCTTCGGGAGACATTTTTATGTGGGGATTGTGAGGATGCCCTTTGTTATGTGCGTGATGTGGGGATGCCCTATATTTTTTGTGTGGGATGTCGGGATTCCATATTTTGTATGCGATGGGTTGAAAGTACCCCCATGAATATATATATATATATATATGCGTGTGTGTGTGTGTGTGTGTGTGTGTGTGTGTGTGTGTGTGTGTATGTGTGATGGTTATATGGAGGGATAGCTAGATCTAGAATTATATCCTTTAGTTGTGAAACTTAATAATGGATTGGAACATTGGGATATATAAGAGAAAATGGTTTGATTATGACGACACTATAGGAATTTGGTAGTTTATGTTAGAATTAATTTAGGGTTAGATATGATAAGGGGTTAAGTAGTATGTTTATCTAGAAGTTTCTCCATATTGATCGAGTAGTTTGTGATATCACAATTTATCTTTATGTGAAGTGGATGTGATGGGAAATGTGGATGTCCTATTTGGGTTGATGTGCTCTTAGGATACTCGATTGTTATTTGGCTATGGGTAAAGATATGCCTTGATATTTATGGTTATGTATTTTGATATTCTTAGATTTGATCTATCCATTATCAAGGTATCACATTAGGATATGATGAAACCCTATGCATATTTGGTTTAGGGCTTATGTACTTGTTGGTAACGTGGTTCCTCTGCTAGGATTCTAAAATTTTAGTTAGATTATCTAAGGAAAAAATGAGTGAAACTACTATTAATTCTCTTATGATGGACTATGGTGAGTAAGCTAGTATCTTGGGGTAGAGTGATTGTGCTGTTGTAGCTGTGGTCTAGTACTTGTTAGGTCTCGATGACCACATGGGTTAGACAAAAGTGTATTGGGACGGTGGTTCCTTATTTGGATTTTCATGTCCCATGCATGGAGTCTAGTTCTCGTTAGATGTTGGGAGATTTTTTGGTGCTGTGAAAGTTAAGTCTAGGATAGAGTTTGAGGATATTTGGATCGAGTTGGTGGCCTTGAGATTGTTGGATGGTAAATGGCTAGTATGTATGAGATGGATTGTGGTAGTCTTAGTAGTTCAGGTATAAAATTATATTTATATATAGTTAGTGTATGAATATAGTATAATCATGTGACCTCATTTATTCGATTGTCTTATTTTGATTCCCAAAACAGATATTATGAGTTTATCGTTGAGGTCCTTATTCTAACCAAAAAGGTTCTTGAAAGTTTACGATCTTTAATCCATTCCTTTTTCATACCTAGAACTATATGAGATCATTTTATGATGAAAATAAATTGACCTAGAGGACTTAGAGTTTGTAAATGGTTAAGAAAATAAAATGATAAAATCTTTTTCAAAACCTTTTTGTGTGTTTTTTCTTACCAAATGTCTTAGTATTTTTCTCTATAAGAATCTATCTTTAAAAATATATTTTTTGCTATAAATCCTAGAAGAAGTTGTAGTCGCGATGCCTTCTCCTAGCGATTCGTGAGATGATTGCCCCTAGAAGCTGTTCAACACCATATCCAGTTTTCTTGCACACCCATGTTTAGGACTAAGCATAATTCTTTATGCAATGGGTTATTGGTTATTCGGAGTTGCTAGTTTATTTTATAGAAAAACAAAAAATGGGTCGGATTAGCCCTTTCACGCCAATCCTAAGGCAATATTAGGTTTGCGAATGATCTAGAGAATCTTGGTGTGGGTTTGGGAATTGAGTCACGAGTGGGGAAAGTATTAGGCACCCCATTTGTTCTTTATATTTCCTTATCCATATACTTATTATCACATTTTACATTTATGATTACATTTTATTTTATTTTAGAACATGTTAAGAGACCTTAGTTTTATAATCCCTTAAAATTTAGATAGATGCTTAGGTATAAAAATGACATTAGTGACAGGTGTGGGAATGTCATTAAGCCAGTATGGGTACTCAAGAGTGATTATATGCGAGAGGAGGATAAGAGATGAAAGCATGTCCATAATATATTAAGAGATACATCTTTAAGGCTTGGGCTCACGAGAAGGACTCGATATTGAGCCTACTACCCATGTAACTATGAGATCAAAGCCTACGTACTTCAGTTGCTATAGTGAGACACATGGAAAGGTTCCAACATGATGTGTGTGAAAGTGTAGGGGCTTGTCTCAAGAGGCGGTGAAGCTATCTGTGAGCCAAGAGGATGACTGTAGCAGGGTTCAAAATAGGAGTTTACACAAAGTCACCAACAAAGACAATAACGTCTGCCGGTTGATCACTAACTCAAAGGTATTGTTGAACCTTAAGGTTGGTATATAAGTATAGAGGGTGTGATGTTTAGACATCCTTTATTTCTTGTGGGGTACATGGTTGAATAGGAGGGTTTTATGCTAAGGATATCATGTTCAAAGGATAAAAGGCTGACTTGAACATGACATTTTAGGATTGGTGTGGACCAAAAATCACTGACAAAGATCTAAATATCCCTTATCAATATGGGTAAAATCCCTGAGGTGTTATAGGGCCTCAGGATGATCCGAAGTGATAGAGATGACATCGTCTAAGAAAGGGGGTTTGAACTAGAGCTGGAGACATACCTTATCTACAATACATCGAGAGACATAGTATAAGCCTTGGGATCATAAGTGTAGCTCGATATTGTGCTTATGTGCCCAAGAGGTCTTGGGATAAAAGGCAATGTAGTTCTATCTAACGGGGCACATTTACTGGTATAGGAATGGGATATTGGTATATATATCATTATGGTATTTATGGAGTCTAGTTCTTATATAGCATTTTCATTATGAGTTAAAGTGCATATTCGTATGTTAAAATTATGTAATCAAAGACATGTGTTTGATAACTATGTAAGGAAAACAATTATTCGTGGGCTCCGTCGTTGAGATGGAATTATTTGCTCGAAGAAGTGGTAAAGAGTATTTTGATTTTAGACTTTGGTTTTAGAAAAGTTTAGGAGTAACTTAGTTCACGGAGACTTTTATGAGAACATTTTTGAAAACTATGTTTTTGTGTTGTACCTAGCTTTATCTATTTCAATTAAGATTCATTAAACATATGTGTATGTTTTCTATCTCAAGAGACATAGGTGTTGGGTAAAATATGGGATTTAAAATATAAATGCTATAAAATGCATACTCGATCCCATAACAAGGGTCTCTCACTCCAAGGAGGAATATTCTTATCAAGTCATCACCGTACTCTTGATTTAAACCTTTTACTGCATCACTCTAATGAACCTAATATTACCCTAGGTGTATCATCTTTGAGTACTCGCTAGGCCCCCACTCAAATCCACTCACTATGGAAAATCAACATCGTATGCTAAGTTTTCCTTAATTTCCAACTTTATACCACATCCTCAAGTCACCATCCCGCTCTTTGCAACCCAAATCGCTGATTGTCGTGTCGGTGAGTAGAAAGTCCACTAATCCTTAGAAAGATCAATACTATAAGCAAACCATGTAGTTGAGAAAGAAGATAACCATATGTAGACTTTATGTAATAACAATAACACCTCAGATGGATGCACCCTATTACCGAGCTTCTTTGACCATACTCGGTCCACTGCACTCTCCCAGGTCCAACAACGCCATACCATGACATGACACCAATCTCACTCACCACATAGGTGAGAGTACTAGTCCCCCTATGATCAAAACCGAAAGGGACACATGAGAGTAAGAAGGAACAAGTAACCGTCATGAGAAATCCCGCCCATAAGCGTCCGACTCTGACTTATAGAAGAAAACCTACGTCGTATACTTGAAGTCATGCCACTCATTCCTAGGGTCCTCACCGAGAACTAATCCTAGTCACATACCCCAACTTGGGTCACTAGTAGTGGCGAATTGAATCACAACCATTCATTCTCGCAACACGAAAGCAATTTACGAATCGATGGTCCTTTCGAAAGTCGACGCCCGACTTCCCTCCATGGCAACAAGGCCCTACCTTTCACATCCTTGGCGTACATAAACCATCCCGATTGGTGAACAACTCACATTGTAGTCTATATTGACCTTGTCCAATCACTAGTGACGATGTCACCAAACTATACCTAGGTTATTACCCTCCTTATCATATCATGGTCGAAATCCCAAACTTCCATAGTCATTACTTAGTTCAAGCAAGACACTCACCTTGTTGTGTATTTTCACCACACGAGATTACCACCAAACTTACCTTTGGTTTCTACCCGCACAGAATTTTTGTGACGACCACACCCACTGCCATTAGCATTTTAAGGATAGTAAATACCACACTGGGATACATCTTCTAACCTGTATAAGGTTGCCAATATGTGCCAAGAACTATTCCTTATAATAAATACCCTAGCATATACTGTTGACACGTCGATTTAATAATCATGTTTCGATGTTACCCCACTTCTGTTGCCATTTTCAAGAGTCCACATAGCGTCATCACTCTAAGTCTCGAATATATTTCCTAGTAAATCTAAAAACTGAGTATCACCACACCTATACTAGTCATTCTATGACATACATGTATCACTCCTGTAACGACTCAACTATCACCCTACCTTAGGGATCATACCACCCATCTGTACCGATTTAGGATGCCACACCCGACACATACACTATACGACCAGGAATCTGGGATCATCACCACAACCATCACTAGAATGGTAAAGGTCCTTCATACCAGACTAACTGGTCTCCTAATTACACTAAACACAATCTCATGTAACCGTCTTCAAAACTCGACAAGATTTTATCATCCATACCTCTATCATTATTGGTGCACTCAACAAACTTTTCAATACCCACATCACGATTTACTTGGTGCTCACAAAGACAATAGTCTATGAGCTTCTACCCATGGCGCACCTTTACTATCAAACACCTCAAGGCATCACAAAATTCGATCTTTATCCTCAATGATGCCACACACCATTTGTCCTATAGGCACCTCAAGTGCCTATGGACTAATCTCATACTAGGATTAACTCGTACCTAACCATTACCTCGGTGGCTAAAATGAGTCTCCACACTAAGATAATCATCTTATCTTTCTTCTAAGCGATCGTGACTATAAGACACATACAAACCACAACCAGTGCTACTATGGATCGTTGCAGGGTAGAGGATGTCGCCTGCTACCTATAAACCTCGATGTCTACCTCACCTAATCCTCAATAAATGTTCAACCACGACAACTAAATTGCATCACTATGTAAACATCACACCATGTGCTAATCTAAAAGTTAACCCAACCATATAAATATTAGTAGGATACGGACGCCGAGTATTGCCTATAAATACCAAGGCCCACACTATAGATGCCACACAAGATCATATTCCTTAATACCACCTCATAATAAAGATACGCTAAACCCAATCCTCACCCAAGGGACCTAATACATTCTCACCATAGAATCAATACCTGTGAACGCCACTCTGTCATCTAACCTTCATACATGAAATATTCAACCCTTACCGCCAAGTCGCAACGAACACTGCTCTTTGTTGCCACTACCAAGTCTACTCTCATCACCAAAGTCTTCACACAACACATCCCACATAAAGGATCACGACATTTCCACTATGATCCTGCACAACTTCATGTGTTCATCGAACTACCATCAATTATGATATCACCCTAAGGATCAAATTTATCTAATTACATTACCGGCGTTAATAACGAGTAAGTTCTGCACCTGAGAGATATATACCTTTTAATCACCAATCATTAGTGCCTAGTCGAAACACCCAAACCATCAACCTCTACCATTGACTATATGCCACTTGCCACTCTATCGACACCTCGAATGATTCTATGTCACTAAGAATTTAACTCAAGCAAATCACTAAAAACCACGATGTCATCACTATTGACTTGCACGAACACTAATAAATTACTAACTAATCTAATCAAAAGTGTGTAAGAGATTAATAATTATCAACTTAGTCGTGTTTCACTTGGCACAAACTTACTTATCGTGCTAATCTCTTGTGACACCCCGCCTAATTAAATACCGGGCGATCACTCCTTTATTAAATTAAATCAAGGTAAACAGTTGGTTCATTCTCAGCATCACTGTCGATAAAAATAATTTTTTCCAATTTAACACCCTAAATAATTAAGCTAAGTGTCAAAAACATTTTTCATACAAACTTCCAAATTTTAATTAAAGAAAAGATTTACTTACAAAACAACATTTCTACAATATAGAATCACACCACGAAGAACTAAAATAAAACCATACATTCGTCAATCGAATGTCAACATAATAAAACCAAACATCATAAACTATCCTGAATAAATCCCATAAAACAATACTGGAATAACTGAAAATATAAAAATCCCAATAAGTAAATGAAATGATGAAAGGGGCGACACGTGCCCAATAAATGAGAGTAATAAGAGTGGAGTCAATAACAGAAGTCGTCTACTCATGTGACCTGCAACTTCCACCTAAGCTGCAACTCGTTCTTCTCAAAGGATCCTAAGCAAGACGCCCCTGTGGCTGGGCACCTGAAAATATACATATATATACACAAGGGAGAGAGAGAGAGAGAGAAAGAAACGGGTCAGGGCCCGAAAGTGTGTTTGATTTTTAAAATACGTTAAGCAAGTATTTAAATTGATACAGGCCAATGCAACAACATATTAGTTCGTCTCTCTCTTGAGAAATACTCACCTCTCTTCTAATGTGCACACCTATCGTACTAGCTTTCCCCACGGTTTGTTTTAACATCTAACATACTCGTCTTTCCAAAAGCTTTAACTTAACTTAGCTTACCCGCAAGATTTACAAATTTACGACCTTAATTTAAAAGAATATTCCAAATAGTAACCAAGGACCTTCATTTTAATTTTATAAAAACCCTAAGGTTTTACCGTGACATGTTATACTTTTTCAAAACAAGTATTTAATAGTAAGAGTCCACACTATTTTCTACTTATCAAATTCAGTAGACAGTTACAAGTGACATAATCTCATATATATATATATATATATATATATATATATATATATATATATATATATATTAACTACTCGTATAATATATATATAACAGCACCCCGAATAAAACTATGGTGCGTGCATACTTCCACTATCCAAAGCCCCATATCACTCACATAAAGGGGAATACATTCGGAATCACTCTCGAATTGTATTAACATAAATACACAAACAATATTGAGGCGAAGCATAGATTCCAAGTCTCTAAGAGGGTAGCACATGCCAGCGTCTCTTAGGACCGTCTGAACTATCACATCGATAGCCTGTACCAAGGACATCTATCTTCTAGGGTACAAGTCAATATCCCCCATAAAGGTCCCATCGAGATAAGACTTGTCCCAGCGCGGAAACCTCAGGGATAGCAAGTAGCGTGGGTATGATTTTCACATGTATATAATATATGTACACACAATCATATAAATATACCAATGTCATATTAATATAGGTTCTTCCCATCACCCGTAATTATACCGTTTATCCTTAATTTCACAATTATAGAATTACGTATAAGGTTTTATTCCTAACCTTAACTCGAAGGGTTTTCTCACTCATTACCTAACCCTCATGGATTATATCCTCTCAAATCTGAAATTCAGTAAGTGACTTTATTTGATTCCAACGTAACTCTCTTACGCACCTCACCCTTAAATTTCATAAATCTACCAACCTAAAGTACATATCCCATAAATACCATTCTCGTTGAAGATTAAAGGTTCTAACATTTATCCATATATCCTACTGGTCCTCAATAACTCCCAAATCATTTTATTTAGAATGCCCAAAGGTTCTTCCATGATAAATTAATTCAACTAATTAAACAAGAGAAATAGGAGTCTGCCAGGAGGGGTCGATCGATCGAAGCTTGGGGCTCGATCGATCGAACTTTCGATCGATCGAAGCTCTATGCTCGATCGATCGATCAAGCAGGTCTGGGCAAAAATTCTGCAGAAATTGCAGTGACGGGATTGATTAAAGTTCTACATCAAAACTCATATTTTCCAACACTAATCGACCCAAAAAGTCTACTGCTAACATACTAACATAATTCCAGATATCTTTAACGTTCAGCATGCGTGTATACATCATTAAACATGGTTAAACAACCTAAAATCTTATCTAATCATCAAGAACCCTAAAGTTTTCTTAACTTTTGTTCTAATCAGTTTTCTCCAGAATTTCCTTCTAACAAATCATCACAAATTCGTGAATTTATCATCTACTTCACATAATATTTCCAGAATATGGTTATAATGATTTCTACATGCAAATCCCTATCAAAAATTGGGGTTTTCTTCCATTGATTATACTCCTAATCATTCCTACACTAATATGAATATTGCATCAACGAAAATACGCAAGTTAAACACTTGCCTGGGATTTCAGAGGTCTGGTTTTCCTGCTGATAATGAAGTGGTTGCGTTCTCCTCCTCGCGATCTACGCGTTGGTGGTGACGGCGGTGTAATCGGTGGTGTTTTGGGCCTTGAATCACCTTGAGAGCTCTCTCCTCTCTTCTCCAATGGCCGTTCTAGGGTTATGAATGCTCTAACCCTAAAAGGCTGACTTAAATGGCTGCTAAGGATGGCTGAAATTCGTGGGTTTAATTACCCTAATTTGTAAAATGACCAAAATGCCCTCCCGGGTCACTAATTAGGCCTAAAAACACCCCGAGGCCCTAACTAAACCCCCGGGTACACTTTTCTGACTATCTCAACCTTTTCGGACGCGTTGGCGCACTCAAAACGACCATACGGACAACTTATAAAATATTCACTTTTTAATTAACATAATTAGTCCCGACGTGACACGGGCACGTCCCGACTTAAATTTCCGAAATAGTCATTTAATTTACTTATGACATTCAATATAACCAATATAATATATTACTATGCTCATTAGTAATATTCAACAAGTTTCCCATAATTACTAACTCTAGTCACGTTAATAATTATAATATAATTAATTTCCGGATTTTTATTAAATAAATCATCACATTAAATTTAATAAATCCCCAAATTAAATATAGCATAAAAATACGGGGTATTACATACTTCCCCCCTAATAACGGAATTTCGTCCCGAAATTCGGAAAATAAGGCATACCTGGTAAAAACAACTCTGGATATATCTCGCGCATATCTGCCTCACGCTCCCAAGTGGATTCCTCCACATTATGATGCTCCCACTGGACTCGCACAAGTGGAACTACTTTCGACCTCAATCTCCTCTCACTATAGTCTAGAATAGCCACTGGTCTCTCTTCGTTAGAGCTATCCGACTGTAAGTCTATCTCATCTATCGCAATGTGCGTATGGGCCATATCATCCCGAAGATATCGTCTCAGCGACGAGATGTGGAATACATCGTGGATGCGATGTAAATGTTCTGGCAATCCCAACCTGTATGCTACCGGCCTAATCCTCTCGATGATGGGAAATGGTCCTACGTACCTCGGAGCCAACTTCCCCTTCTTCCCGAACCTCATCACTCCTTTCATAGGAGATACACGCAACAACACTTGATCTCCCACATTAAACTCCCAGAAAAACCGTTTCGCATCGGCGTAGCTCTTCTGCCTGTCTTGGGCTACCCGAATACGACTCCTGATTATCTCAATCCTCGCGGAGGTCTCCTGAATCACTTCTGGTCCTAATAACTTGTTGTCCCCCACCTCGAGCCAACAAGTTGGAGAACGACAAGGCCTGCCGTACAAAGCCTCAAATGGAGCCATGCCAATCGTAAACTGATAGGAGTTATTATAAGCAAACTCTACCAGTGGAAGGTGTGGCTCCCAACCTCCTCCGAAATCGAGAACACACATGCGTAGCATATCTTCCAACATCTGATTAGTACGCTCTGTCTATCCATCTGTCTGTGGGTGGTAAGCTGAACTCAGTCTCAACTCTGTACCCATAGCCTCCTGAAAGCTTTCCCAGAAACGTGACACAAAAATCTTGTCTCTATCTGACACAATATTCAGGGCCACCCCATGCAATCTGACAATCTCAGCGATGAACAACTGGGCATACTGACCCGTGGTATAATCTGTCCTCACTGGCAGAAAATGAGCCACCTTGGTCAAACGGTCTACAATCACCCAGATAGAATCGTGGCCCCGCTGTGATGTAGGCAACCCGGTAATGAAATCCATGGAAATACTTTCCCACTTCCACGCGGGTACTTCCAACGGCTGAAGTAATCCTGACGGTTTCTGGTGGTCCACCTTCACTAGCTGGCAAGTAGAACACTTGGACACAAATTCAGCGATGTCCTTCTTCATCCCACTCCACCAGTACTGTCGTCTCATGTCCTGGTACATCTTATCGCCTCCCGGATGTACTGCAAATCGGGACCCATGAGAATGAGTCATCACTTCATGACGTAGCTCCGCTCCTTCTGGAACCACTAATCTCCCATTAAACCGCAACCCTCCATCCGAACTAACAGAATAGGACTCAGCACCCTCGGCTAGAAGTCGTACAATCTGCTCCTGACAAAACGGGTCTGTGGTCTGTGCCTGTATCACCCTCGTAACAATCTCGGGTGTGACTGACATCACGGATATGAAAGAACGTGCTACTGCGTCCTGGTGACCCAACTCCTTCCACTTTGCTTTCCAGATGTCCGCTACATCATCAACCGGTCTACGGCTCAACGCATCAGCAACTACGTTGGCTTTCCCCGGATGATACTGTATATCGAACTGGTAATCTTTCACAAACTCTAACCATCTGCGCTGACGCATATTCAGCTCTCGCTGAGTGAACAGGTACTGCAGTGACTTATGGTCTGTGAACAAACGGAATTTCTCGCCCAATAAATAGTGCCTCCAAATTCTCAATGCAAAGACGACCCCAACTAACTCCAGGTCGTGGGTGGGGTAATTCTTCTCATGCGGCTTAATCTTGCGGGAAGCAAAAGCTATAGCCTTCTCCTCCTGCTGAAGTACTCCCCCAAGTCCTCGTAAGGATGCATCTGTGTAAACCAGGTACTCTACACCCGGCTTCGGTAAAGCAAGGACTGGTGCCGAAGTAAGCTTGTCCTTCAGCTCGTCGAAAGCCAACTGACAAGCGTCATCCCAGACATATGGTACCCCCTTGCGAGTCAGATTCGTCAATGGACCCGCTATTTTGGAGAATCCCTGAATGAACCTCCTGTAGTATCCGGCTAACCCCAAGAAACTACGCACTTTCGTCGGTGTCGTGGGCTGCCCCCACTCCCTCACCGCTGACACTTTGCTCGGGTCAACTGCTATCCCTTGCTCAGAAACAACATGGCCCAAGAATTGTACCTCTCGCAACCAGAATCCACACTTCTCGTACTTAGCATACAACTGATGCTCTCGTAGAGTCTGAAGAACCTGCCTCAAGTGTTCGGCATGCTCCTCCTCGGAGTGTGAATATATCAAAATATCATCTATGAAGACGATGACGAACTGATCCAAGAACTCTTTGAATACTCGGTTCATCAAGTCCATGAAAACGGCTGGGGCATTTGTGAGTCCGAACGGCATCACTCTGAATTCATAGGACCCATATCTCGACAAGAAGGCAGTCTTTGAAACATCCTGCTCTCTAATTCGTAACTGATGGTACCCCGACCTCAGATCTATCTTCGAAAAGAAAGTTGCTCCCCTCAACTGGTCGAATAGATCATCGATTCGAGGCAATGGATACTTATTCCGTATCGTGACCTTGTTCAACTCCCGGTAGTCCACGCACAATCTCAGTGAACCATCTCTCTTCTTTACAAATAAGACTGGAGCGCCCCAAGGTGAGGTACTCCTACGAATGAAGTCCTGACCTAATAGCTGCTCAATCTGATCTCGTAGCTCTCGCATCTCTGCCGGAGCCATACGGTACGGTGCGCGTGCTATAGGTCTCGTATCCGGCAATAAATCTATAACGAAGTCTATCTCACGACTGGGCAGTAGGCCTGGTATCTCCTGAAACACATCGGAATACTCCCTAACAACTGGGATCGAATCCAAAGGAATCACAACCTCCTTAGAGGTATCCTCCTCAATGTAATATAAATGAGCGGTCGAACCTCCCTCTGGGCGAGGCATCGCCACTACAAACATCTCTTGCCCCGGAATGGCAAAAACAATGCTCCCACCGAAGCAATCAATCATGGCTCTATAAGATGCGAGCCAATCCATACCAATGATCACATCATGCTCGTGCATGTCTAAGACTAGCATGTCTGCAGGCAATACCAAGCTACCAATATCTACCCCTACTCCCCGGCATATAAAGAATATAAGTGACCCACTCCCCAGTGGTGAGTCGACACACGTCACGGTGCTCTCTGCTGTGGCTAACAACCCTAAGGACTTCGCAAAATGCGTAGCTATAAAACAATGCGTTTCCCCCGTATCAAACAAAACTTTACCCATAGTACCATGGATAGGAAACATACCCTCAATCGCGGGTGGTGCCTGTGGAGCTGCTGCCTGGTGGACGTTATAGACACGTCCATACTGCAATTGCCCCTGCTGCACTGGAGCTGCTGGAATGGCTGGTAGGGCTGGCACCTGGGCTGGAGCTGGAAGGGCAGGTGGAAAAAGTGGTCTCTGCGGCTCATTATGGGCTCCCTGCTGCTGTGGGGACCTATCGCCCTCTGGGCAATCCTGGCGCCTATAGCCATGTTTTCCGCACCCAGAGCATCTGCCTTTGAAATTAACGCCCCTCTGACCCTGCTTTCCACGGCCCTGCTGGCCGTTACCTCCACGCAACTGGCCCCGTTGGCCCTGATGTGCACACTGTTGGCCTTGCTGGCCCTGCTGCTGTCCCTGCGGTCGGTGTTGGCCCTGCTGGCCCTGCTGATTAGGCTGACCCTGATGGCCCTGCCTGAATCCTCCGAATCCCTGCCTAGAATCACCTAAACGGAATCGCTTAGCAGGGTCCCCCTGATGGGAACTCTGCTCGTGCTGACGAGCCTGTCCATGAGTTGGTGCCCCACCAGCACTATTACCCCCGGTCCTGCCCTGCTGGCTGGACTCTCCTGCTCTCTTGCTTCCCTGAAGATGGAAGCGGTGATCCTGGCAATGTAGTAACGCTGCATTGAGTACGTCAGTGAAAGTACTCAGGGATAGATTTCCAATAAGGTGCTGACGGATCCTCCAAGCTAACCCGTCGACGAACAGCAAAATCTTCTTGCCTTCAGTGGGTGCCTCATCCGGCACAATAGTGAGAAGTCTCATGAACTCCTCCTCATACTCAACTACCGTAAGGTTCTCTTGCTTCAGATTTAGTAACCTCCGCCTCATCTCAGTCTGCACTGCGGGTGGAAAATACTTGCGGTCAAACCGCTCCCAGAAAAACTGAATAGGGATCATGTCCCTCTCCTCCAAAGTAGTAGTGGACTCCCACCACTGTAATGCGGCTCCCACCAGCTTAAAAGAAGCCAATACCTGCTTTTGTACTTCGGTGCACTCATACATGCGAAGATGCCGCTGGATGTCTTTCTTCCATTAGCTAACCGTGACAATGTCGGAGCTACCGGAGAACTCAGGGGGATGTGCTTTCTGAAAAGCATCCCGAACCCTCTCCCATGAAGATGGAAGCTGTGCTGGTACTGGCGCCACTGCCTGGACCTGGGGTGGATCCTGCTGAATCACCGCTATCGCGGCATTCACCGCCTGAGCAACTATGGCGGCTACTTCATTCGCATTCATTGTGCCTGGTGCCGGAGCTGCTGGCTGCTCGGCTTGCGCACGCCTATCTTTCGGAGCACGTCTCGGAGGCATCTGAAATGTGAACAAGTTTATTAGTCTACAGTTATCAACAAATCTCGAATAGCTGAAGACTTATACGTAAAAGCAAGAATACAACAGTCCTAAAAATAGGGCTCTATAGAAATAACGTTAAGCTGAAAGCGAAATAAGCCGTACAGATCCTATGGACACTAGAACCTGATGCTCTGATACCACATGTGACACCCCGCCTAATTAAATACCGGGCGATCACTCCTTTATTAAATTAAATCAAGGTAAACAGTTGGTTCATTCTCAGCATCACTGTCGATAAAAATATTTTTTTCCAATTTAACACCCTAAATAATTAAGCTAAGTGTCAAAAACATTTTTCATACAAACTTCCAAATTTTAATTAAAGAAAAGATTTACTTACAAAACAACATTTCTACAATATAGAATCACACCATGAAGAACTAAAATAAAACCATACATTCGTCAATCGAATGTCAACATAATAAAACCAAACATCATAAACTATCCTGAATAAATCCCATAAAACAATACTGGAATAACTGAAAATATAAAAATCCCAATAAGTAAATGAAATGATGAAAGGGGCGACACGTGCCCAATAAATGAGAGTAATAAGAGTGGAGTCAATAACAGAAGTCGTCTACTCATGTGACCTGCAACTTCCACCTAAGCTGCAACTCGTTCTTCTCAAAGGATCCTAAGCAAGACGCCCCTGTGGCTGGGCACCTAAAAATATACATATATATACACAAGGGAGAGAGAGAGAGAGAAAGAAACGGGTCAGGGCCCGAAAGTGTGTTTGATTTTTAAAATACGTTAAGCAAGTATTTAAATTGATACAGGCCAATGCAACAACATATTAGTTCGTCTCTCTCTTGAGAAATACTCACCTCTCTTCTAATGTGCACACCTATCGTACTAGCTTTCCCCACGGTTTGTTTTAACATCTAACATACTCGTCTTTCCAAAAGCTTTAACTTAACTTAGCTTACCCGCAAGATTTACAAATTTACGACCTTATTTTAAAAGAATATTCCAAACAGTAACCAAGGACCTTCATTTTAATTTTATAAAACCCTAAGGTTTTACTGTGACATGTTATACTTTTTCAAAACAAGTATTTAATAGTAAGAGTCCACACTATGTTCTACTTATCAAATTCAGTAGACAGTTACAAGTGACATAATCTCATATATATATATATATATATTAACTACTCGTATAATATATATATAACAGCACCCCGAATAAAACTATGGTGCGTGCATACTTCCACTATCCAAAGCCCCATATCACTCACATAAAGGGGAATACATTCAGAATCACTCTCGAATTGTATTAACATAAATACATAAACAATATTGAGGCGAAGCATAGATTCCAAGTCTCTAAGAGGGTAGCACATACCGGCGTCTCTTAGGACCGTCTGAACTATCACATCGATAGCCTGTACCAAGGACATCTATATTCTAGGGTACAAGTCAATATCCCCCATAAAGGTCCCATCGAGATAAGACTTGTCCCAGCGCGGAAACCTCAGGGATAGCAAGTAGTGTGGGTATGATTTTCACATGTATATAATATATGTACACACAATCATATAAATATACCAATGTCATATTAATATAGGTTCTTCCCATCACTCATAATTATACCGTTTATCCTTAATTTCACAATTATAGAATTACGTATAAGGTTTTATTCCTAACCTTAACTCGAAGGGTTTTCTCACTCATTACCTAACCCTCATGGATTATATCCTCGCAAATCTGAAATTCAGTAAGTGACTTTATTTGATTCCAACGTAACTCTCTTACGCACCTCACCCTTAAATTTCATAAATCTACCAACCTAAAGTACATATCCCATAAATACCATTCTCGTTGAAGATTAAAGGTTCTAACATTTATCCATATATCCTACTGGTCCTCAATATCTCCCAAATCATTTTATTTAGAATGCCCAAAGGTTCTTCCATGATAAATTAATTCAACTAATTAAACAAGAGAAATAGGAGTCTGCCAGGAGGGGTCGATAGATCGAAGCTTGGGGCTCGATCGATCGAACTTTCGATCGATCGAAGCTCTATGCTCGATCGATCGATCAAGCAGGTCTGGGCAAAAATTCTGCAGAAATTGCAGTGACGGGATTGATTAAAGTTCTACATCAAAACTCATATTTTCCAACACTAATCGACCCAAAAAGTCTACTGCTAACATACTAACATAATTCCAGATATCTTTAACGTTCAGCATGCGTGTATACATCATTAAACATGGTTAAACAACCTAAAATCTTATCTAATCATCAAGAACCCTAAAGTTTTCTTAACTTTTGTTCTAATCAGTTTTCTCCAGAATTTCCTTCTAACAAATCATCACAAATTCGTGGGTTAATCATCTACTTCACATAATATTTCCAGAATATGGTTATAATGATTTCTACATGCAAATCCCTATCAAAAATTGGGGTTTTCTTCCATTGATTATACTCCTAATCATTCCTACACTAATATGAATATTGCATCAACGAAAATACGCAAGTTAAACACTTGCCTGGGATTTCAGAGGTCTGGTTTTCCTGCTGATAATGAAGTGGTTGCGTTCTCCTCCTCGCGATCTACGCGTTGGTGGTGACGGCGGTGTAATCGGTGGTGTTTTGGGCCTTGAATCACCTTGAGAGCTCTCTCCTCTCTTCTCCAATGGCCGTTCTAGGGTTCTGAATGCTCTAACCCTAAAAGGCTGACTTAAATGGCTGCTAAGGATGGCTGAAATTCGTGGGTTTAATTACCCTAATTTGTAAAATGACCAAAATGCCCTCCCGGGTCACTAATTAGGCCTAAAAACACCCCGAGGCCCTAACTAAACCCCCGGGTACACTTTTCTGACTATCTAGACCTTTTCGGACGCGTTGGCGCACTCAAAACGACCATACGGACAACTTATAAAATATTCACTTTTTAATTAACATAATTAGTCCCGACATGACACGAGCACGTCCCGACTTAAATTTCCGAAATAGTCATTTAATTTACTTATGACATTCAATATAACCAATATAATATATTACTATGCTCATTAGTAATATTCAACAAGTTTCCCATAATTACTAACTCTAGTCACGTTAATAATTATAACATAATTAATTTCTGGATTTTTATTATATAAATCATCACATTAAATTTAATAAATCCCCAAATTAAATATAGCATAAAAATACGGGGTATTACATCTCTTTGACTTTACCGTCGAGGAAGTGAACTAAATCATCACCAACTAGCATGATCAGTCGAAATCGACACCAACATCGAAAGATCCAATACCGACCTCTCCACATCACTCCTGAAAGTAACCTTGAACCTAGAGCTCTGATACGATTTGTAACGCCCCAACCCAAATTTATGGATTACCCGTAGTCAACCCGGTCCGACCCGAGCGTTAGGTGTGAGGTGCAATGAAATAACCTATATAATGTTGCTAGCCTAGTTTAATTTTAATCAATATGTTACTTGTTTAGCATGTGATTCCAATTTCAAAATAAACTATGCGAGGGACCCATGGTGAGCACCCTGAATTTCAAGCATACCGATCCACTAACGTAAAATAAAGAAAGTACTTACTTATATAACGCTCTCAAAATATGAAACCGCTCCCAACCTACCGTAACAAAGTGAGGGTGTGAGCCAATGCTTAGTGGAAAACGTACAAATGCAGCATATATTTGAATAGAAGAAAGAAGACTCTAACACATTATGCCTACATACACATGCAATTATATTGTATACATATAAATACATACATATACCCATACTTAATTCTTGAAACACTTTTACTTTTGAAAACCTTATTTATCCAGATTAATTTACCTTAGTCTTATAAAATACTTCCTTTTACTCATCTTTGCATTTCTCCCTTTATCTAACACACACGGTTCAATAATTAAAATCACCACATTTAATTTAATCGTAACCATTTCTTTACTGAAATCAACCTTTTTTTTTTTAATTTTATCTAACACATATTAATAATTTCATTAAAACCCAACCTTTCAACACACGCGAAACACCGTGTTAGAAACTACTCATTTAATCTTTGAGAATGTTTTATAACACATTCTTGTGTTAATTATGGGTTTAACCGCTTAGGTTGCTTAATCATCCATTTACCCACGTACTTTACCTCTTTCCTTACCTTATGGAAATGAATCAATTACACATTTACTATCCATTTTAACCTTTACGGGAACATTTATTAATTCATTCAAGTTAGGCTGTATTAACACATTTTACCACACAACCCATTTCTTGACATGTTCCTTATTCCTTTATCTTTTCTCAAAATCTTCTAAATACCGCATACTTCAACGGGCTCCACACCGTCGGCTATGCGTGCCATATGCTTTGGTTAGTTATTTTGGACCTTTTACCCTAGGGCGTCGGGCCCTCCTTAATTATCCCGGTGTCATCCATATTCCTTTTAATGTCTTTTAACATTTTACAAATGTCCACATTACTCCACTTTTTCTTTTTATCCGACCAAAGTCAAAACTCGGGGTTACGCCCCAACTTGTGTTTACACTTTGAAAATTTACCATTTCATGTCCTTTAAACTCTAACTTTGATTTTATTTCAAAATCATATTTATTTAGGACCTATTTGTGTAACACCTTATCCGAAATTTTTATTTCATAAAAATGTTCCCCTTTAAGTAAAATTACCATTTTACCCACTTGTTTCCAAACTCTTTTACTCCATTTACACAAGTGTTAATTTTCCCCAAAACACAATTGAGTTATTCTCATTAAATTTTAAGTGTTTTACACCTTAACACCCTTTTAAACCTTGGAGTCATATTTTTCTTAATTGAAAATATCTTTATTCCATAATTTCCTTTTCAATTTCATAAGTGTTGATCCTCTACAACATTATCAAGTCGTACACACTAGCTTTCTCAAGTGTACCCATTAACACTTATTCAACACCTATATTAACTATTCCCCAAGTCACATATTTCTTTAGTTTCTTCTTCATTCAAGAAATTCATTTACCCATTAACACTTATTCAACACCTTTATTAACTATTCCCCAAACTCATCAAATATCATTTTTTCAAAAAAAATCTTCATTTTTACAGGAAACTTTAGAACATTATTTCTCCAACATTTAACAAGACAAACCATCATTTCCAAACATCCTATTTCATAAAATATTTAACATCAATCTTTCTAGAAAAACACTATTTTCACAAAATACCAACTTTTGATATTTTAAAACCTTGAAATATTTGCTCATTCTTTATTTTCAACAAAATAATATTTTTTTAATATTTTTATTTCATGAAAATGTTTATTAATTCTACACATCAATTTTATCATTCATTCAAATGCACTCTACTCATGTAATCTAATTGCAAGACAACAAATATGCAAAATAGAGTCTTAATACTAGGAGTAAGGTTTTCCCACCTCTAATGAATCTAATGGTGGTAGAAATGTTGGTGAGCAACCCCCACCTCCAAAGGTGGTTTCAAGGGGTTACCAACAACATCCTCTAAAATACTCCATCCAAGCTTCCAAGAAAGACCCACTCCAAACTCCATGAAAACCCATCTTCATCTTCTCGAAAATCCCCCAACACTTCTCCAAAATTTTCATTTCTTCTTTTACAATGCTAGAAATGGGCATTATAGTATTGAAATTGGTGGAATACCACATAAAATGGTGGAGGTTTATGGTGGGAGGAGGTGAAAAACCACCTCTCTCTCTCTCTCTCTCTCTCTCTCTCTCTCTCTCTCTCTCTCTCTCACTTCTTCCATTTCCCCCAAAAATAACCCTAAATAAACAAAATAATCCGTTATTAAACCCTTTCAAAGGCCAAAAATCCCATTTTGCCCATTCTGGGCCGATCTGAGCACAACACCTCAAAGATCCTATGGCCAAAATCGTGACAACGCATAAGGGCAAACTGGACTAACCATTTTTTATTTACGTCGTTCAAACGGCAAGCCAAGTCATTCGAATGACTTCTCCATATCGTTCGATGTTTGGTTCGCTTGACTTGCCACTATAAAGCAGTGGCATGTCGTTTTAAGACGTGCTTCTTGTGACATCCATCTCACTACTAATGACACAACGATGTAGTTATAATGATTTCTTATAGTCGTTCGAACGATCCTTACTCCATAATTTTATTTATTTATCTAGTTTGACCCTTAAGGTCTCTGATAATCATCTTTAACCCCTCTTTTGAATAATTCATATATAGTTTAATTGAATAATTGGAACAAGGTATTAGAGTTTCTTTACCATTATAGTGGGAGCCGAATATTTTTCAGGGGAGTGTCCCTTATGAAGTGACCCTATTTGGGCAGAGCTTCGTTTGGAAGAGTTTAGTTTTGTGGGCTGGACATTGAGTTTTGACTCTGCTTGTAGGAGGACATGCCTTTCTAAAAGTTAAGACTTTGCTCGGGATTTCGAACAGAACTTAAGATTTATAGATACTTGGGGTTGAAGAAAGTTAGAAAATTGAATCAATATTGGGTTTTGTTATGCATTTATCAATAAAGTGGGTACTCTATTTATATATGCCGGGCTAGGCCCATGAATCTTGTGGTTAGTGGTTTAATCAATGATGAAGTTGATGGTAAAGTACGCATGTAAGGTCGATTTGGATAGCATAGGACATGTGTATAAATGGATCCCTTTTAGGGGGACAACTGTCTTAAATGATCAACCATATGGTTGATGGCACTTTCCTACAATCATTACTGATAGATCTTGAAATGTGCAGTTCAATGGGGATTAGCCATGCGGTCGATGAAGTGAAGTCACACGATTTTGGTTATGACTTGACATTTTAGGGAATTTATATTTTGACCCCCACTTATTTATTGGCATATGTGTTTATCAAAATGATTTTGACCCTCTATTTATTGATATTTAATTCCACTCCTTTTGGACTTTCGCGATGTCGTTGATTGATAAATGTAAGCGTCTATTACAAATCGGGGTGTACGCAGTTGAAACTTAGCATTTTATCTCAAAGAAAATCTCTGGTCCCATTTGCAACTTTATGTCGCTGATGCTTCATAGCCTTAAAGAATTTTGTCATGCTTGCGACATTTCAGTGACAACGAACTTAAAGGTTCTAATTTTTGCAAATCAAAGGTATATTAAGATCTTTTATATTAAATAACCTTTTTGGATGATGGGACATGCCAACTTAAACTCTTAGATCATAAGCACGATATATGTGTTTTGTGGCCATCCCTTCCCTTGGAGAGGGTAGAGAAGGTCTCGCGCTCTTTTTCTGGGAGTGCTTCTGCATCGTCGATGTGGGGTCATATAAAGAGATGGAGTCACTAGCCTATTTTGCACAAAACAGGCAAAAGAACATGTCATCGCCTCGAGAGAGCAGCATCAAAGATAAACTGATGCTTAAGAAACCAATAGTTCAGAGGTTCAGGGGCTAAATTATGGAATAGGAAGGTGTTAGGCACCCATCCCACCCTTTCGGTCTCTCACGGGATTGTGTTACTATTTTTCCTTAATTTCTCCATGAAGTGTGTGAGCGTGTATACATAAATGGAGATCATAATCGCACAACTCATATCATGGAAAATATGGAGTGAGCTCAACCATAGGATTATTCCTAAATAATATTTACAAAATACGATGTATGCGTTTATTGAGATATTGATCATTATAATGAAATGATAATATTTGTAAGATGAAACGCAATTATGAATCACAAAGTATGATATATATGAGTAATATATAAATAAAATAAAAGGGATGAAAATGTGAAAATAGGAAAATTGAAAAATTGGACTCGAGTCCCGAGTTCTAGCTCGAGACATCTACGTAGCCTATAAAGGCATCAAAGTCCACATAGTTCGCATGCGGCATAAGGTTGGGGATTAGACCATAGATTCGAACGGGAGTTTATTATATGTGTGTGTGTAGAAAATGTATTTTTAGTTTTGAGATACTGTGATGGAAAATCCAGTTAGAATTTATAAGGGTAACCCTCTTTTTCTTTGTTTTTTTTTATAGAAAATAAAGTATGTGAAATATAACTAATAAAGGATGAGGCGTTAATGTGTATGAACTAAAGTAAAAAAACTAGATTATAATTTTTGTAACTAGATTAGAATAAAGGATGAGACCTTAAAAGATTCATTCAGTCTCATTTGATTTGAAGTGTTGACCGTGGTTAAATGGAGCGCGGGAGTGCCCAAGGGGCTCCAAATCAGTTTTTGGGGAAAAATGGATCTTTCGTCCGAACAGTTATATCGTTTCATACGTGTGGTAGACCACTGGAAAGGGATTTTAGTGCCCTTAAAATATTCATTGATCTTTCTCTCTGACGATGGAGTTGATTGGGGTCAAATCGGGGCCCAAGAGAGCTCGGTGGCCTCTAGATTAGTTTGTAGAAGTAACATTATCCCTTTGTTTGAACCATTATACGATTTCTTGCATGGGACAAACCATTTAAAATGTGATTCAAATCCCTTTGAAGATTCATTGAGCTTACGCTCTGATGATAGTGTTGACCAAAGTCAAATGGGGCCCGAGAGCGCTCGGTGGCCTCTAGATCGGTACTTGTAGTACAACTTAGAGTTTGTAGTGAATTGGGGAGGTGTTAGGGACCTAAGGAGAGGCTTAAGGGGTCATAGAATATGGTGTCTACAGATTCCCTTAATGGGTGAGCTTAGAATAAGTGAAAGCCACCGAATATATACTACATGATGTTTTGGGAAGGAGGTCGATTATGTGGACCTAAAAGGATGAGGATGCCCAGTTCAGAGGGTCGAGGCCATTTTTGATGATCAAAGGTAATGCCGGGGATGGATGATTCTATAGTCCGCGATCAATTATGAGGACTTAAAGATGAGAGCGATCTATTTTGAGGGTCGAGGTCAATTTTGAGGACCTAAGGTGGAGATACCAATTCTGAGGGTCGAGGTCAATTCTGAGGACCTTAAATGGGAGCGACCAATTTTGAAGGCCGAGGTCAAATATGGGGACCTTAAGTAGGGAGATACTAATTCCTTGGGTCAAGGTCAATTCTGAGGACCTTAAGTTGGGAGCGACCAATTCTGAGGGTCGAGATCAATTATGAGGACCTTAAGTTGGAGATAGCAATTCTAAGGGTCGAGGTCAATTCTAATGACCTTAAGTGGGGAGCGACCAATTCTGAGGGTCGAGGTAAATTCTGCGGACCTTAATTTGGAATGACCAATTCTAAGGATAGAGGTCAATTTTGAGGACCTTGAGATGGAGCGACCAATTCTAAGGATCGATGTCAATTTTGAGGACCTTAAGTGGGGGTGACCAATTTTGAGGGTCGAGGTCAGTTCTGAGAACCTTAAGTTAGAGCGACCAATTCTGAGGACCTTTAAAGCACCTTATACCTTTGGCTTACTTAAGTCTATATTGTATAAGTGTTCATCTAGTTTGGAAATAGTGACAAAATTAGTTGTCTAACCTAGAATCCAAAGAACCTCAGACTTATTCACTCTCTAATCCTCTTCAATGATCCAAAAAGGTATAAATTGAATCACACTACACACATTAGAAGTGCATACATGTGTATATATTGCTCATATTGATTGTGTGTTAAATTCCCCTTAAAATGTTATTTTAATAATTTTTTGGGAATTTTTAAACATTTTTAAAATAATGTTTTCTTTAATAAAAGTTTGTTTATAAACTTTGTGGGGTTAAAATGATATTATGCAAAATTATTTTTTTCATGAGAATGTTTGATTGGGTAGAATATCAATGCGCCAGAGACATTAGGGTGTTGCCTGTAATTAGTTTGGACGCGCGTTTGCCAGCCAACAACATGCCAAGACTTGTCAAGCTCCTGTTATCTCTTTTGTGTTTGTTTTGTGAGAGAGCAGCCTGGTGAATTGTGGATCGTTAGATCAAACGTTATCAACGGCCTGCATGTGTTTAAAGACTATCCGTGTGTTATCACTGTGGACCAATCATCTTCGTTTTAACCACCACTATCTTAGCACCCTTGGATCAAAGTCAATATAGGAAGACTGAATCTCAACCATTGATTGCTATCTTCGATCCAGAATATTCCTTGGCTCCTATTTAAACCCTCTCATTCTCAGCCTTTTAAGACTTTTGGCAGTCGTCTAAATTGAGAGAAAAAAAAAAGAGAAGAGAGAAGTGAGAGAGAAGAGAGAAAAGAAAAGAAAGAAGAGAGAGAAAGGGAAACTGAGTTAGAGAAACCCTAACCCTAAACAACTTCAAACCATATTCAAACCTTCGTAATTTCAAAACCCCAAACACAACCTTGAGTGTTTGAGAGAGAGTGGTGTTACTGGTTTGATAGTTTGTAGCTGTAACCTCTTGATCTATGATCTTGTTACCAACTTAGACATTTTGGTGAGATCTGTATTTCTTTTTTCATAGAAATCTTAGATCTACACTATTGCATGTTATATATCACTAGATCTGCATATTTGTTTCTCATTTTGTGAAAATCTTTGTTGATTTAGATCTGTAAATGTTTTATGTTTCTTGTTCTTGTAAAACTAAACTTTGACCTAGTTGGATTCTCACTTGGAGGTTTTCAATCTTGAAAATCTTTTCAAAACTGAGATTGATTAAGATCTTGACTGATTTTGAAGCAAGATATCCGTGGAATCTGGGATAGATTAAAAGGTCAAAAGGTTTCAAGTTTTGTAAGAAAGAAAGAAAAGAAAATCACAACATATAATCTTTATATGTAATTTTCTAAGGACTGTCTGTACAAACTAAGTGTGTGTGAGTTCATGCATGTGGATAGAAATCACATCACAAACACTTGACACACTACCACACTGAAAGTGTTGAGAATAAGATCAAAGATTATTGAGTCGACGCAAAGAAAGCTAAAGCAAAGTGGAAGTTATCAAATTGGAAGAACATCATCCACAATCAGATCTACAAAGAAGTTAGAAGGACACCAAGTGGGGTATATTCCTAAACTTAGAATAGGCTGAGTTGTGTGTATGTATGTTGTATTGTTTGTAACTGCTATTTGTTTTTAGTGGATTTTTTACTTTCGTGACTTAGAAGTCACCGTGGATGTTTCCTCTATTGGGAGAGATTTTACCACGTTAAAAATAGTGTGTTCTGATTATCTTCATCTCCTCATCTCATTCTATAGTGTGCTGATATTTTGAAACTTTCTTAGTTTTAAAACTGATTACAAAGTCTTGGTTATTCTCGAACATATGTTTTTGTAAACACAACTTGTTGTTTATCTATTTTATTTTCAAAAGAAAAGGGTTTCTTCAACAAACAACTCGGAGTTGCTTATACAGTTTAATCTTGTATTAAACGACATTAGTAACGTTCTTTTTCAATTGGTATCAGAGCCCTGCAAACTTTTATTTCAAAAAGGATCTTGTGTTTCTGAAATCGTTTTCTGAAAATCTTAACTATGGACGAGAAGAATGAAAGGTTTGGTAATCTTTCCAGACCTCCACTCTTTGATGGAAACAACTTTGCTTACTGGAAAGTAAGAAGGGTTGCCTTCATCCAAGGGACTTTAGGAGATGATGTCTGGGACATTATTGAAAATGGATATACTTATCCTACTAAACCAGCCACTGAAGGAAGTGATGAGAGGGTAAAGAAAATCTTAAGTGAGTTTACCCAAGATGAAAAAATACTTTCTCGTAATAACAATAAAGTCAAGAATGCCATCTTTATGTCAATTAATGAGTATTAGTTCAAGAGAATCTCATCTTGTGCCACTTCCAAGGAAGCTTGGGACACATTAATCACTGCCCATGAAGGAGACTCAAGAGTTAAAGCTGCTAAAACTCAAATGCTTACCCAGCAGTACAACTCTTTGATTATGTCTGACTCTGAGTCTTTTGATGACTTTTATATGAACCTAACTGATATAGTTACTAAGTTGCATGCTAATGGTATAACATATGATAGGAATGAGATTGTTTCTAAAATCCTAAGATCATTACCACAAAAGTTTGACAACAAGAGGTATGCTATTGAGGAGATGAGTAATCAAAACCTCACCCCTGAGTTACTCAGTAGCAAACTTAGGACCGTGGAAATGGAATTAGACTTTAAGAAACAATTAAATCAGTCTCAAAGAAAACAGCCCAACTCTAACTTGAGTTTTTCTTCTAAGATATCTAAACATGAGACTAATTTGACCAACTGTGACTCTGATGAGGAGTGTGATATAGACAAACTAGATAATCAGATTGCCTTAATGTCCAAAAAATTTAAGAAAATTGTTAAATTTAGAAACAAAGAGGCATCTAAACAAGGCAAGCCTAATTATCCAACTGTGTCTAATCCCAAACCTCATGAGAGAGGTCATGACAAACACCCTAAGGACAACAACTTCAGACCAAACAGAGACCTTAAAAAGATTGAATGTTTTAGATATGGGAAACTAGGTCACATTTCTCACGATTGCAGAGTTAATCTGAATAAAACCAACACACACAATAGAGCCAATGTCTGTAAAACTTGGGAAGATTCAAGTGACTCTGATGAAGAGGAACTTGAGTCATCAAATGTATTTGACCCTTGCATGTCTTTTTTTGTTAAGATCATTTACAATGATGATATGCCTGTGTGTGATAATGATACCTCTACTCCTGCTTTTGTGAATACTGCTTTGACTGGCCTAGATGCCTTGTTATCTGAAAATGTTGCTAGCTCTAGTTCCGTGTGTGTGAGTCAAAGAGATCTCGATAACGACGATGTAAATGGGTGCGTGAGTACTAAAACTGAATCGTTAGGGGTCACTGCACACACTTCACTTAGCGACTCAGACACAGATGACCTCCCAGATATTCATACTTTGTATGCTAAAACCCTTAAAAAAGGCACTAGACTGTAGAAGACTGTTAGAGACCTGACTAAGAAATTAGATGATCTAAGTCTTATTGTGAAGCTGAATGCTGAAGAGTACACTAACCAGTTTTTGACACATCAATCTGAAATTAAAACTTTTGATCAAAAATTGAAAGAGTTGACCAAAACTAATGAAACCCTGGAAATGAAATATAAGGGAACATTATTAGAACTGGAGGAAGCAAAAACAAAGACATCAACCGTTTTCAAAAAAATTTCTAAGTTTGAAAACAATTCAAATTGTTTCACTGACTTTGTTGTTGACTCTAAGACCAATTCTGATGATAGAACCGGTATTGGATTCTGCCCTAAGAATAAATCACAAACTAAAAATCTTGAACCTATTAAGTTTGTGTCTGGGGGCAAAAGACCAATCGAAACATGTCCAGAATTTCATTTTATTAAAAAGGAATATGATCAAAAGCAACAATAGAAAGACATTGGAGAGTCTAGTAACTCTAAGGCTGACAGTACACTTGAGACTAAATACGTCTGTCCTTTGATCAGAAAGGCTGAATCTACCTTTAAAACCATACCTATTAGGAATAAGACTTCTCAACAGAATCCTGTTAAACCCATATTTAGAAGTTTTCCTAAGGAACTACATCCCTTAAGCAATCAATATTGCTCCTACTGTGACGTTTATGGTCATTCCTTTGAAGGTTGTTATGCTAGGCATCTAAACACCCATGTGTACAACACTCCTGTTTACAAGAACTTTAACTATTCTAGGAAAAATCGTAACCATTATGTCCTTCCAAGACAACCTGACAAGAACTCTAACTACAGGAATAGAAAGACCAAAACTAAGAGTTCATTTAAGAGAAAGGCTCCCAGAAACTTTCCTAAACCAAAAGCTCAATTTTCCCACAAAAATCAGTTTGTTGCGCCAAATGTTTGTCGACAAAAAGCTGCTTCTCGAAAATTTTATCAAATGAGAGCAAACTTGCGCAAAATTAAAACTAGATCTATTTGGGTTAGAAAAGATGATCTTTTACCCCAAATGAAGTGTAACATTGTTATCACTGCCTTAAAAGCTGAACACACTTCATCTGGTTGGTATTTAGATTCAGGATGCTCCAAACATATGACAGGAGATGAAACGAAACTCTTAAACAAAACCAGATTTGATGGATGTAAAGTAGTTTTTGGCGATGGAGTTTCGTCCTAGATCATAGGTAAAGGAACCCTAAAATAAGAGGGAATGCCTGTTCTGGAAAATGTACTTTTAGTTAAAGGCCTTAAAGCCAACCTCCTAAGTATATCACAATTTTGTGACTCAAACCATACAGTTACCTTTTCAAAGAACAATTGCAAAATTCTAAATGATAAAGGTGAATGCATCATTACCGGATTTAGAACACCTGACAACTGCTATACTGTCAAGACTAGTTCTGAAACCTGTAACATTGTCAGAATGGATGACAATGAAATCTGGCATAATCGTATGGGTAACCTAGTTATGATATCCTTGGTAGATTGTCTAGTCAAGAGATAGTTAGAGGAATTCCTAAAATTAAACCTATTTCCAGTGTTGTTTGTGGTCATTGCCAGGAAGGAAAAATAGTTAAGACTTCGCATAAAAAAGTTAAAGACATTCTCATCTCTAGACCTCTAGATCTCATCCACATGGACCTTATTGGTCCCTCTAGAACTGTTAGTCTTTGTGGACACAGTTATATCCTAGTCATGGTTGATGAATTTACACGATTCACTTAGGTTGCCTTCTTGAAATATAAATCTGACACGTTTCAGACATTTTTGAAAATTTTACTAAGAATTGAAAATGGGAAGGACACACAAGTCAATCGCATTCGTAGTGATAGAGGGGGAGAGTTCATAGACACGGGAATAGTTGAATATTGTGACTACAACGGTTACAAACACGAATTCAGTTCCCCTAAGACTCCTCAGCAGAACGGTGTTGCCGAAAGGAAAAACCGAACTCTTCAAGAGATGGCGCGTGTCATGTTGCATGCCAAATCTCTACCTAAGTACTTCTGGGTAGAATCTATTAGAACTTTATGTCATATCATTAATCGGGTTTACCTTAGGAAAAATACTAAACAAACCTCTTATGAGTTGTGGTACGGTAAGAAGCCTAATCTGAAATACCTAAGAAATTTCGGAAGTCGGTGTTACGTCTGTAAAGACAGAGAACATTAGTCCAAATTCGAGACGCGTGGAGATAAAGCCATCTTTTTAGGTTACTCTCCAAACAGTCGTGCATATCGTATATACAATCTGCGTACTAAGACCCTTATGGAGTCGATAAATGTAATTGTAAGCGACACTATTGTCGAAAATAGGATATCTGAATCACCTATTGTGGTTGAATCTGAAAATGATTTCAAAAATGATTCACCAGAAATAGATGACTCATTACCTATTGAGAGTCCAGAAGTACCTGGCTAGGTCTCTAAAGATCATACCATTAACAACGTGGTCGGTAATCCTAATGAGCCAGTCCGTACTAGATCCCAGTTAAGAAATTATGCTAATTACGCATGTTTTGTCTCCCTTGTGGAACCAAAAAATGTTAATGAAGCATTGAATGACGCACACTGGATTTCTGCTATGCGGGAAGAACTTTTACAATTTGTCATTCACGATGTCTGGTATCTTGTACCGCGGCCTCAAAACAAAAATGTTATTGGCACACGTTGGATCTTTAAGAACAAATCTGACGAAAATGGGGTAATCCTTAGAAACAAAGCTAGACTTGTTGCTCAAGGTTACTCTCAAATAGAAGGGATAGATTTTAGCGAGACATTTGCCCCAGTCACTCGTCTTGAATCTGTTCGACTTCTTTTCGCCATAGCGTGTCACTTAAAATTTACACTTTATCAAATGGATGTCAAGTCTGCCTTCCTCAATGGAATTCTGTCCGAAGAGACGTATGTAGAACAACCCAAAGGGTTCATTGACCCAAAATACCCAGACCACGTCTTTCGTCTAAAAAAGGCTTTGTATGGCTTAAAACAAGCTCCTAGAGCTTGGTATGAACGCCTTTCCAACTTTTTGTTGGATAATGGTTTTACGAGAGGAGGAAATGACCAGACCCTCTTTGTCAAACATTTTGACAAAAACATTATTATAGCCCAAGTCTATGTTGACGACATCATCTTTGGGCCTACTTCAACATCTGAAGTTAAATCCTTTTCTGCTATTATGCATAAGGAGTTTCACATGTCCCTTATGGGGGAGCTACAGCTTTTCTTAGGATTTCAAGTAAAACAGAATTCTGATGGATTATTTGTCTCTCAAACTAAGTATGCCTTAGACCTTGTTAAGAAATTTGGTTTATATAATGCTAAAGTTGCCAAAACGCCAATGAGTACTACTGTTAAATTATGTAAAGATGAAAATGGAAAGTCAGTTGATTCCACACTTTATCGTAGTATGATTGGTAGTCTACTCTATCTAACTGCCTCACGACCAAATATAATGTATGCTGTATGTCTGTGTGCACGTTACCAGAATAACCCTAAAGAGAGCCATTTATCTTGTGTAAAACGTATAATAAAGTACATAAAAGGCACTCTTAATCTTGGACTTAGGTACACTAATGATACCTGCAGCACCATCATAGGGTATACTGATGCTGATTGGGCCGGTTGTACCGATGACAATAAGAGTACATCAGGTGCCTGTTATTATATCGGGAATAATTTAGTAGGTTGGAGTAGCAAAAAACAGAATTGCACATCTTTATCTACGGCTGAGTCCGAATATATAGCAGCAGGAAGTTGCTGTGCTCAATTGTTATGGATAAAACAAATGTTAAGCGACTATGGGATTAAAAAAGATCAGTTACAATTGTATTATGACAATCAAAGCGCCATTAACATATCTAAAAACCCGGTTCAACACTCGCGAACTAAGCATATTAAAATAAGACATCACTTTATACGCGAACTTGTTGAGACTAAGGAGTTAGAAATCCATTACCTACCTACTGATTTGCAACTTGCAGACATGTTCACTAAACCTCTGGACTATAACAGATTTCTGTATTTGCGTAATTCTATAGGTATGGTATGTGCTGATTAATCTCTTAAGACCATAATTTTTTACCCTTTGTCCATTTGAGACAAAATGGGGGAGAAATTTGAGTCTTACGGGTTCAATGTTTTGTTCACATTACATCTAAACTACTTGATCTTAGTGCATATTTGCAGGAACCTCTTCTACTGTTTATCCACCATTTCTCTCTAGTGTACAAATTTGTAAATAGTTGAGTTATGTAATTTTTGACTTTCTAGGAAATGGGTAGATAGTATCTTTTGCATAGGACTAGGTTTTATTTTTTTTGGTTCCCTAAGAGTTTAAGCTAACTCAAAGGAGATTTTGTCTCATATTTCCAAAGGGGGAGATTGAAGCACATTATACCTTTGAATTACTTCAGTCTATATTGTATAAGTGTTCATCTAGTTTGGAAATAGTGACAAAATTAGTTGTCTAACCTAGAATCCAAAGAACCTCAGACTTATTCACTCTCTAATCCTCTTCAATGATCCAAAAAGGTATAAATTGAATCACACTACACACATTAGAAGTGCATACATGTGTATATATTTCTCATATTGATTGTGTGTTAAATTCCCCTTAAAATGTTGTTTTAATAATTTTTTGGGAATTTTTAAACATTTTTAAAATAATGTTTTCTTTAATAAAAGTTTGTTTATAAACTTTGTGGGGTTAAAATGATATTATGCAAAATTATTTTTTTCATGAGAATGTTTGATTGGGTAGAATATCAATGCACCAGAGACATTAGGGTGTTTCCTGTAATTAGTTTGGACGCGCGTTTGCCAGCCAATAACATGCCAAGACTTGTCAAGATCCTGTTATCTCTTTTGTGTTTGTTTTGTGAGAGAGCAGCCTGGTGAATTGTGGATCGTTAGATCAAACGTTATCAACGGCCTGCATGTGTTTAAAGACTATCCGTGTGTTATCACTGTGGACCAATCATCTTCGTTTTAACCACCGCTATCTTAGCACCCTTGGATCAAAGTCAATATAGGAAGACTGAATCTCAACCATTGATTGCTATCTTCGATCCAGAACATTCCTTGGCTCCTTTTTAAACCCTCTCATTCTCAGCCTTTTAAGACTTTTGGCAGTCGTCTAAATTGAGAGAAAAAAAAGAAGAAGAGAGAAGAGAGAAAAGAAAAGAAAGAAGAGAGAGAAAGGGAAACTGAGTTAGAGAAACCCTAACCCTAAACAACTTCAAACCATATTCAAACCTTCGTAATTTCAAAACCCCAAACACAACCTTGAGTGTTTGAGAGAGAGTGGTGTTACTAGTTTGATAGTTTGTAGCTGTAACCTCTTGATCTGTGATCTTGTTACCAACTTAGACATTTTGGTGAGATCTGTATTTCTTTTTTCATAGAAATCTTAGATCTACACTATTGCATGTTATATATCACTAGATCTGCATATTTGTTTCTCGTTTTGTGAAAATCTTTGTTGATTTAGATCTGTAAATGTTTTATGTTTCTTGTTCTTGTAAAACTAAACTTTGACCTAGTTGGATTCTCACTTGGAGGTTTTCAATCTCGAAAATCTTTTCAAAACTGAGATTGATTAAGATCTTGACTGATTTTGAAGCAAGATATCCGTGGAATCTGGGATAGATTAAAAGGTCAAAAGGTTTCAAGTTTTGTAAGAAAGAAAGAAAAGAAAATCACAGCATATAGTCTTTATATGTAATTTTCTAAGGACTGTCTGTACAAACTAAGTGTGTGTGAGTTCATGCATGTGGATAGAAATCACATCACAAACACTTGACACACTACCACACTGAAAGTGTTGAGAATAAGATCAAAGATTATTGAGTCGACGCAAAGAAAGCTAAAGCAAAGTGGAAGTTATCAAACTGGAAGAACATCATCCACAATCAGATCTACAAAGAAGTTAGAAGGACACCAAGTGGGGTATATTCCTAAACTTAGAATAGGCTGAGTTGTGTGTATGTATGTTGTATTGTTTGTAACTGCTATTTGTTTTTAGTGGATTTTTTACTTTCGTGACTTAGAAGTCACCGTGGATGTTTCCTCTATTGGGAGAGGTTTTACCACGTTAAAAATAGTGTGTTCTGATTATCTTCATCTCCTCATCTCATTCTATAGTGTGCTGATATTTTGAAACTTTCTTAGTTTTAAAACTGATTACAAAGTCTTGGTTATTATCGAACATAAGTTTTTGTAAACACAACTTGTTGTTTATCTATTTTATTTTCAAAAGAAAAGGGTTTCTTCAACAAACAACTCGGAGTTGCTTATACAGTTTAATCTTTTATTAAATGGCATTAGTAACGTTCTTTTTCAACCTTAAGTGGGAGCGACCAATTCTGAGGGTCGAGGTTTTGAGGAGCTTAAGTGGGAGAGACCAATTCTGAGGGTCGAGGTCAATTATGAAGACCTTGAGATGGAGCAACCAATTCTGAGGGTCGAGTTCAATTTCGAGGACTTTAAGTAGGGAGCGATCAATTTTGAGGGCCCACATCAATTCTGAGGACCTTAAGTGGAAAGTGATCAATTCTGAGTGTCAAGGTTGATTCTAAGGACCTTAAGTGGGGGAATATTGAGTTTTATAGACTTTATTGGGGAATAGACATTTATTTGGGGATTTTTTCCTTTTAGAGAGAAGATATCTTTGCTTGGGGAGCTGAAATTGTTATGGTGGATCTTTTAGGAGAAAGTTTAGTCTAGAAATTCCGCTGGGGAATGTGTTTCTCTGAGACGCTGCAGAGAAGAAATATTTGATTGGCTTTTAGCTTCACCGGGGAAGTTGGATTTGGATGTTCCACTGGGGAAACAGTGGATGACTTGAGATTTTTGTAATTCCACTAGGGAATATTTTTAGAAAGAGTTCGAGAACTTGAGGAGACACTTGATTTTTGCTAAAGATGAAGTTCTTGGGTATTCGCTAATGGATGTGCTATTTTTTTGGGATTTTAATGTTGGGACTAAAAGGTGGTTTTAATCCGGCTGGGGATTTAGGATTTTGAAAAATGATTTTCTTGGCAAAGAAATGTTCCAAACTCATTTGTAAATTTTAGGACTTTCCTGGAAAATGTTTAGAATTTTCTGGCGTTTTTTGTACAAAAATTTAGGGGGGTGCTGGCTGACAGGTGCTGAGAGTTGCCAAATGGTAGTGGCACGGTCTTTTGGACTGCCTAGGGAAGGGTTAGGGACAGTTCCAATCGGCGGATGTCAGGGGACTGCCGATTGGCATGCCCCTTATACTTCTATAAAAAAAGGAGAGTTCTTCTCATTTTATACAGCTTCTAGCTTTCTCCTTTCCTTCTTCTTTCTTCAGGGATTTGTTCCTGCGTCCATTCTCCCTTTGTGTTTAGAAAATGGTGGATTTTTCAAGTGGTGAGGTACACATGGAGTGACTAGGAGTTAATAAATGGGCGCACTTTGAGTGGCGGTCCAGGGTGCCTTTAGTGTTGGGAAACGAGAATACCTGTGATCTGTTGGAGCCTGTCGCCAATGAGCAGAATCTTATGCACGAGCCTTCGCACCATCGGTCGTCTAGGGTGAGGAACCCTGATGGTTATGTAAGTACCGCATGACTCTTGGTATTCCTTCTCATAATTTTCTTTTTCGTTTTCTTTGTTTTTTTGATTTTTGACAAGAGGTTTTTCTTTTTTTAGACTGACATCGCTGCATCGAGTTTTCATTCCCGAGGGATGACGGGATTTAGAGACATATGGGAGAACCTTCCTCCAATGGTGTGTTGGGTGGTTTCTTCAGCTAGTTTTGGTAGTGTGGCATCTGCGTTGGATGAGACGCCACGTTCTACGACGATTTTATGCACTCTAGGGAGAGGTGGGGGGATACTACCCACACCATTCATTTGAGTTTTAGGGAGATGACCGTGACTCCCATCGATGTACAACAGATTCTGGGTTAAGCCTATGAGGGGAACTAAATAGAGGTGTATCGCACAGTGAGGGTGATGTCGATGGCAGTGGAGGCGGCATTGGGTGATGTTGGTCTGAGTGTTTCTGGAGACTCGATCCGTATTTTTGCTTTGCGAGAATTTTTTTAGGCCAGAAGATCTATGATACTGATGGGCTCTAGGTTTGTTAGATGGCTCGTTTATTCATTCTTTTGCTTATGGTAGGATTTCTGGTGGCGTTGAGCGGCGACGTCGTCCATTTCTTGTTTTCGCCGTAGTTAAGGGTATTTTAAAATATCCCTCTCTTTGATTGGGGAATCCCAACTTTGGAGAACATTTGTTCATCTTTAGATGCTTTTAGACAGTTCTTCCACTGTACTTTTACTAGAGCCTCATATCTTTTGGAGGTATTTTCCTTTTTGCATTTTTCTTCATACATTTTATTTCGTTTTTGATTCCTTGATGGCTTTCTTCTAATTAATGGCGCCTGTCCTTTTGCAGACGTGGTGTTATGAGTTGATTAGGTTTAATGCCCATTTGGTTGGTTTAAAGATGAGTTAGTGGGGGCCTTCTGCTCAATGTACTGGTGGCAGAAGTCCAACCGATAGTCGAGGCGATCCCTTTCCTTGGCGACCGTGCGTCATGTCTTAAATGACCTAACAAGCGATCGGGTTGCCCCTTATTTTTCTCTTTTTTTTTCATTTTTTTTTCTGTTTATTCAATTATTGACTTCATCTTGGTAAAATGTAGGTGACCTTTTACCCGTGGGGGACGACCATCCATCACACGGGGGTAATCAAGATGCACGCGCAGATGCACCATCAGCTGGCTCACGAGTTTGGCTACTCTTGGTATCTGGGGGAGAGAGTAGTCATGTATATTATGGAGGACGAGGTGGAGATCACACCATATATGCCTCGAGATATATTAGGCAGGTGTAGGAGATGTCGGAGGCCTCCCGGGTAGCGGCAATGATCGATGAGCCCTATTCCATGTATACGGACACAGTGGCGGCATATGACTACTTTCACTCTGTGACGAGATGAATGATGATGTCATGTATTTTTAATGTGGTAAATATTCCTCCATCTCTTATAGCTTCAGGAATGGGTACTAGTCGACCAGTGGGGTCTGCCCACAATGCGAGTGGTGCGTGGACATCAGTAGCTGCGACGATGTTAGAGGTTCCATTTCTTCGGATTGCTCCTCCCTTCTACTACATCAGACGACCTAGGGAGGATCGATGAGTATGTTTCATCTACCCAATACGATGGACCTGGAGGTGCTGGGGTTGACTGAGTATGTCCTTCATCCAGAGGTATATCCTTGTCCTTTGTTCTTTGCTTTTTTCTTTTCAGATCTCTCTCTTTGCCTCAGACTAATTAATTTAGTCTTTTCTTATTTTTCTTGCAGCACGTTCGAGTGTTGACAACCTGGCTGAGAGGAATCCGAGACTGGGTGGATTCTATGACAGCTCATATTCGAGAGTCGATCCCGATTCTTTTCTGGTTTGTGGCATTTGCTTTGTTTGAGGAGGGGTTTGGATCGGGTAGCGGAGGCTCCTCAGCTTGTCTCCAGGGAAAGCGCGTGCATCGCTGGGATGGGGGATCATATATATATATATATATATATATATATATATATATATATATATATATATATATATATATATATATATATATATATATATATATATATATAGAGAGAGAGAGAGAGAGAGAGAGAGAAGAGAAAGTTGAGAGAGAGCGAGAAAGTGTTGGGGATCGGGTTGAGTCCCGTTGTTTTTTCTCTTTTCTGTTTTCTGCAAAAGAGATGTAATGACAACAATATATATATGCAACGAATGGAGTTTTATTAATTTATGTTTTCTTTTAATGGCTTAATCTACATGCACTTTTACGTTGTTTGCTGAGACCGTAAAAGGATTAGAATTATTTAAAAAAAAGAGGAATTTATTTTGAAACAGGATGTGTTAAATATAAGGATAGAAGAATTCTGAATTCCCTTGAGTAAATATTATTTTTATTGAATTTTTTGGCCTTGACAAAAGAGGAAACATGGAATTTTTTAAAAATGGGGGGATGCTGATTAGCATACCCCTTATCCTGCCTATCGACACGTCAATCCTGTCTAATCACCCCAAGGCTTAATTGAACACTCTTCAGCTACTTTTTCCTTGATGGGGTAGGGTTTCATATGGTTCTTACATAACCTTCGTCTTTAGCCAAGTTTTTAAAGTATAAAAGGGGGTAAGGTAGAGGGTTTTTTTTCACCCATCCACATTTTCCTTCCCTTGTTTATTTCTTGCTTTGTGTATTTTTTCTTTCAAAATGACTCTTCCCATAAGTGCTGAATTCCCCTCTTACCTCGAGAATTTAGACTCTATGTGCTCATATAATGTAGACTATGACACCTTCAACCTGCGTCGAGTTTCTTTATGGCGTAGCCGGCCCATCGACTAAAACATACTGATGGCGATGGTATAATTTTGGTACCTCGAGGATCATGTCTTTCACTTTGGCTTGTACGTAGTCAGTCCTACTTACGAGGAGTTTTCTACTATGCTGGGCATAAATCCCAATTTGGTGATGGCCATGCCTGAATTCTCTCTGTTGCCTAGAGCTTTGTTGGCGAAATTTCTTCGTATTTCACCCTTGGTGGCTCGGTCATTGGTTATTAGACGTATGATCTCCCTTCCATCTTTGCTGTATTCCATGCATTTGCAAGATGTCAATGATGCGGGATACGTCGGAGCCATCGCCCTTGTCTTAACTTCGATGCTACTGGTGACTGGAGACCTACTGGTGGAACCTCAAATAGATGCCATTACTACATGGATGTCATATCGCCATAATTTTTTGGCGATGATATTGGCAAAACCCCCCTGAATGGTCTAGATGCTTAGCGGGAAGGATATTTTCACTTTCTGAGAGGCAGCCCCATTATGTTGTTCATGTGGTTGTCTTAGAGATTTCGCTTGGTGGTCCCCCTGAATATCTCTTGGATGCTGTGCTGAATTTCTTCACCCACTATTTCATCAGTTTTTGTCCGAACATTGAGAACTGGGTAAACTAGTTTATAAAGCACGGGGCTCGATGTCTGTGCTGGTCATTACCCTGGCGGGGGGAATTATAGTCCCTTCTTGAACTGTGGGAATACCAGTATGTTCGATTGGTTAGCCTCCAATAAACTTCTTTCTACTTTCCATGGAAGCTCCTGCGTCAATTTGGATGGGAACAAATCGTGCCTTCCTGTATTTTGGATTTTTTTCTATGAAGGATTTTATAGAAGGCACGAGCATGCGGTTGGGCTCTTTGTGGGAGAGTCGTCGGCCATTGACCCATCCTTCCCAATCAATTGGCGGAGTTTATCATGTTTTCGAGGACTACATGAAGTGGCTGTGGAAGAGAGTAGTGGCTAAGATGACGGTCGAAGATAACGGGCATAGATGGTTTGCCATGTTTGAAACCATGGAGGGAGGTGTAGTTACTTTCCCCAGGTTTGTCCGAGCTTATCGTTCCATGGAGAACCTTCGATACTCCGTCTAAGAAGGGGAGGTTTGGGGACCCCAAGATGTAGATGATGATGGGGTTGGTTGTTCTGGCAGTTGCGGGTAGGGTCTTTTATAAAGCCAGCATCTTTTGTGAAGCTTTTGTGTGTTTTGGTTATGTATTCGGTGGATGGGAAGAAGGTTTTATAGGAGTAGCTTGGGTTTTTTATTTGTTTTTAGGTTAATAAGGTTGGCGAGGGTAGTTGTTTGACTCCCTACGTAGATATTTCGTGTAATCGTATCGAAATTCTTATTAATGGAATAAAAAAGTATTTTAATTATATTATTATGCCTCTTGATGAGTTTTACATCTAAATTATCTATACCAATCCCTAAGGCATAAATATCCTTTTGTTCATGTAAATGATGAAATGAACTCTTATTCTCGGTGATAAGAAACAAATAGCATTTTGTGAAAAAGAAGGGGGTCGTGCTCAAATAAAGAGTATGAGCTGCCTACGTACATCTGGGGGTTTTGAATTTTTTTTAGATTCATTTTTGAAAGAAAAATGGATTTTAGAAGATCAGGCCCCACTTAGTTCCGAGTAGAGGGAAATGAAGAATACGTTTTTTTAGAATAGAAGAGAGATGAGAGGAGTTGTAGCGCATTGAGATTTTGGACTAAGGGTAGAATTTCTTGAGATGGTCCAGGTTGACTTGACGGGCTATCTCTTCTCCATCAAGGTTAGTGAGCATAGCGGTGCCACCACATATGATCTTGTTGACAATGTAGGGGCCACTCCAATTGGGCTTGAATTTCCCTCTAGGATCTTAGATGGGTTCTATGATTTCTTTAAGGGTTAAATCCCCTTCTCGAACACCACGTTCCTTGACACTCTTATTGAATGATCGTGATATTTGGCGATGGTACCCTTGTATATGATATAGAGCTTTTAGTCTCCTTTCGTCCAAGAGTGACAACTCGATAAGAAAGGTTATGATGCCTGTTGATACTAAATTTAGTTAACTGGCGTGGACCAATCATATGAAGACACGTGCCAATCTACGTAGCAAATACAAATACTTTCAACGAATAGCATACTTTCACCGAGCTACTCAGACGTTTCGAGCTACTTAAGCGCACCGAGCAACTTAGGCGGTCCGAGCTACTTAGCGTGGAGAGCATCCAATCAAGAAAACCAAAAGGCGACTATGCATTAAATGCGCATTATTATTATACAGATGTATATGTCTACTAGATAACAGCGCATTACCTTTTCGAATGTATAGCCTCAAGGCTATAAATACATTGTAACCTCGTCATAAGATGGGGACTTTGGATCTCTGGAATAACCCATAATCGAGATTCAAGGCAGACAATCAGCAATACAACAACAGTGGACGTAGGCCATTTTGATAGCCGAACCACTTTAAAAATTCATTGTCTTATTTCTTTATTCATAATTATATGTGATTAATTAATTAGATTACGTCTAGTTTTTTACATCAACAGATTGGCGCCGTCTGTGAGAATGATTATACTTAGCATTTTTCACCAAATAACTTATCATCTATGGCTGAGATTCCGGAATCCAGTAATCGAAACACTGGGGTCCCTACAAACCCCTCTACTCCACCAAATATTCAAGATCTGGCTGGCATAATGGCTAATTTATCCCAAAAGCAAACGACCATGAAAGAAACCATGCGTCAACTTATACAAACTGTTCGAGATGGAGTGCCGAGTCAATCAGGACAACGAAGTGTTCAGAGAAATACCCATCTGCCATCTTTAAGAACTAGAAGAACGCTATTCTCGGAGGTCTCTCAATCTAGACGTACTGGCTCATATCGTACAGAGAGGTATAATGATCCTTCGTATCAACCTGGCCGGACTTCATCAGTACGAGCTACAGATTCTCAACGGAATGTCATTCTAACTCCAAAATGGACGAGTGCTCTGGAAATATTGAGTAGAGTCTCCCCTTTTGATCGATTGGGCCCTAGGAGGAATAGAAACCCTCCTAGGATTGCGTCGAGGAGCTCTCAACGACCATCCGAACTAAGGGAAGGTTCTGCCCAATCGCGCCCGACAGCCCGTACTGAAAGGTCCCAAGAGGAAAACTCAGCACGATCAGTTGCTCGGACAAATAAGTCTGCGGCGGCAAACGATGCATGTAAAGGTTCTATTAAAAGGTTGGAAGACAGGTTAGGGGAAATGTCTAAGGCCAAGAACCCTTTACAAAGAAATTTTGTCCAAGGGACACCCTTCGTGCAGGCAATTGTGGATTTCCCCACGCCATCAAAATTCAAAGCTCCTATGGTGACACCTAAATATGATGGAAAAACTGATCCTATCCTTCATATAAAGCAATACCAAGCTGCTGCAGATATCTATGCTGTTCCGGATGAGATGAGAAGCAGGACATTTTCAGGAACTCTCATCGGGTCAGCCCAAATATGGTATAACAACCTTCCTCGGGGGAAGATTACGACTTTCCATCAACTGGCAGAACTTTTCCTAGGAAATTTCTGTTTTGGAGCGAAGCGAGTTCAAAAAGTCGCGCATTTACTAAACGTTAGACAGAAAACAGAAGAAAGCACTAGGGATTATATTACTCGTTTCAATAACGAGAAACTGGAAGTGATCGATTACGAGGAAAAGACAGTAATTACTTCTCTAATAAGTGGTCTGTTACCGAACAAGTTGTACTATACTTTTGCTAAAGATCTGCCTAGGACCATGGCAGAACTGATGTCAAAGGCAGCCAAAATCATGAATGCTGAGGAAACCATGGCTGTGAAGAAGAATATAGATACTAAGGAGACCAAGGTTGAGGCTAGTAAAACTGAGAAGAAGGATCAGAAGAACAATGGTGGCAGCAAGCAGTCAAAAGGCAAACAAATGCTGGAGAAGATGAGAAAATATGGAAATTATACTCCCTTGAAGGTAGATATAAATCACATTCTGGAGGAGATCAAGAACAGTGAGGAGCTAACTTGGTCAGAGAAAATAAAGGCAGACCCTGACAAAAGGGACAAGTCCAAATATTTATAGTTCCATAAAGACCATGGCCATACGACCAAACGTTGCATAGCTCTCCAGAATGAAATTGAAGCACTCATCAGGAGAGGAAAATTGACTAAGTATGTTGATCGCCAAAATAGTTGAAAGACCAGTGATAGAGGAAGGCAAAGATCTAAATCTCCTCGTAGACCAAAAGATGACAAGAAGAGAGATCACAAAGATGATCCAGATGATCCCGATCTCCCCAAAAGTCCATGGCAGCCTGAGCGTGAGGTATTTTCAATCCATTTTGGATCATTTGAATGTAATGTCATTACAGGTGGAGATGTAGGAGGTGGAGATCTTACTGTGGAGAGGAAAGATTACCTCAATGAGGCCCAAGCTTTCTTTTACACACAACGCATAAATTTGGCTTAAGACGATCGCCCGAGGAAGGTGAATAGGGATAAATTCGTCATCAGTTTTTCTAAAAACGACTTGGAAGGTGTACTATATCCTCATGACGACCCATTGGTGATCAAGATGAGAATGAAGGAGGTGGTGATTTCACGGGTACTGGTGGATAATGGTAGTTCTGCAGATATAATGTTCTACCCATGCTTTGAAAGTTTGAATTTGAAGTTAGCCCAGCTGGAGCCATATCATAGTCCCCTCCTTGATTTTACTGGCGGAAAGATTTTTCCACTTGGGACGATCAAGTTGGACATGCGTATTGGTACATGGCCTGCTTGCCAAATAGAAAGAGTACGCTTTTTCGTAATGGATAAAAATGTCCAATCAGCCTATAACATCATCATGGAGAGGGTAGGTCTGAAGAAGTTCGAGGCCGTACCATCTACTGTGCATCAATGTTTAAAGTTCCCAACCAATTTTGGAGTGGGAGTTGTGAAAGGTGACCATAAAGTAGCTCGGGAATGCTACTATTCATCTACTGAATATGAAGAATGAGAAGAATCCAGAAAGAAGACTACTACATATCAAGTGGATGAAACAGAAGATGTAGAGATTGAAACATTAGACCCTAGAGATGAGTCTCAGCTCGTGAAGGGACAGGTCATGGAAGCTACCAAAAATTTCATTCTGGAAGATGAACACCCAGAACGAACAACCTAAATTGGTGCGCCATTGGATGTATCGATAAAATAGGAACTGGTAGGATTTCTAAGGTGCATAAAATAGACTTTTGCATGGAGTCATGAAGACATGCCAGGGATAGACCCGAGTTTCCCGTGCCACGAGATCAACGTTAACAAGGAAGTCAAGCCAGTGAAGCAACGAAGAAGGGTGTTTATCCCTGAAAAGAACCAAGCTATACAGGAAGAAGTAGAGAAGCTACAAAAAGCCTTTTTTATTGAGGACATCAAGTATCCTGATTGGCTAGCAAATGTGGTGATGGTAAAGAAGAAAAATAATAAGTGGAGGATGTGTGTGGACTTCACTAATCTTAATAAAGCCTGCCCAAAGGATAATTTTCCTCTGCCCCGAACCGATCAGCTGGTGGATGCTACATCGGGGTATGAATTGTTGAGTTTCATGGATGCTTACTCTGGTTACAACCTGATTAAAATGAAACCTGAGGACGGGGAAAGTACCTCTTTTATCACCCCAAGGGGGACTTATTGCTATAATGTTATGCCTTTCGAACTTAAAAATGCGAGTGCAACATATTAGCGGCTGATGAATAAGGTGTTTGTAGAGCAAATCAGTCATAATATGGAGGTTTATGTTGACGATATGCTGACGAAAAGCAAGAAAACTGCTGATCATGTAGTTGACCTAGGTCAGACTTTTGATCAACTAGAGAAATATCAAATGAAGTTGAATCCCACCAAATGCATAATCGGAGTACGGGAAGGTATGTTTCTCGGATATATTATTAACCAACGAGGTATCGAGGCGAATCCTGAAGAGATCAAGGCCCTACTGGAGCTACGATCTCCAGCTGCAAAAAAAGAGGTGCAAAGTCTCACAGGGCGAGTTGCAGCACTTAATAGATTTGTGTCATGAGCAATAGACATATGCCTCCCATTCTTCAAAACACTTCAAATTTTTTTTGAGTGGAATGATGAATGCGAGGAGGCCTTTCAAAAGTTAAAGAAATATCTGGGGACACCTCCATTGTTATCTAGACCAGTGATGGGAGAAATGCTATACTTGTATTTGGCGATTTTAGATAACGCGGTTAGCTCAGCATTAATAAGAGTGGAGGACGGAGTGCAAAAACTAGTCTATTACACCAGCAAGGCCTTCCGAGGAGAAGAGATCAGATATCCAAGACTAGAAAAGTTAACACTAACACTAATTGAAGCAAGCAAAAGGATGAGGCCATACTTCCAAGCCCATACTATAGTAGTGTATACTGATATGCCATTAAGACAAGCTCTGCATAAACCGGAGAAATCGGGAAGATTGATATACTGGGCAGTAGAACTTGGTGAATATGACATAGTTTATGAGCCTAAGTCATCACTTAAGGGGCAGGCAGTAGCGGATTTTATTGCAGAGTTTACTCACACTGATGCATCCGAAGAGTAGGAGTTTGATACAGACCAACCTATGAATGTTACGGGATCATCGAAGATAACACCCGACCAACTTCCATCCCTTGATAAGCAAGAGAATAATCAACGAGCAGAGAGAAGTGTTGGGGGAAGACAAAATGAAGTATCAAATATTCCACCGAGGAACTCTGTCTGACCAAGAGTTTAATAATGAAGTACCTGTATGGAATTTATATGTGGATGGCTCTTCGTGTGCCACAGGCAGTGGAGCAGGAATAGTTTTAAATAGTCCTGATGGAATTGATATGAAGTATGCTCTACATTTTCAATTTAAGGATTCCAATATTGAAGCTGAATATGAAGCTATGATCGTGGGTCTAAGTCTAGCCAAAACCATGAAGGCGGAGCAGGTCGTTGTATTCAGTGATTCAGAATTAATCATAAATCAAATCCTCGAGTTGTATGCAGTGAAGGGAGAACTAATGGTCAAGTATCATGCAAAATCTATGGAGGTTATCTCGACTTTTGTCACAGTTCATTTGATCAGAATACTGAGATTGAAGAATGCAAGAGCCGACTCCCTAGCTCGGCTGGCATCAGCAACACGCACCGAGCTATGAAGAATAATCCCAATAGAAATCCTAGTAGATCGGAGTGTAGACGAAGATTTGATGATGAACTTCATTTCCCTCGACTTGGGACCATCCTGGATGGATCCCATCAGGGCCTATATCGAAGAGGGGGCTATGCCAACTGATAAACTCGCAACTAAGCAACTGAAGTTTAAAGTTGCTCGTTACGTATTGACGATTGGCATTTTGTATATAAGAGGCGTTATAGTAGGACTACAGAGATGTGTCCATCCCTTCAAAGTTAAAGACTTGATTGAAGAGGTTCATGAAGGATCTTACGGAGCTCATGTAGCAGGTCGGATACTTTTGCAGAGAATAACAGCACAGGGGTATTACTGGCCAACGATGAGAGCTGACTGCGCAGCTTATGCTAAGAAATGAGATAAATGCCAACGTTTCTCTTCCATTCGAAGAATTCTCCAAGCATTGTTAACACCCATTACGTCCCCTTAGCCATTCGCCATGTGGGGGATAGACTTGGTCCGGCCACTTCCAATGACCAAAGGGAGATTCAAATACCTTGTAGTTGCTGTGGATTATTTTACCAAATGGGTGGAAGCTGAACCTCTCATTGATATGACGTACAACAAGGTCTATCAGTTTATTTGAAAGAGTATTATTTGCAGATATGGTCTCCCACACGCATTCATTACTGACCATGGAACACAATTTGACAATGAGGAATTCGCTGCATATTGTCACCAATCCAATGTACAGAAAATCCACTCTGTGCCAGGCCATCCCCAGAGTAACGGGAAAACTGAAGTGACAAATAGAAACCTAATGAATGGTCTAAAAAAATGGTTGGCTGACGCAAAGGGAAACTGGATAACCAAGCTACACTCTGTGTTGTGGGCTTATCGCACTACACCTCGAATAGCAAGTAGGGAGTCTTCGTACATGTTGACATTCGGGAATGAGGCTGTCATACCTGCTGAATTGGGTCTACCCACACATAGGGTGCTTAATTTCAATTCTCCTATAAGCGACTTGATGAGACGTTTAGACCTGGATATGCTCGAAGACGTTAGGGAAGAAGCAACAATCAGGAATGCAGCATACCAATAACGAACAACCTTATTTTACAACAAAAGGGTGAAGAAGTGCGATTTGAAAGAAGGGGATTATGTGCTGAAGAAGGTGATCCAAAAGCATAACAAACTGGAGGCCAACTGGCATGAACCTTACAGAGTAACTGAAGTTGTTCGTCCTGGGACATATAGAATTGAAACTTTGGAGGGAGAAGAATTCAAGAACGCATGGAATACAGAGCATCTACGCAAGTATTATCAGTAATTAAAATCCATATGTAATACATTTCTCTCAATATGAATAAAGTCATGTTTCGCCCATATTTCCTCTTTTGTTGATTTTTCTTTGGAATATTAGTGCTACACACTACACAAACACAAATTCAGATCAGCAACCACCAAACTCGGTTGGTCGGCAATTCAGTAACCATCAACTTCGATTGGTCGGCAATTCAATAACCACCAACTCCGGTTGGTCGAAAGTTTAATAACCATCAACTCCGGTTGGTTGGTAAATAAAAATCATATAGTGCAAAAGCCTGTTTGATCACGGGTGATCTCAAGGGCCTCCCCAAACTAGGCAAGAAGATGGGTGACCTCCCGAGACATCCACTGTCTAGGAAACAAGGTAATCCTGACAAGATTACTACAACTAAGCAGGAACATGGGATGAAAATCATTCCATTGCTTAGGCCCAAAGAGTGACAAGTCACTATAATTAGACAACAAATGGGACAAGTTCCATTGTCTAAAAATGAAACAGGACATTTTGTCCTTCTCTCTCTCTCTCTCTATATATATATATATATATATATATATATATATATATATATATATATATATATATATATATATATTCACCAACGAATAACAAAGACATTATACAAAATATTTCCAAGGAAATGAAATTGTAAAAGAAACTAAATCTTTTTTTATTAAAACCAAGCAGATTACATACGATATGTAATTTGATTCATTACATACAAATGTCCTATTCTATGGGTTTCTTTCCCTCTGCTTTTGAAATAGGTTCCACCCCATCTGGAGGATCATCTAATGCATAAGGAGAGTTTATAAAGTTCATATCTCGCACCATTTTGACATTAATTATGGATGGTCGATCAAGCAAGTGCTCTAGATGAGATATCTCAAAATTCGAATGAAGACTATAATCATCGAGATACTTGGAGATCAAAATTCGAGGAATGGCAAGGGCTGGAATCCAGCTAAGGTCAAGTTTGAAGGGAGGAACAGGTAAATCAAGAACTCCAGGTTCATAATAATCCCATGAGAAATGACCTTGCTCCAGTTTCAGAACACATAAGGCATTCAACCATCCCTGCTTATATCCTTTGTTGCCCGACTGCTGCAAACGAGCGTCAAGATGATACAGAGCTTCATTATACCCAACCATCCAAAACTCCCTAGGCTGCTTGTGAAATTGATAGGTCAATCTATTAAGATGCTCGTGGAGATTTTTTTACCAAAATATCCTTAGTTTCCAATACTGAATTTTGGTTGGAGAGTTGGTCGGTGATAACTTGCATTTTCTGAGACATTTCGACCAGGGCTTGAGTTTTGGCTTTTATCTGAGTGGCTTGATTTACTAAAGTCTGTTCAGTCCTCGTCTCTTCAACACTTTTTCGAACAACTTTACCTCTACCCCTTTAGGAGGATGTTGGTTTAACTCGTTTCAAAATCTCCAGCTCTTCTCTCAAGGCAACAATTTCAACCTCTAAAAAGGAATAACCCTCATCGTTGACTGGAATCAAGGCTCCCGAGGAAGAAGAGGCAACAATTTTAAGTCATTTTAGCTCATCCTGTAGCGTAACATTTTCTTCTTCCAACAGCTTGGCAATGTGCCTATGCTCTTCGACCTCACCACTTAGAACATTTTCTCTTCTCTTATGAGCAGAGATATACCTATCATAACCCCGATCAACACTCAGTTGTTGGCACTTTTGCTCGTAACCCTCATGTAGGAGTTTGATGGATTCTTTGTATTGCTGTTGAAGTTCCTCGATCGTTCCTTGAAGATCTTCAATCATTTCATAATAAGCCACATTGTTGGCTACAACATGATCAAGTAGTCACTTCAAATACTGGTAAGCATCAATTGCTCATTCAGAGGCATCTGATCCGAGGATGTCAATTATTTGGGCCTCAGTAAAGTCTGCATGACTAGCTTTGAAATAATCATTGCATTTCTTCATCAACTCTGTATCATTAGCTAATAAGAGTTCCATCCTGGCCACAAACTAGCAAAGAGAATAAAAAAACAAAATCAACAATGATGCGAACAGAGCAAGTAAGAGAAAAATTAAGATGAACAACAAAAGTTCATTTTTTATTCATCACGACAAATGAAAATACATTTCAGGGTTACATCCAAGAAATAACGCAATAAAAAACCTGAATAACTTTACACCTTCTCCTTATTTCCTACAACATCTTCAAACGATTTGGATGAAGGGTTTGGTTGCTCGGCAGATGTGCTAAATTATTGGACTTGCTCGGAGGGTTGAATAATAGCAACAATAATGACTTGCTCTCCTATCATCATAGAAGACTCATCTGATGCAGCTTCATCTTCATCTTCTTTTTCTTCTTCTCTAGGAGAGGGAGGAGGGCCATGAGTATGCTCCTAGAACAACTCAAAATTTTTAGCAACCTTCAATTTCTTCAAAGCTGCTATCCATCCATCCCTAAAGTACTTAACACTGGCATACTCCATCTGAGAAGATATAACGGCCAGGCCCTTGTTCCAACCCTTGTCCCAACCAGCACTAAAATATTGCTTAACAATAACTTTCCTTTTTGCACTCTCCGAGGAAGTCTTTTCCCTAAGGAGCTGTTCGACAGATTTCAGTTTTTCTTCTACCTCTTCCTTACGTCGTTTAGCATCTTGAAGCTTGGCGACATCTTCCTCGGTAGATTTAAGCTTGACCTCAAGCTCCTTTTTACGTTGTTCAGCATCCTTTAATTTCTTCTCCAACTCTTTGGAGGCCGTCATAGCTTGATCTCGATTTATTTCAACAGACTGGAATTGTTTCTCCCATGCATTTTTGTCTTCCTCGTACTTCTGACGAGATTCCTTCAAAGATTGAGTTAATCCAGCAAAAGCTTCTTCTATTCCACCCGAGGAAGTGGAAGCCATGATGGCTTCATCTTTCTTTAAAATACTATTAAAACACGCCATGAGCTGAAAAAAGAAAGAACTTTAATTCAATATATGAATATAGTACTAGAGGATAAAGGACTCAGGCTAACAATACTTACTGACGTAATGTGTTGAGCAACTAAAGTAATAATTCTCTCATGAGAAAAGGTGTCTTCAATACTTTGGAATTTTGGGACAGTCCAAGATCTGATTACGCCCATAGTAGAGCTCGGAGGAATAAAAGTTGGAATATTACCCTCAACATTTGAAGGTTGAGAAATAGAGTCAACAGGTCACTCAGTAGGACCTCTTTTCAATCTCCTCAGAGGATCACTTTCAATTAAAGCTATTGTCTCTCCTTGTGAAATGGCAACAGTTTCAATCAGAGGTGCTACCTCTTTTGGAGGCAAAGGGGGCTTCTTTCCAGTTTCCTTAACAGCATTAGATAAGTGTACATCTACATTCTTTGTCCCCTCATCTGGGTCATCCTATTTGTTCTTCTTTGCCCCTTCAGTGGAAAAGGCAGACTTGTTAAAAAATGCAGGAGCTTTCCTCTTCCTCATCATATCAGTAATAGGAGTACTTAAATCAGAAGAAGATTTTTCCACAATGGTTTCAAAAGTTGGTATCCGATCAAGATCAACCATTATAGGACGAGCAATGAAATAAGAAGGGGAGCTTCTGTATCTCAATAAATATGAAGTGGACACGATCTCTCCATTGATCGACTGATGCAAGCTCCAAATAAGTTTTAAATTTTTTATGTTAACGCAAATCTCTTTTGGGGGCTTCCTTTTACTATCAACTGTAACAAACAAAATTAATGTCAGTGAGGCATTTCATCGAATACAAAGAAAACAAGATTTCAAAAATAAAAACAACCTATCTCATTTCCATAAAGAGGACATCTGGGATCTTGGTACACATCATTTCCATTTAATAAGGGGTTTTGCCAATTTTTCATCACAACCCCATGATCAAAGTAGTCCCTATTGGCGTCGGGAATATTGACAACTAAAGCTCTATTCGAAAACCTAGTTTTTAAATAAAAAGTAGTGTCTCTTTCCATCTATAACAATACATAATTTCTGGAATTCCCAAATGAGTTCCATGAATTAACTACCCTCTATGTATTTGGAGCTACTCTTGCAGGTACAATATCGAAATATTGGCAAAAACTCCAAACACATGGGATTTGGCGGGAAAGAAAAGCCACACTCAGCTACAAAACGAGTTGGGAACCAGTGTCCCTCCGCCAAAGAAAATAAATCAAAAGGACAAGAAGGTTCTTCCAAAATAACCCACGAAGGGATTAAAAAATCAAACCGAAATTTATCCAACGATTCAACAAGATAAACCATGGTGAATAAAGTAAATAAAGAAGAAGGAAGAAAATCTTACAGAAGAAAGAGAGATCGGTTGACAATAAATGATGGAAAGAACGAAGGCACAAGATAGAGAGAAAATGAAGAGTTCAGAAATACAGATTTGAAAATTAGATGACGATAGGATTTCTGTTGCACTTAAATACTTTACCTCGAAAATTGAGAAAAATAATGATTACAAGGGAAGACGTTTGCGTTTCCGGCGGCTAAAAGAGGAAAAATGCACAAATATCGAGGTGATCGTGAAAAATTCAAAATATTTACGAAGTTTGATATTATGCGCTCAAAAGGAATTATATACAATGAAAATTTTACTAATCTCTGAAGACCAGTAATTCGAGCAACTTTCAAACGAAATGTTCCACACTCTTCTTCAATCTTAACTATGAAACATTGGGGGCTTCTGTTGATACCAAATTTAGTTAACTGACGTGGACCAATCATATGAAGACACGTGTCAATATACGTAGAAAATACAAATACTTTCAACAAATAGCATACTTTCACCGAGCTACACAGACATTCCGAGCCACTTAAGCTCACCGAGCAACTTAGGCAATCCGAGCTACTTAGCGTGCAAAGCATCCAATCAAGAAAACCAAAAGGCGACTACGCATTAAATGCGCATTATTATTGTACATATGTATATGTCTACTAAATAACAGCGCATTACCTTTTCGAATGTATAGCCTCAAGGCTATAAATACATTGTAACCTCGTCATAAGATGGGGACTTTGGATCTCTGGAATAACCCATAATTGAGATTCAAGGTAGACAATCAACAATACAACAACAGTGGAAGTAGGCCATTTTGATAGCCGAACCACTTTAAAAATTCATTGTCTTATTTCTTTATTCATAATTATATGTGATTAATTAATTAGATTACGTCTAGTTTTTTACATCAATAATGCCAATCTTCCTCGCTAACTTTACTTTCAAGCATGATGCGTAATGAAGGTATTTCTAGCTCGACGAATATGACTAATTCCATACCGTATACTAGAGAGTAAGGGGTAGCCCCAATAGATGCTCGACATGAACTGCGGTAGCCCCATAGGGCGTAAGGGATCCGATTGGCCCAATCTATGCAACTCTCGATCATCTTTTGGTGGCTTCAACTTCACCATTGGTTTGAGGTCAGTAGGGAAAGTTTTTGTGTCTTTGGATCCCATACTCGTCTACCAAATCTATGATTTCTACCTCTAAATGTAACCCGTTGTGTGACACCAGCTCGTGCGGGATTCCATATCAGCAGATGATATTTTCTCGGATGAACTTGACCACCTTTTTGGCATTCAGCGCTGCGTATGACTCGACTTTGACCCATTTGGGGAAGTAATCAATGACCACCAAGATGAACTCATGCTCGTTTGAGGCTTTGGGTGTAATTTTCCCTATGATATCAATGCCCCATATGGAAAGTGGCTAGGGAGAGGTCATGTTGTATAATTCCCATGAAGGCAAGTGCTGGAGATTGGAAAACTGTTGGCATTTAAGGCATGTACGAACATAGGCGATGTAATCCAAAACTATGGTAGTCCATTAGTAACCCTATCGAATAATTTTCTTGGCAAGCATATGTCCATTCTTGTGGGGTCTGTATTCCCCGTTGTGGATCTTCTGTATTATTTCTTCAATGTCATCCCCTGCAATGCTGTGTAAGTGGGTTCCATAGAAGTTTCTCCAAAACAGTGATTTATCACAAACAATATACTCGGTAAAATGGTAGCAGTGGTTGGTTTAGCTTGCTTTTGGACTAGGAATGTTACGACCCGACCCGAATATATGTATTACCCTTTAGTCAACCCGGCCCGAATCGAACATTAGGCGTGAAGTGCAATGAAACAACCTATGTAATGCTACCAGTCTAGTTTTATTTTGATTAATGTTTCACTTGTTTAGCATGTGATTCCAGTGTCAAAATAAACTATGTGTGGGACCACGAGGAACAACCCAAAGTCCAAGTGAACAGAGCCACTAACGTAAGATAAATAAAGTAGTTACCTGTAAAATACTCTCGAGATAAGAAACTGCTACCAACCTGCCGTAACAAATCGAGGGTGTGAGTCGATGCCTAAGAGATTCAACATGTTATAACTACGTATACATGAAACTTTCTTATATATATATATATATATATATACACACACACATCAATATACATACCTTATTACTTGAAATCATTTTTTGCAAAGACGTTACATATTCAGTTTAATTCATTTTAATCTCATAAAAGAACTTCTTGTCAATGCTTAACATTCATTCTGTGACTTAATTCACATAGATGAATACTTAAACAACTAAACTTGTTTAATAGGAAATCACACCTTTTATCAAAATTGCTCTTTTTACACGACTAGCCCATTTTAGTATTTTCATTGAAACACCCATTCAACGCACGCGACCACCACGTTGGAAAATACTTATTTGACTTTTGGAATATATCCACAAACACATCCTCATGTCAATTACGGGTTAAAACCCTAATGTTTCTTAACTCACCCATTAACCATTATACATAACACTTTTCATTCACCTTAGGGACATTATTCACTTTGCATATTACTAGTCCACTTAACCCATAACCAGAACACTTATTAATCCATTCAAATTAGGTTGTACTCACATATTTCATCACAAAATCCATTTCTTGATATGTTCCATATTCCATAACCGTTTTCTCGAAATCATTCAAATTAACCACATACTTTAATGGGCTCCACACCACCGGCTATATGCAACATATGCTCTGGCCAGTGATTTAGGGCTTTCCACCCAAGGGCTCCGGCCCCTTCTTGCTTATTTCCTCGTTACATCCGAGACCTTCTTAATGTGTTTAACATTTTACACATGTTCACATTATCCCATTTCATTACCTTACCCGACCATAGCCAAAACCCAGACTTAACCGTCCATTTTTCCATTAACACTTTGAATATTATTTCCTTTCTCCTTTAAGTCCTTTTTTCACACACGTGATTTATACTAAAATCATCCACACCTTTGAACTTAATTCAATTTCACCCATACTAGTGTAAGACGTTCTTTGGCATTTTTAGTCCATAAAAATGTTTCACTTTAAGTAAATTACCAATTTACCACCTTTTTTTCCCCAAACTTACACTTTAATCCTTTAACAAGTATTATTTCTCAAAATGGTTATTAAGTTTCCAACTTAATATTTAAAACACCTTTAGCCATTTTAACACTTGTTAGATACCACACTATTATCCAACTGTCACACTTGACTTTTACGCTTTAAATATTCAAAATAACACTTTTATAGAATAACTCCCATTTTTCACACATTCTTTAAAGACCCAAATTCCCATTGTCCTATTTTATGTATAGACCCCATCAAAACTTCCTTAAACTTGCTCATATATATATATATATATATATATATATATATTATCAAGATGCGACAAGTTCATATGCCTGAGAAAGTGGGCTTTAATTTTCTAAAATCCTTTTACATGGTTTAAGCATACATCTATTCTAGAATTTTTATCACTTACAACAAACATGCCTTGTCCTTTTATTCTAAACAAGGATAATAATTCCTTACATTTTTATTCCATAAAACATCCATTATTAGTTCTACTAGAAAACACATTAACATAATATTATCACACATTTTTATTCCATAAAAATGTTCATTACTCCTTTTACTAGAAAATATTTTAGAATAATGTTTTCTACATTTTTATTCCATAAATCTTTCCATTATTTTCTTTTACTAGAAAATACACTAAAATACCATGCCCATTTTCAGTTTTCCTAGGAAATAGACACAAACAATATTTTCTTACATTTTACTACCATAAAAATCTCTATTTTCAGGTTGACTAGGAAATATAATATTATGTCATGATAATCATACTCTTATTGTTCAATAACCATAAGACTATAGTATACCCCAAAAGAGTCTCAAATGCAAAGAGTAGAGTATCCCACCTAAATGACTCCAAAGTGGTGGTGGTGATGAAGATGGATGACTCCACCTCCTTCAAAGGTAGCCTTAAAGGGAGTCATAAAAGCTCCACCAATCAATCCTCCATAGGAGCTCCAACACACTCAAATAAAAGCTCCATCAAAACCTCCTTCAAATATCTCCAATAACCCATCAATAAGCCCTCCATAAACAACATAAATATTTCGTAGCTCAGGCCTTGATCAGTGTGGGAAAATAGATATTTTTGGTGTGGGTTTACTGTTATTCCTAGGAAATCATATATATACTTAGAGCAATGATGGGAGTGTTGGAGAGGAATTTATTGTGTCCTACTGCAACCCACACTCCTCCCTTATAATAATCTACTAGCTCTTTGTGGCTTAAAAGGGAAGGTCCATATCCCAAATGTTTTGCATATTTGATGGGAGTTTATTCTATCTTTGACAACACATATAATCCAGCGGTGGGTGTATCGACAACATATGTGGCAGATGGGCTATATTATTCTAAGTTCTAATCCTCCTGTACGCAAATATGCAAAGACCACCAGCTAATAACGTTTCCCCCCCACTTTCGTCTAGCAGCCTGACTTGAAAACACTGGGAAAAGATTAAGGTGATGATATCACACAAGGGGAATTGACATTTTAGACGTCGTTTGAACAGTAAAGCCCCTAGTTCGAACAACATTATTGGTCGTTTGAACGAGGCGGTCTCTCATTTGAGCGGTCGTGTGTCGTTTGAAGACAACACAAATGGGGTTGGTTTCTTCCCTTTTACAGGCCATATGGAAGTAACATTTTGAGAGATTGGGGTTTATACCTTAATTTCCTTTCTGATTTTGTTTTATATTTGGCTTAGCACGGTTCTAAAATCTTAAAAAATAGTTACTTAGTTTGTAACCTAAAATCTTATAATCCTCACATAAGGCCATCATATAATTCCAAAATTCAGTAATTTTCTTCAACTCTAATTTATCTGTCATATGATATGATCCATATCTGTTATATAATTAATTTATCGGGGGGGGGGGGGGGGTGTATTACAAGGAAGGGGGACATCATTATTCCTTAGGGCATGTTGACCGTAGAGGCTAAGTTTCAAGGGCATCAGCTAAGATATTTTAGGCTTGAGGAAAGTAGTGGAAGTTACTATCTTAGAATTAAGAGGCCAGTTCTTTTTGGTGGGCATGGAAGGGTAAGTGTTTCTCTTCCTTGACTTTCCATCTTTTGAGGATCTAACATATGATGATGGTTGAATCCCTATATACATTTAAGCATCAGATTCCTTTTTTGAGAGTGACCTTGAGGCCTACTATGCATGCATAGTATTCGGTCAAGTTATTGGTGCAAGGAAAATCTAGCTTGATGGGAATGGGAGTGTGAGAGTCATCAGGGGCGATCCAGAGTATCCCAATGACATATCCTTTCTTGTTGGCAGCGTGTCAAAGAACATTTTCCATCGAAGGTTTTCTTGGGGGGTGCAAAGGATATATTCATCTGAGAATTCGGTGACCTAAACTGCATCTTCTTTCGTAGGGTGGTCAACATGGTAATCAGATATAACTCTTCCTTTCATGGCTTTCTGCGTGACATACACAATATCAAATTCGGCTAACAACATCAACCATCGGTCCATTTGGCTGGACAACACAGGTTTCTTAAGAAGGTATTTGATAGGATCCATTTGGGTCACAAGTTTGATGGGAAAGGTGATCATGTAGTGCCGTAATTTTTGGGTAACCCCGACAAGGGTGGCACATGATTTCTCTAAGGCAGTGTATTTGACTTTTTATCCGATCAACTTGCGACTAACGTAGTAGATGGATATCTCCTTACAGGATTCTTCAAGGTATTAAGCCAACAAATCCCCAGCTGCGGTGTTTGTTACGGTCAAGTATAGGAGTAGGGGGAGATCAGACTGCGGTGGCATGAGCACCATAGGTCAGGTTAGATATTTCTTGATCCGGTCAATGGCTTACTAATAAGCTTCATTCCAAACCTTAGTGGAATCCTTCTGGAGGAGTTTGAAGATGGGTTCATAAATAGAAGTTAACTGGCTGACATACTATAATTTTCCAAGGAATCCCTGGACTTCCTTCTCTATTCAGGGTGGTGGCATTTTGAGTATGTCTTTTAGTTTGGCAGGATCCAGTTTAATTCCCTTTTTACTAACCATGAATCCCAGGATCTTTCCTTTGGTAATGCCAAAAACACATTTCTGTGGGTTAAGTCTCATCTGGAATCACTGTAGTCGCTCGAAGAACTTTCGGAAAGCGGGAATATGACCATCCCTAATCTTAAACTTAATGATCATATCATCTACGTAGACATCAACTTCTTTGTGTATTAGATCATGCAAGATGGTTGTGGCAGACCTCTGGTAGGTACCCCTTGTGTTTTTTAGACCAAATGGCATGATGGTGTAATAGAAAGTTCCCAAAAGGGTGATGGATGTGATTTTCTCTTGATGATCCAGGTGCATCGTTATCTGATTGTGTCCGATAAAACTATCAACAAATGATTTGAGAGTGTGACTAGATGTATTGTTTAGAATCATATCGATATTGGGTAGTGGGTAATCATCCTTTGGAGAGGCCCTGTTTAAATATCGGTATTCAATGCACATACGAACCTTTCTTCTTGATTTTGGCATGGGTATGATGTTAGCTAGACATGTTGGATATAAGATCACCCGGATGAAGCCTACCTTTAACTATTTGACCACTTCTTCTTTAACCTTGAGTGACCATTCAGTGCAGAGCTTTTACAATTTCTGTTTGATAGATTTACATTATAGGAGTATTGGAATCTGATGCTGAGCTATCTCGGGATCAATGTCGATCATGTCATCGTAGGACCATACAAAGACATCCACAAATTCCTTCAACGGTTCTTTGAGTTTCACACGCTCTTGCTCATGAAGGGTGGACCCTATCCTAATCTCGCGTAGTTGGCTACTAGAATCGAGATTAATTATAACAGTTTCATCTTCATTAATTTGAACGTGGTTATTTTGTTTGTTATTAATATTATTAAGATCAGTTAAGAATTGTTCATTTATAAAATCATCATCTTCAAGAATTTGATTAGAATCAAGATAATTAATATAAGGCACAACAGGATACTCAAAATATTTATTTATTTCATTATTGGGTAATACAATGTTAAAAACCTCATTAAAGGACGCCTTGATTACATTGTGATCATAACGGGGAGGAATAACAAAAGAAGATGAAATGGGATAAACATTTGAGTTGGGTTGCATTTCAGCGGGTGGAACTGGTATAGCATGCCAGTTGAGGAGAGGTGCATCAACAGGTTGATCAGGTGGGATGGATCCGATTATTTAGCGCTTGAGTGGATCATACAGAGTGTCATCCCTAGTGTCTAAAAGTTGAACGAATCCTCAAAGTCGCTTCCCTCAAAATCTTCGATTGCAGCTATAGTTTTCTGAACGAACGGTTGCACATGATGGTGGGAATTTTTAGCCCATGAGTAATTATATTGGAAGAGGATCTTCATTCCTGGATTTATCTTCTTTTTCACATGATCATACCATGGTACGTGATAGTCATAAAAGGGTAAATCTTCACCCTCTTTGATGAATCTTCCATTCAAGGAATGCCCTGAGACTATCTTAGTACTTTCTAGCCTTCTCTTCAACTAAGGTTGGCGGAGCATTATAAGTTCCTCTATTGATGTTTGATAAATTAGGACACAAGTAAGAAAGGCCTTATTCAATAATATGGTCTTTAGTATTCCTAATTGCCATCGTCCCAACCCCAGTTTAGGCATGAAGTGCATGTTTTTGAACATCTGTATCATATTAACATTGTTGTGAGGGACATGTTCTAGATAAACTTGGTCTTTGAGATCATCCCCTGCTGGGAGTGGAAGTGGTTCGACTTGAAAACTTAACAGAAGCATATAATTTTCCCCATGTTGTATCTCTAGTACCATATTACTAGTGCTTGCATTCTCAATATTATCATCGTCGCCCAAGATGGTGATGACCTGCCCATTAGCGAAAAACTTTAGTTTTTGATGGAGGGAGGAAGATGCACCCTTGATACTATGGAGCCATGGTCATATAAGTAATAGGTTCATATGGATCCCATCACTTCCCGACGAGTATTGTCATAAGAATGCATTGCGGAAGAAGTTAGAGCAAGGTCACTTGCTTTTAGTCCCAAGAAGTTGAGGATTCTTACGGGGCAAACATTAATTGCTGATCCATTATCGGCAAGAAAAAGTGGGATGGTGTTTCCCATGACTTCAGCAGAGATATTAAGAGCATAGTTGTGATTTGGACCAAACTTTGAGATTTCTTCTTTGAAAAAGAAGAGCATTCAAGTAGAGATTAGAGATCCGAATAGATTCACTACTTCTTTTGGTGTAGTGCAAGGAGGAACTACGGGAACTGTGAGTGATTTAATTAAGACATTTCGGTACATCTGGGAAGACATAAAGAGTCCCTACAAAGTGATGTTAGCTCGAGTTTTCTTTAACTGACGAGGATTTTGCTCTCTTCGAGGGTCATTTTTGACGTAATAAGTTTATCAACACCTTTTCCCTTATCGATCGTTGCTGATTATGGGTTTAGAACTTGGTAATTCCCCCCGATCTAGTCACATGGTTCACAGAAGAGGGGAAAAACAAAAACCCCGTGTCTTAATCTATCTCGGGCTATTTGTCCACTTTGTTGATCTTTCCTAGAAGCTCCTCAAATGATATCATCACACATACACTGACTACTGGGATAGTTTTATCTGGGCTTATCTCTTCATCCGGACTATTGAATTCATCTCCCCATCCAATGGCAATGAAGCCATCCTTCCATGAGAAGTAAATGCACTCTATAACCTCAACGACCTCTTCGTATAGATCCTCCCACTCAACGGATAGATGTATAAGTGATGGGATCAAGCGCCCTTGTAGTTTCAAAGCATCGAGTAGCTCGAACATACTTCAAATTCCATCGGTCTGTCAGAATTAGTCTATAATGATCTGTATGAAATCATCTAAGATGGCTTCATTGGTAGGTGCCACCCAATTATCTGACCCGCGAGCCCACTTTCAAGCTTTCATGAATAGTGTGCTGAATTTTTAGCAGTCAATGGTAATTTTTTAGGGCAATTTTAGCCCAAACTCTAGGAGATGGTTTAATACCGCTGACAATTCCATATTTTTTCCTTCGGACCGAGTTTGAACGGCAATGCATACTCTTGTAAGGAGTGACGGGGCCTGATTGGAAAAACAGATAGGATGTATGAGAAAATATGGGCAAACTTTGAGGGGTTTAGGCGAATGTACAACTATGATGGGTGATTTAATGGGTATAATCTGGGTAGATGGGTCGAATTCTAGGTCTTCTTCTATGAAAAAAGCATTTGCATGATTTGGGAGTGGGTTGTGGGTAGTGTTTGGTTTAGGATTAGCCGGTGGGGCGATGATACCCCGGTCAATCAGACCTTGGATTACATTTTGAAGATGGAAACAGTGGTCAGTGGTAAGGCTGCCATTTTTATGGAAATCACAATGGCCATCTAGTTTGAAAATTTTGGAAAACGGGTTTGGTAATGGATGCTGTTCCAATGGCTTAGTAAGATTTAGGATCAAAAGGGATTGGTAGAATTTAGAGAGGGGAGAGAAAAGCTCGATATATTCTTTTCTGAATGGGTTAGGGAGGCTTTCTGGTGCCCAAGAAGTGGCAGGCTAATAGTTGTTATTGATGGTTGAAACTTTGGTATTAGAAAGCTTTTTATACTTTCTGGGAGTGAATTGCTCGGATACCTTCTTTGGATCAACTTCTATCTTGGTAAGACTTTCTTCAATATCCACTCTTGCTTCCCGAAGAGCTCGAAAATGGGGGTGATATTGTCCTCCCATCATCACTCGGACATGGCGTAATAAGTTATTCTTCACAATACTGACATGTTCCTCTTCGAAAGGCCGGTTGGTCATCGTGGCTGATTTCTCTCTCCATATTACTATGAAATTACTAACAGATTCTCCAGTGTTTTTCTTGAGAAGTTCTAAATCATGATAGGAACCTTCAAATCCTCATTATACCTATATTACGACATGAATTCATGGGCAATATCCTCCCAACTGCGAATTTTGGTCTCCTCGAGAGATAAGAACCAGCAAAGAGCGCTGTCCTTCAAAGTCTATTGGAATATTTGGGACATTATTTTCTTGGAGGCACCTAAGATGGATCAATGATTACTTCGGAGATGAACAATTTGGGCCCCACTATCCCCGAACTTCTCAATGTTAGGCATTTTGAACTTTTCTAGTAGCCTTGCTTTAAGTTTGGGAGACATGTGGGTGTAATCCACGCAGTTCCCAAAGATTCAAACTTGGTTTAACTTCCTGGTCAACAACTTAAGGTCCTCCTTGACCTTGTTTAACTCTTATTCCTTTGAATCAACAGTCACGGGTAGGTTATCCCATGGATGGGTAAGATTCGGCATAGGGAGCTGAGTTGGTGGTGGACCATTGGCAGGAGGGGCACGTGGAGCGTGCTAATATGCTTTCGGGACATAAATAGGCTCAGGTGTGGGAGGCTCGTAGTGCGTAGGAAGAGGACATTGGGATCTTAGGGAATAGGGACCCGATTTCATTGTATCTCGTGAACCTCGATTTGAAGGTTATCAATATTGGCAGTAAGTTGGGAAAAAATTGTCATCAAATTAGGCAGCACATTCGGTACTTGGTCCATGTTCTCTATCGAAAATGGGTGAAAGTTTATTCTAGAAGCAAGAGAACTGACGGAGCTTCGGGTCAGTTCTATGGAAGTCCGAAGCCAGTAGGGAGACAGGCCAAGAGTCGTGTATGCGATCGACCTGAGAAAGAAAATAATTCGAATTTATTTTTTGAAAGAGAGGAGGAAAACTTTTATTATAGGAGAAAATGTCTTTGAATTTTTTGGAAAAGGCAGGACAAAATGTTTTTGGGTATTTCGATGAAAGCATGAAAAAAAGAAAATGTTTTTTACATTTATGATAAAAGGAAGGAAAATGTTTATTGGTATTTTGATAAAAGAAGGAAATACAATGTTTTTTGGCACATTTTGTAATGAAAGAGGAAAAAACGAGAGAAGGGTCTCAGCATGATTATTATTATTATTATTATTATTATTATTATTATTATTATAATTATTATTATTATTATTATTATTATTATTATTATTATGTTTTCACTTGTAGTAGGTTTACCTAAATGCAAAAAGAAATGCCAAACGGGACCCGAGCCTGGGAAAATTAGATTTGAAAAATATATAAAACTCGGTTTGACTTGTTACCAAGCTCATGGACAGGGTCCCATTTTGAAAAAGATGAAATCGCACGAAAATTTGGGCGGCATGTCGACCCGTCATTTCGATAGAGTTTTGGGTAGTAATCGACAAACTCAATATGAGTGCCCTAGGTTTGATGCCTATATGAGGTTATGCAGTTATTGGGTTAGTAGAAACGTTACGCCCTTTGGCATGACTTCCACGATATACGTCTTGCTTTTGAGGGCAATTGGTACGTGTGGACAAGCCATTTGATATACCTGAGTCTACGTGAATTGCCTCACTATATACCTCGTAGGGATAGTACATGTGAAAGATAATTCGATATACTCGACGTATGTGAACGAGTTCCTTGTGATATACTTCCCGTCATGACTTCGGTCAAGCGGTACGATACGGGGGGAATCGTTCGATATACGTCTAAGGTAATTGGCCAATGGAAGGTGAGAGACATATTGTTAGGCTAACTATAACCTGCCACACCAACACCCATCACAAAGTGACCCCCTAGTACAGGACAAAATTTTGGTCAGTATCCATGCTCTTTGGTGATGTAGTGTGCAAAATACATGATTCTTGATTAGTATATTATGAAGAGAGTATTTTATTTATCATGATGAGCACTATACTAATAGGAGAAAATGTACAGGTATCATAAAAAGTAAATTCAGCATGGAGCATGAAGATTACACTAAGCATGGATATATTAGAGTGAGTGATGTGTGAGTATCTATAAGTGAGTGTGTGGTAGTGAACCTAAGCATGGATCAACTACAAGTGGTGTGTGATAAGTGTTAGTGAACATGTATATATACAAGTGTGATAAGTGGAGGTGTGTGCTAGTCACACCTAAGCATGGATATTCGAAGTGGTGTGTGGAAAATGTGGATATAAGTGATCTACGTGTAAGTAGTATGAAGTGTACATAGAGAGTATCTACAATTGTGTGAGTGAGGAGTAAGTGAGATGTGGTATAAACATGAGGTAGATATATGCAAGGAATAATAGAGGAGAAAAAATATACATGTAGGTTCATACGCACACACGCAAAAAATGATAACACCCATGCAAACAGAGTCTAGCCCTTTTATGATAAGTTCTTCCCGAGCAAAGTCGCCACTGTGGCCATCGCTTCCCTTGGAGATGGTAGAGAAGGTCTCGCACTCTTTTTATAGGAGCGCTTTGGCCGTTGTCGATGTTGGGTGATATAAAGAGATGGGGTCGCCAGCCTATTTTTCACAAAATAGGCAAAGGAACATGTCATCGCCTCGAGACAGCAGCATCAAAGACAAACTGATGCTTACGAAACAAATACTTCAGAGGTTCGGGGGCTAAGTTACGAAATGTGAAGGTGTTAGGCACCCATCACGCCATTTCGGTCTCTCATGGGCTTGTGTTACTATTTTCCTTAATTTTTCCATGAAGTGTAAGCGCACATATACATAGATGTAAATCGTAATCGCTCGACTCATATCATGGAATCGATAGAGTGAGTGTAATACCCCGTATTTTTATGCTATATTAATTTGGGCATTTATTAAATTTAATGTGAATTAATTATTTAATAAAAATCCGGAAATTAATTATGTTATAATTATTAACGTGATGAGAGTTAGTAATTATGGGAAAATTTATTGAATATTACTAATGATCAAAGTAATATATAATAGTGGCGATATTAAATGTCACGAGTGAATAAAATGACAATTTTAGAAATTTGAGTCGGGACGCGCCCGTGTCGCGTCGAGACTAAATATTGATAAATAAAAGTAAATATTTTATAAGTTGTTCGTATGGTCGTTTTGAGTGCGCCAACGCGTCCGGAAGGGTTGAGATAGTCATAAAAGTATACCCGGGAGTTCGATTTGGATCTCGGGGTGTTTTTAGTCCTAATTAGTACCCCGAGAGGGCATTTTAGTCATTTTGTATTTTTGGGTAATTAAACCCACGAAAATTAAAGGGGTTATATAAGATGTTTAGGTTATCTCCTAGGGTTAGATAACTCAAAACACTAGAACGACCATTGGAGAGGAGAGGAGAGAGCTCTCAAGGCATTCCAAGGCTCAAAACTCACCCGTTTGCACCGCCGCCACCGCCAACGCGTAGATCGCGAGACGGGGAACGCAACCACACCAAATTCAACACCAAACAAGATTTCTGAAAATCCCAGGCAAGTGTTTATCTTGCTTATTTCGTTGATGCATCATCCATATTAGTTTAGGAGTTATTAGGATGAGATTTATGGAAGAAAAACCCAATTTGAGATGGGAAATTTTCATGTAGTGATGATTTATATGATATTCTGGAAACCCTTTGTCATGTAAAGGATTAAGAGTTTGATTAAGAAAAGAGTTCTAATAAGATACAAACACTAAAAAAAAAAAATTATTTCGGACGATCGGACCGTTGGAATTGGATGAAATTTTACAAAGAATTAGCTGAAGACGAGAGGAAGCTACAGAAAAAAATTCAGCTCGATCAGGCCGTTCAATATTTTTTAATATTTTTTTTGCTAGACAGTTTTATGTTTTAAGGACTCTTAGAGATAATAAAAATTCAATTAAAACTCCATTTTAATTCCGATTTCGAAATCGTTTGAAATTCTCATCTTTGAAAATAAAATTCAAAATCCTTTAATGTAAGGCGAAATCTATATTTTTGGGATATTTTGCATAAGAGATAATGTAAGTATATATTAAAGGGGAGAGACACGTAAGAGAGAGTTACGTTGGAACATAAATGGATATCTACTGAATTGTACATTTGGAAGAATAGAGTCCATGAGGGTTACGTAGTAAGTTTGAAAAACCCTTCGAATTAAAGTTAGAAACGAACCATTATACTTGATAAATAATAATGGAAAAATAAGGATAAATGTTGTGAATGTGGGTTATTGGATAAACCTAAATTGATATAATAAAATGGTATATTTATATGATTGTGTATGTATATATTATATACTTGTGAAAATCATGCCCGCGCTACTTGCTATCCCAAAGGTTTCCGCGCTGGGACGATCTTATCTCGTGTGCCTTATGGGGGATATTGACTCGTACCCTAGAAGATAGAAATCCTAGGTACAGGCTATCGTATCGGTAGTCACGGTCCTAAGAGACGTGAGGGTATGTACTAACCTCTTGGACTTGGAAACTATGCTTCGCCTCAATATTGTTTGTGTATGTATTTATACAGTTCGAGAGTGATTCCGAACTTGTATTCCCTTTAGTACGATTGATACGGGGATTGGATAGCAGAGTATGACCGCACCATAAAATTTTATGTGGGGTGCTGTTAGAATATATATATTATACGAGTATTTAATATATATATATATATATATATATATATATATGAACTTCTGAAATATGGGAAACTACCTACTGTGTTATGGTAAGTAAGACATGTATAATGACTCAAATTGGAAATACTTGTTTTGAAAAGTATAATATGATATTGAATTTTTTTTATGAATCAATAAAGTTAAAATGAGCGTTTTGTACTAAATGAAATTATCCTTTTTAAACCATGATGTTGTTAAATCTTAAATTTTGAGAGTCACCTAAGATAAGTTAAATCCTTGGGGAAGGATAGTGTGATATATGATGAGATAAACCATTGGGAAGGTTAGTGCGATAGGAGTGCACATTAGAAGAGAGGAGAGAATTTCTCAAGAGAGTGTCGCACTAATATGTTGTTCCATTGGCCTGTATCAATTTAAATACTTGCTAAACGAATTTTTAAATCATATACACTATCGGGCTCTGACCCGTTTCTATTCCTCTTTCTCTCTTGTATATATATGTATATATTACAGGTGCCCAGCCACAGGGGCGTCTTGTTTAGGATCCCTTGGAAGGAATGTGCTGCAGCTTAGGTGGGAGTTGCAGGCCACTTGCTTAGACGATTTCATTTACTTGATTCCACTTCTATCATTCTCCTTATTGTGCATGTGTCGCCCTTTCCACTATTTATCTGTTTTATTGGGACATTTGTATTTCAGTTATTTCTCGTACTGTTACTTTGGGATTTATTCAGCATGTATGTTTTACTTTAAGTTTTAAATGCTGGGATTGGGTTGTTAAATGTTAAATTATTGGATTGATTGTTTAATAAAATAAATAAATAAAATTGGAAAGTAATGTTTAAAAAATGGTTTTGACCCTTAGCGAAATTAAATAGGGTGTTAAATTTGGAAAAGTTATTTTTACGACAGTGATGCTAAGGATGAACCAACTGTTCACCTTGATTTTAATTTAATAAAGGAGTGATCGCCCGGTATTTAATTAGGCGGGGTGTCACAGTGAGATCATCCATAGGAATGTTCCCAAAATAATATTTATAAAATATGATGCATGCATATAATGAAACTATAATATTTGTTAGATAAAATGCAAATATGAATCACAAAGTATGATATATATGAGTAATATATAAATAAAATAAAAAGGATGAAAATGTGAAAATAGGAAAATTAGAAAATTGGACTTGAGTCTCGGGTTTGAGCCCGAGATGCTTGCGTAGCCTATAAAGTCATCAAAGTCCACGTAGTTCTCATACGACATAAGGGTTGAGTTCATCCCATAGATTCGAACCGGAGTTTATTAAATGCGTGTGTGTAGAAAATGTATTTTTAGTTTTGAGAGATTGTGATGGAAAATCCCGTTGGAATTAATAGGGGTAACCCGCTTTTTCTTTGTTTTTGATTTTTTTTTATAGAAAATAAAGTATGTGAAATATAACTAATAAAGGATGAGGAGTTAATGTGTATGAACTAAAGTAAAAAAACTAGATTATAATTTATGTAACTAATGCGAAAATAAAGAAATTTAGAGAGAGGAGAATATTTGGAACTTCTTTGGAGAATTGAGGCTTGATCTTGATCCTTGATGAGTTCCCTTGACTGTTGAACTGAATGTTGGATGAGAGAGAAGGATATTTTTCTAAATTGGTCATGAAAATGATGGAAATAAAATTTGGAAAGGAATTTCACATAAGGAAACTTTGCTGATTGCAAGAGAATGTTGGTAAGATCACTGATATGATGGATCTGAGGTGTGATTTGAGAGTGAGGTCATGACCTCCTTCTATAAGGCAGGGGGATAACAATTGACATAGTCCTAGTTCTTCCAATCTGCAGGTAACCCTAGACATACTGCCGATTGGCAGGGAAATGAACCCGCCAATCGGTAGTCTCGTGCAGATTTTTTCAGCAAAATGGTCATAGAACGTAATCCATAAATCCAAATCTTGCACAAGTAAGACCATTATAAAGGTAATTTATAGGCCTTCAAGAGTTCTTTGGGCTTCTACCTAGTTCAGGAGTTGACTTTGGATCAAACGGGGATCGAAACTGCCCATCGATTGTTGGGATGAGAGATTATCGGACAGTAACGGATCATTCGTACAAACCATAAGTCAGAATCATGCACGGGGCGGACTGTTAGAAAGGTTATGCAAGTTAATTCTATATTCCAAATAGATTCACTGGGTTTGGAGAGTTGACTTTAGTAAACAGGGCCCCGAAAGCACCCGGTGACCTTTCAGAGTAAAATGAATCAATCCCAGTTGTGAGGGATTTTGAGGATGTCTTTCAGGAGATACCAGGGTTACCACCCAGCAGGGAAATAAAGTTCGTTATTGACCTAGCACCGGGGATGAGACCGATTGCCAGAGCACCATATCGCATGGCTCCTTCGAAGATGCGAGAACTGAGAGATCAGATTCAACAGCTATTAGGAAAAGGTTTCATTCGACGGAGTACATCGCCATGGGGTGCGCCGGTGTTATTTGTAAAGAAAAGGGATGGTTCACTTCGTCTGTGTGTAGATTACAGAGAGCTGAAAAAAGTGACGATACGTAATAAGTATCCATTGTCGAGGATTGAAGACTTGTTTGATCAGTTGAGAGGGGCTGCATACTTCTCGAAGGTCGATTTGAGGTCGGGTTACCACCAATTGCGCATTCGTGAAGAGTATGTACCCAAGACTGCTTTCCTGTCACGGTACGGGTCATACGAGTTCAGAGTGATGCCGTTTGGGCTAACTAATGCGCCGAGAGTATTCATGGACCTCATAAACCGGGTATTCAGGGAGTTTTTGGATCAGTTTCTGATTGTATTCATAGACGACATTCTGATTTACTCTCGCACGGAGGAGGAACAGGCTGAAAATTTACGAATGGTTCTACAGACACTGCGGGACCATCAGTTGTACGCCAAATTTGAGAAGTGTGGATTTTGGCTTCGGGAGGTTCAGTTCCTAGGCCACGTTGTATCTAGAAAAGGCATTGCTGTTGACCCGAGTAAGGTATCGGTGGTGAGGGAGTGGGGACAGCACACGACACCGACCGAAATTCGCAGTTTCTTCGGGTTGACCGATTATTATCATCACTTCATCAAGGGGTTCTAAAAAATTACCGGACCTTTGACGAAATTGACTCGGAAGGGAGTGACCTTCGTATGGAGTGACGATTGTTAGTTAGCATTTGATGAATTAAAGGACAAGTTGACATCAGCACCCGTTCTTGCCTTGCCTAGGAGTGGAGTGGAGTACCGAGTCTATACTGATGCGTCCTTACAAGGGCTTGGGGGTGTGTTACAGCAGAAAGAGAAGGCTATAACTTATGCGTACCGAAAGCTTAAGACACATGAGAAGAATTACCGCAGCCATGACCTCGAGTTAGCAGCGGTCTTTTTTGCATTGAGGATATGGAGATATTATCTTCTAGGCGAGCAGTTCACTTTATACGGATCATAAGTCACTGCAGTATCTGTTCACTCAGAAGGATCTGAATATGAGGCAAAGGAGGTGTCTTGAATTCGTGAAGGACTACCAGTTTGATATACAGTATCATCCTGGCAAGGCTAACGTGGTGGCAGATGCGTTAAGCAGAAGACCTACTTGAGAGTTGGCAGAGATTTGGAAGGCAAAGTGGAGTGAACTTCGACACGAGGATGAGATATCTAGAGTATGCATGGAAGTTTTAGCTATCACTCTTGAGAGTGTTCTACGGGTAGTGAGGGCACAGGCCGAGGACCCATTTTATCAAGGCAAAGTACGACTGTTACTGGCCGAGGGGGCAGAGTCCTACTCCATCAGCTCAGAAGGTGGACTACGGTTTAATGGTAGGCTGATAGTACCCGAAGATGATGCTTTGAGACATGCCGTTATGACGGAGTTACACGGGTCAAAATTTTTGGTACATCCAGGTGGGGACAAAATGTACCAAGATATGCGATGATTATATTGGTGGTCAGGTATAAAACGAGATATTGCAGAATTTGTCTCAAAGTGTGCTACATGTCAGCTCGTAAAAGTGGACCATCAGAGGCCTTCAGGGATGCTACAACCACTGGATATTCCCGTGTGGAAGTGGGAGAGTATCTCGATGGATTTTATTATGGGGTTACCAACATCACAGAAGGGTCCTGATTCCATATGGGTGATAGTGGATTGGCTGACTAAGGTAGATCATTTCTTACCGGTTCGTACGGATTATGATACGATGCGGTACGCGTAGCTATTCATTTCAGAGATTGTTAAGCTGCACGAAGTTCCTATTAATATTGTGTCGGACCAAGACAAAATATTTGTGTCACATTTCTGGCAGAACTTTCAGGAGGCCATGGGCACCGACTTACGGTTGAGTACGTCGTATCATCCACAGACGGACGGTCAGACTGAAAGGGTAAACCAGATGTTAGAGGATATGCTAAGGATGTGTGTCCTAGATTTTGGTGGAGGTTGGGAGCCATACCTTCCTTTGGTGGAGTTTGCATATAATTCTTACCAATTCACTATCGGCATGGATCCATTCGAAGAACTTTACGGGAAACCTTGTCGTTCGCCCGCCTGTTGGTTAGAGGTGGGGGATAACAATCTATTGGGGCCAGAGATGATACAGGAGACTTCCTCCAAAATAGAGTTGATTCGAGGACGTATTCAAATAGCTCAGGATATGCAGAAGAGTTATGCTGACGCCGGTAGGAGACACGTGGAATTATATGTGGGCGACCAGGTATTAATTCGAGTTTCTCCTATGAAAGGGATTATGAGGTTCGGCAAGAAAGGGAAATTAGCACCGAGATATGTGGGGCCGTTTCCTATCATTGAGAGGGTGGGACCGTTAGCTTACAGATTGGGACTCACTGAACATCTTCAGCGAATACACGATGTATTCCATATGGCATCGCTAAAGAAATATAAGAGAAGTGAGAGAGCCTTCTGGCACATTCCACTGGAGGAGATCGATTTACAGCCAGATGTCTTGTATGAAGAGAGACCCGTGGCTATTCTGGATTATAGTGAGCGCAATCTACGGTCCAAGGTGGTACCCTTAGTACGAGTACAGTGGGGAAATCACAATATGGATGAGTCTACTTGGGAACGGGAGGAGGATATGAGAGAGCAATATCCCGATTTATTCATAGCAGGTATTTTCTAATTTCGAGGACGAAATTCCTTTTGTAAGGGGGGAAGTATGTAGTACCCCGTAATTCTGCATAATTAGGAAAATATGTTTTATTTAAATTACGCGAGTAGAGTAATTTAATATGATAAAATACGTTTTATTTAAATTACGTGAGTAGGGTAATTTAATATGATAAAATACGTTTTATTAAATTACGTGAGTAGAGTAATTTAATGTGATGTAATATTAATAAAGATTAATATGACGATTAAAAATTTACTGAATATGAGTAGTAAATTTTGACTGTTGATATGTACGGTCTAATGATTGTATGGACGCACCTGAGTTATCTCAACCGAGTGTCGCACGTAGAGAAAAATTTAAGATGAGATGCGAAAAATATTTTAAGATTCTCAAAAGATAATTTAGAGTCCACAGATGATTTCGAAAGGGTCTAATTAGTTAAAATAGTGTACCCAGAGGTACTAGTTAAGTGCCGGGTCATTTTCGGGCTAAACTAGGACCAATCGAGGGCGTTTTGGTCTCTTTACATTTATGGGTAAGTAGACCTACGAAATTTGAAACCCTAAATCAGATTATAAGAGTTGAGGCTAGGGTTAGAAAGAAAGAAAATACACCATAGCCATTAAAGAAGAGAGAGAGGCAAGTTCCTAAGGCAAAAGAAGGAAGGAGGGGCAATTATAAGGAGATTTCACAAAAAATTTGTTGGGAAGGAGGATTAAAGGATCAAAATCATCAACCATCAAAAACAACCACAAAATCAGACCCTACAAATCATAAGGCAAGTGGTTATTTGCAAAATAAATTGAGTCATAATACCCATATTTAAGCTTGATGAAGAACATGGTTTTTATAATATTTTTGGGAGAAAAACAATTGATTATGATCCATGATTGGTAGGGATTGCATGTAGGACGTTTTTGGATCTCCAAATATTCTGATATCATAGAAAACTAGATGATTGAACCGAACTAAAAATCTGGAATTATGATGAAAGATGTAAATAATGTATTTTTAGGGTTCTAGAATATTAGTAAGATTTTTAGTTAATTTGACCAAAATTTATAATGATTTTGTTGTTCTAAATCGTTAATAATCATCCCAGAACATGTAGGAATGATTAGAAATTGTTGGTTGCAAATATGGTGGAGTGTCATGAAAGATAGATAGATAAAAATGGTGAAACCCGCATGAAGAAGACGAACTGGGTCTGTCACTACTTGATCGATCGATCGAACCTTGAATGTCGATCGATCGAGCAGTCGATCGATCGACCATATCCCATCGATCGATCGACCCTGGCTGGACTTTAAAGAATTTTGTGAATAAATTTCTTTTAATTACCTTCGCTTAATGGTAACCTTAGTGATGATATTTTACCTATGATGAGACTTTATAACTACCAGTAGGTGTACCATTAGATTTCTTCATAAATGATTGAGTGGAAATTTTGGTGAAATGGATCGACGGGAGAACGATCGATTGATCCGTATGTTGGGATTGTGAGAATTTAATTAAGGAAAGAGTGAGATTTAATTACGGAAAAATACCAGTAGGTTATAGTTAACTTAACCACTGAATTAAGGGAGGGGTAACTAGGGCCCTTAGAGTTGCATGAACACTCGAGTAAATACAATAGTGAAATAAATTGTAATTAATGAGTACGGTGAATATACGTAAAATATATTACGTACGGACATGATTTGATAGGTCGGGCGTGCACCTACTAAATTATATAAAAGTTTGGTGTAATACCCCGTATTTTTATGCTATATTAATTTGGGGATTTATTTAATTTAATGTGAATTAAGTATTTAATAAAAATCCGAAAATTAATTATGTTATAATTATTAACGTGATGAGAGTTAGTAATTATGGAAAAATTTGTTGAATATTACTAATGAGCAAAGTAATATATAATATTGGTTCTATTAAATGTCACGAGTGAATAGAATGACAATTTTGGAAATTTAAGTCGGGACGCGCCTGTGTCGAGTCGGGAATAAATTATTGATTAATAAAAGTGAAATATTTTTAAGTTATCCGTATGGTCGTTTTGAGTGCGCCAACGTGTCCGGAAGGGTCGAGATAGTCAGAAAAGTATACCCGGGGGTTTGATTTGGGTCTCGGGGCGTTTTTAGGCCTAATTAGTACCCCGGGAGGGCATTTTAGTCATTTTGTATTTTTGGGTAATTAAACCCACGAAAATTAAAGGGGTTATATCAGATGTTTAGGTTATCTCCTAGGGTTAGATAACTCAAAACACTAGAACGACCATTGGAGAGGAGAGGAGGGAGCTCTCAATGCATTCCAAGGCTCAAAACTCAACCGTTTGCACCGCCGCCACCGCGAACGCGTAGATCGCGAGACGGGGAACGCAACCACACCAAATTCAACACCAAACCAGATTTCTGAAAAATCCCAGGCAAGTGTTTATCTTGCTTATTTCGTTGATGCATCTTTCATATTGGTTTAGGAATGATTATGATGAATTGTATGAAAGAAAAACCCAATTTGAGATAGGAAATTGCATGTAGTGATGACTTAAATGATATTCTGGAAACCTTTTGTGATGTAGAGGATTAAACCATGAAATTTTGATGTTGTATAAGAAGGAAACCTTAGAGCCGCTCAGAATAAAGGAGGCAAATTCGTGCATCCGGTCCCCCGAACCGGTTCGCATGTACCCCGAACCGGTTCGCCCCATAAACCGGTTCGCCCTTGGGTTCGCGAATGTTTGCTGGTCTGGGGTGCTTTTTCTTCCATTCAACACTTAGAATTTTTTCTTATTTTCTTTCCTTTCTTCCTTGGATTTTTCTTCAACTTCAACGGGTCATAACTCATCAACCGTAGCTCGGATTTGGGTACCGTTTCTTCCAGTGTTCTCGTTGTTCCGAGCTCTTCAACTTTCCAGTGGACTCCTCCTTCGGGATCTGGTTGCAGAATTATTAAAATTCCCTTGAACTTGCCTTCTTAGCTTTTCTTTCATTGCTTGCAGAATTACCATTCCACCAAAATGCCCTGAATGGCTGGTGGATCCTGTGGGGCTGCGGCCTGATGGAGCTTATACACTCTCCCATACTGAAGCTGTCCCTGCTGGAATGGGACTGCTGGAATGGGTGGTAATGCTGCCATCTGTGGTGGTGCTAGGAGGACGGCGGGAAACATAGGCCTCTGCGGCTCCTGTCGAGCACCCTGCTGCTGCTGCTGCGGGGCCCTGCCCCTATCAGGACAATCCTGGCATTTATGGCCAGTCTTGCCACAAACGTAACACTTCCCCGGGAAGTTCCCCCCTCTCTGTCCCTGCTGCCCTCGGCCCTGGTGGCCGTTACCATTCCTCCCCTGGCCCTGCTGAAACTGCTGTTGACCATTCTGCCCCTGCTAGCCTTGATGGCCGTTCGGACCCTGATGGCCCTGCCTGAAACCTCCCTGTTCGTGTCTAAAATTTCCTGATCTGAACCGCTTATGATCCCCCTGCTGGGAACCCTGGTCACCCTGTCTCTGCCCCTGAGTAGATTGTGCCCCACCGGCACCATTTCCTCCAGTCCTGCCCTGATGGATGGACTCTCCTAATCTCTTGCTCTCAGCCATGTGAAAGCGGTGATCCTGGAAGTGTAACAGTGCAGCGTTAACCACGTCAGAATAAGTGGCCAACGAGAGGTTCCCCAACAAATGCTGATGGATCCTCCATGTCAATCCATCGATGAACTTCTGGATCTTCTTCTCCTTTGTCGGTATTTCATCCGAAACAATATTCAGTAGATTAGTGAATTCGGCCTCATACTCGGCCACAGTCCTTCCCTCCTGTCTGAGATTCATTAGCTTCCTCCTCATTTCCGTGTGAACAGCAGACGGAAAATACTTGCGGTCGAACCGCACCCAGAACTCCTGTATCGTGAGAGTATCTCTATCCTCCACGGTGGTAATAGACTCCCACCACTGCAGTGCAGATCCCACTAGCTTGAAAGTAGCTAGTACCTACTTCTGAACGTCGGTGCACTCATACATCCTCAAGTGCCTCTGAATGTCTTTCCTCCACTGACTTGAAACCACAACATCGGAGCTACCTGCGAACTCCGGTGGGTGTGCTTTCTGAAAAGCATCACGTACGCGTTCCCAAGCAGACGGGAATGCATGTCCTGAACTGGCGCGGCTACTGGCGCCTGAGGTGGTGCCTGCTATACAACTGCTAGAGCGGCATTTACCGCTTGGGCTACAATGGCTGCAACCTCAGCGGCATTCATGGTGCCCTGTATCGGTGATGGCTGGGTCTCTGGCTGTGCATTCCTAGGAGCCCGTGGTGCACGTCGTGGAGGCATCTGAATTAAGAGTAAAGTCTATAAGTTTTGCAGTTATAAACTCAAAATAGCTGAAGAGCGACGCATACATAAAAGAATACAACAGTCCTAAAATATAGGGCTCTACATCAAAGAAAGCTCAGCGGAAACATAATAAGCCGTACAGATCCTAAAGGACACTAGAACCTGATGCTCTGATACCACCTGTGACACCCCGACTAATTAAATACCGGGTAGCTACTCTTTTATTAAATTAAATCAAAATGCCAAGTTGGTTCAGTTAATAACATCACTGTCGAAAACATTTTTGAGTAATTACTAACCACCTAGTATTTAAAAGTAAGATGTCAAATTTTAAATTAAGTCTGATTAACAAGCAGTAAGTGAGATATAAAAGAATAACATAACCATACACCATAAAGTCTCAACGAAGTAACCGACAAACATTAATGAGTCCAGAGGAAAAACTCCTCACAACAATCCCACAACTGAAATAAATAAAACTGTGTCTCCTGAATTAATTACATGCCAAAAGTCTGAATAACTGATATGAAATGTCTCTAAAAGAAATGATCGACATGCCCTACAAGTGATGGAACTGAATATGGAGTCAAAACCAAAAGAAGCGTCTACTAGCAAGGCCCTGTAACTTCCACAACAGCTACAGCTCGTCACCAGAATGGAAATACTATGCATGGTGTCCTTGTGGCTGGGCACCTAAAAGGTTTTTACAAAAAAATAGATTTGAAAGTAAACGGGCCAGATCCCGAAAGTGGAGGGTATTTTAAAAATAGCAAGTGCTTTAATGACATTTAAAACAATGAATGCAAAATACATGTTAGGACGTACACTCACATGAAATACTCACCTCTCAACTAATTGTGCACTCCTAACGTACCGTACCCATCTAAATGACATTCATATCTAACTAAACCGTTTTAAGTTCTACCCCTTTCCACTCGATTCCCATTATACATTCTAACGTTATCAATTAAATAGAGGACCTTACTTAAACTCGAATTCTCAATTATTATCAATACAATTCACTACATGTTATCCCTTTTTATTTTCTCAAGGCGTGACCATAATTATACTCACAATACCAACCTGAAAATTCTCATTATTTAAGCGTGTATTATTCACGTCATAAATATACAATACAAGCACCCCGAGACTAAGCTGCGGTGCACACATACTCTGCTATCCATCCCGGTACATCACGTACATAAGGATCACACATTCCGAATCTCTCAGGAATCGTTCTCAGATAACAATAATCACAATCAATGGAGGCGAACACAGTCACATCACATAGGTCACGCACATACCTACACTCCCACGATCAGCAGACTTATTAACTTCCCAATAAGTCCTTCTCTGACCTATGTCCTCGAGGTACCAATCTATATCCCCCCGTAGGCACACAAAGATTAGATGGTCCTAAACAAACGCAAACCTCCCGTGATAGCAAGTATGGTAGGTATGTCATACACATAAGTTATATACTAAGTATTCACACATCTTAGATGTCTCAATATTAATAAAGGTATATTCTACATCCTTATACCATTATTCCAATTTCATACATTTTAAGTCTTCCGATAATATATAATGTAGACTGTCGACACATTTCACGTCATAGTTTCTTGTACTTAAAACCTATCTCAAAGGGATTATTAAGTTTCCTATTATTCCCACATATAACATCATTATTCTTAAGGTCCTTACTTCTGCCCCAAACCTCATTTCATCAAATTATTCAAATTTACTCTTTTAACCCTAATATTATCTCACTCATCGAATTTCATTAGATTTTAGAATAATTCCTCAAATTGAATTCTAATTAAGGTCCAAATTTTATAACCATACCTACTGGTCTTCCTTAAGTCTAAGGATATTCATAAAGTCTCTAATAATAATTTTCTAAGGGTTAACATCATTAAAATTTAACTAGGGAAAATTTTACTCATTCTGGGAAGGTCGATCGATCGATCTTGAACATCGATCGATCGATGGTGGTCGATCGATCGACTGATGAATGTTGATCGATCGATTGCACCAGATAGGCTACGGACTGCTTCGTTTTGCAGTCCTCAAATCGTCCCAAAAATTCATTACAGTGCATGAAACTTCATTCTAACGTTATAATATCATCAAATAATCATCCTACAACATTGTTAACGTTCTAAAACTAATTAATCATCAACCAAAGGCCTTATTTAGATCAAAACATCCTCAAGAACCCTAGTTTTCTATTTCTTTCAAGAACAACAATAATTCTCTTCTTTAATCCATTGTTAGATCATCAAGTATTATGTTTTGGATTCATAATTCGTCCAGAATATGTCTACATGCAATTCCTAACATGGATTATAGTTTTAATCCTCAAATTCATGGGTCTATATCAATCTTCCAAGACAAAATTCAATAATTACACTAAACATGGAAGAACACATTCATTGAATCAATTGTAACTAAATCACTTGCCTTATGTTCTTCAGATTTTTGTTGTTGGTTGAAGAAGGTTGAATTTCTTTCTCTCTCTCTGCAGAATTCTCCTCTCTCTCTCTCTCTCTACAAGTTCTTCTCCAAGATGACAATGGTGGTTTAGAGGTTGCCTTAGGAACCTCTTAAAATTTCTTCCAATAACTCTCGTAGCCCATTAAGTCATTTAGTGTTGTTAGTGGGTTTAGTGGGTGAAGACTAAATAAGATTTTAACTTCTAATTTTCGTGGGTTTTAATTCCCAAAATTTTGAAATTACCAAACTACCCTTTTGGGTTGCCGGTATGGCCTAAAAATGCCCCGGGACGCAAACTAAACCCCCGGCTAGTATTTTCTGACTATTTCGACCCTTCTGGACTCGTTGGCGCACTCAAAATGACCATACGATTGATAAAAATAAAATTCACTTTTTAATTCAAATAATTACATTCCTGACGCGACTGTCACGTGCGTCCCAACTAAATTTTCCAAATTGCCGTATTTCAGCCTCGCGATAATTTCAATATTTTCAATATTCATATATTGCCATATATACATATTATAATCAAATACCAACTCACATCTCGTTAGTATTTTATCCGGATTAATTCTCAATTAATTCACATTTAATTTAATTAATCCCATAAATAAATATCGATAAAAATGCGGGGTATTACATAAAGTTAGAAACGAACCATTATACTTGATATATAATAATGGGAAAATAAGGATAAATGTTGTGAATGTGGGTTATGGGATAAACCTAAATTGATATAATAAAAGTGGTATATTTATATGATTGTGTATGCATATATTATATACTTGTGAAAACCATGCCCGCGCCACTTGCTATCCCTAAGGTTACCGCGTTGGGACAGTCTTATCTCGAATGGGCCTTCATGGGGGATATTGACTCGTACCCTAGAAGATAGAAATCCTAGGTACAGGCTATCGAATCGGTATTCACGGTCCTAAGAGACGTGAGGGTATGTACTGACCTCTTGGACTTGGAAACTATGCTTCGCCTCAATATTGTTTGTGTATGTATTTATACAGTTCGAGAGTGATTCCGAACTTGTATTCCCTTTAGTACGATTTATACGGGGATTGGATAGCAGAGTATGCCCGCACCATAATTTTTATGTGGGGTGGTGTTAGAATATATATATTATACGAGTATTTAATATATATATATATATATATATATATATATATATATATGAACTTCTGAAATTTGGGAAACTGCCTATTGTGTTATGGTAAGTAAGACATGTGAAATGACTCAAATTGGAAATACTTGTTTTGAAAAGTATAATATGATATTTAAAAACTTTATGAATCAATAAAGTTAAAATGAGCGTTTTGTAGTAAATGAAATTATCCTTTTAAACCATGATGTTGTTAAATCATAAATCTTGAGAGTCACCTAAGATAAGTTAAATACTTGGGGAAAGATAGTGTGATATATGATGAGATAAACCATTGGGAAGGTTAGTACGATAGGAGTGCACATTAGAAGAGAGGTGAGAATTTCTCAAGAGAGTGTCGCACTAATATGTTGCTGCATTGGCCTGTATCAATTTAAATACTTGCTAAACGAATTTTTAAATTATATACACTATCGGGCTCTGACCCGTTTTCATTCCTCTTTCTCTCTTATATATATATGTATATATTACAGGTGCCCAGCCACAGGGGCGTCTTGCTTAGGATCCCTTGGAAGGAACGTGTTGCAGCTTAAGTGAGAGTTGCAGGCCACTTGATTAGACGATTTCATTTACTTGATTCCACTTATATCATTCTCAGTTATTGGGGCATGTGTCGCCCTTTCCACTATTTAGCTGTTTTATTGGGACAATTGTATTTCAGTTATTTCTAGTACTGTTACTTTGGGATTTATTCAGAATGCATGTTTTACTTTAAGTTTTAAATGCTGGGATTTAGTTGTTGAATGTTTAAATTAATTGGATTATATGTTCCAGGATTATTGTGGTGTGATTCTTTAAATATTAAATTGTTGTAGATAATTAAATCTTTATTTTCAAAATAAAATTTGGAAAGAAATGTTTAAAATTGGTTTTGACACTTAGCTTAATTAAATAAGGTGTTAAATTTGGAAAAGTTATTTTTACGACAGTGATGCTAAGAATAAACCAACTGTTCACCTTGATTTTAATTTAATAAAGGAGTGTGTAAGGACATTTTTCTCATGTCCAACATGTTACATTTATGTATGTCGTACGCCGCTACATTTGGCACGTCACCTCACGATCTCACATGACGGCCTCTATCCGAATTCCGGGATCAAGCATTCAACATCTCCATTAATGTGTCCCACATCTGCCTCAACGACTTCACGTTCCACGATTTTAGGGACTTAATGCAAGTGGTACGCAAGGGAAGTCAAAACAGTGAAAAAAGGCACGATAGGAGAGTTCAAGGGCATTTTCGTAATTTTACAGCCATATTCCGGAGGTCTGGTCAATTGTAAAGTTGAAGATCTCGCCGCAACGAAGATACTGGAAGAAACGGAACCTCAATCCGAGCTACGGTGAAGGAGTTATGACCTTTTGAAGTTGGAGAAATTCCTTGAAGAATGCTGATTTTTTTTAACCCCAATCCAGAAAGGTACCCCAAACCAGAGATGTACCCCAAACCGCATGAGGTACCCCAAACCGGTTCGGGGTATCTGACGCTGCAAGAGTCCCCAAGTTTTAAAACTCTTTTGGTTTCCTTATAAAAGCCAACTTCGGGGGAGCGGTTTCATAAGACTTTGATAGACGAATTTGAGAGTCCTAATACCTCAAGTCTTCATATTTTTTGAGTCCCAAGACTCATGTTTTGATTCACACATCCTTGCTAAATATTTGTGAATCCTTTTGTAACCCAAGAACATAACTTTGAGTTTGTTCAACCCTTGTGGAGAAGCCGTCTTTCTTCTTCATTGCTGCCCTCCTGGAAAGGGAAAATTCTAGACGACAAACTTGTAGAGAAGCCGTTTCTCTTCTTCATTGCTGACCACCTGGAGTTCCTGCGGGAGATTTGAGCCGAGACATCGAAACCGATGCCTGAGGGTATTTCGTATGTCGCACTTATTTCATTGTAATCCGTGTAAGCCGTTTTTCTTACAAATTATAGTGAAATAAAAGGTTTTGCCCCTTTGGGGGATTTTTCCTGAAATTGTTTGTTTTATCCTGCATGCTATATTTTATTTGATAAATCATCTAGATGCATGTTTTAGGGTTTAGCTAAAATTTGGGATTAATTAAAATTGGATTTTATTTGAGAAGTCGCAATATTTCCGCTGTAGCTACTCTCTCAAATTGGTATCAGAGAGGGTTACACTAATTTACTGCGTGATCCTGATTTTTTGAGGATTTACTTTCTGATACAATTTGTCTACTCACGTTTTCAAATTGGTATCAGAGCCTGTTGCACTAAGTTATTGTGTTTTGATCCCGATTTTGCACAAAAATGGCTTTTGATGGTTTTGATGATCTTCGATGTCAAATTTTTGAAAAAGTTAATTGGAAAATTCACACGAACTCTTGTTTTAAATCTTCTGTTGAAAACGAATCTGAGAGGTGTCCTTGTTGTGAGGGTGTTGGTCACACGTTACATGAGTGTACCACAAATTTAAAGAAGAAATTGCATAAACTGATTTCTCATGTTTCTACCCTTAGTGATTGTGATTCGGAAGAAGAAGTTTTTTATGCTTCTAGGCGAGAGTTTCCTATCCATGTGATTAGTGATAGTGAAGGTGATGGGAGTGTGGATGAAAGTGAGGAGGAAAGTGTAGATGAGCGTGACTTGCAAACTGCTTTCAATGAACTTTATGCTGAAACTTTGAAAACAAAGAAAGAAAATTTGAAATTGAAAGCTCAATTGAAAGAGTGTGCCATAAAAAATAATGATTTTTTAGTTGAAGAACTTAGGGCACATGAGAAAATTTTGAAAGAGAAACTTGAGTACGTCGAGGGTGAGAGAGACAGTCTTAGAGGGTTGATGGAGACTATGAAAAATGAGCTTTTAGAGTTTGAGGATTCAAAACGAGTACTTGAATCTAGGATAGGTGATCTTGAGGTGAAATTGAAAGATTCAAGTAAAGTGAAATTTGATTTGGAGTCTAGGTCTGAAAAACTTGATAAGATTTTAGGCACAGTCGAGATAAAAAAGGATAGGGGTGGAATTGGTTTTGAAAAATATGTTGCACCCATTCCCACACGTGTGAGAGAGCCTTCTAGGATTGTTAAGAAAGAGGCACCTAAGTTAGTTAGGAAAGCACCCCATAGGAACATCGTGAGAGAACCTCCTAGGATCATTTGGAGAGACCCACCTAGGCAAATTCGGAGAGAGCAACCGAGAAATTTGAGGAGAGGGCCACCTTTAGGTAACACAAACCGCCCAATTTACTCTTGCACACATTGCGGTAGGCAAGGTCATCTTAGGAACTTTTGTTACAAGATTTTAAATGGACTTAGGAAGGTTAATGAAATAATAAATTCGATTCCCAAAACCCCCACACTCCGTTACACATCTATTTGGGTTAGAAAATCGGATTTAGAGGATTATGGTTTATTTGTCCACGATTCCCTTTTGCTTCCACGTGATTCACACCATGTGAAATCTTTTGGTTGATTGTGTTTTCATGTTTGTCATACACTAGTTGTGGTTTCATGATATATTTTTGCTAGTGTGATGACTTGTACTTTTTGTATAATTTTTTTGAAAAATACAAAAAGATTTTTGTTTTTTGTTTGCACCATTTATGGATGAACAACTTTGGATGACCGAGTCACAAAATCATTTCATTATGTTCATGTGACTATTTGATAGTGTTTTGAGACAATAGGTCAATTCATCCGTGTTATTTATAATGTTTGGAGTCATTAAGATGTAATTAAGTGTTACTTCCTACATGTTTGACTCATATTTCCATTATTGCACACATGCACGGATTTATTTGATTATTGTGCTTGTCTTATCACATGTTGGTTGGGTGTTTTCACTTCAATCATGTCCTTTAAAATGAACCAAGCGCGATAAAATTTTGATAAGGAAATTGTGCATATAAGAACCGTTTTGTGAGTTTGTGTGTTTTGTTTGAACGGGGAAGGGCTGCGAAAGGTTCATTTTGCCTTTGCGAATACCAAGCCACCGTTAAATTGGACCTAAAAAATGGAGGAATTTTATTATCCGAGGTCCAAAGAGGTTTAAAGAGCCCGAAAAAATTGAAAGGCAATAAAAAGAAATTCATGCCAATTATGGGCCATTTAGGTTTTTGCACCAATTCTCCAAAGTTTGAGAATTTAGTTTATTCACCTCTAAAAGAAAATATATATGAGGGAGTTTGGTTGGAGAATTTAAAACGGGTTTGCACGTCCTTGAAATTCTTGAATATGCGCTAATTAGTTTTGGACGTTATTGGTGTGAAAATCACTTTGACTTTGATTTGTTGATTTGCATAAGACGATGTCATCTAAATTCAACAATCTTTTACATCTAAGGATACTTTTGATGCTCATTCGTTAGGAGTACATATATGCATCGTGCACATATGATTGATTGAGTTGATTTACCTATCGAATGTGTTCACACCCATTCATTCCGTTTCCATGACTTAGTTGTTTGAGTCCAAATCCATGGTGTGATTTTTGTATCATATTTTTTTAAATGGTATCTATTTTTTTGTTTTGTATGAAAATTTTGAAAAATTCAAAAATAGTTTGTGAATTTTTTTTTAGCAACTCCTTGCAAGAGCACGTTTGACATTTGATTGATGCCTGGTTTTGTATACCGTGACACCCCGATTTTGCTTATTTGATTCATTCTTCTTATTTGTCTATTTGTGGACATCATAAAAAGGGGGAGAAAGAATTATCTTATTTTGGGGGAATTTGAATTTAATTTGATATTTAGGAGTGTTTTGAGATTTGACTTATGCTTATCACTTATTGGTATCTATGTTTATCTCTTTTCAAACTCGATACGTCACTTGGTATTTTTTCTTGATCTCATGTTTGTAGGTACTTCATTGATGATCTCTGAATTGCACACCCTGATGAGAAAAGATTTGAGATTCGTAAAGATTTGAAGAACAAATGATGAAGACTATTCATTTGTACCTTTTCCAGTTTTGGGTTCATGGGAGGGTAGATTTGTATAGGCAATTTCGTATTTGATAATTCGGATTTTTTATGTATGTACCGGCATAGACATAGGGGGAGATTTGTAAGGACATTTTTCTCATGTCCAACATGTTACATTTATGTATGTCGTACGCCGCTACATTTGGCACGTCACCTCACGATTTCACATGACGGCCTCTATCCGAATTCCGGGAATCAAGCATTCAACATCTCCATTAATGTGTCCCACATCTGCCTCAACGACTTCACGTTCCACGATTTTAGGGACTTAATGCAAGTGGTACGCAAGGGAAGTCAAAACAGTGAAAAAAAGGCACGATAGGAGAGTTCAAGGGCATTTTCGTAATTTTACAGCCATATTACGGAGGTCTGGTCAATTGTAAAGTTTACGAGCTCTCCGCAATGAAGATACTGGAAGAAAGGGAACCTGAATCCGAGCTACGGTGAAGGAGTTATGACCTTTTGAAGTTGGATAAATTCCTTGAAGAATGCTGATTTTTTTTAACCCCAATCCAGAAAGGTACCCCAAACCAGAGATGTACCCCAAACCGCATGAGGTACCCCAAACCGGTTCGGGGTACCTGACGCTGCAAGAGTCCCCAAGTTTTAAAACTCTTTTGGTTTCCTTATAAAAGCCAACTTCGGGGGAGCTGTTTCATAAGACTTTGATAGACGAATTTGAGAGTCCTAATACCTCAAGTCTTCATATTTTTTGAGTCCCAAGACTCATGCTTTGATTCACACATCCTTGCCAAATATTTGTGAATCCTTTTGTAACCCAAGAACATAACTTTGAGTTTGTTCAACCCTTGTGGAGAAGCCGTCTTTCTTCTTCATTGCTGTCCTCCTGGAAAGGGAAAATTCCAGCCGACAAACTTGTAGAGAAGCCGTTTCTCTTCTTCATTGCTGACCACCTGGAGTTCCTGCGAGAGATTTCAGCCAAGACATCGAAACCGATGCCTGAGGGTATTTCGTATGTCGCACTTATTTCATTGTAATCCGTGTAAGCCGTTTTCTTACAAATTATAGTGAAATAAAAGGTTTTGCCCTTTTGGGGGATTTTTCCTGAAATTTTTTGTTTCATCCTGCATGCTATATTTTATTTGATAAATCATCTAGATGCATGTTTTAGGGTTTAACTAAAATTTGGGATTAATTAAAATTGGATTTTATTTGAGAAGTCGTAATATTTCCGCTGTAGCAATTCTACAGAGTGATCGCCCAGTATTTAATTAGGCAGGGTGTCACATTTGGGTTAAGAGAATTTTACCTAAATTAATTATGTTAGGGCCGATGAGACATTCCGAACTAACATAAAGTTATTATATGTTTGGGGTCGATGTAAAATGCCGAACCAAACCTTAAACTGGTGTCGCGATGAAAGAGTCCCGAACCAGAATATGTGTATATATATATATATATATTTTTTTTTTAAATAGTTGGGGTCGATGGATCATTCCGAACCAACTCTCACTTGGGGTCGATGAATCATTCCGAACCAGGAATCCTTTATGTGTGATAAAAAGGATATGTTAGTGAGAACTGATATTAAATACATGTTTGTGTGATAAAATATATTCTATGTGCATACTCTACAGATTGAGAATAGTAGATAATGAGATGAATTGTAAATATCTTAGTAATAATTTATAGCGTGATGTAATTATTACAAGAATAAGGATAACGAGCAGTAAATAAGTTACCTACACTTATGGGTAGTATAACTAGGAGAACTAAGTATCCTCGTTAGACATGCCCTATAGATGAGAGGTGAGGAAGTTCAAGGGAGTTATGCGAATCCTTAATACGTGTAATCAATAACTCAATTGTGATAACTGCTTGCAAAATATTTTCAAATGTTTTGAGTACTAACTCTTGCTATGTAAATTTTTTTAAAACCTTTTAGGTGCCCAGCCACAGGGACACCCAGCATGATTTCATTCCAGGGATTTGGGAGCTGCAACACGTGTGGATGTTGCAGGAATTATTTAGACGCTTCCTATTTTTCAGTTCTAGTACAGGATCTCACTTTTAGTACTCTTAGTTGGGACATGTTGTCCTATATTTATTTTTACAGTTATTCTGATTCTGGATTTTGAGTTGTCTTTTATTGGCCGTGGTTTTCGGCAAGACTTTACCTGCATTCAGTTATTTCTGCAACTGTTTTATTATTACTAGATTTGTAATGTGTTGGTATGGTTTATTTGTGCTTCTTAAAGAAGATAAAATTTGGCACTAGCTTAATTTCACTTAGGTGGTTAGTAAACTAAAAAGTTTTCGGCAGTGATGCTAAGAATGAACCATTTAAGAAACCTGTTTTTAATTGAATTAAGGCTTGATCACCCAAGGTTTAATTAGGCGGTCACAACACTATGTCCACAATCAAGTGACATCTTAACGAAAGATATACGACTCCCCCAAAAGTAAAAATATTCCCCCTTAAGCTATGCATGACAAAGCAAAGCCTATGAAGCTTTTTAAACATGTGGAATATGATGGGAGTAGAATAATCACAATAAGATAACATGAAATCACGTGATAATGACATGTGAGCAAGAACATAGAACATGTAAAGAAACATGTGAGAAAATGAAAATAGCCATTTATGATAAAGTACCGAGCACTAGTCAAGACAAACACATAATAAAGTCATTAGAGATAAGAAAAGCTATAAGAAACAAGGGTGTCTAAGGTCTAACTAGAAAGTACTAACATGATAAGCAAAAACTCAACTTTCAAACTTAAACGCATCAGTCAAAGATCCAATACAAAGAATAATCATGGTCACACAAATCACTTGAACTACCTAGGGAATGCAAAGCTTAGAAAGCTGTAGCCGATAACAATCCTAGAGAACATGTAAAGCTCTAAGAATCAACCAAATGAAAACCATATAGGCAAATAAGGCCAATGGAAGGAATCGTGTAAAGGTACAATCTTTAATATAGAAGGTATAACACATAACCATAAATATACATAGCAATATGTGTACTAAGTAAGTCAGAAGCTACCTAGAAGAGAAAGAAAACCACCTAAGTAGAGTATTCATGTGCACGATAGGAATCAGATCCGTGCAGATGGTTATCGACAATCGGGAAAATTTTGTTATCGTTCAAACAAAATCGAGGATTTACTAAATTAGGGACAATAAATTCCTGAAAAGACAAAGTAAACTCCAAAATCCCAACACTCTCACTAGCTGAATAATGAATGAATGCAATGCATTATTAAATCATTTATTTTAGCATGAAAAGCACAAACGAGAGACAATGTGCAAAGAAAAAACATAAAATCAATAACTAACACAAATATATACAAATGCAAGCACAAAGGATGTGAAGTGCGATAGTGATTAGGCACATATGACATTTTGATTTGACAAAAGGATTTCATTTAAATCTTGATTAAAAATATGAATTAGAAATACAATCAATTCAAATCTCAATCAATTCAGCATATGAGGCTCAAAATTCTTATCAAATCAATAATTTTCAACTTTGTAATATGAATCAATGTATGATTCATGTGACAAATAATAGATAAAAAATCAATATAAATGAAAATAATCAAATCATATATTCATTGCAAATGATGCTCAAAAGACAATCATTTCATCAATATCCTTTGATCTCAAATAAGGTTATTTCACCCCATTCACTCCCTCAACGACATGTTGATAAAAATCTTTTGAATTTCAACTAAATCGCAATTTTCATTTTTAAAAATCCATGACCTATTTTTTTTTATGCCGGTTCGAGCTCTTGGCTTATGGATCTTTTTCAACATATTTTTAGCTTTTGTCGTTAATTGGATTTTCGCACACCTAAATGGCACCCACCCCAAAACATTTGAAATTCCAAATTGGGTGTAATCACTTTAATAGTATCCCTTATCAACAATTTTGAAAATTGTCCCTTTTCAACTCCTTCACACATGGAATATAGAAACACGAACAAGATAATGGGATTATTATCATGATCAAAATAACCAGTAAACACAATAATCAGATGTGTAATCATATGCAACAAGTGATGTGCATGTGCTAAATTAGTGTGAAATAAATATTATAAATTAACAAATTTGTCAATCATGATTTATTAAATGAATTTCAAACTAACAATTAAATAAATCAACATTTTTCAAGCAAATGGTTTCAAATTCACTATGAACCAGCATTCAAGTTAAATCAATTATCAAGTAAATAAGAGTCAAAGACTTAACCACATATCACAAAAATAATAGACACAAATCTTTTTGGATTTTTGAATAAGAATGATGCATATATTTGCAAAAATAATTTTTAGTAGATAACATAATATACAAATTAAATGCATGAAAAATGCACATATACATGGAGATCTCACCAAACCATTAAAAGTGATACCAATTTGAAATTCTCTCACCCATAATGACTTGTTTCACCCATAAATCAAGAATGAACTAGAAATGAGAACCTACAAGAACTTAGTAATCCTAGAAAACTATCCATCTAAATATAAATGGATGTTTCATCGCTCAGGTCAATAGGATGAACTTAGAAAAAATCCTTCAACTTAACCTTTCTTTGAGGTTCATGAATCTCAACCTTCTTTCTAGGTGAATTTCAAGTCAAACCACTGCCTACCCTTAGTATCCATCTCTCATCGCTCTAAGGATTTTTATGCCTACTACTTGGAACTTGAGTGTGCTGTATAGGTCTAGGAATAGTTTGTCTACCCTCACCCCTATTTTCACTAGAAAATTCATAATTCTCGCAAACTCACATACTTGACCTCTAATTTCATCAATAGGATCTCTCTGCAAAAGGTTTATCCTATCATTTACCCATATCAAGAATCTACATGCTTGATTTATATGGACTTTTACATTATAAAAAGTATAAAATGGTACATTATTTTTCAAACTCTTCCCGATGTGTCAAATCACCTCTTCTTAGTTTCCTCCTTTTGAAGAAAAAATGATTAGTGTGGTTAAATTTACCACAAAATGAACATATGGTAACGATCTTTGATTATCATTATGATGTCTCACAAACTTCTTTGTGTGAAAGACATCTTCGGGAATAGAATCATCTTCCATTTTGAAAATCATGGAACTAAAATAACATTTTTTTTTAATTTTTAACAAAATAATTCTAATTGTAGTTCCTTCTCAAAATTTGTGTAAGAGAATGATTTTGTATGATCCTTTGAAACTTTATGATCATTTTTCTTTTTCAAATAAACATTCTCTTTTATTTTTTGCTTTCCAATTTTCTTCAAAATTAAGGAATCGGCATCCTTTGAATCATGTGATGAAAATTGAGTCGTTAAGTTAACTTGAGAAGAAGATGGCTTGGTTTTCAAACTTTAAAATGGGTCAAATATATTTTGGAAAGGCTCAAATCTCTTCTCAAGTTCACTTTTAGAGACTTCATAATCAAGAAGCTCTCCCTTCACTTTTTCAAGTTCAAGAGTCAAAACACTTTTCTCTAGTTCACTAACCTTCAGTTTATCGAAGTAAATTTTTTTTGCCGTATTTAATATTCTCAAATTGTTGTTTTGTTCATGTAAGGAAATTATATCTTCAAATAACTCATCCTTCTCCTTTTCAATCATTTTCAACTTTGTATTGATAAGTTCACTAGTCATTTAAAACTCTTTAGAAGCTGCTTTTTCTTGTTAATGGAGTTAGACTTGATTATCCAAATTAACATTCAACAATTTCATTTTGAGAATTTGAGCATTTAACTTTTCAATCTTTTGACTCAACACTTTAACATTTTCAATTTCGTCACATTAATCAAAATCAACATTAATAGATTCTAATTTTGCCAAAAAATGATAAGATTTCTTTTTATTCTTTTCAATATTGGATTTCAATTGATCTATCCTTTCACTATGACTCAAAATCATATAACAATTCAAAATCGGACTAATAATAGAAGAAAAAAAAATATAGTTTCATAGCACCCATAGTCAGAATAAAAGCACAGGCAAACTCGATCAATGAATAAAAATACAATAAACACACAACAATAGTATGAACAAATCAACATGCTAATGTAACAAATACAAGAACCTTCCTATAATACCAATTGAGGATGTGTGTTATTTATGTAAGTGTTTAACCTAAAATAAACTCACAAAGGTGTTTGGGGGGGGGGGGTCTAATAGGTTTGAAGTCATCTTATGGTCAATTTTTTTTTGAAGTTAATGGTTTTGTTTAAAAATCCAAATTAATTAATGCATGATTTAACAAAATGATAGCCAAATTACTTTATTAACTCACTCAACGATGAAATTAGGTTAATCTAGATGAGAGAACTAGATTTAACACATATAATTTAATTTTAATTCATTTCACTAGATTCAATCGTGATCTAAGTGAAGTATGCAATCAAATGTGTGAATATGAATATATATCATTCACAAGATGCTATTTATGAGAAAAAACCCACCGAGGGGCTAAAAAACCTCGATGCACTCCAATTTTAATTTATATTTGAGAAGATGTTTTACACAAGGCAAGAACATACCTCTCAAACAAGCTCTCTGAGGTAGTTACCTATGGACCTTGCAACTTTTCCCCGTAGATGATGAAAATTCACACCGAGTTCCATGATGAAAATGAGGAACTCCACTCTCCTCCTTGGAATCAATATCATAATTTAAATACTCTAATGAATCAAAGTTCCTCCTCGTTTATATCTAGAAGTATGTGATCATAAAATTCATAGGTAGATTGATTTGAACTGAATAGGCTATGTGAATATGAATTAAAACACACTAAAAATATCTAAAAAGAATATATCAAGTATAGATCTAAGTTTTTTTTTTTATCAATTTTGGAGGGAATAAGTGAAATTGAAAATAGAGTAGCAAAGGAAATGATTTCAACCTTAAAAATTCTCGCAGATATGTGTTTGAGTAGTGAGGTTTTAGATTCGATGATATGGGAGGAAAATGACCTATTTATAGAAATTTTCAAAACCTGGATCCACCGTGCACACACTTGGCTTTTTTCGTATGCACAAATAATGCACTCAACCTAGAAAATGATCTCGATGCATAGCCCTATGCATAGGTCCAAATTATGGTTGTATAAATGGGGCCATGCGCACAAGCCCAATACATGGATGTTCGAAAGGTTTTGAAGGTTGTTGTTATGTATTATTTTGATGTTTTTATTTGTTCCACTTTTATTTATGTACCTTTTTTTTTATATTTTTCACATAAGAATATAAATGTTTTTGAAAATGGTGAATTAAAACAGTAGGTTTGGTGTTACTTAATTTATGGGGGTAAATAACCTAAAAAAATTATATGAATAGAACGAGCCTAAGCTTTTTTATTAAAATGGTGGAGATATACATTTTTGAAAAATAAAAATGGGCACATATACATACGATAATGGAAGTGCACCATCATTTTAAGGCTTTTATTTTGGAGGTAGAAGTTGTCATTTTTGTTGGTTTGTTGCTCGTTCTGTTGGCATCTAAAAATAGGGGAATAAGGCTTACTTTCTTTACTTATCGAATGAGGGGAGATTTTTTAACATTTCTTTGGAACCAAAATGTTGCCTTTTAGCCAATATAGGGTGTCGTCTATGGGGATCCCTTTTCAAAATTGTTTACTAATGATTTTTATCCTTGGATGTGGGGTGTTTTGAGGAGGCTGTTTTTCGTGTTTACATTTTCAGAAAAAGTTTCAAGTTGTGTTGTCTTTACTGATAAGCTTCTTTCGACTACACCTTGATATCATTAGTCTTTGTGTATAGTTTCTTAAATAAGGATAATCCGAGGAGTTCCAAAATGCCCTAGGGAACCGTTTTACTACTTGACATTCAGTTTATGTTATGAGCGAGGGCATAATTACAATAAACACAGTTTTCCCGTAAGAAGGTTTTTTCCTGTATAATTATATCAACAACGTGTCAAATGAGTGGTTAGCAGCTCAATTGGGAGTTTTTATGTAGGGTTGAGAATGTGTTTGTAGTATTCTATTCCCGTCATGACCGATTATTTTTGTATTAAATTCGTTTGTTCCTTTTTTCCACAAGAAGTCTTAAGGAAGGAATTTATTATATTCGTCAATATTAAAAGTTTTGTAAAATGTGACTTTTTTGAGATTAACTAAGGTAGATGCTCTTCCAAATTTGGTTTTGGTGACGAGGTAAGGTCCTCCCTAGCTGGGTGCAAATTTTCCTCTGGGAGTCCTTAAAATTTTGAGCTTTTCCTCAGAACTAGGTCTTCTTCATGTATGTTTCGCTTCTTAGATTTCTTATTAAATGCTTGAGAAATCCATTACTGATAAACTTGATTGTGAAAGGAGATTTTAGTGTCCTCTCATCAACGAGATCTAATTTATCATAATGGGCTTGGACCTTATCAGTTTTGGCCACCTAGTTTTGTGTATGACCCTAAACGAGGGTTAATGGACTTTTATGTGTAGGACTACCTCCATGACATACACTAGTAAGTAGGGGATGGCCCCTATCAAATTACTCTCTTTAGTGCGGTAAACCCAAAGGTCATATGGGAGTTTTTCTAACCACATTGTAGGTCTCGGTTATCTGATTACTAATATTTTTGACATTTTTATTAGCATCATCAACTGCTCTGTTGCTTTGAGTTCTGTATGGGGAAGAGTTATATATAATGATCCCATACTCATATAATAGGTTAAAGATCTATTTCTCAAAGTGACATCCATTGCTGGATACCAATTCATGGCGTACGCCGAAGTGGTAGATGATATCCGATTGTATGAACTTGGCAACATTTTTTAGGTTGAGAACCGAGTAAGATTCATCCTCGACCCCCTTGGTGAAGTAGTCGATGGTGACCAAAATGAATTCTTTCCTGGTGGAGGCTTTAGTGGTTAATTTACCTATGATATCTATCCCCCAGGTGGAGAAACACCGTGGCGAGGTCTTACAAAAGAGATCTCGGGGAGGTAGATGTTGTCTTGGGGGATAAGTTTGGCACTTGAGGCACGTCCTGATGTAATTTGTACAACCCTTTTATATGGTATTCCGATAGTATAAGTTTCAGATTATTTTACTACAGAGGGTATATCCTTTCAGGCATGGTTCACATTCTATGCTATGGATTTTATCCATGATCTCAAGGCTCTCGTCCTTTATGATGAACTTTAGGTGTACTCCGTCGAACAGTATTTTGTAAAGTTTTCCCCAAATGATCATGAATTGGGCTACCAATCACCTAAGGGTGAATTAATCGATCAGAGAGGAGTCCAGTGTGTAATGGTTCTTTTTCAGTAAGTTACATATGTTAAAAGTACTATATTATGGGTCCTTCTATCATTTTCTTGATAATGTCGATCTCAAAGGAGTAAGAAATGGGTATTTTAGCTAGTTACTGTGAATATGATCTCTTTTGTTCCTTTTGGCATGTCTATCATTGAGGATAAGGTGGCGAGTGCCTCTATAATGGTGTTTTTAGCCGTAGGGAGAAAGCCAAACTCGAGATGCTTGAATCGTGAGGATACTTCTACTAGGTAGGCATGGTAAGGTTGTATTTTATCATCTTTTCTTCTTAATTTTCTCAGTATTTGACTAAAGATAGGATCGAGTCTTTATAGGCTTTTAGTTCGGTGATTCCTATGTCCAGGGAAATTTCGAGACCCGGGATGCAAGCCTCATACTCATCCATGTTGCTAATGCATTCATAAGTAAGTTTGATAGATGCAGGGAGTCAACGTGAATTTGAGGATATCAATCACATTCAAATGATGAATATTATTTTGTTGTAATCCCCATCGAAGTATACTTCCCATATTTGTCTATCATCTAAGGAAAAAATTACTCATCCGAGAATTCTACCTAGCTATATTCTTCCTCATCTGACAAGGTTTATCTTATGAGAAGTTTAAGCTGGCTTGCCTGTTGGTGGATTTATGAGTAACATACATGATTTTGAATTTGGAAAACATTAGTATCCATTTTTCCATTCGGCTAAAGAGACAATGTTTCTCAAAAGGTATTTCAGGGGATCCATCTTGAAGATGAGTCATATGCTGAAGGACATCATGTAATGGTAGAGTTTAAGTGTGATGCATACTATAGATACACAATCCCTTTCCAAGGTGGTATATTTAAGCTTGTAGGATATTAATTTCTTACTGACATATTATATGCAACATTCCTTTCGGTAAATTTCTGCATATTAGGCTAACATGACTTGGATAGTCATATCGATTATGGTCATGTAGAGTAATAGAGGTTGGCTTGGTTGGGGGGCACCAACACAGGTGGGTGAGGGCGATAATCCTGTATTTTATTGAATGCTTTCTGTAATTAAGAATTCCACTATTTAGGGGAGTCTTTTTTTTTATTATTTGGAAGATGGGTTTGCATATAGTGGTAAGTTTGTTGATGAACCGGCTTATGAATTGGACTTGGCCTAAGAACCCTCTAACTTTCTTCTCTGTTTTGGGGGGTGGAATTTACCATATGGATTTGACCTTGGTAGATTCTACTCCGATTCCATATTTGCTGATAATGAATTCAAGGATTTTCTCTTGGTAACCACTAAGACAAATTATTAGGATTTATCCTCATTTTGAAAAGGAGAAGCCTTTGAAAGAATTTTTAGAGTGCTAGAATGTGTCACTCGCGGTCTTTAGATCTAATGATCATGTTGTCTATGTAAATTTACACTTCTCTGTGTATGGGATCATGAAGGATGGTTATTGTTTCTCTCTGGTAAGTTGCTTTATCATGCTTTAGAAAGACGATCATAACCATGTAATAGTATGTTCCCCCGAGGGTGATGACTCTGGTATTTTCTTAGTGGTTGGATCTATTTTTATTTTGCTGTAGCCAAGAAATTTACCCACAAAGGATTTGAGCATGTTGCTACACGTTTTGCCTGCAGATAGGTCTATCTGTGGTAAAGGGAAATCATTTTTAAGTAAGGCTTGGTTGAAATATATGTAATCCATTCACATCCGAACGTTTTTTTGTTTTGGGTATCGGTACGATGTTGGACAGCCATGTTGGATTTTTCACCACTCAGATGAATTCGATGATGATTTGTTTCTCGACTCCTTCCTTAAACTCCATGGTTCATTTGAGTATCATCTTAAGAAGACTTTTCTTGATAGGATTTGCATCAAGGAGAGTCGGTATCTCGTGCATAACGATAGCTGGGTCGATTCCATGTATGTCGACGTAATACCAAACAAATACATCATCAAAATTAGCGAAGAGGTTAGTGAACTCTTTTTGCTCATTTTTACTAAGATAGGACCCTATTTGTAATTTTTTGGGGTTTTGGGGAGTACCCAAGTTTATGTCTCTTGTGCCATCTACGTTAGGAGACATACATCCATTTTGACCTTGGCCATTTTTTTGCATGTGTATTAAGTATTTTATATCCAAAGAGTCATCATTATTAGGAGTGAGGTATAATTCATCGATGGATTCATAATCATCATATGAAACATACGCAGATAAATACTAGAAATCACAATTTATTATTCCATTAAAGGGAGGAAGGACAACAGTGATAAATGCATAAAAGTTTGCTTTATATAGGGATATATCGAGAAGGGGGGGTGATAGGGGATTTAGTGTTCAACAAGACAGACATAAAGGGATTTCGAAGGACGGGTGACGATATGAATCTGATAAATGTCCAATTATTTAATATAGTTATTTCTATGATGTTGGTGATGAGATGGGACATATTCTACCATATGACCCTTTAAGTGGTTCTTGGGTTCTTTAGAACCTTAACACAGATTGTAGGCTGGAGAAGGCGGTGTTCTTTTAGTTGAGCTATCTTTCCATCAGGCTTATATAAGGTCTTCAGTTAAGATTATCATGGGGTCAGTGTATGGGTGGCCATTTAAGAGGGATTTTAGTAAGTGATGGTGGTTTCCTTCATTCCACTAATAGTACCAGAGTGGTTGAGAGGTTATATAATGAGATTTGGGTGGTATTTAGATAGTGCTTCTATCAAATCCAATTAGCAGATGTAGATATTGAGCTCAGGGATGCTGATTAATCATTATTTCTTCATTGTTTTAGCTTAGGAATGGAGGCAGTGCCAATCATGGAAGCATTATGCAAAACTTAAGTCTGAAGTTCCCAACATGGCAACCAAAGTGGTTTCTTCAGGAAATAAGATGGGTATTCCCCATTCAGGCTCTGGCTCGGGGATTTTTCTAATCCTCCTTTGTCACCCATGAGACGTTGATTTCAGTGTAGATGACTTTATTGATTTTCATATACAATCCTTGCTCATAAAGTATATCCATTTCAGGTTTTGAGGACTTCTTTGCTTCATACCACCAAGGTTCTAGGAGATTATGATAAGGAAAGTCTTCCCCTTCAAGATGAAAGTGACCGTTCCCCCCATGATGGGGGTCTTTGGGATCAAGGGTTCAGGCTTAAATGTTAGGATTGTAGGTAAAGTTGGAATTTCTCGTATGCTATGTAGTTGGGAGGGCTTCGAGGGCTCCTTATTCATTCTTCCCCAGTCCGAATCCAATCATGTACCCCATCTTGTGAGTGATTCGGGTGGCTACATTATGAATAACTGGCTCCTCCTCTATTATATGTGCGAGTGGGATGACCCAATATCTACTAAGTCATATGCCACTATTATTGTGGTGGGTGCCCAAAAATGGGATAGTAATTGTGTTGGTGATTGTGGCCCAACCGCCATCCCCTTGGATTATATTGACCTCTATGCTGAACGAGAATGTGACTTTTAAATGCAATGATGAGGGTAATGCCCCTATGGTATGTATTTAGACTCTTTCCAGTAGGAGGTTGAAGCTAGTCAAAATGTCAATTACTTGAAACTCTACGCATAACACCAAAAAGGCCAAATTTCCACCCTTCAGCCGGCCACCCTTGTCAAGGTCAATGATCGTGACAAAAAAAACTTGCATTTTTTGTCACGGTCAATGACCGTGACAATATTAGAAACTTGTCACAGTCAAAGACCATGATAGGTCCGTGACAACTTTGGTTGTAAAATAAATCCTTCCCTCTTTTTTTCCCACCATTTTGTTTCCCCCCCTTTTCTCTCTCTCTCTCTCTCTACGGTGCTGCTGCTGCTGCTGCTCTCTCTCTCTCTTTCTCTACTTTCAGGTCTGTTTCTCTCTCTTTCCTTTGTGTGTATATGAAATGTGTGTATGTGTGTGTTGCATGTGTGGGTTTCTTGTGTGTGTGTGTGGGGGGGGGGAGGGTGGATCCCGTCCAGTGGCCTATATCGACAATCGGTTGGCCGAGCGTGTTTTTACGCGACATATATGATGGCTAGTGAATAGCGAGGGGGTTGAGGGACCCGAATACCATCACGGGTATGCTGGTTCATGGACGTATCCTTCAAAACATCGAGGTCAAGGTGCTCATCACACATGTGATAACCCCAAAAGGAGAACTCTGCATTGTGGTTGCACGAACAATGCGGCGTGACGCATACTGAAGGGTGTCTCAATGCGTATATCGTGTGGCCTTCCTTCCTCCTCAAACCTACCCCAGACACTATGGCGTGACATTATTTTGTATTTATTTTATTTGGACACTTGCATTATATTTGAATTGTTTTAAAGCGTTACATTTTCGTTTGGATATAGATTGCATTATTATTATTTTATTTGGATATTGAATTATATATGAAATGATTTGGTGAATTGTTTCTATTTTATTTTGATATGTGCTGTTTGAAAAGGTACACTTTTGCTATAACAGGTACAAAAATACTGCTAGGCAGTGGCAGTGGCCAAACTGGCCTGCAGTTTTTTTTAAATTCTGCCCAGATTTATCACGGTCATTAACCGTGACAAAAGAAACTTGTCACGGACTTATCACGGTCAATGACCATGACATTTTTTTCCTTATCAAGGTCAAAGACCGCGACAGGACCGTGATAAGCCTAATGAACTTATCACGGTCAATGATTGTGATAAGTCCGTAATAACAAAAGTTGTCACCCCATACTTGTCACGGTCATTGACCTTGACAAGGTGGACTTGTCACGGTCAATGACCGTGATAATTCGGTAGTTTTGGTGTAGTGACGTAGCATTTGATGGGACCTATTATGAGTGTAAGAGTAATGACACCCATGAGTATAATCATAGTCCTTGATGGTCATGGAAGATGGCCTAAAGTTAGAGGCAGTGTATCCTAGACTGATGGCGGTGCGAAGGGGGCATATATTGATAGTGTATCCATTATCTATTAGTACTAATGACATAATTTGTCCGCAATATTTGATAGTGATGGGTAGTGAGAACCATTGATTGCAGATTTGAATAGCATATCCTTATTAAAGAAGGTGATGTAATGTTTATTAGTACTGGGACCAATGGTGGTGGACATCTCAGCCAAATTCAAGTCTCAAGGCGTAGAAGCTTGAGACAATATACGAATGAGGGTGGTTCGATATTCTTGGGATATAACTAGTAATTCCCAAATGGTTATATTAGCTGATGTACGATGGAGTTGCTCTTAGATATTATTATTATTATTATCATGGGAAATAAGATTGATAACTCCCTTAGTAGGACCTTTTTCTTTTCCAGCGAGGTTCAGAGGAGTGGATGGTTGGCCAGATCGGTTGAGGATGTCGACCTCCTCATTTGGGGAAAGTTTGGATTATGTTCATGATTATTGCTCAACCATCTTTAGGTGGAGTAAGAGGTTCGGTAAGGATATAGGATTAGAGACAGGTGGTGTCGAATACGAGACCATAACCTTATCCCAATCGAGGCTTAGATAATGTTTTAGGTCAATGTGAGTTTTGTTATGAGTTCGGGGGAATGTTCGGGATATGGTATCATCTATCCAACGTACTACAATGTTGGAATCAAGGGAAGGAGTAAGGATATCCACTAATGTGACAAGGACTTGCTCTCATCAGATGATGATTTTGTAGATATGGATGATCCTAACTAGATGTCATTTTCTGAGGTGCCCTCTTGAATGCCTTCTTCATCGAAAGAGGCTTCATATCTTTTCAGTCCTATCCCTCTTACTATGCTTACGTCTTCACAGTAAATGTGTCCATAATCTTATCAATAATATGCATATTCTGGTACCCATGTTGAGATTCGTTTGACAAACCTAGTAGTGGCCAACACTGACACTACATACTGAATGTTATAAATCTTCCCTTGTGAATAGCCATGGAAGGAGGGGTTGACCAACTATATCCCCAAGCTATATGAATATCTCCTGGGGGGGGGGGGGGGAACCTTCTGATGGCGGATGGCCTTGGTGGGTCATTTCGTCTTGGAGTTAAATCACGCCAACAATATGGGCCGCATTTGATTTGTGCATTCATAGCCAAAACCTGCATTAGTATGGTCGTGTACCCATGGTGATATACTGACATGATGAGGCCAAATGCTAGTCCTATAATGAGTAGGTCTAGATCAACGTAAATATTGAAGGGATCTTATATGGTATATGCTTTATGGGTGGAATGGCTTCAGGTGGATTAGGATCGACCTCTATATAACCAAAGATAGCATCTTATATCTCTATTAGAAAATTACACCATCCGATGGGCCATATGTTTCGGTGTATATCAACACTGGACGTCAGAGTTCACCCTTTAATGTTGAAAAACTGTAGGGGTAGACCTTAGTACGAGAACCGTTTCTATAAACTGTGTGCAGTGTGGCCTTAACAATTTATACAGTTGGCCAAGTGTTGGTGTTGTTCGAGAGGATATATTTATTCTATGGAGGTCCAATATCCATTCTTAGGTTTATAATATTGAGTGTTCGGATCTTTGAAGGATATGGGTCCTTACTCATCGAGGCCTATCCCTTTCCCTTATGAATGATCCCACCATGTCATCATTTACTAGATTTGGGATTTGAGGACGAACTTGGGCCTATATTTTATGGACGCGTTCCCCTTGGTGATCAGAAGGGGGTCAAGCAATACGTAATGCCCTGCTCTAGGAGGTGATTATAATATATATGTCCTGGTTTGGGGTTCTAGGTTGCTGCAATTGGTTCTGAGCCCTAGTCGGGCATTGATTAGATTTTGGACCACTCAACTGAGCAGGTTCGAAGCAACCCTTTGCATATGTTTGTCTCATATGAATGGTGGAAAAAGGGATAACTCGTGGTTCAAAACCTTCGGGAGGAGGACGGATGTGAATTCCTTATTATTGGTTATGTTTAGTGTGGAATACTATTTAGGTGGCCATGAGCCATTAATTTTCCTAAAGTTGAGTCCACCTCTATCTTTGAAACTTATGTGCAGAATATATATGGTGGGGCTAGGATTAGCCCTTAACTCTTCTTCCAATACGGCATCACTACGAGTGGCGTGGACCCGGATTCTTTCATCCTCTTCGCATAATAACTGATGACGAACTCGGTAACACCAAGTAATATAATCATTTGATGTTTATAATATATTCTCTCCTAAACTATAGGGATAGGGATAGGGTATCGAGGTGTGTGAACCAAAGGTTCTTCCATCTTGTGACTTATGGATGTTGCGCTTCGACTGTTTTCCAAAGAACTCATGGATAATGTGTTTGAGATGGTGGGTGAGAGAGTGTCGTTGCTTGTATTAGAGTCCCTGAGGGAAAATAAATGTACCTCTGAGGTCGATTCACCCCATTCGGTAGATTGGATTGGTAAAATAGAGGTAATTATTCTCTCTCTTAGAAAGATTCATCATATATTTCCTCCCCTTCTAATGAGTGGTCTCTACCATCTGCAGAAGGTGTCAGAAGTTCAAGTTCTTTTGAGAGAATGAACTCTGTGACAAGGAGAAATTTCTAGTTATATTGATTGGTTTGTAATAAGTGTATGTCCATGATGAAGAAGGTCATATGGTTGATAGTGGTCTGAGTCTCAGCGTTTAATTTTATGGTGGGTGATGGTGTACCTAAAGGGGGTTCCAATTTAAAAGGGGGAGTGTGTCCTCATTCTTGGTTTATGATAAATGGGGATTATCAGAATGCATGGGTCGGTGTTTAGGGGTGATAATAAAAAATGGCGTCATTATGTGGGTTGAGATTAAAGGTAAGGGGATTATTTGTCATATTGGGATTTGGTGACGAGTATCTCAACATCTATGAGGTCTTGGATTGTAAACCTAAGCGCCCTACTGTTATCGGTGATATGGAATCCCCATGATGTAATTCGTTGTGTGATTTGGGTTACCAATTTTTGTGTGGGCTAATAGTGGGTGGATTAGGGTTGAGTCTCTTTAGGAGATCATCCAATTTCAAAGCGGTAAAGATCCTAATAAGTGGGGATTTTTGATCTAAGAGGTGTCTCCGAGTTCACGCTTCTTTGGGGGGGGGGGGGGGACGACATGGTAGTTCTTAGGGAGATACCCTAGTTGGTACGGTCCAGTGGTGGTGACCATAGACTGTGAATATTTGGGTGTAGGGTAATGATTCATGTTGCAGACTAACTACCATGGTAGTGATACAAGATGCAAAATCTCCAGGCAAGCTCTTTTATCTTGAGAATTGATTTGCTAGTCGATGAGACTCTTCACAATAATTGGTTTCTTTGGAAAAAAAACTCTCTTCGATTTTGCACCCTATGTGGTTGAGAGCTTTGAAATAAGGGGTTTAGGTTAGCCCAAGTTTGATCTATACTTCCTTTTGGAGGTTCTTGATCACGATCTCAATCTAATTATTTTTTTGGGGATGGTTAACCGTTCGACTAACCTTATCTCTCCATCGAGTGACAAACGTACCCGTTGTGTCCCCTTGCTCTTGTTTTAAAATCTCTAAATCTTTATGGGTGATGTTGAGTTCCTCATTGTATTCCAAAACTTGAGAGAAATAGGGAATACATCATGCTAGGTTTTAGCGGTTCCCTCATGCTTTAGACCTATATAGCAAATAAATGACCCTCCATATAAAGATTAGGAGGAGGAAATCCTTTCTGGTACTCCTAGTAGGGATGGCAACGTGGTGTATTAGGGCGGGGATGACACTCCCTATTCCTATCCCCGTTTTAAAATAACTATCCACGTACCCATTCGCAGCCTCATTTTTTCGGGTTGGGGATTCCTTGTCCCCATTGAAATTGGGGATCGGGTTACCCATGGGGACCTGTAACACCCCTCTCAAAATAATAACGGGTGGCCAACCCTATACTACATTAAATCAGGAGTTTCAGATGGTCCAGTCTCAACATCAACTGTCGGTACTATATAATATAGGACTAACGACCCGATATCATATAAGCGAGATGTTAAAATTGAATAAAATATGCAACATACCACAAACCAACACTATAACACTACTAATAAAGGAAAGAAAGATGCATGAAAGAACTATGAGAAATGAAATGCTAGAATAAAATGAAATAAATAACTATAACTGAATATACCACAAGGAAGAAGACCCGAATAAGTTGTCGGGTCACAGCCAATACAATGACTGAAATGAAGTAAATATACACATCTATAAATATCCCTTGGGTATAAACCCTATATACAACATGAATCCTACCTAGATTTTTAAAGAAGTAGAAAGCGACTACAAGATACATCCCGCAACAGTCCGCACATGTCACAGCTCCCAAGACTCTGGATAGAAGGTCATCCGGCATCCATGCGGTAGGACACCTGTAATAATATATATATATATATATATATATATATATACAGGCAGGAGAGAAAAGTAAACGGGTCAGAGACCGAGTTGTGAAAAATATTTAACAAGTGTGTTAACCGTACATAATAAATATCGATGCACTTATTTCATAATTAAAGTGGAATCGCACTCTCGTGAAATCCCAACTCACCTATCATCTAACGGCGTGCACCTATTCGCGTCCTGAGATTTTACTTAAATTACCCCCATTTGTAAGGACAACCTAACTTAACATAGGCCCAGCCTATACCCACGAGAACAACCTAACTTAACCCAAGAATCCACTCTTTCTAAACGCACTTAACTATTTTTTACAAACAAATATGCCATATAAGGATTAATGGATTCCGGTTTATAATTTAAGTAATTATAATTCTTAATACGTTACCCATATACATTTGAGTTCAATCAAATGATTTAATTAATAAATAACAAGCATACAATTTATTATTGAAAAAACTTCTCTCCAATCTCAACACTGCACTACGTTTCGTGCGTGGGGTGTCTCGCAAAGCGAAATCCAAACAAGGAACCACCCCGTTACACTACTCCTTGAAAATGCCAATCCTAGAGATCCATTATGCCATACATACAATATTATACTACTACAACTACAAAATTTTAGACTACAATATGAAAACAACTTAAGATCTCCAATAATATCCTTGGGATGATGTAACCGAAATATTCCTTAAATGCGATACATCAACCCCCATCAATCTAGTACATGATAATCATCCAAGATGTACTCCACAAAGATTTCATATCCTTTCATCTATAGGATATATAAATATATATATAGGCATTTTATTCTAACCATATATATATATACCATGATCTATACCCATGACCAAGTGTACATATCACATCTGATGTACAATGGACATGCACAATAATATACCCGACTATATATAGCGCCGATAAACTGCACCATGCTATCATCTTCCCAGTGCCCAACTCACGTAGCAATACTGGGGACCACCATGGTGGGGCTCAACGACACCCATCTCGTGGTAAACTCACACACACGATGTTCCGGGAAGCGGTCATAGCTCCTAACCGACAATGGGACGAAAAATACCCACCACGTCTCATCCCAAAAATATAAATCACATAATAACACACGGGACGACTATGATCTGGGGAATATCCACACCGTGCTCCTCGAGCCAGGATGCTCACCCTCTGCGCGAAAACTTCCCAATGATAGCATGAGTGGGGTATGCTTAACCACATAAGTACATATATCGTTCACATGCACAATATACATACATCCATATGATCCCATCATATGATCCAAATATTAAACCATCATATACGGTTTAAATAACCATACCATGTATGTCCACAACATAAATATATCCATATATTCATATTTATATAGATACATACACATATATTCACATATCTTTATATCTATATATACAAACTAATTCTCGTTCATATGCATAAGATATATAAACTCGGCTATAAGTATACATAATCCTCAATATACAAGCCGTCACCACAAATTCATTTAATTTGCCTCGATATGTGAATACAATCCCTCACTTGAAGCACATTCATCCATTTTTCCTATGATGAATAGTTTCCCAGAATCATATGTATATATATACATATATATTCAACATTAGGGTTATCACCCAAAAATTTGTGTAAGAAACCATCACTACACATCTCCTCTATATTCAAAAGTACATAATTATCTTTAGTACTCGTTGACCATTGGCAGATACATGACTAATAGTCTATAAACCTCAAATTATCCCAACCTTATTTCAAGTATTGGAATATCAATGATTATTTCCACACATTTATGTGAAAACTATCCTAACTAGAATTTATGCTACCTCTTATTCTAGTCGATAGTACGATCCAAATCGTTCCCAATTTCACCGATGGTTCAATTAATCTTATGAACCCTTACTCCTGTTGAGTTATCGATTGTTCCTTAACCTAAACATTTCTAAGGATACGTGATCCCTCTCACTCTTCGGTCCCCAAACATTAATCTCAATAGAATCCTATTTACCATAAGGATTTGACACTACCCTCGGCCTACAATTACGAGCCATGTCCTCGCAACTCTCTCTTGAAGAGGACTTAACTTCACATCAAATCTAGACTCACTCTTGAGATCATATTAGGATTTCCATCCCCAAAGAGGTCTCTCACTATCTCTATACAAAACTTCCAATACATACATGGATATATTTTTCCCAAATTTTCCCAAGAAGTCCCCATGATCATAATGTGTGAGAAACCCCCAGTGTCTCCAAAACATATCTCTTACATCATAAGAGAAGACCCCAAATCAATAAACCCAACCAAAAGGGTTTGAAATCACCATAGAGAAAAATTCCTCAAAATGCCCTGTTTCCGAATCGATTCGGCCCAGCGAATCGATTCGGCCTCAAAGGCGAATCGATTAGGGTCCAAAGACCTGGTCTTCTATCTCAGGCTGAATCGATTCGGCTTGGGTCCGAATCGATTCGGTCGATGCAGACCTGCTAATTTCCCTAAACCGAATCGATTCGCTTAGGGGACGAATCGATTCAGGTCTGCAGATTTTGAAGGTTTCTTCTTCTCCAATGAACCCACGAATTTGAAACCCTAAAATTTCTATTCTAACCCCCCAAACCTTCATCAAATCATGATTCTAAGCCCATAAATCAACCTAAAGTTGATCCCAAGCATTTGTACACCATTAAACCCATATTTAAACATTGATTTCAAGATTAAACCCAAAAATTTACGTTTTGATATTAATACCGAAAATCCATTTCTTTAACCCACAAATTATGAAATCAAATACACAAATGACTTATTTAGCAAGATTAAACACTTACCTCAGATTTGTAGAGGTTGGATCGTCCTCGATGTCGCGGTTGGGCCGGAAATCTCCAAGCTTTCTTCCTCTCTCTCTTCCTTTCCTCTTATTTTCTTTCTCCTTTTCTCTCTTCTTGTTATTTCTCTCTTTCTCTCAAATGAGAATGGATTGATCCGTAAGCCTTAAAATCCCTTAAAACATAAGTCCCAGTTTTAATTGTTAATACACAAATTAAATGACTCGTTTACTCCAATACGAGTCAAACTGACTTAAAAACATTCCGGAGCCAAAATAAAACCCAATGACAGTTATTTTGACTATCTCGACCCTTCCGGGATCGATGGTACTCTCAAAATCATCATCCAGAATACGTTGAAATGTTCTCTATTTTTGGACCTCAATTCCCAAATTTTAGAATTCTCCGATTTAATTAAATTTCATTTTCCCCAAAATTTAATTCCCCAGTCTCCAAAGTCAAGGGTTGTTACAGGACCCAAACTATATTTCCTGTTCATTTTTTCTTTTTCTTATTTCTTGGTATAAAAATGAAAAACAAGTCTTTAATGATTGAAAAACAAAATCATTCCCACTTTTTAATTACATTTTACCCATTCTTTCACCATCAAAATAAAATAAAATAAAATGCTACATAACAATTGTAAAAAAATCCACATTCACAATTTTAGTAAGGATCGAGTGATTCATATTACATACCACAATAAAATGGGTGATAAATCAAAACAAACACAGTCCCCAGAACACATACAACCAAAACAACATTGTTAAATGTTACACAATTAATAGAATTGAAAATCAAGTTTGCTTAAGTATGTTACAATCCCTAGTTTGAATCCATATCACCCATTAAATTTAAAGATGGAAATTTTAACAAGCAATTAAATCTCCCACTCCTACTGCCAAAAATACCGGATATATTTTCACCAAGATTTAGATTTGAAAAACTAAAATAGTTGTGGGTAGTAACTAACAGATTGTACTAAAATACCTAACCAAGATTTAGAAAAAACTAAAATACTTGAAATAGTATGAAAACTAAAACATTCATGAATGTTATTTACCTTTTGAGACGAAACAAGTAAGCCATTGGTTTGTCAATAGATTTTAGTGCCGATTTCATTCGCGTTTTCCAATATGCGTAATTAGAACCATCGAAAATAGGAAATTTTGAAAATGGGGAAAATTCCAATTTAGGCAAAAATTATTTAAACGATCTTTAACGAAATAATTTATCTCTTTCGCTCTGATACCAATTTGTAGTCCCCGAGTTTAAAATGCTTTAAGAAATATATAATTTCCTTTTTATGAAACAGATGCGGAAGCGTAAAGGTGATGGTTCAACAAAAAACAAAATTTTAATTTCTATTTCAAATTAAAATTAAACCGAGTGAAAAAAAAATTATTAACACACACACTTATGTTAATTTCACTTAAATACAAATAATTAATCCAAGTCCTAGAATTTGCCTAAGTCACATTTGTCAATATTTCCAAATTAGGCCAAACCAGTTTTAACAATAGACTTGAATTAAATAAACTATTACCCAAAATTAATTATGCACCAAATTAACTTAAGTGTGACAATTAAAACCAAACCAATTTTATCTTGAATTATCCTAAGCATGAGTTCTAAGTCATTATGCAAGATAAAAATAAATCAATCACACTATGCCACGATGTACGACGAAAAATCCAAGACGGGAAACAACCTCTGACGATCCTAGCCTCAAATCTACTAAGTACGGAATTTACATTTACAAGACAGATGACTTACTTCCTCAACTCGAACCCTCTCAAGCCTTGACGCGTCTTCTTCCAAACACCTCCACTTAGCGAATAACCCCGGAGCTCCACCGCGGTCTCGGAATCCACCGATCGGACTTTATGTGGTCACCGTCACCCGAACTAGGAGCCTTTCTCCAAGTGGGTAAATCACGAAAAACTCTTCTTCTTTGTGGGATTTAGAAGTAAACCCAAACTTCTCTTCTTCAATGATGTAGAGAAAACCGGTGCCAATACTCCAAGCAAGATGTATATATATAAGAACTTGGATAAACACAACTATGGGTGTAAACTGGAGTGATAAATGATTTTCTCGTTGAAAAATTAACACTCAAAACCAATGAATTTTTTCTAAAACAATTTTGCTCTATAACACTCTCTAGAGGTTGGAAGGATATGAAAATTTTAACCTTGAAAAAGTTATTCCTGCACATAGATATTCAGCAAAAAGTAGTGGGGTAAAACCAAGTGGGAAAGTGGGCAAAACTGCTTAAAACTGCCAAAAAACTTGTTCCCGCCAAATCTCGTTCGAACGAAATTTCGTTCGAACGACATTCTCGTTCGAACGAGTCTTCTAACGAAGTTCCAGAATGAACTCGTTAGAAGCTCGTTAGAACGACCATCTCGTTCGAACGACATTTCGAGCAAAGTTCCAGTATGCCATAATGGAAAGTCGTTGGCAATCTCGTTCGAACGACTTGTGGTTCGAACGACAATCTCGTTCGAACGACACTTCGAATGAACTCACAGAATGCTTAAAAATTCTTTTTAAGCCCAGAAACTTTTATGTACTTTATATTTAAGTTTTAATAGAAAACATTCTGAAAACAAAATACAGTTTTAAAAAAAAACCTAACACCCAATATAAACCGTTCCAAACTCCTATATAATATATATGTAATGCATTCATACCTTGGGAGCATGGAACCAGTGTTGATGACGTTGAAACGAGGCACATAAACCACGACATTTTGATGAAGCTTTATACACTTGGCCGCTACGTCTTCAACAAACACGTCATAGGCTTGAAAGATGATCACTATACTCTATCCTATGACTCAAACATTTTTGTCTAGAATTGAGCCAAAACTACAAAGGACTCAATTGGAAATTTGTGTCCTTACAAATCTCCCCCTTTGGATATTCCGGGACAAAAACTATACAAAAATCCTAAAGAGACGTCAAGCTCTACTAGACTAATAAAAAGTCCCACCCAAAATAAAATTACAATGCTTGACACAAACAACCCAAAGGATCAACAATGTTTGCCGTTGAAAGTTGTCGCTTTATAAAATAATTCCTGCACACTTAGGCAAACACATTACACGCATAGGGAATATCAAAATAGTTAATGCAAGTAAAGTTAACTACTCCCCCTAAATTAATTCTCTCCCTTTATCAAGTATGATCAACTTAGAAAGACGTCTCCCCTAAGATAAATGGGCCTTAAACTAAGATATGATAATAATAGGATTAGATACCATTTCTCCCCCTATCATTCTCCCCGTTTTTGTTCAGGAATAGACAAAGGCTTAAAGAATAAAATGATGACTTATCTCCCCCAAATAAAGCGTATACACCCTCCAAATAAAACATGTAATTGTGCATTTAAAGATGAGAACATTAAAGCATATGGGCAACAAAAATTCAACTTATCCAACAAATAACATCGGATACCAACTAGGATGCAATAAAATGATAGCAATATGATATATAAATTTTTAAGCATGTGATATCAACAAAGAATGCAATAAAATGGATACCAAGTATGAAGTAAAGCATATATGGATTAGAAATCAAGGCAAAGACTAAACAAAAATATCAAATATATGTATACATAATATGTACGAAATCGAGTCAAGTACACATATATTGATATAGACAAAACAAATGACACACACAAAATATAATAGGAGTCTTTCACACTCGTATGGCAAAAATGTGTCATATGGAAACGGAAGTATTGGGGTGTGAACTAGTAACGATTAAATTTAGACCCATTCACTTAAAAACATATTCACGGTGTTCTCATTTGATTGCAAACTTCATCACATTTGAATATAACCTCATCTGACAATATAGATTGAACTCAATGAACAAACATACACAATGCATACAAGCCTAGAATATTGATGATTCTACAAACCAATAGAGTCATGACATGAGATACGCAACTAGGATAAACGAACATTGTGCAAACCGTTGATATACCATCCAATCTCCCTCAATAAGCATATATTAATTTTGAATGAATATATCAATCAAACATAGGCCTTGGCAAATTATTTTTCTTTTTAATGCCATATTTTCTGTTTATAGGCCTTTGGACCACGCATTTCTTTTAGGTCCATTCAAAACGGTGGCTTACAATCGCAAAGGATCACTAAGTCCTTTCGGAGCCCTTCCCCGTGCACATTTATATTTATCATGTTTTCATTTTTCACACAAGTCTCACGTGCAATGGATTTTGACATACACTAATCCTCCTAAGTCACAAATATGTAGATGACAAGATTGGTAGGAGAACACCTCACAAATCTCAAATATACATATGAAGTTAAATTTCAAAAGAGCTCGTGCATGTGTGAATAGAGTCATATAAAAATAGAATCCATTTAATCAATACAAAGTCCAACTACTCCATAAAAAGATGGTAAAGAACATTTTAAGGATTGACAATCTACACCAAAAGTTCTAGCCACATGGGAGCGTTAAAGAAGGGATTCAAACACAAGTATATGCCACATAAAGTGTGTCAAACTAAAGTAACACAAAAAAAATCTTTTTGAGTTTTTAAAATTTTTAGCCAAAAATAAAAATATTTACTAAAAAAAAAACAAGCAAAAATCATTTGAATTTTTCATGATGCTTAAATTCCAATAGATAAAGACCCAAATGATCAACAAAAATATTTTTGTATTTTTCATTTAATGCAAACAAATTGAAGAAATAAAATACAAAAGATAAACAAAAATCAGTATTCTAGCATGTGATATGATATAAAGTAATGACTAGAAAATGGTTAAATAAGCATACATTTAGCATGTGAATATAGCATGAAGTACAAAAGCTAAAGTATGCAAGCACTAACACATTCATCCTTTAGATTTAGCAAGGGAGGAAGCATGTGAAAGTAAATGAGAATCAAAAACCCTATTTTGCAAGGCAACCAAGTCGGATTTCCTAACCCAAATTAATGACGGATGACAATCTTGGGGTGTAGGAACTTTAACTACCTTGGTTATTTTACGTTGGGATTTTCTAGGAATTCATTTAAGATAAAAACAAAATTTCCTAAGATGACCTTTTCGACCACAATAAGTACAAGTAAAATTACGTCGAAATTCGGTACCTAAGGGATGATTGCGAAATACTTTCCTAGTGAATTCTCCTAAAACATTGGTTTTGACTTTATGAGTAGATTCATTACAAGTATTGAAGCCTAAACCACACATGTCATTTTTAATTTGGACCGTTCCTAAGATTTTATCTAATTTTTCCGAACGACACTCCAAATCGAATTTGACATTACTAGAGTCTTTTAATTTATTTTGCAATTCTAAAATGTTAGACTCTAATAAAACATTTCGCTCTTCAAAAGCAAGAAGCTCCTTTTCAAGGATTATATTAAACCCCTAAGGCTATCTCTCTCGCCTTCTATATATTCAAGCTTCTCTAGAAGAGCTTTCTCTCGTGTCCTAAGGTCTTCAACCAACATACTATTATCAACGACCTTGACACGTTCTTTCAAACTAGCTTCTAACTTCAAATTAGCTCTTTTCAATTTAATAGATTCTTTATAAAGTTCTTGAAAAGCATTTTGAAGTTCACTCACATTAACCTCTTATTCATTTTCACTCTCTCTTTCTTCTCCACTCTCACTATCATCAAAAATAAGAGAATCATAAACAATGACCTTGGAAGTGTCATGTGTTAAAGTTTCATCAATCGATGAGTTCTCACTATCACTCACATGACTAGCCATAAAAGCCACAAAGTTGGGCTTAGTGGGGGATCGGCTGACCTTATCACTGTCACTAAGGGTCGCATTATATGAAATGGGTTGTTCACCCTCTTTCCTTAGTTTAGTGGGGCATTCAGAAGCCCTATGGCCATAACCCTCACAACCGAAACACCTTTTAGACTCGTCCCTATTTAAATTTTCATTAATAGGTTTAGGGATTTTCTCGGCTTTGTCATACTTAGGAGTTTCAAATTTCTTAAAATCATTTTTGAATTTATGTTTGTTAAATTTAAGAAATTTTCTAAATTTACGAGCAAACAAAGCCATGTCTTTCGAGTCACTATCACTCTCGCTCTCTACTACTTGTTTAACCTCTTTTCGGGATTTTAAAACAACGCCCTTTTCAATTTTCTTTTCAGTTTTAGAGGGAAACATGCCTAGTTCATAAGTTTGTAAATCACCTACGAGCTCTTCTAATTTCGTAGAGGCTAAAGTTGGTAAAGAATTTAAAACGGTCACTTTTGGAATAAATCTATCGGGTAGGGACCTTAAAATTTTCTTTACAACTCGGTTGTCGGGTATTTTATCTCCCAAATTAAAAGATGAATTGATAATATCGGAAAGTCTAGCATAAAATTCATCAAAAGTTTCATTATCGTTCATTTTGATGGTTTCAAATTGAGTGGTGAGGTTTTGGAGTTTCGAAGCTTTAAAGACACTAGTTCCTTCATGAGTTAGTTGTAAAATATCCCAAGCTTCTTTAGCGGTTTCACGGGTCATAATGCGTCGGAATTCATCCGGTGTGACTGCGGTAAACAAGGCATTTAAACCTAGGGAATTAAATTAGAAAGTTTAAACTCATTCTCAGTCCATCTATCGGCCGGTTTGGGAACACGTTCATTTTCAATTAAATGAGCTGGTGGAGACCTCCCGTTAACTACAGACATCCAAACCCTCTCATCAATAGATTTTAGTGCCGATTTCATTCTCTTTTTCCAATACGCGTAATTAGAACCATCGAAAATAGGAAATTTTGAAAATGGGGAAAATTCCAATTTAGGCAAAAATTATTTAAAGGATCTTTAACGAAATAATTTATCTCTTTCGCTCTGATACTAATTTGTAGTCCCCGAGTTTAAAATGCTTTAAGAAATATATAATTTTCTTTTTATGAAACAGATGCAGAAGCGTAAAGGTGATGGTTCAACAAAAAACAAAATTTTAATTTCTATTTCAAATTAAAATTAAACCGAGTGAAAAAAAATTTATTAACACACACACTTATGTTAATTTAACTTAAATACAAATAATTAATCCAAGTCCTAGAATTTACCTAAGTCATATTTGTCAATATTTCCAAATTAGGCCAAACCTGTTTTAACAATAGACTTGAATTAAATAAACTATTACCCAAAATTAATTATGCACCAAATTAAGTTAAGTGTGACAATTAAAACCAAACCAATTTTATCTTGAATTATCCTAATCATGAGTTCTAAGTCATTATGCAAGATAAAAATAAATCAATCACACTACGCCGCGATGTACGAGGAAAAACCCAAGACGGGAAACAACCTCGGACGACCCTAGCCTCAAATCCACTAAGTACGGAATTTACATTTACAAAACAGATGACTTATTTCCTCAACTCGAACCCTCTCAAGACTTGACACGTCTTCTTGCAAACACCTCCACTTAGCGAATAACCCCGGAGCTCCACCGCGGTCTCGAAATCCACCGATCGGACTTTATGTGGTCACCGTCACCCGAACTAGGATCCTTTCTCCAAGTGGGTAAATCACGAAAAACTCTTCTTCTTTGTGGGATTTAGAAGCAAACCCAAACTTCTCTTCTTCAATGATGTAGAGAAAACCGGTGCCAATACTCCAAGCAAGATGTATATATATAAGAACTTGGATAAACACAACTATGGGTGTAAACTAGAGTGATAACTGATTTTCTTCTTGAAAAATTAACACTCAAAACCAATGAACTTTTGCTAAAACAATTTTTCTCTAAAACACTCTCTAGAGGTTGGAAGGATATGAAAAAGTTAACCTTGAAAAAGTTATTCCCGCACATAGATATTCAGTAAAAAGTAGTGGGGTAAAACCAAGTGGGAAAGTGGGCAAAACTGCCAAAAAACTTGTTCCCGCCAAATCTCGTTCGAACGAGTCTTATAACGAAGTTCCAGAATGAACTCATTAGAACGACCATCTCGTTTGAACGAAATTTCGAGCGAAGTTCCAGTATGCCATAATGGGAAGTCGCTGGCAATCTCGTTTGAACGACTTGTGGTTCGAACGACAATCTCGTTCGAACGACACTTCGAACGAACTCACAGAATGCTCAAAAATTCTTTTTAAGCCCAGAAACTTTTATGTATTTTATATATAAGTTTTAATAGAAAACATTCTGAAAAAAAAATACAGTTTTAAAAAAAACCTAACACCCAATATAAACCGTTCCAAGCTCCTATATATATATATATATATATATATATATATGTAATGCATTCATACCTTGGGAGCATGGAACCACTGTTGATGACATTGAAACGAGGCATATAAACCACGACATTTTGATGAAGCTTTATACACTTGGCCGCTACGTCTACAACAAACACGTCAGAGGCTTGAAAGATGATCAATATACTCTATCCTGTGACTCAAACGTTTTTGTCCGGAATCTAGCCAAAACTACAAAGGACTCAATTGGAAATTTGTGTCCTTACTAAGTCAAATTCAAATGCATATCAACTTTGAAACCACCCCATAATACAATGGTTAAGATCATTCAATGCATCAATACCTATGACCAAATGTCCTACCCACGTGGATAATGAAATGCTGGGGGTCCAAGCACACCAATATGCCACATCAAACTTGAAAAGCTCACGGCACGAAAAATGATTTTGTGTTTTTCTAAAAATTGTTTTTGACGCAAAAATAAATTATTTTTGTAATTTTCTCAAAAAAATTTATCAAAAACATAATCTTTTTGTATTTTTTATCAAAAACAAAATCTTTTTGTATTTTTCAAATAAAACTCAATAAAAGAAAATATATAAGACAAAAGATACACATGTCAAAACACTAGCAAGATGTAATCATGATGCAATGACTAGCGTATGACAAACATGGCAACACAATCATCTTTTGGAATTAGCATGGGAATAATCAAGTGCAAGCAAACAAGAACCATGAAGTTTAATTCCTAAAGCCTCTAAGTGCGATTTCCTAACCCAAGTAGGTGTGAATTTACGCATGGGGTTTTTGGGAACCGAAACAACTTTATTACTTAACTTTCTAAGAGCATTCCTAAGGTCATAGCAAAAATGTCTAAGGTGACCTTTCCTATCGAAATGAGTGCAAGTGTAAACACGATGAAAATAATTACCAAAATGTCAACCTCTCCTCACGTTCCTACTGGGATCTCTCACACAATTGGTATTGGCATTAAGAATGAGAACAACTCTATCATCGTAGTCTATACCAATCCTATCTCCCTTGATTTGGACGGCGCCTAACATCATATCTGACTTATCCAATCTAGCCTCTAAATCAATCTTCACCTTATTCGAGTCTTTCAATATCTCTTCTATCTCACTAATCCTAGACTCAAGCAAATGCTTAGACTCCTCAAACTCTAGAATTTCCTTTTTTTAAATCCTCCATCAGACTACAGATACTATCTCTCTCTTTCTTCATATATTCTCATTTCTCCCAAAGATTCTTCTCCCGTGCCCTAAGGTCCTCAATCAAAGCATCATTATTCTTTACGGCACACTCATTCAACTTAACTTGCGATTTTGAGTTAGCCTTTTTCACTTTTGATATTTCCGCATACAACTAACTAAAGTCAACTTTCAATTCTCCTACATCAATCTCCTCATCCTCACTAACTTCACACTCACTCACTCGGGATTCAACAGCCTCGGAAGTGCCATTTACATGAGAATCTTCATGGGAATATTTATCGTCGTCTCTCACATGACATGACATGAACGCAATAAAGTTACACTCAATGGGGGAACTCTCTCCCTCCTTCGATTCACTATCATTTAGGGTAACGTTATATGCTATTGGTTTCTTGTTGGAATACAAGGATCCCCAATTTTAAAATCTTTCAAAATAAAAATCAATTTCCTTTAATTGCAGAATAAAGATGGTTCAACATAACAATTTAATTTTCCAAATCTTATTTGATTTTCTTTCCTTAAAAAGATGAAGAATTAAATTAAACACAAATTTTAATTTCTAAAAGAAAAATTACAATTAAACCTAAATAAGTAAATTACGATGAACACACACACACACTAGAAATTCACTTAAACCAAATTAATTTAACCCAAGTCCTAAAAATTTGCCTAACATTAATTAATTCAATTTGCAATTTAGGCCAAACCAAATTTTATCAAATTACATTATTTAGACTTGAATTAAATTAAGTTAAACATTACCCAAATATTAAACATGCACCAAATTAAACAAGAGGAGTGAATTAAACCATATTTTATCTTTTAATCCTAAGCATGCGTTCTAGGTGATGTGCAAGATAAAAGAAATTCACAACCACAACGCCGCGATGTACGAGGAAAAACCCGCAACGGGAAAAAACCTCGAACGTCCCTAGACTTAAGTCCACTAAGTATGGTATTTTTACAAATACAAGACAAATGGCTTACTCAACTCGACTCGACTCCCTTCAAGCCCTTGACGCATCTTCTTGTACCAACCTCTGCTTAGTCTACAATCCCAGAATCCACCGGAACCTTAGAATCCACCAATGAAGCTTTTGGACAACCGTCAACCCTCGCACAATGCCTTTCACCGTGTGAGTATGCCGCAGTAAAATAATGAACTTTTTCTTTATGGGATGTAGAAGTAAACCCAAACTTCTCTTGTTTAAGATGTAGAGAAAAAATCATTGCCAAACACTCCAAGCATATATATACATATATATATATATATATATATATATATATATATATATATATATATATATATATATATATATATATATATATATATATATGTGGTACTTGGAATAAACTAGTATGGGTGTAAACAAAAGTGTTTAAGAATGGTTTTCTTAAAAAACAAACACTCAAAACTTGAAACTTTTCATGGAGGAATTAAGCTCTCAAAACTCTCTCTTAGAGATTGTATAAGATGAAAAAGCTAGTTTTTCAAAGTTGGTTCCCGAACATATTAATTCAGGCAAAAGTTAGTGGCACAAAAGAAGTGGGAACATGGAGAAAACTGCGAAAAGTTGCCAAAATATTTTTCCACCGGAAATCTCGTTTGAACGACCCTTCTAACGAAGTTCCAGATGCCAAAAGGGAAAAATTGTTGGCAAACTCGTTCGAACGACATTCTCGTTCGAACGAAAAACTCGTTCGAACGACAATATCGAACGAAATCCCAGAAAGTTCATAATTCAATTTTAGGCCCAAAAACTTTATCAAAAGTTCTAAAATTAAGCTTCGGAAAACAAAATTTATTTTAAAATAAAATTACACCCAAGGGAAAAATGTTCCAAGATCCTATATATATATATATATATATATATATATATATATATATATATATGTAATGCATTCATATCTTAGGAGAGATTGGAACTAAGTTGATGACATGAAACGAGACACACGTAAACCGGTAATGATGTTCTCTTGATAAGTAAGCCGCAACGTCTTCAACTTCAACATGTCATAGGGTTGAAGGATACAGAAGAACACTATCCTATGATTAAAATGTTTTTGTTCAAAATTGAGCCAACACTACATTAAGACTCAATCGGAGACTTGTGTCCTTATAAATCTCCCCCTTTGGCTATTCCGGGACAAAAATTAAAACAAAATCCTAAAGGGCCGTCAAGCTCTACTAGACTCAAACATCCTAACCAAACTTGACTCAAGATCCAAGGATCAATAGCTTTGCCGATGAAAGGTTGTCGCTAAATAGAATTCCTTCACACTTAAGCAAACATTAAACACATAGGGAATATCAAAGATTTAAATGCAATGAAGATTCCCCCTAAATTCAATTATAATGAACCTAAGAAGGTCGTGACTCCCCCTAAGTTAAATCTCCTAAACTAAGATAGATTATAATAGGATTAGATACCATTTCTCCCTCTATCATTCTCCCCATTTTTGTTCAGGAATAGACAAAGGTTATAAAATTAATAAAGTACTCATTTCTTCCCCAAGATATTTATATGGGAAAACAAGTAGAGCTTAGATGCATAAAGTGTTAAAGACACAAAAGCATATGGGCAACAAATTGACAATAACTAATCCAAGCAAGAATAATGGATGCTAACTATGATGCGAACAAAAATGATATCAATTTGAAACATAAGAAACTAGACATTTGATATCAAATGTAATTTTGCAATAAGTTAGGTACCAACTATGAATTAATGCATAAGTGTACTAGCTAAAATGGCACAGACTCAAAATAAAATATAATATCATATATATGTATACACAATAGATATAAAATATATACAAGAACACATATATAGATATATACACCCAAATGACACAAAATAATATGACATGAGTTCTTCACACTCTTATGGCATAAATGTGTCATATGGAAACGGAAGTCAAGGGGTGTGAACAAGATACCAATGAATTAAAACCCAATCACTTAAAACATGTTCATGGAGTTCTCATTTGATTGCAAAATTTTATCAAATGTAGATATAGCCTCATGTAACAATATAAATTGAACTCATTGAACAAACAAACACAATTCATACAAGCCTAGACTTTTGATGATTCTACAAACCAATAGAGTCATGACATTTAAAGGACAACTAGGATAATCGAACATTGTGCAAAGCATTGACAATCCATCCAAACTCCCTCAATATAAGCATATTATTTTAATCTTTTGAATGAATAAATCAACTAAACAAAATAGGCCTTGAAAAATATTTTCTTTTAAAGCCATTATTCTTTTAGGCCTTTGGACCACGTATTTCTTTTAGGTCTAAGCAAATGGTTGCTTACTAGCAAAGGATGATATTTCTTTCGGGTCCCTTCCCCACGCACAGTTATATATATATCATTTTTATATCTCGCACAAATCTCACGTGCAACGAATTTTAACATGCACTAGTCCTCCTAGGTCACATAATACATAGATGACTAGATTGGTAGGAGAACTCCTCACAATGCTCAAATATACATGTGAAGTTAATATTTCAAGTGAGCTCGTGCATGTGAGAATTGAGGCGTATAAAAATAGAGTCCATTATAGCAACACAAAATCCAACTACTCCATGTAAGTATGGTAAAGAACATTTTAAGGATTGACAATCTTAACCAAAAGTTCTAGCCACATGGAAGGAAAAAATAAGGGATTCAAACACAAACATATGACACAAAAGGTGTCTAAAACCAAAATAGACACAGAAAAATCTTTTTGAGTTTTTGAAATTTTTAAACAACCAGACAATAATATTTACTCAAAAGACAAACAAAAATCATTTGTATTTTTCATTACGTCTAAAATACAAAAATGATAAAACACGAATGATAAACAAAAATCTTTTTGTATATTTTTCATTTAATGCAAACTAAAATGAAGGAATTATAATACAAAAGATAAACAACAATCATAATTCTAGCATAAGATATAAAATAAAGCAATGACTAGAAAATGACAAAACATGCATACACCTAGCAATGATATATAAAGGAAAGCCCAAAAAGCTAGAGTATGCAAAAAACTAACACATTAAACCTTTGAATTTAGCAAGGGAGGTATCGTGTGAAAGTAAATGAGAATAAAAAATCCTACGTTGTAAATCTACCAAGTCGGATCTCCTAACCCAAACTAATGATGAATGACGATCTCGGGATATAGGAATCTTGGCTACCTCAGTTGCGTTACCTAGGTATTTTCTAGAAAATCTTTTAAGATCAAAACAAAATTTCTTAAGAGGACCTTTTCGACCCCAATGTGAGCAAGTAAAAACACGTCGAAAGGTGGAACATAAGGATTGATCTCTAAAGGATTTCTTAGGTGATTCTCTTAAAACTTTGGTTTGGGCTTTATGAGTTGACTCATAACATGTATCAAAACCTAAACCGTGTCAATTTTAATTTTGATCATTCCTAATATTTTATCTAATTTCTCCGAACGACGCTCCAAATCAAATTTGACTTTACTAGAGCCTCTTAATTAATTTTCTAAATCTAAAATGTGAGACTCTAATAAAACATTGCACATTTCAAACTCAAGAAGCTCCTTTTTCATTGACTCCATTAAACCTCTAAGTCTATCTCTCTCGCTTTCTACATATTCAAGCTTCTCTCGAAGAGCTCTCTCACGTGTCCTAAGGTCGTCAACCAACACACTATCATCAATGACCTTGCCACGCTCTCTTAAACTAGCTTCTAACTTCAAATTTGATCTTTTTAATTAATATATTCATCATATAGTTCTTGAAATGCAAATTGAAGTTCACTCACATTAACCTCTTCTTCATTTTCACTATCTCTTTCTTCTCCACTCTCACTACCATCATCTCTTTGGGATTCACAAACTATGGCCTTGGAAGTGTCTTGTGTTAAAATTTCATCAATAAAGGAGTGCTCACTTTCTCTCACACGACTTGCCATAAAAGCCGCAAAGTTGGGCTTAGTGGGGGAATCGAGTCCCTCTTCCTTATCACTATCACTAAGGGTTGGTTTTATGAAATTGGTTGCTTACCCTCTCTTCTAAGTTTAGTGGGGCACTCAAAAGCCCTATGGCCATACCCTTCATAACCATAACACCTATTTGACTCATCCCTATTTAAATTTTTATTAAAAGTTTTCAAAATTTTTTCGACTTTGTCATGCTTAGAATTTTAAAATTTCTTAAAATTATTTTTAAATATATCTTTGTTAAATTTAAGAAATTTATGAAACTTCCTAGCAAACATAGCCATATCCTCTAAGCACTATCACTTTCACTATCTACTTCTTGTTTTTCCTCCTTTAGGGCTTTCAAAGCAACGCCCTTATCTATTTTCTTTTCAGTTTTGGAGGAAAACATGTCTAGTTCATAGGTTTGTAAATCACCTACGAGCTCTTCTAGTTTCGTAGAGGCTAAAGAATTTAATACGGTCGCCTTAGGAATAAATCTATCGGGTAGGGACCTTAAAATTTTCTTTACTACTCGGTTGTCGGGTATTTTCTCTCCCAAATTAAAAGATGAATTAACTATATCAGAAAGTCTAGCATAAAATCCATCAAAAGTTTCTTTTTCATTCATTTTCATGGTTTCAAATTAAGTGGTGAGGTTTTGGAGTTTAAAAGCTTTTACGACACTAGTTCCCTCATGAGTGAGTTGTAAAATATCCCAAGCTTCTTTAGCGGTTTCACACATCATAATGCGTTGGAATTCATCGAGTGTGACCGCGCTAAACAATGCATTTAAACCTCGGGAATTAAAATTTGCAAGTTTAAATTCATTCTCACTCCATCTATCTGTGGGCTTGGGAACACACTCATTTTCTACTAAATATGTGGGCGGGGACCACCCATTAACAACTGAAAACCAAACTCTCTCATCGATAGACCTAAGTGCCGATTTCATACGCGCTTTCCAATATGCATAGTTGGAACCATCGAAAGTAGGAAATTTTGAAAATGGGGAAAATTCCATTTTTAGCCAAAAATATTTAAAAGGACCTTAACGCAATAATTAAGCGCTCCGACTCTGATACCACTTGTTGGAATGCAAGGACCTCCAATTTTAAAATCTTTCAAAATAAATTTCCTTTAAATGCAGAATAAAGATGGTTCAACATAACAATTTAATTTTCCAAATCTTATTTGATTTTCTTTTCTTAAAAGATGAAAAATCAAATTAAACACAAATTTTAATTTCTAAAAGAAAAATTACAATTAAACCTAAATAAGTGAGTTATGATGAACACACACACACACACACACACACACACAAGAAATTCTCTTAAACAAAATTAATTTAACCCAAGTCCTAGAAATTAGCCTAACATTTATTAATTCAATTTGCAATTTAGGCCAAACCAAATTTTATCAAATTACATTATTTGGACTTGAATTAAATTAAGTTAAACATTACCCAAATAATAAACATGCACCAAATTAAATAAGAGGAGTGAATTAAATCATATTTTATCTTTTAATACTAAACATGTGTTCTAGGTGATTTGCAAGATAAAATAAATTCACAACCACTACGCTGCGATGTACGAGGAAAAGCCTACAATGAGAAAAAACCGCGGATGACCCTAGCCTTAAGTCCACTAAGTATGGTATTTTTAGAAGTACAAGACAAATGACTTACTCAACTCGACTCGACTCCCTTCAAGCCCCTGACGCGTCTTCTGGTACCAACCTCCACTTAGTCAATAATCCGGGAATCCACCGGAACCTTAGAATCCACCAATGAAGATTTTGGACAACCGTCAACCCTAACACAATGCCTTTCACCATGTGAGTATGCCGCATTAAAACAATGAACTTCTTCTTTATGGGATGTAGAAGTAAACCCAAACTTCTCTTCATTGAGATGTAGAGAAAAACCCGGTGCCAAACACTCCAAGCATATATATATATATGTGGTATTTTGGAATAAACTAGTATGGGTGTAAACAAAAGTGTTTAAGAATGATTTTCTTGAAAAATAAACACTCAAAACTTGAACCTTTTCATGGAGGAATTAAGCTCTCAAAACTCTCTCTTAGAGACTGTAGAAGATGAAAAAGTTAGTTTTTCAAAGTTAGTTCCTACACATATTAATTATGGAAAAATTTAGTGGGACAAAAGAAGTGAGAACATGGAGAAAACTGCCAAAATATTTTCCCACCGGAAATCTCGTTCGAACGAGATTTTCGTTCGAACGAAGTCTCGTTCGAATGAACCTTTTAATGAAGTTCTAGAGGCCAAAAGGGAAAAATTGTTGGAAAACTCGTTCGAACGAAAAACTCGTTAGAATGACAATATCGAACGAAATCCCAAAAAGTTCATAATTTAATTTTAAGCCCAAAAACTTTATTAAAAGTTCTAAAATTAACCTTCTAAAAGTAAACTTTATTTTAAAATAAAATTACACCCAAGGGAAAAGGGTTGCAAGCTCCTATATATATATATATATCTAATGCATTCATACCTTAGGAGAGATTGGAACTAAGTTAATGACGTGAAACGAGCCACACGTAAATTGACAATGATGTTCTCTTGATAAGTAGACCGCAACATCTTCAACATCAACATATCACAGGCTTGAAGGATATAGAAGAACACTATCCTATGATTCAAACATTTCTATCCGGAATTAAGACAACACTACATTAATACTCAATTGAAGACTTGTGTCCTTACATTTCTTACCCTCCTTCTTAAGTCTAGTGGGATACTCAGCAACCTTGTGGCCATAACCTTTACACCCAAAACACGTATCCGAATCAACCCTCTTGACATTCTCACTCTCATACTTAGGGCAGGATCTACTTTGTTGTTGTTGAATTTCTCAAGTCTTTTGGTATCTTTCGATTTCTTTTGGAACTTAAGAATTTTTTTGAACTTCTTTCCCAATAAGGCTACATCCTCAAAATTAGAATTGGAATTGTCATCCGAAACTTTAGTTTCCTCCTTTCGGGATTTCAAAGCAATACCCTTTTCTTTCTTTGACACTTGCTTAGAGGTAAACATATCGAGTTCATAGGTTTATAAGTCACCTACATTCTCTTCAAGTTTTGTCGAACAAGCATACCCAAGGATTTCAAAGTGATCACTTTTTCATCAAACCTACTCGACAACGATCTTAGAATTTTCTTTCTAACTTGATTGTGGAGTATTTTCTCTCCTAAGTTAAAAAAAGAGTTGACAATATTGGACAACCTAGCGTAAAACTCATCACATGACTCACTCTCTAACATCTTAATCACCTCTAACTGTGTAGTGAGGTTTTGAAGTTTAGATGCCCTAACCGTGTGAGTGCCATTATGAGTAAGTGCAAGTATATCCTAAGCTTCTTTTGAAGTTTCACACGTCATGATTCTATTATACTCTTTCGGTGTGACACGTGAGGAAATAACTTGAAGACCTTTAGAGTTGGAAATTGCAAGTCTATGTTCATCTTCGGTCCATAACTCAACAGGTTTTTAAGTAGTAGTCTCACCCGGTCGTGTAACCATTGGAGTCCAACCTTTTTCGACTGCTAACCACACACGCTCAACAATAGATTTCAAAGCACGTTTCATTTGCATTTTCCAATAACCATAGTTAGGCCCCTTAAAAACATAAGGGATCAACACGATAAAAAATATTTTTCTAGCTTTGATACCAATTTGTAGGCCCTTTTTTCTTTTGAATGTGTTTTAAGGATGGTAAAATCAATCTTTCTTTTTGAAAAACCTTTTTCCAAATTTTAACCGCACCAAGTATGTGAACCAATTTTAACTTAGCCCAATTCTATCTTGTTTAATCCTAAACATGCATCTAGGTGATTAAAGCAAGTAAAATAAATAACTTCACAAAGGCGACGCCGGATGTACGAGGAAGCCCCTAAGGGAATGTCAAGAGGGTTTGAGTCGGATAGGTGTGACCACTCAGCAACCTTGTGACCATAACTTCACAAAGATGTGTGGGCACAAATGTTGATTTCTAGGGTAAGAGCTTAGTGTAAATTTATGTGATTAATGGTAACTGCAGAAAAAGGTGGGGCATCTTTGTTTAGGATTTTGAAGACATAGGGGTTGACAAAAGGACGATACATAGGGGAAGAAAGACTTACATATGCATAACTTCTTTGATGAAATTATTTGATCTATTTTTAACTATATGTGGATGGTAGTTTGTTTTTTGTATTTTTTTATTTGGTAGAATCTTCTAAGAGAAAGAATTGAGAAGAGTCCTATTGGCTTCAGGTGAATTGGGGTGATCTCTTGAATTCCATGCGAGGAGAGAGGAAGTAATAGATCGTGGCTAATTATTTTCTCAAAATTAAAAAGGGGAGGGGGAATTCTATGTAAAGGATTTATTCTTTGGCTATAACTTGCGAATTCATATGGTTTTATCTTTCATAGAAAAGGAAGACAATTAGCTTGGAATCTGAGAAGGGTTTGGACCAGTCTCAGACCGTCTGAATTTTTTTTAGAAAATTTTTCAAAGCGAGTGGCCAGCAAATATATGTTCTTTTTGTTCAATATGGTGTCTACCTTGTGGTTTTATCTCTATGAAAAAGAATGGTGTAAGAGGGTAGTGTAATTGAGGTCTGGTAAAATACTGAATCGGATGAGGCGTGACCCACTTCAATGAACTCTACCTTCAAGGTTCTCAATAACTTATGGATCAACTTTTGGTAAAACCTTCTCCTATTGGTAAAAATAGAACTCAAGCTGGAAATCACTCCCTACAAGAAGATGAACTTCACAACAATAATGGTAACTTTTCCCAAGAGAAACTACTGAGAGTGAGGGATGTCAGTGGGGAGTGAAAGAACAAAGCACTTAGCACTTGAGAGAGTGAAATGAGAGAATACTAGGAGGTTCTGGTGTGATTTTGACAGAGTTTTATGATTCTTACTTGACCATATCTAGGGTCCTATTTATACTTGGGCACTAGGGATGAGTTGGCACTTTTGGGCACCAAAATTCAGAGGGTAGGTAAGGGACAATGTCTGAAATGTACCATTTGTCTCTACTTGTGTGCATCCGCCTGTCCCCTTTGACAGGTGCCACCTGGTGCAAACCAAAGTCAAAAATCAAATATGTCTGCGCTTGAAGACAAAATATCTGATTTGGTAAATATAATTTAAAATGGTAACCCGTGGTACAAACTTTGTGAACTTGAGAGGGGAGGCCTCAAGGACCACCTCCTCTAAAATCATTTTTGTGGGGGGGGGGGGGGGGGGGGGTCTTGAGGAACCCCTTCTCTAAAATCATTTTTTATTACAAAATTTCATTTCTGGTGAGTAACCACTTGGTTGCTCATTCTAGTTATGACTGAGTGTGCTGTGTAAGGACTTGAGTGACTCGTAGGGTCTTTATACTAGTATTATCTCAATCCTAAAGTGCTACATGGTTGTTCTTGCTCAACAGACCTTGTTCCTCTGCCACTAAGCCAAAACTCCCAAGAGATCCCAATTGCCCCATTTGAGATCTGCTTCCTCAACTGGGCTGCCTGTACAAGAAAGTAAGTGTTAGTATTTTTATTCTATAAAAGGTTAGCTTTTCATGACGAGGGGTTGCTCATGGTAGCCCCTCCCATATCCTGTCCTGTTTTCTGGAAGCTGAGGGGGAGGACCTTGAGGGTTCCTCACCCAAAGTTTTTTGGAAGCTGAGGGGGAGGACATTGAGCTTTCCTCACCCAATATTTTCTAGAAGCTGAGGGGGAGGACCTTGAGGGTTCCTCACCCAATATATTCTGGAAGATGAGGGGGAGGACCTTGAGGGTCCCTCATCCAATATTTTCGGGAAGTTGTTCCTCACCCAATATTTTCTGAATGCTGTAGGGGGTTATTGAGGGAACCTTACCCCAAGATATCGTGGGTGCGCTCGAAACACCCTTCTACATTAGCCCCTTGAGCAAAGTCTTTTGTGTTGGGGAGACCAAAAGGCTTTGTACGCCATAAATTTAATTTTTAATTTTTTTAGGGATCCTAGGGCTTCCTCATCATTACCCCTAGGGTCATTAAATGCACTGTCCCTTCATTTTAGGTTTTGGGTTCTCGAGAAGCCCCGCGTCGGTATGGTAACTGTCATCTCATCATTTGGAAAAAAAATCTGATAACCTTTTGGCATTCCTGCAGATTTTCCCATTTTCATATAAAAGCTAATATTCTAAATAAAAGATTTTACTTTTACCATCTTTCCGTGATTACTTGCCTTCATTAACTTCATCTTGGTTCTTGCTTTGGCCGCGATAGGTTCTCCTCATTCAAAACTGTGTGGTCGGGCCTCCCCACGAGACCACTCCCACTAAGTACGTCGAAGCCCAATTCTTAATCAGGCGGACCCAAAAGAGGTTTGGCATCTTATCACCACACCTAACATGCCTCTTGAGCAGACTACTCCCATCGTAGTTAAACCACTCCTTGATGAGTCCACCCGGCCACAACAAATCGAGGTTCCTCCCGCTAAATCTAAAGGCTAATCCAAAGGTAAAGGGAAAACAAAAGCTCATGCGATGGGTAAGAGAAAGCATCAAGATGCAGATATATCTAACTTGATTGTTGCTACTACTGTTACTCCCTCTCCACCCCCTTCTCCCGTGAGGTCTAAAGCCGCTAAAAAGAAGAAAGGGATCGATGTTGATGCCGCTGCTCCTTACGCACTCAACCAGGGGTCAGATATCGATGATCTTGGGGTAGAGAAGACTTATAGGACTGTCTAGGAGCAAGGTTATGAGGCTCTAGGCTTCTCTTCTCAAATAACGTAAGCCACATATATTCCTTTTGCAGAAGGTACTACACCCAAACGTTCTTCCCTTAGTGTAACTGGCTCTTACAGAGTTTCACCTACTGGTTCCCCCTCCCCCTCATTGGAAGAGGAACTCGTTGACTACGGAAGCGCACCTTCCTACGATGATCATAGTTCTTCTTCGAATGATGTGGATGGATTGGATTTCCGTCGTGAAAGAACTACTGACACTTATGCTTTGTTATGAGTATCAAGGGAGTCTTCCAGTGATGATGAGAAACTTCATTCTCCATCAAGGACTAGTTCTACTTCTAGGCCTCTTCCATATGGTGAGACTGTGCGTCCTGCTAATGTAAGTCTTTCCTTACTTGGGAAATTTTTCATATGATTTTCTTCTTCTTTCATCATTGGCTTGTTTACTAATTTTTTCTTTTCCGATGTTTCCATAGGTTACTTCTGCGTAGGCGAGTGGTCCGTCACCTCCCTTACTCCATTGTGCTCCTTTCCAGTAAGAGAGGAACCTATGATCATTTCTTCCCGAAGCCTTTTCAGAGAGGTTTGTTATTCCCTCCAGAGATCTTTGAAACTTTGATAGTCACAAATTATGCTTCCCTTAATGAATGTTATATATTCTTATTCCCTTACAGCTTTTATCTGTGCATCCTACTAAAACTGGGGTCCCTTTTGAAACCTCACATTCTGCTCAGGTATTTCTTTAACTTTCTCCATATGGCCAATCTCACTGTCCTTTTTTATCTCTTTTCCATTGTGTTCTCTATCTATTTGTAATTGCAGAGGATTATTCCCTCTAGCCTTGCCACTTCATCTTCTCCCTCTTCAGAAGTAGGGGCTTCTATAACTGAGCCCCGGGTTACCTTACTTTTAGGGGTTTGTTTGTTCTCTTGACTTCTTTTTCTATTTATTACTATATTTTTGGTGCTTATGTCCTTCATCACTTTTCATTTCCCAGGACCCTAAATCTCTTGTCCTATCTTCTCTAGGAAGGGCTCATCTCCTTGATGAAACTACTGTTCCAGGGTTGTCCCCCTCAGGGAGGATTTTTGTTCCCCGGGTTCACATATCTATGGATGGTAGGCCTTTGATCCAGCCCATCACTCATGGGCTAATATTTACTGTGGCCTCAACTGCTGAGCCTATTTCACAGGTTTCTTCTTCTTCTCGAATATCGATAGATTCTTCTCCCTTAGTTGTGATAATAACCACTTCTAATGCCTTTATGATAAACAGGTCATTAGAACAACCCCTGATGTGCCAACGGTCATCTTTCGCTCTTTTTCCTTGGATGGGGAACATATATTCTATTGACCTCTTGCCTATTATTTCTTCGGATCGCCCGTACTGACAAGCCCATTTCTTCTTTCCCTTTAGTTGTCCTTTGGTACTATTTCATAGGTGGCTCTTACTACTATTCCTCCAGCATCCCCTACTATAGATGATCCACTTTGCCCTATTACCTTCAACGAGAGACCTATCATAGTGACCCTCCCAGTTACCATTTATGTCATTGGTCTTTGGTCTTTCTTCTATATGCTTGCTTTCGTGAGGCAAATGACTTGCTGACTCCTGCCTTTTTCTCTTCATTTGTAGGCTGGTTTTGTGGAGTCTTCCTTATCCACCACACTTGTGATAAGTGTTGTTGAGGTATCCCCTTTGGGAGCACCTGAAGCTCCTCCTTCAACCGTTGTGAAGGGAATTACTCAGGTATCGTATATGAGAGTAGTTATTTCTATACCACTCTTTTAACTGGTATAACCCCTTCTTCATTTTTTCAAATTTTGTTACAAGGATAATATAGATGTGGTTCCTCCATCTGTGGAACCTATCACTAGCTCAACCCTTACTACTGTGGGGCTTCCAGCTAGCACTTTAGATTAAGCTACCCGGGTAAATACTTGATCTGCCTACGTCATTTATATATATATATATATATATATATATATGTGTGTGTGTGTGTGTGTGTATATATATATATATATATATGCATATATATATATATATATATATATATATGTTGTACAAATGTTTGCTAAAACTTACATGTTTCTATGTTTCCAAGTTAGTGTTGTGATCGTTCCAATGACTGTAGAATCCATGTGGGGTGGGGTGGGGTGGGGCGGTAGCTGCGGGAGATATATTAGGTTGTCATACCTTTCCCTATTTTCTACTTCCCATTTTTTTCTTCTTGTTTTTACTGTGAAAATATGCTTACCTCTGCCCTCACATCACTATTTCTATGCTAGCGAGGCAGTAGCTCCAGGAATTGTGGAGCACATCGGAGAGATGATTGTGATAGAGGTATTATACTAGAATACATTCTCTCTTTGTATGTTTCTCCTTTTGTTTCTTGCTTATAGTGCGTAAGGGATACCACCTTCACCCTTGTTTCATTGTTTCCATGTGAGTGAGGCTACTCCGGTAACTGTGGAGCCTGTTGGGGGGATGGCTACGAGAGAGGTATTATACAGGCATACTTTCTCTCTTTTAATGTTTCCCCTTTTTTCTTCTTCTTGCATATACTGTGCAAGTGCTCTCACCTTCACCCTTGTTTCATTGTTTCTAGGTGAGTGAGGCTGCTCCAACAACTGTGGAGCCTATTGGGGGGGGGGGGGGGATGGCTGCGAGAGAGGTATTATACTAGCATACCTTCTCTCTTTTACTATTTCCCCTTTTTTCTTCTTGCTTATATTGTGCAAGTGCTCTCACCTTCACCCTTTTTCATTATTTACAGGTGAGTGAGGTTGCTACTTCGGTAACTGTGGAGTCTGTTAGGGGGATGGCTGTGACAGAGGTGTTATACTGGAATACCTTCTCTCTTTTACTATTTCCCCTTTTTCTTCTTACTTATACTTTGAAAAATAATGCCACTTAAGTTGCTTAAAAGATTTAAGACAGTTTAAATGGCTCCGAACATTTTGTTTGAGAAACTCTTTTTTTTTACAAAACAAATACTAACACAAGATGTGTATAAAAAGTTATGAATGAGATATTTCAGTTTGGTTACCAAGTTTTGAAAAACAAAACTAAATCAATTCTAAATCATCACGCAATCAGAAGGGGATTATAGGAATATTAAACATGCAAGAACACAAGATTTTAACTGGTAAAACCCTACCAATTGGGGAAACGTCCACGAATGTCCATACACCTCAAAAGTAAAATACACTAAATAGAGTAAACATATTACAAGGTATATAATAAACTAAACCCACAATCAGACCTAATCTAAGTTAAGAATTTTACCAACTCCATTAGGTAATTTTGGCTTCTTGGAAGGCTCTGATGTTGTAGTTTTTCTCCCATCTTTGTAACTCCTCCTCCTTTAACTTTACGTCGACTCTAAAAATCAAGAATATCTATACCAACACTTATTTAGTATTGTAGTGCTAAAAGTGTAAGTGGTGAAGTGCCTAACACATGCATGCAACACACACCCTTATACAGACAAATTTTCCTACAAATTACGTATATTGTCTAATATGAATATGAATTTCCGAATCTCAGTTTGTTGAAAATGTTAGACTTTTGATCTTTATTCTTTACCACAGATCGAATGACAACCTTGATTTTTAAAATAACCCAGGTTCTATATGCTTTCCTTTTATTTATATACACTTCTATTTAAAAAAATTGTGAAATATGAATTTTGAAAGCACAAACGTCTCAAGATCTTCAATTAGATAGAAGTCATTTTTTCACAAAACTAGAAATAGAAAAAAGATTTGATGGTAAAAGGTTTTGAAAGAACATTTAAGTATAAAACAACCAACAAACAAGGATTTCTTGAAAACCAAATCAAACCTAAAGAGATCTAAGTGATTTATATCAAATAAAGTCATATATCTGTTTTCTATTAAAGAGAAAACAAGATCTAACAACGTGACTATGTTGGAAAAGAGATTGAAGACTAAAGAGGAAGGAATCTTCAAAAGAGGACGAACACAAAAAAACTCAAGGTAAATTTTCTGAAGAAAATTGGCTAGGGTTTGGTTTCGATTTTTCTATTTCGCTATTTTTTCTCTCTTTTTTTCTCTCAACTCTCAACTGATCCAAAGATTGTAAACGTATAACCAAGGTCATCTATTTATACTGCGGGATGGAAGGGTCTAGAAGATTGAAGTAAAACAACGCCTGAGATTAACTCTGGTTGATCAATGTAAATCTACTGGCTTATATTGCAACGCAATTAAATTACATCTCATTGGCCACAAGGTTGAGACTTGGATTGTTAAAAAAACATGCAGACCATAGATAAAATAGATTCAAGGGCTGTAACGGTTCTCAAGAATGTGAGAGTAAGAAAACACAATCTGGAGCGTTGTGGATGCGACACGTGTGTGGCTGAGATGGGCTAAAAAATGTGTGTTCTGGGAGTTTAAATAATTTAATTTTGTACCACACATTTCTCTTCCGCTTTCGAATTATACCCATCCAAGTTTTAAGCAGATAAAAGTACTTACAAATAGGACCAAAACATTTTAAAATCAATTTTTAAATTTTTTAAAAATGTTTATAAATTCCTAAAAATTATTTAAAATCCTAAAAATTATTAAAAAATTATTTTAATGGGAATTAATACTCACACACCTAAATTAATATGAATGAAACTTGGAAATGCAATCCTACGTGTAGTGTTTGTATTATACCTTTGAGTCTAATAAAATAAATATCATACATAGTCTGAGGTTCTTTTGTAGACAAGGGTATGACTCAAATTTTGTCACTATTTCCAAACTAGACAAGCGCCTATATAATATAGACTCAAGTGAGTCAAAGATATAGGGTGCTTCATACTATTCAAGTTCTCTCACCTTCACCCTTATTTAATTGTTTCCAGGTGAGTGAGGTGGCTGCTCCAGCATTTGTGGAGCAGACAGAGAGTGCTGAGTTGAGCACTCCTCAAGTATTTGACTGCGATACCCAAGTTACTATTGCCCAATTACTAACTTCTGAATTGTATCGATATTTATCCTTGCTATTTCTTTCACCTATCTTGGCATCTTTCATTCGGCTAACCCCATTCAGACTGGTGGCAGTATACTCACCCCATTGAGTTTTGAGGTAAGCTCCCTATCATGGCCTTTTTCAGAGTCTGGATACAGTTGTCATCATCTTCTTTCTCTTTTGACCCATCATGAACACTTTTTCTTAGGATCTTATTGGTGTGTCTACCGAGTTAGATGACAAGGGGAACCGAGTTCTGAGGCCACTCCTACAACCGTTGGTGCTAATTTTGATGGGGAGTCTTCTTTCTTTCCCTCTGAGATAGTGTCACACCATTTCGACGGTGATGCTGAGTTAAAGGTTCCTGCATCTTTTATGAGTAGACTATGGTTCGAGGAGCGACCATGGCGCTTCAGGACACATGAGCACTAGATCCTAAATTTGATATTAGAGAATAATCCCGAGATATTCACATCTTAGAGTGTACTTCATATTGATAGCCTCACGGTGTTCAACCTGAAGGCTCTTGGTAGAAATGTTCATGATTTCTTAGCCACTTCTCTTGCTGAGCTGACTAACGCATCTACATTGTTATTCTTAGATTCTCTCCGTGATTTGCAAGAGTTATACCATTTTCATCTAGATAGCCTTGATGATTGAGTTCATCACTTTCTGATCCTTCCCTTCCAAAAGATGGTGAGACTTCACACATCCAGATAGTCTAGGATCGAGCAGTAATAGGCTGAGGTTGTGATGATTCGAGGTCATATTTCATTGCTCATATTGCATCGCTTTAGTCCCGGATTGACAGACTTAAGTCTGGTGACCAGGAGGATAAGGTCAAGTTGGCTAGGCTGGAGGAGGAGTTATTGCAAGAGGTTGGTCCATCATATGCTGGCACCCTGCCCCACGATGACTTGTTATTTGTTATTTTTAGTGGATAGGCTAGTTTATGCCTTTTACTATTTTGATTTTCATGTGAAAAGAAGTGATCATTTATAAATGAGAAAAAAAATGTTTTTTTTTTCTCTTGCACTTCTCTTTTCCTTTGTCCCATCTATACTATTGGCATCTGTTTACTAAGACATGCTCTAATTTTCAGTGAGCATTTGGTCAATTTAGGCTGCCCCATATACTGCGGGGTACTTGAATTATTTGAAAATTTTATGTACATATATACATTGTACTTTTAAGAGAAACCCTCTATGACTAAAGGGTGTTCGCATGTTATCTGGGTAGGTTACTATTTTGGAACTGCCCCCTCTTTCTGTGGGTGTGATCCTACACATTATTATTTGTGTCAATAAGGAATAGCTTGGGGGGGAGGGGTGATCCCACCTCCTTCCTTTAGGTTCTGTTTAAAAAGAATCTTTTTTTTTAAAATAGAAGAAGTAAATGATAACCGATTCTTCATATTTTTTTTAATTAACTAGCCCCCAGTCTATAGGGTCCTTGCTCTTCATTTTTTAAGAGCTTTCATGATCTCAAAATATTAGAGAGGGGGGATTTGACCCCCTTCCCCACATTTCTATTGATCTGGTCATGTAAAGCATTTCTTTGAGAACAGAGGTTAAAACTTGTTCTTAAGTAATAAAATATGTCAAAAAATTTATTACTTTGGGGTTGTCCTCCTACTGGTCAGGTGAGTAAAGATAAAAACTTTTTGTTATGTGTGGGAGGACTTTTCTCAGTATACTTTCTCTTAGGATGGACCCCCAAGTGTAATGAGCAAAGTTCTTCTTTTTTCATGTACCCTCTTCTAGCCTAGTAGAGAGCATTTCTGAAAAAAAGCATTCTATTGGGTCTACCTCATACAGTAGGTAAGTAATCAAAGCAACCATCAACAATCGATCAAAAGAGTTGTTATTCATTTCTTTGCTATTGTGTATTATTTACGAGATGGTATTGGTCTACCATTTTTTTCACAAAAAAGAACTTTTCTGGTATGAGAGCAAACCACTCAAATATACATGAACAAATAAGGTAGAAAGAAAATAAATATTCGTCAATGCACAAACATTAATGAGTCACATCAAGGATCTCCTACATAATACAGAGGTGGTGTCTTTTGGCATTTTTTAAACATCTGTGCCCTATATCCTCAAAGATAAATTATTAGCATGAATATGTCCGGATGATATTTTATGAGATGACAAATATTTATTCAAGAAATATCATGCCAATAGATTTCCGTAAAGACTCAAATATGTTATTATCTAAAGGCTTTGTGAACAAATCAGCTAATTGAAGATCTATGGGAAAATACATAATTTCTAATTCCTTAAATTCTACTAATTCACAAATAAAGTGATATCGAATCTTAATGTGTTTTGTGCGAGAGTGTTGCACAGGATTTAAAAAAATATTAATTGCACTTTGATTATCACAATAGATGTGCAACTTATCTTCAATTATGCCATAATCTTTTAACATCTGTTTATCCAAAGTAACTGTGAATAATAACTTCATGCAGCAACGTATTCTGATTCAGCGGTGGATAATGAAGTACAATTTTGTTTCTAGCTAGACCATCCTACCAAATTATTTCCTATATAATAACAAGCTCCTAACGTACTCTTACCGTCATAAGAACAACCTACCCAATCAGCATCGGTGTAACCAATTACAGTGGTGGATGTGTCATTAGTATACCAAAGTCCTAAATTGAGAGTTCCTTTAACATATATAATGATTCTTCTAACATAGGATACATGACTCTCTTTGGGTGCATTCTGATATCTAGCGCAGATACAAATAACATACATAATGTCAGGGTGTGAAGCAGTGAGGTATAGTAAGCTTCCTATCATACTACGATAAATAGTGGGATCAATAGATTTCCTATGTTCATCCTTAGACATTTTTAAGGAGGTACTCATAGGCGTCCTAGCATCTTTTGCATTTTCTAGGCCGAATTTCTTAACAATATCTAAAGCATATTTGGATTGTTAAATGAATAAACCTTTTGAATTCTGTTTGACTTTAAGTCCTAAAAAGAATTGCAACTCCCCTATAAGAGATATTTGAAATTATTGGGCTATAACAATAGTTTTGTCAAAATGTTTAACAAATAGAGTTGGATCATTACTGCCTTTCCTAAAGCTATTATTTAATAAAAAAAAGTAGACAATAGATCATACCAAGCACAGGGTGCTTGTTTTAGACCATATAAGGCATTTTCAATCGAAAAACGTGATTCGGATGGTGAGGGTCAATAAACCCTTTTGGCTATTCTACAAAGGCTTCCTCAGTTAGAATACCATTAAGGAACACAAATTTCACATCCATTTGGTAGAGAGTGAATTGAAAATGACAAGCTATTACTAAGAGTAAATGAACATATTCAGGGCGAGTTACTGGTGCAAATATTTCCTCAAAATCTATTCCTTCAATTTGAGAGTAACCTTGGGAAACTAATCTAGCCTTATTTCTAATGACCACCCCAGTCTCATCTGCTTTATTTTTGAAAATCTTGCGTGTGCCAATAACCTTTTTATTTTCAGGTCTGGGTACAATATACTATACATCATGAGAGAAGAATTGAAGAAGTTTCTCATGCATATCACTTATCCACAAGGAGTCACTTAGGGCTTCATTTACATTCGCTGGTTATACAAGAGACACAAAGCATGCATAATTAGAAAAATTACGTAGATGGGATCTTATATGAACCTGATCAGTAAGGTTGCCAACCACGCTATCTAAATGGTGATCTTTAGAAACCCAGTTTGGTACTTCGTACATCTCAGGTGATAAAGGATCATCTATCTCTAGGGAGTCACAGTTAAAAATATTTTCAGACTCTTTCACGATAGTTGGTCCTGTGGGTTTACTCTCAATATTAGTGTCACTAACAATCACATAATGAATGCCATGAGGGTTTTGGTTCGAAGATTATAGACACGATAGGCTCTACTATTTGGAGGGTAACCTAAGAAGATGGATTTATCACTTCTAGTTTCGAATTTGGATAATTGTTCTATGTCCTTACACACATAGCAAGCACTGCTAAAGGTTCTAAAATATTTTAGGTTAGGTTTGTTATCGTACCACAGTTCATAAGGAGTCTGTTTGGTATCTTTTCTAAGATAGACACAGTTTATGATGTGGCAGGCAGTCCTAACAGCTTCTACCTAAAAATTCTTAGGAAGGCTTTTGGCATAAATCATAACTCGAGTCATTTCTTGAATAGTCCTATTCTTTCTTTCAGCTATACCAATTTGCTGAGGGGTTTTAGGGGAGCTAAATTCGTGTTGATAACCATTATAGATACAATATTCAGTTACTCCTAAGTCTTTAAACTCTCTCCCATGATCACTACGAATATGATTTACTTGACTATCCTTTTCGTTCTCAATACGTAGAAGAGTTTTTAAGAATTCTTGAAAGGTGTCGGACTTTAGTTTTAGGAAAGATATCCAAGTAAAGCGGGTAAAATCATCGACCATCACTAAGATGTAGCTATTGCCACATAGACTAACCGTTCTAGCAGGACCCATTAGGTCCATATGGATGAGTTCTAGAGGTTTAGTAGTCAATACATCTTTGACTTTCCTATGTGCAGACTTAACCATTTTTCCTTCTTGGCGAGGCCCACAAATAATGTTTGATATAGGATTTATCTTAGGAAGACTTCTAACTATTTCTTGAGACCACAATTTACCAAGGCTATCAAAGTTTATGTGACCCAAACTATTATGCCAAATATCATTGTCATCCATTTTGGCAATGTTATAAACCTCGTTACTTAGATAACTGTGTAACAATTATCTGGAATACGAAGGCCTGTAATAAAGCAGTCACCATTTTTATTTAAAATTTTGCAACTATTCTTTGAAAACGTGACAATATGGTTAGAGTCACAAAATTGTGATACATTAAGAAAATTTTCTTTTAGAACTTTTACTAGAAATCTTCTAAAGTAGGTAACCCTTTTTCATGAAGTGTCCCTTTATCAATGATCTGGGCTGATACCCCATCTCCAAAAAAGCTTTACCTCCGGAGAAGCTAGTTTTATTTGAAGGTTTGGTATCATCCCCAGTCATGTGTTTAGAACATCCTGAATCTAAATACCATTCAGATGCTGTGTGCTCAGCTTTCAAAGCACTGATTACGATATTACATTTCATTTGGAGTCTTAGTTCATCCTTCCTAACCCAAAATTTTCTAGTTTTTAAAGGCTTGCGTTGATTAGCTCGAATAAGGTAAAATTTGAGACCATTAGCCTTTTCATTAAAATAATTTTTTGCATATTTATTGTTCTCAAATTTCTGAGCATTTGGTTTAGGCATGAATCTAGGATTTCCTCTTGTTGATGATCTTTTAGTACTAGATCTTTTCTTCCTTTTACGATAGTTAGAGTTCTTATCTGGTTGCCTAGGGAGAATATTGTTATTTTTGCCTTTCCTAGGGTTATTAAAGTAATGATAGACACATGAGATAAATACAGGTTTGTATAGACGTTTAGAAAAACTTCCATTAAGGGAATGTCCAAAGACAACGCAGTATGAGCAATAAACATGGCTCATAGGAGTCGTATCCTTAGGAAAACTGTGAAACATGAGTTTTACTAAAGGTTGGACTCTAGCTTTATTTCTAGGGGGAACAAGTTAAAAAGATGATTCGCATTTCCTTATGGGAGGACAAATGTATTTATCCTTATGTTCAACATTAAGCTTAGAGGTACTGGCCTCACTAATGTCTATCTTTTGTTGTTTCAATTCAAAGTCATTTTTCAAGGCTTTAAAATCTGGACATGATTCATTAAATCGTTTTCCACCGGACACAAACTTAATAGTTTCAAAAAAATTTGTTTGTTTGTTAGTACTAGGGAAAAATCCTATTTTAGTTCTGTCATCAGAATTGATTTTTCTTTCAGCAAGAAAATCTTGAAAACAGTTTGAGTTATTTTCAAATTTTGCAAATTTTTTGAAGACTGTTGATGTCTTTTATTTAGTTTGTTCCAATTCTAACAACGTCACTTTATATTTCTTTTCCTGAATTTCATTTGATTCAGACAATTCCTTGATTCTTTGAGAAAAATCTTAGTCTCATTCTCATTATCTAGACATTGAGAGGTGTACTCTTCAGCATTCTGTTTGATCATTTGTCTTAGGGCTTCTATTTTCTGGGTAAGGTCCTTGACTATTTTTTCAAGTTTAGTACTCTTATTGAGGGTTTTTGTGTATAGTATGTGAATATCTGGGAGGTCCTCATTGTCGGAGTCACTAAGTGTACGGTGTTCAGTGTCCCCTAGCGATTCATTTTTTGGACTCAAACACACATTTTCATCGTTAATAGAACATCATCTTTGAATCACACACACGACATTAAAACTACTAGTAGAATTATCAGGTAATAAAGTAGATAAACCATTAGGAACAATATCATTCAACATAGCATGGTTAAAGATACTACTATCAGATTCAGTACTAATCATAGGCTCATCAGTATAAATGATTTTGGCAAAGAATGACATCTGGGGTCAAAAGAATTAGATGACTCAGGCTCATCAGTTTCTAATTCACTTGAATCATCCCAGGTCTTGCACAAATTAGCCCTATTATTTTTATTATTCTTATTCAAATTGACTCTATAATCATTTTCCATATGACCTAATTTTCCACATGTAAAACACTCAACATTTTGGAGGTCTTTTCCAGGTTTATTTTGGTTACCAGTCTGGTGTTTGTCTTGTCTTTTCTCATGAGGCCTATTATTATAGAACATTGAATAAGAAAGTTTGCCTTGTCTGTTTACAACTTTATTTCAAAATTTCAAAATTTTCTTAAACTGTTTAGACATTAAGGCAATGTGATTATCCAAACTGTCTAAGTTACAGTCCTCATCAGAATTTGAGTCAATTTTAGGAAAATTAAATTCAGGTTTGGTCAACTTAGAGGTGAAGACAAGATTAGAAGTGGAACGTTTCTTTTGGGTCTGAGTTAATTTCTTCTTAAACTCTAATTCCATTTCCGCTATCCTTAGCTTGCTAATGAAGAGTTAAGGTGTCAAATTTGGATCGTCCATCTCCTTAATGGCATAACTCTTGTTATCAAATTTTTGTGGAAGTGACCTTAGAATGTTGGAAACAATTTCCTTCCTATCATAAATTTTACCATTAACATGCATCTTAGCCACTATGTCTGTCAACCTATTGTAGAAGTCATCAAATGACTTAGTCTCATTCATGACCACAGTGTTGTACTACTGCATTAACATTTGGGTTTTAGCATCTTTAACACCAATGTCTCCTTCATGTGCAGTCACTAGAGTGTCCCATTGTAGACACCCTATTTTATTACCTCCTAAACTCTCCTTAGGTCCCTAGCACCTCCCTTCATCACTGCAAACCCAAGTCATACCCCGGGTACTGACCTAGAGGCCACCGAGCACTCCCAGGCTCTGTTTGACCAAAAATTCAAACTCTTCACCTCGAAGAAGACTAAATGAATCTTCAAAGGGTAGTGAAACACCTTTTTAAAGGTCCATCCCGTGCGCGATTCTGACTTACCATGCGGATGAACAACCCATTTTTCCCTGAAACCTGATCTAGAGGCCACTGGCCTCTCTCGGGCTTCATTTGACCTAAATCAGTTCTTTAGCTCGATCGAGAATGAATGAATCTTCAAAGGGAACTGAAACCTATTTCCAATGGTCTGCTCCATGCGCGATTATGACTTACGATACGGACGAATAATCTGTTTTACTCTAAAAGGTCACGAAATGCTTCCAAGGCCCGATTGACCAAAGTCAACTCCCTAAACTGGGTCAAAGTCTTTGTAATGTCGAAGTACATATCCCAACCTTTCCAACGGACCACCCCGTGCGTGATTCTGACTTACCATGAGGACGAACGATTTATTTGCGTCAGAAGTTTTTTCATCCAAAGGACCGATGAGCGCTTTCGAGCCACATATGACCCAAAGTCAACTCTTGAACCCTGGAGCAGTCCAAAGGACTTTCAAAGGTCTCTGAATTACCTTTCCAACGGTCCCCCCTGCACGATTCGTATTAACGGTTTGCACTCAGCGACCGATTTTCCAAAAAGTCCTGAAAGACACTGCCAAACGGCAGGTCCCAGACCCTGCCTATCGACAGTGTGCGATTGGAAGGACCAGGGCTATGCTGATCGGCAATGCACCGGGCCTATAAAAAGGAGGCCTTGACCTCATTGCAAAAAGGGCCCAGATCTGAGAGACATCACTCCTAGCAAACCCAGAAAACCTCTCTCGAAGTCAGTGTGATTTCCACATCAAAATCCCTTTCCAACCTTCACTTTTCATCATCCTTTTCATCAAACTTGATGAATTCAATACCCTCCATTATCATACAAGTGCAAGGGCTGTTCTCCAAGATTCAAGATCAAGCTCAAGAGGTCAAATTTTCTCAATTCTCTCCTTAATCTCTCATAAATTCGCATTAACTTGTTTTATTACTTAACACTTTTATTCTCTCATCTCACATATCCTAATATACTTTTTATTTAGTATTATTGCACATGTGTTATTTTCATACAAATAAAAAATCGAAAAAATAAGAAAAAGAGGGTTTTCTCATAAATTCTAAACGGGAATTCTTGCACTTTTCTTACACTTTTCTCACAACTAAAACACTTTTTTAAACACACAACACACAAATAAGAGAAGCCCCTATTGGATTTATGGGATAAACCCCACCCCTCATTTTGCATGCGAACTACGTGGACTTTGATGCCTTTTTAGGCTACGTAGGTGTCTCGGGGTAAAACCCGAGACTCGAGTCCTATTATCTCTTTTTCTGCCATTTTTCTATTTTCTCTAAACCCAACTCTCTTAGATTACATATATTTATATATGCATATATTTGTTCTTAGTGGCGTATTATTCCACATACGTTATCGTTCCATTATAACGATCAACACAAGGATAATCACGTAAATCCTAATTTCTAAAATTATTTCTATGAACCTTCCTATGGATGACTCTCTTTATCTCTCCCATGACACAAGCCGAGGATTCCTATCTCCACTATAAGGGGAACATGCACACATATCACGGGGAAAATAAAGGAAAATAGCAAAAACCCATGAGAGACCGTTAGGGCGGAATGGATGCCTAACACCTTCCTATTTCATAACTTAGCCTCCGGACCCTTCTCGAATCATTTTGGTTTCGTATGTATCCGTATGTCCTTGGATGCTGTCCTTCGGGGTGGCTCCCTTTCTTTTGCCTTTTCTTAGTAAAATAGACTGACGACTCCATCTCTCTACATTTTTCACCTCAACAACGACGCCGACCGAAGCGCTCCCGAGAGGGACGTGCGGGACCTAGGATCCTCACTCTCCCGCCCTCCGCGAGGATCGGGGATGGCCATAGTGGCGACTCCACCGGGGATAATATTTTGGGGGCTAGACACTATTTACATGGGTGTTATGTTTGTTTATATTTTCCCCTATTCTGCATGTTCCCCTTTTCCATGTGTTCCCCATACTTATGCTTCTATTCACATTCTTGTAGAAAATTCTCCATGTACACTTCGCACCACGTGCACCTAGGATCACATATATCCTCATGTTTCACGCATCACCCATCCATACTTGATGTACCATTTGTACTTGTAGTTTTCTCCCCATTGGGCATGATCAAGAAAGACACTCTCATCATAAGATACTAATAAGAGAATCATGCATGATTCACATGACATCACCAAAGAGCATTGTGATTGACCAAATTTTGTCCAGTAACTAGAGGGTCACTTCGTGATGGACGATGGTCCGGCAGGGCACAATTACACTAAGCGATATGACCCTCACCTTCCATTGGCCAAGTACCTTCGACGTATATCGAACGGCTCCCCCGCATCGTACCGCTTGACCGAAGTCATGACAGGAGGTATATCCCAGGAAACTTGTTCATGTACGCCGAGTATATCGAATTATCTCACACACGTACCGTCCCCACGAGGTATATGGTGAGGCAATTCACGTACACTCAGGTATATCAAATGGCTTGTCCACACGTACCGATTGACCTCAAAAGCAAGACGTATATCATGGAAGCCACGCCAAAGGGGAATCCTTTCCAATTCACCCAACCAACTGCATACCCGCATATAGGTATCAAGCCTAGGACACACATATTAGATTGTTGGTTTCAATCCGAAACTCTGTCGAAATTCCGGGTCGGCTTGCTGCCTAAATTTTTGTGCACTTCTAAAATGGGACCCTGCCCGTGAGCCTGGTTACAAGTCTAACCATTGCATTGCATATGTTACAAACCCAACTTTTCCAGGCTCGGGTCCCGTCCGGCATTTCATTTTGCATTTAGGAGAATTTAATACAAGTGAGAACATAATAATCATGCTGAGACCGTCTCCCCCCCCCCCCCCCCCAAAAAAAAAGAATCCAAAAATATTTCTCCTTTCTTTATCAAAAATCCAAAAACATTTCTCCTTTCTTTACCAAAAATACAAAAATATTTTGTATTTCAATCTAAAAAAAATGTCAAAAATATTTTCATTCTTTTTAAAAAAAAATCCCATTTTACGCCCTCTTAGGTCGATCGCACGCCCTTGGCCTGGCTCCTTATTGGCTTTGATCTTCAGTCAAATCACCCCAAAGTTTCGTCCGTTCCCCTGCTACCTCTTTCGAGTCCGGTATCCTTCCACTTTCCTTGGAGAACACAGACCAAGCACCCGTTGTGCAGCCGGATCTGACGGTCATCCTAGCTCAGCTCGTGTCCAAGATTGATAACCTCCAAAATGAGGTCCGAGAGATGCAACGAAAACTGGTTCCCATTCCTCAAGATCCCTAGGACCTATTCGCTCACCCTAAGGGTCCACCCGAGGCTATCTGGGTTCCCAAAGAATATTAACACGCTCCACGTGCCCTTCCTGCTAATGGGCCGTCGCCTGCCCAGCTTCTGATGTCGAACCTTGCCCGACATGGGGCCAACTTACCTATGATCATTGATCCGAAAGAGGAGGAGTTGAACAAGGTCAAAGAAGACCTCAATATGCTCACTAAAAAGTTTGACCAAGTAAGAATCTCTGGAAATTACGTGGACTACACCCACATGTCTCCTTATCCTAAAGTAAGGTTACTCGAGAAGTTCAAGATGCCGAATATCGAGAAATTCGGAGGAAGTGGACCCTCGATTGTTCATCTTCGCAGTTATCAACGTTCCATGACTCTACTAGGGGATTCAGAAGAAGTTATTGTAATACCCCACATTTTTTATCATTTGAATAATTAAGGGATTATTTATTACAATGGGATTAATTAAATTTAAATGTGAAGAATTAAATTGTTAATTAATCCGGATCCAATAAAAATAAATATTAAGTAGCGTGCTAAGGGTTAATACTTATTAGTTTAATATTAATGTGCGATATGTAATATGGAACTATACACTTTGATAAATTGTCGAGAGATAATACTACGACAGTTTAGTAAATTAAGTCAGACGCGCGTGTGAGTCGTGTCGGGACTAAATTGGTGGAATAAATATATCAATTATTTTTAGTAACTCGTATGATGATTTTGAGTCTACCGTTGAGTCTGGAAGGGTCGAGATAGTCGAAATCGTATACTCGGTTGTTTAGTTTGGGTCCCGGGGAAATTTTAGACCTAATCGGCACCCCAAAAAGGGAATTATGGAAAATTAGATTTTTAGACCTAATTAATGGACGAAAATTAGGACTTAATTTATCAGCCAAAACATTTGCATTAGGTTTAGAAAGCTGGAGAAAGCAAGAACGTCCATAGGAAGTGTGAGGGAAAACCTTTGCCAAGAGAAGAGGGCTAAATCGGCATCACAGTGCACAACCACCACCACCACCGTGTAGATCGGGACGAGGGGAATACACCTATACCAACAACATTCAGAAATCAGACTACTCACTCAAGGCAAGTGCTTATAACGTGCTGTATTTCGGTATTAATTTTATTCATGTTAGTGTAGGGTTGTTAGGATTATGTTATAGGTTATCAAAATGGTGAAATTGATGAACTTGAATGTAGAAATAAGTTCTGTGATATATTAGATTGAAACCCTTAATGTATGAAGACTGGAAATCACGTTTTAAGGAATTGATATGTAGAAAAAATATGGAAATAATGGCTTCTTGAACATGTATTGGAAGAACTAGGGTTTTGATAAAATTGAATTAGGGATTTCACATTTTATGAACGATTCGTAATAAACTGATGATCCTAGGATGTTAGAAATCATGTGTTATTGATGGGGTTCAATCTAGAACTATTTATTTGGAATTTGGGGTGTTGATTGAGAAGGTTTGAGGTTAAAAATGGTGGAAAATGTTGAAAAACCAAGGTAGGGGACGAATAGCGAATTCTCGCGCGAAGTCGGTCGAAGTCGTTCGAGCGATATTGCTATCTCGCGCGAAGTCGTTCGAGCGACATATGGCAGTCGTTCAAACGACTTGCCACCTCGTTCGAGCGACATAGTGGAATTTTGAAAATTTCTTTTAGGACCCAGTTTTGAGTTATCAGTTCAGAAATGAGAGAAATATTTTCCAAATAATAAACTTATGTAAGGCAGAATTTCGAAAGAAGTATGGGGAACTAAATACTTTAATAAACTCGGTACGGAGAGAACACACCGTAGAGATTTCGAGAGGGATAATAATCCAAATAACTAGTGAGGAATGTTGAAATCTATATGTGTTAGAGAAGCATATATGTAGGTGAGGGGAAATACCTATCTATTATAATAGGATGTGTGTATACCTATTATGTATTATTACTATTAAAAGCACTAATGGGTGATAACTCGGGGTTGTGAAAATCTTATTTTTATAAGTGTACTAATGGGTGATAACCCGAGGGTACAAAAGCATATTGTAAGTGTACTAATGTGTGATAACCAGGGGGTACAAAATTATCTAAATAAGTGTACTAAAGGGTGATAACCCGGGGGTACAGTATGTTGACTAGGTGCACTAATGGGATATAGCCCGGGGGTGCAGTATCATGTTATATATATATATATATATATATAGGGAAGAAGTGACTATATGTATATATGTACGAGAATTGTAAATTAATCTAGTGGGAATATTAATGAATGTGGGCATGGAAATTTGTTAAGAAAATTCTAATCGAATATTTGACTTATTATAGAAACGGAGAATGTATTAATTAGTTTTTCGATATAGGTTAATTGGTTAACGTATTGTATGGGCGATACGGGCGTACTCATAGTAAGGGTAAATACTATTAGGATGGATTCAGACTAGTTATATTGGGAGGTATAGCTAGGGAGAAAATTTAGATGCGTGTTAGGCGTGCACATTAGAAGACGGGTGAGAATCTCAAGAGAGAGTTCGAACTAACATGTACTTGATACTTGCTTTACTGTAAATTTTAAATACTTGCTTAAACAAATATTTTTACACATCGGGCTCTGACCCGTTTCTTGCAACTTCTCTCTCTCTTGCTATATATATATATGTATTATATCAGGTGCTCAGCCGCAGGGACATCAGGCTTAGAGTTTCGGATTGCGTGGTATGCTGTAGCTGATGTGGGAGCTACAGGACTTTATTTAGACGCTTCGACTATTTCATTCCTATTTATTATGACATTTCTTTAGGGCATGTGTCGCTCCTTCCTTAGACAGTTTCAGAGATTATGTTTACTCTATTTCTCGTTTACTTTCATTTGGATTGTTGACTACTGTTGTTTTGGTTTAGAGTTTATTTATTTCAGCATGTGATTCTGATGCAATATTTGTATTAATTAATTGTGCATGGATGTTTCATATTAAATTACTTGGTTTGGTAATTAAATGGTTATAAAAAAAATGTTTTGACACTTAGCTTACTTATATTAGGTGATTAAATAAGTTATTGTGTTTTCGGCATTGGTGCTAAGAATGAACCAACCGAACATTCTGTTTTAAATTTTATAAAGGACTAATCACCCGATATTTAATTGGGCGGGGTGTCACAGTGATGGCCCAATTATTTCAGCAAACTCTGAAGGATAGCGCTTTCCGATGGCTTTTGTCTCTCGAGGAGTCCAGAATTCGTAGCTGGAAGGATGTGGATCGAGAATTCATGTCACAGTACAAATACAATGAAGATCTTGAGGTCACCCGTCATGATTTAAATATGCTCAAATAGAAATTTTGGGAATCAGTCAGTAACTTCATAGCCCGATGGAGGAAAAAAGCAGCTACCATGACCAATCGACCTTCCGAGGAAGAACAAGTCAACATAGTGAAGAAGAATTTCTTACCCCATGTCCGAGTGACTATGGGAGGACAATACTATCCTCATTTTCGAGCTCTCAGAGAAGTAGGAGTAGAAATTTAGGAGGGTATAGCTAAAATAGAAATTGAATCGAAGAAGGTGTCCGGATAGTTCACCCCCAGAAAATATGATAAACCTGCCGGTGCTGCAGTCTCAACCATCAAAAACATCTCTTAACCGACCACATCGTGGGCACCAGAAAGCCGCTCTATCCCAGTCCCAAAAGAATAAACTGAGCTCCATGCTCCCCTCTCCAAAGTTTATCAAGCGTTATTGAGCCAAAACCTTATCAAACCCTTGGATCCCCGTCGTTTGCCAAATCCACTCCCAAGAAACTTCAAGGTAGATGCTCATTGTGCCTTTCACCAAACTGCTGGCCATACCACTGACCCATGCTTTCACCTTCGAAATGTAATCCAATGTCTAATTGATCGGGATACCATCACCCCACCAGCTAATCCTAAGCCAAACACTACTTACAACCCACTTCCAAATCATGCCGATGCCCCTTCTTAGAAGAAAACCTAGAATTTGATCCCTTAACACAAATCACACTCATATACTCTCCTAAACCTCTCCAAACCTACCCAAATTTCCTCCTACACCCTATTAGCCTCGCTGATCAGGGTCTGTCACTCCTTACTAGATCATGCATCGTTGTTCGTACCCGTTCTGAAAATGGAGGTATGGAATTATTGGAAGTGTTAAACCAACTCTTGGAGTTCAGGCTGAAATTACCCTCACAGATGATCATTGATTGCCAGAGGTTCAGCACGCTGTTCTTGGAAGCAAGAAACTGGGCTTGAGAATCAGACCGTTGGGTAGTTCCGAAGGATGAAGTCTGCCTAGATGATGTCAACCAAACTATGGCAGAATTATTCAGGCAAACCAACGATATCTGCAGTATAACTGAGTTACTTAATAATCTAAAATTACTAGGGCGCTTGGTCCCTTTACCCTCACATATCCCCACAGAATGGGAAGACCTGCATGAAGAAGCTGTCGAAGTTATGGAATGCATTGACTTTACATGTAAAAACATAATTATTGCCACTGAATGGGGGGAGAGTTCAAAGATTCGAATGAAAAGCAAGCTTTAGAGAAAACTGGACCGATATCTAACATGTGTGGGATGATATCATTTGAAGAACTCCTCGGAGAAATAAATAAGGTGGCATAACCACCAGAGATTGACGAGGAAACGGGAGTCAAGTTCTTCCCTTCTTCAGTAAATCACATGAACAGATCAGGGAGGCAATACCAGATCCCGAGCTCACTACCAGCCAATGACAAAGGGAAGGGCGTTGAAAACCTTCCTATGCCAGAAATGACCATCGAGGAAAGAAATATCCGTGATCAACTAAAGAAAACTCAAGCTAACATCACTCTATGAGGGATATTTATGTCTTCTCAGCTGCACATAAATGCTTTGATCAAATTGCTCACCGGACCCACAGTTCCTTCTTCTACTACACCCAAAGAAGCGGTAAATTTGGTCGGATCCTTGACCTCTACCCGAATGCTATCCTTTTTCGAAGAAGAAATCCCCAGAATTTGGCCAAACCACAATCACACACTCAATATCTCCATCGAAGTTATGGGGAAAATCGTACCACTCTCTCTTCTCGATAATGAATCCACCTTGAATATTTGCCCACTAAGAACCTTCAGATGTTTAGGCCTGAAAGAAAGTGACCTCGATCCAACCTCCGCTGCTGTCCATGCCTATGATAATACCCGTTAGGAGGTGATGGGATCCATAAAACTTGTAATAGGGGTTGGCCCTGTAAACCCCATCGGTGAATTCCATGTTATTGACATCCCAACTTGCTTCAACCTGTTGCTCGAACAACCTTGGCTCCACAATATCAAGGGTGTGTCTTCCTCGCTCCATCAAAAATTAAAGTTCTTTACCGATGGACGTGTCCACACCATTTTGGGTGACAACGATAATACCGAGGGTGCAAGTACCAGCAATCCAATCCTTGAGATACAACATGGGTCAAATGATATGCGCTTGTAAGAATTTCGAGTTGATCCACTTCTACTCCCAGTAGGGGACGACTTCAAAGAAAGGGTTTTTCCAGAATACGACCCTTATGGCAACGCCAATGTGATTCAGATATTCAGAAACATGCACTTTATGCCCGGACTGGGGCTAGGACAAAGATAGCAAGGGATACTTGAGCCTATTTAACTGAAGAAAGATTTCCCTCCTTATGGTTTTGGGTATCAACCATCAGAACAAGAGCTCAGAATGATCCGTCAGTCTCGACCAAAGAGAGGACTAGACTGAATCCAGACTATCCTAGGTGACTCCTTGAATGGATGATTCATCAAAGAGGGTGAAGACTTCCCCTTTTATAGATTTTAGGAACCATGGTATGACCATACAGATGAGAAGATGAAGCCTATAATGGAGATCTTTTTCCAAGACAGCTACCCATTGGTCGAAAGTTCTCAACACCGTGTACAACCGCTCATCAAAGATACTAAAGATTCTAAGGAAGGTGACTCCGACGACTCACTCAAATTATATACACTGGGGCTGACACTCTGCATGGTTCACTCAGGCACTACATCACTGGATCCATCCCACATGATTAAAGATGCTGATACACCTCTCCTCAATTGGCATGTTGCGCCGATTCTACCTGTTTAAATCCCCCTTAACCCCAATATTTACCCTATTTCTTCTTTTATTATCTATTCTTGCTCAAATTTAATCGAGACCTCATTTGATTAGGTTCTCATTGCTATTTTTCCAATCAATGAAATAAACGAAGATTTTGAGTATCTTGTTGTGCCTTACTTTAACTGCTTAGATTCTAATCAAACTTTTAATGATGATGATTTTGCAAATGAAATTTTTTTAACTGATCTAAATAAGGTTAATAATAAACAACATAACCGCGTTCAAGTTAATGAAGAAGTGACTGTTGTTGTTAACCTCGGTTCTAGTGGCCAACAAAGCGAGATTAGGATAGGGACTACCCTTGACGATCATGAGCATGTACAACTCGAAGAACTGCTAAAGAAATTTGTGGATGTCTTCGCATGGTCCTATGATGATATGGCCGTCATTGATCCTGAAATTGCTCAACATGAGATCCCCACTCTTCCAAATTACAAGCCGATCAAACAAAGGTTGAGAAAGCTCCGCACTGAATGGTCGCTCAAAGTCAAAGAAGAGGTGGTCAAACAGTTTAACGTAGGCTTCATTCGTGTGATCAAATTTCCCAGATGGCTAGCCAATATAGTGCCTCTGCCGAAATCAAGAGGGAAGGTTTGGATGTGTGTAGACTACCGGGACTTGAACAAAGTCTCTCCAAAGGATGATTATCCGCTACCCAATATTGACATGATCGTGGACAACACAACCAGTCATTCTCTTAAGTCATTCGTCGATGGGTTTGCCGGATACAACCAAATCAAAATGCACCCAGATCACTAAGAAAAGACCGTGTTCATCACCCCATGGGGAACCTTTTGCTACACTTTCATGCCATTTGGTCTCAAGAATGCTGGGGCTACCTACCAGAGGGCTGCCACAACCATCCTGCATGATCTACTTCACAAAGAAGCTGAGGTCTATATGGATGATATAATTATCAAATCCAAAACTAGAGAAGGTCATGTTCCCGCTCTCCAAAAGTTCTTCGAACGACTGTGAAAGTATCGGAAGAGACTCTATCCACAAAAATGCATCTTTGGCGTTACAATGGGAAAACTCTTTGGATTCATGGTCAGTAAGATAGGGATAGAAGAAGATCCCGCCAATCTGAAAGCCATACTTGAGATGCCACCTCCCCGAATAGAGAAAGAAGTCCGATGTTTCCTTTAGAATTTATAATACATCAGCTGATTCATCAGCCAGTTAACTTCCATCTACGAACTTATTTTCAAACTAATCCGAAAGGATTCAACCATGGTTTGGAACGAGGCCTGCCAAGAAGCTTTTGAACGAATCAAGTTATATCTGACCCAACCCCCGGTACTCATGCCACCACGACCTTGTTTTCCTTTGCTCCTATACCTAACCATAACCGATATTGTAGCTGGGGCTTTGCTAGCCCAATACCTTGAATATTCTTGCAAATAAAGAGACATCTATTACGCCACTCATAAATTGGTCGGGTACGAGGTCAACTACACTGCTTTGGAAAAGGCATGTGTCGGGCTTGTCTGGGTTACCCAAAAGTTACGACACTACATGCTCGCCTTCCTCATCAAACTTGTATCCCGAATGGACCCCATCAAATACCTTCTCGAGAGACCTACCTTATCTAGCCGAATGGCCTAATGGTTGATTTTCCTAGCCGAGTTCGATATCGTGTACGTCATGCAGAAAGCCATGAAAGGAAGAGTCATCTCTGACTACCTCACTGATTACCCCATAGATGAAGCCAATGTCTGGATCTTCGAATTCCTAGATGAAAACATCCCCTGCACTGCCCAGGACAATCTTTGGTGGTAATTATTATTTGATGACGCCGCCAACAAAAAAAGATATGGAATTGGGATACTTCTGATTGCCCCTGATGACTCCCACACTCCCATCGTCATCAAATTGGATTTCCCTTGCACCAACAACATGACTGAATACAAGGCATACACGGTAGGCCTCAAAGTTGCTCTCGAGAAAGGTACTCAATGCCTAGATGTTTACGGGGATTCTGCCCTCATCATAGGCCAAGTGCTCAGAAAATGGAGAGTCAAGGACGAGAAGATCCAACCCTTTCATGCCCACTTAGAAGAGCTAGCCTCTCAATTACAAGATATCACCTTCCATTACCAACATTGAGCAAAGAATAACCTAGATGATGCCCTTATTACCTTAGCCTCCATGGTCGACATGCCCGAAGGAATAACAATGACCCCCTTCCAGATTCAAAAGCAAGACAAACTAACCCATTGCTACCACATTGAGCTTGTCTCCACAGAAGATCCTGAGACAGCCAATTATTAGTACTATGATATCTGGCGCCTTCTCAAGCATGGTAGGTATCCAGAGGGTTCCAACAAGAAAGATCAAGCAACCCTCGGAAGATTGGTCGCCCAGTACATCATCTGTCATAAAGCAGTGCTCAAAAGGAACTTCGATGGAACTCATCTGCACTGTATCGCAGGGGTTGACATTGAAGAGGTAATACAGAAAATCCATAGTGGGGAATGTAGATACCACATGAACGGTCACGTTCTTGCCAAGAAGATCGCCCAACAAGGCTACTACTGGCCCACTATGACCCAAGATTGCATCGCCTATGTCCGGAGATGCCTCAAATGCCAACAGTTCTCCAACCTTCATTATCTACCTCCGCAAGAATTATACAACATGACCTCTCCCTGGCCGTTCTCCACCTGGGGAATCGACATCATAAGGATGGTTACACCAAAGGCTTCCAATAGGCATGAGCTCATCCTAGTTGCCATTGATTACTTAAGCAAGTGGGTCGGAGCTGAGTCATACGCAGTCCTGAACGCCAAAAAAGTGGCCAAATTCATCAAAAAAATATCATCTGCCGATATAGGGTCCGACACAGGTTTGTGTCAGATAACGGGTTGCATTTTGAGGGAGAAGTCACAAAAGTGATCAAAGAATATGGGATTCAGATACACAAATCTTCTCCATACCTCCCTCTGACAAATGGTGCAGTCAAAGCCGCCAACAATAACCTCAAAGCCATCATCAGTAAGATGACCGAAAGATGTCGAGATTGGGACGACCGGATCCCATATGCCCTCTGGGGCTACTGAACCTCAATGCTAACCTCTACTGGGTCTACCCCTTACTCTTTAGTCTATGGCATGGAAGCAGTCCTACCCATGGAGCTGGAAATATCCTCGCTTTACGTCATGCTTGAAAGCAAAATCAGCGAAGAAGACTGGTGCCAAAGCCGTCTTGACGAGATGACCCTCCTATATGAAAAGAGATTGAAATATCAATACCACATACAAGGGTACCATCAATGAATAACAAGTTCATTCAACAAAAGAGTCAAGGATCGCGGTGTTAAAAGGAGGATTTATCCCTCAAAGAAATAGTTTAGCCCATCTGGGACCCCAGAGGGAAATTCAAGCCCAATTGGAGCAACCCCTACATTGTGAAGAAGATCTTGTCCAGCGGTGCCACCATGCTCATCAACTTAGATGGGGAGGATATGGCTCATCCAGTCAACCTGGACCGTCTCAAGAAGTTCTACCCCTAGTCCAAAATCTCGACAAGCTACGACTCTTCTCATCTCCATTCTATTAAAATAAAAAAAAATCTCTTCATTTCCCTCTACCCAGAACTACATGGGCCTAATCCACTGCAAAAAAAAATCATTTTCAAACAAATTTAAAATTTTCAAAACCCCATAGGTACGTAGGCAGCTCATACATCTTACATGAGCACGAACCTTTCTTTTTCATAAAAAACTATTCTGTTCTTATCTCCGAGAATGACAATTCATTCTAACATATACTTGAACAAAAGGATTATGTATGCCTTAGCGATTGGTATAAATAATTCAAAAAGACGAAACTCATCAAAAGGCACAACAGGATGATCAAAAACTTATTTATTTCACTAATAAGAAATTATGGTACAATTACATAAGAAAAGGAACGGATAACTCCCTTCCCCCCAACCTTCCTAAAAATCCAAATAAAATCCACAAATTTATTCCCCATTACATAACAAATTCTCCAAGATTCCTACCCACAGCTTCCAGAGGATCCCTCTCCACCATCATCATTAACATCCTGGGGTCCCCAGGCTTCCCCTGCCTGAACAAAATGCCGCAGATGCTCCATGGACCGATAAGCTTGAACCAGCTTTGAAAAAACCACAACGCCTCCTTCCATGGTATTGAATAAGATAAGACACCTTTGTCCAATATCCACTACCAACATCTTACTGACTACTCTCCTCCATAACCACTTCATATAATCCCCGGGGAAGTGCCAAACTCTCCCAACAAATTGAGAGTGATGGGTCGACGGACACCGACTCTCCCATAAAGAGCCAAGCCGCATGCGCAGACGCTAAGCCAAATATTCTATCGAAAAGAAGTCTAATGTCCGAGGTGGCACGATCTTCTCCCAGCCAAATTGGTGCAAAAGTTGCTAAGAGAAATAGAAGAGGTCTGTCTGGGACCAACCAGTCGAACGTACAGATATTCTCCCAGCTCCATAATAGGTAGTAACTGTCGCCACCAAGGCACTGACCAATACAGATTCAGAACCCCATGCTCCACAAACCAGTTCTTCCAGCTCTCAATATTGAAGTCAATGCTGATGAAAGGAAGCGAGAAGAAGTTGGGTACAGTCTACAAAGGATAACCTGGAGGATTCACTAGGTGGAGTCTTTCAGATAAGCACATGAACAGAATCACGGGGCTACCCCTCAGAAAGTCAGAATGACCTTCTCGCCAAGCATCCAGGCCATTTAAAGTCTTCATCAGTATCACCGCCGTATGATTGCGACGGTATGACATCCATGAAGTAATGGCTGCAAGTTGTGGGCCCCCTAGCAGTTCCCCAGTCCCCAGCATTAATTTTGAAACCAAGCCCAGAACAATGGCTCCAGTGTATCTAGCATCGCCAACCTCCTGCAAATACATAATTTGCAACACCGTCGAAAGATAGATCATTCCTCCAGTAACCAGTGGTGTAGCCATCGAAGGTGAAATACGAAGAAGCCCGGCCAACAAATCCCTAGGAGAACGAGAAAACTCAGGCAGAGCCACATCGACATTGGGATTTATCCCCAGCATGGCAAAAAATTCCTCGTAGGTAGGACAAACCTCATCCAACGCAAAGCGGAATACACGGTCTTCGGGGTACCAAAATTGTACCGCCGCCATTAATATGTTCCACTCAATGGGTCGGTTCCGCCACAAAGAGACTCGACGCATGTTGAAAGCATCATAGTCAACATTATAAGAGCACATTGCTTCCAGGGTTTCACGATAGTTAGAAAGCTCAATGTTACCAGGGAGAGCCATCTTGCAAGACTAAAAGATAGTAGGTAAGTAAGTAAGAATGTGAAGGTGTGATGAAAACACTCCACCCTTACCCCTTTTTATACTTGAAAATACTCTCAAAGGACATAATCCCTGCAGAAATCGGAGGGAATCCTACCCCACAAAGTACAAAAGGTTGAAGAGGGTACAAAATCAAAACTTTGAATTGATGGGACTGGACTTGACTGTCGATAGGCAGGGAAGGGGCCTATTTTTGGAAGTTTTCCCTTTTTTCTTCTTTTTTCAAAATCAGAAACTCATTAAAAATAAATTGACATTCTCAACAAAATTTCAAAAATCCCCTTCCACCCTTGCATAATCTCTCATTTTTAAAAAAAACTTTCTTTCAAAATTCCCAAAATGTCTCTTTTTACGGTCTCAGTAGAAAAGTAAAAAACGCATGTGCATGCATTCATTCACCTTTAACAGAAGATAATAAAAAAGTCCATTGCATATATTTTTATGTGTTACATCAATGTTGCAGGAAATAGAAGAAAAGAAAAAAAAATAATGGGACTCAGCCCGAACCCACATTCTCTCTCTCTCTCTCTCACCTACCCTTCACCCCTCTCTCTAAGAGCTTCCACCCCTGCGATGCGCTCTCTTTCCCCTATGGTGAGACGGAGCACCACCACTACCCGAGCCAGAGTCCTCCCTGAACGAAGCAGAAGGCACCAAGCAAGAAGGAACTAGGACCGCATCTCGAATATGGGCAGTCGCTGAAGATATCCAGTCCCTAATATCCCTCAGCCAAGTGGTGGACACCCGGACTTGCTGTAAGAAAAGGCAAAATCAGTATCAAGCAGAAAATATCAAAACATAAAAGAAACCAAAAAGGGAAGAATGCCAAAAGTCAGGTTACTTACATAATCGCCAGGGTTCACCACCCTCGAAGAGAGATGACGCGACGGCTCCTGCAGCAAGGTCCGCTCATCCTCAACCGGATCGAATGCGTCAAAGGAGTTCTCGCTCCCCAAAGAAAGAGGCGCCCTGACCCTCCACTCCATGGTTTCCCAGTCATTAATAGTCAACTATTCCCTATGCCTTGCAGTGCTCACAAAAGCAGCCATTTTTTAGAGATCGGAATGCTAGAACGCTTCGCAGAAGAAAATCACAGAAAGAGAGAAATCAAGAAGCTGTGATAAATAAAGGAAATTCGCCCTCTTTATATAAGATGCCAAGGGTATTACCGATCGGCATTGACCCCCCACCTATCGATCAACACTGACCTTTTACCTTCTCAAGGCAGTCCAAAAGTCCGTGCCACTGCCAAATGGCACCCCCATACCATGCCGACCGGCACCCCCCTTTAAATTTCGTACAAAAACTCTAAGAAAATACCAAAAAATCCTTAAAAAAATCCTAAAAATCCCAAGAAGGATCTAAAACATTTTCACCAAGATAATTCCACACTCCCTCAAGAGGAACCCCTATTTCCCCAGTGGAGCTCCAAAAAGCCAAGTGAATTCCCTCCGGGCAACGTCCCCGGAGAATCTCTAAGGATCACCTCCTATACCCCAAAGGTCTCAAACCTGCCTAAGCAATACGTCTAATACTTGGACCACCTAATCACTCCCCTAGCAGAGTTTTTAGCATTAAATTTTCCTTTCCTCCACAGAATCTCCAAAATCACAAGTATTTCCCCAGCCATCAGCTCCCCAGCTCAAATCAAGATCATAAGGTAATTTTCCCCATCAGAATTCCAAAGAACAATTCTCCTCAGGTAAAGTCTCCAAACGCACAAGCATTTACCCAGCAATCGGCTCCCTAGCTCATTCACTAATCCCCAGTGGAACCCAAAATCCAATCTTTATCCTCTCTTAGGTCAGAATTGACCTCAATCTTGGATCGTCACCTTAGTTAGGTCAGAATTGACCTCAATCCTCAGTCGTCATCACTCTTAGGTCATAATTGACCTCGGTCTTGGATCGTCACCTTAGTTAGCTCAGAATTGACCTCGATCCTCAATCGTCACCAACCTTAGGTAAGAATTGACCTCGGTCTTGGATCATTACCTAAAGCCCACAAAATTGGCTTTGACCCGCAAAATTGGTCATCTTATCCTCAAGCCCGCAGAATTGGCTTCGACCCGCAGAATTGGTCATCTCACCTAAAGCCCGCAGAATTGGCTTCGACCCGCAAAATTGGTCATCTCACCTAAAGCCCACAGATTTGGCTTCGACCCGTAGAATTGGTCATCTCACCTAAAGCCCGCAGAATTGGCTTCGACCCGCATAATTGGTCATTTCACCTTAAGCCCATAGAATTGGCGTCGACCTGCAGAATTGGTCATTTCACCTAAAGCCCGTAGAATTAGCTTCGACCCGCAGAATTGGTCATTTCACCCTAAGCCCGCAGAATTGGCTTCAACCCGCAGAATTGGTCATCTCACCTAAAGCCTGTAGAATTGGCTTTGACCCGCAGAATTTGTCATTTCATCTTCAAGCCCGCAGATTTGGTGACGACCCACAGAATTGGTCATCACACCTAAAGCCCTTAGAATTGGCTTCGACTCGCAGAATTGATCATCTCACCTAAATCCCGTAGAATTGGCTTCGACTCACAGAATTGTTCAGCTCATCTTCAAGCCTGTAAAATTGGCTTCGACCCACAGAATTGGTTATCTCACCTAAAGCCCGTAGAATTGGCTTCGACCCGCAGAATTAGTCATTTCGCCTTAATCCCGCAGAATTGGCTTCGACCCGTAGAATTAGTCATTTCACCTTAAGCCCGTAGAATTGCCTTCGACCCTCAGAATTGGTCATCTCACCTAAAGCCCGCAGAATTGGCTTTGACCCGCATAATTGGTCATCTCACCTTAAGCCCTTAGAATTGGCTTCGACTCGCAGAATTGGTCAACTCACCTAAATCCCATAGAATTGTCTTCAACTCGCAAAATTTTTCATCTCATCTTCAATCCTGTAGAATTGGCTTCGACCCACATAATTGGTTATCTCACCTAAAGCCCGTAGAATTGGCTTCGACCCGCAGAATTGGTCATTTCGCCTTAAGCCCGCAGAATTGTTCATTTCACCTTAATCTCGCAGAATTGGCTTCGACCCGCAGAATTGGTTATCTCACCTAAAGCCTGCAGAATTGGCTTTGACCCACAAAATTGGTCATCTCACCTTAAGCCCGCATAATTGGCTTCGACCCACAGAATTGGTTATTTCACCTCATGCCCGCAGAATTGGCTTCGACCCGCAGAATTGGTCATCTCACCTAAAGCCCGCAGAATTGGCTTTGACCCACATAATTGGTCATCTCATCTTCAAGCCCACAGAATTAGCTTCGACCCATAGAATTGGTCATCTCACCTAAAGCTCGCAGAATTGTCTTCGACCCGCAGAATTGGTCATCTCACCTAAAGCCCACAAAATTGGCTTTGACCTGCATAATTGGTCATTTCATCTTCAAGCCCACAGAATTGGCTTCGACCCGCTGAATTGGCTTCGACCCATAGAATTGGTCATCTCATCTTCAAGCCCGCAAAATTGGCTTCGACCCGCAGAATTTCTCATCTCACCTAAAGCTCGCAGAATTAATTTTGACCCACAGAATTGATCATCAAAGCCTAAGCCCTCAGAATTGGCTTAGACCCGCAGAATTGGTCACCCCCATCATTGCTTTGGTCATCACTTCCTTTAAGACCATTCCCAGCATATTCCTTCAAGCCCCCAGAATTGGCTTCGACTCGCAGAATCGGTCACTCTCATCTTCAAAGCACTCAAAATTGGATTCAACCCGCAGAATCGTTCACCCTTATCTTCAAGCCCTCAGAATTGTCTTCGACCTATAGAATCGGTCATCCTCATCCTTAGGTCCTCAGAATTAACCTCGACCCTCTAGTTATCCTCTTTCAAACGCATCATGCGGTGTCTATTCGACGGCTATTATTTGTTCCAAACTCACCCGTCGAGGGGATCTGTAGACACCCCATTCTATTACCCCCTAAACTCTCCTTAGGTCCCTAGAACCTCCCTTCATCACTACTAACCCAAGTCATACCTCGGGTACTAGCCTAGAGGCCACCGGGCGCTCCCAGGATCCATTTGACCGAAAAATCAAACTCTTCAGCTTGACTGAGACTGAATGAATCTTAAAAGGGCACTGAAACCCCTTTTCAATGGTCCATCCCGTGCGTGATTCTGACTTCCTATGCAGACGAACGACCCATTTCCCCCAAAACCCGATCTAGAGGGCACCGGATGCTCTCGGGCTCCGTTTGACCTAAGTCAACTCTTTAGATCGACCGAGACTGAACGATTCTTTAAAGGGCACTGAAACCCCTTTTCCAATGGTCTACTTCATGCATGATTCTGACTTACGGTACGGACAAATGATCCGTTTTACTCCGAGAGGTCATCAAATGTTTCCAGGTCCCGGTTGACCAAAGTTAACTCCCTAAATCGGGTCAAACTCTTTAGAATGTCAAATTACATCTCCCAACCTTTCCAACGGACCACCCCGTGCGTAATTCTGACTTACCATGCGGACGAACGATCCGTTTGCGTCCAAAGTTTTCCCATCCGAAGGATCAATGAGTGCTTCTGAGCCAGATTTGACCCAAAGTCAACACCCAAACCCAGGAGAAGTCCGAAGTACTTTCGAAGGTATCTAAATTACCTTTCCAACGGTCCCCCTAGTTCACAATTCGGATGAATGGTTTCTGCTCAGCGACCAATTTTCCAAAAAGGCCTGAAAGACACTGCCAAACGGAAGGTCCCAGTGTGGCTAAATGCACCTGTCGATTGGAAGGACCAGGGAAATGATGATCGGCAATTCCCCGGGCCTATAAAAAGGAGGCCTTGACCTCATTGCAAAAAGGGCCCAAATCTGAGAAACATCACTTCCAGCAAACCCAGAAAACCTCGCTCGAAGTCAGCGTGATTTCCACATCCAAATCCCTTTCCAACCTTCACTTTTCATCATACTTTTCATCAAACTTGGTGAATTCAATACCCTCCATCATCATCCAAGTGAAAGGGCTTCTCTCCAAGATTCAAGATCAAGCTCAAGAGGTCCAATTTTCTCAATTCTCTCAAACTCTCATAAATTCGCATTAACTTATTTTATTACTTAGCAGTTTTATTCTCTCATCTCACATATCCTAATATACTTTTTATTTAGTATTATTGCACTTATCTTATTTTCATACAAATAAAAAACCCTAAAAACAAGAAAAATAGGGTTTGCTCATAAATTTCAAACGGGAATTCTCACACTTTTCTCACAACTAAAACACTTTTTTACACACACAACATGCAAATAAGAGAAGTCCCCGTTTGGATTTATGGGATAAACCCCACCCCTCATTTTGCATGCGAACTACGTGGACTTTGATGCCTCTAAAGGCTATGTAGGTGTCTCGGGGTAAAACCCGAGACTCTAGTCCTATTCTCACTTTTTCTCTCATTTTTTATTTTCTCTAAACTCAACTCTCTTATATTACATATATTTATATATGCATATATTTGTTCTTAGTGGCATATTATTCCACAAATGTTATCGTTCCATTATAACGATCAACGCAAGGATAATCGCATAAATCCTATTTTCTAATATTATTTCTATGAACCTTCCTACGGATGACTCTCTTTATCTCTCCCATGATACAAGCCGAAGATTCCTATCTCCACTATATATACACATGCACACATATCACGGGAAAAATCAAGGAAAATAGCAAAAACCCATGAGAGACCATAAGGGCGGAATGGGTGCATAACACCTTCCCATTTCATAACTTAGCCTCCTCACCCTTATCGAATCATTTATGTTTCATATGTATCAGTATGTCCTTGGATGCTGTCCTTCGGGATGACTCCCTTTCTTTTGTCTGTTTTGAGTAAAATAGACTGGCGACTCCATCTCTCTACATTTTTCACCTCATCAATGACACCGGCCAATGCGCTCCCAAGAGGGACGCGCGGGACCTAGGATCCTCACTCACCCACCCACCGCGAGGATCGGGGATGGCCACACCCATGATTTCTTAGAGGTAGTACAAAAAGATATCCTCTTGAATTTGTGTTCATTGATAGACATGAATATGGGATTTTTACCTTTATTATTATTAGTAAATGAGGTATATTTCACTTATTTGGTGAACTCACATAGAAGTTTCCTAATCCTCACAGTACTTCCTTTCGCGGCTAGTTTAGAAGGAAAAGTGTAACCATTTGTGACACCCCGTCTAATTAAATACCGGGTAGCTACTCCTTTATTCAAATTAATACAAAATGTCAAGTTGGTTCAGTTCATAGCATCACTGTCGAAAATATTTTTAAACCAATACTAGCCACCTAATATTTAAAAAGTGAGTTGTAAATTTTTACTAAATAGGATTAACATGCAACTAATTAAATTATGGAATAATGATACCACAACCACATCACAGTCACAATAAAATAATAATGGAATAAATAAATTCTGGAGGAATACTCCTCTGAATAATTCGAATACTGAATAAAACCAGATACAAAGTCTAAATCACTAATTAATTAAATCCAAAACTGAAATAAAACTGAATAAATAAGTTGTATCTAAGAAGAAAGGGGCAACATGACCTACAGATAAATAAATCTGGAATGGAGTCAAAGCGGAAAGTGGAGGCGTCTACTATCGAGGCCCTGTAACTTTCACAGCAGCTACAGCACGTCACTGGAGTGGAACTTCTAAGCTTGGTGTCCTTGTGGCTGGGCACCTAAAAGGTTTTTAGAAGAAAATAGATTTGAAAGCAAACAGGTCAAATCCCGATTGTGAAAACAGTTTAAAATATAGCAAGTGTTTAATATCATTAAACAATGAATATAAAATACATGATAGTGCGTGCAATCACATGAATTCCTCACCTCTCACCTAATTGTGCACGCCTAACGTACCCGTACCCATTCTAGTGAAATAGCGTTGCCAAAGCCGTTTATTGAAAATAAACTATTTAAGCAACTCCGAAAGTTTGTTGAAGAAACTCTTTACTTAAATCAAAAAGATTTTGAACACAAGATGTGTTAACAAAAATTATGTACGAGATATGGACAAGATTTGATAACAAGTTTTAGTAAACAGTTTAAAATATTTTTAAACTCAGCACACAACAGAATGGGATGAGAAGATGTAGAAATATTAATACTCAGGATTTTTAACGTGGTAAAACCTCAACCTTGAGGAAACATCCGCGACTCCCTCTACGGAGTAAAACAAGAAAATATCACTAAAACAAATATGTGAGTTACAATCTATTTAACTAACATGCACACAATAACAAGTCTATACAAGTTCAGGATTGTACCCTCTGGCGTCCTTAAACTTTTCTGCAGATCTTGATTGTTGATGTAGTCTTCTCAGTTTGTCAACTCTTCCTTTGTTTCAGCACTTTACGTCGACTTATGTTCACCAAATCTTATATCCAACACTTTCAGTGTATGTAGTGTGAAGATGTTTGTGAAAAGTGTTCTATAACACATGCATGCACACACGCACTCTTATTAGTTACAAACAATCCTAACAAATTACATATAAAGTCTATATGCAGTGAGTTTGTTATTTTTCTTTCTTACAAAACCAAAAACCTTTTGACCTTTCAAAATAACCCAGATTCCACGGAGATCTTGCTTAAGAAATCGGTCAAGACCTTTTTCAATCTATTTTGAAAATATTTAGAAGATTGAAAACCCTCCAAGTGCGAATCCAACTAGGTCAGGTTAAGTTTTGTAAAAACAGAAACAGAAAAACATCTATTGTTGATTCTGAATAAAGAAAATGTTTTAACAGAAAACAATCAACAACGAACTTCTCAAGAAGAGAAATAAAATGCAACTAAGTGTGTTGTGACATGAAAAACTTCAGATCTATGATTTCTATTGAATCAGAAACAAGATCTGAGCAAGTGTCTAAGTTGGAAATAAGATTTTATGAACACAAGGTTACAGCAACCCAAGATCACTCAACTCGAACTCTCATAAACTCAAGAAACACTAAAGATGGTGTTTATTTGGTTATGGTGTTTTGAAGAGGTAAGTGGTTTAGGTTGGAGAAGGTTTTGACGAAGTTAGGGTTTCTAACTTGGCTCTCTGGTTTCTCTCTCTCTTCTCTCTCTTCTCTCTCTCTCTCTATTCTCTGAGACTTTTCAAAATGGCAAAAGCTTTCGAAGGCTGAGATGAGAGTCCTTTAAATAGGAAGAGAAGAAGATTCCAGACTAACGTTCAAAAACAACGGTTGAGATTGAGTCAAGCTTCTTTGACTGCAATCCAAAGGCTCACAACAGGCGGTTGATTAAACAGGTTGTGATTGGCTTAAAGGTATACACGGGGATTCACTCAGGCGACATGCAGGCCATAGATAAGGGTTGATCCAAGGGTTGTAAACATGCGAAGCTTTGTCTCTGTAAAGAAACACAAATCTGGCCAATCAGAGAGCAACAAGTGTTGGCCATAGGACGAATGCAAACGCGCGTCCCAAACTAATTACAAAGCCAACCCTGGAGTCTCTGGCGCTTTCGTTTTCTACCCAGAGTAACTTAAGGCCAAAAATCACAACAATATATATTTAGATATTAACCCCAAGACTTTGTAAATCAAGTTTTAATTTAATAAAACCTGAATTAAAAGATGTTTAAAATTCCCAAAGAATTAATAAAAATCAAATTGAGGGATTTAAACACACTCACCACATTAATACACATAAAGGTGCAATATGATATGCAAAGATTAAGTTCTAAGTGTGTGAGTGATGGATATAGTCTCAGGATCATTACAAGATGAATATGAGAAGAAGCAATACAATCTCTGAGGCTCTTTGGTTTCTAGGATGGACACAATTTTGTCACAATTTCCAAACTAGATGAGCTCTTATACATTCTAGACTCAAATGAGTCAAAAGTATAAGGGCTTCAATCTCCCCCTTTGGAAATATGAGACAAAATCTCCTTTGAGTCATCTAGAACTCGTAGGGCGACAACAAATAAGAAAAACCTATTCCTATAAAAGTTCTATCTACCCAAATCCTAGAAAGCAAAAATTACATAACTCAACTATATACAGTTTAACATCCTATTATTACAATAGAGAATGACTGTACAAGAAGAATACCTGCAAAGAATTACTAAGATCAAGCTGTTTAGTATATGCAGAGATAGACTCAAATTTCTCCCCCATTTTGTCTCAAATGGACAAAGAGAAGGAACTTGGAAAAATATAACAGGTATTTACTCGACACAAATCATACCAATAGATTTACGTAACGAAATGAATCTATTATAATCAAGAGGTTTGGTAAACAAATCTGCAAGTTGTAGATCAGTTGGAAGATAATTAATTTCTAATTCCTTGGTTTCAACTAATTCACGAATAAAATGATGTCTTATTTTAATGTGCTTAGTTCGCGAGTGTTGAACTGGGTTCTTAGAAATATTAATCGCGCTTTGATTATCACAATAGAGATGAAGTGTGGGTTCTAAAATACCATAATCACTTAGCATTTGTTTAAGCCATAATAATTGGGCACAACAGCTACCAGCGGCTATGTATTCAGATTCAGCAGTCGAGAGAGATGCGCAGTTCTATTTTTTACTACTCCATCCTACCAAGTTATTACCAAAATAACAACATGTGCCTGAAGTGCTTTTACTATCATCAGTACAACCAGCCCAATCATCATCAGTGTACCCAATAATAATGCTAGATGTGTCATTCGTGTACCAAATTCCTAAATTTAGAGTGCCTTTAACATATTTAATTATCCGTTTAACAGAGTTTAAATGGCTCTCTTTGGAGTTGTTTTGATAACGCGCACAAACACACACAGCATACATGATATCAGGACGCGAGGCAGTTAGATAGAGTAATGTGCCAATCATACTACGATATAAAGTAGGATCTACAGATTTTCCATTTTCATCTTTTGATAATTTTTCTGTAGTACTCATAGGTGTTTTAGCACTCTCGAGGCCAAATTTCTTAACTATCTGTAATGCGTACTTAGTCTGCGAAAGAAACAATCCATCTGGTTGTTGTTTGACTTGGAGACCTAGGAAGAACTGTAACTCCCCCATAAGGGACATCTGAAATTCCTTACTCATAATTTCAGCAAAAGATTTGACTTCTGAGGTAGAAGTGGATCCAAATATGATATCGTCTACATAGACTTGAGCGATAGTAATGTGTTTGCCAAAATGTTTGACAAATAAGGTTTGGTCATTTCCACCTATTTTGAAACCTTTATCCAGCAGAAAACTGGACACGAGCTCATACCAAGCTCTAGGAGCTTGCTTAAAACCATATAAAGCCTTTTTCAACCGAAATACATGATTAGGATAATTAGGGTCAATGAACCCTTTAGGTTGTTCTACATAGGTTTCCTCGGCAAGTATTCCATTAAGGAACGCAGATTTAACATCCATTTGATATAATGTAAAATGCATGTGACAAGCTATAGCAAGAAGCAGACGAACTGATTCTAAACGAGTAACAGGAGCAAACATCTCGTTAAAATCAAGTCCTTATATTTGGGAATAACCTTGAGCAACTAGTCTAGCTTTATTTCTAATTATCATCCCATTTTCATCAGTTTTATTTTTGAAAATCCAACGAGTACCAATAACCTTTTTGTGATCAGGACGTGGAACAAGATACCATACATCATGAATGACAAATTGTAAAAGTTCATCCTGCATAGCAGAAATCCAGTGAGAGTCATTCAATGCCTCATTTACATTCTTTGGTTCCACAAGAGAAACAAAGCATGCATAAAGCGCATAATTTCTAAGTCGGGATCTTGTACGTACTGGCTCACTAGGGTTACCAACTATGTTGTTTATGGGATGATCTTTAGAAACCCAGTTAGGTACTTCAGGTGACTCAATAGGTAATGAATTATCTATTTCAGAAGAGTCATTTTCTAAAATATTTGACGATTCTTCTTCTATAGTTAATTCACTAGTCTTGCTTTCTACAGTAGTGTCACTAACAATTACATTTATGGATTCCATTAAGGTTTTAGTGCGAAGATTATACACCCGATAAGCTCTACTGTTAGGTGAATATCCTAAGAATATGGCTTTATCGCCCCTACTCTCAAATTTAGACAAGTGTTCCCTATCTTTGCACACATAACATGTACTACCAAAGGTTTTAAGGTACTTAAGATTAGGCTTTTTATTGTATCAAAGTTCATAAGGGGTTTGTTTGGAATTCTTTATAAGATAGACCCTATTAATAAGATGGCAAGCTGTACGAATAGATTCTACCCAAAAATACTTAGGTAAGTTCTTGTCATGGAGCATGACACGTGCCATCTCTTGAAGAGTACGATTCTTTCTCTCAGCTATACCATTTTGTTGAGGGGTTTTAGGAGCACTGAACTCATGTTTGTAACCATTATAGTCACAGTATTCTATAATACCAGTATCTTTGAATTCACCACCTCTATCGCTTCGGATTCTATTCACTTGAGTGTCTTTCTCATTCTCAATCCGTAAAAGAGTCTTTAAAAAAGTTTGAAATGTATCGGATTTCTGTTTTAAGAAAGCTACCCAAGTGAATCTGGTGAAGTCATCAACCATAACTAGAATATAACTGTGTCCACAGAGACTAACAGTTTGAGAAGGACCCATTAGGTCCATATGGATGAGTTCTAAGGGATTTTTCTCTATTCTCTCTTTTTTTCTCTCAACTCTCAACTGATCCAAAGATTGTAAACGTATAACCAAGGTCATCTATTTATACTGTTGGATGGAAGGGTATAGAAGATCGAAGTAAAATAATAGCTGAGATTAACTCCGGCTGATCAATGTAAATCTAAGGGCTTACATCACACCACAATTAAATGACATATGATTAGCCACAAGGTTGAGACTTGCATTGTTAAAAACAACATGAAGGTCGTAGATAAAATAGATTCAAGGGCTATAATGGTTCTCAGGAATGTGAGAGTAAGAATACACAATCTGGACCGTTGTGAATGCGATACGTGTGTGGCTTAGATGGGATAAAAAATGCGTGTTTTGGAGGTTTAAATAATTTCATTTTGTACAACACATTTCTCTGCCGCTTTTGGATTCTACCTAGCCAAGTTTTCAGCAGATAAAAGTATTTACAAATAGGTCCAAAACATTTTTAAACCAATTTTTAAATGTTTTAAAAATATTTATAAATTCCTAAAAATTATTTAAAAAATCCTAAAAATTATTAAAAAATTATTTTAATGGGAATTAATACTCACACACCTAAATTAATATGAATGTAACCTGGAAATGCAATCCTAGGTGCAGTGTTTGTATTATACCTTTGAGGCTAATAAAAGAAATATCATGCAGAGTCTGAGGTTCTTTTGTAGACAAGGGTATGACTCAAATTTTGTCACTATTTCCAAACTAGACAAGCGCCTATATAATGTAGACTGAAGTGAGTCAAAGATATAGGGTGCTTCATACTATTCAAGTTCTCTCACCTTCACCCTTGTTTAATTATTTCCAGGTGAGTGAGGTGGCTGCTCCGGCATTTGTGGAGCAGATAGAGAGTGCTGAGTTGAGCACTCCTCAAGTATTTGACTGTGATACCCAAGTTATTATTGCCCAATTACTAACTTCTGAATTGTATTGATATTTATCATTGCTATTTCTTTCACCTATCTTGGCATCTTTCATTCGGCTAACCCCATTCAGACTGGTGGCAGTATACTCACCCCCTTGAGTTTTGAGGTAAGCTCCCTATCGTGGCCTTTTTCAGAGTCTGGATACAGTTGTCATCATCTTCTTTCTCTTTTGACCCATCATGAACACTTTTTCTTAGGATCTTATTGGTGTGTCTATCGAGTTATCTAACAAGGGGAACCGAGTTCTGAGGCCACTCCTACAACCGTTGGTGCTGATTTTGATGGGGAGTCGTCTTTCTTTCCCTCTAAGATAGTGTCAAACCATTTCGACGGTGATGCTGAGTTAGAGGTTCCTGCATCCTTTATGAGTATACTATGGTGCAAGGAGAGACCAGGGTGCTTCAGGACACATGAGCGCTAGATCCTAAATTTGATGTTAGAGAATAATCCTGAGATATTCACATCTTAGAGTGTAGTTCATATTGATAGCCTCACGGTGTTTAACCTGAAGGCTCTTGCTAGAAATGTTCATGATTTCTTAGACACTTCTGTTGCTGAGATGACTAACGCCTCTACTTTATTATTCTTAGATGCTCTCCATGATTTTTAAGAGTTCTATCATTTTCATCTAGATTGTCTTGATGCTGGAGTTCGTTATTTTCTGAGCATTCCCTTTCGGAAGATGGTGAGACTTCGCACATCCAGACAGTCTAGGATCGAGCAGCGATAGGTTGAGGTTGTGATGATTTGAGATCAGATTACTTTGCTTCAATTTCATATTGCATCACTTCAGTCTCGGCTTGACCAGGAGGATGTCTTCAAATTGGCTGGGATGGAGGAGGAGTTCTTGCCGGAGGCTGGTCCATCATATGCTAGCGCCCTCACTTGTAGCGACTTGTTCTTTGTTATTTGTAGTGGATAGGATAGTTCATGCTTTATACTATTTTTCTTTTCATGTGTAAAGAAGTGATCATTTATAAATGATAAAAATGTTTTTTTTTTCTCTTGCACTTCTCTTTTCCTTTGCCCTATCTATACTTTTGGCATCTATTTACTAAGACATGCTCTAATTTTCTATGAGCATTTAGTCAATTTAGATTTCCCCATATACTGCGGGGTACTTGCATTAATCTGATAAAGTTATGTAAATATAGACATTGTTCTTTTGAGTGCAACCCAATATGACTGTGGGGTGTTCACATGTAATCTGGGTAGGTTACTATTTTGGAGCTGCCCCCCTTTATCTGTGGGGGTGCTCCTACACATTATAATTTGTGTTTATTAGGAATAGCTTGGGGAGGGGGGAGGGGGGGGTGACCCCACCCGCTTCCTTTTGGTTTTGTTTAAAAAGAAACTTTTTTAAATAGAATAAGTAAATGATAACCGATTCTTATTATTTTTTGTAATTAACCTGCCCCTTGTTTATGGGGTCCTTGCTCTACATTTTTTTAAGGGCTTTCATGATCTCAAAATATTAGAGAGGGTGGATTTAACCCCTTACTCCACATTTCTATTGATCTGGTCATGTAAAGCATTTCTTTGAGAACAGAGGTTAAAACTTGGTCTTAAGCAATAAAATATGTCAAAAAATTTATTACTTAGAGGATGTCCTCCTACAAGTCAGGTGATTAAAGATAAAAAGTGTCTGTTATGTCTAGGAGGACTTTTCTCAGTATACTTTATCTTAGGATGGACTTACCCCCCAAGTGTAATGAACAAAGTTCGTCTTTTTTTTTATTCGTGTACCCTCTTCTAGCCAAGTAGAGATCATTTTTGAAAAAATAATCAATCTGTTAGGTCTACCTCATATAGTAGGTAAGTAATCAAATAAAACATCAATAGTTGATCAAAAGTGTTGTAATTCATTTCTTTGCTATTGTGTACTGCTTACAAGATGGTATTGCTTTATCAATTTATCACAAAAAAGAACTTTTCTAATATGAGAGCAAACCTCTCAGATTCTATTACAAAAATGAAAATTTAGCAAAACTAGTCATAACACCTCTTTAACCATTTGCAATTGATGGATTAGAGGCAGTCACTCTCCGGATCTGAAATCTGGCAGTATCCTGACCTCCCTACCCCTCTCACCATAAATGTGCCTTCCTAGTTGGGTTTGAACTTTGATGCTTACATGCTACGAAGGTCATGAGTAGATGCTCGGAGGACCAAGTCTCCCACTTGAAAATCTCTGGGCTTGACTATGTTTTCATAGGTTCTCGACAGTTATTGGGTGTAAACTTTAAACTTCTCCCTTGCCTTATATTTGTGTTCAATCAACGCCTCCAGTTGCATGTGTCGTAGGTTAGGGATGAGTCCATTTCTTAGAGCAAACCTAACTAAGGGTACTTCTAGTTACACTGGTAGGACAACTTTAGTCCCATACACAAGTGAGAATGGATTAAAACCGATTGGCTTTGTCTTTGAAGTGCAGTAGGCCCATAACACCATGGGTAGATTCTCATCCCATAACCCTGGCATGTCTTCCAGTATCTTCGTCAGGATATTGATCAAGGTTTTATTGGTGGCCTCCGCCTGGCCATTTTATTTTGGGTAGGATATGGTGGAGATGTTGTGCACGATCTTATACTTGTTCGTGAGAAGACCCATCTCCTTACATACTAACTATTATGAAAATCACCTTGGGTATACCAAACCTGCATATGATATACTCCCTTATAAACTGGGTTACTTACCACTTGGGCAGTCACCTTCCTTAGGAGGATGCCTATGCCCATTTGGTATACAATTATGTATCTACAATGATGAAAGATTTACCGTGTGAGGCTGGGCTGATATTTCCCACTAGATCGAATGCCCATGTATGGAATGGGTAGGGATCTTCTAGGCTTTGCAAGCTGACAGAAGGGGCATGCACCATGTTGCCATATACTTGGCAAGCTCTGCACTTCTTCACATAACCAATGGAGTTAGCCTCCATGGTCGGCTAGTAATATCCTAGCATCATCAGCTGATCATATAGTTTGGAACCTCCCATATGGGAGAGCTCATGATCTTTTTTCAACACTCTCTTTGTGTCTTCCTAATTTATATGCTTCAGTGCCTTCTCATTATAGCGTTTCCTTGAGAGCTCTCATTTCACTAAGTAGAAATGTGCTACCCTCTTTCGGAGGTAAATTTCATCTGCTCTCTGTGTGGACTACTCACTATGTTTCAGATAGGCTATGTATGGGTTCCTCTAATATTCAAAGGCCTCCACAGAATTAGCTTCTGCTGGCTAGTCAAAATGGTTTTGGCACTTTAGACAACCTTGTTGTAGACAATCTGCCTCTGCGCTCATAGTGGGCCAATCATATCCCCCTGCTGCAACCGATGATAAAGCGGGACATCGGTATCCCCATAACGCTTTTCATGCATTTATGTCAACCTCTCTTTAAATTCTTGTTCTCCAACACACCACGATAAGAACCCCTCAGGGCTCTTGAAGTAAAGTGTTCCCTGTAGCAGGTGGTAGTTAGCCAACTCTAACATCTTCATTGGCCCCTCTCTTGTCTCTAGCTGTTTCACCACTAGGTGTCTCAAATCTTTCGGCTCATTACTTCAGAATAAATATTTCACTATGGTAGGCACTTTTCTCCGCCTCACTCTGATTATTGCTTTTGGCTCATCTATGTCTAACTTTTGGGCTATTGTTTCTAGTGCGTCAAGAAGCATGTGCATTGTTCTTGCATGTCTCTCAACAGTTACTTCCAAGAGTTGTCCTAGCAACCTCTGGATGATGTATTTGTAGGGTGACAAGTTATCATGTTTGAGAGTGAACTCCCCATTAACCTATTTCACTACCCAGTTAGAGTCCCCCTCGATGCATAATACCCTGACACCCCTTGGAGTGCTTCCAGTATACTAAAAATGAAAGCTTCTTACTCAGCCTCATTGTTTGAGCATTTGAAGTCTAATTTGAAAGATAAGGTAATCTTCTCCTTGGTATTCGAGAGTATGATTCCCTCCTGTGCTTTGGGGGCTAAAGCCATCGAACTTTATTTCCCACTTTTCCATTTCCTCCACCATGCATGCTTGGAAGTTCTCCCCAGGTATCTCTTCACTAGGGGTTCAAAGTTTACTCTTGGAAAATGGGCTAACCGATCTTCTACTACTTGACTCTTGATGGCCTTGGGCACTATGCATTTTAAATCATACTCTAACAAAATAAAAAACCACTTTGCTCCTCATTCTACAAGTACTATCCGCGCTAGGAGGTACTTGATAGGGTCATACTTAGTGACTATATGAACTGTAAAGGCCAGTAGATAATGTCTAAACTTTTGTGCCAAAAAACCAAGGCAAGACAGTGCTTTTCCACGTTGGTGTATCTAGATTCTATTCCTGAGATTACTCTTGACAAGTAGTATATTGGTCTTTCTACTCCTTCTTTCTCTTAGGCCAAAAGGTGCCCTATGGACCTTTCTGTTGAGGTGATGTAGAGTAGCAGCAGTGCTCCAGCCTCAAGTGGCATCATCGTGGATGGAAAGGCTAATTTTTTTAATCTTCTCAAATGCTTTCTTTAACTCCCCCCAGGTCCACTTGGATTTTTCCTTCAACATGGGTGTAAATGGGTGAGTCACTTTCGCTAGTAAAGGTATGAACCTCCTCAGGTAGGATACCTTTACCAAGAAGCTCTTACGCTGACCCCGAAGGCACACTTCAAGGGGTTCATCTGCATCTTGTATCTGCGACACCTCTCGAACACTCTCTTGAGCATCTGTATGTGCTTGCTTTATTTATTGTATTTCATCACTATATCATTAACATAAAATTCTAGTTTCTCATGGAATAGATCATGAAAAATTTCCATCATGGTCCTTTGGTATGTGGCCCCGATATTATTTAATCTAAATGGCATGTCTGTGTAGTGGAAATTCCCTAATGGCATGCGGAAGGCAGTCTTCTTTGCATCCGATGGATCTATCTTAATGTGGTAGTAGCCGACGTACCCATCCATGAAACTATACATATCATGTCATGCGATAACGTTGACTAAGATGTCTATGCTTGGCAGAGGAAACTCATCCTTGGGACATGCTCGATTCAAATCATGGAAATCCACACAAATTCGAATTTGTCTCTTGTCCTTCTTTCCCTTCGGTATTATGCTGTAATGCCACACAGGGTGCTAAATAAGATTGATGAACCTATCTACCAACAAATTCTCAACTTATGCTTTTATCTTCAGGTCGAGGTCAACCTTGTATGTGTGCGTGGCTTGCCTTACTGAAAGAGAATTGGGAAGAACATTCAATCTGTGAGAGCTCACCTCTAGGTAAATTATTGGCATTTCCATATACTTCCAGGCAAACACGTCGGTGAACTCTTTGAACAAGCCAATGAGCTATTACTTATGTTTTGGATCTAGAATCTTGGAGATGATAAAGGGTCTACCTTCACCCCTTTCTACCCCGGGGTTGATCTCCTTTAACTCTTATAGTTACTCCCTGTGTCCGTCCTGCATGCATTTTGGAGCTTCTTATGGTTCATCGACATGCTTATTGATATGGCATTCATCAACAACAAAACATCCTGGTGTTCGGTCGGTGCTCTCATCCCAGAACACCACCCCTGCAACCCGTTATAAACGGTAAATAACTTTCCGATTGGGTAGGACCACTTTTTTACAAGTTCGAGGAGGTTTGACCACAAGCTCTACTTTCCTCTTGCCTTTTGCTATGTGGGGGATCACCCTCCCCCCAGATGATCATGGAAATATTTCTTTGGCTGGACACTTCCTCCAACCACTTGATTCTCTTCTAGATTTCTTATAAAATTCTTTCTTTCTGCGTTTAGTTCCGTGTAAAATGCTACATCCACAAGATGGGCCTCCGCAATGGAAAAGGGATTCTACGTTGCTTTGATGATGATCTTTATTCCTCGAATATTGTCCTTTGCACACTGATGGTAGGTGAAGGGTACTATGCCATGGGTATGCATCCATGCCCTCCCAATGAGTAGTTGGTAGCTAGTATTAGCAATGATGACATGAAACTTCATGTGGGAAATGATATTTCCCAACTTGATTCCCACGTTCATATATCCGAGGGATTGCATTCCGACACTGTCAAGTCCTGAAATCATTAGCGGTACTAACACTATCTTCTCTTAATCGATCCCCATCTAATACAATGTATTGATTGGATTAATGTTAATAGATGCTCCTCCATCCATTAATGCTGGGGGGAATGATAATCTATTGATCATGGCTGTAACATATAGTGGGCGGTTGTGGAAGTAAGGCACTTGCATGTTTGCCTCGAAAAGACCACTTCAGAAGTGTATCTTTTGATCAACCTCTCAATTGGTCCTTACCAATTCAGTGAGGGGTCTCCACATTGCTACACAATTTCTAAAACTCTCCATAATGACTACTCTGGTGTCATACTTCAATCCTATGGTCAAAGAACCACTTGAACTTGGGGCTCCTCGCTATGGACTCACATTCAGAATCTAGGTCTACCTCATATGTCTAGGTATTACAAACATATTATGCTTCATATATCCCCCTTCATCCCGAGCAAGGATGAGGTTTGCCTGATTAATTTCTTCACTTCCATCCTCTTCTTAGTCTGGAGTGAAGAACCAGTCCTCTCTCTTCTTTTCTACCTCAATTCTTTATTTTCTGCTCAGGGTTAACTTTTCTAACCCTTCACATATTTGATCACCACCCTTCCGGTCCATCAGCTCTTGGGCTGCTTCTTCATCATATGCAGTGCCAAAGTGTTGTTATGGAAGTGGATTTTCATTAACATCCATAGGAGGAATATTGCTCGCCAATGATCCACTTCAAGTAGTAGTAGTACTTGGTGGAGTGTTTCACTTGCTGTTGTAGCTGGCAATATTTTGGGTTTTCTTTATCAGCTGTTGTTGGGGTTTCCCCATTAAAGTTAGGAGGACCTGCTACCCCTTCTCGTACCAAAGTATGATAACAATCAATATATTCAACTACGCTAAAGGGTAGTGGTAGTGGGGCATCTTACCAAAACTTTATGTTGTTGCCTGGGCTGTTGTTCTTGGGTTCAGAGCCTCCCTTCTTTCCTTTGGGATTTCCATCCATATAGTTGACTGCTTGCATCCTCGAGACTTGAAATCTCCCAGAAGTCACTGGAACTTGCATCCTCCAACTCGAGGTCCTTGGCTTGATTATCATAGCTATATTTCTAGCATCCCTGGTAAACTCTTTAAATTTTTTGTCTCTGTTTCATTGATTAAATGACTTGTACTCCTTTAAGAGTCCCTCGACACATATTTGCAATAGCCTTACCTATGCTACATCCTTTGGGACATCCAATGCCCTCTCGCAAAAATGTTTGATATACTGTATTAACTCCTCACCAGGCTTCTAAACCACTTGTGCCAAGTGTCTCAATGTGAATTCATCCTCCGCTACAAAGAACTTCTGGAGGAACCACCTATGCATCTCTTCCCAGGTAGGGATATTATTGGGTGACAAATGGGAGTACCAAGTACATGCCTTCCCTGTGAGGGTCTTGGAGAACTCCCTCAACCTCAAATGTTTGTCGTTGGCATGCACTCCTAAGTACTCAACAAATCTTTTCACGTGCTCTCTTGGATTCTCACCTTTGGCCCTGAACTTGATAAATTTGGGTGGAATATACCCCTCTGGGTATGGTTTCTTGTTCACCTCTTGTGGCTAGGGGTCCTACAACTCTCTTATAGATGAGGACTCTCCCTATGAGAGGAGGATATCAACTTCCTTACCTCCATCATAGTAATAACTTTGGAGGGTGATTCCTCCAAACTCATACACTTTGTTGATGGTGAACTCGACGGTGCTAGAACTTGTTCCGACACCACTTTTTGTGGTAGAGCCTCTTCTACCGAAACACCCCACCAGAGGGGGAAACTATTGGTGTTATATAGCCTTGAACTAAACTTGATAGGTCTACATTATTTTTCTTAAAGAAGTCAAAAAACATTTTCATAAAACTCATATCAATCATCGAAGCTGCTGCCGGTGAGCTAGTCTGCCCTCCCTGAGGAGCAGGTATCTTTGCTCTGATCACCACCACATCCTCCTGAGTGGGCTGGTCACTTTGAGTTTCATTTACAGGTGAAATGCCATAAAAACTAGCGGCTCAGAAATATTGAAACCTTCTTTGTCCATTAAAGTAAGAATACCTCCCCAGTAGAGTCGCCAAATGTAGGAGGGCAGTGTGACCGGGGTCTGGTAAAATACTGAATCAACTGAGGAATGACCCACTTCAATGAACTCTGCGTTTAAGGTTCTCAAGAAATTTTGGAACAGCTTCTGGTAAACCCTTCTCCTTTTGGTAAAATTGGAACTCAAGAAGATGAACTTCACAACAATAATGGTAACTTTTTGCAAGATAAACTCCTAAAAGTGATGGATGTCAGTGGGGCATGAAAGAACAAAGCACTTGGCACTAAAGAGAGAGCACGAAGAGAATATTAGGAGGTTATGGTGTGATTTAGACAGAGTAATTGAGTTATGATTCTTAATTGACCTTGTCCAAGAGTCCTATTTATACTTGGGAACTAAGGCTGAGTTGGCACTTTTGGGTACCAAAATTAAGAGGGTTGGTGAGGGGCAAGGTCTGAAATGCACCATTTTTCCCTGCCTTTGTGAAACCTCCTGTCCCCTCTGATAGGCACCACATGGTGCAAACAAAAGTAAAAAAGAAAATATGTTTGCACTTCAAGACAAAATATCTGATATGGTAAATATCGTTTAAAATGGTAACTTATGGTACAAACTTTGTGAGCTTGAGAGGGGAGGCCTCAAGCACCACCTCCTCTAAAATCATTTTTGTTGAGGGGGGAGGGGGGGGAGGGTTGAGGAACCCCTTCTCTAAATTCATTTTTTATAATAAAAATTCATTTATGGTGAGCAGCCTCTTGGTCGGTCATTATAGCTATGACTGAGTGTGCTGTGTCAGGATTTGAGTGACCCCTACGATATTTCTACTTGTATTCTCTCAATCCTAAAGTGCTAAGTGGTTGAGCTTGCTCAAAAAACCTTGTTCCTCACTCGCTAAGACAAAACTCCCAAGAGATCCCAACTGTCCCATTTGAGAACTGCTTTCTTAACTGGGCTACCTGTACAAGAAAGTAAGTGTTAGTACTTTTATTTTATAAAAGGTTAGCTTTTCATGATAAGGGGTTTCTCATGGTATGCCCTCCCTCATCTTGAACTATTTTCTAAAAGTTGAGGGGGAGGAGCTTGAGGGTTCCTCACCCAAGATTTTTTGGAAGCTGAAGGGGAGGACCTTTAGGGTTCCTCACCTAATATTTTCGAAAAACTGAGGGGGAGGACGATGAGGGTTCCTCACCCAATATTTGATGAAAGTTGAATGGGAGGATATTGAGGGTTCCTCACCCAATATTTTTTGGAAACTAAGGGGGAGGACCTTGAGGGTTCCTCACCCAATATTTTTTGGAAGCTAAGGGGGAGGACCTTAAGAGTTCCTCACCAAATATTTTCTAGAAGCTAAGGGGGAGGACCTTGAGTGTTCCTCACCCAATAGTTTCATGAAGTTGTGGGGGGGGGGGGGGGGGATTGAGGGACCCTTACCCCAAGATATAGTGGGTACTCTTGAAACACCCTTCTACAAATGGTACTGCAACTCGATGATCGCTAGATCTCTTTTCATTTCCATGGATAATAAGATACCGAAATTCTTGGACTGAGAATCCTTTGATGTACGTGTGGAACCACTTTACCCTAGTACAGAATAACTGTGATAGCCTATTTGATATACCCTAGTACTAGACGAGATACAAACGTTCCTTATCACTGACACTTTGATATCGAGATATAAACTACTCGATATACCAGGCCGGTGGGCGAAAAGAGTGAGGATAGTCATTAACGACTAGACTTTTGACATACAACATTTGGCCTCATGGGCATATGGTTTAATTAATATGAACATTAATACTATATAGTGTGTGATGCAGGGTAATATTTTTTTACATACTTTAATGTTTGTTTTATCAAGAGGTTCTTTGTGCGCACCTATATGTTTGGATGGACGTACAATGCCATACCTAGGGATCTAAGCACGTATCTATGTTTTGAGTAACTCTAAGACTACAGACTTTAAATAGTTTTAACATATTCATAAAGTAGTCATACAAGAGTGTGATATTAACTATATAGAAAGGAAGTATAAGGATAGTTCGGATATCTTGATGTATCCCCAATTAAGTTACCACGACGGTGTTATGGGCCATGTATGTGTGGGAGAATGGTATGCGATGCGAACCTATCTTTCCATATGCACAAGGGAGGCGTGGTGCTCCAGTGTGTGTACGATAGGATCTAGAGTGGTGTTACCTACGAGGACACGGGATTTTTTATCTCTTGGTCAGCCGTTTCCCCATGAGGTCGAGTTCATGAGATGATTACCCTTGAAAGTTATTTGACACCATATTCAATTTTATTGCATGCCCCTATTTATGACTAAGCCTAATTATTCATGTGAGGGGTTATTGGTTATTCAAAGTTGCCAATTTAAATAACAAAATTGGTCGAGTTATCCTTTTTTGGATAATCCTAAGGAATTTTTAGTGTAATGAATGATCCAAAGATTTTTTGTGTGGGTTTAAGAATCGACTTATGAGTGAGGAAGGTATTAGGCACCGTACTTATTCTTTATATTCCCTTATCCATATACCTATTATCACATTTTACATTTATGATTACTTACATGTTGAGAGACCTTAATTTGAAAATCCCTTAAAATGTAGATGGGTGATTAGGTATAAAAATGGCGCTAGTGAAAGGTGTAAGAACGTCACTAAACCGGTGTGGGTACATAAGAGTTCTTATGTGCGAGTACGTCTTTAGATAACAGGGGTCCATTTTTGCATGTATGTATATGGGCATGAGAAGACTTATCTTATGTGAATGGAGGAAATAAATGTATGTGTTTACACATTTGATCATTTGTGTTATGTATATATATGCGAGGAATCGGGGATTAAGATAATTTGATCTCTCTCTTGAGGTGTGAGAGGATAATAAGAGATGGAAGCAACTATTTGGAGATAATATATCTAGAGATTCATCGTTGAGGTTTATGCTTATACAAAGGACTGGATATTGAGATATACCCCTATAACCATGATATCAAAGCTTACGTAGTTAAGTTGTTGAGGTGATCCACGTGGAAAGGTTACAACATGATGCGTGTGTAATAGAGGGAACTGACTTTAGAGGTGGATAAACTATCTGTGAGACAGAAGGCTAACTCTACAGGTCTCATAATAGGAGTGGACCCTAAGTCACCAATGAAAACATCCATGTCTGTCAGCCAATCACTAACTCAAAGGTGTTGTCGAACCTTGAGGTCAGTTTGTAGGCATAGTGGGTGTGCCGTTTAGACATCCTATATTGCTTGTTGGTACAATGCTGAGTAAAAGGGGGGTTTATGAAAAGGAAGTCATGTTCTAGGGATGAAAGGATAACTTGAACATGACACTTTAGGATCAGAGTGAACAAAAAGTCATCGATAGAGATCTTTGTATTCCTTATCCACTTGGCTAAAGTCTCAGAGTTTTCGTATGGCCTCAAGTTGATCCGAAGTGATATAGATGATCACTTATTTTGAGAAAGGGGGTTTGGAGTAGAGTTAGTGTCATCCTTGATAGAGTATACACTCAGATACATGCTCTAAGTCTTGGGTCATGAGTGTAGCTTAGTAATGCTCTTACATACCTAAGATGTATTACGATAAAAACCAATGTAGTTCTAACTAACATGGCATATTTATAGGTGTAAACAATGGGATAATGGGTATACAATATACTAAATTATGATATTTATGGATCCTAGTCCTAATATATCATTTTTGTTAAGAATTGGGGTGCATATTCGTATGTTGAAAATATGTAATCAAAGATAGGTGTTTGATAAGTATTCTAGGAAAACATAGATTCGCGGGTGCCACCGTTGAGAGGGGAATGTTCATTTGAAGAAGTGGTAAAGAGTATCCCGAATTTGGACATTGATTTAGATAAATTTCACAGTAACTCGATTCAAGGAAACATTCCTGAGAACGGTTTTTAAAAGTATGAATTCGTGTCGTGCTTAGTTTTATCTATTTTAATTATCATTTATATAACACATATGTATGTTATCTAGCTTAACAAACAAATATGTTATTTTATCAATTTTAAAATATAAACACTATAAAATTCATACCAGATCACCTAATACCGGCCGAGCTAAGTGATTTAGGTAGATATGTAGAGTTATGTACCATAGTTTCTATTTATGATATTGAACTGAATTTTCTATAAATTTTCTTTACCCTTGAAGATGGAGCCAATGTTTTCTCGAAGGAGCGTACCCAATGAGATGGAACCATTTGGGAAGAGCATCATTTAATGGAGATGACTTTTGCAAGGTGTGAATAAAGGTTTGATCGTATTTGTCCTAGGAAACGACTCTTTGAAAAATTGAGACTTCGATAGAGATTTCGAATAGAACTCAAGATTCTTAGATAGTTGGGTTGAAGAAGGTTAAAAAATAAAATTAATGTTGAGTTTTGGGATGAATTTATGAATGAGGTGGAGCCTGTATTTATATCTCTTGATCGAGGCCCATTAATCGTGTGATTAATGCTTTTATCAATTGTACAGTCAATGGTTAGGGACACGGGTAAGGTGGATTTTGTTGGGGCGTGATGCGTGTATAGATGGTTCCCTTTTGTGGGAAAACTGTCTAAAATGATCAACTTTGCAGTTGATGGCATGATCATGTAAAAATAACTGATAGAACTTGAACCGTGCTGTTCATTGGGATTAACCATATGGTTGATGAAGTGAAGTCACGCAGTTGTTATGGATTGATGTTTTGGGGAATGCCTATTTCACACCCATTTATTTATAGGCATGCATATATAGTGTATTGATTTTGACCTTATATTTATTGATATGTATTCCCATCCCTTTTGGACTCTTATGGTGTGGATAAATGATAAATTAAATCCCCTATTACAAATCAAGGTGTCCACAATCGTGCATCTAACTTTATCTCAGAGAAAATTGATGTTTTCATTCGCGACCTTGTGTTACTGATGCTTAACGTCTACACATACTTCATCGTGCCTACGAAGTTTTAGCCAGAACCAAATTAAAAATTCACTTTTGTCTTTTTTAAGAAAAAGAGAATTTATTTATAATTACAGAGAATACCCCTCTCTAGGTTTCATTACTTAAGGAAGAACATGACCCGGACTTTGATTTTGAAATTCTAATGTAAGGAATGCTATTAGCATTTAACTTAATAGCTCCTTTTACATTGATATGAAGATCTTCAAAAGAAAAAAACTCTGATTTATTTTTTAGAAGAAGAGCATGATTAGACAAGAGATCTGCAACATAGTTTGCTTCTTTAAAAATATGCTTGAAAGAAAATTTTCTATTTAAAGATAGGAGTTAAAAATCTTCTATAGAAGCTCTTGTTTACCATTAGGGAGTAAGGGACTTGTTCAAGAACTTTACAAGAATCTCTGAATCAGATTACATTTAAATTAGATCTCCATAAAAGACCACTTGATAAATGCCTTCTTTTAAAGCTAACACTTCTGCCAAAAGACTTGATCCAGTACTAACAAAATAAGATAAATCCCATATGAATTTTCCTTTAGAGTCTCTTAGAACCACGCTTATGACCACGTTACCATCCTTATCACAAGCACCACCTGAGTTTAATTTTAGAGCTGTTGATTTTGGTCTGAACCAACATATTGGAGTAATAATCATCTGCTGCGATTGAGGAGGCTTGATATCTAGGTATTACAGAATTAATAAAGAAGATGAAAAGCACCCATGTTTGAAATAAGAGACTAAAGAAATATTTTTTATCCTTATTTTGATTTTGGAGATGATTAGCCATGCATCCATTTGAATTCCTTTAAAGAGAGCCCTATTTCTACTCAACCAAATCTCATAGAGAATACATGTAGGGATGATCTTATGCTGCCATTTTGAAATGTGACTTGTTCGCATATGAATCCACCAATTTTTTAATGACAGAGTTAATAGAAAAAGAGTGGGGAATACCTAATAAATTTCCAAATAATGTCCAAATATAGCTAGCAATAGGACCAGTTAGAAATAGGTGTTCCATATGTTCTTCTGATTTGTGATAGCATAAACATTTGGAAGTATTAGGAATTCCTAACATTTTAACATTATAGTCAAGAGGGATTGCATTATTCACAAGTATCCTAGATAAGGTAGATAAGTTTGGAGGAATATTAGGATCCCAAACAAAAGATTGAGAAATAGAGATGAGTAATTGAGGTCTGACAGTGTCATATGCAGATTTGAAAGTGAATTGGCCTGAAGCAGATGGCTTCCATGTATAGATCCCACTAATGATAATTGAGTTATCTTTACAAGAAGACCAATCTTGATAAATTCTTCTAGCAGACTTATAACCAATAGAAATAGGCATAGATCAATATTTTTGGTTCATGAATTTAGACCACAAAGATGTACCTGATTTGAAAGGCCAGTCCAGTTTTAGGTTTGAAGCCTCAACTAGGCTACTTAGGTTCCTGATATCTAATCCACCTTCCTTATTTGGATATCAAATAGATTCCCAGCTGATACAATGGTATTTGTAACCATAAGCTTTGTTAGTCCCCCATAAAAAGTCACTAAGAATTTTATTAAGTACATAAATTGTTTTCTTTGGAGGGATGAGAGCAAGAAGAATATAAATCTTCATATATTGAAGAACACAAGTTAGAAGAGTTATTCTACCCCCATGGATAGAAATTTGGATTTCCAACTGTGAATTTTTGAGTTTATTCCTTGAACAAGACCATCAAAAGGCACTGCCTTCTTCTTACTTTTGAAAAGAGGACAACCCAAATATTTGATACTATCTTTCTCTTCTTTGAAACCTATTATCTTAACAACAGTTTTGATATGGCTCCTAATAGCTTTATTTCCCATAATAAAGCTTCTGTTTTTTCGAATTAATAGCAAGACCTGATTAATTTTCAAAAAGATTAAGAAATTCCACGATATTGGAAAGATTACTTTTAGTATTAGAAGAAAAAATGATGAGATCATCTGCAAAGATAAGATGAATAATTAAATCACAATCTCTTGGATGAGAAAATGATTTAATTTTACCATTTAGCATGAGCTTATGCTGACCTCTGTTTAAGTCTTCTGAGGCTAAAATAAAAAGGCTTTGAGATATTGGCCCCCCTATCTCACACCTCCAGAAGATTTAAAAAATCACTTAGCTTCTCCATTGATGATTATTAAAAGACAATATGAGGAAATACATATCCTCAAAAGGTCAATCACTATTTATGCGAATCCAAACTTTCTAACAGATTGAATCAAGAACATCCAAGAAAGAGTGTCATAGGATTTGTGCACATCAACCTTGAAAACAACATTTCCAACAAAGTTTTTTCTATCAAGCAATTGTATCATTTCCTGGTTGAGTAAGATATTGTCTAAAATGCACCTATTTTTAAAAAATCCAGATTGAAAGGGGCATATAAGTTTAGGAAGAAAAGAAGAGAGTCTATAGTTTAGAATTTTTGAGAATATTTTGTAGGAGACATTGCACAGACTGATTGGACTGAAATCTTTACAAGAAGAGGGGTTTTGAATTTTTGGAATAAGGCACAATTGGGCAGATCCCTAAGATTTAGGAATATCAGATCCAAGAAACAAGGATTGAATTGCAGAAACAAGGTTTATCTTGATAATTTCCCAACAATGAATAAAGAACATACTTTTGAATCCATCTGGACTAACAACACTATTAGGATTTATACTTTTGATAGCTTCCAATATCTCTATTTCATCAGGAATTCTGATCATCTCTCCATTTATAAGATTAGTCACCAACGGAGGAATATGATTTAACACTTCAGGAGACTCATATGAACCTGCATTAAATATATTTTGAAAATAAGAAATGAATGTGTTAGCTATTCCTTCAGGAAACTCTTTTAAGCTACCATCTTCCTTTTTTATACTCTGAATCCATGATTTCCTTCTTTTTTGATTCACTAGAGAATGGTAGTTTATAGAGTTATTATATCCATCTTTGAGCCATTGATTATTGGATTTTTGAAAACATAATTGTTTCCCTATAGCTAAAGCAACATTTAGATCAACTTATTTCTTTTTTAGGTCCACCATCAGATCTTGAGTCTTATTATCTTCATATAGAATCTCAGCTTCCATCAATTTGTCCTCCAGGTCTATGTAGTTATGAAAAATGTCTTTGAAGGTATCTCTGCTCCAGCTTCTTAAAGTACCTTTCAATCTTCTAAGTTTGAATGCAAATGCATCTACAGGTCATCCTGAAGAGGGATAATTCCAACTGTTACTTACTAACTAGTAGAATGAAGCAGATGAAGTTCAAAAGTTTAGGAATTTAAAAGGCCCTTGAATAGATTCTAAGGGTTTCAGTATAAAAATAAGAAGGGGGTTATGGCCAGGGCAGGCTTTGTGAAGATGTTTAAGAGTTAAGTGGGGAAATGAATAAGACCAAGATACATTGATAAGGCCTCTATCTAGTCTCTGAAGTAACAAAGAACCATTAGAATTCCTATGCCATGTGAATTTTGATCCTGAGTAACCCATATCTATCAAGAAACTGACTTGGATGCAATTATTGAAGTCTGAAGAGGCCTTTAAATTAATAGGAAAACCTCCAACCCTTTCTTCTAATGAAGTCACAATGTTGAATTCTCCCACAACCATAAGATGATTATTTATGCAACTCATTGAACTTCCAAAAATGTGATCCCATAGAGGCAATCTTTCCATTCTAGTGTATTTTGCATAGACAATGTTAATCCTAATATGCTTATAGATCATGGGATGAGTTATTGTAAGATGAACACTTTGGGATGAATAAAAAACTACATTTGTATCAATTTCATGTCTCTGGAAACACCAGATTTTATTTGAGGAATTGTGAAAACAGTCATAAAATTGAATAGAGGTTTTAAAATTATCTATCTTGTTTTCACCTATTATAGGTTCCAATATAACTAAAAATGATAAGTTGTGCAAGTTACAAAGCTTTTTTATTTGCCTTCTAGTGGGCTTGTTACCCACCCCCTGATATTCCATATAAAATAATTTATAATTTAATGTGGCTCTTCTGATTAGACGAGTAAGAGGGGTGTTTTTTCTATGATTTGACATCTTCTTCTTCTGCACTACTGTGAAACCCTTGTCTTCTTCACCTGAAGCCTATTGACTTTGAATTGGTTCTCCAGTTAATTTTTTCTTACCTTTTATTTTATAATTGAGAATGCTATAAAAATGTATTAAATGTTCAATAATAGGGGTGTTGATGCATTTTTCCTTTTCAGAATCTGAACGGCTATTTTTTAATTTGTTTGAATTTTTCTTGTGCAATACTTCTTTTGAATCTAAGTTGTATTTTGTATAATCCAAATGTTCCCCAATTTCACCTTCTACCATCATTTGTTGATTGAATTGTAAGGGTGACTTCTCTTGAACCAAATGATCTTATTGATTGATGGTTTCAATGTTATTCATATCTTGGATTAAACCTTCTTCATCATCAACTACCAAAGGGACATCTAGTTGTTTATTTTCTTTGCTATTAGAAGGATCCTTCACTTTGTACACCTGATTAGATTTGTTTCGCTTTCTCACTTGGATTTCCTTGTTTGGAATCTCCACTTCCTTGACCTTTTCAATACTTTTATTTCCTTTGGCATTCTTAGCAAACGTACATGAATCATCTTCATGACCCATTCTATAGAATTCAACACAGTATTTAAGAATGGATTCATAAACAATTGGTTGCCGACATCCTATATCACCACTATTGATCCACATTCTCTTTGGATGATTATGAATTACATTCATTTCCACACATAATGTAGCCATACTAGGTCTAGATATGTTTATTGTAGCATTATCAAGCTTCAAAGGATTTCCACATGCCTTAGCAAATGAGAATAAAACTTATTTTGCAAATAAATGGACTCGTAAACCTGGAAAGTTTATCCAGACTGGAGCTAGTGGGATTTCTTGACCAAGTATGAAGTTAGGAGACCATTTGAAGGTTCACATAGGGCTTTTACTAATGTACCATTGGTCACGAATCCAAAGTCTAACGAAATCCTCCTCGCAATGAACCTTTATGCGGATATGCTTTGGTCAAGAAATCCTATTTAAACGAGAGACTTTAAACCAAACGTTTCAAAGTTTTAAGAATGAATTCATAGTAGGTTTCCCATGAGAGAATTTTCCTACAATATCATACTTTAATGGGCTTGAGAGAATATCAATTTGATCCCTACTAAAAGATATCGCAGGTTCTCCAAGATGCTTATGTAGAGGTTGAATATCTATCGAATGAGAGTTCCAATGAACTTTTAGATCATCAACGAAGGATTTATTCCACTGATTAGGAGGGTTAAGAGGTTTATAAGAAGAAGGTTTGTTGGAAGAGGTGAAGACTGTAACCATGCAAACCCTAGAAAGGTTTTCCAAGAATTTCGGGGGGGGGGGGTCGGAGAGAAGAATTTTGGTTGTAGCCCTACAAACCCTAGAGAGGGATTCACTTTTGTCAAACGCAAAGAGCTTGTAAAAACTTTTATCTCAAACAACCTTTTTGATGATGGTACGTAATATCTTACACACTTACATCCTAAGCATGGTGTATGTTATACCCATATGGTCCCAAACATGAATATAATCCAAGCATCAAGAGAATTAGTAATGTGTTCGGCTCCACTCCAAAATGAGACCGGCTCCGTGATAATGTTCTTGGCCAATCTACTTGACAGATGTCTCATCCGTGTAAATAATGTTGGACACGCCATATAATCCTGTGGGCGCCAACACACTGAACTTACCTCATTAATCATGTGGGAATATAAGAATGTGGATGTTGCAAATTAATCACCCATGCACTTATCCATAAAGTCAGTCCATGATCCAAAGCACTTTAGTTTGTTATTTTGATAAACATGTATCTTCAGGTGTAACGACCCGACTTATAAGGGAAATCCACAAGTTGTCTTGTAATACTCCATAAATCACCTATAAATAGGGCACTAATTCACTTAAGAAGAGGGCTATCGCTGGGATACTCTCAATCATCGAGTTGTAACAGCAACCCTAATGGTAACTATCGCAACAATGCAATAAAGCCTAGCAACACGGTGGATGCACTTTTTCCCTTAGGGGCCGAACCATATAAAAGTCATCATGTTTTATCTGTATATCATCCCCATTATCTCAAATCAACTCAATAAATCCTTTTTCCAATTACTTGGGGTCGGCTACATGAATCCTATTTTTCCATTCCATTCTATCCATCACAATATCTTAACTTAAACCACGTGATATCATGTCCTTTTTTATAATATCACACAAAGTAAATTTAGGCCTACCTCTACCCATTGTGTTACTATCTGTAGACACCACATTCTAGGACCCCTAAGTCTCTCCTTAGACTCCTAGCGCTTCCCCTTTCCACCACGAACCAAGGTCGCACTCCTAGTACCGATCTATATACCATCGGGCACTCCCGGGCCCCATTTGACTCTAGTCAACTCTTTTGATCTTTGAATCTTTTAAGGTCTCTGAATACCCTTTCCAACGATCTACCCAGTGCACGAATTGGCATAACGGTTCGGAGGAACGAACCATTTCACTACCGAACACTGATTCAGAGGCCATCGGGTGCTACCGGGCCCCGAATTGACCCCAATCAACTCCACCGTTAGAGTGAAATCTCTTTGAATCTCTGAATGAAACTTAAACCCCCTTCCAATGGTCCACCCCATGCATAAATATCATAACCGTTTGATCGAATGACCTGTTTTCCCTCGAAACTTGATCTGGAGGCCACCGGGCATCCCGGACTCCATTTGACCAAAGTCAACTCTTTAGCTCGAATGAGAATAAATGAATCTTCGAAGGGCACTGAATACCCTTTCTAAAAATCCACCCCATTTACAATTCTGGCCTACGATACGAAAGAATGACTCGTTTTACTCCGAGAGGTCACCGGGCGCTTCTAGGCCCTGGTTGACCAAGCTTAACTTTCCAAACTGAGCGAAACTCTTTGGAATGTCAAATTACATCACCTAAAATTTCCAATAGCCTACCCCGTGCGTGATTCTGACTTACCACATGGACGAACGATCCGTTTGCGTATAGCGATCTCCCTTCCAAAAGACCGACGTGCGCTTTCAAGCCATATTTTACCCAAAGTCAACGCCCGAACTCGGGAGCGGTCCAAGGACTCTTGAAGGACTCTGAAATACCTTTCTAACAGTATGCCTCATGGATGATTATGATCAACGATTTGTGCTCTACAGTCATTTTTCCAGAACATTCTGCACGAGACTGCCAATTGGCAGGTCCTGAACCCTACCTATCGGCACCGTGTCAAGGGTGACCTACCGATAGGCACCCCCTAGGGCAGGCTGATCTTCACCTCCTAGGACAGGCCAATCTGCACCCCTATTTTTCCCTAGAAATAAGGGCCATTACCTCATTCCCAAGAGACAGCAAGTAAACCCATCAGCATCAGTGATCTCAGCAACAGTCTCTTGAAGTCAGCGAATTTCCATATGCGAAGTTCTATTCAAGCCTAAATACCCATCCTTTTCACACCCACTTTGAAAAATATCCTTCTCTCTCATCGGCATCCATCAATATTCAAAGAAGTTCATCCAAGATCCATGCTCAAGCTCCAAAGAAGGTCCAATTCCTTCTCCCCATCTTTTAAATCTCTTGTTTTTGAATAAATTACTTTAGATTCATAATCCAGTTTCATTTTTCATACATATTAACATCTACGCTTTTATTAGTATATTGCACGTACTCTATTTTTCATAAAAAAAAAATAAAATAAAAGAGGGTTACACCCGTAAATTCTGAACGGAATTATCCACCACACTTTTTTTCCAAATAAGAAACACATTTTCTACACGCACACACACCTAATAAAATTCCGTTCGAATCTATGGGATAAACCCCACCCCTATTCTATATTCGAACTACGTGCACTTTGAGGCCTTTATAGGCTACGTAGGCGTCTCGGATTAAAATTCGAGACTCGAGTTCAATTTTTCTATTTCCAATTTCTCTTATTTTCCAAATTTATCAAAATCCCTCATTTTTTTCATACATATACATATATCATGCTTGTTCGCATCTCCTCCCACACATATTATCGTTTCCCAAAAATGATCAATATCTCGATGAACAATCATATTCTATCTTCTATATTTGTTATTATTTTGGGAATATTCCTATGGATGATCTCACCCTATCTTTTCCATGGTGTGGTCCATGGTATGGGTCGAACGATTCCAATCTCCATTATATAAACACACGCATACACTTCACAAGGATAAAGGAAAAAAATTAACATTTGCTCATAAGAGACCGAAAGGTCGGGATGGGTGCTTAACACCTTCCCATTCCGTAACTTAGCCCCTAAACCTCCTATGTGTTGGTGTAGCATGTATCAGTTTGTCATTGATGCCTCTCTCTTGAAGTGGCAACATATTATTTTGCCTGTTTTGAGCAAAATAGGCTGGAGACTCTATCTCTTTACATTTACCCCACACCAACGACTACCGAATCCCCCTTTTCGAAGAGAACAGTGCGGGACCGTGATGCAGTTTCTTCCTTAGGGGATCCTCCTTCTCCTTTCCCCCCGGAACGAAAGTCGCGCCAACCAAGATGGCCATAGTGGAGACTCTGTTGGGGAATATTTTAAGAGGTCTAGACTCTATTTAGATGGATGATTTATATTCTTGTATATCCCCATATTTTCATGTTCCCCTTTATTCATATGTGCCTTATGCTTATGCTACTATTCACACACTTTCAGAAGATTCTCCACGTACACTTCACACCACGTGCACCCGGGATCACGTGTATCCACATATTTGACACATCACTTATCCATGCTTGGTATGTCTTTACTTTTGGTACTTGTATTTTTCTACCTATTTTGCATGATTAAGAAAAAGATACTCTCATCATAAGATACTAATAAAAAAATCATGCATGATTCAAACGACATCACCAAAGAGCATTGTTATTCACTAAATTTTGTCCCGTAACTGGAGGGTCACTTCGTGATGGGCGCTGGTCCGATAGGGTGCAGTTAGCCTAAGGGATATGTCTCTCACCTTCCATTGGCCAAGTACCTTCGACATATATCGAATGGTTCCCCCGCATCGTACCGCTTAACTGAAGTCATGACGGGAGGTATATTGCAGGGAAATCGTTCACGCACATCGCGTATATTAAATTCTCTCTCACAAGTACCATCCCCATGAGGTATTTAGTGAGGCAATTCACATACACTCAGGTATATCAAATGACTTGTCCACACGTACCGATTGCCCTCAACAATAAGACGTATATCGTGGAAGTCACGCCAAAGGGTGGAACCCTTTCCAATTCACCCAACCAAACTGCATATCCGTACATACGTGTTAAGCATAATATACACATGTTAGATTGACGATTTCGACCCGAAACTCTGTCGACATTTTAGGTCGGCCAGCCACCCAAATTTTTATGCAATTTCAAAATGAGACCCTTACCGTGAGCCTGGTTACAAGTCCAACCATAGCTTTACATATGTTGTAAACCCAATTTTCCAGGCTTGGGTCCCGTCTGACATTTCATTTTGCATTTAGGAGAACTTAATACAAATGAGAACCTAATAAACATAATAATCATTCTGAGACCCATCTCTAGTTTCTTCCTCTCTCTTTTTCCCAAAAAGCATCCAAATTTTTTTTTCTCTTTTATCAAAAATACCAAAAACATATTCGTTCTCATCTTTTTCAAAAATGTCAAAAATATTTTCCTCCTTTTAAAAAAAATGAATTTCCATTTTTCTTTCCTAAAAGTAAATTCCAATTTTTCTTCTCAGGTCGATCACATACCCTTGGCCTGGCTCCCTAGTGGCTTCGATCTTCAGCCGAACCGCCCCGAAGTTCTGTCAGTCCCTTTACTTCCTTCGAGTTCGAAACTCACCTTCCTTCTATGGAGAATACGGATCAAGTGCCGAATTTACAGCCGGATTTATTACGATTCTGGCTCAGCTCACTGCTAGAATTGACAACCTTTAAACTGAGGTTCATGAGATGCAAAGAAATTAGGTCCCTATCGCCGAAGATCCTGAGGTTATTTTCCCTCGCGCCATGGGTCCGCCGCACTCGAGCCTATTTGGGTTCCTAAAAAATACCATCATGCTCCATGGTCTCCTCCTACTAATGGGCCTCCACCAACCCAGCTTCCTATGCCAAACCTTGCTCAGACCGAGGCTAATTTACCCTTAACTGCTGACCCAAAAGAGGAAAAACTGAACAAGGTCAAGGAAGACCTCAAGATGCTAACCAAGAAATTCGACCAGGTCAGAATATCTGTTAACTACATGGACTACACCCACATGTCTCCCTATCCTAAAGCTAGGTTACCAGAAAAATTCATGATGGCTAATATCGAGAAGTTTGGAGGCAATGGACCCCCGATCGTTCATCTCCGTAGCTATCACCGAGCCACGACTCTCCTAGGGGCTTTGGAAGAAATAATGGCTCAAATGTTCCAACAGACTTTGAAAGGTAGAGCCCTCTGTTGGTTACTATCCCTTGAATAATCTAGAATCCGTAGTTGGAAAGACGTTGCCCGTGACTTCATGTCATAGTATAAGTACAAATAAGAGCTAGAGGTTACTCATCGTGACTTAGAGCTACCTAAACATAATCCTAGGGAATCACTCAGCAACTTCATATCAAGATGGAGAGAAAAATAAGCTACCATGACCAATCGGCCCTCCGAAGAACAACGAGTCAACATTGTGAAGAAGAACTTCCTAGCTCATGTCCGAAAAACCATGGGAGGACATTATTACCCTCACCTTCGAGCCCTCTGAGAAGTAGGAGTAGAAATCGAAGAAGGTCTTGTCAAGACAAAAGTTGAACCAAAGAAAATCTGTGGACAGTTTGCTCCTAAAAAGTTTGAAAAGCTCAATAGTACCATAGTTTTTACTATTAATAACATCTCTTAGCCTACCGCTTCGTGGGCACCAGAAAGTCACCCAAACCAAATTCAGAAGGAATACACCAAGCTTCATTCTCCTCTATCCAAAGTCTACCAAACTCTATTAAACCGAAACCTGATCAAACCCTTGGACCCTCATCCGTTACCAAATCCACTTCCGAAAAACTTCAAACTTTACACCCATTGTGACTATCACCAAACTGCTGGCTATACCACTGAACAATGTTTCCATCTCTGAAACACAATTCAAAGCTTAATTGATCGGGGTATCATTTCCCCACTAACTAATCCTAAACCGAACATTACCCATAATCCACTCCCAAATAATACAAACACCATGTTCCAAGAAAAAGATTCGAAACTCGACCCATCTACCCAAATCATGCCAAGTAAATCATCAGTCATACCCATATACTCTCCTTAACCTCTCAAAATATGCCCATATTTCCTCTTATACCCTACCAACCTTGCCGATCAAACCTTATCACTTCTTACCAGAGCATGCATCATTGTCCATACCCGTTCTATAGGTAAGGACGTAGAATTATCAGAAGTGCTGTACCAACTCCTAGAGTTCGGGCTGAAATTTCCCTCCCAGATGACCATCGACTGCTAGAGATTCGGTGGAATGTTCTTAAAAGATCAAAAATGGGCCCGAAAGTCAGATAGCTGGTTAGTGCCAGCTGATTAATTCATTATAAATGACCTGGTCCAGATCATGGAAGATTTGTTTTGACAAATTGGTGATATTTGTAGTATATCCGAGCTGCTCGACGCTTTGAAATTTCAAGGGCACCGGGTCCCCTCAGTCTTGTATTTCCCTACCAAATCGGAAGAATTATACGAAGAAGCCATAGAAGTTGTAGAGTGTATTGACTTTGCATGGAAAGACAATATCGTTGACACCGGATGGGGGGACGATTTCAAAAACTGAGATGAAGAGCCAGATTCAAGAAAGACTAACCTGATAGCCAACTTATTCCGAGTGATATCATTTGAGGAGTTTCTAGGAGAGATCAACTAGGTAGCTGAGCAACCCAATATCGATGAAGAAATAGGGTTTCTATTTTTTCCTTCTTTCGTGAACCACATGACCAGGTTGGGGAGACATTACCAGAATTTGAGCTTACAACCATCAGCAAGCGATAAAGGGAAAGGTGTTGAGAACCTCCCTATGACAGAAATGACCCTTGAAGAAAGTAAGGTTCTTGATCAACTGAAGAAAACTCAAGCTAACATCACTCTATAGGGACTTTTCATACCTTCCCAACTGCACCGAAATTCCCTAATCAAGCTGCTCATAGGACCCACAGTTCCTCCCTTAACCACACCAGAAGAAGTAGTGAACCCAGTTGGATCCTTGACCTCTACCCGAATGCTCTCCTTTTCTGAAGAGTAAATCCCTAAGAATGTTACCAACAATAATCATGCTCTCAATATCTTTATTGAAGTTATGGGGAAAATTATCCCCTCTCACTCGTCGATAATGAATCAGCTGTGAATGTGTGCCTGTTAAGAACCCTCAATTGCCTGGGATTAAAAGTGAGCGATCTTGCTTCATCCCCTGCTGTCGTGCGTGCCTATGACAACACCCATGGAGAACTAATTGGATCTATCAAGTTTGCAATAGGGGATGTCCCTATAAATCCAGTTGTTGAATTCCAAGTCATCGATATCCTAGCCTATTTTAATATGCTGCTCGAACGATCGTGGCTCTATAGAATCAAAGAGGTGTCTTCTTCCCTTCATTAGAAATTGAAGTTCTTTGGTAATGGACAAGTTATCACCATCTTGGGAGATAGTGATAACACCGAGAATGCAAGCACTAGTAATCCGGTACTCAAGATATAACATGTGGTGAACGATATGCTGCTATCAGGCTTCCAAGTTAAACCACTCCTACTCCCAGCAGGGGACAACTTCAAAGACAGGGTCTCTCCATAATATGATCCTCCCTGAGCCTTGGCATGACCCTATAGACAAGAAGATGAAACCAAGAATGGAGATAGTTTTTTAAGACTACCCGAGGGATGAGAGTACCCAACACTGTGTACAACCACTCACTGAATAGACCATAGCTGATACCAGGGATTCTGAGGACAACGACTCCAAGGACTCTTTTAACTTGCAGATACTGGGGATGGCACTCTGCATGATCCACTCGGGGACTACATCATCCGATCCATCCTACCTCATCAAAGATGCTAATATACCTCTTCTCAACTGGCATGTTTCACCTGTGGCACCTACTGATATTCAACCTAACCCTGATGTTTACCCCCTTCCCCCTATAGTTATTTCCTCTCACGCTGATGTAATCGAGACCTCCTTTTAAGAGGTTCTCAATGTTGTTTTCTATCAATGAAATAAACAAAGATTTTGAGTATCTTGTTGTGCCTTACATAAATGTTCTTGATTGTAATCAAACTCTTGATGATGATGACTTTGTAAATAAATAATTCTTAACTGATCTAAATAAGGTTAATAACAAACAATATAACCGCGTTCAAGTTAATGAAGATGAAACTGTTATTATTAATCTCTATTCTAGTATCAAAATACGCGAGATTAGGATAGGGGCTACCCTTGATAAGCACGAGTGCACACAACTCGAAGAGCAACTGAAGGAATTCGTGGATGTCTTCACATGGTCCTATAACGATATGCCCAACATGAGATTCCAAATCTCCCAAAATATAAACCAGTCAAACAGAAGCTATGAAAGCTCCTCACTGAATGGTCACTCAAGGTTAAAGAAGAAGTACTCAAGTAACTGAATATGGGCTTTATTTGTGTGATCGAATATCCTACATGGTTAGCCAATATCGTACCTATGCCAAAATTAGGAGGAAAGGCCCGCATGTGTGTCAACTACCAAGACTTGAACAAGGTCTCTTTGAAGGATGATTATCTGCTACCCAACATCGATATGATTCTGGACAAGACAGCCAGTCATGCTCTCAAGTCATTCATTGATGGGTTTATCGAATATAACCAGATCAAGATGCACCCCGATCATTAATAGAAAATTGCATTCATCACCCCTTGAGGAACCTTTTGCTACATTGTCATGCCATTTTGTCTAAAAAATGCAGGGGCTACCTACCAAAGGGTTTCCACAACTATTCTTCATGATCTGATACACAAGGAAGTCGAGGTATATGTAGATGACATGATTATCAAGTCTAAGACTAGAGAGGGCCATGTTCTCGCTCTTTGAAAATTCTTTGAACGACTACGATAGTACCAAATGCGTATTAACCCACATAGATGTGTCTTTGGTGTTACTAAAGGGAAACTCTTAGGATTCATGGTCAGTGAGAAGGGGATAGAAGCAGATCCTGCTAAGCTTAAAGCCATACTTGAGATGCCACCTCCCCAAATAGAGAAAGAAGTCCGAGGATTCCTGGGTAAATTATAGTACATTAGTCGATTCATTGAGCATTTGACTTCCATCTGTGAATCCATTTTCAAACTACTCCAAAAAAATTCAACCAAGGTTTGGAATAAAGCTTGCCAAAAAGCCTTCGACCGTATTAAGCAGTACCTAACCCGACCTTCAGGGCTTATACCACCGCAGCTTGGTATTCCCTTACTCCTATACCAAACCGTGACCAATTCTGCAGTCGGGGTTCTGCTAGCTAAATACCTTGAAGAATCTCGCAAGGAGAAAGCCATCTACTATGCTAGCTGAAAATTGGTTGGTTATGAGCTTAACTACTCCGCCTTGGAAAAAGCATGTGTCTCTCTAATCTGGGTTACCCAAAAGTTATGGCACTACATGCTCGCCTTCCCCACCAGACTCGAATCCCGGATGGATCCCATCAAGTACCTACTCAAGAAGGCCTCCTTGTCCAGCCAAAATGCACGTTGGTTGATGCTCCTAGCTGAGTTTGATATCACCTATATCACACAAAAATCCACGAAAAGAAGGTCCATCTCTGACTACCTTGTTGACTACCCTATGGAAGAGGCCGATGTCTGGATTTATGAACTCCAAAATAAGAATATCCTTTGCGCTTCCTAAGAAAATATTCGATGGCAAATGTTCTTTGACGGTGCTGTAAAAAAAGGATACGGCATTTGAATTATCCTAATTGCCCCTAATGACTCCCACACTCCCATTTCCTTCAAATTGGATTTCCCCTGCACTAACAACATGACTTAATACGAGGCATGCATAGTAGGCCTCAAAGTTTCCCTTAAGAAAGGAATTCAATACCTCAATGTCTACGAGGATTCAACCCTCATCATCCAGCAAGTACTCAGGAAGTGAAAAGTTAAGGATGAGAAACTCTTACCCTTCCATGCCTACCTTGAAGAACTCATTTCCCGATTCTAAGAAATCACCTTCCACTACCTGCCCCGAGCAAAGAACAACTTAGCTGACGCCCTTGCTACCTTAGCCTCCATGATTGACATGCCCAAAGGAATAACTATGGCCCCCTTCTTAGTCTAAAAATAAGATAAACCAACCCACTGCTAGCACATCGAGCTCTATACAGAGGAAGAACCTGAAATTGCCGACTACTGGTACTATGATGTTTGGAACCTCCTCAAACACGGTATGTATCCCCAAGAAGCTGACAATAAAGACCGAGCAACTCTCCGTAGACTGGACACCGATTATATTGTCTGTGATAAATCACTGTTTAAGAGAATCTGCGATGGAACCCATTTATACTGCATCGCAGGGGCTGACATTGAAGAGATGATGCAAAAGATCCACAATGGGGAATATAGACCCCACATGAACGGCCATATGCTCGCCAAAAAGATCATTCGAAAGGGATACTACTGGACTAACATGATTCAGGACTGCACAACCTATGTGCGAAGATGTCTCACAGCATCTCCCTCCATGAGAACAGTACAACATGACTTCTCCCTGGACGTTTTCCACATGGGGCATAGATATCATAGGGAAAGTCACACCAAAGGCATCCAATGGGCATTAGTTCATCCTAGTCACTAATGAATACTTCATCAATCTCGAGATTGGGCCGGTAAGATCCCTTATGCCCTCTAGGGCTATCGCACTTCAGTTCGAACCTCTACTGGGGCTACCCCTTAATCTCGAGTCTACAGCATAGAAGTGGTCCTACCCGTGGAGCTGGAAATACCCTCACTGTGCATCATGATGGAAAGCAAGATTATCCAAGAAGACTGGTACCAAAGCCGTCTAAACGAGCTGACCCTCCTAGATGAAAGGAGATTGAAAGCCCCCTATCACATACAAGGGTACCATCGTCGTATAGCATGGTCCCTCAATAAGAGAGTCAAGGGTCACGGTGCTCGAGAAGGGAACTTAGCCCTCAATGAAATAGTAGAGCCTATCTGGGACCCCAGAGGGAAATTTAAGCCCAATTGGAGTGTCCCCTACATTATGAAGAAGATCCTGTCGGGCAGCGCCGCTGTGCTCACCAACCTCGATGGGGAAGAAATGGCCTGTCCAGTCAACCTCGACCGTCTTAAGAAATTTTACCTCTAGTCCGAAATCTCAGCGCGCTACGACTCCTCTCATCTCCCTTCTATTCTAAAAATTAAAAAAAACTCCTCTTTTCCCCTACTTAGAACTACGTGGGCCTGATCCTCTAAAAACATTTTCAAAAAATGAATTTCAAAATTTTTCAAAATCCTCAGAGGTACATAGGCAGCTCGTTCGCTTCAAATGAGCGCGACCCCCTTTTTTCATAAAATGCTATTCTTTTCTTATACCCGATAACGATAGTTCATCTTAACATACACATTAACAAAAGGATTATGTATGCCTTAGAGATTGGTATAGATAATACAAAATGCAAGAATTCATCAAATGGCACAACTAGGTGATAAGAAACTTATTTATTTACATTATCTGAAAGTTCCATACGATTACATCGGCATAAGGAGTCAAATGGCTTCCCTTGCCAACACTACACCTACTAAAAAGAACCCCCAGATAATAACAAACCCCACTACTCTTAAAATCACTCCAATTATTCCCACAAAACACAAAAATAACACCCATTACAAGAATATTCACAAAACCCTACCCACAACTGCCAAAGTAACCAACGCCGTCATCACTTGCATCCTGGGCTCCCTAAACCTCCCCTGCCTGAATGGAGTATTACAGACGCTCCATAAAAAGATAAGACCAAACCAGCTTGGGGTAGACCACAACGCCTCCCTCCATGGTGTCAGATATCGAAAACCACCTTTAACCAGTCTTCACATCTAGTATCCGAGCCACTACCTTCTTCCACAACCACTTCATGTAGTCCCTAGAGACATGCCAGATTCGCCTAGTAGACTGAGAAGGACGGGTCGACGGATGATGATTCTCCCACAGAGAACCAAGACACATGCACATACGCTCTATCAAATCCTCTATAGGAAAGACGTTTGGTGTCCACGGTGGCACAATTTGCTCCCAACTATATTGACGCAGCAGCAGCCGGGGAAAGTAGAAAGAGGTATAACTAAGGACAAATAGTCTAACATATTGGTACTTCCCGAGTTCCAGAATGGGTAGCAGGTCCCCCCACCAATGCACAGACCAACGTAAGCCTCGAGCTCCATGCTCTACAAACCAATTCCCCCAACTTTCAATGTCCAGGCCTACACTAATGAAATAACGCGAGAAGAAGTTTGGCATCACCGACAAAGGATACTCAGGTGGAACCGCCATACGAAACCTCTCTAACAGACACATGAACAAAATTACAGGGCTACCCCTCAGAAAGTCCGAACGAACCTCCCTCCAGGCATCTAGGCCATTTAAGGTCTCCGCCAGTATCACCACCACAAAATTATGACGGTACGACATCCAAGAAAGAATAACAGCTAGTTAGGGTCCATCATTGTAAGAACACATTGCTTCCAAGGCTTCGAGGTAGTTAGCAAACTTAATGATACCAGGGAGATCCATCTTGCAAGACTAAGAGATAGTAATCAAGTAAGAATGTGGAAAAGAAAGAAAGTGAAAGTGTGAGGAAGAAAGCCCCATCCACACCCCTTTTATACTTGGAAACTCTCAAGCCAAGACAAGGAACCCTGCAGCAATCGAAGAAAAACTTTCCCCATAAAGTACTAAGCAATTGAAGAAAGTGTAATTGAATCCTTGGATTGATTCATGTCGATCGATAACCCCCATTTTGGGAAATTTCCCTATTTCCTCTTTTGTAAAAAAAAAACCAACAAAAATAATTTTTATCTTAAGGGAATCCCGAGTTTCCTTTATACTTATGATTTACTAATCCTATAAAATCCTTCTCAAATCAATTTTCAAAATTCTTTTTACGGTCTTAGCAGCAAAGTAAAAAGAGAATGTGAATTAATCACTAAATAAAAAAATTTGATTAATAAAAATTTCATTCTTCATTTGCATATATTTTGGTGTGTTACATTAACATTTTACAGGAAAAATAGAAAAAACAACGGGACTCATCCCGAACCCAACTTATTTTTCTCTCTTCTCTCTCTATAAGATCCACCATCCCTGCACGACACCCTCTTCCCCATGCGGTGAGACGATGTACCCTCGCTTCCAGATCCAGACCCTTCCTCGGACGAGGCAGACGGCACTAAGAAAGAAGGCACCAGAACCACCTCACAAATATGAACGATCACCAAAGATATCCAGTCCCTAATGTCCTTCAGCCAAGTGGTCGAAAAACTGATATGCTACAAGGAAGAATATAAAAAATCAAATCAGTCAAGCATGAGAAAAGAGAAAGAAATCAAGGAAATCAAAAAAGTTGTACCGCAAGCCAAAGGACCTTGTCCGTCAGACCCAACTCCTCTAGGTCCATCGCATGAGGGAGATGTGATAGATGCACAAATCCCCCATCAGCTCGCCGAAGGTTGTAACCAGGGGAATGCATCCGCACAAAAGAACGCCCTAAAGTCATCACCGCCACCGCTGACGTAGTCGCACCACCTGCGTTATGAGAAGACCCCATCTACCGACTCGAGAGCCCGCCCTAGGTAGAGGTATCACATCATAAATGCTAGGGGGAATCAACCAACTTGTGATGAAGTTCAGATAATCACACATCATTGCTATGTCAGTATATAGGGATTATGGGTCTCCCATCATCACGGCCACCCGGGCGTCATCGAGCAAATACCGCATGCGCCTCAGGAACATAGGGGGCCTCGCCAGTGGCACCACAACCTCATCCTCCACAATCTGTCGAACTACCCCCTCCCTAAGATACCAGGAGTATCCAAACTCATGCGCCAGCAGGCGCCGCATCTGCGCATATCCCCCAGTCACCCTGGTGTGCTGAATAGCCATCCCCTAGGGATAAAAGGTCACCTACACATTCCCATCCAAAGTGAAGGATCAATATCAATAAATTGGCATCAAAGGAAAAGAACAATCTTAAGGACAAAGGAATGCTTACCCGCTCAATCGCTTGGCCATTCAAGACCTGGTGCACTGCCTCTAGAGAAAGGTTCTTCTTCGACTACCGGTTTGACCTCAACCACCAGAACATCCGACAAAAGTTCCCAACGGAGTCATCTTTCAAATAAATCAATTAGGTGTTCAACCCAATCACCTCATAGAACCACGTCTACAAAGGACAAGGATCAACATTCAAGAAATAAAAAAAGTGCATGAATGGAAAATGCAAATGCATAAAGGAAAATGCGCAAAATAAAGGAATACCTCCAAAAGATACGTGGCCCTAGTAAAAGTCGATCGACAGCACCAGTTGAATGCAACTAAAGAATAATAAAGGGTTACCAAAGTCAGGCTCCCCTTGTCATAAAAGCGGATGTTCAAAAACACCCTCAGAAATGGCAGAAACCACAAATGGACGACGTCGCCACCAGAAAACCCCCTAACACCAGCAAGATAAACAAACGGGCCATCTGACGCACCTGTTGACCGTCGTTCTCATCAACCCTCCTCATCAATAAAAGCTCACTCAAAGAGTACAAGCAGAGGGAATCTCCAGAAACTACCCTCTCCATGTCACCAAGAGCCGCCGTCACCGCCTCCGATGTCACCCGTAGCGTCCTGTCCACCTCAATCTGGGCACCTTCGCAGTTCAGCCCCAGCAACTGTTAAACATTAATGGGAGTCACTGTCATCTCCTAGAACCCAAAATGGAAGGTGTGGATAGTGTCCCACCACCTATCTCCCAAAGCATATAGAACCGCAGTGGAGCGGGGCGTCTCATCCAATGCCGACGCTAGCCTCCCAAACCAGGAGAAGAAACCATCCAGTGCACCGCAACAGGAAGGTGCTCCTAAACATCCTTTAGCCCTGTCGTACTGCAAGCATGAGTAGTTGACATGGAGACGTCAAATGAAGAAATTCCTTATCAGATTCAAGAAATAAAGCAATCTTGTCAAGAAAAGAAGAAAGGAGTACCAAGAGTTATACAAGACTTATATAGCAACCAGGGTTCAGCACCCTTGAAGAGGGATGACGCAAAGGCTCGCGCAGAAGAGTGTGATCATCCGCCACAGGCTCAAATGAGTCAAAAGAGTTCTCGATACCCAGTGCGAGGGGCACCTAAGACCTCCACTCGAACCCTACCCAGTCATCGGCATTGAGCCAAACCATATGATTCGCACTGCTTGAGAAGTCATCCATTTCGAACGTTAGGACGATTTGCAGAAGTTTATAATAAAAGAAAATAACTTAGAAAGCTGTGCAAAATGAGGAGAACCCACCCCCTTTTTATAGGAGGCTAAGGGTCATGCTGATCGGCAATCCCCTCCACCCAATGATTACCACTGAGCCTTTCACCTACTCGAGGCACCCCAAAAGTCCATGCTAATGATGATTGGCACACCCACACCCATTTCGGTCGGTACACCGCTTAAAATTTCATACAAAAAATCTGAAAACATATCGAAAATCCGGAACAATTTCCAAAAAATTCCTAAAAATTGCCAAATCCATTTTAGCACTTTTTTCTCTAAGGAAAACATGTTTTTACGCACTTAGAGGAATTATAGAAAATCAGTCTCCGCGAAAACATCTCAAAAGGTTACTCCAAATATTTCCCCAGTTAGAAATCCTCGAATCATTCATCATTCCCCAGCGGAACCAAAAATCCAATCATCACCCCCAATGGAATCCCCATATTTCCCGAAGGAAATATACACCTCTCTTAGGTCAGAATTGACCTTGGTCTTGGATCGTCACCATAGTTAGGTCAGAATTGACCTTGGTCCTCAGTCTTCACCTCTTTTAGGTTAGACTTAACCCCGATCTTGGATCGTCACCTTAGTTAGGTTAGAATTGACCTCGGTCCTCAGTCGGTGCGTCTTTTAGGTCAAAATTGACGTCGATCTTGGATCGTCACCTTAGTTAGGTCAAAATTGACCTCGATCCTCGATCGTCACCTCTTTTAGGTCAAAATTGGCCTCGTCCTTGAATCATCACCTTAGTTAGGTCAGAATTGATTTTGGTCCTCGATCGTGACCTCTCTTAGGTCAGAATTGACCTCGATCCTCGGTCGTCACCTCTTTTAGGTTAGAATTGACCTCCATCTTAGATCGTCACCTTAGTTAGGTCAGAATTGACCTCGATCCTCGATCATTACCCCTTTTATGTCAGAATTGACCTCGGTTTTAGATCATCACCATAGTTAGGTCAAAATTGATCTCGGTCCTCGATCGTCACCTCTTTTAGGTTAGAATTAACCTCGGTCTTGGATCGTCACCTTAGTTAGGTCCAAATTGACCTCAGGCCTCGGTCGTCACCTCTCTTAGGTCATAATTGACCTCGATCTTGGATCGTCACCTTAGTTAGGTCAGAATTGACCTCGGTCCTCGATCGTCATCTATCTTAGGTCAAAATTGACCTTGGTCTTGGATCGTCACCTTAGTTAGGTAAAAATTGACCTCGGTCCTCGATCGTCACCTCTTTTAGGTCAAAATTGTCCTCGGTCTTGAATCGTCACCTTAGTTACATCAGAATTAACCTCGGTCCTTAGTCGTCACCTCTCTTAGGTCAGAATTGACCTCGATTTTTGATTGTCACCTTAGTTAGGTCAGAATTGACCTTGTTCCTCACTCGTCACCTCTCTTAGGTCAGAATTGACCTCGATCTTTGATCGTCACCTCAATTAGGTTGAAATTGACCTCGGTCCTCGGTTGTCACCTCTTTTAGGACAAAATTTACCACGATCTTAGATCGTCACCTTAGTTAGGTCAGATTTGACCTCGGTCCTCAGTCATCACCTCTTTTAGGTCAAAATTAACCTCGGTCTTGGATCGTCACTTTAATTAGGTTAGAATTGACCTCGGTCCTCGGTCGTCATCTCTTTTAGGTCAGAATTGACCTCGATTTTAGATCGTCACCTTAGTTAGGTCAGAGTTGTCCATGGTCCTCAGTCGTCACCTCTTTTAGGTTAAAATTGACCTCGGTCTTAGATCGTCACCTTAGTTAGGTCAGAATTGACCTCGGTCCTCGGTCATCACCTCTCTTAGGTTAGAATTGACCTCGATCTTGGATCGTCACCTTAGTTAGGTCATAATTGACCTCGGTCCTCGATTATCACCTCTTTTAGGTCAAAATTGACCTCAATCCTCGGTCGTCACCTTAGTTAGGTAAGAATTGACCTCGGTCCTCAATCGTCACCTCTCTTAGGTTAGAATTGACCTCGGTCTTGGATCATCACCTCTTTTAGGTCATAATTGACCTCAGTCCTCGTCCGTCACCTCTTCGAGGTCAGAATCGACCTCGGTCCTCAATCATCACCTCCTTTTTAGGTAATAATTGATCCTCTGGAAGGGTCATCCACATCCCTTAGGTCCACAAAACTGACCTTCTTCCATCATGTTGTGTCTATTCGACGACCATCACTAGTTCCAAGCTCACCCATTGAGGGGATCTATAGACACAATATTATAGAACCCCTTAAGTCTTTCCTTAGACTCCTAGTGCTTCCCCTTTCCACCATGAACCTAGGTTGCACTCCGAGTACCGATCTAGAGACCATCGGGCGCTCCTGGCCCCATTTGACTCCGATCAGCTCTTTTATCAGAGAGGAAGCTCTTCGAATGTTTGAAAGGCTATGAATACCCTTTCCAAAGGTCCAACCCATGAACTAACTAGCCTAATGGTTCAGACGAACGAACCATTTCACTACCAAAAAATGATTCAGAGGCCATCGGGCGCTCCCGAGCCCCGAATTGACCCCAATCAACTCCACCATCAGAGTTAAAGGTCTTTAAATCTTCGAAGGGAACTTAAACCACTTTCCAACGGTCTTCCTCATGAATAAAATAGCCTAACCGTTCAGATGAACGATCACTTTTCTCCCAAAAATCGATCCGGAGGCCAACGGGCGCTCCCGGACTCCGTTTGACCAAAGTTAACTATTTAGCTCGAATGAGACTAAATGAATCTCCGAAGGGCACTGAATACCCTTTCTAACGATCCTATATAAGGATGACATTTTTTAATTAAGTCCTTTATATTTTTGGCTCAATTCCGGACAAAAACATTTGAGTCATAGGATAGAGTATATTGATCATCTTTTAAGCCTATGACGTGTTTATTGAAGACCTAGCGGCCAAGTGTATAAAGCTTCATCAAAATGTCATGGTTTATGTGCCTCGTTTCTACGTCATCAACTGTTGTTCCATGCTCCCAAGGTATGAATGCACTTATATATATATTGGAGCTTGGAACATGTTTATTTGGGTGTTAGGTTTTCAAAACTGCGTTTGGGCTTAAAAAGAATTTTTTTTTGAACATTCTGTGAGTTCGTTTGAACCACAAGTCGTTCGAACGAGATTTCCAATGACTTCCCATTATGGCATACTGGAACTTTGTTCGAAATGTCATTCGAACAAGATGGTCATTATAACGAGATTTCTAACGATCTTTTAACGAGTTCATACTGGAACTTCGTTAGAAGACTCGTTTGAACGAGAATGTCGTTCAAACGAAATGTCGTTCGAACGAGATTTGGCGGGTACAGTTTTTTTGGCAGTTTTAAGAAGTTTTGCCCACTTCCCCACTTGTTTCTTAACCAATTTTTCTCAGACTTTATTATGTGCGGGAATAATATTTTCCAACTTAACTTTTCCATTCTATTCGATCTTTTAGCGAGAGTTTGAAAGCAAAATTTTTAAAGGAAAATGTTCTTGTTTAGAGAAAAATTCTTTAGAGAAAAATATACACCACTCTAGTTTACACCCAATTGTTTGTTTATCCAAGTTTCAATATATATACATCTTGCTTGGAGTTTTGGCACCGGGTTCATCTCTTCCATTCAAAGAGAAGTTTTGGTTTTCTTCTACATCCCTTAAAGAAGAAGAGTTAATTTTGCTGCGGCATTCTCATGTGGTAAAAGACACCACGTGTGGTTGACGGTGTACCTATTGTCCGATTGGTGAGTCCAAGATCGCGGTGGAGCTCTGTGGTTATCCACTAGGAAGAGGTGGTTACAAGAAGACACGTCAAGGCTTGAGAGGGTTCGAGTTGAGGAAGTAAGTCATATGTCTTGTTAATATAATTCCTTACTTAGTGAATTCGAGGCTAGGGCCGTCCGAGGTTGTTTCTCGTCTTGGGTTTTTCCTCGTACATCGCGGCGTAGTGATTTCTTATTTTATTTTATCATGTAATACCACCTAGAACGCATGCTTAGGTAAAGAAGATAAAATTGGTTTAAATCACTTTTAATTTAATTTGGTGCATAATTAAATGTGGGTAATGTTTACTTCATTCAAGTCATTTGTTCAAAATGGTTTATCCTAATTTGTTTAAAACAAAAATTATGACTTAGACAAATCCTAGGACTTGAATGAATTAATTGTGTTTAATTTTAATTTGAAAAAGAAATTAAAAATTTGGTGTTTCATTGTTTAGTTGAACCATCACCTTTAAGCTTCTGCATCTGTTTCATAAAAAGGAAATATTCGGGGGTTTCGCTTCTTTCATCCTCCAAGTGCACGATTCTGACCTGTAGTAAGGACGAATGATCCGTTTTACTCCGAGAGGTCACCGGGTACTTTCCGGCCCCAGTTGACCTAGTTAAACTTTCCGAACCAAGCGAAACTCTTTGGAATGTCAAAGTACATATCCTAAACTTTCCAATAGTCCAACCCGTGCCCGATTCTGACTTACCACATGGATGAATGATCCATTTGCGTCTGACGATCTCCCGTCTAAAAGACTGACGTGCGCTTTTGAGCCACATTGGACCTAAAGTCAACTCCCGAACCTAGGAGCGGTCCAAAGGACTCTCAAAGGCCTCTAAAAAACCTTTCTAAAGGTACGCCCCATGTGCGATTCGAATCAACATTTTGTGCTCTATAGTCATTTTTCCATAAACGTCCACACGAGAATGCTAATTGGCTGGTCCTGAACCCTGCCTATCAGCATAGTGTCAAGGGTGACCTGCCGATAGGCACCCCTGGGGAAGTTCGATCGATACCCCCTTTTTTCCTTATAAATAAGGGCCATGACCTCATTCTCAAGAGATAGCAATCAAATCGATCATCATCAATGTTCTCAGCAAAATTATCATGAAGTCAGTGAAGTTCCATATGAGAGGTTCCATTCGAGCCTAAATACCCATCGTTTTCACACCCACTTTAGCAAATATCTTTCTCTATCATCAACATCCATCAACATTCAAAGAAGTTCATCCAAGATCCAAGTTCAAGCTCCAAAGAAGGTCCAATTCCTTCTCTTCATCTTTTAAATCTCTTGTTTTTGCATAAATTACTTTAGATTCATAATATAGTTTCATTTTTCATACATATTAACATCTACGCTTTTATTAGTATATTTCACATACTCTATTTTTCATCAAAAACCCAAAAATAAATAAGAGAGGGTTACACCCATAAATTCCGAACTTAATTATCCACCACACTTTTTTCAAAACTAGAAACACATTTTCTACACGCACACATACCTAATAAATTTTCGTTCGAATCTATGGGATAAACCCCACCACTATTCTATATTCGAACTACGTGAACTATGATACCTTTATAGGCTACGTAGGCATCTTGGATTAAAATCCGATACTGGAGTCCAATTTTTCTATTTTGCAATTTCTCTTATTTTTCAAATTTCTCAAAATCCCTCATTTTTGTCATATATTTACATATATCATGCTTGTTCGCGTCTCATCCCACACATATTATCTTTTCCCAATAACGATCAATATATCGATGAACGCTCATATTCTATCTTCTACATTTGTTATTATTTTTGGAATATTCCTATGGATGACCTCACCCTATCTTTTCCATGGTGTGGTCCATGGTATGGGTCGAACGATTCCAATCTCCATTATATAAACACATGCATACACTTCACGGGGATAAAAGAAAATATTAAAATTTGCTCATGAGATACCTAAAGGCCGGGATGGGTGCCTAACACCTTTCCATTTCGTAACTTAGCCCCCGGACCTCCGATCTATTGGTTTCGCATGTATCAGTTTGTCCTTGATGCCCCTCTCTCGAAGTGGCAACATATTCTTTTGCATGTTTTGATCAAAATAGGCTCGAGACTCTATCTCTTTACATGTTCCCCACACCGATGATGGTTGAAGCCCCCTTTTCGAAGAGAAGGGTGTGGGACTGCGACGCAGTTTCTTCCCCAGGGGATCCTCCTTCTCCTTTCCCCCTGGAACAAACGTCGGACTGTCCAGGATGGCCACACTATCAATACTAATTAAATCACTCTTCCTTATGGGAGAATCCACTTGTCTACGCTTGACATGTCTAAATCCATCTAAGTCGATTTTATCTCAATTTATCTTCTATGAGATCTACTTTTACCGTTTCACGAATTTGTTCCTTTTTTATTTTATCCTTTTCAGTTTACCAAAAATCCATCTCAGCATTCACATCTCCGCCACACTCATTTTCTGCACATTTTGTTCCTTGGTTGCCCAACACTCTATCTCATATAACATAGTGGGTTTAATGGTCGTCCTATAAAATTTTCCTTTTAAATTTAAAGGTATACGCCTATCACACAATAAGCCGGTAGAACTTCTTCACTCGACTCAACCTGCTCTAATCTTATGAGTTACATCATCACTAATATCTCTATCTTTTTAAATAATCGATCCTAAATAATGAAAATGATCATTTCTAGGTATCTCTTGACACTGCAATCTCACCATATCTCCACGTGTCCTCCTATTAGTACTTAAATTGCACTTCACATATTCTCTTTTAGTCCTGCTTATTTTAAAGCCTCTTATGTCTAGAGTTTCCCTCCACAATTCTAACCTAGCATTAATCCATGTCTTAGTCTCATCCACCATAACAATATCATCTACAAATAGCATACACCATGGCACCTCATCTTGTAAATTTCTAGTCAACTCATCCATAACAAGAGAAAAGAGATAAGGACTTAATGCTGAACCTTGGTGTAGACTTGTAGTAATTGAAAATTAGCTACTTTGTCGAGATGATATTCTTACTATAGTCATAGCCCTATCACACATATCCTTGATCACATCAATATATCTATGAGTCACTCCTTTTTTATGTAGAACCCACCATATTATATCTCTGGTTATGCTATCATACACCTTCTCCAAATCTTTAAAAATCATATGAAGATCCTTCCTTTTCTCCCTATACCTCTTCATTAATCTCCTTAATAAATAGATTGCTTCCATTGTTGACATCCCATGTATAAACCCAAATTGATTCTCTGCAACTGTTGTTTTCAATATCAATGTATATTCAATCACTTTCTCCCAAAGTTTCATTGTATGACTCATTAATTTAATACCACGATAATTTGAACAACTTTATATGTCCCCTTTATTTTAATAAATAGGTATTAAAACACTATTTCTCCATTCATCGAGCATCCTATTAGTCATTATAATTCTATTAAATAATATTGTAAGCCAAGATACTCCTTCCCATAAGCACTTCCAAACCTCAATAGGGATACCATCTGGTCCTAAAGCCCTCCATGTTTTTATCTTTTTGTAGAGCAATCCTAACCTCTGTTGTCCTAATTCTGTGAAAAAATATATTTTCTCGAGTCTCTCTAAGTTCCTTTATATCTAATATACTCTTATTATTTCCATTTAATAAACTCTCAAAGTAGTTTTTCCATCTTTCCATAATCTTATCATCTTTGACTAGGACTCTCGAATCATCACTTTTAATACACTTAGCGTTATTTAAATCTTTCGTTTTTTGTCCCTAAGTTTAGAAAGATTATAAATATGTGTTTCCCCTTCTTGTGTTCCTAGTTTTGTATAAATATCATCATACACTTTTAACTTAGCATCTTTTACCACTTTCTTAAATTCCTTTTTAGCCCATTTATTTTTCTCATAATTTTCTTCATTTCTATTCGTTTGCCATATTTTAAAGCACTCCCTTTTTATTTTTACTATATTTTATACTTCTTCGTTCCACCACCGAGTTTCTTTAGATTGTTGCCCCTTGCTTTTTGATTCTCCAAGAATTTCTTTTTATATTCTCCTAATTCATGTGGCCATCTTATTTCACATTATATTAGTCTCTTCTTCAGTATTCCATGATGCTTCATTTAATACTTTATCTTTAAATAGTTATAATTTCTCTCCTTTTAAGCTCCATCACCTAGTTCCTGGGTTAATCTTCTCTTTTCTCACTCGTGATCGATTTTTAATATATATATATATATATATATATATATATATATATATATATATATATATATATATATATCCAACACCATTATCCTATATTGTGAGGTTAATCTCTCTCCCGGGATAACCTTACAATCTTTACACGTTAATCGGTCTCCTTTCCAAGTAATGAAAAAATCTATTTAGGTTTTATGTGTTCCACTTTTATAAGTTATTAAGTGTTCAAGTCTCTTTTTAAAACATGTGTTTACTAAAACAAAATCATAAGCCATTGCCAAATCTAAGATAGACTCTCCACCGCCGTTACTATCTCCAAAACCATATCTTCCATGCACTGTCTCATATCCGACACGATCTTATCCTACATGGCCATTAAAATACCCCTATATAAATTTTCTTACCTATGGGTATTTCTTGAATTAGTTAATCCATTTTTTCTTAAAATTGTACTTTAATGTGCTCATCTAATCCAACTTGGGGTGCATAAGCACTAACAATATTAATTATATTTTCACCTAAGATCAATTTTAGAAGTATAAGTCTATCACCTTTTCTAATAACGGTTACGATATCATCCTTAAGATTCTTATCTACTATTATTCAAACTTCGTTCATATTTCTATGTCTTCCTGTACAATATAATTTAAACCCTGTACTTTCTATTTCTCTAGCTTTCTCACCGACCTATTTAGTTTCCTGTAATCAAGCTATGAACGAAGTAGCTAATCTTAGTCTAGTATCCTGGTATCTACCAACTCCATTCCATTCCCCGTTATGGTCCCTATGTTCGAAGTAGCTAATCTAAGTCTAGTATCCTGGACTAGCTTCTTTACCCTCATACGTCCAGATTGTTACATGAACCCTTGCGTATTTTTCATCGCATTCGAGCACCGATGAGACCCCCTTGATTATTTTTCGAGACACCCAGTGGCAGGCTTAATGCCCTTTCCTATTTTTCGAGACACCCGGTGGCAGGCGCAACGCATCGCTTAAGGGGAATGCCCTAACATTAGCACATATATTTATAGGATTCATGTTCATAAGGATCTAACGAAGTTTTATTCTCCCACTGGGGAGGGCGATCTACAAAGCATACTGTTGAGCCTGGCTAAAGGGCAAGAAGTGATGCAGGAAAGTGTGAGGCAGTTGACACACACACTCCAGGAAAGACAAATTGTCACACCCCAAACCCAATATCTACACTAATAATTTCTTATTAGAATAATTAGATCATTATCTTGAGCCCATTGGAAATATAATTCATTTATCAATATTTTCCTACATAACGTGCGCAATGAACATAATATTATTCTTATTCCATAACGAAATCAATATCAGAGTCATAATTAAGCGGACATACAATACTATGATTAAATATTACAATCATCAACTCAATCCCTGCTAACTCAATATATACAATGTGTGAGTATATTAAAACATTCAGTGTACCAATGATAAAATCCCCATATTTAAACCCCAGTTCTCTCCAACGGTACAACTCTCAAAGTTACCGATCATATGGTATCCTAGCTGGCAGCGTACAAACCTGAAATTGTTAAAATATAAACCGTAAGCATTTAGCTTAGTGAGGTACTCCTGACCTACAATGGAATACCAATTCTATATCGAATCGGTGGATATAAAATCATAACAATCCTACCCATTGGCAATAACAAATCCCGGATCATAAGATCTAAATAATTCTGCCCATTGGCAATAACAAATCCTGGATCATAAGATCCAAATAATTATGCTCATTGGTAATAGTATGGCTGCCCATTGGCAATAGCAATTCTTCCTATTGGCAATAATAATTCTGCCCATTGGCGATAACAAATCCTGGAAGATAGGTTCCAACCAATCACTGGATCTTTGTCCAATTTCAATCCTGGATCATAGGATCCAAATAAATCCTGGATATTTTAATATCCAAACAAATCCTGAATACCGAAGTATTCAAACCAATCCTGGATCATGAGACCCAAACAAATCCTGGATATTTTAATATCCAAACACATCCTGAATACCGAAGTATTCAAACAAATCCTCTCTTAGAGCTATATTCATATTTATATATGAAAGAAATCATAAGTACACTCACCTTGGTAATTTAATAGGCTTTCCTTTTCCTTTGTTCGACACTTGTTCAACTGGTTCTTATTCCCTTCCTATCATTCTTACAATATTAGTATCATCATAATAATATCAAAAATCCAAGGAATATCTCAAAGATAACTCAATTCATAAGTATCATATGATTCTATTCAAATCATTTATCACAAGTGGAGTTCCATCCGAATTCATGTTAATATATTAGACATATTCTAATCATATACCAAACATACATTCATTTCTTATTGGTAATTAAATCCTTATCATATTAGAATTCCAATACAAAATACGGCACATAGTTTCAAGTCTCCTAGAGCAAGATAGGCCCATTTCTCTACCACATAGCAATTCTGCCCTATAGGCTCTTTTATCGTTCATTCATCTTCTATGAATTTTAATAATTTTTTTGCATCATACATTTATATGATATTTCACCCACTTCAGTAAACATATTGAACAATACAAAATTAAATTTTCATAATTTTTAAGGTTCATTTGCTATGTCAAACAAAACATCGAACACATGGCATGCATACTTTCACCCTTAGGGCAGATTTCATACCCTAACTTCAAACTCTCACCAAAGACTCATTTCTTGGTATCTTCACATGATTTTCGGATATGTCACACACATATGCGTCCATGTTAATCTCCAATTGGAATCAATAAATTCCAATAAGTATACAAAAAGATATGGAAGTTTGAATAAATAAGGTTTCTAAACAATGTAATTTCAAAGGTTTACACATTCAAGTTTGCTTAAACATGCATCTACCCATGAGTACACATCAAGACATGGAACTTCAGTAAACAAATGATTATTTCTATCATTTAAATCATCAATACAAAAAAAATCAAACAAGATTTATAGATGGAATTACCTTAGGGGCTTTTATGTAATTTTCTATGAATTTTTCTTAAATTTCTCCTCACACTTTCTTCCTAAACTTCAAAACTCTCTTTCCTTAGGTTAAAACTCTTCCATGGCTGAAATATGCTGAAGTAAGAGCATAATTCAAGGGTTATAAGTCGGCATAAGGTCACCCCCCCTTGGTCCAATAAAAAATAACATGTGGCATCATATAAAACGAAATATCATTTAAGGCTAAATGACCACTTTACCCCCTGTTCGTAAAAAGACAATATCTTCCTACTCGGATGTCCGTTCGATGAAACGTTTGTTGTGTTACAAACCTAACTCATATATTTATAAATATCTAGTTTATACCTTAAGTCAATTGTTAGGTCATAAAGGTCAAAACTAGTCTTAAACTTGAACATTCCTACCGAAAACTTCAAAATTTCACATTTGGAACTAATTCAATATTTCATGCTTTATGGCGCTAGGATTAGATTAAATATAATGACTTAACATTATATATACTAATAACATATTATCCATTTCACATAAGAAAATCATGATTTAAACATAATTTATCATAATTATATTCGGGTTGTCACAATTCTCCCCCTGATAGGAAATTTCGTCCCTGAAATTGACATACCTTAGTTGTCTTAATTAAACAAATACGGATAACGCATCTTCATGCTATCCTCCCTCTCCCATGTGGCTTCTTCCATGGAATGCCTTCTCCACATAACCTTCACAAGTGGGATCACTTTTGATCTCAATATTTGTTCCTTCCTATCCACGATAGTAAGTGGTTCTTCCACATAACTCAAGTCTTCCCTCAACTCAATAGGTTGTTCCACTACCACATGTGAAGGATCCGCTACATACTTTCTTAACATAGAAACATGGAAAACATCATGTAATCGAGTTAACTCTGGTGGTAACGCTAATTTGTAGGCAATCATCCCAACTTTCTCAAGAATTTCATAAGGTCCAATATAGCGTGGATTTAATTTACCTTTCTTTCCATACCTCATAACTCCTTTCCATGGAGATATCTGAAGAAACACATAATCCCCTTTCGGAAATTCCAAATCTTTTCGTCGTTTATCCGCATAACTTTTATGTCTGCTTTGAGCCGTTTTCATTCTATCTTGAATAATCTTCACTTTTTTAGTGGTGACTTCAATCAATTCTGGACCCTTTATCTTCCTTTCACCAACTTCACCCCAACGTACGGGTGTACAACACCGTCTACCATACAACGCTTCATATGGCGCCATACCAATAGTAGATTGAAAGCTATTGTTATATGCAAATTCTATCAAAGACAAATACTCTTCCCAATTTCCTTTAAAATGAAGCACACAAGCTCTAAGCATATCCTCCAAAATCTGTATTCTCCTTTCAGACAGCCCATATGTCCGAGGATGAAAAGTCGTACTAAACTTTAAGTTAGTACCCATAGCATACTGCAAGTTATCCCAAAATCTGGATGTAAAAGTAGGGTCCCTATCTGAAATAATAGATACCGTAGCTCCATGAAATCGAATAATCTCATTAACATACAATCTAGCATACCTATCAACTGTATACGTAGTTTTAACTACTATAAAATGAGCTGACTTGGTCAACCTGTCTACCACTACCCAAATCGAATCTGACCCCATCTGAGATCGAGGAAGCCCAACTACGAAATCCATCGTTACATGATTCCATTTCCATTCCGGTATTGGCAATGCCTGAATCAAACCCGCAGGTTTCTGATGATCCACTTTCACTTGCTGACATATAAGGCATCTAGCAACAAAATCATCTATTTCTTTCTTCATATTATTCCACCAATAATGCTCCTTTAAATCCCTATACATTTTAGTACTGCCATGATGCATAGCATAAATGGAATTATGAGCCCCATCTAAAATTTCCTCTTTTAATCCACCCACATTAGGCACACATAACCGCTGCTTATACAATAAAGTACCATCATTCACAATATAAAAATCTTCAGACCTACCATCTCGGACATCTTGTCATTTGTTCTCAAGAAAAGGATCTTGACAATGTAAATCACGAATACGAGTAGCTAACAATGATCTCACGCTTACATGAGCAAATAATCTATCCCCATCTGCTAGCTGCAATTCCACTGCCATCAATCTCAACTCCATAATATGAGAAACTCTAGCATACTGAATACAAGATAACCTGCCCGAAGCTTTTCTACTCAAAGCATCTGCAACTACATTCGCCTTCCCCGGATGGTAGTGAATTGTACAATCATAATCTTTAATTAACTCCATCCACCGATTTTGCCTCAAATTCAACTCCTTCTGAGTGAATAAATACTTAAGACTCTGATGGTCAGTAAAAATTTCACATACTTTACCATATAAATAATGACGCCATAATTTCAAAGAAAACACAATAGCAGCAAGTTCCAAATCATGTGTAGGATAATTACGTTCATGTGTACGCAGCTGCCTAGAAGCATAAGCAATAACCTTACCATGATGCATAAAAACACAACCCAACCCCTAGTGTGAAGCATCAGTATAAATAACAAAACCATCTCCACCATGTGGAATAGTAAGAATAGGTGCAGTTACTAACCTCTTTTTCAATTCATCAAAACTATTTTCGCAATCAAAACTCCATTCAAATTTAACATCCTTCCGGGTTAGTCTAGTCATTGGCAAGTCAATCGAAGAAAATCCCTTAATAAACCTTCTATAATACCCAGCCAAACCCAAAAAAAACTCCTCAGCTCAGTCACATTATTGGGCCTCTCCCATTTTACCATAGCTTATACGTTTTTAGGATCAACACATATACCATCTCTAGAAATAACATGGCTTAAAAATACAACTTTTGATAGCCAAAATTCACATTTGCTAAACTTAGCATACAATTTCTTATCTTTCAGCACATTCAAAATAGTTATGAGATGCTTTTCATGTTCAACCATATCACGTGAATAAATCAGAATGTCATCAATAAAAACTATCACAACTGAATCAACAAAAGGATCTAGTACCCAATTCATAAGATCCATAAATACAGCTGGAGCATTAGTCACTCCAAAAGGCATCACAAGAAATTCAAAATGACCATACCGAGTGTAAAAATCAGTTTTAGAAATATCACTCTCTTTCACCTTCAACTGATGATAACCTGACCGTAAGTCTATCTTTCAAAACACTTTAGCACCCTGTAACTGATCAAACAAATCATCTATACGAGGTAAAGGATATTTGTTCTTAACTGTAGCTTTATTCAGTTGCCTATAATCAATACACAAACGCATAGTAGCATTTTTCTTTTTCATAAATAAAACTGGTGCACCCCATAGAGATACACTGGGTTGTATAAACCCCTTATCAAGTAAATCCTGCAACTAGATCTTAAGTTCTTTCAATTCAATAGGTGCCATTCTATACGGTGCCATTGAAATAGGGTTTGTCCCTGGTGCTAATTCAATACTAAATTCAATTTCTCTTTCTAGAGGTAACCCAGGCAACTCACTAGGAAACACTTTTGGAAAATCCCGTACAATAGGAACATCAACTAATTGTAAGCCCCCCTTCTTAGTGTCAAGAACATATGCAATAAAACCCTCACAACCCCTACTCAATAATTTCCTCGTTCGAATAATAGAAATGATGCAACTGGGAACAATTTTCCTTTTCCCCATAAATTTAAATTCAGGCTCACCAGGCATATTAAAAATAGCTTCTTTAAAGAAACAATCCATAGATGCATGATATTTAGATAACCAATCCATTCCCAGAATTATATCAAAATCAGACATATCCAATGGAAGTAGATTTATAATTGTATCTCTAACCCCCACAGTCAAAACACAATCACGAAAAATATAATCAGCTACACCCATATCCCCTATAGGAATATAAATACTTAACTCCACATCTAAACGAGTACATGGTTGAAAGTGACCGAATGTTCCCCGGGGTTTTTAAAATCTTACTTTAAAAATATAATATTTCCTTTTTCTGAAACAGATGCGAAAGCGTAAAGGTGATGGTTCACTAAAAACAAATTTTAATATCTTCTTTCAAATTAAAATTAAACCCGAGTGAAAAATTAATGAATACACACACATTTAAATTTCACTTAAATCATATTAATTATGTAGCACCAAATTAAACATGAGAAGTGTTTAAAACCCAATTTTATCTTGAATTACCTAAGAATGCATTCTAGGTGAGTATAGCAAGATAAAATAAACAATGAAACAACTACGCCGCGATATACGAGAAAAAACCCAAGACGGGAAACAACCTCGGACGGCCCTAGCCTCAAATCCACTAAGTACGGAATTACATATACAAGACATATGACTTACTTCCTCAACTCGAACCCTCTCAAGCCTTGACGCGTCTTCTTGCAAACACCTCCACTTAGCGAATAACCCCGGAGCTCCACCGCGGTCTCGGAATCCATTGATCGGACTTTATGTGGTCACCGTCACCCGAACTAGGAGCCTTTCTCCAAGTAGGTAAATCACCAAAACGTCTTCTTCTTTGTGGGATTTAGAAGCAAACCCAAACTCCTCTTCAAACTAATGTAGAGATAAAACACGGTGCCAAACTCCAAGCAAGATGTATATATATGAACTTGGATAAACAAAACAATGGGTGTAAACAAGAGTGATAAATGATTTTCTCCTTGAAAATTAACACTCAAAACCCTTGAACTTTTTCTAAAACAATTTTTGCTCTCAAACACTCTTTAGAGGTTGGTAGGATATGAAAAAGTTAGATTAGAAAAATAATTTCCCACACATAGATATTAAGTAAAAAGTAGTGGGGAAAAACCAAGTGGGAAAGTGGGCAAAACTGCTTAAAACTGCCAAAAACCCGTTCCCGTCAAATCTCGTTCGAACGACATTTCGTTCGAATGACATTCTCGTTCGAATGAATCTTCTAACGAAGTTCCAATATGAACTCGTTAGAAGCTTGTTAGAAATCTTGTTAGAACGACCATCTCGTTCGAACGACATTTCGAACGAAGTTCCAGTATGCCATAATGGGAAGTCATTGGCAATCTCTTTCGAACGGCTTGTGGTTCGAACGACAATCTCATTCGAACGACACTTCGAACGAAGTCACAGAATGTTCAAAAATTCTTTTTAAGCCCAGAAAGTTTTATATACTTTATATATAAGTTTTAATAGAAACCATTCTGAAAACAAAAAGCTGTTTTTAAAAACCTAACACCTAATATAAACCCTTCCAAGATCCTATATATATATATAATGCATTCATACCTTGGGAGCATGGAACCACTATTGATGACGTTGAAACGAGACGCATAAACCACGGCATTTTGATGAAGCTTTTTACACTTGGACGCTACATCTTCAACAAACACGTCATAGGCTTGAAAGATGATCAATATACTCTATCCTATGAGTCAAACGTTTTTGTCCGGAATTGAGCCAAAACTACAAAGGACTTAATTGGAAATTTGTGTCCTTACAATGGTCTATTCAGATATATAGCAAATGCATATTACACAAAATAATGTGTGGGATCAGGATCAATCAAAACATAAGCACTTCTATTAGTAATAGAAAGTGTACCTATCACCACATCCGAAGTAACCTGAGCTTCTTTCATCGTAAAGACTCGTCCACCTGGCCTGGAACCACTAGCTTGTCCCATGCTCCAGGTTTCATCTATAATAATCGAGTTATAACAACCAACACAATAGTTTATAATACTAAATTATTGGTTAGTACATAAATAATTCATAAATATCAAATCAACTTAATAACTGCCATCTAACCGTCACACACGTCCAGAATTAATAACCTAGATGCTCTGATACCACTAATTGTCACACCCCAAACCCAATATCCATACTAATCATTTCTTATTAGAATAATTAGATCATTATCTTGAGCCCATTGGAAATATAATTCATTTATCAATATTTTCCTACATAATGTGCACAATGAACATAATATTATTCTTATTCCATAACGAAATCAATATCAGAGTCATAATTAAGCGGACATACAATACTATGATTAAGTATTACAATCATCAACTCAATCCCTGCTAACTCAATATATACAATGTATGAGTATATTAAAACATTCAGTGTGCCAATGATAAAATCCCCATGTTTAAACCCCATCTCTCTCCAACCGTGAAACTCTCAAAGTTACCGATCATATGGTATCCTAACTGTCAGCGTACAAACCTGAAATTGTTAAAATATAAACCGTAAGCATTTAGCTTAGTGAGGTACTCCTGACCTGTAATGGAATACCAATTCTATATCGAATCGGTGGATATAAAATCCGAACAATCCTGCCCATTGGCAATAAGAAATCCTGGATCATAAGATCTAAATAATTCTGCCCATTGGCAATAACAAATCCTAGATCATAAGATCCAAATAATTCTTCCCATTGGTAATAGTATGTCTAGCCATTGGCAATAGTAATTCTACCTATTGGCAATAATAATTCTGCCCATTGGAAATAACAAATCCTGGAACATAGGTTCCAACCAATCATTGTATCTTTATCCAATTTTAATCCTGGATCAAACAAATCCTGGATATTTTAATATCCAAACAAATCATGAATACCGAAGTATTCAGACCAATACTGGATCATGAGACCCAAACAAATCCTGGATATTTTAATATCCAAACACATCCTGAATACCGAAGTATTCAAACAAATCCTCTCTTAGAGTTATATTCATATTTATATATGAAACAAACCATAAGTACACTCACCTTGGTAATTTAATAGGATTTCCTTTTCCTTTGTTCGGAACTTGTTCAACTGGTTCTTATTCCCTTCCTATCATTCTTACAATATTAGTATCATCATAAGAATATCACCAATCCAAGGAATATCTCAAAGATAACTCAATTCATAAGTATCATATGATTCTATTCAAATCATTTATCACAAGTGAAGTTCCATCCAAATTCATGTTAATATATTAGACATATTCAAATAATAGACCAAAAATACATTCATTTCTTATTGGTAATTCAATCCTTATCATATTAGGATTCCAATACAAAAGACGAAACATAATGTCAAGTCTCCTAGAGCAAGATAGGCCCATTTCTTTACCACATAGCAAATATGCCCTATAGGCTCTTTTATCATTCATTCAACTTCCATGAATTTTCATAATTTTTCTACATTATTAATTTCTATGATATTTCACCCAACATCATTAAACATATTAAACAATACAAAATTAAATTTTCATAATTTTTAAGGTTCATTTGTTATGTCAAGCAAAACATCGAACAATGGCGGGCATACTTTCACCCTTAGGGCAGATTTCATACCCTAAGTTCAAACTCTCACAAAATACTCATTTCTTGGTATTTTCACATGATTTTAGGTTATGTCACACAAATATGAGTCCATGTTAATCTCCAATTGGAATCAATCAATTCCAGTAAGTATACAAAAAGATATGGAAGTTTGAATAAACAAGGTTTCTAAATAAAGTAATTTCAAGGGTTTACACATTCAAGTTTGCTTAAACATGCATCTATCCATGAGTACACATCAAGACATGGAACTTCAGTAAACAAATGATTATTTCTATCATTTAAATCATCAATACAAAAAAATCAAACAATATTTATAGATGGAATTACCTTAGGGGCTTTTATGTAATTTTCTATGAATTTTTCTTAAATTTCTCCTCACACTTTCTTCCTAAACTTCAAAACTCTCTTTCCTTAGGTTAAAACTCTTCCATGGCTGAAATATGCTGAAGGAAGAGCATAATTCAAGGGTTATAAGTCGTCATAAGGTCACCCCCCTTGGCACAATCAAAATATAACATGTGGCATCATATAAAACAAAATATCATTTAAGGCTAAATGACCACTTTACCCCCTGTTCGTAAAAAGACAATATCTTCCTACTCGGATGTCCGTTCGATGAAACGTTTGTTGTATTGCAAACCTAACTCATATATCTACAAATATATATTATACCTTAAGTCAATTGTTATGTCATAAAGGTCAAAACTTGTCTTAAACTTGAACATTCCTACCGAAAACTTCCAATTTTCACATTTGTAACTAATTCAATATTTCATGCTTTATGTCGCTAGGATTAGACTAAATATAACGACTTAACATTATATATACTTATAACATATTATACATATCACATAAGACAATCATGATTTAATCGTAATTTATCATAATTATATATTCGGGTTGTCACACAAATATAGCCCAATCCAAATGCCGTAACACTTGGACCCGAGGTACCGAGGAGCACCGAGGGGAGACTTCCCCTAGCACCTCACAAGGAGAGGAATTAGGAGTACTATAAGCAAGCAATGTAGATTCCCATGAGGCTATACCTGTGATCCTTTGGAAATACCAGCTCCTCCTGACGGATCGAGTGGAAGCGAGACCGATCCTATCGCCCCGGGGCCACCTCTTCCATCTAGTCGCCTAACCATTTTGATGACCATTCATACTCATAGGATCTCTCTAGTGTAGTTAAAATGTTAAGTAGGGTCTTAATATTTAATCGATTAGGACCACGTTGCAATCACTGATAAGCGATGGTGGCCTCACGCGACTACTCCCTCAGGAAAAAATCAAGAAGATCCATCACTAGAGGCTCTCGTCAATATACTAGAGCATTGGCTGAAGCCAAGCAGACTTCCAAGGAAGATATCTCAGTCGAAATCCAAGGACGAGAAGAAAATCCAATTAAAGACAATACCCAAGGTGATAACCAACCGTAGAAAGGATCCATACAATGCCAGGAGGACCACTTGGGAGAGACGACCAAGTCAAAGAATCCCCTATAGAGGGATTTTAAAAAAATATCCCTCTTCATCTCTTCTATCATGGCATATCCCACTCAAACAAAATTCAAGCCACCGGTTAGCATGCCAAAGTACAGTGGGAAGAAGGATTCTATTTTTCATATCGAACAGTACCAAGCCGATGCAGACATTTATTTCATCCCAAATGAAATGAGGTGTCGAGCATTTTCCAGCACTATAACTGGATCTGCTTGATATGCCCTAAATGTACCTGACAACTCGGAGACACCAACCACGGCCAAGAAGACGGTCGAGGTAACAAAGGCTCCAGATTGGCAACCTGTGATCTCGTCTAATATAAGGTCAGCTATGGACGATGTTACTAATTACATCATAGTCTGGCAATGGCTGAGGTCTTCATGATCCATAGGGTTAGTGATCCATCAAGTCATCCGGAGCCAACATCACGCCTACTTCATATATCAACCTCAGCTAGTTATAAGCTGAGGCATCAAGGACTATCACCATCATCGTAATCAACCTCGGTTGGGAATCAGCCGACGCTCCAACTACTCATACGTAACCCTGGCCCAGGCTGACATTACAACTCCACTTGTCTTACCTCGCCTTATCTATTGGACCGAGATCATCATAAATAACCTCGAATAATGCAGCAGTCAGACTCCACCAACCTCGTACTCATCCAGGCTGAGGTTGCACCTATTAGGAACAAAGCCGAGCACTAACAAGCATATGCAAGGAGAGGAACACGTGGACAAAATCAGTTGTAACTAAATCAATCCCCTCACGTGGGGGAACATTTAATCATCATTCTCTACATGTGACAATGACAGATGTCTTAATTAGATTGCCTAGACCAACACACATGCTTATTGCATGCATGGGGGGTACATTACACCCCCCACACACTATATATACTTGTCTTCTCCTACCTTGAGAAAAAAAATGACAACCCTAGCTGAAACTCTGTCAAATTATATAGTAGAGAGATAAAGCTTGAGAGATTGTATCCATAACCGCTAGTGCCTTATTTTAGTGACCTTACTCACCCACTTGCACAGTGGACGTAGGCCTAATTGGCTGAACCACTTATATATTGGTGTTCATCCTCTTCTCCTCATCTCAATTTCTTATATTTAGTATACTCTTGTGCTGCCATTGTTATAATTGATTTGAGCTTACAAACACCTTAACGGGTGGTGTTGTTTCCAGCATCATCATTTTGGCACCGTCTGTGGGAACGAGAAGCTATTTCTTCCTCATTTTCTGCTTAACCTCACTGAAGACTCTGGTGGTGAACCAGGCCTCACCCCTTGCTTGGAGCTATTTCACCATTGAAATAGGTCCTTTAAGGTATTAGGCTCACCTTCTTACAAGCTCTTTAGTTTGAACATATGGCACTGGAGTTACCACCACCTCCTCCACCATCTGGTGCTGGAGGACCTAGTTACAGCAAGGCACCACCCCAGTCCGAAATGGCTGAGGTGGTGGTAGACTTTAGGTCCTTAGCTACAACGCAACAAGCGATGAAGGAGCAATTTTCACAACTCAGTCAAAATATGACGAGGCCACCTGGGGTCTCACTGGATATAATTACTCCGGTGGATGATCAACCCCATCCTGAGGCCAGGGGACCACCCCAGGAACTGTGAAAAGACCAAAATACACCTCAACAAAGGAGGGATGTTGTTGACCGTAGGCGTTTATGTCTGGGGAGGCAAGTACACCCTTTCCCTAAGGATAGGTATGATGATATGGAGGCAGAAGACGCTCCAGAAGATTGTTGAGAGTCGTATGAGGTTTCGAATAACACAGTGCGTCCTATCCAATAGAGCCGAGAATGTGAAGGCAGAAGAGGTGAAGGTTCCCAATAAATATGATCAATTTTTTATCAATTAAGCAGAGGGTCGGCCTTTAAAAGGCTCGACCTAGTAAATGACCTGAGATATAGGTTATCCAGGTCACAAAGTGCCGCTGGCTCTTAAAGGGGAGATGGGGAACGTCGGCCTCATCAGGGCCGACCTCTGAATGGCCGACCTCATCAAGGCCGAGACAGGGAACAAGAGGAGGTCAACAACCGACATTGTGCTGCTGCTGGGGAACCCTCAGTCCACCCCTTGGAGGTGTCTCTGGACAATGTCGGCCAGGCCGACATTGCAAGGCCATGGATGACTCCATCCAACATATTGAGGAAAATATAGGAGACCTCATCAAAAGCCGAGACCCATTGCAAATAGAGTTCTCATAGGGTTCTCCATTTGTGGCTAAGATAGTGAGCTTCCCAACCCCTGCCAAGTTTAAGCCACCTGCGATGTCTCCCAAGTATGATGGTAGTACTAACCCTGTACATCATATTGAGATGTACCAGTCTACGGCGGACATCTACTCAATACCAGATGAGATGAAGTGTCGGGCCTTCTCCGAAACTTTAAGAGGAGCTGCACACATCTGGTTTACCTCTCTTCCAAAGAACTCAATAGAGAACTTTAAGGGTTGGGCTGAACGTTTCATCCATAATTTCTATTTTGGGGTAAGACCTCAAAAGAAGACCACTCATCTGCTATATGTCAAACAAGGCAATAATGAGAGCCTAAGATACTACATCGCAAGATTCAACGAAGAAAAACTGCAGGTTAAAGATTACGAAGAGAATATAGCTATGACCGCCCTCATAAGCGGTCTCCAGAAAGGGAAATTATTGTGAAAAATTACTGAAGACCCTCCCAAGTCCATGGAAAAGCTACTGGAAACTACGGGGAAGGTCATGAATGCTAAAGAGGCTATGGCCACAAAGTATGAGGATGAGAACGGAAGTGGCAGCGGAAATTTCCAAAGAAAGAAATATGGAAAAAGAGGTCTACAGACGACAAGTTTGCACACTATACTCCTCTAACTGTGAGTTGCGAACACATCCTCAATGAGATCAAGAATGACTAATCTGTGAGATGGACGGAGAAGTTGAAGGCTCCTTCGCATAAGAGGAACAAGAACCTGTGGTGCGAGTTCCACTAAGACCAAGGCCACGTGACACACAAGTGTTTCGCTTTGAGGGATGAAATCGAGAAGATGTTGAAGTCTGGGAAGATGAGGAAGTACGTCGACAGTAAGGCCCCTAAGAGGGGAAGATATGACCCTAAAAAGAAGAGAAAAGACAGATCTCGAGAGGATACCCCGACAAGAAGAGACGATGACTCAGATGGGAATGATGAAGATGATCCAGACCTCCCACCGAAAGATGACAACGCCCTAGTGAAGAGGGTTGGTATGATCTCCTTCGGCGTTAGCACCATACGTGGAGGACTTATAGGGGGTGGCTCTGAAGTAGTTGACCGAAAAGATCATGTGGCAGAGGTCAAGTCAGTGGCCAAACTAGAGGTTGTGAATCTAGCATCTTTAGAGGCCAAGCAGAAGAGAAAGAAGGTGGATATGGACACCCTTATAGTTGGGTTCTCCCGACTCGACTTCAAAGGTATCCTAGCTCCGCATGATGACCCTTTGGTAATCACAACAAGAGTGCATGGATGCGAGGTACAAAGAATTCTCGTAGATGGAGGATGTTCAGCAGATGTGATGTTTTGTCCCCCTATTTCCAAAGCTTATGCCTCAGCAGGGCTAGGCTGGTACCCTATCATCATCCGTTAATGGGCTTCAGGAACAAAAAGGTCCATCCATTGGGCATGTATGAGATGGGCGTGTTAATGGGTGATGATTGGCCTAAGAGGTTGACCCAAAAGATTAATTTTTTTATTATGGATGAAAATGTCTTCTCGGCCTATAACCTCATCATAGGAAGAGTAGCCCTTAAGGAGTTTATGGTTGTACCGTTGACGGTCCACCAAATGCTAAAATTCCTGACCCCCTATGGGGTAGGGGAAGTTCAGGGTGACCAGACCATAGCACGAGAATGATAATTTAACTCAATCAATGAGAGAGAGGCCCATAAGAGAGCAACCACCACATATAACATTAATACACTTGATCTGAGAGATGAAACAAAGTTGAAGAAAGGAGAGGCCGCGGAAGAGGTAGAATCCATCATCCTCAATGAGGAAGAACCGGGAAAAACCGTCATAATTGGCAAGGTCTTAAAATTGGAGATCAAGGAAGAGATGATAATATTCTTGAAGAAGAGGCAGAGTGTCTTCGCTTGGAGCCACGCAGAAATGCCTAACATCGACCCGGAGATTATGTGCCACAAACTCAACATAGCAGAAGGTGCTAAGCCAATCAAACAAAGATAAAGAATTTACTCTAGGGAAAAATATGACATCATAAGAGAAGAGGTCAAAAAATTGGAAGAGGCAGGATTCATCAGGGAGGTTATATACCTAGAGTGGTTATCAAACGCCGTCATTATACCCAAAGCCAATGGAAAATGGAGAATGTGCATAGATTTCACCGACCTGAACAGGTTTTGCCCCTTACCTTGGATCGATCAAATGGTAGATGCCATGACAGGGCATGAGCTCATGAGCTTCATAGACGCGTATTTAGGCTATAACCAGATCTTCATGGATGTTGAATACTCTGAGAAGACAACCTTCATCACCGACAAGGGGACATATTACTATAAGGTTATTCCTTTCGGCTTGAAAAATGCATGGTCCACGTATCAACATCTTGTGAATAAGATTTTTGAAAATAAAATTGGTAAGACTATGGAGGTGTATGTAGACGATATGTTGACGAAGAGCTTGAAGGCCTGCACTAATGTGGAAGACCTGGAAAAGACCTTTGATACCATGGACTTGTACATAATGAAATTCAATCTCGCGAAGTGTGTCTTCGGGGTAGGAGATAGAAAATTTCTTGTATTCATTGTCAATCAGAGGGGAATAGAGGCGAACCCTGAGAAGATTAAGGCTTTGCTGGACATGAAGACACCAAGAAGTATCAAAGACGTTCAGAGGCTCACTAGAGGAGTAGCTGCACTCAACAGATTTATTTCCAGAGCGATGGACAAGTGTCTTCCATTTTTTAAGGTGCTTAGAAAGGCCTTCGAATGGGACAAATAGTGTGATGAGGCTTTTAATCAGCTCAAGTCCTACCTCGGATCTCCCCTGCTCTTATCTCGACCCATCACGGGAGAGAAGTTATATATTTATCTAGTAGTCTCAGAGTCAGCAATAAGTGCAGCTATAGTACGGGAAGACGTTGGGGTCCAAAGGCCTGTATACTTTAATAGTAAAGCCCTTCAAGGGTCTGAATAAAACTATCCTCGGATGGAGAAGTTGGCCTACGCATTGATATATGCTTCCAGGAAGATGAAACCCTATTTCCAAGCACACTATGTGGTCATCCTCACTGACTCCCCACTAAGGCAGGTCCTTCACAAGCCTTAGAAGTCAGGCAGATTGATGACCTAGGCCATTGAGTTGGGAGAGTATGACCTTACTTATCAACCTAGGGTGGCCATTAAAGGGCAGGCACTTGGAGATTTTGTTTCTAAGTTCACATGGGAAGAGACTGAGGTTGATAACAATCCAGTGATCGTAGATGGATCAAATAGTAATGTCTTTCAAAACTCGAAAGCGGTTGTGTCCAACAGAGCTAGAAACGGAATAACTAAGAATGAAGAAGACCAGTACCTCTTCAAGAAAGGAACACTGTCAGAGGGGAGCTTCTCTTTGAATGAAGACGTATGGAACCTCTTCGTTGATGGGTCTTCTTGCGAAAGTGGAAGCGGTGCAGGGTTGGTACTCTCAACTCCAGATGGTAATAAAGTTGAATATGCACTAAGGTTCAACTTTAAGGCATCAAACAATGAGTCAGAATATGAGGCCATGATTGCGGGCCTCTCCTTAGCAAAGACCCTTAGGGTTGTTCGAATCCTACTTCATAGCGACTCGAGGTTAGATGTTAACCAAGTGTTTGGAGTTTATAAGGCCAAGGATAAAAGGATGGCCAAATACCTGAAGAGGGTAAGAATGATTCTAGAAGGCTTCGAAGAGGTGAAGATGAAGAGGGTACCTTGGAAAAATAACAACCACGCAGATGCGCTAGAAAGGTTAGCTTCAGCAATAAGGACGGACATCAGAAGGATAGTACTTGTTTAAATCCTGCTCCAACCGACCATTGAGGAAGAAGAGGTTGCCAGCCCTTGCCTCAACTTGAACCTAGGGGACTCATGGATGGACCCCCTCATCAGATATATCAGAAGGGGAGAGATGCCTGAATCGAAGCCAGAGAGGAGGAAACTGAGTTACAGAGCTGCAAAATTCTCAATAATAGGAGATGTCCTATATAAGAAAGGATTTATGTTACCTCTCCTCAGATGCGTGCATCCCAGAGAGGTTCCCCGCATCCTACATGGGGTATACGAGGGTTCTTGCTCCAGTTACATAAGAGGAAGACCTTTGGCCAAGAGGATTATCATGCAAGGATACTAGTGGCCGACCTTGGCCAATGATGATGCAGCCTACGTGAAGATGTGTGACGAATGCCAAAGATTCTTCACTATCCCCCATCAACCTCATTAACCTATGACATTAATAAGTTCCCCTTGGTCATTCGCAGTATGGGGGATTGACTTGGTAGGTCCCTTGCCAAGGGCTGCGAACAATTATCGATTTCTAATAGTAGCGATTGACTACTTCTCCAAGTGGGTGGAGGCTGAACTAATTATTACAATTACAGAGCATAAGACCTTCCAATTTATCTGAAAGAGAATCATATGTAGACATGGCCTCCCGAACACCCTCATCTCGGACAACGGAACCCAATTCAAGAATTCTTCCTTGGAGAAGTACTGCGAGAGAGTTGGGATAAAAAAAAATTCTCTTCTCCTGGCCGACCTCAGGCAAATGGTCAAACCGAAGTCACGAACAGAAGAATCCTCAACGGGATTAAGAAGAGGTTAGAAGAAGCTAAGGGAAGATATACTGAAGAGGTTTATGATTTGTTATGGGCCTATAGAATAACTGCTAGGACACCAACATGGGAGACCCCATTTATGTTAGCACATGGCTCAGAAGCCGTGATACCAACACAGGTAGGACTCCCCACTCATAGAGTTCAGACCTATGACACTGAGAAGAATGGGGAGGATAAAAGACTTGATCTAGATTTGATTGAGGAAAGAAGGGAAGACGCCGAGATCAAACAGGAAACCTACCAGCAAAGAACAACACAATTCTATAACCAAAGGGTAAAATCGAGGCCCATAGCTGTAGGAGACCAAGTACTGAAGAAGACGTTACAGAAGGCAAACAAGCTTCACCCAAATTGGCGGCCCTTACAAAGTGATCGAGGAGGTTGTACCCGGGATATAGAGGCTAGAAAACCTTGAAGGGGAACCTTTCTCCAATCCATGGAATACTGATCATCTGAAAAAATATTACATATGATATTGCAATGGTTTCTATGTAAATGTATCAACTTATCAAGAGATTATTAATGAGAAGATCATTTCTTGTGTCAATTATTGGTTCATTATCCTTTAGTGGTGAAATTTATGAGGGTAACATCTTAGTTTGATGACCTTAGACCTTAAAACATCATAACTTAGTGATAAGGTCTGAGGTGAACATCATATTTGGATGACCTCAGACCCGAAACATCAGTAAATTGGTGAAATTTATGGGGGTAACATCTTAGTTTGATAACCTCAGACCTTAAATAAACTTGGTGATAAGGTCTGAGGTGAATATCATATTTGGATGACCTCAAACCCTAAACATCATTAATTTGGTGAAATTTATGGGGGTAACATCTTAGTTTGATGACCTCGGACCTTAAAACATCATAACTTGGTGACAAGGTCTGAGGTGAACATCATTGTTGGATGACCTCAGACCCTAAATATCATTAATTTGGTGAAATTTATGGGGGGTAACATATTAGTTTGATGAGCTCACACCTTAAAACATCATAACTTGGTGACAAGGGCTGAGGTGAACATCATATTTAGATGACCTCAGACCCTAAACATCATTAATTTGGTGAAATTTATGGGGGTAACATCTTAGTTTAATGACCTCAGACCTTAAAACATCATAACTTGGTGACAAGGTCTGAGGTGAACATCATATTTGGATGACCTCGGACCCTAAACATCATTAATTTGGTGAAATTTATGGGGGTAACATCTTAGTTTGATGACCTCAGACCTTAAAATATCATAACTTGGTGACAAGGTCTGAGGTGAACATCATATTTGGATGACCTGAGACCCTAAACATCATTAATTTGGTGAAATTTATGGGGGTAACATCTTAGTTTGATGACCTCATACCTTAAAACATCATAACTTGGTGACAAGGTATGAGGTGAACATCATATTTGGATGACCTCGGACCTTAAACATCATTAATTTGGTGAAATTTATGGGGGTAACATCTTAGTTTGATGACCTCAGACCTTAAAACATCATAACATGGTGACAAGGTCTGAGTTGAACATCATATTTGGATGACCTTAGACCCTAAACATTATTAATTTGGTGAAATTTATGGGGGTAACATCTTAGTTTGACGACCTCAGACCTTTAAACATCATAACTTGGTGACAAGGTCTGAGGTGAACATCATACTTGGATGACCTCGGACCCTAAACATCATTAATTTGATGAAATTTATGGGGGTAACATCTTAGTTTGATGACCTCAGACCTTAAAACATCATAACTTGGTGACAAGGGCTGAGGTGAACATCATATTTAGATGACCTCAGACCCTAAACATCATTAATTTGGTAAAATTTATGGGGCTAACATCTTAGTTTGATGACCTCAGACCTTAAAACATCATAACTTGGTGACGAGGTATGAGGTAAACATCATATTTGGATGACCTCAGACCCTAAACATCATTAATGTGGTGAAATTTATGGGGGTAACATCTTAGTTTGATGACCTCAAACCTTAGAACATCATAACTTGGTGACAAGGTCTGAGGTGAACATCATATTTGGATGACCTCAGACCCTAAACATCATTAATTTGGTGAAATTTATGGGGGTAACATCTTAGTTTAATCACCTCAGACCTTAAAACATCATAACTTGGTGACAAGGTCTGAGGTGAACATCATATTTGGATAACCTCGGACCCTAAACATTATTAATTTGGTTAAATTTATGGGGTTAACATCTTAGTTTGATGACCTCAGACCTTAAAACATCGTAACTTGGTGATAAGGTCTGAGGTGAACATCATAGTTGGATGTCCTCAGACCCTAAACATCATTAATTTGGTGATATATTACAAGTGTAAAATCATAGTGTAATGATGAAGACACGTGCCAAAACAATTGAAGGCCAAGAGAATCAAAATTCTCCTCAGAGAATGGTATAGCACAAAGAAGTTAGAGTTATAGGTCAAAAGCTAATAGAAAATGTTATCAGAGGTTACAGACTGATATAAATCAAAAACAAAAAATTACAGATAAGAGCTTCACAAAATATAGCCTAAGTGTCTGCAATCTCAGGGTTAGTGGCCATGCCCCCACTTCCTTGGCCGATGTTGGTCACTTCTACCCCATCATCTTGAGGATTAATGTCTTCAGTACTTATATCTTCTAGTTGGGCAGTCTCGGCAGGCGCAACACCTCTTTCCTCCCCGACCTCTTCTAAGGCTTGAGGAAATCGAGGATCAGCATAGCCCAGACCAATAAAATCTGAGGCTGCCAGGCTCCCTGACTCCTTCTCTTTCATTGCAGCCTATTTTCCAGTGGCCTTAACAGCCCTTTTGAGGTATTCAAAGCCAAAGCTGACAAATTCGTCAGAGACCTTGTACTCCTCCAAGATCTTCTCTGAGGCGTCCTTCACGGCAGCTTTGACAGCAGCATCCACCTTTCATCGAAGGGCTTCATCCTTGGCCTTCATAGCAGAGATGTGATCATTCTTAAGTTTGGCAATGCCTTTCTCCAGCTTCGTAGCTCTAGCTTCAGACCCCTCAAAGTCAGTCTTCAGACACTCCACTTCGCCATTAAGAGCGGCCTCTGTCTTTTGGTCCTCTCTCCCCTTTTCAATTAGGGGCAGCTTCCTCAGGGTCCAATCGACAAACTGGTGCATGGTGAGGACACCCTATAAAAAACATTCAGACACATGAGTTCAAGAGTCAATAAAATTCAAATTCGATGTCACACTTCAACAACAATAACAAAACTTACTTGGATAGATCGGTGGAGGCAGAACTCGGCCAGTAAAGGGGTGTCTAGAGAACAGTAGAATTATTTTCGGTCATCACGGAGACGATGGCGTCCAAGGCCTTCATACTTTATCCAATAAGGCTGTCTCCGATCTTTAGTTTCTCCATACGAGCAATCAATGCATCCTTAGAGGAGATGGGGATCACGCGATCTCCCTTAGAGGTTTTCTTCTTTTGTCTGTGATCCTCAGGGGCATCGGCCCTTGAAGTGGTAGGAGGAGGAGGAGGTGCATTCAGACCTGCTTTCATAACTAGCTTGGTGAGGTTGGGGGCTACCATTTCCCAAATATCATCTGATATTCCTTCCGGACGCTCAACAAAAAGAAAGGTCTAAGTTAGAAGATCAGAGGCATAGCAAAATCAGAGGTTTAACTTGTTGAAAAAATAAAGTAACTTACGAAGCTCGGTCAGAGGACTCCCCCCAAGTCCAGTTTCAGAGAGGTAGTAGGAGGTCATCAAATGTTCGTACTTGACTGGCAGACCATGCTCCCCCTGATATTGAAGGTCTTTGACCTTCTGAAAGTTATTCTGGTTTAATCCAGGGTCAGCCCTGGATGCCATTGACACCTTCCCCCACCTCAAAGCTAGTCTCGGCTCTAAAGATGAAGAGGTGGCATAGGGACCAAATTCCCATGCCCCTGAGGCGAAGAAATATCGTGGTTTCCAGTTATGGATTGAAGTCTGGGTAATCAACAACATCTTCTTATTGAAATTCTGAGCTAAGAAGTGGTAGTAACTCGGATGGTTCCTGGCAGAGGAGGGCACATATCACCTTGTGAAGACTTGGACGGGAAGGTCTGAATGATGGACCGCCCTCTATAAGACAATAGCCCCAATCATCACCCTCTATGCATTGGGGGATAACTGGGAGGGAGCCAAGTTAATATGGGACGATATGGCCCTAATTATTGGATGAATGGGAAGACGAAATCCTAAATTAAACATCTGCTCATATAAGCAGATCTCACCATCTCGACCGTCAAAGGCACTCTCCTCCCTCAGAGGTCTCCTATGTTTAATAGAAGGACCTATGGAATAAAGGTTCCTAAAGGCCAAGAGGTCGAATTCATTGATAGTACTCTTTATCTCAGCTGCCTTCGAGACATCAACGTCACTCTCATGATCATCATCCTCATCCCTGGAAAAATCGGCCTGGGCAGGCGTAGGAGCCCCATCAGGCAACCTCTGAGAAAACTCAGCCCCTGAATAACATCAAGGATTAGGGGAAAAGCCACACTCATCTCCATAACTTCAACATCAGAAGACGTTCATGAAGTGCTAACACCGTTATGGGACAAGACATGACTTTGGACCTCGGCCTGATCAGGGACTTGATCCTGCCTAATAGAATAGTCCATGGCTTATTGAAAAGAATCCACAGACATAGGGTCTAAGGTGGACGACTCAGACTCAGACATCGGAGTGGGTTCTACTTGGACCTCTGTTGGCTCAACTGGATCAGGGTATATCAGTTTCAGAGGGGGTGGAAAGATAGGTCTGAGGGGGAAGGCCTCAGCCCTACGAGCTTCCTCTTGGTCTCGTTCTATTTGCCTAATCTTATCTAAAGTCTTCTCCCTAAGAGAAGGGAATTCCTCTAAGAGCTGATAAAGGGGTCTGAGCATTGAAAGATGACCTTACACTTGAGATTCTGAATCAAGAACAAACAAATTATCTCAACCTAATGAAGGATCTAACTGATATTTTAGAGCAAGAACAAACATGAACACGCAAGAATAGTCACCGAAAAACTCATAAACTCTCACCGGAAAACACAACCTCTCATCGAAAATTACATAAATAAATATTAAAGGATGAAAATGTTAAAGCAAGGCGGAGAGGATACTTGGACGACCGTGAAATAAGGGGGAAGAAGATGAGAATCGAAGAAACCCTCCCAATCATAGCAACAAAACTCTTGAAGGGAGAGAGAATTACATGGAAAGCTCTGGCGAGCAAAGTGAAGAAGAAGTAAGGAAGAAAGAGGAAAAGAGGGTTTTAAGCCCACAATTGTTTTGGCGCGTGTCCCAAGGCCCATCATTGCCTTGGGAACCCAAAGGTACAAACTATAATGACACCACATTAATCCACACGCCAATAACATAAGAAAGTGACATGTATCAAGATAATACTGGAACACAAGAAAAATTTAGCCACGACCTTACAAATAACCCTCAATCACCTACTCATATAAGTAACTAAGGGTTAGGGGGTGATTGATATGCCCTAAATGTACTTGACAACTCGGAGACATCAACCTCAGCCAAGAAGATGGTCGAGGTAACAAAGGCTTCAGATTGGTAACCTGTGATCTCATCCAACATAAGGTCGGCTATGGACAACGTTACTAATTACCTCATAGTCAGGCAACGACTGAGGTCTTCGTGATCCATAGGACCAGTGATCTATCAGGTCATCCGGAGCTGACATCACGCCTACTTCATATATCAACCTCGATTGGATATAAACTGAGGCATCAAGGACTATCACCATCATCGTAATCAACCTCGGCTGGGAATCAGCTGGCGTTCCAACTACTCTTACATAACCCCGGCCCAAGCTGGTGTTACAACTCCACCTATCTTACCTCGCCTTATCTATTGGGCCGAGATCCTCATAAATAACCTCAGATAATGCAGCAGTCAGACTCCACCAACCTCGTACTCATTCAGGCTGAGGTTGCACCTATCAGGAACAAAGCCGAGAACTGACAAGCATATGCAAGGAGAGGAACACGTGGACAAAATCAGTTGTAACCTAATCAATCCCCTCATGTGGGGGAATATTTCATCATCATTCTTTACATGTGAGAGTGACTGTGACAGATGTGTTCATTAGATTGGCTAGACCAACACACACATGCTCATTGCATGCATGAGGGGTACATTACACCCCCCCCCCCCAACACAAACTATATATACTTGTCTTCTCCTACCTTGAGAAAAAAATGAAAACCCTAGCTAAAACTCTGTCAAATTATACCGTAGAGAGAGAAACCTTGAGAGATTGTATCCATGGTTGTTAGTGCCTTATTTTAGTGACCTTACTCACTCACTTGCACAGTGGACGTAGGCCTAATTGAATGAACCACTTATATATTTGTGTTCATCCTCTTCTCCTCATCTCAATCTCTTATATTTAGTATACTCTTGTGCTGCCATTGTTATCACTGATTTGAGCTTACAAACACCTTGACGGGTGGTACTATTTCAAGCATCATCACTGCCCAAATTTGGTACAACAGCCAGCTCAGAGGGCAAATAAAGAATTTTTAGCAACTGGCTGACTAGTTTGTAAGAAATTTCTTCTTTGGTGAGAAGATAGGGAAATATGTCGCCCATTTTCTCGGTGTTTGACAAAGGGCAGATGAGAGCACCCATGATTATATCACCCGATTTAACACCGAGAAGGTGGAAATGGTGGATTAAAATGAGCCAACTGCCAAACCACCTCTGATGAGCAGATTGCGACTGGGGAAGAGATTTTGGGAATTAGCCAAGGAGACACAAAAGACTATGACTGAAGTCCTAACAAAATTAGGGAAGATTATGAACACCGAAGAGGTAATGGCGGCCAAAGAATTTGACAACCTTAAGCCACCGACTGGCAAAACAGTTAGTAAATAAGAGCAGATGGATAGAAAGGCTGATAAACCAAGAAAGTACTATGAGTACATACCTCTCACAGTTGGTGTCCACCATATCCTGGAGGAAATTTGGGAAAGAAAAGACCACCGATGGGCAGGAAAATTGAAGATTACAACAAATAGGAGGGACAAAAGAAAGTATGGCGAATTCAACAAGGACCATGATCCCAACATAGACATTTGTACAGATTTAAAGAATGATATTGAGGGCTTAATAAGGAGGGGCAAGCTGTCAAAATATGTGGATGGAAATGACCAATCAAATCCTGAAGAGAGTAAAGGTAGGCGATAATCAGAATCTCCCTACCGAACGACGAATGACAACAAGAGGGATATGGATGATGACTCAGATGATGACCTAGATCTCCCTAAAAAAGCCAAAGAACCCGTGCGAGACGTCGACATGATATATTTTGATTGTTATTTCATCGTGGGAGGGGGAGCTAGTGGGGGAGAAGGCCATATAGAAAGGAAATCCTACCTAAACGAGTCCCAAGCTTACGCATATACATAGGTTAACCAGACAGCTAATTCGAACAAACGACCCCAGAAGGTGAACAAAAGTAAACTAACCGTCGAATTTTCAAAAGACAACCTGTCTGTAGTATTGTACTCCCACGATGATCCTCTAATCGTCACCATGGTCATCAAAGAAGGTCGGGTGGCTAGGATTATAGTGGATAACGACAACTCCACAAATGAAATGTTCGACAACTATTATTAGAAGTTTAAGCTTCTGTATATAGAGCTAACGCCATGTAACCGTCCTCTTGTTGGATTTCCAGGTGAAAAGGTCTACCCACTAGGGACGGTGGAAATAGAAGTCATGATGAGCACTTGGATGATCATTTGAATCGAGAAAATAATTTTCTTTATCCTCGATAATAATGTACTTTCAACCTACAACGTGATATTTGGAAGGATTAGCCTGAAGAAGTTTGAAGCCATTTCATCTACAGTGCATCAATGCTTGAAATTCCTAATCCACTTCGGAGTATGAGTCATTAAAGGAAATCAGAAGGTGGCACGTGAGTGCTATTTCATCTCAGTAGACCAGGAAGAATAAAAGAATTTGACGACCACCTATCACATCGAAACTGTTGACCTTCGAGATGAAGAAAAATTGGTCAATGGGTAGCGCAGCGAAGAGATTGAAAGAGTCCCACTTGACGTTGATCATCCAGAACGAATGGTTCAAATTGGGTCGTCCTTAAACCCACTTTTGAAGCAAGAGCTTGTAACATTTTCGTAGCAATGCAAGAATGTATTCACATAGAGCCATGAAGACATGCCCGGTATAGATCCTGACTTCATGTGCCACGAGTTAAATGTGATGGAAGCATCCAAGACGGTCATATAGAAATGAAGGGTTTTTGACATCGATAAGGACCTTTTCGTCTATGAAGAGGTCCACAAGTTGTAAAAATCCAACTTTATCGACGACGTCAAATATCCAGAATGGCTAGCTAATATGGTCATGGTGCGAAAGAAGAACGACAAATGGAGAATGTGCGTCGATTTTACTGATCTTAACAAGGCCTGTCCAAATGATTATTTCTCGCTACCAAGGATTGACTAGCTGGTGGATGCCACTGTGGGCCATGAGCTCCTCAGCTACATGGATGCATACTTCGATTACAACCAGATGAAGATGTAGCCTTTCGATAAAGAAAATACGTCCTTTATAACCCACAGAGGTACTTAGTGTTATAATGTTATGACATTTGGTCTTAAAAATGTAGGAGCCACCTACTAGCGATTGCTAAACAAAGTCTTTGAAGGAAAAATTGGAGTCAACAGAGAGGTTTACGTGGACGATATGCTCACTCAGACAATACAACCACCGACCACATTAAAGACCTCGGGTAGACCTTTTACAAGTTGGAAAAGTACCAAATGAAGTTGAACCCCACTAAATGCATTTTCGAGGTAAAGGAAGGAATTTTCCTAGGTTTTATCATCAATCACTGGGGTATTGAAGCTAAACTAGACAAGATTCAGGCTTTTCTCAACATGAAATCTCCCACAATAAAGAAGGACGTTGATATGCCCCAAGTGTAACCTCGGCCTAAAGACACCAACCTCGGCCGAGATGATGGCCGAGATATTGATCGACCATAGATAAGCCATGGGCCCACGATATCATCCCTCGGCCAGAACAGTGTCGGACCAGGCCGACACTATCACCTACATTTCCAATGGACGCTACGCACATCACAGGCATCAACAACACTCTCATACACCTGGGTATGGAAACCTCGGCCGAGTTCAGGCCGAGGTGACAAGAAGCCTTAGTAATCGTCAGCATGGAATCAGTCCAACCTCGGCTGGGGCCGACCCCAGCATAATCTCTCGGCTGAGATCAGGCCGAGACTCCCTGTGACACATCTCGGATTGAACAAACATCAAGTCCTTACACCTCGGCCTCTACCAGGCCGAGGTCATCCACCAATATGGCTGCCGAGCATCTGTTGACATTTGGATAAGGACACATGGGCACAAATCAGTTGTAACAAGATTATTATCCACACATGGGGATAATATTTCATCATCATTCCTTACATGTGACAGTGACAGATGGCACTCCCACATTGGTGAGGCAACCACACACATGCTCATTACATGCATGGGGGTACATTACACCCCCTTGGTATTATATATAGGGGTCACCCCCTACCTTGCAAAAGGATCCCAATTATTCAACCCTAGCTAAAACTCTGTCTAAATCTATAGTAGAGAGAGAAAGCTTGAGAGATTGTATCCATGGCCATTAGTGCCTTCATTCAGTGATATTACTCACACAGTCACAGTGGACGTAGGCCAAATTGGCTGAACCACTTATATACCGGTGTATTCTCCTCTTCTCCTTACCCCTTTCTCTTATCTCTTTACATAACTGCGCTGCCATTGTTGTTCTTATATTGAGCTTGGAAAACACCTTATCTGGCGGTGCTGATTCCGGCATCATCATTTTGGCACCGTGTGTGGGAATCGAGAAGCTATCTCTTCCTTTTTTCTGCTTAACCTCATCGGAGACTCTGGTGGTGAACCAGGAACCACCCCTTGCGTGGAGCTGTTTCACCATTGAAAGAGGTCCTTTAAGGTATTAAGCTCACTTGCTACTCAAGCTCTATAGTGTTAACATATGGCACCAGACTTACCACCACCTCTTCCGCCGCCCGGGGGTGGAGAGGCTAGTTCCAGTCAGGCTCCTTCCCAATCCAAAATGGCGGAGGTAGCAGCAACCTTGAAGTCTTTAGCTGCAACACAACAAACCATGAAGGAGAAATTTTCCCAGCTCAGTCAAACCATGATGATGAGGCCACCTGGAGTCTCACCGGACATGATCACTCCGGCGGCTGTTCAGCCTCATCCTGATGCCAGGGGACCACCCCAGGCGCCAATGAAGGACCAGCCTGCACCCCAACGGAGAAGGGACGTTGCTGACCCTAGGCGCTTGCGCCTGGGGAGGCAGGGAAACCCTTGCCCAGAGGACAGGTATGATGACCTAGAAGCTGAAGAAGCCCCAGAAGACTGCTGGGAGCAGTATGAGGTGTCAAATGGCACTATACCACCTCTTAGGCAGAGTCAAGGATGTGTCGGCCGAAGAAGAGAAGAGGCCCAACAAAGAGGGTCGGCCTTTGATAGGTTGAGCAGAGGGTCGGCCTTCGAGAGGCTGGGCCCGGTGAATGACCTAAGACAGAGGCTATCGAGGTCCAGGAGCGTAGCAGGCTCTCAGAGAAGGGGTAGGCAGGGTCGGCTAGACCAAGGCCGACCCTGTGAAAGAAGAGTCCGAGAACAGGAAGAGGTCAACAGCCAACGGGTCGTGGCTCGGGAACCCTCTGTCCATCGCAGGGAGGTGGCAAGGGATAACCTCGGCCAAGTTGATGACAGAAGACCCTGGAATGATTCCATCCAACGCCTCGAGGAGAAGATGGGAGACCTCATTAAAAGCAGGGACCCATTACAGAGGGGTTACTCAAAGGGCTCCCCATTTGTGGCGAGGATAGTGGGGTTCCCAACCCTAGCCAAGTTCAAGCCTCCTACAGTGACTCCCAAGTATGATGGCAGCACTAACCCTGTACACCATATCGAGATGTATCAGTCAGTAGAAGACATTTACTCGATACCCGATGAGATGAAGTGTAGGGCCTTCTCAGGGACCTTGACAGGAGCAGCTCATAGTTGGTTCACCTCCCTTCCGAAGAACTCAATTGAGAACTTCAAAGGCTTGGCCGAGCAATTCATCCACAACTTCTGCTTTGGGGTAAGACCTCAAAAGAAGACTACCCACCTGCTGTATGTCAAATAGTCCAAGGGTGAGAGCCTAAGAGACTACATAGCTAGATTCAACAAAGAGAAATTGGAGGTGGAAGATTATGAAGAGAGCATAGCCATGGCCGCCCTTATAGGAGGCCTCCAGAAGGGGAAGCTATTGTGGAAGCTGGCGGAAGACCCCCCTAGGTCCATGGCGGAGCTGCTGGCAACCGCAGGGAAAGTGATGAATGAGGAAGAGGCAATGGCCGCCAAGTATGAGGAGGAGAACCGCGGTAGCACAGGAAAGTCCCAAGGTAAGAAAGAGGTGAAGAAGAGGTCAGGAGATGACAAGTTCTCTCATTACACTCCTCTGACTGTGAGCTGTGAGCACATCCTCAATGAGATTAAGACTGATCGGACTCTGAGGTGGCCAGAGAAACTGAAGGCCCCGCCACATAAGAGGAACAAAAACCTATGGTGCGAGTTCCATCAGGATCATGGCCATGTCACAGATAGATGCTTTGTTTTAAAGGATGAGATTGAGTAGATGCTGAAATCTGGAAAGCTGAGGAAGTATGTGGATGGTAAGGCTCCAAAGGGTGGAAGAGATGACCCTAAGAAAAGAAGAGATGACAGATGCCGTGGCAATGTCCCATCCCGAAGGCGCGATGATTCAGAGGGAGATGATGAAGACGACCCGGATCTTCCGCCAAAGGATGACAACACCCCGGTGAAGAGGGTCGGTATGATCTCCTTTGGTGTTAGCACCATATGTAGGGGATTTACAGGAGGTGGCTCTGAGGTATCCGACAGGAAGGATCATGTAGCAGAGGCCAGGTCATTGGCCAAGATCAAAGTTGTGAATCTAACATCTTCTGATGCAGTGCAGAAGAGGAAGAAGGTAGACATAGACACCCTCGTAGTGGGGTTCTCCAGACTCGACTTCAAGGGTATCTTAGCCCCCCATGATGACCCTTTGGTCATAACAACAAGGGTGCATGGGTGCGAGGTAGGGAGGATCCTCATAGACGGGGGAAGCTCAGCAGACGTGATGTTCTGGCCTTGCTTCAAGAGCCTGGGTCTTAGCAGGGCAAAGCTGGTGCCCTATCATCACCCATTGATAGGCTTCAGTGGCGAAAAGGTCCACCCATTGGGCATGTATGAGATGGATGTACGGATGGGGGATGAGTGGCCTAAGAGGCTGACCAAGAAGATAAACTTTTTCGTTATGGACGAAAACGTCTTCTCGGCCTACAACCTCATCTTAGGAAGGGTGGCCCTTAAAGAGTTTGAAGCTGTGCCGTCGACGGTCCATCAGATGCTAAAATTCCCGACTCCTTATGGAGTAGGGGAAGTGCAAGGGGACCAGACCACGGCGCGGGAGTGTTACTTCAACTCGGCCAAAGAGAGAGAAGCCCATAAGAGAGAAACCACCACTTACAACATTGACACTCTTGACCCAAGAGACGAAACAAAATTGAAGAAGGGTGAGGCCGCGGAAGAGGTAGAATCCATCGTCCTTAATGAGGACGAGCCGGAAAAAACCGTCCAGGTCGGTAAGGCCCTAGAACCAGGAATCAAGTAAGAGCTGGTAAACTTCCTCAGGAGGAGACAGAGTGTCTTCGCATGGAGTCACGCAGACATGCCCGGCATCGACCCTGAGGTCATGAGCCACAAGCTCAACGTGGACAGAGATGCCAAGCCAATCAAGCAGAGATGAAGAGTCTACTCCAGGGAGAAGTATGACGTCATCCGGGAAGAGGTAAAAAAGTTAGAAGAGTCCGAGTTCATAAGAGAGGTTACCTACCCGGAGTGGCTCTCAAATGCAGTCATCGTGCCTAAGGCCAATGGGAAGTGGCGAATGTGTGTAGATTTCACTGACCTGAACAGGTCTTGCCCGAAAGACAGCTATCCCTTACCTAGGATAGACCAGATGGTGGACGCAATGGCAGGGCACGAGCTCATGAGCTTCATGGACGCTTATTCAGTCTATAACCAAATCTTTATGGATGTTGAAGACTCTGAGAAGACAACCTTCATTACTGACAAAGGGAGGTACTGCTACAAGGTGATGCCCTTCGGTCTGAAAAATGCGGGGGCAACGTATCAACGTCTTGTCAATAAGATGTTCAAGGAGAAAATAGGTAAGACCATGGAGGTGTATGTGGACGATATGCTAACGAAGAGCTTGAAAGCCTGCACTCACATAGCGGACCTTGAGAAGACCTTCGATGTCATGGACTCGTACAGAATGAAGCTCAACCCAGCGAAGTGTGTCGATGTCATGGACTCGTACAGAATGAAGCTCAACCGAGCGAAGTGTGTCTTCGGGGTAGGAGCTGGGAAGTTCCTGGGGTTCATCGTTAATCAGAGGGGGATTGAAGCAAACCCTGACAAAATCCAGGCACTACTCGACATGAAGACTCCTAGGAGTATCAAGGATGTCCAGAGACTCACGGGAAGAGTGGCTGCCCTTAACAGGTTTATTTCTAGGGCAACAGATAAGTGTCTTCCATTCTTTAAAGTTCTAAGAAAGGCCTTCCAATGGGACGAAGAGTGTGAAAAAGCCTTTAACCAACTCAAGTCCTACTTAGGGTCTCCCTTGTTGCTGTCTCGGCCCATCACGGGGGAAAAGTTGTATGTGTATCTGGCAGTCTCTGAATCAGCCATCAGTGCGGCCATCAGACGGGAAGAGGATGGAATCCAGAGGCCTGTATACTTCAACAGTAAGGCCCTTCAAGGGTCTGAACAAAATTATCCCCAAATGGAGAAGTTGGCTTATGCACTAATACATGCCTCAAGGAAAATGAAGCCTTACTTCCAAGCTCACTCTATGGTAGTCCTCACTGACTCCCCACTAAGGCAGGTTCTGCACAAGCCTGAGAAGTCCAAAATATTGATGACCTGGGCCATCGAACTGGGAGAGTATGATCTTACCTACCAGCCTAGGACAGCCATCAAGGGGTAGGCACTCGCAGACTTTGTCGCAGAGTTCACCTGGGAAGAGGCCGATAGAAGTTTGGAAGAGGCCGAGATAGAGAAATGCTTAGATGACGACGAAGAGACGAACCGTAGTGTCTTCTGAGATTCAGAAGAGACTGAACCAAACGTCTTCCGAGGCCGAGAAGAGGTCATCCCAGGCAAATCCCGGAGTAGAGTAGAAGAGAACAAAGAGGATCGATACCTCTTCAAGAAGGGGGTTATGAGCGAAGGGGTCTTCTCATCAGATGCAGACGTATGGAGCCTCTTCGTTGATGGCTCTTCCTGTGATAGTGGAAGCGGCGCGGGGCTAATACTCTCGGCTCCAGATGGCGCCAACATTGAATACGCCTTGAGATTCAACTTCCAGGCCTCAAACAACGAGTCCGAGTATGAGGCCATGATAGCAGGTCTCTTATTGGCAACAACTCTTCGAGTAAAGCGACTCATACTCTATAGCGACTCAAAGTTGGTTGTCAATCAAGTGTTGGGGGTATACGAGGCCAAAGACGAAAGGATGGCCAAGTACTTAAAGAAGGTAAGAAGATTGTTAGAGTATTTTGAAGAAGTAAAACTGAAGAGAGTGCCTCGACTGAGCAACAATCACGCTGATGCTTTGGCAAGGCTGGCCTCGGTAATGAAGACAGATTTGGGAAGGACCATTCCAATCGAGGTCTTAGGAAAAGCAAGCATCGAGGAGGACGAGGTATGTAGCCCTTGTCACAATGTGGACCTAGGAGACTCATGGATCAACCCGCTCGTCAGATACCTAAGACACGGAGAGCTACCTGAGTCCAAGATGGAAAGGAGAAAGTTGAGATACAGGGCTGCCAAGTTCTCAATAGTAGGAGACGTCTTGTACAAAAAGGGGTTTCTATTGCCTCTCCTTAGATGTGTGCATCCCATGGAAGTACCCCAGGTCTTACAGGAGGTTCATGAGGGTTCTTGCTCTAGCCACATGGGGGAAGGCCCTTAGCCAAGAGGATCATCACTCAGGGATACTGGTGGCCTAACTTGTCTAAGGATGCTGCAGACTATGTTAAGAGGTGCGACAAATATCAAAGGTTCGCCACTATCCCTCATCAACCCCATCAGCCTATGACGTCAATCTCTTCTCCATGGCCATTTGCGGTGTGGGGAATTGACTTAGTAGGACCTTTGCCAAGATCTGTCAACAACTATAGATTCTTGATAGTTGTCATTGACTACTTTTCAAAGTGGGTGGAGGCAGAACCGATGATAACAATTATAGAGTAGAAGACCTTCCAGTTCATTTGGAAGAACATCATATGCAGATATGGCCTCCCAAACACTCTCATCTCAGATACTGGGATCCAGTTCAAGAACTCCTCCTTAGAAAAGTATTGCCTAAGAGTGGGGATTAAGCAATTCTTCTCATCTCTTGGTCGACCTCAGGCAAACGGCCAGACCGAGGTCACAAACAGAACAATCTTGGACAGAATCAAGAAGAGGTTAGAAGATGCGAAGGGGAGATGGAGAGAAGAGGTCTACGCAGTGTTATGGGCCTACAGAACCACGACAAGGACACCAACAGGAGAAACCCCATTCATGCTGGCACATGGCTCAGAGGCCGTCATACCAACGGAAGTAGGACTACCAACTCATCGGATTCAGACCTACGACCCTGACAGCAATGGGGAAAAGAGGAGGCTAGACCTAGATCTTATCGAAGAAAGAAGGGAAGACGCAGAGGTCAGAAAAGCAGCCTACCAATAGAGGGCAGCGAAATTCTACAACCAGAGGGTGAAGTCAAGACCCATTGCAGTGGGAGACCTAGTGCTAAAGAAGACCCTACATAAGGCAAACAAGCTACACCCAAACTGGCATGGCCCCTACAAAGTAACGGAAGAGGTTGTGCCTGGCACTTACATGCTAGAAAACCTAGAAGGAGAACCTTTCACTAACCCATGGAATGTTGACCATCTTAAGAGATATTACATATGATGTTGCATAGAATTTTATGTAAATGTACCATCTTATTGAGAAGAGGTTATTGATAAAGATCAGTTTCCATGACAGTTCTTGCTTCATTCTTAAATCAGAAATTTATTATGGGGATAACATCTTAGGTGATGACCTCAGACCCTCATAACATCACTCGGTGGTGACGAGGTCTGAGCTCAGACACCTTAGCAGATGACCTCAGACCCTTAACATCATTAATTTGGTGAAATTTATTATGAGGATAACATCTTAGGTGATGACCTCAGACCCTCATAACATCACTCGGTGGTGATGAGGTCTGAGCTCAGACACCTTAGCAGATGACCTCGGACCCTTAACATCATTAATTTGGTGAAATTTATTATGAGGATAACATCTTAGGTGATGACCTCATACCCTCATAACATCACTCGCTGGTGACGAGGTCTGAGCTCAGACACCTTAGCAGATGACCTCGAACCCTTAACATCATTAATTTGGTGAAATTTATTATGAGGATAACATCTTAGGTGATGAGCTCAGACCCTCATAACATCACTCGGTGGTGACGAGGTCTGAGCTCAGACACCTTAGCAGATGACCTCGGACCCTTAACATCATTAATTTGGTGAAATTTATTATGAGGATAACATCTTAGGTGATGACCTCAGACCCTCATAACATCACTCGGTGGTGACGAGGTCTGAGCTCAGACACCTTAGCAGATGACCTCGGACCATTAACATCATTAATTTGGTGAAATTTATTATGAGGATAACATCTTAGGTGATGACCTCAGACCCTCATAACATCACTCGGTGGTGACGAGGTCTGAGCTCAGACACCTTAGCAGATGACCTCAGACCCTTAACATCATTAATTTGGTGAAATTTATTATGAGGATAACATCTTAGGTGATGACCTCAGACCCTCATAACATCACTCAGTGGTGACGAGGTCTGAGCTCAGACACCTTAGCAGATGACCTCAGACCCTTAACATCATTAATTTGGTGAAATTTATTATGAGGATAACATCTTAGGTGATGACCTCAGACCCTCATAACATCACTCGGTGGTGACGAGGTCTGAGCTCAGACACCTTAGCAGATGACCTCGGACCATTAACATCATTAATTTGGTGAAATTTATTATGAGGATAACATCTTAGGTGATGACCTCAGACCCTCATAACATCACTCGGTGGTGACGAGGTCTGAGCTCAGACACCTTAGCAGATGACCTCGTACCATTAACATCATTAATTTGGTGAAATTTATTATGGGATAGCATCTTAGGTGATGACCTCAGACCCTCATAACATCACTCGGTGGTGACGAGGTCTGAGCTCAGACACCTTGGCAGATAACCTCAGAGCCAAATTACAATTCAGTGGTGAAGAGACCTGAGCCCAGAACTATTGACTGAGTATAAACAAGAACACTACAACAAAATAATAGAAGAGATTGACATTCAGTAAAGGGAAGAGATCATATAGCATTTAGAGGCATTGTTACAAATATTCCTTACAAAATACCGAGGTGTTACAAGTTACAAAATACAAATTTGTTACAAGTTAAAAAAGACTAAAGGTCTGAGGGGGGAACATTAACAGTCTCGGCTGGGTTGACTTGATCAGCATTAGTCACCTCGGCCACGTCATCAGTAGGGTCTGCCCCTCCGACCTTGGTCCCTCCAAGGGTTGCAGGAGCAGCAGGAGCAGCAGCCTCATCCTCTACCTCTTGAAGAGACTGTGCAAACTGAGGGTCAGCAAAGCCGAGACCTATAAAGTCAGAGGCCTTTAAATTACCGACCTCCTTCTCTCGGACTTCAACCCATTTGGTTGTAGCCTTGACACCTCTTTCGAGGTATTCAAAACCAAAACCCATGAACTCGTCTGAAGCTTTGTAGTCAGAAATTATTTTGGCCGAGGCATCTTCAAGGGCAGCCTTCACAGCCGAGCTGACCTTCTGCTGCAGCACGTCATCTTTGGCCTTCAGGGCTTTGGCATGATCTTTGACGAGCAGAGAGATGTCTTTTTCCAACCCCTTAACCTTACTCTCAGAGGTCTGCAGCTCTGATTTCAGACGGTCGACCTCAGCATTCAGGGCACTTTCAACCTTCTCGACCTCTTGCCCCTTCTAGATGAGGGGCAATTTCCTCATAGCCCAGTTCGATAGTTGATACATAGCAGTCACTCCTTGCACATTTAATGAAGAGGTTAAGCGGGAGAAAAGTCAGATGTTGCACTTATAAAATTTTGAGGAGAGATCAAGACGTACCTGGACGGCTCTGTGAAGGCCGAACTCAACCAGCAGGGAGTTGTCCATAGCTCTGTAGAAGCGCTTGTCAGCCTCGGTCATTACAGAGACGATTGCGTCCATGGCCTACCTGCTGTGGCCGACCACGCTATCGGTTAACTTCAGATGATCCAGACGAGCCGTCAGGATGTCGGCCGAAGAGATTGGAATTGCAGCATCTGAGGCCTTCTTTTGCCTCAAAGTCGGCCTCTGATCCTCAGAGGCATGGGCCTCTGGGGCCCTCTTCTTTGAGGCCTGACATTTGGATGTAGAGGGAGCTGGGGGAGGAGCGTTCAGACTAGCCTTTTTGGCAAGCCTCGCCAAGCTTGGAGCAGCCATCTCCCACAGTTCGTCTGGGATGTCTTGTGGTCGCTCTGCAAAAGTTAGAAGATATGGGTTAGAAATCAGATATGAATGAGTTCAGAGGTTATACTTGAAATAAAAATTCTTACCAAAGTCAACAAGGGGACTTCCACCCAGGCTCGTCCCCGAGAGATACTGGGGGGTCAGCAAATGTTCAAACTTAACAAACAGACCATGTGCCCCTTGGTCTTGCAGGGCCTTCACCTTATGGATATTCTGAAGACTTAGACCAGGGGCGGACCTGGCAGACATGGAGACCTTACCCCATCTGAGGGGTATCCTCAGCTCAAGATTGGAAGAGGGAACGCATGGGCCAAATTCCCATGGTCCAGAAGCAAAAAAATAGCGGGGCTTCCAATTATGGTTCGAGGTCTAAGTCACCTGGAGCATTTTCTTCTCAGGCCTCCGAGCCACAAAATGATAGTAGCTCGGATGGTTTTTGGCTGAGGTTGGGACATAGCAACCAATAAAGACCTGAACTGGGAGGTCAGAGTGGTGGACTGCCCTCCATAAGACAATGGCCCCTATGATAACTCTACAGGCAGTGGGAGATAGCTGTGAGGGGGCCAAGTTGATATAAGAGAGAATGGATTTGATAACGGGATGAATGGGTAGGCGAAACCCTAACTTAAACATCTGCTCGTACAGGCAGATTTCTCCATCTCGGCCGTGATAGGCCCTCTCTTCCCTCAGGGGTCTCCTTAATTTTATGGAGGGACTAATGGAATATAAATATCTGAAGCACAGAAGATCCACCTCAGTGACTGTGCTCTCGAACTCGGTCGCCTCAGAGATGTCAACATCGCTTTCAGCATCTTCATCATCATCAAGCTCAACGTCGGCCGGAGCAGATGTAGATGGGTTACTAGGGAATCTCTGAGCGAACTCTGCCCCTGTGACGGTCGACAGGGGTATGGCATCAAGAATGGGTGGCACAACCACACTCGGCTCAAAAATCTCAACCTCTGAAGAAGAGGCTGAGGTGCTTGCGTCACTATGGGATGAAGCTCGGCTGGATACCTCGGCCTGATCAGGGGCCTGACTAGGTCGAGGTGTGAAATCCATGGCTTCTTGGAAGGAGTCCACAGACATGGGGTCTGAGGTAGAGGACTCAGACTCAGACATAGGTGTTGGATCAGCAGGAACCCCTGTCTGATAGAAGTTCTCCAGGGGGTCAGGATATATCACTCTCAGAGGTGGTGGAAACAAGGGTCTAATGGGAAACTCTTGAGACCTACGAGCTTCCTCCTGAGCTCTCTCTATTTGCCTAATATTTTCTAGGGTCTTCTCTCTGAGAGAGGGGAAATCCTCAAGAAGCTGGTATAAAGGTCTGAGCATCAGAGGACGACCTTAAACTTAAGGAATAACTCCTAAAACTACAAACATGATTGACTTGTAAAATAAAGGGGTCTAAAGATCAAACTTAGAAGTTGAAAGAGAATATCGTTCGCCTGAAAATATGATGCTCGCCGGAAAATGATGAAACTCACCGAAAAATGCAAACCAAATACCAGAAACAAAAGAAATGGAAAGGAAGAAGTACCTGGAAATGAATCGATGAATGAAATGAAGAAAACTCGCAAGAAAACCAACGAAGGCTTCGGCGGAAGAGCGTTGAGTAGAGAAGCTTTTGGAGAGAGAGAAATCGCAAGAACAGTTTGTGCGCAGGAATGAAGTGAAGAAGAAGGAGAAAAAGAAGGGCTCAAACCCTTAAATACATGGGCACGTTTCCCAAGGCCCATCATTGCCTTGGGAACCCCAAAGGACGGCTGATAGCACACGCCAGCTAAGTAAGTACGTTCTGGCGTGGACAGGTGTCATGCAGGTATTAGCTTGGGACGGACAGGCCTCGGTGGTGTAGTAATCCCCTAGCCACTTGCTCTCGCATATGACTAAGGTCTGGGGGGTGATTGATATGCCCCAAGTGTAACCGCGGCCTAAAGACACCAACCTCGGCCGAGATGATGGCCGAGATATTGATCGACCCTAGATAAGCCATGGGCCCACGATATCATCCCTCGGCCAGAACAGTGTCGGACCAGGCCGACACTATCACCTACATTTCCAATGGACGCTACGCACATCACAGGCATCAACAGCACTCTCGTACACCTGGGTATGGCAACCTCGACCGAGTTCAGGCTGAGGTGACAAGAAGCCTTAGTAATCGTCAGCATGGAATCAGTCCAACCTCGGCTGGGGCCGACCCCAGCATAATGTCTCGGCTGAGATCAGGCCGAGACTCCCTGTGACACATCTCGGATTGAACAAACATCAAGTCCTTACACCTCGGCCTCTACCAGGCCGAGGTTATCCACCAATATGGCGGCCGAGCATCTGTTGACATTTGGATAAGGACACATGGGCACAAATCAGTTGTAACAAGATTATTCTCCACACATGGGGAGAATATTTCATCATCATTCCTTACATGTGACAGTGACAGATGGAACTCCCACATTGGTGAGGCAACCACACACATGCTCATTACATGCATGGGGGGTACATTACACCCCCTTGGTATTATATATAGGGGTCACCCCCTACCTTGCAAAAGGATCCCAGTTATTCAACCTTAGCTAAAACTCTGTCTAAATCTATAGTAGAGAGAGAAAGCTTGAGAGATTGTATCCATGGCCATTAGTGCCTTCATTCAGTGATATTACTCACACACTCACAGTGGACGTAGGCCAAATTAACTAAACCACTTATATACCGGTGTATTCTCCTCTTCTCCTTACCCCTTTCTCTTATCTCTTTACATAACTGCGCTGCCATTGTTGTTCTTATATTGAGCTTGGAAAACACCTTATCTGGTGGTGCTGATTCCTGCATCATTAGGCGTGCAAAGGCTAACGTGGCAAGTGGTTGCACTTAACAGGTTCGTTTCTAGTGCTACCGATATGTACTTGCCTTTCTTTAAGGTGTTAAGTAATTTGTTCGAGTGGAATGAATAATGTGACAACATGTTTATAGAGCTGAAGCATTTTATGGGTTCCCCAACTCTCCTATCACCCCCAATTATTGGAGAAAAACTCTACCTATACATCCCAGTGTCCAAATCAACTGTTAGTTCGGCACTAGTGAGGTAGGAGGAAGGAGTCTAGACACCAGTTTACTACACCAGCAGAGCGTATCAGGGAGTTAAAGTTCGATACTAGCGAATGCAGAAATTGGCATTGGCACTAACAAGAGCTTCATAAAGGATGAAACCATATTTCTAGGCCCACACCATTGTGATCTACACAGATTTGCCTTTAAGGTAAGTCCTACACAAGACAGATAAATTTGGTTGGCTCATGGATTAGGCGGTTGATCTAGGTGAGTACGATATACCATATGAACCCAAAACATCCTTAAAAGGGCAGAGCGGATTTCATTGTTGAGTTCACCTACAAGGAGAAATCAACCGAGTAGACTCCCCCAGAACAGAGTTTAGTTTCTAATGATGAATCGTTCCCACAGAGGAAACCATAGATCCTAGCAGCACCGAGCAGACTCCCAAGGGATAGAGCTCCCCAAAGAGGCTAAGGGACAGTGTGACGAGTCCCATCACAAGCTTTTCAGGTTCAACAAAATGGAAGAAGTGAACTTCAACCAAGAAGTGTTACATGGAAGTTATATGTTGATGGATCATCTTATTTGGCAAGAAGTGGCACGCGCATTATCGTCACCACGCTAGACGAGATAGACGTGGAATATGCTATGCGTTTTCAATTTAAAGCCTCCAATAATAGAGCGAAATATGAGGCTTTTATTGTTGGGCTAAGTTTAGCTTCATCCATGGGAACTGACCACATTTTAGAACATATCAACTCCTAGCTAGTTGTCAACCAGATAATAGGGGTCAATGAATCTATGGAGGAGTCTAAGGAAATTTTTTTGGCTATTGTACGATAAAGATTGGAAAGGTTTGCAGAGGTAAAAATAGTAAGGATCATTAGAATGGAGAATATCATAGAAGATTTCCTGTCTACGCTAGCCTCAGCAACCAAAATGTTTTTATGAAGGATGATACCAATCGAAGTACTGGCGCATAGGAGCACCGGGGAGGATAGTCCAAGAATAATGGAGGTGAATCTATGGCAATCATGGATGGACCCCATACATGCATACATTAAAGATGGAGAACTCCCTGCAGAGCCGAATAAAACTAGAAAACTGCGCTATAAGGTATCTCAGTATGTGATGGAAGCACGTGTACTATACAGAAGAGGGTACACTGCCTCACTATTGAGGTGTATTCGCCCTATGGAAGTCAATAAGTTTATTAAGGAGGTGCATGAAGGACGTTATGGAGCCCATTCTGCCAGAAGGTCCTTGGTCAAGCGTATAGCAACTCAATGGTGTTATTGGCCGACCATGAAGGTTGAATGCACAAATTACGTGAAGAAATGTGATAATTTCTAGAAGTTTGCAAAGATCCACCATTAACCTAGATCCCCATTGACTCTAATCGTATCACCATGGCCATTCGGGATGTGGGGAATCGATCTGGTTGGCCCGTTACCAAGGATGTAAGGGTGATACAAAAACCTAGTGGTAGCAGTGGACTACGTTATGAAGTGGGTAGAGGCTAAACCCCTGGAAAAATTTCTTAGGAAAGAGTAATCCAATTTATTTGGAAGATGATCATATACCACTAGGGCATGCCCTTCGCATTCATCACGGACCAAGGCATGCAATTTGATAACCAGGACTTTGAATAATACTTCACTAAGTCAAACATTCAGAAAATACACTCCGCACTGGGGCATCTATAAAGTAATGGCCAACTAAGGTCATCAACAGGATATTCTTGGACGTTATCAAGAAGAGAATCGATGACATAAAAGGGAATTGTATTAACGAACTCCATAGTGTGCTCTGGGCGTACGACACCACTCCATGAACAGCTACTAAAAAAAACATCGTATATGCTTGCCTTTGGCATAGAAGCAGTCGTCCCTATTGAAATATGACTCCCTAACCACATAGTCCTTAATTTTGATTCCCCAAGAAGTTATCTGGAAAAAAGACTAGATTTTGATCTATTGGAAGAGATCAGAGAGAATGTAGTGTTATGGGTGGCCACCTATAAGTAAAGGGCCTCACGTTACTATAAGCGGCAGGTGAATCCAAATTGCCTGAAGGAGGGGGACTACGTCCTCAAGAAACTGATCTAGATGAACAACACGCTAGAGCCCAATTGGCACGGGCCTTAGTGGGTAACCAATATAGTAAGTCCTGGGACTTACCGCATTGAAACCCTGGAGGGAGAACAGTTCCAGAACCCCTAAAATTTGGAAGACCTTAGGAAATATTATCAACAATGTTTTACTCATTTCATTTACGTAGTTTTCGCTGTCATGATTAATAAAATTATTCTTATTTAATTATTTTCTTTCCGGTATAAGATACAGTGTGCCAAAAATGATAGGCTCCAAACAAAAATACTTGCTTCTTGTGCATATTTATTTTCATAAGTTTAAAGATAAGGATCTCGGCGAAACCCTTGTATAACCTCATAGGTCGTGAATGAGGTGGTCGGCTAAAAGATTATACGACCTTACACGCCGTGAACAGTTGAACTTGTACAAACTTGTTCTCATACGTTTACCAAACCCTTGAATGACCTCACAAGTCGTATAGGAGGTGGTCGACCAAAAGACTGTACGACCTTACAGGTCATAAATAGTTGAACTTGTACAAATTTGTTCTCACAAGTTTACCAAACCCTTGTACAACCTCATAGATCGCGAACGAGGTGGGCATTTCAAAGACTGTACGACCTCATAAGTTTCAAATAGATTAACTTGTATGAACTTATTATCATTGGTTCATGAACAAAGTGATCGACCTAAACACTCAACATGACCTCCTGAGTTATGAACAACAAGGCATCGAATATTATTTAAAGGGATAAAAGTTCTATCAGTTTCAAAAATCATCTAGAAATAAGATATGTGAAAGAAGATTGATAACCACATTTAAACAAAGAGATATGGACGCAACCAAGAAAGACAGTTCCATACATGTTGGGCCAAAAATACCAAACCATTACTCGATAAATACAAGATAACATAAGAAAAATATTTACAAAAGTTCCATCAAATATGGTCAGCGCAGGGCCAGCAGCTGGAGGTTTACCACCTTCCTCACCGACCAAGGTCACAGCTTTTTTATCGTATCCTTGCCATTGATTCACCGTCTCGACGATATCAGGATAACGGGTTGCCATCCTCTTCTTCAACTTCTCGTACCCATCTAGAGAATAACCAAGGAAATCTGTGTTCAACTAGGATGAGGACTTATAGGCCTCAACTTCTACTGCTTTAGCAGAAGCAAGGTCATCCCGAGAAACTTGTAACTCCACAACAAAGGCAGATGTTTCCCTTTCAAATTTCTCTCCCTCTGTAGCAAGAACTTCATTCAAACTCTAAATTTTTGCATCATCAGTGTTGGATTTTTCCATAAGAGTGGTACCACCCTGCTGAAGTCCTCAGTCCTCATCATTAACTGCTCGTTTCTCTCCTTTAGCTCAACAGATATCTTATTCTGCCCAACTTTCAATGTCTTATTTTCCTCGGCCAACTTATTATAGGCCACATGATTCACAAAGGAATTCTCTCATAGAATCGTGCATGCCATGTATGGCTAGAGGATAAATAGGGGAACATAATTAAGATACAACGATCAACATTAAGTTGTAATAAAAAGTTTAAGAAATATTTATAACACTGATAATCTTTGTAGCATTAAAGTCCATAGGGAATCTGGGTCAAAACATCTCAGGAACTCGAAATCCTTCACATGATCGCGATAACCAAGTAGATCAATTACATTCTTGGCATGGTAGAAGACAGAGTCCTAGTCGTCCTTCAGGTCTTCATAGGTGACCTTGTAGTCAGTATCACACTCAAACTCATAAACCTTGCCAGATCGAGAAGTGTGACCCAAACTAGAAGCGTCACCAAGCTCAGAAGTATGACCACGTTTCCTCAATAACTTACGCAGAGTTTGTTTATCTTCCACTTCATCTCAAGATCTTATCTCTAGCTAAAGGATTCATGGGAGTTTTATCCTTATCCTTGGAAACAAATTTAGCCTCCTGCTAGTGAGTAGCTTGTTTGTCTATCTTAAAAGTCGTAGATTTCTTGTCCCCAGTCTGCTTTTAGCTAGCACCAACTCTTTTTTCCCTAGCCACAACTAGGGCTTTGCGATCAATGGAATGAGGATCCATTCCCAATATCTCTTCAGATGGATGCTCCTCTACACCTAAAAAAATGACGAATAAAAGTATCAATATATAAAATTACAGCATTTATGGGGCACTGGTATAACTTGCCTTCTTTGATGTTTCTTACCCCAGATGTAGGTTGCTCACTCGTGTCAAGATGGGTCTCTTGTGACACATAACCTTCCAAGGGAACCTTAAACTCTAACGGGGAATGACCCACGGGGGGAGTATGGTACCGGATAGTTATTAATTTCTTAACAGAAAATAGATCCTCAAACTTCGACAGCTTTTTCTCGCAGTATGTTGTAACGAGGTCAACTAAAGATTTGGTAAGCCTGGGGACTCGTTCCACTGAAATAATCAAATAGGATAGTAATATCAGAATAATAAGACAACAAAAAAAGGCAGATATCAAATGGCAGGAAAAGTATTTACCTATATCATTGGGTTCATTCTATTCCCTAGGGACCCTATATGATTTATCTCCCTTATGGGACATCAATTCCTAATCTCCTTTAATGAACACATACTATCCCTTCCAGCTATGATTTCTAGTCTGGACTGCGGTAACCATCCTATATTGGGGCTTCCAGGTGGAAAATAATAGTACCCTGGGGCTTTGGCATTATCTTTTAAACTATGAACATATCTAAAGATGTCCCCTATCAAATCAAAGCCTATTCTAAGTTTTTCGAACATTATGGCCCCTAGTATAGTTCTATAGGCATTGAGGGATGTTGGGCCAAAGTGACACCATAAACCCTCAAAATGGAATGAATGGTAGGATGAAGAGGAATCCTCAACCCCACTTGGAGATCCCATAAGGGAATGCAAATCTCCTTAGCATCCTTAATAGAATCTCACCTCTCAGAGATGCCCGACAGTCTAGTTTGAATGGCTATGGGAAGGGAAAATTTCTCTCTCATCACATCAAGCTCCTCCTCTGTGATATTTCACTAATACCATCGAGCATCAATCTCAATGGGATTATAAGTATTAGAGGACCTAGTAGGGCCCTCTTCATCCTCTTTCGTAGCCTCATCGTGGGACCCATCAATGGGAGAAGAAGACGAATGGGGAGCAACACTTTTCGACCTAATATCCTTATCCCTATCAGTAGCGGCCTCCTTAAAAAGGTAATTAAGATTGATGGGGTCCATGGAGACAATATTCATACAATCACCCTCAATGGAAGGGGGTATGATAGGGATAGTAGAAAAAGTATCTAAAAAAGTGGAAAGAATGTAGGGAACCCTAGGATCAATAAAAGAGACACAACTAGAGGAATTCTTAGGTGTGTAACAAAGGTGACCAGGCTCTTTCTTCGGTCTAACCACCTGTAAAGGGCGTGGAAATCTCCTCACAGTAATACCAGGGCATTCCAACTCAAGTTCACAAATAAAGTTATAAATTCTTTAAATCTGTGGGGAAAACTCATAAGAACTCTTATTGCGATCCACCGAGCCTAGGCTAATCAACTCAATAGCCATCTAATGCCACTATCTCTAAATGATAGCAAGATACCAGCCAACAAATAGAAGAACGAAGAAACCCTAGCTAAAATAAGGAAGTCATACTTGTGAAAATTAATTTCTAGTGAGGTAAGCTATGAAAGAGAGGGAAGAAACCGCAAAAATACTTTTCACGACAAAAAGAATTGATCTCTCAAAGACGCCTAGAGTAACACTTGAATCACTCTTTCTCTCCCCTTAAATCTGTGCAAGTATCAAAATGATGATAAACGGGACGTGTGGCGTGAATATATACTTTTGAAAAAAGGGAGTGAAAAGACGCAGTAGACTAAACATCGGTAAATCTGTAGAAATGGAATGGCAGTATAGAGATCAGTATGCATGTCCTGTCACCATCATTATAAAGAAGACGCTTCAGCTATTGAACATGTTTCCTTGAAAGCTTTTAAAAAACTCTAAAGGCAATCTGCTCAGCCTAGGCTGACCCAAATTGAGCTGAGTACAAATACCTTGATACGAGCAGTGTCTAACACCTCATCTAATCACCCCGCATCAAATTGCAAAACTCATGCAAGAGGTCTTAGGGGATTTCTGCTATACCCATATGGTCCCAAAGATGAATAGAATCCAAGCACCAAGAGAATTAGTAATGTGTTCAGGTCCACTCCAAAATAAGGTTGGTTCAGTGATAATCTTCTAGTCCAATATACTGAACCGTTGTCTCATTCGTGTATATAAAGTTAGACATGCCAAAAACTCTTGTGGGTGACTACACATGGAGCATCTCTAATTAGTCATGTGGTAATACAAGAACCTGACTGTTGCAAATTAATCACCCATGCACTTATCCATAAAGTCAACCCATGATCAAAGGCACTTTAGTTTGTTATTTTGACAAGCATGTATCTTTAGGCGTAAATGCCCGACTTATAAGGTCAATCCACTTGCCCTCTTGTAATTCTCCATAAATCACCTATAAATAGGGCGCTAATCCACTTAATAAGAGGACTCTCCCTAGGATCCTCTCAATCATCGAGTTGTAATAGAAACCCTAATGGTAACTTTGGCAACAGTGTAATAAAGCCTAGCAACACCGTGGACGTAGGTTTCCTTGAGGGGCCGAACCACGTAAAACTCATTGTGTTTTCTCTGTCTCTCATCCCCATTCTCTATTATCATTGTTTCTCTCTTTATCGATTTATTTATCATTTGTTGTCTCTATTTCTAGATGGCAACAGTGTATGTGTGTAGTTAAGCTTGGTTTGGGATTTTTCCATCATTTCATTTATTTTTTCATACTCAACATAAATTCTATTTTCTTTTCATTTTATAAAGGACTTCAAATATTTCAAGAGAAAAATCGAAGAGAGAAACCGAGATTTTTTCTTCCTTTTTAAGAACTTAAAACCTTAAGAGGAAAAGAAAAATATAACAAATCCTTGTTCATATTTTTATTTCTTTATCTTTTTTCTCTTGATCAATATTTTATTGATTGATCAATAATAAACAGGAAGAAGAAAATTTGTGAGCCATCAAATGCTTTTGTTACCCATATTCTTTTTAAACTCAGGACCTTTATTCCTTAGGAAATTGTTGTAAAAGTGGGGTTCATTAAGAAATTCTTAGTCTATAAATAAGACAAAAATTGATTAGTTCAAGAGAAACATTGTTGATCGATTGGTCAAGACATCAAATATGTTGAGACTCTCATCAACATCATAGAAATATGTGGCTTAGTCGGAATTAGTGGAAAAAGAGTGAGGCATGAGTTAGAGCGTTGTGTGATCGTAAGATATTTATCCTCTCTATAGGTATTTAACAAGTTTTTAGTGCTATTATTGTATTAGATCTAGGTTGTTCCCTGTTATTGGTGTTTTCCCTTAACATCTAATAGTATGTGTTGCGTTTTTTTTGCATTATTTATAACTCAAATGTTTAATTAGGATTAAAATTTGGCTTGTTATTATATCATTAGTAAATCTATAGTGTGATTTTTGAATAAGCATCAATTAAATTCTATTATTTTTTTCAGTTTAGTGTATTCTTTGTTTTGATAAGTAAAACGCACTCTCAACTAGTATAATAGGTTAACCTCTTTTTATATTTCATTACATAGATTATGATCCCATTTTAGGTTAATATGAACAATAGTGTTATGTTAATTGGAATGGACATCTTTGAATATATATATATATACTAACCCGAACATATATGTCTCTTTGGATGATTTTGAGATAAATGAATATAGGTGTGTCAATCTCCCTTCTCAATTGAAGAGAGTGTTTTGAAGATTGACACTTTGTCTTCTTTCGGTTATACTTCCGACGACCTTTGTGTGGAAGAAGATTGTGACCTACAACTTGGTTTAGTGTTTAAAATTCTAGACATAAAAAATAATTATTGAAAGTTTCCCTAAAGCTAAAAATGGCCAAAAAAGACATCGTTTCTTTCAAAGAGGAAAGTCTTAACTTGAAAACTGTCGGAACTCAAAAGTCCACTTTAAGTCAAAATCTTTTTTTATGGACAAAAAGAGAGATTTATTTTAGAAAAGAGAATAAATTTTTATAAACCTAATTAGAATACTTTAAAAATTCTGATTATTATTTAAACGAAAAGATCACCACTATTCAGAACAATCTTCTCTCTACTAAAAGTGTAAGGACACAAGTCTCCGATTGAGTCTTAATGTAGTGTTAGCTCAATTACGGACAAAAACTTTTGACTCATAGGATAGAGTTCTTGACCATCCATCAAGCCTATGACATGTTAAAGTTGAAGACGTTGCGGCCTACTTATCAAGTGAACATCATTGTCGGTTTACATGTGCCTCGTTTCTCATCATCAACTTAGTTCCAATCTCTCCTAAGGTATGAATGCATAACATATATATATATATAGGAGCTTGGAACATATTTTCATGGGTGTAATTTTATTTTAAGAAAGTTATTTTAGAACTTTGAATAAAAAAATTTGGGGCTTAAAATGTAATTTACCCTATCTTACATTTCGTTCGAAAGTGTCGTTCGAACGAGAATTTTATTAGAACGAGTTTGCCAATGACTTTTCCCTTTTGTCCTCTGGAACTTCGTTAGAAGGTCATTCGAACGACACTTCGTTTGAACAAAAATCTCTTTCAAACGAGATTTCCGACGGGAAAATATTTTGGCAGTTTTCTCCATGTTCCCACTTCTTTTGTCCCAATAACTTTTGCCAGAATTAATGTGCAAGAACCAACTTTGAAAAACCAACTTTTTCATCTTCTACAATCTCTAGAGAGAGTTTTTTAAGAGCTTAATTCCTCTATGAAAAAGTTCATGTTTTGAGTGTTTGTTTTTCAAGAAAATCATTCTTAAACACTTTGGTTTACACCCATATTAGCTTAAGTTTAATCCAAGTTCCTATTGTTATATACTTGCTTGGAGAGTGTTGAGCACCGGGTTTTACTCTACCGAATTGAAGAGTTTGTTTGGGTTTACTTCTATATCCCATAAAGAAGAAGTTTGGTTTTGGCTTCGGCGTTCTCATACGGTGAACGGCACCGTGTGTGGTTGACGGGTTCCTAAAGCTTCATTAGTGGATTCCAAGGTTCCGGTGGATTCCGGGATTGTTGATTAAGCAGAGGTTCGTACAAGAAGAGGCGTCAGGGGCTTGAAGGGAGTTGATTCGAGTTGATTAAGTCATTTGTCTTGTACTTGTAAAATTTCATACTTAGTGGACTTAAGTCTAGGGCCGTCCGAGGTTTTTTTCCATTGTGGGTTTTTCCTCGTACATCGCAGCTTAGTGGTTGTGAATTTATTTTATCTTGCAAATCACTTAGAACTCATGCTTAATATTAAAAAGATAAAATATGGTTTAATTCATTTCTTTAGTTTAATTTGGTGCTAAAATAAGTTTGAGTGAAACTTAAGCAGATTTAATTCAAGTCAGTAATTTATATTTGATAAAATTTGGTTTGGCCTAATCTGGTAATATTGAAAATATTTTCTAGGCAAATTTTAGGACTTGTGTTAAATTAATTTTGGGCTAAAAGTAAATTTCTCATAGTTAAGTTCATGTGTTAGTTTTGTTTGTGAGAAAATCCTAATATTGGTTTGTGTGAATTTTGTGTGTGTGTGTTCACCATAATTCAATTATTTAGGTTTAATTTTTAATTTTGTTTTTAGAAATTAAAATTTATGTTTAATTTTTCGTCTTTTTAAGAAAAGAAAATCAAATAAGATTTGAAAAATTAAATTGTTGTGTTGAACCATCTTTATTCCGTATTTAAAAGAAAATTAAACTGTAAAATTTTAAAATTGGGGGTCTACGTGTCATAACAAGTGGTATCAGAGCATTGATTTAGAAAAACTCACGTTCTCAAAAAGTGTGAAGGTTGGTTTAAAATCAATCAGAGAAGTTTGGAGAAATTCTTTTATCTCACACCCAATCTTATGACGAAAGTCGTATTAAATACAAAAAATTTCAAAATTTATTCAATGAAAAATCCAAAATCACATTTTAAAACCTTCCCATGAGACTCATGCTCCGCTAAATTTTAAGGAATTTTTATCTAAGCTTAAATAAACACCAATGATACTAAGAATCCATGTAGTTCACGCATTGATGAGGTTACTTTGTTAAAAAGTGACTTGGCTACCCTTTTTGAAAAATCAAAAACTATTTTTTATGACATTGAAATTTTTTCCAAATTTGAAAATGGTGAACCTAGTTTAAATGAGTTGGATAAGGATGTAAAGGTAAATCTTGCAAAAATAGTTTTGGTAAAAAGGAAGAAACAAAATGTATTTTCATACACACGACTTTAGTTGCCTATAATGCATCACAATGGTATTTTGATAGTGGGTGTTGTAGTCACATGACTAGTGATAAGTCGTTTTACGAAATCTTTGAAGACAACACTAATATTGGATGCATACATGCCTAGAATTTTTATGAAAGGGTTAATATCATTGGTTTTACTAAGTTACACAATGTCATTTTGGTGGAAGTCTTAAAGGATAACTTGCATACAATATTCCAAATGTTTGACAATCATCATAATGTTCTTTTTACCACGAAACAATGCCAAGTTCTATATAATAAGGATAAATTCAAATTGAAGGGCACTAACACTTCAAAGAATTATTACATCATTAATACCCCTCCCAAGGTTCTTTGTAATAGTGTTAAGGAAAATGTTGCTGATTTTTATCAAAAGACATGTGAACTTTAGAGATCTTGGCAAACTTTCTAGGAATAAGCTTGTTCTTGACCTACCTCGTTTTGTGTTAGTTTCTTCATGCACATATGGCATTTTCCAAATATTCAAACAAATCCAAAATCCAAATAAGAATTGAAGGTAATGTCTACCTATTAATTTTTAGATCTCCTACATATAAACCTCATGGGTCCAATCTGTACGTAGAGCATAGGTGATAAGTGTTATGTTCATGTGATCATTAATGATTATTTTAGGTTAACTTTAGTAGGATTTTTTGTGGAGTAAGTATGATGATAAGGAATTATTTATTCCTATATGTAAACAACTACAAAATGAGAAGGCTTGCACAATAGTTCAAGTCTGGAGTGATAATGAATAAAGATTTAGGGGATTAGTATTCCAGACTGCTGTAGTGATGTTAATATACACCATGAAATTTTGTCCTTTACAACACCTTAAAAATGGGATTGTTGAAAGAAAGAACCGAACTATCTAAAATATGGATAGCTTAATGTTGATAGGCAAGGGTGTTCCTAATATTTTCTGGGGAGAAGTGATAAACATGACATGTCACACCATGAACCGTGTCTGTAGGAGGTATGGTAGAAACCAAATCTCCTATGAGATTTAGAAAGGAAATAAGAACACACTTAAGTACTTTAGAGTCTTTGAAAACGAATGTTATATACTCAAGGATCATGAGTACTTGACCAAGATTGACTCTCAGGAGATGTCATATTTTTTCTTGATTACTCCATAAATAGTTATGCCTACCACATGTGCAATTGGGCTTTCCAAAAGATGATGGAGTCAGTAAATGTTGTCATCGATAATAAGGACTCCTTTTCATTCAATGATGACGATTGTGAGAACACATCCTTCGTGTTTTATTATGTTGAAAAATAAAAGGAAAAGGGTATGCATGAGTGTTTAGAGTACCCACATCACCACATGTGGTTGTATTAGTGGATGAAAAACCTCCTTGAGTATGTAAGGATCAATATTTAACCTAAATCTTCGGTATCCCTAGTGTTAAAGTAAATACCCATTCTCAACTCCATAAAGAAATTAACGCTTTTTATACTTGTACACTAGAACCCAATAATGTGAAATAAGCCTTATTAGACAAATATTAGTTCAATGATATGCTAGATGAATTAGACCAATTCTCAAAACAAAATGTATGGAATCTGGTTCATTTGTTAGGATATGTTCACATCATTGGTACGAAATGTATCTTAAAAAATTAAATGTGATGAGTATGGTGTCGTTTTGAGAAATAGGGAGAGGCTAGTGGATCAAGGATACACCCAAGTAGAAGTTGTTGATTTTGTTGAGTCTTTCTCCCTGGTAAAAGTTTTATGTTTGCTCTTAACCATAACATGTGATTTTAACTTCAAGTTCTATCAAATGTATGTGAATACTTCATTTTTGGCACTCTCCAAAAAAAGGCTTTGAGGACTCTAAGTTCCATATACATATTTACCACCTAAAAAAGGATTTTTATGTCCTTGCCAAGCCCTTGGCACTTATTTTGAGATACTTACCTCACATTTAGTGAAAAAGGTTTCAGTTGAGGAAGTGTGGAAAATAATTTATATCTAAAGTATTCTGTGAAAGACATAGTGGCAACCCAAGTCTACTTTTACAACAATTATTTTGATTTACTAGTTAAAGCATTTCTCATAATTTTGGTTTTCTTGTGAAAAAAGAGTTTAAAATGAGCATGTTTGGGGAATTAAACTTTTTACTAGGTCCTCAAGTGCTTCAAATGGAGAGTGGAACCTTTATTTAACTATCTAAATATGAAAAAGACCTTGTGAAAAAATGATCCTAACTCTTTTAAGTATACCGCACTCCTATGAATGTGTTTGAAAAAATTAGAAAGGATGTCAATGGAAAGGATGTGGACAAAACATTATATCAAAGTATGATAAATAGTTTATTACATTTCACTTCTAGTCATCCCAATATATTCTTTAGTGTAGGAGTTTATTCTCTCTACTAATTGTGTCCCAAAGATTCTCATGTAGAAGTCATTAAGGGTATCTTTAAATATGTTGATGGGATAATGAGCTTTTGTATTTGGTACCCCTGTAGTGCCAATACTTCTTTGTCGACTTATTTCGATGCCAATTAAGAGGAAGATGTAGAGGGTAGGAAGATTATCTTCGATGGTTATTTCCACTTAGGAAGTTTTTTGGTTTTCGAAGATGAATATATTATAATGGGTAATTGTTGTACTCAGTTACTTTGGATCAAACAAATGTTGGAGGATTATAGTATCTATCAATTTTTCATGACCTTATATTGTGATTATAATAGTTTTGTTACTATATATAAAACTTTCGTTCAACATTAACTTGTGAAACACATTGACATTAAACATCATTTTATATGAGATCTTGTCGAAGATAAGGCGGTGTCATTAAATGAGCTTCTATTGGTTTATTTCCTAAGGAAACCTATTGACTAAAATAGATTTGAATATTTTAAATCATTATTAAATATTCACATTATTGATTAATTTCTTAGTATCGTGTCTAGGATCGGTGAGCTTCATTTTTTAATTACTATATATCCAATGACATGATTTTTTTATGAGTCTGACTTTACATCTTTCCATAAAAATATTTTTGATACAATCATTTATATGCCCCTTATATGATATAATCCTTTTGATATCTTGTATATCAATGGCCATCTTTTTTAATCATTTTTTCATTTGTTTGGCATATGATGCATGCTTCATTAGATGGATTCTATTTCTATTAAGTTTGATAAAATTTGAGAAAATTTGACTACGGAACTCATTATCATACATTTTTTCACTTTAGACCGACCTTGATTAAACTCCACTTCATATGGGAAGACAAAGATGTATATTCTTCTATAAAGCGTTCAAAGATTATTAAGATTTCGAAAGAGTAACTAAACTCCTAAAAATTTGTATGTGAGATCTTTTGGTTCTTGATTTGGAAAAAGTTATTTTTTTACGATATATCTAAAAAACATGAGAGAAGTAGTGGTTATGGCTACAACATTGTAATGAGTGATGTTACCTTTAAAATTTTGAAATAATATCACATATTTGTTTTTGAGTGATATCCTCCTCTTGAAAAATAATTTTAACTAAATGAAATGTCTCAAATATAAATATATATCCAAAAACTAAATTACACTAAGTATATGAGACCAAAAGGTTCTAACCAATAAATTTATTATTTGAGGGGGAATGTCGTGTTGAAAACTATCCGAAAGGATGTTAGAAAGTTCACTAGAGTTGATGCTTTGAGTTATTTGTTAATCATAACTGAACTTTAGATTAGACCTTTTTCTCAATGGTGTTCATTTTTTTCACAAAATAGATATGATATAATGTTCATGGTTGATAAATATCCTCATGTTATTATTCTTTTAGACAATCTTTCCTCGATTATGAACATTGTAATAAACTCACTCATAGTAAGCAGGATGAATTATTCTCATATTTTCCCTCATACAAAAAGGCATAGGCTTTTGAATATATAATTTCATATTCTTATGGTTATATTTCCTCTAAAACCATTTGTTTTTTTATTAAGGAATGGTTGTGAGGTAATATATATGTCTTTCCATTGTAGTAACATGCTCTAATTTGATCGTATTTACTATTGTTTACTTAATATTTTGTCCACCCCATTTTATGCTTTAATATTTATTCCTTGTTCTTTCCATTGTCTATTTCTTGATAAAAAAAGGGAAATTTTTTTAATAAGGGGGAGATTAGTAAGGGAATTTTCTTCTTTAGGGGGAATATTGATTAGGCATAAATTCTTGATATTTATCCCCATAATTTAGAGTCTTTTAACACTTTGTGTGGTGTAATTTGAGTTGATTTATCTCATATCATTGCTAATAATATTTTCTAACGACTACTCTAAGTTTCGTGTATTTTTCATCAATTTTTCACGTATTTAGTGCACGCAAAGAAAGAAAGAAACCGGAAGAAACAAAGAAGAGAAAAGAAGAAAAGTAAAAGGAAAAAAGTATTTTTACATTTGGAATTCAGATGAGAAGCCTAAAGAAAAGTTAAAGACCTCAACTCTTCTAACATATAGGAATAAATGACATCCAAATCCGAGAACCGGATCAAAAGTTATGAAGCTTCGAAGTTGAGAGAAAATCACAAGAAAAAAATATGTTATGAATAAACCAAACCGAACCGATGGAGAGAAAAAAAGAACTGGTCCGATGTTGGAAAATTTTCTGTATAAGCAGAACCAAATCGATGAAAAGTAAAAACGATTCGGTCCGTTGTTACCAGGACTTCTGTATAAAGCGAACCGAACTGATACCCCTGGCCCGGACTGGTTCGAGTGAAGAATTTTTGAATTATCTTTCTTCTAAATTAGAGTTGTGCATGGACCAAACTCTTGTAAAAATGCAGTGTTTTATTCCAACTTGTTACCTGGGATTAAGGAGTTCCTTTTTGCATAGTTTTAGAGAGAGAAAAAGGCTAAAAACCCTACGAACTTGAGTTTACAATATTATGGTTTGAAATTTAATATTTCTGCAATAGAGTTTGTTTCTTCTATTTTATCGTTTGAAGTTTATAATTTTTACATGATATATTTATTTCTAAAAATTTTTAGACTCTCTTGCTTATCTAGGTATAATTTCATAATGGTTTTGAATATATGCACAGTAGAAAACATAGCTTTAACTAATTGCACCGTGTTAGGCTAGACTTTTAAGGGTTGGGATGCACGAACCCAACCCGATGTGGTTTGCTTGACTAAAAAATTAATCCCCTGAATTAATTAAATGATTAAATCATGTTGTGTAGTAGTCGCAACCATCGTAGGTCTTTTTACCTCGTTTTCCCTAGGTAACCAGGATGTTTAAGAATGCGACGCGCGTGTCAGCTATTTCGACACTCCTTTATTCTTACTCTTGATTATGTATTATGCGGTCAATTACCCGCATATATGTAATTCTTGAGATTAATAAAGACTGGATTTAATCAATTATCTAATTCACGACTAGTTTTATATCCGATAAACATACTAGGGTCGGGGGAGTGTATTCCAACCTACCTTTCTCATTCGTATTTCATTAATCATAGCTCGTTTAATTCTGGATGCGTAGTTTATTTCAGTAGTTTAACTTAATTTTCACTTAGTTAGTAGATCAAATTCAAATCCGAACATCTTTTCATTCTTTTTCTGAGTTCTCTTAGGATTAGTCTTCTTCCCCATCGTCGTCATGAGAGATCGTCCTATTTCCTTAAGGATTCGACCTCGTCTTACCAAGTTTATTACTTACATGACCAATTTGCACTTGAATCATAATTAGTACGCACTAGAGACAAATTTTAAGTTGCGTCAAGTTTTTGGCGCCGTTGCCGGAGATTTAGGTAGACTGTTAGGTTAGGTCGGTTTAATCGAAAATTTGACTCCAAATCTTAAAAAAGCCAAAAAATCATAAACTAAAAAATCCAAAAAAAATTCAGAAAATTGGAAAACACACAAAATATAACATCTCTCATAGCCCTTTCATGTAAAATCCGCAACAAACCCCTCAATCTACTTCCACGCGCATTTATGAGAATCCAATAGTTGAGTATGATCCTGATAGCCCACACACTCCTAATGATCCTAAGTTCTGGCTTCCGGCTCCTACACCTCCAAATTCCATTACAAGTCACACTTCGAGGGCAAGGATTTAGAGTCATTTGGAAAGATAGACATGTCAGAATACACGAGTTATGGTATGGGTGAGGGAGATATACCATATCTTCCCATAAAAGAGCTCTTATATCATAAGCAAACTGTCACCCCAGGGTGGATTTTACTTCCGTATAATGAGGAACAGTTCCACTTTCGTAATGGGATGATATAAATTCTCCCCAAATTTCATGGGTTGGATTCGAAAAACCATACCGCCACATCCGTGAGTTCGAAGAGGCATGCGATACATTTAGCGATCAAGCTTGCACACAAGATGTCGTTCTCCTCAAACTTTTTCCTCTCTCCCTGAAGGATAAAGCAAATACATGGCTATGGTCTTTATCACCGAACTCAATTGGATCATGGAGAGAGATGTAATCCAAGTTTCTATTAATGTTCTTTCCGCAACATCGAACAAATTCCATCAAAGCTCAAATTCAAACATTCCGAAAATGAGACATTTGATCGATGTTATGAACGTTTCAACAATCTAGTTAGTACATGCCCACATCATGGTTTTAAGAAGTATCGTCTCATATCTTTCTTTCACCAAGGGCTAAGTATAGCATTTAAACAACTCGTTGAAACTATGTGCAAGAGACCATTTTGGGAATTAGATACGAACGATATTGAGGCCCATCTCAAGTATGTCGCCGAGACTACTTAAGCATGGGACTCATCCGATCCTAACACCTAAAATTGGGTTCGACAAACGCCCATTGCTCCTTCTACATCCGGACTCTATCAATTGGACAAATAAGTTGCAATGCAACTTTAAATAAACCAACTTGTTAAATAATTGAAAGACATAGTCGAATTTTAGGCAAGAGAAACACCTGGATCCATTCAATTAAAGGAAAAGGTGAGTGCCATTTGTGCGGCGGGTCATTCAATAAAGGAATGTATGAAGATACCGGCCTACAAAGTTATGTTTCAAGAGCAAGTAAGAGCGATAGGAAATTTTAAGGATAATTTCAATGGTCCGCATGGGAATTCATAAAACCCTTCGTTTATGAACTATCCTGGTTTTAGCTACAGGCAACAACATGCTGTGTTGAATCCTAATTCACACGTTTCCCCTCCTATACAACTCCCTCCACATTTTCAACAAGCTCCACATGTGAAAACACCACCCTCACACCGTATATCAACCCACCATAGAGAAATATCGAGGATACTATGCACCAATTCATCCAGTCCCAAAATGCAACCAATGCTAAGTATAACTGCATGTTCACCAAAATAAATGTGAATATCTTTAAGTTTAAAGCATCCATGAGTATCCAAGAGAAGGTAAGTTTTCATCCCAAGGCCAAAGACCACTCCAAGGTGAATCTAGTGTTAGCGCTACATCCCACGACCGTTCGGAGCAATGTAGTGGAATTACCACTCTACGTAGTGGGAGAGTTGTTGATTTATCACCTCCCCCCACAAGACACACCTAAAGACAAGGAGGTTTCGCCTAGCACGAAAGAGGCCGAGGATGACCCCTTAAATGAGAGTGACGATGAAGAAAACACTAGTGTGGCCAAAGTCATAGTGAAACCACACACTGTGGCCCCGTTCCGTCACAGTTAGTTCTATCTCAAAAAGGGACCTCTTGTGAAGATGTGCTAGATGTCTTCAAGAAAGTAAAGTTGAATTTACCTTTCCTCAATGCCATAAAGCAAATTACCGCCTATGCTAAAGTCCTTAAGGACTTATTTACGGTGAAAAGAAGGTTAAAGGTAAAGAAAAATGTGTTCAAGTGACCTTACACCAAAATTTAAAGATCCGGGTGAATCCACCATTTCGTGCATCATGGGGAGGAATCGAATCGAGAGAGCGCTAATAAATTTAGGGGAGAGTATTAATATTATCCCATACTCCATCTATAAGCAATTATACTTGGGGGACCTTAAGCCCACAACAATGACTCTCCAGCACACAAATCGTTTAGTGAAGATACCTCAGGGGGTTGTTGAGGACATAATTATCCAAGTTGGCACTTTTTACTTCCCGGTATATTTTATCATCTGGGATGGGGAGCCCTCCTATATACTGAGAAATCATGTTCCCGTCATTCTTGACCGCCCATTCATAGCTACGGCTAACGCATTAATCAACGCTCAAAATGGACGAATGCAACTCACATTCAGGAATACGATCCTCGAAGCAAATATCTTCAACGTCATCAAACCCAAGGATGCTGAGAGCTAATTACGAGAGACGGATCTCATGGAAGATATAGTACACAAGACTAAGAGAAATTACACGAGATATCTAGTAGGGTTATGCCATGTTAAAGCGAGTGAGAACGATAATTTAGATATTGAGATAGATGTCGAGAAAGAGGAGTGTGTAGTGACGAATGTGGAGAACGGGAGAGATCATGTTGTTAAGCGCGAGAGAGAGGAGTTGGAGATTGAGCTAGTGAGAGAGAACCCCGAAAGTAAGCATGAGAGACAGGTAGGAGACATGAACCTAGAAAATTTTTTAGAGAAAAATTGGACCGGTGGATAAGAGCCTCACTATTGACGTCCAATCTCAATCGAAATCATGTAGTCACTTTGAAGAGAGTGAATGGAAAGATAGAATACATGAGATCCTTTTTTGTGACCATCCACCCTTACCACTTGAGTCCTAGGATGCGATAAAGGAGAGGACTAATGTCTCATCTGACTTAGATCTTAACCCATGCATTCCCTAAGTAAATAGAGATATAGGGTTACCATGTCCCTCAAATTTCAATTGAGATGTCCCCTCCAAGACGAAATGAGTAAGTTGCAATTCGATAAAGAACCTCGAGAATCCCATTCATGATAGATATTATGATCCTCGAGGTTAATCCTTTACCTTTGGGAAGGGTCCCAATTTGTTCTAATTGTTGTCTTACGACGTTAGAATGGGAGAGATAAGGAAAGCATCGGAACCCGTATGTGGGGTCGGATGAGTTTTTAAAATGAATTAAGATGTCGTCGCACCCCAACATGTATGGGTTGATTCCTGTATATATTAGTAGTGTGTAGGTTAGGATCGTTAGGAGTCTGTAAGTGCAAGTCGTGAGAGGATAGGCCCTCAAGCACACAGTCGAGAGAACATAGAGAGCTTAAGGGAAGTTGTTGGGCAGTCCGAGCTAATTTTGCATAGGAATAGTTGAGGAAGAGTTCGAAAAATTCAGAGAGAACGAGTATACACTTATAAGATAAGAGGAGGTCTTTACAGTGAACCATATTAGTGCTCCCCTGAAAAATTAAATAGGTTCGGTAATAAAAAAAATGAATAAATAAAAAAGGAACTGGACTAGTCCGCCCGTGGAACCCAAACCGGTTCGCTTTTTGCAGAATTCTTCTATTTCCCTAGGTACACCCCCCTTTCCCCCATTCCCCTACTCTCCCTCCAAGTCCTAATTTCATCAATTACTCATCCCTTTTCCCTCCATTCTTCCCCTTTTTTTCCTCCACTTTGTTTCCCTCCAAATCTCTCTGCCCCCCCTCGCCCTCCACACACCACTTATAAATACACACCTTCTTCCACCCATTTCTCCACACACCATCCATCCCTCTCATATTCTCTCTCTCTCTCTCTCTCTCTCTCTCTCTCTCTCTCTCTCTCTCTCTCTCTCATATTTCCCACATAACCACTTTATTTCCAAATGGCAAATAGGGTTCTACCTGTAAAATACACCTTCGTTGAAATCCTTCCCAATGGCAACGAGAATTTCATTCGCGTCTAGAATGCCTATGGTGTGAGAGATTTTTCAACCCTTCCTTCAAATTACACATCGAGCACAATGTCAAATGGAAAGAGTTACCTCCCTCCATCACAAAACTTTTCCTTCCAAGGGAGTGATGTTAATTTTTCAACGAGCCACATGGAGTGGTGTGGGAGGACAAAGTGCATTATTTTTATGGCTCTCTCATCCACACGGGCGATTTTGAAGTCAAACTTATGACGATGCGACTCGAGTCCCCTTATCATTGGAAATTATGTCGAAGGTAAGGGGGTTCCGAGCCCTGACCAGTACGGGTACCCCACTAATGCCCCCATAATTCTGAATAGTACGTGCATCACCCACCTTGCACCCAGAGAAGATTGGGGTCGTGAGAATTTTCCAGTGGGCAATCTTAACAACAAAGCCCCAATCACTTTCCAAATAGTATGATCCAACATCCTACAAACTTCAAATGATTCGGTGATGCGGCCTCGCCAAGCCACCCTTATATACCACATGTTTGATCCCATTACCACTATATATCTTGCCCGAACCTTCTACACCGATACTCATTACGCGTACTTGGATCAAAAGGGTAAGGCCCCTCTACCATATCCCCACCTCATCACCTCAATTCGGTATTACCCCCCCCCCCCCCCCTCCGAGTGGTTCCCCTTCTTCCCAAGCCAATTGGGCAGGAATCTCACACAAGGAATGAAAAAAAAAGGAGGTGCTGCGAGCCGCGAAGGTGGAGGTTAATGATGAGTATGATAATGACGAAGAGGAGGAGGATGAGGAGGCTGCGGATGTCGAGATCAAAGAGGGTGGAGAAGAGGAGTATGGCAAAGAGGCTGAATCGGATTACGAGACGGCAAGAGCGGACATCACTTGTTGCATTGAGAACATGGAAATGAGTTTCAATGACTTTTTAAGGGACTATAGGGAGGACCAAGAGGCATACCAATGTGACATTATCTTGATGGTCGGCCTTCAAGTGGAAATGTACATGATCCAAGTAAGTGATGGGGTATCACTCCCCACTTACTTCAATGGCCCCTATGATCCCAACACACCCGACCCCTCTCAACCACCCCCATAGTAGGACATGTTTTCTTAATGTTATGCTGTCTTGGGTTTCTTTATGTAGTTCGTTGTTTGTTTTGGAATTTTATTGATTTGTCACAACGAGCTATGTATCTCTCTTTCAAGTTCTTGTACTCCTTGTTTAGTAATACAAATTTTGTTTTTTGCATTTTGCTCTTGTTTATATTTACGCACTCTCTTTTATTTTACATTTTAGTCATTTTTCGTAGGGACTTTGCAAAAGTCTAAGTTAGGGAGGGTAGGCATGCGCTTTAAAAAGTTCACAAAGTCCAAAATGCCAAAATTTTCACAAAAAAATTATAAAATTTCAAAATTTTCAAAAAAAATTGAAAATTTTCGAAAAGAGCAAAAATATTTTTCTTCAAAATAAATAAAAACTAGAATTTAAATTTTTCAAAAATATCACTAAAATTTTGTTTAAAGTCTCAAATTGTAAAAATTCAAATGCACAAAGCCGAAATTGACCAAAGATGAAAATTGGAAGAAAATTGACGACTTTAGGACTAAGTGTGGAGATTTATTAACCCAGTGAGATTTTGAGCATATCACTTTTTGAAAGTTTTTAAATCAATCCGAGTTAATGATTAACTCATAGTTCAATTCAACATTTTAAAAATTTCGTTGAAGATCTCACTCCTTTGTCTTGATCGATTATGGAAAATGTGTGTGATGTTGCCTTGAAAGCGTGCTAAAATATCTCAAGATGCAAATGGTAATGTAATTAGCAAATTGGACAATGAAGTAGGCCATTATTTGTTACCCAAAATTATTAGCCATAAAAATTTGTGAATTTTTTTCCTTTGCAACCCAATTTGAGCCTAATAATTTTTTTCCTTTTCGTTTGTAAACCGAAAAACCAAATAGCCCGAAATTGTGAAAATTGAAAAAAATTAGAAAATAAAGTCCAAATGGTGCAATAAAAAGAGGCAAGAAGGGAAAAAAAGAAAATGCTCAATAAAAATAGCAGAAAAGAAAAATGTGAAAAACAAAAAAGAAAAAAATAAAGAAAAAGAAGAGAAAAATGAGCAAAAGCCCAAAAAAGAACTAACGGATATCATAAGGACATTTTCCAATTCCGACATTCCCAACCAATTGCAATTTTAGCCAATATACCTTATCACCCGATGAAGTCCTAACCGAGTTTGGATTGCGTAATTAACTACCGCATCGAGAACTAAAACACGAAAAGATAATAAGAGGAATAAATTGGTGTGAATAAGAGGCGATGTTCCTCATTTTCTAATAATTGTATTCCGATGAAGAGATATTTTCACCATAAAATTCCGTCTTTTAAATTGTGTGCATGAATTTGTGTTCCATTATATTTACTCATTTATACCACACATACGGAGAGAACTAGCCACATTCCGAGTGATTCGTTTGTGAGTGTATCCGTGAGAATTTGAATCAAAACCAATTTTCGGAAGGTAACGTAATGATCAATCGGTGGAAGTTAGCGGTTTAATTTTTGGCTTCGCACACACACACCACAAATTGAGACTTGTGAAGATAAATTTATAGTGACTATTTTTAGTAAGGTTTAATTTGTACATTTTTAAATTATTTTGATTTTTCTTTGAGTCAAAAGGGAATTTTGTGGGTATATTCACTGTAAACCCTCACGAGACACAACTCGTCCTACTAGGGTAACCTAGGGGTTTAAAGGCTTATTGCATACACTAAATATAATCGCTTGCCCGGGAAAGAGGTATTCTATCCTAATAAAATGCTTGATAAGAGTTTGACCTTGTTTTTATTCTTTTACATTGCTTGGGACGATCAAAGTTCTAAGTTGGGGGGGGGGGGGTGATTAGGCATAAATTCTTCATATTTATCCTCATAATTTAGATCCTTTTAACACTCTGTGCTCTGTAATTCAAGTTGATTTTATCTCATGTCATTGCTACTGACATTTTCTAACAATTACTTCGAGTTTTTTCATCGATTTTGCAGGTATTTAGTGCACGCAAAGAAAGAAAGATACCGGAAGAAAGAAAGAAAAGAAAAGAAGAAAAGTCAAAGGGAAAAGGAGTAATTTTACATCTAGAATTCAGACAATAAGCCTAAGAAAAGTTGAAGAATTCAAGTCTACAAGTACATAGGAAGAAACGGCATCCAAGTCCGACTCCCAGATCAAAAGTTACGAAGCTTTGAAGTTGAGAGAAAATCATAAGAAAAAAATATGTCCTGAATAAACCAAAACAAACAGATGGACAGAAAAAAAATGGTCTATTGCTAGTAAATGTTCTATATAAGTAGAACCGAACTGATGAAAAGTAAAAACAAACTGGTCCAGTGCTGCCTGGACTTCTGTATAAAGTGAACCAAACCGATGCCCCTGGCCCAGCCCGGTTCGACTGAAGAATTTTCAAATCAGCTTTCTTCTAAATTAGAGTTGTGCATGGACCAAACTCTTATAAAAACCTAGTTTTTTTATTCCAACTTGTTACCATACATTAATGAGTTCCTTTTTGCATAGTTTTAGAGAGAAAAAAAGGCTAAACACCCCCTGGAACTCATGTTTACAATTTTATGGTTTGCAATTCAAGATTTTTGCAACAATGTTTGTTTCTTCTCTTTTATTGTTTGAAGTTTATAATTCGTGCATGATATATTTATTTCCAGAAGTTCTTAGACTCTCTTTCTTACCTAGGTATAATTTCATAATGGTTTTGAAAATATGCACAGTAGAAAACATAGCTTTAATTAATTACACCATGTTAGGCTAGACTTGTAAGGGTTGGGATGCATGAACCCAACACGATATGGTTTGCTTGACTATAAAATTAGTCCCCTAAATTAATTAAATGGTTGCATCATGTTGTTTAGTAGTCACAATTATCGTAGGTCTTTTTACCTCGTTTGCCCTAGGTAACCAGGGTGTTTAATAGTACAAAGCGCGTGTCAGATATTTTGACGCTGTTTTATTATTACTCTTGATTATGTATGACGCGGGCTAGTACCCTTATATATGTAATGCTTGAGATTAATAAAGATTGGATTTAATCAATTATCTAATTCACGATTAGTTTTATATCCGGTAAACATACTATGGTTCGGGGGAGTGTATTCCAACCTATCTTTCTCATTCATATTTCATTAGTCACAGCTAGTTTAATTCTGCATGCGCAGTTTAATTCATTAGTTTAGGTTAAATTTCACTTAGTTAGTAGATCAAATTCAAATCCCAGCATCTTTTCGTTCTTTTTTTGAGTCATCTTAGGATTAGTCTTCTTCTCTATCGTCGTCATGAGAGATCGTCCTATTGAGTCATCTCAGGTTTATTACTTATGCGATCGGTTTGCACTTGAATCATAATCAACACGCACTAGAGACTAAGTCGTGTTAAATATTGATGAACATATGCTAGTTAGAATTAAATATACAACCTTACATTATTTTATATATCTTTTGTTGTTTATACTAACTTTCATCACAATGTTTTTATTTACACATTGGTATGCTAATGAGTATGGTAGTGGGATAGGAAAACATGATGTAAGATATACATAAGTGTGGTCACTTATAGACATCACCCTAAAGAAAGTGACTATCATAGACATCCTTCAAAAGAGACCATTATATCCAACCAATTTCACATTGGTAGTCTCATTTGCAACTGTCTCTTCCAACGAAGGGTTCATTTTAGTGACACCCCAGGCAACATACTAGAATATAGTATCATATCATGGAAGAGACCAATCACATCTCTACCTACATTAGTGTCGGCCTTAGATGACACTAGTGCGCCAATTCAGTAATCCAAGTCTGAGATGGGTGCATTGGCCATAAATGACCACCCTCTCTCATCTCATCCTTTAATATTGTAGAATGCTTTTGTTGTCTCAGCTCGACCCATACCCCTAATTTAAACACATTTTATGAGCATAGAAAGCATGAAAAGGGAATTCTAGGCATACTATATAAGACCATTATTGAAGATCAACAACCCATGTGAGGGAATATTCTTCATGATGATATTTACTCTACAAACTTATAGCTGGCACTCTATATTTATTGATAACCTCAGTTGGGCTTGGAACTCATGCTCCCAAGCCTATATAAGGCATTGTTTGTCTTATTCACGAGGATAGACTTTTTGTAAACCTACAGTTACTTTATTAAACTGGTTTTATATATATATATATATATATATATATATATATATAGAGAGAGAGAGAGAGAGAGCGAGAGAGAGAGAGCTTGTGTATGATATATGGCCTTTTGAGCCGTTTTTTATTAAAAAAAACATCCCACTTTTCATAGTGGATGAAGTTAAACGGTTGAACCACTTATATCTTTATGTCCATCTCTATTTCTCTCATCTCTTTCACTAAACTGATCTCTATTTACTGTCTTACTGTATTTGTGCAAGACCCAAACTCAGGATGAATCCACTGTATGATACTAAAATTATCATTGAAAATTGGGAAGTTGAAGAGTGTCTTATGTCTGTCAAATGCTTGAATTTATTATCTTTACTTATATGTCATTGAACAGGCTTATCATAGATGATAAGTTTCTTTATTTTCTTTTAACCTTCTGTTGTGTGTTTTATCACGGAATAGACAAAGACAGAGTTTATAAGAGTATAATATACTAATGTTCCCTCACTTATTGGATTGTCTTTTTCCAAGTTCCAAAACATATGTATGAGCTATTCCTTAAGTTCCTTATTCTATTGGAAAATTTATTCCAAGTTCAAGTTCTTTAAGACCTTCTTTTTTCATCCTCATAACCATTTGATCTCATTTTAGGATCAATGTAAATTTACCTAGAGGACTTAGAGTTTTAAAATAGTGAAGCAAAAACAATTGATGCAAAAAATTCAAAACCGTTTAGGTGTTTTTCCTTATAAAATATCTTAGTATTTCCTCCATAAGAATATATATTTAAAAAATAAATTTTGTGTAAAACATTCTCAGGAGAAGTCGCGATGGCAAATCCTACAATACTTGGTGAAACAACTCAGATGTTATGCGTGACTTCTTTCGTAAATAGATCACGATCTTGAGAAATATATTCTCATATGTAAACTACCTATCTCTAGTCGTGACATATCATTTGATCTAGAGAAAAATATCTATTACCATCCTTTACTTTGTGTCACTGATGCTTTGCGTCCGCAAAGACTTTGGTCACACTAAGGAAGTTCTAGTGATGACCATATTAAAAGATTTACCTTTTGCAAATCCAAAGATCTTTTAAGATATTTTTATCTGAAATAACCTTTTTTGATGATGGGTCTCAATAGCATACACTCTTACATCTTAAGTATGGTGTATGTGTGTGGTTAAGCTTGGTTTGGGGTTCTGTCATCATTTATTTTATTCTCTCAACTTCTACATAAACCCCATTTTACTCTTCATTTTATAAAGGACTTAAAATATTTTAAGAGAGAATATATCCAAAATGGAATCTAAGTTTTCTATTATTTATTTTTAATGAATCAAAAACATTAGAGAAAAACAAACTAGGTTAAATTTGTGTTCATATATTTCCTTCTCTCTCTCCTTTGAACGTGATCAATCTTTCATTGATTGATTAATTACAAAGAGGGACAAGAAAAAATGTGAGTCATTAAATATTTGTTTTAACTTTAGTATTTTAAAACTTTGGTCCTTTAATCTGTAGGAGAATATTGTGATAATGTGCTTTATCAAAATATTATTCATATTTATATTTTTAAACTCAGGATCTCTATTCCTAAGAAGTTGTAATATATTTTAGTTATATCAGTTATTTCTTCTTCAGTCTCATATTGTATACATATGGATATTAAGGATTTTATTTGAGAGTTCAAGTGATCTAATGGACAAATTTGTATAATTAATTGCCACATACACCATTCAATTTTTAACAAATTTTTATCTTCAATTAATTATGGTGTGCAGACAAGATGAATTCAATTTTCAATATATAAGCCAATCATGCAAATAACACACGATATGGAAAAAGGATCCCTAAAGAGGGGAAAACCTTTTATTTTAGCACTATTAATTGTTTTGAACAATAATTGATATACAGAGACTTAGATACACTAAGTGAGATGCGCAGAGTCTTCAAAATATCAATAGATACGACTCATCTCCATAGCCTTCAATAGGTAACGGTCTACCCTTAGTATTCACGAATCAACCTCGCCTTCTTCTTCACTAGTGAAACCTTATTTCACAAAATCAGGAGTAGAGAAAAGTCGTTACAAAGGTAATTCAATAATAATCCTTCTTATGATGTGTAAAGTGATCTTCAATAATTCCAAGGGGTTTGGAATATATTTGGAGGTATTTGATCGTAAAAGGAGAACTTACAAAGGTGTTTATGTTTGTAAAAAGAGCTCTTCAATGATGTAATCTCATTTATCCTTTTTATTAGAAGATTGGATAAAAAGGATAAACACAAAAGATTTAGGATATATATCATTTAAAAAGAAAATCTCTATTCGTCGTTCGAACGAAAAGACAAGTCATTCGAATGACTTGTGAAATCTCGTGAGAACGAGTTTGAACTAGGCCTTCGAAGGATATTCTAGAGAACAAAGGAAAAAGGGGTCGATTGAAGTTTGAGCCATCTCATTCAAATGAAGGGCAATCTCATTCGAAAGACACTTGTTCTTGTTCGAACCAGGAGTAAAAAATCTGGCAAATTTTCTATAAAAAATTCAAATGCCTTTTAAGTGAAATAAGCTTTTAAAAATGTTTTAAAACCCCAAAAATCATTAAACATCTTTTTACCAATCACGATCGCAACTTCTTCCATGAATGTTGAGACGAACAATTCCACCAATCTTTAAAAGTCTTCTACATTATCGTCGAGTCTTGAGAAGTCATGAAGGTCACATGTTTGTGTAATGGGATACTCCAAACTAAAAAAAATAAAAATACGAGAAATTATAAAACCTTCTCTTACATTATTTATTTGCATATTCATACGATTTGCGTTTATCCATATCCTAATTCACTATTATGTTATTCCACATGATTAGAATGTTATTAATTGTTTGACTTTCATCAATTAGGTATTTAGGACTGATAACTCTGAATATGAAATTGATGGGGTGTCATAGTAAATATACACATTAATTAAAACCATAAATATAGGATTACAAAAGAAAATAAGGTAACTAAAATGACCATTGTATAATATCAAAGTAATTTAACAAAGGAGATTCAAGTTTATGAAAAATTAAAATTTTGCAACAATAAATGTCATATAGTACAAACTTGTGAATGCTATAATTATAGGTTTCTAGTATAAGGTTTTAATTATAATACTAGAAGAAATGCATAAATACTTTTCATTATTTATTTAAGTATGCTACCAATTTATTCGCATACCTATATAAATAAGAGATTTTTTGTCGACAAGTGCTTCCATATGAGTAGGCGACAATATCCATTTGCATGCTCAATGGACAGTAGGTGACGGCGGGTCTATATCTTTTTGGATTGATAATTGGTTGGGCTCTCTTCTATATATTTTTCTCAGGATTGATCCAAATAATGATGATAGAAATATCCTAGTTGGGGATGTTATTAATAACAATATTTGGAGTCTTACTCCCTCTTTTAAACACTCATTTCCTAAGATGGGTGATTAAATTAAGAACATTCATCTTCCCCATTCCCCTGTTCAAGATAATCTAATTTGGCTTAAAAACCCCATAGGCCATTTATTCCTCAAGGATTCTATTTCCTATATCTCCCATTCTCACCCAAAAGTTTCATGGGCCACTATTCTTTGGCACTGTTTTGTTCCTCCCAGAATATCAATTTTGATGTGGAGAGCTCTTCATGATAGAATCATCACTATTGACAGTCTTAAAAAAAGAGGCATCATCTTAGCTTCTAAATGTCTAGTTTGCAATATTTCATGTGATAATGATATTCATATTTTTCTCCCTTATAAGTTTTCTCTACAGATTTGGAACTGGATCTTCTCCACATTTCATAGATAATTTCCTTCTATCAATACTTTGTTACAGCTGTGGGGAGGCTCTCACAGACTCAAAATGAGTAGGCAGTTGTGGAATCTCTGGATTTCTTCCATTTTAGAGACTATTGATCTTCTGTTGTGGAATAGAAATATATATTTGCATGAAGGAAAAAAACTCTCCCTTGATTCTTTCCTCATTAATTAAAAATCCTAGATATAAAATATTTCTTCTATGGCTAGTGGAAACATGCGTAATACCATTTATGATATTTTGGTCCATAGAAATATCAAGGTCAAAGGTATTCCCAGATCTCCCAAAGCTTACATTCGAGTGCATTGGTCTCCTCCTCACTTTGAATGAACCAGTTTTAATACATATGGTTTAGTTAAAGGTTTTCCTAGAGTATCTACCTCTATGGCATTTTTTGAAATTTCAAAGGATTTGTGAAAGGAGATTTTAAGACTAAAATTAGTACTCACACTGCATTCTATGCTAAGCTTCTAGCTGTTATCATCGGTGTTGATTTGGCTTTGAGAGTACGCAATGATTTAATGGCGTTAAATTAATAAATTCAGATGACACCTCACACTAACTTTTAATTCTTATAGTCGTAGAACATGCAACTATGTTATTAAAAAAGTAAATCAATAAAGCATGTAATCAAAATGAAGTTTCAGGAAAAAAAAACTTTTGGGTAAAACCTTTTATTCACTTTATAAAATTCACAAATAACAACTTACAAATTCTATAAATGAATCTACAATAATCCTCTCAACAATCATGAAATTACAACATTCCTTCACTAATGATCCTCATAAGAATCACAATAATCATAGTCCTCCTTCATCCCAACTTTCATCTTCAGTAGTGATCCCCTCGAATTTCAAAAGTCAGCCATGGAGATTCCTTCTCCACAAATCTTTTGTATGCAAGGATACAAACTATATTTTGAGGATGTATCTTTGAATCAAAAAGGTTTTCTAAACTCAAAAAAGTTGAAAACTTTTGCTAAAAGTATGAAAAAAAAGTTCTTGCAAAAGTCTTAATGAAAAAAACACGAAACATGCATTTATAACATTTACAAATTTTGAGGTGATGGCTCATTCGAACCAATTAACCATGTCGTTTGAACGAAATTCAAATGACCTTCAGACGCCCTAAAATAGTACACCCTTGTTCGATGTTCGATCTAAGTAAACTTGAAATGAGACTTCGAACGAAAATGAAAACTTGTTAGAATGAGAATCCCATTTCATTTGAACAGGATATGCGAACTTTGAAATTTTATTAAATAAAGAAAAAATGCCTAGAGTTTTAAATTAAAAATATTGTTTCAAACTTAATAAAAATAAACATGCCAAAATAAATTCAAGGAAAAAATTTGAACACTAAATAGTATTATACATTCGTAGTGTGGAGTAGGGGTGCACAACGAAACCGAAAATCCGATAAACCGAACCAAACCGACTGCATTGGTTCGGTTTGGATCGGTTTTTTTGCCCAATGGTTCGGTTCCGGTTTGAAATAAAAAATCGATACATCGGTTCGGTTCTCGGTTCCAGGGTAAAAAAACCCAATCCGATCCGAAAACCGATCCGATCCGAACCAATCCGGAACCGAACCGATTTATAATTACATATATATATTTATTTAATATATTTAACACTTGTAATTTATATTTTTGTGATTATTTGAGTTTCTAACTTAAGTTATTGAGGTCAAAATTAATTTTGACCTTAAAAAAATTAGTTATGAAACACATTAATCTTTAAAAAAATTAGTTATGAAATATGATTTTGGAACCGAAAACCGATCCGATCCGATCCGGGAACCGTCGGTTCGGTTTGGTTCGGTTCTGTATTAAAGTCGGTTCGGTTCCGGTTCTAAAAATTTGGAACCGACCCAGGTCGGTTCGGTTCTCGGATTAGTACCAAAACCGATCCAAACCGAACCGTGTGCACCCCTAGTGTGGAGATGCTTGAAAGTTGGAGATGTTGGAGATTTGGTCTTCTTGACAGCTCGAGTCGAATGGTTGTGGGATATGATAAAAAAAATACGTTAGCCTAAGTTACGAGAAAATGATTGAAATTATGCTCTTACAAATCTCACCATTTTGGCTATTCCAGTACAAACATAAAACCCAAATCCTAATTACATTGATATATCCAAAGACAAATATAATATCCTAATACCCACCCAAACCCTAAAATGGAAAGGTATAAGATAAAGATCTCTTAAAAATAAAGTCATCAAATCTCCACTTCTTCTTTATCCTTCTCTTAAGCACTTTGACTTCATTGAGTATAATTCAAATATGATCTTCAAAAAGTATATACATACATAAAACAAAGAAAATACGTCGTGATGCATCGAGTTTGACATATCAAAAAAAGATGAAATCTCCCCCATAAATCAAACTCAAACTCCCACTTGTGGAAATGGAGTAAAAAGTGATTTAGAAACAAATGAGTAAAATGGTGATTTTACATAAAGTGGAACATTTTTATGAAATAAAAATGTTGGAAAGGTATTACACATAGTGGTCCTAAATAAATATGATTTTTGAATAAAATCAAGGTTAAAGTGTAAAGGACATGATATGGTAAAATTTCAAAGTGTGACACAAGTTGGGGTGTAACCCCGAGTTTTAGCTTCGGCTGGGTAAAAAGGAAAAGTGGAGTAATGTGGACATTTGTAAAATGTTAAAACACATTAAAAAAAACTCGAATGACACCAGGATAAGCAAGAAGGTCCCGAAGCCCTAGGGTGAAAGCCCAAAACCATTGTTCAGAGCATATGGTGCGCATAGCCGGCGGTATGGAGCCCGTTAAAGTATACGGTATTGGAAGATTATGAGAAATGATAAAGAAATAAGGAACATGTCAAGAAATTGGTTACGTGATGAAATATGTTAATATAACCTAACTTGAATGAATTAGTAAGTATTCTGGTAAAGGTTAAAATGGGCAAGTAAATGATTTTAATCAAGGTATGATCTAGAAAATGATTTTCGTTGGATGAAAAATGAAATTTTTGGACTCTGATTTTAATTTACCCCGTTGTTGATTGGTGCGGTGATATTGAGAAATGCGTATCTACTGAAGGTATAGTGTTCTTTCGAGTGGGAGGTGTGGCATCCTAGTCTAGTCAATGCGTGTTGATTATTGCACTCTAAACCATGGGAATCGAGTGCTTCATGCATTATTCTTGAAAAATGGCCAACATTAATACGCCCTACTATAGTCACTTTTTGCTTTTTTGGTATATCTATTGCTATAGTGGATAAAAAGAAAGAAGAATTGTAATATTATGCATCAAGCATCAAGGCTATATAAGATAAGGTATACTTCTATGCTTAACTATGAACAAGTATACTATGCTATAGTAGAATCTTATGTTAATGTCCATAAAGTAAGAAAAAGAGTAAAGTAAGTGGGTAAATGGGTGATTAAACAACCTAAGTGGTTAAACTTATAATTAACACGAGAATGTATTGCAAAAGGTTCTCAAAGATTAAATAAGTATTTCCTAACACAATGTTCACGTGTGTTAAAAAGGTGAGTTTCAAAAATAATAATAAAGGGTTTTTTATGGAATTGAAAGGGTGATTTCAGTAAAGGAATGTATTCTGGTAAATCAAATGTAGTGTTTTCAACTGTTGAACCGTGGGTGTTAAATAAAGTGAGAAATGATGAAATGAGTAAAAAGGGAGTATTTTTATAAGATTAAGGTAAATTTATTTGGATGATAGCATTATATAGGTAAGTATTTTCTTTATTTTATGTTAATAGGTATGTATGCTTGGACTTCGGGACGTTCCCCATGGGTCCCTCACGTAGTTTATTTTGAAATCGAAATCGCATCCTAAACATCAAAATGTTAATTAAAATAAAACTGGACTACGAACATTATATAGGTTTCTTCATTGCACATCAGACCTAATGCTCGGGCCGAATCGGGTTGATTATGGGTAACCCATAATTCCAGGTCGAGCTTTACAAATGGTATCAGAGCTCTAGGTTCAAGGTTCCTTTTGGGAGTGAAGTGGTGAGTTCGGTATTATATCATCGACATCGGTGTTGGTTTGGACCAGTCATACTAGTTTGATGACAGTTTAGTTCGTGTCCTCGATGGTAAGGTCATATAGGTTAGCACCACAAATGAGTTGGTGCCAAGTGGCACGCGATTAAGTTGATAGTTGTTAATCTCTTTTGAGCTTCTAATTAGAATTATAGTAACTTATTGGTGTCCATGTTAGCCTATAATGGTGACACCGTGGTTATTATTGTGATGTGATTACGTTGAATTTTAATGACATAGGATCATTTGAGATGTCAATAGGGTGAGATAACACCCATTAGGCAAGTGGCACGAGATGCATATAGTCAACGGTAGAGGTTGATGGTTAGGGTGTCATGAGTAGACACTAGTGATTGGTTATTGAAAAGTATATTTCCCTTAGGTGCGGTATTTATGGGTAATTAATGACGATAATGTAATTAGACAAATTTGATTCTCGAGCGATATCATAGTTGATGGTAATTTGGTGAACACTTGAAGTTGTGTAAACTAATAGTGGCAATGCCGTGGTCCTTGTGTGAGATGTGTTGTGTGATGAATTTGCTAATGAGATTAATCTTAGTAGTAGCAACAATGAAAAGATCTCGTTGCGAACTAACCATAAAGGTTGTATGTTTCACTTATGGAGATTAGATAGTCGAATGGCATTCATAGGTATTGATTATGCGGTGAGAAATTATTTGAGTCCCTTGATTGAGAACTTGGGTTTAGTGTATCTTGATTAAAATGTGGTGTTGAGAAATAGGATCCCGCGTGGAGTTTGTGGTGTAAGGCTCGGTATTTATAGGTAATACCCGACGTCCCATATCCTACCAAGATCTGTATAGTTATGTTAACTTATAGGTTAACCCATGGTGTAAATTTGACATAGTGAGGCAATTTAGTTGTTGTGGTTGAGCATTCATGAGAATTAGGAGGGGTAGACTTTGAGGTTTATAGGTTATAGGAGACGTCCTGCATCCTTCGATAATCCGTAGTATCATTGGTTGTGGTCTATACGTGGCTTATAGCTACGAACCCTTGGCAGGAAGATCAGATAATTATCTAGGTGTAGAGACTCATTTAGCCACCGATGTATTGGCTAGGTGAAAGGTAATCCTCATGTGAGAGTAGTTTATAGGAACTTTTAGGTGTTCATAGGACAAATTGTGTTTGGAATAGTTGAGAATAAGGATTGAATGTTATGATTCATTTGGGTGTTTGATGGTTAAGGTGCACTATAGATAGAAGCTTGTAGACTAGTGTCTTTGCGAGTACCGAGTAATTCCAATGTGGGTATTGAAAGGTTTGTAGAACTCACCTACAATGATAAAGGTACGGACGATGAAATCTTATTGGGTTTTAGGACTTTTGCATGAGATATGTTTGGTGTTCTTAGGAGACCAATTAAGGTCAGTAAAAAAAGGCAGTAGCACTTTATTAAAGATTATGTTGAGGGTTAAGTTATCATCACGAATCACTGGTCATGTAGTGTATGTGTCAGGTATGGCTTTCCAAATAGGCACATATGGGTGGTGTAATCCCTAAGGTAGGGTGATAGTTGTGTCCTTATAGGGGTGATGCTCGGATTTCATGGAATGACTAGTACGGACGTGGTGATACTAGGTTTTGGGATACACTAGGAAATGTATTCGATACTTAGAGTGATGATATAATGTGGAGATTTGAAAATGGAAATCGAAGTGGGGTAGCATTAGAATACGATTATTATGTTGACGTGTCGATGGTATACTCTAAGGTAGCCTTATCAATGTAAGGATTAGTTCTTGGCATGTCGTGACAAGTTAGTATAGGTTAGGAGATGTAGCCCAGTGTGGTATTTACTACCCTTAGGAAACTAATGGTGATGGGTGTAATTGTCACGTAAATTCTGTGTGGGTAGAAATCGACGACAAGTTTGGTGGAAGTCTAGTGTGGTCATAAGACACTGCAAGGTGAGTGTCTCGCTTGAACAAAGTAATGACTATGGAAATTTGGGATTTTAGTCACGATATGTTAAACATATAATGTAGTAGGTTGGTGACGATATCACTAAATAAGGTCGATGTAGACAAGGGCGTGAAGTACCTGCAAATCGAAATAGTTCATTTACGACAAGGATGTGAAAGGTAGGGACTTGCTACCAAGGAAGGAAGTGGGTAGTTGACTTCCTAAAGGACTACCGATTCGTAAATTGCTTTCATATTGTAAGAATTAATGGTTGTGATTCTATTCGCCACTGCTAATGACCCAAGTTGGGGTATATCGATAGGATTTGTTCTCAGTGAGAACTCTAGGAATGAGTGGCATGAATTCATGTTTGTGATGTAGGTTCACTTTTGTAAATCATAGTCGAACGTCTATGGGCAAAATTTCTCGAGACAATTGCTTAGTCCTTTAATCTCTTGTGTGTTCCTTTCGATTTTGGTAATTAGGAATTGGTATTCTCACCTATGAGGTGACTCAGATTGTCATGGTATGGCGCAGTTGGGATCATGATGGCGTAATGGACAACGTTTGGTAAATGCATCTCGATAACTAGGTGCACCCATCTTAGGTATTCTTGTTATTGCACGAAGTTCTGCATACGGGTGGATGCATTTTCGTCCACATGGTGTGCTTGTAGTATCGATCTTTCTTAGGACTAGTGGACTTTTGATTGGACGACTCGACAGTCAGTGGCTTGGGTTGCGAAAAGTGGGATGATGACTTGAGGATAAGGTATAATGTTAAAAATTGAGGAAACTTATCATACGATATTACTTTTCCAGGGTGAGTGGATTAGTGTGAGAATCTAGCAAGCACTCAAGGATAAGATACCTAGGGTAGTATTTGGTTCATCAGAGTGACGTTGCGGCAGGTGGGATCCGGGCACATGATAATAAATTGATAATAATATTACTCCTTGGAGTGAGAGAATACCATACAATGACTCTTAACGGGCTCATGCGAGTCGAGTAGTTTGGATAGCCTGATAATTTATGGAACACGGGATGTACGGTCCTAATCTAGAATTGATTATGATGATGAATGCAGCAGTTGGTGGTATTATGATTTACATTGGGTGAGTGTTAACCGCTAGAAAAAGGGCTTGCCCATAGAGACGTCGATACACCTTAATTACTAGAATAGGTGGTGCTAGAAATGGTTTGGACTTGACCATAAGGCGATTAGAGACTCGGAGTCGATTATGTAATGTCATGGTTAGCGAAATGGTGAGCATTGGGGCATGTCGCATATTGAGTTTATGGTGACCTTAATGTTGAGGACTTCGATCATGTGTCTTGGAGTATTTCTTGGACTTAGAATACAAATTGGTGGACTCCATAAGCCTGAGGATTAATAGATAGAGAATTTTCAGGGATGAAATTCCCTAAGGAGGGAAGTTTGTAATACCATATCCCAGTAGATGAATTAAAATATGTATAAATTATGATGGAATGAATATTGATGATAATTATGGGGAAATTTTGGATTGTAAATTGAAGAAAACTAAAACAATGGAAATATTGAGGGTCGTTCGAACGACTATAAGGGGTCGTTCGAATGACATCCTAGCGTTGCTAGAGGTGTGATGGGTCTCACGAGATGCAGGGCTTCAAACGACACATCACTAATTTACAATGGCAGGTCGCATGAAGGGTCGCACGATCCATACTTCTAATGAGATGGAGAAGTCATTCGAACGACTTAGGTTTATTGTTTGAATGGTGTAAATCGTGCACTGTCATGATTTTGGCAGTTGGATTTTTGAGCTGTCGAGCTTAGATCAACCCAGAAGGGGCAAAATGGGATTTTTTTTACCTTTGGAAGGGTTTTATAAGGGTGTTTGGTGTGTTTGGGCCATTATTGAGTTAGAAGAAGATAGAAGAAGGAGAGCGAAATTGGAGAAATCTTCCACAATTTTTAATCTTCCAGCACCATTCCACCACCATTTTATGTAATATTCCACCATGTTCAGGCCTACAATATCCATTCCACCATGTTCGAATGACGAGTTTTGTGACTTCTTCTTCAAAATGCATCCCATTGTTATATTTTAATTCAAATGATATTCCATACCTATAGATTATGTTTTTTACATATGAATCGAGCTACCTTTTAGGAGTGTAGGATTCAACCTAAACCCACATGGTCAAATAGTTAATGGCTACCAAGATGGATTCATGTCCGTTAAAGTCTTTTGGGGTGACTTACCGATGATGTCCATACCCAGGCTGAAAATGGCCACGGTGACATCATGTTATAAATTTCCCTTGGAGGAAGATGTTGTAGATTTGGGAATTATTGGCATTTAGGGCATCTCTGAACCTATTTGTTATAGTTGTGCTAAAAAGTGCTCAAACAGTACCTTTGACGGATGATATTCTTTTATATCACGTGGCCTTCATGCGAGGAACATATTCTCCACAATGAACCTCTTCCATGACCTTTTCTACCTCCATTTTAGTGATCCATCATAAGTGGGTGTTGTTAGGGTGTCTCTTGTATAGTTTTTATGCACACATAATGAATTGGGTGACCCATAGCCAATGCGTTATTTTATCCTTATTGTTATACCACTGAGGGTATTTTCTATGATGAAGAAGTCTTTTGATGTAATGATACCAGGTCCTTTTGTCCATGGACTCAATCACAAAAATCTCATAAGTGTATCCAAGTCATTGTTTCTTGCATATATCAATGACACTTTGCCCATCTCATCCAATTTGTCCAACCTTGAGGTGAGAGTAGCTAGGGCGTTAGCGAATTTATTTTTCAATCTTGTAGGAGATACAATAATTAATTATCCTCGGACAAAGAGGACAATTACTTTAGAAACTCATCGTACGATAATATATTTTCTTCTTTTATTTTAATTATCCTAAAATTCGACATATGACGAGGGATGAATACCCAAACACATTGATCTGTTGTATTCCTTTTTCATGGGAAATATTTAGTTTGGTGATGCAGGCTTTATATTTGATGATGTTGTTCATACAACCCTTTCTTATTGGATGCTCCGTCGAAGTATAACTTCCATACATACTAGTCTTGACCTTTTGTCACTAGAACATCTTCATATGAAAAATGAGAAGTGATAACCTCTTTCTCTTCCCAAAGGGATTAGTCTAGATAATTTTTAACGTCTTGATTCTTGGTTTCATTTTACTAAACATACTCGATGTCAAATTAGGTGACTAGAAAAATTCATTTGGTCATCTTTCTTGTAAATGGAGGCTTATTGAGAAAGTACTCCATGGTATCTATTTAGGAAATTGATCGAACCTGGAAATCAAATATAATGTGACTTAATTTTAGCGTTACCCATACGAGGGATAAGCATGACTTTTCTTGGGCCGCATATCTTTCTTCACAAATGGTCATTTTTTTACTGGTGTCATATCATATATGTCTAATTATTTTTACGATTCCTGAACATATTGTGCCAACATGGATCCGATTATTATGTATATGACTATGAGGCACATGAGGAGTGTAAATCCAAATCAAGTTGGGGATAACAAAGGTGGATTGATAATGTAAAATTGACTTTGTCAAAATCCTTTTGCTATGAAAAATTTCATATTTTGGTGAAGTATTTTTATAGAAGTTTGAATTTAAGTTCGAACATGGAGGTTAGCTGAGTGATGAACCTTATGATATATTGGAGGCATCCCCAAAATCCTTTGACTCCTTTTCCTATTCGTATGGGTGGAATCCCATGGATGGCTCTTATGCTGGAAGGATCCACTTTGATTCCCTTTTCACAGATGAGATGTCTTATAAATTTTCCTTTGCTAATTCTAAAGATGCACTTCTGAATATTCAGATGCATTTGATACATTCTTAGTTTCTCTAAAAACTTTCTTAAGGTTGTCATATGTCCTTCATGCATCTTAGACTTAATGATCATGTCATCAACATATACCTCAACTTTTTTGTGAATCATGTCATACGTTAAAGTGGTGGCTCCTCATTGGTTAGCATAACCAATGTTTTTTAGTCCAAGTGGTTTGCTTGTGTAACAAAATGTTCATATGGGGTCATGAAGGACTTTTTTTCTTGATCGTTTGGGTTCATCTCGATCTGATTGTATCCCGTGAAGACATCTAAAAAGGATTGAAGGTGTGATCGAAGGTTCTATCAATGATCATGATGATGTTTGGAAGAGGCTAATCATCTTTGAGAATAGCCTTATTCAAATCCTTGTAGTCTATGGAGATCCTCAATTTTCCTCCTGCTTTTGGCACATCCATGATGTTGGCTAACCATGTTGGGTATTTAACTACCCTTATAAAGCTGATACGACGCAAATATTGCGTATTTCACCCGTTAACCTACGCCTTATTAGCCCCCTTGAGTATCTTAATCCCTATACTTATGCTCGTTAACCAGACAACCTCGGATTTCTATGTTAACATGTTTTGCAGGGGTTAATTGAGATTTTGTAGGTATTTGGATGCTTAGTATGATGTTCGGACGCTTTCCGGAAATGTTTCGTCGACTTTTGCAGCTTCGGGGGCATTTTAGTAATTTCAGCATTCGGGTTTGAATCCCGAGCTCTTCACGGAAGTTGAATCCCTCTGATTTCTCTTCGCGTGGCCACCGACGGTGCATGATTCCGAGTTGTATCGATGGAGTTATGGCATTTTTAGGATTGTTTTTACTTTAAATTCACACTCAAGGTCACATTCAAGGGCATTTTAGTCATTTCATATTTTGGGTTTTTAGCCTAATGTCTTCTTGAATGTTGTATTCCTTTGAGTTATCTTCGCGTAGCCTCCGACCGTGCCTCATTCCGAGCTATAACGAAGAAATGGCAGCATTTTCCGTAAAACAGGACAAAGCTGCAGAATTCAGGCCTGTAGGTTGCGAATCGATTCGGCCCAAAACCGAATCGATTCGGAATGCTGCAGAATTGCAGATTCGAACTTCCCCTGTTTCCGAATCGATTCGAACCATTTCCGAATCGATTCGGGCCTCCAGATTTTTGGTTTTCTTCCCTTTTATTACAAGTTTGCCATGGGATATTTTGTTTATAACACTTTCTCTTCATTTTGAAGAGAAATATCTTCATTTTTAGGAGAGTTTTAGCTTAGGGTTTGGGTTCTTTGAGAGCTCTTCTTCTTCTCCATTTGGTGTGACAACTTTTGGGTGTTGTAAGTTGGATTTTTCATTACCCTTACCATTAATATAATTGTTGTTCTAGTTTATTTCCATTGTTGTGGTTTAATTTCATGCTTAGATAATTAGTTTTAATTATTTATTTCTTGCTTTAATTAGTTAATTAGTTATTTAAAGTAGTTTAATCCATGTATTGTCCGTAGATAACGGGTTGGGATTGCGTTTCCGCCATTAATGGGTGTTGATCTCCGAAAGTTAGGTTTTGTGTAAAATTGCGTTTAATTGAAACCGCGTGTATTAAAGTTGGATTGTTATGCGTTTAACTTTATTTGTCACGCAACTTTAGTGTTTATAGCGACAATCCAAATTTAATCCGCGTGTGACCATTTTTGATTAAATGTTTAATCTCGCAACTTTGGGTTAAATTCCTTCTTGTGTGATGTTTATGCTTAATTGTAAATGCTCGATTAAAGGTTTTCGAACCGTAATTCTAATTAGTAGTTGTTTAGCCCGTGTGGTGGAATGCGATCCCGATCCTCGCTTTCCTTTATTTTAGCATTAACTTCTCTTTTCTTTTGTCACCATAACCACACATCACCTTTTCTTATTTCTTTTACACCCTTTTATTTTCAGAAGTTTTAAAACAATTAAAGTCTAAAATTCAATCACTCCCTGTGGATTTCTTACGATACCCGACTTACCACTGTACTTGCCTCGCAAGTTCAGTCGTAGTTTAGGTTTTTGTATTGAGTAGGCGAAACGAAAACAACGATTAGCGTTCTGACGCGACGCTACTTTTCGCGCTCGATCAAAATGGCGCCGTTGCCGGGGAGTGTGTTTTAGATAGTAATTGTTTCATTATTTCGTAGTATTTTTCCTTTTGTATTTGTATTCTTTGTTTTAACCTTTTTTGCAGGATAGCATACTTGAGCGCTAAGAAACTTTGATTCGCGGTTGCTCACTTTCTTGACCGGATTCTCCATCTACAAACAACGAGGTAATCATGTCCTACTGTTATAGTTATTACGGTTATTCTAATGATTCATACTTTGGGGATAGTTTTCAAGATTTTCTTGAAAATGAAAGACTTGAAAACATTTATCGGAATGAAAATCGTTATTGGGAGCTTGAGTTGGATTCATTATTCGAATCCAATGACGATTCTTATTTCATTACTTTCGAAGATGAGTTTCAACCAAATGAGGAGTCCGAAGCTTTTAAGCCGAGGAAGCCTACTTTGGAAGAAACTTTTCTTCTTTTCCTCCAAAGTGCGAATAACGTTATTAGTGATGAATTGGGATTTGAAGCACTTTGCGATGAGGTCGATTCTTTTGTGCAAAACAATGAGGAGGTGGAAACTAGTGTTTCACCTCAATTTTTCAAAGAATTTCTCATCGAATGTGATTCCCTCTCCCCCGAAATTCAATCTCCTTCCGACGATATGTTGACGGAGATTGAATTTATTTCATTACCATATACATTTTCCGTGATCGAACCATTAGAATTACCGGTTGATTCCTATGAGTCGGTAGAAACTTTTAAAATTTCTACACTTTTTGCCGATGAGGATTCTTTACCGGACTTGTTTTCGATGGATGTTATCCCCACGTGTGCACCATCTCCCATTCCATTTGAAAAATCTTTGGGAGATGAGTCTATTTTTCTTGGTCCTCTAGTGTTCTTGTCCCCCTTATTATCCAAATCCCCCATCGTCCGCCCAAAATTTCAAATTGGCGATGGTTCACTTTTTTCACCACCCACATGCCTTCCGTTGTTCAAACGGAATTCATATCTTTCGGGAGGCATGTTCACTTTGGAGGGTCCACCGTTGATCTTTCAAAGTCAAATCCATGTTTGGGTGGACCCTCAACTATTTAGACTTCTAGTATATAGTTAGTGTGAAGCCTAAATAGTAGGTTGTAAATAGTTATCTTTTTAATTTTCTTTCTTTCCATTTTTTCTTTCCTTTTTAATTTAGTCTAGTGTAATTAGTTAACTTTTTGTTATTTGTTTTTGCTATGCTCGGTACTAACTTGTTTTGTAGATTCCTTTGGACTCGCGCTTATGGAGATCGCTCCAATTTTGGATAATATCGTTCTTTTCCTCTCTTTGTGTTGTGTTCTTAATGCGCATTGAGGACAATGCAACATTTAAGTTAGGGGGTGTAGGATATTCTATCCATTTCATGTGTAGTCCATGGATTTGCTCACATTTAGTTACTAAGTATGCCTTTTTGTGAAAAATTTAAAAATTTTCAAAAATATTTTCTTTCTTTTTTCTCCTTTGTTGGGCATTTTGCCTTGTTTCCGATGACAAATTTCAATAATTGCCCGATCCAATAGACAACTCAATGATGCATGTTCTCGATTTCAGAAGTTATTAGACTTTAGTCCTTAAATCATTGATATTGTGAATAACTTCATGAATTAAACTTTATCCCATGAGCATATGCACTTTCCTGGTTCTATTGATTTGGTTTAAGATTTTTATAACTCGGTAATCTTTTGTTGCAGTGTATATACTTACACCAAGTAAGCTTTGTACCTTTCGTCATTTGTGAGTGTTATACACTATTCTTTCCTCTTTGAAAACGTTGAATTCGTCGGTAATCTCTTTATTCTTTCATTGACCGTTCATTAATTGAGTTCATCCTTGAAATGTGTTACTTGAGCATGATTTTCATATGTTGTTTTGACTCGAGAATTGCGTATACTTTGTGAAATGATCATAGGCAATCTTTGTTATATCACCCATATTAGCCTTGACCTCACCATATATGTTTCCCTAGTCAACCCCTTTGATCCTAAATACTAGCCTTTCGTTTCATTACCCAAAATCCCATAACCAACTCCAAATTGGAGTTTTAATCCATACATACACCTTACATACCTTTGTTTGAATGTTACTTGGGATTGAATGTTGTTGTTGTATTGCGGTTGCAATTTTAGGCATATGAGAGTTTGATAAGCAAAGAAAAGAAAGTAGTGAAAAAAAGTGAAGAAAAAGATAAAGCAAAAAGCAATAGAAAACAAAAGAGAAAAATGAGAAAAAGAAGAAAAGAAAAGAAAGAGAAAGTTGTATATGTTGTGTATAGTTCAATAAGCTTTGATTACTCTCCAAATGATACATTTAATGCTTGTTTTGGAACTTGTTTTTCCATTTTTGATATTGCCCGCATTCTTTCCATTATCCCGAGTTTTCATCCCGAACACTTTGAATCCGTACATACATTCCTTCATTTCGTACCCTAGCCTATCCTACATTACAACCCTATTACAAGTCCTATGTGATCTTAGGTTGATGTAATTCAAAAGTCATAATAGTTGTGATAATCTATGAAAATGCATTTCGCCTCTTTTAGTGTGCGGTATCTTTTCATTGAGATTACAAGTTTTTCATTTCTTATATAGCGTTCCTCATCTGTGACATGTGCGCGGCCTAGTTTCCATTTACATTTACTCTTTATGCCCGCATGTCCCGTGTATTACCTCCCTTTTCATAGTGAATTCATTTGTTGAGCGTAATGCCCGTGAGGATTGAATGTATGCTTGCTTTATGTTTATCCGAATTATTTAAGTTTTTACCAAATCATATTTTGCATTTTCTCTCCCCCCTCCCACTTTTAAAGTTTCAATTCTATGAGGTGCATTCAACTTGTTAATAACAACAGACTTTAGCTTGAATTCGTTCAATATGCTAATAACATGTTTGAAATCTTTTTCATTATTGTTGAGTTTGTCGCATGTTGGGTTGGGCATATTTTGAGGAAACCATGTGATGTTTGTGGGTACCATCTCTGAAAACCCTCACGAGACGACACTCGTCCACTAGGGTAACCTAGGGGTTTAACGGCTTATTGCATATGCTAAATGCAATCGTTCGCCCGCGAAAGTGGCCTTATCTTTTTATTACTTTTTTATCCCATTTTGTACTTGTATCCTGCTTTTGGTCTTCTTGTGGTTCTTGTTGTTTCCTATTTCATTGCTATGGACTAGCAATGTGTAAGTTAGGGGGTGTGATACGACGCAAATATTGCGTATTTCACCCGTTAACCTACGCCTTATTAGCCCCCTTGGGTATCTTAATCCCTATACTTATGCTCGTTAACCAGACAACCTCGGATTTCTATGTTAACATGTTTTGCAGGGATTAATTGAGCTTTTGTAGGTATTTGGATGCTTAGTATGATGTTCGGACGCTTTTCGGAAATGTTTCGTCGACTTTTGCATCTTCGGGGGCATTTTAGTAATTTCAGCATTCGGGTTTGAATCCCGAGCTCTTCACGGAAGTTGAAGCCCTCTGATTTCTCTTCGCGTGGCCCCCGACGGTACATGATTCCGAGTTGTATCGATGGAGTTATGGCATTTTTAGGATGGTTTTTACTTCAAATTCACACTCAAGGTCACATTCAAGGGCATTTTAGTCATTTCATATTTTGGGTTTTTAGCCTAATGTCTTCTTGGATGTTGTAGTCCTTTGAGTTATCTTCGCATAGCCTCCGACCGTGCCTCATTCCGAGCTATAACGAAGAAATGGCGGTATTTTCCGTAAAACAGGACAAAGCTGCAGAATTCAGACCTGTAGGTTGCGAATCGATTCGGCCCAAAACCGAATCGATTCGGAATGCTGCAGAATTGCAAATTCGAACTTCCCCTGTTTCCGAATCGATTCGGACCATTTCTGAATCGATTCGGGCCTCCAGATTTTTGGTTTTCTTCCCTTTTATTACAAGTTTGCCATGGGATATTTTGTTTATAACACTTTCTCTTCATTTTGAAGAGAAATATCTTCATTTTTAGGAGAGTTTTAGCTTAGGGTTTGGGTTCTTTGAGAGCTCTTCTTCTTCTCCATTTGGTGTGACAACTTTTGGGTGTTGTAAGTTGGATTTTTCATTACCCTTACCATTAATATAATTGTTGTTCTAGTTTATTTCCATTGTTGTAGTTTAATTTCATGCTTAGATAATTAGTTTTAGTTATTTATTTCTTGCTTTAATTAGTTAATTAGTTGTTTAAAGTAGTTTAATCCATGTATTGTCCGTAGATAACGGGTTGGGATTGCGTTTCCGCCATTAATGGGTGTTGATCTCCGAAAGTTAGGTTTTGTGTAAAATTGCGTTTAATTGAAACCGCGTGTATTAAAGTTGGATTGTTATGCGTTTAACTTTATTTGTCACGCAACTTTAGTGTTTATAGCGACAATCCGAATTTAATCCGCGTGTGACCATTTTTGATTAAATGTTTAATCTCGCAACTTTGGGTTAAATTCCTTCTTGTGTGATGTTTATGCTTAATTGTAAATGCTCGATTAAAGGTTTTCGAACCGTAATTCTAATTAGTAGTTGTTTAGCCCGTGTGGTGGAATGCGATCCCGATCCTCGCTTTCCTTTATTTTAGCATTAACTTCTCTTTTCTTTTGTCACCATAACCACACATCACCTTTTCTTATTTCTTTTACACCCTTTTATTTTCAGAAGTTTTAAAACAATTAAAGTCTAAAATTCAATCACTCCCTGTGGATTTCTTACGATACCCGACTTACCACTGTACTTGCCTCGCAAGTTCAGTCGTAGTTTAGGTTTTTGTATTGAGTAGGCGAAACGAAAACAACGATTAGCGTTCTGACGCGACGCTACTTTTCGCGCTCGATCAAAAGCCTAGTCTAAGTTTTTTCATCACTTCCTCTTTGACTTTGAGGGACCACTCAGTTCTGTTCTTGTGGAGTTTCTATTTGATTAGTATGTAGTCCGGATATGGAAGACTGCTTAAGTCCAATTCCCTATATGCCAATATAGTTTCAATAAAAGATGTAGATATACTCCTTAAGGAGCTAGACTCGTCTAAATCTTTCTATATTCTCTAAGGAGGAACCTATTTTAATTTCCTTTATATAATTTTGACATCCTAAGTTGACCATTGTTATTTTGTCGATGTGTTGCACGTGATTATTTTTTATTAAGCTCTTTTAAGAGGTTTTCTAACTCTTCATTATTTAAGTTAGATTTAGGAGTTTGATTTATACATTCATCATTTTGCACACAATGATACTGAGTAAAAGTTTATTTCATCCAAAAAAGGGTTCATATTATCCAGTACATCAAAGTAATTAGACCCAAGGGCTTTCTCCTCAAAAGGAAGATTATAGTTTGTAGTGTCTGGTTCTTCTTGGAGTGTGTACGCAATCTTGTCTTTGAAAGGGTCTTCGGTCATAGGAAGGTGGAAGAATATGTATTTCTCTTCAACTTCCATCATTATCTCATGGAAGAACTCGATGTGTCTTAGGTTCTCTATTGGGTCCTAATTTGTCGATGGTCTTTCTAGTTTCCCGATCAAGTTGAATATCTTATGAACATCATTTTCCACCCATGTAGGGAAATCCTCAAAGGAAATCTCTCATCTGGGTTTTTTTTGGAAACAGTATCAACCAATGCCTTAGAAAACCCACAGAACGAAAATTATTATCCTTCCTTAATGAAGCACACATCGAGATTAGGATAATAAGGGGTACGTGCAACCCTTGGTTTCTTAAATTTGGACTTCTTATCTTTCAGTTCTATAGTGTAGTAGTTTTTTTTCTTGTGCATGTACCCCAACCTATTGGTGTTTAATTTCTAAGAGATATTTATAGGCTCACTGATTCCCCGTTAATGTCTCCCAAGTCCCATTCTAGTTCGGTATCTCATTTTCGTTATCATATGGATAACATTGCAACACTCGTATTTGGAGTATGGTGATGGAATCAGTTCTTTGATATCGATAGAGAAACTTGCATTAATGGATACAAGTGGAAGACATTGATGTATATATCTCCATTTTATGTTCAATTTCTTAGACTGGAGTACTTGGTGTGTCTCTAATATCATGGATCCATAATCTACCAGTAGATTGAAGGGGGTAGGTATGTAAATCACCTTAATTTAATGAGGCTATTAAGATGGCCAATACCTAGATCAAGTTTAATCGAACCCATAACATCTCTTTTTGTGTTGTTATCGTCTTTAACAGATTCATTTAAGACCGATCCGTTGCTGATAAGGAGGGATCCTTTGTCTTTTGATATTGATAGTGGTGTTCAAAGCCATATTGTGACATAGTTTGACTCTTAGAAATTCAACATGCGCGAAGGAGATACTCTTTATGAAGTTCATACTTCCCAAAGTTTCCATGAGTTGTTCTAAGGTAGATGAGATAATACTAGTCTTTGAGAAATTTTTTGTGGATAAAATCTCTATGAGGTTACGATGACATAAGGAGTCCCCATATGGAGATGTTGGCTTAGATCTTCTTTAGTTGTTCCAAGACTATGTTCTGAACTGTTTCAAACAGGCATTCTTTAGTTATTTCTTTTCCTACATCTTTACCCTTTTCTCCAGGTGGTATTAGATCAAGGTAAGGTTTTTTGTAGAAACTTCCTACTCGAGTGAGGTGGTCAACTTCCACTCCAATCCGGTGTTAGAAATTTTGTTATGATTTCGTCGAAGTCTAAGGTGTTAACATGGCTAACTTTTTCATGAAGTAGAGGGATAAGAAGATATTCAAAGTGGACTGTCATGTCCTCTTCACATGACATTTTTGTCATTTAACTGTCATTAGAAAACCATGCCCAAGAGGTTTGACTGTATTTTATAGGAAATTCTTCTTCACACCTAATGAGGAGGACATATATACTTTGTGGTCCCCATATATAGTTAGACACATGTTATGCCTCACCATACATAACTCCCTAGTGTTTATAAATGTCTTCATGTAGGTGGATTGTGTTTATCATGAGCAGATCAAACTTCCACTGCACATATTTTGTTTTAGTCTTGGTTATTTTGAATCCTCTTGGTTTTAGAGTTTCTCTCTATCATTACAATGTATCGTTAATCCTCGTCTTAGTCTCATACATTAAAGCTATATCATCTTCAAATATCATACACCACAATAACTCATCTTGAATTTTTCCAGTCAACTCATCCCTAATAAGAGCAAAGAGATAAGGACTTAGTGTTGGACCTTGGTGCAGACCTATAGTAATTGAGAATTCAATAATTTCTCTAGTTGATGTTCATAGTACAGTCATAGCCCCATCATACATACCCTAATTACATAATTATATCTATGAGTCATTTATTTTTTATGTATAACCCACCATGTTATATCTCTTAGCATCATATCATACGTCTTCTTTAAATTTATAGAAGCTATATAAAGGTCCTTCGTTTTCTCCCTATACCTCTCCATTAATCTCCTTAATAAAAATATTTATTCTACTATTGACCTCCCAGGTATAAACCTAAATTAATTCTCACATACTATTGTTTTCAATCTCAATCTATATTCAATCACTCTCTCCCAAAGTTTTATTGTATGACTCATTAATTTAATACAAGGATAAATTTAACAACTTCGTATGTACCCTTTATTTATAAATCGGAACTAAAACACTCTTTCTCCATTCATCGGGCATCTTTTTAGTCATTATAATTCTATTAAATGATTTGGTTAGCTAAGATACCCCTTCCCCCACTAAGCACTTCCAAACCTCAATAGGGATACCATATGGTCCTAAAGCCCTTCATGTTTTCATCTTTTTAAGAAATCCTAACTTCTATTGCCCTAATTCTGGAAAAAAATATATTTTCTTGAGTCTCCCTGTGTTCTTCTCTATCTAATATACTCCCATTATCTCCATTCAATAACCTCTCGAAGTAGTTTTTCTATCTTTCCATAATCTCATCATCCTTGACTAGGACTCTCAAATCATCACTTTTTATACACTTAGTGTTATTAAAATCTTTTGTTTTTCTATCCCTTTGTTTAGTAAGCCTATAAATACTTTTCTCCTTTCACGTGTTCCTAATTTTTTATAAACATCATCATACGCTTCTAACTTAGCATTTCTTACCATTTTCTTAACTTCCCTTTTAGCCCATTTATATTTTTAAAATTTTCTTCCTGTCTAGTTATTTTTCATGTTTTAAAGTTGGTAATCTCACTATTCTTTCATTAATTATTCATTAATTGATTTCATATTGACATGTGTTAGTTGAGCATGATTTACAACAATGTTTTGACTCAAAAATTGCCTAAAACTTAGGAAAGGATTATAGACCCTATTTTTATACACCCATATTAACCTTGAACTCACCCTATATATGTTCCTTCTCAACCAATTCGATTCTAAACATTAGCCTTCCAATTAAAAACCCCAAATCCCTTAACCTACTCCACATCGGAGTTTTACACCATATATAAACCTTCTATACCTTTGTTTGGAATTGCACTTTGGGATTTAATGATGTTTTTATTTCGTGGTTGCAATTAAGCATATGACTTGACTTTTATTCTCAAGATACAAGAAATGAAAAATAAAATAAACAAAAGAAAAAGGAAACAAAAGAAAAAAAAAGAAGGAAGAAAAATAAAGGTATTGGAAAAATGAATAATTCTGTAACATTAGAAAAGTAAGTCATACTCCATGGTTATATGCATTACTTTTTATGTAAATCATATTTTAATTTTGAAATTGCCCATATTTTCCCATTATCCTTAGTGTTTCATCCCCAAATACTTCCAATCCATAATTACCCACTTCATTTCATAACCTTAATCCCAAACCTACATTAGAGCCTTTTAAATCCCTATGTGATCCTAGGATGAAATTGATTCGAAAGTCATAGTATTGCAATAATACGTAAAAATGAATTTTACCTCATTTGATGAATGGTATCCTTTCATTGAGATTACTTATTTTTCATTTTATATATAGCCTTCTTCAATTAATAACATGTGCACGACCTAGTTTCTATTTATGCCCGCATGTCTCGTGTGTGTTACTGAAAGTTATCTATTACACAAAAGTGTTAACATTAAAAATTCTCTTTCGACTCTTTGGTAAAAACCTTTAAACTTCATTGGTTGATTACACACTCACTGAAAAATAAGTTCAGGTTGGTATTCTTTTCAAAGTCTTACAAGTAAAAGTGTGAGATAAAATGAGATGAGGAGAAGGGGATTTAACACAATAGTTTGTTAACGCCATCTAAACACCAAAACCTTTAATAGGTCAAATAAGAAAGCTTCTCAAACCTAAAAATGCCATCTAAACACTCATCCTCATACGCAGTTTATAGTGTAAGAATAATGGATGAAAACTGTGATACCCTGCCTAATAAAATACCGAGTGATCAGTCATATATCAAATTAAACACGAATCTCAAATGGTTTCATTCTCAGCATCACTGTCGAAAATCATTTAATTACTAATAACCTATTAGGCCTGGCATCAAATTTTAAACTTTCTACTCTTTTTAAATTAAAGAACAGATAAACAATCCATACAAAGATATGAGCAACAACTGAAATGAATAATTAAAAACCGTTAATTCTTAGTAAAACATTTTATTACAACCAAATCGAATGGGAGTAAAATAAAAATGCCGCAAATAAAATAAAAGACAATAGTTGGGCAACATGCCCGATTATTACAACAATACCTCCTATCTTAATCACAAGAATAGAAGCGTCTAAATAATTTCTTGCCAACATCCACAACTGCAGCATCAACGTCTGACTCGAAAGAATAGTCATCCAGGTATCCCTGTGTCTGGACACTTAAAAAGTATAACAAAGGAGAAGAAAAAAAAAACAGATACGGGTCAAACCCCGGGTTTTGAAAAATATTTTAGCAAGTAGATAACATACTTTAATATTTAAAACATGATATTCTTCATATTTAAACTAATGTTGCACTCACATGAGATACTCCTCACATCTCATCTAACAGTGCACACCTAACACGTGTATTTTAAAACACCCTAGTTAAGCCACCAGTCTGACTAATCTCTCACAACAACTAAATCATCATACACTATCTCATATTCCACGTATATCATATTTAAGCTTTCGCACGAGCTTATACATTTTAATTTCTCACTTATTATTCGTTCCATCATTATGAATAATTTCCACTAGTTATAAATTATTCACATTTTAGTGTTATATAACTCGTATATAATATTCTCATCTTTATATACGTATTTCACATATTTTATTCCTGATTTTATGCTCCCGGATGATCCATAAATTATTTTACATTACATTCTTTATTTTGTCTGTACATATATATCTTTTCACATCTTTATTTATATACAATATACTATACACATCAATTTTATCCATACTTATATATCACACGCTATATAAGTACAATAACCATCCCTTAGAGTTATAACTCAATGGATGCAGTCTCTACAATGCTATCATCCTCCAGGTAGAACACACATTGACCTGGGCAACCGAGACGGAATATAACACCGACCTCAAATCCAAATCACAACGTATGGGAAGTGGTCATAGTTCCTCACCGAAAATGAGAACGAGGCATACCCACCCCACCTCACCCTTGATAAATTCCACACAATATAAAAATGGACGTTATCACCTGGGGACTATATGCTCCCTGCTCCTCAAGTCAAGGGCCTAACCCACATTGCGCAACTTCCCATGATAGCACTAGAGGGGTATGCTTCACATAAATATATCAATCATACACATATATATTTATAATCATATCATATATATACTGTCTCTATACCCGTATATATATATATATATATATATATATATATATATATCACATCAAATTTGTCTATTTATGCCTACCTCTCGTGGCATTAGCCTATAATCCCGAATATATCAATTCATATAAAATCATAAGTATACACACAATTTATTTTAATCCCATAAGTATTCACTCACTTATGATATAATTTTCACACTATTTATTTCCGAATAGTAGATTATCACCACTATCTAGTATTCTTAAATCATCCTACTCGCACCTTAGGATTTACTCCTATATATATATATATATATATATATATATAAAATCATCATATATATTCTACGGGCATAAATATTATGTATGAATCCGCCGAGTAATTCCTCGAATGTTGTTCGTCCCAAACATTTCTAAAATTCATGCCTCGAATTTTATTCCCACACATCCTAAGGGTCACTCATCTCTCATTTAATAATTTAGAGGTCCTAATACACATTTTAGGATCCCACCATGTTTATCTCCAATAAACAATTCTCAATTTCATCCTTAAAACAGAAGGAAAATTTCTCAAAATTGTCATGGCCGAATCGATTTTGCAGGGTCCGAATCAATTCGCCTTGACCCAAATCGATTCTCACTTCATCGAATCGATTCAAAATGCCACAGTTTGTCTACTGCATCCGAGTTCATCTTCTCCAACTTTCATTTTCAATCCAACCTCATCCGAACCAATTTCTGTGGTTTTTAACATTACCCATCAACCATATAATCATCTACACACTAGATTATACACAAAACAACAATTAATCCATGGGATTCCTCAATTAAATCAAGAATTAAACCCTAACTCATTTAAAACCACATTTCTCATTTCTCCAAATTTCTCACTAAAATTACACCAATTGACATTGATTTTAGCTTAGATTTCATATGGAGTTAATGTCACAATGATTTATATGAAATCATTTCGGGAAAAAAAACATTTTTATGAAAGAATCCCAAACTCAAAATCATATAGTTTTCACCAACTATAATATGAAAAATAAACACACTTAATAGTTAAAGCAAGTTAATCACTTGTCTCATTGGATAAATCCAACGATCTCGTGCCAAAATCCGCCGGAGCTTAGTCGAAAGTCTCCCCTTCTTCTTCCCTTTTCTCCCTTTCTCTTTTTCTTTCTTCTTTTCTCTTCTTTATTTTCTTTTTCTCTTTCTCTCGTGACTTATAAGAGAGAAAAAAGGGTTCTCCCCTTATTAAACCCAAAATTGACTCGTATACACAAATGAGAGTCCCTACTAATCCAAAAAAACTCCCCGGAATCGAAACACTACCCCAGGGTACTCTATTCTGACTGTCTCGACCCTTTCGAGACCAACGTGTACTCGAAATTCCCATCCGAGTCACTTAGCAAAATTTCACATCTTAAACCCAACATATCTCCACATGTGTTTTTCGAATAAAATAACATCACTTGTTGATTTTGTTCACCTGCGACATGAAATAAAAAAAAATAGTCCATCTCATTTACTCTAAATTCTCAAATTATTAAATTACACCCACTCATGTAATTTAATTATCCATAATTGTAAGGGGTTTTACAAAAAAACATGTTTAGAAAACTCTCAAACATATGAACATATTTGAAACTTTTAGAGAGAGAAGGTTTAGATAGTTTTGGTAGAGCTTTGTCGGGTTTTGTAAATTATTTCTCTCTTTTAAAATGAAGATCCAAAGCCTTGTATTTATAGAGATGGAGGAAAGCCTCTAGTACAATTGTAATTCCCTAAACAATAAGGGCAATGAAGTGAAAACCCTTAAAGGTATAATAGGCATCGTAAAAAATATGGGTCGGTGAGGGAACATGCATAAAAAGAGAATGCACAGTGAGGGGTATTAAGGTCAAAATGCTATCGACAGCCTACAATTGAGCAGACTTAGCTTCAGAGCTCACACGTGATGAAATCGTATCGGCTACACACATGGCCCTGATTGGTCCAAACCCAATCACATGGTTCATAAACAAAACGACCTTTCAGATTACAAAACGTTTCCAGTTCGATTATTTGCTGAAATTAATTAAGTAAAAAAAATATTTTCATTTTGTTTCTTTTAAATGTTCAAAACATCATTTAAAATTCCATAAAATCATATAAAATATGAAAAATAATTTGTAAATTTTTGAAAAATTATAAAACCATAGATGTTATAATATTAAAAATACTTCATTATAAAACACAAATAAGATGTATAAATACAAAAAAATGGAATATATTACAAAAAATAGGATTAGGGTTTTATAAAATAGAAAAATTTCTTGAAAATATTTTTAGGATTATGTTTATTGTATGCAATGAAACCAATGTATTTGGGACTTCTGTTACGAAAATGAGCCAACACAAAATAGAGAGATTAGAAATTGGTACTTTCAATCTCCCTCTTCGATCAATTTTGGGACAAATCAAATTGAGACTGAAAAAGAACAAGTCTCATAAGCACAAATACCTAACACAACGATACACAAGACTTCTAAAAGAAGAGTACATAACTCAACTAAACACAAATGTCCTAAAAGGAAGAGTACATAATTCAAATAAATACATATTTCCTATAAGACTCACATTCTCCAATACTAAAACTAGGAATTTCATATTATCCCCTTATTTTTCACAAATGCACAAAGGGTAGGGAAGAAACTACAAGTATGTTATCACCAAAAAATATTAGGATTAAAGAGGCACTACCATACAATCCTAACACATTGAATAGGCTATATAAAAACACAAATAAACATTTTAAATGTTTTAAAATGCTGATTGTCTAATGGTTTTGTGAATAGGTTTTGCCAATTAATCTGTAGTGTTAAGATATTCAATATCAACTTCTTTTTTCTCAATTAATTCTCTAATAAAATGTTCTCTCATTTTGATAAGTTTTGTTCAAGAATGGGAAACGGGATTCTTTGAGATACTAATGGCACTTTAATTTTCACATAGGATCAAAGCATATGTTTCATTTAAACCATAATCACTTTAATTTTGTTTCATCCACAAAAATTGAGTACAACAACTACCCGCAACAATGTATTCAGACTCTCTTGATGAAAGTGAGAAGCAAGTTTTCTTTTTAGATGACCGTGAGATTATGTCCTATGAAAAAACAACCATTGGAGGTATTTTTACTATCATCGGCACAATCAGCCCAGTCAGCATTTGTATACCCAATCATTTTATAGTTAGTGTCAAAGTGTACATAATACTATAGTTTATAGTTCCACTTATATATTTAATAATACATTTTCATGTAAGTGGGATTCTATAGGTTCACATTGGTATCTAGCACACACACTATGAATTATATTGGGTATACTTGCAATAAGTAAATTAAGTTTTCTATCATACTATGATACAAAGTGACATCAATATTTTTCCTAGATAAGTCGTTTGAAAGTTTAATAAAAGAACTCGTAGGTGTTTTAGCAGTAGTTAAACCAAAACATTTAATCAAACCAGCAACATATTTAAATTGATAAATAAAGATATAATCAGGTTTTTGAGCTACTTTAAGACCTAAGAAGAATTGAAGTTCTCCCATCCTAGACATGGAAACTCAGATATCATTATATGAGTAAAATGTTCACATTTCAAGGGAGAACTATATCCGAAAAATGATTTCATTAATGTAAACTTGAGCATTTAATAAATAGTTTTTTTAATATTTAATGAACATTATTAGGTCAACTCCCCCTCGGTTGAAACTATTTTTCATTAAGAAAATTTGCTAATCTCTCATATTAGGAATAAGGGGTCAAGTTTAAACCATAAAGGGGTTTATTTGATCAAAAAATATGATTTGGAAAGAAGGAATCATAAAAGCATTTAGGCTGTTCAACATAAACTTCGTCATTTAAAATAAAGGATTTTACATATATTGGATAAAGTTTGAATTTTAAATGGCAAGACACAACAAGTAATAGCCTAACGGATTCAAGTATAGTAACGGGAGCAAATTTTTCATGAACATCTGTGCCATATATATCAGAATAAATTTGTGCTAGTAGTCTAGCCTTATTTCTCAAAATATTTTCAGATTCATCACACTTATTCTTAAAAATCCTTTTTCTTCCAATTATATTAGTATCAGTATGGCTTGGAACTAAATACAAAAAATCGTGAAGTTTAAATTGTTTTAATTCTTCTTGAATAGTTAAAAACTAAGATTCATCTATTTGAGCTTCTTCCACAAGTTTAGGTTCAATTAAAGACACATAAGAAGAAAATAGAGCATTAAATGATTGAGATCTAGTTCTTATAGGGTCTTTATAATTTCTTAGAATGATTTTCTTAGGGTGATTTGCCTTAATCCAGTTAGAAAAATCATATTCATCATGTGGTAGAGAGTCAGAACACTATTCATTGATTGTTTAGGTAAATTTTCCTTTTCAGATGGTAATAGGTAAAGGATTTCACTTTCTTCCATATGGTGGGAAACACTATCATTCACAACAACATGCATTGATTCCATTTTAGATTTTATTTTGAGATTAAACACATGATATGCAAGGCTGTTTTGTTAATGACCTAAAAATAAGGCCTTATCACCTCAAATGTCAAATTTTTGACAAATGTTCTCTATCTTTACAAACATAGCATTCACTATCAAACACCCTAAAGTATTTTAAATTAGGTTAGTTTCCATACCAAATTTCATATGCAATTTGTTTAGAGTTTTTTCTTAAGTACACATGATTTATTATATGACATGAAGTTTGTGTATCCTCAACTAGAAATATTTTGGCAATTGTTTTGCATGAAGCAAGACATGAGCCATTTCTTGTACGATTCGATTCTTTCTTTCAGTTATACCATTTTATCGAGGGGTTTTGGGTGTACTAAACTCATCTTTATAGCCATTCATACACAATATTCTATAGCACCGGTATCTTTAAACTCTCCACTACTATCACTTTGAATCCTAGTTACTTGGATATCTTTTTCATTTTAAATGCTTAACAGGATTCTTAAATTTTTTTAAAAATTGTTAGATTTTTCTTTCATTAAATCAACCCAGGTAAATCTAGAAAAATTATCTACAATGACAAGAATGTAGGAGTTTCTACATACGCTAGTAGTCCTTGAGGTTCCCATTAAGTCCATGTGTAGAAATTCTAAATGATGAGATGTTAAAACATCTTTGACTTTTTATGAGGGTTTTGTGCATCTTTCCAATTTAACATGGTTCACAAACATAGTGTTTGATTTTTGGAATTTTAGTTAGACCAAGAACGAGTTATTAACTAGTTCATATAAAAAGATTATCATAGTTAATGTGTTCAAGCCTCTCATTCCATTAGTTTAAGTCATTAAATCTCACAGAATAAACAGTTTTCAACATCTTTATTTTGAATAACAACATAGAAATTATCAGGTGTTATTTCACCACAAAGGTTTATTTTACCATCTTGACTTAAATTTTCGAAATCTGTTTTTGAAACATTAACAGTATGATCAGTGTCGCAAAATTGACTTATAATTAGTAAATTGGATTTAAGTCCCTAAACCAATAAAACTTTATCCAAGTTAGGAATCCCTTCACCTTGAATTGTTCCTTAACCTTTAATTCCAGATGATATGCCCCAAGTGTAACCTCGGCTCGGAGACACCAACCTCGGCCGAGATCGTGGCCGACATTGGACAAGCCTCGGGCATGCGGTATCAGCCCTCGGCCATAGCAAGGTCGGCCCAGGCCGACACTACCACCAACCTCTCGAAGGGACATCGCATGCATCACAAGGATCAGCATCATTCTCGTATACCTTGGAATGGAAACCTCGGCCAGATATAGGCCGAGCTAGTAAGAAGCCTTACCAGAAACCTCATCAAGACATTAGTCGATGCTCCAAACACACCAGCTCAACCTCGGCTCAGGCCGACCTTGTCCATTGTCTCGGCTAGGATTAAGCCAAGACCTCCATGGTCACCTCGGACTGAACGAGCACCTAGACTTACCAACCTCGGCCTCTCCCAGGCCAAGGTCATACACCAAGCACGATAGCTGAGCATCTGCTGACATTTGGATAAGGGCACGTGGACACATATCAGTTATAACAAGATTATTCCCCACACGTGGGGAGAATATTTCATCATCATTCTCTACTTGTGACAGTGACAGATGGCTTTCCCATATTGGTTAGGCAAACACACACATGCACATTACATGCATAGGGGGTACATTACACCCCCTAGGTACTATATATAGAGGTCACCCTCTACCTTGCAAAGGACCCAAAAAAAGACAACCCTAGATGAAACTCTGTCTAGATACACAGTAGAGAGAGAGCTTGAGAGATTGTATCCATGTCCATCAGTGCCTTATTACAGTGAGGTTATTCACACACAGTGGACGTAGGCCAATTTAGGCTGAACCACTTATATTCTGGTGCTCTCTTCTCTTCTCCTTATCTCATTCTCGTACCTTTTACGTAACTATGTTGCCATTGTTATTCTTAGATTGAGCTTGAAAACACCTTATCTGGTGGTGCTAATTCTAGCATCATCATTTTCGCGCCGTCTGTGGGAACCTTAGCCCTTATAGTTGGGTTCTCCAGACTTGACTTCAAGGGTATCTTAGCCCCCCATGATGACGCTCTGGTCATAACAACAAGGGTGCATGGGTGCGAGGTGCAGAGGATCCTTATAGACGGGGGGAGCTCTGCGGACGTGATGTTTTGGCCTTGCTTCAAGAGCCTAGGTCATAGCAGAGCAAGACTGGTACCCTATCATCACCCATTGATAGGATTTAGTGGCGAAAAGGTCCACCCTTTGGGTATGTATGAGATGGACGTACGGATGGGTAGAATCCATCGTCCTCAATGAGGACGAGCCGGAAAAAACTGTCCAGGTCGGTAAAGCCCTAAAGGCAGAAATCAAGGAAGAGCTGATAAACTTCCTCAGGAGGAGATAGAGCGTCTTTGCATGGAGTCACGCAGACATGCCCGACATCGACCCTGAAGTTATGAGTCACAAGCTCAACGTGACCAAAGATGCCAGGCCAATCAAACAAAGACGAAGAGTCTATTCCAGGGAGAAGTACGACGTCATTCGAGAAGAGGTCAAAAAATTGGAAGAGGCTGAGTTTATAAGAGAAGTCACATATCCGAAATGGTTATCAAATGCAGTCATCGTGCCCAAGGCCAATGGGAAGTGGAGAATGTGTGTTGATTTCACTGACCTGAACATATTTTGTCCAAAAGACAGCTACCCCTTACCTCGGATAGATCAGATGGTGGATCCTACGGTGGGACATGAGCTCATGAGCTTCATGGATGTGTATTCAGGTTATAACCAGATCTTCATGGATGCTGAAGACTCAGAGAAGACAGCCTTCATTATCGACAAAGGGACGTACTGCTACAAAGTGATGCCCTTCGGCCTGAAAAATGCAGGAGCGACATACCAACGTCTTGTTAATAAGATGTTCGAAGAGCAAATAGGTAAGACTATGGAGGTGTATGTAGATGATATGCTAACAAAGAGCTTGAAAGCTTGCACTCATGTAACGGATCTCGAGAAGACCTTCGACATTATGGACTCATACAGAATGAAACTCAACCCCGCGAAATGTGTCTTCGGAGTAGGAGCTGGGAAGTTCCTAGGATTTATCATCAACCAGAGAGGGATTGAAGCGAACCCAAAAAAAATCAAGGCTTTGCTTGACATGAAGACATCGATGAGAATCAAAGATGTTCAAAGACTTACGGGGGGAGTGGCTGCCCTTAACAGGTTTGTTTCTAGGGCAACAGACAAGTGCCTTCCATTCTTTAAGGTGATGAGAAAGGCCTTACAATGGGACGAAGAGTAAGAAAAAGCCTTCAACCAGCTCAAGTCTTATTTAGGGTCTCCGTTTATGCTATCCTGGCCTGTAGCAGAGGAGAAACTATACGTGTATCTGGAAGTCTCTGAATCAGCCATCAGCGCAACGATAATACGAGAAGACGTTGGAATCCAAAGACCAGTATATTTCAACAGTAAGGCCCTTCAAGGGGCTGAATAAAATTACCCTCACATGGAAAAGCTAACTTACGCCTTGATACATGCCTCGATAAAGATGAAGCCTTACTTCCAGGCCCACTCTATGGTTGTCCTCACTGACTCCCCACTAAGATAGGTCCTACATAAACTTGAGAAGTCCAGGAGATTGATGACATGGGCCATTGAGTTGGTGGAGTACGATCTTACCTACTAACCTAGGACGGCTATAAAGGGGCAAGCCCTCGCAGACTTTGTCGCTGAGTTCACATGGGAAGAGGTCGAGGCAGAGAATGGCCTAGAGGGTGTTGAAAACCGTGGTGTCTTCCGAAATTCGGAAGAGACGACACCAAACATCTTCCAAGATCAGGAAGAGATCGCATCCAACGGGGCCGGGAACCGAGTTGCGAAGAACGAGGAAGATCGGTACCTCTTCAAAAAAGGAGTCATGACAGAAAGGGTCTTCTCATCAGGTACAGATATTTGGAGCCTTTTCGTTGATGGCTCTTCCTGCGACAATGGAAGCGGTGCGAGGTTGATACTCTCAGCTCCAGATGGTGCCAACATTAAATACACTTTGAGATTCAACTTCCAAGCTTCTAACAATGAGTCCGAATATGAGGCCATGATAGAAGGTCTCTCATTGGCAAAGACTCTTCGCGTAAAGCGACTCCTACTCCACAGCGACACAAGGTTAGTTGTCAATCAAGTATTGGGAATCTATCAGGCCAGAGATGAAAGGATGACCAAATATCTGAAAAGGGTGAGAACGATGTTAGAACATTTTTGAAGAGGCAAGAATGAAGAGAGTGCCTCGACAAAGTAACAGCCAAGCATATGCATTGGCGAGGTTGGCCTCGGCAACGAAGACAAATGTTAGAAGGACCATTCCGATCGAGGTCTTGAGGAAGGCAACCATTGAGCAAGAAGAGGTATATAACCCTTGTCACAATTTGAACTTAGGAGACTCATGGATGGACCCCCTCTTCAGATATATCAGAGAGGGAGAGCTACCTGAATCCAAGTTAGAAAGGCGGAAATTGAGATATAAGGCTGCCAAGTTCTCGGTAGTAAGAGACGCCCTGTACAAGAAAGGATTCCTGCTACCTCTCCTAAGATGTGTGCACCCCACGGAAGTTCCTCAGGTCTTACAGGAATTCCATAAGGGTTCTTGTTTTATCCACATAAGGGGAAGACCCTTGGCCAAAAGAATCATCACCCAGGGTTACTGGTGGCCAACCCTGTCCAAGGACGCTACAGCCTATGTGAGGAAATGTGATAAATGCCAGAGGTTCGCCGCCATCCCTCATCAACCTCATCAGCATATGACGTCAATCACTTCTCCATGACCATTTTTAGTATGGGGAATTGACTTAGTAGGGCCCCTGCCAAGAGATGCCAACAATTATAGATTCTTGATAGTTGCCATCGACTATTTTTTAAAGTGGGTGGAGGCAGAGCCAATGATAACGATCACAGAGCAGAAGACCTTCTGATTTATTTGGAGGAATATCATATGCAGATACGGCCTCCCAAACACTCTCATCTCGAACAATGGGACCCAGTTCAAGAATTCCTCTTTAGAAAAGTATTGCCTAAGAGTAGGAATAAAGCAGTTCTTCTCATCTCCTGGCCGACCTCAGGCAAATGGTCAGACCGAGGTCACAAATAGAACAATTCTTGATGGAATCAAGAAGAGGTTAGAAGATGCGAAGGGAAGATGGACTAAAGAGGTCTACACTGTGTTATGGGCCTACAGAACCACGGTAAGAACACCGACAGGAGAAACCCCGTTCATGTTAGCACATGGCTCAGAGGCCATTATACCAATGGAAGTAGGGCTCCCAACTCATAGGATTCAGACCTATGACCCTGATAATAATGGGGAAGAGAGGAGGCTAGACCTAGATCTTATCGAACAAATAAGAGAGGATGCAGAGGGCAGCGAAATTCTACAACCAGAGGGTAAAGTCAAGACCCATTGCAGTGGGAGACCTAGTGCTAAAGAAGACCTTACAAAAAGAAAACAAACTCCAGCCAAACTGGCACGGTCCCTACAAAATAACAGAAGAGGTTGTGCCTGGCACTTACAGGTTAGAAAATCTAGAAGGAGAACCTTTCGCTAATCTATGGAATGTTGATCACCTAAAGAAGTATTACATATGATGTTGCATAAAGTTGTGTAAATGTACCATCTTGTCATGAAGAGGTTATTAATAAAAGATCAGTTCCCATGGTGGTATTTGCTTCATTTTGCACTTATATCATAAATTAATGGGGATAACATCTTAGGTGATGACCGCGGATCATCATAACACCATTCAGTGGTGACGAGGTCTGAGCTCAGACACCAAAATGGGATGACCTCAGACTCTTAACATCATTAATTTGGTGAGATTAATTATGGGGATAACATCTTAAGTGATGACCTCAGACCTTCATAACACCACAGTGGTGACGGGGTCTGAGCTCAGACACTATAATGGGATGACCTCAGACCCTTAACATCATTAATTTGATGAGATTCATTAATGGGGATAACATCTTAGGTGATGACCTCAGACACCATAATGGGATGACCTCAGACCCTTAACATCATTAATTTGGTGAGATTAATTATGGGGATAAGATCTTAGGTGATGACCTCAGACCTTCATAACACCACAGTGGTGACGAGGTCTGAGCTCAGACCCTTAACATCATTAATTTGATGAGATTCATTAATGGGGATAACATCTTAGGTGATGACCTCAGACCTTCATAACACCATTCAGTGGTGACGAGGTCTGAGCTCAGACACCATAATGGGATGACCTCAGACCCTTAACATCATTAATTTGGTGAGATTAATTATGGGGATAACACCTTAGGTGATGACCTCAGACCTTCATACCACCACAATGGTGATAAGGTCTGATCTCAGACACCATAATGGGATGACCTCAGACTCTTAACATCATTAACTTTGTGAGATTAATTATGAGGACATCTTAGGTGGCGACCTCAAACCTTCACAACACCACAGTGGTGACGAGGTCTGAGCTCATACACCATAATGGGATGACCTCAGACACTTAACATCATTAATTTGGTGAGATTAATTATGAGGACATCTTAGGTGGCGACCTCAGACCTTCATAACACCATTCAATGGTGACGAGGTCTGAGCTCAGACTACTAATTTTGTTTAAGCAAAAACCATTGCATAAGCTTTAGAGTAAAAACATCACGACATACATATAACAAAAGAAGATGATCCTCTTCAGAGAATAACACATTCAAAAAATAACACATTCAGAGATTATAAATATTCAGAGGTTACAAAGAATGGAAAAGTAAGAGCCATGCTCATTCAGAAATTATAAATGTTCAGGGATTACAATTTCAGGGGCTACAAAAATATTCAGAGATTCTCTTTAAGGGTTTGAGGGAGGAATGCTGGTGCCTTCGGTTTGGTTAAGTTGGACGACGTTGGTCACCTTGGCAACGTCATCACGGTAGTCTGTCCCTCCAACCTCTATGCCGTCCAATGTGGCAGTCTCGGCAGGCGCGGAAGCCTCCTCCTCAACCTCCTCAAGGGCCTGGGCAACCTGAGGATTAGCAAAGCCAAGGCCTATAAAGTCAGAGGCTTTCAAAGTGACATCCTCCTTCTCCCTGACAGCCGCCCACTTGGTAGTAGCCTTGATACCTCTCTCGAGGTATTCAAAGCCAAAGCCCATAAACTCATCAAAACTTTTATACTCGGATATTATCCCCTCAGAGGCATCATCGAGGGCTGCCTTCACGGCCGCGCTGACCTTCTGCTGCAGAACATCATCCTTGGCCTTCATAGCCACAGCATGGTCCTTGTTAAGCCGAGAGATATCCTTCTCCAGCCCCTTCACCTTCTTGTCAGACTCACCCAACTCAGACTTCAGCCGGTCAATTTTTGCGTTCAAAGAACTTTGGACCTTCTCGAACTCTTAACCCTTATGGATGAGGGGAAACTTCCTCAGAGTCCAATTAGAGAGGTGGTGCATCACTGCCAGGCCCTGCGGATTTGGCGATCAGGAATGAGTTAAAGATAAATCATAAAAATTACAAAGAAATATGAGGTCATACCTGAATGGATCTGTGGATGCCGAACTCAACCAGCAAGGGAGTATCAAGTGACCGGAAGAAACGCTTGTTAACCTCGGTCATTGTAGAGCCGAAGGCATCTAGGGCTTGCAGACTATAGCCGACGATGCTGTAAGTAATCTTCAACTGCTCTAGACGAGTCGACAAGGCGTCTGCTGAAGAGATGGGGATGGAAGTATCAGCACTCCTTTTCTTCTGCCTCTGATCCTCAGGGGCATGTTCAGTTCAAGCCCTCTTCTTTGTGGCTTGGGGCTTTGAGGAAGAGGGAGCTGGGGGAGGAGCATTAAGGCCTGCTTTCTTTGCAAGTCTCATCAAGCTAGGAGCAACCATTTCCCAGAGTTCGTCTGAGATATCCTTTGGACGCTCTGCAAAAATTAATAGATCTGAGTTAGAAGATCAGACATAGATAAACTCAGAGGTTCAACTTCAAATAGAAAGCGCTTACCAAGCTCGGAAAGAGGACTTCCACCCAAACCTGTCTCAGAGAGGTAGTGGGGGGTCATCAAGTGTTCGAACCTGACGAACAGACCATGTACCCCCTGATCTTGAAGGGCTTCCACCTTCTGAAGGTTTTGCGAGCTCAGGCCAGGGTCATCCCTCGCAGACATTGTGACCTTACCCCACCTCAGGGGCATCCTCGGCTCTAGAATGGATGAGGGAGCACATGGGCCAAATTCCCATGGTCCAGAAGCAAAAAAGTATCGTGGCTTCCAGTTGTGGTTGGAAGTCTGAGTTATTTGAAGCATATTTTTTTCATGCTTTCGAGCTACAAAATGATAGTAGCTCGGATTATTTTTGGCTGAGGAAGGGACATAACAACCTATAAAGACCTGAACTGGGAGGTCTGAGTGGTGGACAGCCTTCCATAAGACTATGGCCCCTATTATAACCCTTCGGGCATTAGGGGATAGTTAAGAGGGGGCCAAATTGATATAGGAAAGGATAGATTTGATAATGGGATGGATGGGCAGACGAAACCCCAACTTGAACATCTACTCGTACAAGCAGATTTCGCCGTCTCGGTCGTGAAAAGCCCTCTCTTCCCTCAGAGGTCTTCTTAGCTTTATGGAGGGACTAATAGAGTAAAGATATCTGAAGCAAAGGAGGTCTACCTCAGTTACAGTACTCTCGATCTCGGCCGCCTCAGAGACGTCGACATCACTTTCAACGTCATCATCATCTAGCTCAACATCGATCGTAGCAGATGTTAATGGGTTACCCGGGAACCTCTGAGCGAACTTGACACCGGTGAAGGCCGACAGAGGAATGGCGTCAAGTGGTGGTGTAATGGCCACACTCGGCTCAATGATCTCAACCTCTGAGGAAGAGGCTGAGGTGCTTGAGTTGTTATGAGATGAGGACCGACTAGAGACCTCGGCCTGATCAGAGGCCTGATATTACCGAATTGAGAAGTCCATGGCCTCCTGGAAGGAATCCACGGACATGGGGTCTGAGGTTGAAGACTCAGACTCAGACATTAGTATAGGATCGACAGGAACCTCTGCCTGATTGAAAGACTCCGAGGGATCAGGATATACCACCTTCAGGCGTGGTGGAAAGATGGGTCTAATAGGCAATTCTTGTGACCTACGAGCCTCCTCCTGTGCTCTTTCTATTTGTTTGATTTTTTCTAAAGTCTTCTCCCTAAGGGAGGGGAACTCCTCAAGAAGTTGTTATAGGGGTCTGAGCATCAGAGGCAGACACTACACTTGGGAGACTTCCTAAACTACAAATAAGATTGGCTAATAAAGTAAGGCAATTTAAAGATCAAACCAAGAAACTTAAGGCAAATACAGTTCACCTGAAACTATGGTGGACTCACCGAAAAACTCAGAATCTCACCGGAAAACACAAAAAACAGAGAAAAACAGGACAAAACGAAGAGAAAAAGATGGCAGAGAATACCTGAGGAAGAAGTAGTAGAAGGAAGCGAAGAAAACTCGAAGAAGCGCCACCAGAGACCTCTGCAGAGGAATCGCGAAGAGCGCCTTTAGAGAGAGAAATTGTTGGAACGCAATTACGCAGAAGAGAGAATTGAGGATGGAGGGAAAAATGAGGGTTCAAAACCCTTAAATATACAGGCACGATTCCCAAGGCCCATCATTGCCTTGGGAGCCCCAAAGGGCGACTGACAACACACGCTTGCCAAGTAAGCCATACTTCAACACTGGACAGGTGTCAAACAAATATTGGCTCATATTAGAAAGGCCTCGGAGATGCGTAAATCCCACAGTCACCTGCTTTCACATGTAACTAAGGGCCGGGGGGTGATTGATATGCCCCAAGTGTGAACTCAGCTCGGAGACACCAACCTCGGCCGAGAACGTGGCCGACATTGGACAAGCCTTGGGCATGCGGCATCAGCCCTCGGCCATAGCAAGTTCGGCCCAGGCCGACACTACCACTAGACTCTTGAAAGGACATCGCATGCATCACAAGGATCAGCAGCATTCTCGTATACCTTGGAATGGCAACCTCGGCTAGATATAGGCCGAGCTAGTAAGAAGCCTTACCAGCAACCTCATCAAGACATTAGTCGATGCTCCAAACACACTAGCTCAACCTCGGCTCAGGTCGACCTTGTCCATTATCTCGGCTAGGATTAAGCCAAGACCTCCATGGTCACCTCGGACTGAACGAGCACCTAGACTTACCAACCTCGGCCTCTCCCAGGCCAAGGTCATACACCAAGCACGATAGCCGAGCATCTGCTGACATTTGGATAAGGGCACGTGGACACATATCAGTTATAATAAGATTATTTCCCACATGTGGGGAGAATATTTCATCATCATTCTCCACTTGTGACAGTGACAGGTGGCTTTCCCATATTGGTTAGGCAAACACACACATGCACATTACATGCATAGGGGGTAAATTACACCCCCTAGGTACTATATATAGAGGTCACCCTCTACCTTGCAAAGGACCCAAAAAAAGACAACCCTAGCTGAAACTCTGTCTAGATACACAGTAGAGAGAGAGCTTGAGAGATTGTATCCATGGCCATCAGTGCCTTATTACAGTGAGGTTATTCACACACAGTGGATGTAGGCCAATTTAGGCTGAACCACTTATATTCTGGTGCTATCTCCTCTTCTCCTCATCTCATTCTCCTACCTTTTACGTAACTATGCTTCCATTGTTGTTCTTAGATTGAGCTTGAAAACACCTTATCTGGTGGTGCTAATTCTAGCATCATCACTAGACATTTCAACGAGGAAAATTTTGTTTTGTTCCCAGTCATATGTGGGGAACACCCAAAATCAAGGTACCCCTGAAAGTTTCTATAAGAAGTATTTAATGCTGATACAAAAACATTACATTACAGTTAATAACTCAATTCATCTTTCCTAATCCAAATTTCCTTAGTTTTTGAAAAATTATTTTTAGATTTGTAAGGCATTGTCTTAGGTAGTGTAGGTTTCTTCCTTAACAGTTCTACTAGGTCTATTAGTCTTACCATTTTTTTATTTTATCCTTTATTTAAAAAAATTCTCTAAATGACCATTTTTACCACAAAAATTGCAGTAATAAATATGCTTAGCAGTATAGGGATCTTGTGTTTGTATTTTAAAATGCGGAATAGTCATACGAACATTTGAGGATTCTAGACAATCTATTTTGGAAGGTAGAAAATTTGTTTCAAAAATTTCTTTTCGTTGAAAACCCTTTCCTTCTTTGTCATCAGAAGAAGCCTTTCTGGAATTCACAATTTGTTTTACAAGGATGCCAAATCTATTGAAAGCATTAATCTTGTTTAAAGATTTTTTTAGTTTAGTTTGTGACTCATCAAAATCAGTTAAAACATCTTTTTACTTTTTTTCTCTAATCAAGAACAACTTTAATTTATTTTGAAAATATTTTTATTTAACATCAATTTTTCAGTCTTAAGATCTTCTACTTGCATAGAAAATTCATGAAAAATAAAGTGAATTTGATTATTAAGAGCATCATTTTTAGAAAACAACCTAACATTAACTTTGCCTAAGTGAATACACATTTTTAAGGTAGATTTAGAGTTGCTTAAAATGCAGGTCATCATCATCACAATCACTATCAAAGGATTCTATCCTAAGAGAACATGTATTATAATAATCATTTTCACCATCCAATTAAAAGTAAAATCATTAAGGAGTTTACATATAGTAGGAATAGTATGATTAACCATAGGAGTCTTAACAAGCAATAAAACATTTCAGGTGGTAAATCATAATTGTCAATAAACAATTAAGAAATAGTGGACATAATAGACAAGTTATCATTACCATCACGAGAGTCATTCAAACATATATAAGTAAAATCCATAACATTGTTAAAATTATCACTACCATCACTATTAGAGCAAGAACTCTCATCCTAAGTTTTAGATAAGTGTTCTTTTTATAAAATATTGGCATTAAGTTTTTGAAAAATATTTATTAGCATAATAACCAAAGATAATACATTTTCTACTTTGAATACGACTTAATTCTTTATTATGGTCATATTTTTCAAAAGGTTTCTTTTCAAAGTGTTCTTCATGTAGAATATTAGAATAACTATGTTGTCCTTCTCTAGGAGCCAATTTATTCATAAATTTAACAAATTTCTTGAAAAGGCTGGACAACAAAGTAGTTTCATAATCTAGTGACTAAATAGAAATAGAAGAATCATCAACATCAGATTAAAAAAGATAGAAAATAAGGAATGTTAACATAAGATTTAAACATTAAATATGTTTGTCTGGTGTGTGATTTTTCTTTGCCTCTTTATTTATCACTTAAGACAGTTTCAAGTTCAAAAGTCCTCATTTTACTACATAACAATTCAAGTGTCATGTTAGGATCATCCATTTCTTCTATGAAATTCTTTTTCATGGCAAAAGTATGTGGTAAAGATCTTAATATTTTAGCGCATATTTCACAATCAGCATATACAATACCATTAGCATGTGATTGATTTACTATATCTCACAAACTAATATAAAATTTATCAAATTTTTCATCATCGTTCATAAACATGGTATTATACATATGAACAAACAATTGTGACTTAGTCTTTTTAACTCTAGCATAACCTTTATGTGTAGACATTAAAAAGTACCAAGATACGTTAGAAGTGATGCAGGCTGAGATTCGTTTAAACTCAGACTCACCCACTGACTGGAAAATAGCCTTTATGCCTTTATTATTTTATTGTGAAATTAAATTCTCCTCTCTAGTCCATTTAGAAAAAGATTTTCTTTCAGTTGTTAGAAAATCACCTTCACCAATTACACAAATAAGTATTGAAAAACCATTTTCAACCATATTCCATACATAATCCCCTAAATATTGGACATGTGAAACCATTCTTACTTTCTAGTAAGAAAATTTTGTACCATCAAACTAAGGATGACGTAAAGAACTACCATTTTGGTCTTTCAATTGAAATAATTTTAAAATAAATAATTCAAGATCTTAAAGAGTAAGATTTTTGTAAAACCAAGGTAATAATGATGCTCTGATACCACCTAAAAGTAATTTATTACACAAAAGTGTTAAGATTAAAATCCTCTTTTATGTCTTTGGTACAAACCCTTAAACTTCAGTGGCTGAATATGCACACACAGAAAAAAAAAATCAATTCAGTTCGGTGTGATGTTCAAAGTCTTACAAATCAAAGTCTGAGACAAAATGAGATGATGATAAGGTTATTGAATGCAATAGTTTGTTAATGAGGAACCCATCATACTAGAAAATTACGGGTCTTTAGTTCTAAGACCACACACACCACAAGTTCATTATTTCAACAATTTAGATACACATTATTTTTTACAACATGTAAATAAATCAGTACTCCTAATACACCCAGTATACCAAGGCACACACTAAAAAATCCCACAACTACTAAATTAGACAAAACAACAAGATTAGAAAGCGAGAGTATCCAGTGAAACGGTAACAAAAAAGTTTTAATAATTTTGGTTTTCACGGATGCTTGGGAGATCAACTCTAATGACATGAATATAAAGTTATGCTTTAGGATTTGATATTTCAACCTTGTGAAAAACATAAATAGTTTGTGTACATAAATTTTAGATCGTGTGTTTTACAAAACCACAAAAGGATCTACACAAACAGATCATAACTAAATTATATTTCAAAATGTATATGAGTTTAGAACAAAGATTTAGTTTTTAAATAAAATCTACTAAGACAAACTGTATACATACATATACAAATATATGTATATACATACACACACACAAACACACACACACACACACACACACACATATAACACACACACACACACACACACACACACTGTGTTATATATGTGTGTGTGTGTGTGTGTGTGTCGTATAACATGTTACATACATTAGTACGATTAAAGTGTTTTTCAAAACTAAGGTTTTTAAAACATTAAAAACAATCCATTTAAAAATAATCAATTCGTTTTTCCCAATCGATTTCTAATGCAATTTGTAAAAGTATTCACATACTCATTGGTGCCCTCGTAGATAGTTGTCTTATTTTGATATGTAAAACACTTTGGGTTCTTGATTTTACCTATCTAAAAAGCTTCATCAATGTTCAAGATATTGAAGCTGATTTTCATCATCCTCATGATATATTGAGCACACTTTAGTATGGAAGGTAAAGGTTGGATAAGCCCTAAAGTCACATCACGTGTTTTTACAAAACTTTCATATCTTGGTAAAAAACATTATGTGTACAAAAATTATGTTTTTTCCATTGATTTTGGTTATTTAAAAACCTTTTGAAATGTCATTAAATAAGAATTTTTTTATGAAATCTCTATAGCTTCATTACAACGATGGTTTTTCTTCACTGGTAGCGAGCTGAGAAGCTTCTCTTGGAAAAACAGTATGGAAGAGTTTGCGCGTAGCTTCAATGACCCTTCACCGAAGATAAGGCATCAATTAAGCGATGCTTTCCTTTGCTGTTTCTGAGCTCTTGAAGGCCATTAAAAAAATTCCTAAATTAAAGTGCATCTTGCTTAATCGCAAGATCGCTCCAACGAAGAAATTTTACACCACAGTAAACCTGTCAGTAATGCATTCTGGGAGTGAATTATCTTTCGAGATCTTTTATGGATGTTCTTGGATTTTGTTTATAAAGTCACTTTTTGGAAAATGATTGGACATCAGAGTTCCCTAATAACTCTCTCATACATGTTTTGTGCAAGAGATGTAACTTTGTATCTTGCCTTGGTAATGGGTAAACCCATTTGAGTGGTTTTTCTAATTAAAGCTATTATTTCTCTTCATTTCAAAATATCTCACTACAACCTTTCAAGAGAAAAATTCCAAGGTAGATTTTGTGTATTCTTCATCATCTTCCTTTCAAAGAAGAAAACAATAAACCTTTGAAAAAGAGGGAATCTAAAATCCAAATCTAGTTCATATTAGTCCTTATACACTTCTTTTCATTTAATTAACTCTTTTTCTTAAAGTTGATCGATATGAAAGAAAATGAAGATTATACCAAGAGAAATTTTATAAAAATCTGTATTGTGATCTTTGTGCCTATTTTTTGGCTTCAAAACACTTGAGAACTCCAATTTTGAGGAACAAGGCGCACGCAACATTGTTGACATGTGTCAAAACATAATAAATATTAAGAACTTCTATCGTCATATAGAGATCTCCATCTTGCTACGAATATGTGGAAAAGATGTGAGGTGTGAGTTAGACAGAAGGAGTGTTAGTTATAAGTCCTCTCTCTAAGTCTTCACCAAGTTTTTATTGAGATTGTTAAATTGGCATGAGGTTTTTCCCGTTCACATCTGGTTTATGTTTCTATTTACCTTTTTCTCATATTTATCACACACATGCTAAGAAAATATTAAAACTTGATTTGGTTGATAAAACTTTGGTGAATATTGTAACATAGACTTTTAGGTGCGCTAAATAATTTTTAGTGGGTCTCCTTTTCGATGCGTAATACGCACTTGCAACTAGTATCATAAAATGGTCTTATTTTGCTAAGGTTGTAAAACCCATAGTAAGATCTAGCACTAGTGTTAATATGGGAAAAATGTTATGTTTATATGTATTGATATTTTGAGTACATTGTTGAGCTTATTGATGTTTTTATCTCTTTTGATGGTGTTGCATTAAATAACAAAGGGTTGTATTGGTATTTGCCTATTGATGATAATATTTTACAAAGATTGATAATTCGTCTTCTTCTGGTTATTCTAGTGATGATTATATTAATGAAGAATATAGTGACCTTCAACTCACTTATGATTAAAGTTTTTTGAAAATACTAGAATCAATAACAATATGTGGGAAACTTTAATTAAACTCAAGAAATGTGAAAAGGAAAATGCATTTTTCAAAATGGAAGGGTCCCTTTTATGTAATGCGTTAATGATTCACTCTTAAAAAAGAATCTCCTTTTAATGGAGAGTGATAAAAAGGGTTTGTAAGAAAGGTTAAATGCTTTATAATGTGAGTTGAACGAATATAAACATTCCAATGACTCTTTAAAAAAAGATGACCTCTCTTGAAAATGAGTTCCATTTCGTTAAGAATGTGAAAGTTACTTTATAAGATAGATAGAAAAAATTAAGAAAAATTTGGTATTGATTTTGTTTAATGTCAAGTGAAATATAAATTGGAGGATAAAATCATTTTTGTGAAACCTTAAAGAGTCTTCTTTATCTCTTGATAAGAAAGATGTTTCAATACCTTATAAGAAATTAGATCATCATTTTGTTTATCATTGCACTTTTTGTAAATGTCATGGTCATGTGAAAGAATTTTACTATAGGCTTGTAAAAAACTCTAAGGTGACAAAGAAACCTCAATGGGATGAAGCTTCTTCCTTGAGGAGAGATTTTAATCCCCCTTTCAAAAAGTCAAAACCAATTTTGTCAAAATTTGAAAATATTTGAAAATATAAAATTATTGACACTAGTTCAAAATATTCTAGTAAGAATATTAAGACTAAGGCTATTTGGACTAAAAAGGAAAAAAGTCTTGTTATTCACACCGTCTTTATTGCCCAAGATGACTCAGAATGGTATTTTGATTGTGGGTACTATAGGCATATGACCATAAACAAAGTCTTTTAATATAAAATTATTGAGAAAGAATTTGTTTCCTTCACGTTTGGGGATGGGAACAAATCAAATATCATAAGGAAGGGTATCATAGAAGTTAAAGGTTTTTATAAACTAGATAATATTGTTTTGGTTAATGTCTTGAGGTTTAACTTGTTTAGCATAAGTAAAATATGCAACGATTGTCAAAATATGCTTTTTACCAACAAAGAATGGAAAATCCTTAATCGTAAATGTATTTTCATTTTAAAAAGCACTCGAACCATGGAGAATTTCTATATAATCAATGTCTCTCCAATCTTTCTTTGAAAATATGTGGAGGATTTTTGTCATAAGAGGTTAGGTTAAGTGAACGTTAGAGATCATAGTATACTTTCTAGGAATGAGCTTGCTCGTGATTTACCTCATTGGGAGTTAGTTTCTTCTCATGTGTCCGGTACTCTTAATATAGGAAAACAAATTTGTAATCCACATAGGAAGTTGAATTTAGTTTCTAAGTCACGTGTGCTAGAGCTATTACACACAATCCTTATGGGTCCACTGCATACGAAGAGCATAGGTTATGGACAATATGTCCTTGTGATTATAGATTATTTATCTAGATTCACTTTTTTAGGATTTTTGGGTAGTAAGTCATAAGAAAGGGACTTATTTATTCCCATGTGAAAACAACTTCAAAATGAAAAAAATGCACTTCATTAGAATTCATAGTGATCATGGGAAAGAGTTTGAAGGAATGGGTATATTAGAGTGGTGTATTCAAGTTGGAATACACTATGAGTTTCGGCACCCAGAATGCTTTAACAAAATAAAATAGTTGAAAGGAATATTCGAACCATTAAAGAATGTATAGATCAATGCTGATTGGTAAAAATGTTCCTAACAAATTTTAGATGAAAGCTTTTTACATAACTTGTCATACCATTAACCGAGTTTATAGGATGTACAGTACAAACCAACCCCTATATGAGATTTGGAAAGGGAAAAATACCACACTCAAGAACTTCAAAGTCTTTGGAAGAAAATGTTGTATACTTAAAGATAGAGAGTAATTGACGATTCTGTAACAACCCGTGATTTTTAAATCGATTTTAATTAAATTATCTCAGATTTTGAAAAAAAAAATTGGGATCTATTTAATTTTGCTATGTAAAGATGTTAGTTTTTATATATATAAAAAATAAGGTTTCAAGTGGAATTTAAATCGGGAATAAAAATTGGAAATTATAACTTTCGTATTAAAATCGGGGGAAGATTCGAGCTAAGGAGGATACAAATATTTTTTTTTTTAAATCTGACTGTCCAATTGAGTTGAATTTTTCACAGCATCTCCATCTCTCCGTTCGCTACAACATACTAAAATTTCAATCTATTCTAACGATCGGATCGTCCGTAATAAGTTTTCTAGTGTTTGTATTTGATTAAGACTCAATTTTTTTTTGTATATAAACAAAGTGACGGGTTTAGTACTTTTAAAAATACATTCTTCTAAACCCTAAGAGCAAAAATATCCTATTTTACATCTTCTTCCTCCCTCAAAACCTTAACTCCATTGGAGAGATATTTTAATTCCAAGTTTTGAAGCTTTAAACTGAGTTTTCTCAAGATTGTTCAAGAACGACTCTTTGCTAATTTTTCGAGAGGAATTCAACAGTCAACTCATATTTTCTTCATCTAAATCACAGAAAATAATACTCTATTCCGTTCCTTTAGTATTATGCATTTTAAGTGTCACCTAAACCCTTAATCATGTTTTTTCTTAAAAGATATTAGTGACTTAATTAGGAATAATGATAACAATTTTCGGGACTGTTTTTATAAAATATTTCAATATGAATAATATTCATAACCCTTGGGCACGTAGGATTTATGAGTGAATTTTGAATTTTATTTGTGTACGTTGCATGTAGAAAAACCTTTTGATTTAAATGAATTTGGGGGCGTAAAACTCATGTAATTTGTGTTGAGATAATGAAATTGGAATTATGACGCATTAATGATGAAATCTCGGTGTATTTAATTTAAAATAATTAAATGGGACTAAATGGTTGTTTATGACGATGTGAAAATTAAATTGAGATTTAATTAAATTGGACTATCATGCGTATGCTTATTTGTGTGACTTGTTGGTATTATTAAATTTTCATTGTGACGACGGGTTGTCGGGTATTTTTTGTCTCCCTATATTTTAGGATGCCTTCTAGGTATGGGACTAGTGGGTAGGCCTTTTGATGATTTACGCCTTCTAGGTATGGGACTAGTGAGGGAGGATTATCGTGATTTTATCATATCGGTGGTGGGATGATCTTAATTATTTTATCATCGTTACACTAGTCTAGGTACTTGACCATGTCCATATTTATGTTAGAAATTCATCCTATACATAGGGTAGGACGTATTGATAACTTGGGGACCCTTAGGTATGGGACTAAGAGGTATTTTAAGGATATCACACTGATAATAAGCTTGGGGGAAATTTATAAATTGTAAAATTGAGAAAATTCAAAATTTAATACCTAAGATAATAAAACAGGTATTAAAATATATTGGTGTCATTAATAACGTGCAGTACCGATAATTTAAACGGGTTGGCTGGCCTTTGCGACGTGTGGGTGTGTGACTTCTAAATAACGTGGACGGCTGATAGTTTAAATGGGCTGGCTGGCTATGAAGACGTGTCGTGTGTGGAACCTCGTACATAACATGCAGGGCTGACAATTTAAACGGGATGGCTGGCTATGGCGAGGGGAATTACGTGTGGTGTAGACTTTATTGCGAAAATACCATAATAGATAATATAATTGAGATACATGATAACTTTGGGTTAATTGAATTCAATTAATACTTTGGGGAAGTGGGACAATTAAAATATATTTATATGATTTTTATAAGAATCTCTGGGGGTAGTTAGTAATTTATCTTTCCTGCATAGAAATTACTCGTCTAATTAAAGTACTCTATTGTGATATTTATTGTGTATAATGATATTTTTTGGGTTCACGGACCCTATTTGAGGGGAGTAGTGTGTATTCACGCTCGGGGCTCTGACCTCTTGCATTGACTAACATTTTCTGGAGTTAGTACTGGAGTAGCTGTATAAGATTTTTGGAGTTATCATTTGGAGGTGCAACTGGAATCTACTTCATTTTTATTTCTTTATTTAGCTTATACTGTCTTTTCAGTCGTATTTCATTATGAGACATCATTTGGGTTTTTTATCGTGCCCTTCGGTTCCAAAGTTGTTAGAGGATTTTAGTTAGATTTGTTTTACAGTTGGTTATATTTAGTTTTTAATTAAATCATGATTAGAGATTGGATTTATTTAAAGTTTTAGCATGTGATGGATATTTTATCGTTTAGTTGTTATTATCATTTGGTATTGATTCAATTATTGATCTTGTGGATGGATATTTTATGTTTCATATCTGTCTCATGCTAAGAATGATATTTATTTAGTTCACGCCCGCTGCAGTTCGGCGGCGGTGGCTGGCGACCCCGTCTGTCGTATTGCGCGAGGTATGACAGATGGTATCAGAGCATGGTCTTAGGTCTCGTAGGTTATGAGTTCATTTTAGATTCCGCGTTGCTTATCTTTTGGTTCCTTTTGATGATTTGTACTCTTAGTCATTTCGAGTTTGATGTTGTTTTATTCCTATATTTTCATATGGCGAACAAAAGGAGAGCTGGGTGTAGGAGAGAAGAGTCTATTTCTGGTCCCGCGGTTCAGGAGAGGCAGCGGTAGATTATTTTGGAGTCCGAGGAGTTAGCGGCTATCATTCGTGAGGCCACATTGGCCGGTATACAGATGGGGAGGCAGAGATGGTTGAGTTTACAAGGGCACGAGCAGGGTACGCCCGTTTTGGCTTGGGATAGGGTGAGGACCAACTTTCTTAAGGGCAATCCTCCCACCTTTGGATGGGGATCTGACCCAATGATTGCTCATCAATAGAGGAAGGATATGGAGAGGCACTTAAGGATGGTGGACTGGATAAATGTGCAGAAGCAAATGTTAGCGACGTTTAAGCTGATAGGGGATTCGTTGCAATGGTGGGAGAGTGCCACCACATCAGAGGAGAGAGATCGGTTGAGTTATGCAGAATTTAAGATAAGGTTCAATACCAAATATTTTACATATGCCACTAGGTGCACAAAGAAGAGGGAATTTATAGACTTGGAGTAAGCATCGAAGTCGATTATCGAGTATGAGCAGGAGTTCACTAATTTATCTATATTTGTACCTGAAGAGGTGGATATTGAGAGGAGGAAGATGGAGTGTTTTATTAAAGGATTGTCATGGATGATTAGGCAGATGGTGTTGGGGAATTCGGTGTACACTACCTATGCTCGGGTGGTGGATGTCACGATGTTGCTATGGAAAGAGAAGGCTAATTATCAAAAGAAACTTGGAAAGAGATAGGAGTTCAATGGACAGGGTGGTGAGAATAAGGTTCTCAATGACCAAGCACGGAAGAAACGGAGGACTAATTAGGAACAACAAGGACAGTGGGGGGAGTAAGCACGAAATAGACAGTTTGGAACTTATAGAGGTGCATGTTTTATTTATGGGGATAAAGGACACAAGGCATCACAATATTCAAAGAGGGTGGGCCCACAAGGCCAAAACAAGGTCAAGGAGTAGAGGAGTAGCAAGGACTAAGGCCTCCAGTCTTAGCAGTACCAGGTGTTGAGGGAGTGCTAGTAGCACCGACAGTGTCAGGTGTTCAAGGGGCGCCAGCAGCATCAGCAGCATCAGCAGCATCAGGAGGTCAGGGAGTGACCGCAGCACCAAACCAAACCGGGTATGGGAGGTGCTATTTACTTCAACCTCAGGCAGAGTGGGATAGATTGCATGAATAGTGGAGTGTCACAGTATGTAATCATTATTTTCTAGATACTTATATGTGTAGGTGTATATATATATATATATATATATATATATATATATATATATATATATATATTATATTTTGGGATCGTGAGATTTCGTGCAGGTAGGATTAGGTGTATGGGCACCCAATTTTGGTATTCTACGAGTAGGCATATGTGAGTTGTAACACCCCGCCCGCCCGGGGAGAGCGAACGGAGCGCTACTATTGATAAAACTAACCAATTACACAATATAACAAGGTATAGGGCATCTAAAACCCATAAAAGAGCCAAAACCAATTATCTCAATCTCTTCAAATACAAATACAACAAAGTCTCTCGAATTACATACAACAGCTAACTCGAAAATAAAATAAATCTCCAATGCTCCATACAAAAAAAATAAATACAATCTTCTCAACTTGTATTAAAAATCTTCCCAAAATAATCCTCGCTAAAATCAATCTCCATAGCGCCCTAAAATCCTTGCTAACCTTCCACTAAAAGAAAATATGGGGAAGTACACAATACGACATGTAAGATGCTCAACAAATATTAGCGGTGAATAAAACGTCACAATACGAATACGATTATTCAAATCAGAAGCGAGTCTCATAAGCAATTATATCAATATAATTTCTCAATAACACATTAAATGGGCCACCAGGCCTCACCACCATACCGCGCCTATGCATTTTTAAGCATATTCGGAAAAAGGAATATTGACGGGTGCCCAACCTCAGTGCCATATTAAATTCTCATGAAAACATACTGAACACCAAATATTATATCACATGAATCGAAATTAGATTCCAACAAATATTTCCAGATTTGTAAATGAATTTATCAATTCAAATATGAGTCAATAATTACAAGAAAACAACGAGAATAATACTCACGAGATTAAGGAGCATATTGTGTAAAACCCCATACCTCAAACCACGATGAGAAACCAACCATAAATCTGCCGAGAAACGCAGATAACACCATCAAAATCAGTCCTCAAACATCATCCAAACTTCCTCCAAGATCAACCTCAAAACAGCCCCAAGAATAACTCAAAACCTAAGGTTGAATGAATAAATTAAAGGGAATGTTTGTGTATAAAAAGAGAGGAAAAGAAAATATATTTTCTGGGTATTTTTGTTCCACAAGGATGTTCCAAAACAATAGCAAACGATCCCTTTTTATAAGATAAAAATATAAGAGTTTGAATCAAACCACAACTCCTAAAAAATACTTATTGTTCACGTTTTCTGGGACCATCGATCGATCTTTGAAAATCATCGATCGATCGATCATGCCTAAAATCTGACAGTTTCCCTTAAAAATGACATAGACAAAATATTAAAAAATTCATATAAAATCCGTTTAACTCCGATTTCAATTCCGCTTGAAGTTCTAATCTTCTAAAATCATAACCAACATATTTAACTAATAAAAAATTTAAAATTCAAAAATTTATTTTTCTCTATATTTTGAAAATACCCCAAAAATTATGTGAGTTGTTACATGAGCCTTATTTTATTTTGCGCGATTTACGTTTGACATTTTTGCTTTGTCTGATTTCAAGTACGAAATTCCTTTTCTATAGGGGAAGTATGTAACAACCCGTGATTTTTAAACCAGTTTTAATTAAATTATCTCGGATTTCAAAAAAAAAAAATTGGGATCTATTTAATTTTGGCATGTCAAGATGTTAGCTTATATATATATATATAATAAGGTTTCAAGTGGAATTTAAATCGGGATTAAAAATTGGAAATTATAACTTTTCGAATAAAAATCGGGGGAGGATTCGAGCTAAGGAGGATAAAAATAATATTTTTTAAAATCTAACCGTCCGATCGAGCTGAATTGTTCACAGCAGCTTCGTCTTGCCGTTCGCTACAACATACTAAAATTTCAAGCTATTTCTGACTGTCGGATTGTCCGTATTAATTTTCAAGTGTTTGTATTTAATTATGACTCATTCTTTTTGATATATAAACAAAGTTACGGGCTTAGTATTTTTAAAAAACACATTATTCTTCCTCCCTCAAAACCTTAACTCCGTTGGAGAGCTATTTTCAATCAAAGTTTTGAAGCTTTAAACCGAATTTTCTCAAGATTGTTCAAGAACGACTCTTTGCTAATTTTTCGAGAGGAATTCAGCTGTCAACTAAGATTTTCTTCATCTAAATCACATGCATGAATAATCTATTCCATTCCTTTATTAATATGCATTTTAAGTGTCACCTAAACCCTTAATCATATTTTTTCTTAAAAGAGGTTAGTGACTTAATTAGGAATAATGATAACAATTTTCGGGACTGTTTTTATAAAATATTTCAATATGAATAATATTCATAACCCTTGGTTACGTAGGATTTATGAGTGGATTTTGAGTTTTATTGGTGTAGGTTGCATGTAGAAAAACCTTGGCTTTGATTTAAATGAATTTGGGGGCATATAACTCATATAATTTGTGTTGAGATAATGAAATTGGAATTATGATGTATTAATAATAAAATCTTAGTGTATTTAATTTATAATAATTAAATGGAATTAATTGGGTTTTTATGACGATTTGAAAATTATTTTAAGATTTAATTGAATCGGACTATCATGCGTAGTTTGGTACATTAATTACTTATGCTTGTTTGTGTGACTTGTTGGTATTATTAAATTGCCATTTTGACGACGGGTTGTTGGGTATTTTTTCTCTCCCTATATTTTAGGATTCCTTCTAGGTATGGGACTAGTGGGTAGGCCTTTTGATGATCTACGCATTCTAGGTATGGAAGTAGTGAGGGTAGATTATTGTGATTTTATCATATCGGGGGTGGGCCGATCTTCGTTATTTTATCATCGTTACTCTAGTCTAGGTACGTGACTATGTCGAGATTTATGTTAGAAATTCATACTATACATAGGGTAGGACGTATTGATAATTTAGGGACCCTTAGGTATGGGACTAAGGGATATTTTGAGGATCTCACATCGATGATAAAGGTGGGGGATATTTGTAAATTGTGAAATTGAGAAAATTGAGAATTTAATGCCTAAGATAATAAATCGGGTATTGAAATATATTGACATCATTAATAACGTGGAGGACCGACAGTTTAAACGGGTTGGTTGGCTATTGCGACGTATGGTGTGTGACATCTAAATAACGTGCATGGCTGACAGTTTAAATGGGTTGGATGGCTATGAAGACGTGTCATGTATGGAACGTCATGCATAACGTGCAGGGCTGATAGTTTAGATGGGCTAGTTGGCTATGGTGTGGGAAATTACGGGTGGTGTAGAATTTATTGCGAAAGTACCCTAATGGATATTAAAATTGAGATAAATGATAACTTTGAGTTAATTGAATTCAATTAATACTTTGGGGCAGTGGGATAATTAAAATATATTTGTGTGATTTTTATAAGAATCTATGGGGATAGTTAGTAATTTATCTTTCATGCGTTTAAATTACTTGTCTAATTAAAATATTCTATTGTGATATTTATTGGTTATAATGCTATTGCTTGGGTTCACGGACCCTATTCGAGGGGATTAGTGTGTATTCATGCTCGGGTCTCCGACCACGTGCGCTGAATAACATTTTTAGGTATTAGTACTGGTGTAGCTACATAGGATTTTTGGAGTTATCATTTGGAGGTGCAACTGGAGTCTACTTCATTTTTATTTCTTTATTTAACTTAGAATTTCTTTTCTGTCTTATTTCATTATGAGACATCATTTGGTTTTTTTATTGGGCCCTTCGGTTCCAAAGTTGTTAGAGGATTTCAGTTGGATTTTTTTTACAGTTAGTTATATTTAGTTTTTAATTTAATCATGATTGGAGATTGGATTTATTCAAAGTTTTAGCATGTGATGGATCTTTTATCGTTTAGTTGTTATTATCATTTGGTATTAATTCAATTATTGATCTTGTGGATGGATTTTTTATGTCCCATGATAAGAATGGTATTTATTTTGTTCACGCCCGTCTTAGTTCGGCAGCGATGGATAGCCACCCCGTATATCGGATTGTGCGGGGTGTGACAGATGCCCGACTTTAGGAATGATGTAGGCATTTTTCTCGCCTATTCCATTAATACTCATTCCTATTATGTTTATAATTGCATCTCTTAAAAAATAATGGATTCCATTAACGTCATCATCACTGATAGTGATTCCTATGACTTTAATGAGAATGATTGTGAAAACACCACTTCAATGTTTCCTCATGTTGAAGATAAGAGGGAAGAATTGGATTAATATGATGAGGCTACCCCACCAGTCCATGAGGTTGCAAATGTGGGAAACACATCTCCTTGGGTTATAAAATACAATGATGTTACCAAAATCATTGGTATTCCTTTTGTTGGATTAAAGACTAGCTATCAACTCCAAAGGGAAGTTAATGTGAAGGATGCATTGTTGGATGAATATTACATCAACAAAATACAAGAAGAATTATATGAATTTGCCAAACAAGAAGTTTGGAATCTTACCCCATTGCCACAAGATGTTAATGTTAATAGTACTAAGTGGGTCTTAAAGAGCAAGTGTGATGAAGGTGGTGCCGTTTTGAGGAATAGAGCAAGGCTAGTGGCTTAAGGATACACACAAGTTGAAGGTGTGGATTTTGACGAGTCTTTTTCCCCTGTTTCTATGCTAGATTCGGTTAGTTTACTCTTGGCTATAACATATAACTTAAACTTTAGGATCCATTAAATGTGAAGAGTGATTTATTTAATATCAATCTTTAATAGGAAGTCTATGTTTCACAACCTAAGGGATTTTAGGATCCCAAATTCCCAACACATATTTATCGCCTTAAAAAGGCTTTGTATGACATTAGACAAGAACATAGAGAATGGTATGAGAGACTTAACCTCATATCTTGTGGGGAAAGGTTTTAAATGAGGTAGTGTGAACACTATTTTATTTTTATAATCTTGTGGGAAAGGCATTGTGGTAGCCCAAGTGTATGTTGATGATATTGTTTTTTGATTCATAAATGAAAACATGCTCAAGATTTCTCTTCTTTAATGCAAAAGGAATTTGAGATGTGCATGGTTAGGGAACCCACCTTCTTTATTAGTCTCCAAGTGCATCAAATGGATAGTGAATTTTTTATTTCTCAATATAAATATGGGAAGGATCTTGTGAAGAATTTTGACCTTGACTATTACAAGCATAAACGTACCCCCGTGGGCGTTTCAATTAAGCTTGGAAAGGATGTGGATGGTACACTTTATCGTAGGATGATAGGGACTTTTTTCTACATCACAACTAGTCGTCCCGACATATATTTTAGTTTATGAGTTTTTTCTCACTACCAATCTTGTCCTAAAGAGTCCCATTTGAAAGACGTTAAGTGTATTATTTAGTATGTAGGTGGTACTATGGGCTTTGGTATTTTTTATAAGAGGAATACCAATACTGGCTTCTCGACTTATTCCAATGCCGATTGGGAGGATAACATTAAAGGAATAAATAGTTCATCCGATGGGTGATTCTATCTTGGAAGTTATTTAGTTTCATGGCATGCTAAGAAGAAAATTTATGTCTCACTTTCCTTAACCGAAGTGGATTATGATGCGGCTGGAAGTTATTTTTCTCAATTATTATCGATGAAACAAATGTTGAAAGATTATAGTATTTGTAAAGAATGTGTGATTATTTATTATGATAATCATACTGATATTGTTATCTCTAAAATATCCATTCAACATTCTCTAACCAAGAATATAAACATATTCCATCATTTCATTAGAGATCTTGTTGAAGAAAAGTTTGTCTCTTTAATCTTTGTTTCTACTAATCTTCAATAAGTGGATATGTTAACAAAACCACTTAATTGGACTAGATTTGAGTTTCTTATATCATCATTGGGTATTCGCATTGTTGATTGAATGATTTGATAACATGTTTAGGATTTGTGCTTCTTTGTATTATTGAATTTTTATCCTCTGCCATGTTATCTTTTGACAAGAGTAAGATTTTTTGCCATAAAATTATTTGTTATATAAAACCATTGATACGCTCTTTAGATGATATAATCCTTGTTATCTTGTATATCAAAGAGTTATTTTTTATTACATTTTGTTGGTTTGGATAATATCATCTCCTTCATCATAAGAAACGTTTATATTTTCTTTTGAATTTAATAATATTTTATCAATTTTTTATGGATAACACATGCTCATATCTTATTTCACTTTGAATCGCACTACATATTGAGTTGATGACACTTTATGAGGAATGTCATAGATTTTTTTTTTATCTACAAAGCATTTAAGCTTCATTTGGACTTATGAAAGAGTGTCCTATATCCTATATGTGTATGTGTATGTGAAGAATGAACTGCTAGTGTGTTTCGAAAAAATATGATCTAACTACTTCATACAAAGTCTTTGAGGAAGGATCTTTTAGTTTGTAGGTTATGAGCTTTTGGAAATTCTATCTCGTTATGCCTTTGGCCAGGACTTATATTTTAGATAATAGATTTTCCACTTTCATTGTTTGTAATCTTTTATTAGTTGTGTTTTGTCATGGAATAGATAAAGGAGGAGATTGTAAGAGTATTCACATACTCATTTGTGCTTTCATAGATAGTTACCTTATTTCAGTTTCAAAAACACTTTGGATTCTTGATTTTACCTACCCAAAAATATTTATCAAGATTAAATATCTTGAAGTTGGTTCTCATTACTCTCATGACTTATTGATCACAGTTTAAGATGAAATGTAATTGTTGGATAATCCCTCAGTTATGTCACGTGCTTTTACAAAGCTTTCGTATATTGGTAAAAAAACACTTAACTAAAACTTATAATATTGCTATTTGATTTTGCTTATTAAAATATGTTTGAAATCTCATAAAATAAGGAAAATTTAAGAAACGCTCTATAGCTTCGATGAAGTTTAGTCGAATTGAAGGCCTAACTATAATAATCCTTTGCTTCATTAGTTGCCTGTGCTTTTGAAGGTCGTTGAAAAAATCTTTAGATAGAAGCGCATCTTTCTTCACTACAAGATTTATGTAGTGAATAAATTCTTCACTGCAACAAACTTATCAGAAATGCATCCTAAGAACGAATCTACTTTCGATATCTTTAAAGGATGTTCTTGGCTTTTGTGTATAAAGTCACTTTTTGGTGTATGTTTGACACTAGAGCCACGAACAACTCTCTCACACATGCTTTCTATAATAGATGTGACTATATATCTTTCCTTGGTGATGGCTAAACCCATTTGAGTGGTTTTTCTTATAAAATACATTATTTCTCTTTATTTTAAAATATCTCGCTCAAACCTTTCAAGAGAAAAATACCAAAATAAAAAGATAGCTTTTATGTATTCTTAATATTCTTCTTTTATGAGATAAAAGAACACACCTTGAAAAAAGGGCATGTAAAATTGAATTATAGTTCATATTTTTTCGTATTCTCTTCTTTGCATTTAATCACCCCTATTTCTTAAGGTTCATTAATATAAAAAGAAGAATTTTTTACCAAGACCACTTTTACAGAATTCACCTTTTTCATGCACTTTAGAGTCTTTCTCCCAACAGGAGTATTGTGATCTTTGTGGCTATTTTTTCGGGTTCCAAACAATTGAGAACTCCAAGTTTGAGGAAGAAGCCTTGTTAAACATTATTGACATGTGTCAAAACATAAGAAATGTTAAGAACTTATATCGGCATATAGAGATCTCTATCTTCATGTTTATTATCGCCTAAAACTAGTATACTAATTTGGTTTTAGTAAAAGTACACTACTTATAAACAATAATAGATAAATAGATATACATCAAATAAAAAATAATTTTGAGCTAATAGTATATAAACATGAGAGAAAGGTAATGAAACTAGATTTACATGGTTCATCCCAAGGAGGTGCCAACGTCCACATGTGCTAGTTGTGGTTGTATTGATTCAATGTGTAAAATCCATGAACAAAGGTTGAATACAAGCTCTCAAGTTCACTCTAGACTTGGAAAACATAACAATATGGAAATATATCTTGATCCCTTTACAATGATAGAAAACATGTTATTTATAGGCTGTTAGAAAGGAAAGAATAAAAGTGATAGTTTTCATGACTTTATCGGTTAGGCACGTACAACTTTTATATTCTAGTGGAAGGATAATCATAAAGTTTGATTTAAGCACAGAGAGGAATACTTGCATATCTCCCCCACGTGTAGTGCACAACCAATGTCATATAATCACAAAATACATGCTTTCCTTGATAGGGTTACATAATGGCGTTAAACTATTGTGATCTAGTTAGGATTTATTAACTAACTCTGATAACGGTGTCGACCAGATTGCCAAGGCCGACCAAGCTGGTAACTGAGCTGACCTCCTTTCTGCGAGTAAAGCGTCCAGTGTCCTCTTCTAATATGTCCACAATCCGTACCATATTTATGGTATAACAAAATCCCGTAATACTTTTCCCACGATTATAGATTATAACAAATTATTTGAAGCATTACGTCTTCTGAGTGTGTGCTAAGCAAATTGAGTGACTGAAGTGTTAACTGTGGAATGTTGTTGGCCTCCACGATTTAGGTTAACTTTGAAGCTTCTTGGCGCATGCCGAGCAATTTGACTTGTGAATTTTTTTCCTTGGATTTGAACTTGACACATGTTAGTCGTTGCAAGCGTCGTCTGCTGTAATCATGACGCACATGCCTAGGGCAATATGCGCACTATTTCTAAAGTGGAAGTTACCTTTCTTATGTGTGACATCACACTTAGCTTTAAAAGGGGCAATTATTACTGTCTCACAAGTATAAAACCCAAATTTCTAAATAATTTGGAACTTTCCAAATGTTTCCTTCGCACGAGAGTTTTCTAGAGAGAAATTTCTTTCCCGCTCTAAAATCCTTCTTCTCTGATTAGATTTCCTTCGACTCTTCCATTTTCATTTGGTTTCAAGTGATTAAACTACTTTTCGATATGGTTTCATCTTTTATGGTGTTAAACGTGTTAGAATCTTCATCGTCACAATGTTTTAGGTATGCAACTTCCCCACTGAAACTTTCTACGGGTTTTCTTTGTAATTTTTTTAATTTCTTCTACGATTTCTTATTATGGATGGATTTACTTCTGGTTGGATAAATTCCCCTTATAGGTGGCATTGAGTTGGTTGTCCTTGGGTTTTGTAAGTTTAGGGATTTTAGGTGCTCCAGGTTTTCATTTTACCCAAATTATTTACTTCTGAAACTAAATAGCCCCAAGCATTTATTTTTTCTTAAAATAATTTTCTCCCATCACTGATCTAGCCCTCAAATCCAACTTAAGCTTTATGAGTTAACATTATTAGGTCAAAAGGTGGTTAAAAATATTAATATGTTGAATAGGGTTTTCCCTGAGGTTCTAGTAGAGAGTTTTCCCTTTCCCCTGAGCATAGTCTAGCCTGAGGGCAGTCCTTCTTATCTCAAGTTTACCCGTAAGTTTAATATTCCACTTAGTTTGCTCCGTACCCTCTATATGTTGAGTCTCATAGTCCTGAGTTCGTAGGTCCTCCTACATTTCATGTGACCAACCACCAACCTAGTAGTTAGAATCATTCAAAAAAATTTCTAACATATAGATCATTGACTTAGAGGCTTCAGCTGAACGAGTCATGTCTAATAGACATGTGCTTTTTTTTCCTCCAATCATTGTACCTTCTACTGATAAGAGTACTTCCGTGAGTTGCTCTTACTCATATGCCCTTTTGAACACTGAAGCTAAATGACATGCCTATGATACTCTTTGGGATGTCCTAGTTTACCTGAGAGGTCGGCATGGCATACCCATTAGTATCACGATGAGGATGCCTGATTGTGATAAGAGGGTTTAGAATCGTCCTAATGATGATGAGATTTACTTCCTGCTATGGTTCCTCCAAGTTAGTATTTTCTACCCTTACAACCTATTATAAGGTCAATCTTAAAGGGATATGGGGTTGCTCCTAACCAACTTCTCTCAAATGCCTATAGAATAATTCTTGGGGCAATGGTGTTTTGGCAGTCGGGTAATGACTTTGATGTTATGGGAGATATTTTTCGATTTGTACATGGCATAAAGGATAATTTTAAGGATCCTCGGTACTACTACTTTGCCCCTAAAAGGTCATATTTGAGGATGGTGAACATTTTTATATGACCAATCGTATTTGGGACATTAAGTTTGTGTTCCTGAAGGGTGAATGAGAGTTCCAAGCATATGAGAAAGGTCGGTCTTATAGTATTCCCCATGAGTGGTGTGGGATGAACAAAATCAATAAACACTTTTCCCTCATTGCTTTCTTATTTATTTGGAATAATTATGTAATAAAACTTTTTGTCCAACCTTTTTAGTAAAGAATTATCCCCTACTTCCTTTTGTGTTGCAAGACTTGGTTGAGAGATTTTGTGTGCCTAACCTCCAAAAATTCGAAGTTCTCTTCACTGTGTCCAAGTTCATAAACCTTGGGTATCACACTCCTCTAGGTGATATTGGTTCCACTAGTGGTAGAAGGACCCGTTAAAGTCGATCATAGGGTTGAGGTCGAGGTCAAAGCAGGTAAAAAAAGTTTTATGTAGCATTTCGTCTTCCATTATGCATTATTTTGTGGCTAAATATTGTAATTTTTATGCATCTTCTACTCCAACTACCTCAGTTTTCATCATTAAACATTCTTGAGGGATGGAACCTCGATCGGTTGATCGTAGTTATGTGGAGGTTGCTCATCATAAGAAGCACGAGCTAGAGGAAAAGAGGAAAGATGATTCTAATGCTAAAAAGAAAATGGATTCTCAAAAGAGGGACGAATTCAAGGACATAAAACATGTCGAGATTAATTCTCGAAGGAAGGATGATATTGATGCCTCCTTCAGAGCTTTGTCCAAAGGGAAAGATACCATGACTTCTAATCTTCCAGCTACTGGGGACAAAAGGCCTATCGAGTATCCTAGTACTCAAGTGATCCCAAACCCCCATGGGTGAGTGAGATTAGGCCAATAGGTTTACTGTGAAGAGGGTGCAAATCAGAGGGCGTCCTTCTCATCGGCTTGTTCGTGGATTAGGGTCATCCTACCATAATGGCGAGGTGGAGGATTTCAAGTTTGATTCTAATAATACTATCACTTCCTAAGATCTTAAGAAGATCGATACTCCATCTTCTAATTTTTAAAATATGCTATGTACTTGCTCGGCTACTATGGGCACAGTTCGAGTTTGAATTTTTTAAGAGCTTTAATCCTGATGCTCTGTGGAAGTTGGTTTAGCGTCGTCTATTTATGGTGAGTTCTATAAGTTTGTGTTCATCTGAATCTTCCAAATACTTTGTTACTTACTGACCCCTTTATATTTTCTTTCAGGGTGTAATGGCTGCTACTATCCTTATAGAGCAAGTTATGACTAGTCATCATGCCTCTGAGGAGAAGGGAGAGACCATTGAGGCACTCACTCAGCAAAACACCAAGATAAAGGATGATCTGAAGCATTCTGTTATGATCCTGAAAAGACCTATGGAGAGCTTCAAAAAAGAGATGACCAAGTGGTTGCAAAAATTCTAGCTCTCAGTAAGGTAGAGGAGAAAAATAAAAGGTTAATGGACCAAGTTAGAACTCATGCTATGAAACTTAAAATTTTTAAAGATGAACCTAATAAGGCCAATGAAGAGATCACAAGTATAATTAGGAGATTAGTAAGGACAATCAGGAGCTCTTTAAGTCTAGTGAAGCTTTAATTAATGATGAGAAAATTGGGGTTACCACGTTCAAAACTTCTTCATTCAGGGTTATGAAAAATTAATCTGATATTGCAGATGTTATCGATAAGTGGGAAGGCAATAGTGAGGAAGATCTAACTTTGGAAACTGAGTACAAGATGGTGGTAGACGAGCCTTGTGCAAAGGATGGGGTGGCTGGTCAAATCAATTTAACCATTGCTGGAGAGGCCACTCTTTCTATAGCTCCATTTATTGCTGAGGACACTAATATGAGTGATACTTCTACTGTTAATGCTCCTCAAATTACCTAAGAAATTGAAAATAATCATTGGCTTAGGAACTCCTAAACTTATTCCTTTATAAAGCTCTTTTGATTTGCAATTCAGTGTGTTGTAATGAACACTTACCATTTTTCCTTGCTTAAGTTTGAATTCAAATATTATTCAGCTTTTTCTCTGCATGCATATAGGTGTTGCCCATTGTGTTTGACTTTTTATAAGTTATTTTTCTATGCTAAGCTTTTAGACAAATCTTGTAGTTGAGTGTTTATGAAAATATTTTTGACAAGTAGATGTGGTTGGATCTTATTAACCTCCCAGTTAGTTCTAGTCTTATAGTCTCATGGTGGGATCTTACCTACCTTCTATGTACACTTACCAACTATTTAGTGTTGAGATAGGTCTAGCAGTAGTTTATTCTTACGATCATGTGATTAAATCTTTTCGACCTGATTTGCCTTATTAGCTACCAGCTTTGGACAAACTTGGGTTGTCCTGAATTAGGATCTACCATTTCTTGTGACATCTTACTCATCGTATGGATTAATATTGTCATCCTTACCATGTGTAAGCAATGGTTTCCATGTCTAACAAATGTACTAGGATCTATCCTTGTGTTAGTTGGTTATGGTCAAATCTCGTTGACCACATAACTTCATTGGATTTACCAGATTTGGTTAGACTTCTTGATCGTGACCTGACCAAGAGGAGGTCATTCTTGATGTGTTATTTTGATCGTATATTCTAATATGCTCGACTCTAAGATGTCTTTATCCTAGGATTCTTTCACTTATCTCACACCGATGAAACAACTATTGAATAATAAAAGAAAAGCTTAAAATTACAACATATGTAAATGAGGAAATTTTGCTTTTCATTCATCATTGAAGGTTGATTAAAAGGAAATAAAGAAACTATTTACATAGTATTTTGGTCTTTCGAACTATAACATGCTCTTTATCTATAATAATATTTCCTTTAGTATTTTGCATTCCAGGTGTTCTTAAATTTTTCACCTTCCAAGGTCTCAATCCTGTAAATTCTATATTGCACAACATCATAAATTCTATACAAGCCATGATAATTTGGTTCTAACTTATTTCCTTATTGGATAAACTTATTGAGCACATAGTCCCCTTCCTTCAAGGTGCTTGATTTTACCCTTTTGTTATAGAATAGGGTAGTTCACTATTAGTAAGATGCCATATGTAGTGCTACGTGTTCCCTGACTTCTTTTACTAAATCTAGACCGAGTATTCTCATTAAACCTCTCTTCGATGATTGGAAGTTGAGTAATCTATGGATAGGAAATTCGATCTACATGGGCACAATTGATTTTGTGCCAAATGCCAACATAAACTGAGCCTCGCCTGTTGCAATCCTTAAAGTGGTTCAGTAGGCATAAAGAATGCTCTAAAGTTCATTGATCTATTTCATTTTGGCATTATCAAGTCTCTTCTTTATTCATTCAAGCAGTGTTATGTTGATAACCTCAATCTTCCCATTGCACTAAGTGTGATCATGTGCATAGTGAAGTTTCTTGATCTTCAAATGAATACAATCATCCTAAAACTTGTCACTATCAAACAGTGTATTGTAGTTTATGATAAATGCATACGACATGCTATATCGACAAATGATGTTTTTCGATATAAAATGGAAAACCTTTTCGTTTGGAATATTAACCACCAGCTCTGCCCCCACCCACTTAGTGAAGTAATCAACCGCGAAGACTAGATACTTGAACCTACCTCTTGTCTTTGGTAGTGGGCCGACCAGATCAATCTCCCAAATGTAAAATGACCATGGAGATATTATCGGTGCAAAAGCTATCCCCAATATTTTGTGTATTGCGACTACCTCTAACAATTTTTACACTTTTTTACATAGTTGGAAGCGTCTTCTTTCATTGTTGGCCCATAATATCCTTCTGTGGACACCTGTTTCACTAATGACTTTCCCACTGAGTGGGATTCACACAAACCCTCATGGACTTATTTAATCAGATCAAGAACTTTAGTGGGATGGACACATCTGAGAAAAGATATTACAAATCCCTATCTGAACAGTTTTTCTCTTCGATCATGTATCTTATTGCCTTATAGAGGATTGTCCTTGCCTCTTTTGGATCTTTTGATACTACGTCAGTTGCCAAATATGCTCTGATGGGGTCCATATAAGATGGTCACATATCTAACATTCTTGACTTCACATATTCTTCTATAATACTTCACTAGGATAACATCTCAACTGGTGCTATTCTCCAAAGTTTAGTTTGACGAGCTGATGCTGGAAGAGTAAGCGCATCTGCTCGGGCGTTCTTAGATCTTGGGATTCTAACCATTTGTATGGCCGAGAATATTGATAGTAATGTTTTCACTTTCACCAGATATTTCACCATGGACTCCTCCTTGACTTCATAAATTCCAAGGACTTGGTTTAATACTAACTGAGAGTCATTGTGTGCTGACAACTGCTCTGTACCCAATGGTAGTGCTAATACCAATCTCGCGACTAGGGTTTCATACTCTGCCTCATTATTGGAAGATTCATAACTAAAATTGAAAGCTTAGTAAACATATATAATGTTAGGCATGTTGATAATTAGCCCCACTCCACTACCGTTGGAACATGATGAATCGTTTACAAATAGTTTCCATATGAGAAGTTCTTTTAAAATTCCCTCGACTAAATATCCATCTTTGAACAACTTTTTTACCCGCTCCAATTCGCGAGCCCTTTTTCTGCCGAGCTATTAACTTTTTTTTGTCGAGGTTCTGGTCAGCTGACTTTATTATTGATATCTCTTACGTATAAGTCTGCTCTGATGGCTTTACTACTGAGATATCTTTTATACAAGTTTTCTTAGATGTATTTACTATTGAGCTCTCTTTCATAGAAATCTTTTTGGCATTCTTCACCTCGTAGGTAAATTTTGTTATGAAGTGGACCACTTCTTGACCCTCAATTTATGTTCTGGGCTCATATAATATGTCATACTCTCCTCATTCTACATCCCAAGACACTAGTCTACCTGATTTTTCAAGTTTATGATTAGTTTGTCATAGAAGAATGTTTGTATAAATGACAGTTACATGCCTGGAAATACGATTTCATTCTCTGAGAAGTTTTAATCAAAGCTAATGCCTACCTCTCTAGCCTAGGGTACCAGATTTTAGTTCCACGGTATGACTTTATAATATAGTATACGGTCTTGAGTAATTTATTCTCTTATCAGACAAATGTTGAGATGACTCCTGACTCTGATACTACCAAGTATAAGTAAAGCTTTTCACCTAGGACTGGCCTTGATAATAAAGGCACAGATCTTAAGTACTTATTTAATTCCATGAATGTTGTTTCACACTCATCGTTCCACTCAAAGGTCCTTCTGAACACGTTGAATAATGGAAGAAATTTATCAGTTGCCCTAAAAAAATGGGTTTAGAGAAGCTACTCGCCATGTTAGTCTTCGTATCTCATTCTTACTCTTAATATACCGTATATTAATTAGTTCTCAGATCTTATCAGGTTGGCCTGTATGACCCTCTTATGGATAATGAAGCCTAGGAACTTTCCTTCACGAAATCCAAAAATAAATTTCGATGAATTCAACTCCACACTATACTTGTCCAACTGGTCAAATGTTTGACCGAGATCACTAATGTTATTGGTTGTTTGCTTACTCTATGCTAGCATGTCATCAATATACACTTTAATGGTATTTTCGATCTGCTCTTCAAAGACTTTGTTTATTAATATTTTGTTTGTTTCTCCCACATTTTTAAGCCTAAAAGGCATAACATTGCACCAGTATGTACCTAGGCTAGTAATAAATGATGTCCTCTCTCTGTTTTTAGGTTTTATCCCGATCTACTTGTACACTAAGTAAGTGTCCATGAAACTGAGTAGCTCATATACAATAGTGGCATCGAATAGCTGATCAATCTGAGGCAAATGATAATGGTCCTTGGGGAGAGCTTGGTTAAGGTCAGTAGATCGACGTATATGCTCCACTTATAATGCTTCTTCAGAACCATAACAATGTTTGTAAGCTATTATGGTTACTTAACATCCTATATGAAATATTCCTTTTTAACTTGTGACTTCTTCTTGGATGTCCATATTCTTCTCCAGGCTAGACACACGACGTTTTCATTTGACGGGCTTCTTATCCTTCGTGATGAAAGTACTTTTTAATAAAAATCCATTGAACGTACAAAATACACTAAATACATGTATAATGGAAAATAAGAGTGTCATGAGATGAAATTTAAACAACAGTAATAAATAAATAAAATGATAACATGAGAGTGATACGAGAGGTAAACAACTATGATATAATTGAAGGTATTAAAATTCAGCACTTGGCCTATTTATTTTTATTAATTAGTTTATCTATTTGGAATACCCTTAATATATTTAAATCAACAAATCTACTTTCAACGCATATGTGAAAATAAATATAGTCTATTTAGAAGATTAATAATTTCACAAACTCTACAAAAAACAGACTAAAACATTTTCTAATAAATCAACTGCTAGGAAAAATTTACTAAAAGTATTTTAACCATTAAAAATTAAGCTTTGAAGTTGATAAATTCAAACTATAAAATTATTTCAAAATTGTCTATCTCCAGTTTAATTAATAAACACCATGAATGGGGTATTTAGCCACTTGTTTGTTATTATTACACATAAAATGTAATAATAGCATAATTAAAGGCATAAAATAAATAAATAGAAGAAAGAACAAAATAAAAAATCAAGTCTACTTAAATTTTTGTTGCACTCCCAAGCTTGAACATGAATAACAACGCACAAATCTGAGTTTATGAACAACTCTCAAACACTCAAAATTTGTATCTCACCAAAATATTTTGTCACCACTCAACACACTAAAAATTTATGAAAGAAGAAATAAAAATTTACTCACTGAACTAAACTTAAATATTACATAAAAAGTTCTCCTAAAGACTAATCAAAATTGAGCTTCCAATATGATTTTAGTAAACAAAAATCTCCCCTTGCACTTGTTGAGCCCCCTCCTGAAAAATTACTTAGGACTCTATCTGCATTCTCCTCCTCCAAATATCTCCTCAAAATATATGAAGTGTGCATGGGTTATTTTTAGGGAGATGTCTGGTGTGGTATTTGTTTAGAGGAAAATAGAAGAGTAGGAAGGCTTTCTTATGGGCTTGTGGGGTGTGTCGGGTAAGAATGTGTGTGTGTGTGTGTGTGTGTGTGTGTGAGAGAGAGAGAGAGAGAGAGAGAGAGAGAAAAATGGGTTTGTTTTTGGGTGGGTTTTTCATGGAGATGAGAGTGTGATGATGCTAAGATTCAGCACCCCCAGATAAGTGATGATGTGCTCAAATAGTAATAACAATGGCAGCCATAGAGATGTATGTGTGTAAGTGTATAGAAGGGGATGAGTGTAAGAGGAATAAGACAATGATGTATAGTGATTCAGCCAATTAGGCCTACATCTACTTTGAGTGTGTGATCCACTAAGTATGGGCACTAATGGCCTTGGATACAATGCACATAAGCTCTCTCTCTCTCTCTCTCTCTCTCTCTCTCTCTCTACTGTGTACAAGCAGAGTTTTAGCTAGGGTTCCCAAATATCGATCCCTTTGCGGGGTTGTAGGTGACAAGTATATATAGGTCTTGGGGGGAGTAGTGTACCCCCCAAGCATGCATGGTGCATGTGAGCTATGATCTAGCCAATCCTTTGTTGACACCTGGAGGTGACACATGTGATTAATGATGACATAATATTCCCTAGCGTGAGGGGTTGATATTGTTATAACGATCTTGTCCATGTGCCATAGGAGTCTCACGCACACTATTATACGCATCTCCCAAATCACGCGCTGTGATGATGTCACCCTCGGCCTGTGATGCGAGGCCGAGGGCAAAGTTCTGGCTAGCAGCGAGCCAGGCCTAGTCTGGGTCTCGTACTCTCGTACCCTCATAGGGTCATCCAGACCACAATGAGGGGTCGACCCACCGAAGGGTCATGTGGGCCTGATGAGGGGTCGAGCCCTTGGTGGGTCGTATGGGCCTGATGAGGGGTCGGCCCCTTGAAGGGTCATATGGGCCTGATGAGGGGTCAGCCCCTTGAAGGGTCGTCCGGGCCTAATGAGGGGTCGGCCCCTTGAAAGGTCATCCAAGACATGATGAGGTGTCGGCCCACTGAAGTGTCTTCTGATATTAGCTGAGAGATCATCTTGGCCTCGTCTGGGTGGAGGATGCCCTCGGCCTGGCCGAAGGTATATATGGGTATATCAATCACCCCCCAACCCTTAGCCATCGATGTTGGTTAGATGGCTGGGGGATAGTGCTTATTTTAAGATAAGTGTATGATTAATTTGTTGAGTGACACCTGTCAAGCTAATTTGACACCTATGCAGACATCCATCGCCATTCGAGTTTCCCTGACGTGGCGGCTGCACACCTGGCTTGGGACTTTGTGCCCTAATAATACCCTCCTCATGGGTAATTTTTTTCTTGTTTAATGGGCCCACTCATTAACAATATATTTAAATGACTTTTTGAAGTTATTTCATTTCTTCTTCTTTGCGCCTTAACTCTCTCTCTAGCTTCTCAACAGCTTCCATAGCCATTTCTACGATTTCTTCTACATCAAGCCTCGCTGTCTTCGCCTTCATTCTCAGGTAACCTTTATTTTCTTTTGATTCCTACTTGAGACTTCAACTATAATTTGCATTTTACATTTGGGTTTCTTTTCTTTTTCTCCTTGGTTGTTTTGCTTTTTTCGGCATTCTTCTCCGGCGGGCTATTCTTCTTGTTCTTGATCAAAAACCTTTATTTCTTTGGTTTCAATCCAAAAGTCCAACTTATTCAACTGAAAACTTGTTTGTAGTTAGGTTAGCCAAATTCCTTTAAGTTTAGGGTCTTCTCCTTAATGCTTAGGAGGCTTCATGATTTAACCGAGGAATTCCCATCCCTGAGAGTGAAGTTCTTCGTAGAGATTAGGCAAATAGAGGAAAAGGATGAGAGAAGACAAGGGGCCAACACTAATTAGGTACAACCCATTTTCCCCATACCATTATCCACAATAATACCCCCTAGTCCTGCGGTCATCTTGTCGTCCAGCCGAGATTCAGTCGTACGAGGGGGAAATGGATCAGAGAGCATCATCACCAATGGGTGCTGGTCCTTCCGGGAGGAGAGAGACATCCACTCTTAGATGAAGCCGACAGGCCAAGGGCACAACACCTTCTGAGGCTGTCCCTGTAATAGCCACTCTAATCTTGCATTTTAAGTAGCCTCTCCAGATGGTCCCCCGGTAGGCGACGAGGCTGAGGGATCCGGGGAAGAGAGAGATGAGGACGACAATGAGGGTTCTTACGATGATGATGATGATTTAGTTGATACTTCAAGTGCCTCGACTTATGTATCATCAATTAAGGAACATGATCTCTTATTATAGAGGCATCTCTTTGTCATATAACCCAATATAAGTATGAGGGTCCCAACTGAATCTGAGAGAGTCTTCAAGGGGGACGAGGGAGAGATTGCTGTTTACGAGAAGATGCTTGGGGTAGGTGTTAGGTTCCCTATACACCCTGCTATAGTAGACATCTTGTCTACCTTTGGGGTTGCTCCCTCTCAACTTCCTCCTAACTCGTAAAGGACTATCCTCCGCTATATCTCGCTTTGAAAGAATTCGTTCATCGATGATCCCTCGGTCGACTTATTCATTACTTACTGCAACATCACCTCATCATCCAAATAGCCTGGGTATTTCCATTTGGGGGCCAGGAAGTCCGATAAGAAGCTTTTTCATATGGTTCAGACTTCCAATCATGACTGGAAGAAGAGGTTTTTCTTCATCTCCGGGGATTAGGAATTCCCCACCGAGGGCGAGCCCATTGAAGATGGTCCGAGGGTACCAAGGGTATGGTCCAACCCTTCAATGAAAGCGCGATCAGACCCTGGACTCAGCTTGGAGGAGAGGGTCATTGTTGAATATCTAAGAGAGCAAGGGAGAGTGGGTAAACTTCCCAAGTCTGAAGATTTGATGACCCCTCGTTTCCTCAAAGAAGGTGGTCTGAGGGTCGGCCCCCTGACAGAACTATGTGAGTGGTTTTTTGCTCAATTTTTGATTTTTTCCAAGTGCTTCATCTTTGTTTCTGCATCTTTCTGATATGTCGTCTCCTTTTTAGGTCGTCCTGCAAATATCTCTGACCAACTTTGGGAGATGACCGCCCCAAGCTTACTGTCTGGCATAGGAAAGAAAAAGGGCAAAGAGCCTCAGCAGCCTTCGAGGAAGACAAAGGCCGTGGGGTTGACACATGTTAAGCCGACTATCGACAGTCATAAAAGAAAAGAGCCAGAAGTTCCTGTTAATCCTCGACTGGATTCTAGGATGAGGGAGAGGGTGGAGACATCTGGGGGGCCGGCTCCTCTTCCAGTACGGGGGCTTATTGGTCTCAAAATTTGACATTTTTGAAAGCCGAACCATCTTCCCTCATAGCCAACCTGAGGGCGGCCAAGGCTTCCATGTTCTCTGCTCCCTCGGTCGCTGATTATGACTTTTTATCAAAGAGGCCCCCCTGCCAAGGTGTATGATTACGGTCTATATACTCTGTCCCTGCTACTTGTTTTTACTTCATTTCCTCGGTCAACTTTTTGCTAACTGTTCCCTTGGCCCCTTACTAAGTGCCTACTTTTGTGTAGACTGTTTGTGCTTTCACGTCGGCCACCAAATGGATGGCCGAGAATCAACAAAAATTTCATGAAGCTGAGAGAGCTATCCAGCACGAGGCTGAGCTGCAGACCGAGCTTGAGACTACAAAGGCCGAGTTGGAGAGTGCAAGGAACAAACATTCAAGGGTCCTGGATAAGCTGATGAAGAAGCACGAGGTCGACTTGAAGGAAAAAGATTCTCTTATTAAAGAAAAGGATGAGGCCTTGATCAATCAGGGGGCTCAATTCAAGGCCGAACTTGAAAGGGCAGTGAAAAAATCCGAGGCCGATGCTGTGGAGGCTTACAAACTCTGAGACGAGTTTCAAGGCTTCGGTTTTAAGTACTTGGAGAGGGGGATCAGGACGGCCTGTCGGTGGGTCGTCCTTAAGTTCACTGATGTTGTGTCTTCAGTTCGCCCCTCTCTTGAGGCAGTTCAGTTGGATGACCCCCTTATTGCTGAGGCCTTAGCCCAAGTGGAGTCCTAAGTACACATCGAAGGCATGGGAACCTCTGAAGATCGGCCTGTTTTGGTTGTCGAAGAGACTCCTCTAATTGACATTGAAACCTTACATGCAGATACTGCTGAATAGGGTGGCTGTCTATAGCCCATACCCTCTTCTAGTAAAAGCATTTTTGTACTCTATTTTTGTTGGATAAACATCTGTGACATTTTATAATAGAATCTCTCTTCCTGTCTTTTATGCTCGTCTCTTGTATGATTTGACTTGGCTGTTGTGTGTGTTCACCCATCTTACAAGTCCCCCCTCATCTTTCTTGAGGGTGAATGGGGGGTCTTCCCCACCATTGACCCTCATTATAACCGAGGGTGGTTACCACCAATCAATGATGTTTTCAATTAAGTCCCCCCTCGTCTTTCTTGAGGGTGAATGGGGGGTCGTCCCCACCATTGACCCTCATTATATACGAGGGTGGTTACCACCAATCTAAATGATGTTTTAAATTTTAAGTCCCTCCTCGTCTTTCTTGAGGGTGAATGGGGGGTCGTCCCCACCATTGAACCTCATTATAGCCGAGGTTGGTTACCTCCAATCTTAATGATGTTTTCCATAAAATCCCCCTCGTCTTTCTTGAGGGGTAATGGGGGGGGGGGGCGTCCCCACCATTGACCCTCATTATAGCTGAGGGTGGTTACCACCAATCAATGATGTTTTCAATTAAATCCTCCCTCGTCTTTCTTGAGGGTGAATGGGGGGTCGTCCCCACCATTGACCCTCATTATAGCCGAGGGTGGTTACCACCAATATAAATGATGTCTTAAATTTCAAGTCCCCCCTCATATTTCTTGAGGGTGAATGGGGGGTCGTGCCCACCATTGAAACTCATTATAGCTGAGGGTGGTTACCTCCAATCTTAATGATGTTTTCCATCAAATCCCCCCTCTTCTTTCTTGAGAGTGAATGGGGGGTCGTCCCCACCATTGAACCTCATTATAGACGAGGGTGGTTACCACCAATCAATGATGTTTTCAATCAAGTCCCCCCTCGTCTTTCTTGAGGGTGAATGGGGGGTCGTCCCCACCATTGACCCTCATTATAGCCGAAGGTGGTTATCACCAATCTTAATGGTTTTCAATAAAGTACCCCATCATCTTTCTTGAGGGTGAATGGGGGTTATCCCCACCATTAACCCTCATTATAGGCGGGGGTGGTTGCCACCCAAGATAACCCCAATTATACTAGAATTAACAAACACAAGGCGAGGGACCAATATGACATTCTTATTAACATTCCAGGTGTTCTGTTTAACCAACACATTCATTAAAACTGTGGTCCGATAGGATATTACAACATTATTGATAGTATTTCTTCAAATGATCTACATTCCACGGATTCGAAAAGGGTCCCCCTTTAAGGTTTTCTAGTCTATAGGTTCCAGGGACCACTTCATCAATGACCCTATATGGGACATGCCAATTTGGGTGGAGTTTTTTAGGCTTTTTCCAGGTCTTTTTGAGGACCAAGTATCCCACTGTGATTGGCCTTTGCTTCACCCTTTGGTTGTAAAACCTGGCAGTCCTCTGTTGGTAGGCAACTTGCCTTATCTCAGCGTCTTCCCTCCTTTCCTCGATCAAGTCTAAGTCAAGTCTCCTTTCCTCCATATTTATCTGGGGGTCATACATTTGGACCCCATGAGTAGGAAACCCAATCTCAGTAGGGATGATGGCCTCTGAACCATACGCCAGCATGAACAGAGTTTCACCGGTAGGAGTCTTTGTCGTCGTCCTGTAGGCCCACAGTACAACGTATAACTCCTCGACCCATCTTCCTTTTTCCTCCTCGAGCTTCTTCTTGATCCCGTATAGGATTATCCTATTTGTAACTTCCGTTTTCCCGTTAGCCTAAGGTCAGCCCGGGGTAGAGACGAATTGTTTGATACTCACCCTCTCACAGTACTACTCCAGAGATGTATTCTTGAATTGAGTCCTGTTATCTGAGATAAGGGTGTTGAGGAGACCATATCTGCATATAATGTTTTTCCAAACGAACTGGAAGGTCTTCTGCTCTATGATCGTTACCATCGGCTCTGCCTCTACTCATAATGAAAAATAGTCAATTTCCACGATCAAGTATCGATAGTTATTGACGGCCCTGGGCAAATTTCCTACCAGATTGATTCCCCATACTGCGAATGGCCATGGGTATGTGATGGAGGTAAGAGGCTAATGGGGCTAGTGAGGGATTGTGGCAAATCTTTGACATTTATCGCATTTTTTACGTATGCCATGGCGTATTTCCCTAGGGTCGGCCACCAGTATCCATGGGTTACTATCCTCTTTGCTAACGATCTGCCCCCAATGTGGCTTGAGCATAACCCCTCGTGTATTTATTTCAGAATGTGAGGGACCTCATACGGGTGCACACATCTGAGCAAGGGGAGCAAGAACCCCTTTTTGTACAAGGTGTCTCCGATGACAGTGAATTTCGCAGCTCTATATCTCAACTTCTTCCTCTCTTGTTTTGCCTGCGGCATCTCCCCCTCTTTAATGTATCTGATTAGAGAGTCCATCCACGAAGCTTACCTATCGATGTTTAAGAAAAAGCCAAGTGTTACCTCTTCTTCTTCGATCGTTGGTCGAAGTAAAATTTATACTGGGACTGTCCTCCTGACTTCTGTCCTAGTTGTTGAGGCCAGCCTAGCAAGTGCATCGGCTCGGCCATTGTTATGCCTAGGTATCCTCTTCAACTTTACCTCTTTGAATATCTTTAATATGGCCCTTACCCTTTCAAGATATTTGTCCATTCTCTCATCCTTAGCCTCGTAGGCTCCCAGTATCTGATTCACTACTAGTCTTGAATCATTATGGACAAAAATATGGTCGACACTAAGAGACTTAGACAAGGAGAGGCCTACTATCAGGGCCTCATATTCAGATTCATTATTGGAGGCTTTGAAGTTGAACCTTCGGGCATACTCAATGTCTGTTCCATCAGGTGCTTTTACAATTAATCCAGCCCCACTCCCGCTTTCGCAAGAGGAACTGTCAATGAAGAGGTTCCACACGATCTTTTCCTATGAGAAATTTCCCTCGGTGAGGGACCCATGTCTAAATAGATATCTTCCCTCTTCGTTTTCTGCCACTTTTTCTCTAGCGGTGCTTGTCTCATCCTTGTCTGTGGATGGATCAACAATTCTGCCTTGCCGGGTATCTGTCTTCTCGAGGCTTTCCCCTTCAGCCTCATCATCCTCCCATGTAAATTCAGCCACGAAATCCGCTAACGCTTTCCCCTTAATGGCCACTCTAGGTTGATATACAATGTCAAACTCTCCCAGCTCTATATCCCAGGCCATTAGCCTCCCCGATTTTTCTGTCTTGTGTAAGACATGTTTGAGAGGAGAGTTAGTGAGGATGACCATTATATGGGGCTGGAAGTACGGCTTCATCTTTCTTGGGACTGGAAGTATGGTTTTCTCTAGAATAAATTCTCCTCTTCTGCTTGATCGACTTTGCACCCTCTACCACGTTGAGCTTGTGGCACATGATTCCGGGGTCAATCCCCGGTAAATCTGCATGACTCCTTGCAAAGACGTCCTGTCTTCTCCTTAACATCATGATGAGGTCTTCTTTGATGTCTTTATTTAGGGCTTTGCCTACTTGGATGATTTTTTCTTGCTCATCCTCATTGAGGATGATGGATTCTACCTCTTCCTCAGCTTCTCCTTTCTTCAGTTTTTTCTCATCCCTGGGGTCAAGGGTATCAATATTGTAAGTAGTTATTGACTTATTGCGCACCTCTCTTTCTTCATCAGAGTTGAAGTAACATTCGTGTGCCATCGTCTGGTGTCCCTGAACTTCCTCTACCTCATAAGGGGTTAAAAATTTGATCATCTGATGAACCGTAGATGGCACTGCCTCAAACTTCTTGAGGGCTACTCGCCCCAGTATAATGATGTAAGCCGAGAAGACATATTCATCAATCACAAAGAAGATGACCTTCTTGGTGAGCCATCTCGGACACTCGTCCCCTATCCTGACATCGGCCTCATACACTACTAGAAGATGAACCTTTTCCCCACTGAACCCAATCAATGGGTGATGGTATGGGATGAGTCTAGCACGGCTAAGGCTTAAGGCTTTGAAGCACGGCCAAAACATCACATCTGCAGAGCTACCCCTATCTACCAAGATCCTCGGAACCTCACATTCATGCACCCTGTTAGTGATGACGAGAGGGTCATCATGTGGGGATAAGAGGCCTTTGAAGTCCATTCTTGATAATGCCACTATCAGAGTATCCATATCAACCTTCTTGTTATTTTCTGACTTTACCTCAACAGAGGTTGAGTGTACAACCTTTATCACTGCCTTGGCTTCAGCTACATGGGCCTTCCTGTCTGTGACCTCTGACCCTCCTCCTGCTAGTCCCCCGGAGATCATCCCAATACCGAGTGATATCATAGTAATTCTCTTTACAGGGACGTGGTCATCTCTCGACGGGAGGTCAGGGTCGTCCTCATCATCTGAAGGGTCGTCCCTTCGATTTGGAGGATCTTCTTCGCATACATCACTTTTCTTATTTTTGGGGTCATTCCCTCCACCCCTCTTGAAGGCGCCTTTGTCAACGTACTTCCTAAGCTTCCCTTTTTGTAGCATTTTCTCGATTTCATCTTTTAGAGCAAAACACTTGTCGGTGACATAGCCATAGTCTTGGTGAAATTCACACCACAGATTTTTGTTCCTCTTGTGGGTGGCTTCCCTCGGCTTTTCAGGCCACTTCAAGGACGGATCACTTTTTATATCATTCATGACATGCTCGCAGCTGACCGTCAGAGGGGTGTAATCAATGAATTTATTATCTATAGACCTCTTCTTCCCCTCTTTGTTCTTTTTCTGGTACTTTCCCCCATTGGTGCCTCCTTTTTCGTCTTCGTATTTTACTTTCATCACCTCTTTGGCATTCATAACCTTTCCTGCTATTGACAGCAATTTAGCCATCATCCTCTGTGAGTTTTCACCAAGTTTCCATAGCATCTTCCGCTTCTAGAGTCCTCCAATGAGGGTTGCCATGGCTATACTCTCCTCGTAATCTTCGACCTCTAACTTTTCTTTATTGAATCTGTCTATGTAGTCTCTTAGGCTCTCATTCTTCCCCTGCTTAACATAGAGCAGATGTGTGGTCTTCTTCTGTGGCCTCACTCCAAAGCAAAAGTTATGGATAAACCGGTCTGCTAACTGCTTAAAGTTTTCAATGGAGTTCTTAGGGAGATATACATACCATACATGTGCAACCCCAGTCAGAGTGTTAAAAAAGGGCATGACACCTCATCTCATCTGAGATAGAGTATATATCTGCCGCTGATTGGTACATCTCAATATCTTGGACAGGGTTAGATCTTCCATCATATCTTGGGGTGACCACAGGTGGCTTAAACTTGGATGGAGTTGGGAAGTTGACTATCTTCGCCACAAAGGGTGAGACTATGGAGTATCCTCTCTAAAGAGGGTCCCGGCTCTTCAGAATATCACAAATCTTATCCTCTAGCCTTTGGATCGAGTCATTCCAGGGCCTCGTAGGGTCGGCTTGGCTGATGTTATCCCCTGCTGCCTCTTTGAGGTGGACGAAGGGTTCTGCTGCGACAAGCCTGTGTCGACTGTTTACTTCCTCCTGACCATCGTCCCGTCGACCCCTATAGGGTCGACCATCTACTTCTTCCCTTCTGGACCTCGCAATACTTATCGATCGGGATAATTTTTCCCACAGGTCATTTACTGGGCCCAGCCTCTCAAAGGCTGACCCCCTGCTCAGACGATCAAAAGCGGAGCCCCTGGGGTGATCATTGGGATTTTGCCTTACACACTTCCCTTTTCTCTCCTGGATAGGTCGCACAGTATTGTTGGAGACCTCATACGGCTCCCAGCACTCTATGGGGTCCTCTTCCCCATCCAGATCGTTATATCTGTCTACTGGGCAAGGGTTTCCTTGCCTCCCCAGGTGTAGACACCGAGGGTCAGCAACATCACTCCACCACTGAGGAGGTGGCAAGTCTTTGCGTGGTGCTTGGGGTGGTCCCCTGGCCTCATGATGCCCTGGAGCTATTGCTGGAGTAATCATCTCCGGTGAGACTCCCGGTGGTCTTAGTATGTTTTGGCTAAAAGCTGTATACTGCTCCTGCATAATCTGCTAGCTTATTGCCAGAGACTTTAAGGCGGACGCCACATCAGCCATTTCAGACTGAGGTGGTGGCTGACTGTAACTGGGTCCCATTCCTCTATCCCGTGGAGGAAGAGGTTGTGGTGGCATCTCCGGTGCCATGTGTTTGAGCTATAGAGAGTTGAATGATCAAAAGACTGATGAGATTAAAAACCTTAATGGGTCTCTTTCAATGGTGAAACATCTCCACAAAGGGGGAGATCTGGTTCACCACCAGAGTGCCCGGTGAGGTCAATCTGTATAAAGGAAGAGATGTCTTCTCTTTCCTATAGACAGTTCCAAACTGATGATGCTAAGATTCAGCACCCCCAGATAAGTGATGATGTGCTCAAATAGTAATAACAATGGCAGCCATAGAGATGTATGTGTGCAAGTGTATAGAAAGGGATGAGTGTAAGAGTTATAAGACAATGATGTATAGTGGTTCAGCCAATTAGGCCTACATCCACCGTGAGTGTGTGATCCACTAAGTATGGGCACTAATGGCCTTGGATACAATGCACATAAGCTCACTCTCTCTCTCTCTCTCTCTACTGTGTACAAGCAGAGTTTTAGCTAGGGTTCCCAATTATCGATCCCTTTACGGGGTTGTAGGTGAAAAGTATATATAGGTCTTGGGGGGAGTAGTGTAACCCCCAAGCATGCATGGTGCGTGTGAGCTATGATCTAGCCAATCCCCTGTTGACACCTGGAGGTGCCACATGTGATTAATGATGACATAATATTCCCTCACGTGAGGGGTTGATATTGTTATAACGGTCTGGCCCATGTGCCATAGGAGTCTCACGCGCACTATTACACGCATCTCCCAAATCATGTGCTGTGATGATGTCACCCTCGGCCTGTGATGCGAGGCCGAGGGCAAAGTTCTGGCTAGCAATGAGCTAGGCCTAGTCTGGGCCTCGTACTCTCATACCCTCATAGGGTCATCCAGAACACAATGAGGGGTCGGCCCACTGAAGGGTCATTTGGGTCTGATGAGGGGTCAGGCCCTTGGTGGGTCGTCCGAGACATGATAAGGTGTCGGCCCAATAAAGGGTCATCTGGGCCTGATGAGGGGTCGGCCCCTTGGTGGGTCATCTGGAACTAATAAGGGGTCGACCCCTTGAAGGGTCATCGGGGCCTGATGAGGGGTCGTCCGCTTGAAAGGTCATCTGGGCCTAATGATGGGTCGGCCCCTTGAAGGGTCGTCCGAGACATGATGAGGTGTCGGCCCACTGAAGGGTCGTCTGATATTAGCTGAGAGATCATCTTGGCCTCAACCGGGTGGAGGACGCCCTTGACCTGGCTGAGGGTATATATGGGTATATCAGAGAGGGTGATGGATGAACATGGGGTGGAGAGGGATTTTGGTTTGGATTAAGTGGGTTACAGAGTGATAATATGGGGTGTTAGGTTTTGGTTATGGTGGGTTACACGAGAGAGAGAAAAATTTTGGTGTTGGGTTTGTGAGGCTTGGGGGGATAGCCATGCAACTAATGTTTTTTGTCGGGTGTTAGAGGTATTAGGTGGATCTCGATTAAGATAGATGTTTATTGGTTTAATGGGTTTGGATCGGGTAGAACAACTAAGGGAGGGTGGTGTTGTCGGAGACAGTATAGAGAGGAGGCGGGTTGGTTCCGATATAAGTAGGAGAAGTGTTAACTTGGGTCTTGGGTGGTTATGGGTTAGAGAGGGAGACATGTGGGTTATGTTTTAGAGATGGGTTTTATGTGAATGTGTGTGTGTGTGTGTGTGTGTGTGTGTGTGTGTGTGTGTGTGTATATATATACCTATATTATACCTCTAATACAATAGTATTTGAGGTTTTAATGCTCCACCCCTTTGCAATTTATACTATTATTTTGGTTCCATCAAAACGCTTGGAGTTCCCTTTCAAATACTCATCCTTTCATTTCACATTATCTCTTCCATCTTTTTCTCACCTCCACCCTCTTATCTTTTTCTCTTTCCTACACCTTTTCTTTTCTCTTACATTTTTTCTCTTCATTTATGTATGTCATTTCCCATTTCCTCATCCGTTCCAAAGACATATCAATGCTTATATTTTAATAGCTTTACTTTTTCTTTTAGTGACGTCTTTATGTTCTGATACATCTCAATGACCCTATTAAAATATAAGAAGGTATTGATCTTTATTGATTTTGGTTTTTTGGTGTTTGTCTCTTGAATAATGTTAGGGTATAGGTTTTTTCTATTGATTGTTAATCTGAATTTTTTTGGATTATTGGATAATTTGTTTCCTTTCGTATTTTTGAACAAGATAATGAAGAAGAAAACAATGCGTTTCACTTGTTTAAAACGATGTTTCGGAAGTTCAATTTCCCCATTTCTTTCTTTTGTTTTTTCATTCACTAATCTTTCTTTTAATTACAAATACATATTCCCACGGTTTGTACTAGATTTAAATTAATTTTCCATGTTGGATTTTTTTTAGCGACTTCTCAAGTCTTTTGGTATGTACTTTAATTAATTGTCATTCATTTTTTCTAAAATGAATCTATTATATGAAATGGTAAAATACAGTAATATCCCTCTGGATTATTTTTTAATATATTTTTTTACTGTGCATTTTGTTTTTTGGTTAGGTACACGTTACTACTGAACTTCAAAATGATTGTAATGGTAAGTCCCTTTAAAACTTCCATATATTTTAATTTAATCTTTACTGCAGAAATATCATTTAAATCAAGCACTATCTTCATTTTAGTTGTGGATATAAATTTAGATCCACTTTTTGGGTTGCTGTGACACCCCGCCTAATAAAATACTGGGTGATCAGTCCTATACCAAATTAAAACAGGAATCCCAGTTGGATCATCCTTAGCATCACTGTCGAAAACTTTTTAAAACCTACTAACCACCTAGTATTCCAAAAGCTTGTGCCAAATTTTAAAACTTTTTAATTAACATACAGTACATGCGGAATTAAATATAAACCATTCACACAACTGAATGAAAATAAACTGAATTATTAATTAAATAATTTGCCGAATAAACCATCGGCCACCAAAGTGAAATAATCCAAAACATATATCCAACACAGGAATAAAACAAGTCTGAAAACTAAACTGAAAGTCTGGGCGACATGCCCTAAATAAAACTGAAACTGATACAAGATTCCTACTCTAGGAATGAATAAATGATGCGTCTAATCCAAACTCCTGCTAGTATCCACATATGCCGCAGCTCCGTGTCCCTGGAATAGAATATCGATCCTGGCATCCCTGTGGCTGGACACCTAAAAGGTTTTGAAAATAGTTTTATAGCAAGGGTTAGAACCCAAAACATTTTGAAAATATTTAGCAAGTGAATTAACTGCAGTAATTTAAAATGCATGAATGCGCTTCATATTTAAGTTAGTGTCGCACTCCCTTGTGGACATTCTCACCCCTCCACTATTGTGCACACCTACCGGTTACCTTAACCCCACCTAGTTGTACTACCCCGTCCAACTAGTCCTGGTATAACTAGAGGTGGACAAAAAAAAGACCAACCCGATTGGACCGAACCGGACCGGACCCACATTTATAGGCTTTTTTATAAATCGGTCCTAATTCGGTCCAAAATAAAGAGACCCGAATATATTCAGTTCGGTCTAGAATGAGCATATTAAATTCGGTCTTAGGACCGGACCGGGCCGTTTAATTTATATTTTTTAAAAATATTAATTATATATATATATAGTAAATAAAAAACCTAAAACTCTAACACCCACTCACTTATTTGTCTTAGCCGTCCGCACACAACAAAACACAACTCTCCTCTCTCTCAACTCTCTTCACTTTCCTCTCCTCTCTCTCTCTCAACTCTCTCGCTTTCCTCTCTCTCAACACTTCGCATTCTCCTAACAACAATGGCGAAGGGGACGACGAGGATGATGACAGATCCTCCCCCCTTCTCCCCAATATATTTTGCGGCGACCGATCCCTGCCCCCTTCTCCCCAATATGTTTTGCGGCGATCGATCCTAGCAGCCGGGTATTTTTCTTAATTTTGTTGCTGTGATTTGTTGGTTTGTTTCATTTTTCATCTTTATTCTATTCTGTTTCAAGCATGGAATGTATTCTACTGTTATTGATGGGTGTTTCATTCTTTATCTTTATTTCATTTTGACACGAGTAGTTTTAATCTGGTTGTGGTTTCTGATTTTTTATGCAACTATGGGATGGAACTTTTTGATGTTTGTGATGGATTTCTCTGTTTGACGACAGTATATGGGATGGATTTTTCTGTTTGTGGGTTCCAATTTTCTGATGCAAGTTTGGGATGTCTTTTATGACTTTCTAGTTCTATGACCATAAAACACCAGAATATCTAAAAAATACCAAAAGTTTCAAAAATATATCCCATACACTAGAATGACTTTTGAGTTTCAGTTTGGACCGATTATTAACCGAACCGGACCGAAAATAGCCTAGACCGAATAAATAGGCTAAACTGATTAAATCGGTCCTCATTCGGTCTTCTCAAATATAGGACCGAATAATTCGGTCCGGCACTTGAAATGACCAAAAACCGGACCGGACCGGACCGCGCCCACCCCTAGGTATAACCATCCATTGTTATACTACTCTAACTCGAGTATAATGATTCTTGAATTATAAGTTATCTCACAATTAACTAAATAAATTCCTTTTAAATAGTAGCATATAACCGTGTCACAAGATATATAAAGAAAATACATCACACACTGTATTATTACCCGTATGTAGTATTTACTACCATTATATACGTACCTTTACCACAATATCCACACATATAACATACGTATATCCATCCCTTCGAGTATACCCTCGCCAGATGATTCCCTCTAAAATGCTATCTCACTAGGTGTGCTCACAAAACCTAGTTTCCCCAAGTTGGAATCGCTCACCAACTTGTCCCAAATTATAAACGTAGTGGAGGCGGTCATATTCCTTCCCTGAAAGTGAGATAATCCCCTCACCCATATTACCGGGCGCTATGACCCGGGGATATACTCTCCGTACTCCTCAAGCTAGGGGATTCAACCACATCGCGCAACCTCCCTTGATAGCACTAGAGTATATAAATTAAATAAATATCTAATCACTGATATTTAATATCACACACAATATATACACGTATATATATACTATCACTACACCGTATATATATAATATAAACCCCGACTTTACCGTGTACTCAAAATCCCGTACACTGCCTGTAATTAATATCACACACAATATATACACGTATATGTATATATATATATACCATCACTACACCGTATATATATATATATATATATATATATATATATATATATATATATATATTATAAACCCCGGCTTTACCGTGTACTAAAAATCCCGTACACTGCCTGTAATTTCCTAAGTTTGTGGTCCGACTCAACGTAATTAATTTTCTCACTTAATAATTTATCGTCTTCCCGAGTCTATGGTTCGACTCTAATATATTTAACTCACACCTCAATTTATATAATACTTTCCCTGAGTCTATGGTCCGACTCCAATTAAATTAATTAACACACTTATTAATTTAATACCTTCCCGAGTCTATCACCCTACTCTAATTAAATTAACTAACACACATATTAATTTAATACCTCCCCGAGTCTATCGTCCGACTCTAATTAAATTAATTAACACACATATTAATTTAAATACCGATCCGAGTCTGTGGTCCGACTTCCAGTTAATTAATTTACACATTAATCAATTTACACCAATCCGAGTCTGTGGTCCGACTTTAATATAATTAAGTAACACACTCATTAATTCAATACGTCCCCGAGTCTACCATCTGACTCTACTTAAATTAATTATCACACCTATTAATTTAATCCTACCCGAGTCTACAACCCGACTCTAATTCAATTAATTATCACACTTATCAATTTAATACCTTCCCGAGTCTACAATCCGACTCTAATTAAATTAATTATCACACCTATTAAATTAATCCTACCCGAGTCTACAATCCCACTCTATTTAAATTAATTATCACACTTATTAATTTAATCCTACCCGAGTCTACAATCCGACTCTAATTAATTTAATTATCACCCCTAGTAATTTAATAACTCGGTGTCACCCAACCATTATCCCCGGACTCGCTCACTTATCCCATACCTTAATATTTCCTAGTCTATATTTCGACTCCAAATTAATTACTCTCTCCCAATAATTAATTTAATACTTTGGTGTCACTTAACCAGTATATCCGGACTCGCTCAATTGGTCGATTTTACCTCTCATAATTTCATTTCAACATTTTTGCCCACAATGTGTCGCACATTCATCTCCATAATCTCCCAATTATATTTACCTATAATTACCTACATACCCGGACTCGCCCACTTGGTCCATAATCGATTCCTTTAATAATGTAGCGTCACCCAACTACAATACCCGAACATTATTCCTCGGCCCAATTTCAATACTTATGAATTATCTCCCAAATTCGTTCATCTCATGCCATACCGTTCACACCCTCCTAATCCTAATTATATCACCCTATAATTGTTAAGAAAATATGTGTCCATATGAATTTATCACTAAATAAAATTAAGGGATTAAATTTTAAATAAAATCCACTTTATAAACAAACTGGCCGAACTGTCAAGTTCCTGGGACCGTCGATCGATCGATCCCCCTGGGTCGATCGGTCGATCGAGTAGGTGATCGTCTTCCATGGCTTGCTGTTGCAGCCATTAACGAATCCTTAAGCTTTTGATTTCTCCCAAACCCTTACTCATTTCACAACCAACATATCTTCCACACCAGAAAAGGTTCTAAACACCCTAGAGACCTTAATCCATCAATAAATTTTACAAAACCCTAAGTATATCCGATTTGGATTTTCCACCCGGGTCTGTTCTACCAAATCCGACCCTACCATATTCAGTCCATGTAATCACTATACATATTGTAATCCACTCTACAATTTAATCTTAACAGATCCAAATCATAACTTAACATCCATTGAGTAATTAATTATGCCCATTACTCTAAATTCATAAAAACCCAATTTTAATCTTGGTTACACACCCAAAACGAATTTTCATATACACACACTATGATATGAATTGATTATCATCACTTTAGGAATCACAACTGTTAACCACTTTCCTGGAATTGTTCGTTGTGTCTGATTCGTTGGTGTAGTCCCTTAATTTGGCTCCAAAATCCCCAATTTGGCTCTTGATTTGCTTTCCCCCAATTTCCTCTCAAACCCTAGGTTTAGAGGTGAAGTGACTGTCGTTCCCTAATCTCTCAATTAGGTTAAAAATATAAAATCTCGTTTTTGGCCACGTGGACCTAATTAAAAAGGCACAACTCACCCCGTGTGGGCCCGACTATGCCCAAAAATACCCCGAGACCCAATTACTACCCTCGAGTACTCTTTTCTGACTATCTCGACCCATCCGGACGCAACCGTGCACTCAGAATTGCCATCCGAAATACTTTTCAAAATTTCCAAGTTTCGACCTCAAAATGTGACACATGAGATTTTTAACCATTAAACTTAAAAGTCGCCAATTATAAATAATTTGCCTCACTAAAATAAATTCTCCAACTCATGAATTTAAGTTTCTCCAATTTAAATATTTTTATAACTCCCAAAAATAATTAAATTTTAAATCCTCAAAATTACGGGGTGTTACATACTCCCCCCCTTACAAAGGAATTTCGTCCTCGAAATTAAGATCAGCGTAATGTTCCAAGCTTCGCATATTACTCTCTAGTCATGTGCCTCTAAGATCGCTATATCTATCCCATCCGCTTCTAACCATATGTTACACAAGTATGCATTTAAATTAACCAAGGTGCCCATACGCCCTATACCCGTGCTTAACCGCACAAAATTTAACTTAATTAACCCGGGTGCCCATACACCCTATCCCCGTGCTTTACCACACGAAAGCTACCCGACTATGCAAGTCGTAACCCGTAATATAACTTCGAACCCGTAGTCATATCACACACACACACACACACACATATATATATATATATATACATATATTTACTGCCCAGGTACCCAACCCGTGTGCTAACGTCCAAACATCTCCCCATAATTACTTCTCTCTCAACACAAAAGTATATACGCTTATTCTCATGCTACCAAAGACAATATAAAATTCTGCGCCCTTACTATCACTAGTCCTTGTGCAAAATAAACCCCGAGCTATCTCTCTTTGCTCGAAAATAATTCTAACCACCCTGATTCACTTCAGTAAACATCCCCACTTACCGGGATAAAATGTGAGAACACAAAACCCCATTATGTTCTATCGCACCATGCAATACAACATATATATAGGCTATATGCCCCCTCAGGTGATACTCAATACCAACCATATCCTGGTGTCGTGAACACCAAAACTTAACACCACGATCCACAATAGTTAAATTACATCGCTATCCAACCGATATTTAGGAAAATATTATTAACCCTACTCCCATAATTCTCGAAAGTAGTAACTCCCCGCATAATTCAAACCTTCACTCAATGTACACCTCCACTCTCCCGTGAAGAACACCAAGGAACTCCGCTACCCCACGGAAAGTTTATCCACATACTATGGCTGCTACAGCCAATGCACCCACTAAGTTCGACTTACCCGCGAACTCTAGTGAAAAATAAGTCTTATATTGTGATATCCTCCTTGTCACTCAAAATATACCCCACGCCCATAGGGTAAAAATAATTACCTCTATACTCCAGCTGTAACGGCTGATCCTTGGGTTCCGGAGCATCTTCTCCCTGCTCGAATGCACCCATGACTTGCTTTAGTGGCTGTACATCCCGGACCTCGTTCTATAGTTGACCCCTGCCTCGCTTAAGGTAATATCTCTTCACGTGTCTCTCTTTTCCCACAAACGAAACACCTTCTAATACAGTCACCCTGCCACTAGTCCCTTCCATGCCGACCTTGTTGAAATTCATGTCCATCCTGTCGATAGCCTCTAGTTCTAAATCGTTTGGCATGATTTCCCTGTCGAAAATCCTGCCCCTGATCTCCCCCAGTCTGCTGCTGGGATACCCCACTGGTATTGTTCCCTCCTGCCTTATTCGGCTGGCTAGTTCCTACTCCGCTCCTTCTTCCCTTCGCGTGGAAGCGATATTCCCGACAGTGCCGGAGTGCTGCGTTAACGACATCAGTATAAGCTACTAATGCATATTTACCAATTAAATGTTGTCTGATCCTCCAGCTTAACCCATCCATAAATCTTGCTTTCTTTCTCCTTTCCTCGCTTACCTCATCCGGTACAAAATTTTCCAACGAGTGAATTCTTCCTCGTAATCGGCCACTGAACGGTCTCCCCGAGTCACCTTTCTAACATTTTCTCCTCATTTCGGTCTCAACCACTGGAGACAAAATGCGTGCGGTCGAACCACACCCCAAAACCCTGCAATAGCTAGCGTATCCTTTTTCTCAACCGTGGTGATCGACTCCCACCACTGTAGCACTGCTCCCACTAAACTAAAAGTGGCTAGCATTTGCTTCCGCAACTTATCGCAATCTCCGATGCGTAGGTGACGCTGGATATCTCTCCTCCTTAACACGCTAGCACTGCATCTGAACCCCCTCGCAACTCTGGTGGGTTCCACTAAAAAATAACCTCTCTTTCTTGCTTCCACCCCGACGACCCCGCGTGGGTCTGAACATCCGACGCCAGTAACACTTGTGGTCGATTCCGCGGAAAGTACCCTGCCGTTGCGACCACCGTCGTTTCAACTTCCTGTGCTAGTATTTCAGTTACCTATGCTGCCAAAAATACCTCTGGCAGTTGTTGCAGTAACTCTTGCTCCTAAAGAGCCTCCCTCGTCTCATCTCCCCCTGCTGCCCTAGCTGCTCTCTCTCTCCTGGGCGTCATCTGAAATGAGAATCGAATTTGTATGAGTTCACTCTCAAATATAAAGTTCGCAGAAGAACGTATATGTGCATACGTATGAGAATACAACAATACTATGATAGGGCTCTATATCAAAGACTGCTAAGCTGAAACCTGAAAAGACGCACAAATCCTAAGGACACTAGAACCTGATGCTCTGATACCATCTGTGACACCCCGCCTAATAAAATACCATGTGATTAGTCCTATACGAAATTAAAACAGGAATCCCAGTTGGATCATCCATAGCATCACTGTCGAAAACTTTTTAAAACTTACTAACCACCTAGTATTCCAAAATCTTGTGCCAAATTTTAAAACATTTTAATTAATAAACAGTACATGCGGAATTAAATATAAACCATTCACACAAATGAATGAAAATAAAGTGAATTATTAATTAAATAATTTGCCAAATAAACCATCGGCCACCAAAGTGAAATAATCCAAAACATATATCCGACACAGGAATAAATAAATGTCTGAAAAATGAACTGAAAGTCTGGGCGACATGACCTAAATAAAACTGAAACTAATACAAGATTCCTACTCTAGGAATGAATGAATGATGCGTGTAATCCAAACTCCTGCTAGCATCCACATATGCCGCAGCTCCGTGTCCCTGGAGTAGAATATCGATCCTGGCGTCCCTGTGACTGGACACCTAAAAGGTTTTGAAAATATTTTTATAGCAAGGGTTAGAACCCAAAACATTTTGAAAATATTTAGCAAGTGAATTAACTGCAGTAATTTAAAATGCATGAATGCGCTTCATATTTAAGTTAGTGTCGCACTCCCTTGTGGACATTATCATCCCTCCACTATTGTCCACACCTACCGGTTACCTTAACCCCACCTAGTTGTACTACCCCGTCCAACTAGTCCTGGTATAACAATCCATTGACATACTACTCTAACCTGAGTATAATGATGCTTGAATTATAAGTTATCTCATAATTAACTAAATAAATTCCTCTTAAGTAGTAGCATATAACCGTGTCGCAAGTTATATAAAGTAAATACATCACACACTATATTATTACTCGTATATAATATTTATTGCCATTATATGCGTACCTTTACCACAATATCCACACATATAATATATGTATATCCATCCCTTCGAGTATACCCTCGCCGGATGATTCCCTCTAAAATGTTATCTCACTAGGTGTGCTCACAAAACCTAGTTTTCCCAAGTTGGAATCGCTCACCAACTTGGCCCAAATTATAAACGTAGTGGAGGCGGTCATATTCCTTCCCTAAAAGTGAGATAATCCCCTCACCCATATTACCGGACGCTATGACCCGGGGATATACTCGACGTACTCCTCAAGCTAGGGGATTCACCCACATCGCGCAACCTCCCTTGATAGCACTAGAGTATATAAATTAAATAAATATCTAATCAATGATGTTTAATATCACACACAATATATACACGTATATATATACTATCACTACACCATATATATATAATATAAACCCCGACTTTACCATCTACTCAAAATCCCGTACACTGCCTGTAATTTAATATCACGCACAATATATACACGTATATATATATATATATATATATATATATATATATATATATATATATATATATATATATATATATACCATCACTACATGGTATATATATATTATAAACCTCGGCTTTACCGTGTACTAAAAATCCCGTACACTGCCTATAATTTCCTGAGTCTGTGGTCCGACTCAACGTAATTAATTTTCTCACTTAATAATTTATCGTCTTCCCGAGTCTATGGTCCGACTCTAATATATTTAACTCATACCTCAAATTATATGATAATTTCCCTGAGTCTATGGTCCGACTCCAATTAAATTAATTAGCACACGTATTAATTTAATACCTTCCCGAGTCTATCACCCGACTCTAATTAAATTAACTAACACACATATTAATTTAATACCTCCCCGAGTCTATCGTCCGACTCTAATTAAATTAATTAACACACATATTAATTTAAATACCGGTCCGAGTCTGTGGTCCGACTTTAATATAATTAATTAACACACTCATTAATTCAATACCTCCCCAAGTCTACCATCCGACTCTACTTAAATTAATTATCACACCTATTAATTTAATCCTACCCGAATCTACAATCCGACTCTAATTCAATTAATTATCACACTTATTAATTTAATACCTTCCCGAGTCTACAATCTGACTCTAATTAAATTAATTATCACACCTATTAATTTAATCCTACCCGAGTCTACAATTCGACTCTAATTAAATTAATTATCACACTTATTAATTTAATCCTACCCGAGTTTACAATCCGACTCTAATTAATTTAATTATCACACTTATTAATTTAATAACTTTGTGTCACCCAACCATTATCCCGGGACTCGCTCACTTGTCCCATACCTTAATATTTCCCGAGTCTATATTCCGACTCCAAATTAATTACTCTCTCCCAATAATTAATTTAATACTTTGGTGTCACTTAATCAGTATACCCGGACTCACTCACTTGGTCCATTTTACCTCTCATAATTTCATTTCAACATTTTTTCCCACAATGTGTCCCACATTCATCTCCATAATTTCCCAATTATATTTACCTATAATTACCTACATACCCAGACTCGCCCACTTGGTCCATAATTAAGTATTTCACTTCGATTCCTTTAATAATGTAGCATCACCCAACTACAATACCCGAACATTATTCCTCGGCCCAATTTTAATGCTTATGAATTATCTCCCAAATTCGTTCATCTCATGCCATACGGTTCACACCCTCCTAATCCCAATTATATCACCCTATAATTGTTAAGGAAATATGTGTCCATATGAATTTATCACTAAATAAAATTAAGGGATTAAATTTTAAATAAAATCCACTTTATAAACAAACTGGCCGAACTGTCAAGTTCCTGGGACCGTCGATCGATCGATCCCCTGGGTCGATCGATCGATCGAGTAGGTGATCGTCTTCCCCGGCTTACTGTTGCAGCCATTAACGAATCCTTAAGCTTTTGGTTTCTCCCAAACCCTTACTCATTTAACAACCAACATATCCTCCACACCAGAAAAGGTTCTAAACACCCTAGAGACCGTAATCCATCAATAAATTTTACAAAACCTTAAGTATATCCGATTTGGGTTTTCCACCCAGGTCTGTTCTACAAAATCCGACCCTACCATATTCAGTCCATGTAATCACTATACATATTGTAATCCACTCTACAATTTAATCTTAACAGATCCAAATCATAACTTAACATCCATTGAGTAATTAATTATGCCCATTACTCTAAATTCATAAAAACCCAATTTTAATCTTGGTTACATACCCAAAATGAATTTTCATATACACACACTATGATATGAATTGATTATCATCACTTTAGGAATCACAACAGTTAACCACTTGCCTGGAATTGTTCGTAGTGTCTGATCTGTTGGTGTAGTCCCTTAATTTGGCTCCAAAATCCCCAATTTGGCTCTTGATTTGCTTTCCCCCAATTTCCTCTCAAACCTTAGGTTTAGAGGTGTGTTGACTGTCGTTCCCTAATCTCCTAATTAGGTTAAAAATATCAAATTCCGTTTTTGGCCATGTGGGCCTAATTAAAAAGGCACAACTCACCCCGTGTGGGCCCGACTATGCCCGAAAATACCCCGAGAACCAATTACTACCACCGGGTACTCTTTTCGGACTATCTCGACCCATCCGAACGCAACCTCGCACCCAGAATTTCCATCCAAATTACTTTTCGAAATTTATAAGTTTCGACCTCAAAATGTGACACACGAGATTTTTAACCATTAAACTTAAAAGTCGTCAATTATAAAAAATTTGGCTCACTAAAATAAATTGTCCAACTCATGAATTTAAGTTTCTCAAATTTAAATATTTTTATAACTCCCAAAAATAATTAAATTTTAAATCCTCAAAATTACGGGGTGTTACAGTTGCATTTAATTTTTTTAACCACTCCGATTCAAGTTTCACCAATATTTTTTTGTACTCATATTTGTTCTTTAATGTGACTAATTAGTGATGAGATGGCTTGAATTATGTTACATGTTCATGTATTCTATAGATTGAGAATATTTTTCATAATTTATGTTTAGAAATTCTCAAGGATTTTTTTCTTGATACATTTCACGTCCTTTGAAGAATTTTTAGGTGTAAATCCGACTGATTTACATATAATATTCTGACAGCATCGCGTTTGTCGCTTATTTGATTCTTTAGTGATATATTTTATGTTAATTCTCTGTAAGTTACCCATCCATTGCACATGTTGCATACGTGTTTTGATCTATGTGAGCAGGCAAGAGAGCCAATAGATCCTAATGACATGAATGTTTGATAAAATGTATTTGCAGTTCCTGAACTTTCTTATTTTCTATATTGATGGATTTACTTTATCTACTTTTATTATTGTTGTTGTATATTCAACATTACTTGATTTTATGGAGAAAAAAATAGTTAATACATATGGTTGTATTATTAAACAATGCTTTATTCCATCCGGTACTATCAATTATTAACTATTTATATTATTAAAACAATTTTAAATAAAGTTTAAGTAGATTTTTTTATAATTCGTCGTGCATCGTGCGGGTTCCTTGCTAGTTATATATATAGTATTAGTGTACATACAAAATTATTATAACAAAAATAATAATTATATAAACACACAGGAGTAATATTAGGAGTCCTAACTACAACATCAAATTAACTTCCAAAGGATTTGGCATAACCTTAAAGTATTGCACCGTGTCATTTATAGTAAATAGTATTTCATCTCAACTCGTTTGGGTGATTATTTGGAATATTTTTAGGCACTCAAATCATTATTCCTCACACAAAAGTAAAGATAAAAATAAAAATGTATTAATATACAAACTAACATAGCAAAATGGCACACCTATAATAATACTAAACATAGACACGTATATACAACTATATATATATATATACACACACACACACACACACACACACACACACACACACACACGCACACGCACACAAATATAATAAAATACATACACTCAACACACGAGATGTATGTAACAACCCTCACTTTTGAGAGCCTATTTTATAATTATTTACTATGTGTAGTAATTATATAAAATGATGGAATGTGGAGTAAATGTTAATTTAATGTGGAAAAGGTTAATATTTACTAAAATGTTGTATAGTTACCCAGTGAGTAGGTAAAAATATCCATGTTGTGATTTATTGTGTCATAAGGTTTAAAATGACATTTTGGTTTAATATGAAACCGAAAGTTAAAATGAGTTATAAAATTTCCAAATGATAATTTGGAGGGTGTAGTTAGTCCCGGTAGGTGCGAGACAGTCAAAATAAGTGCCATATTGCATTTTGGTATTTCGGGCACTTTTGACTGGTTATAGCATAAATGTGTAGTTGCGAGTAATTATATCGCATATTGATCATTTAAGTGGGCTTCTAAGACTTAAGCCACGTTTTAATTTCCCAACTCTATTCCTATTCTTCCATTACACACTTCTAGCCCTAGAGAGAGTAGAGAGAGGAAGAGAACTTGTGGAGAAAAAGAGAGATTTGGAGATTCAAGCTTGGATTGTTGTCTCCACCAAATCAAATATGAATTTGTAAGATCAAGGCAAGTTATCTACTTGCTACTATGTGATTTAAGGAGAATAATTAGTATTGATAGTTATGAATTGTCATTTTAGGGTTTTGGTAGATTTATGGGTATTATAACTCTTAGAAGTTGATTTGGATGATAAATGTTGTTAATGGTGCTAGATAGATATATTGTGATGTATGGGTTGGAATTTATGATCCCGGTTTAGTTGGTTTTGGGTTTGAGGAAAAATTTGGAGTTCAAGACTCCATAGCCAAACTCGGCTTTTTCGTAGGGGCGAATCGATCCGGCCCATTTGGGCGAATCGATTCGCATAGATGCAGCTTTCCACGTCTGTGTACCCGAATCGATTTGGGTTAAGGCCGAATCGATTCGGAATTTGCAAAATGTTTCGTTTTGTTCTCCGAACCGATTCATTTTCAGAGCGAATCGATTAGCCAGGGCGAATCGAATCGGCCCCTAGGGCGAATCGATTCGGGTCCTGCAGTTTTGAGTTATTCTTTTTGTTTAAAATTTTATATTTTTCTTTTGACTTAGGACCTAGGAACCTTCTTGAATGAAGTAAACTTAGAGTCCTAGAGTAGTAATTGAGTTTGGTCGCCACCGTAGATTAGAATTGGGTCATCTGGGTTTTATTCCGGGGAGGTTTAAAGTAATGTTAAGGCATTACTTCTTTTATTGAATTTTTAGAAGTTAGGAAGTTAAACACACATGCTTGGAGACTTTAGGGGTTATCGAAGTTATATGAATTTTTGGGAATTGCAGAATCACGAAAATTATGTTGGAGACTGAATCGGGATTTGCAAATTTGAGGAATATCAATGATGATATTCGATGGGAATAGGTTCGAATAAAATGAACCCAATTGTTTAATGATGATAGGTTCGAATGAAATGAACCAAATTATTTAATAATGATAGGTTCGAATAAAAAGAACCAAATACATGGATAATGGAAATGAAATTGGGAAATGAATATTGAAAATGAAAATGAGATTTAAATGGTAAATGTTAATTGGTTTGAACACACCTCTCTAAATACTATCATAAGGGAAGTCTGCGCGCGAGGTGATGCCCCCTGATAAATTAACGCAGGGTGGATATAGTCCTAGGCCATATGAGCGCTGGTTTATATATATGTATTTTTCTGTGATGGATAGGAGATTTCGGGTGTGGTCTTAACTATCCTGCAGGCATATGGCCGCTTCCCGACGTTGCGTTATTAGCCCAGGTTATCTTATATGTGATAGGCCCTGAAAGTTGATAGTTATTTAGGGGCGCGCTTAGTGGGGAAACTCGGAGGGGCGGTCTTAGAATCGTTATATGTATGAGAATATAACTTTTCTGCATCAAGTGGGACTTGATGGATATTAATGCCATAAAGAGCATGGATACGTGCCACAAAGAGCATGTGAATGAGATATGTTCCATAAAGAGCACTTAATAGAAACGGTATTCCTGTTAAGGAATGGAAAGACAAAATGAAAATGATGAGTAATGATGGAAGTTAATTAACGAAGTGAAATTATATCCTCTTGATTAAACCGAATGAATGGTTTTATTTCTAATAAGGAATGTAAGAAGGAAATGGTAATTGGATTAATGAGAAGAGGTTTTAAATTAAAGATGTTTACTTTTAATTCTCTTTTGTAATTGAGTTACATTTCATAATTAGTTGAAATATTTAAATTTGTAATTGTAATTTAACATGCTAGATAACATGCTAGATTCTTATCCTTATCATTCATCCATAACTGTTCATTCCTATCATGCTTGTTATTCTTCTGGTGATCATATAAAATCGGGCCCTGACCCGTTCATTTTCTATGTTGTGTATTTTATTGTATCCGCTCAGGTGTTCCGTCGCAAGGGCGCCTGTTGTGATCATTCCCCAATTCCTTTGCTTTCAACGGGCTGTAAGATTTTGCGGATTATTACAGGACATTGAATTAGACGATTTCATCTTTGTATTCTAGTTATGTTCGGGTCTTAACTCGGGCGTGTGGCCCAAACGTTTGTATTTGATTAATGAATGTATTACGTAAGATATTAAACTGTTGTAATACGTTGTATGTAACTGTGGACCGACAATATATTCGGTCATTTTCTTGTATATTCGTTTTAGATGTATTATATATACTCTTGTGGAAATTCCACTTGTTTGTCAGATTGGGCTGTTTAAATTTAATTTTCTTAACTGTTTTAAGACTAAACTAAATTTTAAACTTTTTGGCAACCCGTTTTCTAATTTATTGGGTGGTTTTCCCGTATACTCAGTTTATTGTTGTGATGCTGAGAATGATATCCATCCATGATTCCTGTTACATTTGAGTATCGGGCTGGCCACCCCTTATCTCGGATCACGGGTTGTCACAGATGGTATCAGAGCATCAGGTTCTAGAGTACTAGGATCTATGTGGACTCGTCACGTTCTACCGTAGCGTTCTTTGATATAGAGCCTTATGTTAGGACTTATTGTTGCTTACGTTTGCGATCTTCTGCAAGATAGATTGTTTTAAATAGTATTTTAACTCTATTGTCTCTTCATCTCAGATGTCGCCTAAGAGAGGTCGCCCAGCGAGACGTAATAGGGTTGTAGAAGAGGAGGTAGGTCCTCCACCGTCGCCTTAAGGGACCATTAACGTTGCGGATGTAGCAAATATAGTGGCTCAAGGAGTTAACACCGCCATGACCGCAGTGGTCCAACAATTGCCGCAGGCTCAACAATGGGCTCACGATGTTCAAGCTCCTACGAAACTTACTCCGTAGGAAAGGGTTAGAGAGTCCTTTATAAAGCGCAATCCCCCGGAATTCGAGGGAGGCACGGATGTTATTAGAGCCAATCAATAGAAGATAGATATGCAACGCCGCCTCCAAATGATAGAATGTAGTGAGGAGAAGAAACAAATCCTTGCCACTTTTAAGCTTGTCGGATCTACGTTACACCGGTGGGAGACGATAACCACATCAGAGCAGAGAGACACAATGACGATCACTGAGTTCTGGGCTTTGTTCGATCGTGAGTAATTTCCTTCAGCAGTTCAGAGGGGGATGAAAAGGAAGTTACTAGAGGTTGTGCAAGGAGAGAGATCGGTGGCGGAGTATGAAGAGGAGTTCACCCGGTTGGCGAGTTTGGTACCGGATGAGGTGACTCCGGAAGATAGGAAGATCTCGAAGTTCATGGGAGGTCTAAACTGGAGAATCCAGAAACACTTGCTGGGTAACCCAGCTTTACAAACTTTTGGTGAGATTATGAATGCAGCATTGCTCTATTGCCAGGAGCATCGGTTATATACGCAGGGTAGCAAGAAAGCTACTGTTGTGGGGCAAGCAGGAAATCCTGGAGGGCATGAGATTGGAGGAGGAGAATTCCCCACATCCCAATCTTCGAGTAGTAAGAAGAAAAAGAGGGACCCTCAGCAAGGGGATTCACCTAAGAGGCAAAATTTTGGAGGGTTTATTGCGAGTGGCAATAACAATAACAGGCACAGTCAGGGTGCTCAACAACAAGCAGGTCGGGGTGGTCAGGGAGGTAAAGGCCATCCGGGCTAAGGCATTACCCACTTTAGAAATAACAAGGATCGAGGTCAGGAGGATATGAAGGGACGGTGCTTCCAATGTGGGGAGGCGGGTCTACAAGATGGAATGTCCTCGATTGATTGGGGGTCGGTTTCCTAGGGCTCCGCAGTAGCCATATGTTCAGTTTCCACCCCAGGTACCTAATCCGGTTGTTCCTCTGCAGCAGGGGCAGCTACAGTATGGGTGAATTTATCAAATTCAGGAGGCCATGCTTCCTCCAGCTCCGCAGGCACCGCCCGCTATTAAGGGTAAGTTTTTAATTCAAAGGTAATCGAGTTGTGTGTTATTTGATACGGGTACTACACACTCATTTGTTTCAACGAGTTTTTCTCAGACTACGGATTTGGTAAAATCTGCTAAGAGTACTTTTACTAGTGTTGAGTTTTTATGAGTGATGGTTCACTCATTTTCTTTGTTTGTAAACTTATAGGAATTCCTTTTGGTAATTTGTTCTTTGATGGCCGATTTACTCGTCCTTGACATGGTCGGGTATGATGAGATATTGAGCATGGATTGGTTAGTAAAGTATTATGCTATTGCTAATTGCTATGGTAAGAGCATAGTGTTTGCCAGTTCGAGGCAAGAGATGTTGCTAGTGGTTATGCCTCGCTTAAAAAGGGGGTACTAACACATACTTATATTGTATTGTGGAGGACTTTTCTCGGGATGTATTTGTTTCCTTGGATTTCATTCCGAAGTTTAGAGATTTTTATGATGTATTTAGGGAAATATCGGGTTATGCCTTGATAAGAAGGCTATTTAAAAAGATGTATATATGTTGTGGGGTAAATAATTATAAGACTTTACGGAAAGTGAATATCTGATTTGTTGAAATCTTCAACTATTTAAGTAGTAAGATATAGAAGTAGAATCTTATTAGTAGGGTTGAGAGTTAGAATCTTTTTGGTCCCGAACATGTGTCTTAGATCATTATATCTTAATGATCGATAATGGGAGGTAGTAGTGTAACGGGAGGGTTCCTTGTCTGGATTTCGTTTCGACGAGACGTCCCACGCATGAAACCGAGCAAATTTTGGAAGTTTAGGAAGGTCTTGGGCACTAGGGATATACTTAGTATTATGCGTACGCGACTTAAATAGGATATATGTAAGTAGACCTTAGGATTTGTTGGACATCAGGCCTTTAGGGCATGTGACGTTCGTTTAGGAAGGCTGTTGGGAGTTGACCATGAATAGATTGTGTGTTAACCCTAAGAGGGATTGGTTCCCTAGTAAAGAGAAGTGGGAGATTTCGATAGGTTTGGTAGGTTAGGCCGAAGGAGATGAGGCCTCTCGTAGTTAGAGTGTTACATAGGTAACGTAGCTTTTGGGGAGCTAAAAAGGTGAATTAACTCGTACTCCCGAGCCCATGTTGCTAAGCTCGAGGGTGGATTCAATTGACAAGTCTCTGCCAGATGGGGAGTGATAATACTGGAGCATAGACCTATTGTTTATGCGCCTCATAAGCTAAGACTCGTGGGAAGTATTATCCCATGTTTGAATTAAAATTCATCGTGGGGGTGATCACCGTATGGAGAAAGGAGGTACTACTTCCTGGGCAGAAATTTAGTCTTTTGTGCGAGCAACATTTCGTTGCAAGATGTTGTAGGAGGGACAAGAATGATTAAGACCACATATGCAAGCTGCTGATCGAGGGAATATAATCCTGCTCTATTAGCTCTGAGGGTGGGGTGCGTTTCCATGGGAGATTTATTGTCCCGGATGAGAAGGACTTAAGAAGGGCAGTAATAGCAGAATCTCACGGTTCTAAGTTTGCGGTACATCCGGGTAACGATAGAATGTGTCAAGATATGCTACGCCAGTATGGGTGGCTGGGCATGAAGAGGTTGTTGGACTGCATGGGGTGCCTTTGATTATAGTTTTCGACCGAGACAAGATTTTCATTTTCCCACTTTTGTCAAGTTTCCAAGAGGCCATGGAGATCGAATTGAGGTTAATCACTTCTTATCATCCTCAAACAGATGGTCAGACCGAAAGAGTAAACCATATGTTGGAGGATATGCTCCTTATGTGCATGCTTGACTTCAAGAGTAGTCGGTAACAGCGTCTCCCATTAGTTAAATTCGCTTATTTTAGTTCGCATCAATTCGCTGTTGGGATGGCGCTTTATAAAGCCTTGTATGGTAGGCCTTGTGGATCTTTCTCTTGTTGGTTAGAGGGGGAAATAATAGGTTCCTTAGACCTGAAATGATCCGGGATGCTTTTTCAAAAAAATCGAGCTCATTGGAATCGCATTCGAATAACCCAAGATCGATATAAGAGCTATGTCGATGCGGGGAAAAGGCATGTGGAGGTGGAGGTCGAGGACCAAGTGTTGGTGCGAGTGTCGCCTATGAAAGGCATTAAGCGTTTTGGGAAGAGAGGGAAACTTGCACCGTGTTACGTTGGACCTTTTCCTATTATCGCTAAGGTGGGTCTGGTAACCTATTAACTTGCTTTACCAAAACACTTGCAGCAAGTTCATGACGTGTTCCATATCTCCTCTTTAAAGAAGTAGAAGAGATGTGATGGTGCCCCTTAGGCACATTCCTTTCGAAGATATTGAGTTGCAACCCGACGTTTCTTATGAGGAGCAATCGGTTGCTATTTTAGATCATGGAGAGTGGCGATTGATATCGCGGGTAGTACCTTTGGTTAGAGTATTATGTAGTCAACATAACGTCGAGGAATCGACATGGGAGAGCGAGGATGACATGCGAGGAAAGTATCCGCATCTCTTCTTGCAAGGTACGTCTGAATTTTGGGGACAAAATTCTCTCATAAGGGGGGGAGTGTGTAACAACCCTCACTTTTGAGAGCCTATTTTATAATTATTTACTATGTGTAGTAATTATATAAAATGATGGAATGTGGAGTAAATGTTAATTTAGTGTGGAAAAGGTTAATATTTACTAAAATGTTGTATAGTTACCTAGTGAGTAGGTAAAAATATCCATGTTGTGATTTATTGTGTCATAAGGTTTAAAATGACATTTTGGTTTAATATGAAACCGGAAGTTAAAATGAGTTATAAAATTTCCAAATGATAATTTGGAGGGTGTAGTTAGTCCCGGTAGGTGCGAGACAATCAAAATAAGTGCCATATTGTATTTTGGTATTTCGGGCACTTTTGACTGGTTATAGCTTAAATGTGTAGTTGCGAGTAATTATATCGCGTATTGATCATTTAAGTGGGCTTCTTAGACTTAAGCCACGTTTTAACTTCCCAACTCTATTCCTATTCTTCCATTACACACTTCTAGCCCTAGAGAGAGTAGAGAGAGGAAGAGAACTTGTGGAGAAAAAGAGAGATTTGGAGATTCAAGCTTAGATTGTTGTCTCCACCAAATCAAATCTGAATTTGCAAGATCAAGGCAAGTTATCTACTTGCTACTATGTGATTTAAGGAGAATAATTAGTATTGATAGTTATGAATTGTCATTTTAGGGTTTTGGTAGATTTATGGGTATTATAACTCTTAGAAGTTGATTTGGATCATAAATGTTGTTAATGGTGGTAGATAGATATATTGTGATGTATGGGTTGGAATTTATGATCTCGGTTTAGTTGGTTTTGGGTTTGAGGAAAAATTTGTAGTTCAAGACTCCATATCCAAACTCGGCTTTTTCGCAGGGGCGAATCGATTCGGCCCCTTGGGCGAATCGATTCGCATAGATGCATCTTTCCAGGTCTGTGTACCCGAATAGATTCGGGTTAAGGCCGAATCGATTCGGCATTTGCAGAATGTTTGGTTTGTTCTCCGAACCGATTCGTTTTCAGAGTGAATCGATTAGCCAGGGCGAATCGAATCGGCCCCTAGGGCGAATCGATTCGGGTCCTGTAGTTTTGAGTTATTCTTTTTGTTTAAAATTTTACCTTTTTCTTTTGACTTAGGACCTAGGAACCTTCTTGAATGAAGTAAACTTAGAGTCCTAGAGTAGTAATTGAGTTTGGTCACCACCCTAGATTAAAATTGGGTCATCTGGGGTTTATTCCGGGGAGGTTTAAAGTAATGTTAAGGCATTACTTCTTTTATTGAATTTTTAGAAGTTAGGAAGTTAAACACCCATGCTTGGAGACTTTAGGGGCTTATCGAAGTTATATGAATTTTTGGGAATTGTAGAATCATGAAAATTATGTTGGAGACTGAATCGGGACTTGCAAATTTGAGGAATATCAATGATGATATTCGATGGGAATAGGTTCGAATAAAATGAACCCAATTGTTTAATGATGATAGGTTCGAATGAAATGAACCAAACTATTTAATAATGATAGGTTCGAATAAAAAGAACCAAATACATGGATAATGGAAATGAAATTTGGAAATGAATGTTGAAAATGAAAATGAGATTTAAATGGTAAATGTTAATTGGCTTGAACACACCTCTCTAAATACTATCATAAGGGAAGTCTGCGAGCAAGGTGATGCCCCCTGACAAATTAACGCAGAGTGGATATAGTCCTAGGCCATATGAGCGCTGGTTTATATATATGTATTTTTCTGCGATGGATAGGAGATTCCGGGTGTGGTCTTAACTATCCTGCGGGCATATGGCCGCTTCCCGACGTTGCGTTATGAGCCCAGGTTATCTTATATGTGATAGGCCCTGGAAGTTGATAGTTATTTAGGGGCGCACCCAGTGGGGAAACTTGGAGGGGCGGTCTTAGAATCGTTATATGTATGAGAATATAACTTTTCTTCATCAAGTGGGACTTGATGGATATTAATGCCATAAAGAGCATGGATACGTTCCACAAAGAGCATGTGAATGAGATATGTTCCATAAAGAGCACTTAATAGAAATGGTATTCCTGTTAAGGAATGGAAAGACAAAATGGAAATGATGAGTAATGATGGAAGTTAATTAACGAAGTGAAATTATATCCTCTTGATTAAACCGAATGAATGGTTTTATTCCTAATAAGGAATGTAAGAAGGAAATGGTAATTGGATTAATGAGAAGAGGTTTTAAACTAAAGATGTTTACTTTTAATTCTCTTTGTAATTGAGTTACATTTCATAATTAGTTGAAATATCTAAATTTGTAATTGTAATTTAACATGCTAGATAACATGCTAAATTCTTATCCTTATCATTCATCCATAACTGTTCATTCCTATCATGCTTGTTATTCTTCTGGTGATCATATAAAATCGGGCCCTGACCCATTCATTTTCTATGTTGTGTATTTTATTGTATCCGCTCAGGTGTTCCGCCGCAAGGGCGCCTGTTGTGATCATTCCCCAATTCCTTTGCTTTCAACGGGCTGTAAGATTTTGCGGATTATTACAGGACATTGAATTAGACGATTTTATCTTTGTATTCTAGTTATGTTCAGGTCTTAACTCGGGCGTGTGGCCCAAACTTTTGTATTTGATTAATGAATGTATTACGTAAGATATTAAACTGTTGTAATACGTTGTATGTAACTGTGGACCGACAGCATATTCGGTCATTTTCTTGTATATTCATTTTAGATGTATTATATATACTCTTGTGGAAATTCCACTTGCTTGTCAGATTGGGTTGTTTAAATTTAATTTTCTTAACTGTTTTAAGACTAAACTAAATTTTAAACTTTTTGGCAACCCTTTTTCTAATTTATTGGGTGGTTTTCCCGTATACTCAGTTTATTGTTGTGATGCTGAGAATGATATCCATCCATGATTCCTGTTACATTTGAGTATCGGGCTGGCCACCCCTTATCTAGGATCACGGGTTGTCACAATGTAAAGAAGGATAGGGACATGGTTTGGGATTAGGTTTAATGGATATTTGGTAGTCTCAGGTCACATAAAATTAAACTTTAGTTCTTTTAACCAGATTTTCGCTGAAATTGATTTTAGTTATGAATTTTGAAACTGTAACTTTGTATTGACCTGCAGGATAAAAAAAATTACACACAAAGCGCCAATATTAAAGGGAACTAGCATTTAAAATGAGTTTATTTAGCGGATAAAAATTACACTTTTGGGTGCTTATCACACCATCCCCAAACAAAATTTTGTTGCACCTCGAGCAAAAATAGAGATAAACCAAGATAAGTAACAAAAAGTGTGTTAATTTTCCAGGAACTTGTGATTGTACTTAGCATATGCAACAAGCCGTTAAACCTATAGGTTACCCTAAAGAACGAGTGTTCTCTCATGAAGATTTACAGTGAATGTACCCACAAAGTCCAAAATATTTTTTATTAAATAGTAGTAGGTCTCTTATTAGAAGTAAGCAATATCACACAATCCATCTTTGAAGAATTAAAGGAATATGAATGTTGAATTATGTAGTGTATGAAAAAGGTAATTTTACTTAATATCAAAGGTATAATCCTTCCTAGAATTCAATGTGTGTTGTGTGACATCAATTAAAATAATTTTAAGTCTCATAAGAGTAATTATTTGATTACCTGTAAAATCAGCGTTTTAACATCAAGTCACATTAGATGTATCTTTCTCAAATGAACTCTCTGAGATTTGGCAGTATAAGTGAGTAAATGTAAAGAAGGCCAAGCGTCTCACTCATGCATAGGAAATAACGGATACATGAAAGACTATGATCTCAAGAAATAATACAAACCACGATTTTGATAATGTCGAGTTATTAATTTGCAGTGTGACTTTTGATTTGCCCGAACGCTTCGCCAAGGGTGAAAATGGGGTTTATGTAAAGCATAAGGGGAAATTAGATGGGAAAGATTGATGATACGATGTTTTGAGGGTATTGAGAATAGTCGATTATAACTTGAATAATTTATGTCTTCATTTCACAAAATTTTGATCGCATTTTATTTTATTTTCTCTTTTTTTTTTCTATTTTTAATATATTTTTTCTTTTTCTTATGTTGCATTGTTCATTGATAACACGAATGAAGAAATTTTTACATTTATAATTTCAACCATTGTTTTTCTCCAAACCAAGGGTAATAATGGGAAATTAATATATGGATGGTGTGGGGGTTATATACGGTTAAGGGAAAGTGAATGGTGATTTAATATAAAAATGGTAAGTGTATGTGAAAAGTTTAGTGCGTGGGACAAATTTCAAGACATGTACTTCTTATAATTCGAACGTGATGTTATTCTCAATGATTAAGCTATATGTAAAGAATGTTACCATCTTACAATGACTTTAGTGTGGCACCCGAGTCAATTGTGACACCCCGCCTAATTAAACATCGAGTGATTAGGCCATTATTAAATTTAAAACAAGTTTCCCATATGGTTCATTATTAGCATAACTGTCGAAAACATTTTAATTACTAACAACCTAAGTGAAATTAGACCAGTGCCAAATTTTATCTTTCTTTGAGACAGATAAATGTGCAATTCTGAAAACATAATTAAACAATCATAATATACTAGAGTCCAACCATCATAATATAAAATGAATAAAGTCTTGCCGAATAAACCATCATCTAAAATCCAAAACCAAACACCCAATAATAGTAAAACAACTGAATATCTCAATAACTGTAAACGAACAACATGTCCATAGATGGAATATAAAATGAGATCCTACACTGGATCCAAAAGAGAGGTATCGTCTAATCAACGCCTGTTAGCATCCATAGTGCTACAACTTCGAATCACAGGAATGAAGTACTCAAGCCTGGCGTCCCTGTGGCTGGACACCTAACAGGTTTTGAAAATATTTTGATAGAAAGAGTTAGTATTCAAAACGTTTTGAAAATATTTAGCAAGCATTTATCACAATTTAAAATTGGTTATTGATTACGCATGTTCACGAACACTCTCTCTTAAGTTCTCCTCACCTCTCATCTATAGTGCACGCCTAATGTTAGCCCACCTAGCTATACTACCCAAGCTAACTAGACTAAAGTATCCAACTGAACTTATCTACACTTCTAAGTTCCCATACCGCCCATACAATACCTTATCTTATTAATGTCTCTCATATGTTAATTATTTATCATGTAACATTCCACGCATGTTGTATCACCATCCTCATAATTAAGTCTCACTACTTAATTTACTTTCTTAGATATTCACAATCTATCTTTAATCTGTTAATTAAGTCTCTCTACTTAATTTACGTGTTAGATATATATATCTATATATCATATTTGCCAGTCTACTATCTCTTAAAGTAGAATAATCGTAAGGTATATATTTCACACACAATATATACTATAAGTACATACTTCACCATAATGTCCTTATATTACACATTAAGGATTTATGAGTTCGGAATGTCCCCTCGAACTTGGTTCGGAATGTCTCATCAAACTTGGTTCAAAATGTCTCATCGAACTTATCAATGAATCACATGTCAGTACATAATAGGTATTCACTCCACCTATAAATCCATACAAATCAGTAGGTATTCACACAACCTAGATATCATCATTCGTACGTAGTATATATCTCTCACATACCCAACGTACTAATTAATTCTCACATTTTAGTTACTTCATATCTTTTCTAGTATTACGCACTACCCAAATATCCCTTACATAAATTTAGTAGTTAATCATCTTTATACTAACTGGATTCTTAGGTTATCGTTATACTCTTCTCGTAACCATAATCGCACATTTGGAGATTGGACTGATACTGTCGTCGAACTGATACTGAGGCTGAGATGAACTGATGCTGAGGTCGAGCAGACCTGATATGAGGTCGAACTGATCTACATTTGAACTAACTTGAGGCCGATGTGATATGAGGCCGAACTAATTCCAAGCCGACCTAATATGAGGCCGAACTCATCAAAGGCTGAAGTAATCTTAGGCTGATGTGTTATGGGGCCGAGCTAACCTGAGACCAAAATGCTATAAGGCCGAGACGACTTGAACTTCTATGAGGTCGAGCTCGCTAGGATTTCATATTCCCCACTATTATGGATTTCACCATTTTTAACGCAAAATTTCTTCGTACCAACATACCCAACTCCAATATGATTTAACCCTACATCAAATATGTGTTTATATAACAGTTCTAACAAATCTCTAATGTTAAAACGTCATTAAATCCATACATCTCGAGATTTCATCCAAGTTCCCTACACAGACCCTAGTTATGGTGTTCTTCATATTAGTTCATCAAAACCTAGATTTAATATGTGAATATTAACACATAATCAATGATTACTAATCCTCTATGGATATTAAATAATACTACATGTAATTTCTACCCATACATGCATCGAAATCATTCTTTCCCCCCATAACATCAATTTAATTAATATAATTGAAACCCTAGTCACATGGGTATTATAACTTCATATTGATTTGCAATAAACACTTGACTTAATGATGATGATTTGATCTCGAATTTGATGAAGATGTTGGGGTGCTTTATCTTCCAACCCCTCCTCCCAAATTGATTGATGTGCAAGAATTCTCCAATTCCCTCACCGAATTCTCTTTAAGCTTTGAAAACTGTCCTCCTTTTCTCTCAATAGTTCTCTTTGTGCTTTGTACATTATTAACCCTAATTTAAGCCCCTTAACATCTGATATGAACTTGCAAAATTCGTAGTTCTCTTAACCTATTTTTTTCCAAATGTCCTAAATGCCCCCAATAGGTGCCGATTTGGCCCAAAATTGACCCAGGACCCAAACTATACCCCCGGGTACACTTTTCTGACTATTTTGACCCTTTCGGACTTATTCGTGACCTCTAAATCATCATACAAGTTACTTAAAATATATTTCTCACTTTTCACCTCTAAATAGTCTGCACGTGACTCCTGGTGAGATAAAATCAAATACGCACATATCACTTACTATGTCGTATAACACTAATCATTTATTTACCATCCACACTTGGTAAATATAATATCAAAATATTAATCAGTATCTCTCTATCGATTAATATTTAATAATCACATTTATTATTTAAACTCTTTAAATTACTTCACTCACATAATTTAAATAGAGCGTATTTTCTCAATTAATTCTCGACTAATTAAATTATAAATACTAAGAAATTACGGGGTATTACATACATTCCCCTTGCAAAGGAATTTTGTTCCTGAAATTTGGACATACCTGCGGTGAATAACTCTGGATACTTCTCTCTCATGTCTTCCTCTCGCTCCCATGTCGACTCATCAGTATTGTGGTGTCCCCACTAAACTCGCACTAGTGACACCATCTTGGACCACAGTTTATGCTCACCATGATCTAAAATAGCCACAGGACTTTCCTCATATGAGATGTCTAGTGTAAGTCAATCTCCTCGAGTTGAACATACCAGTAAGCCCTCTCACTCCTCCTGTATTTCTTCAGTGATGACACACAGAACACATCGTGTACCTTTTGAAGATGCTCTGGAAGTCCCAGTCTGTATGCTACTGGTCCCACCCTCTCTATAATAGGAAACGACCCTAAATATCTCGGTGATAACTTCCCTTTCTTGCCAAATATCATAACCCCCTTCATAGGAGATACTCTAACTAACACCTAGTCGCCAACCTCTAACTCCACATGTCTCATGTCGGCGTCGGCATAACTTTTTTGACTATCCGAATATGTCCTCGAATCAACTCAATCTTGGTAGTAGTCTCCTGGATCATATCGGGTCCTAACAACTTGTTGTCCCCCACCTCCAACCAGCATGCGGGTGAACGATAAGGCCTCCCATATATGCCTCAAATGGTGCCATACCTATAGTAAATTGGTAAGAGTTATTATATGCAAACTCTACCAATGGAAGGTTTCTCTCCTACCCTCCACCAAAATCTAGGATGCACATCCTCAACATATCCCCAAGCATCAGATTCACCCTTTTAGTTAAACTGTCAGTCTGCGGGTGGTATGTCATACTCAACCATAAGTCTGTGCCCATGGAATCCTAAAAGCTATGCAAGAAATGCGACACAGATACTTTGTCTCTATTAGACACAATATTAATCAGGGCTCCGTGCAGCTTAACAATATCTGAAATGAATAGCTGCGTGTACTGCATCGTGTTGTAGTCGGTGTGAACTGGCAAGAAGTGAGCCACCTTGGTTAACTGATCCACTACCACCCATATCGAATCGTGAACTCACTGTGAAGTAGGTAGCCCAGTAATAAAATCCATCGAGATGCTCCCCACTTCCACACGGGAATCTCAAGTGGGTGGAACATCCCCGAAGGTATCTGATGGTCAACTTTCACCAGGTGACAAGTAATACACTTTGAGACAAACTCTGTTATGTCTCTCTTCATGTCGGCCCACCGGTACTATCTCCTCATATCCTGGTACATCTTATCCCCATCGTGACGTACCGCAAACCTAGAACCATGAGACTCAATCATCACTTTTTGCCTTAACTCCTCATCCTCGGGCACTACCAATCTCCCATTAAAGCGCAGGACTCCTTCTGAGCTGACTGAGTAAGACTCTGCACCCTCAACTAATAACTGTTGCACCCTGTCCTGACAAAATTGGTCCTCTGACCGAGCCTTTACTACCCGCATAATGATCTCGGGAGTGATAGTCATAACTGCCATGTATGCCCTGGCAACCTCATCCTCCTGCTGGATCTCACTTCACTTCGCTTTTCACACCTCCGCTAAATTCTGAGTAGGTCGTTGGCTCAACGCGTCTGCCACCATGTTAGCCTTACAAGGATGATACCGTATATCAAACTGGTAGTCCTTCATAAATTCTAGCCACCGTCTATACCTCATATTCATATCCTTTTGAGCGAAGAGATACTGAAGTGACTTATGATCCCTGAAAAATATGAACTACTCTCCCAATAGGTAGTGTCTCCATATCCTCAACTCAAAAATGACCGCTGCCAACTCTAGGTCGTGGGTGGAGTAATTCTTTTCATGGGGCTTTATCTTTCGAGATGCATAAACTATAGCCCTATCCTCCTACTGCAACATATACCCAAGTCCATATAAGGATGCATTTGTGTAACCGATACTCCACCCCACTCCTAGGCAATGCAAGTACCAGTGCTAATATCAATCTATCCTTTAGCTCATCAAAAGCCAACTGACACTGGTCGCTCCACGCAAATGATACTCTCTTACGAGTCAGGTTTGTGAAAGTTCCAACAATCTTTGAGAACCCCTTGATGAAGCGACGGTAATATCCGATCAACCCCAAGAAGCTGCAAATCTCGATTGGTGTCATGGGCTGCCCCCACTCCCTCACCATTGATACCTTACTCAGATCAACAGTTATGCCCCTGTCGGACACAATATGGCCAAGAAACTGTACCTCTCAAAGCTAAAATCCACACTTACTAAATTTGGCGTATAACTGATGGTCCCGTAATGTCTGTAGAACCATCCCTAAATGCTCGGCATGCTCCTCCTTCGTCCCTGAGTAAACTAAGATGTCATCGATGAATACTATCACAAACTGATCCAGAAACTCCTGAAATACTTTATTCATGAGATTCATGAACACTGCAGGTGCATTGGTGAGACCGAATAGCATCACCCTGAAATCATAGGATCTATACCGTGACAAAAAAGCGGTCTTAGGAACATCCTCCTCCCGAATACATAACTAGTGATAGCCTGACCTCAAATTGATCTTTGATAAGTACGCATCCCCTCTCAACTGATCAAATTGGTTGTCAATCCTGGGTAATGGATACTTGTTCCTTATCGGCACCCTGTTCAGCTCTTTGTAATCCATGCATAGGCAAAGTGAACCATCCATTTTCTTCACAAACAACACTGGAGCAGCCTAGGGCAAAGTACTCCGCCGAATGAAACCTTGCCTCGAGAGTGGCTGAATTTGCTCTCTCAGCTCTTGCATCTCTGAAGGCTCCATACAATATGGTGCTCTGGCAATCGATCTCGTCCCTAATGATAAATCAATAACAAACCCCATTTCCCGGCTCGGTGGCAACCTGGGTATCTCTTAGAACACATCCTCAAAATCCATCATTATAAGAATCGAATCTAAGGGGACAACCACCTCCTGAGAGGTCTCCTCCTTAATGTAATACAAATAAGTGCACGATCCTCCCTCGGGAAGAGGCATCGCTATAAGGAACATCTCCTGTCCCCGAATAAAAAACACAATCATCCTCTCATAGTAATCTACAATCGCTCTGTAGACTTCTAACCAATTCATACCTAGAATCATGACATACCCCTTCATGTCTAACACCAGAAGGTCTATCACTAGACTCAGCCTCCCAATCAATATATCGACTCCTCTACAAATTGAATGTATCAAGAACCCACTACCCATATGTGAATCAACACACATAATAATACTACCGGTTGTCTCTAATAATCCAGTGGCTAGTGAAAATATACTATTAATAAATGAATGAGACGCCCCAATATCAAACAGATCCCTACCCTCAAGCTCGTGAATAAGAAACGTACTCTCGACTACAGGCTGTGCTGGAGGTAGTGGAGGTGCGGCTACATCTCGGACGTTATACACACGTACATAATGCATCTGACCCTACTGCTATTGTGGGGCCGGTGCGAGCGCTGGAGATGGAGCTAAAGGAGCCTTCTACCCCTAGTGGGCACCCTGCCTCTGAGGTCCATCTCTCTGTGGGCAATGTCTCTCCCTGTGAACTTGCTGACCTCATATAAAGCACTACCCCGGAAAAGGTCTCCTCTTTCCCTGAACCTTCTTCCCCTGACACTGGCCCTGATGGCCTTGGCCCTACTGGCCTCCCCCTGGTTCCCTTGGCCCTAAGGGAACTGTTGCTGCTGAGGACGCTGCTGGCCTTGACTATTAGATCTGAACCCACCATGTCTGAATTTCTTAGTGGAGTTCACCTATTGGGAACTCTGCCCCTGCTGACTCATTACCTGCTACTACTGGGATGGTATCCCACTACCACTACTCCCTCTTGTATTGCCCTGAGGGCTAGACTCTACTCCTCTCTTTCTCCCCTTAGCGTGGAAGCGATAGTCCTAGCAGTGTACCAATGCGGCATTAACAATGTCAGTGTAAGTCATCAATGCAGGACTACCAATCAAATGTTGTTTGATCCTCTAGGTCAACCCATCCATTAACCTAGCCTTCTTCCTTTCCTCGTTTCTCACCTCATCTAGCACAAAATTAGCCAGGCGGGTGAACTCCTCCTCATAGTTCGCTACTGACCGGTCACCCTGACATACCTCCCCGAATCTCCACCTCATCTCTGACTCAACTGCATGTGGGAAATACTTGCGGTCAAACCTCACCCAGAACACTAAAATGGTCATTGAGTCTCTCTCCTCAGCAGTGGTCACTGACTCCCACCACTAAAGGGCTTCTCCCACTAACCTGGAGGTAGCTCGCATTTGTTTCTAAACCTCGCTACAGTCTAACATGCATAAGTGGCTCTGAAGATTCTTCTTCCATTGGCATGCCACCAGTACATTTATACCGCCCTAAAACTAGGGCGGGTGGCCATCTGGATGGTCTCTCTGATGCTGTGCTAAGTGGGTTGCCTTGGCTGGGACTGAATTGCTGGTGCTGCGGGTTGTTGTGCCTGAGGCTGGGGAAAGTGGGTTTCCATTGCCCTCATAGCTGTCTCAACGGCCTGTGACACTATCACCACCACCTGAGTAGAAGAAATCATCTCTGGTGGCAGTGGGGATCCCTGCTGGTCCTGAGGGTCCTCCCTAGCCCCATCTATGGCTGCTTCCCTCTCATCTCTCTCTCTCCTCGGTGGCATTCTGAAATAAAATTTAAATTTGTATAACTACACAACTTATACAAAATTATAACAACAGAAGAATGATGTCATAAGCACGTAGAGAATAAACAACAGTCCTAACAATAGGGCTCTGTAACAAAATGATTATGCACTAAATTTGTAGTAAGTTGTACAGATCCTAATGAAACAATAACCTGATGCTCTAATACCACTGTGACACCCCACCTAATTAAACATCAGCTGATCAGGCCGTTATTAAATTTAAAATAGGTTTCCCATATGGTTCATTCTTAGCATTACTGTCGAAAACACTTTAATTACTAACCACCTTAGTAAAATTTGACCGATGACAAATTCTATCTTTCTTTAAGATAGATAAAATAACAATGGGGAAAACTTAATTAAATAATAACAATATCCTAGAGTCAAACCATTACAATATATAAATGAATAAAGTCTTGCCGAATAATCCATCGGCTAAAATCCAAAACCAAACACCCAATAATAGTAAAAGAACTGAATATATGAATCACTGTCAACGGATCACATTGATAACTAGATCTTTGTGGGTCGTCATTGTTGAAAGCCAAGTTAATCAAAACCTCAAATACCTACAAAATATAACAATCTCAAGTGTAGAGGTAAGTAGGGTATCAATCCACATCTTGGGGGTAAGCTAGATACAAACTCAATTGTAATTCAATTTTATTTTATTTTTGGGTTTTTGCTTTTTCTATTTTTTTAGCTTTTTCAAATATTAAAACAATTAGGTGAGGTGAGGTGAAATAACACTAAACAAAAATGTGAGATGAAAACAACTAATTAGAAAGTGACTAAAAGTGAAAAATAAAGTCTAACACTAAAATAAGAGATAAAGTGAGGTAAATAATTGTGAGAACAATCAAGGAATGGGATTACACCACAAATTTTAACTATTCTAATTAATTAATTTAATTAATTGAATTTTCCCAAATTAATATAAAACTTACAAATCAACACTCGTTGCAAATGTAATTTTAATAGTAACCTTTTAGAAAATTAAATTTAATACCCCACAACTCTAGAAAAATAAATATACACTCCTTTTAATTAATCACCTGCTAGGATCGATCAATTAAAATTTATGTAAGTCTTAGGAAATAAATTTAGAGTTGAAATTCCAGTAATAATACCCCACTTAAGAAACCCCTATCTCTAGTTCGAATCTAAAATGGGTATTATAACTAGAATTTCGATTTTTTCTCGAAAATCATTACCCTTTCTCGAGGCGTAAATTTAAGGGTGAGGGATCAAAATTAACATTCGAAGGGAATTTTCAAGTAATCATACTAATTAAACTAAAATAACATCAAATAAGGGTTTCCCACCACCTCTTGAAAGGGGATTTAACCTAACATAATATTAAACATTATGAACAAATAATCAAGGCTACTAAAATAAAATAGAAGGGAATAGGACAAGCAAACTAAATCTCTTTGAGAAAGTTGAACTCTAATCTTCCAAATTTAAAGCATACAATCCCTCTAATTGAGCATCCAAGTCATTTGAAATTAAATATCCACTCAATTAACTCTCTTACAAAATTTAACCTCACAAATATCTAAAAAAAAATAAAAAAACTATTTACAAATATTTCTACCTAATTTATTCTAACCGAACTCTCTACTTTTCTCTAGAATTTTCTCTCTCTATTTGATGATATGATCCCCTTGATTTGTGGAGTTGAGGTCTTCTATTTATACATGTCAAACATGGAGCTAAAGGGGTATATTTGGTAATTGGGAGTGCACATGTGCATGGCAAAGGTGTGAGGTAAGGAAGGAGTTGAGGGACAAAATCTGATATGATTATAGGGTATGGTGGGTAATTTTGGTGAGGGAATAAAGGCAACGAAAGTGTGGGGGTATTTTGGGAAAAGATGAGTTAAGTTGGTTAAATGGGTTTTAAAGACATGTGGGCATTTGTTATTTGGTTTGGTTTATTTTTGGTTTTGGCTCTTTTGGCAGGTGGTAAAATCGATGTTAGCTTTGATAAAAAAAAAGGAAATGGTTCTCGTCTTATGGAGAAGGGGGTTGCGAATTCGATCTGAGTTGGTGGTTCCGGGTAATGGGTATTTGGTTTGGGGCTAGTATCCATTAGGTAGGAGGTCGGGCATGGACACGGGTTAGGCGCTGGAATGGGAGTTGAGTTTGGGTATGATGCCGACGGGTTTGGGGTTCTCGGGTTGAGGGTGGAGGGAACGAGGTGGCCGGCAGCGTGTCTGGGACAGAGACAGAGGCTCGTGGGTTTGGAAGTAGTGGTTGTTGGACGGAAGGAGATGGCTATCGGAGTTGGTCGCCGGCGGAAAATGGGTTGGATCAGCAAGGGTTGGTTAATGGTGTTGAGTGGTTTGAGGTTGGAGATTCGAGTGTTGGCGAGTTGGGTTCACTGCTCCGATTCAAATGGGTTTAGGTAGGGGATATAAGGTTAGTGGTAGTATTTGGTTGTTAATGGTGGATGAGGAGAGAGTGGGTGTGGTGAGGAAGAAGATGAAGTAGGGGGGCATGTGGTGTGGTAGGGTGTAGGGGAGTTGGGTGTGAATGAGTGTGAGTTGTTTAGGTGTGTGTAATGTGTATGGTCTTCGGGTGTGAGTGAGTTATGTGTGTGGGTTCAATTTGGACCCTAATAAAATAAAAATAACCAATAAAAATAAAACTACTAAAAATTAAATTCCTACTCCAAAAATAAAAATAAAAACTCAATAAAAAATGAAATTAAAAATAAAATAATAATAAAAAAAAATAGAATTCTATTAAACTAAAAACTAAAAAGTAAAATCTAATAAAACTAAAAATAAATTAAACCCTAAAAAATTAATAAAGAAAAATAAAGATAGAATAAAAATACACTAATAAAATATAAAAATAGAGAATGAAACCTAAAAATTCTAAATAAATTTAAAATAAATCCTAAAAATAAAAATGACTCAAACTAAAAAAAAATATATATATAAAAAGACACAAACTAAACACACATAGGTTTGGGGTGATGCTTTGGGCTAGGTTTAGGCTCAGGTTTGGTTACAAGAGAGGGAATTAGCCCCAGTTTACTGTAAGTTGCCTTGAAATATAGCTTTTGACACCGCAAATGGACGTTTGATCTACAAGATAAACATTTAAGCACATAAGACCCATATTGTCGGGAATTAGCAACAAAAATACATTTGTTCAGAGTATAAAATGTACACTTTTGGGTGCTTATCACACATGTCGCCACATGGGATATAAAATGAGATCCCAGACTAGATCCGAAAGAGAGGGATCGTCTCATCAGCTACTATCAGCATACACAGTGCTACATCTCCGAATCCCAGGAATGAAGTCCTCAAGTATGGCATCCCTGTGGCTGGACACCTAAAAGGTTTTAAAAATATTTTGATAAGAGTTAGTAATCAAAACGTTATGAAAATATTTTTCAAGCGTTTATCACAATTTAAAATCGGTTATTGATTACACATGTTCACGTACACTCTCTCTTGAGTTCTCCTCACCTATCATCTATAGTGCGTGCCTAAAATTTTCTACTTAGCTCACCTAGATATACTACCCAAGCTAACTAGACTAAAGTATCCAACCGAACTTATCTACACTTTTAAGATCCCATACTGCCCATACAGTACCTTATCTTATTAATGTCTCTCATATGTTAATTATTTCTCATGTAACATTCCACACATGTTGTATTACCATCGTCGTAATTAAGTCTCACTAGTTACTTTACTTTCTTAGATATTCACAATCTATCTTTAATATGTTCATTAAGTCTCTTTACGTAATTTACGTGCTAGATATATATCTATATATCACATCTAGCAGTCTACTATCTCTCAAAGTAGAATAATCGTAAGGTATATATTTCACACACAATATATACTATAAGTACACAATTCACCATAATGTCCTTATATTACCCATTAAGGATTTATGAGTTCGGAATGTCCCCGCGTACTTGGTTCGGAATGTCTCATCGAATGTGGTTCGAAATGTCTCAACGAACTTATCAATCAGTCACATGCCAGTACATAATAGGTATTCACTCCACCTATAAATCAATACAAATCAGTAGGTATTCACACAACCTAGATATCATCATTCGTACGTAGTATATCTCTCTCACATACCCAACGTACTAATTAATTCTCATATTTTTTTACTTCATATATTTCCTGGTATTATGCATTACCGAAAGGGGTCCCATCTATCCCTTATATAAATTTAGTAGTTAATCATCTCTATACTACTAATTGGATTCTTACGTTATCGTTATACTCTTCTCGTAACCTGAATCGCACATTTCGAGATCGAACTGATACTGTGGCCAAACTGATACTAAGGCTGAGCCGAACTGATATGAGGCCAAACTGATCTAAAGCCAAACTAACCTGAGGCTGATGTGATATGAGATCGAGCTGACCTGAGGCCGAACTAATCTAAGGCTGACGTGTTATGGGGCCGAACTGACCTGAGGTAGAACTGCTATAAGGCCGAGCCGACTTGAACTTCTATGAGGCCGAGCTCCCTAGGATTTCATATTCCCCACTATTACGAATTTCACCATTTTTAACCCAAAATTTCTTCGTACCAACATACACAACTCCAATATGATTTAACCCAACATCAAATATAAGTTTATATAACAGTTCTAACAAATTTCTAACGTTAAAACGTCATTAAATCCATACATCTCGAGATTTCATCCAAGCTCCCTACACAGACCCTAGTTATGGTGTTCTTCATATCAGTTCATCAAAACCTAAATTTAATACGTGAATATTAGACCACAATCAATTATTACTAATCCTGTATAAATATTAAATCATACTACACGTAATTTCTACCCATACATGCATCGAAATCATTTTTTTTCTTCCAAGAACATCAATTTAACCAATATAATTGAAACCCTGGTCACATGGGTATTATAAATTCATATTGATTTGCAATAAAAATTTGCCTTAATGATGATGATCTAATTTCGAATTTGATGAAGATGTTGGGTTGCTTTCTCTTCCAATCCCTCCTCCCAAATTGACTGATGTGCAAGAATTCTCCAATTCCCTAACCACATTCCCTTTAAACTTTGAGAATTGTCCTCTTTTTCTCTCAATAGGTCGCTCTGTGTTTTGTACATTATTAACCCTAATTTAATCCCTTTAACATCTGATATGAACTTGCAAAATTCGTAGGTCTCTTAACCTATTTTTTCCAATTGACCTAAATGCCCCCAATAGGTGCCGATTTGGCCTAAAATTGACCCGGGACCCAACCTATACCCCCGGGTGCACTTTTCCAACTATATTGACCCTTTATGAGTCATCTGTGACCTCTAAATCATCATACGAGTTACTTAAAATATATTTCTCATTTCTCACCTCTAAATAGTCTACACCGACTCCTGGTGAGATAAAATCAAATACGTACATATCACTCGCGTAATTCAAATAGAACGTATATTCTCAATTAATTCTAGAGTAATTAAATTATAAACACTACGAAAATACTGGGTATTACATCAACTTATGACTCAAAAATTGCATAAAACCCTCAAAAAGATGAAAAGCTCAAAACTCACGAGTCTAAATCTCCACTAGTGATCCTTTAAGGTTCTTTTGAGAATTTTTACACTCTTCAATTTCAAACTATTATGACGTGATATGTGTGCAAAAAGGTTTGAGTTTAGGAATTCATGGTGGATATATTCCTTAAGAGATATTACTTAAGTTTATCAAATTAAAGTATGAATTCAAGTTAAAAAAAAGTATTCCTAGACTTCTGAAAGATGGATGATGGATAAATCATGTCCAAAATGAGATAAGAACTGCAAAAGAGTTTAAAGGTTTGTTTATGACAAAAAAAAATCAAAATAGGTATGATTTTGATAAATTCCCACCCCAAACAAAAGAGAACATCGTCCTCGGTGTTAAAACCATGTTTAAAATTTTGAAAGCATAGGATAGGAAAGAGATTATCACAGTCAACCACAAATTAATGTGTACCAGAAGATTTAACCAAGGAAAAACCTAAATAACTATTACAAGAAAAAATGTACAAGTCTATAAAACATATGTCAAGCATTGGGCGAAGTCTAGAACACCACTCCCAAACAAGATAAGACTCATACTAAAAAATATAGTCAGATACATTACTTCCCAACATCGATAATTTTAACGTCTTTAGTCGAACTTCAAGGTAATCACACCTAAAATATAGGAACTGGGAGACATGGGTGGAAAAGAATTGAGGGTGGTGAGAATTTCCCCAAAATAAGACTGAAACTTAGTCTTGAAATATTTGGTGAGTGTGGTCAATGCACTTGTATGGCAAAGTGCTTCATGCAATGTAAAGCAGAAGTGGGCAAAAGGACGGAGGAATATAAACTATATGGAGGGTGGGAAGTGTATATGGAGTATAGGCACCATTCAAAGGCTTTATTGAGCGTAAAAGAAAGGGATTCAAGGGCCCTATAAGCATGGTGCTCTAATTGGACTGTGAGAAAAAATGGTGTGACAATAGTGACATGGTGCAGTTTATGGAAAGCATGTGGTCATTCTATAAATAGATTATTGTAATTTTCACTCCGTGACACATCAATGAGATGATAATAAGAAAAACCAATACCACAAGCAAGCAGGGTGTCACGTTATGTGGGAATGTCACCACAAGCACTCTCGTGAGTGGAAGGGTAAAGGAAGAACTCGTGAAATTGCTCGTGGATCTCATAGAAGGATGACAAGTGAAAGTGAGGACCTAAATAGATAGTTGGTAACATGAGAGTTACGATAACAAAGTTCAAATATGATGGTGGGTTGGGTGGGATAATGGGTGAATCGGGTGGGGCAATGGGTGGGGGAAAATGATCTAACTTGAGAGTAGAACATACACACTCATCACGAGGGTCAAAATGATCCTCTAGTGAACTTGCAAGAGGGAGTGTGGTATCAAAGGATTGAGAGATAAACTTATCCACCCATGGAAAATCTAATAAGGCATTAAATTTCGAGATACATGAATTAACATCAATATCAAACTCGAAGTGAGCCAAACATGTTTTAATAATGTCCATATCAAGAGAGGTATGAACCATCTATGAATTAATATAGATGAATTAGGTGGCACTCATAGCCAGAGCTAACCAATAATTAAGGGGTGTTGTGGTCTTTATAGGTGTAAACTCGGGCATATTTTTGGATATAATGGGTAGGGGAACCTCAAATGTGGGTTATTTTAGATTTTCTAGGTACGGATCAGTCTCATAATCTTTGGATAAGTCAACACAATTGTTAATTTAACTTCTAAACCATTGTATGGTCTCAGCTTCAGCATTCTCAACGTAAGTGGGTTGGTCACATGCAAGACTAATATTATAAGCTGAATAATGTTTGTTCCACGTGGGGTATGAAAAAGGTTGACTTGGTGGGAAATCCTACTCTCGCTTAGACTCAAATTTATTTATGTATTATTCAATATATTAAGAGATTTGTTTTGATATTGAGTGGTTTCCTCTTGCTAAATTATGAATTTGTTCAAGAGACTTTTCAGAGGCGGTGTGGATTGTGTAAGTTAAGCTATATATGGTTGAGATGGGACCAACTCACTGTTCACATTAGGAAATGGAGAATACTCATATGAAGTGGGTGGGATGGAATCAAGTTGGTCATACATAAGAGGCAAGCCCCCATAAGAGATAAACGATTGATGACTTCCATAATTATAGTAGGGAAACTGATCAAGGTGGGATGCACATTGTTGCCATGATAACTGTTGGAAACAGTAAGGATCCTCAACCTGTGGTTGGCATTTGTATTGCATGGCAGGTTGATCATTACATCATCAGAAGTTCGGTTGCTCACACCACTCGGGATTTAAGGCTCATTATACGATGATAGAGTGAGCTCCGAAATAGTGTCGAATAGATACACTTGTTTTATGGTGAAATGATGTTGATAGTGAATGAACAGAAACGCATGAGACAAGGATCGACATGTGAGAAAATTATGTATGACGAAGATGGGAAAATGACCAAAGTAGTCCATTAAAGGACTTTCTTCGGCCATGATGGGATGGATAGTGGGAGAAAAAGTATTCTCCAAAAAGAATTTTGGCTTTTTTTAATTTTAAGAAAAAATGAAGAAAAAATCTTTTTAGGTTCTAAATTTTGTTTTTTCGAAAAAGAAGGAAAATATTTTTGGGTTTTTTAATTTTTTTTATGGGGTTAGGAAAACTAATGGAAAATATTATTGGATGTTTTTTAAACAAGTAATAATATTTTTGGGTTTTTGAATATAAGAATAGGAATGAAAAAAATAAATTTTGAGTGTTTTTTATAATAAAAAATAATAAAAAATATTTTTATTTTTTGAAAAGGGATAAAATTGAATTCTTTGAAACATGATAGGACAGAGCGTATAACCGGACACCAAAGGATTTGAATTAAACACTTGCATGAAAAGGACAAGTACTAACTAGTACATAACCAAATTTGATCTTCAATTAAGTGATTGGATAGTCAAATTTTAATTAATCCGCGGTTGAGAAAAACATGGAATCTTATACATCACCTTGGAAAATGCACTAATACTTGGATTGCTAGTTGATTAATTTTAATTATGTGATGGTATGGGTTAACAAGAAAATGGAATAACTGATTGAGTGGGTGATAAAATTCCAACTCATTTCAATGACCGGATCTAGGTCTTAAGTCTAATTAATTCATCAACTCATTTCAAGGAATCTAAAGTAGACAAATCCTCCGCAGGTGACCTTCATCCACAACTATGATCCTCACAAGAATCACAAGACCGTTGTCCTCCTTCAGCCCCAACCTTTGTCTTTAGCAGTGAGTACCCTTAGGTATCACAAGTCAGCCATGGAGATGCCTTCTCCACAAAGGTGTATGAAAGAATACAAAAAATTTTAAGGTTTAAATGAATTCACAAAAATCAATATTCAAGATATTTGTTTGTAAATTAAGTAGTGTTTTTGCCACAAAAAAAATTTAGAACTTTCGCAAAAGTTATGCAGAAATGAATCAGGCAAAAGACTTAAAGAATCTCAACGTGAAACAAGTATTAAAGGGCGTTCACAAAAATTGAGGCAGTGGCATTATTTGAAAAAAAATGTAATGTCGTCCTAATGAGATGATGATATCGTTCGAATGAGAGTTCAGTTCGCTTCGAAAAACCTCCAAAAAAGTTAGACAGTAAGCCTTTGTTTGAACCTCATTTGAAAAATGCATTGAACGACCTTTAAATAATATGTAATCTTATTTGAATGAGATATCCATATCATTTGAATGAGATTTTAAAAAGTAAAATATTTTTCTTTACGAAACAAGAAATTCATGGTCATTTTTGTTAAAAATAAAACATCCCAAAAATTAATTCTGTAAATTAATTTAAACCCTAAATTGTTTAATACCATTACGGGATGTCGAGAAGTCTTTAAATTGGGATATGCATAGATTCTTCTTGATGGTGCGTGATGATTTGTAACGGGATACGCTAAACTAGTCCAAAGCTATTCTATAAACAATCCTAGAAAAATTGTTCTTACAAATCTCCCCCTTTGGCTAGTAGGGTACAAAAAAAACATAATTGGACATCAAATTAAAATAAAAAGACTCCTATGACAAAATCCTAACACCCTTCCTAACCCTAGAACAGAATGGCATAAGTTTCATTGTCTTCAAACTTCCTTTTCTTCCCTTTAGCAAACTTGGTCTTCACCCGTGTGTCTTGAATTCTCCTTTAAGTACCTACACACATGAGAGAAAAATATATACCTCGTGATGCATTGATTTTTATATAAAGTAAAACTCATAAATAAATTCTCCCCTATAAATCAAACTCATCAAATCCCAATTTTAATTTTCTCCCCCCTTTGTTTTTATTCGAAATAGACAAAGAAGTAGAAACATAAGCATGAAATGCGAAGCATTATGTAGAAGATAAGATATCATCGTAAAAAGATATAAATCAAGCATGTGTAATGATCATCTCAAAGGCCATTAAAACCAACTAGTTTTAAAAAAAAAATCCCACCCAAAAATTCACAAATACAATATACAATATCATATATAATATATACAAAATATATCAAAGAAAATTCGACACACATATATAAGTATAAACTATCACAACACATAAGCTTTACACACTAGCGTAATATCGATGTGTCCAAATATGTGAGATGGAATGAATGGGTGTGAACTAGAAACAAATGAATTATAACCCAAACACTCAAATATGTTCAAGAAGTTCTAATTGATTGCAAAACTTTATCAAACTAGACTTAAACCTCAAGTGATAAAGAAAATGAAATTAATGAACAAAATAAGTACAATGCACACAAGCCTAGAATATTTATGATTCTACAAATCAATAGCGTCATGGAAAAATAAGCATACTAGGATTTATTGTGCAAACCCTTTGATCTTCGAATAAACTCCCTCAAAAGATAAACATATATCACATTTATATTATTTTCCTTTTCTTTTCTTTTCTTTTGAGGTGATTTCTTTTGCAAGATCAAACAAACTAAACTATGTTTGCCTCTTTTGGCATATAATTTCTCTTTTATTTCCATTATTTTTACTTGGTTTCTTTTCAAACGGTGGCTTTCATGACGAGTCATCCTATGTCTCATAGCTCTTTTTCGTGTTCACTCATATTTTTTTAGTAATAAATAAAATTTATCACGGGCAACAATTCTTACATGCACAAATAGTCACATAAACATGTAGATGACAAAATTGATGGGAGAACAACTCACCAAGCTCAAATATACATGTGAAGTAAAAAATCCAATAAGCTCGTGCATGTGTGAGCGGAGGCATATACAAAGTCGAATCCGTAAGGCAAATCATGTTCGAAACAACTCAAAAAACGTGGTTAAGATCAATCTAAGTGTCTAAAGTCATAACCAAATGTCGTAGCCACATGGAAATTGCGGAGTGAATAAGATTTAAACACACCAATATGCTACACCAATTTGTAAAACTAAAATACACAAATATCGAAAATCTTTTTGTATTTTTCAAATATGACTCAATAAAAGAAAAAATAGTAATAAAAAATATATACATGCCATAACACTAGAAAATATATATCATGACGCACAACTAGAGTATGATAAATAAAATCATGCAATCAATCATGTATAAGATATAGCAAGTGAAGAATCACGTGAAAACATGTGAGAATAAACTAAGCTACCATCTGTAACACCCCGTAATTTTGAGGATTTAATGTTTAATCATTTTTGGGAGATATAGAAATATTTAAACTGGAGAAAATTAAATTTATAATTTGGAGAATTTATTTGAGTTGGAAGAATTATTTATATTTGGCGACTTTAAGTTTAATTGTTCAAAATTTTGTGTGTCGCATTTTGAGGTCAAAATTGGAGAATGTTATAAAGCATCTCGGATGATAATTCTGAGTGTGCGGTCGAGTCCGGATGGGTTGAGATAGTCAGAAAGGAGTACCCGGGGTAGTTATCGGGTCTCGGGGCATTTTTGGGCATAGCCGGGACCACACGGGGTGATTTGGGCCATTTTAATTAGGCCCATATGGCTAAAAACGGGATTAGGGGTTTTTAACCTAATTGAGGGACTAGTTGAATGATAGTTAGAAATTCTAAACCTAGGGTTTGAGAGAGAAACAGAGAAAGCTAATCAATAGCCAATTGGAGATTGTTTGGGGACAAATAGAGGGACAAAGTGAGGGTTCGTCATCAAACCATTACCCACAACGGATCAGACTCTACGAATGATTCCAGGCAAGTGGTTAACTGTTGTGATTCGTAAAATAAGTGATAACCAATTCATATTATAGTATGTGTATATGAAAATTCGTTTTGGGTATGTAACCACAATTAAAATGGGGTTTTTCTGAATTTAGAGTAATGGATAGAATTAATTACTCAATGGATGTTAAGTTATGATTTGGGACTATTAAAATTGAATTGTAGGGTGAAGTACAGTAGGTGTTAGGGATTAAATTGACTGAGAATGATGAGGTCGAATTTGGTAAAAACGAGACCCGGGTGAAAAACCCAAATTCGATATACCCACGGGTATATATAAATTTGATGATAAATTAATGTCTTTAGGATGTTTACCCCCTTTTCTTATGTGGAGGTAATGTTGGTTATGATTAGGTAAAGGTTTGGAATGAAAATAAATGCTTGAGGGTTCATTAATGGCGAAACAGAAGGTCCGAGAAGAAGCAGAACTGTTCGATCGATCGATCGATGGAAGGGATCGATCGATCGATGGTCCCAGATTTTTAGCAGTTCATCTTGTTCAATTTATAAAAGGAAATTAATTTATATTTTCCCCTAATTCTTATTTAATGATAAATGCATATGTAGCACATATTCCTTAGAAATTATAAGGGGATATAATTGGGTTCATGAGGGTGATAATTGTATGACATGAGATGAATAAATTTCGGGAAATAATTCGTAAGTATTGATTTTGGACGAAGGAAAATATTCGGGTATTGTAGTTGAGTGGTACTACATTATTAAAAGAATTGAGGTGTAATCAATTAATTATGGGGCGAAATATAGAATTGGGTATTAACGATGGTAAGGGCCAAATGAGCGAGTCCGGGTATATTGGTTGCGCAACACCAAGTATTAAATTAATTGATGTTTTAATTAATTAAATTAGAGTCGAATCGTAGACTCGGTAAGGTAATAAAATTAGTTAAGAATAAAATTAATTAATTATATTCGGACCATAGACTCGGGAATATATAGGCTAGTGTTACGGGTATTAGTACACGGTAAAGCCAGGATTTATATTATCTATATGCGGTGTGGTAATAGTATATATATGTGTGTGTGTGTGTACTTTATGTGTGCTATTAAATATCAGGGACTAGATATTTATTTAATTCATATACTCTAGTGCTATCAATGGAGGTTGCACGATGTGGGTGAATCCCCTAGCTTGAGGAGTAGGGTGAGTATATCCCCAGGTCATAGCATCCGGTATATGGGTGAGGGGTTTATCTCACTTTCAGGGAAGGAATATGATCGCCTCCTCTACGTTTATATTTTGAGCCAGGTTGGTGAGCGATTCTAACTTGGGTAACTAGGTTATGTGAGCACACCTAGTGAGATATCACTTTAGAGGGAATCATCCGGAGAGGGTATACTCGGAGGGATGGATATACATATGATATATGTGTGGATGTAGTAGTAAAGGTACGTATATAATCGTAGTAATTATTATATGCGCGTAATAATACAGTGTGTGATGTATTTAGTTTATATAACTTGTGTCACGGTTATATGATATTATTTAAAAGGAATTAATTAAGTTAATTGGTGAGATGACTTATAACCCATTAATAATAATACTCAGTTTAGAGTAGAATGGCAAGGGGAGGTTATACGAGGACTAGTTAGACGAGGTAGTACAACTAGGTGGGGTTAAAGAAACCGTTAGGTGTGCACAATAGTGGAGGGGTGAGTACGTCCTCAAGTGAGTGCGACACTAACTGAAATATGAAGCGCATTCATATATTTTTAATTATTGCAGTTAATTCACTGGCTAAATATTTTCAAAATATTTTGGGCTCTAACCCTTGCTATAAAATTATTTTCAAAACCTTTTAGGTGTTCAGTCACAGGGACGCCATACTTGATATTCTATTCCAGGGACACGGAGCTGCAGCACATGTGGATGCTAGCAGGAGTTTGGATTAGACGCATCGTTCATTCCTTCCTATAGTAAGAATCATCTATCAGTTTTAGTTTTATTTAGGGCTTGTCGCCCAGACTTTTCAGTACATATTTCAGATTTATTTATTCAGGTGTTGGATCTTTGTATTGGACTATTTACTTTGGTGATCGATGGTTTATTCAGTATGTAGTTTATTATTTATTTAGTTGATTTAATTCAGTCGTGGTGTATGACACATATTATTTTTCAGCATGTCATTAGTTGTTTAATTAAAAAGATAAAATTTGGCACCAAATTTTTGGAATACTAGGTGATTAGTAAGTTTTAAAAAGGTTTTCGACAGTGATGCTAAGGATGAATCAACTGGGATTCCTATTTTAATTTGGTATAGGACTGATCACCCAGTATTTTATTAGGTTGGGTGTTACACCATCTAGCTCCTCCAAAATGAATTTTCTATCACAAATAGGTGTATACTTAACGTGTTGGATGATGGAAACCAAGGGAACACTAGACTTTAACTTCCTAGGACCTCTTCCAAGATCATAACAAAATGCTCTAAGGTGACTTTTCCTACCACAATGTGAACATGAGTAAACTTGAAGAATGTTACCTAGGGTTAACCTTTTCTATCATCCTTAGATTTGTTTGAACCTATAAAACAATCTATTCTCTTGGCTTTGACACTCGAAACATTAGAAACATGTGAATCAGTATCATTACTACTCAAACTACTTGAGTCTTTTAAATTCAAAATTTTAAAATCAAGTAAAGAATTTGACTCTTCAAGGTTTAGGGAATCCTTATTCATAGGTTAAATAATTCCTAGAAGGTTATCTCCCCCCCCCCCCCCCCCAATGAAAGCAAACTTATCCCTAAGAGTCCTCTCACGTGACTTAAAGTCACTAATCAAAACACTATCTTTGACGGCACAATCATAAACCCTAGAATTTTTAAAATCTTTTATTTGTTCTCTAAAAAGTGAACCCCATCATCACTCTCTTTCTTGGACAATTCTAAAATCACGATCCATGTCCATAAGTTTCCCACGAAATAAATCTCTTTGATTTTAAACCGTTTGCAAAAGATCCAAAGGAGATCTGAAATGAGAATTTTCTTTTTCAAGAATTTAAATTCTTTTAGAGAACTTCAAATTTAAACGATTTAAGTCATCAAAACTATGACAATCCATCGACAGAAAAGCAAACTTACCCAAAAATCACTAAACAAGGATCTAACACAATAACCTAATAGAACCTTCTCTGATACCAATTTGAGAAAAATGATATTAGCAGGAAAAACTCTAAAAAAAAATCAGGATCACATGATAAGTTGGTTCAACCCGCTCTGAGACACATTCGAAAGAAAGAAGTAGGTAAGCTTTGATGCCACTTGTAAGAGTGGATGTCGCTAATACCACTTAAATAATTCATAAACAAATATGGTAAAAAAAATCAATTTGAGAGTGCGCAATTATCTTTATCACTTTTATCCTTTTATCCAAAACATACATCTATATGATAAAAACAGGTAAATCAAACCAAAGCATTCAACAAAGGAAAAGTTTCAGGAAAAAAACCCTTCCGGGTAAAACGTATTATTCACTATATAATATTTACAAATTGCAACTTATAAACTTTGTAAAGAAATCTACAGTAGACGAATCTCTTACGGGTGACCTTCATATACAACTATGATCCTCGTAAAAATCACAAGACTGCAGTCCTCCTTCAACCTCAACCTTTGTCTTCAGCAGTGAGTCCCCTTAAGTATCACAAGTCAGTTGTGTCCATCCCCTATTTTCTTCCATTTTATCCCTTTTGTCCTTTCGCGCGTGTGCGGCGGGGCAGGGGGTCGACACTCGCGCGCGCGGTTGGAGAGAAGAGAAGAAGAAGGTCTCGTGCCCTTTCTAGGAGCACTTCGACCATCCTTGATGTGGGGGGGTGTAAAGAGATAGAGTCGTCAACCGATTTTGAAAAAACAGGTAGAATAAATATTGTCTCCTCGAGAGAAGGGGATCAAAGATATACTGATGCTTGCGAAACCAATTAGTTCAAAGGTTCGGGAAGTTATGTAATGGGAAGGTTTTAGGAATCCATCTCGCCCTTTTGGTCTCTCATGGGCATGTCTTCTTAATCTCCTTAATAACTCCGTGAAGTGTATGCGCGTGTATATATAAATGGATAATGAAATTACTCAACTCGCATCATAGAGAAAGGCGGAGTGAGGTCATTTGTTGGAGTGTTTCCAAAATAATAATAAAAAAAATGTGTACGCTCATCGGGATTTCAATTGTTATGGTGAAATGATGATATATGTTCGATAAAGCGCGAATATTAATCACAAATATAATAGTATATGAATAAAAATAGGAAAAAAGGACTCGATTCGTGGGTTTTGACTCGAGACACCTGTGTAGCCTAAAAAGGCATCAAAATCCACTTAGTTCGCATGCAACACGAGGGTGAGTTTTATACCATAAATCCAGTTGGGGATTTTATTTAGATACGTGTGTGTCAAAAAAGGATGTTTTGTTTTGAGAAAATGTGATGAGGAATCCCGTTAGGAATGTATGAGTAAACCCTCTTTTTCTTTTTTTGGGTTTTTAATAAAAATACGTTATGTGCAATACTACTAATAAAAATGGGATTAGTAATATCTGTTGACTAACAAAGATGAAATGCTAAAGTAAGGATTAAATAACTATTGCAAAAATAAGGAAATTTAGAAAGAGAGAGAGAGAGAGAGAGAGAGAGAGAGAGAGAGAGAGAGAGAGATGAGTGTTTGGACTTTATTTAGAGACTTGGGAGTCGATCTTAATTATTGGAAGGATTCCCTTGAAAGTGGATGGAGGTGGTAAAAGGATAAGGAAAAGATTTTTCTATATTAGGTGTCAAAGGGATGGATATGGAATGTGGACGAGAGATTTTAATAGGGAAACCACGCTGACTTTGAGAGAATGTGGATGAAATCACTGAGAGGGATGTTTCCGAGGTACCATTCAAAGTGAGCCCATTCTCTCCTTATATAGGTTTAAGGGGCTGCCGATCAGCATTGTACTTGACCTGCCTATCGGTAGGCATCCTCATCCATACTGTCAATAGGCAAGGAAATGGGTTTGCTATTATGCAATATCATGCAGATTTTCTAAAAAATGGACAGCAAATGCAATTCGCAAGTCTAAATCATGAATGGTGCATATCGTTGGAAAGGTTATTTAGATATCTTTAAGATTATATTGGGACTCTCCTAGGTTTAGGAGTTGACTATGGTCAAATGGGGCTCTAAAGCGGTCGACGGTCTTTTGGACACGATATTCTCGCAGGAAAACATATCGTTCATCCAAACCGTATGGTTGATTCGCCTACGGGATGGACCGTTGGAAAGGTTATTCAAATATCTTTGATGATTCATTCATTCTCATTTGAGCTGAGGAGTTTACGGGAATCAAACCGAGTCCAGGAGCACCCAGAGGTCTTTGATTTAGTTTTCTGGGAAAAATGGATTGTCCATCCAAAACGTAACGACGATTTGTGCATAGGGTGGACCATTGAAAAGGGGACTCAGAGCCTTTTAAATATTCATTGAGAGTTCGCTCGGTCGTCGAAGTTAATTGGGGTAAAAAAGGGGCCTGAGAATGCCTTGTTGCCTATTAATCGATTTTTAATAGTAAAATGAATCGTTCGTCCAAATCGTAAGATTGATTCACGCACGGGGTGGACCATTGGAAATGGGGATTTACTGCCCTTCAAAATTTCATTAAGGTTCTACTCAGAATAGAAAGATGACCAGATTCAAATGGGTCTCGAGGGAATCTAGATCGGTACTCGAAGTATGACCAAGGGTTCTATGGTGAATGGGAATGTGTTAGTGACCTATGGATGATCTTATAGGGTCCTAGAATGTGGTGTCTATAGAGACTCTCAACTGATGAGCTTGGAACAAGTGAAATTTGTTGAATAGACACCACATGGATGTTTAGTAGAAAAGTCAATTTTGCGGACCAAAGGGATAAGATTATCACTTTAGAGGGTCAAGATTGATGAGGACCTAAGGTAATCTTTGGGAGATCGATTATAAGGTTCGAGGTCAATTCTGAGGACATAAAGTCGTGACGATCGCTTTTACAGGTCGATGTCGACTCAGAGGACCTAAAGTTAGATGACCGATTTTATGAGCTGAGGTCAATTCTGAGGACCTAAAGTTGGATGATCAATTAAGCAGGTTGAGGTCAATTACGAGGACCTAAACTGGAGATAATCAATTATGTGGGTTGAGGTCAATTCTGAGGATCTAAATTGATGAAGACCGAATCTACGGGTCAAGGTAAATTCTAAGGACCTAAAGTTGAGATGACCAATTATGGGGGTCGGGGTCAATTCTGACGTCCTAAAGTTGGACAACCGATTTTATGGGTCGAGGTCAATTCTGAGGACCTAAAGTTGAGATGACGAATTCTGTGGGTCATCGTCAAATGTGAAGATCGAAAGTTGAGATAACCAATTCTATTGGTCGAGGTCAATTCTGAGGACCTAAAGTTATAACATGGGGAGGTTTGATCTCTGGGGAGTCTTTTGTACATATGGCTTTATTCAGGACTATGTTGTTTTGAGGTTCTATTGGGGTAAGATATTTGACTGAGGATCATGTCTTTTGACTGGAGATAGCTTGGCTGGGGAGGCTGAAACTCTTTAAGAGAAAGTTTGGTCTCAAATATTTCGCTTCAAAATTTTGTAATCCTACTAGGGAAGCATTTGATTTTGGGTTTCGCTTGGGGAATTGTAGTGGATTGTTGGGATGCACTATTTTGCGGCATGAATTTAGGGTTTGTGATGGGGGTAAGACTGTGATATTAATTTGTCTTGGGATTTAGGAGAATAAAATGGTTTTCTTAGTGAATAAGTGTTCTGATACTTATTTGGCATTTTTAGGAATTTTCAGAGAATTTTCGAAGAATTTTTGAATTTTTCAAGCACTTTTGGCATTTTTCTACAAAATTTCAGGGGGTATGAAGATCGGCATTTTGTTGGGGTTTCCATTTGGCAATGGTATGAACTCCTGTGGATACGGGGGTGATGGGTATGCATGCACAGATGAGGTGGTTGAAGTTGTATAAGTTTGGGTACGTCTGGTACTTAGGAGGGAGAGTTGTGGGGCAGATGAGGTGGCATTTAAGTTTGGTCTCGGCATTAACCATGTTACATGCTTGATGTAGCGGCATTGCACCTAAAAAGAGACTAACAAGGCAAAGAGAGATGCATATTTTTTTTTTATTTCTTGATTTAGTGGCTTACTATACGTGCACTTTAATTTGATGTTGAGTTTTTTCTTTGAGAAAGAGTAGGAAAAGTGTGTTTTTTGGAAATTTTTTAATATGCTTGAGTAGGAGATGGCCTCCGAGGCTTGGTTGAAAAAGAGCTTCAGTTTTTTGAAGGGATTTTTCTAAGTAGGAAAAAAATGAGTTTTTTGGAGTTTTTGAACAGAGGAAGACCTTGGCGGCTTGGTTGGTATATAGATGAGGGAATAGAAAGAATTGTTGTAAAGTGGGTATTGTCACTTTAATTGGATTATGCTGAATCTAGTGTGCTGAACAGACTGTAATGATATTGCTTTTACTGGAGCTATTACTTTGAATGAAATGTCACATTCTACTACGGTGGTGTGTGCTTTGGGAGAGATGTGGTAGAACACTACCCATACTTTTCATCTTGGCATTGAGGAGGGGACTGTCATTCCAATAGACGTTCATAAGTTGTTGGGGATTGATTACGAAGGTTTTAGTGATGCTCAATTTTCCAGAATGGGTGTGTCGAATTTCTTTGCTCGGTACTTTTTCAATTTCTACCCATATGTAGAGAACTGGGTCAACTGGTTTGTGGATCATGGATCGCGGTGCATTCATTGGTCAATGCCATGGTGGGGGGGAGTTGCAGCCCATTCTAGAACTGGGAGAATACCGGTACGTTCGGTTAATTGGCCTTCGACGTACCTCATTTTATTTCCCCTAGCAACTTTTGCAGCAAGTTAGATGGGAGTATATAATGCCTTCTCAGGCACTAGACTTCTTTACCATGGAAGACTTAATGGAATCCATGCGCATGAGGTTAGGTTCTTTATGGGAGAATCATTGGCTGTCAACTCGTCCATATCAATCCATAGGCAGGGCCTGGCATGTGTTCGGAGACTATCTAAAATGGCTGTGGAAATGGGTCATGCAGAAAAACTTGGAAGAGGAGACCGACCAGAGGTGGTTTGTCCTTTTTGACACTATGGAGGGGGGAGTAGTGGTTTTCTCCAAGCTGGTTAGGGCATACCATTCTATAGAGCACATTCGGAATACCAACCAGGCAGGGGAAGTTTGGAGGCCTCAGGGAGAGGATGACGATGGGGTTGTGTCTTGTAACAACTACGAATAGGGTCTTTGTGAAGCTGAGGTTTATCTTATGTGAAGCTTTTATGTGATTGGGATGTGTTTGTCTGTTTTTAGTTTTCTAAAATTTTGGAATAATTCTAAGAGGTTTAGTTAGGCTTATTTTAGGGACAATTGGGTTAGCGAAGGGTGGTTGTTTTGACTCCCTTCGCTGATACGTTGTGTAATGGTTCTGATCTCCCTTATTTAAAAATAATAATTTTGATCATATTTTTGTTCCTCTTGATGAGTTTTATATTTGAATTATATATACTAATCGCTAAGGCATACATAAGACTTTTGTTCAGGTAAATGATAAAATGAATTGTCATTCTCGTAGGTTAGAAAAGAATAGAATTTTGTGAAAAAGAGATGGACCGTGCCCATGTAAAGTATATGAGTTGCCTATATACCTTTGTCGATTTTAGAAAATTTTTGAGTTTCATTTTAAAAGAAAAAAGTGTTTAGAGGATTAGGCCCCACGTAGTTCTAGGCAGAAGAAAATGAAGATTTTTTTTATTTTAGAATTGAAGGGGGGTGAGAGGAATCGTAGCGCGCCAAGATTTCGGACTAAGGGTAGAACTTCTTGAGACGGTCTAAGTCAAATGGATATTCCATATCTTCTTCACCAAGGTCAGTGATCGTTGCAGCGCCGCCTGAAAGGATATTTTTTACAATATAGGGCCACTCTAGTTTGGCTTCTATTTCCCTATGGGATCCCAGATGGGTTCTATGATTTCTTTGAGGGGAAAGTCTCCTTATCAAACACCTCGATTCTTGAATCTTCTGTTGAATGATTGTGCTATCCGACGATGGTACTCTTGTATGTGGTATAGAGCTTTCAGCCTCTTTTCATCCAAGAGTGACAATTCTTCAAAGCGGCTCTGATACCAATCTTCCTCGTTGACTCTACTTTCAAGCCTAATGCATAAGAAAGGTATTTCCAGCTCAACAGGTAGGACTTCTTCCATTTTGTATACTAGAGAGTAAGGGGTAACCCGAGTAGATATCCTGACTGAAGTACAATAGCCCCAAAGGGCGTACAGGATCTGATCGTCCCAATCTCAGAAACTGTCGATCATTTTGCTAATAATGGCTTGAGTTTTTTGTTGGTGGCTTCAACTGCACTATTGGTTTGGGGTCGGTAAGGTAATATTTGGGTCTCTGAATCCCATACTCATCGACTAGTTCTGTGACCTCATCTTTGATGTGTAACCCATTATCTGATACTATCTTATGAGGAACCCCGTATCGAATGATGATATTCTTTTGGATAAACTTGGCTACCTTCTTGGCATTCAGTACTGCATATGACTCGACTTCGACCCATTTAGTGTAGTAATCAATGGAAACTAAGACGAACTCATGCCCATTAGAGGCTTTGGGTATGACTTTCCCTATTATGTCAATGCTATAGGTGGAGAACTGCCAGAGAGAAGTCATGATGTACAATTCTCGAGGAGGAAAATGCTGGAGATTATCAAACTACTGGCATTTGAGTCATCTTTCGACATAGGCGCTGTAATCCTGAACCATAGTGGTCTAATAGTACCCTTGACGTATAATTTTCTTAGCAAGCATATGATCATTCATATGTGGCCCTCATTCACCGTTGTGGATCTTCTATATTATTTCTTTAATGTCATCCCCTACGATGCAATGCAAATGATATCCATCGAAGTTCCTCTTAAATAGTGTTTTGTTACAGATGTACTAGTCAAGAAGTTTACAAGGGTTGCATGATCTTTCTTATTGCCATCTTGGGTATACCTATCATGCTTTAGGAGGTGCCAAATGTCGTAGAACCATCACTTATCCATATCATAATCTTCCTTTGTAACGAGCTCAATTTGGTAGCAGTGGGTGGGCATAGCTTGTTTTTGGACTAGGAAAGGGGCCGTCATTATTTCTTCGTGCATGTCGACCATGTAGGCCAAGGTAGCAAGGGCATCATCTAAGTTATTCTTTGCTCGGGATAAGTAATGGAATGTGATATCTCGAAACTGGGAGGCCATGTCTTTTAGGTTGGTGTGAAAGGATAAGAGCTTCTCGTCTTTGGCTTTCCATCTTTTAAGGACTTGATCTATGATGAGGGAGAAGTTCCCATAGACTTCCAGGTATTTAATACATTTTTTACGGCAAATTTGAGGCCTACAGTTCATTCCTCATAATCAATCATATTGCTGGTGCAGAAAATCTAGTTTGATGGAAATGGGAGTGTGAAAGTCATCAGGGGCAATCCGGAGTATTCCAATGCCATTTCCTTTCTTGTTGGAAGCGTCGTCAAAGAACATTTCCCGTCGGAGGTCTTTCTGAGAGGTGCAGAGAATATCTTCCTTTGGGAAGTCAGAAACCCAAACATTAACTTCTTTCATTAGGTAGTCAACAAGGAAATCGGAGATGGATCTCCCTTTCATGAATTTCTACATAAAATACACAATATCAAACTCAGATAGTAACATCAACCATTGAGTAATTCGTTTAGACAGGGTGGGTTTCTCAAGTAAGTATTTGATGGGGTTCATTAGGGACACAAGTCTGATGGAAAAAGAGAGCATGTAATGCCATGACTTTTGAGTGACCCAGACTAGGGAAACACATGCTTTCTCTAAGACAGTATAGTTGACTTAGTACTTGGACAATTTTCTATTGGCTTATTAAATGGATAATTCTTTGAGGGATTCTTCAATGTATTGGGCAAACAAAGCCCCTGCTGCAGCATCTGTTATAGTTAAGTATCGGAGTAAAGGGAGACCAGGCTACGACGACATAAGTACCGGAGGTCGGGTAAGGTATACCTTGATTCTATCGAAGGATTCTTGACAGACCTCATTCCATATTTTGGTAGAATCCTTTACGAGTATTTTGAAGATGGGTTTTCCAATGGAAGAAACTAGCTGATGAACTGGCTAATATATTGTAATTTTCCAAGAATCCTCGAACTTATTTCTCCGTTTGGGGTGGTGGTATTTCGAGTATGTCTTTCATTTTGGTAGGGTCTACATCGATTCCCTTCTCTCTAACCATAAATCCCAAAATATTTCCTTTGGTGATGTCGAAAACACATTTCTTCGGGTTTAATCGCATTTGGTATCGCCGCAGTCGTTCGAAGAATTTTCGAGGGGTGGGAACATGACCTTCCTGAGTCGTAGACTTAATAATCATGTCATTTATGTCAACTTTTACCTTCTTGTGTATGAAATCATGCATGATGGTTGTGAAATCTCTTTAGTAGGTAGACCTAGCATTCTTGAGCCCGAATGGCATAATCGTGTACAAAAGGTTCCCCAGAGGGTGATGAATGCATTTTTTCTAGATGATCAAGGTGCATCTTGATCTGATTGTATCTGGAAAACCCATTGATAACAGAATTGAGGTCATGAATGAGAATGTTATCCATAATCATATCGATATTGGGTAATGAGTAATCATCCTTCAGAGATGCTTTGTTCAAATCTCGATAGTCGACGTACGACTTTTCCTCTTAATTTTGGTGTGGGTACAATGTTGGCTATCAATGTGGGATATTTAATTTCCCTAATGAAGCCTACGTTCAACTATTTTATTACCTCTTCCTTTACTTTGAGTGACCATTCAATGAGGACCTTTCACAGCCTTTGTTTGATCGATTTGCATTCTCGGAGAGTTGGAATCTTGTGCTGAGCTATTTCAGGATCGATGTTGGGCATGTTGTCATAGGATCATGCAAAGACATCCATAAATTTGTTCAGCAGCTCTTCGAATTTCATGCATTCATGTACGTTAAGGGTGAACCCTATCCTAATCTCTCACTGTTGGCTACTAGAACCCAGATTGATAACAAAAGTTTCATCCTCATTAATTTGAATGCGATTATGTTGTTTATTATTAGCCTTATTAAGATCAGTTAAGAATTGTTCATTTTTAGAATCATCATCATCAAGAGTTTGATTAGAATCAAGACAATTAATATAAGGCATAGTAAGATACTCAAAGTCCACGTTTATTTCACTTTTTAGAAAAATAGCATTGAGAACAAAGTCAAAAGAGGTCTCAATTACATTGTTATCAGAAAAGGAGGAACGATAATAGATTAAGAGATAGGGTAAACAACTGGGTTGGGCTGCATCTCAGTAGGTAGGACTGGTACAAAATTCTAATTAAGGAGAGGTTCATTGGTGGCCTTGATCAGAGTGAATGGGTTCCACCATGTAGCATCTGAATGAATCATACAGAGAGTTAGCCCAGTGTCTACAGGTTGAATGAGTCTTCGGAATCACTTTCCTATAAAACTTTAGTAATGGCTTTCTAAGTGAAAAATTGCACCTAGTGCTGGCAGTCTTCGACCAGGAGTAGTTATCTTGAAAGAAAATTTACAGCCATGGATTCATCGTCTTATCCACTTGATAACACCATGGTTCAGGAAAGCCACAAAAGGGTATGTCTTCACCTCTTAGACGAATCTCCCATTCAAAAATATCTCTCGAGACAATCATGGCATCTTCTTAACTTCTCTTCAACCGTGGTTGGCAGAGAGTTCTGAGTTCCTATGGTGAAGGCTTATAACAGTATCCACATGGGGGAAAGACCTTTTTCAGGACTATAGGCTGTGACACCCCGCCTAATAAAATACCGGGTGATCAGTCCTATACCAAATTAAAACAGGAATCCCAGTTGGATCATCCTTAGCATCACTGTCGAAAACTTTTTAAAAACTTACTAACCACCTAGTATTCCAAAAACTGGTGCCAATTTTAACTTTTTAATTCAACAAAACAATACATGCGGAAAAATATAAACCATTCATACAACTGAATGAGAAAGAACTGAATCATAATTACACAACATGCCGAATAAATCACCGGCCACCAAAGAAATAATCCAATTACAAATATTCAACATCTGAAAACTGTACCGAGAAGTCTGGGCGACAAGCCCTAAATAAAACTGAAACTCATACAAGATTCCTACTCTAGGAATGAATGAATGATGCGTCTAATCCAAACTCCTGCTAGCATCCACATATGCCGCAGCTCCGTGTCCCTGGAATAGAATATCAATCCTGGCGTCCCTGTGGCTGGACACCTAAAAGGTTTTAAAAATAGTTTTATAGCAAGGGTTAGAACCCAAAACATTTTGAAAATATTTAGCAAGCGAATTAACTGCAGTAATTTAAAATGCATGAATGCGCTTCATATTTAAGTTAGTGTCGCACTCCCTTGTTGACATTCTCACCCCTCCACTATTGTGCACACCTACCGGTTACCTTAACCCCTCCTAGTTGTGCTACCTCGTCCAACTAGTCTTGGTATAACCTTCCCTTGCCATACTACTCTAACCCGAGTATAATGATTCTTGAATTTTAAGTTATTTCACCATTAACTTAATTTATTCCTCTTAAATAATAACATATAACCGTGTCACAAGTTATATAAAGTACATACGTCAAACATTGTATTATTTCCACCAATAATTAACTTAATTAATTTCTCATTAATTAACAACATATAACTGTAACCCGAGTTATATAAGGTAAATACATCACGCACTGTATTATCACCTACATATAATATTTACTACTATATTATACGTACCTTTACTAACATCCACACATATATCATACGCGTATCCATCCTTCCGAGTATACCCTCACCGGATGATTCCCTCTAGAATGCTATCTCACTAGGTGTGCTCACAAAACCTAGTTTCCCCAAGTTAGAATCGCTCACCGACTTGGACCAAAATATACGAAATGGAGGCGGTCATATTCCTTCCCTGAAAGTGAGATAAATCCCTCACCCATATATACCGGACGCTATGACCTGGGGATATACTCGCCCTACTCCTCAAGCTAGGGGGATTCACCCACATCGTGCAACCTCCCTTGATAGCATTAGAGTATATAAATTAAATAAATATCTTATCACTGATATTTAGTATCATGCAAAATAAATACACGTATATATATACTATCACGACACCGTATATATATAATATAAACTCCGGCTTTACCGTGTACTCAAAATCCCGTACACTGCCTGTAATTTAATATCACACACAATATATACACGTATATATATATACTATCACTACACCGTATATATATAATATAAACCCCGGCTCTACCGTGTACTCCAAGTTCCGTACACTGCCTGAAATTTCCTGAGTCTGTGGCCCGACTCAATGTAGTTAATTTTCTCACTTAATAACTTATCGTCTTCCCGAGTCTATGGTCCGACTCTAATATATTTAACTCACTCTTCAATTTATGTAATACTTTCCCCGAGTCTATGGTCCGACTCTAATTAAATTAATTGACACACTTATTAATTTAATACCTTCCCGAGTCTATCACCCGACTCTACTTAAATTAATTAACACACCTTAATTTAACACTTATTCGAGTCTACAATCCGACCCTCATTTAATTAATTTACACATTAATTAATCAACACAAATTCGAGTCTGCAAATTCGACTCTAATTAAATTAATTATTCTCTCTCAATACTTAATTTAATACTTTGGTGTCACATCACCAACATACCCGGACTCACTCACTTGGTCCATTTTTACATCTCATAGTTTCTTTTCCACATTTTTCGCCCACAATGTGTCACCCATTTATTTCCAAAATCTCCCAATTATATTTACCTATAATTGCCAACATACCCGGACTCACTCACTTGGTCCATCATTAAATATTTTCCGAGTCTATATCCCGACTCAAAATTTATTAGTTTATCTCCAAACTTAATTCACTACCTTGGGATCGCATGACTAATATACCCGGATTCACTCACTTGATCCGTACCTCACTATTTTGGAGTAAAGTCTCTCAATTTCATCCATTAAATGCCCCACCTAAATTCATCCTAGTCCCAATTACTTTCTCCCATAATTGCTAGGAATAATTGTTTCATATTTATTTATCACTAAATAAATGCTTGGGAGTTAAATTTAATTAACTTTCCCCTTATACTTCACCCAAGGCCGAACTGCCCAGAATTTTCCATCGTCGATCGATCGATGCCCCCGATCGATCGATCGACCCCTTCGTTACAGCTCCTCTTCCCCTGTTTTCCACCATTAACGAATTTAAAGCTTTTTAAACCATAATTTAAACCTCTAATTACATCATCCCATCATCTACACATAGTTAATCCACATCCTATTCATCATAGAAATCATTAAGATAATCAACTTCTCTAATTATCTCACAAATTTTCGAAATGGGTCTTTCTCCACAAAATTCAATTATCTGTTTTAAATCCAAATTTCCAGATTCGATTTCCACTCTCTTATGTTCTGGATTTTCGTTCAAATCATATATACATATTCAGATATCAATCACCCATCTAAATCTTACTTTGAATCTCATTCAAGTATTTCAAAAACAAAAACCCCATTTTGTACCCATTTACACCCAAAAATGGATTTTCATACCCACATCACTATAATAAATTGATTATCATGCTTTAAGAATCAAAACAGTTAACCACTTGCCTGAAAGTGTTCGTAGTGTCTGATTCCGTTGGCGGAGTCCCTCAATTTGGCTCTAAAAGCTCCCAATTTGTTCTTGATTTGCTTTCCCCCAAATCCCCTCTCAAACCCTAGGTTTGGAGTTGTGTTGGCTGCTGATTTCCAAATCTCCCATTAGGTTAAAAACCCTTAATCCCGTTTTTCACCTATTGGGCTTAATTAAAGTGGCCCAACTCACCCCGTGTGGGCCCGGCTATGCCCAAAAATACCCCGAGACCCAATTACTACCCCCAGGTACTCTTTCCTGACTATCTCGACCCATCCGGACTCAATCGCGCACTCAGAATTGGCATCCGGATTAATTTATAAAAATCCTTATCTCACACCCAATTTAGTCTATACCGACTCCCAGCTGGGATAAGTGTATACCTCGTCATTAATACTTGAAATGACGTAATAAAATTATTACTATTCACTTAGTAAATAAATTTCCCTAAACATTAACCATTTACTCCTCGATTAATATTTAAATATATATATTGTCATAATTAATTCAATTAAAATTACAACACACTAGTAATTTAAAATCCCGAATTAATTAAATATAAAATGCACAAAATACGGGGTGTTACATAGGCTTTAATATCCCTTGTTGAAATCACCTCAGCCCCAGTCCAAACATAAAGTGCATATTCTTTAAAATTTGTATCACGTTGACATTGCTCTGAGGGTTATACTCTAGATAGACTCGGTCTTTGAAATTATCCCATGTTGGAAGGGGAAGTGGATCAACCCTGAAGTTAGAGAGAAGCATGTCATTCATCCCATGATGTATTTCTAGTACCAGATTGTTGGTGCCATCATTTTCATTATTTTCATCATCTCCTAAAATATTACGGACTTTCCCCTTGGCGAAGAATTTCAACTTCTGATAAAGGGAGGAGGATACCCCTCAAATGCTATGAATCCATGATCGACCAAGAAGTAAATATAAGTATGCGAGTATGTTAATAGTATTAAAATCACTAATGGGATTGATAGGGCCATCCCCTATTATGACTGTTATGGATCTCATCACCTCTCGACGAGTATTATCATAAGCACGCACTGCAATGAAAGTAGGAGTCAGGTCACTTACTTTTAACCCCAAGAAATTGAAGGTTCTTAATGGTAAAACATCGAGGGAAAATCCATTATTGATGAGTGAGAGTGGAACTATTTTTCCCATCATTTCAATATAGATGTTGAGGGCGTAGTTGTGATCTGGTCCGATCTTAAAAAAAATTCTTTGGAGAAGGAAAAGAGTCTAGTGGTGGTCAAGGATCCAACCAAGTTCATGGCTTCTTCTATAGTGGTGGAAGGAGGGGCTCTAGGACCAGTGAGAAGTTTTATTAAATCATTTCGATATAATTGGGAATACATGAAGAGTTCCCATAAGGTAATGGCTTTAGTCTTCTTAAGTTGGTTTAGGATCTTGCTCTCTTCAATGGTCATCTCTGGCATGGGAAGTTCTTCAGAATCTCCCTTTCCTTTATGGCCGAGAATTCAGATTCTGATAGTGCATTCTTGATATGTTCATATGGTTTATGGAAGTATGAAACAAGAACCCCATTTCTTCATCAATTTTGGGTTGCACGGCTACTTTATTAATTTCCCCTAACATGTCCTCGAAAGAGATCATCATTCACATGCTAATCACTGGATTTACCTTTTCCTGGATCGATTCATCATTAGAACTGTCAAATTCGTCCCCCCATCCAGTGGCGATGATGGCTTCTATCCAAGAGAATTCAATGCATTTCATTACCTCTATAGCATCTTCATATAAATCTTCCTACTCAATGAGGAGGCGTGAGAGTAAAGGAACCAACCTCCCTTGAAGCTTCAAAATGATGAGTAGATCGAAAACACTACAAATTTTATCAGTTTGTCGGAACATGTCTGCCATAATTTGTACTACATCGTCCAAACCAATTTCATCAATGGGTACCACGATAATATTTGACTCCCAATCTCACTTTCGGGCTTCCATGAATAGGATGCTGAATTTCTGAAAGTCGATAGTCATTTCAGAGTGCAATTTCAACCCAAAATCTAGAAGTTGGTTCAGAACAGCTGGTAATTCCACATATTTTCCTTTGGACTGGGTACGAATGGCAATACAAGCCCTTGCGAGGAGTTATAGAGCTCGATCGGTAAAGCAGGTAGGGTGTAAGAGAAAATATGGGCAAACTTTGAGCAGTCACTACACCAAAATGGTCAAATTGGCACCCTTCAACCGGCCAGCATTGTCATGGTCATTGACCGTGATAAAAAAACACGCATTTTTTATCATGATCATTGACCGTGATAAGGTCATGACAAGGTCTTGTCATGGTCATTGACCGTGACAAGTCCGTGACACGTACACTTGTCACGGACTTATCACGGTCAATGACTATGACAATCATATAAAGTTATCACGATGATTGACCGTGACATGTCCGTGATAATTATGTCAGTAAAAAAAATCTCCCTCTTCTTTTTTCCCACCGTTTCTCATTCCCTTCATTTCTCTCTCTCCAGCGGCTGCACACACTCTCTCTACAACTTTGGTTTGTTTTATCTCTCTATTTCTCCTCCATTTATGTATATGTGTATGTATATGTGCATGTGTGTATATGTGTGTGTAAATGTGCATGTGTGTGTGTGTGGTGTATATATGCGTGTGGGGGGGGGGGGGAGTAGGGCTGGGGGAGGGGGTGTTTGTGTGTGTGTGTGTTTGTGTATATGTGTGTGTGTGTGTGTGTATATATGCGTGTGTGTGTGTATATGTGCGCGTGTGTGTGTATGTGCGTGCGTGTGGTGGGCAGCGGCAGTGGGGGGAGGGGGAAGGGCTGGGGTGGGGGTGGGCGGGGGCGGGGGTAGGGAGGGTGGGAGTGTGTGTGCATATGTGCATGTGTATTTTTTTAATTAATTTTTTATTGGTTTATTAGATATTGCCCCTCTTATTGTGGTCCCCTTTTAAAAGAATTGATTGGTTGTTAATTTTTTTTTAAAATTAATAATTAGTGCCCCTTTTCATATGCAAGTAGGATTGCCCCTCATTGTAAATTAGTAAATTAATAATTGTATACTTTAATTGTTAGTTTAATTGATGAAAATAATTAATTGAGTGGATGAATTAGAAGGAGTACGGGATACACATTTGTTGTTGCCATTGCGGTTGGATTATAGTGGATCGATGTTGGGTTGGTTAATTTTAAAAGTTGCATGACCACTGGATTATTGTCCATATGGGGGTGGGATTATTGCCATTGCGGTTGGATTATAGTGGATCGATGTTGGGTTGTTATTTGAGTTTAAGGGTTGAATTGATTTGATTCATAAATTGACACTATTGAAATAAGTTTGTATTTGGAATTTGCGCATCCATTCGAATCTTTATCACACATGAGGTTTCTCACATGATTATTCATTTCTTATGGATGAGCATGAGTATTTCAAGTATTGGCTTTCTTATTGTTGCCCCGCATACAAATTTCGTTCAAGATCTACAGTGAAAAATGATTGAAAAAATGTTTCAAGATCGAGAAAGAAACACTTTACAAAGTTTTTGAAAATATTTCTTCAAGAGTTACCCTAACCACTGATATATGGACTCCTAAGCATCAAGGCACTAGTTATTGTTGCTTAACATGTCACTGTATTGATGATGAATGGAATTTGCATAAAAAATAATTGCTTTTTTTTATCGAATGTCCTCACGATGCGGATAATGTGGCCAAGTGGGTGAAGGATAGAATCTTGGAGTGGAATATTGATAAGAAACTAATGACTACTGTATTTGATAATGATAGCTATAATAAACCAGTGGTTGATCATATTAAATTGTGGTTGAATGGTAAGAAATCCCTTCTTAAAAACGGTGATATGTTTCACACTCGTTGCACCGCACATATAATCAATATAATTATGAAGAATGGGTTGAAAGTAATTGATCGTTTTATTGAAAGAATTAGGAACAGTGTTAAGTATGTTGGTTTGTCATTTCCAAGAGGTCACACATGGAATATAGCTTTACGACAAACCCAATTGAATTCAAAAAAGATTGTTGAACTTGATTTTCAGACTAGATGGAATGCCACTTACCATATGCTTGAGAGTGCTATAGATGTCAGAGTAGCATTTGAGCATTTAGCGAAATTGGATAATGAATACTGATAAAGAAACTTTTTGGTGTATTTCGTCATTACTTGAAAGTCCTCAAGTCAAAATCTAAATTGCCTACAAAATATAACATCAAACTAAAATGTAGAGGTAAGTAAGGATATCAATCATCATCAAGGGGGTAAAGCTAGAGACAAACTCAATTGTAATTCAATTTTATTTTCTTTTTGTGTCTTTTTTACTTTTTCTAATTTTTTTAGCTTTTCAAATATTAAAACAATTTGGGTGAGATGAGGGTTTAAACTAAACTAAACTAAATGAGAGATGATAGCAACTAACTAAAAAGTTACTACAATAAAAAACGAAGTGTAACACAAAAATAGGAGATAAAGTGAGGTAAATAAATGTGAGAACAATCAAGGAGTGGGTCTACACCACAAATTTTAGCTATTCTAACTAATTAACTTAATTATTTGAATTTTTCCAAATTAATATCAAAATTACAAATCAACTCTCATTGCAAGTGTAATTTTAATAGTAGTCTTTTAGAAAATTAAGTTTAACCCCCCACAACTCTAGAAAATAGATCTACAATCCTTTTAATTAATCACCCGCTAGGATCGATTTATCAAAATTTATGTAAATCTAGAAAATAAATTTTAGAGTTGAAATTTAAGGAATAATATCACACTTAAGAAAATCCTATCTCTAGTTCGAATCTAAAATGGGTATTATAACTTAGAATTTCGATTTTCTCTCGAAAATCATTTACCCTCTCTCGAGGCATAAATTTAAGGGTGAGGGATCAAAATTAATATTCAAAGGGAATTTTCAAGTAAAAAAACTAATTAAATTAAAATAACATCAAATAAGGGTTTCCCCCACCCCTTGAAAGGGGATTTAGCCTAACATGATATCAAACATGATAAACAAATAATTAATGGGCAATTAAAATGAAATATAAGAGAGTAACAATCAAACCAATTCTCTTTGAGTGAAATTGGACTTCAATCCTTGAATTTGCACATCATCCATTCAATTCGAGCCTCCAAATGATTTTTAATAATAAAAACACACTCAATTGAACTTCTCACTAATTTATCACTCACTAATCTCTAACAAAAATAAAAATAAAAAAATAAAATAAAACTATTTACAAAATGTTCTATCTAATTTATTTTCTACCCTAAACTAAATCTATCTAGAATTCTCTTGATGGTCTTCAAATGGTCTTAAGTCTTCATTTATAGTGGGCAATGGATCTAAGGGTATATGGGTAAATAGGGTAGGGGTGTGCATGTGGTTATGGTATAGGAGGGTATTTTAGATGACACACATAAGTGCATGTGTGTTGTGAGGTGTGAGGTCATGTGGGAAGTGGGGTAATGCAAATCTGATTTGGGTGAGGTGCAATTTTGGGAATTGGGGGACAAAAGGTATTTGGGGGCATTATGGGAAAAGATGGGTTAAGTCAGTTTATTAAAACATGTGGGGTTATTTTTTTACTTGGCATGTTTGTTGGCAGGAGAAAAAATCGTGCAAGGGCTTTGAGAAATGAAATGGGTCTTTGGTTAGTTCGGTGGCTTTCGGGTTTGGGTTTGTACAGGAGGTTTCGGATTTTTGTGGTTCTCAGACGGGTTGAGGTATATGGAGATCGGAGGCTGGAGGTATAAGGGGTCGGGCTTGTGGATGGCTGTATCGGGCTTGGGTTATGGAGTTTGGCTTGGCTTCAGGCAGGTTAAGCCACGGTTAGGGTAGCTGTTCGCTGGCCTAAGTTTGGCCTTCATGTGGTAGGGTTCAGGCATTGGTAGGTTCGGGTTAGTGGGTAGGTTTTGTGTTGGAGTAGGAGAGGTTCGATTTGGAGCTATTGGTTAAAGGTTGTTGGGGGGTTTGTTGGGAGGTATAAGGCTAGTGGGTGATGGTTTGTTTGGGTATGTTGGTAATGGAGGAGAGAGAGTGTGGATGGTGATGGGGGAAGAAGACGAGAGGGGTTGGTTTATGTGTGTGAGTGTGTGTGTGAAGGGTTAGTTAGGTGGATGAATGTGTATGATAGTGTACGGTGTGAGGGGTTGTGTGTGTGTTTAACTTATGACCCCTAATAAAATAAAACTCACTAATAAAAATAAAACAATTAAAACTAAAAATCTAAAAATTAAATTCCTACTCTAAAAATAAAATAAAGACTCAATAAAAAATATGAAACTAAAAAGAAATAAAATTATATTAAACTAAAAACTAAAATCCTAAAAAGTAAAATATAATAAAACTAAAACTAAAACTAAATGAAATCCTAAAAAATCTAATCCTAATAAAAAAAACTAAAAACTAATCAAAATCGAAATAAAATAAAATTATGCTAATAAAAATAAAATAGAAAATAAAACCTAGAAATTCTAAATAATTCTAAAATAAACCCTAAAAATAAAAACAACTCAAACTAAAAATCTAAAAAATATTAAAAAAGCACAAACTAAACACACACGGACTACGGGGTTAGCTCCATTTGAACTAAAAATTGGCTCGAAATATAACTTTCGACAACGCAATTTCAATCAAGCCTGCATATTCAACATTTACACGCATAAGACAATTATTGTCGAGAATTAGCAACTAAAATACGTCTATTCAGGGTATAAAATGTACATTTTTGGGTGCTTATCACACCACCCTCAAACAGAGCATTGCTAGTCCTCGAGCAATAAGATAGAGATAAAGAGAAAGATAAGAAACCAAAAGTGTACCACTTTCGCGGGCACTTGCGATTGCAGTTAGCATGTGCGATAAGCCTTTAAACCTATAGGTTTCGCTACAGGACGAGTTGTGTCTCATGAGGGTTTGCAAAGAATTTACCCACAAAATTCTTTATTTGCAACGGCAGTCTATCTCTTATTAGACATAGAATGATAGCATAATCCATCATGAAATAAATAATTTGAGAAATACAAGCTAGAATGTAGAAAAGATTAGCTAAGTAAATACTCAAGGCACATCCTTCTTAGAACTCAACGTGTATGGAGTGAATCAGTCAAAACGTGTCAAGTATCATAAGATTAATTCTTAGATTGCCTTGTCGGAATCAACGCTTCAACTTCAAATCTCACTGGATCTCTCTCTCTCAAACGAACTCTCGAGATTAGGGTTAGTGTATCGCTCTTGTGTGTGAGGAGGTGAGTAAATGTAAGCAAGTTCAAACGTCTCACACACATATACGAAAGAACAAACATTCTAGAAAGAAAAGTGATCTCATGAAAGAATGCTAATCACTATAGTGAGAACGTCGAGTTATTCACCACGTTGACTTTCGTTTTCCCGAACACTTAGGGGAACATGGATGATAATGGGTGAGGGGGAAATAAAATGAGAAGGATGGTGATGTATGGATGAATGATGAGTGATGGATGTGTGATGGATAAAAGATGGATGAAAGATGGATACGATAGAAAAGTGTATACATTTTAGGCACAAATGTCTTTGTTTTACAAGACTTGACTTCAAACTCACTTTTTCTTTTCTTTTCTCTCATTTTTTTCTTTTTTCTTTATATTCTATTATATTTTTCTTTTTTGCTATTTTTTTTCTTTAATACTCTCAACATGGAAGACATTTTATATTTGAAAAACACTCTTTTTCTCAAAAATGAAGGATGATATATGGATGGATAGGTGAGGAGAATATGGAAGAATGTGGGTGAAGTGAATGGTATGTGTATGGATGAATATCTAGTATCGGGACAAATTTAAAGACAAATATTTCTTACAACTCGAAAGTGAAGTCATTCTCAATAATCAAGCCAAAAATTTAGAATAATGAGATCATACAACAATTAAAGTGCGGACCCAAACGAAGTTTAATCAACTTGTAACTCGGAGATTGCATAAAACTCTCTGAAAGGTGAAAGACACGAATCTCACAAGCTAAAGTCTCTACTAGTGATCCTTAAGGTTTTCTTGAGAATTGTAGCACTCTTCAACTCTAAACCGCAGTGACGTGAGAAGTGCGAAATTTTTTGTTGAGTCTAGGAATTCATGGTGCAAAATGCCTTGTTATGTATTACACAAGCTATTTAGAAAAAATATTCTCTAGCTTGATTCCTAAACTTTTGAAAGATGGATGATTGAAAATTCACATCAATGAGTGAGATGAAAGAAACTGCATGAAATTTTAAAAATCAGGTTTTGAAATCAAAATTTTTCAAAAGAGGTACTATTTTGACGAAATTCCCCAGCTCCAAACAAAAAGGAGCACCTTCCTCGATGTTAAGTAAAATGATTTTTAAAATTGAGAACATAAGGTAGGAAAGAGATTACCAGAATCAACCGCTAATGAAATGGACAGATGAAGCCAAGAAAAAACCTGAATGAGTGATAAGAAAGAAAAAATGTGTACAAGTCTACAAAGCATGGTATAGCATTGAGTGATGTGGAACACCACCCCCAAATAGGATGAGACTCATACAAGAAACGCGGGCTGCCTCCTGGTAGCGCTAAGTTTAATGTCTTTACCCAGACCGAACCATTCCCACCCTAAAGATAGGAACTATGAAAGTGGAGGGCGGCAAAAAAATTGGGTGATGATAATCACCCCCAAACAAGACTGAATCGTCAGTCTTGTTGGATAAATTGACAAAGGTGAGGGTGAAGAAACACCGATCACGGTCTTACTTTTTATTTTCAAGATGTTCTAATAAAAACTAAAACTAACTAATAAAAATCAAAAATATTAAAACTAAAAATCTAAAAATTAAATTCCTACTCTAAAAATAAAATAAAGACTCAATAAAAAAATGATACTAAAAAGAAATAAACGTAAATAAATAAAAATATATTAAACTAAAAACTGAAATCCTAAAAAGTAAAATATAATAAAACTAAAACAAAAAATAAATGAAACCCTACAAAATCTAATCCTAATAAAAAAAACGAAAGACTAATCAAAATCAAAATAAAATAAAATTATACTAATAAAAATAAAATAGAAAATAAAACTTAGAAATTCTAAATAATTCTAAAATAAACCCTAAAAATAAAAACGACTCAAACTAAAAATCTAAAAAATATTAAAAAGGCACAAACTAAACACACACGTAATACGGCGTAGGTTTAGGCTTGGGCATGGTTACGTGAATGAGGAATTAACTCCATTTGAACTATAAATTGCCTCGAAATTTAACTTTTAAAACCGCAATTGCAATCAAGCCTGCATATTGAACATTTACACGCATAAGACCATTATTGTCGGGAATTAGCAACTAAAATACGTCTATTCGGAGTATAAAATGTACACTTTTGGGTGCTTATCAAATACAAATGGCTTCTAAGTGAACAAGATTGGGAGCGTGGTAAACTTATCTGTCAGTGTTTAAAAATATTTTATGACATGACAAATCGTTTTTCCGTCACAAAATATCCAACGGCAAACTATTACTTTAATGATGTATGCCAAATTAATTTTCAGTTGATGCAATGGAAATAAAGTAGATTACGTTCGTTTGATGGCATTGAAGATGCAAGTCAATTTTGAAAAATATTGGGAGGATTGTAGTTTGGTGTTGAGATTTGGATTAGTGATTGCTCCTAGGTACACAATGGAGTTTGTTTAATTTTCTTACCATGAGATATATGGTTCTTTAGCCGATAGTTACATACATAGAGTTCGTGCAACTTTATTTGATTTGTATGGTGAGTATAAGAGTTTAAATTTTTCATCTTCTTCTCCCACAATATTTGAGCATTCTCGTACAAGTGATAGTGATGGTGAAATAACATACCAAATAAGGGTTGGATTGACTGGAGGGTAAGAGGTACATTAGGGAGCGTTCCGGCACTTTATTGGTGCAAAAGACGGAGTTGGAACAATATTTAGAGGAGGCTTTATTTCCTCTTGATGATGCGGATGACCTTTCTTTTGATACATTGAATTGGTGGAAACTTAATCTGCCAAAGTATCCAATACTTTCAAAGATGGCTTATGACATTCTAGTTATACTTGTTTCGACCATAGCGTCAGAGTCCACTTTTAGTTGGGGGCATCGGATTATGGATGACTCACACTTATCGTTGGCTTCTGAGACCGTTGAGACTCTTATACATAAAAGATTGGTTGCCATCAATTGGTGACAAACTAAGTAAGTTAATTAATTATTTATTACATATTTAAAAAATCTAAGTAGTCAATTCATTTTTCATTAATTCATAATTTTTTTCCAGATAATTTGAAGGTCACAAGGGATACTAATTGACGACTATCGACATGTTACAAACTTTATGTTTATGGAGCGATGTTTTTTTTTTTGGCAAAAACACTCTTTATTGTTATTTCAATTCTTATTATGTATCGTGGCACCACTTTTTGTTTATGGACGTTTCAAACTTGACTATGTATCGTGGCACCACTTTTTGTTTTATTGTAAAACTATTTGCACTTTGTTCAAATCATTTACTTGGTATATTATTTTCATTATTAGTTGATTTTATTATTTTATGCACTTCGTATTTTACCAATCAATAGGTTTTTTTGGAACTTGATTGTCATGCTGGTTTAAGGAAATAATTCGGATACATAAATGATTTATGAGTATGGATATTAAAGGTTAGTACTTAATTTATTACTAATTTTCTATGGAGTTTATATTGTAGATTTTTTAATAGTTATTTTTTGCGATGGCTAAACAATGTAAATGGATACGGATATTATCCGAATCCGATATATCCGAGCGAATACGGATATGGATAGTTATTTTAACTATCCGAGAAGATATGGATACGGATACGGATACGGATACGGATAGTGCATCAAAATAGTGGATACGAATGTTGAAAACAAGGTATTTGATCTGTATTCATCCGTTTACCACTCCTATATATAGTCACGCTCTCTAACATGCCTTATTAAACATACATATGAACATACCTATTTTTTTTTTTAAATAGTAAAAAAATAATTTTGAATTGATATTTTTTATATGGGTTCATGATATTTCAGTATGCCCCCATAAAAATATTCATCCCAAAATAATGTGTTTTGTTATATTTAAAAAATAGGTAAAAAAAATCATCAATTTTAAAGGGTAAAAATGGTCAGTTTCTTAACCTATGTTTTAAAAATAACAAAAGACATTATTTTCAGTTGATTTTTTAATAGGAGGACATTAAAATATCATGAACCCATATAAAAAATATCATTTCAAAATTATTATTTTTACTATTTTAAAAAATGAGTAAGTTTATAGGTATGTTGTTAGGGGATGTATATATATACATGTATGTAGTGTGTGTGTGTGTGTGTGTGTGTGTGTGTGTGTGTGTGTGTGTGTGTGTGTGTGTGTGTTTTATATACTATTAGTATGCATTAACAAATATTACAACACATATAATAATAATATGTGACACCCTGCCTAATTAAATACCGGTTGATCAGGCCTTTATTAAATTGAAACATGATTTACAAAATGGTTCATTCTTACCATCACTGTCGAAAACCAAATTTATTACTAATCACCTATTAGTTAATTAAGTCGGTGCCAATTTTATCTTGTATTAAACAGACAAGTAGTAATATACGGAAACGTTAAATCTAAAACATTCACACCATACTAGAGTTTAAATCATCTCAAATAAATGAATAGCCAAAGTCTTGCCGAATAAACCATCGGCTAAAATCCCAAACCAAATAATGAATCCAACTAATAAGAAAATATAAATACAAGTCTGAAATTGAAACACTAAATAAATAAAGTCTCAAAGGGCAACATGCCCAAACTAAAATACTGGAATAAACTCCTACAGTAGGAATGAAATGATGGATGCGTCTAATCAAAGTCCTGCAAGCCTCCACAGTGCTGCAACTATATGTCCCTGTAAAGAATCATCACATCTGGCGTCCCTGCGACTGGACACCTAAAAGGTTTTTGAAAAAGATTTTACAGGAAGGGATAGAACCCAAAACATTTTAAAAATATTTAGCAAGTATTTATCACAATTTAAAATCAGTTATTGATTACACATGTTAGGTTTGCATATACTCTCTTGAGCTTCCTCTCCCCTGATCTATTGTGCATGCCTAACGTTTCTACTTAGTCCACCTAGCTATTCTACCCAAGCTAACTAGACCTAAGTATTATCTTTGTTTTCAACTGACACTTCCACGTTTCGGTACCGCCCATACAGTAGGTCATTTTATTAACATCACTCGTATGTTATAATCGTTTTAAGTAACATTTCTCACATGTTATCGTTAAACCATATAATTAAGTTTTCTCTACTTAATTATCTTTCTATAGTGGTTTATCATCTAGTAGTCTACTATCACGCATAAGCATATTATTAATACGGTATATATATCACACACAATATATATTATAAGTGTGTACTTTATTATTATATCCCCATATCACATGTTAAGGACGATTGGTTCAGAATGTTACCTCGACCCCAATAGTTATCCCGTACATTGGTTCGGAATGTCACCTCGACCCCAATATTTAGTTTCATGCATTGGTTTGGAATGTCACCTCGACCCCAATGTAAACTTTCATGTATTGGTTTGGAATATTACCTCGACCCCAATACTATCAGATATACAATATGTATTCACTCCACCTATAGATAATCAGTAGGTGTACACACAACCTAAATATCATAACTTCGTACATAATATATATCACTCGAATACTCACCGTACTTTTAATTCACAATTATTCTCACTATCTCATTTAATGGAGTATCATTCTCTACTCTAAGGGACTGAGTTACCCCTCGGTTTATTTAAGTAGTTAAGTCCTCCTTACCCTATTGGTCTATAAATAAGCTCACTCACGCTTTTTCGTAATTACATTCTCATTCTCTTGAATTAATTACATTATCATAAATTTCACATAATTATCATCTTAATTCTCTCGATACGACTTAATCCCATAACCCCATCAAGGCCTAATGCAATATAATAAATCCCTTATTATATTCTAACGATGTCCCAAAAGTTTTCCCACCAACATTGTAGGAGTTCTAGGATAAAGGGGAAAAATCTCATTTTTCTCGGTACTGAACCGGTTCGACACTTTGCAATTCGTCTTCTTCGGTATACAGATGCGTTTTTCACCATTAACACCCACATAACTTACATATTTCTTCACCAAATTAGAAACCAATTGTCCCTAGCCATTTCTACATGCATTAGGATGATTTTTAACATAAACATAACATCAAAACCTTACAATTTTCATTCAATAAGGGATTTAAACATCTAATCCTCAAAAACCTAGGTTTTATGTTCTTCCTCCATTATACTTCGAAAAACTAGATTTAAATGCCTGGATAATAATACAAAATCTCTGGTTTATTGTCCTCTACTGATATCAAATTATTCTACATGCAATTCCTACCCAAACATGTGTTTAAAACATTCTTTTCTTTCAAGAATTATCGCTTTAATCAAAATATGATGAACCTTAGTCACATGGGTATTATAACTTCAAATAACTTGTATATAAACGCTTGCCTTTGATCAGTAGGATCTGATTTCGTGGCTTGATGATGGATTTGATTTTCTTATCTATCAATCCTTACTCCTAGGCTATTTGTGGTACACGTTTAAGATGAAAAACCTAAGAATTTCTTTAAAACCCTCCAAGAAAGCTCTCTCTTTAACCTTAAATGGTCTCTATTGTGTTTTTAAGCTTCTAACCCTAGTCTCACCTTTTTATCATCTGATATAACACTCAAAAATTCGTAGGTCTCTCACCCTTAATTTGACCTGCAACCCAAACTATATACCCGCGTATACAAGTTCGACCCTTTTGGAATCATTCGTGACCTCGAAATCATTATCCAAGTAACTCTAAATATGTATCCCATATCTACTTCACTTTAGTCTGCACATGACTCTCGGTTGAGATAAAATCCAATTACGCCAATATCACTCGCTATGACGTGTTATAATTACTATAACTAATTTACTATTCACTTAGTAAATTCATTTCATAATATTAATAATTCTCTCGCGATTAATAAATAATTACTCACATCATTATTTAATTCGATTAAATTACTTCACTCACGTAATTTAATATAAAACTTATTAATTTACTTAATTATTTAAATTTCAAATATACAGAAATACGGGGTATTATATAATAATAATAATAATAATAATAATAATAATAATAATAATAATAATAATAATAATAATAATAATAATAATAATAATAATAATATAAACACACAAGATTAATGTTACGATGTAATAGGCCATATTTTTAAAAGATTTTATTTTAATAATGGGACTGGGATTAATTAATTTAAATGGAGAGAAAATTTATTTATAATTAATCCGGATTTAAATGAAATAATTACTAGCATGACAAGAGTTAGTATTTATTGTTGATAATTATTTTGAATATTACTTAGCGGGTAAAGTAATATATAATTGTGAAAATATATTAAAATAGTATTGTGTGAAAAATACGACAGTGTGTGAGGCGTGTCGGGACAAAATTAATAGAATAGAAAGAAAAATATTTATAATTCACTCGTATGGCCGTTTTGAGTGCACCGTCGAGTTTAAAAGGGTCGAGATGGCCAGAAAAGTCTACTCGGGGACTTAGTTTGGGTTCCGAGGCAATTTTAGGTCGAACAGGCACCCCAGAAGTGTCTTTTGGTAAATTGTATTTTTGGGATAAATTAAAGGACGAAAATTAGAGAAAAAAAATATCTCCTATGTGGGTTGGATTAGGTTATCTTCCTTGAGAGAAAAGTTAGACATAGAGAGAGAACAAAAATTGAGAAAGAGGAAGAAAAATCCAAGGAAGAGTCACCACAAGTGCACTTTTCCCACCACCATCACGTAGATCGGAGTATGAGGGTCGCAACTATACCAACAACGTCAAAGGATATGACCATCTTTCGTAAGGCAAGTATTTAAATCTTTCTCTTTTAGCATTGAACGTGTTCAGGTTAGTGTAGGAGATGGAACCCCCTTAAATTGCATGTGATTTGATGAAAAATTCATGATTAAACTATATATTAGGGTTAAATTGATACCAAGTTGAATGGTCCTTGTAAATTGAAGTTTAACTACGAATTTATATAGACAATTGTGGAGTAAATCTAAGATAAAAAAGGGTTAATTGGAAATATTATGAACTAGGGTTTATAAATCTGAAATTTGGGGATTTTTGGTTTGTGGATTAATTAATCGTGAATTGATGTGTTTAAGATGTTAAAAATCATTCTTTTATGTGGTAAATTGAGTTGGAATTAAATAGAAGGAGCCTGGGACTGATTTTTAGAGGTTTAGGACTGTTTATAGAGTAGAAATGTAGCAGGTGCAGGTTGGAAACGAAACTGCTCATTCTAATTCAAACGAGATGGAGCCTGATTCGAACGAGAACCCCTGTCGCGTGAGATGTCGTTCTAACGACATGATATCTCATTCAAACGAGATATCTTCTGGTTCGAATGACACGTCTAGTTTCTGGGAAATTTTCTTATGTTTTATATATGGGTAGCAGGTTTCTTTGAAGTGATGATTATCAGTAAAAAATAGGATTCAGGTTTGAACAAAATTATGAGATTATAAGAGGAGTATAATATCGTGTGACAAATCGAGTGATGAGTTATCCCTAAGTTACGAGCGAGAGAGTATTCGTAATCTAGAATGCATAACGCAAGTAGTAATGAGAGATACTACTTATAAATTAATTATTTGGGTTGGGTGTATACCTTTTCTACTTGAGAGGTTGCGTGAATACATACCTACCATACTTGTTATTACGGGAGGTTGGGAAAAGGGGACGGTCCTATCTTGAGGAGCCTTCGCGGGGAGATTTGACTAATACCTCAAGGGCATGAAACCTAGGTACGGGCTATCTGAGAATGAGAGTGTTGATGGGTGCTTAGGTATGTGCGTAGCCCATAGGCTTGGAACCATATTCGCCTCCAATATGTCTGATTTGTAAATCTATGGTTCGTGGAACTTCCTAACCCATTGTCCCTATTCTGTGCGAGATGTATCGGGACTTGATAGCAGAGTATGAAGGAACAATAGTGTAACACCCCGCCTAATAAGATACCGGGCGATCACTCTAATATTAAATTAAAACAGGAGTCTCATATGGATCATTCTTAGCATCACTGACGAAAATCCATTTAATTACTAATATCCTATTAGGTGAGCGTTAAAAACTTTTATCTAACTACTCTTTTTAGCAATCAAATTAAAACATCCACAATTATATGCGTAATTGAACTGAAATGAAAATGAAATAAATTAAAATAACAAAACACTCGGTACAAATTATACAACCATATCGAATAACGTGCGAATAATAAATAAAATCAGTTGGACCATTGGCCCGAATGTTTGTACACTATCTCCTATCTAGAGTGCAAGGAAAGAAGCGTCTACCGATAACCCGCAAGCATCCACAGCTGCTGCAGCAGACGTCTGACTCGAAAGAATTTCCATCCAGGCGTCCCTGTGTCTGGACACCTATATATATATAATATATAGAAAGAAAGGAGAGTAGATATACGGCTCAGAGCCCGAATTTTGAAAATATTTTGCAAGTGCATAAATGCTTTATTTTTAGAAAAATAGTTTTATCTCATATTTATATTGGTATCGCACTCCCATGAGATACCCCTCACCTCTCCTCTAGTAGTGCACACCTAGCACACCCTAACACATACCCTAGTCAAGCTATCCCTGCCTAACTAGTCTAATTTACCCATCTACTATCTACCCTAGATAGTCCAAGTAATGTACTAAGGGCTAAACTTCACCCCAGTCTCAACGCTATGCCATGTTCGTGCGTGGGGTGTCTCGCAAAGCGAAATCCAAACAAGGAACCCCCCCGATACACTACTATGCGGCACGGTCGATCGTCGAGATCCGCCAGTCCCTTAGTACAGAAAGATATATACAAATATATACACTATAAGAATTTATAATATAAGAGCACTAAGGATTAAACTTCTCCCTAGTCTCAACACACTGCCATATTCGTGCGTGGGGTGTCTCGCAAAGAGAAATCCAAACAAGGAACCCCCCCGATACACTACTATGCGGCAAGGTCGATCGTCGGGATCCATTAGACCCTTGGTACTCGATTCATTCATATATACATATTCATATTTTTACCATAACCATCCGGATCTATCTTCCGGACTGAGGATTCATATACAAAGTATTTATCAATACTTATCATTTTTATCTCAAAACCTTCCATTTCCCTTCTCATATCCAGGAAATGTATTTAAAAGTCAATTCATTATCATGAATTGCTTTAACAAATCATATACCTTTTTAAAAGCCAATTTTATTATCATAAAAATGCTTTTCCATTTTCAAAATATCCCATTTCCCTTTTTATACTCAGAAAATGTAATTAAAAGCCATTGTTATTATCATAAAAATGCTTTTATCATATCATATGCTGCCACATCCCTTCTTCCATCCGGGAAGTGTTACCGAAGCCAATTTATATAACCCATTTCCCTTCCTATATCCAGGGAATGTAATTAAAGCCAATCCATTATCATGAATTGCTTTAATATAACGCGTTCTAAGACCGCCCGTCCGGATTTCTCCACTGTGCGCGCCCCTAAATGGCTATCATCTTCCAGGGCCTATCATAAGACAACCTGGGATCCTACATCGCAAGACGTCGGGAAGCGGCCATCTGCCTGCGGGATAGTCAAGACCACACCCGGAATCTCCTAACCAGCGCAGAAAAATATATATCAACAAACACTCAGATGGTCTATAGGACTATATCCACCCTGCATTCATTAGCCAGAGGGCTTCACCATACGTACGCAAACTTCCCTTATGATAGCGATTTAGAGAGGTGTGTATCCTCAATTTTATCAATTATGAAAATCATTTATTTACCGTTTTGAAAATATTCATTTTCATATTTTCAAAAATCATTTCCATCATAACATATATATATACCTAAATCACACAGTATATACATATCCTATATATTCTTCCTAGAATATATATATAAACGGCCATAGTGGCCTATAGCATCTAGCGATGACCATAATCCCAAAGATTCCCTCCAGGAATCATAATCATGCATTCATATTAGCATGATTCTAAATCCAAAGTATTTCATACTTTAATTATCACTATATCTCTCAATCCTATCTAAGGATTTATTGGATATCTCCAATGATACCCTTCACTCTAAGTGAAATCGACAAATACCTATATTCCCAAATTATCCTAATTATCTCCTAGGATGTACTTAACGATAATCGATATAATTATGCTTTCTATAAGCATAATTATACAGGCCCATATGCCTACTAGAAATATTCTCGGGATGTATCTCACCCGATCAACCTTAAATTCATTGGGTTGAGGATTTCATTTCCTTGAACCCCAAGACTATTCCTAGTCCAATTTATCATTTAGAAGTCCCCAATATAATTTAGGAACCCTAATCCATCAATTTCTACAACTATTCTATTTTCCTCGAAAATATAGATTAAGGGCTATATACTTAAAACCCTTACTGTACCCTCCTAATTTGCCTTAATTTATGGACCATAAAGTCCAAAAAGGTCCCCTAGGTTATCACCTAATTAACCTCAAAGCAAGATGAAATGGAATCTATCCCATCCAAATCATCCTAGAAAAATTTTCAACTTTCAGCAGAGGTCGATCGATCGACCCCTTGTCGTTGATCGATCGAAGGCTTCGATCGATCGATCCCCCAGGCTCGATCGATCGATCAAGTCGGGTAGCTTCTTCTCCGAGAAGCTGTTTCGGCCATGGAAGCTTCCTCCAAGCTTCCATCTCCACACCTAATGGCCTACAACTTCTACCAACAACAAATACACCTATAATACGGGTCCTAAACATCCTAGAACCCGGAATCACCCAATATTTTTGGTTAATTTCTAAAAATCTCCAATTTACCAATTTTAGGGGTTTATTCGTTTTATCTCCCGAAAACCCGTTTTATCCACGAATACCCAACCCAAAATCATTAGGGTTTGTTATACCAACAGTGATATGAGATATTTATGCTCAAAAATAAATAAAGCAAGTAAACACTTGCCTCGTGGATAAAATCTGACGTCCTCGAGCCGAATCCCGCGGAGGCCGGCCGGAATCTCCTCCTTTTTCTTCTTTTCTTCCCTCTCTCTCTCTTCCCTCTCTTCTTTCTTCTTCCTCTTCTTTCTTCTCCCCCTCTCCCTCCTTTTATAAGGAGAAAAGGGTTAAACCCCCTTCAAACCAAAAACGACTCGTTTACCCAATTACGAGCCTATTTAACTCCAAAATTACCCGGAACTTAATTTCGACAATCGGACACTCTTTTCCGACTATCTCGGACATTCCGAGACTCATGGTGCAGTCGAAATTTCCATCCGAGGTACTTGACCGCAAATTACTATTCTAACCCAAAATAATTAAATGCGGTTTTCTACTCAAAATCTTACCTCTTTTGTCGCTATACTCCACGACGACATATAAATAAAATATTTTGACCTATATAGTCCCAAAATAATTTATAACCCCCTTAAAAATCATTAAATCCTCGAAAATCCCAAAAGTTACTATTTCGAGAAATTCTCCAAATTCCAAATTATACTAAATTATGGAATTTAATCATCTCCAAAAGGGCGGGTTATTACAAATAGCTGAGTCTACAGGTGCCTTTAAATATATATATATATATATATATATATATATATATATATATATATATATATATATATATATATATATATATATATATATAGTGATACTTGTAGTGTGAAAGTAGGTGGATAAGACATATAATGTTGATAATCTCACAATAACTTAAGTAAGCGAACACTTAACGTGATTTATAAATGCTTCCCAAATTGAGATAACATTCGTGAAGCCATTTAAGATAGTGTTGTATGGAAAATGCGGGTTGGTATTGCGGGTATTGATTAGAATGATTTTTTTTATATTCTAGCTAGATGATAGAATAATTAATGGGTTTAGAGGTGCGTTAGACGTGCACACTATTTGAGAGGTGAGAATCTCAAGTGAGTGTTCGAAAAGCTAATATACGCATACTATTTGTTTTACAGCAAAATTTAAATACTTGCTAAAAAATTTAAATGTTTTACACTCGGGCTCTGACCCATCTCTTGCAAATCTTTTCTCTTTTTGTCAAATCATTTTAGGTGCCCATCCACAGGGACACCAAGCATAGGAGTTACATTCATTTGACGTGTTGTAGTTGCTGTGGAAGTTACAGGACCTCGGTAGTAGACGCCTCCATATTTATCACTTCTTCATTTCGAGCTAATTACTCCTTTTAGGGCATGTTACCCCTTCCTATTAGAAATTTAGAGATTTATGGATTTATTTGTTTATTCAGTTTATTTGTTAGATTATTTCGATTGGATTATTATACTTGATGCTTAGACTGGATATGTTTGCTCCAGTTGCATTTATTATTTCAGTCATTTCCTTTCATATCAGTTTGGTTTGGATGGTGATTTTAATTATTCGATAACCTGGTTTTACATTAATTAAAAGATAAAATTTTGACATCAACCTTTTTAAAATATTAAGTGGTTGGTATTTTAATAAAAGTTTTTCGACAGTGATGCATGTTTTTAACCAACTGGATATTCTGATTTAATTTAATAAATGACTGATCACCCGGTATTTAATTAGGCGAGGTGTCACAGACCTCTTAATTAAATATCGGGTGGGCGTTCCTTTATCCAATTAATTTGAGTTATTCAGTTGGCTCATTCTTAGCATCACTGTCGAAAAATAATGTTTTCTTTCTTTATTAACCACCTAGTAATCAATTAAGCTAGTGTTAAATTTTCCAATTTTAGTAAAATTCCTTTTTAATAATACCAACAAGTAATAATATAACCCGTCTCACAACAATGAATAATGAATAAATATCATCACAAATTAATTAATGTAACTAGAATAAAATTCCCAGTTTCAAACATTTCAATGCAATAAACTAATTAAAGGCAAATGTATCCAATACCGACACAAATAAAACCACTGACTGAGATAGAATGGAAATGACACGAATCCTTTGTCAACATGCCATAATAGAAATGACTACAGAGTACGGGAATCAATAAAACGAAGCATTTAATGCATAGTCCACCTTCCAAAGCATCCATAGCGAATAAATATGCAATCCTCTAAGTTAGGTGTCCCTGTGGCTAGACACATAATATAATATATATACAAGAGAGAAGAGAATATGCAAGAGAAAACAGGTCAGAGCCCAATTCTAAAAGATTTTAAAAACAACAAGTGAATAAATGGTACAATTAGCAATTATTATATACATGTTAGATCCTCGGACTCTCACTTGAGATTCTCATCTCTCAACTAGTGTGCATGCCTAATGTATACCCAAATTATTCTACTTACTATTCTCACTTTCACTAGATTATCTCATTATTTCAACTAACCATAGACCTTATCTTTCCCCACGTATTTACTTCACAATACATATAATAAATAAATATATTAATTCAAATCTCAATATAATTAAGCGTTCTCATACTTATTTGATTTCAGATTTCTTTATCTTTCACGTCTACATAAATCACACAGTAGATAATATCACATGTATATATATGTGTTCACTGTATAATATATATACATTACTACACTCGAGACACAGTTGCGGTGCACGCACTACTCTGCTATCTAGTCCCGGTACATCTCGTCACTATATAAAGGACTATTGGTTCAGTATCTCACTCAAACCATCATCACAAATCACACATATTGGAGGCGAATATAGTTCCAAGCCTATGGGCTATGCACATACCTACGTACCCATATGACTGTCATCACTATCATTATCACAAATAGCTTGTACCTAGGTTCTATCTTGTGAGGCACAAGTCAAAAATCCCCCCCAACGACTCATCAGGATATGAGTGTCCTGAACGTGCAAACCTCTCGTTGATAGCAAGTAGTCTAGGTATGTCATACACACAAATCATCGTATAGGTATACACTAAACCTATTTATATATATATATATATATATCAACAATAGGGCATAAGAACATCCCATATCACAAGTCTCATATGTAGTATACTTATATCTCGAATATCCTACGTATCATGGTATTTTAAACCTTAATTATATTATAGGTATTCGCTCCACCTATGTATATATATTAACAAATGGGTATACTCTCATCTCATATACAAATCCCACACGTAGTATATTTCAAGTTTATCTCATAACTAATAATTTACATTTTATTTACATTTCCCATTACTCCTAACATCTCTTATTAACCGAAAGGTTTTAATTAATTATTCTAGTAGATACCTTCAATTCATAGTTATTGGTCCAAAGCCTAGACTCATTATAACAAGCCCGGATTATATTTTAATTCCCCAAAATCCTTTTTTTTTACAAAGTTATAATTTACCCAGAAATAAAAATTATAATTTTGAGGCTTTTCTGTTCTGATTTTGAAAAAACTTAAAACTACAAAGTTGTGCAGAACATGATTTTATAAAAAAAAAATCGAGCGTACTACTAAATTTCGCTTAAAATAGTCCTAAAATTATCATACAATGTTCGTCATTTGCTACATATTTCTACCTATGGGTTGTAACATAATTCATCCTCAAAACCTCCACTAAATGATCCCACACTTCTTATAATTCATCCCAAATGATATAACCAAGTATGTACATAATTTATAACATCAAATCATATAAAAAATCTTCATGGAATTTTGATGAATCATATTAATCTTATTTTAAATTCAAGAAAAACTACATGATAGAATTCTTTCTCAAGAACACATATAAACCCCAAATTCCCTAATTAATTAAACCCAAAATTTCATGATGTTAATTCTAATTTCATTAAAGGAATAATCCTAAATAATTTTTATTTCAAGAATTACATCAAAATCATCAAATTTTCATCTTTGATTTATAGTTTTCATGGATGTTTATCCCTTCAAATTTAACATGGTTATTACACTCACTAATTGGAATAAGAATTACACTTGCTTTAAGGTGTAGGTATGATCCTTTGGTGAATATGTATGTAGGAAGCTTCCTCCTCCTTTCCAATCACTTTTCCGGTGGTGGTGCAAGGTGGTGCAACCCTTAGTTTGCTCTCAAAACCCCTCCTCTTCCTAGAGTTCTCTCCCTTCCTCTCCTTAGTCTTTTGGTAAATAATCTCTTGGTTTAACTCACTCTAATCTTAAATAATAAAACTCCAATCCCGTAGGTACTATTCACCTCCCCTAGAAAATGATCAAAATACCCCTTCGGGGTGTCCTTTTGGTTACCAATTGACCCTAGACCCAAATCAAACCCCCGGGTAGAAATTTCTGCCTATTTTGCCCCTTATGGACTCATTGGTGCAGTCGAAATGACCATATGGATGACTAAAAAATAATTTCCCTTTTTGACCTTTTAATTTAGTCCCGGCACGACTCACACGCGCATCCCGACTTAATTTCAACAATTCGCGTGTTATTCACTCGTGACCATATAATCATATATTACTTTTAATCACTAAATAATATTTAATATCAATCACATATCACTTTATTCTCTAGTAATATTTAATCTGGATTGATTCCAATTATTATTCATAATTAATTTCAATTAATCCCCATTTTACTTTTAATTAATCCTATTTTAAAAGTCATTAAAATTACGGGGTATTACATACTTCCCCCTTATAACAGAATTTTATCCCGAAATTCGAAAACATTATACCAGATAAGAACAACTCTCGCTATATGTTGTGCACCGCATCCTCGCGCTTACAAGTAAACTACTCCGTACCGCCCATACAGTATGCTATCAAATACCCTTAATAATGAATACCTTACGTATGTTCATTTTAAACTCCAGGTTACCCTGTCACGTAGGTTCTTGCCCAAGATGTATCGTTTAAGTTTCATTACTTAAACTTTATTTTAGATATTCTCTATATAGCCTTCTACTATTTGCACCTTATTAGATTAATCATTTTTAAGATACATACGATCTCGTCTCGCGACGATCGCACCCAAGTAGGTTATTTGTGCAGTATATGTTTTACCTGCATTATGTACTAAGTACCCACTCATCTCTAATCTTCGTAATAATACTTGGTTCCCTATCTTTAACTAACAAGAAGTAGGACAATAAGGCTTACCGTGCCATACCTCAACTGGCAACATGCCTGAAAGTTAATTTATATGAGCTTATTGTACACAAACTCCACGAATGGAAGGGACTACGCTCATCCACCCCTAAGATTCAAAGGCACGCATAATTTATTTCCCAATATCTGATTAGTTCGCTTATTCTGCCCATTCATCGACGGATGATAGGCCGTACTCAATCACAATTTAGTACCTATGGCCTCGTGAACACTCTCCTAAAATCGAATGACAAAGATCTTGTCCCAATTGGACACGAGATCAAGCGATACCCCCTGTAACCTCACTATCTCGGTTATAAAGATCGGCGCATACTGTCCCATAGTATGATCAGTCCTAGCTGCCATAACGTGAGCTACTTCGATCAACCGATCCATTATCACCCATACAGAATCGTAACCCCTCTAGGAAGTAGTTACCTTCGTGATAAAAATCTTGGAATGCTTTCCCCTTCTACCGGTTGAGAAATCCCTACTAGTTTCAGATGGTCCACTCTTTACCAACAGATACGTGACTCATTGAAAATGAATTGAGCAATATTTCTCTTCATTGTAGCCCATCACCATTTTCATTTATAACTTAATGCATCTTATATTCTCTCAAATGTACCTCCAATCGTGATCCATGTGACTTTGCCTCACTGCGTGGTAGAAGTCCTTTTCCTGCTCTAAAAATTAGTTTCTTGTGAAACATAAGCTTCTGACAAATCTTACGGAATAAGCTTCGACTTCCCTGGCTAAATGTTGTCGAATTCACACGATAATCATATTCCACTTCCTGATTCAATCACCTAGGGTGCCCATAAACCCTATGTCTCGTGCATTATTGCCCCAATAATATGTACCACTCGTAAATTGATTCTCGTGCACTTGGCATGCTGATAGGATAGGAGGACACTCAACCACCCCACTAGTCATAACTTAATCACTCTTTTAGTGGCATCATTATTATATTCATAATGATACAGGCGTATCTACTGCCCTTAAGTCGTAATAAAATTATCAGCTCTCAGTTATATTCTTGTATATGTATAATGACCAAAGTACGAAACTCATGTACTATTGACCAAAATTCTCTCCAACTTCAGACATTCACTAGTTTCATGCGTGGGATGTCTCGCAAAGTGAAATCCAAATAAGGAACCCTCCAAATACACTACTACCTAACATATTCGATCGTCGAGATTTGTAAGGCCCTCAGTTCATAATATGTACCTTCCCATAATATCCGTATGTAAAAAAAATATACTTACGCCCCTTAGAAATAACATGATACATGGCACTCTCACGAGCTATATTTTGCTTCTCGATAAAGATCACAATGTATCCTAAGTCACATCGGAAAATAAATTCCTATACACCGGGTTTACATATAACTAGACAACATACTCACTGAAGTCCGCGATACCATGAAATTTTCATATATATATATATATATATATATATATATATATAGGCTCAACCCTATTTCAGGTGGTGCCTCACCACAATAATATTACTCATTCAGAATATCCAGCATGATAGTCTTATCATTCAATCTACTATTGTTTAAACATTTGTAATTAATCCCTACACATTACCATAATAAGATATACTTTGCTAACTCAAAGTAGTAGTAAATTATAACGATAAAATATGTTCTTAGTGCCCATCCGGCTCACTCACGGACGATATCAAAAATTCCCATTATCAACTATAAATACGTTTTCAACCCAACTTTTAAAACCATCATGCCCACTAAAATCCACTCGCATGCGAATTTTTAGTGTTAATAATTCAAATATATTGTGAGACACTCGTGCCACTTGAATTAATCCTTTAATCACAAAGATGAAACAAAACTTCACCAGTCTCGCCCAATCGTAGGGTCCCAGCACTTAGCTGCCAACACGACCCATGAGTATCTGCAATCGTTATATATATAGGATTTCATCCAATAGCTTCCCCCTCCTCGTAGTGGGAAAATTATTATGTTATACGGATACACGCCCATCATTGAAACGTTGGTCCCAAATCTCTAGGCCTCAATTATGGCCTTATTGTCCTCCCTTTTACTTCCTAGGTCCCATCGACCCTGAAATACGGTATGCTACAGTTATTGAAGACTCCATGGGTACTACTTAATCCCACTACTCTCAGGTTGTAAATTTCCTAGGCCCAATTCTCATGACCCAATTCCTCCACTGGAAATTTCACTCCTCCAGTTATTAAGCCTAACTAACATGGTTTACCATTCCTAAACTTATCGGCCTCACTTCTCAACGTGGACACATTCAACACTAGTAGTCTCTCTTTCTACACATAGGGAAATTTCCTTTGTCATTCCCCCATCACTGGTCCTTATGACTATTTTGGAATGTCCTTATCTTGGACCGGGCAGTCTTACCTCCCAATTTCTATTTCCACTGTTCCTTTGGCTTTACTAGTCCCATGAAACACATGGTCGACCTCGCTGGTCTTGTCTAAGTTCATCGCCATTTAGTAAGAATTTAAATAGATTCCCTATTAGGTATACCTTTCGATAATGTTTCACTATCACCATTGGATTCAATCTTTACCTTGCGGCTAGGTTTTCCCCAACCCTCCTAGCTCCCTTTCTCCTTGGGGAGTTAACAAATTTCTTGGCGAGCACATATTGGAGGCGAACATGGTTCCAAGCCTATGGGCTACACACATACCTACGCACCCATATAATCATCAACACTATCATTCTCAGATATCCCATACCTAGGTTCCATGCCCTTGAGGTATTAGTCAAATATCCCCCCGAAGGCTCCTCAAGATAGTACTATCTCCTTTCCCAACCTCCCGTGATAGAAAGTATGGTAGGTACACAGAAAACATATCATTATAGGCATTCACACAACCTATCAAGTCCATTAGGTATACACCCAACCCAAATAATTAATTTATACGTAGTATCTCTCATTACTACTTGCGTTACACATACAAGATTACGAATACTCTCTCGCTCGTAACTTAGGGATAACTCGTCGCTCCAATTGTCACACAATATCATACTCCTCTTATTACCTCATAATTCTTTTCTAACTCGAATCCCAATTTTTATTGATAATCATCACTTCAAATAAACATGCTACCAAGATTTGAAACACAAGAAAATTTCCCACAAACTGGACCTATCATTCGAACCAGAAGATATCTCGTTTGAACGAGATAACATATCGTTAGAACGACATATCGGGCAAAAGGAGTTCTCGTTCGAACTAGGCTCCATCTCGTTTGAATGACATTGAGCAGTTTCATTTTCAACCTGCACCTGCTACGTTTTTCCTCCATAAACAGTCATAAAACCTCTAAAAATCAGTCCCAAACTCCTTCCATTCAATTCCAACTCAATTTCCCACATAAAATAATTATTTTTAACATCTTAAACACTTTCATTCATGATTAATTAATCCACAAACCAAATCTCCCCAAACTTCAGATTTATAAACCCTATTTCATAATATTTCCAATTAACCAATTTTAATATCAGATTTACTCCAAAATTGTCAACATAAATTCGTAGTTAAGCTTCAATTTACAAGGACCATTCAACTTGGTATCAATTTAACCCTAATTTATCATTTAATCATGAATTTTTCATCAAATCACAAGCAATTTAAGGGGGTTTCATCTCCTAAACTAGCATGAACACATTTAATGCTAAAAGAGCAAGATTTAAACACTTGCCTTATGAAAGATGGTCTGATCCTTTGATTTTATTGGTATAGTTATGACCCTCATTCTCCGATCTACGCGATGGTGGTCACAGTGGTGGGAAAAGTGCACTTATGGTGGCTCTTCCTTGGAATTGTTTTCCTCTTTATCTATTTTTGGTCTCTCTCCATGTCTAACTTTTCTCTCACGACCGATAACCAAATCCAACCCACAAAGGAGATATTTTTTTCATTAATTTTCTTCCTTTAATTTAACCCAAAGATACAATTTACCAAAATACCCTTCTAGGGTGTGGGTTCGGCCTAAAACTACCCCGGAACCCAAACTAAGTCCCCGAGTAGACTTTTCTAACTATCTCGACCCTTTCGGACTCAACGGCGCACTCGAAATGACCATATGAGTGACTTATAACTATATTACTTTTTATTCTATTAATTTAGTCCTGACACGACTAACACACGCATCCCGAATTAATTTCTATAACTGTCATATTTTACACTCACAACTACTTTAATATATTTCCGCAATTATAAATTATTTTACTTGCTAAGTAATATTCAACATAATTATCACCAATAAATACTAAATCTTATCACACTAGTAATTATTTAATTTAAATTCGGATTAATTGCAAATAAATTTTCTCTCTATTTAAATTAATTAATCCTAGTCCCACTATTAAAATAAAATATTTTAAAAATACGGGGTATTACATACTTCCCCATAACAACGGAATTTCGTCCCGAAAATCGAAAAAGAATAAAAACAAAGGTTTACCTGATAGGAATAACTCTGGGTATTTTTCCCGCATGGCTTCCTCATGCTCCCAGGTAGACTCCTCGACATTATGATGCTGCCATTGCACGTGTACTAATGACACTATCTTTTACCTCAGTTTCCTCTCGCTACGGTCAAGGATAGCAACTGGCCCCTCCTCGTAGGAACTATCAGGCTGTAGATCAATCTCCTCTAAGGCAATATTAGTGTGGGCCAAGTAATCCCAAAGATATATCCTCAATGATGAAATATGGAACACATCATGAATCCTATGCAAGTGCTCTGGTAACCCAAGTCTGTAAGCTATTGGCCCAATCCTCTCAACAATAGGGAATGGCCCTACATACCTCTACACCAAGTTCCCTTTCTTTCCAAACCACATTATCCCCTTCATAAGAGATACTCATAGAAACACCTGATCCCCCATACTGAACTCCTTAAAGAATCCCTTGGCATCGGCGTAGCTCTTCTGTCTATCCTGAGTAACCCGAATATGGATCCGAATCAACTAAACCTTAGGCAAGGTGTACTGGATCACCTCCGAGCCAAGAAACTTGTTGTCCTCCACCTCGAGCCAACATGCTGGAGAATGAGAAGCTCTACCATATAACGCCTCAAATGGAGCCATGGAAATAGTGAACTAGTAGGAGTTATTACAAGAAAACTCCACCAGTGGAAGGTAGTGCTCCTAACCCCCGCCAAAATCAAGGATACACATATGTAACGTGTCCTCTAACATCTTATTCATCCTCTCTGTCTAGGGCTGTCAATGGATCGGGTCTGGACCAGGACCCGACCTGAATTAACGGATCTGAGCAAATTTTATAGACCCGATTATCCGATTACCCGATTACCCGATTAGTTAATGGACCGGATCTGGATATACATGACTCCGATCCGGTAAGGACCCGACCCGAATGTATATATATATAATATAATAAATATATATTTATATATAATATTATATATACATACATATATATATATATATAAATAGTTTTATATAAAAACAGTTTTACATACATATATATATATATAAGTTATATATATGTATGTATAAAAACAATTTTACTATATATATATATATATATATATATATATATATATATATATATAAACAGTTATACAGTTTTATATATAATCGAGTCGGGTATTCGGGTCGGGTCTCCGGGTCCTTAGCGGATCCGGGTCTGGATCCATTTTCTGAGACCCGTCGGGTAATCGGGTAAGACCCGATCCGTTAAAAATATACCCGAATCGGATCTGGATATACCCAGACCCGATCCGTTTACACCCCTATCTCTGTCTGCCCGGCCATCTGCGGGTGATAGGCTGAACTCGTTCGTAACTCCGTACCCATGACCTCTTGGAAGCTCTCCTAAAATTTTAAAAAAATCCTATCCTGGTCAGACACAAAATCAAGGGGCACCCCATAGAGTCTCACTATCTTGGCAATGAAGATCTGAGCATACTATCCCATAGTATAATCGATCACGACTGGAAAAAAATGATCTACCTTGGTAAACCAATCCACAATCACCCATATGGAATCGTGACCCCTCTAGGATGTAGCCAACCCTATGATGAATTCCATGGAAATGCTCTTCGATTTTCACATAGGGATATCTAACGGCTGTAGGATCCCTGGAGATCTCTATAGTTTCACTTTCACCAGCTGACAAGTGGCACATGTCGAAATAAATTTGTCGATGTCCTTCTTCATTCCACTCCACCAGTACTGTCACCTCATATCCTGGTACATCTTATCCCCTCAAGGATGTACTGCAAATCATGAATCGTGTGAATCTTCCATCATTGCATGTCGTAAATCCTCCCCCTCTTGAACAACTAATCTTCCATTGAAGTGTAAGCCCCCATCTGAGCTCATGAAATATGACTCTGCCCCCTCGGCTAGAAGTTGTATAATTAAATCCTGACAGAACGAATCTACTACCTGAGCCTGTATCACCCTAGTAACGATCTCGGGTGTAACCGTCATCACTGACATGAATGAGCAGGCAACTACATCCTGATGTCCTAGTTCCTTCCATTTTGCCTTCCACACCTCAGCCACCTTACCTACTAGCCTACGTCTCAATGCATCAGCTACCACGTTAGCCTTCCCCAGGTGGTAATGGATGTTGAACAGATAATCCTTTACAAATTCAAGCCACCTATGTTGACGCATATTCAACTCCCATTGCGTGAACATTTACTGCAGTGACTTGTGATCTGTGAACAAGCAAATCTCTCCCCCAAGAGATAAATTCTCCATATTCATAATGCAAACACGACTGTCGCTAACTCCAAGTCGTGGGTAGGGTAACTCCTCTAGTGAGGCTTAAATTTACGGGAGGCATAAGCTATAGCCTTATCCTCCTACTGAAGAACACCCCGAAGTCCTAGTAAGTACGCATCAGTATAAACCAAGTATTCCACTCCCGTCCTGGGTAGTGCTAGAACTGGTGCTGAAGTTAATTTTTCCTTCAGCTCATCAAAAGCCAACTGGCAGGCATCATCCCATATAAATGGCACTCCTCTGCAATTCAAGTTTATCAACGAACCCGCTATCTTAGAGAATCCCCGAATAAATCACCTATATTATCCTACTAGCCCCAAGAAACTACGTATCTCTGTCGGTGTCATGGGTTGTCCCCACTCCCTCACCGTTGACACCTTCCCCGAATCTACAAATATCCCTCCTTCAGAAATAATGTTCCCCAAAAACTGAACTTCCCTCAGCCAGAACCCACACTTCTCATATTTTGCATATAACTCGTGCTCACGTAGTGTTTAGAAAACTAGTAACAAATGCTCGGCATGCTTCTCCTCAGTCCTAAAATAAATCAGAATGTCATCAATGAAGACAATGGCACTATTTATTTATTACATGTATTGTGAAGGAAATACATGGGGAAAGATAAGGGCTATGGTTAGTTGATACAATGAGATAATCTAGTGAAAGTGGGAATAGTAACTAGAATAAATTAAGAATACGTTAGGCGTGCACAATAGTTGAGAGGTTAGAATCTCAAATGAGAGTCCGAGGATCTAACATGTATATAATAATTATTAATTGTAGCATTTATTCACTTGCTGTTTTTAAAATATTTTACAATCGAGCTTTGACCCATTTTCTCTTGCATATTCTCTTCTCTCTTATATATATATTATATCAGGTGTCAAGCCACAGGGATGACCAACTTAGAGGATCGTATATTTATTCGATATTGATGCTTTGGAGGGTAGACGTTGCATTAGACGCATCATTTTATTGATTCCTGTACTCTGTAGTCATTTTCTTCTATGGAATGTTACCAATGGATCCTTGTCATTTTCATTCTATCTCAGTCATTAGTTTTACTTATGTTGGTTTTGGATACATTTTGTTTGACTTGGTTTATTGTATTGAGATGTTTTAAACTGGGAAGTTTATTCAAGTTATATTAAATAAGTTATGATGGGTATTATTTAGTATTTATTGTTGTGGATTGGGTTATATGATAAATGATTGCTATTATTAAAAATGGATTTTATTTAAAATTAAAAGTTTTAACTCTAGCTTAATTGATTACTAGGTGGTTAATAATGAAAGAAAAAAATTATTTTACGATAGTGATGCTAAGAATGAGCCAACTGAATAATTTGAATTAATTCGATAAAGGATTAGCCACACTCTATTTATTTAAGCGGGTTACAACAAGTTCCTTGGGCCAGAGGTGATCCAGGACACCACGGCTAAGGTTGAGTTGATTTAGAGCGGTATTCAGGTTGCTCAGGATAGACAGAAGAGCTACACCGATGCTAAGAGATTCTTTAGGGAGTTTAGTGTGGGGGATCAGGTGTTGCTATGAGTATGTCCTATGAAGGGGATAATGTGGTTTGGAAAGAAAGGGAAGTTGGCACCGAGGTATGTAGGGTCATTCCCTATTATTGAGAGGATTGGGCCAATAGCTTACAGACTTGGGTTATCGGAGCACTTGTATAGGATTCATGATGTGTTCCATATTTCATCGCTGAGGAGATATCTTTGGGGTGACTTGGACAACACTCATATTGACTTAGAGGAGATTGATCTACAGCCCAATAGTTCCTACGAGGAGGGGCCAGTTGCTATCCTATACCGTAGCGAGAGGAAACTGAGGTCAAAGATAGTGCCGTTAGTACCCGTGCAGTGGCGGCATCATAATGTCAAGGAGTCTACGCGGGAGTTTGAGGAAGACAGGCGAGACAAATAACCAGAGTTATTCCTACTAGGTAAACCTTTATTTTTATTGTTTTTCGAATTTTGGGATGAAATTCCATTGTTAGGATGAAGTATGTAATACCCCGTATTTTTAAAAGATTTTATTTTAATAATGGGACTGCGAGAAAATTTATTTATAATTAATCTGGATTTAAATTAAATAATTACTAGTGTGACAAGAGTTAATATTTACCGGTGATAATTATGTTGAATATTACTCAGCAGGTAAAGTAATATATAATTGTGAAAATATATTAAAGTACTCGTGAGTGAAAAATACGATAGTTATAGAAATTAAGTCGGGACGCGCATGTCATTCATGTCGGGACAAAATTAATGGAATAAAAAGTAAAATATTTATAAGCTCGTATGGTCGTTTTGAGTGCGCCATTGAGTCCAGAAGGGTCAAAATAGTCAAAAACGTCTACCCGGGGACATATATTGGGTTTCGGGGTAGTTTTAGGCCGAACCGGCACCCCAGATGGGTATTTGGGTAAATTGTATTTTTTGGGTAAATTAAAGGACGAAAATTAGTGAAAAAAATATCTCCCATGTGGGTTAGATTAGGTTATCTGCCATGAGAGAAAAGTTAGACATAGAGAGAGACGAAAAATAGATAAAGAGGAAGAAAAATCCAAGGAAGAGCCACCACAAGTGCACTTTTCCCACCACCGTGACCACCATCGCGTAGATCGGAGAACGAGGGACATAACTATACCAACAACATGAAAGGATCAGACCATCTTTCATAAGGCAAGTGTTTAAATCTTGCTCTTTTAGCATTAAATGTGTTCATGTTAGTGTAGGAGATGAAACCCCCTTAAATTGCATGTGATTTGATGAAAAATTCATGATTAAACGATATAGTAGGGTTAAATTGATACCAAGTTGAATGGTCCTTGTAAATTGAAGTTTAACTACAAATTTATTTTTACAATTGTGGAGTAAATCTGAGATTAAAAAGGGATAATTGGAAATCTTATGAACTAGGGTTTATAAATCTAAAATTTGGGGATTTTTTGTTTGTGGATTAATTAATCATGAATTGATGTGTTTAAGATGCTAGAAACCATTATTTTATATGGGAAATTTAGTTAGAATTTAATGGAAGGAGTTTGGGACTGATTTTTAGAGGTTTTAGGGTTGTTTATGGAGGAAAAACGTAGCAGGTGCAGGTTTGAAACAAAACTGCTCAATCTCGTTCAAACGAGATGGAGCCTGGTTAGAATGAGAACCCATGTCGCGCGATATGTCATTATAACGACATGCTAAGTCGTTCAAACAAGATAGCTTCTGGTTCGAACGACAGGTCCAGTTTTTGGGAAATTTTCTTTTGTTTTAAATTTGGGTAGCAGGTTTATTTGAAGTGACGATTATCAATAAAAAATGGGATTCAGGTTAGAACAGAATTATCGGGTAATAAGAGGAGTATGATATTATGTGACAATTGGAGCGACGAGTTATCCTTAAGTTACGAGCGAGAGAGTATTCGTAATTTAGTATGCGTAACGCAAGTACTAATGAGAGATACTATGTATAAATTAATTATTTGGGTTCGGTGTATACCTTATGGACTTGATAGGTTGTGTGAATTCCTATAATGATATGTATTATGTGTATAGCATACTTACCATACTTGTTATCACAGGACGTTGGGAAAAGGGAACAGTACTATCTTGAGGAGTCTTCGTGGGGATATTTGACTGATACCTCAAGGGCATAGAACCTAGGTACGAGCTATCTGAGAATGATAGTGTTGACAGTACTAAGCGTTCATAGGTATGTACGTAGCCCATAGGATTGGAACCATGTTCGCCTCCAATATGTGTGATTTTTAAATCTATGGTTCATGGGAGCTTCCTAACCCATTGCCCCTATTCAGTGCGAGATGTACCGGGACTTGATATCAGAGAATGAGGGCACAGTAGCTGAGTTTAGAGGTGCCTTTATATATATATATATATATATGAAAGTGCCCCAATATGTGTGTGGTTCAAAGCAAACCAATTTTTCACTAAAAATTATCAAACTTTTAATTTGGACCAAACCATGTTGTGAAAAACCCAATTCTTACGTTTAACCAATTTTATCTTGATTAATCCTAAACATGCATCCAGTGATTAAAGCCAGTAAAATAAAGTAAAGAATACCCACAACGCCGGATGTACGAGGAAAAAACCCAAAACGGGAAAACAACCTAGGACGGCCCGAGCCAGACAATCACTATGAATAATGGTTTTACAAAGACAGATTAACCTTACACAATGACTAGATCACCACGGGTCTTGATTCTCCTTCTGATCTTATACCGTTCTTCAATAGTGCCCACACAGAAATTCCGTCTTCCATGATAACTGTCCACAACACTCAACTCCACGAATGTCTTGGTGTCCACCGATTGGATTTGATTCGTCTACGATGTCGAACAAGAAGTCCTTATCTTTTCTTCATAGCAAAACCCTTTGATGTTCAATGATAGAACAAACTTCTTGGTTCCCAACATCAAATGATAACTCGGATCATGCAAACTCCAAGGATGTGTTTAATCTTTTTAAACCTTAGAAAACATGTGCAAACAAGTTTTTGGTTCGTAAACAGTTTTCCAGAATGCACACTTGTGAAACTCTCATAGAAACACGCTTTAAATAATAATTTCGCGCCGCCTTGAAAAACGTGTTGTTCGAACGATAATTCCACATCGTTCGTGCAACATAGGCATCTCGTTTGAACGAGATCCTTATATCGTTTGAGCGAGCTGACGTCAATTTGACTTTCTTTGACTTTTAGTTCAAAACGTCTCTTATAAAAGAGATCCAAATTAGTCAAACTCTATTTCGAGTATATCAAAATAAAACGTAGTGTAAACACTTAAAACACTTTTAAAATATTTTTCTTTATAAAAATACATCCTTATCTTTTATAAAAATAATTCCGAGCACCATTAATTATACGCATACATACCTGAGTGATCTCGGAATGCAATTAACTTTGAAGACGATTAAACTTGCACCAATTAAACTTCGGCATAATTAATTCATTGAAACTTTGCCGGAACGTCTTCAATTTTCTTCAATACGTCATAGACCAAGTGGGATCGTGACAAAATAAAATTCTCCCTATAACCTATTTCAAACACAGTTTTGTTCATGGAATTAAGTCAAAACAATACAGGGACTCAATTGGAAATTTATACCCTTACAAATCTCCCCCTTTGATTATTCGGGGACAAAACTAAACCAGTGAAATGCCTAAGTCGGGCCGTGTTGGAACACGAGGCCCCCAATTTTAAATAAGAATTTCCTTTAAGTGCAAAAGCGAAGATGGTTCAATTAAACAATTACACATTTTAATTTCTTTTACAAATTAAAATTAAACAAAGTTCAAAGTGAAATTAAATTAATTAACAAATGAATTTTTTACTTAAACAAATTTAACCGAACTCAAGTCCTAGAAATTTGCCTAAGTCATATTTTCAATATTCCCAAATTAGGCCAAACCAATTTTATCAAATTAAGTGATGACTTGAATTAAATTAATATCAAATTTACCCAAAATATTAATTAGCACCAAATTAAACAAGAGTAGAGATTTAAACCAATTTTATCTTTTTACCTAAGCATGCGTTCTAGGTGAATTTTGCAAAAGATATAATAAATAATGAATCACTACGCTGCGATGTACGAGGAAAAACCCACAAACGGGGAACAACCTCGGGCGGCCCTAGCCATAAGTCCACTAAGTATGGTATTTTACAAGTACAAGAAAAAATACTTACAACACTCGACTCGACTCCCTTAAAGCCCCAATGCTCCTTCTTGTACCGACCTCCGCTTAGTTGAAAATCCCAGACTACACCGAAACCTTAGAAACCACCAATGAGGATGTAGGAACCATCGTCAACCACACATGGTACCTTTCACCATGTGAGAATGCCGCAGCAAAACCCAAACTTCTTCTTTATGGGATGTAGAAGGAAACCTAAATGAACTCTTCAAACGATAGAGTAAAACACAGTGCCAAACACTCCAAGCAATGATATTGTGGGTACCCAAAATTAGGACCATGGGCCTGGACGAGTAGCCCAGTCCAGGCAGCCCAAAGTCCAGGCCCCTCATCTCTTATTTTGATCCGGTCTCCCCCCACGTTCTCATTAAGGGAAGTTATAGGGGAGATGGAAGAAGTGGGGGAACCCATCACCTCCACTTACCTACATGTACATGTATATATTAAACCCTAGGTCCGGGGCAAAAGGACAGTTTTTATATTCTCTGTAATTACTCTCCGGAGTATATAGAAATAATATCGGCTGCACCACCGTGGACGTAGGCACATATTTGCTGAACCACGTACATCCTTTGTTGTGTGATTGTCATTTTATATTCCTTGTTCTCACTTGGTGAATGCTTTCTTCTTATTTATTTGTGTTTCACAATAATTGTCACCACAATTGGCGTCATCTGTGGGAAACGTTCATCTTTCCCTGAGAAGAGCCCACACCAAGAAAGGAGTTTAAGATGTCTGGTCACAGCAACAATGCCCCTTAGGCAAGAGATATTCAAGAGCCACCTATTCCTGGCAAGATTAGGTCTGAAGTTCAACGTTCAAATCAGAGAGCTCGTCTGGAAAGGCCAGCCTCAGAAGAAAGTCAGGGACCAGCGAGGTCCACACAGATATCCAGATTGATTGATGCGTACGAGGAAAGGCTCCACGAGCAGAGGGAGTCTTCCCGCAGATACGAGGCTGAGAATGCTCGCTTGAGACGAAGACTGGAAAGACTGGAGAGGGAGCTTCGTCCTAATAACATGAGACCTCCATAACGCACTCCTAGCCCTCAAGCAAGAAAGTCTCGCAGCCGAGGAAGGAGCCCTAGGCAAGAATCTCAAAAGATCGAAGGAGGCGAGTCAAACGACGACCTCCGCGAATGGCTGCGAAAAGCTCGCCACTACCAGAGCCCTGCTCGCAGCGATGAAGACATACGAAATCTAGTCCGCATGGAGATGGACCAACATCCTGCTCACCACGAAAAAGATCAACCACATAACTCATAAGGCGAGATCTCAAACCCAGATGAAGTCACCCTTCACGAGGGAAACCGAAGAGGAGGAAGCCCCCAAGAAATTTACCATTCCAAAGTTCAAGATTTATAACGGAAAGACTAATCCCATCGACCACGTCAGGCAATACCGACAGGCCATGACCCTCTAGAATCACCGAGATGCCCTGATGTGCCGCATTTTTCCCTCGAGCCTTCATGATGTAGCGCAGAAGTGGTTCGAAAGGCTCCCCCACCGATCGATCAGGAATTTCAAATCCATAGCCGAACTTTTTACGGCCCGATTCATTACCAGTAGCTCCCATCCCAAAAGGATGGATGCTTTGCTAACAATGAAGAAAACACCTTAAGAGACCCTCCGAGACTATGTGAAGAGGTAATGGGAGTTATTCAATGAGATCGAGGACTGCGCAGAGGAAGTGGCAGTGGCCTCCTTCAAAATTAGGCTCCCTAGTTCTTCCCTCCTATACCAGTCCCTGACGAAGAAGGAAGGTATGACTATTAACGACCTAATGGCCCGAATCGAGAAATACACAAAGGTGGAAGATGTCATCCGCCCTAATACAGAAGAAAACGGTCGAGCTAAGCTCACTACCAATGGAAGTGAGAAAACCGAGAACCAGAAGAAAAGAGGAAAGAACGAAGGCAAAAATGGCTCTAAGAACGGAGGAAACCATGACGCGTCGAAAGTATTCCAGGCGATCAACACTGTCTTCAAAGAACCAATTTACAAAATTCTAGCAAAGATCAAAGATGAGCCATTCATCAAGTGGCCCAGGAAAATGGGAAGAGATCCCACGAAGAGGAACAATATGTTAAGATGCGCTTTTCCCAAAGAGGGAGGACATAAGACCGAGCACTGCAAAGCTCTTAAGTCTCACCTTGAGGAGTTGGCCCAGTCCGGGCATTTGAATGACTTTGTGGAAAAGAGGGCAGAGAAAGTGGATGCCAACAGAGAGGCGAGACCCGACAACGTGCTGGAGGATGATGTTGGACATGAGTTTGTAGTAATCCACGGAGTATCTGACGTCAAGCAGATACAAGGGAACTTAGCTCGAATGGAAATGAAAAAACTTACAACGGTAATGCAGGCTTTTCAAATCGATCCAGCAAAGTCACAGTCAGGAAAGCATCGACGAGTAGAGGACGTCAACTATAACAAGCATATTGTTTTCACGGATGAAGATTTGGTGGGAGTAAGGACCCCACATCATGATGCCCTGGTCATTACACTCAGGATAGCCAACTTTGACATCGACAAGCTACTCGTCGATCAAGGAAGCTCATCCGAAGTAATGTACCTCGACCTATTCAGGAAATTGAAGTTGAGCACCGCCGACCTAAAGGAAGCTACTGTTCCTTTGGTCTGCTTTACTGGAAAAATGACTATGCCCTTGGGCAAGATAGTACTTCCAGTGCATACTGGAAACGTCTCCAAGATGATCGAGTGTTTGGTAGTTGACATCGACTCACCGTACCAGGCCATCCTCGGCAGGGGATGGCTTCATGCGATGAAGGCAGTCTCTTCGACCTACCATTAGAAGCTCAAATATGTAACTGAGCGAGGAGTAATGGAGATCCACGATGACCAAGCAATGGAGAGGAAGTGCTTCATAGCATCCATCCGACCAAAGCCAGAGAAGAAGGCCGGTCAACCCAGCGAGAAAGTTGAAGAAGGTGTGATACCTTCCAAGTAGCAATTAAAGTATGGAAGACCTGGAGTAGAGGAGACCAGGCTCCTCCCCTCCGAGCGTGTCGTCGAGGACCTGGTAGAAGTTATGGATGAAGTTGGTGACAGTAGCAGAGTCTTCTTGATTGGAGCATCTCTCACCGACCAAGAACATAAGGAGTTGACGACCTTGCTGAGACACAACGTAGATGTTTTTGCATGGGAACCATACGAGCTGCTTGGAACCAATCCTAGTATGGTCTGTCATCAGCTTCACGTCGACTCCACATTTAAGCCAATCACGCAGAAGGCACGGAGAACTGCACCCGAGAAGTCTAAAGCGGTCGAAAAGGAAGTCGAAAAACTGTTAGATGCAGGATCCATACGGGAAGTGCAATTCCCCAAGTGGTTGTCCAACCCAGTAGTAGTTCCGAAGAATAATGGGAAGTGGAGAGTTTGCATCGACTTCATTGACCTCAACAAAGCATGCCATAAGGATAGTTTCCCCCTCCCAAAGATAGACCAACTAGTAGACGCCACTACAGCTCACGAGCGAATGAGTTTCCTGGACGCATACTCAGGATATAACCAGATCCCCTTGTATACCCCAGACCAGGACAAAACGGCGTTCATCACGACAGTTGGGTTATATTGCTACAAGGTCATGCTCTTTGGGCTCAAGAATGCAGGGGCTACCTATCAGCGGCTGGTCACTAAAATGTTCAAGGATCAAATGGGAGACACAATGGAGGTCTACATCGATGACATGCTCGTTAAGAGCAAGAAGAAGGAAAATCACCTCTCGAACCTGTCAAAGACCTTCGAAATCCTCAGGAAGTACCGGATGAAACTTAATGCGAGAGAGTGTTCCTTCGGTGTCCAGTCAGGAAAATTTCTTGGGTACTTGGTCAGTAAGAGAGGCATAGAAGCTAATCCAGACTAGATCGATGCAATCAACAGGGTACAACCCCCTCGAACAATCCGGGATGTGCAGAAGCTCACTGGAATGCTCGCCGCCTTAAATCGCTTTATCTCCAAATCCTTCGAGAAGTGCAAGCCTTTTTTCCAGCTTCTAAAGGGGAGTAAACCGATAGAGTGGAGCCCAGACTGCTCGCGAGCTTTGTACGAGCTCAAGTCCTACCTAAGCTCCCCACCGCTGCTTGTCATACCACAACAAATGGATTTTTTGTACATGTACCTCTCCATATCCAATCACACTGTCAGCTCTGCGTTAATATGCGAGGTTGCACGAATCCAACACCCTATTTACTACGCCAATAATACCTTATTAGACGCCGAGCAAAGGTACCTGCTATTGGAGAAGCTCGCCTTTGCACTTGTAATATCCTCGAGGAAGCTGAAGCATTATTTCGAAGCTCATACTATCATCGTCCTTACATCGCATCCCCTTAAGGCGGTCCTAAGGAAAGAGGACTTGTCGGGCAGCCAATTTCAACCAAGGACAGCTATCAAGGGTCAGATCCTTGCTATAGCCAAATTCATGGGCGAAGAACTCTCCGACCAACCTCAACCAAGAAGGCAAGAGAAAAACCAAGCAACAGAGAGAATGTGGAGACTCTTCGTTGATGGAGCCTCCAACTCAAAGGAGGAAGGGGTAGGCATTGTCCTCATCACTCCAGAAAACACAATCCTCGAACAAGGAATCAGGATTGGATTTGCAGCCTCCAACAACAAAGCAGAGTATGAAGCCCTAATAGCCGGTCTCCAAAAGGCACAAACTCTAGGAGCAAAACATTTACAGGTGTTCAACTACTCTCAACTAGTCTCCAATCAGATAAGTGGAGATTACAATGCAAAGGATGAAAGAATGGCAGCCTACCTCGCCTTAGTGAGGGAATTAATGTCAAGCCTTAAAGAGATCAACATCCAGCAGTTTCCTAGGGGGAAAAATAGTCATGCTGATGCCTTAGCAGCCTTGAGTTCGGCAGTTGACTCTGACCTTAAAAGGGTCATCCCCATCAATTTCCTCATTTGTTCGAGCATTAACCACAACAGCAAGTTACCAAACGTGGAACAAATACTCCAGGTGGGATCAGCCCCTAACTGGATAGACCCCTTAAAGGACTATTTAAAGGATGGCACTCTCCCAGATGATAAGAAAACTGCCCACCAAATAAGAGTCAAAGCTGCTCGCTTTCACTTATCCACAGGAGGCGACTTATATAAGAAATCCTTCTCCGGTCCCTACCTTAGATTCGTTCACCCAGGTGATGTCGAGCAAGTGCTACACGAGCTTTATGAAGGAATCTATGGAAGTCATATCGGAGGAAGGTCTCTAGCCTTTCGAGCAATGAAGGAAGGCTATTGGTGGCCATATATGCAAAAGGACTCCGCGGTATATGTCCGCAAATGCCTGAAATGCCAATTCCACCCTCCTATAGCCCACCAACCCACCAGCGACCTGAAGTCCCTGTCTAGCCCATGGCCCTTTGCCCAATGGGGAACGGACATCGTGGGATCGCTGCCTACCGTCGTTGGCAATCGCAAATACCTGTTGGTTGCGACTGACTACTTCACCAAATGGATCGAGGTTGAACCCCTGGTGAACATCCGAGATGCTGATATGATAAGGTTCATATGGAGGAATATAATCACTCGGTTTGGAATCCTCGGAACCATCATCACCGATAATGGAACGCAGTTCGAAAGTGGCCCCTTTCAGAACTTCTGTAATGAACACGGGATCAGACACCACTTTAGTTTGGTGGCCTACCCTCAGAGCAATGGCCAAGCTGAAGCTTCCAATAAAATTGTGATCGATGGATTAAAGACGCGATTAGAGCAAGCCAAAGGCGCATGGGTAACAGAGCTACCCCATGTTCTATGGGCGTACCGAACCACTCCTCAGCGAGCAACAGGAGAAACCCCATTTTCGCTGACATATGGCATGGAAGAAGTCATCCCACTAGAAGCAGGTTTTCCAACAATGAGATCCAACCTTGTCGACCAAGGCCTGAATGATGAAGCATTGCTCGCCGAACTCGACCTAGCCGACGAGCGCAGAGAGCTAGCCCTGGTGAAGCTAGAGAACTATCAGCAACAGCTCGTGAAGCATTACAACAAAAGGTTTAGCCCGAGAACGTTCCAAGTTGGGGACTATGTTCTAAGGAAAGTCATGGGCAGCACAGTGAAGTCGTCAGACGGTAAGCTAGGCCCAAACTGGGAAGGACCCTTTAAAGTAACTAAAGACGATCTGCAAGGTGCCTATCACTTGGAAACGATGGAGGGCAGAGAAATACCACGAGCATGGAACGCAGCTAATCTCAAGAAATTCTATTTTTAGATCTTTTTCTTGTATTCTTTTGTTATGAAAATAGAAGTTTATTTTCCTTATTACTAATGAAAGTTACTTAATTGGTTACACTCTGATTGGTGACAGCTGCATTCATCGCACATCTTTCCCAAATAACAAGCACATTGATCACTATAGCAGGGGAATACCCCTCCTCGGGTCATCGTCATAAAACACGAGAGACCTCTTAGCATTTCCCCTGGCAATATATGAAGCCCTACAGGGGATCCTTAGGCAATACGACCAAATTTTATACTGGTCATCAAACCTACTTCGGTTGAGTAAAATCCTGATCGGATGAAGACATCCAACACCAGGTGTGTCCTCGCCAATTGCCCCACTTAGGCCTAAGGGAGTGTGACGACACAACCTAAAAGGTAAAGTGGAGCATAATGGTATCTTGGTATTATACTGGACTGGGGAGGACACTTGCATGACAAAATAAAAAACATTATAGAGCAGCAAGAGTATGAAAAGTAGGATGCACACGTTTAGTCAGCAAAATTGCCCAAAACACAAACTTTTCATTAATCCATCATACTTACAACAATGGAAATACATGTTTAGTAGGCGAGCTCTCCCAAAGCATTTACATTATCAAAAATACAAAAAAAAATAACTAGCAACATCTCAATGGGGTGGAAGCCTCCGAGCAAGATAATCAGCCACTCGAGCTCTTCGTCCGTCATCAGGAGCAGGAGCTAACTCTTCCACCACCTCATTCGCATCCGACTCCAATAATTGCCGAGGAATAGCATCGATGGGGATCCATCGATCATCCCTCCGGAATGGGTTAGGCATCAGCGTGGAGGAAGACATCTCATGACGATACCATAGCACCGAGTTCCTCGGGACTTGCAGCTCCTTCAAGGCACTTAGCCACCCCCTGATAAAAGAAATCTCCTCGAACTCAGATAGCCTTGTTGGAGCATCCAACCAGCCTTGATCATAACCGTCAGCCCACGCTTGCCGAGGGCCTTTCTTGAACAAGTGCCGTAATCGAGTGACGTCCCTTTGAAGCCCAGTAGCGATTACATATGCTCGCTGAACATCACCGCGGAGTTCTTCCATTTCCCTATCGTGAAGTTCTTCTCCTTACCTGCTTCTGCTCCTGGTTCTCCTACCAGCTCGCGGAAGGGGATGGTGAGTGAGACTTCGCGACATAGGAGGGGTAACATTATGATCAGCTCTAGCTCGCGATGATGAGGAGCCTTGTAATACTGCTCGAACAGTGCTCGGCGCATGCTCCTTGAGTCGTAAGACTTCTCTCCTCAGATCTTCATTCTCCTGCTGAAGAACCTCCCCTACTTGGTTGATCTCGGAGGCCTCTAATAGTTTTGTCTTCAGCACATTGATCTCCTCTTGCACTGAAGCACCAATGTCCTCCATCTCCTGGAGCCTGTCCTTCAGCTAGGACACGAGCTCAGATTGCTCCTTATACTTATGATTTCTAGACCTAAGGGACTTGCAGAGCTTAACGAAGGCCTGGTGAACTTCAGGAATCACATTGGGACCAAGGGTCCTACCCAACTGGGAATTAACAGGAATGTAATCATCCACATCAACTAACTATAAGCAAGAGAAAGAAAAGGGAGAGAAAGGGAGAAATCAGTACAAGCAGAAATGAAGCCTTTTTCATTAATGAAGATTGAAGTTACATCAAACCGAAAAAAGAAAAGTTTACAGAATGGAAAAAATAAAAATACAAAGCAATCCTATCAGATAACTAACTAGCAACCTCAGGTGGCCCAGAGGTTGATGGCCCTTTCCCCTTATTAACATCAACAGGAGCACTGTCCTCGGCAGGGGTGGTCTCTATCACCTCAACAGGAGAAACGTCAGCAGGGGGCGCCTGAGGAATAGGATCAGAGCCTTCAATGGTTGGGGCAGGGTCCTCATCTATGACTAGCCTCGGCCCTGGGTCGTGCTCATAAAAAAGGGCAGATGCAACATCTACTCCAGCAGTAATGAGAGCCTTGTTCCATCCTTTCTTGAAGTTCATATGGCTAATATAGCCTATCTGAACTTCAGCATCCTCATATGCTGCGGCCCAGTCAGAATTATAAGAGTCTTCCTTGGCAGTAATAGCCTCAGACTCCTTCTTCTTCATCTCTTCAGTGAGCGCCCTGTTCTCCTCAACGATTGTAAGTTTGCTCGAGCAAACCAAGTCATACGCCTGCCTCAGCTCCTTCTGATCTTGGACTGCAGCGTCCTTCTCCTTGTTGGCGGTGGCAAGAGCCAAATTGGATGAAATCTGAGCAGGATCAACGGCTTTGAAGTTGGACTCGAGCTCTTTACCCTTCAGCTTCAGGGCAGAGTTCTCTTGCTTTAGCTGACTATTCTTCTTCACCAGCTCATCGCGTGAATGATACAGCACGGTGAAATCAGTAACAAACTGCAGAAAAAAAAAGGCATTAGAAGTGGAAAATGGAGGAAGTCAGAAAAGCATAAGAGAAAAAGGGAAAAACCTTACCAGAGCAAGCCTCTGACTAGCCTGAAGGGCCAAGTGCTCTGACCCTACTGCCCTTTGGCGATCAGCCGAGAGGACAGCTCTCTCGAGCAAAGCCGGGGCCAGCTGAGGAGAAATTGCCATAGAAGCCCCCTCGGGCAGATCAGATACCGAGACTAAGGCATGCCCGGCCTTCGTCCTCGCTTCAGCCATCCTCTTCTCCTCCTCCTTCTCACTTTTTTTCCTCTTCCTCTCCTCCACCTTCCATTTCTCCTCTATTTTCTTCCTCTTTTCTTCCTTTTTCCTCTCTTTCTCTCTCACCTGCTCCTCTTCCTTCCTTTTCCTCTCCTGCTCCTTAGCAGAAGATCGGGAACCAGTAGCCACAGCCCCCGAGGCAGATTTTTGCTTCTTCGACCTCTGTGCGAGGAGCATGTGGTCTTCATCGTCATCATCTCGAATCAGGTTCTTCCGAGGTGGAACCATTCCTTCACTCGAACTGCTAGAGGTACTCGACGATCCTCAAGCTTTAGAAACCTCCCTACGATCAGAGGAGCTACTACTGCTAGAGCTCCCTCCCCGCAGATCACTTACAGCTCCAACAATGTCACTCTCAGAGCTACTCTCTTCCTCGTCCAATTGGATAGGACCTGCAGCAGTCTCTTCAGATGACTCAAACTCTGGGATACTATCCACAGACCTTGCTATAAAGCTGGAACCAACGTTCTTGTACTCGAGCAGGAGTTGTGCTCGCCGTCACCTAAGGGCTCCCTGATTTTCCAAGCCTTTACCAATTCTGAAATACGGACCTCGTTGAGTGCAGGTTCCAAGTTCTTTAACTTCGCTACGCAAGAAAAAGCAAAGAAGAGTTAGAAGGATTACAAATCAACAAAAATCAAAATAACAGTACAATGTCTACCTATGTATTCCTCCCCATAGTAGGGGACAGAGAACCTCTCAGACCTCGACCCTTCAAATTGGGGAGAAAACTGCCAATTTCTAACAAGGAAACCTTCTTGCCAGTAGTCCTTATGGGAATCAGGTAGATTTACTACCAATACCCTGTCAGGGCTCCTAGCTTTGAGGTAAAGGACACCAGAACTTGTTCGAGAAAAGGAGTAACAGAAACAGACCTCGGCGAGCCCTAACCTAGTTCCATACAATTGATTTATCCTATGGACGCCATTTACTATTTTCCACACATTGGGCAAGCATTATGCAGGAACAATATTGAAAAAGCCAAAGAAATGCAGTAACAAATCATTGGGAGGAAAAGTAAGTCCCCCCTAGGAAAGCAACTGAACATGGATCCAGTGAGCATCATCTATCTCTCTAACGTTTCTAGGAGGGGAGGAACAACACTCAATATCTACCCACTCGGGAATGTTGTAAAACTTCCTAAACTCAGAGACCGACCTATTCCCAATCTTCGCAATTGAAAAGCCCTAGAAAACTACAAACTCAAAGAGAAAGCACAGAGAAAGGATACAGGGAACTTACAAGATAGAACGATGAAGAAGCACGATCCCAAATGACAAGGAAGCAATGAGACTGGAGATTGAGAGAAGAAGGTACGAAGTTCTAGAACTCGCAAGGAATGAGAAAATGCTGGAAAAATTGGAACGACAATAGAGAAGTACCTATCCCAAGAAACCTTCAAATTCTACTAATCATAGTGCACAAGATACGAGGCGGGTGCCGCCAAAATCAACTTCACGGTTTCTGAAGAATTGCAAAACAGCCATTATGGCTAATCATTTAAATCTATTGAGCCCATAAACATGGCCCAACAAATTTAGGGGCAATTGTGGGTACCTGGAATTAGGACAATGGTCCTGGACGAGTAGCCCAGTCCTGGCGGCCCAAAGTCCAGGCCCCTCATCTCTTATTTTGATCCGGTCTCCCCCCACATTCTCATTAAGGGAAGTTATAGGGGAGATGGAAGATGTGGGGGAACCCATCACCTCCACTTACCTACATGTACATGTATATATTAAACCCTAGGTCCGGGGCAAAAGGATAGTTTTTATATTGTCTGTAATTACTCTCTAGAGTAAATAGAAATAATATCGACTGCACCACCATGGACGTAGACACATCTTTGCTGAACCACGTACATCCTTTGTTGTGTGATTGTAATTTTATATTCCTTGTTCTCACTTGGTGAATGCTTTCTTCTTATTTATTTTTTTTGCACAATAATTGTCACCACAGATATATATATTGAAACTTGGAATGAACATTATGGGTGAAAACATGAGTGTTTTATGAATTTTTTCTTAAAAAATAGACACTCAAAAACATGAACTTTTTCTTGAAAACTTGAACTCTCAAAGCTCTCTTTAGGAGATGGAATAATATGAAAATGTTAGTTAAAAAGAGCTGGTTCCTACACTAATTAGTTCTGTCAAAAGATAGTGGGGAAAAGAAGTGGGAAAACTGTCAAAAACGCCCAAAATAACTATTCCCGATAAATTTCGTTCGAACGGTTTTACTAACGAGGTTCCAGAATGAAAAAAGGAAAATCGTCAGAAATCTCATTCGAACGAGATTCGAGTGTGGTTCGAAAGACGGGTCAGAAAAATGAAATATTAATTTTTAAGCCCAAAACTTTTTATGAAAAGTTGTAAAAAAATATTTTCTAAGTAAAAACAAAATCGTTAAAATTAATTTATAAAAATTGTAAATTTCACCCAATAAAACTTGTTCCAAGCTCCTATATAAATATATAATGCATTCATACCTTAGGAGTAAATGGAACAAAGGTCGTTGACGTAGAAATGTGGCACAATAAACACGGCAATTTGATGAAGCTTTAAACTTGGCCGCTACATCTTCAACTTTAGCATGTCATAGGCTTGAAGGATGATCAAAAACTCTATCCTATGACACAAACGTTTTTGTCCGGAATTGAGCCAAAACAACATAGGACTCAATTGGAAATTTGTGTCCTTACAAATCTCCCCCTTTGGTTATTCCGGGATAAAAACCAACAAAAATCCAAAAGGGTCGTCAAGCTCTGCTAGACTTAAAAAATATCCCACCCAAAATAAAAATACAATAGCTTGACTAAAACAACCCAAGGATCAATATCTTTGCCAACTATGAAAGTTGCCACTTAGAAGAATGCCTGCACACTTAAGCAAAATATCAAACGCATAGGGAATATCAAGAATATTAAATGCATATAAATTAAATACTCCCCCTAAATTAATTCTCCACTTTATCAACTATGATCAACCTAAGAATATAGAGTTCTCCCCCTAATTTAAATCTCTTAAACTAAGATATGATTACAATAGGATAAGATACCATTTCTTCCCATATCATTCTCCCCCTTTTTGTTCACGAATAGACAAAGGATAAAGAATAAAAGAATTAACTTATCTCCCCCAATAAAAGCATATACACCCCTCAAACTAAAAAGTAGATAAATAGAATGGGATAACAAGCTGAATATGTAAATATGCATAAAGTGACGACAACATCAAAGCACGTGGGCAACAAAATCATAACTAATCCAACAAATAATAACAGATACCAACTAGGATGCAAGAAAATGATACCAATATGTTTCATAAAGTATTAAGCATGTGATATCAACAAAGAATGCAACAAGATAGATACCAATTATTAATTAAAGCATAGATGGACTAGAAAGCAAGGCAAAGACCAAAAAAAATATCATATATATACATACTCTTGATAGACCAAAGATGCATACGCACACACACACACACACACACACACACATATATATATATATATATATATATATATAGAGAGAGAGAGAGAGAGAGAGAGAGCGGTTCTCATGCATACCCCAGTTTGCATACCGCTGGCGCGGACCAATTTTGATAAAATAGTAAAAAAAATATTTTTGATGTAATTTTTTTTTATAGTTTCTAAACATTTCAATAGGGCCATAAAAAAAAATTCAACTCAAAATGAATTTTTTTGCTATTTTAAAAAAATCGGTTAAACTTTGTCAGTTTTTAACAACTTAAAAACAACTTAAAAACTGACAAAGTTTGACCGATTTTTTTAAAATAGCAACAAAATTCATTTTGAGTTGAATTTTTTTTTATGGTCCTACTGAAATGTTTAGAAACTATAAAAAAAAATAAGCCCGAAATTATTTTTTTTACTATTTTAAAAAAATGGTCCGCACGGAGGGTATGCAAACTGGGTATGCATGAGATCCTTTCTGTATATATATATATATATATATATATATAAACACACAAATGACACAAAATAAGATAAGATTTTCACACTCGTATGGCAAAAATGTGTCATATGGAAACGGAAGTGTTGGCGTGTGAACTAGTAACAATTAAATTTATACCCAATCACTTAAAATATGTTCACGGAGTTCTCAATTGATTCTAAACTTCATCACATTTGAATATAACCTCATGTGACAATATAAATTTAACTCAATGAACAAACATACACAATGCATACAAGCCTAGACTTTTGATGATTCTACAAACCAATAGAGTCATGACATTGAAAATACAACTAGGATAAATGGACATTGTGCAAACCATTTATATACCATCCAATCTCCCTCAATAAGCATATATATTTGAATGAATATATCAAACAAAAATAGGTCGTGGCAATTATTTTTCTTTTTAATGCCATAATTCTATTTTTATGCCTTTGGACCACGTATTTCTTTTAAGTCCAAACTAACGGTGGCTTACTATTTGCAAAGGATAATAATTCCTTTCGGAGCCCTTCCCCGTGCACATTTATATATAATATTTTTTATTTCTCACAAATCTCACGTGGAACGGATTTTGACATGCACTAATCCTCCTAGGTCACAAATATGGAGATGACAATATTGGTAGGAGAACACCTCACAAAGCTCAAATATAACACGTGACGATTAAAATTTCAAAAGAGCTCGTGCATGTGTGAATGGAGGCATATAAAAATAGAATCCATTATATCAACACAAAATCCAACTACTCCATGTAAGCATGGTAAAGAACATAATAATGATTGATAATCTAAACCAAAAGTTCTAGCCACATGGGAGTGGAAAAGATGGAATCTTTTTTAGTTTGTCAAATTTTTAACCAAAAATAGAAATATTTACTCAAAAGACACACAAAAATCATTTGTATTTTTTTAATAAGCATAAATTACGAAAAGGGTAAAACACAAATGATAAAAATAAAATCTTTTTGTATTTTTCATTAAGTCCAACCTAAAATGAAAAAAAATATAAACAAGAATCATAATTCTAGCATGTGATTAAGCATGGATCATAGACTAGAAAATGATTAAACATGCATTAACCTAGCAATGCTATATAATATGAAGCACAAAAAGCTAGAGTATGCAAACAAAACTAAGACATTCAACCTTTAAATTTAGCAATGGAGGTTTAATGTGAAAGCAAATGAGAATCAACAAATCTCATATTTCCTAACCCATATAGATGTATATTTAAAATGATGGGATTTGGAAATAAATGAAATGCTATACATAGACTTCCTATGGATTCTTTTAAGATCAAAACAAAATGACCTAAGGTGACCTTTCCTACCACAATGCAAGCATGTGTAAACACGAGGAATGTTACCTAAGGTGTGACATTTTCTAAAGTCCTTGGATAAAGTTGACCCTCTAAAACAAACAATGGTTTTAGCTTTAGCAATGAAAATATTTGAACTAGGTGAGCTAGAACCATTACAAATACTACTCGAGTCTTGTAAGTCATTTTTCATTTTTAAGATTCTGGACTCAAGTAATAAATTAAACTGCTCAATTTTACGGGAATCCTTCTTTAAATTTTTTATAACTCCTAGAAGGTTATCACGCTCCCCCTCAATGTGATCAAACTTGTCCCTAAGAGTCTTTTCACGACTATCACTCTCTTTCTTGGACATTTCTAAAATATTATAATTGTAATCTATGTCCATGAGCTTTTCACGAAAAATATCTTTTTGAGCTAGCGAGGTTTGCAAAAGTTCAATTCTTTATTTAAAACATGAATTTTCATTTTCAAGAAACTTAATTCTTTTTTCAAATCTCACGTTTAATTCTCTTAAATTTTTATTACACTTATTAAGCCCATTAAATTCCTCTCGAATAGCAAAAATTTCATTATCATTAGAAATGGACAAATTATCATTAAGACGTCCCATCGAGAGATACAAAACAAAAATGAGAGTGAGTAAAAAAATGAACCACTTAAAAATACATGGAGCACAAAAATTATAAAAGCCAAAAACGGATCTTTAACGCGATAAATTAGCGCTCCAGCTCTAATACCAATTGTTGGAACACGAGAATCTAATTTTAAATAATAATTTCCTTAAAGTGCGGAAGCGGAGATGGATCAATTAAACCATTACAAATTTTAATTTCTTTTACAAATTAAAATTAAATAAAGTTCAAAGTGAAATTAAATTAATTAACAAATGAATTTTTTACTTAAACCAATTTAACCCAACTCAAGTCCAAGAAATTTGCCTAAGTCATATTTTTAATATTCCCAAATTAGGCCAAATCAATTTTATCAAATTAATTGATGACTTGAATTAAATTAATATCAATTTTACCTAAAATATTAATTAGCACCAAATTAAACAAGAGTAGAGATTTAAACCATTTTTATCTTTTTACCTAAGCATGCGTTCTAGGTGAGTTTTGCAAAAGATAAAATAAACAATGAACCACTACGCCGCGATGTACGAGGAAAAACCCACAAACGGAAAACAACATCGGACGGCCCTGGCCATAAGTTCACGAAATGGTATTTTACAAGTACAAGTAAAAAGACTTACAACACTTGACTCGACTCCTTTCAAGCCCCGATGCTCCTTCTTGTACCGACCTCCACTTAGTTGATAATCCCGGACTCCACCGAAACCTTGAAAACCACCAATGAGGCTGTAGGAACCACCATCAACCACACATGGTGCCTTTCACCATGTGAGAATGCCGTAACAAAACCCGAATTTCTTCTTTATGGGATGTAGAAGGAAACACAAATGAACTCTTCAAATGGTAGAGTAAAACCCTGTGTTAAACACTCCAAGCGATGATATATATATTGAAACTTGGAATAAACAATATGGGTGAAAACAAGAGTGTTTTATGAATTTTTCTTGAAAAATAGAGACTCAAAAACATGAACTCTCAAAGCTCTCTGTAGGAGATGGAATAATATGAAAAAGTTAGTTCAAAAGAGTTGGTTCCCGCACTAAGTAGTTATGTCAAAAGATAGTGGGGAAAAGAAGTGGGAAAAGTGGGAAAACTGTCAAAAACGCCCAAAATAACTGTTCCCGACAAATTTCGTTCGAACGACTTTTCGTTCGAATGACTTTTCATTCGAACGGTTTTACTAACGAGGTTCCATAATAAAAAAAGGAAAATCATCAGAAATCTCGTTCGAACAACCTGGCAATATCGTTCGAACGAGATGCTAGTTCATTTGAATGACCTGGCAATCTCATTCGAACAAGATTCCAGTTTGGTTCGAACGATGTGTCAGAAAAATAAAATATTAATTTTTAAGCCCAAAACTTTTTATGAAAAGTTCTAAAAAATATTTTCTGAGTAAAAACAAAGTCTTTAAAATTAATTTATAAAATTTTTAAATTTCACCCAATAAAACTTATTCCAAGCTCCTATATAAATATATAATGCATTCATACCTTATGAGTAAATGGAACAATGGTCATTGACGTAGAAATGAGGCACAATGAACACGGTATTTTGATGAAGCTTTAAACTTGGCCGTTACGTCTTCAACTTTAGTATGTCATAGGCTTGAAGGATGATCAAAAACTCTATCCTATGACACAAACGTTTTTGTTCGGAATTGAGCCAAAACAACAAAGGACTCAATTGGAAATTTGTGTCCTTACTGGCCGTCAAGACGTATGATGCCTAAATCCCATCCCATAAACCCAAAATAAAAAATTACAGGACAAGGACTAGTATTTGTAGCACCGATGAGCATAAACTATATGAATGTGCTGTAGACTTGAAATCTTGAATTGCTGAAGCATACCTACACACATGAAACAGACAAACAAATGCCCTGTGAAGAATGGAGGAACAAATGAAACCAATATATATATCCAAATGATTCCAAAAACTAATATATACCAATATGAATAATCTCTGAAAAATCATTTGTTAAACAATAATTTGAGCAACAAACAGATACCAATGTGTACTAGCAATATGAGATACTAATATGTAACATATGTACACCAAAACGTGCTCAAATCTCCCCCTACATCACATACATCTCTCCCCCTTTTGTCTCGAATAGACAGTCCGATGAAAAGATAAACCAATTCAAGTATCAATCATGAAAATATAAACCAATGTGAATCAAAGATAAATCCCTAGATAATCATGAAACAACCAGCTAATTTATCATCAATAGATGACAAATCAATAGCTAGTAAACCAATGAATCACACAAAGAATATAGCAATCTAATCAGGTGTGATAAACGGACTATATGCAAGAATCCAATTTAGAGCCAATAAAACCTGCATATAAACCAAGTCAGTCTAGAAACACTTCCATCAGTACCAAAAAAATATACCAATTTTAACCAGAGGACTGCAAACTAATCAGAAGCCACAATTCAGCATGTCATTCGAACGAGCCACGGACATCACTCAAACGAGTTGAGGATGTCGCTCGAATGAAGTACAGATGTCGTTCGCGCGACATAGGGATGTCATTTGAATGACTTCTCGCGACCTGCCAAATTTTCACACTTTCCCAGAAATATGTTATATTTTTGCCGAGTGAAAAAATTTCCAAGAAAAAATCAGTGAAAGGCCCTGACAGTAGCAAAATAGTGTTAAGACAGTAGGCTTTTAATACAAAACATAAAAACTCATAAAAACTAACAATGTGAGTTACATGAAGACATAGTATCGATGTGCTCAAACACGGCTATGGAAAGAATGGGCGTGAAACTAAAATAAATGAATCACAATTCCAACTCATCGAAACGATTAAGAAGCTCTAATTGATAGCGATAAATCATCAAACTTTATCATAGTCAAATGAAAATAAAGGTGTGATATTAATGAATTAAACATACTACATGCACACAAATCCATAATTTTGACGATTCTACAAACAATAGTGTCAAATTGCAATGTTTTAACATTAGAATTAGTTGTGCAAATACGTTTAAATTTTTTAATCCATCCAAACTCCCTCAATAATATCATATTTTCTTTGTAATGAACTAAATAAATTTGGACCTTTTCTTAGCATATTGCATTTTCTTTTGGGCTCTTTTAAACGGTGGCTTTCACGACGAGTTAATTTTGAACTCTCGCAGCCCTTTCCAGTGAATTACTCATCATTTTTTCAAGTACCAATTCAAAACCTCACGGTAAACGGTTCTTACATGCACACTTCTCCTTAAGTCTAATTATGCATTGATGACAAGATTGAGATAATAACGCCTCATCAAATTCAAATATGCAAGAGAAGTCAAACATCCATATAAACTCGTGCATGTGTGCAATGTTGGCATATATACAAAGTCGAATCAAAATGCATATAAACTTCAAAACAACCCCATATAAACAATGGTTAAGATCATTCTAAGAATCGATAATAATGACCAAATGTCCTAGCCATATGGATATGAAACGGGGGCGGGGGGGGGGGGGGGGGGGGGGTGATCCAAGCACACCAATATGCCACATCAAACATGTAAACTCAAAATCAAAAGTCGAAAATCTTTTTAGCTTTTCATATTTTGACTCAAATAAAAGCAAAATCTTTTTGGGTTTCAAAAGTTTTCTAAAAAGCAAAATCTTTTTGTATTTTTCAATAAGACTCAAACAAATGAAAACTATAATACGAAATGATACACATGTCATAATACTAGCAATGAATATATCATGAAGCAAACTAGCATATGAAAAATATGGCAACATTATCATCCTTTAGATTTAGCATGGGAAGAATCAAGTGCAACCAAACGAGAATCGTGAAGTTTAATTCCTAAAGCCACTAAATCCGATTTCCTAACCCAAGTAGGTGTAAAATGACGCATGGGGTTTGGGGAACTGGGGCGACTTTATTCTTAAACTTCCTAGGAGCTTGTCTAAGGTCATAACAATAACGCCTAAGATGACCATTCCTACCACAAAACGTGTAAGTGTGGCGGTGTTGGGAATGATTACCTATATGTGGAACTTTTCTAACCTTCCTAGTGTTTCTCACACGTACGGGGGGAATGGGAACAACTCTCTCATTAAAACCTATACCTTCCCTATCTCCCTTAATTTGGACGGTGCATAGGATTTTATCTAACTTCTCCGACCTAGCCTCCAAATCAAACCTGACTGTAGACGAGTCTCTAAATCTCTTCTCCAACTCATCAATCCTAGACTCGAGAAAATGTCTAGACTCCTCAAACTCTAAAATCTCCTTTTTCAAGGACTCCATCAAACCACAGAGATTATCTCTCTCTTTCTCGACAAACTCTAGTTTCTCCCTAAACTTCTTCTCTCGTGCCCTAAGATCCTCAATCAAACTATCATTATTTTCTATGGCACGCTCATTCAACTTAGCTTGCAATTTTGAGTTAGCCTTTTTCACCTTCACCGTTTCGGCATACAACTCATTAAACGCATTTTGCAACTCTTTCACATCTACCTCCTCCTCGTCACTCTCTTCGCCCTCACTAACATGGGATACACTCAAAACCTCCTCGAAAGTGTCATGCACATGAGAATCGTCATCACTCACATGACATGCCATAAATGCCACAAAGTTACGATCAATGTGGGAACTCTCTCCCTCTTCCGGATCACTATCACTTAAGGTGGCATTATAGACAATTGGTTTCTATCCCTCTTTCTTAAGTCTAATGGGACACTTCTTGACTTTGTGACCGTACCCCTCACACCCAAAACACTTATCCGACTCATCTCTCTTAGGCTTCTAAAACTTGTCCTTAGAGGTGGGATCTACTTTGTTGTTCTCGAATTTTTCAAATTTCTTGGCATCTTTCGATTGCTTTTGAAACTTAATAAAAAATTTAAATTTATTTGCCAACAAAGCAACATCCTAAAAATAGGAATCGGAATCCGAATTCGAACCTTTAATTTCCTTCTTTCGAGTTTTCAACGAAATACCCTTTTCTTTCTTAGGCACTTGCTTGGAGGTAATCATGTCGATTTCATAGATTTGCAGGTCACCTACAATCTCTTCTATTTTAGTCAACTGTAACCTACCCAAGGAGTTTAAAATGGTCACTTTCACATCATACCTACAAGGCAACGACCTAAGGATTTTCTTAATGACATGGTTATCGGGAATTTTCTCACCTAGGTTAAACGACGAGTTGATAATATTGGATAACCTAGCATAAAACTCATCAAAAGTCTCACCCTCTAACATCCTAATGGTCTCAAACTATGTAGTGAGATTTTGAAGTTTTAATGACCTAACCGTGCTAGTGCCCTCGTGTGTGAGTGCCAAAATATCCCAAGCCTCTTTTGATGTTTCACAAGTCTTAATTCAATTATATTCATCATGTGTGACATGTGAAGCAATAACGTGCAGACCCTTAGAATTATGTTGTGCAATTCTTGGTTCAGTTTCAGTCCATGACTCAGCAGGCTTTAAACTAGTGACCTCGCCTATAATAGTGATTGGGGGAGTCCAACCTTTATCAACTGCTAGCCACACACGCTCATCAACAGATTTTAATGCACATATCATTCTCATCTTCGAATAAGTGTAATTAGTACCATCAAAAACAGGAGTTGGAGAAAATTCATTACATCCAGAATTCATCTTTGAAAACACATAGGATCATAAAACAAATATAATACGATTTCTAGCTCTGATACCAATTTGAAAGTGCCCTAATATGTGTGTGTTTCAAACCAAACCAAATTTTCACTAAAAATTATCCAACTTTTAATTTGCACCAAACCAAGTTGTGAAAAACCCAATTCTTACTTTTAACCAATTTTATCTTGATTAATCCTAAACATGCATCTAGTGATTAAAGAAAGTAAAATAAAGTAAAGAATACTCACAACGCCGGATGGGAAAATAACCCCGAACGGCCCAAGCCAGACAATCACTATGAATAATGGTTTTACAAAGACAAATTATCCTTACACAATGACTCTATCCCCATGGGTCTTGATGCTCCTTCTGATCTTCTACCGTTATTCAATAGTGCCCACATAGAAATTCCGTCTTCCACGATACCTGTCCACAACACTCGACTCCATGAATGTCTCGGTGTCCACCGATTGGCTTTGATTTGTCTACTATGTCGAACAAGAAGTCCTTCTATTTTCTTCACCGCAAAACCCTTTGATGTTCAATAATAGAACAAACTTCTTGGTGCCACAAGATCACGTAAGCATATAAGAATGATAACTCGGATCATGCAAACTCCAAGGATGTGTTTAATCTTTTTAAACCTTAGAAAACATGTGCAAACAAGTTTCTGGTTCGTAAACAGTTTTCCAGAATGCACACTTATGAAACTCTCATAGAAATACGCTTTAAATAATAATTTAGTGCTGCCTCAAAATACGTGTCGTTCGAACTACAATGCCACATCGTTCGCGCGATATAGGCATCTCGTTCGAACGAGATCCTTATATCGTTTGAGCGAGCTCACATCAGTTTGACTTTCTTTGACTTTTAGTTCAAAACGTCTCTTATAAAAGACATCCAAATTAGTCAAACTCTATTTCGAGTATATCCGAATAAAACGTAGTGTAAACACTTAAAACACTATTGAGAACATTTTAAAATATTTTTCTTTATAAAAATATATCCTTATCTTTTATAAAAATAATTCCGAGCACCATTAATTATACGCGTTCATATCTGAGTGATCTTGGAATGCAATTAACTTTGAAGACGATTAAACTAGCACCAATTAAACTTCGGTATGATGAATGCTTTGAAGCTTTCCGCAACATCTTCAATTTTCTTCAATACGTCACAGACCAAGTGGGATCGTGACAATATAAAAATCTCTCTATGACATATTACAAACACAGTTTTGTCCACGAAATTAAGTCAAAATAATACGGGACTCAATTGGAAATTTATGTCCTTACAATATATATATGTGTGTGTGTGTGTGTGTGTGTGTGTGTGTGTGTGTGCGTGTATGTGTGTGTGTGTGTGTATGTGTTTGTAGTGATACTTATTGTGTGAAAGTAGGTGGATAAGACATATAATGATAATAATCTTTGAATAACTTAAGTAAGCGAACACTTAACGTGATTTATAAATGCTTCCAAAATTAAGATAATATTCATGAAACCATTTAAGATGGTGTTGTATGGAAAATGCGGGTTGGTATTGCGGGTAGTGATTATAAGGATTTTTGTCTCTAGTCTAGCTAGATCATAGAATAATTAATGGGTTTAGAGGTGCATTAGGCGTGCACACTAGCTGAGAGGTGAGAATCTCAAGTTAGTGTTCAAAAAGCTAACATACGCATACTATTTTCTTTACTGCAACATTTAAATACTTGCTAAAAAATTTAAATGTTTTACACTCGGTCTCTGACCCGCCTCTTTAAAATCTTTTCTCTTTTGTCAAATCATTTTAGGTACCCAGCCACAGGGACACCAAGAGTAGGAGTTCCATTCATTTGACGTGATGTAGCTGCTGTGGAAGTTACAGGACCTCAGTAGTAGACGCCTCTATATTTATCTTAGAGCTAATTACTCCTTTTAGGGAATGTTTCCCCTTCCTATTAGACAGTCAGAGATTTATTGATTCATTTATTTATTCAGTTTAGTTGTTGGATTATTTCGATGGATTATTGTACTTGATGCTTAGACTGGATATGTTTACTCCCGTTCCAATTATTATTTTAGTTATTTCCTTTCATATGAGTTTGGTTTGGATGGTGAATTTTAATTATTCGTTAATTTGGTTTTACATTAATTAAAAGATAAAATTTTGACATTAACCTTTTTAAAATATTAGGTGGTTTGTATTTTAATAAAAGTTTTTTGACAATGATGAATTTTACGAACCAACTGGATATTATGATTTAATTTAATAAAGGACTGCTCACCCAGTATTTAATTAGGCGGGGTGTCACATACGAGTCCCAACTACAACTCAAAATCAATCCCCAAATAAGTTGACATAACCTTAAAGTATTTCATTGTATCATTATTATAGTAAGAAGTACAACATTTTAATGCCATCTCAACTCGCATTTGGAATTTTTTTAGGCACTCAAATCATATTTTCACACACAAAAGTAAAGAGAAAAATAAAAATATAGTAATATACAAACTAACATCACAAGATGGCACACCTAAAATAATACTAAATATAGACACACGTATTCAATTATGTATAATAACAAATATAATAGTACACACATGCGCGCGCGTGTGTGTAATAAAATGCATACACACAGTACATGGGAGGTAAGGAAAGTCTAGGGACATAGTTTGAGACGGGGTTTAACGGATATTTGGTTGTCTCGAGTGACTTAAAATCCCACTTTAGTGCTCTTGACCGCATTTTTGTCGCAAGTTGATTTGAATTATGCATTTTGAAACTGCAATTGTGTATTGCCCTGTAAGTTAAATAATTAAACACAAAGGACTAATATTAACGAGATCTAGAATTTAAAATGAGTTTATTAAGGGATAAAAATAACACTTTAAGGTGCTTATCACTTCACTATACTGAGATCATGACCGAGCAACTCTGGATCTATCCTCGACATATCCTCGTGACTCCAAGCAGACACACTCTTCCTCTTCCTCTTCCTTAGAAAATCATATAATTCCTTCTTGAGGGTAGGATCTAATGATGAGGTAATCTGAATCGTTCTCTCTAGGGGCTCGTCGTCTAGAATCATTAGTTTAACCTACTCCACAACTTCACTTGTGACCAGATTATCTTCATCTCGAGGATATAAAGTCTCGATCTGATAAGTAGTGGTAAATTTCTTTTGTTCTTCTTCCTCCGCTGATGTGTAGTGGCATTTGTGAGCTTCTACTTGATTTCCCTTTAATCATAGCAACTCCATAGTGTGTAGGGAACTTCAAGCATTAATTGAAAGTGTAAGGCATAGCTTCAAACTTCTTCAGGATAACCCTTCCAAATATAATATTGTAGGCCGAGTGACCATTCTCACATAAGACGAAGAAACATATTGTCTATGTGTAACACATAGGCCACATGTTGATGAAACCTCCAGTTCGATTGTTCCTAGGGGGAACACCCTACCCTTCAAAAAACCAATGAGACTTATATGGTACGCCTTCAACTTCATGTCCTTTAACCTCAATATATTAAAACAACTATAGAATAAAACATCATCCAGACTGTCATTATCTGCGAGACACAACGCTAAAAACTGAGGATCGTCGTAACAAATGGATCACGGTTTTGGACTGTGACCCGCTGTTCTTGGTCCAAAATCGTGACCCTTAACTATTTACCGTAGCCAAATAAGTGACCAGGGTGGGGGTGGACTCATTTAGGGTTTGTTCATGGTCAATATCCGTGACCAAAAGGGGTCACGATCCAAATTCATGACTCTTTAGTGACCCATTATAGTGCTAACTTTTTCGCTTATTTTGTCACACTAGTGGTCATGGTCAACAATCGTGATCCACCTGAGACCATATATAGTGACCAAGATTAAGTGTCACGGTTAGGAGTCGTGACCACAAGGTCACGATCCAAAATTGTGACTCCTCGTGACCCATTATGGCGTTGAACACTAGTCACGGTTTAGAACCGTGACCCCAAATTCATTTCAAATTGGTCACAGTACATGTGTCATGGTCCAAAACCATGTCCATATTTAAATTATTAATGAGTCACAGATTAGGTCACGGCTTTTAACCTTAATCCCATTTTAGGTATAAGTCATAACATAACCTTTCCATTTTATTTCACCCTTAACTTTACTCTGTGTTTCTTTCTCTCTCTCTCTCTCTCTCTCTCTCTCTCTCTCTCTCTCTCTCTCTCTCTCTCTCTCTCTTTCTCTCTCTCTCTCTCTCTCCCCCCCCCCTCAGAATCCTCTCCCTCTCCATTTTTGTCATTTTTTACCATTCTCTCTCTACACAAGGTACATTTTTTTGCCTCTCACTCCATTTATTTGTGTATGTTTCATTTGTGTATGTGTGTGTTTAGTTAGTGTGTGTGTGATTCAGTGTGTGTATGTGTACGATTCTGCGCACGCGCGCGCACGTGTGTGTGTGTGTGTGTGTGTGTGTGTGTGTGTGTGTGTGTGTGTGTGTATGTATTTCAACATGTGTGTGTGTGTTTCATTTTGTATGTGTGTGTTATTAATAATTTTTTTATTAATAATGATTAATGATTCATGATTTTTGGGAAATTATATATATTGGTTTTTGGTATAAAATTCAAGGTATGAAATTATATATATTGGTTGTTGGTATGAAATTCAAGGTATCAAAAATGCAAACAACCCCCAAACAGCCCCGCGGGATGCACGAACAAGTCACACAGGACCAACGTAACACGTAAAAATCAAGCGCGTAGTCACGGGACTATCGATTAGAGAACATGATCAAAACTTGCAAATAGTTAGACTTAGGCTTTAAAATATGTCATTGAAAAAATGCAAAAAAAATGAAACGGCCCTGCAATAGGCACGAACACCTCACACTGGACTAACGTAACACGTAATAACTAACTGCGTAGTCATGGGACTCTCAGTTCGAGAACATTTCCAAAACTTGTAAATAGTTAGACTTATCTTGGAAACATGCTGTTAAAGGGATAAAATGTAAAATAACCCTCAAATGACCCCGCGAGAGGCACGAACACCTCTCACGGGACCAACGTAACACGTAGCAACTAATCGTGCGGTAATAGAATTCCTAGTTCAATAACATGACCAAAAGTTACAAAGAGTTGGACTTAGGCTTAAAAACATGCCTTTAAAGGACAAAAATACAAAACATCCCCTCAAGAGGCACAAACACCTTGCACGGGACCAATATAAGACATAGCAATTGACCACGTAGTCACAGGACTCCCGATTTGAGAATATGACCAAAACTTGTAAATAGTTAGACTCAGGCTTAAAAATATGTCGTTGAAGGCCGAAAATGCAAAACACGCCAATTTAGAGTGTTCTCACAATTATGCATTCATATATATTTTTGTAAATAAAAAAATAAAAAAAGAGGGTCCTATACCACAATTCCCAATTTAGAATGTTCTCACAATTTTTTACACTTTCAACACATTTGACATAAATTTTCATAATCAAAAGAGACACCCTAGATTCGAATTATGGGTTAGTCACTAACCTTGTTCATATTACGAACTATGTCGGCTTTGATGCCATTTTTGGCTACGTAGGCATTCCAAAGTTATTTTTGGGGTTCAAGTCCTTTGTTACTTACCACTTGGAACATTTTGAAGTTTTATTTGCAGACCTCAATGGAGAAAGAACATTTGGAATATATTCACGAAAGCATTCGTTCTATTTTTATGTATGTTATACATATTCACACAAACATGCATTGTATTTTTTTGTGTGTTTAACATATTCATGCAAGCTTGCATTATATTTTATTACATACTCACGCAAACATGTGTGTGTTAACTTGTGTTGTATTATTACATATTCACAAGCATACACTAGATAAGTTTTATTACATATTGGTGAAATATTTATTCTTGGAAATGTAAATAGATTTGAAAAATGTACATGTCCTTTTGGGATGCAAAAAACAAATTTAAAAAAAAAATTATTTGGTCACGATTTTGGACCGTGACCAATTATTTTATAAAATAAAAAAAATTAGGGTCATGGTTCTAGACTGTGACCTCCCATGGTATTGTGGTGACGGGTTCTAACCGTGACCCCAGTTTTCCCCTTGGGGTCACGCGCATGGACCATAACCTCCAATGGTATTGTGGTCACAGGTGTGGACTGTGACCCATCTTTTCCTCTCTGGGTCATGGGTTTTGACCGTGACCTGTAATTTTGGCATGCTTAATATTGTCACAAGTGTAGCCCGTGACCCATAGGGGTGGTCATGGGTCAAAGTCATGACCATTGGCGATATATGGTATATTTAGAACCCTCGCTACTTGGCTTTCATGCACCATCACGGTGACGACCATAGGGTCATTCGTGGATAAAGTACACATGACAAATCATCTTTTGAAAAACAACTAATGAGACAATCGTTTTTTACCTTTCGAGGATGGGTCTCTACGGCATCGACAAGATTAATCTCCCTAATATGAGCACACACCTTTGCCTCGTTGTGTTGGGTTTCCTCTCGACTTGTCCATTTCCACTGCCAGCATCACCTCCAGTTATAAAATGACAACCAAACAAAATCATGCCAACAAAATTCACAGGCTTATTAGGCTTCTTAGGAAGATATCGATCGTCCTCTAAGTCCTCGTCTTAATCGAGCTTCTTCTCGTCAGCCTTCTTGCAGGGAACTTGGATCATCACCTTAGTTTTTGGTTGTCTCTTTTATTTTATTGGTCACCTTTATCAATATACTTTCCTAATTTTCATCGTTTGATCAAATTTTCAATTTCGTTCTTCAAGTCCAAGAAACTCTTAGTGTTTTGGTCGTGATCCTTATGCAATTCATAATATTTGCCCTTATCCCTCCGATTCGATGGAGTTTTTAATTTACTCAACAATTTTAGGGCATTACTTCCTCGAATCTCGTCAAGGATGTGGAAAACACCTATAGTAAGAGGGTTGTACTCATCATACTTCTTCGACCTATCTGAATTCTTGTTGTCCTTAGACCTTTCCTTCTTTTTTGAGCTTTTCCCTACCTTAAACTTAGCATGGCTTGATTCCTTTGCTTCCAGTGATTCTTTATCATTCACAATCTTGCCAGCCTTAGTGAGAATCTTTACAATCGTACTCAAAAATTCCTTAACCAGTGCCCAATATAACTTCTCAGACAACAGATTACTCATAATGGTCACGATTGTTGTATTCTTGCCGTAATAAATTACTTAATGCTTGTCGGTAGTAAAGCGTGTGATAAACTCCCTTGTCATTTCATTATTTTTTTATGGATGCTTAACAAATGAGCCACCCTTTTGTCTAGCTTTACACCGAAATAGAAATTGCTAAAAAGATATCGCCCAACTGCTAGAAGCTCAAGATTTACCCTCTCGACAAGTTATTGTAAACATTTGAGTTAAACTACTAGTGGTACTAGAGAATGCATCTCTTTTGGGATGGAGTCAATATTTGAAGCATCCTGTTATTGATCCACGTGAAACATGGGATCTTATATTCCATCGTACTTGGGAGTGATGACAGGTTGTTTAAAATTTAAAGGTGTTGGATAACCCATAATTAATGTTGGATAACCCATAATTGATGGTGTTAATCGTGATGCTTGAATAAAACCCCTCCACAACGGGTTCTTTTGCTTTTATAATCTCATCCAGCCAATCCTCTAGGCATTGAATAGACCATTTTCAAGAATGTTCTTCCTGATTGGCCTTCACTATGGTTGTCTTTTATGCTCGGACTCGGCCTCAGCTTTAGCTCAACTCTCTTTCTTAGATGTTTTTATGGGCTTTAGCCGATCCTCACACTCTTGGTCTTGATCTGTCTGAGCACTCGACCCTTCTATTCTGAGTTCTTCTATATTCTTCTAACAAATAGGACATATTTAAGGGTGTAAGTGAGGGGGTATCAGTATACAATATACAACATTATGGTATTTATGGAGCCTAGCCCTTAATATAGCATTTATATTGTGTTATATTGATATACTTATATGTTAAAAGTATCTTTAATCAAAGGTCGACATTTGACAAGTATTTGATATGAAAGCACATAGTCGGGGTGCCTCTGCGATGATAGACTTTATTCGTTTGGAGGAGTGGTAAGAGTTTTCAGATTTTAGGCTTTGACTTGTGTAAATTTTTGAAAAGACTGAGCTTATAAACACTTTCCTCAGAATGGTATTGAAATGTATGTTTTCAAATTTGTATTTGGTCATCGCAAAATTTAATTGACATTTATTAAACATTTGAGAATGTCAAGTCAATTAACAAAAGTGTTGGGTTTAAAACTAGGCTTTAAAATATAAACGTTGTAAAGTGAATAATGGGAAGTTTATCACAATATATATGGGGGTGTTTGACCCGATATTTGGGGCATAGTTTCCTTAACCTTGAGTGTCCTCACTTGAGGTGACCGAGATGGACAGAGCTCTATTTAATCGAGAAAAGCTTTGTTTAGAAGTGCCAACTTTTGCAAAATGCACACATAGGTTTGCCTTTATTTATCTTTCAATGGAAAATTTTCAAATTACATACCTCGTTTGGCACTGAGTCTGAAGAAGTATGAGCTTTCCTTGAGGGTAAAGCGACTTTTTTGAAGTAAAAACATCTTTCAAACTTTTTCAGAAAGAGCTCGAGCATCTCGGGCACTCTAGATTGAGAAAAGATAGAAAAACTAATCAATGTTGGGTTATGGGGTGCCTTTGAAGGTTTTTTGGGATCTCTATTTATAGGGTATGATCTGGGGCCTTTGACTAAAAGGTCAAGGGTTTTGGATGGTTATTCCGAGGTGGTGTGATACATGGATGACTGGGAAGAGATTCACTATATTTTGTAATTAATACAAGAGCCGCCTTTGACCGAATAATTGAAGGTCTCTTCTACCAAATGGAAAAAGCTTATTGGGGCCTTTAATCGAGTAGTTAAAGGTCCCAATGAGGGTTTTCAGGGGATTTTTAGAATTTATGGTTTTTATAATTTAGCCCTTATATGTTGTACTTATGGGGATTTGGTACTCTTAGCTTTCCTTCGGGGTAGCTTATCTTTAGGATTTTAGTGGGATTAGTTTTAGGGTAATTTTATCAATAGAGATAGAATAGCGCATACCCCGATTATAGATGGGGTGTCCACAAACTAATATGAGGACTGCGGTCTGATTTTTATAACCAATGTCTAATTATAATTACCTAAAATAAATGCGACCAATACAGGGATCACAGCCTAATTATGTGGTACAAGGTCTGATTATGGGATCTAAAGTGTATGCGACCAATATGGGGGTCGTGTCCTGATTATGAGGCCCATGGTCTTATTTTGAGGATCTAAAGTGCATGAGGCCAATTTGGGGATTGCGACCTAATTCTGAGGGGTATGGTATGATTTTGAAGACCTAAAGTATATGCGACCAATATAGGGATCAAAAACTGATTCGAAGGGATAATGTCCAATTTTGAGGACCTAAAGTGTATGCATCCAATATAGGGATCATGGCCTGATTATGAGGACTAAGGCCTGATTCTAAGGACCTAAATGTGACACCCTGTAAAATTCATAAATAGATTGATCAATTCTAATATAAAAATCACGGGAGTAAAATACGATTAGTAACATTCTAAGAATGAAGGAGATAATAATAAATAATGACAATGCAAAAAATAAAATATTGAATAATTTAAAACAAATCTAATACCAACCGAATAATAATAGGATAAAAATTCAACTCTTGAATATAAAATCTCAATAGTCCAATACCAGGCTTTGAATAATAATCATCTCAATTTAATGGATCTCATAAAAATCACTGACTCGGGAAATATGAATAAATATAATTGCTAAATAACTGAAATATAAAAGAATGTAAAAATATACATAGAACTAGTGCTAGAGAAACTCCTCCAACAAGTATGTCAAGTTTGCGTTAGTGACTAAGGCATAAAACCTGTAAAACTGGTCCCACATAGTGCTTAAGAATATAACTACATTTGGGCCACAGTAATAATAACACATCTTACTCTAATATTAAGTTGATTTAAATCTATTTAAGTTATCCCAACCCAAACAACCTAAATAAGTGTGCGCTCTTAATTCCAAATCTGAATGAGGTTTCATCTTTTTATTAAGCATTATTTACTAAAACAATTTAAGTTCTTCTTTTGGATATATATCTCTTACTCTACCATATTCTCTCACATTATTGGTATTTCACTTACTAAATATTAATCCCAAATGCATATCTTTAGTGTATCAAAACTTAATACTTTCGGTTCACAATTCAACATATACGTCTCTATTATATTTTATATTAACATTCTCGAGTCAGAATCTCAAGTGTATACACCTATATTATAGACATCTATAGTATAATCATCTCAAGATATAACGAATGAAAAATTACATAATCCATAACACACGTGAGCATGATAAGCTCATATCAAATCATATGAACTATGCTCAAGCCAGTAAATAAAAGTGCGAAGGCCTATCTCTAGTGCCTTTGGGGATCACTCATGACACTACTAGGCATAAATATAGGACGTCCCAAACCTATAGTCTCAAAATAATAACAACATGTTAAATCACTACGCCATCACACCAAATATACGATCCCATACCCAAGGCTATATGAGCGGATCCATTCCCATTATCCCGCTCTCTAGACGTGTACTTCAGCAAGGAGGATCAAGGTAAATATAACCGAGTAAAATGCATCTTAATTACCAGGTTACCAAGTGCGGTCAATGTTGTACTCACCCTATCATATCCTTCCTAGTAGGTAACCCACGAGCATACACACCCATGGTATGATTACACAAAAATAAAGAAAATCAATATAAACCCTACTCAATTGGGTTACACATAAAATCTATTTTATTGTAAGTTATCGGGTATATTTAACTTTAATTGTTTATATAACTTTAGCCCAAACTCCTAAGCATTCAATATCTAGGTATCGTTTCATACCTACTATTTATGATAATAATTCTAAGTCAATAACTACCCTACTCGATGGGTTATAAATTCATTCTCAGCTCTTATAGGATCTACATAATCATGAATCCTTATTCAGTATTATAATACTCGACCCGAAGCTCAAGGCCCCTAAACTAGGTATAATCCCCAATATACTGACCTCATATGTATTTAATGTGATTTAAAGTCATAAAACTAAATCCTAATAAAAACTCAAACCAACCTAACATGAGTATCCCTATAGGGTTGTATTGTAAGATTTGTTTTATATCTAGTCCCTAGTTCCTAGTTTTACATCGTGTATGTCATATCCCGTTACATACGTTAAGACATTCAAGAAAACACGTTCAAGAAAATGGATCCGAATATCAAGCATCTTTAACAAAGTTCTATGACTTGAAGAAATTTTGGAATGGATTTGGTTTGTGCTACTTAGATTTTTTACTAAATATTGGGATACTTTTTATAAATTTGTTTTAGCAAAATGAGGCATTTTTCAAACTTAAAATGTTTTCCGAGATACTTGTAGGAAAAACTTAAAAAAATCGTTCTTGTTATTCAAATGACGGGGCAATGTCGTTCAAACAACATTAGCATCTCATTAGATAGGTCGTTTGACGCCCAAGATCTCATATGGCTAAAATGAGAGCGTATTATTTTTATTTGTAAAGGGTCGTTTGATAAATCATTCGAAGCAACTTCAAACGACATCTTAATGTCGTTCTAACGACCTAATGATCTCATTCAAATGAGATTCCACCGGCTTAACTTTTTTGTTTGCCTATAAAAACCGATTTCATGAAACTTTTTGATAAATACTTTTATTTTATGCAAACTGCAGAACAACTGCAACAAAGTCTTAACTTTTTGGGGAAAGAATTGTTTTGGATTCACACAAATCTATCCCAATTACTTTGGTGAATCATCTTTGGAACCTAAACACTTTTGTAACGAAGTTGTTCTTGTGGAGTGTTGTCTCTACTGTTGATCTTAGGGATACTCAAGGGTATTCACTATTGAAGAGGGAGGACTGCAGTTCTTGTGATTCAAGAGGAACTCATAGCTGACTGAAGGCTATGGTTGTTGTGGATTCTTGCAAAAATTCATTGTAGTATTTCTTTAAAGTGTTGTAAGTTGAGATTTTCAAACTTTTGTGAAATAACGGTTTTGCCCTTTTGGAGGGATTTTTCCTGAATCTGTGATTGTATGCTATATCGATTTATTTATTTAATCACATATATGAATTTTTAGGGTTTAATTAATATATAAACTTGTTTGAGATTTACATCTTGTTAAATAAGTTTAATCCATCGAAATATTGTGCATTCATAATTTAGTATCACATCCGTTTTTACAAATTGGTATCAGAGATTTTAGCTTAGGATTTTACCTTCTCAAATTGGTATCAGATCAAATTTCACCAAATTATCGCAAGATCCTTTTTTCATAAATTTTTTTGTGATACCAATCGTTTTGAAAAATTGAGTTTTTCAAAAATCACAATTTTTCTGATGGATAACTTACATAATCGGATGTCTGTCTTTGATGACACAAATTATGCATATTGGAAAGCCCACATAAGATATTGTTTATAAGAAATTGATGAAAGATAATTGCTCTTATATGAAAGAGTATGGACTCCTCCTACTATCACCGTTAATAATGTCATTAATCCCAAACCCGTTTTTGATTGGACTGATGATGAGTTTAAGTGGACTAACTATAACTCCCTTGGGCATAGTGTTATTTTTGGAGTCATCGCCCCTAACGAGTTCCATCGCATCATGACGTGCACTACGTCAAAATAGGCAATGGATATTCTCAAATTGAGACATGAGGGTACCAACGCGGTTAAGGCATCTAAATTGCAAAATTTGACCACCTAGTTTGAGACACTTACTATGATAAAGTCCGAGTGCTTTGATTATTTTTATGATAGGTTGTCGGATATAGTTAACATGAGTTTTAATTTGGGTGAGAAAATTGATGATTCGAGAGTCGTGAAAAAGATTTTGAGGTCACTCCCATCCTAATTTATTCCTAAGGTCACTGTTTTAAATTTTTTGGGTGTATTAGATTCATTTAGGTTAGAAGAACTCGTAGGAGACCTTCAAACTTATGATATTGACATTTTTCACAAAAACATTAAGTTTAAGGATAAAGGGATAGTTTAAAAACTCAGGTTAAGAAAAAGAAAAAAGAGAGAGTTTGTGAGTCTGATTCTGAGGGAGAGATTGATTTAGATAACTTGGCCTTGTTTGCAAAAAAAAAAATTAAAAAGTTTCTCAAAATTTCCAAAGATAATTCTTCCAATAAAAAGATTTTTGAGAAAAATAAAAGGAAAGATTAGGTCAAGGATAACGGTGAGAAATATGAATAGGTGAGATGTTATGAGTGCGAGGTCAAAGGGCACAAAGCTTTTGAGTGTCCCATTATGCTAAAGAGAAAGGGCAAGAAAATTGATAATACAACCGCTCATAAACAATAGTGACATCGAGTTGGATGATTCAAGGGGAGAATAACACATGAAAAGTTCATTGCTTTCATGGCTAGTCACGTGAGCACATCTAGTTTGTCCAACGATGATGAGGACACTTGTAAATATGAGAGCCTAGATGATGTTTCGAGCCATTCGGGAGGTAGTGAGTGTGATGATGAGTTTAGAATTGAGGGTGAATGTGATATCCAAAAGGCATTTAGAGATTTGTACACCGAGATGTTGAAAACCAAAAAGTTGAATAAAGAGTTAGGTCTTAAGGTGTTATATTTGGAGATAGAGATATAAGTTTTGAGGGTGTGTGAGGCATTGGCAAGTCAACTCGAGAAGGTGTGAGTTTCTTTATGTGAGCAATTGATCGTCTTAGGTCGAGAGAAGAGTGAATTGACTAACACTATGGCTAGTCTTATGGGAGATATTCAATCCTCATTAGAGACTCGTAAGAAACTTGAATCCCATGTATTCAAACTCGAAAGATATCTCGAACATGTCTGCGAGGTCAAGGTCATTATAGAGGACACATATAAGAAGGTTGGAAAGATGATCCTTAGTCCTACTTTGGGTAATGTTGAAAGACTAGGAATAGGTTATGATGGTGCGTCCACTTCCTATGTTACACCCGAGATGGTTCCATAGTTTGTAATAGATCCTTATGGCTCTCATCCTAACCCACATAGGCGTCCTCTTTTCCATAGGAGAGTGAATCCTAGGCATTTTGAGAGAGGTGTTCCTAGGCCCGTTTATGTTTGTTCCCATTGCAAGAAGAGAGGACACCTTAGAGAATTTTGTTTTAAGTTGGATAGTGTGTTTCATAGGTATTTACCTCGTTATGGTACTACACGTGTTCCCACAAGCACTCCCGCACATGTTACTCCACATGCTATCGCACATCACATTAGATATTTTAAGTGTTTTCAAGAGCAAGTTGAGTATTTGGTCAAAACTTCACACGATTTGATGGATGTTGTTCATAGGATGTCACCACCTTTTGAAAACTCCTCTGGACCTAATGATTGAGGTTTAGACTTGTTTGATAGCATAGGTTGATTTTCAAGTTCAGACCTTATGCCTATTATTAGTGTGTACTATAATTGTATTTATCTTTTTTATTTTGATATATTTTTCAAAAAATTCAAAACGAGTTTTGTTTTTTCTTGAAAAAAATTGGAAAAATACAAAAAAGAGTTCCTATTTTTTTAGAAAAAGTGAAAAGGCCAAAAATATTTTATTTTGATAAAATTTTTGAAAAACACAAAAAAAAAATTGTATTTTTGAGAAAGCCCTTTTGTGTATACTTTAGGTAAAGACAAACTTTTTCCAATTTTCTCAATTTTATTAAGAACCATGTATTATGAACCAATTTAATTAGATCATGCAACTGAGTGATTCAAGACATTCATCAACAAAGCAAGTAGAGAAATCACAATTTCAGGAAAAAACTTTTTGGGTAAAAACCCTTTATTTCACTAATAGTTTTGCAAATCACAACTTATAAATACAATTAGAGAAATCTTCCCAACAATCCTCCCTCAGATAACTGTCTTCTTTTGCAATAAATATTTACAAGAACTCACAAATATGACAACCTTAAATAAGCAATGACTCCCTCGAGAATCACAATGAGCGCAGTCGTCAGTAATGATTCCCGCAAGAACCACAAGATCAGCAGTAGAGACTCCTTTTCTACAAGGTCAGCAGTGAAGACTCATTCTTCACAAAATTAACTTTAATATAGAAGTTATTTGGGTTTAAGAAACGATTCACAAAAGTAATTGGGATGTGTTTGTATGAATCAAAAAGGTTTTATCCCTAAAAAGGTGAAAACTATAATTTAACACCCCGCCTAATTAAATACCGAGTGATGAGTCCCATACCCAATTAAATCAGAATATACTGTTGGTTCATTCTTAGCATCACTATCGAAAAAAAATTCTTTATTAATCACCTAATAGTTAATTAAGCTAAGTGTCAAAAATATTTTCCATTTTTAATTTAATTAAAACCATTCCACGACACGGAATAATAATATACAACAACACATCACAACTGCATTAACTATAACAAGAATAAATGTGACTGGAATAACTCTCCAGTTAAATTATAACATTTACACTAAATAAAATTGATATCCACAATGCTTACGTAAATAATTACAACCTCCATAATCCTAGGCGACATGCCCTAAATGAAGTAGAGTAGACGCTCCAGATGAGTGAATCAACAGAAAGGAAGCGTCTAAACAAAATACACATCTCTGCTAGAAGATATAATCCATCGGAACATCCATAATCTATGTTGGGCATCCCTGCTGCTGGATACCTGATGTACAAGATATAGTAGAGAAGAGAATATGCAAGGAAATGGGTCAGAGCCTGATTGTAAAATATTTTAAAAATAGCAAGTGCTTAATAATTACAATTAAGCATTTATTATGTACATGTTAGTTTCTTGGGCTCTCTCTTGAGAATTCTCACCTCTCATCTAGAGTGCACACCTATCGTATCTTATTATCTTCCTAGTTAAGGTTCCCTCCTAACTAGTTTCCACAACATAATTCTAACCCATATCATAAACCCGTATGTCCCATACCATACGTAATATAATTATTCATATTCATTTCTCTTTAATATAAACTAATCTGGTTACAACATTGGAATTAAGTGTTCACTTACTTAATTCAATTCAGATTTCATTATTTACTTCTATCTACAACATTACACCGTAGATTAAATCACAGTTTATATTTTTAATCTATAATTTCCCACAGAAGATTAAATCTCTATATCTACAATGTCACACAGTAGATTACATCACACTTTATATATATAATATCACACTAATTTATATATATATATATATATATACTAATATGGAACCTTCCCAGTAACAGTTGCGGTGCATGGATTCTCTGCTATCATGTCCTGATACATAATGTCACTGTATAGAAGACTATTGATTCGGTGTCTCTCAAGAATCATATCATAACACAAATATATTATAGGCGAGCATACTTCCCAGCCAAATGGGTCACGAACATACATACGCTCCCATTCAACCGTCGATACTATCAAATACACCGATAGCACGTGTCCAAGGTCCTATGCTCAGGGCACGAATCTAAAATCGTCCCAAATGGGCGCACATGATAAGACCGTCCACAACGCGAAACCTCCACCCCGATAGCAAGCAGTGTAGGTATGTTATACATGCAAATAATAACATAGGTATTCATCACACCAATATAAATATAACATTCATAAGAAATTCACACAACCATATGATAATTCCCCTACGTAGTATTTTTATCTATCAAATCCTACGTATTAAAGATTACGACTTTACTTATTTATTTTGTATTCCCGAGCCTCACTCATTACTCGAAGATTAAATAAGTATTTATTAACCTAATTTAGTAGGTAAATGTCTACACCCTACTTGTACATGTCATCAAAACTTCCGAAATTCTATGAATTAAACTCGTCTTTAATTAGGTTTAATTCTCAATAACCCTTAATTCATTATTAACCCTTCATTCTATCTCTTAGGGTTAATCCCACCTATTCCTAAGGTTATGCCGGTAATTAATAAAGCTTTTACTATTGGTCCTAACCTTAAATTATCATTTATCCAATTTAAATCCCAAGTAACATAAGTCTCAATAATAACTCGTTTAATTAACACTCGTTAATTTCTCCTCATTCAAAAATCTCAAAAATAATATTTTCTCGGTCTTAGGTATATCCCACTGCCCTTCTCTAAGCCCCATTAAGTTCATTTAATCATCATCAAAGATTCCTCAAAGTTTGGGATTTAATCAACAATTAAAAAGAAAAATATTTCACATTTCTAGGGGGAGTCGATCGATCGATGATTCTGGTCGATCGATTGATCAGTCGATCGATCGACAGTCTTGAGTCAATCGATCAATGGACCAAATATTGCCCAGTTTTTTACATTATTTTTCCTACGGGTTTCATACTTTTTAATCATCAAAACCTTTATCAAATAATCCCAAACTCCCCAATATTCATTCCATATGATAATCCAAGATATATAAATGATTTCTAACAATCAAACCACCAAAAATCATCAAGAAGGTTGATTTAAAACATATTATTTCCAGAAAACACATATTTTATATTTATCCATGAACATCATATAAACTCCAATTTTTCTTCACCAAATGATTAACAATTTAATATCATGATATCCAGATCATATACCTTCATATATGGATAAGTTCTAACGTATAAAAAATAATTTAAACATCATTAACATGAATTAATTTACTCAAATTCTATTTTTATTCTCAAGAACTCTAATTTTTTACTTTATCGTCGATAAGAGTGTAAATTCCAGATTTCTTCACAAGATAATATAAAATTCATGGAGTTTATTCTATAATCAAAAGAGATCACTCCTAGATAATATCTATTTCAAAGATCCATTTAAAATTATCACAAATTTATCTTTGGTCATGCAACTTTTCAAAATTTTCCTAACTATCCTAACATGGACGATATAAAAGCTAAGATTGCAATAATTAATCCCTTGCCTCTAATTCTAATTCTGATCTGTTGGGGATGATACTCTACTAGTGTTCCTCTCTTTTTTTGGCCAACTTCTGACAGTGGTGGTGGTGGCTCTTAGTGGGGCAAGGTGGTTGTCCTTTAGTTTCCTAGAAAAGTCTATTCTTCTCCCATAGAAAGTCTCTCAATCTCCCATAAACCTTTTCCTCTTATATTTGGTGAATGAAACTAAGATCTCTAATCTTCTCACTAATATAATAAAACCCAAGTTTTCGTGTTTACTATTCACCTCCCTTGTAAAATGGCCAAACTACCCCTCCCGGCAGTCCTTTCAGTTCCAAAGTGCCCCGAGACCCAAATCAAACACCCAAGTAGACTTTTTCGACTATTTGAACCCTTTTGAACACTTTGGCTCAGTCAAAACGACCATTCGGATGACATAAAAATAATTCACTTTTATTTTATTAAATTATAATCCCGACACCACATACTCACGCGTCTCGACTTAATTACCGAAATTGTCGTACACCTAATTCGCGAAAATTTTATAAATTCATAATCATATATATTAATTTAATCACTAAGTAATATTCAGCATAAATCACATATTACTTTATGTTATACGGCATTAATCCATATTAAAAGTCATTAAAAATACGGGGTATTACATATAAGCAGCAGGTCAATAGTTTTAATATATCAAAAGTCTTAATTTGAAAGGTTCACATAATAGGTATTTATAGGCTAAGAAAAACTATGAGGCGACAAAGGTCATTTGAACGACTTCAGCATGTCGTTCGAACGATAGTGAGAAGTCATTTGAACGACCTAAGAAATGACTTGTTAAAAATCATTCCAGTACACTCTCGTTTGATCCATATTCGATCTAGGACTTTGAGCGACAACGGCATCAGCATGTCGTTTGAACAATAGGAACAAAAAATTTATTTTTTAAATTCCGCCTACTAGTATTTCAAAAAACTTTTTAAGTTCAAAAAATGCCTCATTTTGGTAAAAAAAAACATTTTATTAAAGTATCCCAATACTTAGTAAAAAAATCTAAGTAACTCAAAACAAAATCTATATCAAAGTATACCTTATGTCGCGTAGGTGTTGAAGATGTGTGATATTTGGATCCGTCTTCCTGAGCATGTGAACGTGAATTACTTTGACGGTTGTAGCGGGATATGACATACTGAATGTAAACTAGGGACTATGGAAAATGTGCCCTTATAAATCTCCCCCTATGTCTATTCCGGTACAAAATGAAAACATCTGAATTATCGATAAATGTCCTATACAAATCTAATACCCTCTAATGAACCCAAAAATGGAAAGATACTAAATATGTAACTATTTAAAGATCTTCAACTTTAAAATCTTTAAATCTCTTTGCTTTCCTTGCTCTTCTTTTGTGTGCTTTTAAAATTCTCATCAAAGTCCTACACACAATAAACAAAGCAAATACCTTCGTGCATATCGAGTTTGAAATGAGATAAACATAAATCAAATATCAAATTAAATATCCCCCTTAATTCAAATTCTCACTCCCCCATAATTCATAATTCGTTCTCCCCCTTTCATGTATCCGAAATAGATAAGGAAATGAATAAAATATAATAAAACGGAGTGGGTCACAACAATCATATCAAATCATCACAAAATATACCAAATAAGCTCACGCAAGTCTAAATACAAAAGGCTCCACAAACTATTTTTGGTTTTTCAAATATTTTTCAAGAAAGAATAATTTACAAAAACAACACACACCATGAACAAACACTAAGATAACCATTTCGTGGAAACGAAATGAATGGGTGTGAAGAAATTCAATAGGAAAATCAACTCAAATATTCATAACATATGTGCACAATGAATTTTGGATACTCCTAACGAATGAACTCAAAATCATCCTTAAGTGTAAAAATGTGAATTATTTTAAATTGACTCAATCTAATCAACAAATCAAAGTCTAAAATGATTTCCACACTAATAACGTCTAAAACTATGTAATGCTTTTTCAAGACTTTTGTCAGGACATGCAAACCCATTGATTTCTAACCAAACTCCCTTATAAATAATAATTATTTTTATTTTTGTATTGAGGTTCTAAATTCTCTTTTTAAGAGATTTCTTATTGGCCTCTTTTTGGCATAATTTTCTTTTTATTGCATAATTTTTTCTTAGGCTCTTTTCAAACGATGGCTTTCACGATGAGTTCACTTGCCTCTCGCAGCCTTTTTCCGTGTTCACTCATATTTTCTCAATAATAAACAAACTCTCATGGATAACGGTTCTTACATGCATTACTTTTATTGTCTCATTTTATCACATTTGGTTAATTTTAAAGACATGATTGAGATGAAAATACTTCGATCAACATGTGATAGACATGTACAACAATTAAACAAATTTATGCACGTGTGCATTAAAGGAAATCAATGGTCAAACATGTAGGAAATAACAACTAATCACATCTCAATGACTCCAAACATTGTAAAGCACATAAATGAAATGATGTATTGTCTCAAAACACTATCGAATAGTCACATGGGTAATGGAATGATATTGTGACTTGGTCATCCTAAATGTCCATTCATATACGGTGTAAAAAGAAATACAAAAATCATTTTGTGTTTTTCAAAAAAAATTATTATGCATATAATCTTTTTGGCTTTTGCAATTTCTTCTCAAAAAATGGAAAATCTTTTTGTATTTTTCCAAAAAGTTTTAAGAAGAAAAATCTTCTTGAGTTTTTCTAAAAATATATCAAAATGGGAAAAGCTAAATACAAAATATACACATCTTAACACTAGTAAGAATATATATTATGAAGTATAACTAGTGTATGATAAAAATCCAACACGGCCAACTAAAAGATCTAACATGGGGAAAATCACATGCAAGAAAACGAGAGCCATGAAGTGTAATTCCTAAAGCCTCTAAATTCGATTTCCTAACCCAAATAGGTGTGCAACGATGCATTGGTGTTTTGGGAACTGAAGTGACTCTATTATTAAACTTCATAGGAGCATTTTGATGTTTGTAACAAAAATGCCTAAGATGACCTTGCTCGTCGCAATGAGTGCAAGTGTAGATATGGCGGTGAACGTTACCTAAGGGTGGTCCTCTCTTAATACTCCTAGGTGGCTCTCTCCTAATGTTCCTTGGTGGATCTCTCATTTTCATGGTCTTGGCTTTAGGAATTTGAGAAACATGATCATTGAAGCAAATTCCACACCTATCATCTTTGATTTGGACGGTGCCTAATATCCTATCGAACTTTTCAGACCTAACCTCCAAATTAAAATTAACCTTACTCTAATTTCTCAATCTCTCCTCAAGTTCACCTATCCTAGACTCGAGTAAACGCCTAGACTCATCAAACTCTAAAATATCCTTTTCCATATCCTCCATTAACCCTCGAAGACTATCTCTCTCACCCTCAGTATATTCTAGCTTATCCCAAATTCTCACATGCCCTAAGATCTTCAATCAAAGCATATGTATTATTGTTATCTATGGCACATTCTTTTAACTTAGCTTCTAACTTCAAGTTTGCCTTCTTTACCTTCACAGTATTCTCATACAATTCATTGAAGGAAACTTGCAAGTCACTCTCCTCCACCTCTTCATCCTCACTCACATAACCCTTACTTTCTTGGGATTCACGACCTATAGCTACAAAAGAATCATGCAAAGAAATATCTTCATGAGAATATTTGTCATCATCACTCACATGATTAGCAATGAAGGTGGTAAGGTCTTACTTACTAGCATAAAAAATTTCTTCTTCCAGGTTACTATCACTATAGGTAGAAACATGATTTATCGGTTCATTAACATCCTTCCGTAGATTAGTGGGGCACTCATCTTACTTATAAACATACCCCTCAAAGTAAAGACACCTCTCAGAGTCATCCTTTTTAACTAAAGTCTCAATTGCAAACTTTATACATGTTTTCCAATTAGAATCTTCAAACAGATATGTTCTAAATCATCAAACCCTTTGAAAGACATACCTAAAGACACGGGATCACTCACATAATAAAATAGTGCTTCCATCTCTGATACCAATCTGAGAAGGCCCTTTTGTGTGTGATTTAGGTAAAGATAACTTTTTCCAATTTTCTTAATATTAGTATGCACCAAGTATGTGAACTAATTTAATTAAACCAATTTTATATTCTTAACTGTAGATCATGAAACTAAGTGATTCAAGACATTTATCAACAAAGCACGTAGAGAAATCAAAATTTCAGGAAAAAAACCTAAAACTATTTTATTTCACTAATAGTTTTGCAAATCACAACTTACAAATAAAATTAGAGAAACCTGCCCAAAAATCCTCCCACAGGTGACTGTCTTCTTTTGTAATGAATCCCCTCAAGAACCCACAAAAATCGCAGCCTTGAACCAATAATGACTCCCTCGAGAATTACCGTTGTCTTTAGCAATGATTCCCGTAAGAACCTTAAGATCAGCAGTAGAGACTCCTTCTCTACAAGGTCTGTAGCAAAGCCTACTTCTTCATAAAAGTAACTTCAATATAGAAGTGCTTTGGGTTTCAAAGATGATTCAAAAAATTAATTGGGATGTGTTTGTGTAAATCAAAAAGATTTTAGGCCTAAAAAGGTGAAGACTTAAAGTAGCAGGTCTGCAATTTTTGTATATTAAAAGTCTTAATTTGAAATCTTCACAAAACAGGTATTTATAGGATAAGAAAAAACTTTGAGGGGGCAAAGGTCGTTTGAACGACTTCAGCATGTCATTCGAACGACAATGAGAAGTCTTTTGAACGACCTGTTAAAAATCATTCTAGTACGCTCTTGTTTGATCCGTATTCGATCTGGGACTTCGAGCGACCTATCTAACAACATCGTTTGAACGACATTTCCATGTCGTTTGAACGATAGGAACAAAAAAATTATTTTTTAAAGTTCGCCTGCAGGTATTTCAGAAAACTTTTAATTTTGAAAAATGCCTCATTTTGATAAAAAAAATATTTTATAAAAGTATCCCAATATTTAGTAAAAAATCTAAGCATCTCAAAACAAAATCTATATGTGTCGCATAGATGTTGAAGATGTGTGATATTCCGATCCGTCTTCTTGAGCATGTGAACGTTAATTGCTTTGAAGGTTGTAGCGGGATACGTCATACTCAATATAAACTAGGGACTATGGAAAATATGTCCTTACAATTTATTTTTACACTATATATGGATGGACATTTAGGATGACCAAGTCACAATATCATTCCATTATCCACATTACTTTTTCATAGTGTTTTGAGACGCAACATCATTTCATCCACATGCTTTATAATGTTTGGAGTCATTGAGACGTGATTAGTGATTATTTCCTACATGTTTGACTCATGATTTCCTGTAATGCACACATGCAAGGATTTTTTTAATTTTTGTATTTGTCTATCACTTGTTGGTCAAAGTGTTTTCATCCTAATCATGTCTTTAAAATGAACCAAATGCGATAAAATGAGATAATGAAAGTAGTGTATGTAAGAACCGTTATCCGTGAGAGTTTATTCACTATTGAAAAAATATGAGTGTAAACAGGAAAGGGCTACGAGAGGCAAGTGAACTCATCGTGAAAACAAGCTTTTGAAAAGATCCCAAAAAAATATTAAGGAAATAAAAAGAAAAATATGCCAAAATGGGGCTAGTAGGAAATCTCTTCAAGAGATATTAGCACCTCAATAGAGAAAATAAAAGGCATTATTATTTATGAGGGATTTTGGATGGAAATCAACGGGTTTGCATGTCCTGACAAAGTCTTGAAAAAGCATTACATAGTTTTAGATGTTATTGGTGAGAAAATCATTTTAGACTTTGATTTGTTGATTAGATTGGGTCTATATAATTTGAATTCAATATATTTTACACCTAAGGGTGATTTCGAGTTCATTCTTTAGGATTATCCAAAATTCATCATGCAGATACGTTATGAATGTTTTAGTTGATTTTCCTATTGAGTTTGTTTAAACCCGTTCATTCCGTTTCCACTATTTTGTTAGCTTAGTATTAGTTCGTGGTGTGTGTTATCTTTGTAAAAAAACATTCTTTTGGAAAATATTGGAAAAATCAAAACTAGTTTGTGGAGCCTTTTGAGATTATCCTTACATGAGCTTAATTGATATATGTTTGTGATGATTTTCTATGCTTGTTGTGACCCACTCCGGTTTATTATGTTTTATTCTTTTTCTTGTCTATTTTGGACAAATAAGAGGGGGAGAACAAATTATGAATTATGGGAGAGAGAGAGTTTGGATTATGGAGGATATTTGATTTGATTTATGATGTTTATCTCATTTCAAACTCAATACTTCATGAATTTATTTCTTTGTCTATTATGTGTAGGACTTTGATGAGCATTTGAAAAGAACACAAAAAGAAGAGCAAGAAAAAGCAAGGAGATTTGAAGATGGTAAAGTTGAATTTTTTTTTAAGGCCTACATATTTAGTATCTTTGCAATTTTTGGTTCATGGGGGGAATTAGATTTGTATAGGATATGTGTTGATATGTTTTTATTTTGGACTGAAATAGCCATTAGGGGAGATATGTAAGGACAAATTTTCCATCTAGTCCCTAGTTTACATCGTGTATGGCATATCCCGTTACATACGCCAAGGCATTCAAGTTCAGACATTCAAGAAGACGGATCCGAATATCAAGAATCTTCAACAAAGTTCTACAACCTAAAGAAATTTTGGTATGGATCTAGTTTGTTTAACTTAGATTTTTTACTAAGTATTGGGATACTTTTTATAAACTGTTTTTTATCAAAGTGAGGCTTTTTTCAAACTTAAAATGTTTTTGAGATACCTGTTGGTGAAACTTTAAAAAATTATTTCCGTCATTCAAACAACGGGGCTATGTCATTAAAATGACATTAACATCTCATTAAATAGGTCGTTTGATGATCGAGATCTTATATAGCCTAAACGAGAGAGTATTGTTTTGATTTTTAAAGGGTCATTTGATAGGTCATTCGAAGAAACTTCAAACGACATCATAATGTCTTTCTAACAACCTTATAATCTCGTTCAAACAAGATTCCGCCGCCTCAAATTTTTTGTTTGCCTATAAAAACCTGTTTCGTGAAGCTTTTTGATTAACACTTTTATTTTACGCTATAGAACAGCTACAAAATAGTCTTCTTTTTAGGGCAAATATTATTTTTGATTCACACAAATCAATCCCAATTCTTTTGTGAATTATCTTTGGAACCCAAACACTTTCTTAACGAAGTTGTTCTTGTGGAGTGCTGTCTCAATTGTTGATCTTGGGGATACTCGAGGATATTCACTGTTGAAGAGGGAGGACTGCGATTCTTCTGATTGTTGAGGGAGTCATTGCTGACTAAAAGTTGCGATCTTCATGGGTTCTTTTGGGAATTCATTTGAGTATTTATCTATAGTGTTGTAAGTTACGATTTCCAAACTTAAGTGAAATAAAGGTTTTTTCCTGCAGGGATTTTTCCTGAATCTATGATTGCATGCTTTATTTCTTTATTTATTGAATCACATAGATACATGTTTAGGGTTTAAAAAAATTGGAATATATTTTATATTAACATCTAGTTAAATAATTTTAATCCATTGAGATATTGCGCATTCACAAAGTGGTATCACACCCACTTTTAGAAATTAGTATCAAAGCTTTTATCTCAAGATTTTACCTTCTCACGTACTGATTGGATGGGCCCAGGTCCATCTCGTACCTCTTACATTCCTCTATTGTGGTCATAACTCAAAAACCACAATCCCTACAACCTCTAATACATCATTTCAACCCTTCTCCTCCACATATTAACAACATATGGTTACTATGAACCTATTTTTTCTAGTTCTAAATAATTAACAACTCATTTCAAGATCAAATCTCAGAATTTTATAAAAGTAGGTTTATGATCTACACATGAATATTCCAATTAACCTTAGAATCTTCATCAATTCACATGATTCATATAAGGGTTTTATAAATTACAACAATTATGATTCACATCTAATTATTTTAAGTTCAATTTCAATGATTCAGGGCTTAATTTGTTAATTTACGAACAAAGTTACATGCGTTATTAAAATACAAAATGAGGGTTTTTCATTAGATTAATCTTAATTACGAATTAAGGTTTGATTATAAACAAAACCATATTTATAATGTTATCATCATAGATTCCAACATATTACCATTATTCTAGTGCAAATCTAATTACATTCTTAAACAAAGTAAACTTTCATTGAATTGATTGAATAATCAATCCCCAGTTTCCCCTAATTCTCGAAACTAGATCCTCCATTCTTTAAGCTAGGGTTTCCTTCTCCTCTTGCTTAGTATCTAGAGTTCTCCCAATATGTTATAAGTGTTTTAGGTTATGTTAATTAGGTCATTAAAATAAGTTAACCTAAAATTAGGCTTATGTCCCAAAACAGCCTCAACCTAAAAAGCCCAAAACAAGCTCCAAATGGCCTAAAACTTAGCTTAACTCATATACCAACCCAATATAACAAAATTAACTATAATAAGCTCAACCCAGACTTTATAGACATTAAATATCGAAAATGCGCAACTTAAGTTTAAGTTTTAATTATTAATTAATTAGATTATGACTCGGCATTATATGAACCTACTTCATAGCTGGTTGGCCCGATGACAAGTGAATAATACAAATAAGGAAACCCCTAGCCCCTGACCATTCCATAACCGTCCATAATATTAATTTATTTAATTATTTATCTTAATGAACTATTTTGAGTTCGCTAACATCTATAACAATAATAGTCCATTCAACACATAACACAATTGCGTATTACAATTGTATAACATCTCAATCTACTAAATATCACATCGCAAGTCCAACATCTCAATCTACTAAATTTCACATTGCATGTCATAAGAAATAACAACTCATCAATTAAAGACCGTGGGCGATATTGATTCAAATATATTCGCAATTTCCAACTTAAACTTATTTAATTGGATGTCTAAATTTTCTCAAACCAAATACAAATTAAATCAGCCCTTAAACATGCATCTACATGTGTTAACTCAAATCTCAGATTAAATCAAGCGATGAATAAGCTGATAAAGACAGATTTCAGGAAAAAAAATCCCGAAGGGCAAAAACCTTTTATTTCCACTATAATTTGTAAAGGAATGGTTTAAAATCAGATTACAACAAAAATACATTTGACTTACGAAATACCCGCAGGTGTTGGTTCGTAGTCATCAGCCCAGGAACACTGCAGCACTCCCTATGACACGCACTCGATCAGCCCAGTACCTCCCACAAGTGGCACCTATGGTTAGCCCAGTGTCTTTCCAAGGTACCTAGTATCACTAGCAAAACTTCCAGTAAAAATATGCTTTGGGTTCCACAAACAACTCACACAAAAACTCTGGGATTTGTGAATTGTAAAAACAAAGTTTTGAACCCTCAAAAAGATGGAGAATAAACCAAAAAATACTAAAATCGTATTCTGTTAAAACGAGTGTTTTCTCCACACGAAATCAGTAGCCTGACACCCTTATTTATATAAAAAATCAAGGCGGTGATGTGTCGGCTAAAAACACTTGTCGTTCGAATGAAAGACGATGTCGTTCAAGCGACACCCCATCTCGTTCGAACGAGATGTGACGTCGTTTGAACGACCATCACTGATCCTCTTTAAAAAACTTTTAAAAATTAAATAACTTGGAATCCTTAGAAACCAAAACTGTTTACGGGATCAGGAGCATATATCCAAAACTTTTATGATTAAAATCACTTAAAATCTTTTCAAAAATGATTTTTCATAATTAGAAAAATATTTTATTTTTTCAAAAATATCCTAACACTTTTTATGTAAATGTAAATGGAACAAAAACACATTTTACCAAATTCGTCTTTGTTGGGCATGATTGTTGAAGTCGTCTTGAAATTTCGATTGTCGATTGTAGATGAAGCTTCCCAATTCTTCGACAAACTTGTAGCGGTATACGACATACTAAATGTGATGGACAATGCCCTTACAAATCTCCCCCTGTGTCTATGCCATGTGACAACCCGCCAACTAAAATAATAGGTGGCCATCCCAATACTCTAATAATAACAGGAATTATAGATGGTCCATTCTCAGCATCACTGTCGATTTAAAATAATAGTACGAGATAACCAATCATTTTAGAAAAAAGGATTGTCAATAAAAGAAAATTTTGTAAATAAAAGAAAACACTTAGACAATCCCATTTGCGAAAACGATGGATATCAAAAATCGATAATGAAGAACGACAATTTCATAAATAATCACCGAATAAGTTGTCGGTGCACAGACTAATACAAATAGTTACACTGAGTATTACATTTCAATATTTAAAATATAATAAATGAGTGCAACGCTTGGGCAAACACGCCCGAATAAATAAACTGAACTTAATTAAAGTACAATGGAAGGAAGCGTCTAATACCAATAACCTACAACATCCGCACTATGCTGTATCTCCATGACAACCGGAATGGAAATGTAAATATGGGTGTCCATGCGGTAGAGCACCTGTAACGGCAATAGTATGTGCAGAAACAGAGATATATAGATACGGGTCAGGTCCCGATTTGATATGATTCCCATGTGAATAAAATGCATGACAGTTAAGTGCGTAATTCTCTCGCAGTTAACAATAACATTTCTCACCTCTCGATCTAAAAGCAACCTAGCACAATATCAATGATGCTCAGGTTAAAGAAAGAACAGAAGGCTAACTTCTCCCCAGTCTCAACACTATGCCCTTATTCGTGCGTGGGGTGTCTCGAAAAGCGAAATTAAAACAAGGAACCCCCCCCCCCCCGATACACTACTACTAGGCAAGGTTGATCGACGAGATACATTAGACCCTGTCCTAATTAATTCAAGTACTAAAGGCTAATTTCTCCCCAATCACAACACTATGCCCTTATTCGTGCGTGGGGTGTCTCGCAAAGCGAAATCCAAACAAGGAACCCCCCGGATACACTACTACTAGGCAATGTTGATCGTCGAGATACATTAGACCCTATCCTAATTAATTCAAGTACTAAAGGCTAATTTCTCCCTAGTCACAACACTATGCCCTTATTCGTGCGTGGGGTGTGTCTCGCAAAGCGAAATCCAAACAAGGAACCCCCCGATACACTACTACTAGGCAAGGTTGATCGTTGAGATACATTAGACCCTGTCCTAATTAATTCAAGTACTAAAGGCTAATTTATCCCCAGCCACAACACTATGCCTTTATTCGTGCGTGGGGTGTCTCGCAAAGCGAAATCCAAACAAGGAACCCCCCCCCCCCCGATACACTACTACTAGGTAAGGTTGATCGTCAAGATACATTATACCCCTAGCACAATTTTATATTATATATATACATAAGTGAGAGGTCTCATCTACTGTTACTCAAGGATACATAATTATATCCATTCACCATCTAACAACATAATTCCCATTTCTTTCTTTAGGAATATATATAAATGGTACAATATTTTATCAAATGTTTACCAATCAATTTCATCGTATACAATTTCATTTCATAGTCACATTCCTTATCAGGAAATATAATCATAGTTTTTATGCTCTTTGTGGCATTTCATCTCAATTATACACTTTGTAAAAATATCTTCCTTATCAGGAATATAATCATCATCATATGCTCTTTGTGGCCTTTTCATTGAGCTCTTTGTGGCACTTCATCATGCTCTTTATGGCATTTCATTGTGCTCTTTATGGCACCCATATACATCAAGTCCAACTTGATTTAGAATAGTTATAATTACATATATATATAACAATTCTAAGACCGCCCATCCGGATTTCCCCACTGTGCGCACCCCTAAATGGCTATCATCTTCCAGGGCCTGTTATTTAGACAACCTGGGATCCTAACAAACATTGGGATGCATCCATGTGCCTGCGGGATAGTCAACACCACACCCGAAATCTCCTACCCATCGCAGAAAAATATACAATCACAAGCGCTCACATGGCCTAGGGACTATATCCACCCTGTGTTAATTTGTCAGGGGGCATCACCACAACGCGCGAACTTCCCTTAAGATAACGATTTAGAGAGGGTGTGTATCCATACCTTTTAACATTTATAAAAGTCATCTTCCTTTTCATTTGAAAACATTCATTTTTATATTCTCAAAATCATTTGTACTTATTTATTAGTACAACATTTAATAATATACATTTCTTATTCTTAGAGTCATATTTTATTAATGACTTAAGACCCGAAGTGCCATTAGCCTTAACTAGTCCCCAAGACTTCAATATAATATCATAAACCATTTAAAATGAATCTCCATCAAGGAGTGTCTCCCAAATGTCTCAACATTGATATTTTATCTTCAATTTATCTTTCGGTTAATCTCCTATTTCATTCGGATATCAACCTACGCAACTAGCCCTCGGGGTAAGCCCAGGCATCCCATTAAATCCTAGGGCATTAGTCTACCCAAAACCACCCTCTAGGACTCCCCATTAATCCCCAAAGAAAGGTCCCTAAGCCTTGGACCTAAAAGAAAAAGGGCTAAAAATCAAACTAGGAAAAATATCACAAAAACAGGGGAACCGAATCGATTCGCCCCTTGGGCCAAATCGATTCGCCCTTGCGAATCGATTCGCTAAACAGACGAATCGATTCGGTGAGCAAAAATTGACTTTCTGCAATTGCCGAATCGATTCGGTTTTAACCCGAATCGATTCGGTCTGCCAGACCTGTATCCCACTCCTTATCCGAATCGATTCGCCCCTAGGGCCGAATCGATTCGGTCCTGAAATCTTGCCCAGTTTGGGCTGCGGGTTTAAGAACCCTAAAATTCCCAAAACCTCAAATCTTTGATTTTATCCAACATCAACAAAATCTAATTCTCCTAAATCATTTCTACACCATTAATAACTAATAGTTTATCCTCAAATCAAATTAAAACTAAGATTTAAGGCTTTAAGCACCAAAATCACTCAATACCCATTTAGGGTTTAAATCTCAAAAACTTAACTACACATGCAATTTATCACATTGAATCACATCTAGCAAGTAAGAAACTTGCCTCGATGTTCGTAGTCTCTGATCCACCTCCGGTAGCAACGGAAATCCGGCCCAAATCTTCATTTCTCTCTCTTTCTCTCCATTTCTCCCAACTCTCTCTTCTCTCTCTCTCTCTCCTTTGGCTTCTAACACAAATGAAGAAAGAAAAGGGGTGGGGGAACTTAAACGGGTCTTAAAACATAAATGCCCTCTTTTAATTGCTAATATACCATTAAAATGACTTGTATCCACTTAATTGAGTCATAACGCGTTAAAAGTGCCCGAAACTCCAAAATACAACTTGGCACTTATTTCGACTATCTCGACTATTCTAAAAATAACCGAACCCCCTATTTTGGCATTCGGAAAAGTGTGAACAAATTTTATGTTCCAATTTTATTTTATTTCATTAATTATACCACAATTTAAATATGAACCATAACCGTCATTTCACATATAACGACGCAACATATCACAATATAATGCCATTTACCTTCTCATACGGTAAATAGACAAAACATAGTAAATATTATCCCTTAATATCGCGGGAAATAATATTTATTCCAACTTCCCCTATTTTATAGAATTTGTCCATCGGGCAAAATAATATAAAATTGTCGCTCAAAATCCTGGGTTGTTACATGCCAGTATAAAATAAAAATATCCAAATTATCAAACTAAAATGACCTATACAAATCTACCCTCCCGAAAACTCAAATGCAGAAAGATAAACTGAATAAGTCTTCAAATTGTGTTTCAACAATCAACTTTTCAAAACTCCAAGCTTTTCACATCAGGATGTGCAACATAAAGATCTTCAAACGTGCCTACACACATGAGAAAAAGAAAAAACCTCGTGATGTATCGAGTTTAAAATGATATAAACATAAAGCATGTAAGCATAATCAAATCTCCCCCATACTTAAACTCCCCCATAATATCATAATTCGTTCTCCCCCTTTTTATTTGTCCGAAATAGACAAGGAAAAGAATCAACCAAATAAATAAAATCAAGGTGTCACGGAAAACAAGCAAACAAACTATTTTTGAATTTTCTATTCAAAAATGCAAAAATGATGTTACAAAAAAAAACACCATGAATTTTTACTAAGACAACCAAATCGTGGAAACAGAATGAATGGATGTGATCAGATTCGATAGGAATATCAACACAGTCATATCATATGTGCAAGATGCATAAGTGTACTCCTAACGAATGAACATAAAAAATAGTACTTTGGTGTAAAAATATTGAATTTAGATGACATCATTTTAATCATATCAACAAATCAAAGTATAAATGATTTTCACACCAATAACGTCCAAAACTATGTAATGCTTTTTCATGACTTTCAAGGACATGCAAACCGTTTTAAATTCTCCAACCAAACTCCCTCATGTATATTTTCTTTTTCAGGTGATCTAAATTCTCAAACATTGGAGAATTGGTGAATAACCTAATGGCCCCTTTTTGGCAAATATATCTTTTTATTGCCTTTCAATTTTTCAGGCTCTTTTAAATCTCATTGGACCCCGGATAATTTTCAATCTTCACTTTTTAGGTCCTTTTAAACAAGGACTTAATCGCAAAGGATGAATGAGTACCTTTCGCAGCCCTTCATCATTTTTTTTAAAAAAAATCTCACAAACGGTTTGCAATATGCACTACGTTTTCTCACATTTTATATCATTTGGTTTGTTGTATAGACAGAATTGAAGCGTAAATGCTCAATCAACATGTGATAGAAAAGAACAAAAGTCAAACAAATCCGTTCGTGTGTGCAAAAAAGGACAAATAGAGTCAATCATATAGGTAGAAGCACTATATCATTTCAAAGACTCCAAACTTTGTAAAGCACATGAATGACAAAACATATTGTCTCAAAACACTATCAAACAGTCACATGGATATGGCATGAAGTTATGACTTGGTCATCCTAAGTGTGCATTCATATAAGGTGCAAACAAAATACAAAACTCTTTTTGGATTTTTCAAAATTTTTTAATGAAAATCTTTTTGTATTTTTCAAACACTATTCATAAACAACCCAGTAGTACCAATAACATATAGCTGAAAGAAATAGGGACTGCAAATAGAATATTATTCCAGGGGTCGTTCGAATGAGATGCCTTGTCATTCGAATAACAAGCCATCTCGCGAGAAGACTTCGCATGAGATTGTATCTCGTTAGAACAAGAAAAGTCAAATTTCCCAGTTTACACAGAATGTCATGCAGTTTTGGCCAGTGAGAAAATTTTATAAAAAACAGTTCCTGAAATGTGCAAACAGATCTAAAACAGTGTAAAAAATAGTACCAAAAAGAAGTAAAAACAAAATAAAATACAAATGGTACATACTAGAAGTAGGCAAAAATGTCATTATGTAAATTACCCTATGCTAGCAATCATGTCTAAACCTCAACCGGCAAGTGGGGTGGAGTTTTCCAAAGATGGTGACATCTTTTGAAATAACTCCATAAAATCATGTGAAGTCTTGACCAAAAATATACTTGCTCTCGAATATGTGCAAACTCTATATCATTATGTGCAAACAAAGTATCATGAGTGGGTATATGCGTGCAATCATGTGTAGGAGTATAGTGTGACACATTACCTAACTTAAAGAAAAATTCCCTTAGGTGTCCTCGCTTTTTGCAATGGGAGCCAACATAAACCGACCTAGGAATTAATTTTTCAAAAATTCTAGGACGTGTTCTCCTAATGGGAATGGGAGGCCTAGGTGGGTTGGGATGAGAAACACGTGAATTAATCACCAAAGTGGGAACCAACTCGGGTGCAACAAAAGAAGTGGACGCACCGTCATGACCTTTTCCTAAACTGTCATCACCACCTAAAATGGGATTGAGAACCATCTTTTTGACTTCCTTAGATGCATTCTCTAAAGGTATTTTGACCTCCCGAGCACGTTCGAGATCACTCTCGAGTTGGGATACACATGTCATCAGACTAGACACTGTGTCGGTCAATTCAGAATTTTCCTTTCTTAAAACTTCCTTCTCTCTCTCCAAATCCAAAACCCAATGACCTAAATCCCTATTATATTTCTTCGTTTTCAAGGTCTCGGAATACAAATTCCTAAAAGATTTTTGGAGCTCAATTTCATCTCCACTCTCAAACTCGCTCTCATTTCCACTAGAATCACTCAACTCATCATCGTCGCTCTCGTGGACACTACCATCGTGGGACAAAGTGGGTGTGCTCACACGACTCAAAAAAGATACATACATCCCATGAGCTAAACCTTTTCTAGACTCGTCTTTCTCATCATCTCCCTCACTATCACTAAGATTTGTTGGCATGGCCACTTTCTTCCCTTTTCCATTAAGCCTAGTAGCACATTTAAAAGCCCTATGCCCTTTCCTTTGACAATCAAAACAAATCATCTCATCTAAATATTCACCACTCTCTTCCTCTTTTTCTCTCTCACTCTTTTTTTCATTGCCCTTTGTGGACTTTTCTTTCCTTTTATTTTTCTCAACTGACTTTTTATTGAAAGCGTTATTTTTGTTCAATTTGATAAACCTTTTAAAAAAAATTGCAAATAATGCCACATTGTCAATGCTAAACTCTTCCTCAGAATCAGACTCATACACTCTCACTTTCTTTTTCTTCCTTACTTGAGTCTTTAAAGCAACTTCTCTATCCTTAGTCTTAATAGTTTGGGTAAACATGTCAATCTCATAAGTTTATAGGTCTCCTACGAGCTCTTCTAACTTAAGTGAATTTAAGTTTCACAACGAATTCAAAACAGTGACTTAAGGAATGAAAAGTTTTGGAAGAGATCTCAAAATATTTTTAACGATACTCATCAAAACATTCAGACTCAGACATAGTAATGGTTTCAAACTGTGTGGCTAAATTTTGTAACTTTGATTCTTTAACCGCGCCGTACCCTCATGTGTCAATTGGAGGACATCCCATGCCTCTTTAGATGTGGTGCACGTCATAATTCAACAAAACGCGTCGGGGGTGGCGGCTCCAGAAATAACACTCAAACCACGGGAATTAAAGTTAAACATCTTAAAATCATCTTCAGTCCAATCTGACACAGGTTTCAAAGAGGTGATGTTATTAGTAATGACAGTGGGAGGAGTCCACCCTCTTTCACAAAGCAACCAGACTCGTTCGTCAATGGCTTTTAACTGGGATTTCATACGAGCTTTCTAATAGGTATAATTGAACCCATAAAAAATAGGCATTCAATTATATAAGTTCTCATTTCGAAACATTGCGACAAACTTTCCAAAATCAGATTTTTCAAACAAAAATCAATATCCCACAAGTTTGCAAAAAATAGGAATACGCGATAAATTAACGTAACCTCCTCTGATACCAGTTTGATTCAAATATATTCGCAATTTCTAACTTAAACTTATTTAATTGGGTGTCTAAATTTGCTCAAATCAAATACTAATTAAATCATCCCCTAAACATGCATCTACATGTCAATTCAAATCTCATATTAAATCAAGCGATGAATAAGCTGACAAAGACAGATTTCCAAAAAAATCCCCACACTGACTTTTTATTTCCACTATAATTTGTAAAGAAATGGTTTACAATCGAATTATAGTGAAAATACAATTGACTTACAAAATACCCGCAAGTGTCGGTTCGTATTCGTCAGTCTAGGAACAACGCATCACTCCCTATGACACGCAGTTGATCAACCTAGTACCTCCCGCAAGTGGCACATATGGTCATCCCATTGCCTTTCCAAGGCAACCAGTTTCAGTAGCAAAACTCCCAGCAAAAATATGCTTTGGGTTCCACAAACAACTCACAACAAAAGTTTGGGATTTGTGAATTATAAAAATAAAGTTTTGAACCCGCAAAAAGATGGAGACTAAACCAAAAAACACTAAAATCGTATTCTGTTAAAACCAATATTTTCTCCACACAAAATCAGGAGCCTGACACCCTTATTTATATAAAAAATTAAGGCGGTGACGTGTCGGCTAAAAACACTTGTCATTTGAACGAAAGACAACGTCGTTTGAGCGACACTCCATCTTGCTCGAACGAGATGTGACGTCGTCTGAACGACTGTCACTGATCCTCTTTAAAAAAAAATTAAAAATTAAATAACTTGGAATCCTTAAAAACCAAAACTGTTTACGGGATCAGGAGCATATATCCAAACCTTTATGATTAAAATCATTTAAAATATTTTCAAAAATGATTTTTCATAAATAGAAAAATATTTATTTTTTCAAAAATATCCCAACACTTTTTATATAAATGTAAATGGAACAAAAACACATTTTACCAAATTCGTCCTTGTTCGGCATGATTGTTGAAGTCGTCTTGAAATTTGGATTATCGATTGCAGATGAAGCTCCCTAATTCTTCGACAAACTTGTAGCGGTATACGACATACTAAATGTGACGGACAATGTCCTTACAATCAATATCCTATAATCAATTTAACAAGTTAATAAATGCCATAAAAATATGGGGTATTACATTCCTCCCTCTTAAACAAGGAATTTTTAACCTAAAATTTTAATTCTTTTATATACTAAACTCGTAGATATAGTAATATCTCACTCACATGATGTCATTTAACTACTATATAGACTTTTCTCTCTATCTTCCACCTAATATACGTTATAGTATCTTCTCATAACTCGTATTAGGCCAAACCATAACTCATCCCTCGGGAACTTCCTCAACTTGGACACGTGGAAGACATTGTGCACACGTCGAAAGGGACCAAGTAAGTCCAAATGATATGTCATTAGCGCCACCCTATCCATGATCGCAAAAGGACTTAAGTACCCATAATTGTCTTCATCGGGGAAACCTTTTGTAGCACCTAGTCCCCACCATAAATTTCCCTTTGCGCAACCTCCTTTCCTTATAACTCTTATGCCTGCTTTGGTAGTCTTCATATGCTCTCTAATGAGCACTATCTTCTTTAGGTATCCCGCACATAATTTGTCCCAAATTACATGTTATCCTTTATCGCTAAAAACCTTTAATTAATCTATCGTCCATGACCCAAACAACACCATGTGCCTTTTAGGACCTCAGTTCATCACGATGAAAATCCATTGATATAATCTACCACTTCTACACTAGGATTACTAATAGCTATAATTCCTCGAATGTCTTTGGTGTTCTACCTTCACCAACTTACAGGTAGCACACTAGACATAAACTATGTTAATACTTACTTTGCCTGATCATTAATACTTGCTCTTCAAATCAAGGTACACATATTTACCCCAAGGATGTACTGTGAATCATGAATCACATGGCTCGGACAAAATTATTTTTCACAGCTTGAAACCCTCCAGCACAATCAATCTCCCAAAAATAAAATTAAAGGGAATTCCTCCTATTAACAATTCTCATACATTATCCTGGTAAAAGAGTTCAATGCTTGGGCCTAAAATACCCACGACACGATATCAGGTGTAATAGCCATTAGTTCTACAAATGCTTCTCCTACATCTATAATAAGTAAGATATCACACTTATCTTCTCGTAAAGTCAATAAACTAACTATCGATAGACGGATCCAGGCATCTGCTACCACGTTCACCTTCCCTGAATACTATGGAATAGAAAAGTTGACTTCCTTCATAAATTTCAACCACCTGCCCTAATGCAGGTTCAACTTCTACTAAGTGAGCATATACTTAAGGCCATTGGGGTCCGAGAATCACATGAATCCATCATCCTACAATTAATACCTCTAAACCCAATGATCAAAAAGTGCACTTGTTAACCCATTCATTCATTTTTCAAAATGCTTCTTATAATGATCTTTCCATACAAATGGGACCCCCTTTTGGGCGAGGCAGGTCAATGGTCCCAGAATCTTCATGAACCCCTGACCGAACCCATGTTGTACTTTGCTACCCCAAAAGCCTTCAACTTCAGTAGGTGTAATTGACTATATCCACTTTGTCTAAGTTTCCACTTTCCTTGGATTTGCAAATGTTCCAGCCTCCGATGTCATGTGCCCCTAATACTGCACTTCCCGCACCAAAAATCAACACTTGGAGAACTTAATAAAAAAAAAAAAAGAGGTTTCCCTCAATTGATCAAATAATTTTTTTATGAACGCATCAAACGATAACGATTGTGACAATATTAAGGTGATGAATCAAGATTTTTTAAGCCTGTAGGGCTGAGTACATGTATCATAGGGCTTGGCAGTGGAGGATGTGAGGATCCTCAAGAGAGAGCCTATCTGCATCATTTTCTTTTTCGTGCAGAGTTCAAGAAACTATGTAAGTGACTTTCTTTTTATATTTTTTTTGTTTTGATGTACTTTATTCGAGATGGATATTTTTTTGTATTTGACTTTTGGCTTATTTTTCATTTATTCTAGGTAGACCATTGCACATTGGGGTTTCTTCTTCTCCTATTCATATGAGATGGTGTATGGGGGTTAAGATTGTGTGGACACACCTCCCTCACGAGGTATAAAACTTCATGCAAGAGATGGAGTTGGGTGATTCGGTGGACTCTATAGATTATACGCCTCGGTCTTCAGTGTCTTATAAGATTTTGGGAGTGGTGGTGAGACATTACCCACAGTTTCCATTTTAGAGAAAAGGAGATAACAATGATGCCTATAGATGTATACCAAATATTACGCTTGCATTGTGAGGGTATGCATATGTAGGTGTACCATTCTTTCCAGTTGATGAGTAAGAAACAGAGGTGGCCTTAAGTCCTTTGGATCGGGTTGGTTCTCAAGAGTCTTCAATGTAGATAATATGAGGGATGTTTTCCAGAGCCGGCGTGTTAAAGTGCAGGATGCCAAGCGGGTGAAAAAAAAGTCATGCCACTTTATTATGTTTATGATATGGACTATATTAGTGGCGAATATTCGAGGTGAGATCCATTTTTGGTTCATGCCCCGTTTGCGATACTTTACTCAGATTAGCTATTCAATTGGGGGAGGTTAGCATTGATGTCCCTTTATTTTTCTTAGGTTGCCTTCAGCAAGTTCTATAGGACTACCTTCACGGGGTCACCACATCTTTTTTATATACATTTTATTCCATGATTTTTATTTTTCTTCCATTGAATTTTATGGTTTTATAATTATTTTTAATATTTTAATATTTTTTGTTTGTCTTATTAGGTATGGTTTTATGAGGTGATCTAATTTAATGCCCGTTTAATTCTTCTTTGTGACCAAAAGAATGATGTGTGGACTAGGTTGAGGAGGTGGAGGAAGGTGAACAAGGTTTTGAAGTCCATCCCTTCTTTTAAGGAGGCCAGGAATCATTTGAACACGTTCACTAGTGCGCATGTCAGTTTTTAGTCTTTCTCAAATTTTATTCTTAGTTTTACTATCTCTATATTTTTTATTATATTTATGAGAAACATGTTTTGATTAGGAATGTGACTTTTTTCCCCAGTCATTATAATGTTGTGGACAAGGGCTTGACCGTCATGCATGTACAAATGCATTGGTTGTAGCCACATGAGTTTGGGTACAAGAGGTACCTTGGGGAGCGGGTTCTTAGGCAGGTGATGATAGGGGATAGGGTTTTCCCCCTTATTATCTCAGAATTAGATAATAGGTCGAAGGAGTCATTATATGAGGAGATAATCAGGAATAATATCTACTCGGTCTTGGTGGAGATAGTGGAGACGTACGACGACTTGGACATCATTTCGAGCTGGATGATGCCATTGTCTATAATGTTACTAGGGAACTAGTTTGGTAGTTGGAATGGGACGCAGTAAGATTTCTGGTCGTCGAATCATGCATTTGGTAGTAGTGCTATGGAGGTGGATCCATTGTCACATCATGATTTTGGGTTACCATCACAATATTTTCTGATGAGGGATAGGGAGAGGTTGGATATTCCCCATCTTCCTAATACTGACTTATATGGGTTTCCTCCTCTACCTGTTGAGCTTCCACGTCAGGAGGTTACACATTTATATTTTCTTCTTGAGTTTATTTATATTTTGAGTTCTTATTTTCCTTTTTGTATTCACTGACTTTGATGTCTTTTATCTTTTTTCTTTTCAGATTGTTACATCATAGACATATTGGGTGGAAAATATTCTGGATTGAATGACTTCTGTGGCTGAGCATATTCGAGCACTGAATCTCTCATGCGATTTTCGATGAACATGTTCCCACTTCCTTCCCTGGATCCGAGGACTCTGCTGGTGGGTATTTTTCTCATCGCCGCAGGAGACACCCTTGTCATCGATAATGAAAGATATAAAGATTGATTAATGAAAAGTTTGGGGTGCGTCCTCACAAATTTGTTTTTTTTCAATATTTTAAACTTTTTTATTATTTTTTATATTTCTTGGATGTACCTGTAAATTTGATGATATAATTTATATACAATGGTGTACTTTATTTAAATTATGTTTGTTAAATGGATTATTGTACATGCACTTTTTATTTTTATGATATTTTTTAAAAATGGGGTAATTAAAAATTTTGGACTTTTATTGTGAATGGATGAAAGTGAGGTGGGGAGTTTTTATGATAAAACATCATTTACGGGGCCTTATGTGATAAGGAAAGAATTAAAGATGGAAATGGGGAATTTTCAAAAAAAAAAAACAGATCAACCTGTTTATTCTCTTGTGGAATAGATTCATTATAAAAAGAGGCTCGTATATATTCTTAAATAACCATCCACAATTTCCATCATTTTTCCTTGTCCTTAGAGTCTTTCTTTCGAATGGAAATTTATTTATCGAGGGGTACACGACCTATCTCAAAGTTCTAGAAAAAATTAGTATGTACAAAATTAATTGAGACCCTTTTAATCCGAGATCGATTACTTTATGGTGCAACGGACAAATCAAGTGGGGCTTTTGTAGTTAGCCTTACGATTTTAGTATCCTAAGGATCAAATGTTCTATTTTGGGCTAAACAAGGTTTTCCCAATATACAAGGATTTTTCTTCCATCTTAGGTGTGCACCTAAATATTCCAACGACTATTCTTGATTTTTCTCGATCACCCTTAGATTTAATAGGTCAACTATTACACATTCGTCCTTTTATCGCACAACCTTTAGTGTGGGGTCCAGGGATTAACCCCAACTATGCTTGAATCAGTGCTTCATTAAGATGTCCAGTCTGTGGGGTACAGTGGTGTTATCATTTTGGGCCTAACTACCAAGTTTCTTTTGGTGGTGGGAAGCATAATTATAGACTCTCACATTGTTAATATAGTGTTGTGGATAGAATGCCAATATAATCTTGCAGCTAGTATTCTAGCAAAGACTCTAAACGGCCATGGCTAGTGAAAGGCATACCCGTTTAATATCATGAGAGTGTGCCTTGTGATGCTATAGATGAGTCTGGTGGAGAGGTTTCAATTGGCTACGCCTCCCCATTCTAACCTTTTAGTATTGGTAGTTTCTTCAATCGACCTTAAGAGACTATGGTGTATGTATAAGTGACTAGTTTTATCGGTTAATCGTTAGTGGAGACAGAACCTTTAGATGGTATATCCCTTAGTGGGGTGAGTTAACGCTAAGTGACTACCGTTTATGTCTGACTTGTGGGTCTTTGACAAACTTCCTTTTATCTCTCTTGGAAACTTTTGCATCAAGATATCTTGGAGAAAATTATTCCCCCCTCTCATAAGCAATTTTTCCCCATAGATGACCTCACCAAGTCTCTGCGGATGTCTCAGGGGAGTTTTTGGCAGTGACAGAGACTTTCTCAACATCTAACCCTTTTAGTTAAGGTGACCTCAGTGGTGTCAACTGAGTACTTGAAATGGTTGTGTAAGGACCTAGTCTTGAAGGTTTATGTCGGGGAATATGACCAGAAGTGGCTCTTGGGGCTGAAAGTAGTCGAAGTTGGAGGCGTGGAACACATTAAGATATTTCGGGTATACTACCATATTGAAACGTAGGAGAGGGAATTCAGAATGGCTACTATTGGGGTCCTTCGAGAGAAGGTGGTAATGCTGGAAATGTTGAGGTGGGTCATTCTGAGTTTTAGTTGAGGTCATGGCATGGTTCAGTATTTGGTGAAAGTAATAGTGTGGTTTAAAAGGTTTTGAGGGTTTTTCATATGGTTTAGTTTATGGTGAAAGCTTAATGATCATTATTGTTAGGGGAAAAACTTAAGATTGGCATTTAAAATGCGAAAGACTTTCAGCCCAAAAGATCTTTGATTAATCATGAATTGAAAATAAATCTAGAACTAGGTTTAAAGAAGAAACATAGGGTTTAGAACACAATACCCTTGTGGATCCGGTTGTGATCTTGTAGGTGAAAATTATTTGTTGTTGATGAATTACTGCCTCCTTTCAGATCTCTGAAAGCTGGCTTAACCTTTTGTAAATCTTAGATCTTCTAGTGTATAATCCACCCCAAATCTATTAGGTGTGTGGGACTTTTTGATTGATATATGGTGGACTCGCTCTAGTCATCTTAATAAAAAAGTGAATAGTGTTTTCTATCACCCCTCTCAAACCCCAAGGATAAATCATTTTATTTAAAACCACTTCCCACACTTGTATATACAAGTACAAAGGTGGGCTTCGGCTAAACATAGTTTCTTGAGAGTTTGGGCCTAATTACTTAAGTATTTGGACTAAACTAGGGATCAGAGATAAATAATTAAATTATCTTCTTAATAAATTTTAACAAATCCCAAATTACAATTGCCGTAATTTATTTCCTTTCTTTATTTAGTCATAAATAATTTCACTAAATAGTTATGACTACATTAACTTAATAATATCATAAATCACTGAGATATAAAGAGGTCCTATTTGCAAAGTTGATTATGATATATAATATGATTCCCCACATTATGTGTTTGATACCCTCTTGGTCAAATCAATTTACTATTGATTTTAACCAAAATCTAATTAATTCCTTAATTCTCAGACTTAACTTATTTTCTACACCACTAAGATTATAAAATAATCCATCGACCGAGTTTTACCTTGTGGAAACAAAACATATAATTGTATTAAGAGGGTATCACAATCCATAATAACCCCTGGACACAGATTCCTCCGAATTATAATTTCAGACCTACTCACACAACTGTCACCTAATATGTAGGGATCATTTGACCTGTTAAAATCAAATCGAACCCGTAAAAATTAAAGCGACATATGCATAACCATTCCAATACTTATAATTCTAGGAGTTAAGAATATATACACCATTTGCAAATGGTTTGAGATTCCTTGAGTCTAACTAAGGCAGTCCTTAAACTCAAATCTCATGGGTGACTCTGTTTAGTACATTCTTGGGATGTACCAAGCAAAATTCTCTATCAAACTATTGAATAAGTTCTTGAACCATCAAACAGATTCCACTAGATTGAGATAAACTACTACGATTTGATCGCAATTGTCCTCTTAGGCTATAAATTTCCTATCTAGGTTGTGAGCATTTCAATTGTTCTAGAATCAAAATTTTGATCTCCTAGTAATCAACCCGGAGTTGACTCGCTGGAATTCCTACTGAGCTTTATTAATCAACATGTCTATAATATATTTAAACCCAATATAAGGCATTCTTATAATAATGATTCATATCTCAAAATGAATTGATATACCTTTACTAAAATGTAACCGTCATACATTATTTTAAGAATAAAACCTCAAAAGTTGGTGTAGGTTGGCTTGGGTACTTCTGAATTCTGGTCGTGTCATGTGAGGCTCTATTAGTGATTATGTACGAATGGTTTTGTGATTATAATGAATTTTTTGTGGTGATGTTCTACTCAGTTTGAAAAAACAAACAAATATGTTTTTATGAAATAAATGTTGATATAATCATAACTTCATTATGCCTTATGAAAAGAATCCTTTATGCTTAAATTATCCATATCAATCGCTATAACATACATAATCCTTTTGTTCAATTTAAAAATGGTAAAAGATACTTATGCTTCTTGATTGAAGAAAAGAAAGTGTTTTGTGAGAAATAAGGGATAGTACCCAAAGTTACTTTATGGGTTACCCTATGTACCTCCGTGGAGAAATGATGGATAATGATTTTTGTAATTCCTTTGTAAAGTTTTGTTTTGAGAGTATCATATCCTATATAGTTCTTGCAATGGGAAAACAAGATTTTTATTTTTTTTAGAATAGAAAAAGTGGTTAGAAATGTGTATCACAAAGATAATCAAATTAAGTATAAAACTTCTTGACGCGGTCCCAGTTGACTGGTCATACCATCGATTCTTCATTCAGGACAGTTAATATGGCAACACCGATTGATAAGATTTTCTTTATAAGGTATGGACCACTTTAGTTTGTCTTGAACATTCCTCGGGGATCCCATATGGGTTCCACAACTTCCTTGAAATATTGGTCCTCTTATTTTATGCCACAGCTCTCTCACTTTCTTGTCAAATGATCATGCAATGCGACGGTGATACCCATGTATGTTGTATACCTCTTAAACTTTTCTCATCCAAAAATTCCAATTAATCGCAGCAATTTTGATACTAACCAACTTCTCCTACTTGAATTTGGAGTATGAATCGTAAGGAAGGTACTTCGATTTTAACTATTACGAGGACTTCCATGCCATAGACTAGAGAGTATGGGGGTAAACCTAGTATACGTTCTGATAGATTTGTGGTAGACCCCCGGGGAATATTAAATCTTTTTGGACAATCTTGGTAGCTTTTGATCATCTTGTTCATGTTGAATTTAAGGCTTTTATTCACGGATTTAATAACCCAATTCATTTTGGGGACTATACGGTGATGGTTTGTAATTTTGAATGCTATACTCTTCTACTACGTCTGTGAGTTCTACTTCGAAATGGAGACCATTATTAGATGCGATCTCATAGGTAACCTTGTAACAAAAGATGATGTTCTTGCAGATAAACTCAATACTTTCTTAGCATTGATCACAGCGTATGATTTGGATTCAAATCATTTAGTGAAGTAATCAATGACGATCGAGATGAACTCACACCCATTAGATTATTTTGAAGTTACTTTCTCGATGATGTCAATGCCCCAGCCTAAGAAGGTCCATGAAGAGGTCATGTTATGTAACTCACAGGGAGGTAAATTTTGGAGATTAGCAAATATTTGGTATCTTAGGCACCTTCTGACATAGATTGTTCAATCATAAAGCATTGTTGTCTAGTAATACCCCTGCCAGATGATTTTTTTGGAAAGCATGTGGTTGTTAATGTGGAGTTCGCATGACCCACTATGAATTTTCTACATGCTTTCTTTGATGTTGACCCCTACTATTCACTGCATGTGAGTTTCATCAAAATTTCTGTTGAAAAAGGCCTTCTTGCAAATGATGTATAGGGCGTGAGTCTTGAGAGAATTATGCGATCTTTCTTGTTATCACCTTAAGGGTATCAACCATACTTTAGTAGACACCAGAGTCCAATTTTGTCTAAGTTTGATTAGGGGTGAGCTATGTGTGATATCAATAGGTAGACTTTAATTGTTTATGGACTTTTAATGCGGTGATTTTTATTCCATGAGGCATGTTGACCATGGCAGCTTGTGTTTCCATCAAATCGGCGAATCAGTTTTTATAACAAAGGAGATAATGGAATGTAACATCCTTGAATTATTAGGATATCTCCTCGAGGTGAGCATGAATGTGTAGAATTTTTTTGTCCTTAAGTTTACATTTTATAAGAACTTGTCTTATGGTGAGGGTTGAATCCCCTTAGACATTGAGATACTATTTCCTTTTTCGAGTGAAACTTTGAATCCAACTGCGGACGCCTTGTATTCTATCATGTTATTAGTGCGTGGGCAGGGCTGACTGTGGGTCTAGGTGGGGTAGGCGACTGCCTAGTCCCCCTGAGAGAAAAAATTAGGTATATAAAAAATTATAATGTACTAGAAAAAATAATGATAAAACATTCAATATTTTTAAATCTAAAAAAATCAAATTTAAGGGCCCCCAAAAATATAATTGTCACATTTTAAATAATTTACAAATAAAAGGTCAATATTATATAAAACACAAACCAATTGAAAATTCAACCCAACCCACCTAACCTAACCCAACTCACACCCATACCCACTTACATCCAATTAATACCACATTTATATTCTTTTTTTATTAACTTTATATTCTCTCTCCCTCTCTATCTCTCTCTTTCTCTCTTTAACTTTCTCTACTCTTTCTATTCTATAACTGTTTCTCTACTTTTTCTCTTTCTCTTCTTCTTTCGTAAATCAAATACATTTACATACCCACCACCATCCATTTTCGGACTTACCCCCCCCCCCCCCCCCCCCAAAAAAAAAATAAAAAACCCCACCCCATTTATTATCTTCCCCACTTTTTGCCAAAACACCAAAAAATTAAGGGCTTACAAACCTCATTTTTAAAATAAAATAAAAAACATAGGGTTTTAAAATCTTTCTTCCTCAAAAGCCCTCAAAGTTAAATCTAGGGCTTTTATTTGGGGAAGAAATTTAAGAGTTTGAGATTGGGTAAGTAAATCTTGGGTTGTTTTTTAAATGATTTAGTTATTTCTTCTTGTTAATAACTTTTTTGTGTTTTTTTTGTCAATTCCACTAATATGCCACTACAACAACTTGAATAAGAAATCTCTCGATCAAGTCTTGATTCTACCCAAAAGGTGTTATTGTTCCTCTATTGCATTTCTTCATAATATTATTGTGTTTTATTTTCTTGATTAAATATTATTGTGCTTGTTTGGTTGTTGTGTGATTAGTAGTAGTATGTCAACTAGAAAATATCCTTCTAGTCATGAAAAAAGAAAAATACAAAAGAAAATTGAAGAGGAAATAGAAAAATTAGCGGGTTCACTAAACAAATATTTCAATAAAAAATTGAAAATGAAAATGTGGTAAATGCAGAAATCATAAAGTGAAAAATATAGTAAATGATGTGGATAATGTTATAGTAAATAATGTGGAAAATATAGTAAATAATGTGTAATATATAGTAAATGGTGGAAAAGGCCTAACACTAAAAGTGTCAAAGCAATTAGGTTCCAAATGCCATAAATTGAAGACTCATTAATTGATATAGGTAATACATCGGGTTGTGAGGCACACGTGAAAATTATAATTAGAGTCTTATTGGAAGATGTTTTTACTAGTTTTGAATTTTGCTTTTGTATTGTTATTTGGTATAATATATTGAATGCGATTAATAGAGTTAGTAAACTTTTATAAACATATAACATAAATATTGATGTCGCATTAAATCTTTTTAAAGGACTTGTTTCTTATTTTGAAAATGAAAGAGATAATCGATATGAATTCCCTGAATTGAAGCTATTAATATTTCTAATAATATGGAAGCTGAACCTGTATTGCGTTAAAAAACTTGATGTTTTTAGAAAAAAATATTTTGACAAGGATTCCACTAACGAGATATAGTGAACAATGAAAGAATCATTCTGAGTTAATTATTTTTTACATGTAATAGATAAGCACTTATTTCACTTAGAAGTAGATTTCAACAATTTAAAAAATATGAGGAAATTTTTGAATTTTTATTTAGTTTGCACGAATTGAAAACCTTAGATGAAGATAGCCTAAATATTTCTTATATTAATCTTGAAAAAACATTTAGCACATGATAATAGTGTGATATTGATGGACAACAATTGTTTTGTGAATTGAAAATTTTAAAAAGATCTTTTTGCCGAAGGTTACAACAAAATCAATTGAGGTATTAGATTATATCAAAAGAATGAACTATATTTTTTTTCAAATGCTTGGATTACCTATCGATTAATTTTGACAATACCCGTTACAGTTTCCTCGGTCGAAAGAAGTTTTTCAAAATTAAAACTCATAAAAAATTACCTTCATTCTACCATGACTCAAGACAAAATAAATGGATTAGGTACATTATCAATAGAAAAAGATTTGTTATATGACCTTGATTTTCATTATTTAATTGATAATTTTGCTTAAAAAAATGCAAGAAGAACACACTTTCTTTCATAAATATTAAAAAAAAATATGACATAAAGGGCCCCCAATTTGCTATTCACCTAGTGCCTCAAAAATATCAGAGCCGACATGCATATGAGAAGTCTAGCTTTATGGCGATGGAAGTTTGTGAATTATTAATCACGATTAATAGCATCCCAATACCATACTCTTTCTTGTTGTCTTTGTTGTCAAAGAACAACTTCCATCGAAGATCTTTAGTGGAAGTGTAGAGAATGTCTTCATCCTGAAATTTCGTAATCCATAAATCAGTCTCATCTATGGGGTAATCAATAATAATACACAATTTACAATAATGTTCATGTTATGAAAAATTAAATAGGGAAATGAAGTAAAAATCAATACTGAATGAATATTTAATCAATATTTTTTTACAAAAATTTTAATATATGGGTTTGTTTGCAAGATTTAAAAAAATAATTTTAAAAGGTAACAAGTTTCTACAATATTAAAAAGAAAGTTTACACGATATCAACACCTTAATATGTCCGATGAAAATCATAACCTGAGACTAATGAGATTTTTTTTCAGGACAGTTCATCAAAAAACCCATTTACTAGTTCCCACTAAAATTATTTTTTAGGGTTAATAACTATTTAGTTGCTAAAATTATGATTCATTTAGTGTTTGATCCAACATATCTTCAAATTTCACAAAAATTAATTGGGTAATGGTGATATTTACCGTACAAAGATTGCTGACATAAAAAAGATATGTCTTTGTCGATAAACGTTTCAGAACTACTAGTGATGTGGAATTGCCACATCAATTTTAGCAACAATGTTTTGTAACTTTTTCGAAGAGGCCATCGAAAAATGCCGATGTGAGTGCCACATCATCACTGGTGTTGATGTGGTAGGCAGCATTCGTTGCCCATGCCAAATTAGACATCATGTGTTTAGTCAATATGACTATTCCTTTACTAATGTCACTATTAAGAACTAAAAACATTTTTAAAAATATGTTGAATTAAAAATAATAAAGTTTAAATTATGATATTTTTTAAAAATATTGTTTAAAATAGTCTAAGAATGTAGTATTAAAAACTAAATGGGTAATTCAAAAGTTCTCATGTCCCAAATGATGTAACTTAATAAATGGACACTAACATACGGACTTTCTCCTTCCCTCATCTCTCTCTCTCCCTAACCCTAACCCTAACCCTTTCTAACCTGACACGGTGTTGCCTCCTACTCACTAACTTATTTCCCCCAAGACTACCTCTATGTATTTATCTTACAAAGACAAACTCAAGATGTGAAGTCATCATCCTTATTTTAATTCTTGGGTTATGGAACATGAAATAGACGACTATAAATCATAAAATTAAGACATCCTCCTATGATAATTAAAAGAGTCCATCCCCACTATTCAAACACAAGACCATGAATTAAAACTTTTATGTCAAAAATGGGTTTCAAGTCTTATTTTAAAACTAGTTGGGAAATTTCTTCCATTACAAAACCTTGCAAAACGTCTATAAAATTTATGGAAGCTCTAAGGTAATATTCAGATTATGGCCTTAGGAAATAATTTTTACCTAATGAAAAGTACAAACTCGGGATTATTAGTAAAAAATAATAGTCGGAGGTTCATAGTTTCTTCATGATCATTACTTGTCGGTTCAAAGTTGGCAAAAAAATCAGCCCTCAGTAGCACAGATAAAAAAAATGATGTTATGGATTTAAATACATGATCTTCCATTAGAATATTATGATGGGTTACATCGTCCTATTAAATTAGACATCCATACGGTGGATTTTAATATTGAAAACCCCTTGCCCGTAACCCATGAGCTATGCATTTTAGTATCTATGTAACTATATAAAATAGTAGTCCCCGATCATTTAAGCCTGACGCGTGGAATCAGACTTAAATCTAAGTTAAGGAAAAATCATGTCATACTTATCTCATACTTAAATGCCAAGTTGAAAAAGATAAAATACTCCTTATCTCACTTCTTCCCTTTACCGCCAGTTCTCTCCATATTCTCACACTTAATTTCTATACGTTTTGTCTCTCCATCTTCTCTCACTTCTTCGGCTTCCCCAAGCGAGTTGAAGAGTTTTTTTTGGCCCCTCGGTCTTCGACATCTGATTGTATATAAAAGAAACCATCCAAGCCATCAGATAATGCATTCTGCCTTGATTCGTTTGAAAGGTATGATATAATATAGTCACATTATTTTTCCCGGTGATGCATACTTTGTTACATTGCAAATTTTCTTGGTTTTAATTTAATTTTACTCTTTTTAGCAGACAATTTGTTGGTTTCCTTCCAAAAATTTTTTATCTTAATTGAAAGGTACATTCGTTTACTTTTCTTATGTAAGATTTTATATATCTCATGTGCGTCTGTGTGTGACTAAAATATTGGTATAGTGTTTGTGTTTGCTAATTTGGGTAGATATGGCTCTTCCCAACATGATCTTTATTTCCATCCATGTACTATTAATCGCCATTTTCCCTTTATATGTGGTTTTGAAATTACGTTGTGTTTTTCCATTTTTTGGTTCACAAAATCAATTGTGTTTCATCTTTTGCTTTATTGAGACAGATTTCCAGATCATGCAAGTGGGTGTCCATTGTGTTAGTTATTATCCTTATAGAGATTATGGTATGGGAATCAATGAATTTGATTAACTTAGTTCAAAATTTCATTAACTGATATAATATTGCATAATCATCTTTGGATTGCAAAAACAAGTTTATTTAAATTGGAAATACTAATACTATCAAGTTGATTTCAATTCGAGATATTAAAAGTAAACTATTACTCTTTCATGTGAACTTTTTATACATGGTTTTTATTTAAGTTTTATTGATTAAGTAATTTTTTATTTCTCTATATCTGTAACAAATTTACTCTTTTTTATATTAATATTATTTTTATACGTTTGGATGTGAATTTAATTTGTATTTGTAATGGATGTTGATTTAAACAAATTAAGTGATCTCAATTTAATATTGTCTTTCACTTTTGTGCTAACAGTGAATTTGTGCATTTTTAATATTTAAAAATCTATATATTCGGCCACGCATCGCGTGGCCTTCATGGTAGTATGAGTTAAAAAAAGATATTTATTTCTTATGTGTCATTGTTATCCATAATAGGGAAAACTACTCGCATTCTAAATTGTCATCCCCTACTGTGCCAAAACAAACTCAATCCATTGACAACGAATGGCATGTTTCAAACCGCCAGTCATTTGTTGGGAAAATAATTCCAACCATGTTTCTACATTGCTTGTATACACAGAAAACCATTTGGCCTCATTACCGCTGAACTCCAAAGCGAAATTTCCACAGGTCGCTGATATAAACCCGTAAACTAGTACTAAACAGATGCGGGTAAAACCCCAAAACAATCTTAACCCGACCCAAACAAAAAACTCACTACCTTGCTACACAAGGTAAGAGGGTGGCCCCATAAAATCCCTCTAAACACCCTACATCCCATCTGCCTAATCAATCATCGCACAACCAACAAATCTTGCCTTCCACTATTGGTATGAAATTCTTAATATCAACATATTAGAATATCAAGATTACGTAATAAAATTGTTAGAACCGTGTACTTGAATCCATAGTGATGATTGAGACTTAGGGATTGGTCTTCTAAAGACTAATCCTTCTCTCTATATAAGTTTTATCTCAATTATGGAAAATGATGATGAGAGTATATGAGTGCATTAGTCTTGGGGATCAGAACCCTTCATTATATAGGCATCTAATTTGATACCCACAAATTCTAATTAGGTGACTTTTGAGTAATTAATGGTTGACTCTTGGATAACCACACATTACAAGGCCCATACACATTTTTATATGTCTTATCGGGACCTACAAATTAGGTCAATTAATTATTCCAATTAGAATAAAAGCTCAAATACAATTGCTATTTAATATGTAAGCCCACAATAGAATATTAAAATATTCCAACAATCTCCCACTTTAGCTACATATTAATTCCAAAGGTAATTATATTCGATAACCTTAGGTATACACCATATTTGTTATCTAGCTTAAAACATCTCCCTAATCAACCTGGTTCATCTCTTATATCAGTATGAGACCAAAGTGGCCTTTGTTACATTTTTTCGTAACTTAATCCATCAATGATCAACATACTTAATATATTCAATGACATAGATCAAGTATGGATGTGTGGTTGGAAATTACATGCAATGTGGTCTCAGACATGTCGATTTCCAATTCGTCCTAACTTTATTAGGTAGTGAGATCATACCTTATTCTTTTAAACCTTATGTTATGCCATAATTAAAAGTCAACACATTCAGAGTAGATAATAAAATGAAGATACCATCAACTTTATTCTACAGATAACTATAATATACATAAAGTATCTCAATAGAATAGTATAACAAGGGAAAACTCCCACTAAAATTGTATATCATCAAATCAAACAACATCTATATGAGTAGTGTGCCCATGAAAGACCTTCGACGATAGGCATGTAGTAAGGGGATCTGTGAGCATAGAGTTTGTTCATATATGTTCAATAGACATTATCTTATTTATAGCTCTTTCCTTAACAACAAGAAACTTAATGTCTATATGCTTAGACTTCGATGAGCTTATGTTATTATTTGAATATAGAAATGCTGAATTAATGTCACAATATATCTTTAGTAGTTTTTCAATACTATCCAGAATTTGTATCCCAGTGATAAAATTTTATAGCCATATCGCATGATTTTTGGCCTCATAATAAGCTATGAACTCTGCTATCATAGTGGAAGGTGTAATGAGTGACTGATCCTCTAGGAAATAGCACCTCTAGACAATATATAAACATAGTCAGAAGTGGATCTCTTAGGTACTTGGCAACTCATAAGATCGATGTTAGAATACCTAATGATGTCCAAATTATCTAACTTTCGATAGATAAACATGTAGTCTTTTGTTCTCCGTAAATACCTCATAACTCGTTTGGATGTTTTCCATGATCCATCCCAGGGTTACTCAAATATCTTCCCAGCATAATCAATATGTACGCTAAATCTGGACACGTACATACTTGAGCATACATAAGAATCCCACAACTGAAGCATAAGAAACCTTTTTCATTTCTTTACTTCCAGTCTCATTCTTAGGGCATTGACAGAGATTAAAATTGATTCCCTTAGTAACAAGAGTATCTCCTTATGCATAATCTTTCATGCCAAATATAGCAAAACCTTCTCGATAAAGCTCATTTGTGACACGCCAAGGACACCTCGAGAGTGATCTCGGTGTATCTTAATTCCTAATACAAAAGAGGCATACCCAAGATCTTTCGTTTTAAAATGCTTAGTTAGAAATACCTTAGTTTCGTGCAATAAGCCTATATCACTGCTAGCCAGTAGCATGTCATCGACATAAAGCACAAGGAATATAAATTTACTCCCACTGAACTATTGATATACAAATTTACCAATTGTATTAACCTCAAAACCATATGAGATAATGACTTAATAAACTAATGATACCATTGATGGGGATCTTAGTTGAGACTATAGATAGATGTCTTGAGTTTGCAAATTATAAACTTTGGATCACCCGAGACAAAGTTTTCTAGTTGCACTATGTTTTCCTTAATGTTACCATTAGAAATGTCGTCTTAACATCCATATGATGTATCTCTAAATCAAAATGAGATACAAGTGCCATTATTGACCTGAAGAAGTCTTTCGTCAAAACTGGAGCTTTATAGTCAATGCCTTCCTTATGCGTGAAACCCTTTGTGACTAAACACGCCTTATATCTATCAACATTGCCCTTGGAATACCATTTGGTTTTAAATATCCATTTACAACTAATGGGCTTCTCACCTTCAGGTAACTTGATAAGATCCCAAACTTCATTATCTTTCGTGTATTTCATGGCATCAATCCACTTTTGATAGTTGGCATTTTGTTTGACTTATTGGAAGTTTATTGGATAATCTTCTATTGACCTTGTGTCAAACTCATTCTCTTGAAGAAACACAATGTAATCACTTAAAATTGGACTTCTTCTTACTCTAGTGGATCTCCTAAGTGGCATTTCCTCATGAGGTTATTGAGTTGGCTCTTCTAAAGTAACTCTTCAATTTTTAGTAGAGAAGTCCTTATTGTTGTCTTCTTAAACACTGTTAACAAGATAAAAAATGTTCGAACGGGGAAATTATTCCTTTTTAAAGACCACATTCTTATTCTTAAGCATATTTTTCCCCTCAAACTCAACATCCTCAAGAAATCTTGCTTTTCCCATCTCAAAAAAGGACTTAGTTTAGGGACACAGAACTTGAAATCCCTTGATCGTTCAACGTACCCAACAAAATAGTAGCTAATAGTTATTGAGTCAAGTTTCTTTTTATTTGCCTATAAGGCCTTTCTTTAACTGGACATCCCCATATGTGTAAATGCTTAATGACAGACTTTCTTCCTATCCATAGTTCATAAGGTTTTAGATACGACTTTACTAGATACTCTGTTTAGAATATATATTGCAGTCTTAAGCGTCTCTCCCTAGAGTGATTCTAGCAAAGAAGAATGACTAATCATACTTCTTACCATGTCCTTAAGCATTCTGTTTCATCTCTCAGTAACACGATTCATGCTAGGTTACCCTGGCATTGTGTATTGTGGGACGATACCACATTCTTCTAGGAATTTGACAAAAGTTCCTAGACGCTGTTCACCCGATCCATCACATTTGTAATAGTATTCACCAACACAGTCAGATTTGATAACTTTAATCTTCTTGCCTAGTTTATTTTTAAGTTTAGCTTTGATGGTCTTAAAACGTCCAAGGATTGTGACTTATCATGAATTAAATATAAGTACCCATAATAAGAATAGTCTTCTATGAAAGTGATAAAATACTGTTGACCATTCCAAGAAGTCGTAGAGAATGGATTGCAAATATCAGTATGTGTCAATTCTAAGATGTCAAAACTCCTTTTGGCACTTAATTTCCTGATGTTTGTCTGTTTCCCTTTATACACGTAATAAGAACATCAAAGTCTGTTAAATCAAGGGGTTCAAGTATTCTGTCTGACACAAGCCTTTCAATTGTGCCATAAGGAGACAAAATTCTTATTAATAAATTTGCATTTTGTGCCTCGTGTAGTTGTTTGCGAGGTTTCATTAAATGAAGCATTGGTATTAAACATATATAATTTATCAATTAAAGAACCAGACACAACAAGAGTATAATTAAGAAAAAAAAAGTGACTTTATTATTTTTAAATGAATAAGAAAAACCATATTTGTCCAAAACAGAAATAACAACCAAATTTCGTCTAAAAGACGGTACTACATAAGTCTCTATTAATTCAATATTATGACCAGTGTCAAAAGATAATATAAATGTACCAATTGCTTCAACTAGAACTGTTTTGTCATTGCCCACATAAACTAATCTTTCAGCATCACTTGGTGGTCGAATCCACAAGAAACACTGTATAGAGATACTTACATGAGTAGTAGCACCAGAATCTACCCACTAAGTATGACTAGGTACAAAAGCCAAATTAACTTCAAAACAAACCAAAGTGAGAAAGTGTACCTTTCTTTACACATCACGTGGCGCACATGGAACAATTCTTCTTTAGTTCCCCACATTTCTTGCAAAAGTAATAAGTAAATTAGGGATCATGTTACTTTTGTGAATTTTGGGTTGTGATGTTCCTACTGCAGTTTTGTTATTATCATTCCTTTATCGTTTACTATTCTTTGAGGTAGATGCAATATGAGCACTTTCAATTATCGTTTCTCTCTTCAATCTATCCTCGTCTTGCACACAATGAGAAATGAGCTCTTTAAGAGTCCATTTATCCTTGCAAACTGGGCATAGTTTGTTGTAAGGGAAACCAACACCAAATGCACGAGCAAGTCATCAGATAGATCTAACTTTAGTGCCTTAAGTTTTGAAACTATGTTAGAAATATCCATAATGTACTCCCTTATGTTTCGTTTACCTTTGTATCTCATTTGAATAAGTTTAGCTTAAAGTGTGCTTATCTCAGCCTATTTGTTCTTTGGAAAATGATTTTCAATATTTAGCAGGAAACCCTTAGTAGTTACCTCATCGTACATACCGCCCCTGAATGCTTCTAGAACGCTGAGCTTTAACATCATTAGACTTAAGCAATTAGAATGATCCCACTTCTCAAAGTTCATTTTATCCTCAATAGAATTTTTCTCCGTAAGAGGAGTGGGTTGTTCTTTCCTTAGTGTATATTGCAGATCCATGTAGCAAATAACTATTAGAATGTTCTCTTTCTAGTTCTTGAAGTACGTGTCGTTAAGCACAAGAATTGTGTTCATGTCGGCAGTGATATTAATAGCAGAAGCAGTAACTAAATTCAGACAAGATATAAATAACATAAGCACAAATTAAAATTCATGTCAAGATATATTAAAAGAATAAATACAAGACATAAATTTTATGAAACTATAATGGTGGGTCCTATTTAAGATACCTAGCACAACATTAACATTTAGTCTTTAGACATTAACTTGTTAGTGGTACTCTTAGTGCAGAAATCAAATGTTGATGATAAATTCGGTCAAACAAGGACCTTCCTTTGGGACGGTATATTGTCCACATAAAAACTTTATAACTGTCACACATTTATTCCCACGTGTATACATGTTATTTGGTTAATTAACAACCTTCCTTTGGACCGATCATTAATCGCATAAGTAAAAAACACACACATATTAATAACTCGAAATAGATTAATCTACGCAATAGAGGTTACTTTGGCAACGTATTAATTCAAATTTATTTAAAAGGGTATTAATTAAGTACCACAAATGGAAGCATGGCTTTGGTTCCATAAAAAATATCCAAATTCACATCATTCAAAAAACATATGTTCCCATGCAAGGATTCTTCTTCCTCCCATCAAGCATATGAACATCTTATAAAATATCTAATAATCAAAACTTTATATTAGACCTTTGGTTAACACCAAATAATACATAACATTAATATTAGAACTAACATTTAATGATAAAAAATATATGTGGTAATTTATACCATAAAATATGGAAAAATAATTTATTTATTCGAAAATGGAAATCTTTGAGTTATCACTATAGTAACATAAACAATCTCTCCAGGATCACTCTCCAATTTGCGAAATTGTAAAATCAATTTTTAAGCGAGAGTTATTAGCGTTGACATTATTACCAAAAATGGCAAAAACACGTTTTTAGAGGTCTAACGATGTCAAATCATCGAGATAGGTTGGGGCCCATTGCTCACAATGGGTTTTGTTTATTTCGACGTTTTTAGGTGATCATGAAAATTTTGTAAAATTGTGAGCAAGAAAACGAAATATGTCGCTGAAAACGTCCCTCAAAATTATCTTCAATTTATCTTGAACAAAACTGAATTAATCCATCCAAATCCATCATGAATTAAACCCCTTTGCGAGAAGTCAAAAAACACTATGGATCTAAAATCATGAATCCTTTAATCAATTATGGGCTTATGATTATGAAAACATAAATAAATATACATAAAATTCTATATAGAATCCTAAAAGACATATGGTTTCTTTGCAGATCGTATGTATGATAAAATTAAAAACATTACTAAATCATAATCACAATATCTATCCCAATAATCTAATATGAAGTTTCTCTGATACCACTTGATGGGATGAAATTTTTAATATCAACATATTAGATTATCAATATTACATAATAAAATTATTAGAACTTCATACTTGAATCCATAGTAATGATTGAGACTTGGACTAATCCCTTTCTCTCTATAAGTTCTCTCTCAATTATGGGAAATGAGGAGGAGAATATATGAGTGCATTAGCCTTGGGGTCCAAAATCCTTCATTATATAGGCATCTAATTAGAACCCCTTAAATTCTAATTAGGTGACTCTTGAGTAACCAATGGGTGATTCTTGGGTAACTACGCATTACAAAGACCATAGTAATTTTTAGATGTCTTATCAAGCTCTACAAATTAGATCACTTAATTAGCCCAATCAAAATAAAGCCTAAATAAAATCTCTACTTAATGTGTAAGCCCACGTTATAATATTAAATTATTCTAACATCCACTTCCATCGCCCACCTCAACAAATTCAGAATTGGACACATATGTGCCTCATGCTCCACAACTTTCCACATTTGACACACAACAGCGAACTAGTGGCCGGGAGCCAGTGCGCCAATACGTCGATTTTTAAATTATAAAAATTTGAGAGCACTACTAATGTTTCTATATATATATATATATATATATATATATATATATATACACACACACAGAGAGATGTTATCAATATTAAAATAACAAATATTAAATTTTTAAGTAATTAAAGAAGTAAATGTCCAACAAATATACTTTAAAAGACATGTAAAATAAATAATCTGAATAATAGTATATATTATTTTGGGCAAGGCTTTATCAAAACAACCCGTCCATCGAATCACCTTACTGAATTTAAGTCCCACATCGAAAACCTGTAGGCCATCTTCAGATGCTTCCTTTTTATAAAAAAATATTTCGTTATTTTGTTGATTATGGGCCATTTTCTTATTTAAGCAATAAGTAATGAGAAATAGGCTTAAGACTTTATTAAAAGAATTTGTCCTGTAACTTTGAGTTCGTCCTTGACCAACTCATTCCCCAAATTATTTACAAATTCGTATCTAATCCCAAAATCCACGCTTTGTGGGCGGTTCCATCACGCTTAGATGACGGATTAGGTTAGGAGTGGTAATTTTTGACACGACACGATAACTCGATACGAATCCGACACGAAGTTAGCGGGTTAGGGTTGATGATTTCTTGACACGAACCCGAATATGACACGACCCGACAACACGAATAATAAACGGATTGGGTTAGTGTCAAACACGTATAACTCGAAAATGACACGAATAGCCCGTTTAACTCGTATTTTATGGAGAATATATTAGATAATTTATATATCTTGATAGGCATTCTATAAAATTCATAGAGAATCAGATGATAAATTATATATGTGTTGCAAGAAGTTGAAATTAATTAAATTTATGTTATTGTAGGGCTATGATTGGTATGATTGGTTAAGAGAGAAGAAACAAATTATTTTATATTTTACTTAATAGGTTATGCGGGTCAACCCGAACACGATACGATAATAAATAGGTCGTGTTAGTGTTTGCTCATCTGACACGATTAGTTAAATGGATCGGATTAGAATTGACTAATACTTAACACGAACCCGACATGACACGACCCGAACACGACACAAAGCACACGAATTGCCAATCACTAAGGAACATAACCCACGGTACTTCAGCCTCTCATTCCATTCTTTTAACAACTCACTCTTCTAGTTCTCTTCTTCTAACAGTGAATCCATTCACCTCTCTCCTATCGTCAACTACTCCTTCTAATCCCTCACATGAGACAAACTCTTCACTGCTCCAACAACCTCCCTCTAAGATCACTAGAATCGTCACCATCTCACACCAACCCCCCACTCTCCTCTTAGCCACTGCAACAATAATACATTCACGCGACCCACTACACCCTCCAGGCTTATAGTCGAGAGAAACACAACCCTCAATATCCTCTATTGGTCACAACTCTGCTCCACAAAACCCACATGCACATCCTTACTACCCAAACAATGCGATGCATGGTCCAAAAAATTGAGACCACACAATACAAAGTGGTCCAAATGATATACTGATATAACCCTTCTTCACAATGCCTACAGTCTTTCATTACCAAATTTAATGCCACCACATATACTTAGAAACCACTCAACAACGTGACAATCCCTACGTGGACAACAAGTCAGTTTACACCTTTTACGCATATCCAATCCCAAACGACAGTCAACTTTCACTATACCCAACCCATCCAAACAAGTTGTAAACTCATTGTGAAATAAGCATGTGGAGTAACACCCCACCACCTTACACCATGAGCGTTCTTGTCTGGAATGCTAGGGACGGCTCGTCCCAACTTTAACATGGAGATAATGGCATTTGTCAGGTTCCACCATCCCCATGTTTTTGTTGAGTTCAAATTTCGAGTCCCACTTTGGAACTGCGTTTTGGTGACCCTCTTACATGATTAATACAAATATTAAAAGTTGTATAATCAATTGAAACTAATTATTTATTATTTTAGTATTTTCACCAATCATATGATATGGTTCCCAATATCCACTTTCAAAGTGAGTCTATAATTTTGAACACATTTTTGTTATTATAAATACTAGAATGGATGCTCGATGCTCAGTCCGTGAAATAAAGAGTTTGCCTTATCAGAACAACATAGTCTTACCGACTTTGGGCTAATCTAGAGGAATATGGTCGCGTGGGTTGATGTGCTTATTGTGGCTCATAAAAAAGTGGTTCCCCTGTTTATTCATATGTTAATAGAAGATAACCCTGCTGTTTATCGGATTACAAAAAATGAATATATATATATATATATATATATATATATATATATATATATATATATATATATATATATATATATATATATATATCACTAAATAAATATAAACAGTAATTAAAATTAATTAAAAAAAAAACAGAAAAGTAAAGGGAGATAAGAAAAACATACAGTTTGTGACTGAAACAATCACTTGTATAATTTTGACCGAGTCGAAAGTTGAACTATCTCTCCTTAAGACAGAATACGCCCCCGCTACGGTGCTGACGGAAGGTTCAATGGGCGTCTGCCTCCCAGGATGAAATGGTCAACGACTATTGCAAGAAGCACTTCAGTGCAACAGTCCCACGAACCAACAATGGCGAATTTCTCTCAAACAGTAGGAAGGGAACAAGGACAGTAGTAGGGAATTCGGGTAGATTTTCTAATCTTTTAAATGGACTGCATAAGGTCCCTTTTATAAGTGGTGAAGGGTTGCAACTCATGGCTTTTCCCAGAACAGACATGACTGTTTGAACAGTTGCATCTCTCTTTAAAGCCCAAAGGGCAATTAAAATTTGTCCAAAAAATTTAATAGTTGCTCAAGAAAGACCCACGACCCACGACCCGGACCCGGACACTGGCACGGGCAGGGCCGGACTGACGGCGGCGGCGCGCGCGCGCGTGTGGGATTTTGGGCCAAGCCCAACACATGCATAGTGTAGGCCATCTCCCCTTCAAAGAGTTGGGATAGCCCAAGGCATCCAAGCCTTAGTCCCATAACTTGTGTATATTAACTCCAAGTTTTTTCTACCACTTTTTCAATGTGGGACAAACCCACTTAACTATGTTACCCCATCTAGCTTAAACTCAAATGGGTCACTTTAAGTCCAAAATTTTCATTCATTACTTCACTATTTTGAACAAGTGAGTATACCAAATTAATCTCCTTGCTACAAGGAATACATTGGTACTAAGACACGTCACTTTTAACATATGTGTCTTAATTAAAATTGACTCTAAAGTTTGACCAAATAAGCTGGCATTTTCTAAAATATACAACAATTCCCCACATGAATGAAATTTGGAAGAATCAAACGAATATAGATGCAAACAGAGAGTTGTTCTAGGAAAAAACATTGCATCGAAAAAGATAGCTTGTGGCTTTGAATCTTTCCTAGTGAGATACTATCGAGCTTACTACCCAATCAATGAACGTGATGTCTTGAATTAATCGACCATTTGTGTAAACTGAGACAATAATATTCACACAATGTTTTTTCAACCTTATTGGTTCTCATTGTTGTGTCCATTTTGTCCTTGGACACCTCTTGGTTTCATGAGTGTGCTAGAGAAATAGCCTTCGTTATTCTCATAGAAGCGGCCCCTTCTCACTCACATAGGTGATTTCTATAAAGAGTATCCTGCTAATACCCCACTTGACCTATACATTCAAGCTATAGAAATCATTAAAAACATAGTTTATCCTTATACACACGGCAGTTTGTGCACTGACTCATCTTCGGAATGGGAGGAAGTAATTAAAGTATTACTTCTCAGTGCAAACTGAGTCATCATAATTAGGTTGTCCCTTTGAACCTATTTCTTGGGATCTCCAGTCATTTAGGTTGGGTTTCCATTAAGACGACTCTTTAGAATTTTACAGGCTTTAGGCCCATTCCACGTGATGAACTTACAATTTTACAGGCTTTAGAGCAATTGTCTAACGGTTTGGTGTCGACGACGTATATGTCGTGATTTACCGTTATAGTTATTATTTTCAGCCCTAGCAATTGCCGATTGACTATCACAATGTATTATGATAGGTGGCACGGGCTTTGACCATATTGAAATATCCTCTAAGAATTTTTTAAGCCATTCGGCCTCTTCCCCAGCTTTATCTAAAGCAATAAATTCAGATTCCATTGTGGATCTTGCAATACACGTTTACTTTGAGGATTTCCAAGATACGGCTGCACCTCCAAGGGTAAATACATATCCACTTGTGGATTTCGAATCATTTGAGTCAGATATCCAATTTTCATCGCTATAGCCTTCAAGTACAACTGGATATCGTTCGTAGTGCAACCCATCCCCCTAAGAGTATCGAAGATATCGAAGAACTCTTATCAAGGCTTTCCAATGATCTTTCCCAGGATTACTCGTATATCAACTGAGTTTACTAATTGAGTATGCTATATCAGGACGAGTACAGTTTGATAAATACATCAAACTTCCAATAATACGAGAATACTCTAATTGAGATATACCTTCACCTTTATTTTTAAAGAGGTGATGACTTGGATCTACAGGTGTTCTCACTAGACTTTGATCATATTTATTATACTTTTGAAGTATTTTTTCAACGTAATGTGATTGAGATAAGCTAATTCCTTGAGGGGTTCTAATAATTTTAATTCCTAGGATTACATCAGCCAATCCCATGTCCTTCATTTCAAATCTACTAGTCAACATTTGTTTAGTAGAATTGATAACATTATTATTATTACCAATTATTAGCATATCATCTACATTAAGACATACAAGCACATGTCCCGCTTGAGTACTTTTGATGTAAACACATTTATCACACTCATTTATTTTGAAACCATTTGACTTCATGACATTGTCAAATTTTTCATGCCATTATTTAGGTGCTTGTTTCAACCTATATAATGACTTCACAAGTTTACATACTTTCCTTTCCTTTGATTTCCAGGAGATCTAAAACCTTCCAGTTGTTCCATATATATTTCTTCATCTAATTCACCATTCAAAAGTGCCGTTTTAAAATCCATTTGGTGTATTTCCAATTTATGTATTGCTGCAATTGTAATTAACATTCTAATGGATGTAATTCTTGTAACAGGTGAATAAGTGTCGAAATAATCTATTCCCTCTTTTTGCTTGTATCCTTTAGCTACAATTCTAGCCTTATATTTATCAATAGTACCATCAACTTTCATTTTTCGTTTGAATATCCATTTACACCCTAACGGTCTTGTCCCTAGTGGTAGGTCCACCAATTCCCAAGTATGATTTTGCAAAATGGATTCAATTTCACTATTGATAGCTTCTTTCCAATATGAGGCTTCCGGAGTGGATAGAACTTCTTTTACCGTTTGAGGTTCACTTTCTAACATACATGTTAGAAAATTTGGACCGAAAGATTGTGAAATCTTAGCTCTTTTGCTACGTCTAGGTTCTTCCTCAATAATATTTTGAGGTTCACCATTTGTAACTTCAATCATTCTTTTGTTAGAAATTGTTTCTTGTGTATTTTTACAAGGAAAGATATTTTCAAAGAATGATGCATTCCTAGATTCTATGATTGTATTTTCATGAATTTCAGGAATATCAGACTTATGCACAAGAAACCGATATGCACTACTATTATGTGCATAACCAATGAATATGCAGTCAATAGTCTTTGGACCAATTTTTACCTTTTTAGGTTCAGGAATTAGTACTTTTGCAAGACACCCCCACACTTTTAAGTATTTGTAGGAAGGCTTGCATCCTTTCCACAACTCATAGGGTATCTTATTTGTTTTCTTATGAATCAATTTGTTGAGAATGTAATTAGCTGAAAGCAGTGCTCCCCCCCCCCCCCCCCCCCATATGTTTTGGGGTAATCCCGAACTTATTAATAATGCATTCATCATTTCTTTTAAAGTTTGGTTTTTACGTTTCACAATCCCATTTGATTGAGGAGAGTAAGGTGCGGTAGTTTGGTGAATAATACCATTTTCTAAACATATTTCCTTAAAAGGATATTCATATTCACCACATCTATCGCTTCTTAATTCTTTAATCTTTTTACCAAGTTGATTCTCAACTTCTATCTTGTATTGCTTAAAAGCTTCAATTGCTTCATCTTTGCTTCTTAAAAGATAGACATAGCAATATCTAGTGCAATCATCCACAAAGGTAATAAAGTACTTTTCCCCACCTCTAGTTTGAACAAATTTTAAATCACATATATCAGTGTGAATTAAATCTAAAGGTTCACTATTCCTTTCAATTGCTTCTACACATGTTTCACATTTGTGACTTGTATCAATGCTAAATTTAGGAATTAATTCTAAGTGAATTAATTTACTTAAAGTATTATAATTAACATGTCCAAGTCTACCATGCCACATATCCATAGACTCAAGCCTATAAGCAGAAGATATCATTTTATTATTATCATCGTTACTTTTAGGTACAACTGTCATGACGTTTAATTTGAACATCCCATCACACATATATCCTTTCCCTACATACATTCCATCTTTACTTAGTACAAATTTGTCTCCAACAAAGACTAGCTTAAATCCTTTCTTGCTTAGCACGGAACCGGAAACAATGTTCTTTCGAATGTCAGGCACATGCAATACATCGTTGAGTGCGAGATGCTTCCCCGAAGTCATTTTCAGCACTACTTTGCCTTTACCTTCAACCTTCTAGGTGGAGGTAGGTTGTGAACATATTTTTATCGAAACATATATGGCGTGTAGCGCCGGTATCAACCCACCACTCTTTGGTATTACCCACCAAATTTACTTCAGATACAACTGCGGAGAGAGAAATATTGGAAACATCGTCGGATAATGCATCAACTTCTGTCATGTTGGCTTGTGGTGCTTTCTTCTTGAAGTTCTCTTATTTTTTCGGCTTGTGACAATCCTTGGTCCTATGACCTTCTTTGTTGCAATTAAAACATTTTCCTTTGAACTTCTTAGCACCGCCTTGTTGACTTGTGCCTTCATTTTTGTGCTTCCTCTTTTTATTGAATTTTTGTCCATCCTCAACAATATTTTCTTTTGCAGACATAGCATGGTTACCATTTTTCTTTTCAGATTTACGATTATCTTCTTCTATCCTTAACCGAACAATTAAATCTTCAAGTCCCATTTCTTTTCGTTTATGCTTCAAATAATTTTTGAAATCCTTCTAAGAAGGAGGTAATTTCTCAATTAACGTAGCAACTTGAAATGTTTCACTTATGACCATATTTTCAGCAAGTATTTCATGAAAAATTAATTGAAGCTCTTGGACTTGGCTTATGACAGTCTTTGAATCAACCATTTTATACTCGAGAAATCTACCGACCACGAATTTTTTCATGCCGACATCCTCGATTTTATATTTTTTATCCAAAGACTCCCATAACAATTTAGCAGTTTTGATTGGACTATTTACATTATAAAGTGTATTGTCCAATCCATTAAGGATATAGTTTTTGCTAATAAAATCTGAATGTTTCCATGCTTCTACAGCTAGCAAAGTTGTCTTATCCTTTTCATTTTCATTAACCACAGGAGCATCTTCGTTAATAAACCTCGCAAGATTTATGGTAGTTAAATAGAACAACATCTTTTATTGCCAACGTTTGAAATCAATACCATTAAACTTTTCGGGTTTTTCTCCATGAGTTAAATGAGTAGGAACGGTATTAGGAATACTAACCGTCACATCATTTTGAGGAACAGACATCACATTTTCAGAGGATTCAGTAGCCATTATTATGATATTGAATAACACAAAAGCAATTTATGAAATGTATAGAAATTGTTTCAAAAATTAAAATTGTAAGAAAAAGGATATTCAATGTAAACACGTTTTAGTATGTAAATAAAACAGGTAAAACGTTTCCAATCTAATTTCAATTAAGAAAATTATATTTATTTAGTGAAAACACAAAAATTATATATATTATTCTGTCTTAAGATTGTTGTTTACCGGATTACGAAAAATGAATATATATATATTACTAAATAAATATAAACAGTAATTAAAATTAATTAAAAAAACCAGAACAGTAAAGGGAGATAAGAAGAACATAGAGTTTGTGACTGAAACAATCACTTGTATAATTTTGACCGAGTCGAAAGTTGAACTATCTCTCCTTAAGACAGAATACGCCCCCGCTACGGTGCTGACGGAAGGTTCAATGGGCATCTGCCTCCCAGGATGAAACGGTCAACAACTGTTGCAAGAAGCACTTCAGTGCAACAGTCCTTTCGAACCAACAATGGTGAATTTCTCTCAAACAGTAGGAAGGGAACAAGGACAGTAGTAGGGAATTCGGGTAGATTTTCAAATCTTTTAAATGGACTGCGTAAGGTCCCTTTTATAAGTGGTGAAGGGCAGCAACTCATGGCTTTTCCCAGAACAGACATGACTGTTTGAACAGTTGCATCTCTCTAATAAAGCAACTTAACGTTTTAATTAATTAATTAAAAACGTCAGCGTTTTTTAAATAATTAAAAACGACATTATTTTTAAGTAATTAATTAATGCGAAAAATAATTAATTCGAAATTAATTCATAGTTTTTGATTTAGAAAATAAATTTTAAAGCCCGTAGGACAATTAAAATTTGTCCAAAAAATTTAATAGTTGCTCAAGAAAGACCCACGACCCGGACCCGGGCACGGGCACGGGCCGGGCCGGCCGGACGGCGGCGGCTGCGCGCACGCACGTGTGGGCTTTTGGGCCAAGCCCAACACATGCATAGTGTAGGCCATCTCCCCTTCAAAGAATTGGGATAGCCCAAGACATCCAAGCCTTAGTCCCTTAACTTGTGTATATTAACTCCAAGTTTTTTCTACCACTTTTACAATGTGGGACAAATCCACTTAACTATGTTACACCATCTAGCTCAAACTCAAATGGGTCACTTTAAGTCCAAATTTTTCATTCATTACTTCACTATTTTGAACAAGTGAGTATACCAAATTAATCTCCTTGCTACAAGGAACACATTGGTACTAAGACACGTCACTTTTAACATATGTGTCTTAATTAAAATTGACTCTAAAGTTTGACCAAATAAGCTGGCATTTTATAAAATATACAACAAACCCTCCTATAGTACCTACTGAGTTCATCATCATATATGTGACACCACAAACACCTGCACAAACTGAGGTATGGCAAAAACTTCACCAACTGCATGCGATAGTCATCCTTCCTTAGTTATTATTAGGAAATTTTAATTATATCATAGGACCACATGAAAAGTTGGAGGTCTTCCTTTTTGTAGGGGTGAGAATCTACAATAAATGCTGGAATTACAGAATATCCCCAAGAAGACTATGAATGCAGAAATAAATAACAATACTATATACGTGGTTCGACCATGAGTTCGACCTATGTCCACGGGGAAAAGAGGGGGAGAGTGTTATATTAACGTTAAAGGATGGTAACAATTGTAGTGCTAAGGATGCTAGCTGAGAGTCCAAATTGTTAAGTGCAATTTACAATACCCTTAATGTGAGATATATTGACCTTATAAATAGGCCTAGGTACCTTACGTTCTTAGGCCGCTTTATATTCTTCTTAACTAGGTTCAAGAGTTCCATTGACAATGGTCTTTTGGTTAGTTGATATGATCTTCAAGAATTTTTTTTCCGGTCTTTTAAACTCCTTGCTATCTGGGCTAATTTTCCATCATGTGTTTCTCACATGATGCGCCACACATTTGGCCATGTGGAAATAGTTTAATCCCATTCCTTTCTTACGTATTCCCACCCTAGGGCTATGCATCCAGGGTCATCACACAGATCAATGATGGTGTGTGGGCACGTAGTGCCTTTTCCCAAGTGTTGTGATGGTAATTTAGTTGTGGGGAGTAGAAAAAGGTGTAAGGCTTCTTAAGACTTATACCTTGGTACTTTTGCTATTTTATATGGTATTTACATTTCTCTCTCTCTATCTTTCAGCGAATTCAGTTTTATTTTGCTTCATCTTCCTCATTTCTCCTACCATGTCTAGGTGCACAAGAAAGTGTGGGATTTCGATGGCTAATGTTTTTTTAGGAATTCCATGATTACCATGGAATTCTTGATAATGTCAATATGAGGGTTTTCCCAGAGGAGGAAGACATTCTTGACCTTCCCTTTGGGAAGTTACCTTTCTGACTATAGCCATATTAGAAGGGGAGTTCGTTTTTCCCTTCACCCATTACTAGTAAGGGTACTCCATTACTACGGAATACTTCATGCCCAAGAAAATTGTAGCTTCTACCATATTGTGATTGGGACAGTTTCCATAAACCAAATTTGTGGGACTGATCTTGGACTTGAGGAGATTAGGTAATGTTGTGACTTGAGGTCTTCCCCAAACATCGGGTTGTAGTATTTATAGGACAATGACAAGTCCCATAATTTGGTAACCTATTTACCTAAATCCCAAAAGGATAATGAAAAAAATGTCCTTGTGGTTTATGGGTAATTTTATGGTGAACGTTATGTTGAGCTTGGGGTTCCTACCACAAGAGGGAACCTGGTAGGTCACCCTTAAATAATTTATGTTGAAGTGTCAATTACTTATTACTAATCGAACTATTTTTTCATTACAGATCACTTTTTGAATACCAAACCGTTCGATTACTAAGTTAACCTTGGAGAATTGGTAAAAAATTGGAGGATATCGACCCCCTAGAGTTCACCCCCACTAGATAGCGACTCAAGGTTTGCTCGGCTACGATCTTACCTACCACTCCTTTACCAACTTCACAGCCATCCCAAATGTCTAAATCACTAATCATACTATAATCGATGACAATTCCATTCTAACTTCTACTTTGTCCTTAGTTAGGCTGATATAGGGGTTTATGTTGGGCAATCTTCCCCATACGTAATCCCAAAAGACTCTGACTTTGATCAGGGAGAGGAAGAAGAGGAAGAAGATCTTTATACCTTCATAGATGATTTTGATTCTCTTTTCTCCTACGAAGCGAGTGTATCTGGTCGTCCTTGGGAGGAGGTAGAGGCCAAAGAGGACATCTCCTTTCATGACTTTTCTTTCCCCCATTCTCATTTAACCTTGAAGAAATGACCAATTGATCAACAAGATCAGCCGACGTGCCATCTACTAGGGATAAGTTGAAGAAACAATTTGTGAATACCACATGAGTTATCCAAGTTCTTCCGTCGATAAGAATCAAGAGAGGAAGTTGGTCTTTCTCAAGGAAACATAATCCCTTGAGTTGGAGCGCCAACGGACAGAGGTCGGACAGGTCGAAAAGAAGAGGACGGATGAATTACCGGTCGATAGTGGTTCTCAAACACCACCTCATCATTCTAACCAATCGGTCATAATCAACAATCCTGAACAGAGGCATGGGATCCAATCAAATCCCCCACTACCTAAAATGAGTTGTAATCAGTGGTGAGAGATATCCTTCCATAATAGGAAGGATCCAGTAGATGAGGTCGATTCGGCTAACAAAGATGTGTAGGTGGCCTTCTCTATTTCCCAAGCCACAATGTTATCGTATAATATGGTATATGTTAGGGGATTTACTCTAGAAAGGCTCCAAAAAAGGGCCTCCGTAAAAGTGTGTTGATAAGTTTTCATTTTTAACTCGGTTAATTTACACTCAAAAAAATGTTTTACCTTTTTCCTTTCTGGATACAGGGCATGAAAGTATCTTGTTAGTTGAGCTAACTACTATTACATGGTCCTGCAGGCCTCTTCGAAAGAAAACATCACCCTCAAGGACCAAGTTGTCAAATAATAAAGGGACCTTGAGTACCTAGATAAGAAGATTAAGGAGGAGTTACAGTCAAAATGAAGGTGGAGGGAGAGGTCGAGAAAACTCAAAATGAGTTCAATCGGGTGGACATCGAGCTATCCAAGATGAAGACTTCCCATCAGCATGCTATTTTGGAAAAGATCATCCTTCAGAGAATAAGGAATCATACGGAGAAGGACCGGGAGGTCGATCTGCAAAAATCATATGATAACGGATATAAAGCGTATGTCCATAAGGTTATCACCCAGTTAGACTATTATGAGTCTGTTGCTTTTAATAAAGGCTGGGTGGACAGTCTGAAAAGGGGAAATATTGACGAGGGCGATCCCGCCTATGTTGAACATCCCCCAATAGTTAATCCTCTAGAAGATCTCCCTAGAGATGCATTGGCCCAAGCCTCCATCGAACCTTATGTCTATGTTCCTGAAGGGGTTGCTCCCGAGTCAACCGATCCAGCGATTGACCAGTCTTAGAAAATTTTCATTCTATGTATTTTTCTTTTCCTTTTCTTGACCAATGGTGGTCATCTTGTAAGCCCTAGTCAATTTTTGATTTATTTAATAAAATTTTACCATGTTTTTCTTTCCATTATTTTTTTGTTGTGGAAGTAATGTAGCCTTATTACTAAGTCATTAGATATTGTTTGTTTGCTTGCTTTACATTATTTGTTCACATAAGGACTTTTCCTTATATCACACTATTTCTAAACTCTTAAGAAAATCTAGCAATCAACTATTGCTACAATTTTCCATACATGATTTCAGACAGTATTTGGTTCATACCACTCTTTGAGTGGGTTTTGAGCGATTTGCTTTAGATCGTACCACTTATTCAAGTGGGTTTGTTTCCCTCTTTAGGTCTATCTATCTTAGATCATTCCACTCCTTGGATGGGTTTTGACCGATCTGTCTGAAATCGTACCACTTATTCAAGTGGGTTTTGTGACTCTTTAGGCCGATCTATCTTAGATCATACCACTCCTTAAGTGGGTTTTGACCAATCTATCTCAGATCGTACCACTTATTCAATTGGATTTTTTTTACTCTTTAAATTCATATATGTTAAATCATACCAATCCTTGAGTGGGTTTTGATTGATCCACCTCAAATCATACCACTTATTTAAATGAGTTTTATGTCTTTCTAGGCCAATCTATCTTAGATCATACCACTCCTTGAGTGGGGTTTGGGCGATTAACCTCATATCGCACCACTTATTCAAGTGAGTTTTCATCATTAGTAAATAAAACAAGAATTTTACACAATTTTAGATAACTAATTGCAGATCATTTTATTGTGAATTAATGAAAATAAAAAATCACATGCCTTGCTACCTAATGATAAAACTTCCTAAGGTTCATGACATTCCATTACCTTGGGGCTACCTTCTTATTTATCACTTCTAAGTGATATGACCCCCACCCCCTTTTGAAGCTATGCTGTAAGGTCCCTACTAGTTCAGCACCATCTTTTTATATGATGGCTTCTTTATAGTGGGTAACAACTTTTTGAGGAAGAGGCCGCCAACCTGGAATTCGTTGATCTTGACCTTCATGTCATGTTGCTTCACCAACTCTTACTGATAGGCGACCAAATATATCAGATCTTGATTCCTTCTTTCTTCATCCAGATCAGACTCATGAGCTATTCGATCTTCATCTTGGCCGTCCTAAAATATCTCTGATCTAAGTGTTGGCAGTCCTACCTCTAGGGGGATCAATGCATCCATGCCCTAAGCAAAGGAGTACGAAGTTTCCTTCGTCATCTTTTTGGGGGTCATCCTATATGCCCACATAACGGATGTAAGTTTGTCAACCCATCACCCTTTGTCTCTCTCTAATCAACGCTTACTACCTAACATAAGGGTTTTATTAATGATCTTTTCTTGCCCATTGCACTAGGAGAAGAATACTGATGCAAATTGGATCCTGACTCTGTGTTCATCATAAAAGTTACGAAAAGAATAATTATCGAATTGAGTTTCATTGTTTGTAACTAGTGCTCTAGGGATGTCAAACCTTGTGATGATATTCGTCTAAATGAACTACTTTGCCTCTAGCTCTTTGATATAGGTGAGTGGTTTGGCATCCAATCATTTTGTTAAGTAGTCGATTGTTGTTTTTAATTACCTTCGATTTCTCGGTGCGACTAGCAGTGGCCCCACTATATCCATGTCCCATTGGGCGAATGGATATTGACTTGTAAGGGGGTTCAAATCTCCCACAAGATGCTTGATTATTGGTGAGAACAGTTGACACTTTGGTCACTTCCTGATAAACCTTGTTGAATCTTTCTGCATAAATGGCCACTAGTATCCTTGAAAGATTGACCTTTAGGAGAGAGATCTTAAACCTTTGTGTGCTTCGTATTTACTTTCACACATTTCGCTCAAAATTCCTTCCAATTAATCTGGGTGAACGCACTTCAACAGCGGGCTGGTGAATGATCTTCGATAGATTTTTCCATCGGAGTTGAGGTAGAACCTTACCGAATTGATCTTTAATATGTGCGTTTCCTTGTCATTTGGAGGTAGCTCATCGGTTTTCAAGTAGGAGATGATGGAGTCCATCTAGGAGGGCCAATTCTACTTGCAGAACGCTCATATCCCTATTTGCATCTTCAATGATTGGTCGATTTATGTATTCCACCTCAATTGTTCTTTTTAGATCGATATCTATGGAGGAGGCCAAAGTGGAAAGAGCGTATGCATGGCTATTATCATTCCTTGGGAGTTTCTCAACTGAGGCAGACATAAACTATTGAAGAAGGCTTTTAGACTTGTTTCTGTAAGCTATCATCCTAGGACCCCTTACTTCATATTCCCCGTTGAGTTGGTTTTCAATTAGTCTAGAGTCACAATACACACCAATGTAATGAGAACACAAACTGATCACCCTGTGCACATCGTTCATCATCATTTTGTATTCTGCCTTATTATTTAATCCTTTGAATCCTAATCTGATGTCATGCTTAATAATTACACCTTATGGTGTCAAAAAAACTATCACAACACATGTTCCCTTATTATTTGATAAAACATCCATAAAGAGCTTCCAGGGTTGCTTGTTCTCGTCGACCACCAATGACTCTAGGATGGGATACGACTATTCATCCTAATCTCTTGGCGATGTTGAAAATTTTTTCACAAAGTCTGCCAGGATTTGACATTTGATTGATTTCTTGGGTTCCTAATTAGTGTCAAATTGGTCCAGTTCAAGGGACCACTTGGTCATTTGGTTGGAGAGGTAGGCCTTCTTAAGAGCATCCTTCAAGGGGTGAATTGTTAAGATGACTACTGTATGAGATTCAAAGTAGCGCCTTAACTTCCTTAGGACGACCACCAGTGCCAAGACCATATTTTCTACAGGCATGTACATAGTTTTCTCTTCAAGAACGGTGTGGATCACATAGTAGATCAGTCTCTTCTCTCCATTATATGGATAGATCAATGTCGCATTAGTCGTGTGCCCTTAAACAAAAAAAATAAAAGTACGTGTATTCTTCTTCTCTGGGAGTTGACAGTAAGGGTAGGGATATTAGGTACTACAAAATCTTTCCTAAAGATCGATCACATTCATCTATCTATCTAAATTATGGGGTTTTCTTTCTTTAAAGCTTAGAAGAACGACTGCCATTTGTTATGATATCTTAAAATGAAGTGATTAAGGGCGGATAAGATTCCAGTAATGACCTAGATATCTTTGATTACGGTCAATGTTCTGAGGTCTCGTAGATCTTTAATCTGATCTAGGTTCGCCTTAATGCCCCTCTGACTCACCAAGTACCCTAGAAACATGTTATAACTCACAGTCAATACATATTTGGAAGCGTTGAGATTCATCTTGTACTCTCTATAAATGTTGAAGGTTTTTGGAAGGTCTTTTAGATGATCGGCCAAATACTTGCACTTAACGAGTATATCGTTAATATATACCTCAATAGTGGAGTCGATAAATCTCTTGAGCATATTAGTAACCAGACTCTAATAAGTTTCCCCCTTGATCTTCAAATCAAAGGGCATTAGTTTATAACAGCAAAGTCTTGTGGTTGTGATGAATGAGATCTTCTCCTAGTCTAGGCCGAACATAGGTATCTCGTGGTGTTAAAGTATGCATCCATAAAACTCATGCATTGATGTCATATCGTGGAGTCCACGAGCTGATCTATCTAAGGCAGTGGGAAACTGTCCTTGGGGTAGTTCCTGTTAAGATCGATGAAGTCCACACAAACCCTTCGCTTGTCTCTCTTTTTCTTAACGGTGTTGGAGATCCAATCAGAGAATTGGACCTCTCTGATGGATTTGAACTAATGTAGGTTGTCAAAATTAACGTCCATAGCTCTTACGTTCTCTGGGGCCGACTTCATATTTTTTCATTTTATCGACTTGATACTTAGTTCTACGTGTAATTACATGCAAGTAATCTCCAAGTCTATTTTTTGGGAGATCATAGGGCTACCAGGAAAATTTGTATGTGTTTATTCTGGGGAAGTGAAAAGTTATTCTTCTTCATATTTGGGTAGGTTCAATCCAAAGGGGAAGGTTTTTTCTGGCTATAATGCATCCAGATGAATAAAGATAAATTATTTTGACACGCGTTCAATGGGAGTCAGTCAAGTTTCTTTAACTCCTGACCGAATGCCCTTTAATTTCTACTTGGGATGATCATCCTTTAAATTGTCCTCATCTTGACTATTCTTAGACTGGACTTTAATTGCCTTGATGGCTAAAACAAAATATCTTCATGCTACCGCTTGATCTTCTCTTAATTATATCAGTCCCTACTCGATCACAAATTTAAGCTTCTTTTGAAGTGAAGAGGGGATAGCCATCATAACATGTAACTAAATAGCCATCTTATCATGCAACCATCCTCTGCCCAGTATGGCATTGTAGGGCAACTCCTATTGGATCACGTGAAATTTTACTTCCTTGTTAATCGAACCGATCTTAACCGATAACTTGATTTTCCCTAGAAGGTTCTCTACATCTCCATTGAAGCAGATTAATGGGCCGACATTAGTATATAGGTCCTTAATGTGAAAACCAATATTATAAAGTAATGTTGGGTATATGATTTCTAAAGATATTCCTTAGTCTAATAACACTTTTCTCACGTCAAAGTTTGTAACTTACAAGGTGAGTACCAAGGCATCCTTATGAGGCAAGTTTATGCCGATCAGGTCGTCGTCGGTGAATAAAATGGCATAATCAATATCCAAGTATTTCCTTTCCCTCTTGGTTAGTATTGTCTTGGATAAGCCGTAGAATTCTTGTTGGATGTTGACTGTTATTTTTACCTTATCCTTAAGCTTCTTACCCGTGTGTTGAGCCAGTCGGTGTAGCCGTGGATGATGGTGACCAATCCTACTGGCAGAAGATACTCCTCTGCATTTTGGACCTTTTTAATCTTTGTTATTACATTTGGCTTTGTTGTGTTTATATACTCCTTAAAATGTCATATGTGGACAAGTTCCTCCTATTTTTTTCAAATATTTCTCCATGAGGTGTCCGTAGTCCTGGTGATAGATGTACCTGAGATTGTCATCCTTATCTTATGGATAGCTTGTCATCTTTGAGGCCTTTTAAAAAAAAGACTTGCTTTTATCTGATGAATAGGCTTGTAGATGGGTTCCTTGAAAACTATATCTAGTGCCTTGTAATTGCTCTCACTAGCTTGAGATCTGGGGAGAACTTTTGAGGCTTCATTCATGGATCCCTTCTTGGATCAAGAAGGTTTATTTTCCTCCCTAAGGGACCTTTATAGGCCCATTCTTCTTCTGGTCGGATGGGACTCTGCATTGGCAAGATCATACTCCACCTTAGCATATTTTTCAATACGGGACATAAGGTCGACCATTGAAGAGGATGGCTTCTTCATTAATGACTGGTAGAAATGATCTGATCGCTCCAAACCAAACTTGAAAGAAGAAATCTACAGATGATCATTTCATTCATCAATTCATTGTACAGCTCCCAGTACCTATGAGCATACCTCTTGAGAGATTCTCCCATTTTCTTCTTGAGAGAGATCAATGAATTGACCTCCTTTATTACTGTTCTACTTGTGATAAACGAGGTCATGAACTGCTTGGCTAACCCTCTAAGAGAGGAGATCAATCTGGGGGGCAACTTCTTAAACCATTTTAGGCCAATCTCTCCTACAGTCGTTGGGAATACTTAACACATTAGGGCATCGTGATGTCTCTAAAGAAACATGGTCTACCGTTAGTGCCTGATGTGATGGGCCTGGCTTCACTTTCCATCATAAATCATAAATTTTAGCACGCAAAACTTCTTTAGGGATTCAAAAGACTCTATCAGTTCGATAAAGTGTCAAGCTGAACTATAACCTAGAGTCATTATGGCCAGGTTTTTGGGACTGTTAGAAAGGTTTGGATTATCCTTCCTTCTAACTCCCTCCAAATGAGTCCTCTCAGTTCATCATTATTTACATGGTTTGGTTGTACCTGTGGACAAGAAATCCTGCTACTTAGAGATAACTTCATGGTTCAGGGTTAGTAATGCCTGTTGTTAATAGAATTCCTCCTAGGAGAGAGATCACATCGTTGGTGGTGATGCACTGCACGAGGGCTTCTTGAATGGGAAATCCTACCAATTCGATTCCTTGGGGAGTGAAGTTGATTTCTATGATGGTCCTGAGTACGAGAATCTCATATGAAATCCTCGACTATTGGGTCAATTTCCTCCTTAGTTGGGCGATCTCCTGATCACGATCTTCTAGCCTTTGCTCATAAATGCTGGCCAAATGAGAAATAACTCTTCCCTATGGTAGGTCGATCGACGGTGTGCGATTTTGCTGACTAGGTCCAAATCTCCCAAGTGAGCATCCTATAGACCTTGAAGGTCACTGGAGAGATGGAAGATGAATAGGAGTGTGATCCCTCTTTACGATTCGTATTTCATACTGAACGGGACTCCCTGCATGAGTAAGGTGAGACTAATATGCACTCATTATCAACCTTGGGCTTTACTAGCTTTAATAGTGGTGAGAACTTCGACTTCCCACATATGGCGCCAAATTGTAGGGGTGATAAGCCACAATAAATATTGGAATTGTAGAATGGCCCCTAGAAGATTATGAATGCAGAAATAAATAATAACTCTATGTAGGTGGTTTGGCCATGAGGTCGGCCTACATCCATTGGGAAAAGAGGAGGAGAGTTTTTTTTATTAACATCAAAGGGTGGTAATAATTGAAGTGTTGGGGATGCTAACTGAGAGTCCAAGTTGTTACATGAAATTTACAATACCCTTAATGGGAGAAAGATTACCCTTATTTATAAACCTACGTATCATAAATTACTAGGACTCTTTGTATCTATCTTGACTAAGTTCAAGATTTCTATTGACAATGTTATTTTGGGACATAACCCCCAGATAAATTTTATTAAAGAGAGGAAAATCTCCCCTAAGAGCATTGAGAGATTACATGAGAAATGAAATTAAAAACAAATAAACATTGGGCTTTATGATAGCCCCATTACAAAACTAATTTGTCTTTGTAAAAGTCCTAATGTAGTGACATTCCATTTTGTCCAACTTAACAACCTCTCTAGCCATAGTGGGAAGATCAAGGAATCGGTGATAAACTGATAGAGAAGGAAGATTGATTCCATGGTTTTCTAGAGCATCTGCTACCATATTAGATTCCCTGTATTAATGAGATAAGATTAACTTGTTCTCCATTAGGTTCTCCTTGATTTCTTCAACACACTCTCGTAGTTGCCATGGAGGTATCCAATTTTTGCTAATTATATTCACTATGAATAATGAGTCTGATTCAATCTCCATATCTTTAATGTTATAGTCCAAGCACAACTTTTTCCCCAACCAAATGTTTTTAATTTCCATATAAGTTTTTGATGAGATTCATTAGCATATGCCAAGATAAGATCCCCTATTTCATTTATAATGACCCATCTATACCACTGATCCATGGATTCCCTCTCGATGACCTGTAAGTGTTTAGATTGAACCACGAGGGTGTAGGGTGTCTCCACTTGATTAATTTAACCAAGTGATGATCCCTATAATTGTTAAGGTTGAAACATTTGTGGATTCCACTATCAAAAGAAGAAATATTGTTTTTGAATTTAAGACCTTTGCAGATATCTGAAATAAAGTTTAAAGAATGATGAATAATGGCTTTTCCATCAACCTTCACATTATCAAAGATTACTTGATTCCTACTTTTCTATATCTCGTAGCAAACAATATTAGGAATGCACTGACCAAGGAACCTGGAATAATCTTGAGGGCCAGACTTGATCCACCAACTGAGAAGCATAGAAGAAATGTTGGATGTGTTCATATCAATTCCCATTAAATTGGAGAAATACTTCCACACAGGTAATATTATTGGTTAATGAATATACATGTAGTCCATGTGACACCCCGCCTAATTAAATACCGGTCGATCAATCATTTATTAAATTAAAATCAATGTGAACAGTTGGTTCATTCTTAGCATCACTGTCGCAATTAAAATTTTCAAATTTTAACACCCTAATTAATTAAGCTAAGTGTCAAAACCATTTAAATCCTTATTTTCATTTTATTAAATCCAATTATAAAACCTTTAACCATTAACATTTTAAGAGTCACACATTAAGTATAAGAAATATAAATGAACATTCAAGAGTTTACCCATCAATAACAAGTCATAACTTTAGAACACTAAAGGAAAACATTCTGACAGTAATAAATCCTGAAGTAAAGATACTGAAAGTAAAAGATTTACAATCTCTGACAAACCAACTAAATAATGGAAAAGGGCGACACATGCCCCACTGGATAAAACTGAACTAGTAGTGGAGTCAACAATGAAGTTGTCTAAGCAATGGCCTGCAACTCCCACAAAAGCTACATCACGTTCCATCCAAAGAATCCTAAGCATGACGCCACTATGGTTGGGCACCTGTAATACATATATATATATATATATATATATATATATATATATATATATATATACACAAGAGAGCAGAGGTAACAACAAGCGGGTCAGAGTCCGATTGTAAAACAGTTTAAAAATAGTTTAACATGTATTTAAAATGCTTACCAGCTAATGCATCAGTCATATTAGTATGCGACACTCTCTTGAGAATTCTCACCTCTCATCTAGTGTACACGTCTACCGTACTAATGAGTCTCATATATCTCTCTAACTTATTCTCCATAAGTCTTAACACGTGAAATAAAGGTTATGATATTCATTTTAGAAAATCTAACTCTTCAAGATTTCTTACGTTAGTTATAATAATTCCGTATCGTTATAACGTTTTCGAATACTTATAGTGAAGTGAAACATTTATTCATTTCTTAATTACTTATACGAACAGTATAAAGTTCCCATATAGATAATCGTATATATATTAGTTACACATATAATATATATATACAAACAACACCCCACATAAAAACTATGGTGCTGGCATACTCTGCTATCAAGTCCCCGTATCACTCGTACTAAGGGAATACTAGTTCGGAATCACTCTCGAACTTTATTAATACAAAACACATACAAATGGAGGCGAAGCATAGTTCCCAGTCCTAATAGGTCAGCACATACCCACACGTGTCTTAGGACTATCTGACTATCATTCAGATTGCCTGTAATCGAGGATACTATGTTCTAGGGTACAAGTCAATATCCCCCATAAAGGGTCCATCGAGATAAGACTGTCCCGGCGCAGAAACCGCCGTGATAGCAAGTAGCCCGGGTACGATTTTTACACAGAAGTAATATATGCACAATCACACCGTCATATATATATATATATATATATATATATATATATATATATATGTATTCACATCCACATTATTACATTAGGTGCCCTCACGACCCATAATTATAATTATCCGTTATTACCCATTTTACTCGATTATCTCGCATAACGGACTCGTTCATTTTATTCTCATAATTAAGTTATTATAAACTCACTTCTCGTCTCTCGAAGTATTCTCTTTACCTAAGTACAATTTCAGTAGGCCCTCACTCACCTTCTAATCCAACTTCCTAGACATTTCGATTATTTAATCAACGCACGTATGATTTCCTAAGTATGAATATCTCTCCATTTACCCTTCCTTTCCCTTTCACATTAAAGTCCCACATAACGGGGTTTATCTTGACCCTACTGGTCCTTTTTGTGTTTCATTATGATCTAGCAACTCTAATCAAGATTTACTACGCATAAGATCGGATTTAGCTAACACGAGCAAAAATGCAGTTTTCCAGGAGGGGTCGATCGATCGATGGAAAGGGGTCGATCGATCTATGCTCTGGGCTCGATCGATCGATGGAAAGGGGTCGATCGATCGATGCTCTGGGCTCGATCGATCGATCAAGCAGTTATGGCGAAATCTGCTGAATACCAGTTATGGGTTCTATCATCCAATATCATCCAGATCCAAATTTTTAACTCCCAAACTCCTAGAAATTTATACCACAAACGTTATAAACCCAATTGAGCAATATTCTACGTAAAGCATGGGAGTTTTCATCAAGATTCATGGATTAAAAGGGGAAAAACTTATATAATTCTCATGAACCCTAGAAATTTCTTTATCTTAGTTCTTCGTATTCTTTTCCCATAATTTCTACTTCTAAACCAATATAAATTCGTGGTTCAACCTCTACATGTGAAAGGGATTTCCAGATTATTGTTTATATCATTACAACATGCGATTTCTAATCACCAACATGGGTTTTCTTTCATAAAAACTCATCATAATCAACCCTAGACTAATATAAAAGAGCATTAACTTGATTAAAGCAAGATAGATACTTGCTTGAAATTCAAGGTTCTGACTTCGTGGATTAAATGGTATGATAGCGTTCCCCGTCGCGCGATCTACGTTTTGGTGGTGGTGGCGGTGCAACCGGATGAATTCTTGGCCTTGGATTGCTTGGAAAGCTTTCTGCCTTCTTCTCTAATGGTCGTTCTAAGGTTTTGAGTTTGCTAACCCTAAGAGACCATTCCAAATGGATGATATAACCTAATAAATTTCGTGGGTTTAATTACCCAATAATGCAAAATGTCCAAAATACCCTCCTGGGATGTCAAATAGGCCTAAAAACGGCCCGAGACCCAAACTAAACCCCCGGGTACACTTTTCTGACTATTTCGACCTTCTTGACACTTTGGCGCACTCAAAATGATCATACGAGCAACTTATAATTTTTTCACTTTATATAATAATAATTTAGTCCTGACACGACACAGGCGCGTCCCGACTTAAATTTCCATAATTGCCATTTTATTCACTCGTGACAATTGTAATAAAATAAATCTCATATATTACTTTACTCGTCTAGTAATATTCAAAAAAATTTCAATAATTACTAACTCACATCACGTTAGTAAATATAAAAATAAATTTCCGAATTAATATTAAGTTAATATCTCAATTTAAATTTAATAAATCCCCAAATTTTAAAACCATAAAAAATACGGGGTATTACAGTCCAGTGATTCTATATGCTCCTTACAAGCTGAACATCTTGAACAAAGCTTTATTCCAACTGATTGTATGGCTGCATCTGTAGGAAGACAATTATTAATTATTTTTCATAAATTAATTGAGCATTTTTTTGGAATATTGTGATCCCAAATAGAGGTGCTGATAGTAGATGATGGCAAATGCTTTCTACAGCAATCATAAGCAGAGCTGATGGAAAATTGACTTGTCACTTCAGGAACCCAATGCCACTGATCTCCCTTGAAAATCATATTTGTTAGGAATGTATCTTTCACCTTGGTTATATTCGTCCATGTATGAGAGACTGCATATGTTAACTAGCTGTAATTTTTGTACCTATTAATCATGTAGGCAGACCAAAGAGACTGTTCAGTAACCATCTTCTAATATAACTTCATGAAAAAAGCTGAAGATAAACTATTGAAATCTACTAGCCTAATGCCTCCATCCTTGATTTCTCTACTGATGTAGTCCCAACTCTTCCATTGGTGCTTCTAACCTTGGTCATCATTGCCTCCCCAGAAGAACTTATTCAGAATTCTATGGATCTTAGTAATAATAGCTTTAGGTGGAGAGAGAGAAGCTAGAAGATAAGAAGGGATGGATGAGAGAACATGTTTTAATAAAGTAAATTTTCCACCATTTGATAGTAATTTGTCATCCCAAGTATTTTAAAGGTAGTTCTTTGTGAGAAAGACCTAATAAATTAGCAATCTTGGTTTTGAGCTGAGGCCTGCATTTTACATCAATTGTAAAGCTACTTTTCTTGACTTTAATCTTTTGCCCTGACTAGCTACAGTACTAATTAAAAAATTCCTTAATCTTCAATATGCTTCTTTTATCACCTCTACAAAAAACTATGAGAACATCTGCAAAGAAAAGATGGGATATCAAGGGGCTGCCACTTGGTAAGTAAAATGGCTTTATAGAACCTGAGGCCATTAAGTTATTGAGCCCTCTACTCAAGAAGTCTGCTGCAAGAATAAAACGATTAGGGGAAAGGGGGTCCCCTTGTCTTAGGCCCCTATTTGACATGATATACCCACATGAATGCCCATTTATAATTACTGAGAACTAGTTATTTGAAATACTTCTCCATATAAGTTCTATCCATATCTCTCCAAGGCCAAAATCTCTAAGAATTTTCATCAAAAACCCCAATGCACTCTGTCACATGCCTTCTTCATGTCCATCTTGAGTAAAACATTCCCACCTTGAACTTTTTTGCCTCTGTTATGAACCATTTCTTTGGCAAGAATAACATTTTCTTCAATGGACCTACCTTTAATAAATGTACTTTGATTTGGAGAGACCAAATTTGGAAGGATTCTAGACAACCTGTTTGTAAGGATTTTAGTGATCCTTTTGAATGAGATGTTACACATGCTTATAGGTTTGAGATCCCCACAAGTCTTGGGACATTTTACTTTAGGAGTAAGCAGCACAGTTGTGCTTGCCTAGCTTCGAGGAAGATTTGAACCTGCAAAATAATAGTTTATTGCATATACAAGATCATCTTTAATTAAGTGCCAACATTGTTTGTAAAATAAACCCCCAAAGCCATCAGGTCCTGGGGTTGATATATTACTGAGGCCCATGATAACTGAGTGCACCTCCTCCTCATCAGTGAAAGCCTTTAGAAATTCATTTTGATCAGTAGATATTAGAGCTGGTATTGTGGCACTACGATCAACTTATGGAGTCACCTGATCTGCTTGGATTTGATTTTGATAAAACCTTAGAATATGCTGCTTGATTTCCTCTTGATCTTCAAGAACCTCACCATATTCATTTTGAATGAACTGATCAGCAGCTTCTGCTTCTTGTCTTTGACATACTGATGAAAGAACTTCGAGTTAATATCTCCTAATTTTAGCCATTTTAAGGATGATTTTTGTCTCCAAAACTCCTCTTCATTCTTGATTGCAACCAACAAGGTTGCCTTTCCTCTATTTATGTCCATTCTATTTTCTTCAGAACTATTAAGCTCATAATTAAGCTCAAGTTGCAAATTCTCATCCTCTAAGTCTTTGATGGCTTGGAAAACATCTTTAAATTTCTCTTTATTCCTTTGTCTCAATGCCACTTTTAACCTCTGAAGCTTCTTTGCAAACTTTTTCAGGCCAGTTTCATTAATCTCTTCCTTCCAAGAATGCTCAACAAGGTCTAAGAATTAAGAGTGATAACACCACATATTCTGAAATTTGAAAGGTCTAGGTGATTTGTCTATATTAGATTATAAAGACAGCAGTAGAGGGGAATGATCATATGTGGATTTGTTAAGGTGCTTGACAATGGAGGACCCAAACTCAGAAATAAATTTTTGACTGACTAAACACCCATCCAGCCTTTCCATAATAAGATAATCTTTTTCCTATGATTTCACCAAGTGAACCTCGATCAAGCATACCCAATATGAGTTAGATCAGTATCATCTATAACTTGGTTAAAATCCTTAACTGCTGCTTGATCTACATCATTGCCTCCCGATTTTTATTCTGAATAGATACCATATTCAAATGTGGATCATGTTGAAAACTTGCTGATAAAGTACAAAATTTCTCCCAAATGCACTTTCTTTCTTCTTTGGTAGATTTGGCATACACAATGGTCATGATAAAAGGGAACTGAACAGAAGGATGGCTAAAATGCAAAGTCAAATGTTAGGGTTGATCATGAATATATTGGACAATCACATCAAACCTCAAAAACATCCATATTTTTCCATTTACATTGCTGATACTTCCATAAAATCCCCATTTAACTCTAAACTTTTCAATTTTGCCAGAGTCTACCTTAGGTTCAAGCAGACCAAAGAATTGCAGTTTGTGAATTTTTCTTAACAGCTTAAGTTTCCTAAAGGAAGATTTTTTGGATAGTCCTCTAATGTTCCATACTATGAAATTAATCATTATGAGTTGGAGGGGTGAGAGTGATTGATACCTTGATATTTAATCTTGCAATCCTTCTGAAAAAAGGATCTAGCATTCTTTGTATTTTCTCCTGGACTTTATTTGAATCTGTTTGAGGCAGAATCTTAAAATTCTCCGTATTCTTCTTGAAGGTGTTAAGTTTCTTATCTATATCCTTTGTAAATGATTGAAGTTCCTCAATGAAAGGAATATAATTCGCTTGATAATCTTCAACATCAGTGAGGTAGAGAGGCCTGGCAAAAGGATTCTTCATAAATTTTGGAATAGATGTGCCTTTAGGAGGCAATGAACAATGTGCAACAATTTGAAAATTTTATTGGCAAAGTTCTTCATTGTGAATTTTATCTATGTGATCTTAAATGATGTTACATTTTACTGGCCACTCCTTATCTTTGACTTCTTTGTCCTTATGACTAATTGAGTAGCATTAGTTTTATCCTCATCAATAACAAGCTACACAATAGCAGCTTCAATTGTGACTACTCCCTTTGTCCCATCGAGTTGTTCCCCGCCATGCTCTACAATCACTTGTCCCTCCTCGAAGCCTTTATCGATGATTATTACTTCATTGGAAAGAATTTCCTCAGTACTAATCACTTGTTTCCCTTTATATTCCTTGTTTTTGAATTCTTGTATGTTCTCTATGGTTTTATTTTCATATCTCTGCATTATCTTCCTTGGCTTGTTGGCTTCAACTGTCTTCGAATGGTCTCCATGTTTGGCCATTAAAAGAATACACAATTCCTCATCATGCCCTTTTTTCATGCAATTCTTATAATATTTAGGTTTATTCTCCACCAAAACATCTTGCCAAAAGCCCTTAGTGTCACATCTAATCCAGACTCTCTTAGGAGAAGGTTTGAGAAGATCTATTACTACACAAACACGAGAAATTCTTGGTCTATTGATCTCTAGGGTTGAAGAATCAAGGTTAGGAGGTTTGCCAATAAGCTGGGCAATAGAGAATAGGGAAGACTTCGAGAAGAAATGGATTAAGAGTTGGGGAAATGATATCCAAATAGGAGATAGGCTTCTCTTTATGTCTGATCTGAACTTTGGTATCCATTTGAAAATCCTCATAGGGAATCGACCTATATACCATGTATCTTTTGTCCACATTCTTGAGTAGTCTTCCTACGAGTTTAACGTTATACGGATATGCTTGTTATCAATGAGACCTAAAGCGAATGATGTTTTGAGGGAAAAAGTTTAGAATACCTTCCTTATTACTTCCATAGAAGGTCTACCATGGGAAAATTTTCCTACCAATGCATGTTTGAATGGTTTAGAGAGAGTTTCAATGTCTTTGTTAGAAAAAATAACTACTAGTTCACCTTTGTAAGTTGTTGGATTTTTAAGATCAATAGTTTGTTATTGAGATGATGATCCAGCCACGACAGAAGCAAAATATCGATTCCACATAGTCTTGATGTCAGGACGTTCGGCGTCAGCGTGGGTATGGTGGACATGGTTTGCCATGCAAACCCTAATGGTGGCTGGGGAGAGAAAGAGAGGAATCGATTTGTTCCTATCTTTTAAAGTTCGGGATAGTTGGACCAACCACCCATCATGTGTTTCTCACGTGATGTTCCATGAGTTTGTCCATGTGGAAATAGTGAAGTCCCATTCCCTTCAATTTTCAACATGCACATGAACGTTAAATAAACCATTTTACGCATGCATGCAATATTCATGACTTGGGTTTCTCGGATCCAAAATTTATTCGGAATAAAAATACTTCCTTAGGTACCCACATTCTTGAAAGGATAAAGAGAGGGCTCACAACTTCTAACTAGATCTCTATTTACCCTAATACGCATGTCAAACACTGTAATACCCCGAATTTCTGAGTATTTTTATTTAATTAATTTGAGGAATTAATTGAGAAAAATACATTTTAATTAAATTATGCGAGTGCAGTAATTTAAAATGATAAAATGGTAAATGTGTTTAATTGGATATTAATCGGGAGTTAAATACGGATTAATATTACACGATAATATTTACTAAGTATAAATAGTAAATAATTGATAATTATGGTGATATGCATAGCGAGTGATATGCGCATATTTTTAATTTATCTCATCGAGAGTCGTGCATATAGACTATTTTGTGGTGAGAAATGATAAATATATTTTAAGTGACTTGGATGACAATTTAGAGGTCACGGATGGTTCCGGATGGGTCGAAATAGTGGGCTTGGGGGTATAGTTTAAGTCCCGGGTCAATTTTGGACCAAGCAGACACTTATCGAGGGTGTTTCGGTCATTTTTGTAAAGTGAGTTAAATGACCTCCAAAATTTAGAGTCTTAGATATGATATTTGGAGATTGGGGATTAGGGTTCATAACACAAAAACTACTAGAGAAACCATTAGAGAGAAGGGAGAGCTAATTCTCAAAGCTTAAGGAGAAATTCTAAAAGTGGTGAAGAGTTCTTGCACATCAAGTCAAATTGGAAGGGAAGATTAGAGAAGAAACAATCAACCCTCAATCAAGAACCACAAAATCAGATTTATCAATTCAAGGCAAGTGTTTATTTAAAATCAAATTCAAGTTATAATACCCTTTTGTAGGGAGTTTTAAGAATTGGTTGATTCTATTGAAAAACCTTGAATTAAATGTATGGATTGATCATATGTTTGGGTAGGATTGCATGTAGAATGAATCCATATGTAAAGATAAAATGAAATTTGAATATAGTTGATGATTAAAATGGAATATTTATGGGTTCTTGATTAAATAACTTGAATCTTGAATGACTTAGGGTTTAATTGATGAACACAAGATGTCAATGTGCCAGAATTTTTGGCGTAATTTTAAACGTATGATATTTGAATTTTACTTCGAATTAGAGTGTGATACATACATTCATGGGACGGTATATCTCTTAGATATCCAATTAAATTGAAATCAGGTCAATCGAAGTTCTGTAGAGGGAGTAATCGACATGTTACTATAGGGTGTTTGATCTTCCAGAATAGTAATTTGCAAGAATTTTGATGTAATTTTAAGCGTGTATAATTTGAATTGTACTTATAATTAGAGAGTGAATCATGGATTTATGTAAATGTATATCTCTTATCTTTCCAATGAACTTGGAATCAGGTCAATTGGAGTTCTGTAGAGGGAGAAATCAAAATTTTACTTGAGGGTGTTTAATGTGTCGTAAAATTTATGATTCAATTTGGCTGCCTAGAAAATGTAAGATTTTTCTTTTTAAGCCTCAAATGACTAAAATTTTATCTGGCAAGTGTTTGGGACCTTGATGAAATATATTGGGGGAATAATTATACGGTAGTAGGTCTATGATTGAGTGTTGGACTTTAATTTTGTGAGAGAATTAAAGTGGAGATTCACAGTCTTGATTATGACGTATTCTAATTCGAGATGATAAGAATATAATTATGAAAAAGAATGAGAGAGCTTAAATTTATTGGGTCAGTAGGTTAACAAGGGTAATTAATGAATTGATATAATAAGAGGTAACTAGGACCCTTAGAGTTGTGTGAATACTCGAATTAATACTATAATGAGATAAATCATAAAATAAAATGTAGAGTGAGCATTTAAGAGAAATATACTATGTACAAGTATGAATGATTAGGTTGTGTGAATACCTATTTTTCTCAAGCTTAGGTTGTGTGAATACCTATTATTTACTAAATTAGGTATTGGGGTCGATGGATTTCCAGACCAATACACTACAATTCTAGTTGGGGACGATGGACACTCCAGACCAACATCGAAGATATATAATATTCATTGGTATCGACGGAAGGTCTGAGACAATATACATATGCATTAATATTAATTGTTATTGATGGAAGGTCTGAGACAATATGCATGTACATTACATTTACCTTGGGGTCGATGGCTTTCCAGACCAATGTAAATGTTAGGATAACTGGGGTCGATGGCTTTTCGGACCAATAATCCTTATAGTATATATTCTATATCAAAAATATATACCTCATGATACTCTACTTATGTGAAAGGGTAGACTTGTAGATGATATTGTAGACACCCTATTCTAGCACCCCCTAATCTCTCCTTATGTCCCTAGCACCTCCCTACATAATTACGAACCTAGGTCATATTCCGAATACTAATCTAGAGGTCATCGAATGCTCTCAGGCTCTGTTTGACCAAAAATCAAATTCTTCATCTCGACTGGGACTGAATGAATATTTAAAGGGAACTAAAACCCCTTTTCAACGGTTCACCCCATGCGCGATTCTGACTTACGGTGCGGGCGAACGACCGTTTTCCCTCGAAACTTGATCTGGAGGCCATCGGGAGCTCCTAGGCTCCGTTTGACCAAAATTAACTCTTCAGCTAGACCAAAACTGAATGAATCTTCAAAGGGCGCTGAAAACCCTTTCCAACGGTTTGCTCTGAGCCCAATCCTGACTTACAGTACGAACGAACAATCCGTTTTACTCCGAAAGGTCATCGAACACTTCTGGGCCCCGATTGATCAGAGTAAACTCTCCAAACCGAGTCAAACTCTTTGGAATGTCTAAGGAAATCTCATAACCTTTCCAATGGTCCGCCTCTTACGAAATTCTGATTTACCATACGGACGAACGATCCATTTGCGTCCGGCGATCCCCTGTCCAAAGGACCGATGAGCGCTTCCGAGCCACATTTGTCCCAAAGTCAACTCACGGACCCGGGAGAAATCCAAAGGACTTTCAAAGTTATCTGAAGTACCTTTCCATCGGTACACCCCGTGAACGATTCGGATCAATGGATTGCATTTTACTTCCATTTTTTCGAAGGAACCTGAACGAGATTGTCAAACGGCAGGTTCAAAATCCTACCTATCGGCAGTGTGTCTAAAGACACTTGCCGATTGGCAGGACCAGACCTATGCCGATTGGCAATTCCTTGGGACTATAAAAAGGAGGGCCTGACCTCATTGCAAGAGGACCCCAGATCTGAGATCCATCACTCTCAGCAAACTCAGAAAACCTCTCTAGAAGTCAACGTGATTTCTACATCCAAATCCCTTTCCAACCCTCACCTTTCATCGTATTTTTCACCAAACTTGGTGAATTAAATACCCATCATCATCATCCAAGTGAAAGGGATGCTCTCCAACATTCAAGATCAAGCTCATGATCTTCGATAAGGTCCAACTTTCTCAACTCTCTTTTGAAATTCTCCTAAATTCGCATTAATTTGTTTTATTACTTAGCACTTTTTCTACCCATGTCACATATCCTAATATACTTTTTTTATTTTAGTATATTTGCACATCTCTTATTTTTCATATAAAAAACCCAAAAAATAAGAAAAATAGGGTTCGCTCATAAATTCCAAACGGGAATTCTCACACCTTTCTCATACTTTTCTCACACTAAAACACCTTTTCACATACACACACACACACACACACACACACACACACACACACACACACACACATAAGACAAGTCCCCGATTGGAGTTCTGGAATAAACCCCACCCCTCATTTTTCATGCGAACTACGTGGACTTTGATGCCTCTATAGGCTACGTAGGCGTCTCGGGGTAAAACTCGAGACTCGAGTCCTATTTTTTTTCCATTTTTAATTTTCAATTTTTCTCATTCTTTAACTTAATTCTCTTAGATTCTACATATTTACATATACATATATTTGTTCTTAGTGGCATATTATTCCATATGCATTATCCTTCCGTTATAACGATCAACGCAAGGATAATCGCATAACTCCTATTTTCTAATATTACTTTTAAGAACATTCCTACGGATGACTCGCTCTATCTCTTCTATGATACAAGTCGATGATTCCTATCTCCATTACATATACATATATCACGGAGAAATAAAGGAAAATAACAATAAATCCATGATAGACCGCAAGGGCGGAATGGGTGCCTAACACCTTCCCATTCTGTAACTTAGCCTCCGAACCCTAGTCAAATTATTTTTGGTTTCGTATGTATCAGTATGTCTTTGATGATGTCCTTCGGTATGGCTCCACCTTATTTTATCTGTTCTGAGTAAAATAGACTGGCTACTCCGTATCTCTACATTTTTCACCTCACACATCGCCGACGATGGTCGAAGCGCTCCCGAGAGGGATGCGTGGGACCAAGATTCTCTCACAAGACCCCCTCTCTCTCTCTCTCTCTCTCTTCGCGAGGATCGGGGATGGCCACAATACCGACTCCATTGGGGATTTTATTTTGAGGGCTAGATTCTATTTACATGAGTGTTTGTTTAAATATTCCTCTCTCTTCTTCTCACTAAGCACACACCTTCACACTCGTATATGTCCATGCTTAATGTAGATTTGTTTATCATAGTCATACTTACCCCTTGTTTAGCATGATGTTCATCAAGGAAAATATACATCTCTCCATAAGATACTGATGAAAAGATTATGAATTTTGCACACTACTCCACCGAAGAGCATTGCTATTGACCAAATTTTGTCCCGTGGCTGGAGGGTCACTTCGTGATGGGCACTGGTCCGGTAGCGCGCAGTTAGCCTAAGCGATATGACTCTCACCTTTCATTGGTCAAGTACCTTCGATGTATATCGAACGGTTCCCTCGTATCGTACCTCTTGACCGAAGTCATGATGGGAGTTATATCGCAGGGAATTCGTTCACGTACGTCAAGTATATCTAATTTTCTCTCACATGTATTGTCCCCATGAGGAAATTCACGTACACTCAGGTATATCAAATGGCTTGTCCACACATACCGACTTCCCTCAAAAGCAAGACGTATATCGTGGAATCCATGCCAAAGGGGGGAACCCTTTCCAATTAACCCAACAAGACTGCATATCCGCATATAGGCGTCAGACGTAGGGGACTCATGTTAATTTGTCGGTTTCCACCCGAAACTCTACCGAAATGACGGGTCGGCATGCTGCCCAAATTCTCGAGCGATTTCGTCTTTTTCAAAATTAGATCATTTCCATGAGCTTGGTAACAAGTCCAACCTTTTCATATCTTAATTCGAACTCCGATTTTTCAAATTTTGGGTCCCGTTTGGCATTTCCTTTTTACAGCTAGGTAAAACTAACACAAGAGAGAATATAATAATTATAATAATCATGCTAAGACCCGTGTCCCATTCATTCTCTCCTCCCTTTATCAAAAATACCAAAAAAAAGTTATATTTCTCCTTTCTTTATCAAAAATCCAAAAACATTTATCCTCTCTTTATCAAAAATCCAAAAATATTTTGTCTTCCAATCTCAAAAAGAAAAACAAATGTCAAAAAAAATTTCATTCCTTCTTCAAAAATAAATCCCATTTTACGCCTTCTTAGGTCGATTGCACACCCTTGCCTGGCTCCTTATTGGCTTCGGTCTTCAGTCAAATAACCCCGGAGTTACGTCCGTTCCCTTGCTACTTCTTTCGAGTTCAGAATCCATCCTCTTTCCATGGAGAACACATATCAAGTACCAGTTCTGCATCCAGGTCTGAGGGCAGTTTTAGCTCAGCTCGTGTCCAAGATTGACAACCTCCAGACTGAAGTCCATGAGATGCAACGAAACCAGGTTCATATTACTCAAGAGACCGAGGCCATGTTCCCTCATGCTATGGGTCCACCCGAGCCTATCTAGGTTCCCGAAGAGTATTAGCATGCTCCACGTGCCCCTCCTGCTAATGGGTTGTCACCTGCCCAGCTTTCGATACCAAACCTTGCCCAGCCTCAGCTAACTTTCCTATGATCCTGGATCCAAAAGAGGAAGAGTTGATCAAGGTCAAAGAAGATCTCAAAATGCTAACTAAGAATTTCGAGCAAGTCAGAATCTTTGGGAATTACATGGACTACACCCACGTGTCCCATTATCCTAAAGAAAGGTTATCCGAGAAGTTCAAGATGCCAAATATCGAGAAATTTGGAGGAAATGGACCCCCGATTGTTCATCTTCGAAGTTATCACCATTCTATGACTCTCCTAGGGGTTTCTGAAGAAGTGATTGCCCAATTATTTCAGCAAACTTTTAAGGATAGCGCCCTCCGATGGTTGTTATCTCTCGAGGAGTCCAGAATCCATAGCTGGGAGGATGTAGATCGAGAATTCATGACTCAGTACATTTACAACGAAGAGCTTGAGGTCACCCGCCCTGATTTAGGGCTGCTCAAATAGAACTTTAGGGAATCAGTCAGTAATTTCATAGCCCGATGGAGGGAAAAAATAACCACCATGATCAATCGGCCGTCTAAGGAAGAACAAGTCAACATAGTGAAGAAGAACTTCTTACCCCATGTCTGAAAAATAATGGGAGGATAATACTATCCCCATTTCTGAGCTCTCAGAGAAGTAGGAGTAGAAATCGAAGAAGGTCTTGCTAAAATAGAATTGAACCAAAGAAAGTGTCCGGACAGTTCACTCCCATAAATATGATAAACTTGTCAATGCTGCAGTCTTAACCATCAATAACATCTCTCAACCAACCACCTCTGGGCACCTGAAAGTCGCCCTGTCCCAGTCCGAAATGAATACACCGAACTCTATACGCCCTAATCCAAAGTTCATCAATACCTGTTAAGCCGAAGCCTTATCAAACCCTTGGACCCCTGTCCATTGCCCAATCCACTGCCAAACAACTGCAAGGCAGATGCCCATTGGGCCTTTCAACAAACTGCTGGCCATACCACCGACCAATGCTTCCACCTTTGAAATATAATCTAAGGTCTGATTGATCGGGGTGCCATTGCCCCACCCACCAATCCTAAGACAAACACTACTCACAACCCACTCCCAAATCATGACAATGCCATCTTCTTAGAAGAGAACCCACAATTTGATCCCTCAACTTAAATCACACCCATATACTCACCCAAACCTCTCCTAACTTACCCATATTTCCTCCTACACCCTACTAGCCTCGATGATCAGGCACTGTAACTCCTTACCAGAACATGAATCGATGTCCGTACCCGTTCTGAAAATGAAAGTATGGAATTATCAAAAGTATTAAACCAACTCCTAGAGTTTGGGCTGAAACTGCCCTCATAGATGATCATTGATTGCCAGAGGTTCAGTACACTTTTCTTAGAAGCACGATAATGGGCCCAAAAGTTAGACAGTTGGGTGGTACCAACTGATGAAGTAAGCCTAGATGATGTTGTTCAAATTATAGCAGAATTATTCAGGGAAATCAATAATATTTGCGATATGATTGAGTTATTTTATACTATGAAGCTACAAGGGTGCCTGTTCCCTTCACCCTTACATATCCCCGCAGAATGGGAAGACTTGTACGAAGAAGCCATTGAGGTCGTAGAATGCATTGATTTTACATGGAAAGACATAATTATTTCCACCAGATGGGGGGAAGGATTCAAAATTTCAAATGAAGAGCAAGCTTCAGAGAAAACAGGCTCGATAGCCGACATGTGTGGGATGGTATCATTTGAAAAACTCCTCGGAAAAATAAACAAGGTAGCAGAACAACCCGAGATCGTTGAGGAAATAGGGTTCATGTTCTTCCCTTCTTCAGTAAACCACATGACCAGATCAGGGAGTCATTAATAGATCTCAAGCTTACTACCAGTCAATGACAAAGAAAAGGGTGGTGAAAACCTTCCTATGCCACAGATGACCATCGAGGAGAGCAAGATCCTTGACCAACTGAAGCAAACTCAAGCTAGCATCACTCTATGGGGACTTTTCATGTCTTCCCAGCTACACATAAATGCTTTGATCAAGTTACTCCTCAGACCCACAGTTCCTCCTTCTACCACACCAGAAGAAGCGATAAATTTAGTTGGATCCTTGACCTCTACCCGAATGCTATACTTTTCCGAAGAAAAAATCCCCAGAATTGGGCCAAACCGCAATCATGCTATCAACATCTTCGTCGAAGTTATGAGGAAAATCTTACCACTCTCTCTTGTCGATAATGGATTCGGCTTGAATTCCTGCCCATTAAGAACCTTTAAATGCTTAGGACTGAAGGAAAGTGACCTCGCTCCAACCTCCGCTGCTGTATGTGCCTACGATAATACCCGTCAAGAAGTGATGGGATCCATAAAACTTATAATAGGGATTGGCCCTATAAACCCTACCGTTGAATTCCCAGTTACCGACATTCCAACTTGCTTCAACCTATTGCTTGGACAACCTTGGCTCTACAGTGTCAAGGGTGTGTCTTCCTCGCTCCATCATAAATTGAAGTTCTTCGTCGACGGACGAGTCATCATCATTTTGGGAAGCGACGACAATACCGAGGGTGTAAGTACTAGCAATACAATCCTTGAGATACAACACGGGTCAAATCATATGCTCCTGAGGATTTTGAGTTTAGACACTTCTACTCCCGGTAGGGGACAATTTTAGAGAAAGGGTTTGTCCAGAATACGACCCTCATGGCAACGTCAATGTGATTCAAATGTTTAAAAACATTAACTTCATGCCTGGACTGGGGCTAGGACAAAGACAACAAGGGATACTTAAGCCCATTGTGCTAAAAAAGATTTTACTCCTTGTGGTTTGAGGTATCAATCATCAGAACAAGAGCTCAGAATGATCTGCTAGTCTCGACCAAAGAGAATACTAGACTGCATCCAGACTGTCCCAGGTGACTCCTTGAATGGACGATTCATCAAAGAGTGCGAAGACTTCCCCTTTTATGGATTTTCGGAACCATGGTATGACCATACAGACAAGAAAATGAAGCCTGGAATAGAGATCTTTTTCCAATACAGCTACCCATGGGCCGAAAGTTCCCAACACCATGTACAACCGTTCATCAAAGATACCAAAGATTCTGAGGGAAGTGACTCTGAGGATTCGTTTAATTTACAAACACTGGGGCTGACACTCTGATTAAAACATTCAAGCATTACATCATTGGACCCATCCCACCTGATTAAACACTTCACCAAGTCCTGCAAATGGTCACGCCTAGTGGGTCACGGCCCAAGTCCGCGACCAGCTGGTCGTGGACTTGGGCCATGACCCACTTAATATTTGGCGTGACCATATTTATTATCACACTAAATTATCGATGCTCTGGAAGTGGTCACAGCCCAACTCTGTGACCACAGTGGTCGCGGACTTGGGCCATGACTAGGTTGTGACCATCTTTGCGCCAAACTCGCAACAAAATTTCCTCCAAGCTTAGTCGCGGATGGGTCACGGCCCAAGTCCGTGACCCATGGCATGACGAAGAAGAGAGTACACACATTGAGGGTCACGGCTTACGACCGCGACCATTTTTGGGTGTGGGTCACGGGTATGGGTCGTGACCATCCCTCATTCAAGAACTAGGGTTGATAAAAAAGGGTCGCGCATCACAGATTGAGGGTCATGGCTATGGGCCGTGACCATTTCTTGGTATGGGTCACGACTATAGGCCTTGAACAATAGGCTGTATACATCCCACTTAGCTTCATTAATGGGTCGCGGTGGGTAGGTCACGACTCTAGGCCGTGACCACTGTTAATCCTAAAACAAAACAAAGGGTCTCAAATTCTCAATTTCCCCGCTCATCTTGTTTATGTTTCTTACCCAAATTGTGGAAAAGGTGCGGAAATGATTGAGATCTATGACGAGGGAGGGGCGAGTTGGTTGGGTGAGTTCCATTAGTCGAGTCGAGGTGAGGGCATGTTTGGGCTCGATCTTCTCTCAAATGTGGAGCTGTGTTCGGATTCAGATGGTCGGGTTTGGCGGAACAGAGTTTGGGACAGAGAGCGAGGGCAAAAGCGAATATGTTTAGTTTTGGGTTGCTACTACTCTCGAGATGCATTTATTGACACAAAGTTTCATATGTACGTGTTTATTTTTTTGACTATTTTCAATTCTGTGTTTTGAGCATTGAATTAAAAATTATGAGAGACAATGGCACCTCAAAATCTTATTGGAATATGATAATGTTTAAGCCTCCATTCTACTTTGGCGTTTGAAGATGGACCAGGGTTTGATAGATTAGTGAAGGAAGAGGAATGGGTTCTTTGGGTTATTTATTTTTTAAAAGTATTTTATAATGCCTGTAGTAAAATATTGGGTGTTAAATGTTTTCATAATTTGTCAATTTTAAAATTTTGTTTTCATAATTTGTATCTTCTTTTTTCTTATGAAGATTTCAGTTAGTAATTTTCTTTTCATTTTCATATCATCGACAAAAAATTTGGCATGCTATAATTTTGTTTATCACTTCATCAAACATTTGGTGTGCTATATTTTGACATTTTAAACTAACATCATACATTACTTGGTTGTATTTGTTGTTTGTACTGTAGGATCAAACATTTGGGGTGTTATATATCTTGGAATTTTATACTAATGTCATACATTACATGGTTGTCTGTTGTTTGTCCCGTAGGTGGTGATAAAATTGATAATAACGTTATGGAGACCTTTATTTGGGACACTTTGGGGCCAACACATAGCAATATGTCGAGGTAATTGTAGTAATATTTCTTTTTGTAAATGAAATTAAGTCTTTTTTTCCAATCGCTTTTTTAGAATAATTTGAGTTAGTTGTTGTTTGGGTGTTAAATGATCATACCCGTGCGGTTCTTTCTCTCTTAAGTATTTGAAAATGCTCACAAAATTTCTTAGACACGGGCAACTTTGCGATGCTCACATGGGCATAATAAAATGGATTTCTAAATAGTCATAATGTGTTCATGTGTTGAAATTAATGATTTGGTTAGAAAATTTTAATCCGTTTCGTCGTTTCGTCGCATTATCGTCACTAACCTTAGGTGCCTTACTAATGCTTCTATTATCTTGACATTGTATGGATAATTTGATACACGATGCTACGATAATTTAATTCACTAACATGCCCGATTGACATGTGGAGAAGTTATTAACATATATACAGTTATTGCATATATGTATGCATATATGCTACTGTTTGCATATATGTTGTTGTGTTCATATATGCATACAGTTATAGCATATATGCTACTGAATGCATATATGCATACAACGGGTGATGTTTTTAAGACTTTTTTCATACAGGTTGGTAATGGGGAAGTCATAACTGATGCTGGGAGCATGACTTCTGATCTTGCCAAGGGCTCAATAGCAGTTCCATCGCTTTTCTATATTCTTGACAGACACTCACTCATTCAAGGCTACTGCGATGTAATTATACTATCATTTATCTTAATGTTTTTCCTTTTATATATTACGTTGATAAGAGTTTTCATCTTTTCATCACACTTTTGGAAGATTAATGCTAAATATATAAATTAAATTGTACACTCCTCGTTTTTTAACAAACTGAGATGCCATTCAGAGACCGAAGAATAAAAGAGAGAGCATTTCAAACGTGGACAATTATTGCGATTGAGGTTTTGATTATTTTCTCTATTAATAAGTTGAGTACCAATTTTTATTTCTATTTGTTTTATTAACCTTTTGACTAATTTAAATGTAGGGTTTCCAAACTTCAGTACTAAGATGTTGGATTTAATTGAACCACTACATTCATCGAGGTAAAGTTTTGATTATTTATTAATAGTTTTGTTATGTGTTTATTGTATTTGCAATTCTTTACATAGTTGATTGTAGTAGTTAAGATGATCGAGTAGGTCAATAGTCCATCCACTCATAAACATGACAGTTGTAGGTACAATGGAGGTTAGCACAACAAAGCCATGGCCGTGAGGATCAATGGCATTAGTGGACAAGTGTTGAGGATGAATTGCAGAGTTCAGGTAAAAATATTCCATCCCTCTTCTCTTAGTATATGGACAAAGGTCATATGTATGATTATTGCATCTTCAAACCCCAACCTAAGAAAACCAAAGAATCCAACTCAAACATTCCTCTACCTACGCAAAAGCCAACCCCAACCCCTATTTTATTTGAAGGAAGTTTTGTAGCAGCCCCTATATTTTTTTGTAGCAGCCCTCGTACGGTCCCGTACTTTCATTAATTTTCAAAACCAATTCAGTGGTTTTGTGACATAATTTATTTAATTTTACATACCTGTCCTTCATAACACATTGTTTACGTATTGCAGATCTAACCAATTGGATACCCGTTTTTCATTACATACCAGTTCTTCTTTACACATCAGGTACTCTATACATTAACTAAAGTAGTTATATAATTGATATGCATTATCTATTAAATTTTTTAGACGATAGAATGAGTACGATATAATTATTTGGTTTTGTTTGGTTTGGCTGTTGGATAATTATTGGTTGTTGGCTTATTGTTCGATAGTATGTTAGAAGAAGTTTGGGATAATTAGAAGGAGTACAGGATAATTATTGGTTTCATTGTTGGATAATATGTTGAAAATATTTTAAACTCCCAGTTTCAGAATACGATGATAACTTGCTAATGTCTAGAATTAAAATTAAAAACATGGCACCAACACCTCGCACGGAACCAATGTAACTCGTACGAACTGACCGCGCGATCACGGGACCCCCGGTTTGAGAATATGACGATAATTATAAAATATTAGGACTTAAGCTTAAAAACAAGACGTTAGATAGCAAAAACACGAAACAACTCTCGTACTGACCCGTGAGAGGCACCAACACCTCTCACGAGACCAATGTAACATATAGGAATAGACTGCGCGATCGCGGGACTCCTGGTTTGAGAATATGACGATAATTTTAAAATATGAGGCCTTAAGCTTAAAAACATGGCGTTAGAGGGTGAAAACCTGAAACATCCTCCGAACGGCCTCGTGGGTGGCACCAACACCTCCCACGAGACCAATCTAACTCGTAGGAACTGATCCCGCAGTGGCGGGACTCCCGGTTTGAGAATCCGACGATATTTTCATATTTTTAGAATTTGGCTTAAAAACATGGCGTTAGAGGGTGAAAACCCGAAACAGCCCCCGAACGGCCCCGTGGGTGGCACCAACACCTCCCACGGGACCAATGTAACTTGTAGGAACTGACCCCACAGGACTCCCGGTTTGAGAATACGATGATAATATGCATATTTCTAGACTTAGGCTTAAAAACATGGCGTTAGTGGTGAAAACCCAAAACAGCCCCAGAACGGTCCCGTGTCTGGCACCAACACCTCCCATGGGACGAATGTCACTCGTAGGAACTGACCGCGTAGCCGCGGGACTCCCGAATTGAGAATACGACGATAATTTGTATATTTCTAGACTTAGGCTTAAAAACATTGCGTTAGAGGGAGAAAGCCCGAAACATCCCCCGAACGGCCCTGTGGGCGGTGCCAACACCTCCCACGGGACCAATGTAACTCGTAGGAACTAACACCGTAGCTGCGGGACTCCCGATTTGAGAATACGATGATAATTTGCATATTTCTAGACTTTAGCTTAAAAACATGGCGTTAGAGGGTGAAAACCCGAAATAGCCCCCGAACGACCCCTTGGGTGGCACCAACACCTCCCACGGGACCAATGTAACTCGTAGGAACTGACACTGCAGCCACGAGACTCCCGGTTTGAGAATATGACGATAGTTTGCATATTTTTAGACTTAAGCTAAAAAACATTGCGTTAGAGAGTGAAAAACCGAAACATCCCCCGAACGGCCCGTGGGTGGCACTAATACCTCCCACGGGACCAATGTAACTCATAGAAATTGATCGGGCAGCCTCGGGACTCCCGGTTTGAGAATACGACGGTAATTTTTATATTTCTGAACTTAGGCTTAAAAACATGTCGTTAGAGGGTGAAAACCTGAAACAGCCCCCGAACGGCCCCATAGGTGGCACCAACACCTCCCACGGGACCAATATAAATCGTAGGAACTGACCCCGCAGCCGCGGGACACCCTGTTTGAGAATACGATGATAATTTGCATATTTTTAGACTTACGCTTAAAAACATGGCATTAGAGGGTGAAAACTCGAAATAGCCCTCGATCGGCCCCATGGGCGGCACCAACACCTCCCACGGGACCAATGTAACTCATAGGAACTGACCCCGCAGCCGCGGGACTCCCGGTATGAGAATACGGAGAAAATTTGCATATTTCTAAATTTAGGCTTAAAAACATGGCGTTAGAGGGTGAAAACTCGAACCAGCCCCCAAACGACCCCGTGGGTGGCACCAATACCTCCCACGGGACCAATATAACTCGTAGGAACTGACTGTGCAGCCGCGGGGCTCCCGGTTTGAGAATACAATGATAATTTGCATATTTCTAGACTTAGGCTTAAAAATATGGTGTTAAAGGGTGAAAACCCGAATGGCCCTGTGAGTGGCACCAACACCTCCCACGGGACCAATACAAATCGTAGGAACTGATTGCGCCGCCGCGGGACTCCCAGTTTGAAAATACGAGGATAATTTATATATTTCTAGACTTCGTCTTAAAAACATTGCATTAGAGGGTGACAACCCGAAACAGACCCCAAACGGCCCCGTGGGTGGCAGCAACACCTCCCATGGGACCAATGTAACTCGTTGAAACTGACCGCGTAGTGGCAGGGCTCCCGATTTCAGAATACGATGATAATTTTCATATTTCTAGACTTAGGCTTAAAAACATGTTGTTAGAGGGTGAAAACCCGAAACAACCCCGAATGGCCCCGTGGTTGGCACCAACACCTCCCATGGGACAAATGTAACTCATAGGAACTGACTGAGCAGCCGCGGGACTCCCGATTTGATTATACGATGCTAATTTGCATATTTCTAGACTTAGGCTTAAAAATATGGCGTTAGAGGGTGAAACCTGAAACATCCCCCGAACGGCCCCGTGGGTGGCACCAACCCCTCCCACGGGACCAACGTAACTCGTAGGAACTCACTGCGCAGTCGTGGGACTCCAGGTTTGAGAATACAACGATAATTTACATATTTCTAGACTTAGGCTTAAAAACATGGCATTATAGGGTGAAAACCCGAAACAGCCCCCGAACGGTCCCTTGGGTGGCACCAACACCTCCCATAGGACCAATGTCACTCGTAGGAACTGATCGTGCAGCCGCGGGACTCCCGGTTTGAGAATACGATGACAATTTGCAGATTTCTAGACTTAGGCTTAAAAACATGGCGCTAGTGGGTGAAAACCCGAAACGGCCACTAAACGGCCCCGTGGGTGGCACCAATATCTCCCATGGGACCATTGTAACTCGTAGGAACTGACCCCGTAGCCGCGGGTCTCCCGGTTTGAGAATACAACAGAAATTTTCATATTTCTAGAATTAGGCTTAAAAATGTGGCATTAGAGGGTGAAAACCCAAAACAGCCCCCGAACGGCCCCATTGGTGGCACCAACACCTTCCACGGGACCAATGTAACTCATAGGAACTGACACCGCAGCCGCGGGACTCCCGGTGTGAGAATTCAATAATAATTTGTGTATTTCTAGATTGAGTCTTAAAAACATGGCGTTAGAGGGTGAAAACCCGAAACTTCTCCCGAACGGCCCCGTGGGTGGCACTAACACCTCCCACGGGACCAATATAACTCGTAGGAACTGACTGTGCAGCCGCGGGGCTCCCGGTTTGAGAATACAATGATAATTTGCATATTTCTAGACTTAGGCTTAAAAACATGGCATTAGAGGGTGAAAACCCGAAATAGTCCCCGAACGGCCCTATGGGTGGCACCAACACCTCCCATTGGACCAATATAAATCGCAGGAACTGACCACGTAGCCGTGGGACTCCCGGTTTGAGAATACAATGATAATTTGCATATTTCTAGACTTCGGCTTAAAAACATGGCATTAGATGGTGAAAACCCGAAACAAACCCCAAACGGCCTAGTGGGTGGCAGCAACACCTCCCACGAGACCAATGTAACTCGTAGGAACTGATCGCGCAGCGGCGGGGCTCCCGATTTGAGAATACGATGATAATTTGCATATTTCTAGATTTAAGCTTACAAACATGTCGTTAGAGGGTGAAAACTCGAAACAGTCCCCGAATGGCCCCGTGGTTGGCACCAACACCTCCCACGGGACCAATGTAACTCATAAGAACAAACAGCGCAGCCGCGGGACTCCCGGTTTGAGAATATGATGATAATTTACATATTTCTAGACTTAGGCTTAAAAACATGGAGTTAGAGGGTGAAAACCCGAATGATCCCCCGAACGTCCCCATGGGTGGCACCAACACCTCCCACGGGACCAATGTAACTCGTAGGAACTGACCGCGCAGCTGCGGGACTCCCGATTTGAGAATTCAATGATAATTTGCATATTTCTAGACTTAGGCTTAAAAATATGGCGTTAGAGGGTGAAAAACCGAAACAGCCCCCGAACGGCCCCGTGGGTGGCACCAACACCTCCCACAAGATTAATGTCACTCGTAGGAACTCACCGCACAGCCGCGGGACTCCCAATTTGAGAATACGACGATAATTTACATATTTCTAGACTTAGGCTTAAAAACATGGCGTTAGAGGGTAAAAACTCGAAATAGCCCCTGAACGGCTCCTTGAGTTGCACCAACCCTCCCACGGAACCAATGTCACTTGTAGGAACTGACCACGCAACCGCGGGACTCCCGATTTGAGAATACGACTATAATTTGCATATTTCTAAACTTAGGCTTAAAAACATGGTGTTAGAGGGTGAAAACTCGAAATAGCCCCCGAACGGCCCCGTGGGTGGTACTAACACCTCCCATGGGACCAATGTAACTCGTAGGAACTGACCCCGCAGCCGCGGGACTCACGGTTTGAGAATACGACGATAATTTGCATATTTCTAGACTTAGGCTTAAAGACATGGCGTTAGAGGGTGAAAACCCGAAATAGCCCCCGAACAGCCCTGTGGGTGGCACCAATACCTCCCACGGGACCAATGTAACTCGTAAAACTGACCGCGCAGCCGCGGGACTCCCGGTTTGAGAATACGACGATAATTTGCATATTTCTAGACTTAAGCAAAACGTGGCGTTAAATGGTGAAAACTCGAAATAACCCCCAAACATCCCCGTGTGTGGCACCAACACCTCCCATGGGACCAATGTAACTTGTAAGAACTGACCCCGCAGTCGCTGGTCTCCCGGTTTGAGAATACGATGATAATTTACATATTTCTAGACTTTGGATTAAAAACATGGCGCTAGAGTGTAAAAACTCGGAACAGCCCCCGAATGGCTCCGTGAGTTGCACCAACACCTTCCACAGGACCAATGTCACTCGTAGGAACTGACCACGCAGTCGCGGGACTCTCGGTTTGAGAATACGACTGTAATTTGCATATTTCTGAACTTAGGCTTAAAAACATGTCGTTAGAGGGTGAAAACCTGAAACAGCCCCCGAAAAGCCCCATAGGTGGTACCAACACCTCCCACGGGACCAATATAACTCGTAGGAACTGACCCAGCAGCCGCGGGACACCCTATTTGAGAATACAATGATAATGTTCATATTTTTAGACTTACGCATAAAAACATGGCATTAGAGGGTGAAAACTCGAAACAGCCCTCGAACGGCCCCATGGGTGGCACCAACACCTCCCACGGGACGAATGTAACTCATAGGAACTGACCCCGCAGCCGCGGGACTCCCGGTATGAGAATACGATGAAAATTTGCATATTTCTAAACTTAGGCTTAAAAACATGGCGTTAGAGGGTGAAAACTCGAAACAGCCCCCGAACGGCCCCGTGGGTGGCACCAACACCTCCCACGGGACCAATATAACTCGTAGGAACTGACTGTGCAGCCACAGAGCTCCCGATTTGAGAATACAACGATAATTTTCATATTTCTAGACTTAGGCTTAAAAATATGGTGTTAAAGGGTGAAAACCCAAACGGCCCCGTGGGTGGCACCAACACCTCCCACGAGACCAATATAACTCGTAGGAACTGACTGTGTAGCCGCAGGGCTCCCATTTTGAGAATATAATGATAATTTTCATATTTCTAGACTTAGGCTTAAAAACATGGTGTTAAAGGGTGAAAACCCGAACGGCCCTGTGGGTGACACCAACACCTCCCACGGGACCAATATAAATCGTAGGAACTGACCGCGCAGCCGCGAGACTCCCGATTTGAGAATACGATGATAATTTGCATATTTCTATACTTCGACTTAAAAACATGGCATTAGAGGGTGAAAACTCGAAATAGACCCAAGCGGCCTCGTGGGTGGCAGCAACACCTCCCACGGGCCCAATGTAACTCGTAGAAACTGACCGCGCAGTGGCGGGGCTCCCGATTTCAGAATACGATGATAATTTGTATATTTCTAGACATTGGCTTAAAAACATGTCGTTAGAGGGTGAAAACCCGAAACAGCCCCTGAATGGCCCCGTGGTTGGCACCAACACCTCCCACGGGACCAATGTAACTCATAGGAACTGATCGAGCAGCCGTGGGACTCCTGGTTTGATTATATGACGATAATTTGCATATTTGTAGACTTAGGCTTAAAAACATGGTGTTAGAGAGTGAAAACCCGAAACATCTCCCGAACGGCCCCGTGGGTGGCACCAACACCTACCACGGGACCAACGTAACTCGTAGGAACTCACCGCGCAGCCGCGGGACTCCCGATTTGAGAATACAATGATAATTTGCATATTTCTAGACTTAGGCTTAAAAACATGGCGTTAGAGGGTGAAAACCTGAAATAGCCCCCGAACGGCCCCGTGGGTGGCACCAGCACCTCCCACTGGACCAATGTCACTCGTAGGAACTGACCGTAGAGCCGCGGGACTCCCGGTTTGAGAATACGATGATAATTTATATATTTCTAGACTTAGGCTTAAAAGCATGGTGCTAGAGGGTGAAAACCTGAAACGGCCCCTAAACGGCCCCGTGGGTGGCACTAACATCTCACATGGGACCAATGTAACTCGTAAGAAATGACCTCGTAGCCGCGGGTTTCCCGATTTGAGAATACAACAGTAATTTGCATATTTCTAGAATTAGGCTTAAAAACATGGCATTAGAGGGTGAAAACCCGAAATAGTCCCCGAACGGACCCGTTGGTGGCACCAACATCTCCCACATAACCAATGTAACTCATAGGAACTGACCGCATAGCTGCGGGACTCCCGGTTTGAGAATACGATGATAATTTGCATATTTCTAGACATAACCAAAACATGGCGTTAGAGGGTGAAAACTCGAAACATCCCCCGAACGGCCCCTTGTGTGGCACCAACTCCTCCCACGGGACCAATGTAACTTGTAAGAACTTATCGCGCAGCCGTGAGTCTCCCGATTTCAGAATACGACGATAATTTACATATTTCTAGACTTAGGCTTAAAAACATGGCGTTAGAGGGTAAAAACTCGAAACAGCCCCTGAACGGCTCCTTGAGTTGCACCAACACCTCCCACGGAACTAATGTCACTTGTAGGAGCTGACCACGCAGCCGCGGAACTCCCGATTTGAGAATACGACGGTAATTTGCATATTTCTAAACTTAGGCTTAAAAACATGGCGTTAGAGGGTGAAAACTCGAAACAGCCCATGAACGGCCCCGTGGGTGGCACCAACACCTCCCACGGGAATATAACTCGTAGGAACTGACTGTGCAGCCGCAGAGCTCCCGATTTGAGAATACAATGATAATTTTCATATTTCTAGACTTAGGCTTAAAAATATGGTGTTAAAGGGTGAAAATCCAAACGGCCCCGTGGGTGGCACCAACACCTCCCACGAGACCAATATAACTCGTAGGAACTGACTGTGTAGCCGCAGGGCTCCCATTTTGAGAATATAACGATAATTTTCATATTTCTAGACTAAGGCTTAAAAACATGGTGTTAAAGGGTGAAAACCCGAACGGCCCTGTGGGTGACACCAACACCTCCCACGGGACCAATATAAATCGTAGGAACTGACCGCGCAGCCGCGAGACTCCCGATTTGAGAATACGATGATAATTTGCATATTTCAATACTTCGACTTAAAAACATGGCATTAGAGGGTGAAAACTCGAAATAGACCCAAGCGGCCTCGTGGGGGGCAGCAACACCTCCCACGGGCCCAATGTAACTCGTAGAAACTGACCGCGCAGTGGCGGGGCTCCCGATTTCAGAATACGATGATAATTTGCATATTTCTAGACATTGGCTTAAAAACATGTCGTTAGAGGGTGAAAACCCGAAACAGCCCCCGAATGGCCCCGTGGTTGGCACCAACACCTCCCACGGGACCAATGTAACTCATAGGAACTGATCGAGCAGCCGTGGGACTCCTGGTTTGATTATATGACGATAATTTGCATATTTGTAGACTTAGGCTTAAAAACATGGCGTTAGAGGGTGAAAACCCGAAACATCCCCCGAACGGCCCCGTGGGTGGCACCAACACGTACCACGGGACCAACGTAACTCGTAGGAACTCACCGCGCATCCGCGGGACTCCCGATTTGAGAATACGATGATAATTTGCATATTTCTAGACTTAGGCTTAAAAACATGGCGTTAGAGGGTGAAAACCTGAAATAGTCCCCGAACGGCCCCGTGGGTGGCACCAGCACCTCCCACAGGACCAATGTCACTCGTAGGAACTGACCGTAGAGCCGCGGGACTCCCGGTTTGAGAATATGATGATAATTTATATATTTCTAGACTTAGGCTTAAAAGCATGGCGCTAGAGGGTGAAAACCTGAAACGGCCCCTAAACGGCCCCGTGGGTGGCACTAACATCTCACATGGGACCAATGTAACTCGTAGGAAATGACCTCGTAGCCGCGGGTTTCCAGATTTGAGAATACAACAGTAATTTGCATATTTCTAGAATTAGGCTTAAAAACATGGCATTAGAGGGTGAAAACCTGAAATAGCCCCCGAACGGCCCCGTTGGTGGCACCAACATCTCCCACAGAACCAATGTAACTCATAGGAACTGACCGCATAGCTGCGGGACTCCCGGTTTGAGAATACGATGATAATTTGCATATTTCTAGACATAACCAAAACATGGCGTTAGAGGGTGAAAACTCGAAACATCCCCCGAACGGCCCCTTGTGTGGCACCAATACCTTGTAGGAACTGACCCCGCAGCCGCGGGACACCCTATTTGAAAATACAACGATAATGTTCATATTTTTAGACTTACGCTTAAAAATATGGCATTAGAGGGTGAAAACTCGAAACAGCCCTCGAACGGCCCCATGGGTGGCACCAACACCTCCCACGGGACGAATGTAACTCATAGGAACTGACCCCGCAGCCGCGGGACTCCCGATATGAGAATACGACGAAAATTTGCATATTTCTAAACTTAGGCTTAAAAACATGGCGTTAGAGGGTGAAAACTCGAAACAGTCCCCGAACGGCCCCGTGGGTGGCACCAACACCTCCCACGGGACCAATATAACTCGTAGGAACTGACTGTGCAGCCGCAAAGCTCCCGATTTGAGAATACAACGATAATTTTTATATTTCTAGACTTAGGCTTAAAAATATGGTGTTAAAGGGTGAAAACCCAAACGGCCCCGTGGGTGGCACCAACACCTCCCACGAGACCAATATAACTCGTAGGAACTGACTGTGTAGCCGCAGGGCTCCCATTTTGAGAATATAACGATAATTTCATACTTCTAGACTTAGGCTTAAAAACATGGTGTTAAAGGGTGAAAACCCGAACGGCCCTGTGGGTGACACCAACACCTCCCACGGGACCAATATAAATCGTAGGAACTGAACGCGCAGCCGCGAGACTCCCGATTTGAGAATACAATGATAATTTGCATATTTTTATACTTCAACTTAAAAACATGGCATTAGAGGGTGAAAACTCGAAATAGACCCAAGCGGCCTCGTGGGTGGCAGCAACACCTCCCACGGGCCCAATGTAACTCGTAGAAACTGACCGCGCAGTGGCGGGGCTCCCGATTTCAGAATACGATGATAATTTGCATATTTCTAGACATTGGCTTAAAAACATGTCGTTAGAGGGTGAAAACCCGAAACAGCCCCCGAATGGCCCCGTGGTTGGCACCAACACCTCCCACAGGACCAATGTAACTCATAGGAACTGATCGAGCAGCCGTGGGACTCCTGGTTTGATTATATGACGATAATTTGCATATTTGTAGACTTAGGCTTAAAAACATGGCGTTAGAGGGTGAAAACCCGAAACATCCCCCGAACGGCCCCGTGGGTGGCACCAACACCTACCACGGGACCAACGTAATGTAACACTCCGTATTTTTGGTACATTTAATTTAATTAATTCGGAGATTTTAAATTACTTAGTGTGTTGTAATTTAATGAATTAATTAGAACATAAATATATATAAATATTAATCTGGGATTGAATGGTTAATATTTAGGGAAAACTTATTTACTAAGCGAATAGTAATAATGTAATTATGTCGTCTAGAGTATTAATGACGAGGTATGTACTTATCGCATCCGAAAGTCGGTATAGACTGTATTAGGTGGGGGATAAGTATTTTTAGAAATTAACTCGGATGCAAATTCTGAGGGTACAGTTGAGTCCGGATGGGCCGAGATAGTCGGAAAAGTGTACCCGGGGTAGTAAACAGGTCACAGGACGTTTTTAGACATAGCCGGGCCCACTCGGGGACATTTGGGTCACTTGGGCTTGGCCCATTAGTCAAAAAACGGGATTAAGTTAATTAATCTAATAAAAAGAAATAAGGGGGGTGGCTGAACTTAATTAGAGAAAGCAAATTAAGGGTTAGGAAACCCTAACAGCAGCCAAAGCCAAATTGGGGATCAAAGAGAAGCCATCAAAGGTCATCTTCAACCTTGGGATTTAGCTCCAATTCAGACTCTACGAACCTTGAGGCAAGTGGATAACTTGCAATAGCATTAAATCTGTTTTCGATTCATATTCATGTGTAGTGATTATGTAGAAATCCGTTTTTGGGTGTTAATGGAATGAATATGGGATTTTGAAAACTACAATTCTGATTTACGAAACTTGGGTGATGATTCTTGTAAAATATGATAATGGTGAGTTATTGCATATATGATAAAATGTTATCTTCATATTTGGAAACGAATTTGATGATGAAATTTGGGGTATAAATGGACCTAGGGTTTATGATGAAACTTTCCCCAAATCTAGAAACTGGAGTAAATGGAAGAATTATTTATGTTGAGGAATATTTTGGAGATCCCTAATGAGTTTCCTAATATGTACAAATGCTAAAAGAGACTTAGTTTCAGTGTAGAAGGAAATTAGGGTTTGCAGATTTTCGCCCATGGCTGTCCGTCTTCGCGAAGAAGACGAGTACCTGTTCGATCGATCGATCGACGCCATGAAGTCGATCGATCGACGGTCGGCAGACACGGACAGTTCGCCCAGTTTATTTATATAGGATGAGATTTATATAAAAAGTTGTTATGCAATTAATTATTGTTGAGAAATTAATGCATGGGGTATACAAAATTAAATGTGAGTGAATTAATTAGGAGATGGGAAGGGAAATTTGGATGACACGTCAAAATTGGTTGAGTGACATCGAGGTAAATTTTATTACGTAGTAATGGACTAGGAAATTTAGAGTCGGGATTTAGACTCGGGTGAGGTTAATTCGGGCTATGAGATTTAGTCCAATTAAATGGTGAGGGCAACATTAAAAGTAACTGAATTTATTAATGTGCTATTATTAATAATTCGAGTTGGGTAATAACCTCATAATAAAAATGGAATAGGCTTGTGTCACGGGTTAGTACACGGTGTAGCTGGAACATTTTTATGTATGTATATATATATACGGTGTGTGATAGTATATATATATAGTGTATGCCTTAATATCAGTGGTTAGATATTATTATACTCTAGTGCTATAGGGGGAGGTTACGCGCAGTGGATGAATCCCCTAGCTTGTGGAGTAGGGCGAGTAGATTCCCAGGTCATAGCGTCCGTTGCAGGGGGTGAGGGGCATCTCACTTTCCGGGAAGGAATATGACCGCCTCCAATCGTATACTAAACCAAGTTAGTGAGCGATTCTAACTTGGATAACTAGGATATGTGAATATACCTAGTGTACTAGCACTTTAGAGAAATTATATCCGGGGACTACTTTTACTCGGGTGGATGTTAGTGTTTTATGTATTTCAGTATGTGTGTGAATGCTGCCATATTTTCTAAGTATATAATTAGGTGATTATTATATACGGGCTAAATAAATACAAGCATGAGTTGTTGTATATGTATAACGAGTGGAGTAGTTATATGAATTAAAAAGGGAAATGATTTAATTAAGTTGATGTTACTAATGACTTTAAAATCATAATCACATTTTTTACTCAGGTTAGAGTAGGGGAGGAGTATAAGGAGACTTTAATAATTATCTAGTCATGAGATAGATAACTAGGTGATAATTAAAGCGTTAGTGGTGCACATTAGAGGAGGGGCAAGGAAGTTCTCAAGAGAGTGCGACACTAACTGAAATATGAAGAGCATGCATATTTATTATTACTGCAAGTTAATCATTTGCTAAATGTTTTCAAATGTTTTGGGTACTAACCCTTGCTATAAATTTTTTTTAAAAAACCTTTTAGGTGTCCAGCCACAGGGACGCCAGACTTGACTTAATTCCAGGAACTCCGTTGCTGCAGCATATGTGGATGTTGCGGGACCTTTGATAGACGCCTCTTCCTTTCATTCATAATGTAGAGACTCATTATTATTTATTCGAGCATGTCGCTCACTTTCCATTTATTTGTTTCTTAGATTGTTGGGATTCTATTCTTGTCTTTATGGGATTTATTATTTGGACCGATGGTTTATTCGGTTAATTATTTTTACTTGTGGAATGATTAGTTCAATTATCTGTGATGGTTATATTGCTTTATTTTCCGCATGGGTTTTAGTTTAATTAATGAAAGATAAAAATTGACACCAGTCTATTTTTCTCACTTAGGTGGTTAGCAATTTAATAAAACGACAGTGATGCTAAGAATGGACCAAATGAGAAACCTGTTCTAACTTGATTTAGGACTGATCACCCGGGATTAATTAGGCGGGGTGTCACAGATGGTATCTGAGCATCAGGTTCTAGAGTCCTTAGGATCTGTACGGCTTTCTACGTTTCAGCGTAGCGTTCGGTTGTTGTAGAGCCCTATTATTAGGACTGTTGATTATATTTTCCGCTTGTGAGATATCGTATTCCTGCTATTAGTTTTTGTATAAATTGTGTACTTATACAATTCAATCTATTTCAGATGCCGCCAAAGAGACAGAGAGCGGAGAGGGCTGAGGCTAGAGATGAGGTGAGGGAGGCTCGACAGGAGCCACAGGTACCGCCACCACCACCACCGCCCGAGTTGATTTCCACCACTCAGGTGGCAGTGATAGTGGCCCAAGCGGTCGAGACAGCGATGCGAGCTATGGCAGCTCATTTTCCAAAGCCCCAGACACCGTCTCCATTGGCTCCAGCAGTTCAGGCTCCAGTGGGGCCACCATCTTGGCAGCGAGTGAGGGAGACCTTTCAGAAGGGTCACCCACCTGAGTTTCGAGGTAGCACCAATGTGGTTGAGGCTTGTGACTGGAAGAAGAACATTCAGCGCCATCTTCGCATGTTAGAGGGTACAGAGGTGCAGAAACAGATGCTGGCTACCTTTCGTCTGTCAGGGGCAGCCTTACAGTGGTGGGAGTCCGTAACCACCGCTGAGGAGCGGGATTTGATGCCGATTTCTGAATTCTGGGTGCGGTTTGACTGCAAGTACTTCCCTCCAGCAGTAGAGTCTCAGATGAGGAAGAAATTCAGCGAGTTGGTACAGGGTGACAGGTCAGTGGTAGAATATGAGGAGGAGTTCACCCGTTTGGCAAACTTTGTGCCAAACAAGGTGAGCGATGAGGAGCGGAAGAAGTCTAAGTTCATGGATGGTCTGTCTTGGAGAATCAGGCAGCACTTGATTGGAAACCCGGCATTGGTGACCTATACAGATGTCGTTAATTCCGCACTTATACATTGTCAGGATCATCGTTTCCACACTAAGGGGAACAAGAAGGCAGGTGAGCCGAGCCAGCAGGGCAAGGCGATCACTAGTAGTGAGACGAGTGGCACACAGCAGCAGGTCATCATTCAGCAAGGGAATCAGGCTAAGAAGTTTAAGCCTGGTGGGTTCCGACCGGGAGGACAGGGGTTCAGACAGGGGAAACCAGGCCCTAATCAGCAACAGCAGGTTCCTCAGGGCCGTCAGGGCCAAGGAAACAACAGGGGAGGCCAACCGGGCCAGCAACGTCAGGGCCAGCAGGGCCAACGGCAGGGTGACGACCAGAAACGCTGTTTCTCCTGTGGCCAGCCAGGACACTTCAAGAGGGAGTGCCCGTAGAGGGGCAGAGGCCAGCAGCAGGGTGCCCAGCAAGGGCAATAGGGTCAGATACCACCAGCAGCACCAGCACCACCCGCCCCACAGCAGCAGGGGCAGATGCACTACGGGCGTGTGTATAATGTTCGGGATGTTCCCAATCCTCCAGCACAGCAGGCGCTGCCCGCGATCGAGGGTACGTTCTCTATCCATGGCACTATGGGTCGGGTATTGTTTGATACGGGAGCCACTCATTGCTTTATAGCTACACATTTTGCGAAGGCTTTAGGGTTGTTAGCCACCGCAGAGAGCACTGTTACGTGTGTCGACTCACCGTTGGGAAATGGGTCGATTATATTCTTTATATGTCGGAGAGTAGGAGTGGAGATTGGCGGTTTAGTTTTACCTGCGGACATGTTGGTACTAGATATGCATGTTCATGACGTGATCATCGGTATGGATTGGCTCGCTGACTATAGAGCCATGATTGATTGCTTCGGTGGGAGCCTTATCTTCGCCATTCCGGGACAGGAGATGTTTGTTGTGACGATGCCTCGCCCAGAGGGAGGCTCGACCACTCATCTATACTACATTGAGGAAGAAACCTCGCAGGAAGTGGCAGTCCCTTTAAACTCTATCCCTGTAGTGAGGGACTTTGAGGATGTATTCCAGGAGATACCAGGATTACCACCCAGCAGAGAAATCGAATTTGTTATAGACTTGGCACCGGGAACGAGGCCTATTGCTCGGGCACCTTACCGAATGGCCCCTTCAGAAATGCGGGAATTGAGGGAGCAGATTCAGCAATTACTGGGTCAGGGTTTTATTCGGCGGAGTACATCGCCGTGGGGTGCGCCGGTGTTGTTTGTGAAGAAGCGAGATGGGTCACTCCGATTGTGCGTGGATTATAGGGAGCTGAACAAGGTGACGATACGGAATAAGTATCCGTTGCCTCGGATTGATGATTTATTTGACCAACTGAGAGGGGCGTCTTACTTCTCCAAAGTCGACTTGAGGTCAGGGTATCATCAACTGCGTATCCGAGAAGAGGATGTTTCTAAGACCGCTTTCTTGTCGCGGTATGGATCGTATGAGTTCAGGGTGATGCCCTTCGGGCTCACTAATGCACCAGTAGTGTTCATGGACCTCATGAACAGGGTTTTCAGGGAGTACCTAGATCAGTTTGTCATCGTGTTCATTGATGACATCCTAATCTACTCGCGTACCGAGGAGGAGCACGCAGAGCATCTGCGCCTAGTTTTGCAGACACTGAGGGATCATCAGCTCTATGCCAAATTCGGGAAGTGTGGATTCTGGCTACGGGAGGTACAGTTCCTTGGTCACGTCGTGTCAGATCAGGGTATTGCAGTGGATCTGGATAAGGTGTCGGCGGTGAGGGAGTGGGGACAGCCCACGACACCGACCGAGGTGCGCAGTTTTCTGGGATTGGCCGGTTACTACAGACGATTCATTAAAGGATTCTCTAAGATTACAGGACCTTTGACGAATCTGACTCGGAAAGGGGTACCTTTCAAGTGGGATGATAGTTGTCAATTAGCGTTCGACGAGCTAAAGGACAAGTTGACATCTGCACCAGTGCTGGCATTGCCAAAGGGAGGGCTAGAGTATCGGGTTTACACAGACGCATCCTTACGGGGTCTTGGGGGTGTGCTCCAGCAGGAGGAAAGGGCTATAGCTTATGCTTCCAGGAAGCTAAAGCCCCACGAGAGGAATTACCCCACTCACGACCTAGAGTTGGCAGCGGTCGTTTTTGCTTTGAGGATATGGAGGCATTATCTTCTAGGAGAGCAGTTTACTCTATTCACGGATCACAAGTCACTTCAGTATCTCTTCACACAGAAGGATCTGAATATGAGACAAAGGCGGTGGCTAGAATTCGTGAAGGACTACCAGTTTGATATCCAGTATCATCCTGGTAAGGCCAATGTAGTAGCAGACGCATTGAGCAGAAGACCGACTGGGGAAATATCGGAGGTATGGAAAGCGAAGTGGAGAGAGATTCAATATGAAGACGACGTAGCAAAGGCTTGCATGTCGGCTTTGTCCATCACACCGGAGATCATTATGCGGGTTGTGAAGGCTCAGGCAGAGGATCAGAATTGCCGGGATAGGGTGGGCCAGTTGTTAGCTGAGGGAGCGGAAGGTTACTCGATTAGCTCAGAAGGAGGCCTACGTTTTAATGGGAGGTTAATGGTGCCAGAGGATGAGGATTCAAAGCACGCAGTTATGACAGAATCCCATGGTTCGAAATTTGCAGTACATCCCGGTGGGGATAAAATGTACCAAGATATGAGGAGGCAGTATTGGTGGGCAGGGATGAAACGGGACATAGCGGAGTTTGTTTCGAAGTGTGCCACGTGTCAGCTTGTGAAAGTTGACCACCAGAGGCCATCAGGGATGCTACAGCCATTAGAAATTCCCGTGTGGAAGTGGGAGAGCATCTCCATGGACTTCATCACAGGGTTACCGGTATCGCAGAAGGGTCACGACTCCATATGGGTTATTGTGGATCGGTTGACTAAGGTAGCCCACTTTTTGCCGGTACGCACAGACTTTGAGACGATGCGTTATGCACAGCTATTCATAGCAGAGATTGTTAAGCTGCATGGAGTGCCGATAAATATCGTATCCGACCGAGACAAAATCTTTGTTGCCCACTTTTGGCAGAGCTTTCAGGAGGCAATGGGCACGGAGTTACGCTTGAGTACAGCGTATCACCCACAGACTGACGGACAGACTGAGAGAGTTAATCAGATGCTGGAAGACATGCTCAGAATGTGCATTTTGGACTTCGGGGGAGGATGGGAGAAATATCTTCCTTTGGTAGAGTTTGCGTATAACAACTCTTACCAATTCACAATTGGGATGGCACCTTTTGAGGCACTATACGGGAGACCTTGTCGTTCACCCGCTTGTTGGTTAGAGGTGGGGGACAACAAACTCTTGGGGCCGGAGATTGTCCAGGAAACATCTGCCAAGATAGAGTTGATTCGAGGAAGGATTCGAATAGCTCAGGACAGGCAGAAGAGTTATGTTGATGCTTCTCGAAGACATGTGGAGCTAGAAGTTGGGGACCAGGTTTTAGTCCGGGTATCCCCTATGAAAGGGGTGATGAGGTTCGAAAAGAAGGGTAAGTTAGCACCGAGATACGTAGGACCTTTCCCTATTATTGAGAGGGTGGGACCGGTGGCGTATAAGCTTGGATTACCAGATCATCTTCAGCGGATACACGATGTATTCCATGTGACATCGCTGAAGAAATATCGAAGGAGCGAGAGAGCCTTTTGGCATATTCCACTCGAGGAGATCGACTTACAGCCAGACATCTCGTATGAGGAGAGGCCGATAGCAATTCTGGATCATAGTGAGCGGAAATTACGATCCAAGGTTGTTCCATTGGTTATAGTACAGTGGGGTCATCACAATGTTGACGAGTCTACATGGGAGCGAGAGGAGGATATGCGGGAACAATATCCAGAACTTTTCAACGCAGGTACGATCTAATTTCGGGGACGAAATTCCTTTATAAGGGGGGGAGTATGTAACACCCCGTATTTTTGGTACATTTAATTTAATTAATTCGGAGATTTTAAATTACTTAGTGTGTTGTAATTTAATGAATTAATTAGAACATAAATATATATAAATATTAATCTGGGATTGAATGGTTAACATTTAGGGAAAACTTATTTACTAAGCGAATAGTAATAATGTAATTATGTCGTCTAGAGTATTAATGACGAGGTATGTACTTATCGCATCCGAAAGTCGGTATAGACTGTATTAGGTGGGGGATAAGTATTTTTAGAAATTAACTCGGATGCAAATTCTGAGGGTACAATTGAGTCCGGATGGGCCGAGATAGTCGGAAAAGTGTACCCGGGGGTAGTAAACAGGTCACGGGACGTTTTTAGACATAGCCGGGCCCACTCGGGGACATTTGGGTCACTTGGGCTTGGCCCATTAGTCAAAAAACGGGATTAAGTTAATTAATCTAATAAAAAGAAATAAGGGGGGTGGCTGAACTTAATTAGAGAAAGCAAATTAAGGGTTAGGAAACCCTAACAGCTGCCAAAGCCAAATTGGGGATGAAAGAGAAGCCATCAAAGGTCATCTTCAACCTTGAGATTTAGCTCCAATTCAGACTCTACGAACCTTGAGGCAAGTGGATAACTTGCAATAGCATTAAATCTGTTTTCGATTCATATTCATGTGTAGTGATTATGTCGAAATCCGTTTTTGGGTGTTAATGGAATGAATATGGGATTTTGAAAACTACAATTCTGATTTACGAAACTTGGGTGATGATTCTTGTAAAATATGATAATGGTGAGTTATTGCATATCTGATAAAATGTTATCTGCATATTTGGAAACGAATTTGATGATGAAATTTGGGGTATAAATGGACCTAGGGTTTATGATGAAACTTTCCCCAAATCTAGAAACTGGAGTAAATGGAAGAATTATTTATGTTGAGGAATATTTTGGAGATCCCTAATGAGTTTCCTAATATGTACAAATGCTAAAAGAGACTTAGTTTCAGTGTAGAAGGAAATTAGGGTTTGCAGATTTTCGCCCATGGTTGTCCGTCTTCGCGAAGAAGACGAGTACCTGTTCGATCGATCGATCGACGCCATGAAGTCGATCGATCGACGGTCGGCAGACACGGACAGTTCGCCCAGTTTATTTATATAGGATGAGATTTATATAAAAAGTTGTTATGCAATTAATTATTGTTGAGAAATTAATGCATGGGGTATACCAAATTAAATGTGAGTGAATTAATTAGGAGATGGGAAGGGAAATTTGGATGACACGTCAAAATTGGTTGAGTGACATCGAGGTAAATTATATTACGTAGTAATGGACTAGGAAATTTAGAGTCGGGATTTAGACTCGGGTGAGGTTAATTCGGGCTATGAGATTTAGTCCAATTAAATGGTGAGGGCAACATTAAAAGTAACTGAATTTATTAATGTGCTATTATTAATAATTCGAGTTGGGTAATAACCTCATAATAAAAATGGAATAGGCTTGTGTCACGGGTTAGTACACGGTGTAGCTGGAACATTTTTATGTATGTATATATATATACGGTGTGTGATAGTATATATATATAGTGTATGCCTTAATATTAGTGGTTAGATATTATTATACTCTAGTGCTATAGGGGGAGGTTACGGCAGTGGATGAATCCCCTAGCTTGAGGAGTAGGGCGAGTATATTCCCAGGTCATAGCGTCCGTTGCAGGGGGTGAGGGGCATCTCACTTTCCGGGAAGGAATATGACCGCCTCCAATCGTATACTAAACCAAGTTAGTGAGCGATTCTAACTTGGATAACTAGGATATGTGAATATACCTAGTGTACTAGCACTTTAGAGAAATTATATCCGGGGAGTACTTTTACTCGGGTGGATGTTAGTGTTTTATGTATTTCAGTATGTGTGTGAATGCTGCAATATTTTCTAAGTATATAATTAGGTGATTATTATATACGGGCTAAATAAATACAAGCATGAGTTGTTGTATATGTATAACGAGTGGAGTAGTTATATGAATTAAAAAGGGAAATGATTTAATTAAGTTGATGTTACTAATGACTTTAAAATCATAATCACATTTTTTACTCAGGTTAGAGTAGGGGAGGAGTATAAGGAGACTTTAATAATTATCTAGTCATGAGATAGATAACTAGGTGATAATTAAAGCGTTAGTGGTGCACATTAGAGGAGGGGCAAGGAAGTTCTCAAGAGAGTGCGACACTAACTAAAATATGAAGAGCATGCATATTTATTATTACTGCAAGTTAATCATTTGCTAAATGTTTTCAAATGTTTTGGGTACTAACCCTTGCTATAAATTTTTTTTTAAAAACCTTTTAGGTGTCCAGCCACAGGGACGCCAGACTTGACTTAATTCCAGGAACTCCGTTGCTGCAGCATATGTGGATGTTGCGGGACCTTTGATAGACACCTCTTCCTTTCATTCATAATGTAGAGACTCATTATTATTTATTCGAGCATGTCGCTCACTTTCCATTTATTTGTTTCTTAGATTGTTGGGATTTTATTCTTGTCTTTATGGGATTTATTATTTGGACCGATGGTTTATTCGGTTAATTATTTTTACTTGTGGAATGATTAGTTCAATTATCTGTGATGGTTATATTGCTTTATTTTCCGCATGGGTTTTAGTTTAATTAATGAAAGATAAAAATTGACACCAGTCTATTTTTCTCACTTAGGTGGTTAGCAATTTAATAAAACGACAGTGATGCTAAGAATGGACCAAATGAGAAACCTGTTCTAACTTGATTTAGGACTGATCACCCGGGATTAATTAGGCGGGGTGTCACACGTAACTCATAGGAACTCACCGCGCAGCCGCGGGACTCTCGATTTGAGAATACAATGATAATTTGCATATTTCTAGACTTAGGCTTAAAAACATGGCGTTAGAGGGTGAAAACCTGAAATAGCCCCCGAACGGCCCCGTGGGTGGCACCAGCACCTCCCACAGGACCAATGTCACTCGTAGGAACTGACCGTAGAGCCGCGGGACTCCCGGTTTGAGAATACGATGATAATTTATAGATTTCTAGACTTAGGCTTAAAAGCATGGCGCTAGAGGGTGAAAACCTGAAACGGCCTCTAAACGGCCCCGTGGGTGGCACTAACATCTCACATGGGACCAATGTAACTCATAGGAAATGACCTCGTAGCCGCGGGTTTCCCGATTTGAGAATACAACAGTAATTTGCATATTTCTAGAATTAGGCTTAAAAACATGGCATTAGAGGGTGAAAACCCGAAATAGCCCCCGAACGGCCCCGTTGGTGGCACCAACATCTCCCACAGAACAAATGTAACTCATAGGAACTGACCGCATAGCTGCGGGACTCCCGGTTTGAGAATACGATGATAATTTGCATATTTCTAGACATAACCAAAACATGGCGTTAGAGGGTGAAAACTCGAAACATCCCCCGAACGACCCCTTGTGTGGCACCAATACCTCCCACGGGACCAATGTAACTTGTAAGAACTGATCGCGCAGCCGTGAGTCTCCCGATTTGAGAATACGACGATAATTTACATATTTCTAGACTTAGGCTTAAAAACATGGTGTTAGAGGGTAAAAACTTGAAACAGCCCCTGAACGGCTCCTTGAGTTGCACCAACACCTCCCACGGAACCAATGTCACTTGTAGGAACTGACCACGCAGCCGCGGAACTCCCGATTTGAGAATACAACGGTAATTTGCATATTTCTAAACTTAGGCTTAAAAACATGGTGTTAGAGGGTGAAAACTCGAAATAGCCCCCGAACGGCCCCGTGGGTGGCACTAACACCTCCCATGGGACCAATGTAACTCGTAGGAACTGACCGCGCAGCCACGGGACTCACGGTTTGAGAATACGATGATAATTTTCATATTTCTAGACTTAGGCTTAAAGACATGGCGTTAGAGTGTGAAAACCCGAAATAGCCCCCGAACAGCCCTATGGGTGGCACAAACACCTCCCACGGGACCAATGTAACTCGTAGGAACTAACCCCGCAATCGCGGGACTCCCGATTTTAGAATACGACTATAATTTGCATATTTCTAGACTTAGGCTTAAAAACATGGCGTTAGAGGGTGAAAACCCGAAACAACCCCCAAATGGCCCCGTGAGTGGCACCAACGTTGTCACAGGACCAATGTAACTCATAGGAACTGACCGCGCAGTCGCAAGACTCCCGGTTTGAGAATACGACGATAATTTGCATATTTCTATACTTAAGCAAAACATGGCGTTAGAGGGTGAAAACTCGAAACAACCCCCGAACGACCCCGTGGGTGGCACCAACACCTCCCACGGGACCAATGTAACTCGTAGGAACTGACCCCGCGACCGCGAGTCTCCCGATTTGAGAATACGATGATAATTTATATATTTATATACTTAGGCTTAAAAACATGGCGTTAGAGGGTGAAAACTCGAAACAACCCCCGAACGGCCCCGTGGGTGGAACCAACACCTCCCACGGGACCAGTGTAACTCGTAGGAACTGACCACGCGGCCACGGGACTCCCGATTTGAGAATACGACAGTAATTTGTATAAATCTAGACTTAGGCATAAAAATATTGATATGTTGATAATTTTAACTCATATATGCAATTTTTCAGCTTGATTAATTTTTTTGTAAAACTACTTGGTTACTGATATTTTTTTTATGTATCCTATCATTTGTAGGATTTTTGCACGCGGAACAAATGAAGGAGGCAATGGTTTACAACATGAAGATTGTTTATATTTTGTGGACATTCAGGATTTTGTTTTTTATGTGTTACAGCCGTGCGAGCATTTATTGCTCAGTTTTATGGCCGTGCGGGCTTTTATAATTTGATTGTTGAATTTTATGGCCGTACGGACTTTATAATAAGCAGGTTTTACATTTACAGGTTTTGGAATGTCAAGAAAATAGAGGAAACTCTGCCCAATTTTTTTTTTGTCTGTGAATTATTAAAACGGGTAATATTTTTAAGTTTGTATATATATTTGTTTATTAACAACGTTCTCAATTTGTAATTTGTGATTTTTTTTACTGTTTTACCAATAATAAATATTTGTTACACGTAGCAACCGACGGTGCACTCACAGGACCCTCAATTTAGGATTGGACCAAAAAAATATATTTTTTTAAAAATTATAGTTAAATATGGTCATGACCATTTTTATTTTTTTCGTCACGGTTGTGGGTCATGGACTTGGGCCGCGACCATTTTTTTTATTTTTTTTTGTCACGGTTGTGGGTCGCGGACTTTGGCCACGACTAATTTGTCACGATTGTGGGTCACGGATGAGAGCCGCGACCAATTTTTTTTTGTCACGGTCATGGGTTGCGAACTTTGGCCGCGACCAATTTGTCACGGTTGTGGGTCACGGATGAGGGACGCGATCAATTTTTTTAATATTTTTTATCACGATCGTGGGTCGCGGACTTTGACCCCGACCAATTTGTCACGGTTGTGGGTCACGGATGAGGGTCGCGACCCGTCACGACATGGGTCACGGCCTAAGTCCGCGACCATCTGCCGTGACCCCTCTCGACCGTGACCATTTTTTGGTCACGGACTTGGGTTGCGACCCACGAAAATGGTCAGGCCCGAAATGGTCACGGCCCAAGTCCGCAACCCACAGCTTTGGTTAGGGATTTTGGCCGTGATCTATCGCCAATTTTGGTGTAATGAAAGCTGCTGATACACCTTTCCTCAACTGGCATGCTGCGCCAGTTCTACCTGTTGAAATCCCACCTAACCCCAATGTTTACCCCATATCTTCTTATGTTGTCTATCCTTGCTCTAATGTAAACGAGACCTCCTTTGATGAGGTTCTCAATGTTTTTTTTCTTATCAATGAAATAAATGAAGATTTTGAGTATCTTGTTGTGCCTTACATTAATTGTTTAGATTCTAATCAAACTTTTGATGATCATGATTTTGCAAATGAACAATTATTAACTGATCTAAATAAGGTTAATAACAAACAACATAACCGCGTTTAAGTTAATGAAGAAGAAACTGTTGTTGTTAATGTAACACCCCGCAAGCACGAGAGGAGACACGCGGCATGCTATTACGATAAAACTGAACTAAATCCATCAATAATGAGTATAGGGCATCTAATTATCCACAATTTAAATACAATAATTCCACAATTCTTCTATTATCACAACAATGATTTACAATAATGTTTCTCTCAAAAATACAAAATTCTCGAACTAAAATTACACCGCTAATATACATAAAAAATAAATCTTCCAATCCATGCTGTAAAATAAATCTCCATATTAGTCCATAGCGTCCCAATACACGCTAGCCTGCTAACTAAAAGAAAATACGGGGAAGTATACAATATGACTGGAATAGATTATCAAAAATGATTAGCATGATGAATAAATTGCAACAATACGAATGCACATATACAAATCAAATGCAATACTCCAGCATTATATCAATATTAATTTCTCAACAACACATCAATGGGTCACCACGTCTCACCTCCCCGCGCCTATGCATTCTTAAGCATATCCGAATTTTGGACTATTGGCGGGTGTCCATTCTCCGTGACATATTAAAATATCATGAAACGATTCCCAAATCACAATATAATACATCACAATGAATTAATATCACGATTCCAACAATTTTCAGATTTCAAAGAATATCACAATTGAATATCAGTGCAATCGGCACAGAAATCAAACGGAATACTCTCGAGAGAATTTAGGAGCATATTGTGTAAGTCCCATACCTTAAAATCATCACTTGAATCAACACATAAAAATCAACCTCTAAATCTAATCGCACCATCATGTTCCTCTTGCAAAAATAATCAAATCTCGTTCTAGCCCAAACTCGAGAAAACACCAAATAAACATTATAATCTAAGGTTGAAATCTTAAATAAGTTTGGGGCTATGGTTTGTAGATGAAAGGGAGTAATTTTGGAGAGGTCTTCTGGTTGAGAAGTTGATTAAAAAGCGATTTGAAAAGCCAAGCCACGAATTTCTTGTGATATATAAAGGATTAAGAGTTTGATTAAGAAAAGAATTTTCATCAGATAAATTCCGAACGATCGGACCGTTACATTGTCTGAAATTTAAGGGCATAGTAGCTGAAGACGAGAGGAAGTTGGACAGAACATTTTAGCTCGATCGGACGGTCGAATATTTTTAAATATTTTTTTTGTAGAGATTTTTAAGTTTTGAGGACTCTTAAAGAGTTTTATGTTTTAAGGACTCTTCTATAAACTTCAAATAAAACTCCATTTTAATTCCAATTCCAATTCCGTTTGAAAATTTATTTTTCAAATATAAAAACCAACATTTTAAATTATATAATTTATAAAATCAAAAATTTCATTTTTCTCCGATTTCCAAAATTAGTTTAAAAATTCCCATTTAAAAAATCCGGGTTGTTACATACTTCCCCACTAGCAAAGAATTTTGTCCTTAAAATTGGACGAAGCATACACATCAACGTGTAAAATATATTGGGAATATGAGAAAATTTTGGATTAATACCTAAGATAATAATACGGTTATCAAAATATATTGGTAACATAATCAGCGAGGGCCGACAGTTTAAACGGGACAACCTGCGTTTTATGTCATGTCGTGTGTGGAACCTTATCAATCAGCGAGGGCCGACAGTTTAAACGAGCTAGCCGATATTTTGACGAGGAGATATGTATTTTGGTGGAGAAATCACTCGTGGCGGGAGGACCGCTATAATGAATTTTGGTGAATTATCACCCGAGGCGGGAGGACCGCCATACCTAATAATTATTTAAGTAAGAACCTAAATAATTGAGAAATTTGGTAATTTAGGTTAATTAATAAAAGATTAACTCCGCAAAAATTTACAATTTAAAATCATATTGGTTTGTTCTTTTTAAATGGGGATTCCTGCGGGTAGATTGTTTTATATTTATCGCCTTTAACTATCTCGTTTAATTAAAATACTCTATTGTGATATTTATTGCGTATAATGCTACTGTCTGGATTCAAGGATCCTATTTGAGGGGAATAGTATGTATTCATGCTCGGGGCTCTGACCTCGTGCGTTGACTAACTTTTCAGGAATTAGTAATTAGAGAAGCTGCATAGAGTTATCTGAGGATTTTCTTGGAGGTGCAGTTGGAGTTACTCTACCTTATGCGTGTTGATTTAGTTTAGTTTTCAATTCCTTGTATGTACTTTGAGACATAGTTTATGGTTTTGATTGGGCCATTCGGTTCCAAAGTTGTATGGGTTTTATTCAGTTTTATATTATTGGAGATTAGTTTTTATTTGGAGTTTAGCATGTGATGGATCTTTTATCGTTTAGTTGTTGTTATCAATTGAGTTTGATTCAATTATTTATCTTGAGGATTAATTTATTTATGCTCATATCTGTCTCATGCTAAGAATGGTATTTTATTGACTCACGCCCCACTTAGTTTTGGTGGCGACCGATGCCAGAATTAAGCGGGTTGTGACAGTTAACCTCGGTTCTAGTAGCCAACTGCGCAAGATTAGGATAGGGGCTACCCTTGACGAGAATGAGCATGCACAACTCGAAGAATTACTAAAGGAATTCGTGGATGTCTTCGCATGGTCCTATGATGATGTGTCCGGCATTGATCCTGAAATAGCTCAACATGAGATCCCCACTCTTCCATATTACAAGACGGTTCAACAAAAGCTAAGAAAGCTCCGCACCGAATGGTCGCTCAAAGTCAAAGAAGAAATTGTCAAACAGCTAAACGTAGGCTTCATTCGTGTGATCGAATATCCCACATGGCTACCCAACATAGTGCCTGTGCCAAAATCAGGAATGAAAATTCTTATGTGTGTAGACTAGTGGGACTTGAATAAATCCTCTCCGAAGGATGATTACCATCTACCCAATATCGACATGATCGTGGACAACACATCCAGTCATGCTCTTAAGTCATTCGTCGACGAGTTTCCGGATACAACCAAATCAAAATGCACCCAGATCATCAAGAAAAGATCGCTTTCATCACCCTGTGGGGAACCTTTCCCTACACTGTTATGCCATTTGGTCTCAAGAATGCTTGGGCTACCTACTAGAGGGATGCCACAACCATCCTGCACAATCTGATTCACCAAGAAGTCGAGGTCTATGTGGATGATATGATTATCAAATCCAAAACTAGAGAAGGTCAAGTTCCCGCTCTCCGAAAGTTCTTTAAATGACTGCAACGGTATTAGATGAGACTCAATCCACAGAATTGTGTCTTCAGCATTACAAAGGGGAAACTCTTGAAATTCTTGGTCAGTGAGAAGGGGATAGAAGTAGATCCTGTCAAATTGAAAGCCATACTTGAGATTCCACATCCCCGAATGGAGAAAGAAGTCCGTGGATTCCTTGGAAAATTACAATACATCAGTTGGTTCATCAGCCAGCTAACATCCATCTGCAAACCTATTTTCAAACTCCTCCGAAAGGATTCAATTAAGGTTTGGAACGAGGACTGCCAAGAAGACTTTCATCGAATCAAACAATATCTGACCCAACCTTCAGTACTCATGCCACCACAACCTGGTCTCCCCTACCTCATATACCTAACCATAACCGACATTATAGCTGGGGCTTTGCTAGCCCAATACCTTAAAGAATCCATCAAACAAATAGCCATCTATTATGCCAGTCGTAAATTAACCGGATATAAATTTAACTACACTACTTTGTAAAAGGCATGAGTCGCGCTTGTTTGGGCCACCCAAAAGTTGCGACACTACATGCTCGCCTTCCCCATCAAACTTGTATCCTTAATGGACCCCATCAAGTACCTTCTTGAGAAACCTTCCTTATCTAGACGAATGGTCCAATCGTTAATGCTCCTAGATAAGTTTGATATTGTGTACGTCACGCAGAAAGCCATACAAGGAAGAACCATCTCTGATTACCTCGGTGACTACCCCATGGAAAAGCTGATGTTTGGATCTACGAATTCCCAGATGAAAACATCTTTTGCGCCGCTCAAGACGACCTTCGATGGCGCTGCCAACAAAAAGGGATATGGCATTGGGATAATTTTGATCTCCCCGAATGACTCCCACACTCCCATCGATATCAAGTTGGATTTCCTCTGCACTAACAACATGACTGAATACGAGGCGTGTATGGTAGGCCTCAAAATTTCTCTCAAGAAAGGTATTCAATGCCTAGATATTTACGGGGATTCTGCCCTCATCATCGATCAAGTGCTTAGAAAATGAAAGGTCAAGGACGGGAAACTCTAACCCTTTCATGCCCACTTAGAAGAACTAGCCTCCCAATTCTAAGATATCACCTTCCACTACCTACCTTGAGCAAAGAATAACCTAGATAATTCCCTTTCTACCTTAGCCTCCATGGTCTACATGTCCAAAGGAATAACAATGGCCACCTTCCTAATCCATAAGCAAGATAAACGAACCCACTTCTACCACATTGAGCTCATCACCAAAGAAGATCCCGAGCTAGCCAATTACTGGTACTATGATATTTAGCACCTCCTCAAGCAAGGTAGGTATCCCGAAGGTTCCAACAAGAAAGATTGAGAACCCTCCAAAGACTGGCCGCTCAGTACATCATCTATCACAAAGCAATGTTCAAAAGAAACTTTGATGGAACCCACCTACACTGCATCGCATGGGCTGACATTGAAGAGATAATACAGAAAATCCACAACAGGGAATGCGGGCCCCATATGAACGGTCACATGCTTACTAAGAAGATCATCCAATAAGGATACTACTGGACCACCATGGCCTAGGATTTCACCACCTATGTTCGGAGATGCCTCAAATGACAACAGCTTTCCAACCTTTAACACTTGCCTCTGTGAGAATTATACAACATGGCTTCTCCCTGGCCGTTCTCCACCTGGGGCATCGACATCATAGGGAAGGTTACACCTAAGGCTTCAAACGGGCATGAATTCATCCTGGTTGCCATTGATTACTTCATCAAATGGGTCGAGCCCGAGTCATATGCAGTTCTGAATGCCAAGAAAGTGGCTAAATTCATCAGGAAGAGCATCATCTGCCGATATGGGGTCCCACACGAACTAGTGTCATATAACGGGTTGCACTTCGAGGCAGAATTCACAGAAGTGGTCGATGAGTATGGGATTCAGAGAAACAAATCTTCTCCCTACTCACCTCAGACCAATGGTGCAGTCGAAGCTGCCAACAAGAACCTCAAAGCCATCATCAGTAAGATGATCGAAAGCTGCCGATATTAGGACGACCGAATCCCTTACGCCATCTGGGGCTATCTAACCTCAATTTGAACTTCTATTTGGGCTACCCCTTACTCTCTGGTCTACGACATGGAAGCAGTCCTACCTGTTGAGCTAGAAATCCCTTCGCTTTATGTCATGATCGAAAGCTAAGTCAATGAGGAGGACTGGCATCAAAGTCATCTCGACGAGTTGTCACTCTTGGACGAAAGGAGACTGAAAGTGTTGTATCACATACAAGGGTACCATCGCTGAATAGCGCATTCATTCAATAAGAGAGTCAAACTGCAGTGTCCGAGAAGGGGACTTATCCCTTAAGGAAATCATAGAACCCATTTGGGACCCCCAGAGGGAAGTTCAAGCCCAATTAGAGTGTCCCCTACATTATAAAGAATATCCTGTCAGGAGGTACCGCTATGCTCACCGACCTTGACGGAGAAGAGATGGCTCGTCCAGTCAACCTAGACCGTCTCAAAAAATTCTACCCCTAGTCCGAAATCTCGGCGCGCTACGACTCTCTCATCTCCCTTTCATTCTGAAACAAACTCTTCATTTCCCTATACCCAGAACTACGTGGGCCTGATCCTCTACAAAAACCATTTGCCTTCAGAAAAATTAAAACTTTTTAAAAACCCCAGCGGTACGTAGGCAGCTCATACATCTTACATGAGCACGTCCCTTTCTTTTTCATAAAAAACTATTCTTTTCTTATCTCCGAGAATGACAGTTCACTCTAATATATACTTGAACAAAAGGATTATGCATGCCTTAGTGATCGGTATAGATAATTTAAAAATACAAAGTTCATCAAAGGCACAGATGGATGATCAAAAACTTGTTTATTCCATTAATAAGAAATTACAATGCAAGTACATAAGAAAAGGGACAGATAAATCCCCTACCCTTCTAAAAAGCCAAATAAACTCCCAAATTTATTCCGCATTACAAAACAAAATCCCCAAGAGTCCTACCCACAACTACTAGAGGAGACCGCTCCATCATTATCATCTACATCCTGGGGTCCCCAAGTTTTCCCCTGCCTGAATAGAGTGTTGCAGATGATATATAGACCGATAAGCTCGAACCATCCTCAGAAAAACCACAACACCTCCCTCCATGGTATCGAATAATACAAACCACCTTTGTCCAGTCTCCACTACCAACATCTTGCTAACTACTCTTATCCACAACTACTTCATATAATACCCAGAGATGTGCCAAAATCTCCCAACTGACTGAGAAGGACGGGTCAACGGACGTCGACTCTCCCACAAAGAGCCAAGTCGCATATGCAGACGCTCTATCAGATCTTCTATCGAAAATAAATCCAGTGTCCAAGGTGGCACAATCTGCTCCCAGCCAAATTGGCACAAAAGCTACCAAGGGAAATAGAAAAAGTTATGTCTGAGACCAACCAATCGAATGTACGGGTATTCCCCCAGTTCCAGAATAGGCAGTAGTTATCCCCACCAAGGGACTGACTAGTTCAGAATTAGAGCCCCTTGCTCCACAAACCAGTTCTCCCAGCTCTCTATATCCAGTCCAACACTGATGAAATAGTGCGAAAAGAAGTTAGGCACAACCGACAAAGGATATTCCGGAGGAGTCACTAAGAGAAATCTTTCAGACAACCACATGAACAACATCACAGGGCTACCCCTCAGAAAGTCAGAATGACCTTCTCTCGAGGCATCCAGTCCATTCAAAGTCTACGCCAGTATCACCGTCGCAGGATTACGATGGTATGACATACATAAAGTAATGGCTGCAAGTTGTAAGTCCAACAGCAGTTCCCCAGTCACCAACATAAATTTCTAAACCAAGCCCAGAACGATGGCTCCGGCATATCCAGCATCACCAACCTCCTGCATATGCACAGACCGCAACATCGCCGAAAGGGAAATCATTCATCCAGTAACCAAAGGTTTACCTGTCGAGGGAAAGACGTGGAGAAGTCCAGTCAACATCTCCCGAGGAGATCGAGAAAACTCAGGCATAGTATCCGCCACACTAGGATTTACCCCCAATATGGCAGAAAATTCCTCATAAGTCGGACAGACTTCTTCCAAGCCAAAGTGGAATACATGGTCTTCGGGGTACCAAAATTGAACCGCCGTGATCAGATGTTCCACTCTATGGGCCGATTATGCCATAAAGAGACTCAACGCATGTTGAAAGCATCGTAGTCGATGTTGTAGAAGCACATCGCCTCCAAAGTCTCGAGGTAGTTGGCAAACTCAACACTACTAGGGAGACCAGTCTCACAGAATTAGAAAGCAATAATGTGAAGGTGTGATGAAAACACTCCACCCTCACCCCTTTTTATACTTGAAAACCCTCACAAAAGACACAAGCCTTGCAGAAATCGGAGGGAATCCTGCCCCACCAGGTACCAAAAGCTAAAGAGCGTACCAATAAAAGCCTTGATTGATTAGACTGGACTGACCTGCCGATAGGCAGGACAAGGGTCTTACCGATCGGCAACCCCCTATTTTTGGAAACTTCCCTTTTTCCTCTTTTGTCAAAATCCGAAAACTCGATAAAAATAAATTGATATTCTCAACAAAATTTCAAAATCCCCTTCCATTCTTATATAACTTCTCATTTTAAATAAATAAAACATTCCTTCAATTCTAAAAATATTTTTTTTACGGTCTCAGCAGCAAAGAAAAAAGCGCATATGCCTTCATTCATTCATTACTAACAGAAGATAATAAAAAAAAACTTCATTGGATTGCATAGATATTTTTCTGTGTTACATCAATTTTGCAGGAAATAAAGAAAAATAGAAAAATAATGGGACTCATCCCGAACCCCCATCCTCTTTCTCTAAGAGCTTCCATCCCTGTGACGCACTCTCTTTCCCCTGCGATGAGATGACGCACCACCGTTACCTGAAGCAGACTCCTCCCCGAATGAGGAAAATGACAACACGCAAGAAGGAACAGGAACCGCATCCCGAATATGGACAGTCATCGAAGATATCTAGTCCCTAATGTCCCTCAGCCAAGTGGTGGACACCCAGACTTGCTGCAAGAAAAGGCAGAATCCGTATCAAATAAAGAAGACCAAAAGTAACCAAAAGAAGAAGAACATAATGATATACCACAAAATGAAGGGCCTCCTCTGTCAAGCCCAACTCCTTCGGGTCCATCGCATGAGGACGATGCAACATAGGCCCCATCCCTCCATCAGTGCGTCGAATGTTGTAGGAAGGGGTATACAATCGTGCAAAGGGAACCTCCGAAGTCTCCTCCTTCGCAGATGTCAACGGACCACCACCACTGTGGGAGGTCCCCTCTGGCCGACTCGAACCCGCATGAGGGAGAGGCAGCGCATCATATATGCTAGGAGCCATCATCCAACTCGTCACGAAGCTCATTTAATCATACGGCACAACCATGTCGGTATACAACAAATTGGACTCGCCAATCATCATCACAATCCTCGCGTCCTCTAGTAACATCCGCTCTCGACTTATAGACATAGGGGGTCTCGTAGGTGGCACCACCACCACCTCATCGGCAATCTGTCGAACCACCCTCTCCCTAAGATACCAGGAGTGGACAAACTCATGCGCTAGCAAACGCCTCATCTGCGCATTCACCCCAGTCGACCTCGTGTCCTGAACGGACGTCTCCCAAGGGTAAAAGGTCACCTGAAAAATCCCCAGCAGATATAAGTAAATATGGAATCAGAGCACACAAAGACCCAGATTGTAGAAGGAAAAGGTCTTACCCTATCACTGGTCAATCCATTCAAAACCTGATGCACCGCCTGCAGACAAAGAGACTTCCTCAATTGCTAATTATCCTATCACCATCGATACAACCGAAAAAAGTCCTTAATGGTCTCGTCCTTCAAAGAAATCAGCTGGGTATTACACCCAATCACCTCATAGAACCATGCCAGCTAAAGACAAGAATCCGCAATAAAAAAGAGACGCGCAAGGAAAATGTGAATGCATGAAAGGAAAAGGCGCAAACTAAAGAATACCTTAAGAAGATATGTGGCTCCAGTAAAAGTTTATCGACAACAATACCCAGCTGATTTCTTTGAAGGACGAGACCATGCCAGCTAAAGACAAGAATCCGCAATAAAAAAGTGACGCACAAGGAAAATATGAATGCATGAAAGGAAAAGGCGCAAACTAAAGAATACCTTAAGAAGATATGTGGCTCCAGTAAAAGTTTATTGGCAGCACCGGCTAAATGCATGCAGAGAAAAATAAAGAGTCACCAAAGTCAGGCTCCCACAATCGTAGAGAGGGATGTTCGAAAACATCCTCAAGTATGGTAAAAACCATAAGTGGACAACGTCGTCGCTCGACGCCACCAGAAATCCCCCCAACACCAGAAAAATAAACAGCCGAGCCATCTACCTCACCTGCATCTCATCCTCCACATCAATCACCCTACTCAGCAAAACATCCCTCAGTAGAGACAAACAGATAGAGTCCTTAGATACTGTCCTCCCCACATCACTTAGCACTGCCTACACCACCTCTGACCTCACCCGTAAAGAGTGATCCACCTCTATCTACTCTCCATCACAATCCAGCCCCAGTAGCTACTGCACATCTATGGGAGTCACAATCATCTCCCCAACGCCAAAATGAAAGGTGTGGGTAGTGTCCCACCACCTCTCCCCCAAAGCACACAAGATCTCCGTCGAACGAGGCGTCTCATCCAGCACAGACGCCAGCCTCCCAAAGCTTGCTGATGATACTACCCAATGCACCATAAGTGGAAGGTGCTCCCAGACATCCTTAAGCCCCGTCGTCCCACGAGCACGCATAGTCGACAAAGAAACATTAGATTGTCAAAGAACAACCTTGTCAAAATCCAAGAAAAAAGGAAATCACCAAAAAAGAATGCCAAAAGTCATTATGTACTTACATAACCACCAGGGTTCACCACCCTGGAAGAGCGATGATGCGACGGCTCCCACAGTAAAGTTCGCTCATTCGCAACCGGCTCAAACGCTTCAAAAGAATTCTCACTCCCCAAAGTAAGAGGCCCCCTGGCCCTCCACTCACATTCGCCCAGTCATCAATAGCGAACCACTCCCTATGTGTCCCAGTGCTCACAAAAGTGGCCATTTTTTAGGTCGCGAAATGTTAAGACGATTCGTAGAAGAAAATTGCAGAGAGAGAGAAGGCAAGAAGCTGTGAAAAATGAAGGGAACCTGCCCCCTTTTTATAGGAAGCCAAAGGTCACGGTGATCGAAACTGCACCCCCACCTATCGATCGGCACTGACCTTCCACCTTCTCGAGGCAGTCCAAAAGTCTGTGCCATTGCCGAATGGCACCCTCCACACCATGCCGACCGACCCCCCTTAAATTTTCGTACAAAAAATACCAGAAAACCTTGAACCTCAGAAAATTCCTAAAAATCTCAGGGAAGATATAGAACATTTTCACTAAGAAAATTTTCTCTCACACACCCTCAAGCGAAACCCCTACTCCCCTAACAGGAACTCTCAAAGACAAGCGAATCTCTCCCCGGCAGCATCCCCAGAGGACCCCTAAAGTATCCCAAACTTTAGGTTATCTCCTATTCCCTAGTGGAATCCTAAAAAACCATTATGACAAAAGTTTCAAATTTCCCCGAGCAAAACATCCAAACCTTGGATCACCAAATCACTTCCCCGGTGGAATCCATAGCGTCAAATTAGCTATTCCCCTGCAAAGTTTCCAGAAGATACGAAAGTTTCCCCAGTGATTAGCTCCCCAGCTCAAATTAAAATCTTGAGGTAATCTCCCGGGAAGAGTACCCCGAGAACATCTCGATTTAAGCCCTCAGAACTGGCTTCAACCCGCAGAATTGGTCATCTCAATTCGAGTCCTCAGAATTGTCTTAGACCCGCAGAATTGGTCATATCAATTTAAGCCCTCAGAATTGACTTTGACCCATAGAATTGGTTATCTCAATTCAAGCCCTCAGAATTGGCTTCGACCCACAGAATTGGTCATCTCAATTTAAGCCCTCAGAATTTGCTTTGACCCGCAGAATTGGTCATCTCGATTTAATCCCTCAGAATTGGCTTCGACCCGCTGAATTGTTCATCTCAATTTAAGCCATCAGAATTAGCTTTGACCCGTAGAATTGGTCATCATAATTTAAGCCCTCAGAATTGGCTTCGACCCACAGAATTGGTCATCACAATTTAAGCCCTCAGAATTGGCTTCGATCTGCAGAATTGGTCATCTGAACCTAAGCCCTCAGAATTGGCTTTGACTAATAGAATTGGTCATCACAAATTAAGCCCTCAGAATTAGATTCGACATGCAGAATCGGTCCTCACAATTTAAGCCCTCGAAATTGTCTTCGAACCTCAAAATTGGCTTCGACCCTCAGAATTAGCTTCGACACGTAGAATTGGTCATCATAATTTAAGCCCTCATAGCTGGCTTCGACCCGCAGAATTGGTCATCACAATTTAAGTCCTCAGAATTGGTTTCGACCCGCAGAATTGGTCATCCCCACCATTACTTTAAGTCCTCAGAATTTACCTCAATCTTCGGTCATCACTTCCTTTTCTACCATCCCCAGTATACCCCTTAGGTCCTCAAAATAGGCATCGACCCTCTGAATTGGTTATCCTCATCCTTAGCTCCTCGGAATTGGCCTCGACCCTCCGATTTGGTCATCCTCATTCCTTAGGTCCTCAGAATCGGCCTCAACCCTCCGAATTGGTCATCCTTGTTTCCTTAGGTCCGCAGAATCTACCTCTTTCAAAAGGCATTATGCGGTGTCTATTCGATGGCTATCGTTTGTTCCAAAATCACCCGTCAAGGGGCTCTGTAGATACCCCATTCTAGCACCCCCTAATCTCTCCTTAGGTCCCTAGCACCTCCATGCATCACTACGAACCTAAGTCATATTTAGAATACTAACCTAGAGGTCATCGAACGCTCCCAGGCTCCGTTTGACCAAAAATAAAATTCTTCAGCTCGATTGAGACTGAATGAATTTTCAAAGGGCACTAAAACCCATTTTCAACGGTCCACCCCATGCACGATTCTAAATTATGGTGCGAACGAATGACACGTAGCCCCTCAAACTTGATTTGAAGGCCATCGGGCTCTCCCGGGCTCCGTTGACCAAAGTTAACTCTTCAGCTTGACCAAAACTGAATGAATCTTCAAAGGGCACTGAAACCCCTTTCCAACAGTTCACTTCAGGCTCAATTCTGACTTACGGTACGGACGAACGATCCATTTTACTTCGAAAGGTCATCAAACTCTTTCGGGCCCCAACTGACCAGAGTCAACTCTCCAAGCTGAGTAAAAGTCTTTGTAATGTCGAAGTACATATCATAAACTTTCCAACGGTCCACCCCGTGCACGATTCTGACTTACCATACGGACGAACGGTCGGCGATCCCCCGTCCAAAGGACCAATGAGCACTTCCGAGCCACATTTGTCCCAAAGTAAACTCCCGGACCAGGAGCAGTCCAAAGGACTTTCAAAGGTATCTAAATTTTCTTTATAGTGGTATTCCCCATGCACAATTTGGATCAACTAATTGCATTTTACGTCCATTTTTCCGAAGGAACCTGAACGAGACTACCAAACGGCAGGTTCAAAATCCTGCCGATTGGAAGGACCAGACCTATGACGATCGGAAATTCCCTGGGCCTATAAAAAGGAGGGCCTAACCTCATTACAAGAGGACCCCATATCTGAGATCCATCACTCTCAGCATACTCAGAAAACCTCTCTAGAAGTCAACGTGAATTCTACATACAAATCCCTTTCCAACCCTCACTTTTCATCATCTTTTTCGCCAAACTTGGTGAATTAAATACCCATCATCATCATCCAAGTGAAAGGGCTACTCTCCAACATTCAAGATACTTTTTTATTTTAGTATATTTGCACATCTCTTATTTTTCATATAAAAAACCCAAAAAACAAGAAAAATAGGGTTTGCTCATAAATTCCAAACGGGAATTCTCACACTTTTCTCACACTAAAACACCTTTTCACACCCACCCACACCCACACCCACAACCACACCCACACCCACACATAAGAAAAGTCCCCGATTGGATTTATTCGATAAACCCCACCCCTCATTTTGCATACGAACTACGTGGACTTTGATGCCTCTATAGACTACGTAGGCGTCTCGGGGTAAAACTCGAGACTCGAGTCCTATTTTTTTTTCAATTTTCAATTTTTCTCATTCTTTAACTTAATTCTATTAGATTCTACATATTTACATATACATATATTTTTTCTTAGTGGCATATTATTCCATACGCATTATCGTTCCGTTATAACGATCAATGCAAGGATAATCGCATAAACCATATTTTCTAATATTACTTTTAAGAACATTGCTACGGATGAATCACTCTATCTCTTCTATGATACAAGTCGATGGTTCCTATCTCCATTACATATACACATGCACACATATCACGGAGAAATAGAGGAAAATAACAATAAATCCATGATAAATCGCAAGAGCGGAATGGGTTCCTAACACCTTCCCATTCCGTAACTTAGCCTCCGAACCCTAGTCGAATCATTTTTTATTTCGTATGTATCAGTATGTCTTTGATGTTGTCCTTCGGGATGGCTCCACCTTCTTTTGTCTCTTTTGAGTAAAATAGACTGGAGAATCCATCTCTCTACATTTTTCACCTCACACATCGTCGACGACGGACAAAGAGCTCTCAAGAGGGATGCGCGGGACCAAGATTCTCTCACGAGACCCCCCCCTCTCTCTCTCTTCGCGAGGATCGGGAATGGCCACAAATATATATAGAGATATACATCTATATGATAAATTAAGTAGAGTGAAATTTAATTATGAGATTAAATATATATTGAGTGTAAGAGGGTAGTTTAGATAAGATGGAGGCGTAACCCCTTTTGAGTACAGTAATGATAAGTTAAATAGCAACACTATTGATTAACTATAGGACACGCAAACACAACTTAGTGAAGATAAACTTGGTTAAACTCACAAATCTCTTGTGTATAACTCATAAGGTAGTAATGAACTGAGAAGTAACTTAGTTAGAGGGAGAGAGAAGTAAGCACCCTAGATACACCTTGGCAGGCAGCCAAACGCACCAACCACCCTCAATAATCTCTTTCAAGTATTAAAAGCTTCGTAATAAATGACAATGGTGGGTGAGTGAACTCCCTGGTTTGTAATAACTCTCTCTCTCTCTCTCTCTGTATGTTATCTCTAGTAATAACTTATGAACTCTCAAAAAAGATCTCTCTCTCCTCAAAGGTAGTTGGGGTCCTTAAATAGCCTCCCACACCACCCCGAGGTAACTCAACCATTAATGCCTGTGAAAGACATCCCTCATACTTTATGTCACAAACATTAAATACCCGATGCACTAGTTGTCTCCACGTCATAAACATTAAATGCCAAGACATGCCTTTTGCCTAACCACTGTGCGTCAGGGGGCTGCTGTCATAGAGGTGGCTCACCAACTGTCTGACAGCTCAAAATACCATGGTGGTTTACTCAAGTGCAGATCTGACATTGTTTAGCTGGATAATGACATCACCTACAGTAGATGTGACATTAAGTAGAGGGTTATTTGGTTCACAACTCAATGCCCGATGAAACTTCAAGCTTCTCCGCTCGAGGTTTCATGATCAGGGTCCTTCGATGTTTTACCAGGTGTATATAATATGGTTAGGACAAGCTTAAATAGTGCCTCACTTCTCAATCCTCCAAACTAAGTCCCTCAAAAGTTCCCACAGCAAGGTCGTTCGATAGAGCATGAAAGCTCTCCGAGGCCATGCCAAGCCTGGTCTCTCACGAGTACCGTTCAACCTCACACATAATCATTATTCTCATTACACCATTACAATTGTTATAGCTCATAGTCAATATAATCAAAAGGTACAATAAGACTAAGTTAATCAACAGGACTAAAGGACGATCTCGCTCGATCAGCTTCTTCGCTGGAAGGTCCCTCTGGGCTGCCACGCTGAGTTGCCACGATGGGTTGCCACGCTGAGCTACCTTAATCCCAAACACTGTTGTAAATGGGTGGGATTATCTCTAATCTCAAGATTACCTTCAATCCCCCTCTACATTGAGAATATGCATGTACATTACATTTACCTTGGGGTCGATGGCTTTTCGGACCAATGTAAATGCTAGGATAATTAGGGTCGATGGCTTTTCGGACCAATAATCGTTATAATATATATTATGTGTGAAATATGTAATCCGAACTAAGAGATATAAATCACTATTGGTGCTCGAAGTATGATTCCGAGACAATAACCCCCAAAATGTGATGTGGGGAGGTGATTATAAAGTATACGCTTATAGTATTTATTGTGTGCGAAATATATACCTCATGATACTCTACTTGTGTGCGATAGTAGACTTGCAGATGATATATATAGAGATATATACATCTAAATAGAAAGTTAAGTAGAGATAAGACTTAATTACATGATTAAAGATATATTGGGAATATCTATGGTTAATTAAGTAGTGACACTTAATTATGAAAGTTAAATGATGATAGATGTGAAATTCTATATGAATTAAGTAGTGAGACTTAATTATAATGATTAAACATAACATATGTGAATGTTAGATGGGAAATGAATAACATGTGAGAGATGTTACTAATGAAGCGTGTTGTATGGGCGATACGGGACAGTAGACTATTGATAAGATCGGTTATGTACTTTAGTCGAGATTGCTTGGGTATGATAGCTAGGTAGGTTAAGTATAGAACGTTAGGAGTGAACATCAGATGAGAGTCGAGGAAACTCAAGAGAGTGTGCGTGAACCTAACATGTGTAATCAATAATAGTAGGGGTGTTCGTGGTCCGGTCCGGTTCGGTTTTGAGGTTTTTTTTGGACCAGACCGATTTAGTCAGTCCTCTAAAAAAATGGACCGAGACCGGACCGATAATTTCGGTTAACCCAAGGTAGTCGGTTCGGGTTTTTATAGGGTCGGTCCGGTCTAACCCGTCGGTCCTCACATGAATGATTTACATCATTTATAATAATAAAAATATACCCGACTCTATTTTTTTTCCAAACATTAAAACCTACAAAATACCAAAATTTGCAATTAAAACAAACCTAGTATTGGATTAAACTATAATTTATACTGATAAACTATTAAAATATATATTTTCACTATTTATTTATCTTATATATATACATATATATGTAAAAAATATTATTTTATATAAAGTCGGTCTGGGTCGGTCCTAACAGGGTTTTTAAAACTGTAAACCGTGGACCGGACCGACTAGGTCGGTCCGCCAAAAAAATAAACCGAGGCCGGACCGATTAAGAAAAAAAACCAAAAAAAAGAGTCAGTTCGGCTCGGTTTGGTTCGGTCCTTCGGTCCAGTCGATTTTTTGAACATCCCTAAATAATAGATTTTAGTGCGATAAATTACTTGTTAAATATTTTCAAAATGTTTTGAGTACTAACTCTTGCTAGTAAAATATTTTCAAAACCTTTTAGGTGTCCAGCCAAAGGGACACCATGCGTGATGATATCATTCCAGGTGATTAGTAATAAAAAAAATCGACAGTGATGCTAAGATTGAACCAACTAAGAAACCTGCTTTAATTTAATTTAGGACTGATCATCCAGGATTTAATTAGGTGTGGTATCACAGATTGTATCAGAGCATCAAGTTCTAGTGTCCATAGGATCTGTACGGTTTACTGCATTTACAGCATATCGTTCGATTGATATAGAGCCTTATGCTTAGGATTGTTGATTCCTATTATGAGATTTTGTCATCTTACTATTGTGTATAATTGTAGTTCATTTTATACACGTTCGGGTGTGATTCGTATGCCGAATAATGAAGGATGATTAGTAAGGGCCGTTGGGAGCATAGCAGGAGGCGGGGCTCAGTTGGTGTTATAAAATATATTTTGAGGATGATGACCGTAGTCGAGGTCACCTCTATTGTGTTTGAGCAGTTGATGCTTCTATGTGAAGGGAGGTAAAAGAATTTGAGGAATTAGTCAGGGTTTAAGACTGGAAGTAAAGGTGATAGTGAAACACCACAGGACCCATTTAAATGATGCAGATAATTGAATTCTTACCGACTATGAATTCAGTCAGGGATGGTAAGGCCAGTAGTGTGCTCCCTGGGATGAACGGAGCTAAAGGAATAATGGGGGTCTAGCATGGACACAGATATAAGGGATATTATCGAGAGATATTTTTATGTGGAGACTGAGACCACGCGTATTAATTCTTCTGAAAGAGAGTAAACGGATATGAGTATGGTGCCAGCAAGGCAATGATTAAGATAGTTTTGGGGTTCAGTTCGGATAAGCGTGTTATGTTCGGGAACCGTTTGAGCAGCCAGGGAGATTGGCACGGTAGAAATATGAGTTATATCCTCGGGCGAATGAGGTATATTTTGTGCGACTGAGCGAGTAATGATATTTTGATTAATGCTAGACTCACGTGTAAGATGAGTTTAGTGGATATATCAATGCATTATTATGTGTACATATTATACCGTTGTGTAGTGGGGTTATCATTGATTTCATCCATAGGGGAGAGGGTATGGAATTAGTGGGGAATATATTAGAACTACTCATTTTAGTGATGTGTTATATGATTATTATATTCTCCTGGGTATAGATTGGTCAGTAATAGTTAGAGCGGTAGTGGGCCGTTAGTGCAAGGCTATCGTGTTCACTATTCCAGGGCAGGATGTGCCATTTGGCGATTCCTCACCTGAAAGAGGGTTAACCACGCACTTATGATACATTTTATTGGGGACTTTGGAGAGAATAGAGGTCTCGTTGTAGTTAATCCCAGTGTGTAGGGACAATATTGATATGATTCAGGGTATACTGGGTTACAACTGAGCGGAGAGATCTAGCTCATTATTTTGTTTAGCACTCAGTACTTAGTGATAGACAGAGCGCATTGTTATATCACTCCTTTAGAGACGCAGGAGTTGAGAGATGTGTTGGATGATAGGTCAAGGGCTGATACTGTAGTTGTTACTCATTTTACGTATGGAGAGAACACGTCGAACTGAGAGATATTATGCAAATAAGGCATGTGAAGCCTGTAATGCCTTGAAAAAAGCACTGAAAATCTTCCTGTCAGTACAGATTGAAGGGTGAGATGATGTCAAGGAAAACTATATTATGATTAGTGGGGTGATTGAGAATACGCATATTTTTATGGGCACGAATGATATGCACAGATATGCATGGATTATATTATGGTTGTGCAGATATGCGCGGATGATAGGGTGTATGGGAACCTTGGTTAGTTAATTGCAAAGATGTTCGGGATAGAAGGACATGAAAATGAATATGTAGATTATATGCTTGAGGGGCATCTATAAACAAGGTTAAATGGTATGATGGATGGAATGTCATGTGATAAAGACGATAATTCAAGCATATATGTGCAATGGGAGCTAGCATACCCGAGATGGGTTGAAAGGTCGTGGAAAGCCATTTAAAGGGTACCTCTTGTTAAAGAGGATACCAAATTATTGTGAGAAAGTAGAGCGGAGCCTTACTCGAATGAGTGTTGAAGAGTGTCTTGTGCATGACTATAATGTTAATATACTCCATGGAAAGAAGGAGTGTATGAAGTACCACTTAAAGTGAGATTTTATAAGTGGAAGGTGGTGTTTGGTGAGACAAAGTGATATTATCTCTAAGTGCACCACTCGTAGATGAGAAAAAGATTGATGCGAAATGATCAAGCTAAAAATTATGTATTAAGCCGACAATTCCAGTGACGGAATGGGAGGTCAGGCTGATAAATTTCATTGATGGGTTGCCAACTTCAGGACAAGGTCACAATTTCCTTCGAGTGTGTGGAATGGTTTGACCGAGGTGGAGAAATTGTTATTTACTTGGGGTGAGTTACATTGTTAGGTACTACCCACTACTGTTGTGTATCAGGATGATATCCTTGAACCCCACCTCCGAGAGGGATTTTAAGGAGGCATTAGGGGATAATGTTTTGCTATGAGAAATTCATGTCACTTATGGCCCGATAAGTAAATGGGAGGTGAATGACGACTAGTAAAGCTATATGAATGCGACTCTGGAGTCACTGCGGATAGTTTATTTTCGTAGCGGACCTAGATCAAAATTGGCGAAGAGCATTGTATGGTAATTGGTTAGGAAATTACCGATTGGTAGAGTTGTGTGTAATAACTCATACTTGTTTGTTATGGACGAGGTACCTTTTGAGGTTTGGTATGAAAAGCCTTATCGTTCTACCTCTGGTTAATCCGAAGTGAGAGGATAACTAGATTTTTGGACTGGACGTGATTTGAAGTCCGTTATTAAGATTGGCGTGAGCCATAAAGTATTTTAAGTGACTTTTAAATTTTGTATGAGTGATGTCGCCACGGATCGATGTTTTGAGAACTGACATGAGTGGTCAGATGTTCGTGTGATTTCTCTCAAAATGGGAGTTTTATTTCGGGGTGGATATGGGAAGCTGGCACTCAGTGATGTGCGGCTTTCAATTAGTATTTGAGGCGATATAACCAATTTTGAGATCACATGGATGATGGAGTGTATTCGTATGTAGTGAATCCATTAAACTTGGGATATAGTGATTAAGCCTTTGATAGGTGGGTACCACAAACGGGGGTATAGTGGAATGACACTTATGTTATTATTATTCGAATTTGGGTACTAGAGGATGTCATGATGTTAAAGATCCTGAGTTTTAGTACTAGTCTTCTCCTAATTTCGAGAACGAAATTCCTTTGTAAGGGGGAGAGTATGTAATACCCCGAATTTTTGAGTATTTTTATTTAATTAATTTGAGGAATTAATTCAGAAAAATACGTTTTAATTAAATTATGCGAGTGAAGTAATTTAAAATGATTAAATGGTAAATGTGTTTAATTGGATATTAATCGGGAATTAAATACAGATTAATATTACACGATAATATTTACTAAGTGAAAATAGTAAATAATTAATAATTGTGGTGATACGGCATAGCGAGTGATATGCGCGTATTTTTACTTTATCTCATCGTGAGTCGTGCATGTAGACTATTTTGTGATGAGAAGTGAGAAATATATTTTATGTGACTCAGATGATAATTTAGAGGTCACAAATGGTTCTGGATGGGTCGAAATAGTGTACATGGGGATACAATTTGAGTCTCGGGTCAAATTTGGACCAAACTCGCATTTATCGAGGGTGTTTCGCTCATTTTTGTAAATTGAGTTAATTGAACTACGAAGTTTAGAGCCTTAGATATGATATTTGGAGATTGGGTATTAGGGTTCGTAACACAAAAACTACTAGAGAGACCATTAGAGAGAAGGGAGAGCTAATTCTCAAAGCTTAAGGAGAAATTCTAAAGGTGGTGAAAAGTTCTTGCACATTAAGCCAAATTGGAAGGGAAGATTGGAGAAGAAACAATCAACTCTCAATCAATAACCACAAAATCAGATTTATCAATTCAAGGCAAGTGTTTATTGAAAATCAAATTCAAGTTATAGTACCCATGTGTAGGGAGTTTTAAGAATTGGTTGATTATATTGTAAACCCTTGAATTAAATGTATGAATTGACCACATGTTTGGGTGGGATTGCATGTAGAATGAATCCCTATGTAAAGATAAAATGAAATTTAAATATATTTGATGATTAGTGTGGAATTTTTATGGGTTATTGGTTGAAGAACATGAATCTTGAATGACTTAGGATTTAATTGATGAACACAAGATGTCAATCTTCCAGAATTTTTAGCGTAAGTTTAAACATATGCTATTTGAATTGTACTTAGAATTAGAGTGTGAACAATACATTATTGGAACGGTCTATCTCTTAGATATCCAATGAACTTGGAATCAGGTCAATCGGAGTTCTGTAAAGGGAGTAATCGACATGTTATTACAAGGTGTTTGATCTGCTATCATAGTAATCTGCCGGAATTTTAACGTAACTTTAAACGTGTATGATTTGAATTGTACTTTGAATTAGAGTGACAATCATAGATGTATGTAAATTTCTATCTCTTATCTTTCAAATGAACTTGGAATCATGTCAAAAAGATTTCTGTAGAGGGAGAAATTGAAATTTTACTAGATGGTATTTAATCTGTCAGAAAATTTAAGATTCGATTTGGCTGCCCAGAAAATGTGATATTTTTCTTTTTAAATCTCAAATGCCTAAATATTTATCGGGGAAGTGTTTGGTACCTTGATGAAATATTTTGAGGGAATAATTATATGGCAGTAGGTTTATGATTAAGTGTTGGACTTTAATTTTTTGAGAGAATTAAAGTGGAGATTCACAGGCTTGATTGTGACGTATTCTAATTCGAGATGATAAGAATATAATTACAGAAAAGTGTGAGTGAGCTTAAATTTGTTACGTCAATAGGTTAACAAGGGGAATTGATATAACTAGAACCTTTAGCGTTGTGTGAATACTCGAATTAATATGATAGTGAGATAAATCGTAAAATAAAATGTACGGTAAGTATTTGAGAGAAATATACTGCATACAAGTATGACTGATTAGGTTTTGTGAATACCTATTTTTATTAAAGCTTAGGTTGTGTGAATACCTATTATTTGCTAAATTAGGTATTGGGGTCGATGAATTTCAGGACCAATACACTAAAATTCGAGTTGGGGTATATGGACTCTCCGGACCAACATCGAAGATATATAATATTCATTAGTATCGACAGAAGGTCTCAGCCAATATACATATGCATTAATATTAATTGGTATTGACGAAAGGTCTAAACCAATATGCATATACATTACTTTTACCTTGGGGTCGATGTCTTTCAGACCAATAATCCTTATAGTATATATTGTGTGTGAAAACTATATAACTCATGATACTCTACTTATGTGCATGGGTAGAATTGTAGATGGTATATATAGAGATATACATCTAGATGATAAATTAAGTTAAGAGAAACTTAATTACGATATTAAAGATATATTGAGAATATGCATGTACATTACATTTACCATGGGGTCAATGGCTTTTCGGACCAATGTAAATGTTAGGATAATTAGGGTCGATGGCTTTCCGGACCAATAATCATTATAATATATATTGTGTGTGAAATATGTATTCCGAACTTAGAGATATAAATCACTATTAGTGCTCGAAGTATGATTTAGAGATAATAACCCCCAAAATGTGATGTGTGGAGGTGATTATAAAGTATGTGCTTATAGTATATATTGTGTGCAAAATATATACCTCATGATACTCTACTTGTGTGCGGTAGTAGACTTGTAGATGATATATAGAGAGATATTCATCTAAATGGAAAATTAAGTAGAGAGAACACTTAATTACAAGATAAAGATATATTTGGAATATCTATGGTTAATTAAGTAATGAAACTTATATATGGAAGTTAAATGATGATAGATGTGAAATGCTATATGAATTAAGTAGTGAGACTTAATTATAATGATTAAACATAACATATGTGAATGTTATATGTGAAATGAAAAACACGTGAGAGATGTTACTAATGAAGCGTGTTGTATGTGCGCTACGGGAAAGTAGACTATTGATAAGATCGGTTGTGTACTTTAGTCGAGATAGCTTGGGTATGATATATAGATGGGTTAGTATAAAACGTTAGGAGTGAACATCAGATGAGAGTTGAGGAAACTCAAGAGAGTGTGCGTGAACCTAACATGTGTAATCAATAACCGATTTTAATTGTGATAAATTTCCTATTAAATATTTTCAAAATGTCTTGAGTACTAACTCTTGATATTAAAATATTTTCAAAACCTTTTAGGTGTCCAGCCACAGGGACGCCGTGCATGATGATATCATTCCAGGGACTCGGAGCTGTAGCATTATGTATGCTGACAGGATTTTGAGTAGCCGATTCTCTTATTCAGATCTAGCATAGGATCTAATTTTTATCTCTTATATAGACTGTTGTCAGTGGTCAACCTTGTAGTTTTAGTTTTTTATTTGATTTACTCTACAGTTTGGATTTAGATTGTATTTGACTGAGGGTATTTTTGGCATTGGAGTTTAGCATGTATTGGATTCATCTGCCTATTATGATGGTTTGGATTAGAGTCTATTGTGTATGATTATTTAGACTTCAAAAATGTTCTTTTATTCCCAGTTAATTGAAAGTTAAAATTTTTGGCACCGGTCTAATTTCACTAAGGTGATTAGTAATAAAAAAAATCGACTTTGATGCTAAGAATGAACCAACTGAGAAACCTACTTTAATTTAATTTAGGACTGATCACCCGGGATTTAATTAAGCGTGGAGTCACAAACACCTTCCTAATGCGGTTCTGATCATTTCCCTTTTTTTGTCAAATTATAAAATTACCGCAAGTGCACAGGCTATTATAGTATAACTTATGCAAGTACGGGTCGAATGTATGGAGATGTGGTCAATTTTATAAACATTGAATTTCCAACTAGACAATTATGAGTGTAGAGATAAGATGAAGAGATCAAATAGACTAAACACAAATAAAGAATGAAAATATAATGTATATGAGTAGGGGAGGATACTAGGACGTAGATTCGTTTATCACTTTAATTAACATCACACATTAATTTAATTCCTTGTACCCGATTTTATGACTCAAAATGCATCAATTCTCGCCACGTATATTTCGAAAAATATAACATTTAACGTTCACGAAAATAATTTTAACATCTCTTTTTAGATGGATTGAATCCCTATTCCTTTAAAAGTATCAATTTTAAGTCTTAAGTGTTGTTTTAAGCATGAGATGTCAATTAATTTAATAAAAGCATAACCTATCATAGAGTACTCATACCAAATCTTAAAAGTTTGAAGGTTTAAAACATTCTCTCATATTGTTTTAAAAGAATACCAAATTTTTGTTACAATTAAAACATGACGAGAATTATATGGAACTAAACTAACATACAATATTAACTAAGCATGATAAACGTAACCAAGTCCTAGCATAAAACTTATACTAACATCATATTTAGAAGACAAAGATCGGAAGATGAGTAATTCTCATTAATAAAATTCAACTTACAAAAAATAGAGTCCCAATACTTGAATGGAAATACAAAAATTCTTCCCCAAAAATTATACACTCTTGCCTCACAAATATAAAATAAAATATGCCAAATGGTCCTATTTATATGCCAAAAGGTGAGGTGTTTGGATTAATATCAAACTCTTTTTAATTTGTTAAGAAATTGAATTATAAAAATTCAATACCAAATAAATAAAAAGTCTAATTCCGAAATGAGTGTTTTAAATGAAAAAGGAGTTGTCGTTATTGGTGACTTTGAGTTTGGAGGTGATCCGATCGGATTGAACTGGTCAAAAAGTGTGGTAAGAATCGCAAAAATTGGGATCCCTTTCGAATTCTCTTGAACCCAAAAATTGGCGACTTTTCAACGTGGCGAAATGTGACCCTTCCATGTGCGCTGAGGCTCCTTTTTTGAAATTACTCTCCTCTATTAAATTTATGACTTTCGAAAGAGTTGAAATCATTGACAACATTGATCCAAATTGTTCTAGAAAGGCTTGAACTCACAAATTCAGCTTTCGTAATCTTAGGCGAGCACCTGATACCACTAGGCCAAGTGTTAATATTTTCGATTAAATGCCTCTATTAATATATAACCCTTTCTTCACATTTTCTCACATTTACCCTTTGACATTAAATCTTCATGAATTCTTCATTACCCTTCCAAACTCCACTAAATTACAAGGGTGCCAGTAAAAATGAAAAATGAGAATAACTAATTTAAATTTAGGCCCATGAAATTTTAAGTAATTACTGAAATGCACCTTTAATTGCAGTTTAGCCCCCAGACTTAATAACTTTTTTTAATTTTAACTCAAAATTAAATCAAAATTTCAGACGAAACTTTATTTTTCCTAGATAAATATTTTTGAATTATTTTTAGGCCCAAAAAGTTTCTAAAATTATAGTTCTACACCCTTATTACTAAAATTATATTTTTAACTCGAATTCTTTTCAACTTGCATTTTTCTTCTAAATTACAAAGATAACTATAAGAACTTAATAAATATGATATAACAGACCTAACAATGCCTAGTTTTGGTCATAATTAATACAAAATAATGCACTTGTCACCTTTATATTTAGACTCCACACCTTCTTGCGTAAAAATAAACCTAAGTTTATTTACTGTACAAAATGGGATAAGTATGACCCGTTTAATCTTATTTTATATCAAAACTGGAAGACTCCTTTTTATGGTTCTCATGCTTATAAATTTATAAGGCTTATTAAATAGTTCCAAACGTAACCCATCTAGTGAAAAAAACATATCTTTGTCCTCCTGCTTAACCTGCATAAAAGAATAATCCGAGCATAGTAGGAGTAGTGGGGGGAAAAAAAATTTGTAAAAATTCACAAACAATGAGTGCATATCTTGAGTGGAGGTTTTTAACCAAGGTATGTGTCTAGGGGTGTTCGCGGTCCAGTCAGGTCCGGTTTTGAGGTATTTTTGCGACCGGACCGCATTAATCGGTCCCAGAAAATTATGGATCGAGACCGGACCAGAATAATCGGTCTCGATCCTATTCGGTTTTCAGGCGGTTCGGATTCAATCTTGGTCCTATTCGGTCCTAGAAAATAACACATTTTTATTAAGAAAGTAACACGTTAAATATAAAATAACACGCTTCAACTTAACCTGCCCGTCATTACGGCCAAACCAAATTCAGTTGCTGTCTAATAAAGTTGAATTCACGTTACCAAACTCAACTTCAACTGATCAACTCTCATGTCTTCCCGGGACAGATTTGAAAGTTTGCATAATATTTTATGCCCCAACAAAAAATTCATTATATACCTAAAAGATACAGCATCTTAGTTGATTCTCACACAAGTTCTCTTCACAACAGAGCTGAAATAAGATAATGAAGTTGTTGATTATCATGGATCCAGTCCTTGGATTGAACAATAGAATATAAATTGATCATTTTAAAGACATCCATTTTGGTTCAAGAGGAGTTGGTGGGCATAACATAATAGACAACAACTTAATGATTACTTAGCACTACATTTAGATAGGAACTATAGCAAGAATGGCATAACATACGAAAAGAAACTAAATATATTAAGGTACAAAAAGAACAATATATATGTCAAGTATTCCAAATAATGGCATATTACTCTTGATGTATACAAATCACAAAAAATAAGCCATACCTGCTATGGTTCCTAACAGCTAACCTTCTTTCAATTATTTTCTATCCATCTGTAAATAATGTCACATTTCTAGTTGTAAATGGTTTACAAACCTAGGGACGAATCTGAGGGAGGAACTGCAAATGAGTTGCTATAATAGCTAAAAAAAATTGATGTATTATACCTCAAAAAAAGTTGAGGTATTATACATACCGTTTTCTCTAGCCGAATCTGAGAGAGTCGAGGAACTGTTGATCGGAGCACCTGAAAATGGAGAAGAGAGAGAGAGAAAAAACACATGAGAGGGGGGTTGCTGAAGAGATGAACAGGTTGGGGGATGCGCCTACTCAAGAGAAATGAAGAACAAAGGGGGGTGGGCGGTCGATGAAATAAGAAAGAGTGAGTGGGCTACATTTTTTTAGGGCAGTGTAATGTGTTTGTGTAAATAACTCTATAAATTATATAATATATTTGTTTGAATATTTAATAAATATGGTCCGATCCAAACCCGATTTTTAATACTTAAGACCGAGATCGACCCGAATAAAAGTGGTCCTTCACATTTTAGACCGAATTAAGACCACATTTTGAAAAACCCACAAAAGTCGGTCCGGTTCGGGTTTTTCGGTACATTCGGTTCGTTAGGGTTCGTGCACACCCCTATATGTGTCCTAAAAGACTGTGAATGGTGTTGTTATGATGTTGTTGTTTAACATTAACATAAATGTTTTTAGTATTGTTATCACCATTATGAATCCATTTAATTTTATATTTAACACCCTTTGGTTATTTTGGGGAAGTAAGAAGTCAAGATGCCTTCAAAACAAACCTATTGACGTCAATGATCAGTCAATTGATATCGAGATCTCTCTCTTTCATTAAATTTTCCCACCGACTCACATAAAACATCCGATAACCAAAAATTCTTACCAAACTGCATGGACATTCCGTTAATTAATTTTTTTTAAATTTAACACGGACGGTGCAAAATCTTACCTAATAGGCATGGAAATATTTGGAGGTATTGTCATAAATAACATGGGTCCATTTATTTTCGCTTTCGCTAAAAACATTGGTGTTACATTCTTAGTTGTTGCAGCTATTTGGGCCATTAAAATAGGGTAAGATTGTGCCTATCATAAAGGAATTTATTGCATTGAGATTGAAATCAATTGTCAAATTATTTTTAATTTGACTTACAAAAAAATGCCTGCAACCCCAAGACACCGGATTTTGATCCAGAATCAAGTTGATGGCCTTCGTAGGTTTCAGAAAGTGAGGCTATGTTTCCCTTTCAAGGAAGCTAATCAATGTTCTGATCTCCTAGCATCCTTCTCGATCATCAAACCTTTTTGTAACCTTTTTTTAATATTTACAAGCTTTTCTTTACTCTTCTATTTTTAAGGAAATGTAAGATATTTGTACGGCTCGTGTAGCTACTTGTAATCCGTCTTTTAAAATAGCTCTAATATAATACAACTTACTTTAAAAAAAATATAATAAAATAATACATCATGTGGTTCCTACGGTACAAGGTAAAATTTATTAACGAGAGAGTTTGGGGTATAAGTTTGAAACTCATGTCATTTTCTAATATAATTTAATGACGTATTCTGTAAATATTAAATCATTTAAAGGAATTTTCTACTCGTTGGGGTATAATTAACATCATATAATTAGACTTGAAAAAGTTTCACACGACACGAACCGACACAAAATTATATCGTAATAGATGGATCATTAATGGTTTCGGGTCATATCAGTGTCAACTAGATAAGACGTGATAGTTAACCGGTTGATTTAGTGTTGACCCTCTTTACCTATTAAAACTCGTTAAGACCTATTAACACCCATTAATTTAAGTAAATAAGATGTATTATTAGGACTTATAAAGAGTTTATCTAGCTTAATATTAACTTAATCATAACGAATTTTACAAAATGAAAGGTCTAGTTATGTCAAAGAATCAATGAGTCTAATTGTATTTAATAATGGAAAAAGTGTCAACACTAACCCAATCCGTTATACTATGCATTCCATTGTAATAACAAATGAGCAGAGAATGATATGTTAAAGTAATGGGTCAGGTTGAGTTTGAATATAATTTTTTCACATGATGAAAATGTCACCCGTTTAGACATGAACCCGATAACACCCGAACACAATAAAAATGGGCATGAATACAACTCAACACAACTCATTACAAATTGACACATCATGCGTAATAATATTACATAACATCTCCTATACTTTAGTCAAAAGGCACTGGACGTGGGTATTTAGTCAAGTCAACCAAGTAAAAATAAGATCAAAATTTCTTTTTGGCACACATTTTAAAGATAGGAAATGGTTATTCCCACGTCTCAATCATCCTCTCCCACTCCATCTTTAACCATAAAATTATAAATGACTATTTCACCCCTTATTTTTTTTTCTTCAAAACCTTATAATTTAATGTAAAAAACTATTTTAATGTTATATATATACAAAATACTTTTTTTATAACAGTTTTTGGGAGTGCAAAAAAATTCATAATAAAAGAATCTATGAAAACAATCACAAATGGCAGAAAGTAAATGGAATCACATACAACAATGATGTACGTGGTTCGACAACTTGTCTACATCCATGGAAAGGTTACTTGTTCTTAATAAGTGTCTTTCAAAGTTACAATTTTTTATCCCTTTGCCCGGATCGGGGTGTACAATTTATATATGTTGCTACAGAGATCGAGTTACTTAAGGAACTCCATGATAGGGTGTGAATTGACCATGAGGTGCTTGAATATCTCATATGAGATTCTTGTCACCTGATTTGACCAAATTTGCGAGTGTCCTTCTTCAAGTAAACTACCCATGTAGAAATTAAGTCATGATTTGGGTTGGGCCAAATAACTTAAGTTATTCTAGTCGGCTACTCTCATGGACTTGTAGAAAATGGACTCCCACAATTATTAGTCCATGATGGGCCAATAGAATTTGGCTAATAATTATGGGCTAATAATTATGGGCTAATAAAATCTTTGGGCTAATAATTATGGTCCAATATATTTCAATTGGGTCGGAGGCCTAAGGCCTCAAAATGTAATGAGAGTCCGCCATGGCATGTTCATAATAGGAAGACTTACACAAGGGGTACGCTTGTCTCAAAAATAATTTGAAGCACCAAAATCTTCCTGGGAAGACGACACTCATCATTAGAGTGTTCTGGTGATCAGTTTGGTCTATACTCAACTATTTGTTCACTATCTCCGGTAGTTCTTGTACATACTTCGCTCCTAAGCTTTTCCACTGCTAGAAAAATTGAAGCTCTTCTTCTTGTGTGCTTTCCCAAAGATCTGTTACTACTTGTAAGTTCTAGTCTCTGCCCTTTTTAGTTATTTTTCTTTATATTAGCTACTTACTGTAGCTAGCTTTTCTTATTATTTGTTCAGTTATAACGATGTTGGTTAATAAGACTATAGAAGAGTTTAGGAATAAGTATACCATTCCTTATTAGGTGATTATCAATTATGGCCCCTTCCTCGGAACGTTCATGACATTAACGGGGAGCACTGGATTCACACCCTTCTGGTAACTCAAGGGAGTTTAACATTCCCCCTAAATGAGTTGTTACTTATATTTTTTAGGTACTTTGCCATTGTTCCTGTCAAATGTGAACCCAACGTGTGAAAGATATTAAATGGAGTTCATAGAATAAATACATTATATGGAACAAAGTTAGGTCTTGCTGAGGTATGTTACTTCTATGCGTTATCGAAGACCAAAGAAGGTCTGTTATATTTGAAAACCAGAAAAGTAGAGCGAGTTCTGGTGGTAATTCTCTTAGATTCCTATAGAGACTACTGGAAAAGTGGGTACATTGCTAGGAATTGGCAGTGCCCTCCACTTTTGGAGGGGGAAGATCTCATGGCCCTACGATTTTTGAATATGGAGAGGTCAAAATAGGTTGCTTCTTATTTTTTCCTTTCTGCTGACTTCTTATGATTTCTTCACATTCTTGTGGCTGATAGTCCTCTTCTTTGTTATTTCAAATCGTGATAAAAATTAGCAACCTGACCTTAAATAGATTATTACTGATGAGCTCGTGAAGGCCTGGAGCATCAGGGAAAGAATTACAAATGGTGAACATCCAAGGTCGACAACCTTTATCTTGGAATATAAGAACACAAGCACTAACTTTATTGCTCAACCAATTAATAAGGTTCCATCTTTTAAAGCTCCAGAGGTAGGTCCTTCTGATCTAATTATTATTAGAGCGAAAAGTTTTGAAGAAGAGGATGATAGGGAAGAAGAGAATTAATGTTAAAAAAGAAAAAGAAGAAGAAGAAGAAGAAGAAGAAAAATAAGAAGACGAGGAGGAAAAAGACATGGCTCCTTTAGTTAAGACGGGAAAAAAACCAGGCAGAGGTATTCATGATGATGATGATGATGATGATGATGACCATGTAGTCCTTTCTGACTGAATTCTATCTTTGAAGATCTCTGTAACAAACTCTTCCAAGGGCAATGGTTTTGGGACATCTGATAAGGCAAGAGAGTAAGAGAAGGATAGAGAGAAGAAAATAGAGGAATAAGAGAAGATGAGAGAGAGAGAGAGAGAGAGAGAGAGAGAGAGAGAGAAGAAGAAGAAGAAGAAGAAGAAGAAGAAGAAGAAGAGAAGAGGAAAGATAAAGAGAGGGTTGAGGCTAAAAGGAATTTAGCCCTGCAATCTTCTAGAGTTACCACTTTCCCTAGTCTTAAAGGGACTAGTGTTGGTGATTCCCCCTTTTTGGACCCTGAGCACCTAAAGAGGTCAGTGATCGTTATTGATCATGAGCGTTCCTCTAGGTTGGGGATAACTTAACTTGCTCTTAAGACTGCGTAAGGGATGGCTTTGATAAGTCTATTTTGATTATTTCTTTTACTTTACTCTTTCTATTTCCGTCCTCATTCTCTATTATTCTCTCATGTTCGCAGATGCTATCTGATTTTATTAATCTTCTGGATAATTAATCTGATAGATTCATAAGAGAGGATGAGCTGAAGAAAAACCTCAAAGACAAAAAGGTATCCTTTTCAATGCTCACTAAGCGTGGGAGCATGAAAATAAGGAGATGTCTAAGGCCTATGGTTCTCTTGGGGCTACTCAGAATGTGATAATTGATGAGAAGTCCAAACTGGTGAAGGCCAATAAAAAATTGACTGACAAAGTTGCCAAGATAGAGGGTAATATTTCCTAAGCCAAGGATGACAGCTACCATGAGGGTTTATATAAATCTTGTGAGGATGTAGAGCGCCAAATGGCTTATGCTTGATAAGACTCTTTTAATAAGGGATGGGTCCCAGTTTTGAAGCCTGCTAGAACTCTTACAGACTCTGATCTTTCTAGTCTTCATTTTCTTGGTCCTGACCCTTATACTGAAGAAGAAGAAGAAGAAGAAGAAGAAGAAGAAGAAGAAGAAGAAGAAGGTAGCGACCATACTACTGGAAACACTGAGATTGTTCCTAATGCGGTTGGTAGGAGTGTTGGTGCTGACCATGAGAAACAGGTGGTCGATAAGGAGAAAACCATAGTTAAGGGAGGCCAAATGAAAGACTAGGGCTTTGTAGACTAGGATTTTACATTTTCCTTATATAATTTGTAGTCTTTTTAGTTTGTACCCATCTTTTGAGAACATCATGTATTGGCCTTTGGCCACCTTTCTATGTTATATGACAGCAAAAATTTTCTCCTTTTTCATGTGTTGATCTAATTCTCTATATGTTAACATACATTCTTCAATTTTGGTGTGTATCGTTTGTATCCTACTGATTTAGATCACTATATTTACCCCAAATCTCAACTGGGGAGAATCCCTGGACTTGACGTCAGCTTACAGTATCGCAAAGCCTTTGTGAAAATCAGTAAATCTTTAAGAGCAAAGAATCAATAGTATAAGGACCAGTCTGAATTGGTCGCTAAACTGAAGGATAACCTTCAGGAGATGGAAGAAGTTGGATCTTCAGTCCAAGAGGAGATAAATGACCTAAAGGCCAAACTCTTGGATGCCAACGAGGTAAACCAGGTGAGTGAGTTGATCCATAAGGAGAATGTGGATTTAAAGAGGGAGAATGCTCATCTGAAAGGGAGAATCCCCCCGAGGTCCTCCTTGGTGTTACGAGAAACCTCATCATTGTCTAGAGGAGTTTCTCGAGCTGAAACTCAATCTCTGTAAAGGGAGGTTACTGAGCTAAAAGGGGATGTTATGTAAGCATACCTAATTTTTGTTGGGATGTAGAAGGACGTGACAAGGTTAAGGCATTTGTTCAGAAGGGGTCCTAGACAAGTCTGGGCAAATGGTTATGACTAAGGCTAGAGTAACGCCCAGTGAGGCAAAAGGAGGCAAAAGACCTTACCTTTGCCCGGGGATGGCTTAGTTCCCTTAGAGAAATAAAGGTGCCCAAAAATTCCCCCTTGTGGTACAAATATCAGAATGATTTCCCAACCAATCAACATAACCCCTTCTCCAGGGATGACTAGTGGATCCCTATTAATGCTATTCCTGCTCAGCTTCAGGAACATCACTTAGAAGATATTGGAAAAGAACTTGTGCCTTATCTAGATGATGGTCGAACAATGTGTGTAGCAGATTACCTTGATCATTGCCCTGGCCCTTCTTAGGCCTTTATGTATTTCTTTTTGGTTTGTAATTGTAACCTCATATTAATACAAAGAGTTTTCTTATGTTTGAGCTTATGCTAACTAAACATTTGGCTAGTTATACAATCGGTTGACCAACGTCAGTTTGCCTCTGACTTTATCATTTTGAGCTTTATATCTGACTAAATGACATTTGAGAGACGTTGATGGTTATATATTGTTTTTATTAACTAAAGTGGTCCTGACTGGTCAATCTTAGGCTTCAGGTTAGCTTATACTGAGTTTGAATCGTTTTGGAATTTTTTAGCCGATTAAACCATATTTAAGTATTATCACTCTGCCTTTTATATGTTTGAACATTATCCCAGTCTAATATTCCAAAGGAATATCATTCCAGTCACTTTACCTTTTAGGTCGTGTTGTCCCACTACCTTAGGCCTAAGTGAAATAATGGCGAGAATGCACCTGGATAGTGGATAATCCACCCGAGTAGGCTTTTTTCAACCAACAAAAGTTGACGACAAACCAGAGTTGGCTTTATTGCCTAAGGATCCCCTGTAATGCTTTTGTTATAATCGGGGCAACTCATGAGGCTTCTTGTATTTGCAACAAGGGTCTGAGTGTAATTTGAAGTTTTCATAGTTAACTTGCTAACCCTGTTCATTAGCCATTTAGATATACGCAAAGGAGTTATCATTGGAAAAGGTGCAAATTAATGAGATATAATCAAGATAAGTTAAGCAACTAATGTAAAATATGAGAATAGAGAGGACAACCGGAATTTATTCATTGGAAATTATCTTATCAAGCAAAAAATAAAATTTCTGGTAACTAAAAATATAAGAAGGAAGAAGATCTAAAAGTAGAACTTCTTGAGATCGGCTGCGTTCCATGCTCTTGATATCTCCCTTCCCTCCAACATTTCTAAATGATATGCTCCTTGAAGATCATCTCTGATTATTTTGAGTGGTTCTTCCCAGTTTGCCATTTGATTTTTTCACAGCACTGCCAAGGACTTTCGTATAACATAGTCTCCTATTGAAAACTTCCTCTAATTGAATAATTTGTTTTATTTCTTAGCTAGTTGTTATTGGTAGGAAGGAAAATTTATCAAGGCTAGCTCTCGTCGCTCATCTGCTAGTTCAAGTTTAGTGCATAGTGATTCATCATTAAGACCTCGGTTGACCATAGTGGTTCTTATAGTGGGGAGACCTGCTTCCAGAGGGATGACAACCTCCATCATGTATGCTAGGGTGAATGTTGTTTCCCCAGTTGGTATCCTAGGCATTAAGAGATATGCCCATCAAAATATGAGGAAGTTCATCCACCCAATCACCCTTAACTTTTTTCAATCATTTTTTCATTCCGTCGATCATGGTCTTGTTGGAATCTTCCGCTTACCCAATGCTATGGGATACGCCACAGAACTAATGTGGTGCTTGATGTCGTGTTCATCGCAAAAATCTTAGAAGAAACCACTTTCAAATTGTGTGCCATTGTTGGTAATGATGGTATTTGGTATCCCAAAGTGAGTTCTGACATTCCTCTATATGAACCTTGTCATGTCAGAGTCTTAAATGTTTTCCAGTAGTTCTACCTTCACCCATTTGGTGAAGTAGTCTGTGGCGACCAACAAATACTTACGATTTACAGATGCAGTAAGTAGTGGTCCCACGATGTTTAATCCCCATTGAGCGAAAGGACATGGACTGGTAAGTGATTTCAGACCGCTAATGGGATAGTGAACCATAAGTGAGTGCTTTTGGCACTTTTCAAATTTATGAGTGTATGCACTAGCGTCTTACTGCATGCAAGGCCACCAATATCCTTCATTGATCACTCGAAAGGCTAATGATCTTCCACCTGTGTGATTCCCACATGTTCCCTCATGGAGTTCACTAAGTACTTGCTCGACATCTTGTGGGTGAACGCACTGGAGGTAGGGGCCTATAAATGATTTCTTATAAATTTTCCCTTCAGGGTTGAGGTAGAAATGAGCAGCTTTGACTCTGATTTGATGGGTCAAACTCCTGTCATCTAGAAATACATCATTCTATAGAAAATTGATGATGGAATCCATCCAACTTGGGGCTTTATCTTTAAGAAATACTTGCTCGACTATGACTGTATGGTCGATACTGGATTGCATGAAGAACTCTATTTGAATTGTTCTTCTTAGGTCATAGTTAATTGTCGAGCATAGGGATGATAAAGCATCAGCATGACTATTCTTCCCTCTCGAGAATTGTTAAATTCCATTTTTTCAAAGTCTCCCATGAGTCTTATTACTACATTGAGGTATGTTGCTATTTGATCGTCTTTGTAATTGAAGTCTCCATTTACTGCATTGAATAAATTTTAAAAATAAGACTGAAAAGTGTTAGAAATTCCTTCAGTTGTCTACTCTTTGATGCCTGCCTCATTTTTTATGATATGAATCCAAGATTTCCTTCTATATTGCTTCACCAAGGAACGATAGTATTTAATGTTTCTATCTCCATCTTTACTTTATAGAAAATGCTGCATTTAATTCAGCCTTTACTTTATTTAGCTCCTCCCTGTGATCTTGAGTTTGATTCTCTTTGTAACTGATCTCTGCCTCTAGAACCTTATCCTCCATATCAATAGTATTCTAAAAATTATTTTTGAAAGTGGTTGTACACCAGTTCCTTAAAATCCCCCTTAGTCTTTTAAGATTAAAAGAAAAAACTTCCAAAGGTCTTCCTAAAGAGAAAGATGTCCAACTATTTGAAACCACCTGATTGAAAGATTCATTTATAACCTAGAGGTTTAGAAATTTATAAGTCTTACTGACAGAATCCATAGGACTAGGAATTGAAATGAGAAGAGTACTATGGTCTGAATAACCTTAGTGAAGATGCTTAAGATTAGAATGAAGAAATGAATAACCAGGATGCATTAATGAGACCTCTGTCTAATCATTGCAGCACCAAAGAACCATTTGATAATCTTTTCCAAGACTAAAAATCCTATATCCCTTAAATTGCTAACTTTAATTCACTCATTAAAATCTTATGAGTCATCTAAGTCAATAGGCATACCATTTGCCTTCTCATCAGAGGAGCACACAATATTGAAATCACTAACAACTTAAAGAGGAATATTAGCACATCTATTTGAGTTGTCCAAGATGAAATCCCATAAAAAAAGTCTTTCAATTCTGGCACATTTTGTTGGAGCAGAAGTCTATGGTTCTATTAAATACGCATATAGATTTAACTATAAAAAAATTAAGCATACATGAAATCCTACAAGGAGGAATCAGGATTTTCATTTAGAGATCTCTTTTATTTGGTCTCGTGTTAGCACAAACTGTATGTGATGATAGTTGATTAAGAACGCAGACCCGATTCACCTAATGGTCTTCTACTGTATTCATAATATGGATAGTCATGAGCAAATTATGGGCTTTGTTTCCGTGACCACCTATTCTTCTCACTTTTCCTCCCCGTTGTCTCTATTTTTCACAAATCTGAATTTGGGTCTGTTAAGTATCAAAGATTGATGGCTAGCTTAAGAAAAATAAGACCTAGGTTCATACATATGGACTACAGTAGGGACCCTAAAGGGAGATAAGGATGTGGCTCCTAATGGGCTTTAGAAAACCTAATCCTTCCCGAATCCTAATCTCATCCCATTAATTATAATTAACACCATTAAATAACTATAATTACAACTCCACTCCTTAACTCAAAATTACATTTCTAGCTCCTCATTATTACTTACTTAATTCTCCCAACGTTAAGGTTCCCGTTAATAAAATAAATTACCAAAAATTTATTTTATTAACTTATTTAAGTCCTTGAGCAGTCCAACTAAACTTATTTATCCTATCAGATTAATATAATGGACTTGTAGGGTCTAACACATACAAAACGTATAAGCATTTAAGGGGGTATCACCAGTCTCTATACCGAGACATGGATTCCATCCATAATATACTTTCACCATACATTAATCACCATTACCCAATCTATTAAGATTAGTCATCCACTAATGAATCTCACTCGATAGGTCAAAGCAATAAATAACTAGTGCATATGTCCATCAATCCTCTCCGGATTAAGAGCCATACGTAAACCTAATAACCATGAGGTTTACACTGTCTTATAAAATCAGTATAAAGACAATGACCTCAAGGTGGTCCCATTCAATACAAATAAAGTCTACTAGCATAATATGTTTAAACTATACAGTTTCTCGTAATCAAGATAGACCTATTAAAATATTTTCCTACAACCCTACTGATGGTGTGTCCAATTATATCTAAGACTGTGAATGATAAAATTTATATTCTATAAGAACTGGTGATCTGATTCTCGGTGTGTAAGTCGTACTCTACACACCAGAACACCTACTGAGCAGAATAAAAGACATCGGCAGTATATAAAATAATGCAAAACATTATGTCCATACACGATTCTCATTAAAACAAGAAAAATGATTTTATTTTAGCAATAAATCCACTACTAAAACTATTACATGAAGCATGGTTTTAGTCTACTTCTCTAACACATTTAGCATATACTATGTTAAGACCAATAATTCAAGAAGAATGCTTTGGCTAGAATCCTTCAAAACCATGCAATCTATGCCATGCCTACAGAAACATAAAATTTTATTTGAAAAGTTACGGATCATACATCAAAATTAATGAAAGTTCTAAAATTTTCCATCTTATCCTCACATATCATAGGTTCTAATATAGCAACAAAGGATATAGTGTGGGAATTACAAAAAAATTTAATTGTTCTTCTTGTGGGTTTATTACCCACCGCCTAGCATTCCATATGAGCAAACTAATTATTGGAAATTTGGCATGGAACTGTATAGGTAGCTTGAGCAGAAGCTCTAGATTTTATTCTGGAAGGGCCAATTAGGGGGGAGGGGTATTTCCATTGCCTATCTTTTTCTTCCTAACAACAGTGAATCCCTAATCTTCCTCTTCAATCTCTTTTTTATTATTTATTTATGGAGCTTTATATTTCTTCACCTTTCATTTTATCATTAAGTAAAGTGGAGAAATGAATAAGATCTTCAATTACTAGAGTGCGGTGACCCTTGTCCTCTTTTAAATCTGAACAACTATTTATATAATTGTCATAAAAATCTCTGTGAATGATTACTTTGGAATCTAAGTGTACCTTGCTTCCAATATCTCTGAATGAGTGTGACATTACCTATCTCTTCTTCAATTTCACCTTATTCTACAGCTTCCTGAATTATGGAACGATTGATTGCCTTAGATGGCTTTTCTTGAGCTACTAGAATTGCATCATGAATAATCCCATTGCTTCTCACATATTGGTTCAATTTTACTTGACCTTTTACTACAATTGAAGCTTCTTGATTGTTCACTTTTATAATTGGTTGAAAGGCAGTATTTCCATTACTAATTGATTGATCATTTACCTTATACAATTGTCTCAGCTTTACTAAGTTATCTCGCTTATCATGCTATATAATATCTTATTTCTCCTTCCTTGTTTCTTGCAGCTCCTTTTCCTCTGCAAATATCTTCTTGCCTTTGTCAATCTTAGCAAACATACAATTATCCTCCTTATGACCAATTTTACAACATCCAACATAATACTTAGGGATTTATTCATAGACAATAGGTTTCCAAAATCACATGTCACCACTGTTGATCCAGACTTTCCTTGGATGATTATGAATGACATTTTGTTCCACATAAAATCTAGACATGATTGGCCTAAATATATTTATTGTTGCATTATCTATTTTGAGATCCCTTTCACATGCATGTGCTATAGAGAAAAGAGCTTCTTTAATGAAAAGATGAACAGGTAATCTGGGAAAACTTATCCATACAGGAGATAAAGTCTTTCTTGATCGAGTCTAAAACTAAGGGTCCACTTTAAACTTCTCATAGGTATTTTGCCTATATACCATTTATCACGCATCCATAATCTAATGAAATCCTATTCACAATGAACTTTAATGTGTATATGCTTATGATCAAGGAATCCTAAATCCACGAGAGATTTAAATCCAAATGTTTCAAAGTTCTTAAGAATGAATTCCATAGAAGGTTTCCCATGTGATAACTTACCCACAATATCATATTTAAAAGTTTTAGACAGAATATCAACATGTTTATGATTGAATGAGATTGCAAATTCTCCACGATGCTTATGAATGGGTTGGATTTCGATTGCTTGAGGTATGCATGAGACTTTAAGAACTTAAGAAAAAGACTTATGCTAAGGATTAGGTGGATCAGGGGGTATAGAAGAGGATGGTTGATGGGGTGAGGTGGCGGGTGAAGTTATGAAAACCCTATAGAGGGTTCATGAGAGAGAGATAAAGATAAAAGAGGAGAGAAGAGAGAAGAGTCTCAAAAAATTTCTTCAAAGAAGATCCATGCTTGTCCTAGAGACATTCTCTATATTACTTAACAATATTAAATGCGACCCATTTACGTCTCATGATATCTCATGTCGTCACTCATACAAACTATACCTCACCTCTCCTCTAATATAATACCGTTCTAAATAACTGTACCCATCCTCACCTTACCATATTAAGTCTATATTTTCACACAAGTAAAACGTGACTCAAAACAAATAGTCCCAGTGCCCCATCACCTCTAAACTCCCAACCTTACTAAGATCCTTATGTGAGATGTTTCATAAATTAAATCTAAACAAGGAACCCAACTTCGATACACTTCTCCTTAGCATAGTTGATCGTTAAGATCCGTTGGCCCGAGATTTAACATATCACCATAATAACCACATTATAAACCAATGACCTGTAACTGGATATGTCCTAATTATCTTATACATAAATTCTCCTAACTCTTGACCGAACTACACTCCATGCTTGGGACATCTCAAGAACGCAATCCAAACAAGTAATCCCCTGATACACTCCTATCTAGCCAGATTGTTCATTTGATAAAATGGTAAGAAAATCCCTAGGAAAATAACAATAATCTCAAATAACATCACATCTGATACCATAGAGAAATACTCTATCTCATGTACCATCCAAGTAACCATAGAGCACTAACCCAACTCCCATATATTGACATTAATTACTAAAAAGAAATAACCCATCTCATAACTACCCTATACCAGACGGTACACGAATCCAATATACATGTACATAATCCAATATAAATATATTATGTCATCCTAGAGTAATCAACCTACCCTAGACCGACCCAACAAAGAGTATTTACCCATCTCATGCCATTATATCATTAGTATAGATAAACCAAACCATAACCGTTCAAGGCTGAGTGACAACCCAAATCAGGCCCCACTTTTAAGCCATACAAAGAGTACCACTAATCTAAATAAATCCACCATAAAAATGTGACATAACCATGTATCGTAAATCATTATTCATTCGATATGATTAACCCAATATATAGGCATTTAACATTATTGTTAAATTGTCCCCACTACCGGACTATATATATATAAACCCATGGTCAAATAATTATACTCAAATACCTAGGTATACAAATATAAGTCAATGGATGCAGTACACCACCCAAATGCAAATAATCTCACTCTAATTAACCCATATCAACCGTGTGGTCTCATTGAGTAACCAAAACCAAAATGTTAAATACATAATTATAAATAACATAATGCACACATAGTATATCACATAACACTAGTATACCCATTGCCCATCCATATCCTCAAATTGAATCATACCAATAATTGTCGGTTTAATACATCAAAACCCTAATTATAATACCCTAGAATTTCCCATATCCAAATTACACTTTAGTAATAATAATAATAATAATTTATTTATTGTATATTATTTAAACAATTTAAAAATTATAACCAGAATAACTTCCTGAATTTAACCAAAGAAAACCAATAAAAAAAATCCCAAAATCGACCAAACCTAAAGGACCAGATCGACCCGCTATCCGGATTGATTCGAAATCATTCCGGATCTATAAATTATATTTTGGAGGCTTAGTTCATCCCAAGGCCCATCAATGGAGGTCGTAAACACCACAAAATTCATCCTACAACCTCTAAACAACAACCAAATCCCTTCCTCCAAACACATAAACTACAAATTAATGTCTCCATCAAGTTTTACTAGAGTTAAAGGGATTCTGGCACAATTAAGGGTTCATATATATATATATATATATATATATAACATTAATTTCACCCTAATTTCATATTCTTCAAAGTTCATATTCAAATATACATTCCAAAGTTGATTTAAGTCTTTTGTACGGTAAATACATGTCAATAGATTATTACAATCATACCTATGCATGAGTTCTAATCATAAGAAAAAATATATAAAAATCAATTGATAGATATTTCAGTACAACTTTATAAAAACCAGATGCTTCCCAAAGTATTAAAGTTTACATCTTTGATCTGTTTTTAATTAGTATTGGCCCAATATAAAACATGTCTAATAATCAGATTTTAATATTAAAGCATGATCTTACATAATTAATTCATATTCAACGCTGAAATCATAAATAAATTACATTAATACGATAAATAATATAATATTTCAGGTTTTTAAATAAGCTTAATCTTTATTTAAACCCTCTGGTGTGTTCTTCCTCTTATCCCGAAGTTAGCCTCTGCGGCTAGGTTCTAATCTTATGACATATTGTCATGTTCAATGAGGGTTAATAGGGTATTTATAACCCTAATTCCACATCTTCACTAAGGACTCACTTTTGTACCCCCAAATAAACCCTAAAACACTAACCAATACTCTTGAAACTTGGCCCAAAGGTATACCTACCCTTGGGGCCCAATTTGGCACATTAAAATACTATTCCTGACCTTTGTACTCCGCTAGAGTCTAGTCCAACCAAACCAACCCACAACATCAAATTAATTACATTCGAGTTGATTTACTTTATGAATCATTCACATATTATATAAATTTCTCATTTAAAATTCTAATTAATAATCCAAACCAACTAATTCCAATTAATTACTCATTAATTCACCAGAGTAAATATTAATTAATAATTAACTAATAATTTCATTTTTTGTTTTGGGGTAATGTACTTTTTCCTACCAAAAAGATAGTGTATTTTTTAAAAATTACATTTTAAGAAACATAGAGTGATTGGGGGTGTCTAATGATGCATGTTATTATGGCTATGTACTCAATCTTTGTTATGAGATATACATGACTGCAAAACATTCAAAATCTATGGGAATATCATACTGAAAAAGCTAATGGTTCACCAAAATCTCATGCTTTCGAAAGTACAATGTGTTTTTAGTAAAAAAAGTACATTCCCCAAAATGTAAAATGGGGGATAGTATATTAACCGTTTTGGTAGTTTACACCAATATTAATAATAATTATAAGATAACATCTTCTGATATATGATTGCTTTTATAAATGTGTGGCATGGTAGACTAGGACATGTTAACTATAACACATTAAGTAAATTAATTTAATTAGAACTAATTCTTAAATTTAGCATTGACATAAAAAATAAATATGAACCATGTGTAGAAGGTAAATTAAGTAGAATGTATTTTCATTTAGTTAAAAAAATAACTGAACCTCTAAAATTAATTCATACTGATATATATTACTTAAAATTTCTGCAAACTCGAGGAGGTAAAAATTATCTTATTACTTTTGTAGGATTTTTTTTTCGAATATGGTATCATACAGCAAACTACCACTTCATATTCACCTCAACTTAATGGTGTTGTTGAATACAAAGATTGAACCTTGAAGAAAATGATGAAAGATATGTTGATAAGTTTTGGACTACCTCGGAATATGTGGGGGAAGCCTTAATTTTTTCTCATTATCTTCTCAACAAATTAATTCACAAGAAAACAAACTAGTTCCCATATGAAATTTGGAAATGTCAAAAAACTTCATATAAATATTTTTTAAGTGTGGGGTCTCTTTCCAAAGTAATTTTTCCTAACCCCAAAATGTTTGAGGTAGGTTTTAAATCCATTTATTGTATTTTCACTGATTATGCCAATAATATAGTGCATATCGATTTCTTGTGCAGAAATCTTGTATTCTTGACATTCATGTTAATACAATTATATAATCTAGGAATGCATCAATTTTAGGATATTTTTCCATAAAAAATGTATAAGAAATAAGGTCGCATAAAAGAATGCATGATACTATGTATAGTTATCCTTTAAGGTCAATAGACCACGAGTCTACCGAAAAGGACAATGAGGAAGAACCTAAACGTATTAAAAGATACAAGACGTCAAAATTTTTTGGTCTAATTTTTCCAAGATACATGTTAGAAATCAAATCTCAAAGTGTTAAAGTGGCATTATAGACTCCAAAATATTTATATAGGAAGGAAGTAATTAATAGTAAAATTGAATCCATTATGCAAAATCATAGATGGGAATTGGTGGATCTTCCATCCGGAATCAAACCTTTAGGATGTCAATGGATATTTAAAAGAAAAAATGAAGTTTAGAGGTTCAATTGACAAATAAAAAACAAGAATGGTTGCAAAAGGCTATAATAAAAATGAGGGAACTGATAATTTTGATATCTTTTCACTAGTTACAATAATCATACGTATGTTAATTGCAATAGACGCAATACACTGGATGGAAATGTATCAAATAAATATAAAAATGTAGTTCTTAAATGGTGAAGTAGATAAAGAATTATATATAATACAGGCATATGGTTTCATTTCACCCGGTAAAGAGAAGAAAGTATGCAAGTTTATTGAATGACTTTATTTGTTGAATCAAACACCAAAGAAATGACATGAAAAAATTTAACAATGTGATGAAGTCAATGGGTTTCAAGATAAATGAGTGCGACTGATGCGTCTATGTCCAAAGCCCTCAAAATGGATATGTCATTATGTGTTTGTATGTAGACGATATGCTCATAATTGGTAGTAACAATGATGTCATTAACTCTACTAAACATATGGTAAAGAACGATTTTAAAATGAAAGATTTGGGTATATATGTCATTTTTGGAATAAAAATTACTTCAACTTTTGATGAACTCATTTTATTCCAATATCATTATGTTAGCAATTGTTTCGAAAAATATCATAAAAATAATATGATTTTGGTGAGAACACCTATTGATCCAATTCTTCATCTCATAACTAATAAAGGTGAAAGAATATCTCAAATATAATAAACTCATATAATATGCATCTCAATTTATCTATCAACTTTCACTCAATCGAATATAACATACTAGGTGAGTAAGCAAAGTCAATATATGAGTAATCTTCAAGATGACCGATGGAAGGTATTATTAAGAGTACTTAGATATCTAAAGTAATCTTTGAAGGAGAGAATACAACTCTGGAGTTATCTTGATGATATGGTGTATAGACTACACTCTCACTTATATTCCTTCTTCCTCATTTTCTCCCTATTTCTCTCTTTAATTTCTCTCTCATGATTTAGGGTTTCTCTCTCTATATATTCCTCCCTATCTCTATATCCCTCTCCCTCTCTCTACACCTTCATTTATCTATTTTTTCTGTTTATATGAATGTAATATCTCACTAAAAATAGCAAGTAAGTTTAAAGTAAATCAAATAACCAAGAAGGGAACAATTTAAAAAACCTAATGAAATCAAAGGTTGAGACTGTTATTATCGAAAGCCCTGAATCTAATGGTTGATATATGCACTTAAAATCTAAGCTAACTAGGTACAAATGTACACACCGGTCATATCACTACTAAAATATCTATGTTTGGGATTCAATAGATCTAACGTCAAAATTTAATAGCTTCCAATGAACGATAAACATCCAAAAACCATGTCTGGTATAAAAAACCATGCATCCAAAACCATCGACCGATATATGTTAACAAATGCGTACAAGAAATGATAAGGAGTAACAGTCATTAAGAATGGTATATAATCAAATCCAATCAATGCCAAATGTACAATTAAAAATAGGTCAAATGCATAAAAATATGAGAAAATTATGTGGTACGTTTGTGATATGTGTGAACCATTATATATGGTTACTTTCCTTTTTTCCCTTGTCTCGATGGTCTTGGTTTCGTAATCTTGATGATCTTGGAATCTTGAGATTCTTTCAAATGATGTACAATTTAACTCAATAAAACCGAAGAATAACTACCATAAGAAAATATAAATAGGTCAAATCAAGTGTCACTCCTACATATAATAGTTTTAAGGGGTCCCTTTTGTCATTTATTAAACACATATACCCTAAAAGCTTAGAAAGACATATCATCATTATGATTAAAATAGAAAAATAGGTTTATATTGTAGATTTAATCAATGATTCACATTCATAATACTTTTCTTAAGTAATCAAATAGAATATTATCCAAAGTTATTTTAAAAAGATACTCTAAGCATTTTTCAGTATTTACATCCTCAATCAACGATTATTTATATTCAATTATGTTGTGGTTGTTTTGGAGTAATGAATTAATGTTTATACCCATTACCAGAAAAGTATTCAGTTACCCCTGTATATTTTAATTTACCACATCTGTCACTCCGTATTTGGGCTACTTGGGTAGACTTTTCATTTTCAACTTTCAAAAGAATTAGTAAAAACTCTTGGAAAGTGTGATATTTGTTTTTTGTAAAAGTTATCCATGTAAAGTGAGTATAGTCATCAACCACCACCAAAATATAATCATTTCCATAAAGGCTAATAGTTCTAGATTGACCCATTAGGCCCATGTGGATTGAGTCTAGAGGTTTCGAACTCATAATGTCATTTTCATTCTTTTGGCGTTCCTTTAATATATTTCATACTAGAAAAGGTCCACAAACTATATTATGGGACATTTTTATCTTGGGTAAACCTAGAACAAGATCATGACTACTTAATCTACTTTTCATAATTTGTATGACCCACTCAATTGTCCCAAATGTCAGAATCATTAAGACTAGTTAGTTTATAGGATTCAGTACAAGGAGTAACTAAATATTAGTTATCCTTAGTGTTGTTTCATGTTAAGATGCAATGACCATTTTGATTTAAAACACTATTTCACTCAATTTTTAAAAAATTTACTATATGGTATTCACCATAGAACTGACTGGTGCAAAGAAGATTAGCTTTCAGACCTTTGACTAAAATCACATCACTTTCAATAGGGAAGCCCTCTTCTTTGATTGTCCCCTTACCAATGATTTGAGAAGATTCATTGTCTCCAAACATGACATTTCCACCTAAGTATCTATCCATGTTAAAAAGACTAGATTCATCTTCTCCCATGCATTTGGAGCAACCAAAATCTATGTACCAACCAATTGAGGTTCTTTCAGCCTTGAGCGTAGTAATTGATGATACCAGAATTGGTACCACCAAGTAAATATGATAAATAAGCTCAAACTAGCACAATAATAAAGTGTAAACGGGTATAAAAGTATAGAAAGAGGTGAGGCAAAGAAGAGGATAACACCAGATATATGTGGTTCAGCCAATCAGGCTTACATGATTGGGCGGTAAAAGTGTGTTCATGTGAGGACATAATCGTTATGTGTTTCTCCGGCGCGATGCAAACCTGAGCTACAATTACACTGGAGATACAAGTACAACGGTAAGTAGGGTATCGTAAGAAATTCGCAGGGAGTGATTGAATTTTAGATTTGAATTAATTTACTACTTCAGAAATAAAAGTGTAAACTATGATGGGGTGTTATGGAGAAAAAGGGAAAATAAAGAAGTTAACTCTAAACAATATAAAAGTGAGAGTCAGGATTGCATTCACCACACAATCGAACTACCCATAATTAGAACTAATGCTCGAAAGCTATTTAACCGAGCATTTTGATTAAGCATAAACATCATGCATGAAGGGATTTAAACAAAAATATACTTGATAAAACATTTGATCGAAAATGGTCACACGCGGATTAAATTCGGATTGTCACTTTAAACTCTAATGTTGCATGACAAAGAAAGATAAACGTAAAACAATCCGCTTTTAATATGCGAGGCTTCAATTAAACTCAATTTTACCCAAAAACTAACTTTCGAAGCTCGAATCCCGTTAATGGCGAAATATAACACTGACCCTATTTATCTAAGGGCAAGACATAAATAAACTAATTAAACACTAATTAGACTAATGAAAGTAATAAAGAAACACAAATAAAGATTAACTAGGCATGTAAATGAAATACACAAAAGAAATAAAGCTAGGATAATAAATACAATAAGGAAGAAGATGAATAGTAGTACAAAACTTTCAAAATGGGCAAAGCCCTAATGAAAATGGGGAGGAGGGTGAAGAGCTCCCTTACAAACCCTAAACTCTAACCTAAAAATGATATATATGGTTTATTACAACAAAAATATCTTAAAAAGTAAGTTGGAAAAAGGAATAGAAAAGGAAAGGAAAAAGAAAATGCAGAACAAAAGTCGGCCAATACTGAAGGGTCGATCAATCGACCCAAATCATCGATCGATTGATCAGATTTGGGCTTACTCCCTTAGTTCGAAGACAAAATCTGAAGGGTTGATAGATCAACCAAAATCGTCGATGGATCGACTAAATAAGTATGAGTCCCTTGCCTTCTCCCCTGCTTTGGTTGGTTAGTTGATATCTTCCGCGAAAAGTCTCATAACTTCTTCGTTAGGGATCGGATTCCCGCACCATTTACGGCCACGCGAAGCTCGCCCAGATGGATACAGCTTTCTTGAGATGTTGGACAGATACCCAAGCTATGAAATGAATAGAATGCCCCCGAAGCTACAATCTTTAACGAAACTTTTTCAAAAAGCGTCCAAACTTCATACTATGTACCGGAATACCTACAAAATCTCAATTAACCCCTGCAAATCATGTATATATCCGAGATTGCCTGGTTAACAAGCATAAATGTAGAGATTAAGGTACCCGAGGGGACTAATAATCCGTGGGTTAATGGGTGAAATACGCAATATATGTGTCGTATCACACCCCCTAACTTACACATTGCTAGTCCCTAGCAATGAAATAGGAAACAACAAGAACTGCAAGTAAACCAAAAGTAGGATACAAGTACAAAAATGGGATAAAAAAAATTATAAGATCACTTTCACGGGCGAACAATTGCATTTAGCGTATGAAATAAGCCGTTAAATCCCTAGGTTACCCTAGTAGACAAGTGTAGTCTCGTGAGGGTTTTCAAGGATGAAACCCACAAACATCAAATAGTTTCCTCAAAATATGCCCAATCAACATGCGACAAACTCAATAACAACGAAAAAGATTTCAAACATGTTATTATCATATTGAAAGAATTCAAGCTAAAGTCCATTGTTATTAATAGGTTGAATTCACCTCATAGAATTGAAACTTTAAAAGTGGGAGGGGGAGAGCACATGCATAGTATGATTTGGAAAAAAAACTTATATAAATCGGATAAGCATTAAAGTGTGCATAAATGTCAATCCTCACCGGGCATTACACTTAAAAAATGAAATCACTATGAAAAGGTAGGTAATACACGGGACATGCTGGATTAAAGAGTAAATGTAAATGGAAACTAGGCTGCGCACATATCATTAATGAAGAACGCTATATAGGAAATTAAAAAATATTATCTCAATGAAAGATACCGCTCATTAAAGGAGGCGAAATGCATTTTCACGGATTATCAAAACTATTTAAACTTTTAAATTGAATTCACCCAAGGATCACATAGGACTTTATAGGGTCATAATGTAGGCTAGGCCCGGGTTATGAAATGAAGCAACTATGTACGGATTCAAAGTGTTCGGGGATGAAAACTCGGGGTAATGGGAGATTGAGAGAAATTCCAAAATTGGAAAATAAGTTCCAAAAAAAGCATTAAATATGAATTAGAGAGTAATAAGGATTATTGAACACTATATACAATATATACAAACTTTCTCTTTCTTTTTTTTTTCTTCTTTTTCTCATGTTTCTTTTCTTTTCTTTTGTTTTTCACTTCTTTTTTTTCTCCTTTTCACTTTCACTTCGTTTCTGCACTTTGCTCACTCTCACATGCTTAATTGCAACCACGAGACAATAACATCATTCAAACCCGAGTAACATTCCAAAAAAAGGTATGAAAAGTAATATGTATTGTTTATAACTCCAATATGGAGTTGGTTATGGGATTTTTGGGTTATGAAACGAAAGGCTATATTTAGGCTCAAAGGGGTTGACTAGGGAAACATTTAAGGTAAGGTTAAGGCCAATATGTGTAATATAACAAAGATGGCCTATGATCATTTCCTAAATTTTACACAATTATCGAATAAAAATAAATTTTGAAAATCATGCTCAGGTAACACATTTAAAGATTATGAACTCAAACCATAAACGATCAGATGAAAGAATAATGAGATTACCGACACAATCAACGTTTTCAAGGAGGAAATAATAGTGTATACACTCACAAACGACGAAAGGTACAAAGGTTACTCGGTGTAAGTATATACAATGCAACAAAAGATTACCTGAGTTATAAAAATCTTAAACCAAATCAATAAAATAAGAAAGTGCATGTGTTCATGGGATAAAGTTTAATTCATGAAGTTATTCATAATATCAATGATTTAAGGACTAAAGTCTAATAACTTCTTAAATCGAGAACATGCATCGTTGAGTTGTCTATTACATCGGGAAATTATTGAAATTTATCATCAAAAATAAGGCAAAATGCCCAACAAAAGAGAAAAAAGAAAAAAATGAATTTTTTTCAATTTTTAACAAAACAACTTCCTTTGTAACTAACATGTGATAAAATCCATGGACAAAACAAAGAAATGGATAAAATATCCCACACCCCCTAACTTAGACATTGCATTGTCCTCAATGTGCATTAAGAACACAACACAAAGATAAGAAAATAATGATATTAACCAAAATTGGAGCGATCTCCCATAAGCACACATCCATTGAATCTATAAAACAAGTTAGTACCGAGCATAAAGAACACAATAATAAAAAGTTTAACTAAATACACTAGACTAAATTAAAAGGAAAGAAAAAAAGAAAGAAAGAAAATTAAAAAGCTAACTATTTACAACTTACTATTTGGACTTCACACTAACTAAACACTGGAAGTCTAAATAAATGAGGATCCACCCAAACAACATTTTGACTTTTGAAGATCAACGGTGGACCCTCCATAACAGGCATGCATGCTTTTTAAATCGTTGATCTTTAAACGTCAAAATAAAGAAGTAGATTCTGGTGCCAAATAGAATCGATTCGGACTTGTTCGAATCGATTCACACCTTACATGTATGGTTGCTGCAGCTTTGTCCAACTTTACAAAAAATGATGTAACTTCTTTGTTATAACTCAAAATTAGGCACCGTCGGTGGCCACACGAAGAGAAATCAAAGGGCTTCAACTTCTGTGAAGAGTTAGGGATTAAAATTCGAATGTTGAAATTATTAAATGCCCTCGAAACTACGATAATTAATGGAACTTTTCCAAAAGCGACCAAACTCACATTCAGCACCGAAATACCTACAAAAGCTCAATTATACCTCATATAGCATGTTAACGTATAAAATAGAGGTTGTTTGATTAACGGGCATAAATATAAGAATTAAGTTACCCGAGGGGGCTAAAATGCGGTCTAAATCGATTCGGTCATATGGTATAAATGTTTTGTAAACGCCCAAATAAGGAGACCTGACGCTTTTCTCATAAGAAAATCGATTCGGCAAAGTGTGAATCGATTCGCCTTGGAGAAAAGGACAATATTCCCAACAACAAATCGATTCAGCAAGGATCAAATCAATTCACTCCTCTATTTTTGGAATTATTTCCTCTTGCTTTGATATATGTTGTAAATCTCTTCCGCTCAAAGTCCCATAACTTCTTCGATACAACTCAGAATAATGCACCATTTATGGCCACGGGAAGCTCGTCCAGATGGATACAACTTTCATGGGATGTTGGGCCAGATACCCAAGCTGTGAAATGACAAAGTGCCCCCGAAGCTACAATCTTTAACGAAACTTTTTCAGAAAGCGTCCAAACTTCATACCATGTACCAGAATACCTACAAAAGCTCCATTAACTCCGGCAAAGTATGTATATATAGAAATCTGAGGTTTTCTGGTTAACGAGCATAAATATAGAGATTAAGGTACCCGAGGGGGCGAATAATGCGTAGGTTAATAGGTGAAATACGTAATATTTATGTCGTATCACTACTCTACTATACAAGGGTGAGTAAGTTCACCATAAGCTTTGGCTCTAATGGCCTAGTGATATAATGCACTCACTCTCTCTATCTCTCTCTCTATTATGATTTTAACAAAGCTTCAGTTAAGGTTGTGAATAATTTATCCTATACAAGGTAGAAGATGAATAGTATATATAGTGCTTGGGGGGTATAATGTATCCCCTAAGAATTCAATGAGCATGTGCCAAATGAGCTAGCCAATCTGGAGAAGACACCTAGCACTGTCACAAGTAGTTCACAATGATCAAATATTCCGTCACCTGACAGAATCATCTGAGTATAACGGTTTTGGTCCACGTGTGATATGTCCCCATACGCGCATCCTCACGTGTCTCCCAATGCACGCGCTCGATCGGCTATGGGAACTTGTCCGACCACGCTGGCCGAGGCTAAATTTATAGATTTGTGAACCACTAAAGAGTTAACACCTAAGGTGCTTATTACCCTCTGACTAAAGGTGTTCGAGAATGAGGATACCCAATCCCTAGAAAAAATATAGGTTACTCATGATGGCTTGTTACCTAAGGCCAAGGCATCTTGAACTTCTCCATCGACTGAGTCAGTCTGTCCAAGTCTAACCTGGTCGAGTTGCAACGCCTCACTTCTGGACAGTTGGTGAAAGTCTTCCATGGTCGAGACTATATGATGGACGGGGTCACACTTGGCATATCAATAACCCCCTAGGCCTTAGTCTCTGATGTGTGGAGGAGGCTGAGGGGGAACAATGTCAAGAGAGTGGAAACTTTATGTGAGAACTGTCACAGTTCCCATAGGTCTGTGTCCAATCGAGGCATGAATAATGTCTTAAACGCCTAGGGTTTTGCGCTTAGTATGATGAGGCATATGGGGAATTATTCCCCACTTTGTAAAACATGCAAAAATCATTACTAGTATTAAATGTTTTTTCAAAAATTATTTTCTCTTTCCTTGCATCTCAATCCTTCGTGCATCCTCTCTCTAGAACCAGAGCTTTCTGCCTCCTCTTCTTGTGTTCCCAGACATCTCCCAAGGCCATTATTACTCCCTCATTCTTCGATTCTTTTCAGGAAATCTTCTTTTGCATTTCTTTCAAGCGTGTTTATTTGTTATGTCTGTTATAAGTTTTTTTAATTTTTCAAAGAGTTTATTCTACATTTGGGCAACTGTGTTGGGTGGTTAGGGTCTAATTATTGGTGGTTCCTGATGGTTTCTAGGTAGGTATATCTTTTAGGGAGCTTTTTCTACTTAGATTTGGGCTTGCTTGTGCCTTTACTAAGCTTTTCAACTCACTTCGGCAGCGTTCTGGTCATCTTCTCAGGCCAATCTTAAAACTGTTCTTGACTGTTACTTCATAAAATGATTCACTTTCCACCCTTTGATACTTAGGTTAAAGTTAGTCAAACCCTTAAGTTGTTTATTCCTTTCACGTTTTTTTGGTTTCTGGTAGCTCAAGTGTTTCTTCAGCTCTTGGATGTAGCAAGAGCTTTATAGGTTTGCTGAAAAATTTCCTTCACTTAGAGAGAAGTTATCCTAAGATATTCGTAGGGTAGAAGAAGAGTACAAGGTAAATAATAGAGATAATCCCATTTAAATATGACCCATTTTCCTCATCAATATGAAAACCATATACCCCTCTCATTCTGAGGCTAGTATGGCCGAGATGACTGGATTGTCATCTTCATCAACTAATAAGAGGGACTCATTCGAGGAGGACATGAGGATGCCCCCATCTCATGCTATTAATCCTGAGGTAGCTGAGACCTCAACTCATATCACATCATCAAGACAAGCCGAGTCTTTCGATCAAGATGACTCCTCTCTCCAAATTATGGATAAGGATACTTCTAGTGGGTCTTCGGTCTAGGTCATCTCTGAATCTATTGAGTCGATCATACACGTAGCCTTTCCACCATTCGTCGTCCCTCTGAGCGCCATGACGGGTGATTAATTTCAAGAGAGGTTCCTATATGGTCTTCCGCCATCTGATGCCGAGGTAGTGAATGAGGCCGAGGCAGGAGATGAACATGAAAATGAAGACATTAGTAGCTCTGAGGAAGAGGCCCGTGTTGACTATACTTTCACCGAATGGTCTCTGGCGCCGTTGCCGGGGACTTGTTTTGTTATAGATTGTAATTGACTTATTAGTTCATAGTATTCTTTTCTTTGTATTTGTATTCTTTCTTTTAACCCTTTTTTGCAGGACTTCTACATTTGAGCGCCTAGGAACGCTTGAATTCATCGCCGCACATCTTTTTTGTGGAAATCGTCCTCTCGAGCCTTCGTTGGGGTAATCATGTCTTATTCTAACTTTTTCGGTAATCCTAATGATAATTCTCAAAATTCCGGTAAACCTTTGACTTTTGGTCAATACTTGCAATCCCAAAAAGTTGCAACATCTAAAAGGACATTGGGTGAGTATTACGAAAGTCAAAGTTTGGATTACAGCAATTTTTTGCATGATCATTCTGATTTTAGGTCGCAAGATCCTTATGATAAGAATTTTGAAACCAATTGTAATCATTTTCAAAATTCTTATGTTAAATGATTTTGAGTGTAGTCCCGAGAATAATTTCCAAACTTCCCATTTCCAAGAATCCGCTCCTCGCCCTATGACTTTCGAGGAGGGATTGCGCATGCTTGAAAATGAGAGGATTGAAGAACGTTATCGGGAAGAAAATCATTGTTGGGAACACGAGTTGGATTTACTATTTGAATCCGACGATGACTTTTCTTCGAAGACTGTCGAAGTTGAGGACTATTTTGAACCAAATGAGGACTTCGTTCCTACTTTGGAACAAATCATCCTTGACTTAACCCACGGTGTAGTAGAGAATAAAAATGAGGATGAAAAATAAATAGTATCCATTTGCAATGAATTCGTTTCTTTTTTTATTTTCAAAGAAGAAAGTTTCATTGTAAACGATCCTATTTCTTTCGAAATTCAATTTTCAAGCGATGATCACTCATCGCCTGAGATTGAATTTCTTTCATCCCCATCTTCGTTATATACTGTCACACCAATTCTAGTACCCGATGAATCGGTTCAAAACTTTACAGTTCCTAACCTTTTTACCAACGAGGAGTACTCGATCGAGTCACTTTCCATAGCGGCATTTTCGCCCTCATGTGCGCCGCCTCCCATTCCAACTTTAAAATACTTGGGAGATTATTCATGTTTTCTCGGCCCGCATGTGTATTTGTTTCCCGTCCTATCCAAATCCCCCATCCTCCCTCCCAAAGTTTCAATTGGGGATGGTTCACTTTTACCACCTTACACATGCCTTCCGTCGTTCGAACGAAATTCCTATTTTCTGGGAGGCATGCATGTTCGGGAGGGTCCACCGTTGATCCGTCAAATTCAAATTGTGTTTTGGATGGACCCTCAAAAGTTTCAACTTTTAGTATATAGTTAATTACACATCCTAAGTGTAGGTTGTATATACTAACTTCTTCATTTTTATTTTTTTCCTAATAGTAGCCTAGTGTAACTAGTTAATCTCTTATTATTTCTTTTTGTGTGCTTGGTTCTAACTCTTTTGTAGGTTCAAGGCACTTGAATTTTCGGAGATTATGCGCCCCGGCACACATTTCTTAAGAAAACAATCAAAAAAGTCACAAAAACATTTTTCCTTTGTTTTTCACACACGCATCCTCACGCATTTGCATTTGTTTTTCTTTTTTCTTTTATTTTATTTTTCATTTTTCTTCGTGAATATGCGTGTGTGTTGCTCGTTGTACATATTTTTTTAATTTTTGGTTAGCATAGGCCTATTTATGTGTATATTTTAGCCTATGTCTATTTAATGTTATTTTTATTTTTATTTTTATTTTTATTTTTATTTTTATTTTTATTTTTATTTTTATTTTTATTTTTATTTTTATTTTTATTTTTATATTTTTATTTCATATTTTTTTATATATATACTTATATTTACTATATATATATTTATATTTTATTTAAACCCCCAATATTCCCCAGAATTGCAAATCCCCCCCCCCCCCCCCCATTTTTAAAACAGAAAGCAGTGTGCTGTTTTTTGCTCCATCGATCGATCGAAGGCCCTGGCTCGATCGAGCAGTATTAGGCCGAATCTGCTAAGTTTTTTTCCCCATTTCCTTATTCTCTCTTCTCCTCTCCTACTCTGTTTCGTGCCCTAGATTTCTACCCCACCCCATTTCTTCATTTTCCTCCAATTTCTACACTATAAAGGTATAATCCTTCCTACTTTATATTGTTTTTGTAGATTTTGCTACCTTTTTGTCACAAATTCCATGTTTTCTACATTATTTGACATTTTTGGAATGTGTTGGCTTTTCCCCTGATTTGTATTGTTCCAACCCTTGTTTCTTGTGATTCTGGTTGAATATCCACTCATGAACACTTGTATATTGTTGCATTGTTGTTTTGTTCATGAGTGGGGCTTTTTCGTTGGTTCAAAACGGTATTTTTCACCCTTGACGCCCATTGCGCATGCCAAGTGTTCGCTAAAATGCCCAAAACAGTTTTCAATCCAATTTTTGGCGCACACTTGGGTGATTTTCACTCCTTGTCGCATTCCGACATATTTTATCACAATGTTGCATTTTTTTCCTCTGTTTTGCGCATTTGCACCCCCATCTCAACTTGTACACTAACTAACCATTAATTGTGCTTACAATTTTTTTTTGTATTGCTCAATTCGTGTTTTGTAGGTTGATATGGCACAACAGAAAAAATACAAATATACTAGGTGCTTGCCGAGGGCGTTGAGGGGTTCCGCTGCGATCAGGAGCGGGATTGGTACCGCGCCCATTTTCACACATCCGAGCATCCACTTGGGTATCATTTTGCATGGACCATTGAGCATATACCGCGGGAGGCGCGTGTTCTTCTGCACCGTCAGGGATGGGAGCCATTTCTCGCTACTAACGGGCGCATCAATGAAGAACTAGTTCGGATATTTTATACGACGTTGGTAGAGGTAAAGGGGGATGGGCCGACTACTTATGAGGCGATGGTCCGCGAGGTGAGGATTCCTTTCAGCATTTCTGATTTGGTGACTACATGGGTGTGCCAAACCCCAGGGATTCAGTCAGTTTTCTGGATGGGAGTATTTTCAGCCGTGGGACATTGATACAGGACCTTGCACCGGGGGAGGCATGGAAAAAGGGTGCTTTTCGCTCGGCGGCAATGGAGGACTTACCCAGATTACTTCACTACATCACTATCCACTCTTTTATGGTGACGAACAACCGGTCAGAGGTGCATCACAAGCACGCTGCATTGATCTACACACTGATTAATAATTTGGGCAATATTAACTTACCCAATATCTTTCGGGATATGATGTGCGCGACCGCAAAAGAGATTGCCTGGAGGTATTCCCTTCCTTTTCCTGCTCTCATTACGAAGATTTGTATATCGCACGGTTGCCCAGAGTTTGACGCTGACCAGAGGCACGAGCCACTCGGGTGTCTTTCAAAGGATAATATTTCAAAGATGCTAAAACACGAGTGGGGGCAACCGGGCAGCAGCTAGAGGCATAGGGCAGAGGGCAGAGGTGGCTGATGAGCCAGACGCCGAGGAGGACGAGATTAGGGGGATGGAGCAGGGTGAGGGTTCTCACGCGCCACACACTGATTATGATGCCCGCTTTGAGGCATTCCAGGCCGTGCAGGACCAGCGCTGGGAGGAGACCCAGCTCAGGTGGGCTACATGGGAGTCCCGCCTGGACCAGCAGCAGATCGAGAAGCGGTAGCAGTGGGCACAGCAGGAGCAATTTCATGCCGAGCAGCGGCAGAAGTGGGCCCTGTAAAGGCAGGTTAGAGTGCATCACAGACATGAGTACATGATGATGCAGCAGATTATGAGAGATCTTTATTTGTAGCGGCATGATTCCAACACAGTGCTACCTCCTCATTTTCAGGACCCTTCTGATCCTAGTGGTTCTGGCCACTAGGCTGCTATTGTACTGGGTCGTTTTTGGCATTCTGGGATCGGATATTATATTTTACTTTTTATTTTTATTTGTATTTCTTTTATTTCACTAGTTGTAATGTATTGAGTAATTTTGTATTGAACTTATGAAATGGGAAATTAAAATGTTGTTTGTGGTTGTTTATTAGATTTTGATGCGTGTGACCTACCATTTTATAAAATAAAAAAGTTCACCATCAATTTATCTAGTATTTGCACTTCAGCCCCTCTATATTATTATGACTTGTGGCATAGATTCTCTTAACTTAATACATCGGTACATATTCTTCATATGCTTTGTACTAACTTGTTTTGCAGCTTCATTTGGACTTGTACTTATGGAGATCGCTCCAAATTTGGGTAATATCATTCTTTTCCTATCTTTGTGTTGTGTTCTTTAATGGACGCATTGGGGACAATGCAACATTTAAGTTGGGGAGTGTAGGATATTCTATCCATTTTGCTAATAAGTTCTTGAATTTGATTACAATTTAGTTATGAAGCATGTTTTTGTTAAAAATTTGAAAATTTTCAAAAATATTTTCTTTCTTTTTTCTCCTTTATTGGGCATTTTGCCCTTGTTTCCGATGATAAATTTTAATAATTGCCCGATCAAATAGACAATTCAACGATGCATGTTCTCGATTTTAGAAGTTATTAGAATTTAGTCCTAAATCATTAATATTATGAATAAATTCATGAATTAAACTTTATCCCGTGAGCACATGCACCATTCTTGTTATATTGATTTGGTTTAAGATTTTTATAACTCGGTATGCTGTTGTTGCATTGTATATACTTACACCGAGTGAGATTAGAGACTTATCTTAATTTGTGAGTGTATACACTTTTCTTTCCTCTTTGAAAATGTTACAGTCGTTGGTAATCTCTTTATTCTTTCATTGACCATTCATTAATTGAGTTCATACTTGAAATGTGTTACTTGAGCATGATTTTCATATGTTTTTTGACTTGAGAATTGCGTATACTTTTTAAAATGATCATAGGCCATCTTTGTATATCACACATATGACCTTGACCTCACCCTTTATATGTTCCCTAGTCAACCCACTTGAGCCTAAATACTAGCCTTTCTTTTCATTACCCAAAATCCCATAACCAACTCCAAATTGGAGTTTTATACCATACATATTACCTTACATACCCTTGTTTGGATTGTTACTTGGGATTGAATGATATTGTTGTTTTGTGGTTGCAATTTGAGTATGAAAAGAGTAAAAAGGGAAAAGAAAAAGAGCGAAAAAGAGAAATTTAAAAACAAAAGAAAACAAAAGAAAAAAAGTGAGAAAAAGAAGAAACGAAAAAGAAAGAGAAAGTTGTTTATAGTGTTTGTATGTGATTCAGTAATCCTTGTTGCTCTCTCGATTGTTATATCTAATGCTCGTTTGGAAATCATTTGTCCAATTTTGAAATTTCCCACTTTTTCCCATTTTCTTGAGTTTCATTACCGAACACTTTGAATCCGTATATACATCCCTTTCATTTTGTACCTTAACCTAGCCTACATTACAACAATATTAAAGTCCTATATGATCTTAAGTAGATGTAATTCAAATCTGTGAAAATGCATTTCGCCTCTTTTATATGTGCGGTATCCTTTCACTGAGATTGCAATTTTTATTTCTTATATAGCATTCTTCATTTGTGACATGTGCGCGGCCTAGTTTCCCTTTACATTTACTCCTTATGCCCGCATGTCCCGTGTGTTACCTCCCTGTTTCAAGTGAATTTATTTGATGAGTGTAATTCCCGTGAGGATTGACTTTTATGCATGCTTTGATATTTAGTATCCGAGTTATTTAAGTTTTCAAAAAATCATACTTTGCATGTGCTCGCTCCCCCCTCCCACATTTAAGGTTTCAATTCTATGAGGTGCATTCTACAATGTTAATGATTCAGACTTTTGTGTGAATTCATTCACTTTGCTAATAATGCGTATGAAATCTTTTTCTCCATTGTAGGGATTGTCTCATGTTGGTTTGGGTATATTTTGAGAAAAATTTATGATATTTGTGGGTTCCATCACTGAAAACCCTCACGAGACGACACTCGTCCACTAGGGTAACCTAGGGGTTTAACGGCTTATTGCATACGCTAAATGCAATCGAATCTCCCGCAAAAGTGGCTTTATGCTTTTATACCATATTTTTGTACTTATCCTGCTTTTGGTGCTTGTTGTTCTTGTTGCATCCTATTTCATTGCTAGGGACTAGCAATGTGTAAGTTACGGGGTGTGATAATACACAAATACTGCGTATTTCATCCTCCGAACGGATGCATTTTAGCCCCCTCGGGTATCTTATTCCCTATATTTATGCTCATTAACCAGACAATCTCAGATTTCTACGTTAACATGTTTTGCAGGGGTTAATTGAGCTTTTGTAGGTAATTGGATGCTAAGTGTGAACTTCGAACGCGTTCCGCTCTATTTTCGTACACAACTGCACATTCAAGGGCATTTTAGTCTTTTCAAAACTTGGGCACCTGGCCCAACATCATGGAAGTTGTATCCCTCCTCGCAAGCTTCGCGTGGCCGCAAACGGTGCGCGATTTCGATTCATAACAAAGAAGTTACGGCGATTTCAGCGGATGAGAAAAGCTTAGAAATCAAAACAGCAATGCAGTGTGCTGCCCCTACTTGATCGATCGATCGAAGATTTGGTTGATCGATCGACCATTCTAAATTGCTGAAATTTGGCCTTGATTGATCGATCGACCAAAATCATCGATCGATCGATGCTCTGTTTTTCTGCAGATATTTTGCATTTCTTTTCTTTTCTCTTTTCTTTTCTAATTTAATTCCCACTTGGTATATAAGCCAATTTGGATGTAATAAACAGAGGTGGACGTTTTTAGATAGTTTTAGAAGATAGAATAGGTTAGGGTTTGGGTTTTTGGATGGTTCTTCTTCATTTATACTTTGTTTGACACCCCATTTGTTGTGTAAGTTGACTATTCATCATCCTATCCATTAATATAGCTTGTATTTCATTCATTCTTGCTTTGATAATTAGGTTTACTTGCTTTGTTAATTAGTTTACATGCTTTGAATACTTGCTTTCTAGTGTAAATTTACCGCATTTATTTACATGTTATCATTTAACGCGTTTTTAACATGCTTTCTAGCTAATTTAAATTAGGTTGTGTTTGAATTGAACTCACTCGAGTTGATGCGTTGCTTTGCTTTGGTGATGGTGTTTATGGGTCTATTTCGGGTGCCTTCTCCTAGTTATTACGCCTAGGAGATTTGACGGGGCATATCATGTATGTCCCGTGCTTACGACCTTTCATGCGTAATTTTTGGGATATTTGTTGACGCCAAAATCTTATTAGGCTTTTATGATGATTTAGGGCGTGACAACCCTTGGTTTAATTAACTATCAAAACAAGACGCATTTGTAACAACTCGTCGACCCATGTAACCATTTATACTAATTAACTCGGGTGAGGGATATTCGACGCAACCTATAGTTTTACTCGCTTTCATAATATAGTTTCAATACATTGCCTAGATTAACATTTCCCTTTTATGCATCTTTTCCTTTTTAGTTTGTAATCACCTTTTACACTTTTAATTTGGAATATTAAACCTTATAAATTCTAGCAATTCGTCTCTTTGGATTTTCGATACCCGACTTACCGCCGTGCTTGCCTCGCAAGTGTAGTAGTAACTTAGGTTTTTGTATTGAGTTGGCGAAACGAAAACAACGACTATGCACTTTACATGCACACACTTTTCGCCCTTAATCAAAATGATCAAGCAGGGCAGCCTGTAGGGGTTTCGCCGCGGCGCGAGAGTCACCTATGCGCCGGTCATTTTATATTCGGCTCACCTGAACTATAAAAAAACCTAAATTACGACTACACTCAACTGGTGAGTACAACGGTAAGTCAGGTATTGAATCCACAGGGAATGTTCGATAGATCATAACAGATTATTAATCCAAGAATAAAAGTGTAAAAAGGTGATGGTTGATTGTAAAAGAAAGAAAAGAATAAGTTAAGTATAAATAAAAGTAAAGCAGGATCGGGATATCATCCAACCATACGGATCGAAACAACTACTAATCAAGATTACGGCCCGAAAGCAATTTAATCGAGCATTATCAATTAAACATAAACTTCACACAATAAGGAATTTAAGCCAAAGTTGCGAGAATAAACACTTAACCGTCGAATCAACAAATATCACCAAAGGACTAGCAATGTAGTTTTGATCCTTCCCAAATACTTTGCCATTCTGTCATCTTGAGCCTCGTATGCCACCAAAATTTGATTAAGAATCAACCTGGAATCACTATGAATAAGGATTTGTCCAATAATTCGTGCCTAGGCAAGGGAGAGGCCTGCTAGGAGGACCTCGTACTCAATTTTGTTATTAAAATATTTGAAGTTGAATCTCAACGCATACTCAATATAGGTCACATCTAGTGCTAACACTATCAATCATGTCCCGCTTCCATCCTCACATGAATATCCATCAACAAACAGGCTCCACACAGTACCATTTGGCAAAAAACTATCCTCTTCCAGGGTTCCATTCTTGAAAATATATCGTTCATCCTCATTCTGAGGCACTTTGTTTCTTAGCAAACTCATCTCGTCCTCGATCGGGGGAGAACACACTTTATTTTATTACTCACAAGTCGTAGCATCAATATCTCCAATGTCGTCCTTGTCCTAGGTGAACTTGGCTACAAAGTCATCTAGGGCTTGCCCCTTAATGGCCGTTCTTGGGTGGTAAATGATGTCGAAATCTCCCAACTCAATTGTCCAATCCATCAGTCTTCTTGACTTTTCAGTATTGTGAATAACCTGTCTGAGGGGCGAGTCTGTGAGGACCACCACGATATGTGCCTGAAAATAGTGATTCATATTCCTCGAGGCGTGGATAAATGCATAGGCCAACTTTTCCATTTTGGGGTACTTCTTCTCGGCCCCCTAGAGGGCCTTGCTATTAAATTAGAGTGGTTTTTGAACTCTGTCTTCTTCTCTTACTGTAGCGGCACTAATGGATGATTCTGACACTACTAAATAAAGGTATAATTTTTCCCCTTGAACTAGTTTAGAGAATAGGAGTGGAGAGTCGAGATGGGACTTTAATCTTAAAGGGATTGATCACACTCATCGCTCCATTAAAAATATTTTCTTAACCCTTTAAAGAAAGCAAGGCATTTATCGGTGGCTCTAGACACAAACTTGTTTAATGCTTCCACTCTTCCAGTCAGTCTCTGCACATCCTTTATTGTTGTAGGAGTCTTCATCTCCAACAAGGCCTTATTTTTTTGGGGCTGGCTTCGATTCCCCTCTGATTCACAATGAATCCTAAAAACTTATCATCTCCCACGTCGAAGACACACTTGGTGGGGTTGAGTTTCATCATGTACTTGTCCATCGTGTCAAAAGTATGCTCAAAGTTGGCCACGTGAGTGTCGGCCTTGAGGGTCTTCGTTAACATGCCATCGACATATACTTCCATTATCTTCTCAATCTAGTCCACAAATATTTTGTTGACTGTCCTCTGATACATTGCCCCAATATTCTTCAACCCAAAGGGCATGACCATGTAGCAATAGGTCCCCTTGTCGTTGATAAAGATTGTCTTCTCTTCATTGGTCGAATCCATGAATATTTGGTTGTAACATGAGTAGGTATCCATAAAGCTGATTAATTCATGGCCAGCTATAGCATCTACCATCTGATCAATCCTTGGCAATGGGAAACTATCTTTCAGGTATGCTTTGTTCAGATCCATGAAGTCAATGCACATACTCCATTTTCCATTGTCCTTAAGGATGATGATAATATCGACCAACCACTATAGGTAAATAAACTCTCTAATGAAGTCTGCCTCTTTAATTTTTCACCTCTTCCCGGATGACATCATACTCCTCTCACGAGTAGACTATTTTTCTCTGTTTGATCGACCTCGCATCATCGGCCACATTGACCTTATGACAGAGAACTTTTGGATCAATGTCTTGAATATCTTCGTGACTCCAGGCAAAGATGATATGCCTCTTCCTTAATATCTTAACCAACTCCTCTTTGACCTCTTTCCTTAGGGCTTTGCCACTTTGGATATTTTTTTACTCATCCTCATTGAGGATGATGGTTTTACCTCCTTAGTGGGCGCACCCTTCTTCAGATTCTTTTCATCTCTAGGGTCTAAGGTATCAATATTGTAGGTCATAGTGGCCTTTTTGTATGCTTCCCTCTCATCTGCTGGGATGAAGTAGCATTCGCGTGCCTCAACTTGGTCCCCGTGAACTTCCCCTACCCCATATGGGGTCAAGAATTTAATCATTTGATGGACTGTTGAGGGAAGCACCTTAAATTCCTTGAGTATACTACACTTTCAATAATTATATTATAGGCCGAGTATAGGTTTTCATCCATGATAAAGAAGCTAATCTTCCTTGTAAGACATTTCGTCTAGCTATTCCTTATTCTTACTTCCATTTCATATATGCCCAGAGGATTCACTTTCTCCCCACTAAAACCGATGAGTGGTTGGTGATATGGAATCAACCCCTTCTTACTCAGGTTTACACCATTGTAGCAATCCCAAAGCATGACGTTGGTTGAGCTGCCTCCGTCTACCAGAATCCTTGGAACCTCATAGCTATGAACCAGATTAGTGATGACCAAAGTTCATCACGTGGGGCAAAATTCCATTAAAATGTATTCATGAAAACCCAACTACTAAAGTATTCATATCAACCTTGGCTCTCTTACCTTTGACAAGTTGAATTACAGCTGAGTTAACAGTCTTAGGCATTGGTGGGAGAGACTATGCATCTGATACATGTTCTTTCCTATCATCGAATTCCTTTCCTCCTCCAGTAAGCCCTCTGTGACACCCCGACTAATTAAATACCGGGTAGATACTCCTTTATTCAAATTAATACAAAATGTCAAGTTGGTTCAGTTCATAGCATCACTGTCGAAAATATTTATTTAAACAATTACTAGCCACCTAATATTTAAAAAATGAGTTGTAAAATTTTATTAAATTAAATTAACATGCAACCAATTAAAATTATTAGCTAAATGTACCACCATCACATCACAGTCACATCAAAATAATAATGGAATAATAAATGAGTCTGTAGTAACACTCCTCTGAATAATTCCAAATACTCAATAAAACCAAATACAACGTCTGAATAATAAATGAATTAACTCCAAAACTGCAACGAAACTGAGTATGATAAAACTGTCCCTAAAAGAAATGGGGCGACATGCCCTAACAACTGAGTAAGTATGAAAAGGAATCAATATAGAATGTGGAGGCGTCTATCATCAAGATCCTGTAACTTCCACAATAACTACAGCACGTCACTGAAATGGAACTCCTAAGCTTGGCGTCCCCCTGGCTAGGCACCTAAAAGGTTTTTCAAGAAAATAGATTTGAAATCAAACGGATCAGAGCCCGATGTGAAAACAATTTAAAATATAGCAAGTGTTTAATTGCATTAAACAATGAATAATAAGTACATGTTAGTTCCGTGCTCTCACATGAGTTTCTCACCTCTCAACTAATGTGCACGCTTAACGTATATCCATAACCCATCCTAGTTATGCCGCTAACTAACTAGTCTATACTGCAATCCGTCCTCACATGATAATATAGGGGTTCGTTCAAGACATTCCAATCTAACTTATGTGAATTTACCTTTTCATCTCTCAAATTAATTTATATTAAATCATATAGGAAATTCTCAATTCTAACTTTACTCAAAGTGTCGCAAATATTCACACACATTAACAAGGAGTATGTTATCATCACCAATATATATATTTCAACATAATTATATAATTGAGGGACCCCTAGGCTAATCTGCGGTGCACACATACTCTCATATCGAATCCCGGTACATCATGTACATAAGGACTACATATTCCGAATCTCTCAAGAACCGTTTTAATAAGCAAAATCACACATATTGGAGGCGAACATAGTTCACATACCGATGGGTCACGCACATACCTACGCTCCCATGGTCAACTGACTTATCAACTCATAAATAAGCCATTCACAGCCCTATGTCCTTAAGGTACCAATCTAAATCCCCCCGTAGGCACACAAAGATTAGATGGCATTGTTCTGAAAGCTGACCTCCAGTGATAGCAAGTATGGTAGTATGTCATACACATATAAATCCATTTACTAAGCATTCACACAACTTAGATACTTTATAATATTACTAAAGGTATGTTCTCAATCCCTATACCATTAATTCAATTAGTACATTTTTATACTTCCGGACACTTATATAATATAGTCCACCGACACATCTCATGTCATAGTTACAAGTACTTAAAACCTAATTCATAAAGGTTACTAAGTCTCCTATTATTCCCACACTTTAATCCAATACTCTTAAGGTCCATATTTATGCCACTAACCTTATATTACCAACTATATAGATTTAACTCATTTAATCTCAATCTTTGATAGTACTTCACTCGTCGAACCTTATTAGGTCTAACATAACTCACCAAATTTAATTCTAATAATAATTCGGGTCTCATATACATGCCTACTGGTCTTCCTTAAATCTAAAAGTGTTCAGAAGGTCCCCACCAATAATTTTCTAGGGTCGAAATTACTAAAATTCAATAAGGGGAAAATATCACAATTTTTGGGAAGGTCGATCGATCGACCAATGAATGTCGATCGATCGATGGTGGTCGATTGATCGACCTATGAATGTCAATCGATCGATCGCACCAGATGAGGCTACGGACTGCTTCGTTTTTCAGTCCCAGATTTGTCCCAAAACTCCATTACAAGGTATGAAATTCTAAACTAAGGATATTGGATCATTGTACAACCTAAATACAATATTTTTAACGTTCCTAAACCATTAAATCATCAACAATTAACCTTATATGGATCAAATCTTCATAAAAACCCTAGTTTTCTATTTTCTTCAAGAACCGTGATATTTCTCTTCTTTAATTCGTTTTTAATCCATCAAGGGTCATGTTTTGGTTATTGAATTTTGTCCATAACTAATCCACATGCAATTCCTATCCAAGATTTAGAGTTCTCCAAATTTCATGAGTTTTCATCATCTTTCAAGGTTAGTAACAATTTCTACACTAATCGTGGAAAAAATATTCCCTGAAACTAATGGAATCAAATCACTTGCCTTGAGATTGTTGTTAAGATTCGTTGGTGGTGTCCGAGGGCTAATTCTTCCCTTCTTTTCAGTCAGAATTCCGTCGGAAGTGGTGGTGGTGGGTGGTGGCTATTGTTTGGAAACCTCCTGCAACTTCTACTCTAACTCACGTAGCCCACTCTTTGTTTTTGGCTTATAATGTCCCTAATGGACTTCCCAATAATAAAAAAATAAACCCTAAAATTCGTGGGTCTTATTTCCTTAGATTTTAAAATGATCAAAATACCCTCCCGGGTTGTCGGTTTGGCCTAAAAATGCCCTGGGACCCAAGCTAAACCCCCGGCTAGTGGTTTCTGACTATCTCGACCCCTCCGGACACGTTGGAGCACTCAAAATGACCATATGGTCGATAGAATTATAATTTACTTTATAATCTAATTAAATTAATTCCTAAGGCGACTAACATGTGCGTCCCAACTTAATTTCCCACATTGTCGTATTTATGACTCGTGACAATTTTAATAATTTCCATTATCATATATTACCATATATACTCAGTAATACTCAATATTATCATCATAATAAAATACCAACTCACATCTCACTAGTATTTAAATCCGGATTAATTTCCAATTAATTCTCATTTAATTTAATTAATCCCATTAAATAAAATCAGTAAAATTACGTGGTATTACATACTTCCCCCTAATAATAGAATTTTGTCCCGAAATTTAGAAAACAAAGTATACCTGGAAAGAATAACTCTGGATAACGCTCTCTTATCTCATCCTCGTGCTCCCAGATGGAATCCTCGGCATTATGATGCCGCCACTGAACGCGTACTAACGATACTATCTTCGACCTCAGTTTCCTCTCGTTGTGGTCCAGAATAGCAATCGGCCCCTCCTCATAGGAACTATCAGGCTGTAGATCAATGTCCTCTAAAGCAATGTGGGTTTGACCCCTAAGATATCTCCTTAGCGAGGAAATATGGAACACGTCGTGGATCCTATACAGGTGTTCCGATAACCCAAGTCTGTACGCAACTGGCCCAATTCTCTTGATGATAGGAAATGTCCCCACGTATCTAGGTGCTAGTTCCCCCTTCTTCTCGAAATGCAAAATCCCCTTCATCGGAGACACTCTGAGTATCACCTGGTCCCCCACCTTGAATTCTCTGAAGAATCTCTTGGCATCAGCATAACTTTTCTGTCGGTCCTCAGCTACCCGAATATGACTCTGTATCATCTCTATCCTTGTTGAAGTATCCTGGATCACTTCCGGCCAAGGAGTTTGTTATCCCCCACCTCTAGCCAACATGTTGGGGAATGATAAGGTCTACCGTATAACACCTCGAATGGAGCCATGCCAATAGTGAACTAATAGGAGTTATTATTGGCAAACGCCACCAGTGGAAGGTATTGCTCCTAACCATCTCCAAGGTCTAGGATGCACATCCGTAACATGTCTTCCAACATCTGATTCGTCCGCTCGGTTTTCCCATCTGTCTACGGATGATATGTTGTACTCAGGCGCAACTCTGTACCCATGGCTTCCTGGAAAATCTCCCAAAATAGTGAAACAAATATTTTGTCTCGGTCAGACACGATATTGAGAGGCACCCCGTGGAGTCTCACAATCTCCTCTATGAAAATATGGGCATACTGTCCCATAGTGTAGTCTGTCCGGGCTGGCAGAAAATGAGCAACTTTGGTAAACCTATCCACGATTACCCATATGGAGTCGTGACCCCTCTGTGATGTGGGTAACCCCGTGATGAAGTCCATGGAAATGCTTTCCCATTTCCACGTAGGAACCTCCAATGGCTGTAGAAGTCCTGCCGGTCTCTGATGGTCCACTTTTACCAGCTGACAAGTGGCACATTTAGGAACGAACTTGGCAATATCTCTCTTCATATCGCTCCACCAGTAATATCGCCTCATATCCTCGTACATCTTATCCCCACCAGGATGTACCGCCAACCGCCAACCGCCAACCGTGCGACTCTGTCATTACCTCATGTCGCAAGCCTTCCCTCTCAGGAATGACCAATCTCCCATTGAAGCGTAATCCCCTGTCTGAACTAACGATATAGGACTCAGCTCCCTCTGCTAGTAATCGGACTATCTGCTCTTGACAGAATGAGTCTTTTGCCTGGGCCTGTATCACTCTCGTAACGATTTGGGGCATAATAGTCATCACAGATATGAATGATCGGGCCACTGCGTCCCGATGTTCCAACTCCTTCCACTTTACTTTCCACACTTAGGCCACCTCGCCTACCGGCCTATGGCTCAACGCGTCTGCTACCACATTCGCCTTTCCTGGGTGTTATTGGATATCGAACTGATAATCCTTCACGAACTCAAGCCACCTACGTTGACGCATATTTAATTCCTTCTGCGTGAAGAGGTACGGTAGGGACTTGTGGTCCGTGAATAAACAGAATTTCACCCCCAGGAGATAATGTCTCCAAATTCGAAGAGAAAATACGACTACTGTTAACTCCAAGTCGTGGGTGGGGTAATTCTTCTCGTGAGGCTTAAGCTTACGGGAAGCATACGCTATATCCTGACTCTCCTGTTGCAGTACACCCCCAAGTCCTAGGAAGGATGCATCGGTGTAGACTAGATACTCAACTCCCGGTCTAGGCAGTGCTAACACTGGTGCTGAGGTCAACTTGTCCTTCAAATCGTCGAATGCCAACTGACAGGCATCGCTCCAGATTAATGGCACACTCTTCTGAGTTAGATGTGTAAAAGGACCCTCTATCTTAGAGAACCCCCGAATAAACCTCCTGTAGTAACCCTCTAGGCCCAAGAAACTACGTATCTCAGTCGATGTCGTGGGTTGTCCGAACTCCCTCACCGCTGATACCTTTCCCGGATCAATAAATATTCCCCTGTCGGAAATGATATGCCCCCAAAACTGAACCTCCTTCAGCTAGAATCCACACTTCTCATACTTTGCATGCAGCATCTTCAAAACCTGCCTCAAGTGCTTGGCATGTTCCTCCTCTGTCTAGGAGAAAACCAGAATGTCATCAATGAATACTATGACGAACTGGTCTAGGAACTTTCTGAACACCCTATTCATCAAGTCCATAAACAGTACTAGGGCATTGGTTAGGCCAAAAGGGCATAACCTTGAACTCGTAGGAACCATATCTCGTCTAGAAGGCAGTCTTCGAGACGTCCTGCTCCCTGATTTTCAACTGATGATATCCCAATCTCAAGTTAATCTTTAAGAAGAAGTAAGCTCCCGTCAACTGGTCGAATAAGTCTTCGATCTGGACAACGGATACTTATTTCGTATCGTGACTTTATCCAACTCACAAAAATCACCACACAACCGTAAATGTCTATCCCTTTTCTCCTTACAAACAACACAGGAGCACCCTAAGGCGAGGTGCTCCTCCAGATGGAGATTTGATCCAAATGCTGCCCAGTCTAGACTTGTAACTCTAAAGGTTCGATAGGGTTAGGCTCATTCAGCCTAATAATTGTAGCTATAATCCTCCTTGTCGCTTCGATTCATTCACGAGGTAAGACATTTGACAGGACTTAAGTTATCGCTTTCTTTTCGGATGACAACTAGTGTACTAATCCGTGTACTAAAGGCCAATTATTCACATCTTTCGACGTTCACTAGGTTTCATACGTGGGATGTCTCGCAAAGAGAAATCCAAATAAGGACCCCCCCCCCCCCGATACACTACTAACTAGCATTGTAGGTTAATGATATTTGGGGCCTTCAGTATCTGACTTGTGTCCCTTATCATTACTTGTTACTAAGAAGTTAACTTACCTCCTCTCATGATATGTGAGGCTACACTCAACACATTCCTCCTATTATCTTGGCGTTAGACTCTAATATAACTACGGGATAATCCCCATGCTCAAAAACATTTTAACAAATCTTAAATTTCCTTAATAGACATCCCTATCCACCGGAATACTTTATATGCCCCCATATGAAAATATATAGATATAAATATTGCCTTGCCTCCACTCAAGTGACACTTAGTAAAATTTCTAATGAACTCCATAATATCACTATAATGGTCTATTAACACTCAAACCGTTGTAGCTAATTCAAAACATAACAGGATAAGGATGCATTTTACACTCACATTTCTCAATGCATAGGAATAAACTGTAACACATCTAAGTTATTCGAGATTTCCATTTTATCTTAAAGGATATAATTAATAATGAAGTATCGTACCTCCAAACACATGTGGTAGTTGCGGTATCAAGGGCATAACCGCATATCGGACATTATAGACACATCCATATTGTACTCCTTGATGTTGTTGTGGTGCCTACGATGTTGGGGTAACTATCCAAGCTTCCTTATGTTGGGCATCCTGTCCTGGTACTTTATCTGGTTGCGGACAGTCCCTCCACATGTGACCCTGCTGTTCGCACTTATGACACTGACCCTGAAACCCTTTCCTTCTTATGCTTTGTTGTCCTTGCCGATTGGGATGAGGTTTGTCACCAGTCGAATCTGGGCAGGCCTGACGTGTATGGCCATTTCTTCCACATTTAAAACACCTCTTGGTGGTATCCCTATTCCCTTGGCTTTGTTGGCTCTGGCGGGTTTGGCTCTTCCCGCCATTTCCATTGCACTTCTTTCCTTGATGACTCTGAGGCACTTGTCGTTGCTGTGGAGGTGTTTTCCCTTTGTTGCTAACTTTTGCAACGTCATGTTTATCAACTTCTCTCGTTCTTTTGCCGCCTGCAAGCTGCACACTGCTATTTTGGTACTACAATATTGTGGTAGTCACTACTTGTTCCATGATATTTTCTATCTCAATGATTTCCGTTCTTTCTTGGTGTACCTGAGGTACTTGTTGGTCTTGACCCGCATTTGCTCCCTCAGTAGTGTTGGTTTGTACCTCCCTCGTGAGCGACATCTGAAATTTCAAATGAATTATAGAAGTCCATTGGCCATACATAAAATTGTAGTAGAAGAACGTAGCCTACAAATTGTAATCAAGGAGTGAAACAGTCCTAATAAGAGGGCTCTATATCAAAAGACACTACGATGAAACATAGCAAGCCATACAGATCCTAAGGACACTAGAATCTGGCTCTGATACCACCTGTGACACCCCGACTAAATAAATACCGGGCAGATACTCCTTTATTCAAATTAATACAAAATGTCAAGTTGGTTCAGTTCATAGCATCACTGTCGAAATCATTTATTTAAACAATTACTAGCCACCTAATATTTAAAAAGTGAGTTGTAAAATTTTATTAAATTAAATTAACATGCACCCAATTAAAATTATTAGCTAAATGATACCACCATCACATCACAGTCACATCAAAATAATAATGGAATAATAAATGAGTCTGGAGTAACACTCCTCTGAATAATTCCAAATACTGAACAAAACCAAATACAACATCTGAATAATAAATGAATTAACTCCAAAACTGCAATGAACCCCGAGTATGATAAAACTGTCTCAAAAAGAAATGGGGCGACATGCCCTAACAACTGAATAAGTATGAAAAGGAATCAATATAGAATGTGGAGGCGTCTATCATCAAGATCCTGTAACTTCCACAACAACTACAGCACGTCACTGAAATGGAACTCCTAAGCTTGGCGTCCCTCTGGCTGGGCACCTAAAAGGTTTTTCAAGAAAATAGATTTGAAAGCAAACGGATCAGAGCCCGATGTGAAAACAGTTTAAAATATAGCAAGTGTTTAATTGCATTAAACAATGAATATTAAGTACATGTTAGTTCCGTGCTCTCACATGAGTTTATCATCTCTCAACTAATGTGCACGCTTAACGTATATCCATCACCCATCCTAGTTATGTCGCTAACTAACTAGTCTATACTGCAACCCGTCCTCACATGATAATATAGGGGTTTGTTCAAGACATTCCAATCTAACTTATGTGAATCTACCTTTTCATCTCTCAGATTAATTTATATTAAATCATATAGGAAATTCTCAATTCTAACTTTACTCAAAGTGTCGTAAATATTCACACACATTAACAAGGAGTCTGTTATCATCACCAATATATAAATTTCAACATAATTATATAATTGGGTCACCCCTAGGCTATACTGCGGTGCACACATACTCTCCTATCGAATCCCGGTACATCACGTGCATAAGGACTACGTATTCCAAATCTCTCGAGAACCGTTTTAATAAGCAAAATAACGCATATTGGAGGCGAACATCGTTCACATACCCATGGGTCACGCACATACCTACGCTCCCATGGTCAGCTGACTTATCAACTCACAAATAAGCCATTCACAGCCCTATGTCTTTAAGGTACGAATTTGAATCCCCTCGTAGGCACACAAAGATCAGATGGCCCTGTTCCGAAAGCCGACCTCCCGTGATAGCAAGTATGGTAGTATGGCATACACATATAAATCCATTTACTAAGCATTCACACAACTTAAATGCTTTGTAATATTACTAAAGGTATGTTCTCAATCCCTATATCATTAATCCAATTAGTACATTTTTTGTACTTCTGGACAGTTATATAATATAGTCCACCGACACATCTCACATCGTAGTTACAAGTACTTAAAACCTAACTCATTGTAACACCCCGTATTTTTGACAATTTAAATAATTATGTGATTAATTATTACTATGGGAATAAATATGCGATTAATTATTGTTGTTGGATTAATTAAATTAAAATGTGAGAAATTAATTTGTTATTAATCCGGATTAAAATAATTATTAACTAGCGTGCCAAGGGTTAATACTTATTGTTGTGAACTATTAAATATTACTGTGTGATATGTAATATGGAATTATGATATTTGATAAGTTGTCGGAAGTGAGAAGTATGGCAGTTTGGTAATTTAAGTCTGAAACGCGTGTGAGTCGTGTCGGGACTAATTGAATGGAATAAAAAGAGAAATTATTTATATAAACTCGTATGGTCATTTTGAGTGCGCCATTGAGTCCGAGAGGGTCGAGATAGTCAAAATAGTATACCCGGGTGTTTAGTTTGGGCCCCGGGGCGATTTTAGGCCTAACCAACACCCCGTAGGGGTAGTTTTGTAATTTGGATTTTTGGGCTAAACTAATGGACGAAAATTGGGATTAATTATATCATCTAAGTAAATTCCATTAGGGTTAAGAAGTGACAGGAAGTTAGAACGGCTATGGAGGGTGTGAGGGAGAACCAAATTCCAAGAGAGAAGACTCATTTGGCATCACCTTGCACAACCGTGACCACCAACGCGTAGATCGCGAAAAGAGGAACGCATATATACGAACATCACCAACGGATCAGACCGTCATATTCGAGGCAAGTGTTTATTACTTGTTTTTTTTTTGGCAATAATCATGCTCATGTTAGTATAGGTGGAATTAATCATGATTTATATGCTAATTGGGTGAAAATTGGAGATTTAAATTATGATTAAGGATTGGTTTAATTAGTGGTTGGGATTCATTCATGTATGTAGAGGATTAATCACGGAATTTTATTATATATTGATGAATGAATCTGGGCTGATTGGGTTCTTTAATTGGAATTTTGGAAACTAGGGTTCATGTGAATTAATTTGGGGGTTTTATGTAATTATGATAATTAATGACGAATTAAGGATCCTAGGATGATAGAAATGATTTGTAATCTGTTAGGGGTTGATGGGTATTGATGATGAGTTGTTGGGAATTGAATCTTAGAGGTTTGTAGGTTTAAAAATGGTGAAAAATGCTGAAGTTTGGTGAAGAAGACGAACAGTGTAATCTCACGTGATCTCGCGCGAAGTGGTTGAAACGATATGGGGATCTCGCGCGAAGTGGTTCGAACGACATTGGAAGTCATTCGAACGACATGTCTTCTGGTTTGAACGACATGTCTTCTGGTTCAAACCACATGTCATTCTGGTTCAAACCACAGGGTGAATTTCTGGGAATTTGCTTAAAGCCCAGTTTGGAGTTTATTTGTTTATTGGAGTGAGAGAAACTACCAAATAGTACATTCAAATAAGAAGGAATTTTGGAAAAAGTATGTGGGAATTAATACTTTAATTATTTCGGTACAGAGAGAGTGTACCTTGGAGATTACGAGAGAGATAGTAATCTAATTATTTATACTATACGTAGTAATGAGGTTAAAATACGTATGGGGAGTATATATGTAGGTTGGAGAAAATACCTATAAATTATAATAGGATGTGTGTATGCCTATTATGTGAGATTATTATTAAGAGCATTAATGGGTGCTAACCCGGGGATGCAATATTCTATTGTTAGGCGCACTAATGGGTGATAACCCGAGGGTGCTGGATTATTATTGATAAGTGCATTAATGGGTGCTAACCCGGGGATGCTGTAATGACCTCACTTTTATATATAGATTGTTTTTACACTCTTGTGTTACTTATTATCTTATAAATGTTGTATTGTTAGATATGTGGTATTATTGGCTATCAATATAACAAACCCCATTTTTAATTACGAAGAATCAACTGTAAATTGGATCAAATCGAAGTCTTATGACATGTCTTAAGGCAAATAATAAGTTTTGGGGTAGAAAATATAATTTTATGAAACTTTAAGGACTAAAATAAAAATATAAAATGGGCCATTTTGTAAATAAAATATTTTCAAGGACCTCTAAGAAATATTCAAAATATATAGTCTGAAATTACCAAAATACCCTTCATGTGTGAAATGACCCTTATACCCTTATCACCTTTCCACCACGTGCTGGTCACTTCCACCTTCCACATGTCATCTGTAGAGAGAGAGCTAAAACACTTGTCATCATTTGGTGATATTAACACTGCAAGACCACTCCGGATCGCGACCCTCGGTGTTGAATCACCAATCCAAAAAGCTTAGTCATTTGACATGTGTCAACACCGTAATACATTTGGAAACCTATAAATAGGGCCTTAGGGTTCATTTGAAACTCACACTAATTCCTTGAGAATTATAGTAAGAAAAAGTGGTAGAAAGCTTGGGAAATATCTTAAGAAGGAGTTCTATAATTTTGAAGAAAGAATTTATTTCGTATGTATGATTTTATTTAAATGTTATAATGTATTTTTATAGTTTTAATTTTGTGTTTTATAGCTTTACTTAGTAGTTATGCTGGTAAAATACACTAAGGACTTCACTAATCAAAACTTAAAGTTTAGAAGAAATCCAAGTTTATTTTATTTTCATGTAAACTTGTTTGAAATTGTATATACGCTTTTAAAAATGATTTTTTAAAAGTAATTGCTCGTTATTATGGAATCCCATTTAAGTAATTCCAAAGTCAGGCCCGGTGAAATTCTGTCTAGACGAGATGGTGTTTAAGTGGTGCCCCTGTGACCCTCCATCTCTACTGGGAATGAATACGAAAATGTTCTGTCTAGAGGAGATGGTATTTAAGCGGTGCCCCTGTGACCCTCCATCTCTACTGGGAACCGACTGATTAGGAAGAACTATCAATTGACTCCTTTAATTACGATCAATAAGTTTTAAAAGTTAAGAAAATGGTTTTTTAGTAATCCCTTGAAACAAGTTACTATTAAAATACAATATGTATACTGGACCTTGTTTAGAACATATACTTAAACCTTTATCGTATTTGTTAGATTAATGTGCGATCGAAGACTCGTTATCTATAATTTCGACCTCTATTTTAGGTGAGTACTCTATGCAATTTCTTGCGCATTTTGATTATATTATATTATGCAAACTATGTATATTTTGTGAAATTCTTTTATTTTCAAAATGCATCTGATACCGATGATTCCGTCGTTTGTTATATGTTTATATCTCTCCATATAAACATCTGATTTGAATTCTAAAATTATTGATTCGGCCTACGGAAACTCTCTTACTATGTTGGCCTTGACTACCGGGTGGAAATATTTGGGTGGTACCTTCCCAGCTGGTTTATCGTTTATCGTTGGTGTGCCCTAAACAAGGCGTTGTTCCAGAAATCATGATTATCTGTCTGTGATGTTACTGGGTGGAAATATTTGGTAACACTATCTGTCTTAGTATTAGAGCGTACATGGCCACTAAAACTGAATAATTGACACATGCTCAATTATTTTATCTGCTCTGTTCTGAACTGTTTATTCTGAATATATATATATATATATATATATATATATATATATATATATATATATATTGTCATTTACTTTATATATATTACTTGAAATTCCTATCTCTATGTATATACCTTATGTTCTAAATTGAATAGGTATCTATTTTCTGAAAACCTTGGAATATTTGGAGATTGAATCTCATTCGACTTTTAGCTGATGTTTTATAATTAACTATTTTTCAAGAAATAATTAGGAAAACGGATGGAATATAAGGGGACTATGTTGAAGATTTAGCTTTTAGACCTCTTTTTCTTACATTAAGTAGAACTTTGTTTTATTAGATAAAGGATGTTTGGCTCTTTAATTAAAAGGCTTTAAAATTTCTGTCAAGTTGTAACTCTTAGATATTTTAATATAAATGAAGTTTCCTTTAGAAAGCTCTGATGATGTAATTCCTTCACTTTCAGTATTTTACGATTCATAACCATGTGATTATACTTCCGCTATATATATATATATATATATATATATATATATATATATATATATATATATATATATATATATATATATATATATATATATATATATATATATTTAAAGAAAAATTTTGACGCCAGAATATTGGATGCCTTGGTGGCATGTCAAGACACTCGTTCCCTACGATTTTTGGGTCGGGGTCGTGACAGCGGTGGTATCAGAGAATAGGTTATGAACCCGTAGACTACTGAGCATAGGTTTCGAATGTTATAGATTCTATGTTTCCATCCTTAGGAGATAGTATTAAAAATCTAATTTATGTGATAAACCTCCCTATGTGTTATATTATTTATAATTGGTCTTTTAGTTTTCAATATTGATATAGTATAGTAGATCTTACGTTTGGCCATGACTGTAGAAAATGACCAAGAGAAGATCATCAATGGGAACTAGTGATTCGAATATAGAAGGACTGGAAGGTGCATACAAGGCAATTAAAAGTCTGGCAAATATTGTGGAGCAGCAGGTGAACAATGGAGTACCAAAGAATCTTGAACTAAGTAGATATAATATTGAACAGTTCAAGAAGTTGAATCCTCCATCTTTTAAAGGTACTCCTAACCCCACCGAAGCAGAAAGTTGGGTGATGCAGATGGAAAAGATACTCGATATTCTTAAGTGTACTAATGAAAAAAGGGTGTTATTTGCAATATTTATGTTAGAAAGGGAGGCCGAACATTGGTGGAGAATGACTAAGAGAATAGACGGGGAAAGGAATACTTACATAGGTTGGAATGATTTCTTAGTAATATTTTATGAGAAATATTTTTCGGAAACGGTGAAAGACGAAATGGCAGCTGACTTCATGAGTTTGGTGCAAGGGAATATGACGGTTAGTCAATATGAGGCAAAGTTTACTGAGTTATCCCGTTTTGCACGTCATGTTGTAGCAACTGATGTTTTAAGAGCGAAGAAGTTTGAGCGTGGGTAAAGGTTGAATATACGTAGTCGAATTTCCATCCTGAAATTAACATCATATACTGATGTCGTGACTAGGGTTACAATAGCTGAGAGGGATGGTGAGGAGTACAATCTAATTAGAGATGGAAAGGGGAAGTTTGGGGAACAAAAAGGAAAGAACCCGAATAATAGAAATTTCTTTAGGAACACATCCAATGTTGGGGGATCTAGTGATTACAAACAGTATAATAACCAGACATGTCAACAATGTGGAAAGATGCATGGAGGACGACCTTGTTATAAGGATTCAGGAGCTTATTTTAGATGTGGACAGAAAGGACATCAGATAAACGACTTCCCAAACCCAGCAAGGGTTCCGATAAAGCCTTCAAGTGCAAAGAAGGATCAAGACAGACAGGGTAGAGTTTTCACACTTTCTGATACCCAAGCTTCTAATGCGGTAGTGTCAGGTACACTTTCTATATGTGCACAGCCTTTTAAAGCTTTGATAGATCCTGGTTCTACCCATTCGCTCATATCTATACATGTATTAAATCGCTTTCATAAATTTCCTAAACCCTTGAATCATAACATACATGTTTCTACTCCTTAGGGTGAGTTATTGATGGGTAAATTAGTATACAAGGCTTTCCCCATAGATATTGATAGTCATAAACTATTTGTTGATTTGATAGTTTCAGACATTAAAGATTTTGAAGTCATTTTGAGGATGGATTGGTTAGCATCACATCATGCTAAGGTAGACTGTTTTGAGAAGAGTGTTACTTTCCAAATTCCTCACCAACCAAAATTTAGTTTTGAAGGAACTGGCATCATATCTCCGATGTGTATTATTTCTGCAACGCAATCCTATAGTTTTCTTAAGAATGGATGTCAAGGATTTCTTGCAACTGTTACCAGTTTGCAGACAATAGGGCCTAGCTTAGAAAATATTCCTATCGCTAAGAAATTTACGGATGTTTTTCCAGATGATTTACCAGGCCTACCTCCTAATAGAGAAATATAATTTACGATTGACCTTGTTACTGGAACTATACCAATCTCAAAACCACCATATAGTATGGAACCTTTAGAATTAAGAGAGTTAAAAGTTCAATTAGAAGACCTTTTAGACAAGGGTTTTATCAGACCAAGTATATCGCCTTGAGGTGCTCCAGTGTTATTTGTGAAAAAGAAGGATGGGACAATGAGACTATGAATAGATTATCATGAACTGAATAAGGTAACCATTAAGAATAAATACCCCTTACCTCGTACAGATGACTTGTTTGATCAATTATAAAGTGCACAAGTATTCTCTAAGATTGACCTTAGGTCAGGCTATCATCAATTGAAGATTAAGGATGATGATATTTCAAAATCAACTTTTCGTACTAGATATGGTCACTATAAATTTCTTGTAATGCCATTTGGACTAACTAATGCACCAGCCGCTTTTATGGATATGATGAATATGGTGTTTAGGAAATATTTGGATCAGTATGTGGTTGTTTTCATTGATGACATCCTTATTTATTCCAAAAGTATTGAAGAACACGAAAAGCATTTAGAGACAGTATTACAAATCCTTAGGAAAGAGAAACTATATGCAAAATTAAAGAAGTGTGAGTTTTGGATGCCTAGTGTTTCTTTTCTAGGACATGTCATATCCAAAGAGGGAGTGTCAGTTAACCCTCAAAAAATTGAGGCTATATTAGATTGGCCCAGACCAACTAATGTGAGTGAGATTCGTAGTTTCCTTGGATTAGTAGGTTATTAGCGAAGATTTGTTGAAGGATTTTCTAGCATTGACAAACCTCTATCCAGGTTACACAAAAGAAGGTAAAATATAAATGGTCTGAGTAACCCGAGAAAAGTTTTCAAGAACTTAAGAATCGATTAGTAATTGCCCCAATTTTGACTATTCCTTTCGGGACAGGGGGATTTGTGATTTATAGTGATGCGTCTAAAAATGTTTTGGGATATGTGCTAATGCAAAATGGAAAAGTAGTAGCTTACGCCTCGAGACGGTTAAAAACCCATGAGCAGAATTATCCAACACATGACCTAGAATTAGCAGCTGTAATTTTTGCTCTTAAAATTTGGAGGCCCTATTTGTATGGTGAGACTAGTGAGATTTATACCGATCATAAGAGTTTGAAGTATATATTTACTCAATAAGAGTTGAATATGAGACAAAGGAGGTGGTTATAATTGAATAAGGATTATGATGTAAATATTCACTATCACCCGGGGAAAGCTAATGTAGTAGCCAATGCTTTAAGTAGGAAGTCTACACCAAATTTAGCATGTCTTATTACAAGCCAGGAAGCACTATTAAGGGATTTGAGAAGTATGGAAATAGATGTACGTATCTATAGCAAAGGAGGAATAATTGCAAACTTACAAGTGCAACCCATGTTGATGGAGAGGATCAAAATTGCACAAGTAAATGACCCACAACTGAAGAAGATTAGAGAAGAAGTCATCGAAGGTAAGAGAACTGAATTTGCGATGCGAGATGATATATTGAGGTTTGAAAATAGAGTGTGTGTGCCATGTGATGCCCAACTAAAGAGGCAAATTTTGGAGGAAAGTCATTACTCAAGATTCACATTTCATCCCGGATGTACAAAAATGTATAGGGATCTTTGAGAAGTATTTTGGTGGAATAACATGAAGAGGGAGATAGCAAAATTTATATCTCAGTGTTTGGTTTGTCAACAAGTAAAGGCAGAACATCAAAAACCATCAGGATTACTGCAACCCCTACCTATCCCTGAGTGGAAATGGGAATATATTACTATGGATTTTGTGACATGTTTACCGAGGAGTTCAAATGGTAATGACTCTATTTGGGTAATTATTAATAGGTTAACTAAATTTGCTCATTTTCTTTCCATTAAGATCACCCATTCTTTAGAGAAGTTAGCTAAGTTGTATGTGCGGGAAATTATTAGGCTTCATGGAACCCCAATTTCAATTGTTTCAGACCGTGACCCTAGATTTTTGTTTCGCTTCTGGAAAAGCCTACAAGAATCCATGGGAACAAAATTGAATTTTAGCACTGCTTTTCATCCTCAAACGGATGGACAATCGAGAGAACTATTTAAACCTTAGAGGATATACTTAAGGCATGTGCACTTGATTTAAAAGGGAATTGGGATGATCATTTACCATTAGTGGGGTTCGCATTTAATAATAGCTATCAAGTAAGTATTCAAATGGCTCCGTATGAGGCACTCTATGGTAGAAGGTGTCGTTCCCCTACATGTTGGGTAGAAGTTGGGGAAAGAAAATTATTGGGACCAGAATTGATTCAGATCACAACAGAGAAGGTGAAATTAATACAAGACCGACTTCGAACCGCTCAAAGCCGTTAAAAGAGTTATGTTGACAATCGACACCGACAGTTAGAATTCCAAAGAGGAGATTATGTGGTCTTGCGAGTATCTCCTGCAAAGGGAGTAATACGATTTGGGAAGAAAGGGAAATTGAGCCCAAGATACATAGGACCTTTTGAAATCCATGAAAGGATAGGAGCTGTTGCGTATAAAATAGCCTTACCACCGGAACTCTCTAGTGTACATAATGTGTTTCACGTATCAATGATAAAGAAATATGTCCCAGATCCAAAACATAACTTAAGTCATGAGCCTCTTCAAGTTAGAGAAGATTTGTCGTACATTAAGCATCTAGTGGAAATTTTGGATCATAAAGATCAAATATTACGAACCAAGGTTATTCCACTAGTTAAAGTATTATGGCGGAATCATTCTGTTGAAGAAGCAACGTGGGAGCGGGAAGATGAGATAAAGGAGCGATATCAATACCTTTTTGAAAATTAATGCAAGTAAAGTTTGGGGACCAAACTTTTTATAAGGAGGGTAGGATGTAATGACCCCACTTTTATATATAGATTGTTTTTACACTCTTGTGTTACTTATTATCTTATAAATGTTGTATTGTTAGATATGTGGTATTATTGGCTATCAATATAACAAACCCCATTTTTAATTACGAAGAATCAAATGTAAATTGGATCAAATCGAAGTCTTATGACATATCTTAAGGCAAATAATAAGTTTTGGGGTAGAAAATATAATTTTATGAAACTTTAAGGACTAAAATAAAAATATAAAATGGGCCATTTTGTAAATAAAATATTTTCAAGGACCTCTAAGAAATATTCAAAATATATAGTGTGAAATTACAAAAATACCCTTCATGTGTGAAATGACCCTTATACCCTTATCACCTTTCCACCACGTGCTGGTCACTTTCACCTTCCACATGTCATCTGTAGAGAGAGAGCTAAAACACTTGTCATCATTTGGTGATATTAACACTGCAAGACCACTCCGGATCGCAACACCTCGGTGTTGAATCACCAATCCAAAAAGCTTAGTCATTTGACATGTGTCAACACCGTAATACATTTGGAAACCAATAAATAGGGCCTTAGGGTTCATTTGAAACTCACACCAAATTATAGTAAGAAAGAGTGATAGAAAGTTTAGAAAATATCTTAAGAAGGAGTTCTATAATTTCGAAGAAAGAATTCATTTCGTAGGTATGATTTTATTTAAATGTTATAATGTATTTTTATAGTTTTAATTTTGTGTTTTATAGCTTTACTTAGTAGTTATGCTGGTAAAATACACTAAGGACTTCACTAATCAAAACTTAAAGTTTAGAAGAAATCCAAGTTGATTTTATTTTCATGTAAACTTGTTTGAAATTGTATATACGCTTTTAAAAATGATTTTTTAAAAGTAATTGCTCGTTATTATGGAATCCCATTTAAGTAATTCCAAAGTCAGGCCCGGTGAAATTCTGTCTAGATGAGATGGTATTTAAGTGGTGCCCCTGTGACCCTCCATCTCTACTGGGAATGAATCTGAAAATGTTCTGTCTAGAGGAGATGGTATTTAATCGGTGCCCCTGTGACCCTCCATCTCTACTGGGAACCGACTGATTAGGAAGAACTATGAATTGAATCCTTTAATTACGATCAATAAGTTTTAAAATTTAAGAAAATGGTTTTTTAGTAATCCTTTGAAACAAGTTACTATTAAAATACAATATGTAGACTAGAACTTGTTTAGAACATATACTTAAACTTTTATCGTATTTGTTAGATTAACGTGCCGTCGAAGAATCGTTATCTATAATTTCGACCTCTATTTTAGGTGAGTACTCTATGCAATTTCTTGCGCATTTTGATTATATTATATTATGCAAACTATGTATATTTTGCGAAATTCTTTTATTTTCAAAATGCATCTGATACCGATGATTCCGTCGTTTGTTATATGTTTATATATCTCCATATAAACATCTGATTTGAATTCTAAAATTATTGATTCGGCCTATGGAAACTCTCTTACTATGTTGGCCTTGACTACCGGGTGTAAATATTTGGGTGGTACCTTCCCAACTGGTTTATCGTTGGTGTGCCCTAAACAAGGCGTTGTTCTAGAAATCATGATTATCTGTCTGTGATGTTACTGGGTGGAAACATTTGGTAACACTATCTGTCGGGGTATTAGAGCGTACATGGCCACTAAAACTGAATAATTGACACATGCTCAATTGTTTTATCTTCTCTGTTCTGAACTATTTATTCTGAATATATATATTGTCATTTACTTTATATATATTACTTGAAATTCCTATCTCTATGTATATACATTCTGTTCTAAATTGAATAGGTATCTATTTTCTGAAAACCTTGGAATATTTGGAGATTGAATCTCATTCGGCTTTTAGCTGATGTTTTATAATTAACTATTTTTCAAGAAATAATTAGGAAAGCGGATGGAACATAAGGGGACTATGTTGAAGATTTAGCTTTTAGACTCTTTTTCTTACATTAAGTAGAACTTTGTTTTATTAGATAAAGGATGTTTGGCTCTTTAATTAAAAGGCTTTAAAATTTCTGTCAAGTTGTAACTCTTAGATATTTTAATATAAATGAAGTTTCCTTTAGAAAGCTCTGATGATGTAATTCCTTCACTTTCAGTATTTTACGATTCATAACCATGTGATTATACTTCCGCTATATATATATATATTTTAAAAGAAAATTTTTGATGCCAGAATATTGGATGCCTTGGTGGCATGTCAAGACACTCGTTCCCTACGATCTTTGGGTCGGGGTCGTGACAGATGCAATATTCTATTGTTAGGCGCACTAATGGGTGATGACCCGGGGGTGCTGAATTATTATTGATAGGTGCATTAATGGGTGCTAACCCGGGGATGCATGATTTTCTAGAGATATGCACTAATGGGGCTTAGCCGGGGGGGCAGGATTAGTGTATATATATATATATATATATATATATATATATATATATATATATGGACTTGTGAATGTTGCTACTGTGTGAAATTAGTAGATCTGGTAATAATAATAATTATTACATTGTACCAAGCGATCTTAACCTAAGGGTGCAGGATTAGTGTATATATATAGGGATGATGAGACTATATATATGTATGAGTGTACTTGGGTAACTTTCTACTTTGTGAGACTAGTAGATAAAATGAAAATGAGAAGTAAAATGATCTTAGTAAATAGAAGATTAACCATTCAAACGGTGAAAAATGAAATTTAGTATGTGAGATAAACTATCTGAATAGCGTATTGTATGGGCGATACGGGAATACTACTAGTGAGCATAATTAGTATTAGTATAGTTTCTAACTAGTTAGACTGGGAGGTATAACTAGGGGGCGATTTGATGTACGTTAGGCGTGCACAATAGACGAGAGGTGAGAAACTCATGTGAGTTCGATAACTAACATGCATATAAGACTTGTTTTAAGAACCAGTTTTAAATACTTGCTAAATCATTTTTTATACATCGGACTCTGACCCGTTTCTTGTATCTCTTCTCTCTTTTGCTATATATATGTATTATATCAGGTGCTCAGCCACAGGAGTATTAGATTTAGAGATTTGGATTGCTTGACGTGCTGCAGCTGTTGTGGGAGCTGTAGGTCCTTGCAGTAGACGCATCTATCCTTTCCATTCAGTTTCATCAAGACTTCTTGTTTAGGGCATATGTCGCCCACTTCTTGTTCTTCCATCAGAGATTTTGTATTCAGTTTATTATATGGTTTGGAGTTTTGACTGAGAGTTTTACTTAGTCTTCTTTATTGCAGTACTTGATTCATGTTCAGTATTTATTTACATTATTATGTGTGGTGAATGGTTTATATTTTAAGATGGAAAGAAATGGATTTACTTGGTTTTCTTAAAATTGGAAATTTTTTTATACCTAGCTTAATTTTATATTAGGAGATTAATATGTTAAAAAGTTTTTCGACAGTGATGTTGAGAATGAACCAACTTAATATCCTGTTTTAAATTGGTAGAGGACTGATCACCCTATATTTAATTGGGCGGGGTGCCACAGGTGGTATCAGAGCATCAGGTTCTAGTTTCCTTAGGATCTATGCGGTTTATTACGTTTCAGTGTATCGTTCTTTAATGTAGAGCCTTGTGATAGGATTGTTGTGTTCCCTTGCGTATGCGACTTACATTCTCCTGCTACGAATTATAATGGAGGTGACTCATTATACGATTTTCAGTGTGATTCGAACACCGAAAATTTTAGCACGACCAGCGAGGACCGTAAGAAGAACTGCGGGAGGAGAGGCTCAACAGAAGACATAGAGTAATCGGGGAAGAGTAATAGGAAAAAAATCACCACGATAATTACTTAAGTAAGAGAATGTAAAATCGTCACTCGGGAACTGTGGGTTCCCAGGACACAGTCATAGATAACGGTGGAGTGAATTTAGGGCCACCTAGCATAGTCGATAAAGGGGAAATCAGAGGGAAACCTTTGAAAACCTATCGGTGAAGATGCGGAAAAGAAAACGAGAAAGTGTAACAGACCAGCGGAAGTAGAAAATCCAAAGGCAATTGTGTAGAGTGGGGCGTGACGACACTCAGAAGTTAATTTGTAGTTAAAAACTACTGCTCTTAGGAGCATCATGTAGTGATTAGAGGCAATCACCACATATGAAGATGTGTGTTTGAAATTTAGAGAGAAAGTTGGGTACGATTTGACCGTGAGGTCTTCCATTTGATGTGATAACAAAATGTGAGTGAAATTTGATGTTTAAAATGATGGGTGAGATAGAAACCGATCATGCGAGAGAGGTTGAATTTCATAATGAACTTCATACCTGGTGGAGGGGTATAAATTATCCAAAGGGTTTATAGTTGATAAAGGACCCGTGAGTAGAATACCAGTATGGATGAGAACTCCATCTAGGATGACTAATGTTGATGTCATCAAAGTTATACGGTTGCTAGTGATTGTAGTCCTTCCAAGAGAAGGGAGTAAAGAGGGTTAATAAACCTGCTGAAAAGCAGAAAACTGAATTTAACGGTGTTAGTGAAACCCCACATGAGAGTATACCCAATAAGGAACTCGGTTAGATGATGTTAAGTGATTAACTTCAAGATGACGATGAAGTCAATCAGGATTTAGGGGCCAACCATAGTTCCGGATAGCTAGCATAGCCAAAGGGACAGTGGAAGAATAATTATGAGTTAAAACTATCGGTCCGAGAGAAGGACATTCCCAAAATGTTCAGTGGGACCAGTGACGGGAAATAGTTCGTGAAGTTTTCCTTATGTAAAGGAAACAGAACTACAAGTGTTGAATGTGTCCACAATTGAGAAGTGAGACCGAAGAGATTAGAAATGGTAAACCGTGCCAGTTAGGCATAATGACTAGAGGAGCGAGACTTCCAGCGAAAGAATTTGGGGTCAAGGGAATTTGGCCCAGGAAATTTATAACCCGAGAGTGATGGGTTCAGGCTGGACCAGTAGAGTCCTCATTAATAGCAGCATGTAGTATGTCAAAGTCTACGGGACCCGGGATGTAAACGAGAGTTTAATAAAGCTATAATTGAGGCCTGGAGAGCTTGGGCCAACGTTTTATTAATGGGCGCGAAATCCACAAGATGGAATAAATTTTCCATGGTGACAGGGGACAACCATAGGATGAAATCTTAGGATGTATGATGATTGCAGATGCCCATGGGTCGTGATGGCAACCACGTGCTGAGACCCTATGATTTGGCGAGACTAGAGAGGTTTTGCTTCTTACTTGTGAGTAAAGAATAGATTCTAGTGACATGGGTGTGCCACAACTTTTATGTAAATTGGAAACCCTAAACTTCGCGTGCGGGTCGAGTTTAGTGGGAACATTAGTTTTAACAGTCTTGTAACAAATGTATTTCTCGTTGTTAGCAGGGCATTTTGATGATTGCCGTGAGCGAATCGGGTGGGCCCTAAGAATATATTTTGTTGTTATAATTTACTACTGCATTGAGTGAGCTTTAGTAGAGTTTATTATGGTAATGTGTAGTGATTAATTACCGTATGGTTAAATGATTGTAAATATGTAGTGTTATGACTGTCGTGCCGGATACTCCAGGAGGAGTGATCTTTGTACACAATCACACGTTCAAGGGCAATTCGGTCATTTCACAGCTTGGGCACCTGGACCGACATCTACACAGAAGTTGTAGCTCTCCTCTCTACCTTCGCGTGGCCATAAACGGTGCGCGATTCCGAGTCTGTATGACAAAGTTACGGCGATTTGAGCGGAGAAGAATTACATGCCAAAACAGGGGATTTTGTAGGCTGCCTTGCTTGATCGATCGATCGAGCCTGGGGGTCGATCGATAGACCCTTAATATTTTTGCCATGAATTTAACAGTCGATCGATTGACCACAGGGGTCGATCAATTGATCCCCTATTTTTTTCCTACAAATATTTTCTTTTCATTTTCTTTCTTCTTTTCTTTTATTCTAACTTACTACTTAAGCCAATTTTTGTAATAAGAGAGACATTGATATTCTGATATAGATAGTTTTAGTTAGGGTTTGGTTTGGAGAGATCATTTTCTCTTCTTCTTGGATTGACAAACCATGGGTTTTGTAAGATTGTACTATTCATTTTCATCTCCATTAATATAGTTTTGTTCTTCATCTTTCCTTGCTTTGTAATTTAGTTTCATTGCTTTCTAACTAGTTTACATGCTTTAATTCTTCCTTTCCTAGTTTAATTAGTGTAATTTAGTTTAATTGATCATGCACCCTTAGATAAATAGGGTCGGAATTTCATTTCCACCATTTTTGGGCCCTGAGCTTCGAAAATTAGGTTTCGTGTAACATTGCGTTTAATTGAACCCGCGTGAATTAAAGTCGGATTATTATGCATTTAATTTTCTATGTCATGCATCGTTAGTGTTTATAGCGATAATCCGAGTTTAATACGCGTGCGACCAATTTTCGGTTAAGTGTTTATTCTCGCAACTTTGGCTTAAATTCCTTATTGTGTGAAGTTTATGTTAAATTGATAATGCTCGATTAAATTGCTTTCGGGCCGTAATCTTGATTAGTAGTTGTTTCGATCCGTATGGTTGGATGATATCCCGATCCTGCTTTACTTTTATTTATACTTAACTTATTCTTTTCTTTCTTTTACAATCAACCATCACCTTTTTACACTTTTATTCTTGGATTAATAATCTGTTATGATCTATCGAACATTCCCTGTGGATTCGATACCTGACTTACCGTTGTACTCACCAGTTGAGTGTAGTCGTAATTTAGGTTTTTTTATAGTTCAGGTGAGCCGAATATAAAATGACCGGCGCATAGGTGACTCTCGCGCCGCGGCAAAACCCCTACAGGCTGCCCTGCTTGATCATTTTGATTAAGGGCGAAAAGTGTGTGCATGTAAAGTGCATAGTCGTTGTTTTCGTTTCGCCAACTCAATACAAAAACCTAAGTTACTACTACACTTGCGAGGAAAGCACGGCGGTAAGTCGGGTATCGAAAATCCAAAGAGACGAATTGCTAGAATTTATAAGGTTTAATATTCCAAATTAAAAGTGTAAAAGGTGATTACAAACTAAAAAGGAAAAGATGCATAAAAGGGAAATGTTAATCTAGGCAATGTATTGAAACTATATTATGAAAGCGAGTAAAACTATAGGTTGCGTCGAATATCCCTCACCCGAGTTAATTAGTATAAAATGGTTACATGGGTCGACGAGTTATTACAAATGCGTCTCGTTTTGATAGTTAATTAAACCAAGGGTTGTCACGCCCTAAATCATCATAAAAGCCTAATAAGATTTTGGCGTCAACAAATATCCCAAAAATTACGCATGAAAGGTCGTAAGCACGGGACATACATGATATGCCCCGTCAAATCTCCTAGGCGTAATAACTAGGAGAAGGCACCCGAAATAGACCCATAAACACCATCACCAAAGCAAAGCAACGCATCAACTCGAGTGAGTTCAATTCAAACACAACCTAATTTAAATTAGCTAGAAAGCATGTTAAAAACGCGTTAAATGATAACATGTAAATAAATGCGGTAAATTTACACTAGAAAGCAAGTATTCAAAGCATGTAAACTAATTAACAGAGCAAGTAAACCTAATTATCAAAGCAAGAATGAATGAAATACAAGCTATATTAATGGATAGGATGATGAATAGTCAACTTACACAACAAATGGGGTGTCAAACAAAGTATAAATGAAGAAGAACCATCCAAAAACCCAAACCCTAACCTATTCTATCTTCTAAAACTATCTAAAAACGTCCACCTCTGTTTATTACATCAAAATTGGCTTATATACCAAGTGGGAATTAAATTAGAAAAGAAAAGAGAAAAGAAAAGAAATGCAAAATATCTGCAGAAAAACAGAGCATCGATCGATCGATGATTTTGGTCGATCGATCAATCAAGGCCAAATTTCAGCAATTTAGAATGGTCGATCGATCAACCAAATCTTCGATCGATCGATCAAGTAGGGGCAGCACACTGCATTGCTGTTTTGATTTCTAAGCTTTTCTCATCCGCTGAAATCGCCGTAACTTCTTTGTTATGAATCGGAATCGCGCACCGTTTGCGGCCACGCGAAGCTTGCGAGGAGGGATACAACTTCCATGATGTTGGGCCAGGTGCCCAAGTTTTGAAAAGACTAAAATGCCCTTGAATGTGCAGTTGTGTACGAAAATAGAGCGGAACGCGTTCGAAGTTCACACTTAGCATCTAATTACCTACAAAATCTCAATTAACCCCTGCAAAACATGTTAATGTAGAAATCTGAGATTGTCTGGTTAATGAGCATAAATATAGGGAATAAGATACCCGAGGGGGCTAAAATGCATCCGTTCGGAGGATGAAATACGCAGTATTTGCGTATTATCACACCCCCTAACTTACACATTGCAAGTCCCTAGCAATGAAATTCGATGAAATAAAAACTACAAGTAAACCAAAAGTAGGAGATAGTACAAAAGTATGGTATAAAAGCAAAAGGCCACTTTCGCGGGCGATTCGATTTCATTTAGCGTATGTAATAAGCCATTAAACCCCTAGGTCACCCTAGTGGACGAGTGTCGTCTCGTGAGGGTTTTCAGAGATGGTACCCACAAACATCACATGGTTTCCTGAAAATATTCCCAACCCAACATGCAACAAGACCAACAATAGCGAAAAGGATTTCATAAGCATTATTAGCAAAATGAATGAATTCAAACAAAATTCCAAATCATTAACATTATAGAATGCACCTCATAGAATTGAAACCTTAAAATGTGGGAGGGGAGCGAGCACATACAAAGTATGATTTGGAGAAAAACTTAAATAAACCGGATAAACATTAAAGCAAGCATATATTCAATCCTCACGGGCATTACACTCATCAAGCGAATTCACTCGAAACAGGGAGGTAACACACAGAACATGCAGGCTCAAGAGTAAATGTAAATGGAAACTAGGCCGCACACATTTCACAATGAAGAACGCTATATATAAACTGAAAAATTGTAATCTCAATGAAAGATACCGCGCACTAAAAGAGGCGAAATGTATTTTCACATATTATCGAAACTATTTAAACTTTTAAATTACATCAACCTAAGATCACATAGGACTTTAATAGGGTTATAATGTAGGTTAGGCTAGGGTACGAAATGAAAGGAATGTATGTACGGATTCAAAGTGTTCGGTATGAAAACTCGGGATAATGGAAGCATGCGGGCAATATCAAAATTGGAAAACAAGTTCCAAAATGACATTAGATATATCATCGGGGAGAGTAATCAAAGCTAATTGAACTATATACAACATTTACAACTTTCTCTTTCTTTTCTTTTCTTCTTTTTCTCATGTTTTCTTTTCTTTTCTTTTCTTTTTCTTTTTGCTTTCTCTTTTTCTTCACTTTTTTCACTACTTTGTTTTTCTTTACTTTTCAAACTCTCATATGCCTAAATTTCAACCGACGTCATAACAACATCATTCAATCCCAAGTAATAAACCAAACAAAGGTATGGAAAGTGTATGTATGGTTTATAACTCCAATTTAGAGTTGGTTATGAGAATGGGGTATGAAATGAAAGGCTAATATTTAGGCTCAAAAGGGGTTAATGAGGGCAAACGTCTAAGGGTGAGGTCAAGGCTAATATGGGTGATATAACAAAGATGGCCTATGATCATTTCAAAAGTTTACGCAATTCTCGAATCAAAACAATATATGAAAATCATGCTAAAGTAACACATTTCAAGTATGGACTCAATTAATGAACGGTCAAATGAAAGAATAGTGAGATTAACAACGAATTCAACGTTTTCAATTAAAAAAGAATAGTGTATACACTCCCAAATGACGAAAGGTACAAAGCTTACTCGGTGTAAGTATATACAATGCAACAAAGGATTATCGAGTTATAAAAATCTTAAACCAAATCAATAGAATGATAAAAGTGCATGTGCTCATGGGATTAAAGTTTAATTCATGAAGTTATTCATAATATAAATAATCGAGACTAAAGTCTAATAACTTCTAAAATCGAGAACATGCATCATTGGTTTGCCTATCGGATCGGGAAATTATTAAAATTTATCATCGAAAACAAAGGCAAAATGCCCAAAAAAGGAGAAAAAAGAAAGAAAATATTTTTGAAATTTTCAATTTTTCTAAGAAAAGCATACTAAGTAACAAACATGTGAGCAAAAACATGGACTAAACATGTAAAATGGATAGAATATCCCACACCCCCTAACTTAAAACTTGACATTGACCTCAATGTAAATTAAGAACCAAGTCAGAGAGAGGAAAAGAACGATATTACCCAAAAGTGGAGTGATCCCCATAAGAACAAGTCCAAAGAATCTACAAAACAAGTTAGTACCGAGCATAGCAAAAACAAATAATAAAAAGTTAACTAATTTCACTACACTAAATTAAAAAGGAAAGAAAAAAATAAAAAGAAAGAAAGCTAACTATATACAACCTACTATTTAGGCTTCACACTAACTATACACTAGAAGTCTAAATAATTGAGGGTCTATCGTGAAAACGATTTGACTTTGGAGGATAACCGGTGTACCCTCACATACAAGAATGCCCTCCGAAAAATATGAATTCCGTTTGAACAACGGAAGGCATGTGTAAGGCGGAAGAAAGGAACCATTGTCAATTAAAAGTTTTGGAGGGGCGTTGGGGGGTTTGGATTGCACGGGTGATAAAAACAAGTGGGGACCGAGAAAAGACGAATATCCTCCCAATGATTTTGAAATTGGAATGGAAGGTGGTGCACACGAAGGCACGAATGCGATCGTGGAAGGCGACTCTAGCAAGTACTCCTCATCGGCGATAGGGTTTAAAACATTTAAGTTTGAAACCGAATCATCGGGTACTTGTTCCGGTGGGATAATAGAGAATGAAAATGGGGATGAATGAAATTCAAACTCATGAGATGAATCATCATCGCATGAAGTTTGAGTTTCGAACGAAATAATATCATTTTCAATGAAATGTTCTTCTTTGGGGGCCAAAGAAGAAATCATTTCATTGCAAATAGATATTACATCATTTTCATCCTCGCTTTCAATATCTATTACGCGATGGGCAAAGTCTAGACTGGTTTGTTCCAAAGTAGGCACAAGTACCTCATTTGGTTCAAAACATTCCTCGACTTCGAAAGTCTCGGAAGCAAAATCGTCGTCAGACTCAAATAATAAATCCAACTCATGTTCCCACGAACGATTTTTTTCCCGATAACGAGTTTCAAGTTTCTCATTCTCATACATACGCAAACCCTCATCGAATGTCATGGGTCGAGGTGCGGATGCATGAAAATGGGAACTTTGAAAGTTACTATCGGACTTAAACGAAAACTCATTATTATAGGAATTTTGGAAACTATTCGAATTCGTTTCAAAACTCCTATTATAAGGAGGTAAAGGCCCAAAATCATTATCATCATCATCAAAATTCCAATAAACCAAATTTTGACTTTCGTTATACTCGCCTAAAGTCATATTTGAATTTGTTTTACTTTGGGATGCTAAGTATTCACCGAAAGTCATAGGGCTAGAATTTTGAGAATTATAACAAGGATTACCGAAAGAATTGGAATAAGACATGCTTACCCCAAAAGTGGCTCGAAGTGGCAGATTCCACAAAGTAAGTGCGCGCGGGAAAAATTCGAGCGTTTCTAAGTGCTCAAATGTGGAAGTCCTGCAAAATATTAGCAAATAATACAAATAGAAATAAAATACTATGAAATACTAAATCAAATAAAGTCTAAAACAAACAAGTCCCCGGCAACGGCGCCATTTGATAGACATGGGTTTCGCCGCGGCGCGAGCGTCACCTACGCGCCGATCATTTTATATTCGGCTCACTTGAACTATACAAAAACCTAAATTACGACTACACTCAACTGGTGAGTACAGCGGTAAGTCATGTATCGAATCCACAGGGAATGTTTGATATATCGTAACAGATTATTAATCCAGGAATAAAAGTGTAAAAAGGTGATGGTTGGTTGTAAAAGAAAGAAAAGAATAAGCTAAATCTAAATAAAAGTAAAGCGAGGATCGGGATATCATCCAACCATACGGATCGAAACAACTACTAACCAAGATTCCGGCTCGAAAGAAGTTTAATCGAGCGTTATCAATTAAACATAAACTTCACACAATAAGGAATTTAAGCCAAAGTTGCGAGAATAAACACTTAACCGAAAATTGGTCGCACGCGTATTAAACTCGAATTATCGCTATAAACACTAACGATGCATGACATAGAAAGTTAAATGCATAATAATCCAACTTTAATTCACGCGGGTTCAATTAAACGCAATTTTACACGAAACCTAATTTTCGGAGCTCGGGGCCCGAAAATGGCAAAAATGAAATCTCGGCCCTATTTATCTAAGGGTGCATGATGAATTAAACTAAATTACACTAATTAAACTATGAAAGCAAGAATTAAAGCATGTAAACTAGTTAGAAAGCAATGAAATTAAATTACAAAGCAAGGAAAGATGAAGGACAAAACTATATTAATGGAGATGGAAATGAATAGTTCAATCTTATAAAACCCATGGGTTCTCAATCCAAGAAGAAGAGAAAATGACCTCTCCAAACCAAACCCTAACTAAAACTATCTATATTAGAATATCAATGTCTCTCTTATTACAAAAATTGGCTTAAGTAGTAAGTTAGAATAAAAGAAAAGAAGAAAGAAAATGAAAAGAAAATATATGTAGGAAAAAAACAGGGATCGATCGATCGACCCATGTGGTTGATCGATCGACTATTAAATTCATGGAAAAAATATGAAGGGTCGATCGATCGACCCCCAGGCTCGATCGATCGATCAAGCAAGGCAGCCTACGGAATCCCCGGTTTTGGCATGCAATTCATCTCCGCTCAAATCGCCGTAACTTTGTCATACGGACTTGGAATCTTGCACCATTTACGGACACGCGAAGCTAGAGAGGAGTGCTACAACTTCTGTGAGATGTTGGGACAGGTGCCCAAGCAGTGAAATGACCAGATTGCCCTTGAACGTGCGATTGTGTACAAAAATTGCGCGGAATGCGTCCGAATCCCATACTTGGTACCTAAATACCTACAAAAGCCCAATTATATCTCATATAGCATGTTAACAATATAAACAAAGTTTTTCTGGTTAACGGGCTTAAATATAAAGATTAAGGCCCCCGAGGGGGCTAAAATGCGTAGGTTCGACGGATGAAATACGCGATATTTATGTATTATCAGTGTCCCTCATTCATCAAAGAGTCTGACCTCCTCCTCTGGAAACACCTCTATGGCATTAAGTCCGACATAATCATTAACGTACCAACCAAGGGAGATAGGGCCTATGGGTAATGAGACGGTTAAATCATAATTTACAAGTAGATGTTCAAACTTGGCTTCAGTTTACCCTTTAACCCTACCGTACGAGCCATTATTTCCAGATTGGAGCTTGCTTTGACCCAACTGGCGCCCAATTATTGATGGGTCATCCTCGACTACATCACACTATGGCTGAATAACTATACGAATGACCCTTCCATAGAGATCTTTAAAGCTTTCTACCACACATTGTCTTTTAAGACCGAGGCATTCTATTAACATCTGGGGGCAAGGAAGCCTGACATGAAGATAATACAGGTCACCCAAACTTCTATACACTTTTAGAATCCGAGGTTCTTTTTTATCTCTAGATCTAGGGAGTTCTCGACCGATGTCGATCTATCAGAGGATGACCCGAGAGTTCCTCATAACTAGGTGAACCCTTCAAGGTGGGCCAAACTGGACCTCAACCTGAGCGTACCGAACCGAGAGAGGGTAACATACTTGTAGAGCTTGGGGAAGGAAGGTATTCTTACCAAGTTTGAGGACATAGTTATTACTGCTCTTTTAGAGAAGGAGGGCCTATGGGTTGACCCCCTGGACGAGACATGTGAGTGATCTTTAATTTTAATATTATCTTTCAAGTGTTATGTCAGCTTTGATTTTTATTATTACTGATCACTTCTTATCCTAAACTCCAGATCATCCACCACACATTTCGGACGACCTCCGGAATATGACTGCCCCAAGTTTAAAAAATTTCATAAATAAGGAGGCAAGAAGCCCACAAAGGACACTGTTGTTGGTGGGTTGGCCCATCTTATGGTCAACTAAAAATGAAAGGCACCTGCTCCCCCGGTCGATACCCATCTGGAAAGTTAGATGAGGTCGAGGATAATTCCCCCATCCACTTATTCACAGACTTATCCTTCATGCTAGGCCCCTATCTCATCATTTGGGGAGACATTTGAGCATTATTGGGTGTCTAACATCACTCAACTAAGGGATACTCTGGGTATGATCTTTCTATAATCATCAAGGACTAAGAGGTCCATGCTGCATGTCACTTCCAAGGAAGATTATGAGTTATTTTCTAAAGTCTCGACTCCCCAAGTCATTGACTTTAGCCTTCACTCCTTCTCTCACGTATTGGGACTTTCTTAATAAACTCATGTCTCGTCTCTAACAAGTATATTCTAACTTTTTCTAATCATTTTATAGGCAGTGTGTGGTCTCTCCTCGACCTCTAAATGGATGACTGAGAACTATTCCAAGATTCATGAGGCCGACATGGTCTTGAGGTCTAAGGGGGAGTTGAAGGGAAAGCTCAAGGATAATCGATGAGACTATCATAAGGCTCTGAACACTCTGAAGGAAAGGGACACAGCACTGCAGATGAAGGATGATCTTCTAAAGAACCAGGGTGAGCTCCTGAAGAAGAAAAAGTATGAACACCATTCATCTTTGACTACTCAACATGATAAAGATCTTTATGCCGCTATTAACCAGGCCAAGGCCAAGACTTTATCAGCCTAGTCTCTAAAAAAAGATAAGGGATGAAGCCATTGAAGCGTATAAGTCTAGTAAAGAGTTTGGACGTTTTAACAAAGAGTACATTAAGAGGGGACTTAAGACAGCCTGCAGGTGGGTCATCGCCAAGTTTGCTGAAGTAGTCTCCTCCATCCGTTCTGAGTTAAAATCTCTTGGCATGGAGAACTCTTTTATGGTCGATGCCCTAGAATATGTTGAGGCTCTACAGGCAACTGAGACCGATAAAGTGATAATCGATGCCCCTCTTATGGATACAAATGCTTTAGTTGTCCCTACTCAGGCCGAGGGAACTGTTGGTGGATCAGCCCTGGTAGTTGAGCAAGCCCCTAATGACGAGAGCGATACAAATACAGATCCAGCTCCATAGGGCGGTCATTTGTGACTCATACCCTCCTATCTATAACAACTTAGCTTATTTTGACAAACTCTGATTTCTTCTTACTTTATTTATGAGTATAGCTCACATTTAAGATGAATATATGATGTTTCTTCTCTCATATTTTTTGAATTATCTTTGCCTTTGTATGCATGTCATTGTCTGATGTTTTGATCAACTAACCATAACCATAATGAAATTATTTAAAATTTGAATCCACCAAGTTATGGTGTTGTATTATAAGTCCCCTCCCGTCATTTTGAAAGTGTATGGGTGACAGTCGTCTCGTCTATGCACTGTCGTCTCGGTCGAGAGAGTTTATTCGCCAAGTTAATGATGTTTATAATGAACCACAACTAAGTGATTTTTAAATTTGAATCCACTAAATTATGGTGTTGTATCACAAGTCCCCTCCCGTAGTTTTGAGAGTGTATGGGTGAGAGTTATCTTGTCCATATATTGTCATCTCATCTAAGAGAGTTTTTCCACCAAGTTAATGATGTTTAATAATCAACCATAACTAAGTGATTTTGAATTTGAATCCACCAAATTATGGTGTTATATCATAAGTCCCCTCTCATCGTTTTGAGATTGGATAGATGAGAGTCGTCTCGTCCATGCACTGTCGTCTCGTCCAAGAGAAATTTTCCACCAAGTGATGTTGAGAATGAACCACAAATAAGTGATTTTTAAATTTGAATTGACCAAAGTAATGATGTTGAACAATGAATCACTCTCGATGTTATTGACAGTCCATGGATGAGTTCGACCCCGTTTGGATTATCGTGTCACCGATAATAACTTAAGGCTACTTCACCACGAAAGATGCTTTATAGCTCAAGATGAGTTGATACAAGTAAACAACAAATATTCAAATAAACATACAAAGTATGAGAGAACACTTGAGATTTTTATTAAATTTTGTTCATCATTTGAACCTCATATACATGTATTACAATCGAAGGAAAAGAAACAACCAAAATTGAAATCGTACTAGTAGTACTTTTTGAGGTGGTCGGCGTTCCGTGGGTTGAAGAATGGCTCTCGTTCCATATTTTCCAATCGATACATCCTTGGAACCACATCTTCAACTACTCTGTACGGACCATGCCAATTCAGATAAAGTTTGTTAGGCTGTCATGTCTTCTTCAACACCAAGTCTCCTACCTTCAGTGGGCATACCCTTCCTCTCCTATTGTATAACTTCACTATCCTTTGCGAGTAGGCAGCTTGCCTAACCTCAGCATCTTCTTTCCTTTATTCCATAATTTTAAATCAAGTCTTCGTTTAGCAATGTTTTCTTCGAGGTTATAGGTCTGAACCCTATGGGTAGAGAGCCCTACCTCTATCGGCACTACTGCCTTTGAGCCATAAGCCAACATAAATGGAGTTTTCTCGATAGGAGTTCTTTTCATTGTCTTATAAGCCCATATGACAACATATACCTCCTAGATCCATCTCCCTTTGGCATCTTTCAATCTCTTCTTGATCCCATCAAGGATAGTTTTGTTTGTTACTTATGTGTGCCCGTTGGCTTGGGGTCATTCAGGAGTGGAGAAAAACTACTCAATGCCCACTTCTTCACAATATTTCTCTAAGGAGATGTTCTTAAACTGCGTCCCATTATCAGAAATCAGGGAATTAGGTAGGCCGTACCAACAAATGATATTTTTCCAGATAAACTATAAGGATTTCTTCTCTATGATTATTATCATCGGCTCGGCCTCTACCCATTTAAAAAAATAATTTATTTCCACATTCAACTAATATGAATTGGTCATATCCCTTGGCAGTGTTCCTACCAGGTCAATTCCCCAGACCGCAAAAGGACATAGAGATATAATAGAGGTAAGAGGTTGATGAGGTTAATGGGGTATGGTGGGAAACCTCTGGCATTTGTCGCACTTCTTGAAGTATGCAACTGTATCTTTAGCTAACGTCGACCACCGATATCCCTATATGATAATCCTCTTAGCCAACAACCTTCCTCCAATATGGCTATAACATGACCCTTCATGCACTCCCTTTAGGATATACTCTACCTCGGATGGGTGGACACAAATAAGTAGAGTAATCAAGAACCCCTTCTTATATAAGATGTCTCCTATGAGGGAGAACTTGGCAGCTTTATACTTCAATTTCTTTTTCTCGGCTTTGGACTCAGGCAACTACCCATCTCTGATGTAGCAGATGATGGGATCCATCCAGGGGGCTCCCATAATCACGTTGAAGCAAAATTCCACGGTATTTCTTCTTCTTCAATCTTCTACTGATGGAGAATCTGTACTGGATTCGTTCTTCTGATTTTAATTCTGGTGGCTGAAGCTAACCTTGCCAGAGTAACGGCTCGACCATTATCTAGTTGGGGTATCCTATTAAATTTTACTTTAGTAAAATGCTTCAATGTACTTTTGATCCTTCCCAAATACTTTGCCATTCTGTCATCTTTAGCCTCGTATGCCACCAAAATTTGATTAAGAATCAACCTGGAATCACTATGAATAAGGATTTGTCCAATAATTCGTGCCTAGGCAAGGGAGAGGCCTGCTAGGAGGACCTCGTACTCAATTTTGTTATTAAAATATTTGAAGTTGAATCTCAACGCATACTCAATATAGGTCACATCTAGTGCTAACACTATCAATCATGTCCCGCTTCCATCCTCACATGAATATCCATCAACAAACAGGCTCCACACAGTACCATTTGGCAAAAAAACTATCCTCTTCCAGGGTTCCATTCTTGAAAATATATCGTTCATCCTCATTCTGAGGCACTTTGTTTCTTAGCAAACTCATCTCGTCCTCGATCGGGGGAGAACACACTTTATTTTATTACTCAAAAGTCGTAGCATCAATATCTCCAATGTCGGCCTTGTCCTAGGTGAACTTGGCTACAAAGTCATCTAGGGCTTGCCCCTTAATGGCCGTTCTTGGGTGGTAAATGATGTCGAAATCTCCCAACTCAATTGTCCAATCCATCAGTCTTCTTGACTTTTCAGTATTGTGAATAACCTGTCTGAGGGGCGAGTCTGTGAGGACCACCACGATATGTGCCTGAAAATAGTGATTCATATTCCTCGAGGCGTGGATAAATGCATAGGCCAACTTTTCCATTTTGGGGTACTTCTTCTCAGCCCCCTAGAGGGCCTTGCTATTAAATTAGAGTGGTTTTTGAACTCTGTCTTCTTCTCTTACTGTAGCGGCACTAATGGATGATTCTGACACTACTAAATAAAGGTATAATTTTTCCCCTTGAACTAGTTTAGAGAATAGGAGTGGAGAGCCGAGATGGGACTTTAATCTTTAAGGGATCGATCACACTCATCGCTCCATTAAAAATATTTTCTTAACCCTTTAAAGAAAGCAAGGCATTTATCGGTGGCTCTAGACACAAACTTGTTTAATGCTTCCACTCTTCCAGTCAGTCTCTGCACATCCTTTATTGTTGTAGGAGTCTTCATCTCCAACAAGGCCTTATTTTTTTGGGGCTGGCTTCGATTCCCCTCTGATTCACAATGAATCCTAAAAACTTATCATCTCCCACGTCGAAGACACACTTGGTGGGGTTGAGTTTCATCATGTACTTGTCCATCGTGTCAAAAGTATGCTCAAAGTTGGCCACGTGAGTGTCGGCCTTGAGGGTCTTCGTTAACATGCCATCGACATATACTTCCATTATCTTCTCAATCTAGTCCACAAATATTTTGTTGACTGTCCTCTGATACATTGCCCCAATATTCTTCAACCCAAAGGGCATGACCATGTAGCAATAGGTCCCCTTGTCGTTGATAAAGATTGTCTTCTCTTCATTGGTCGAATCCATGAATATTTGGTTGTAACATGAGTAGGTATCCATAAAGCTGATTAATTCATGGCCAGCTATAGCATCTACCATCTGATCAATCCTTGGCAATGGGAAACTATATTTCAGGTATGCTTTGTTCAGATCCATGAAGTCAACGCACATACTCCATTTTCCATTGTCCTTAAGGATGATGATAATATCGACCAACCACTATAGGTAAATAAACTCTCTAATGAAGTCTGCCTCTCTAATTTTTCACCTCTTCCCGGATGACATCATACTTCTCTCACGAGTAGACTATTTTTCTCTGTTTGATCGACCTCGCATCATCGGCCACATTGACCTTATGACAGAGAACTTTTGGATCAATGTCTTGCATATCTTCGTGACTCCAGGCAAAGATGATATGCCTCTTCCTTAATATCTTAACCAGCTCCTCTTTGACCTCTTTCCTTAGGGCTTTGCCACTTTGGATATTTTTTTACTCATCCTCATTGAGGATGATGGATTCTACCTCCTTAGTGGGCGCACCCTTCTTCAGCTTCTTTTCATCTCTAGGGTCTAAGGTATCAATATTGTAGGTCATAGTGGCCTTTTTGTATGCTTCCCTCTCATCTGCTGGGATGAAGTAGCATTCGCGTGCCTCAACTTGGTCCCCGTGAACTTCCCCTACCCCATATGGGGTCAAGAATTTAATCATTTGATGGACTGTTGAGGGAAGCACCTTAAATTCCTTGAGTATACTACACTTTCAATAATTATATTATAGGCCGAGTATAGGTTTTCATCCATGATAAAGAAGCTAATCTTCCTTGTAAGACATTTCGTCTAGCTATTCCTTATTCTTACTTCCATTTCATATATGCCCAGAGGATTCACTTTCTCCCCACTAAAACCGATGAGTGGTTGGTGATATGGAATCAACCTCTTCTTACTCAGGTTTACACCATTGTAGTAATCCCAAAGCATGACGTTGGTTGATCTGCCTCCGTCTACCAGAATCCTTGGAACCTCATAGCTATGAACCAGATTAGTGATGACCAAAGTTCATCATGTGGGGCAAAATTCCATTGAAATGTATTCATGAAAACCCAACTACTAAAGTATTCATATCAACCTTGGCTCTCTTACCTTTGACAAGTTGAATTACAGCTGAGTTAACAGTCTTAGGCTTTGGTGGGAGAGACTATGCATCTGATACATGTTCTTTCCTATCATCGAATTCCTTTCCTCCTCCAGTAAGCCCTCTGTGACACCCCGACTAATTAAATACCGGGTAGATACTCCTTTATTCAAATTAATACAAAATGTCAAGTTGGTTCAGTTCATAGCATCACTGTCGAAAATATTTATTTAAACAATTACTAGCCACCTAATATTTAAAAAATGAGTTGTAAAATTTTATTAAATTAAATTAACATGCAACCAATTAAAATTATTAGCTAAATGTACCACCATCACATCACAGTCACATCAAAATAATAATGGAATAATAAATGAGTTTGTAGTAACACTCCTCTGAATAATTCCATATACTCAATAAAACCAAATACAACGTCTGAATAATAAATGAATTAACTCCAAAACTGCAACGAAACTGAGTATGATAAAACTGTCCCTAAAAGAAATGGGGCGACATGCCCTAACAACTGAGTAAGTATGAAAAGGAATCAATATAGAATGTGGAGGCGTCTATCATCAAGATCCTGTAACTTCCACAATAACTACAGCACGTCACTGAATGGAACTCCTAAGCTTGGCATCCCCCTGGCTTGGCACCTAAAAGGTTTTTCAAGAAAATAGATTTGAAAGCAAACGGATCAGAGCCCGATGTGAAAACAATTTAAAATATAGCAAGTGTTTAATTGCATTAAACAATGAATATTAAGTACATGTTAGTTCCGTGCTCTCACATGAGTTTCTCACCTCTCAACTAATGTGCACGCTTAACGTATATCCATAACCCATCCTAGTTATGCCGCTAACTAACTAGTCTATACTGCAATCCGTCCTCACATGATAATATAGGGGTTCGTTCAAGACATTCCAATCTAACTTATGTGAATTTACCTTTTCATCTCTTAAATTAATTTATATTAAATCATATAGGAAATTCTCAATTCTAACTTTACTCAAAGTGTCGCAAATATTCACACACATTAACAAGGAGTATGTTATCATCACCAATATATATATTTCAACATAATTATATAATTGGGGGACCCCTAGGCTAATCTGCGGTGCACACATACTCTCATATCGAATCCCGGTACATCATGTACATAAGGACTACATATTCCGAATCTCTCAGGAACCGTTTTAATAAGCAAAATCACACATATTGGAGGCGAACATAGTTCACATACCGATGGGTCACGCACATACCTACGCTCCCATGGTCAACTGACTTATCAACTCACAAATAAGCCATTCACAGCCCTATGTCCTTAAGGTACCAATCTAAATCCCCCCGTAGGCACACAAAGATTAGATGGCATTGTTCTGAAAGCTGACCTCCAGTGATAGCAAGTATGGTAGTATGTCATACACATATAAATCCATTTACTAAGCATTCACACAACTTAGATACTTTATAATATTACTAAAGGTATGTTCTCAATCCCTATACCATTAATTCAATTAGTACATTTTTATACTTCCGGACACTTATATAATATAGTCCACCGACACATCTCATGTCATAGTTACAAGTACTTAAAACCTAATTCATAAAGGTTACTAAGTCTCCTATTATTCCCACACTTTAATCCAATACTCTTAAGGTCCATATTTCTGCCACTAACCTTATATTACCAACTATATAGATTTAACTCATTTAATCTCAATCTTTGATAGTACTTCACTCGTCGAACCTTATTAGGTCTAACATAACTCACCAAATTTAATTCTAATAATAATTCGGGTCTCATATACATGCCTACTGGTCTTCCTTAAATCTAAAAGTGTTCAGAAGGTCCCCACCAATAATTTTCTAGGGTCGAAATTACTAAAATTCAATAAGGGGAAAATATCACAATTTTTGGGAAGGTCGATCGATCGACCAATGAATGTCGATCGATCGATGGTGGTCGATTGATCGACCTATGAATGTCAATCGATCGATCGCACCAGATTAGGCTACGGACTGCTTCGTTTTTCAGTCCCAGATTTGTCCCAAAACTCCATTACAAGGTATGAAATTCTAAACTAAGGATATTGGATCATTGTACAACCTAAATACAATATTTTTAACGTTCCTAAACCATTAAATCATCAACAATTAACCTTATATGGATCAAATCTTCATAAAAACCCTAGTTTTCTATTTTCTTCAAGAACCGTGATATTTCTCTTCTTTAATTCGTTTTTAATCCATCAAGGGTCATGTTTTGGTTATTGAATTTTGTCCATAACTAATCCACATGCAATTCCTATCCAAGATTTAGAGTTCTCCAAATTTCATGAGTTTTCATCATCTTTCAAGGTTAGTAACAATTTCTACACTAATCGTGGAAAAAATATTCCCTGAAACTAATGGAATCAAATCACTTGCCTTGAGATTGTTGTTAAGATTCGTTGGTGGTGTCCGAGGGCTGATTCTTCCCTTCTTTTCAGTCAGAATTCCGTCGGAAGTGGTGGTGGTGGGTGGTGGCTATTGTTTGGAAACCTCCTGCAACTTCTCCTCTAACTCACGTAGCCCACTCTTTGTTTTTGGCTTATAATGTCCCTAATGGACTTCCCAATAATAAAAAAATAAACCCTAAAATTCGTGGGTCTTATTTCCTTAGATTTTAAAATGATCAAAATACCCTCCCGGGTTGTCGGTTTGGCCTAAAAATGCCCTGGGACCCAAGCTAAACCCCCGGCTAGTGGTTTCTGACTATCTCGACCCCTCCGGACACGTTGGAGCACTCAAAATGACCATATGGTCGATAGAATTATAATTTACTTTATAATCTAATTAAATTAATTCCTAAGGCGACTGACATGTGCGTCCCAACTTAATTTCCCACATTGTCGTATTTATGACTCGTGACAATTTTAATAATTTCCATTATCATATATTACCATATATACTCAGTAATACTCAATATTATCATCATAATAAAATACCAACTCACGTCTCACTAGTATTTAAATCCGGATTAATTTCCAATTAATTCTCATTTAATTTAATTAATCCCATTAAATAAAATCAGTAAAATTACGAGGTATTACATACTTCCCCCTAATAATAGAATTTTGTCCCGAAATTTAGAAAACAAAGTATACCTGGAAAGAATAACTCTGGATAACGCTCTCTTATCTCATCCTCGTGCTCCCAGGTGGAATCCTCGGCATTATGATGCCGCCACTGAATGCGTACTAACGGTACTATCTTCGACCTCAGTTTCCTCTCGCTGTGGTCCAGAATAGCAATCGGCCCCTCCTCATAGGAACTATCAGGCTGTAGATCAATGTCCTCTAAAGCAATGTGGGTTTGACCCCTAAGATATCTCCTTAGCGAGGAAATATGGAACACGTCGTGGATCCTATACAGGTGTTCCGATAACCCAAGTCTGTACGCAACTCGCCCAATTCTCTCGATGATAGGAAATGTCCCCACGTATCTAGGTGCTAGTTCCCCCTTCTTCTCGAAATGCATAATCCCCTTCATCGGAGACACTCTGAGTATCACCTGGTCCCCCACCTTGAATTCTCTGAAGAATCTCTTGGCATCAGCATAACTTTTATGTCGGTCCTCATCTACCCGAATATGAATCTGTATCATCTCTATCCTTGTTGAAGTATCCTGGATCACTTCCGGCCAAGGAGTTTGTTATCCCCCACCTCTAGCCAACATGTTGGGGAATGATAAGGTCTACCGTATAACACCTCGAATGGAGCCATGCCAATAGTGAACTAATAGGAGTTATTATTGGCAAACTCCACCAGTGGAAGGTATTGCTCCTAACCATCTCCAAGGTCTAGGATGCACATCCGTAACATGTCTTCCAACATCTGATTCGTCCGCTCGGTTTTCCCATCTGTCTACGGATGATATGTTGTACTCAGGCGCAACTCTGTACCCATGGCTTCCTGGAAACTCTCCCAAAATAGTGAAACAAATATTTTGTCTCGGTCAGACACGATATTGAGAGGCACCCCGTGGAGTCTCACAATCTCCTCTATGAAAATATGGGCATACTGTCCCATAGTGTAGTCTGTCCGGGCTGGCAAAAAATGAGCAACTTTGGTAAACCTATCCACGATTACCCATATGGAGTCGTGACCCCTCTGTGATGTGGGTAACCCCGTGATGAAGTCCATGGAAATGCTTTCCCATTTCCACGTAGGAACCTCCAATGGCTGTAGAAGTCCTGCCGGTCTCTGATGGTCCACTTTTACCAGCTGACAAGTGGCACATTTAGGAACGAACTTGGCAATATCTCTCTTCATACCGCTCCACCAGTAATATCGCCTCATATCCTCGTACATCTTATCCCCACCAGGATGTACAGCCAACCGCCAACCGTTCGACTCTGTCATTACCTCATGTCGCAAGCCTTCCCTCTCAGGAATGATCAATCTCCCATTGAAGCGTAATCCCCTGTCTGAACTAACGATATAGGACTCAGCTCCCTCTGCTAGTAATCGGACTATCTGCTCTTGACAGAATGAGTCTTTTGTCTGGGCCTGTATCACTCTCGTAACGATTTGGGGCATAATAGTCATCACAGATATGAATGATCGGGCCACTGCGTCCCGATGTTCCAACTCCTTCCACTTTACTTTCCACACTTAGGCCACCTCGCCTACCGGCCTATGGCTCAACGCGTCTGCTACCACATTCGCCTTTCCTGGGTGTTATTGGATATCGAACTGATAATCCTTCACGAACTCAAGCCACCTACGTTGACGCATATTTAAATCCTTCTGCGTGAAGAGGTACGGTAGGGACTTGTGGTCCGTGAATAAACAGAATTTCACCCCCACGAGATAATGTCTCCAAATTCGAAGAGAAAATACGACTACTGTTAACTCCAAGTCATGGGTGGGGTAATTCTTCTCGTGAGGCTTAAGCTTACGGGAAGCATACGCTATATCCTAACTCTCCTGTTGTAGTACACCCCCAAGTCCTAGGAAGGACGCATCGGTGTAGACTAGATACTCAACTCCCGGTCTAGGCAGTGCTAACACTGGTGCTGAGGTCAACTTGTCCTTCAAATCGTCGAATGCCAACTGACAGGCATCGCTCCAGATTAATGGCACACTCTTCTGAGTTAGATGTGTAAAAGGACCCTCTATCTTAGAGAACCCCCGAATAAACCTCCTGTAGTAACCCTCTAGGCCCAAGAAACTACGTATCTCAGTCGATGTCGTGGGTTGTCCGAACTCCCTCACCGCTGATACCTTTCCCGGATCAATAAATATTCCCCTGTCGGAAATGATATGCCCCAAAAACTGAACCTCCTTCAGCTAGAATCCACACTTCTCATACTTTTCATGCAGCATCTTCAAAACCTGCCTCAAGTGCTTGGCATGTTCCTCCTCTGTCTAGGAGTAAACCAGAATGTCATCAATGAATACTATGACGAACTGGTCTAGGAACCTTCTGAACACCCTATTCATCAAGTCCATAAACAAGACTAGGGCATTGGTTAGGCCAAAAGGGAATAACCTTGAACTCATAGGAACCATATCTCGTCTAGAAGGCAGTCTTTGAGACGTCCTGCTCCCTGATTTTCAACTGATGATATCCCAATCTCAAGTTAATCTTTAAGAAGAAGTAAGCTCCCGTCAACTGGTCGAATAAGTCTTCGATCTGGACAACGGATACTTATTTCGTATCGTGACTTTATCCAACTCACAAAAATCACCACACAACCGTAAATGTCTATCCCTTTTCTCCTTACAAACAACACAGGAGCACCCTAAGGCAAGGTGCTCCTCCAGATGGAGATTTGACCCAAATGCTGCCCAGTCTAGACTTGTAACTCTAAAGGTTCGATAGGGTTAGGCTCATTCAGCCTAATAATTGTAGCTATAATCCTCCTTGTCGCTTCGATTCATTCACGAGGTAAGACATTTGACTGGACTTAAGTTATCGCTTTCTTTTCGGATGACAACTAGTGTACTAATCCGTGTACTAAAGGCCAATTATTCACATCTTTCGACGTTCACTAGGTTTCATACGTGGGATGTCTCGCAAAGCGAAATCCAAATAAGGACCCCCCCCCTCGATACACTACTAACTAGCATTGTTGGTTAATGATATTTGGGGCCTTCAGTATCTGACTTGTGTCCCTTATCATTACTTGTTACTAAGAAGTTAACTTACCTCCTCTCATGATATGTGAGGCTACACTCAACACATTCCTCCTATTATCTTGGCGTTAGACTCTAATATAACTACGGGATAATCCCCATGCTCAAAAACATTTTAACAAATCTTAAATTTTCTTAATTGACATCCCTATCCACCGGAATACTTTATATGCCCCCATATGAAAATATATAGATATAAATATGGCCTTGCCTCCACTCAAGTGACACTTAGTAAAATTTCTAATGAACTCCATAATATCACTATAATGGTCTATTAACACTCAAACCGTTGTAGCTAATTCAAAACATAACAGGATAAGGATGCATTTTACACTCACATTTCTCAATGCATAGGAATAAACTGTAACACATCTAAGTTATTCGAGATTTCCATTTTATCTTAAAGGATATAATTAATAATGAAGTATCGTACCTCCAAACGCATGTGGTAGTTGCGGTATCAAGGGCATAACCGCATATCGGACATTATAGACACATCCATATTGTACTCCTTGATGTTGTTGTGGTGCCTACGATGTTGGGGTAACTATATAAGCTTCCTTATGTTGGGCATCCTGTCCTGGTACTTTATCTGGTTGCGGATAGTCCCTCCACATGTGACCCTGCTGTTCGCACTTATGACACTGACCCTGAAACCCTTTCCTTCTTATGCTTTGTTGTCCTTGCCGATTGGGATGAGGTTTGTCACCAGTCGAATCTGGGCAGGCCTGACGTGTATGGCCATTTCTTCCACATTTAAAACACCTCTTGGTGGTATCCCTATTCCCTTGGCTTTTTTGGCTCTGGCGGGTTTGGCTCTTCCCGCCATTTCCATTGCACTTCTTTCCTTGATGACTCTGAGGCACTTGTCGTTGCTGTGGAGGTGTTTTCCCTTTGTTGCTAACTTTTGCAACGTCATGTTTATCAACTTCTCTCGTTCTTTTGCCGCCTGCAAGCTGCACACTGCTATTTTGGTACTACAATATTGTGGTAGTCACTACTTGTTCCATGATATTCGCTATCTCAATGATTTCCGTTCTTTCTTGGTGTACCTGAGGTACTTGTTGGTCTTGACCCGCATTTGCTCCCTCAGTAGTGTTGGTTTGTACCTCCCTCGTGAGCGACATCTGAAATTTCAAATGAATTATAGAAGTCCATTGGCCATACATAAAATTGTAGTAGAAGAACGTAGCCTACAAATTGTAATCAAGGAGTGAAACAGTCCTAATAAGAGGGCTCTATATCAAAAGACACTACGATGAAACATAGCAAGCCATACAGATCCTAAGGACACTAGAATCTGGCTTTGATACCACCTGTGACACCCCGACTAATTAAATACCGGGCAGATACTCCTTTATTCAAATTAATACAAAATGTCAAGTTGGTTCAGTTCATAGCATCACTGTCGAAATCATTTATTTAAACAATTACTAGCCACCTAATATTTAAAAAGTGAGTTGTAAAATTTTATTAAATTAAATTAACATGCACCCAATTAAAATTATTAGCTAAATGATACCACCATCACATCACAGTCACATCAAAATAATAATGGAATAATAAATGAGTCTGGAGTAACACTCCTCTGAATAATTCCAAATACTGAACAAAACCAAATACAACATCTGAATAATAAATGAATTAACTCCAAAACTGCAATGAACCCGAGTATGATAAAACTGTCTCTAAAAGAAATGGGGCGACATGCCCTAACAACTGAGTAAGTATGAAAAGGAATCAATATAGAATGTGGAGGCGTCTATCATCAAGATCCTGTAACTTCCACAACAACTACAGCACGTCACTGAAATGGAACTCCTAAGCTTGGCGTCCCTCTGGCTGGGCACCTAAAAGGTTTTTCAAGAAAATAGATTTGAAAGCAAACGGATCAGAGCCCGATGTGAAAACAGTTTAAAATATAGCAAGTGTTTAATTGCATTAAACAATGAATATTAAGTACATGTTAGTTCCGTGCTCTCACATGAGTTTCTCATCTCTCAACTAATGTGCACGCTTAACGTATATCCATAACCCATCCTAGTTATGTCGCTAACTAACTAGTATATATTGCAACCCGTCCTCACATGATAATATAGGGGTTTGTTCAAGACATTCCAATCTAACTTATGTGAATCTACCTTTTCATCTCTCAGATTAATTTATATTAAATCATATAGGAAATTCTCAATTCTAACTTTACTCAAAGTGTCGTAAATATTCACACACATTAACAAGGAGTGTGTTATCATCACCAATATATAAATTTCAACATAATTATAGAATTGGGTCACCCCTAGGCTATACTGCGGTGCACACATACTCTGCTATCGAATCCCGGTACATCACGTGCATAAGGACTACGTATTCCGAATCTCTCGAGAACCGTTTTAATAAGCAAAATAACGCATATTGGAGGCGAACAGAGTTCACATACCCATGGGTCACGCACATACCTACGCTCCCATGGTCAGCTGACTTATCAACTCACAAATAAGCCATTCACAGCCTTATGTCTTTAAGGTACGAATTTGAATCCCCTCGTAGGCACACAAAGATCAGATGGCCCTGTTCCGAAAGCCGACCTCCCGTGATAGCAAGTATGGTAGTATGGCATACACATATAAATCCATTTACTAAGCATTCACACAACTTAAATGCTTTGTAATATTACTAAAGGTATGTTCTCAATCCCTATATCATTAATCCAATTAGTACATTTTTGTACTTCTGGACAGTTATATAATATAGTCCACCGACACATCTCACATCGTAGTTACAAGTACTTAAAAGCTAACTCATTGTAACACCCCGTATTTTTGATAATTTAAATAATTATGTGATTAATTATTACTATGGGAATAAATATGCGATTAATTATTGTTGTTGGATTAATTAAATTAAAATGTGAGAAATTAATTTGTTATTAATCCGGATTAAAATAATTATTAACTAGCATGCCAAGGGTTAATACTTATTGTTGTGAACTATTAAATATTACTGTGTGATATGTAATATGGAATTATGATATTTGATAAGTTGTCGGAAGTGAGAAATATGGCAGTTTGGTAATTTAAGTCTGAAACGCGTGTGAGTCGTGTCGGGACTAATTGAATGGAATAAAAAGAGAAATTATTTATATAAACTCGTATGGTCATTTCGAGTGCGCCATTGAGTCCGAGAGGGTCGAGATAGTCAAAATAGTATACTTGGGTGTTTAGTTTGGGTCCCGGGGCGATTTTAGGCCTAACCAACACCCCGTAGGGGTAGTTTTGTAATTTGGATTTTTTGGCTAAACTAATGGACGAAAATTGGGATTAATTATATCATCTAAGGAAATTCCATTAGGGTTAAGAAGTGACAGGAAGTTAGAACGGCCATGGAGGGTGTGAGGGAGAACCAAATTCCAAGAGAGAAGACTCATTTGGCATCACCTTGCACAACCGTGACCACCAACGCGTAGATCGCGAAAAGAGGAACGCATATATACAAACATCACCAACGGATCAGACCGTCATATTCGAGGCAAGTGTTTATTACATATTTTTTTTTGGCAATAATCATGCTCATGTTAGTATAGGTGGAATTAATCATGATTTATATGCTAATTGGGTGAAAATTGGAGATTTAAATTATGATTAAGGATTGGTTTAATTAGTGGTTGGGATTCATTCATGTATGTAGAGGATTAATCACGGAATTTTATTATATATTGATGAACGAATCTGGGTTGATTGGGTTCTTTAATTGGAATTTTGGAAACTAGGTTTCATGTGAATTAATTTGGGGGTTTTATGTAATTATGATAATTAATGACGAATTAAGGATCCTAGGATGATAGAAATGATTTGTAATCTGTTAGGGGTTGATGGGTATTGATGATGAGTTGTTGGGAATTGAATCTTAGAGGTTTGTAGGTTTAAAAATGGTGAAAAATGCTGAAGTTTGGTGAAGAAGACGAACAGTGTAATCTCACGTGATCTCGCGCGAAGTGGTTGAAACGATATGGGGATCTCGCGCGAAGTGGTTCGAACGACATTGGAAGTCATTCGAACGACATGTCTTCCGGTTTGAACGACATGTCTTCTGGTTCAAACCACATGTCATTCTGGTTCAAACCACAGGGTGAATTTCTGGGAATTTGCTTAAAGCCCAGTTTGGAGTTTATTTGTTTATTGGAGTGAGAGAAACTACCAAATAGTACATTCAAATAAGAAGGAATTTTGGAAAAAGTATGTGAGAATTAATACTTTAATTATTTCGGTACAGAGAGAGTGTACCTTGGAGATTACGAGAGAGATAGTAATCTAATTATTTATACTATACGTAGTAATGAGGTTAAAATACGTATGGGGAGTATATATGTAGGTTGGAGAAAATACCTATAAATTATAATAGGATGTGTGTATGCCTATTATGTGAGATTATTATTAAGAGCATTAATGGGTGCTAACCCGGGGATGCAATATTCTATTGTTAGGCGCACTAATGGGTGATAACCTGAGGGTGCTGGATTATTATTGATAAGTGCATTAATGGGTGCTAACCCGGGGATGCTGTAATGACCTCACTTTTATATATAGATTGTTTTTACACTCTTGTGTTACTTATTATCTTATAAATGTTGTATTGTTAGATATGTGGTATTATTGGCTATCAATATAACAAACCCCATTTTTAATTACGAAGAATCAACTGTAAATTGGATCAAATCGAAGTGTTATGACATGTCTTAAGGCAAATAATAAGTTTTGGGGTAGAAAATATAATTTTATGAAACTTTAAGGACTAAAATAAAAATATAAAATGGGCCATTTTGTAAATAAAATATTTTCAAGGACCTCTAAGAAATATTCAAAATATATAGTGTGAAATTACCAAAATACCCTTCTTGTGTGAAATGACCCTTATACCCTTATCACCTTTCCACCACGTGCTGGTCACTTCCACCTTCCACATGTCATCTGTAGAGAGAGAGCTAAAACACTTGTCATCATTTGGTGATGTTAACACTGCAAGACCACTCCGGATCGCGACCCTCGGTGTTGAATCACCAATCCAAAAAGCTTAGTCATTTGACATGTGTCAACACCGTAATACATTTGGAAACCTATAAATAGGGCCTTAGGGTTCATTTGAAACTCACACCAATTCCTTGAGAATTATAGTAAGAAAGAGTGATAGAAAGTTTGGAAAATATCTTAAGAAGGAGTTCTATAATTTCGAAGAAAGAATTCATTTCGTAGGTATGATTTTATTTAAATGTTATAATGTATTTTTATAGTTTTAATTTTGTGTTTTATAGCTTTACTTAGTAGTTATGCTGGTAAAATACACTAAGGACTTCACTAATCAAAACTTAAAGTTTAGAAGAAATCCAAGTTGATTTTATTTTCATGTAAACTTGTTTGAAATTGTATATACGCTTTTAAAAATGATTTTTTAAAAGTAATTGCTCGTTATTATGGAATCCCATTTAAGTAATTCCAAAGTCAGGCCCGGTGAAATTCTGTCTAGATGATATGGTATTTAAGTGGTGCCCCTGTGACCCTCCATCTCTACTGGGAATGAATCTGAAAATGTTCTGTTTAGAGGAGATGGTATTTAATCGGTGCCCCTGTGACCCTCCATCTCTACTGGGAACCGACTGATTAGGAAGAACTATGAATTGAATCCTTTAATTACGATCAATAAGTTTTAAAATTTAAGAAAATGGTTTTTTAGTAATCCTTTGAAACAAGTTACTATTAAAATACAATATGTAGACTAGAACTTGTTTAGAACATATACTTAAACTTTTATCGTATTTGTTAGATTAACGTGCCGTCGAAGAATCGTTATCTATAATTTCGACCTCTATTTTAGGTGAGTACTCTATGCAATTTCTTGCGCATTTTGATTATATTATATTATGCAAACTATGTATATTTTGCGAAATTCTTTTATTTTCAAAATGCATCTGATACCGATGATTCCGTCGTTTGTTATATGTTTATATATCTCCATATAAACATCTGATTTGAATTCTAAAATTATTGATTCGGCCTATGGAAACTCTCTTACTATGTTGGCCTTGACTACCGGGTGTAAATATTTGGGTGGTACCTTCCCAACTGGTTTATCGTTGGTGTGCCCTAAACAAGGCGTTGTTCTAGAAATCATGATTATCTGTCTGTGATGTTACTGGGTGGAAACATTTGGTAACACTATCTGTCGGGGTATTAGAGCGTACATGGCCACTAAAACTGAATAATTGACACATGCTCAATTGTTTTATCTTCTCTGTTCTGAACTATTTATTCTGAATATATATATTGTCATTTACTTTATATATATTACTTGAAATTCCTATCTCTATGTATATACATTCTGTTCTAAATTGAATAGGTATCTATTTTCTGAAAACCTTGGAATATTTGGAGATTGAATCTCATTCGGCTTTTAGCTGATGTTTTATAATTAACTATTTTTCAAGAAATAATTAGGAAAGCGGATGGAACATAAGGGGACTATGTTGAAGATTTAGCTTTTAGACTCTTTTTCTTACATTAAGTAGAACTTTGTTTTATTAGATAAAGGATGTTTGGCTCTTTAATTAAAAGGCTTTAAAATTTCTGTCAAGTTGTAACTCTTAGATATTTTAATATAAATGAAGTTTCCTTTAGAAAGCTCTGATGATGTAATTCCTTCACTTTCAGTATTTTACGATTCATAACCATGTGATTATACTTCCGTTATATATATATATATTTTAAAAGAAAAATTTTGATGCCAGAATATTGGATGCCTTGGTGGCATGTCAAGACACTCGTTCCCTACGATTTTTGGGTCGGGGTCGTGACAGATGCAATATTCTATTGTTAGGCGCACTAATGGGTGATGACCCGGGGGTGCTGAATTATTATTGATTGGTGCATTAATGGGTGCTAACCCGGGGATGCATGATTTTCTAGAGATATGCACTAATGGGGCTTAGCCGGGGGGGGCAGGATTAGTATATATATATATATATATATATATATATATATATATATATATATATATATATATATATATATGGACTTGTGAATGTTGCTACTGTGTGAAATTAGTAGATCTGGTAATAATAATAATTATTACATTGTACCAAGCGATCTTAACCTAAGGGTGCAGGATTAGTGTATATATATAGGGATGATGAGACAATATATATGTATGAGTGTACTTGGGTAACTTTCTACTTTGTGATACTAGTAGATAAAATGAAAATGAGAAGTAAAATGATCTTAGTAAATAGAAGATTAACCATTCAAACGGTGAAAAATGAAATTTAGTATGTGAGATAAACTATCTGAATAGCGTATTGTATGGGCGATACGGGAATACTACTAGTGAGCATAGTTAGTATTAGTATAGTTTCTAACTAGTTAGACTGGGAGGTATAACTAGGGGGAGATTTGATGTACGTTAGGCGTGCACAATAGACGAGAGGTGAGAAACTCATGTGAGTTCGATAACTAACATGCGTATAAGACTTGTTTTAAGAACCAGTTTTAAATACTTGCTAAATCATTTTTTATACTTCGGACTCTGACCCGTTTCTTGTATCTCTTCTCTCTTTTGTTATATATATGTATTATATCAGGTGCTCAGCCACAGGAGTATTAGATTTAGAGATTTGGATTGCTTGACGTGCTGCAGCTGTTGTGGGAGCTGTAGGTCCTTGCAGTAGACGCATCTATCCTTTCCATTCAGTTTCATCAAGACTTCTTGTTTAGGGCATATGTCGCCCACTTCTAGTTCTTCCATCAAAGATTTTGTATTCAGTTTATTATATGGTTTGGAGTTTTGACTGAGAGTTTTACTCAGTCTTCTTTATTGCAGTACTTGATTCATGTTCAGTATTTATTTACATTATTATGTGTGGTGAATGGTTTATATTTTAAGATGGAAAGAAATGGATTTACTTGGTTTTCTTAAAATTGGAAATTTTTTTATACCTAGCTTAATTTTATATTAGGAGATTAATATGTTAAAAAGTTTTTCGACAGTGATGTTGAGAATAAACCAACTTAATATCCTGTTTTAAATTGGTAGAGGACTGATCACCCTATATTTAATTGGGCGGGGTGCCACAGGTGGTATCAGAGCATCAGGTTCTAGTTTCCTTAGGATCTATGCGGTTTATTACGTTTCAGTGTATCGTTCTTTAATGTAGAGCCTTGTGATAGGATTGTTGTGTTCCCTTGCGTATGCGACTTACGTTCTCCTGCTACGAATTATAATGGAGGTGACTCATTATACGATTTTCAGTGTGATTCGAACACCGAAAATTTTAGCACGACCAGCGAGGACCGTAAGAAGAACTGCGGGAGGAGAGGCTCAACAGAAGACATAGAGTAATCGGGGAAGAGTAATAGGAAAAAAATCACCACGATAATTACTTAAGTAAGAGAATGTAAAATCGTCACTCGGGAACTGTGGGTTCCCAGGACACAGTCATAGATAACGGTGGAGTGAATTTAGGGCCACCTAGCATAGTCGATAAAGGGGAAATCAGAGGGAAACCTTTGAAAACCTATCGGTGAAGATGCGGAAAAGAAAACGAGAAAGTGTAACAGACCAGCGAAAGTAGAAAATCCAAAGGCAATTGTGTAGAGTGGGGCGTGACGAGACTCAGAAATTAATTTGTAGTTAAAAACTACTGCTCTTAGGAGCATCATGTAGTGATTAGAGGCAATCACCACATATGAAGATGTGTGTTTGAAATTTAGAGAGAAAGTTGGGTACGATTTGACCGTGAGGTCTTACATTTGATGTGATAACAAAATGTGAGTGAAATTTGATGTTTAAAATGATGGGTGAGATAGAAACCGATCATGCGAGAGAGGTTGAATTTCGTAATGAACTTCGTACCTGGTGGAGGGGTATAAATTATCCAAAGGGTTTATAGTTGATAAAGGACCCGTGAGTAGAATACCAGTATGGATGAGAACTCCATCTAGGATGACTAATGTTGATGTCATCAAAGTTATACGGTTGCTAGTGATTTTAGTCCTTCCAAGAGAAGGGAGTAAAGAGGGTTAATAAACCTGCTGAAAAGCAGAAAACTGAATTTAACGGTGTTAGTGAAACCCCACATGAGAGTATACCCAATAAGGAACTCGTTTAGATGATGTTAAGTGATTAACTTCAAGATGACGATGAAGTCAATCAGGATTTAGGGGCCAACCATAGTTTCGGATAGCTAGCATAGCCAAAGGGACAGTGGAAGAATAATTATGAGTTAAAACTATCGGTCCGAGAGAAGGACATTCCCAAAATGTTCAGTGGGACCAGTGACGAGAAATAGTTCGTGAAGTTTTCCTTATGTAAAGGAAACAGAACTACAAGTGTTGAATGTGTCCACAATTGAGAAGTGAGACCGAAGAGATTAGAAATGGTAAACCGTGCCAGTTAGGCATAATGACTAGAGGAGCGAGACTTCCAGTGAAAGAATTTGGGGTCAAGGGAATTTGGCCCAGGAAATTTATAACCCAAGAGTGATGGGTTCAGGCTGGACCAGTAGAGTCCTCATTAATAGCAGCATGTAGTATGTCAAAGTCTACGGGACCCGGGATGTAAACGAGAGTTTAATAAAGCTATAATTGAGGCCTGGAGAGCTTGGGCCAACGTTTTATTAATGGGCGCGAAATCCACAAGATGGAATAAATTTTCCATGGTGACAGGGTACAACCATAGGATGAAATCTTAGGATGTATGATGATTGCAGATGCCCATGGGTCGTGATGGCAGCCACGTGCTGAGACCCTATGATTTGGCGAGACTAGAGAGGTTTTACTTCTTACTTGTGAGTAAAGAATAGATTCTAGTGACATGGGTGTGCCACAACTTTTATGTAAATTGGAAACCCTAAACTTCGCGTGCGGGTCGAGTTTAGTGGGAACATTAGTTTTAACAGTCTTGTAACAAATGTATTTCTCGTTGTTAGCAGGGCATTTTGATGATTGCCGTGAGCGAATCGGGTGGGCCCTAAGAATATATTTTGTTGTTATAATTTACTACTGCATTGAGTGAGCTTTAGTAGAGTTTATTATGGTAATGTGTAGTGATTAATTACCGTATGGTTAAATGATAGTAAATATGTAGTGTTATGACTGTCGTGCCGGATACTCCAGGAGGAGTGATCTTAGCTTTGTGCGGCACCACCTGAAATAGGGTTGGGCCCAGATATGAGTATATATGAAACTTTCATGGTATTATAGACCTCAGCGAGTATAGTGTCTAATTATATGTGATTCCCGAGCATAGCAATTTATTTGTCTATTAAGACTTAGAATACATTGTGTTCTTATCGAGCGGAAAAGAAAAAAAAATAGCTCGTTATATTTTTATAGTGCCAAGTACTTGGGATATGAGGGAGCCATACTTCATGTTACATTTCTTGAGACATGAGCGTGGACGAGTAAAATTTTATATCACAATACGTAGATTGTGGGAAAGTACATAGTATGTACCGAAGGCTTTACGGACCTCGACAACCGGCTAGGTTAAATAGTAGTGTATCGGGGGGGTTACTTGTTTGGATTTTGCTTTGCGAGACACCCCACGCATGAAACTAACGAACGTCGGGAGTTGGAGAGAAGTTTGGCCGATAGTGCATAAGTTTTGTATGTTAGTTATTGTACCTATAGGTGGATATAATTGAGAGTTAATAATTCGTTTATGACTTAAGGCCAATAGAGTCGCCTAGTCTCAGTATCATTCTGAATAGAGCAATGATACCATTAAAGGATTGATTAAGTTATGGTTAGTGGGGCGATTGAGTGCGCCCCTACCACATCAGCATACCGAGTGTGCTAGAATTGAGGTAAGAAAATTTTATGTCTTTTGTATAATGATGCATGAGGTATAGGGTGTATGGGCGCCGAATACAAACAACAGTGGTAATGGGTTTAATGTAGAGTAACCTTCAAAGTTAGTCTGCAGTGGATCAGCTAACTGTTAGAAAAAGGGCGGACAATTCGAAACCAGTAGGGGCTTCTTCCACTAGAGAATGGAAGAGTATTCTTAAGGATCTTCTCATGTAGTTCAGATGGTGAGATTATAAGTACTAAAATTTGATTGAGTACGGCCTAATACCCACAGAGGGATGGTCAGGACAAGTGATCTAACCGGATCATGAGAGAAAATGTTATGTGAACCCTGAGATCTTAGAGGAGGATGGGAGCAGTACCTTCCACTAGTGGAGTTTGTGTCCAAATAACTCCTATAAATTCACGTTCGGGCAGAGTGCCAGTAGAAGTATGGCACGATAGACTTGGTTATTGTCCTACTTAATAGTTAAAGGTGAGGGACCAGTTATGATTACAAATGTCGGAGAAGAATCGATATTATTGTATATATTGTGTGTGAAATATATATTGCACAGCGAATTTACTTGTATGAACGACACGAGACGAAGTCGTATGTATATGAAAAGAGGATAAATCTACTAAGGTGCAAATAGTAGAAGGCTACATAGTGAATATCTAAAATAAAGTTGAAGTAGTGAAACTTAAGCAGAAAGGCTTGGGTAAGAGCCTATATGACAGGGTAACCTGGAGTTTAAAGCAAACACATGTGAAGTGTTCATTATTAAGGGTATTCGATAGTGTACTATATGGGTGGTACGGAGTAGCTTACTTGTGAGCGTCGGGATGCGATGCGCAATATTTTTACAGCGTTGTCTGTACCTGGTATACTTTTTCCGAATTTCAGGACGAAATTACGTTGTAAGGGGGGGAGTATGTAACACCCCGTATTTTTGACAATTTAAATAATTATGTGATTAATTATTATTATGGGAATAAATATGCGATTAATTATTGTTGTTGGATTAATTAAACTAAAATGTGAGAAATTAATTTGTTATTAATCCGGATTAAAATAATTATTAACTAGCGTGCCAAGGGTTAATACTTATTGTTGTGAACTATTAAATATTACTGTGTGATATGTAATATGAAATTATGATATTTGATAAATTGTCGGAAGTGAGAAATATGGCAGTTTGGTAATTTAAGTCTAACACGCGTGTGAGCCGTGTCGGGACTAATTGAATGGAATAAAAAGAGAAATTATTTATATTAACTCGTATGGTCATTTTGAGTGCGCCATAGTCAAAATAGTATACCCGGGTGTTTAGTTTGGGTCCCGGGGCGATTTTAGGCCTAACCGACACCCCGTAGGGGTAGTTTTGTAATTTGGATTTTTGGGCTAAACTAATGGACGAAAATTGGGATTAATTATATCATCTAAGGAAAGTCCATTAGGGTTAAGAAGTGACAGGAAGTTAGAACGGCCATGGAGGGTGTGAGGGAGAACCAAATTCCAAGAGAGAAGACTCATTCGGCATCACCTTGCACAACCGTGACCACCAACGCGTAGATCGCGAAAAGAGGAACGCATATATACAAACATCACCAACGGATCAGACCGTCATATTCGAGGCAAGTGTTTATTACTTGTTTTCTTTTGGCAATAATCATGCTCATGTTAGTATAGGTGCAATTAACCATGATTTATATGCTAATTGGGTGAAAATTGGAGATTTATAATATGATTAAGGATTGGTTTAATTAGTGGTTGGGATTCATTCATGTATGTAGAGGATTAATCACGGAATTTTACTATATATTGATGAACGAATCTGGGTTGATTAGGTTCTTTAATTGGAATTTCGGAAACTAGGGTTCATGTGAATTAATTTGGGGGTTTTATGTAATTATGATAATTAATGACGAATTAAGGATCCTAGGATGATAGAAATGATATGTAATCTGTTAGGGGTTGATGGGTATTGATGATGAGTTGTTGGGAATTGAATCATAGAGGTTTGTAGGTTTAAAAAGGGTGAAAAACGCTGAAGTTTGGTGAAGAAGATGAACAGTGTAATCTCGGGCGAAGTGGTTCAAACGAGATGGGGATCTCGCGCGAAGTGGTCCAAACGACATTGGAAGTCGTTCGAACGACATGTCTTCTGGTTCGAACGACATGTCATTCTGGTTCAAACCACAGGGTGAATTTCTAGGAATTTGCTTAAAGCCCAGTTTGGAGTTTATTTGTTTATTGGAGTGAGAGAAACTACCAAATAGTAAATTCAAATAAGAAGGAATTTTGGAAAAAGTATGTGGGAATTAATACTTTAATTATCTCGGTATAGAGAGAATGTACCTTGGAGATTACGAGAGAGATAGTAATCTAATTATTTATACTATACATAGTAATGAGGTTAAAATACGTATGGGGAGTATATATGTAGGTTGGAAAAAATACCTATAAATTATAATAGGATGTGTGTATGCCTATTATGTGAGATTATTATTAAGAGCATTAATGGGTGCTAACCCAGGGATGCAATATTTTATTGTTAGGCGCACTAATGGGTGATAACCCGGGGGTGCTGGATTAATATTGATAAGTGCATTAATGGGTGTTAACCCGGGGATGCAATATTCTATTGTTAGGCTCAGTAATGGGTGATAACCCGGGGGTGCTGAATATTATTGATAGGTGCATTAATGGGTGCTAACCCGGGGATGCATGATTTTTTGGAGATATGCACTAATGGGGCTTAGCCGGGGGTGCAGGATTAGTATATATATATATGTATAAGGATGATGGTAATATATATATATATATATATATATATATGGACTTGTGAGTGTTGCTACTGTGTGAAATTAGTAGATTTGGTAATAATAATAATTATTACATTGTACCAAGCGGTCTTAACCTAAGGGTGCAGGATTAGTGTATATATATAGGGATGATGAGACTATATATATGTATGAGTGTACTTGGGTAACTTTCTACTGTGTGAGACTAGTAGATAAAATGAAAATGAGAAGTAAAATGATCTTAGTGAATAGAAGATTAACCATTCAAACGGTGAAAAATGAAATTTAGTATGTGAGATAAACTATCTGAATAGCGTATTGTTTGGGCGATACGGGAATACTACTAGTGATCATAGTTAGTACTAGTATGGTTTCTGACTAGTTAGACTGGGAAGTATAACTAGGGGGAGATTAGATGTACGTTAGGCGTGCACAAAAGACAAGAGGTGAGAAACTCATGTGAGAGTTCGATAACTAACATGCGTATAAGACTTGTTTTAAGAACCAGTTTTAAATACTTGTTAAATCATTTTTTACACATCGGGCTCTGACCCGTTTCTTGTATCTCTTCTCTCTTTTGCTATATATATGTATTATATCAGGTGCTCAGCCACAGGAGTATCAAATTTAGAGATTTGGATTGCTTGACGTGCTGCATCTATTGTGGGAGGTGTAGGTCCTTGTAGTAGACGCATCTATCATTTCCATTCAGTTTCATCTAGACTTCTTGTTTAGGGCATATGTCGCCCACTTCTAGTTCTTCCATCAGATATTTTGTATTCAGTTTATTGTATGGTTTGGAGTTTTGACTGAGAGTTTTACTCAGTCTTATTTATTGCAGTACTTGATTCATGTTCAATATTTATTTACATTCCTATGTGTGGTGAATGGTTTATATTTTAAGATGGAAAAAAATGGATTTACTTGGTTTTCTTAAAATTGGAAATGTTTTGACACCTAGCTTAATTTTATATTAGGAGATTAATATGTTAAAAAGTTTTTCGATAGTGATGCTGAGAATGAACCAACTGAATATCCTGTTTTAAATTGGTAGAGGACTGATCACCATATATTTAATTGGGCGGGGCGCCACACTCATAAAGGTTACTAAGTTTCGTATTATTCCCACACTTTAATCCAATACTCTTAAGGTCCATATTTCTGCCACTAACCTTATATTACCAACTATATAGATTTAACTTATTTAATCGCAGTCTTTAATAGTACTTCACTCGTCGAACCTTATTAGGTCTAATATAACTCCCCAAATTTAATTCTAATAATAATCCGGGTCTCATATACATGCCTACTAGTCTTCCTTAAATCTAAAAGTGTTCACAAGGTCCCCACCAATAATTTTCTAGGGTCGAAATTACTAAAATTCAATAAGGGGAAAATATCACAATTTATGGGAAGGTCGATCGATCGACCTATGAATGTCGATCGATCGATGGTGGTCAATTGATCGGCCTATGAATTCCGATCGATCGATCGCACCAGATGAGGCTACGGACTGCTTCGTTTTTCAGTCCCAAATTTGTCCCAAAACTCCATTACAAGGTATGAAATTCTAAACTAAGGATATGGGATCATTGTACAACCTAAATACAATATTTTTAACGTTCCTAAACCATTAAATCATCAGCAATTAACCTTATATGAATCAAATCTTCATAAAAACCCTAGTTTTCTATTTTCTTCAAGAACCAAGATATTTCTCTTCTTTAATTCATTTTTAATCAATCAAGGGTCAAGTTTTGGTTACTAAATTTCGTCCATAACTAATCTATATGCAATTCATATCCAAGATTTAGAGTTCTTCACCAAATTTCATTAGTTTTCATCATCTTTCAAGGTTAATAACAATTTCTACACTAATTATGGAAGAAATATTCGCTGAAATTAATGGAATCAATTCACTTGACTTAAGATTGTTGTTCAGATTCGTTGGTGGTGTCCGAGGGCTGATTTTTCTCTTCTTTCCGGTCACAATTTCGTCGGAAGTGGTGGTGGTGGGTGGTGGTTAAGGTTTGGAAACCTCCTACAACCTCTCCTCTAACTCACATAGCCCACTCTTTGTTTTTGGCTGATAATGGCCCTAATGGACTTCCCAATAATAAATAAATAAACCCTAAAATTCGTGGGTCTTATTTCCTTAGATTTTAAAATGACCGAAATACCCTCCTGGGTTGTCGGTTTGGCCTAAAAATGCCCCAGGACCCAAGCTAAACCCCCGGCTAGAGTTTTCTGACTATCTCAACCCCTCCGGACACGTTGGTGCACTCAAAATGACCATACGGTCGATAGAATTATAATTTACTTTTTAATCTAATTAAATAAATTCCTGAGGCGACTGACACGCACATCCCAACTTAATTTCCCAGATTGTCGTATTTATGACTCGTGATAATTTTAATAATTTCCATAATCATATATTACCATATATACTCAGTAATACTCAATATTATCATCATAATCAAATACCAACTCACGTCTCGCTAGTATTTAAATCTGGATTAATTTCCAATTAATTCTCATTTAACTTAATTAATCTCATTAAATAAAATCAGTAAAATTACGGGGTATTACACCCTCCGCAGATCATCTTGACCCCGTGCGAGATCATATTGAGCTGATCCTTTGGATCACCAAACTTAGGAGGGAGGGAGGTGTCATCTTCACGATAGTCATCCGACTCATCATTGTCTCGTTCGGCTATAGCATCTGGTCTACACTTCTCATTTTTCTTCTTCTTCTGCGTGTCATCTCGGACGCCTATTGAATCTCTCTTGTCTACATACTTCCTCAGCTTTTAGAATATTTTCTATTTCATCCTTCAGAGAAAAACATTTATCGATCAGGTGCCCATAGTCCAGGGAGAATTGACATCATAGACTTGTGACACCCCGACTAATTAAATACCGGGTAGCTACTCCTTTATTAAATTAATTCAAAATGCCCAGTTGGTCCAGTTAATAGCATCACTGTCGAAAACATTTTTAAAGATTACTAACCACCTAGTATTTAAAAAGTAAGTGCCAAATTTTATTTAAAGTCTGATTAACATGCAACAAGTGTAATAAAGAATAACACCATTCACCATACTGAAGTAAAACGATTAATCATCACATAGCGTAAATAAAGTCTGGAGGAAACTCCTCACTACAAATCCCACAACTGATAAGTAAAACGAATACTGAAACAATACATGCTAAAGTCTGAAAACTGAAATGTAAAAGATGTCTCTAAATAGAAATGGGCAACATGCCCTACAATTGATAGATAGTGACTCTGGAATCCAAAAGATAGAAGCGTCTACAAGCAAAGTCCCTGTAGCTTCCACAAACAGCTACAGCTCGTCACCTGAATGAGTATCCTATGCTTGGTGTCCTTGTGGCTGGGCACCTAAAATGGTTTTACAAGAAAAAGATTTGAAAAGCAAACGGGTCAGAGCCCGAAAGTGGAGTTATATTTTAAAAACCTGCAAGTGCTTTAAAAACATTTAAAACATTAAATGCAAAGTACATGTTAGGACGTGCACTCACATGATATTCTCACCTCTCGTCTAACTGTGCACTCCTAACGTTAGTACCCATCTATAACGATATAAACCACTAGCTAAGTGACAACATATCTTGCTAGACTGCCAAAGGTCCTACCCATATTACTCGGTTCCATTAACATAATAACGCTCGTAATTAAATAGGGGTTTAACGTACGCTCAGATGCTCAATATGCAATATATATAATTATCAGCTAACTTGTTATGTTTTTTCCCGAAACAATACCGTAATATATATTCACATCATTAACATGAAGGTTCTCATTAAATAAGTGTATATTATTCACATAATAAATATACAATACAAGCACCCCGAGAACTAAGCTGCGGTGCACACATACTCTGCTATCCATCCCGGTACATCACGTACATAAGGATCACATATTCCGAATCTCTCAGGAATAGTTCAGATAACACAAATCACAAATAGTGGAGGCGAACACAGTCACATCACATGGGTCACGCACATACCTACGCTCCCACGATCAGCGGACTTATTAACATCCCAATAAGTCTTTCTCTGACCTATGTTCATCGAGGTACCAGTCTATATCCCCCCCGTAGGCACACAAGGATTAGAGGGTCCTAAGCGAACGCAACCTCCCGTGATAGCAAGTATGGTAGGTATGTCATACACACAATCCATATACCAATACTAAGTAAACACACATCTTAGTAATACCGTAGTTTAATCGTAGTACTATTCTCAATCTAGTACCAATATATAATTATCGCAATTTATACTATTCCGGTTTATCATCTTATGCGCCATAAACTATTCTCACATCGTAGTAGACACTCACGTCTCAACCCAAACCGTCCATGTATTACAACTCTCGTATATAAATACCTCCTCATAAATACCCAAATGTCCCAATTCTATCATTACTACGACTACGGAATGATATCTATATCCTCGAATAAGCTTACGGAACTCCAAAAATTAAAACAGTCCAAAATGGCCCAAACTGTCGGCTCGTTAGAAGTCTCGTTCGAACGAGACTGTTCGAACGAGTTTGGACTGTCAGCTCGTTAGAAGTCTCGTTCGAACGAGGCTGTTCGAACGAGATCCAGTTCGTTCGAACGAACTGTCCCTTCTAACGATATCTCGTTCGAACGAGATATCGAACAAAATCCCTACTCGTTAGCAATGACTGGTCAACTCGTTAGAAGCTCGTTCGAACGAGTTCGTTCGAACGACCTGGGGACTGCTTCTAACGACTGACCAGTTTCGGCCCAGATTTTTCCCCAATTCGTTTTTCATCCATTTTAACACCTCAAATCTTCTAAACTAAGACCCAACATTCGTTTAAAGGTCTATAATCAATACTAAACATATATAGTCACATCCTAACATGTTTTTAAGGGATCAATCCATCCTAACATCAATTAAATTTACAAATTTATACACTTTTTCCCAATATCTCAAGAACATGAACCCTAACTTTATATCATCATCAAATCCCAGAATTTAATTCGTTTTAATTTCTTCTAATCACAGTTATTATGAGGGAAATCATCTACCTATCATACTACATGCAATTCTCTTCAAAATTTTCAAGTTCTAAACTCCAACTACATGGGTTTTCATTCAATCTTTCTAGAACAATCAAAATTCTTCAATTTCTAACATGGAAAAGACATTCTCTGAATTTAAATGGAATAAAGTCACTTGCCTTGGTTTGATTTCTGATTTTGGTGTAGGTTTGATGAAGTTTTCTGCAGAAATTCCTCTCTCCAAGCTCATTCTCCAATGGTGGCTTAAGGTGGCTAGGTTTTTTTTTTTTTTTTTTTTTTTTTTTTTTTTTTTTTTTTTTTAAATCAGGATATTTATTGAGACTATAGAGAGAAAAGCCCTCTCACATGGCTTACAATCAAATCAAATAAAGCATTTGTTAGAAACTACTAAAATAGATGCTCTAATCACTCTAGGAAGATCACTATAATTTTGAGAACTAAAAGAGCTTTGGTGATAGGATCCATGAATGGCAAGCAACTCTGCAGATTTATTGGCTTCTGATGAACATAACTTGATGAGGCAATGATTAGTTTGGAGAAATTCATTGATTTCAGAAATTTCAGTCCTTATTCGCCACTGAACTGTAGAAGAAGATATAAAACATTGAAGAATATTTTCTGATTCTACTTCTATGTCTATGTTAGAAATACCCTTCTCCTTGCAAAATTTGATTCCAGCCAAAATAGCTTGAACTTGAGCTTCAATCGATGAATTTGTTGATAAAGCATTTGAGTAAGCCCAAATGACTTGACCCGTATCATTTCGAATAATAGAGCCAATACCCATATGGTTCCCTGTCTTGGCCGCACAGTTGAGTTTAAATCTACCCTTTGGAGGACATTTCCAAGGCATAACTATAGAAGAAGAATTAGAAATCTTGAAATTAAGAGAAAAGACATTGATAACCTCCTTGCATATATCATTTCTCCCATCTTTGATCTTGGAATTTTGGAATATCTCTGCAATTCTATTTATTACTCTAGATGAAATCATGTTAGCTCTCATAGTTATACCTTCAAAAAGAGCTTTGTTTCTTGCAAGCCAAATTTCCCAGATAATAGTGACTGGAATGATCTTATGGAGCCACTGAGATATATAAGAATTTCCTGAATATAACCACCATTGAATTATCGAGTTATGAATAGTAGATGGTCTTTGAGTCATTCCCAGTAAGCAGCAAAAATGATTCCAAACTTCAGCAGCTATAGGACCTGATATAAAGAGATGATTCAGAGATTCCCCATTCTTATGGCAGCATTGACATCTTGATGCTAATTTCACTCCCACCTTTTGAATAAGATCTTCAACAGGAACACATTTAGATAATGTTTTCCACACAAAAATAGATATGTTAGGAGGAATATTAGGATCCCATATATAGTTAAATGCTAAAGAAGACAATTTATGCTTTCTAATAATCTCATAGGCTGATGAAAATGAGAACTTTCCACTAGAAGAAGGCTGCCAAATCAGATCATTATCTAACCATAAAGAATTAGCCTCCATTATATTCCAAGCAGACCTGATTCTTCTAAAAGTCATGGATCCACTTCCAATAGGAGCATTAGAGTATTTAGCATTCATAAACTTAGCCCATAAGCTAGTATTCTTCTTCATATTCCAAGCCAATTTGATGTTAGAAGCTTCTTTGATATACTCCAAATTTTTTACTCCTAATCCACCTTCTTTTATAGGAAAACAGATAGCATCCCATTTGATCCAATGAAATTTTTTCCCATAATCTTTATTTATTCCCCAAAAGAATGAACTAATCAATTGATTAATTGATTTAATCACCAATTTAGGAGGCTGTAAAGCAAATAAAGTAAAGATAGGGATAGAATTTAGAACAGATTGGATCAGAATGACTCTACCAGCTAATGAAAGAAATTTGGACTTCCAACTCTGAATTTTGGAAGCAATAGAATGAATAAGAGACTCAAAGTACATAGCTTTCATTCTTCCTTTGAACAGAGGGCAACCAAGATAGCTCATATTGCCATTAGAAAATTTGAAACCTGTGCAGGTTGCAATACTGGATCTGATATTCACAGAAGCTTTAGAGCTTAAAGAGAAGCAACATTTCTCTTTATTAAAAAGTTGACCTGATTCCTTCTCATAACATTCAATAAATTTCATCAGGTTTTTAAGACTGTGCTTTGTACCTCTTGAGAAAATAATTAAATCATCAGCATAACCAAGATGGCTAATTAAAGGACATCCTCTAGGGTGAGAGAAAGGAGCAATAGAACCTGCCAACATCTGCTTATTCAATCCTCTGCTAAAAGCTTCAGCCATGATAATGAAAAGGCTTGGGGAAATAGGATCCCCTTGCCTAATTCCTCTGGTAGGTTGAAAGAATCCCATAGGCTGCCCATTGATAATTATAGAAAACCAGGTAGAAGAAATGCATCTCCAAATTAAATCAATAAAAGTCTCTGAGAATCCAAAAGCTCTTAGAGATTTAATTAAAAAATGCCATGAGGTTCTATCATATGCTTTAGCCAAGTCAAGTTTCAAAACCACATTACCTCCAGTAGCTTTTCTATCAATATATTGCATCATCTCTTGAGCTAATAGGATGTTATCAAGAATGTTTCTCCCTTGAACAAATCCTGATTGATTACAAGAAATAATTGAGGAAAGCATAGGGCTAAGCCTGGAGTTAATAATCTTGGTGATTATCTTATAACTAAAGTTACAAAGACTAATAGGTCTGTAGTCCTTGCAGAACATAGGTCTATGAACTTTAGGAATAAGACAAATCTGAGTAGAACTCCATGATTTGGGAATGTCAGCTCCTAAGAAAAAAGCTTGGATAGCATTCACAAGATCCTGCTTGATTATATCCCAACACTGCACATAGAAGAATCCATTATAGCCATCACATCCAGCTGAGCTATTCTGATTCATAGCTTTAATAGCATTCAAAATTTCAGCTTCTTCTGGAATAGAAATAAGAATACTATTCATCTCCTCTGTCAATAACTTTGGGATAACTTCAAGAAGCCCATTATCTTCAAGAGGACCTGCAGAAAACAAATTTGAAAAATAAGAAATAAACTGGTTAGCAATGTCTTCTTTAGTCTCTTTGATTATCCCCTCCTCATCTTTTATAACATGTATGCCTTGTCTTCTTCTATTACTTTGCACCTGAGCATGATAAAATCTGGTGTTTCTATCTCCATTACTTATCCAATCACCCCTTGATTTCTGAAACCAGAACAATTCCTCTTTGGCCATAGCAGCATTGAGGTCTGCCTTGGCTTTTGAATATAGCTGCCTTTGAATTCCACTATTATCAAATTCTAACTTCAGCTCTTCTTGAAGTAACTTGTCCTCCATAATGGAAATTTCTTCAAAAACATTTTTAAAAACCTCTTTATTCCAGCTTTTTAGAGCTGCTTTCAGTCTTTTAAGCTTGAATGAAAATATCTCCATATGCCTACCTGTAGCAGCTACTGCCCAAGAACTTTGGACTAAGTTGATAAAACCATCATGAGTACTCCACATATTTAGAAATCTAAAAGGTTTAGAGGAGGAATCAAACTGACTTTGAATGGATAGTAATAAAGGACTATGATCAGAACAGTTTCTGTGCAAATGAGTAATAGAGGAATTAGGAAAATAGTCCATCCAGGAAGGACTAACCAAGCCTCTATCAAGTCTCTCAAACATCATATTACCATTGATACTTTTAGCCCAAGTGAATTTAGAACCATTATACCCCAAATCCTGCAATGAACAGCTAATCAAGCAAGAATTAAACTCAGAAGCACCCCCAAGATCAATTTCAGCACCCCCAGCCCTTTCTGTGCTTGTACTAACTATATTGAAGTCTCCCATTACAATGAGAGGATAGTCATTACACAGAGAAGAACTATATACTAAAGAATCCCAAAGATCCCTTCTTTCTAGTTTAGTACATTTAGCATAAACTAAATTAACTCCTATCTGAGATTTTAAGAATGGATGATCTAGTTTAAGAAGCAAATTTTGATCCCCATCTACCAAAACCTCACATTGAATACCATGTCTCCAGAAGCACCAAATTTTATTAATCCTATTAAAGCAACAACCCTCAAAACTTATAAGTCTCCTGATATCTTCTATTTTAGAGCTATCAATCAGAGGTTCAAGAATGGCTAAAAAGGAAAGATTATGGTTCTTACAAAGTTTTTTAATTCTTCTTTTTGTTGGCTTATTCCCTACTCCTCGAGCATTCCATACTATTCCTTGAATCATTGAGAATTAATATGGCAAACTTGCTTGGAACCTCTAGAAGCAGATCTGGTAACCCTTCTTTTGGCTGTGAACACCTTCTTTTTACCTTTGGCTTTTGTCTTCTTTTTTCCAGTGAACACCATAGATTTCTCTATACTATCATCCTTCCTCTCCTTACTATCCATATTTTCTGTCAACAAAGCTGAGAACATATTCAAATCCTCCCAGTCAGATATTTCCTGAAACTCAGACTTATCATTATCTGAATGGTACCCCCTCCTGGACTTATGAGCTTTATTTTTCATCTTAACCATTGTATTTCCTGCACTGTCATACTTTTCAGCACCTAAATTAACCCCATTCATTAAGATTAATTTTTCAATGTTCAATTCCTCCATGCTTGCTTCATTCCATTCACCTTCCTCTTCTTCATTATCCTCTGTACAATCTTCATCTTCTTCTGCAATTGTCCCAATATCATTTTGATTAGGAGACCTTCCTTGTTTATCTATATCTTGAACTTGCATTCTTATTACTGGAACATCAGTATCAATGTTAAGATTCTTGGCTACACTGGTAGATGCTTCTGATTGGAACTTCAAAACAGGCTGCTTCTCGGATACCTTTTCTATTGCTCTATACTTCCAAACTGCTTCTTGAAATTTGGCTGAATTCTTTAAAGATTTCGTGTCTTGTTCCACAACTTCCTTGCCATTCTTGTCAGGTTTATGATTAATCACCTGCTTAAACATACAATTACCTTCTTGATGACCAAGTTTGAAACAATGAGAACAATAAGAAGGCATGTTTTCATAAACGATGGATTGCCAATAACCTACATCTCCATTCCCTATCCAAATTCTATAGGGCCTTGACTTAAGAAGATCCAATTCAACACACACTCTAGCCACACTAGGTCTGTGAATATTTTCAGTAGATTGATCGATCTTAAGGGGATTCCCAACTGCTTGAGCCAACGAAAACAAAGGTTCTTTGGCAAAGAGATGAATAGGTAAACCTGGGAAATGAATCCATATAGGAACAAGGGGACTTTCTTGATCAGATCTAAATAAAGGGGACCATTTAAAAGTCCTCATAGGGCACTTACCAATATACCATTGATCTTTCATCCAAAGCCTCATGAAATCTTCTTGACAATTGACTCTGATAAGGATGTGTTTATGATCAATCAGACCAATATGATATGCAGCCTTTAAACCAAAAGATTCAAAAAAATTTCGAATAAACTCCATAGAAGGTTTTCCATGGGAGAACTTTCCAACTATGGCATGCTTGAAAGGATCAGATAGAATGTTAACTTCTTCTTGGGAGAAAATAATTGCTGGTTCACCCTTATATTTTGAAAGAGGTTTGATATTGATTGCATGGGAGGGAGATTGTTCTTTCAACATGCTAGCAAAGGATTTATGCCAAGGATTGGATGGGTCAGGAGGTTTAGGGGTTATGGATGAAGAAGGAAAGGGAAGATTAGATGCCATGCAACCCTAATTAGGGTTATGGCGGCTAGAGAGAGAGCCTTCTAGGTTAATATGGTTTGGTTAATGGGCTTAGTGGGTTTAATCCACATCAGATTTACATCTCTAATTTTCGTCACTTTTAATTCCTCAAAATGTAAAATTACCAAAATACCCTTTAAGTTGCCGGTATGGCCTAAAAATACCCCGGGACCCAAACTATACCCCCGGCTAGTGTTTTTTGACTATCTCGACCCTTCCGGACGCGTTGGCGCACTCAAAATGACTATACGGATTATAGATTTTAAATTCACTTTATATAATCAAAATAATATACCATGACGCGGCGGTCACACGCGTCTCAACAAAATTTCCAAATTGCCGTATATAAATCTCACGACAAATTTCATAATTCCAAATTCATATATAATCATATATGCACATAATCAAATACCAACTCGCATCTCATTAGTATTTATAACCCGGATTAATTTCCAATTAATACGCATTTAATTAATTAATCCCAAAAATAAATATAGCCAAAAGTACGGGGTATTACATACTTCCCCCCTAATAACTGAATTTCGTCCTGAAATTCGAAACTAGAAAGTACCTGCTAAAAATAACTCTGGATAACGATCGCGCATCTCATCCTCGCGATCCCATGTGGACTCCTCGACATTGTGATGTCGCCACTGAACACGCACTAACGGGACTATCTTTGATCGCAGTTTCCTCTCGCTTCGGTCCAAAATAGCAATCGGCCCCTCCTCGTAGGAGCTATCCGGCTGGAGATCGATGTCCTCCACAGCAATGTGAGAATGAGCCAAATTATCTCTAAGGTATTTCCTCAGCGAGGAAATATGGAACACGTCGTGAATCCGATGCAAATGCTCCGGTAACCCAAGTCTATACGCAACCGGTCCGATCCGCTCAATAATAGGAAAGGGCCCCACATACCTCGGTGCCAACTTCCCCTTCTTCCCGAAACGCATAATCCCCTTCATAGGAGATACCCTGAGCAAAACCTGGTCCCCCACTTGGAACTCTCTGAAAAACCTCTTCGCATCAGCATAACTCTTCTGCCTGTCTTGAGCTACCAGAATGCGACTCCGAATCAACTCAATCCTTGCCGAAGTATCCTGAATCACTTCCGGTCCAAGTAGTTTGTTGTCCCCCACCTCTAACCAACATGCTGGGGAAAGATAAGGCCTACCGTACAACGCCTCAAACGGAGCCATGCCAATCGTGAACTGATAGGAGTTGTTGTAAGCAAACTCCACCAGTGGAAGGTACTGCTCCCATCCACCCCCGAAGTCAATAATGCACATGCGTAGCATGTCCTCCAACATCTGATTTGTGCGCTCAGTCTGCCCATCAGTCTGCGGATGATACGCCGTACTCAACCGCAATTCCGTGCCCATGGCCTCCTGGAAACTTTCCCAAAACCTCGAAACAAATATCTTGTCTCTGTCAGACACGATATTCAAGGGCACACCGTGAAGTCTCACAATCTCTGAAATGAAGAGCTGGGCATACTGTCCCATAGTGTAGTCAGTCCTTACGGTTAAAAAGTGAGCGACTTTGGACAACCTGTCCACAATTACCCAAACGGAGTCGTGACCCCTCTGCGACGTAGGCAACCCTGTGATAAAGTCCATGGATATGCTCTCCCACATCCATACCGGAACCTCCAACGGCTGTAACAATCCTGCTGGTCTCTGATGATCCACTTTTACAAGCTGACAAGTGGCGCATTTCGAAACAAACTCAGCGATATCTTTCTTCATACCGCTCCACCAACACTGGCGTCTCATGTCTTGGTACATTTTGTCCCCTCCGGGATGTATCGCGAACCGTGAGCCGTGCGACTCTGCCATCACCTCGTGTCGCAATTCCTCCCCTTCCGGAACTGCCAATCTCCCATTGAAGCGTAATCCCCCGTCTGAGCTAACGGTATAGGATTCGGCTCCCTCTGCTAGTAATCGAACTATCTGCTCCTGACAGAACGAGTCATTAGCCTGTGCCCGTACTACCTTCGTGACAATCCGCAGTGTAACGGTCATCACAGACATGAAAGATCGGGCCACTGCATCCTGGTGTCCCAATTCCTTCCACTTGGCCTTCCACACCTCTGCCACTTCATCTGTTGGCCTATGGCTCAACGCGTCTGCTACCACGTTAGCCTTACCTGGGTGATACTGGATGTCGAACTGGTAGTCCTTCACAAACTCAAGCCACCTAAGCTGCCGCATATTCAATTCCTTCTGCGTGAACAGGTACTGTAGGGACTTGTGGTCCGTGAACAGTTGGAACTTCTCCCTCAAACGATAGTGCCTCCAAATCCGTAGGGCAAATACTACCGCTGCCAACTCCAAATCATGCGTGGGGTAATTCTTCTCATGAGGCTTAAGCTTACGGGAAGCATAAGCTATGGCCTGTCTCCTCTGCTACAATACACCTCCCAGTCCTTGCAAAGACGCATCGGTGTAAACCAAATACTCAACTCCCAGTCTCGACAATGCTAACACGGGTGCTGAGGTCAATTTGTCCTTCAATTCATCGAATGCCAACTGACAGACATCACTCCAGATGTATGGCACACCCTTACGAGTAAGATGTGTCAAAGGACCTGTTATCTCCGAGAAACCCCGAATAAACCTCCTGTAGTATCCTGCTAGACCCAAGAAACTACGAATCTCCGTTGGTGTCGTGGGCTGTCCCCACTCCCTCACCGCTGATACTTTCCCCGGATCAACAGATATTCCCTGGTCAGAAATAATGTGACCCAGGAACTGGACTTCCTTCAGCCAAAACCCGCACTTCTCATATTTTGCATACAACTCGTTCTGACGAAGTGTCTGCAAAACCTGCCTCAAATGCTCGGCGTGCTCCTCCTCTGTCTGAGAGTAAACTAGAATGTCATCAATGAAGACAATGACAAACTGATCTAGAAAATCCCTGAACACTCTGTTCATTAAGTCCATAAACACTGCTGGAGCGTTGGTCAAACCAAAAGGCATAACCCGAAACTCGTAAGAACCAGATCTCGACAAGAACGCAGTCTTCGAGACATCCTCCTCCCTGATACGCAACTGATGGTATCCCGATCTCAAGTCAATCTTTGAGAAGAAAGAAGCTCCTCTCAATTGGTCGAATAAGTCATCGATTCGAGGCAACGGATACTTATTCCGTATCGTGACCTTATTCAATTCTCGGTAGTCCACACACAATCTCAGTGAACCGTCCCTCTTCTTCACAAACAAAACTGGAGCGCCCCAAGGTGAGGTACTCCTGCGAATAAAGCCATGTCCTAACAGCTGCTCTATCTAATCCCGTAGCTCTCGCATCTCCGCTGGAGCCATACGGTACGGTGCGCGTGCTATAGCTCTCGTACCCGGTAGCAAATCTATAACAAAGTCTATCTCTCGACTGGGTGGTAAGCCTGGTATCTCCTGAAACACGTCCGAATACTCCCTGACAACTGGGATAGAATCTAAAGGAATCACAACCTCCTTAGAGGTATCCTCCTCAATGTAATACAGATGAGCGGTCGATCCTCCCTCTGGGCGAGGCATCGCCACTACAAACATCTCTTGCCCCGGAATGGCAAAAATAATGCTCCCGCTGAAGCAATCAATCATGGCCCTATAAGTTACGAGCCAATCCATACCGATGATCACGTCGTGAACATGCATATCTAATACCAACATATCTGCAGGTAATACCAGACTACCAATCCCTACTCCCACTCCCCGGCATATAAAGAATATAAGTGACCCACTCCCCAATGGTGAGTCGACACACGTCACTGTGCTCTCTGCCGTAGCTAACAATCCTAAAGCTTTCGCGAAGTGTGTAGCTATAAAACAGTGTGTAGCACCCGTATCAAATAATACCCGACCCATAGTGCCATGGATAGGAAACGTACCCTCGATCGCGGGCGGTGCCTGTGGAACTGCAGCCTGGTGGAAGTTGTAGACACGTCCATACTGTAGCTGCCCCTGCTGAGCTGGGACTGCTGGAATGGGTGGCAGTGCTGCCATCTGTGGCGGTGCGGGAAGAGCGGCGGGAAACATAGGCCTCTGTGGCTCCTGGCGAGCGCCCTGCTGCTGCTGCTGTGGGGCCCTGCCCCTATCAGGACAATCCTGTCGCTTATGGCCAGTCTTGCCACAAACGAAGCACTTCCCTGGGAAGTTACCTCCCCTCTACCCCTGCTGTCCCCGGCCCTGGTGGCCGTTACCGTTCCTCCCTTGGCCCTGCTGGCCCTGGTGAAACTGCTGCCCATTCTGCCCCCGTTGGCCCTGATGGCCGTTTGGACCCTGATGGCCCTGACGAAAACCTCCCTGTCCCTGCCTGTAGTTCCCTGACCGGAACCTCTTATTATCCCCCTGTTGGGAGCCCTGCTCATTCTGTCTCTGCCCCTGACCAGATTGTGCCCCGCTGGCACCATGTCCTCCAGTCCTGCCCTGATGGCTAGACTCTCCCGACCTCTTGCCCTCGGCCATATGAAAACGGTGGTCCTGGCAGTGCAACAATGCAGCGTTAACCACATCAGAATACGTGGCCAACGATAGGTTCCCTAGCAGATGCTGACGGATCCTCCAAGTCAACCCGTCGGTGAACTTCTCAATCTTCTTCTTCTCTGTTGGTATCTCGTCTGGAACGATGTTCAACAGATTAGTGAACTCGGCCTCATACTCGGCCACTGTCTTGCCTTCCTGCCTCAGACTCATCAGCTTCCTCCTCATCTCTGTATGAACTGCGGACGGGAAGTACTTGCGGTCGAACCGCACCCCGAATTCCTGAATCGTGAGAGTATCCCTCTCCTCCGCGGTGGTAATAGACTCCCACCACTGCAGTTCAGATCCAACCAGCTTGAAAGTAGCTAGTACCTGCTTCTGAACATCAGTGCACTCATGCATTCTCAAGTGCCTCTGCATATCCTTCCTCCATTGGCTCGAGACTACCACGTCTGAGCTACCTGCAAACTCTGGCGGATACGCTTTCTGAAAAGCGTCACGTACACGTTCCCAAGCAGACGGGAATGCATTAGCCTATACTGGCGTGGCAACCGGCGCCTGAGGTGGTGCCTGCTGAATCACGGCAATCGCGGCATTTACCGCTTGGGCTACTATAGCTGCAACCTCAGCGGCGTTCATCATGCCTTGAACTGGAGCGGGCTGGGGTTCGGGCGTTGCATCCCTGGGAACTCGTTGTGCACGTCGTGGAGGCATCTGAAATAAGAACAAAGTTTATAAGTTCACTGTTTATAAACTTAAAATAGCTGAAGAACGAAGCATACACAAAAAGAGTACAACAGTCCTAAAATATAGGGCTCTATATCAAAGAAACGTAGCGGAAACATAATAGCCGTACAGATCCTAAAGGACACTAGAACCTGATGCTCTGATACCACCTGTGACACCCCGACTAATTAAATACCGGGTAGCTACTCCTTTATTAAATTAATTCAAAATGCCCAGTTGGTCCAGTTAATAGCATCACTGTCGAAAACATTTTTAAAGATTACTAACCACCTAGTATTTAAAAAGTAAGTGCCAAATTTTATTTAAAGTCTGATTAACATGCAACAAGTGTAATAAAGAATAACACCATTCACCATACTGAAGTAAAACGATTAATCATCACATAGCGTAAATAAAGTCTGGAGGAAACTCCTCACTACAAATCCCACAACTGATAAGTAAAACGAATACTGAAACAATACATGCTAAAGTCTGAAAACTGAAATGTAAAAGATGTCTCTAAATATAAATGGGTAACATGCCCTACAACTGATAGATAGTGACTCTGGAATCCAAAAGATAGAAGCGTCTACAAGCAAAGTCCCTGTAGCTTCCACAAACAGCTACAGCTCGTCACCTGAATGAGTATCCTATGCTTGGTGTCCTTGTGGCTGGGCACCTAAAATGGTTTTACAAGAAAAATATTTGAAAAGCAAACGGGTCAGAGACCGAAAGTGGAGTTATATTTTAAAAACCTGCAAGTGCTTTAAAAACATTTAAAACATTAAATGCAAAGTACATGTTAGGACGTGCACTCACATGATATTCTCACATCTCGTCTAACTGTGCACTCCTAACGTTAGTACCCATCTATAACGATATAAACCACTAGCTAAGTGACAACATATCTAGCTAGACTGCCAAAGGTCCTACCCATATTACTCGGTTCCATTAACATAATAACGCTCGTAATTAAATAGGGGTTTAACGTACGCTCAGATGCTCAATATGCAATATATATAATTATCAGCTAACTTGTTATGTTTTTTCTCGAAACAATACCGTAATATATATTCACATCATTAACATGAAGGTTCTCATTAAATAAGTGTATATTATTCACATAATAAATATACAATACAAGCACCCCGAGAACTAAGCTGCAGTGCACACATACTCTGCTATCCATCCCGGTACATCACGTACATAAGGATCACATATTCCGAATCTCTCAGGAATAGTTCAGATAACACAAATCACAAATAGTGGAGGCGAACACAGTCACATCACATGGGTCACGCACATACCTACGCTCCCACAATCAGCGGACTTATTAACATCCCAATAAGTCTTTCTCTGACCTATGTTCATCGAGGTACCAGTCTATATCCCCCCCATAGGCACACAAGGATTAGAGGGTCCTAAGCGAACGCAACCTCCCGTGATAGCAAGTATGGTAGGTATGTCATACACACAATCCATATACCAATACTAAGTAAACACACATCTTAGTAATACCGTAGTTTAATCGTAGTACTATTCTCAATCTAGTACCAATATATAATTATCGCAATTTATACTATTCCGGTTTATCATCTTACGCGCCATAAACTATTCTCACGTCGTAGTAAACACTCACGTCTCAACCCAAACCGTCCATGTATTACAACTCTCGTATATAAATTCCTCCTCATAAATACCCAAATGTCCCAATTCTATCATTACTACGACTATGGAATGATATCTATATCCTCGAATAAGCTTACGGAACTCCAAAAATTAAAACAGTCCAAAATGGCCCAAACTGCCGGCTCGTTAGAAGTCTCGTTCGAACGAGACTGTTCGAACGAGTTTGGACTGTCAGCTCGTTAGAATTCTCGTTCGAACGAGGTTGTTCGAACGAGATCCAGTTCGTTCGAACGAACTGTCCCTTCTAACGATATCTCGTTCGAACGAGACATCGAACAAAATCCCTACTCGTTAGCAACGACTGGTCAACTCGTTAGAAGCTCGTTCGAACGAGTTCGTTCGAACGACCTGGGGACTGCTTCTAACGACTGACCAGTTTCGGCCCAGATTTTTCCCCAATTCGTTTTTCATCCATTTTAACACCTCAAATCTTCTAAACTAAGACCCAACAATCGTTTAAAGGTCTATAATCAATACTAAACATATATAGTCACATCCTAAGATGTTTTTAAGGGATCAATCCATCCTAACATCAATTAAATTTACAAATTTCTACACTTTTTCCCAATATCTCAAGAACATGAACCCTAACTTTATATCATCATCAAATCCCAGAATTTATTTCGTTTTAATTTATCCTAATCACAGTTATTATGAGGGAAATCATCTACCTATCATACTACATGCAATTCTCTTCAAAATTTTCAAGTTCTAAACTCCAACTACATGGGTTTTCATTCTATCTTTCTAGAACAATCAAAATTCGTCAATTTCTAACATGGAAAAGACATTCTCTGAATTTAAATGGAATAAAGTCACTTGCCTTGGTTTGATTTCTGATTTTGGTGTAGGTTTGATGAAGTTTTCTGCAGAAATTCCTCTCTCCAAGCTCCTTCTCCAATGGTGGCTTAAGGTGGCTAGGGCTTGATTTGGGGGAACTTAGAAAACCTAAATGATAACCTACGTAGCCTTCTAGGTTAATATGGTTTGGTTAATGGGCTTAGTGGGTTTAATCCACATCAGATTTACATCTCTAATTTTCGTCACTTTTAATTCCTCAAAATGTAAAATTACCAAAATACCCTTTAAGTTGCCGGTATGGCCTAAAAATACCCCGGGACCCAAACTATACACCCGGCTAGTGTTTTCTGACTATCTCGACCCTTCTGGACGCATTGGCGCACTCAAAATGACTATACGGATTATAGATTTTAAATTCACTTTATATAATCAAAATAATATACCATGACGCGGCGGTCACACGCGTCTCAACAAAATTTCCAAATTGCCGTATATAAATCTCACGACAAATTTCATAATTCCAAATTCATATATAATCATATATGCACATAATCAAATACCAACTCGCATCTCATTAGTATTTATAACCCGGATTAATTTCCAATTAATACGCATTTAATTAATTAATCCCAAAAATAAATATAGCCAAAAGTACGGGGTATTACAAGACTTTTGTTCCTCTTGTGAGGAGGAGCTTTTAATTTTTTTATCCACCTCAGGGACCAGTCATTCTTGATCTTATTCAAGATGTGTTCGCACCGATTGTGAGTGGATTATAGTCAGCAAACTTGTCATCTGTTGATCTCTTATTTCCATCTTTGTTCTTCTTCTAGAACTTGCCCCCACTTCTAGTACCCTTCTCATCCCCATACTTTGTTACCATAGCTTCTTCAGTGTTTATGACCTTATCGACCATTGCCAATAACTCGGCCATGAACTTCGGTGGCTCTTCAGCAAGCTTCTAGAGTAGCTTCCCCTTCTACATACCTCCTTTCAAAGTTGTCATTGCAATGCTTTCCTTATAATCTCCGACCTCTAGAATTTGTTTGTTAAACCTTGCAACATATTCCCTAAGATTCTCATTCTTCCCCTGCTTAATGTACATCAGGTGAGTCGTCTTCTTTTGGGGTCTCACCCCGAAGTAGAAGTTGTGTATGAATATTTCTGGGAGTTTCTTGAAGTTTTTGATTCAATTCTTCGGGAGTGAAGTGAACCATACACGAGTTGCTCCAATCAAAGTTCTTGAAAAGGCATGGCATCGCATCTCATCTGAGACTGAGTGAATGTCTACAGGTAACTGGTAGATCTCTACATGATGGATAGGATTTGTACTCCCATCATACTTGGGTATAACCACTAGAGGCTTCAATTTGGCTAGAGTTGGATAACTTAATATCCTTGCCACAAAGGGTGAACCTTCATTATACCCCCTATACAAGGGGTCTCGGCTCTTTAAGATGTCACCTATCTTATCTTTCAGCCGTTGTATGGAGTCATTCCATGGTCTGTCGACCACGAACACATTTTTTTCGGCTCCCTCTCTTCCATTTTTCCGAATTGAATCTTTTCTAGGATCCGTTATCTGTCAGCTATTTACCTCTTTTTGCTCCTCGTCTAGGCCTCCTAGGTCCTAACGGCCATCACTTATGTTGTTCCTTCGAGAACTAGCTATACTTCTTAATCTAGAGAGGTGGTTTCTCAGATCGTCTAGTGCTGGGCCGAGCCTATCAAAGGCTGCCCCCTGCTCAACCTGTCTAGGGATGATGCTCTTGTCCTACACTTCTCGACTTGACCTTCTAGTATGACCTCGACTTGGTTGAATAGTTCTTATAGTTCCACGTGTGATCTGATAAGGCTCCCAATAGCTTCTATCCTCCTCCTCTTTACACTCTTGCTCCTCATCATTGGGTCACTACTGACTCGGCCTCCTTAGGCATAAACGCCTAGGGTCGTCCATGTCTTTGCACCTTTGCTGATGAGGGGGATCCTTATGTGGGGCCTGGGTGGTCCTTGGCCTCCAAATCTTAAGGTTCTTCCCTTGATACCGGAGTTATCATATTGTCTCTATCAGTCCCGATCACTTTTTGGCTAAGAGTAAAGAACTGATACTGCATCAACTATTGGCTGGCCACTAGGGAGTGAAGAGTCGTTACTACTTCATCCATTTTTTACTAAGGAGTCTCTATGGTACTGGTTCCACCACCCCTAGTGGTGGTGGTTATGGAAGATCTGAAGTCATATGAGGGTTCCGGTGATCAAAAAAATCAAGTAATGTACTGGAAGTTGGCTGAAAGCAAGCTAGGCCTCAAACCAGAGATCTTTCAATGGTGGTTCAAGCTCAACCAAGGGTGAGTTTATACCACCACCAGAGAATTTGGTAGAGAAACTGCGGAAGAAACGGAAGAGACTGGCTATCTCGTTCCCACAAACAATGCTAGATTGATGATACCAGAATTAGTAACACCAAGTCAGTATGATAAATAAGCTCAAACCAACACAATAATGGAGTGTAAACAGGTATAAAAGTATATAAAGAGATGAGGCAAAGTAGAAGATAACACTAGATATAAGTGGTTCAGCCAGTCATGCCTACTCCACTGTATAAGGTGAGTAAGTTCACTATAAGCTTTGGCTCTAATGGACAAGTGATACAATGCACTCCCTCTCTCTCTCTCTCTCTCTCTCTCTCTCTCTCTCTCTCTCTCTATCTTTATCTTTATCTCTCTATTATAATTTTAACAGAGCTTCAGCTAGGGTTGTGAATAATTGATCCCCTATAAAGTAGAAGATAAATAGTATATATAGTTCTTGAGGGCTGTAATGTACCCCCCAAGCATTCAATGAGCATTTGCCAAATGAGCTAGCCAATCTGAAGAAGACACTTGGCACTGTCACAAGTAGGTCATGATGATAAAATATTCCCTCACGTGAGAGAATGATATGAGTATAACGGTTTTGATCCACGTGTGATATGTGCCCATGTGCTCGTCCTCATGTGTCTCCCAATGCAGGGGCTAGTTCAGCTATGGACCTCGGCCTATCACACTAGCCGAGGCTAGATTTGTAGATCTGTGAACTACTGAGGAGTTGACACCTATGGTGTCTATTGACCTCGGTTATCTTTATCAGCCTGAAGGTGGCTGAGGACAAGGATGCCCAATCCCTAGAAACAATACATGTTACTCATGTTGGCTGATTATTGAAGACCGGGGATGAGGCATCCTGAACTACTCCATCGGTTGAGTCAGTGTGGCCGAGTCTGACCTGGACGTATTGCAATGCCCTACTTCTGGATAGTTGGTGAAGGTCAGCTATGGCCGAGACTATATGATGGACGGGGTCACAATTGGCATATCAGTAATGATAATTTAACACTTTGGTTGGGGTAGTAAATCATCTTTTCTAACCTAAATTGTCCTAATTTTTTTTAAATTGGCCTTGGAGTTAGTAGAAGGTCTAGGTATTCATCTTGTGATTTTCTTTCAGTTTGAGACTTATTCTTGTTTTTCTAAAATGTATTACGCTTAACATTTTGCGTAGAGAAAATATAGTTTTGACGCCTGACTCAAGAATGATTAAAATTAGAATAAATAGGAGTATTGATTATGTTTTGGAAATAATCATTCATATTATGCCCCAAAACATTACAGTATGAGCAGTATTTAGTAGAACTTAGCTTCACTTTATTGGATAATCCTTGAAAATTAGGTTTAACCTTGTTGTCAAGTAATTTATACTTTATTGTTAATTCGGTCTCATGCGTTGGACTATTGGCAAGCTATGGCACCTTAGAAACTACTTATCGAATCTTTGGTTTAAGTAAAGTTTCAACATTCTATTGTGTTTGCTATTTTAAAAAATATTATGAGGCCTTAATAAAAATAATAGTTTGTTTAGATTTGTAATAAAATTTTGAGGTTTCAACAAATCCTAGGCCTCTTTTATCTTGCCAATCTTTCCCAACACTTAAAATTTGATCAAGTTGTTTTGTACTTGAATAAAAACCTTGACATTTTTTTTAAAAAAATTGAAAATTGTTCCTTGGATTTTTCAAAATCAGCAAAGGTAGATTTATATTTCTATTCTAAAATTTGGATTGAGTCAGAGTGTTATATTATTTTGTTTTGAAATTTAATTTTTTAGTCTCATGGGTTTGGCATTAACTAGTCTATTCCTCAACATCTTGGCTCACATTTTCTTAGTGGATAATTTCTTAACATTTTCTCAAATTTTGAACATCTTTTTTAAATTTTCATCATACAGATCTTCAAAATTAGGCGTATTATCTCTCTCATCACTATCAATAAGTCTAGTATTTGTTGAAGCTTCCCTATAGATTCAATTTTAAAAATCGTAGAACTCACACACCCATTCAATTAATCGATATTGATTTCACTTTGACTCACACACCCAACAACATAATTTTCATTCACAACATCAATACAAATTATAACATCATCATAAGCTAAACTATCTTCACCACTCATTATTAGACAAGTATGCATTTCAATAATTTTTAATAACTTTTGCATAAAAATCCATTCAAGATTGATTATAATCTAAATGTCTAGATCCATTGCTTTCAGACTCATAAGTCGTCCCACACTACTTTAGATTTGCATCTATCAGTATAATGCCCTAAATTTCCCCATTATGACATGTACTCTTATATAGGTATCGTTTAGGTTTATGATTGTCCTTTTCTTTATTATTGGGCTGGTTAGAGTTTCTTTCATGGGAACTGGGATAATGAGAGTTTTGACCATGAAAAGAAACTAGGGAGTTTCTTAACTTTTTAATCTTTTTGATATGTTTGCTTAACATAGAATTCTTATGGTCTAAGTTTTTTAGGCTCGCGTCATCATTATCTAAGTCGAGGTTTAGATTAGGTAGATTTAATTTAGACCTATTCAGTTTAGAGGAAAGTACCAAATTTGACTCATTATTTTCTTAGAAATAATAAACATTGTTTTTCTTATATTCGAATTCAATTTCAACTCTTCATAGTTTTCTACATAATAACTCTAGGGTAAATTTTGGATCATTCATTTTGTCCATAATGTATCTTTTTGAATCAAACTGATTAGGCAAAGATCTTAAGATTTTCAGTACTATATCCTTCATATAATATTCTACTTCATTTGCATGCTGTTTAGTAAGAACATCAGTTAATTTTGTGTAGAATCCACCAAAGGTCTCACTATTTGACATTATTATTATGTTAAACTGATGTATAAGCATTTGAGTCTTACTAGCCTTGACATGCATGCCACCTTAATGGGAAGTGACTAGGGTGTCCTAGGTATGTTTAGAAGTAGAGCAGGGAAAAATCCGTTTAAATTTAGTTTCATTAACCACCACAAAATGGCACTCTTGTCTCTATTATTATATTGAGACTCTTTTTTTCTTCCTAAGAATATTCACGTGTAGATTTCTTTACCGTCTTAGTACTACCTTCACAAGAAGGATTAGTAGGAGGCGTGGGTGTAACCATTTTCCATCATGTCCCAAACATTATCTCCCAGTGTTCCTTTAATAAAGGCAATCATTTTTACCATCGAACACTCGTGGCCTATTTAGGTTTCCATTTCTCTAGTTCATTTCCTAACAAAATATATTAAGAAAGGTTCATGATCAAAAATTTTGAAAGATCTAATACCATTTGAAATTATTCAAAGTCTTATTTTTACAAAGTTAAAATTACTTTAAGTATAATTCGATAGCCTTACTAAGTAGTCTCTTTAGTATAAAAGTGGAACATGCTTTCAAACAAAAGATGTGTTCAAGAATGACTAATAACCAATATCAACTTGCATTTATAAAACTTTTATTAAGTTTTAATCACTTTAAAACTTAAGTTTTCTTTTGGCTTTAATATGAGATAAATCAAGATACATATAAGCAAAATATAAAAGGCATAAAAATGTTTTACGTGTAAAAATCCCAAATGGGGTGGGGTCACATCCACGGTGTCCTCAACGATACAAAAAACAATTAAAATTAAATTTAGGTTATAAATACAACAAAACAAGTTCAAAGTAAAACCAAATATTACATAAACTGAGAACCTCTCTAGGTACTCATTTTTATCCTTATTCCAAATCTTTGAACGTTCAATCTTTAGTCTACTGTAGTCCTCTCTCTCTCTCTCTCTCTCTCTCTCTCTATAAAATGTCAACCAAAATAGACTGATGTGATTTGTAGTGTGTAATGTGTAATGTAATGAATATTTATGTGACTAATATGAACATACAAAACTCACTCACACTTATTTAGTTACAAGCAGTCTTAAAAACAAATTAGAAGAATTCTAAATGCATTTTATGGCCTATAATCTGTTACAGGGGGTTAAATCAGAATCTCTTTAAGAGATTTTTTTATTAACAATAACAAAAACTTCAAAACTTGATAAAAAATTCACATTTGAAAACTTTCAAAAGATTCGAAAGATTTCTTTATTTACAAAACCATATCTCAAAACTTTTAGGTTAAAAAGTTCTGATTTAATAATAGAGTATGGATCTACAAGATAGCAAACTTGCAACACATGATCCAAACATATTAACAAGGTTTATAAAACATTTCATAAACTAAAAATACATTTTAAAAAAGAGTTTCCAAACCATTTTTATTCTAAAACCCTAAGTGTTTGAATCGTGTGCGATAGATGTGGACACAAAAGATTATCTCTAATTTTATATAGAAACTATAGATATACTCAAGTCCAAATTGATATAATGGATAGAAAATAAATAAGGAGTTATCTTGATGATATGATGTATAGACAACATTCTCGCTATCTCACTCAAACTCCTTGTTTTTCCTTATTTTCTCCTTCTTTCTCACTCTTAAATTTCTCTTTCACGATTTAGGGTTTCTCTCTCTGCCCCCCCCCCCCTTTCTCTCTCTCTCTCTATCTCTCTCTCTCTCATCTCTATCTCTTTTCTCACTCAATTAATATGGGTTGTGTCTAAACTTAGAAAGTGAGTTGAAATGAAATTAAATACTCAAGAGAGGAATAATCGAGAAACCCTAATGAAATCAAAGGCTAAGATTATTATTACTGGAAGCCAGAAAATCAAATAGTTGATATATGTTCTTAAAATCTAAGCTAACTGGGTATAAAAGGTAAACTTCGATCATATCTCTAACAAAATATTTATGGTTGGGATTGAGTAGAGCTAAAGGTCAAAATTTAACACCTTCTAATGAACATTAAACATCCCAAAACCAGAGTCGATATACAAAACCATGCATCCAAAAATAACGGTCAGTATAGGTTAACAAATGCATACAGGAGACGCTAAGGAGTTATGCTCATCAAGAAAAGAATTAGCAAATGATATTGAATGACCCAACTCAGCTTATAAAAGAAGCTTTAAAATATAAGAATGTAATGCACTAACTGTCAAAGAATCCTAATTGGTCAGTCAAAGCCTACACAGATCAAACACCTAAGGCATCATATCTAATCATAATCAATGGACTGAATTGCTCCCAACATATGTGTATACAAAGAAACGTACTCACAAAAATGACTTTTATTAAATGGAAATATTGTTTAAAAATTCATTTTAAACTCAAAAAAGTTATTAAAATTAAGAACTCGCATGGAAAAATTATTTTGGCCTATCTTAAACTTATTCTAAGATATTTAATTAATGATAAAATTATGTTGTGTGTTTGTGATGTGTGTGAACTAGTCTATATGGTTATTTTTCCTTTTTTCCTTATCTTGATGGTCTTAGTTTCTTTTTCTTGATGCTCTTTGGATCTTTAGATGCTTCCACATTATGTACAATTTAGAGAGTTATCAACTAAAAAAATGTTTAAAATAATTATCCAAACTAGTTGATCATCCAAATAGTGTAGAGTGAATCAAACCTAGGGAGTTAACTATTTAGGGCGCTTCAATACCCATTTGTTGGCTCAAGGGTTTGGATTCACTTGGAGTATTCTAAGCCTTTGAAAGGAATAAGATCTAAGCTCTGAATTATTTGTACTTTGGCCCACGAGCATATACTCCCATGATTCCCACTAGCCTCACTTGTGTCTAGGTCTGCATTGTAAAGTAATATGGAATCACAATTTATTATTTTATATAAGGATGTAAAAGAAGAAGTGTGTCTTAAAAAGTTAATATAGTTTATTCCATTCTAGACACAACCGATTCCACCAATCATAATACATTATGATATTCAATCAATGATTAGAATGGAAAAAATAGTAACTATAATGGTAAGTGATTACATATACATCAAAGGTAAGATATTGTTAAATAATTTTTCTCAAATGAAATTATTTATATCGAATATGTAAAGTCAAAGAAAAATATTATGGATCCACTAACAAAAGTAATACCTAGAGAGAAAGTAAAAAATTTATCAAGGGGAATAGTTTTGAACCTACTTAAAACCTAAAAGATTTTCCATAATGGAAACCACACCTAGATGAAAGTAGATTCCAGTAAATAGGTTTAAAGGGACAATTAATTATGTGAGACTCACTTCGCACTTAGAAGATATTAATTCTTCTTCCAATTCCTAGGATGAATCAATTCATAATAAGTCACGTGTGACGTGATAAACTTTATTTTTAATGATTTTTATATCTTGAACATATGGTACAATTGGAGTATTGGCAGGGTACTCTCCATGGAAATCACCTATGTTAGTGATAAGGGGCCAATTCTATGAAAATAATGAACGACTAGATTCTCTAACACACTGATGAGACTAAAAGGTGTATAAGGCCAAAACGGACACAATAATAAGAACCAATAATGTTTGAAAAAGGGTTGTGTGAATTTTATTGTCTTGGTTTACACAAAAAATTTGGTTAATTCAAGACATCATGTTCATTAATTGTCCATTAAACCTAATATCCCCTCACTATGAAAGATTCAAAGCCAAAAGGTATCATTACCGATGCAACACTCTTCCATTGATATTCTCTCCAAACCTATCTTCGTGTTCAATTTCACACTTTATCCATATTTCATTTATGTAGAGGATTGTTAGATGAAATTGGTTTTTAATCCAAGTAAATATTTTGACCAAATCATTTTTTTGTAAATTTTAAGCCTTAATTAATATGGGACCCATGTGGGGAAATTATCCAATCTAATCATAAGAGTTGAGTCCGACTGTCCTGATAAATGATTATATATTGAAGATAGAAACAAAAGAGGACATCATCAATGGATCCCAAGTCCATAGTGTCCTGTATGACTGATTCTCTTTATATTCTCTATAAATGTAACCCGAAACCCCTGGGAAAAAAGGCATGTCATCTTTGTTATCAAGAATTTATATATATATATATATATATATATATATATATATATATAGAGAGAGAGAGAGAGAGAGAGAGAGAGAGAGAAAGAGAAACACCACATGGACGTAGGCACATTGATGAACATCATATATCTTGTGTCTGTATGATTATGTATTTTATCTTTACTTCTCAGATTAACAGTGTTGAATTGATCATAGTAGGATTTTACCGCCTCCAATTGGAATCGTCTATTGGAATCGAGTTTCCTTATTTTAGCCAAATCAAGCCAACGAAAAGTAATGTCCTACCCGGACAACCCTCGTCTGTTGTCTAACGATGATAATCCAAATGATGAGATTGGACGTCTAGGACCCAGTGTCATGTCTGTGGTCCATCCCAATAAGAGTCGTAGCACCCCAACTCCCACTATCGTCCACATGATGAACAAACAACGGAAATCAACAAAAAATTGAAATCCACTCAAATATCACAACTTGTAGACTCCTATGAACGACTACTTCTGGATGACTATGAACGATGGTGCTACCGTCTAAAACTGGTTTAAGGAATTTATGCCCTGGCTAGGGATATAGTAGTAATAAATAATAACAAATAATTATTTAGCCAATAAAGGAAATATAGAATGGAGATGAGAGACTAAAAGAGAAGACAAGATTTATATGGTTTGGCCCAAAATTGGTACCTACATCCACAGTTGCAATGATGGTAAAAACATTAGTTTTCGACAATGGGTACATATTTAGGGTTTGTATGGAGATGATGACTTTAGTCCCCTATCTCTATGGGATTCCATGCTATTTATAGTTAGTTATCGAAGAATATTGTAGACATGTGAGTGCCTTTATATATTAATCAGTTAAACCACTTACACATGGTATGACAGTTAATAATGAATTAGTTATAGCCCAAACAGAATGGGCAAGATTACATTTCTACCACGTACTCAGGTGTCACTAGCGTAACTAGTGGGTCTTTCTTACGTGTGTTGGTAGGTACAAGAATAACATTGACTAGGTCAATAAGGTGGGTAATTTAATTCCATAAAATAGTTGTCAAGTTAGTATGTGGAACTTGAGGCCGAGCACAGGAGCACCTGAGGCCAATCCAATTTTGTACCTTAAGAGATAGTCTATGTCATGCCACAAAGGCTCCATGTGGCGTATTTTATTTAGCATGAAACAAAATCCCCCAAGGATTCATGCACGAGTGGAATTTTGTAGAAGCTTCTCTAGACTGAAGTTGGTATTGAGTGGTTGTTAAATGGAACGAATGGATGGAGTGTTAATTCTGGTTGATGAAACTATATTTTGATCATCGCATTTTTTGGTCGGTCTAGGCCTAGTAGATGGACTTTGAGTATTTTGGTTTGTAAGGACACGTGTCAGGTCAGGGGAAACGATGCTCATGTAATGATTACTTATGCATGTGGACACAGGTTCACGGTATCGTCTGTTGGCTTTTCAACTCTTACATCATTTAATAAAGTGACCCTTCACCACCAAACCCAAGTTATTTGAAGGTCCCTATACCTTTATTTTCATTCACCTCGTTCAAACTCTGTTAGTTCTCTACCTAGAGAGAGAAAGAGAACCCAGTGGCATCAATAAAAGCTTGTTCCTCCATAAATCTAGAGCTCCATCATCGTCTCTGTCTTGTTTCTCCCTGGTGCAGTCCCTAGTTTTCATTTTCGTCTTCATTTTTTAGTATAGTAGGTAGGCGTCCCATCAATTTTTTAGGGTATTTTGCCTTCATTTTTTGGAATTTTCATATGTCATTTCCATTAAAATTATTTTGGGCTTCAATTTACTGAGTATCGTATTAGAGATTTGAGATTTTATATAGCCATTGAGTTGGTTGGCTTAAGAGTTATATATTTCTAGGGTTTCTTACTATTTTGGTCATTTTTCTTCCCCCTTTTAGGCCCCGATTCCATTTTTATGTGCTAAAAGGATTATCTATTGCATTGTTGAGCTTCTCGCCTCATGTTCATGGTTTATTCAAGATATTAGTTGAGTTAGATCTCACCTGTCCTCTGCAAGCGATCCGGCTTAAGGAGGAACTAGGGCACCCTATATATCCCCCAAAATAGCCTCCTACAGTAATTAAACTCCATTTCCAACTGAACCTCCCTCTGCTTCCCCTAATTTATATAAATAAGGCATGGTTAGCTCAGTGTATCCCCAAGAGGGTATAGATTTATAGAACATGGAATCCATGTCTTCCATAAACTTAGAGTCTTATTCTGAAGAGATGAGGTCTGATAGAGATGATGATGTCAAGACTAAGAGTGTAGAATCATTCCCCTCAACATCTCATGTACATGAGCACCCTGTTGAGGGAATATATAATAAGGATCAGGATACTAATGACTCCTCTGATTCTTGTGATCATTCTACCACTAATGAGAGATGGTATGCCAGTGATATTCTTGAAGACGAGCTGGACTTCCTTAGGAAAAAAATAGCATCACCATTAGCATCCAGACCAGAATTCCCACCCCTGAAGAGAGAGTATACGATAATTCAAATGCTGACGAGATTTACCTTCCTCTATGGTCTATACAAGTGGGACTTAGATTACCTATCCACCCTATTATTAGGTCCATTCTCAATGAAAATTGTGTTAACTTGACCCAGCTTCCTCCAAATTCATATAGGACCATCTTAGGGGCAATGATTTTTTGGAAGACTGTGACTGGGTTTAATCGTATGGGTGATATTTTTAGATATGCCCATAGTCTAAAGGACAGTGCGAAAGCCCCTGGTTATTATTATTTTTCCCCTAGAAAGTCCCACTTAAGGATGGTGAAGGTAGTTCGGACTAGTATCAACAGTTGGAAAGGTGTTGACCCCTTTATTTTTTATTTTCAATGAAAAAGGCCCCTCAATTACCTTCTGATGTGATTAACCTGATTGTGTCCTATTGTGTGAAGAAGACTCCAAAGTTTGAAGATTATTTCTCTGTGGAGAAGTTTATTTTCGCTAGTTATCACACACTACTAGGCGGAGTTCCCCTATAGAAGTTGAGGTTCCCTTGGAAGACTGATCTTGATACAGATACCAATGTCCTTTTATTCTTGGTATGTCTTTATCTGCTTTTTCTCGGCTTGCTAACATTTTTATTCATCCGACCCTATCTTCAGCTAGCTCTGAGAACCCATCTGAGTCAACATTTGGAATGGCTCCTTATCATATTGACCACAAGGTGAAGAATATGGCTCGAAAAAAGAAAATAGAAGTGGGGAAAAGCAGTTTAGATTCTTAAAATAGGAAAACTGAGGCCGAGAAGAAAAAGTCCGTAGTAGAGATGATTCAGGCCAAGTAGAATGCTCAGAAAAGGACTGAGGAGGCAGTTTCCAATCTGGCTAATTCAAAGGGGAAAGCCCCCATATTTTCTCAAGTACCTACTATGGGCGATAAGTGTCCTTTGGAGCCCCCAGTAAGTCATAACGCTCCAAAAGTGAGGACCATAGAAGCTAGGCCTTTTCGTAGTTTGGTGAGAGACCAAGGTCTTACCCCTCGTTATGGGTAAGAGGAGAAGTTTAAGTTTGATCCTACACATAGGATTTCTTCTGATGAGTTGAGGGTCGAACTTGAGTCCATATTCCACTATGAAAATAATGCTACCGATCTTCTGGGATACCATGGATACAGTAAGGACATCGAGTTATTGAGGGGATATGATCTTGATTCATTTTAGAGACTGATTCAATATAGACTCCCTATGGTAAGCCTTTTTACTGTCTTTCCATTTTTTAACTATTGAATTGTTCTTTACTTGACATATTCATTTCTATTGGTAGACTGATAATGCTTCCACCGTATTATAAGAGAAGGGCATGGTAAATAACTATGCTTATGAGGAGCTATCTAAGGAGAATAGGAAGTTGAAGGCTGACCTGCAGTAGGCTTTTGAGGACATTGAAAAAGTTAGTGATGAGTATAGGAACGCGATGACTAGCTGGTAGCCATGAATAAAGATTTAAAGGAGGAAATTGTCAAGATCCAAGATAAATCAACCACCGATGATGCCAAGTTAAAGATCCTAGATTATGCTCTATCAGCCATGAATAAGGCTTTAGAATAGGCTACTCAGACTAAATTCAGTTATCCCAGGATCTCCATAAGGCTCAAGAAGTTTTAGCTACTACTAAAGAAGTTGGGGTGGCCAAGTATAAATCTTCTGGAGATTATAATGTGGAGTGCATTGGTTTTTTCATGGACGGGTATGAATAATTGAATAAGAGAGTGATGACCCATTACCTCAACATTGTTGAGGTCGTAATTACTTGGCAGGGTGATGATAAAGAGGCCACTACCTTAGCTAGTGAATAGGTGATGGCTATTAATGAACCTATTAGTGAGGATATACCCTCTCCTTCTGATCTGCCTCCTCCCTTTGGCAATATCTCCTCGCTCCTTCTGAGTTGCATGCTCCCTCTAGCAATATCAATGATACTTCTCTTACTTGATCTTTTTGTGATGATTTTTTATGTTGGGCTGCTTTTGGGTCTTGAATGTAATTTTTTAATGTCACACAGAACCTTTTGTTTGGAACACAATTTATTTTTAAAATTTTGTACTTTATAAATGACACAATTATATTTTTCCATCGTGGTTCAATTTTATTGTCTGCTTTGTATAAATGATCCTTCGCACACTAGTTAGTTGACTGCTAATTCTATTATTTCTTATCATAAGCAGATCTTGAGTTTGTTCCAACTAAGGTTCTACCCGTGTTTCATAATTTTCTAGGTAAATCATGTGTCAATCACCAATTACCTTATTCAATTCAAAAGTTATAAAGGAGGTCATCCTTTCATTAGATTATGGTCGAATCTCAGTCATCCATAAAGTAGGGAATCCATTTACTTTGGTAGGAATACTTCTTGTTCACGATTTTTGTATGATGACATACTACATGAAGTTTTATTTTCATCTTCTGATTTATTTGTTCAACGAAGTCATATAGGATTTTTGTTCATGATTTGTTTGGTCAACAAAGTCACATAGGATGTTGACAATATAAACTCTTGTTCACAATATCTTGAGATTGTACAGGAGTGGATTTTAGTGCTAAGTGGTGATATGTATATGTACATATCTCATGCCCATAAAAATTAAAAATGATAAGAATAAAGGAAAACTGAATTGTAATTCATGGAAAACTGGAAATACATAATAACGAAAAGGGGATAATTCTTATCATTTTCATCATTGATAATATTTCCTTAGATGCTCAAACTTCCAAGGATTTTTAAAGTGTTCACCTTCAAGATTCTTAATACAACAGTTTCCTAGTCTCACACCTCTTAAAACGCGATAAGGACCATGCTATTTGGGCTCCAATTTGTTCCTTTTCTAGATAACCTCTTTCAAAACATAATCACCTTTTTCCAAGCTGTTAGGCGTAACCCGGCGATGTCAAAACGGACAGTTCTTTGCTGATAAGCAACAACTCTTAATGCTACATTTTCTCTTAATTCCTCTATGAGGTCAAGATTCAGCTTTCTTATTAAGTCTCTCCTGGGGAATTGAAATTGAGAACGTATTGGCTGGGAAGGCCGATCTCAGTTGGGACCACGACCTCTATGCAAAAGGATAGCATATAGGGAGTTTCACCTGTGGAAATCCTACGAGGTGTCCTATGAGCCTATATCATGCTCTATAACTCGTTGATCCAGTTCCCCTTTGCATCATCCAACCATTACGTTATTCCATCTAGTAAGGTTTTATTGGTGACCTCAGTTTAGACATTACACTATGGGTGTTCAGGGGAAGAATAAAGGTTCTGAATCTTTGATCGGATGCAGTAGTCCTCAAATTATTGTTTGACAAATTGGGTATCATAGTCGGTAATGAATGCATAGGGCTTTCCGTAATGGCAAATGATGTTATTGCATATGAATTGAAAGACTCCCTCATACGACATTTTCATCAGAGGATCTGCTTCTACCCATTTGGTGAAGTAATCCATAATGACCACTAAGTATTTGAACCTTCCCTTTGTTTTTATTAATGGGTCGATCAGATCAATTCCATAGATTGCAAATGTCCAAGAAAGTATGATTAGTATCAAAGGAGCTCCCAGAGTCTGGTGGATTTTGCATACTTCTATCATTTGTCGCACTTTATGGCATAGTCAGTGCTTCCTGCTTTCATGGTTAGCCAATAGTAGCCTTGTGTAGTTACTCGTTTCACTAATGACCTTCTTGGTGAATATTCCCTGCAGCACCCTTCATGTACCGCCTTTAGCAAGTTATTTACTTCTTTAGGCTGAATGCATCGTAATAGAAAGATAATATACCCTCTCATATACAATACTCCTTCCTCCAACACATAATTGACGACTATATATTGTAGCTTTCTCACTTCCTTCGAGTTATATGGCACTATGCCAGTATCAATATAAGCTCGTATGGGGTCTATCCATGATGGGTCGAGACCCACTTCCATGATGATAGTTGTTTCCTCATTTATTCTGTGATGGGTAAGTTTTTTTATTAATACTATTCTTCACAATTCTATTTGGGTACTTGGTGCCAATTTTGCAAGTGCATATGCCCTAGAATTATTTGCTCAAGGGATTTTCAGTACCTTTAGCCCCAAAAATTTGGTTAGCCCCCACTTTGCCTTGCATAGATACTTGATCATGGACTCTCTTCTAGCTTCATAAATCCCGAGTATCTGGTTAATCACCTGTTGTGAATCACTGTGTACTAAAATCTTCTCAGCACCAAATAATGAAGCCAATTTGAAACCTGCTATCAGTGCTTCATACTCAACCTCGTCATTGGAGGCTTTGAACTGAAATCGAAGTGTATAGTCCACATCTATTTTGTCCGGGGTGGTGATAATAATACCCGTTCCACTACCCATATTATAAGATAATCCATTCACGAATAGTTTCCAAATAGTACTTTCCTGATTAATTCTCCTTCTACCAAGTCTCTAAATTTGAATAACTTTTTTATTGCTCACGATCGTGTGTAAGGTCTTCACGACTTACGGTAGGTTCTGGAACATTCATATGAGGATTCATGGTTGGAGTGGTTTGCTCGTTCCTTTTACTCGGTGAGATCTCTCTCAAAGGAGTTTGTTCGATTTTAGTCATAGCAGAGCTCTCTTTCGGAGAATTCTGCTTTACCTTCTATGTTGAGATCTCTCCTAAAGGAGTCTGCTCGACGGGTTTCTCTTTGTACGTGAACTCAGTTATGAAGTCTTCCATGAGTTAGCCTTTGATAGTTGTTATGGCTCCAATTGGATGTTATATTCTCTTAATTCCACTGCCCAGTCCATCAGTCTTACTGACTTTTTGGGTTTATTTAGAATTTTTCATAAGGGAAGATCTATATAAACAGCAATGTTATGGTCTTAAAATTATGGATTCATCCTTCTCGAAGCTTCAATTAGTGAAAAGGCTAGTTTATCCATCCTTGGATATCGAATTTTCGATCTTTGTATTCCATCATCCTCTCTTACCAGAGCTTAGTTGATGGAATATTCTGATACGCTAAGTACAAGTAAAGCCTTTCCTCGAGTATTAGTCTTAATAGGAGGGGGTTAACCCCAAATATTGTTTTAAATCCAGGAATGCATTCTCATATTCCTCATTCCATTAAAAGGTTTTTCTTAAGACTTTAAACAAAGGAATACATTTATCAGTGACTCTAGAGACAAACCAATTGAATGGATAATGCATAATGTCAGCCTCTGCACCTCTTTCTTTATTATTGGGGACTGCATGTTGATCAAGGCTTGGATTTTTTTAATCAACTTCAATTCTACATTGGTTGACAATGAAGCGTAAGAACATTGCCTCCTTCACCCCAAACACGAATTTCATTGGGTTGGGGTTGATTAAATGCTTCTCTAACTGGTTAAAAGTCTACTGCAAATCTCTAATGTGGTTGGTCATTGTTTTTCTTTTGGTGAGCATGTCATCCATATATACTTCCATATTTTTGTCGATTTGATCTTGAAACGCCTTATTCATCAGACTTTGGTAAGTCACTCCGACATTCTTGATGTTGAAAGTCATAACATTATAGAAGTATGTACCTCTATTGGCGACAAAGGATTTTTTCTCTTTATCTGATGGTTTTATCCTGATCTGGTTATATTCAAAATAGTGTCCATGAAACTGAGCAGCTCATGACTAAATGTGGCATCAACTAGTTGCTCAATTCTAAGCAAGGGATCGTGATCCTTGGGACATGACTTGTTCAAGTCAATTAAATCCAAACACATCCTCCATTTATTGTTCTTATTGAACACCATGACCACATTGGAGAGCCACTCACGATATTTAACATGCTCTATGAAGTTGGCTTTCCGCAGCTTCTAAACTTCTTTCTGAACTACCATGTTATTTTTTGCATCGAAAACTCATCTCTTCTATTTGACCAATTTAGCAACCTCCATTATACTCAGCTCATGGCATATGAAATTTGGGTCAATCCCAAGCATGTCTTTATAGTGCCAGGTAAATACGATCTTTTGTTGATCAGATTTTTCTTTAGGTTTGGGTCCAGGGATGATCCTGTCTGGATGTTCATCTTGTGATGTTCCTCGTCAAGGATGACAATTTCAATTTCCTCGACCACCTGTCCCTTGACCAGCTTTTCTTCATCTTGTGGGTGGATCGTCTCAATCTGGTAAGTGGTGGTCAGCTTTTTTTGCTCTTCCAGGTTGGCCAAAGTGTAGTAACACTCATAAGCCTCCACTTCGTTCCCCTTGACCATGCATACTCCATAGTGGGTGGGAAACTTCAAGCACTGATGAATTATTGAGGGAGTTGCCTCAAATTTATTCAAACCTACTCTGCCCAAGATGACGTTATAAGCCAATAGAACATTTTTATCTAGAATAAAAAAACGTACTGTATATGTTCGGCATGTGGGTCAGGTACCTATAATGACCTCCAATTCTATAGTTCCCAAGGGTTACACATTCTCTCCTAAGAAACTGATAAAGGGCCAATGATACGATGTTAATTTGTTATCCCGAAGCTTCAGATTTCAGAAATAATTACAGATAATGAAATCTGCAGAGCTGTCATTATCTACTCGATGACCAAAGGATCATCATGGGGTTATAAGACTCCTGACATATCATTATTAAAAATCCTACTATGAGGCGGTCTTTATTTACCTTACCGGGGTGATCGTTCACGTTACCTATTAAGTTGATCTGCATGATATGAGCACAGGCCTTGGCCTCGTTTAGATAAGCCTTCCTTTCTGCCAACTCTTTTCCTCCTTATGCACCTCTACCAGTGATGAAATGACATCCAATTGAGATCATCTTAACCTCATGGACTGGTTCTCTTGTCTTTTTTTAGATATTTGGATTGTCTTCTAAATATTCATCTCGTCCCCTTTTCTTATCATCAGTCTTCCTATAAAGGGATTTTGATTATCTTTTGGCCTTACGCTTGTCCATCTCTTCTTAGCCGTCTTTATCCCCATACCTGGATAGTTTTCCCTTCCTGATGAGGATTTCTATATCTCTCTTGGGTGCAATACAACTATCCATGTTATGGCTGTAATCTTTATGAAATTCACAGTAATCGCTTATGTCACATCAATTTGCAGGTGCCTTGAGCTTGTTAGGCCACCTGAGGTTTTTTCTTCCTCTAATATCCTCTAGGATATGGTTTATGCCTATTGTCAAGGGAGTGTATTCATCGTACTTCTTTAGATTTTTAACCTTCTTATCTTTTTCATCTTTCTTCTCGCTACCTTTGTTGGATGTAGCTTTCGGACGATCTGATTCCTTGGATGCCTTGGAAACTTCGGTATTCATGATCTTTCTTGCTTTAGCCAAAATATCTATCATGGTATTGGGCGATTCTTTTTACAGTGCCCAAAATAATTTTCTCGGTTATAACCCACTCATTATTGTGGTTGTGGAGGTTTGTTCGTTGTAATCCACTACTTTAAGTTTCTCGATGTTGAAATGAGTGATGAAATCCCATGTAGTCTCATCGTACTTCTATCGCCTACTAAGGATATGGGAAACCATTTTGCCAGGATTTACTCTGAAGCGAAGTTGCTGACAAATAGGTCGGTTAACTACTGAAAAGTGGAGATTTGTCCTCGGGGCAAACTGTTATACCATATTTGAGCTGAGCCGGTGATCGTGATGGAAAAAGCATTACAACGCCTTTCACCCGGGATAGAGTAGATGTTGATAGCTACTTGGTATTAATCCATATGCAAAATGGGATCAATTTTTTCATTATACTTAAGTGTGATCACTCGAGGTTTGAACTTGGCCTGGGTCGAATAACCTATGTTAGAGAGGGCGAAGGGAGATCCCTTCACAAAGTCCCTGTGGAGAAGATTTTTGGATCTAGATTTTCCCCCAAATCGATCTTTGAAATACTTGATGGACCCTTTTTGGGGTTGATCCTTTGGTTCCACGATGGAAGATTTGACCGTTTGGCTTCAGCTTTCGAACGGGTTCTCTTCTTGAGAAGTTTGCCCGACCTAGGCCGATACCCTAGTGTTAGTCTTGGATTTGGATGACTAATGTGATTCTTTAGAGACTAATTGAGCTAACTCTTCTCGCCGTGGATTATGCTCCCTGGGAACTGCGATAACCTATCCTCTTGTATGATGTGGGCCCCAACAATCAAAGGTTGATCCTCTATATAGCCTTTATAATGTGTGGGGTCTTTTCTCAAAAAAGAATTGATCATCATCGTATCCTATAGATCAGAGGGAGGAGGTGACATTGGGAAGGTATGATCGATCATTGAGTGACCCTGATTGTGGGGATGTTCCCCTGATATCTTGTGATTCCAAGTTTAATCTCCTAGAATTCTAAATATCTTGCGTCCTGTATGCATGGCTTCGATCTCTATAGACAGTTGGAGGTAGCGCTCCTCCTCTTCCTTCTGATGCCCCTCTCTCCACTCGGGTGGCAGGTTCTGTAACAGGCTTACCCTGTCCAGCCTATAGTGTGTGCATCAGCTATATAATGCTCTCCTTCATAGCCTCTTTATCTTTCGCCAGGCTCCTGAGTATTCCTTGTATATCGCCCATTCCCATTGGAGTGGAGGTTGTTAGGGCTTCTGCCATACGACGGGTTTTTTAATTGTCATCCATACTCATAAATAATAGGGTTATGGAAAGTAGAAAAAGAATTTAGGGATGGTGGGAAACAATAATGACTTGTCAAATTCCTACAGACGATGCTAATTTGTTATCGTCTAAGATTAGTTTAGGGAATTTATGCGTTAACCAGGGATTTAGTAATAATTAAAAAATAACATATAATTATTTAAGTAGTAAAGGAAATAGAGAATGGAGATGAGAGAAAAAGAGAAAAGACAAGATTTATGTGGTTTGGCCTAAAATTGATACCTACGTCCACAGATGCAGTGATTGTGAAATCCTTAGTTTTTGAGAATGGATACAGATTTAGGGTTTGTATCAGGATGATGACTCTAGTTCCTTATCTCTGTGGGATTTTGTGATATTTATAATTAGTTACTGGAGAATATTGTGGACAAGTGGAGTGCCTTTATAAGTCAAGAAGTTACACCATTTACACATGATATAATAGATAAGAATGAATTAGTAACAACCCAAACGGAGTGGGCAGGAGTACATATTTACCATGTGCTCAAGTGTCACCAACGTGACTCGTGGGTCTTTATTACGTGTGTTGGTAGGTATGGGAATGACATTGACTAGATCAACAAGGTGGGACATTTAGTTCCATAAAATAGTTGCCAGGTTAGCAGGTAGAACATGAGGCCTAGCACAGGGGCACCTAAGCTTAGCATAATTCATAATCAGTTCGATACCATTTTCTTCCTTAAGGCAAGGTCTATGTCTTACCACAAAGGCTCCATGTGGCATATTTTAGTTAGGATGTAACAGGAAGCTTCATGAGCATAAGGACATGATGCGCCTCAAATAAGAGGATAATTCCTATTTTTAACGTCCCCAATAAAGAATGGAGCAAGAGATTCATAGGGATAAATGCAAAAACCATTCTTGGACACATAGCCCTCAAACGAGAAAAAATCACTATCGAGGAAGGATATCATCATAAGAAAGATCTCCATGATTTCATCCAACGAGAAATGGGCAAGCATCCGGCTCATCGCGGGACAAGGTGTATTAAAGAACTGGCCAAAAGAGATCTTATAAGTCAAATGACATATCCTTTCTCAAGGGAAATTGAGGAATAAGAAATGCTAAAGATTTTTGCTACATCGAGGTTTAAGATCTATAATGGAAATATTAATCCCATTGATCATTTTTACTAGTATCGACAAACGATGACTCTCTAGAGCAACAACGAAGATCTAATGTATCATATACTCCCCTTTAGTCTGGGGGATAGTGAACAAAAATAGTTCAACAAACTACCACAAAGGTTTGTCCCTAGTTTCAAGAAGCTCACGGAAGCATTCATGACTAGGTTTATAACTAGCCGTTCTCATCCTTAAAGGATGGATTCACTCCTAACTATGAAGAAGAAGCATCAAGAAACCCTACGGGAATATTCTTAGAGGTAATGGTAAACTTACAATGAAGTGGATTATTTCTCCTAGTAGGTAGCCATTGCTTTATTCAAATTGATCTGCCAAGCAACTCTATGTTGCACCAGTCTCTCACTAAAAAAGAGGCCAGTACCATGGATGACCTAATATTGAGGATTGAGAAGTATGAAAATTTTGAAGATGCGGTAGCTGAAGCCTAACACAACAATGGTTGGTCAAATAAAACCAAGAACATAGATAGAGAATATGCTCCCAAGGAGAGGGTAAGAAGAAAAATGGCAGATCTAAAAGAAATGATAAGATAGACCTCGCCAAGGCTCACTGGGTGATAAATACTATTTCTAAGGGGACAATCTAAAAAATCATGAACAAGATTAAAGATCAGTAGCTTCTCAAGTGGCTGAGGAAGATGACATGAGATCCATTGAAGAGAAACAATTCTTTGAGGTGCGCCTATAACAAGGAAAATGGGCACAAAAAAGAATTACAAAACACTCAAATCCCATTTAGAATAGTTGACCCAAAAAGGCTATATGGATGATTATGTGGGAAATAAGGGCGTGAAGGTTATTGTAGAGCATGAATAGAAACCCAATAATGTCTTAGATTATGAAAACATAGGTCATAAGTTTTCAATCATCCACAGGATCTCAAGTTTGAACCAGATCTAAGGCAATGGTATACGGATGGAATTAAAGAAATCTATTATGGTCACAGAAGCTTTCCAGATCGACCATACCAAAACCTCATTAGGAAAGGGACATTGACCATAAGATATTAAATATAATAAGAATATAGTTTTCATCAAGGAAGACCTGGTCAGAGTTAATCTATATTATGATGTGCTAGTAATCACTCTCAAAATTTCAAATCGAGATGTGGACAAGAGGCTAGCTGATCAGGGGATCTCCTCAGAAGTGATGTACCTAAATTTGTTCAACAATATCAACCTCAAGATGGAGGGTTTGTAACAAGCAGTCATTCCATTGGTCGACTTTATGAAAAATATGATTATGCCTCTAAGGAAGGTTATATTGCTAGTCCGAACAGGGAATATCTCGAAGTTGATTGAGTTCCTAGTTGGGGACATCGATTCCCCTTACAATACTATACTCAAACTAGGATATCATCATGCCATGATGGTTTTTGCCTCCACTTATTGCTTAAATCTAAAATGAATAAAAAATCAAAGGGTAATGGAGACAAAGGGGAATCGGGTCGTTGCTCAATAACGTTTTATCATTTCCATTAGGCCTAAGCAAGAAAATAAAAAAAGAAAAAGTGGTTAGATACGAGGTGGCCAAGGACGGATCTACTCCATCTAAGTAGAAATTAAAGTATTATAAATTGAGGGTAGAAAAAATAAGGATAGCCCCCGTAGATAAAGTCATGGAACCATTGAAATACGTAGTGTTCCATAACTCACACCCGGAGAAGAAATTTAAATTCGATAACTCACTGACCAATAATGAAAGAGAATGAATGATCTCACTTCCTTAAGAGAGTCAAGTTGTATTTTCCTAGTAGACCTATAACATGCTTGGGATCGATCCTGGAGTTATGTTTCATCAACTCAATATGGACCTATAATTTCTTCCTATTAAATAAAAGGAGCACCAAATAACCTTATAGAAGGCAAAGGATATGGAAGAAGAAGTGAGAAAACTTATGAAGACAAGGTCCATTAAAGAATTTCAATTGCCTAAATGGCTCTCTAATACATTAAGCGTCAACAAAGCATATACTAAAGGCAACTTCCCCTTCCAAAGATTAACAAATTGGTCAGCATTGCATCTAGCCACGAATGGATAAGTTCCCTAGATATAAACCAGGAGAATACCTCATTTATTACCACTATTTTCTTGTACTACTAGACAATCATAAAATTTGGACTCAAGAACGTAAGAGAAATGTACCGATAATTGGTCACTAAGTTGTCTAAACACCAGTTGGGTGACACAATAAAGGACTTTATAGATGACATGCACATAAAGAGAAATCTTAAAGGTGGTCATTTGCGACACTTGGAAAGAACATTTAAAGTCCTGAGATACTGCAAGATGAAACTCAACGCTGCCAAATATTACTTTGGAGTATAGTCCGGAAAGTTATTGGGCTATCTAGTCATTCAAAGATGATCAAAGAAAACCCCGACTAGATTGAGGAGACCAATATAGTCCAACCACTAAAGACAGTAAGAGATGTTCAGAAACTGATCAGAACGCTAGCATAACTGAAGCGCTTCATCTATAAATCCTCAAAGAAGTGCCACCCATTCAATAAACCCTTGAAGAAAGGGAAGTCCCTCACCTAAAATGAAGAATGTAATGAGGACCTTGGGGAAATTAAGACTTATTTAAGATAACCACCTCTAGTTGTGATCCTAAATCTGGGAGATCTAGTCTCTCGATATCTCGTTATGTCCAACCATGTGGTTAGTTTGGCCTTAATGTGTGGAAGGGAAGGGAACCATTACCCATTCTATTATGTTAGTAATATGTTATTGGATGATGAGAACCTCTAACGCTCTCTAGAAAAGCTAGCTTACACCCTGGTAAACACTTTATGAAAGTTGAAGCACTAATTCAAATTCCATTCGATCATAGTCATTGCCTTTTTCCCACTCAAGGCAGTCCTGAGAATGTCCGACCTCTTTAGACGAAGTTTCATGTGACTAATGGAACTGGGTAGGTTCGATATCCACTATCATCCAAGAACTGCAATTAAAGGGAAGGTGTTGGAAAACTTCATCACTGAGTTCACTTAAGGGCAAGAGCCTTACGGGGGGAATACGTTGATCAAATAACTAATGAAGTGCATCTCAACAAGTGGATGCTCTATGTTGACAAAGCCTCCAACTCAAAAGGGGTTGGAGAAAGAACTATTATTTTATCTCTAGAATAAACCATGATCAATTAGGGAATCAGATTTGGCTTTAAGGCATTCAATAATGAGGCTGAATACAAAGCCCTCATCATCAAATTAAACAAGGTATCGTCTCTTAGTGAAAGTCACCTTGACATCTTCTGTGACATAAAATTTATAACCAATCAAGTATAATGAGAATATAATACCAAAGACTAGTGTATATCACCATAATTACCGATCATCTAGGATTTTATGGTTGTAACAACCCAGGTTTTCGAGCGACTATTTTATACTATTTTGCCTAATGGGCTAATTTTATAAAATAGGGAATGTTGGAGTAAATACTATTTCCCGTGAGACTTAGGGATTTTATTTACTATGTTCTGACTATTTACCGTTATGAAAAGGTAAATAATGTTATATTGTGTATTTTGCGTCGTTATATGTAAAACGACGGTTATGACCTATATTTAAATCGGGTATCATTAATGAATTTAAAATAAAAATTGGAAGGTAAAAATAGTTCACACTTTCCCGAATGCCAAATAGGGGGTGCGGTCGTTTTTAGAACAGTCGAGATAATCGAAATAAGTGCCACGTTATATTTTTGGGTTTCGGGCATTTTTAAGGGGTTATGACTCAATTTAGTGGTTACGAGTCATTTTAGTGGTGTATTCGCATTTAGGAGTGGGGGTTTATGTTCCAAGACCCGTATAAGTCCCCCACCCCTTTTTCTTTCTTCATTTGTGTTAGAAACCAAAGGAGAGAGAGAGAGAAGAGAGAGAAGGAAGATTTGGGCCGGAATCCGTCGCTACTGGAGGTGTTCCGAGACTACGAACCTCGAGGCAAGTTTCTTACTTGCTAGATATTGATTTAATGTGATAAATTGCATGTATAGTTAGGTTTTGGAGATTTAACCCATAAATGGGTATTTGTTGATTTTGGATGTTTAAACCCTTAAATCTTAGTTTTAATTGGATTTAAGGAGTATATATTAGTTATAAATGGTGTAGGATTGATTTAGGTCGAATTGTTGTTGTTGAAGTTGGTAGAAATCAAGTTTTGGGGTTTTTGGGATTTTAGGGTTTATGTAACCCATCGCCCAAACTGGGCAAAATCCCAAGACCGAATCGATTCGGCCCTAAGGGCGAATCGATTCGGATAAGGAGAGGGTTACAGGTCTTGCAGACCGAATCGATTCGGATTTAAAGCGAATCGATTCGGCAATTGCAGAAGGTCAGTTTTTGCTCACCGAATCGATTCGGCTGTATAGCGAATCGATTCCCAAGGGCGAATCGATTCGGCCCAAGGGGCGAATCGATTCGGTTCCCCTGTTTTTGGGAGATTTTCTTGTTTTGATTTTTATCCCTTTTCTTTTAGGTCCAAGGTTTAGTGACCTTCCTTTGGGAAGTAATGGGGAGTCCTAGAGGGTTGTTATGGGGTAGACTAATGCCCTAGGATGATAATGGGATATTTAGGCTTACCCGAGAACTAAGTTGCGTAGGTTGATATCCGAATGATTTAGGAGATTAACCTAGAGATGGAATTGGAAGTTAAAATATTAAGATTGAGCTTTTGAGAGACACTCCATTATGGAGACTCACTTTGAGGGTTTATGAATTATATAAACTATTCGAGGTTATTTTGAGGTTAGTGGCACTTTGGGGTCGTAGGTCATTTATAATATATGACTTAATAAGAATATAAGGCACCTTCTAAAAATTGGTGCTTAATGGCTAAATGGATGATTTTTGGAAATGTAAAATATGAGTTTTCAAAATGGAAAAAGTAATGTTTTTCATAAATGTTAATTTATGGATACACACCTCTCTAAATCGCTATCATAAGGGAAGTCGCGCGCGTTGTGGTGAAGCCCCTGGCTAATGATGCAGGGTGGATATAGTCCCTAGGCCATGTGAGCGTTTGTTTATATATATTTCTGCGCTGGTTAGGAGATTCCGGGTGTGGTCTTGACTATCCCGCAGGCACATGGTCGCTTCCCGACGTTTCGATAGGATCCCAGGTTGTCTTGGAGGCCCTGGAAGATGATAGCCATTTAGGGGCGCGCACAGTGGGGAAACCCGGACGGGCGGTCTTAGAATCGTTATATATATATATATATGAATATAACTATTCTAAATCAAGTTGGACTTGATGATTGATGGGTGCCATAAAGAGCACAGTAAAATGCCATATAGAGCATGATGAAAGTGCCATAAAGAGCACAATGTAAGGCCATAAAGAGCCTATGATGATGATCATATTCCTGATAAGGAAGATATTTTTACAAAGTGAACAATTGTGATAAATGCCAATAGATCATGAAAAGTATGATTATATTTCCTAATAAGGAACAAATTCATGAAATGAATTAGTTTACGATGAAAGTAATTTGGTAAACATTTGATAAAGTGTTGTACCATATATATGTATACTCCTAAAGAAAGAATTAGGAATTGTGCCATTAGATGATGGATGAGTTTTATTTATTTTTCTTTGTGTAGCTGTAGATGTGATTTCCCACACTTATGCACACACATGTAATTATTTATTATTCCGTGCTTAGGGTCAATGTATCTCGACGATCAACCTTGCCTATGTAGTAGTGTATCGGGGGGGTTCCTTGTTTGGATTTCGCTTTGCGAGACACCCCACGCAGGAATAGGGCATAGTGTTGAGATTGGGGAGAAGTTAACCTTTAGTACTTAAATTAATTAGGACAGAGTCTAATGTATCTCGACGATCAACCTTGCCTAAGTAGTAGTGTATCGGGGGGGTTCCTTGTTTGGACTTCGCTTTGCGAGACACCCCACGCACGAATAGGGCATAGTGTTGAGACTGGGGAGAAGTTAGCCTTCCGTTCTTTCTATAACCTGTGCATCATTTATATTGCGCTAGGTTACTGCTAGTTGAGAGGTGAGAAATATTATTGTTATCTGCGAGAGATTTACGCACTTACCTGCCATGCATTTTAGTCACATGGTAATCATATCAAACCCGACCCTGACCGGTTTCTATATTTCTTTGTGCTGCATATTCTTTGCCGTTACAGGTGCTCCTCCGCATGGACACCCGTATTTACATATTCCATTCCAGTTGTCTTGGAGCTACAGCATATTGCGGATGTTGTAGGATACTTGTAGTAGACGATCCCCTCTATTGTACTCTAATTATGTTTAGTACTTTCATTCGGGCGTGTTTGCCCAAGGTATTGCACTCATCTATTATATTGTAAATATTGATTGTGATACTTAGTGTTTTATTTGTATTGGTCTGTGCACCGACAGCTTATTCGGTGATTATTTATTGTATTGTCATACTTCATTCTTCGATTTTTGATACCCACCGTTTTTACAAATGGGATTGTCTAAGTGTTTCTCTTTTACTTTTAAAATTTTTGTATATGACAATCCGTTTTCTGAAATGATTGGTGGTTATCTCATACTATTATTTTAAATTGGCAGTGATGCTAAGAATGGACCATCTATGATTCCTGTATTTATTGGAGTATTGGGCTGGCCACCTATTATTTTAGTAGGCGGGTTGTCACAGATGGTATCAGAGCATTAGGTTCTAGAGTCCTTAGGAATCTGTGCGGATGTTTTACGTTTTCTGCGTTTCTCTCTATTTGATGTAGAGCCTTAAGAATAAGGTCGTTGAGTTTTCTTGTGAGATTTCGTTCTCCTGCCATGGTATGAGGACCCCGAAGATCTTCTGCGCGTTCGTGTGAGGCTTGTAAGTCGTTAGATGAAGGGCGTGGAGGAAGGCCATTGTGAGGGCATCATAGGAAGAAGTAGTATGGTGTTAGCCCTAGATTCGGGTGCGTATATCGGGCTTGTGATGATATCGGTACATTTTTATATATAGTAAGTATATTTATATGGCTTCCATAATAGGGGAGTTCTGTATTTTCCTTCTCACTCGTTATGGGGCGAGTGGTGATATATGTGGTACGTGCTACTTGTATTATACATTATACGAGTAGAGATATTCTTAGATTGGTTGGGGTGATAGCAAGTGAATATATCGCGAGGCTATCCTAGTTCTAGTTCTAGGAGGATGACTAGTTGTTCGGTAATATCTCTCCTGGATACAGGTCGAGACCTTATAGAAATGGTTTATGGGGTGTAGTTTGTCTTTCTTTTATTCTTATTTTGTTTTATGTGTCTTATTTTATTTGTTTTTGCTTGCTTGCTTGCTTTATTTGCTTTGCTTGTGTATGCTATTGCCTTATCTCCATGACTGGCTAGTTAAGGTGACTGTGTGGAGGGGTTCCTTGTTTGGATTTTGCTTCGGCGAGACGCTCCACGCATGAACCTTAACGACGTTGGGAGTGGAAAGATGTGCATTTTCTTTTCTGCTCTTCTTTTTCTTTCTTTTCTTTTCTGTTGGTTAGTGCTGGGTTGGAAGGTTTAGCCAAGAATCACGTATATGAGCGATTAAGGGCTAAGTTGATGTGCGATATATGAGCACTATGATAGTTTTCCTCTAAATCGATGTGGGGAAGACTATGATGATGAAAGTCCGATAGGGACTTATGGTTGTGTCTTAATGAAAAGGCCATTTGTTTAGAGATATATGTGTCTCTCGGGGTAGAGTAGTGGTGGCATCTTACTGAAAGTAAATGCCTCAGTCGATAGTTATGGTAGGACGTAGATGTTTATATGTAGTAGTAGAGTTTCGAATTAGGATTTCGTCGATCCCGATCATGTGTCTTCGACCGTTACTTCTCGACGACCGACAATGTGAGGTAGTAGTGTAACGGGAGGGTTCCTTGTTTGGATTTCGCTTCGGCGAGACGTCCCACGCATGAAACAGAGCTAATGTCGGAAGTCGGGAAAGGTCTTGGACACTAGGGATATTTAGTATTATACTTATACGACTAGGTTAGGATAGATAGATTGACCTTAGGATTCTTAGGATGCTAGGCCCTTAGGGCATGCGGCGTTAGTTTAGGAAGTAAGGCAATTAGTGCCGAGCTTGTGTGGGTATCTCCTCCCGTAGTAGAAGGGTAGGACCGATAGTTTCTGAGATCGATAGCGATGACCTTAGTCGGAGTCCTATGGGGACATTTCTATTCAGGGGTTTTCTAGTATGATAGCACGGTTTTTATTATAGTATACCCTTTATATGGTTATGGGTTACGCCTGAATTTTGAGGGCGAAATTCCCCTTTAAGGGGGGGAGTATGTAACAACCCAGGTTTTCGAGCGACTATTTTATACTATTTTGCCTAATGGGCAAATTTTATAAAATAGGGAATGTTGGAGTAAATACTATTTCCCGTGAGACTTAGGGATTTTATTTACTATGTTCTGACTATTTACCGTTATAAGAAGGTAAATAATGTTATATTGTGTATTTTGCGTCGTTATATGTAAAACGACGGTTATGACCTATATTTAAATCGGGTATCATTAATGAATTTAAAATAAAAATTGGAACGTAAAAATAGTTCACACTTTCCCGAATGCCAAATAGGGGGTGCGGTCGTTTTTAGAACAGTCGAGATAATCGAAATAAGTGCCACGTTATATTTTTGGGTTTCGGGCATTTTTAAGGGGTTATGACTCAATTTAGTGGTTACGAGTCATTTTAGTGGTGTATTCGCATTTAGGAGTGGGGGTTTATGTTCCGAGACCCGTATAAGTCCCCCACCCCTTTTTCTTTCTTCATTTGTGTTAGAAACCAAAGGAGAGAGAGAGAGAAGAGAGAGTTGGGAGAAATGGAGAAAAGAGAGAGAAGGAAGATTTGGGCCGGAATCCGTCGCTACCGGAGGTGTTCCGAGACTACGAACCTCGAGGCAAGTTTCTTACTTGCTAGATATTGATTTAATGTGATAAATTGCATGTATAGTTAGGTTTTGGAGATTTAACCCATAAATGGGTATTTGTTGATTTTGGATGTTTAAACCCTTAAATCTTAGTTTTAATATGATTTAAGGAGTATATATTAGTTATAAATGGTGTAGGATTGATTTAGGTCGAATTGTTGTTGTTGAAGTTGGGAGAAATCAAGTTTTGGGGTTTTTGGGATTTTAGGGTTTATGTAACCCGTCGCCCAAACTGGGCAAAATCCCAGGACCGAATCGATTCGGCCCTAAGGGAGAATCGATTCGGATAAGGAGAGGGTTACAGGTCTTGCAGACCGAATCGATTCGGATTTAAAGCGAATCGATTCGGCAATTGCAGAAGGTCAGCTTTTGCTCACCGAATCGATTCGGCTGTATAGCGAATCGATTCGCAAGGGCGAATCGATTCGGCCCAAGGGGCGAATCGATTCGGTACCCTGTTTTTGGGAGATTTTCTTGTTTTGATTTTTATCCCTTTTCTTTTAGGTCCAAGGTTTAGGGACCTTCCTTTGGGAAGTAATGGGGAGTCCTAGAGGGTTGATATGGGGTAGACTAATGCCCTAGGATGATAATGGAATATTTAGGCTTACCCGAGAACTAAGTTGCGTAGGTTGATATCCGAATGATTTAGGAGATTAACCTAGAGATGGAATTGGAAGTTAAAATATTAAGATTGAGCTTTTGAGAGACACTCCATTATGGAGACTCACTTTGAGGGTTTATGAATTATATAAACTATTCGAGGTTATTTTGAGGTTAGTGGCACTTTGGGGTCGTAGGTCATTTATAATATATGACTTAATAAGAATATAAGGCACCTTCTAAAAATTGGTGCTTAATGGCTAAATGGATGATTTTTGGAAATGTAAAATATGAGTTTTCAAAATGGAAAAAGTAATGTTTTTCATAAATGTTAATTTATGGATACACACCTCTCTAAATCGCTATCATAAGGGAAGTCGCGCGCGTTGTGGTGAAGCCCCCTGGCTAATGATGCAGGGTGGATATAGTCCCTAGGCCATGTGAGCGTTTGTTTATATATATTTATGCGCTGGTTAGGAGATTCCGGGTGTGGTCTTGACTATCCCGCAGGCACATGGTCGCTTCCCGATGTTTCGATAGGATCCCAGGTTGTCTTGGAGGCCCTGGAAGATGATAGCCATTTAGGGGCGCGCACAGTGGGGAAACCCGGACGGGCGGTCTTAGAATCGTTATATATATATATATGAATATAACTATTCTAAATCAAGTTGGACTTGATGATTGATGGGTGCCATAAAGAGCACAGTAAAATGCCATATAGAGCATGATGAAAGTGCCATAAAGAGCACGATGTAAGGCCATAAAGAGCCTATGATGATGATCATATTCCTGATAAGGAAGATATTTTTACAAAGTGAACAATTGTGATAAATGCCAATAGAGCATGAAGAATATGATTATATTTCCTAATAAGGAACAAATTCATGAAATGAATTAGTTTACGATGAAAGTAATTTGGTAAACATTTGATAAAGTGTTGTACCATATATATGTATACTCCTAAAGAAAGAATTAGGAATTGTGCCATTAGATGATGGATGAGTTTTATTTATTTTTCTTTGTGTAGCTGTAGATGTGATTTCCCACACTTATGCACACACATGTAATTATTTATTATTCCGTGCTTAGGGTCAATGTATCTCGACGATCAACCTTGCCTATGTAGTAGTGTATCGGGGGGGTTCCTTGTTTGGATTTCGCTTTGCGAGACACCCCACGCATGAATAGGGCATAGTGTTGAGATTGGGGAGAAGTTAACCTTTAGTACTTAAATTAATTAGGACAGAGTCTAATGTATCTCGACGATCAACCTTGCCTAAGTAGTAGTGTATCGGGGGGGTTCCTTGTTTGGATTTCGCTTTGCGAGACACCCCACGCACGAATAGGGCATAGTGTTGAGACTGGGGAGAAGTTAACCTTTAGTACTTAAATTAATTAGGACAGAGTCTAATGTATCTCTACGATCAACCTTGCCTAAGTAGTAGTGTATCGGGGGGTTCCTTGTTGGATTTCTCTTTGCGAGACACCCCACGCACGAATGGGGAATAGTGTTGAGACTGGGGAGAAGTTAGCCTTCTGTTCTTTCTATAACTTGTGCATCATTTATATTGCGCTAGGTTACTGCTAGTTGAGAGGTGAGAAATATTATTGTTATCTGCGAGAGATTTACGCACTTACCTGCCATGCATTTTAGTCACATGGTAATCATATCAAACCCGGCCCTGACCGGTTTCTATATTTCTTTGTGCTGCATATTCTTTGCCGTTACAGGTGCTCCTCCGCATGGACACCCGTATTTACATATTCCATTCCAGTTGTCTTGGAGCTACAGCATATTGCGGATGTTGTAGGATACTTGTAGTAGACGCCCCCCTCTATTGTACTCTAATTATGTTTAGTACTTTCATTCGGGCGTGTTTGCCCAAGGTATTGCACTCATCTATTATATTGTAAATACTGATTGTGATACTTAGTGTTTTATTTGTATTGGTCTGTGCACCGACAGCTTATTCGGTGATTATTTATTGTATTGTCATACTTCATTCTTCGATTTTTGATACCCACCGTTTTTACAAATGGGATTGTCTAAGTGTTTCTCTTTTACTTTTAAAATTTTTGTATATGACAATCCGTTTTCTGAAATGATTGGTGGTTATCTCATACTATTATTTTAAATCGGCAGTGATGCTAAGAATGGACCATCTATGATTCCTGTATTTATTGGAGTATTGGGCTGGCCACCTATTATTTTAGTAGGCGGGTTGTCACAATGGTCTAGTTCAAGAAAGTTCATATCCAAGAGTTTCGAATAGGGAATAATAGCCATGCAGATGCTCTGGTCACACTAAGTTTAGCCATTAATTCAAACTTAATTGAACTATTGAGTTGGAATATCTTGACCAACTGAGCATCATAAAGCCAAATGTTTCTAAATAGGTCCTCACCATTTAAAAGGATCCAAGATGGATGGAACCGATCATAACATATCTATATGAAGATGTTCTTCCTATCGATAAGAAGTTATTGAACCAGATTTGGTTAAAAGTGGGCTCATTATTTATGACCTGAAGTCAAGCTATATAGACGATCTTTCACATGCCCATACCTCTAATGTGTGCATCCAAATGGCATTGACCAAATCCTATCTGAAATTTATGATAGAGTATATAGAATTCATGCCATAGAAAGATCCTTGGCATTCAAAGTTATTAAAGAATTATACTGGAAGCCTTAGATAAAAAAATACACAGTCTTTTATGTTATGAAGTGAAAAAATTGCCAATAATTCTTGCACACGCTTTTCCAACCAACCAGCGACCTAAGATCCATTACCAGTCTATGGGCCTTTCTTTATTGGGAGCTGAATATTATGGGTCCCATACCTATAGGTCAAGGGAATAGGAAATATCTCCTGGTAGACACAGATTACTTCACTAAGTGGGTAGAGGCAAAGCCTTTGGTAGACATAAGAGACACATATATGATCGGATTTATTTAGATAAACATTATGAACCGTTTTGGCTTGCCGAGAATGATCATCACCGATAGTAGAATGTAATTTAAAAATGGTCCATTTTAAGACTTTTGTAATAGCGACATCATTAAGCACTAACATAGTTTGGTGTGATACCATCAAAGAGATGCACAAACTAAAGCCTCCAATAAAACAATGCTTGACAAAAATGAAGAAAAGTCTACTAAAAATGAAAGGAGATTGGGTGGATGAGCTTACCCATATCCTCTATGCATATTAGACAATTCCTAGGAGGTCGACTGACGAAACTCCCTTCGCCTTGTCGAATGGAATGGAAATCGTAATCCCACTAAAATCTATTTTGATAACCATGAAAATAACTCTAGTCAATGAAATCCTGAACGATGAGATCATAAGGATAGAGCTCGACATGGCTGATGAAAGTAGAGTGCAAGCCTTGGTCAAACTAGCTTCGTAACAACATCAGTTAGCTAAGAAATATAATAAAGGTGTCAATTCGAGGAAGTTCTAGGTCAGATTACATCCTCAGGAAGGTGATCAGTAAGGCAAAAAAGACATCAGATGAAAAATTAGGTCCTAATTGGGAAGGACCCTTCAAAGTTGTCAAAGACGAGCTTCAATAATCCTACCATTTAGAAATAATCAGGGGGAAGTGAGATCCCTAGGTCCTGTAATGCGGCCAAGCTTAATATATTTAACATTTAAACTTTTCAGTTTCATTTCAAATTTTAAGTTCTTGTTTCTTGTATAATTTAAAGTTAAGTTAATACAATTAACTTTCTTATTATTCCAATTGATAGGCCAACTTTGTTTATTGAAAATTGTCATTACACAATGTGATCATCATTGTAAATTTGTTAAAATTTTATCTGATCAAACTCTGATCATCGATATAAAGTCCATAGTAAGATTACACTTAATCAAATATCAAGTTTACATATTTTCATCGCTAAAAACAAAAAACAATAAGAATTTCTTAGGCAAGAAAAGTACCTACGGGGGATCCCTATGTACTAAGTGTCTCGACTTTGGATGGCTAGAATTCTGAACGAGTGGATTTCCCTACAATAAAGTGCATTTTCTCCATATTTGTTCCTAGGCCTGAGGCAATGTGACGACACACACTAAATGGTAAGGAAACTAATAAAACATGCTCAACATAGAAAATAGGAAAATGCAATATATAGAATAAAGTAGGAAAATTCATAGTCAATTGATTACAGGTATCCTTGTCGATAAATACATAATCTGAGACAAAAAAAGATTAATTATTTCATCTTCGATGCTTTAGTTTGGTTGTTACTATAGCATGAAGAATGTTGTCTGGATCAGTATGATATTCATCATTATTGTCTTGATTCAAATGATAATCCCTTATAAGATAAATTGGGATGGAATATAGAAGGATCCACAAATCCTCATTCACAAGAGGGGTATCTAAACAAATGGAAATCTACCCCATACAAATGCTAGAATCGGGAATCACAGGGTAACTTCGTAATGGCTAAGGCATTTAGGCACCCATGCTTATACACGACCTGCTTGGCTTCATCCAATTATGGCAAAGCATTAATCTAGACATTATCATACCACTTAGAGAATATTACATGGGGCCCCAATCAAAACTCATATCTTAATCTTATAATCTTATGGTGTAAATGAGTTTTAGCCTCTTGATCGTCCTCAAAGGTTTTCTCGGCCTTTTTGAGCTTCCCCCTTATATAATTGTCCCCTCTCTTTCTCAAGTATCTCAATAATGTTTTCCACATTTTTAACCTCAACACTAAGCGTAGAGATAATTCCATCCTTCTAACTATACATACCTATCATGTTTTTAAGTTCCTATCAAACAGATAAGAACGCTTTGCGAGCTTGGCCAAAAACTTCCAGACCAATGATTTGATCTAGATCTTCACTTCCTTGAGTTATTAGCATCACTGCCAAGTTATTATCAGACTACAGAGAGAAAAGGGAAGACATTTAAAAATATCAATCAAAGCATTCACAAGAAGTCATTAATTGAGAAAGTAGTGATAAGGAAAAAAAGAGCTTTTCATTAAAATCAAAGGTTGGTGACGGCCTTACAAAATAAATAACAAAAGACAAGAAAATACAGGAAACCTTGGCTAAATATAACAAGCTTGGACTTCTTTATCTTTTACCCTATCTTAATTGGATAAAACCTTACTCGAGTTTGTGACCTACTTCTCTTTCTCGGCTTCATGATTCCCTTGGCCATTTCCTGAAGCCTCACCCTCTTCCTTGTCCATCTTTAGGGGGAGCCTTTGTTGTGCTTATTAAAGACTCAGAAGGGACTCTTGCTCTGACCAACACTGCACCCCAGCCTTTCTTGAAGTTGGATTTGTGAATATATTACAATTATTTCTTAGCATGGACAAAGGCACCGACCTACCCTTGGTCATAGGCCTAGTCCTTTATTGACAAAGTTTGCATGAATTCATCATCAGCCTGTGTCAACTACTCATTCTCAGACTCCATTATGTCCCTCCACTTTAACATCATTGGCTTTCTTTGCATTATCGTAGGCCCTCTAAATAGCTATCAATCCCTTCTGGATCTCGTCCAAATCTTTCTCCAAATTGATGTTGTCGTTGGCCTGGTCAGCTCTTTTATCCAGTATGTTGATGAAATCAACCAGGAACTGGAAGGAAAAATGATGAACATGAAAGTTATTACTATAAAAAAATTCTAAATAAAACATTCTACTAGAGTATTAAGACTTTCTAGAGATAATACCTGAGCGGAGTAGGAGACTGTCTAGTCGGTGCACAACTTTCCTACCTGCTCCCTATCCATACCCAAAATGCCCCCCCCCCCCCCCCCAAAAAAAAAGGTGCGGGGGACAAGTCAAGATTCTTGGCCACATACATTATAACATTGACCTTCCCCTTTCTAGGGACATCTATTAACAACAAGACTGGTCCCAATCTTGATCTTCTTCAAAAGATAGGCTTGTTATTTCTCAGGATAATTCAACAAAGGAATGGGGTTAAACGAACCCCCGACCTCCTTTATCTTAGAAGGATGAGCTTTTGGGGATGTGGGGAGGTTGGATTCATCCAGAAAGATGGGAATCTTTCCTCTTAGTACCGTTTCCTCCTCTAAGGGAGCAGGAAATAGAAGAAACATACACAAATTCAACGGAACATGAAGTTTACTCACTCAAAGACCCCTCACTACTAGAGGGAATTGGAATTCCAGTCACCGTTTCTACCATCCTAGAAAAGAATGAAGTAATAGTTTTGGTATATTCCAGCAACAAGGATTCTGACATAGGATGCTCGCCACCAGTAGTCAGTGGTCTCCTAAGGTTTCAGACTTTTCTTATCATGGAAAAGTTAATTTGAGTGTGATAGGGCTCATTCCTAAGATATTTAACAAAATAAAAAAGAACACCTTTTTCCCTCCTCGCCTTCAAATATAAGGTATTTCCATTTTCTTTTACCCATGAGCAACAATACCTAATTTTTTGGATTCCTAACTAAGTTTGGTACAAGTCATTAATTATATGAGTCCCATTCACTATTATCTAAGTATTTGGGGAACATAGAGCCTACAATACTCTGATATATTCATTGAAATCCAAAAATAATTAATTTGGGTAGAAAGTAACGTCAGCCTCAACAATACACTGGGTAAACATCTAATGTCTCCACTATGTTATAACAGTCATTAGGTTGTTCCATACATTCTATCATAAACCAATCAGGAATACAAAACTTCTTAATAAACTCTCATATGGACTTCTCACTCACCGCATAAATCATTTTCCAAAACCCAAGAAAAAATGGCAGAAGATGTGAAGGCGATCGCTTGAGAAAAACTAGATAAAGATATGAAACGAGAGAGAAAAGAGAATGCTTAAAGTTGGTGAAGAAAATGAATGAACTTCGTATAATTTTAAATAAGTGAGAAAGGAGAGTGCGTCATAAAATGGTAGTAAGAAGGTCATTAAATTACTTGGTTCAACTTCCAAGGAAGCTCATCAATTGAAATAGGAACCTATGTGGGAGTTGCATGCACATCAAAGATTTTTAGACTTCTCGATGCTCAATTATTAGCGTACCCATAAAAAATCGAGGAAAATTACAAGCATGACTTCCAGACTTAATGCACATAATAAAGTTAATTCTCGTATCAAAAGTACAAGTGTTTTTACTCTCCGACCTCATATTTAATATATAATCAAACATCATTGCCAACCAATGTCAAAATCAACCAATGAACAAACCTTTCCACCCCATTCAGGCTGCAAGCTTTGCGGGAAATTATGGGGGAATTATCCGATCTAATCGAAAAAGATGACATGTGTCCAATAGTCTTGATAAAAGATCATAGCATGAAGATAAGAATATAAGAGGGTCCAATCAACAAATATCTCAGTCGTGGATCTACTCGTGAAGATTGCAACTGCATCCCAAGGCCATGCAATCCTAGATGATTGATTTCCTTTTCTCAATAAATATAACCAATGCCCTAAGTGAAAGGGGAAAGCAATCTCTATAATCAATAATTTATCAATAAAGAGAGTGATAAACACCCTGTGGGTGTAGGCACATTATTTAACCCCATATATCTTGTGTTGTGTGATTAAGTAATTTTTCTTTACTTCTTGGCTTAACAATGTTGAATTGATCATAGTAGGATTTTACCGCCTACAGCCCATTACATAAAAATGTAAGGTCAATCCACCTATGCATTCCCCTTAACTTGATGAACAATGTGGTATATTCATTTTATCAAAATGAATAGGAAATGAATTAAATATTTTAATTTATAGTACACCTTTAGCTCATGAACCCCCTAGCTGTAATTGGTGTAAAATGTTTCTCCCATATAGAAAAATTACATGAAATGAGTGTAGTACATACACCCATTAGTTATCTCAAGGGTTTGGATGCCCATGGAGTATCCCCAGCCTTTAAACAAAAATGGACTAATGAAAACCCATGGTTTAGTATTTGGTATTTTACACGCACGTGATGCCCGCTGACTCGACCCGTGTCTGGGTCTAGGTCGACTGTCCATGGGTCTTAGGTCTCTCTTGAGCCAATATTATATTTCTTGTAAAAAAATTATTTGGTATTTATACTACAAAATTTGGTCTGGAAAAATGGATTGAAATTGTTTCCAAAACGTCACAGTTTTAATTGTTTAAACCGTCAATGAAAACGTCATCATCTTAATTAAAATTAAACATCAAAATCCATCAGTAAAAAATTCATCGTTTTAATTAAACTTAACACATTGGTGTATATGGGGTGTCGGTTATAATCAATTAAATATGGGCTATTGATTGTGGCTATTCACAAATAGAGACAACCTTTCGAAAAAATGCACTTCATTGCCTATATATATCAATCTTACCCTCCTTTTCTGTTATTTCATAAATCCTTTCTTTCTCTACTTATTTCTCTTCCTTAGAGTGTCACTTATAATAGCCTAATTTTTTAAATGATTGAAAATGATTTATTATTAATTGTGAACTTATGAATCGGGTTGACCTAGAATGGAAGAAATTTAATTAAATGATACATTTTGAATTTATGTTACTTTTGGTAATTTAGTGAAAATTTTATTTGTTTAAAAACCTGGTGGGAATTAAGTTAGAACCTTTAGGGAAAGGTAGTATTTTGGAATATCTTGATGGATGAGTTTGGGTTTGGAAGAGGCTAAATTGTGTGTAAATTAGTGTAGAAATACTAGTGTGTGAGTAGCATGAGGGGGGAGAGAATTTGTCTTTGGAGCCTGACCCTAAAGAGGGGACTCGCATGATGGGATCATTTGATTTATATTATATCAATAAATATTTTTTTATGTTTTATCTATATAAGATATATAAAATATCCTACCTTTGTTGTTCATTCTGAATTGAATCATGGAGATTACATTAGTTTGCGTTAGACCGTGAATCTGACCATGTGACTGTCATGAAAATTTGTCAAATTTTTTTGACCAACGAAATGGCCTCAAAATGGAATTTTTCAAGCGTGTTTGAAGTTTTCAGCCTCAGAAACACGAGGAAAACATTTCAAATTTTATCCAATAATCTGATCTTCATAATCAATCTCGCAATGTAAGATTTGTCTTAGGGCCCTTGAGTTCTTCCGTGCTATTCCTTTTTAACCTAACCATGTTGTTAAAGTGTAGGCAACTATGAGAACGACCTTGCCTCTTTATTTTATGTATTTAGGTTATATAAAATGACCACATTCACTATTAGAAAATAAAGGGACTCTCATGGGACACATAGGAGAAATAGGTGACTGGCTTCAAATAAAATTAGAAATTCCCATTAAACTCTATAATTAATTCCATAATTATATAAATTATTATTCATACCACTAAAGAATAATAATTCCATTCTAGTCCACTATCTCAAAATTATAATTTTGAGCTTTTAATTATCAAATGCTTAATAATCTCCCCGCGTTAAGGTTACGGATACCCACTGAATTAATTAAATTACTGACAATTATATTTAATCGACTTCTTATAAATTCTTTGAAACCACTTGCTTAACTTATTTGATATGTCGAATAATTAATTCTTCCAGTTAGGTTTGGCATAATCAAAACGAATAAGCTACATCAAGGGGGCATAATCAATCCCTATATAGAGACATGGATTCCATCTCTAATTAACTTTCACCATACACTAATCACCATTACCCAATCTACCAAGCTTATTTATCCAAGAATGAATCTCACCCAATAGATCAAAGTAATAAACAACCAATGCACGTGTTCATCAATTATATCCGCATTAAATGCTTAAGCACTCATAATAACCATGATATGTTAATTATCTTATATAGTTAGTGTGGTGACAATTATATTCAACACGAATAAATAAGAAAAGTTCAATCACCAAAGCATGTAAAGAATGTAAAAGATGCCAATCACACAACACAGTATATACGTGGTTCAACAAGAATGCCTACGTCCACGGTGGTGTAGTTAGTATTATTTCGATATACTCCGGGGAGTGTTTTCAGAGAATACAGTCGTTCCTTTTGCCCCAGGCTTAGGGTTTGTTATATACATATTTGTTCTCGGGAAGTGGGGGTGTTGGACTCCCTCACGTCCATTTTCTACTCCTAGAATATCTCCCTGCAAGATTTTAGAAGAGGACTGGGTCATAACTGAATTCAGTTGCGATGAGAGGGGCCCAGGCTTTGTGCCGTTTCTATTGGGCTACTCGTCTAGGCTTGTGATGGCAAATCCGGGTACCACAATTGCCCTTAAAGTTGTTGGTCGATGATTTGGGCTCAATAAATTTAAATGATTTGTCATAATGTCTCTCTTGTAAATTGTGTAACTCTTCCTAAGATTGAAAGCTAATTTAGGCGGCAGCTTGCTTTGTGTCCTGTGCATGATGATTGGAAGCATTTAGAAGTTGTTTGGAATATCAGTCCGTAGTTGTCGTTTCATACTTCCTCAAGTTTTCTCGTCTTTTCTAAGCTTCTAAAGTTGCATCCTCGTGCCCAGGTCATCATCTTTCAATTTCAATCTCCTCCATCATCTTCGCTTGTGACTTCGCGTCGTCTCAAGCCAGGTTTTTATTTCGTAAGTTCTTTTTGTTCTCTTTTTATGATTTTTATATTGCAATCTCCTCGCATTTGTAGCCAGGGTTTTTGTGAATGGAGAAAATAGGCAACAGGCCAGTAACTGAATTTAGGAAGTATTGCAATATCCCATATTGGGTAGATATTGAATGTGCCTCTCTCCCTAAAAATGTCAGAGAGATAGAGGACGGTCATTGGATTCATGTCCTCTTACTGTCCCAAGGGGGCCTCACTTTTCCTCCAAGCAATTTATTTTTACATTTTTTGGTTATTTCAACATCGTCCCTGCATAGTGCTCGCCAAATGTGTGGAAGATAGTCAATGGGGTCCATAGAATAAACCAACTCTATGGCACCAATTTAGGGCTTGATGAAATATGTTTTTGCTATTCTTTCTCTCGAACTAGTTCTGGCCTTCTTTACCTCAAGTCCAGGAGTCCTGATAGGGTATTGGTAGTAAACCTACCTGACTCCCATAAGGATTACTGACAAGAGGGCTTCCTTGCTAGAAATTGGTAGTTATCCCCTCACCCTGAGGGGACGAGGTCCGATAGGTTCACAGTCCCTTTTTATGGGGATGAGTACATAGGTAATCCTTTCTCAGCTCACTCGTTTTTCTATTAATGTTTGATTCTTCTGATATTCTTCTGTTATCCTTCCAGCGAGGATAAAGAACTTGGAACCTGCTCTTAGTGAGGTTCGATATGCCTAGCTGATTAAAGCTTGGAACATAAGAGAGCCTTTAGCTGAAGGTGAGCATCCCCAGTCGGCTGCTTTTCTGCTGGAGTACAAGAAAATCGGGTCTAGTTTCATTGCGCGATCTGTAGACAGCATTCCTATCTTAGATATTATTAAAGAGGTTGCTGCTGACCCCATCCAGTTGGACGAGGAAGAGAGCAGCTCTGAAAGTGATATCAGAGGAGGTGATGAAGGTGGTTCGAGTGAGGCGAGCTCTAGTAGTGAAGGTTATTCTAGCTCGGAAGAGGTTTCTGAGGCTCAAGAGTCTTCAAGTACATCCAGTAGTTACAGCGAGGAAATGGCTCCTCCCAGAAGAAATTCGAGCAGGGATGATGATGATGAGACGATGTGCTTCTCTCGAGGAGATCGAAGAAGCAAAAGTCTGTTGGTGGAGAAGTTGCCACTGGCTCTCAATCTATTGTCAACGAACAAGAGAAGAAGAGAAAAGAGGAAGAACAGTTGAGAGAGAGAGAGAGAGAGAGAGAGAGAGAGAGAGAGAGAGAGAGAGAGAGAGAGAGAGAGAGAGAGAGAAAGAGGAAGAGAGGAAGAAAGCTGAAGAGAGAAGGAAGGTGGAGGAGAGGAAGAGAGTTGAGAGGGAGAAGGAGAAGGAGAGAGAAGAGGAGATAAGGAGAGATGAGGTGAGAATGAAGGTCGGGCATGCTCTGGTGCCCATGTCCGCTTTACCTGAGGGGGCCTCGATCACCACCTCTCCCCAACTGGCTCCTGCTTTGCTCGAGCGAGCATTTTTGCCCGCTGATCGACAGAGGGCAATGGGGACTGACAAGTTAGCCCTGTAAGCAAGTCAGAGGCTAGCCTTGGTTAGCCTGTTTTGGTACTCTAATACTTGAATTATTTTATTCCATGCTTTTTCCTAATGCTTCCTTTTCATTTACAGTTTATGACTAAATTTTTCATTCTCTATCGTACTCACGATGAGCTAGTGAGTAGGAATGCAGATTTGGAGAAGCAGAATGTCGATTTGAAGGGGAAGGGCGCTGAGCTGGCAGTCAGTCTGAAAGCTACTAGCGAGGCCTAGAAGTCCTCTAATCTTTCTCTTGCTGAAGCCAACGGGGAGAATGAAGCGGCGATCAAGGAGCTGAACAAGTTTAGGCAGTCCTATGATCTGGTTTGTACGAGTAAGCTGGCCATAGTCGAGGAGAACAAGGTATTGTCAGAGCAAGTGAAGAAGGTGGAGTTTGAGGCTTCTACCATTAAGGAGAGTTCATACAACTCTGGGTGGGCTGTCGCATATGAGGACGCTAATGCTCAGATAGGTTACATCAGCCGGCTAAACTTTAAGAAGTGTTGGAACAAAGCTCTCCTGGCTGTTGGGGTTGATGTTGATTCACCCTTGTTCGACGAGCATAATCCAGGACCCAAGCCTATTATAGACGAAGCCCCTACCCGAGCCATTGAGGGTATTGATCATGCCTCCCAAACAGATCATGTTGATGCCCTTCCTGCTTGAGGGACAAAAGTTGTCCCTTCCGAGGGAGATGTTCCTACTGCTGCTGATAAGGGAAAGCAGCCAGCTTCTTCTGAATTAACCGAGGTTGCTAGTTAGTCTACTCTTAGGACTTCTCTGTATTTTTACTTTGCTTGTAGCTCTTTCGAACAAACCAATGTAACTGTATCTTTTTATTTCAATGAAATGAAAGTTATTTTCTTTTCTATGCATTGATCCTTCTTCTTTTTACTTCTTGTTGTATGGCTTGTAGTCGACTGATATAGACGAGTATATACCCGCCACCTCTCAGCTGGGAAGGATCCTTGGACCTAATGTGAGTACCCAAGTTCGCCAGGCCTTCATTAGGATCTATAAATCTCTCAAGTTAAGGAATAAGAGCTTTAAGGACCAGTATAAGCTTGTCGCCAAGCTGAAGGACAGACTTCAGGATATGGAAGAAGTTGGTGCCTCAGTCTAAGAAGAAGTGAACACTTTGAGAGCTAGGCTCCTATATGCCTCTGAAATTAATCAAGTTGAAGAAATTCTTCAGCAGGAGAAGGAGACTTTGAGGAGGGAGGTGTCGCGACTTAGGGAGCATGCGCTGAGCATTGCACCTCGTGTTCTACGAGGTTCCTATTCATCAGCTGTTCCACGAACTGGCACAGAGCCAAGCAGTGTTCCCCCAATTTTACGAGGTTCTTCCTCATCGACAGCTCCGTGAGCTGGTCCTAATGTAGGGGGCTAGCTAGGGAGATTGACTAGCTTTGAGAAGACGTTCGTCGATCGTACGTGATTGTTGTCGGGGTTCAAAGAGATGTCACACGGCTGAGGCATCTGTTCAAGAAAGGACCTCGATGAGTGTGGGCCGATGGTTACGATCAAGGTTGGACAGATGCTCCGATGAGGCTGACAGAGTTCAAAGAGCTTGCCTTTATTAGGGGATAGTTAAGTGCCCTCAGGGAGATGCGAGTCCCGAGGAACTCAGTACTCTTGTACTATCATGAGATCTCTCCTTCAACTTTGAGGCCTAATCCTTTCAGAAGGGACGACTAATGGACTCCTATCGATGTTATCCCCACGCAGCTATTAGAGCCAATCGCTAATGAGGTCAAGTAAGAATTGGCTCCTCATCCGGACGATGGCAGAAGAGCACAAGTGGCTGACTATCTTGTTCAGAGGCCTTAGCCTCATTAAAATTTTACTAGCTGTAACTCTTTGTATATATGTAATGAAGTAATGTAATATTGATGCTTTGGGCGATCTCGTCGACTAAACACGGGTCGTACATTCTTATTGTAAATGTGATGAAGTAATAGAATATCTATGTTTTAGGCGGTCTCGTCGACTAAACATGTGTTCATCATTTATCTCTCACTTAATTATCTTGGGCCCTTGGTGGCAGACTAGATTGGTAGGGTTGCAATGTTGAGTAAGTGTCCTCCCAGTCTAGTATGCTTATAAGATACCATTCTGCCTCACTTTACCTTTTAGGTCTTGTCTCCACACTCCCTTAGGCCTAAGTGTGGCAATGGCGATGACACACCTGGCGTTGGATGTTCTATCTGAGCAGTTTTTTTGAACCAAACATAGTTTGGTAACCAATTCGTTTTTGGCCTAATTGCCTAAGGGTCCCCTCTAGGGATTTATATATTGCCAGGGGCAATGCTAAGAGGTTATTCGTGTTTCATAAAGAAGACCTGAGGGGGTGATTCACTGCTCCTGCATACTTAGTAATATGCATGTCACTTGGAAATGGTGTGCAAGATATAAAGTTCATAATATGAAATTAACACTTCAAGATGTCACGCTTCAGAATGTCACCGCCAAACCATATTTTATTAATCATAAGCAATAAAAACTGAGTTGCCAATTCCAAAAATGGGATAAAAGATTAATGAAAAAACTAGAAGTAGAATTTCTTCAAATTGGCTGCGTTCCAAGATCAGGGTATCTCTCTGCCCTCCAACGTTTCTAAGTAATAGGCTCCTTGTAGGTCATCCCTTGTTACCTTGAATGGACCCTCCCAATTTGGGCCCAGCTTGCCATCTGATGGTTTTATCGCGTTACCAAGGACTTTTCTTAGGACGTAGTCCCCAATCGGGAATGCCCTCGGATTGACCTTCTTGTTATATTATTTCGCAAGCTGTTGCCGATAGCTTGCCAACCTTATTAGGGCTAGTTCTCCACGTTCATCATCTAGGTCAAGTTCAGCGAGCAATGCTGCATCATTTTGGCCTTGGTCGATAATGGTGGTTCTCATGGTGGGTAGGCCAACTTCCAAGGGGATGATTTCTTCCATTCCATACGTTAATGAGAATGGGGTTTCCCCAGTTGCTCGTCGTGGGGTGGTGAGGTAAGCCCACAAAATATGTGGTAGCTCGCTTACCCATGTGCCCTTGGCTCGCTCTAGTCATTTTTTTAAACCATCGATCACTGTTTTGTTAGAGGCCTGGGCTGGACCGTTGCTCTAGGGGTAGGCCACCGAGCTAAAATAGTGCCTAATCCCGTGTTCTTTGCAGAAGTTTTGGAAAGGGCCACTCGCGAACTGTGTTTCGTTGTCAGTGATGATTGTTCTAGGGATTCCAAAACGGGTGATTATATTCTTCCATATGAACCTCATCATATCTGCATCTCGGATATTTGCCAGTGGTTCTGCCTGGATCCATTTGGTGAAGTAATTTATTGCGACCAACAGATACTTGCGGTTGCCGATGGCGGTAGGAAGAGGGCCTACGATGTTCATCCCCCATTGAGCGAAAGTCCATGGGGTGGTAAGCGATCTTAAGTCGCTTGCAGGTTGGTGGATCATAGGAGCATGTAGTTGATATTTCTCGCATTTGCGAGCATATATTGCCAAATATTTTTGCATATATGGCCACCAGTAGCCTTCCTTCATTGCTCGGAAAGCTAGTGACCTCCCTCCAATGTGGCTTCCACAGATTCCTTCATAGAGCTCGCGTAGAACTTTCTCGACGTCCCTCGGATGAACACATTGAAGGTAAGGGCCGATATAAGTGAAAGCGAGCATCTTTGACTCTTATCTGATGAGCGGCCTTCTTGTTGTTCGGGAGTGCACCATCTTTCAAATAGTCCCTCAAAGGGTCCATCCAACTAGGCGCTAACTCAACCTGGAGCATATGTTCTATGCTTGGTCGCTCGCCGCTCTAGTTGATGCTCGACTTGGCGAGGAAGTGATGGGGATCATCCTTTTTAAGTTAGAATCGATTGCAGAACTTAAGGCTACCAGGGTGTCGGCGTGGCTGTTCTGTCCTCTCAAAAACTGTTGGACTCTGATTTCTTCAAAGTTGGGCATTAGCTTCTTTGCCAAGGCGAGGTAGGTTGCCATCCTTTCGTCTCTTGTGCTGAAGTCCCCATTTATCTGGTTGGAGACCAACTGTGGGTCACCGAAAACCTACAGGTGCTTTACCCCCGGCGCTTGTGCATTTTGCAGGCCGGCTATCAAAGCTTCATATTCTTCCTCATTACTAGAGGCTTAAAATCCAAGCCTGATTCCCTGCTCGAGGATTGTGTCTTCTGGAGTAACGAGCATAATGACTATTCCTACCCCCTTTGAGTTGGAGGCTCCATCGATAAAAAGTCGCCAAACTCCTGCAGATGGGTGAAGCTGATCGCAAGGATGTTCGCTAGTGGATTCTGCGATAAAATCGACGAGGACATGCCCTTTGATTGCATTCCTAGGCTAAAATTGGATATCAAATCATTCGAGCTCGATTGACTACTTGGATAATCTGCCAGACAGATCCATTTTCCACAGGACTGCTTTAAGGGGGTGTGATGTAAGGACGATGATAGTGTAAGCTTCGAAGTAGTGCTTCTGCTTCCTCGAAGCTATTACTAGTGCCAAGGAGAGATTTTACAATGGTAGGTACCGCTGCTCGGCGTCCAATAATGTTTTTCTCGCATAGTAAACTGGATGCTGGGTTCCTGGTATTTCGCACACCAGTGCAAAACTGAGGGCGTGTTTGGAGACGACGAGGTACAAGTAAAGGGGATCATCTTCTTGAGGGATAATGAGCAAGGGTGGTGAGCTAAGGTAAGCCTTGAGTTCTTCCAATGCTTACGAGCAATCTTGATTCCATTCTACTGTCTTGCTTCCTCTTAAGAGCTGGAAGAAGGGCTTGCACTTCTCAGAGGATTTTGAGATGAAACGATTCCAAGCAACGAGCATGACCGTGATTTTCTGGATGTCCTGTATTTTGCAAGGGGGTTGTACCCTGTTGATCGCATTGATCTGGTCTGGGTTAGCCTCAATGCCTCTCTTGCTAACCAAATACCCGAGGAATTTTCCTGACTGGACACCGAAAGAACATTTTCTCACGTTGAGTTCCATTCGGTATTTTCTGAGGATCTCGAAGGTATTTGATAGATCTAAGAGATGGTCCTCTTTGTGCTTACTCTTGACGAGTATATCATCGATGTAGACCTCCATGGTATCTCCCATTTTATCTTTGAACATCTTAGTGGCTAGCCTCTGGTAAGTTTCTCCTGTATTCTTGAGCCCAAAGGGCATAACTTTGTAGCAGTATAATCCGACAGTAGTGATGAACGCTATCTTATCTTGGTCTGGTGCATGCAGGGGGATCTGATGATACCCCTAATATGTGTCCAGAAAACTCATTCTCTCGTGAGCTGCTGTGGCATCCACCAACTGGTTTATTTTTGGAAAAGGGATATTTTCCTTAGGGCATGCCCTGTTAAGGTCAGTGAAGTCAATACAAACTCTCCATTTCCCATTGCTCTTTCGAACAACTACTGGGTTGGATAACCATTTAGGGAATTAAACTTCCCTTATGGATCTTGCATCCAGCAGTTTTTCAACTTCTTTCTCTACGGCTTTAGCCTTCTCTGGCGCGGTTCACCGTGCTTTCTGCTTGATAGGTCTGAAGATGGGGTCGACGTGTAACAGATGGCAACCCACATTAGGATTGATGCCAGGCATCTCGTATGGTTCCCACGCAAAAACATCGAGATTACCTCTCAACAATATTGTCAGTTCCTTTTTTTCTTGATCTGTGAGAGAATCTCCAATTAAGAGCATCCTATCTTTCTTGTCCCCACCAGCTGCGATTTCTTTTAGGTTTTCAATGACCAGTTTAGAAGGGGGAGCCTGGTCTCCTCCACTCCGGGTCTTCCATATTTTAATTGCTATTTTGAAGGTACCAAACCTTCTTGCTCCTCGACCTTATCCTTGGCCTTATCAACCTTCTTCTCTGGTTTCGGGCGGATGGATGCTATGAAGCACCTTCTAGCCATCGCCTGATCCCCGTGAATCTCCATTAATCCTCACTTAGTTACGTATTTGAGTTTTTAATGGTAGGTCAAATGTACTTCCTTCATTGCATGTAGTCATCCCCTGTTGAGGATAGCTTGAAATGGCGAGTCGCTGTCGACTACCAAAAACTCGATCATCTTGGAGACACTTCCTTTCCTTACTAGCAGCATAATCTTTCCCAATGGAATAGTCACTTTTCCAGCGAAGCCGACTAGGGGGACAGTGGCTTCCTTCAGGTCGGTGACTCTTAGCTTTAATTTTCTGAAGAGGTCGAGATACATTACCTTGAACGAGCTTCCTTGGTCTACGAGCAACTTGTCGACATCACAGTTGGCTATCCTGAGCGTAATGATCAATGCATCATGATGTGGGGTTTTTACTCCCACCAGATCCTCCTTTGTGAACACGATATGTTTGCTATAGTCGATGTCCCTGCTCGCCGACGCTTTCCTGAATTTGTCTTTGCCGAATTGATCTGAAAATCTTGCATTACCGCTGTAAGATTTTTTACCTCCATCCGAGCTAAATTCCCTTGAATCTGCTTCATATCAGATGCCCCATGAATTACTGCGAATTCATGGCCAGCATCGTCCTCAAGTATGTTATTGGACCTCGTGTCTCCATTGGCAGCTACTTTATCTGCCTTCTTCTCCACAAACTCGTTCAGGTACCCAGTCTGGGCCAGTTCTTCGAGGTGAGACTTAAGAGCTTTGTAATGATCAGTCTTATGTCCTCCTTCCTTATGAAAAGCGCATCTCAGCGCGTTGTTTCTCTTTGAGGGATCTTCTCCCATTTTTCAGGGCCACTTAACAAATACCTCGTCTTTGATCTTCGCCAGGATCTTATAGATTGGTTCTTTGAAGACAGTTTTCACTGCCTGAAATGCTTTAGAAGCATCGTTCTTTCCTCCATTCTTAGAGATATTTTTGCCCCCTTTCTTTTAGTTTTCAACCTTATCGTTGCCCTTGGCAGTGAGCTTAGTTCAGCCATTATCCCCTGCACTGAGGCAGGTCATATCTTCCACCTTGGCATACTTCTCGATGCGAGCCATCAGGTCATCGATGGTTGTGGCCTCTTTCTTCGTCAGCGATTGATGCAGGAGGTAAGAGCTGGGTAGGCTGATTTTGAACAAGGCCACCGCTACCTATTCCGAGCAGTCCTCAACCTTATTGAACAACTCCTAGTACCTTTTTATGTAGTACCGGAGGCTTTCTTGATTTTCATTGTCAATAAATCATCCATCCTTTTGGGATGGGAGCTACTAGTAATGAAGCGAACCTTAAAGAGCTCGGCCAGGGACTCAAAAATCCTGATAGACCTATGAGGGAGTCTCTCGAACCATTTTTGGGCCACATCATGCAGACTCGAGGGGAAAATTCGACACATCAGTGCATCACGGTGGTTCCAAAGAGTCATGGCCTGCTTGTACTGCCTAACATGATCAATAGGGTCAGTTTTTCCGTCATAGATCTTGAATCTCGGAATAGCAAATTTCTTCGGGACTTCTTCTTCTTCTATCTCCCTTGAGAAAGGGGATTTCATCTCGGTCTTGAGATCTCATCTAGCAAGATCCCTGGTTGATATGGCACCTCGATGAGCGGGGTGCTGGTCCATTTCCTTCCAGACCAAATTTCGTATATCTTCATCACCTCGAGCAGGGATCCTATAACGGCGAGCTGGTCGTTATTTCTCGAGCAAGTCATCATCTGACTCGAGCTTCTCAATTCTTTGGGATCCACATCTGGCTCCTTCCTCGACTGCAAGACTTGCTCGCCTGAGGGCTAGGAGTGCGGTATGGACGTCGCCTACTACTGTGATGGATCTCTTTCTTCATCCTCTCTAATTTCCTTTTGAGGTGAGAATTCTCGGCCTCTTGCTTGCGAGCGGACTCCCTCTGCTCTTAGAGCCTTGCCTCATAGGCATCAATCAATCTGGAGATTTGTGTGGACCTCGTTGGTCCTTGGCTGGTCTCTTCGAGCGAGCCCTCTGATCTTAACGCCGAACTTCAGATCTGATCCTACAAGGGGCAGGGTGTTCTTGAATATCCCCTACCTGAGGGGCGTTGCTATTGTGACCAAACATTTTAGTTTCTTTATTGGTGAGAGCTTTCTTAAGGGAGACGAACGTTCCCACAAACGGCGCCAATTGTGGTGACAATTATATTCAACATAAATAAATAAGAAAAGAGAAATCACCAAAGCATGTAAAGAATGTAAAAGATGCCAATCACACAACACAGTATATACGTGGTTCAGCGAGAATGCCTACGTCCACGGTGGTGCAGTCAGTATTATTTCGATGTACTCTGGGGAGTGTTTTCAAAGAATACAATCGTGCCTTTTTCCCCATGCTTAGGGTTTGTTATATACATATTTGTTCTCAGGAAGTGGGGGTGTTGGACTCCCTCACGTCCATTTTCTACTGCTAGAATATCTCCCTGTGAAAATTTAGGAGAGGACTGGGTCATAACTGAATTCGGTTGCGATGAGAGGGGCCCAAGCTTTGGGTCGTTTCTATTGGGCTACTCGTCTGGTCTTGTGATGGCAAATCCGAGTACCCAGAGTTAGTATAAAGATAATTATCTCATATTGATCTTGTTTAATACACACAAAGTGTACTAGCACAATAAGTTGAAATTACATTGTTTCCCGTATTGAAGACAGACCTACTAAAATATTGTTCTATAATCCTACCGTTGGGGTGTCCATATCCATTTAAGATTGTGAACCATACTTATATTCTACAAGAGCCGATGATCTCACGTTTCACATGTAAGTGAAACTTTACACACCAAATCATCTATTATGTAGAATAAAAGAGACATATGCATAAATATACAAATAATATAATGAAAACATTACTTATGAAGATTCTCATTAAATGGACATACTTAAATTGACTAATAAACCATGACTTTTAGTATAAAACCCTAACAATATCCCATTTATATTCAAATATATGGAACCATTCATCTAATAGTCATACCTCGCGCATAAAGTGAGAGGTTTACCGGTTGTCAACCAATGCATATAAAACCATTAGAAATAACGTTTTATATAATTTCTTATACAAGGCATGCTATACACTTTTGGGAATTTTAGACCTGACTGAATACATGAGTTAGTAATCGATAAATTACTTACCTTTGTATTTGGTAACCAAATATATATTTATTAATCCTTTTTAGGTACTTAAATATATATTTTACCAAAACTAATGTTCTATTATAGAGTTATGGTAATTCCAAACCTGAAAGTACAAAAATCTTTCTTTGAATCCTTCATAACAATGTCCCGGTATAACAATATCAATAATTTAACTTAGGTAAGTCAAAATACTTTATTTCTAGTGATTAAATTACAATATTATCCCAAAAATGTAACATAATTCTGTAATGTTTTAATATTGAACTAGTTGGACTACCACACTCTGAGTCTATAACATTTCCCCGCATTGCATTCGACAATATATATATTTATACTTCCGATATCTACAAATAGCACCTCACTTTTATCACTCGTTCTTTACACACTGGACACAACCAACCATTTATCAAAGTCATGGACTTGATTTCGTGATAAAAATGGATGTTCCGCAACTCTGATGCTAGCTTAAATTGATAAATGGAATTCTCAAGATTGCATAATGTGAAATTGGTACTTGATTAGGAATCTTATCTTGTTGTAAAAGTAATGATAGTCAAAACTATGTAGATTTCATCGTTGCATTCGTAAATGAAATAAATAACAATTGTAAAGAGACCTAGTAAAGACATTGATGTCTCTACTAGTGATGATATAACACTTGTCATCATAAGCCTAGTCTTTGAGGAAGTCACCTTCATGTTTTACCTCTCTTTTTATATTCACTTACAACTTATGGGTTTGATTTCATCTTGCTAAATCTATATGCTACTAGATATCATAACTTTTTTAAGAATGTCATGTGTCCTTGTGAAGAAATACTTTATTATAGTTACAGGCTTCGATATATTCTTCACCAGTGTCACAAAGGGTTACAATCCCAAGAATAAAAAACTCTCTCACTATGATGAAGTAACCCCTTTTATGATTATACAAATTATGATGCGTTCGAATGGTTTTTACCCTTATGAGAATTGATAATACTTCCACCAAGATGAGGTAGTAGAATACCATACTCATTTCTTTGTGATGTTTCCACCTAGACTGGTGGTATGAAAGAAATTCACATAAACCTGCTAAACCTTCATTTGTTCCGAATAATGCTTTTGGGAATATGGTATAAAATATAGATTTAAACATTTGTCCTTTCCCAGCTTGTCAAGTTTTCTCCCAACACAAGTGTTTCACTACCCATTATAAAAGTACCAGAATTGAGTAAGGAAATTCATAATATTTAATGGGAGTAAAGAAAACTAACTTGGAAAAAAAACATCAACATATGTGTTTCTATATCTTATGAATAATCAATCATGAAGGTTATCATGTGTGAAAGAAACCCGATTCTTCTCTCTTCAACACATCGTTCCTGAAAGTTATATGTGTCATTATCTTCATGGATATAATTCGTGTTGGTAATATGGAATTCATAAATTTACGAATAGGTAGTTATATAATTGCATCAAGCATATTAAGACATTTCTAATATTTCAGTAGCTATAATACCTCTTGGTCATTTTCTATCTAAACCAAATCCACTAACTGAAAATGCCTCCACTTATGATGAGTGTAAGAACCAACCTTCTACAAGTTTATGAATCAATCCATTTTGATAAAATGAACTAGGTATTTGGTGTTATATATGTATTACAGAGAAGAATCCAATCCATTTAGTGATAAATCATCAATTTTATTCATAAACTACAATGTACTAAATACGGGATTTATTTTGCAATGATTATCCGCTTTAGTACCAAGATGGATATATTATTTATTACTGTAACACCATAAATGTTATTAAAATAAAACAAATATTCTTCCATAAAAATTAGAAGTCAAACCAAAGTTCCTTCTATTTTTACGCACTTATAAGCAATCATTGAATATTAATCTCTAATAATCAAAACTGAGACACACGCCTCCCACTGCAATTACAAATTCTTAGTAGTAGATAAATTGTCCTCTCACTAGATGAACGATTTCCTGGAACCAATGATTAATGTCTCATGTATCTACAATCCAAGTAATCATAGAACAAACCATTAAAAATTATTCAACCTTTTTCAAATAAAATTTATCAACCTTGTTCTTTTAAAGAGCATATGCTTATTAACTCCTACCAGTGTTCTGACTGCTCTTAGTGAATTAGCTCACCATTATGCAATTTATTAACAATCTTTGATCCCTAGCCACTGCCAGAATTCTAACTAACTAGTTTCTGACTTCATTGTATATTCTATGAACCTTTTAACTAAGAATATGAAGTTGTTTTAGGAACTTGAATACTTTATGATATTCTGACAAAACCCTTTGTTGGAGAGGATATCTACCAGGGTTTCCTTATCAATCTCACCTACTTAGTTTCTAGTTCCTTCAGGTGAGAAAACACCTCCATAACATAACTTTATAATTATGGTGATATCAATCATATTAATATTACTTTAAAGACATTTATGGTAACCCGCCTAACTTTATGACCCTGATTGTTAAACATTAAATGTGAGATAATCATCACATCATAGGCGGTGGACATTGATCCATGTTGATGTTACAATATATCTGATGTAATGAACAAATCATATGGTATCATATCATTAGTCTTGTCCACTTACATTTTATATTTCCTTATAGAAATCATATAATGTGACCCTTGAAGACAACACTAAGAAAATACACATATGAATTTATCTATCGCCAACACTATGTCCAATTTAAATTAAGTCCCTTTAAGTGTTTCGAGAAGATATATAAAATCTAATTTCAAACAAGTGTATATTGGAGATAAAATTTAAAACTAGAGAATCGTAGAACAAAGAAAACATATTACAACAAATAATTAACATTGAGTTCAATTTAAAGTTGGTCCCCTTTATTATTTTAAAAGAATTCTCCAGCATCCCGATTACCATGAAATAGCATGCCTCGGTGGGAGGACGTAAATTACCCACATATAAAATTGGAGAGGACAATTCCTTTTAATTTTTCCATTTAAGAAAAAAAACATGCCAACTAATATCAAATAACTGACAACTTTGGTCCGATAAAATAATAGCAGTGACTCCGGTGGAGGGGATATTATTATTTCGTGTTTAAGTGTATACCACCAAATAATTTTAGACTATCCTATTTCGTAATGAACCTCTCCATTGGGGAGATCTATCATACAAATATGATTAAAAAATTACCTAATTAAGGATTTTGCATTGGAAAACTACAATTAACCTATTCCGATGGGGATACTTAGATTAATTGAATTGCCTACAAGTCATTATTGGAGACCAAGGAATTTTCTTAACGCAAATTCCCTCTCTCACTTAGTAATTTAAAACTTTTGTGATGGTTATTAAAAAAAACATGTTTGATTTTAACAATTTAAAATTCCTAGGTAAGTGATGCGTGTCCAAAATTTGGGTCACCTAAATTTTCGCGCATCTAAGATAAGTGTAATAAATAAATATATCAATTTGCATATTTAAATAAATCTTAAAATATTATGAGGATTTACATTTTTATTTTCTAATTACACATATTAAAAACATAATTTTAAAATATTTAAATTAAATACATATCCAAGTACAACATTCAATTTTAAATTGTCCACCTAAAATGATGGGAATTTCAAATTTATTTATTCAAATTAAAATTAAAAAATTCCTTATTTTAATTATCCATAAATAATCAAATTATTTTAAATTAAAATAATAGTGGAAAATTAATTCAAATAATAAATAAAAGCCATTGGTTTTATTTAATTTTGAAAAAGCTACAATTTTTCTATTGATTAAGAAAATTGTGATTTATGGTTGGGTCTAATAATATTTGTCTATGTTGTTCAATATAATGGGTTTGCTAAAATTAATTAATTTTAACACTCCATTAAATAAAACATAAATATTAATAAGAACCAAAGCCACAATCGAATAAGGAAATTAAGAGATATAATCCATAAATCATAAGGAACCTAAAAAATAGGTCTCTCTCCATTATGGCCTATAATTTCCTAATCCCATTCAAACTTGGACTCCAATAAACTTTCTCATGCAATTGATTAAGTAAACATAAAGATCTAGTCTAAGTAGGAGTATGTCAGTGTCGTGCCATCACCACTATCACAAAAACTCCTGGTGTGGTTGCCAGTGTCTAAATAGTACCTAACCACGTCAGCAAGCCATAAGGCATTTATGTGTGTTGTTGTGACCATTAACTAACACAACCACGCTTCATATCGACACACTACGTGATCACTAAAATCTTTCAAATTATTGTCCAATAAATTTCATTCGTCTCAAAAACCCTATTTAGTGCCCGGCTCATCAATCGGTCTAGATTTTGATGAACTAACCAAAAAGGATTCACATGTAATAATTACTGCTAGATCAAAAGATCTAAAAAAACTAATTATTACAACCTAATCAAAGATAGATAAAATAACTATGCATAAACCAGTGTAGTATCCAATCACAAAAATTAAAAAATATGCATTTGGGTCATAATGGAGGGACGATACATATAAATCTCTGCAAAACAAAGTTAGATCCTATACCTAACATCCATTCAAGATTAGAATCTAAATCGATTCAAAATATTTTGATAAACAAAATGAATTTTCCAATTATCGTGTTAATTAAAATCTAACTTTGATACCAATTATTGGGGATTTAAATTAACGGATCCTATAATTTATATGACAATTGGGTTTCAACAGATCATTTGTTTATGTTTAATCTATATAGGATATATAAAATATCATACCTTTGTAGTTTGTTCTAAATCGAACTATAGAGATTAGATTAGCTCACGTCAGATCGCGAATCTGACCATGTGACTGTCACAAAAACTTGTCTAATTTTTTCGACCAATCATTTGACCTCAAAATGGGATTTTTCATGAGTTTTTGAATTTTTTTACCTCGGGAACACGGTGAATTTTTTTTAGTTTTTCTGATAATTTGATCATCCGAAATTAATCTTGCAATGTAAAAGTTGTCCAAAAAACCTTAGGATCTTCGTGTTATTCCTTTTGAGTCTTAACCATTCCACTTATGTGTGGGTAGCTATGAGCATAACCTTGCCTCTTAATTTTTTGTATTTAGGTCATATAAAAATACCGAATACACAATTAGAATATATGAGGACTCTCATGTAGGCTAGCACGGTGACCCTTAGGAGAAATAGGCAACTAGCTTCAAATAAAATTAGAATTTCCAATTAAACTCTATAATTAATTCTATAATCTATAAATTATAATTTATATCACTAAAGAATAATAATTCCATTCTAGTCCACTATCTCAAAAATTATAATTTCAAGCCTCTTGTGATTAAATTCTTAATAATCTCCCCACGTTAAGATTATAAATACCCACTAATTAAATTAAATTACTGAAAATTATATTTAATCAACTTCTTATAAATTCTTTTAGACCGTTTGCTTAACTTATTTGATACATCAGATAATTAAATTTACGGGTCGGGTTTGACATAATCAAAACATATAATCTACATTAAGGGGGTATCATCAATCTCTGTACCGAGACATGGATTCTATTTATAATTAACTTTCACCATACACTAATCACCATTTATCCAATGTATCAAGATTATTTATCCAAGAATGAATCACTCGATAGTTCAAAGTAGTGAACAACCAATGCACGTGCACATCAATTATATTCAGATTAAAAGATTAAGCACTCATAATAACCATGAGATGTAAATTGTCTTATATAGTTAATATAAAGATAATTATCTCATACTGGTCATATTTAATACACAAAAGGTGTATGTGACACCCTGCCTAATAAAATATCGGGCGATCACTCCTACGCCAAATTAAAACAGGAGTCGCATATGATCCATTCTTAGCATCACTGTCGAAAACAAAATTAATTACTAATAACCTATTAGGCTGTTTAACTAATCTTTTTAATCAAATCAACTAAGTAAATCCATCGCACAGTTTAAATAAATGAAACTGAAAATAAATAAAATAACCGAACACTCGGTTCAATAATAATACAATCAGAATGAATGCCGCACTAAAAGGCGGTAAAAGAATAAATAAATACAGTTGGTTATTAGCCCGAATTTTTATACAGTACCTCTTATCTAGATTACAAGGATAGAAGCGTCTATAGTGAACCTGCATGCATCCACATCTGCTGCAGCAGACGTCTGACTCGAAGGAATCATCATCCATACGTCCCTGTGTCTGGACACCTATATATATATAGCAAGAAAAGGAAAAATAGGAAAACGGGTCACAGCCCGAGTTATAAAAATATTTTGCAAGTGCATAAATGCTTTATTTTTGAAAATAGGTTTTATCTCATATTTAAGTTGGTATCGCACTCCCATGAGATACCCCTCACCCCTCTTCTAATAGTGAACACCTAACACCTTTTTTTAAAACATCCTAGTTAAGCTACCCCGCCTAACTAATCTAATTCACCCGTCTGCTAGACACTTCGACAACCCGAATATTAATGTCTAAACTTCTCTCCATTCTCAACACTGCACTGTGTTCATACGTGGGGTGTTTGCGAAGCGAAATCCAAACAAGGAACCCCCCGATACACTATTGCTCGGCAGAGTCGATCGTCGAGATCCATTAGACCCTCAGTACATGACGTGTATATAAGACTCATATGTACAAACAATAATAATATATATATTTATATAATTATATACATTATCATACTTACTGTTATCTGCATATCATTACACACGTCCGGATATAATCTCCCGTAAATGAGAATTAATCCTTTTTCATTTTATCTCTTTACTCTAATAGAGATATATAACACCTTGTTTTCACACACAAGTAATATACTATACACACAAGTATAATAACATACCAACGAGCTATAACTCGAGGATGCGGTCTCTCAATGCTATTATCTTCCAGGCAACACTCACATACCATCTTGGGGACCACCGGTAGGACTAAATGTCACCTACTTCGTGGTCAAAACCAAATCACAACGCATGGGAAAGCGGTCATAGGTCCCCCGGGGAAAGACACGAAACATACCCACCATGTCGCACCCCTAATAAAAATCACACAATACAAAATGAACGCTATGACCTGAGGACTATCCACACCCTGGCTCACCCTCATCGCGCAACTTCCCATGATAGCATTATTGGGGGTATGCTTCACACATATATATATATATATACTTTAATCATATAGTATACATATATTCCACATTGTTCCTAAAAAATAAACATAAATGGCCATAATTGCCAATCACACATAACGATGGCCAATAATCTCAAAGACTCTCCTAAATCACAATCATTCAAGTATTCCTACACTCACGTTACCAAACCCAAAAGTATTCCCTCACTTGATAAATAATTTGTACCTTATTCGCATTTAAGGATTTATATAACTTCTTCAACTATACCAATCCACATTAAGTAATTACACATAATCCCAAGTTCATCCTAGTAGTCTCGCAGGATAATGCTCAACCGCAATTTATGTTTTCCCTACGCATAATTATATAAGCCTAAATGCCCACTCAAATTATCCCAAGAATCCTTTATCACCAAACACCCTTAATTTAAATAAACCGAGGACTCCATTTCCACGAACCCAAGGACTACATCATGTCCAAATACTAAGTTGGAGGCCCCTACTCTATTTTTGGGAACCTTAACTCTCTAGTTCCTCATTTTAATTATTTCCTTCGAAAATAGACTTTTAGTGCCATGCCATTATTTCACCCTTTAAGCCCCATATACTCCCTCAAGAGGCTAAATATTAATTCCCTAAATCCTTATTTCCTCAATGTAATAAGCTAGAAACAATTAAAATTGGAATCTATCCCATATAATTAACCCTAAGGAAAATTGCCAAAAATCCTGAAGGGTCGATCGATCGAACCTTGGACCTCGATCGATCGATGGTCGATCAATCGATGGTCGATCGATCGATCCTTGGCCCTCGATCGTTCGCTAGCTTCGGACAGCTTCTTCTCCGAGAAGCTGTTGCGGCCATTAAAGCTTCTCCCTAGCTTTTATCTCCTCCCCCAACGTCCTCCAACATCAATCAACGACATATACACATATAAAAAGGGTTCTAAACATCCTAGAACCCAAAACCAACAAACAATTTCAGTAAATTCCTAAGTTTCTCGAATTGGATATTATTCGGGGTTTACTTGTTTACCTTCCGAAAACCCATTTTAATTCACAAAAACCCAACCCCAAAATCTTTTGATTCGTTATTACCAAACTATGATATGAGATTTATAATCAAAAATAAATAAAGCAAGTAAACACTTGTCGCGTGGATAAAATCCGACGATCCCGAGTCGAATCCCACGGAGTTTGGCCGGAGCATCCCTTTTCTTCCTTTTTTCTCTCCTCCTTTCCTCTCCTCTTTCTTTTCTCTCTTTTCTTTCCCTCCCCCTTTTCCTTATATAGGGAGAAAACGGGTTTATCCCTTATTAAACCCAAAAATGACTCGTTTACTCAATCACGAGTCCCTATAATCCCAAAAATTCTTGTAGCCTAAACAATACCCCCGGATACTCTATTCTGACTATCTTGGCCATTCCGAGATCAACTGCACAATCAGAATTTCCATCCGAGGTAGCTGACCGCAATTCACTATTTTAACCCAACACAACTTAATGCCGGTTTTCCAATTAAAATATTATCCTCTGTCGCTTTACTCAACTGCGACATATAATAAAATAATCCTTCTCATCTACTTATTCCCAAAAGTAGTTATACCATGCATCGGAAATCATCTAACACCCCTAAACTCCAAAATTTATTATTCCGAGAAATTCCTCAAATTTCCAAATTACACCCATTTATGAAATTTAATTTCCCATAAAAGTGAGGGGTATTACATACTCCCTCCTTACAACGGAATTTCTTCCTCGAAATTCAGATACAACCGATACTACCAACTCTAACCTAGGATCGCTCCACATCCTAATGCCTTAAGGGCAACGGTACTAACCTAATGGCTCTCAACCATACACTCATTCAGCACTCACCTCTAACCAGGTTTATATGATACTATACTGCTACCACGGTCGTAAGGTGACTCTAATAACATTGCATCGCACCCATTGTTTTTAGTGCCCCACGTTGAAAGACGAGCCTACAACCGCCACTCTAACATCCAAACATGATTCTAAATGTCTGCTCGTCTACATATGGATATCTAATTTCCCCCCAAAAGAAATTACTCTAACGCTCAACCACTCTCGTCAGTCTCATCTCTTATCTTGGGCATGCTACTTCTTATTGCCCTATACAATTAGATTACCGCGTACCTCTTATGACATTCCATCCAACACACTCCAAATCCATTTGTGACTGCCTCACGGCATAAACTTAAACTTTATATACTACGCCCATTCTATTCCAGGCGGTATATAAAACAACCTTACCAGGGTACCCATACACCTTTTTAACCCCAGCTTATTTGCACAACTATTGTAAATGTGACACACGTAACACTCTCTCTAAAGATGTGCCTTATTTCCTCAGTGTAATACTCATGCATGGGTTTTCCTAACCCGCGGAATTCAATTCTTCTCAAGGTTAGTCAACCAATCTTCTTGTGGTTTACTTCCCAAAATCTTCCTATATCGGAGCCACCAACTCTACTGAACTTACTCCCTAATAATCCTACGATCTATGCGTCACCCTACCCACGTGAAACTAGTATAATCCTGAGTATATCCCTAGTGCCCAAGGCCTCTCTTAACTTTCGACATTTGCTCAGTTTCATGCACAAGACGTCTCACAAAGTGAAATCCAGACAAGGAACCCTCCCGTTGCACTACTCCCTCGCATTGTCGGTCATCGAGATATAACGACCTAAGGCACACCAGCGGGACGTCCTAGATCCTACCTCACTAACTTACTAACGTACTTCTAACCTTCTATCTTAGCGAAATGGAAAATCTAAGTAATTAAGGCGCCTACTCCCTTCAAACATGTTATGAACCTCACACCCAAAACATACTATCTTTGAATTTTCCCTCTCATCAAGGCCTAGTTATAATCCTTAAATCAATTTCTCTAACTCCAGCTTCACCCACCTACTAGCGGTGACAGGACCACTTAGTGCTTCTCTATAGCACTTATATTTCCATAATAATATCATCATCATACGGCCCTCAATCTATAGTGTTTCCTCCACACTATACGACTTATCAACGAAACCAACATCCTCGCATCCTATAACATCTCTCCACTCCCAACGTCGTTAAGGTTCATGCGCGGAGCGTCTGGCAAGCGAAATCCAGACAAGGAACCCCTCCAATACACTACTACTTAAATTTGTCGGTCGTGGAGGTCCGTTAACTTCAAATATTCCACTGGGATAAACCCATCCCACCAATCTACAAAATGTGGTCAGAACTCCTATTTCCTTCCAGGAGCCACACCACCAGGCGCTTGTACTAACACTAAGTCCTCAGCGCAAACAACAACAAGCTTAATCTCACAGCTTAACAATAAATCCGGCAAACCTTAAATCATATCTATAAGGTCGCCACTCACTCGAATCATAATAATGAAATGTCTGCTCAGCGAAGTTTCACCTACCCATAAAAGCAAAGGCGAACTTAACCTGTAGCCAGGTGAGATATCGCAACAATAACCTGTTCCATCCTGGAACTGCGGACACGATAGTCTTGCAATCATTATCATGCTATCGTTCCGAACAACGAAAAACATATTATACTCAGAAAATTACTATACTCGTATATCACACCTAGAACGAGTAATACAAACCAGATATATATTCAAAATATCAACACCCGCTTTTATAGCGAATGAAGGAAAATAGAACTTCGCTACTGCAGAAAAAACACTTAGACATACATTATATAATATTTATACCGCCACAAATCTCAAATTACACACACGAATCTAAGGCTAACGAAATACCGCGACTCTATCTAGTCACACCAAATATACCTCCTTCATCTGAGGTAAAACTCATAATAATAACTTCGCCATTCAGTCGAACCAAAACTATTTTAATAGATGCCCCACCTCAGCACCCTATTCTTGTCCTTTAATTTTTATTAGGCAAGGACTACTCGTGTGGTTTTATACTCCACATAGCGACATTTCCCCATCTCTGACCACCCTGACCATGTTAAGACTATCAGTATCTCGAACTCTATATCCTCGATCCTGATAATTTCCTACATAGTTCCCTTAACTTTTTCGTTACAAGGAAACTCTACTACCAGCTTCAACAGCCCTGGTTCCATGAATTCCCCGGGTGGATGTCCATCGATGGTGTTCCATGGATATAAATTATCCACAAGTGTTAGCAACACTTATTCAGCGAGCATATCATTCCACTGAAGGACCATGTCTTCTTTGTACTTACCTTACTTCTGTACAAAGCTTACTTATCCTTATCACTCTTGATTTACGGTCGGCATCTGATCGATCCTTATGTGAAGAATCCAAAAACTGCATTCTCTTCATTACTGATAAACCAAAGGAACTCGTGGTTAAAATTGTTCGTAAGATTCCTCTACGAGTAAAACATCCTGCTCCCCCGAATATGGTGACTAATGTTCCCACCATTACAACGTTGCTCCCATGAGTGAAAATTTTTCCTCAAATTTTCACATATGGGTATTTTTCCATAACTTTCTCTAAGCCAAAGCTTCTGAGCCTTCTACTTCCACTGTGTAAAGCTACATCGACTTCGTATAACTTAAACCTCAACATATGGTCCTTATCGAAGACCCTTAGAACTTCTTTCCAATTCAACTTTACTGGGTAATTCAAGTTTAGCACCACTTCCTACTATAGTGGTACTTGGATACTCATGACTACTATAATCTAGTAGTTTCCACAACAATCCTTAGCAATTGGCACAAGGGGAGTGACCTCTGTTGCGGTCCTAGTCCTTGACTTAACTAGTTGTTCCAGCTAAGCCCTGCCTCCTGCTGCCTTCATCACGGCCTTCCTTGGTCGCCCTTCCTCGATCAGCACAGGAACCTCAAATGAGCATGCAAAAGATTAACTATAATCTTATGTAATAGCATGATAACAAAATCTCACAAGAGGAATCAACAATCCTAATCCTGAGGCTCTATATCAAATCGAAGGCAACGCTGAAAGCGTAGTACGTCTGCACAGATTCCTAAGGACACTAAAACCTGATGCTTTCATACCATCAATGACACCCCGCCTAATAAAATATCGGGCGATCACTCCTGTACCAAATCAAAATAGGAGTCGCATATGGTTCATTCTTAGCATCACTGTCGAAAACCAAATTAATTACTAATAACCTATTAGGGTGGCATCAAAATTTTATTTAACTAATCTTTTTAATCAAATCAACTAAGTAAATCCATCGCACAGTTTAAATAAATGAAACTGAAAAGAAATAAAATAATCAAACACTCGGTTCAACAATAATACAATCAGAATGAATTCCGCACTAAAAGGCTGTAAAAGAATAAATAAATACAATTGGGTTATTAGCCCAAAATTTTATACACTACCTCCTATCCCGATTACAAGGATAGAAGCGTCTACAGTGAACCTGCATGCATCCACAGCTGCTGCAGCAGACGTCTGACTCGAAGGAATCATCATCCAGACGTCCCTGTGTCTGGACACCTATATATATATAATATATAGCAAGAAAAGGAAAAAGAGGAAAACGAGTCACAACCCGAGTTGTAAAAATATTTTGCAAGTGTATAAATGCTTTATTTTTGAAAATAGGTTTTATCTCATATTTAAGTTGGTATCGCACTCCCATGAGATTACCCTCACCCCTCTTCTAATAGTGCACAACTAACACCTTATTTTAAAGCATCCTAGTTAAGCTACCCCGCCTAACTAATCTAATTCACTCGTCTGCTAGACACCTCGACAACCCGAATATTAAGGGCTAAACTTCTCTCCATTCTCAACACTGCACTGCGTTCGTGCGTGGGGTCTCTCGCGAAGAGAAATCCAAATAAGGACCCCCCCCCCCCCCCGATACACTACTGCTCGGCAGCGTCGATCGGCGAGATCCGTTAGACCCTCAACACGTGACGTGTATATAAGACTCATATATACAAACAATAATAATATATATATTTATATAATTATATACATTATCATACTTAGTGTTATCTGCATATCATTACACACGTACGGATATAATCTCCCATAAATGAGAATTAATCCTTTTTCATTTTATCTCTTTACTCTAATAGAGATATATAACACCTTGTTTTCACACACAAGTAATATACTATACACACAAGTATAATAACCATCCCAACGAGCTATAACTCAAGGATGCGATCTCTCTATGCTATCATCTTCAGGGAAACACTCACATACCATCCTGGGGACCATCGGTAGGACTAAATGTCACCTTTTTCGTGGTCAAAACCAAATCACAATACATGGGAAGCGATCATAGTTCCTCCCCGTTAATGAGACGAAACTTACCCACCACGTCTCACCCCTAATAAAAATCACACAATATAAAAATGGACGCTATGACCTGGGGACTATCCACACCCTGATCCTCAAGCCAAGGGCCCACCCTCATCGCGCAACTTCCCATGATATCATTAGAGGGGGTATGCTTCACATATATATATATATATATATATATATATATATATATATATATATATATATATATATATATATACTTTAATCATGTAATATACATATATTCCACATTGTTCCTAAAAAATACACATAAATGGCCATAATTTCCAATCACACATAACGATGGCCAATAATCTCAAAGACTCTCCTAAATCACAATCATTCAAGTATTCCTACACTCACGTTACCAAACCCAAAAGTATTCCCTCACTTGATAAATAATCTTTACCTTATTCGCATTTAAGGATTTATGTAACTTCTTCAACTATACCAATCCACATTCAGTAATTACGCATAATTATATGTTCATCCTAGTAGTCTCGCAGGATAATGCTCAACCGCAATCAATATAATTATGTTTTCCCTGTTCATAATTATATAAGCCTAAAAGCCCACTCAAATTATCCCAAGAATCTTTTATCACCAAACACTCTTAATTTAAATAAATCAAGGACTCCATTTCCACGAACTCAAGGACTACATAATGTCCAAATACTAAGTTAGAGGCCCCTACTCTATTTTTGGGAACCTCAACTCTCTAATTCCTCAATTTAATTATTTCCCTCGAAAATAGACTTTTAGTGCCACGCCATTATTGCACCCTTTAAGCCCCATATATTCCCTCAAGAGGCTAAATATTAATTCCCTAAATCCATATTTCCTCAATTTAATAAGCTAGAAACAATTAAAATTGGAATCTATCCCATATAATTAACTCTAGGCAAAATTGCCAAAAATCCTGAAGGGTCGATCGATCGACCCTTGGCCCTCTATCGATCGATGGTCGATTGATCGATCCTTGTCCCTCGATCGATCAATGGCTTCGGATAGCTTCTTCTCTGAGAAGCTATTTCGGCCATTAAAGCTTCTCCCAAGATTTTATCTCCTCCCCCAACGTCCTCCAACCTCAATCAACGACATATACACATATAAAAAGGGTTCTAAACAGCCCAGAACCCAAAACCAACAAACGATTTCAGTAAATTCCTAAGTTTCTAGAATTGGATATTATTCGGGGTTTACTCGTTTAACTTACGAAAACCCATTTTAATTCACGAAAACCCAACCCCAAAATCTTATGATTCGTTATTACCAAACTATGATATGAGATTTATACTCAAAAATAAATAAAGAAAGTAAACACTTACCTCATGGATAAAATCCGACGATCCAGAGCCGAATCCCGTGGAGTTATGCAGGAGCTTCCCTTTTCTTCCTCTTTTCTCTCCTCCTTTCCTCGCCTATTTCTTTTCACTCTTTTCTTTCCCTCTCCCTTGCCTTATAGGGAGAAAACGAGTTTATCCCTTATTAAACCCAAAAATGACTCGTTTATTCAATCACAAGTCCCTATAATCCCAAAAATTCTTGGAGCCTAAACAATACCCCCGGATACTCTATTCTGACTATCTCGGCCATTCCGAGACCAACTGCACAATCAGAATTTCCATCCGAGGTACTTTACCGCAATTCACTATTTTAACCCAACACAACTTAATGAGGGTTTTCCAATTAAAATATTGTCCTCTGTTGCTTTACTCAATGGCGACATGTAATAAAATAATCCTTCTCATCTACTTATTCCCAAAAGTAGTTATACCATGCATCGGAAATCATCTAACACCCCTAAACTCCAAAATTTATTATTCCGAGAAATTCCTCAAATTTCCAAATTACACCCATTTATGAAATTTAATTTCCCATAAAAGTGAGGGTTATTACAGTGTACTATTACAATAAGTTGAAATTATAGTGTTTTCTATTAATAAGATAGACCTGTTAAAATAGTGTGCTGCAATTCTGTCCATCTCCATCTAAGATTATGAACCATACTTATATTTTAAAGAATTGATGATCTAATCTTACGTGTGTTAGCCAAACTCTACACACCAATTCATATACTATGTAAAATAAAATATGCCTGTGCATAAATATACAAATAATATAATGTAAATATTACTTATGAAGATCCTCATTAAATGAACATACTTAAATTCACTAATGAACCATGACTTTTAGTATAAAACCCTAACACCACGATCGTGGCAAACTCCACCTCGACCACGACCATGGGTGGAAGCAGCGCGATCTTGGCCAAGGCTGGTCTTCGGTCCCCTTGAGGACCAAGTGCGGGGGTGTTGCCTTCCTTTTTTATAACGTGTTAAAACCTACGATATTTGATTTTTGTTTTCATTTCCCTCTCAAACCAAAACCCTAGACCCTTATTTCTCATCATCCTTAACCTTTAAAACCCTAAATCCCATCAAAGAACAACATTCAGACCTCTATTTGAAGACCTTAAGCTTAGATTTTAGGAGTTCTTGAGAGGCTAATTTGCTCAGATTTATTAAGATATCAAGGAACTCAAGTTACATTTCAAAATGGTTAAAAGTTAAGAATTTCTACCTTTACCTTTTAATTTTTAATGTTTTAAATATTTCTTAAACCATGCTTATTGTTAAATAAAAGAGATTAACAGTTTAGTTATGGAAATATAAACCTAATTAATTTTCTATTGTTATTATGTGATGTCGAATTTGATTGAAACCCCTTTTAAAATGAGAATTTCTTAGAAAATTGCCACATGAGTTAAATAATTGAATTGTTATAAAGATGAGAATATTTATATGTTAAGTGGAAAAAAGTTTAACTCTATGCCTTATGAAGTTAGAGATTTGAAAAATGAAATATGAGTATACTTGTCTCATAATATTTTTAATTATTGAAAAAATATTGTGAGTAGAACTTATAATGTGCATTAATCATTAATGTAAGAAGTTATAGTTGTACCCTTGGAAATGGGGTAAATCCGTACATGTATTGATGATAAGAAACATTATGATTTAAAGTATATGTTATTCGAGATTACGAATTTTATGTGTTTATCGAGGGTATTGTTGTTTTAACCCTATGTTGTTAGTGTTGGAACTTGGAGGTTGATTAGTTGATTATTGAAGATTATATTGTGAGTTATTAACGTTTCTTTCAAGGATCAATTTGATGTATTGGAGTATTGAAATTCTATTAGTTGTATTTTTAGGGAAGATGGGATATGTGAGGATTGTTAAATAGAGGATGTGTATTATTAGTTCGTTATTCTAAGTTATTGATGTCATCACAAGGATTTTGAATTATTGATCATTTGGTGAGATTGAGTGTTGATGGGATATTAGGTATGTTATTGTTAGAAAAATGTGTTCTCCGGCAAAAAGGTGGTATATGTGATTGTTAATATGTCCGTGATTCTTATTTGGCGATGAGTCTTGGGTAATGTGACAATAGTTTTTGTTGGTGATATTTTTGTTTTACAGTCTAAGTTGATGGGTATATGATGTTGATATGAGGTCTAGGATCTTTGGTATTACTTATTGTTGAGAGGTACTTGGGCTATGTACACATAGGGTTTGAAATTAATGATATAATGTTTGAGATAATTTTTGTAGAATAAAGAGTTGATTTGTAACTTTAATATAGTCAGTCGTTATTTATTTGGATTGTTAGGATATGTAATGAGGTGCTTGGGTAATCATAAAATGAGCTAGGAGCTTCATGTGATTGATGTTTATTTTGGATTCATTAGAGCTAAGGACGTATAATGTTTTCCACTCTTAACAACTACCTAATATAAGCAGAAGTGTTTCAGGGCTTCTTTATTTGGATTTCATTTATGAGATGTCCCATGCACTAAGTCTAGAAAAGGTAGGGGTTTTGAGTTTAAGAATCATAATTTTGTATGTAATTCTAATAGTGAGGTTATGAGTATTGGATAAGTTGTTATTGAAATATATGACTTGTGAGTTGGTTATTGAAATGTATGATTAGTGGATTAGAATCTAAAAATTATAACTTTAAGTAGACTTTGTTCATGAATGATGAGTTGTATGAGGAATGCGTGAAATACCTTACTAGTAAATAAGGTGATAATGTAATAAAGTGATTCTTTTGTGGTTTTGTATGGCGTACCACATACTTGGCTTCATATTTGTGAGTTGATAAATTTTTACGGTAACACCCGTCGTAAAACACGAGGTATTACACACGGTATTAGAGCTTAGGTATACGACAACCCTCGAGTCTTTGGGTTTGGGTCTAGCATGCGGGTTAGATGTGTTTCCTTGGAGATAGGGAGTTTTTTGTTGAGGATGTGGTAGGTATCTAGGTTAGTATTAGTTATCTTGATGTGAGGATGTTTAGAATTTATTTGAGGACTTAAGTGTTGTGATGATTTTTTAGAGATAAAATCGAGTAGTGATTCGTCAGAGAACGCGTAGGGAGACATGCGGGTAGGATTGGGTGTATGGTAACCTAATCGTGGTTTTTATAGGTAGACATTTGTGTATTGTATTTTATCTTGATCATTAGGATTCGTTGAATTTCGAGGATGAAATTCTTGTGCAAGTGGGGAAGTATGTAACAACCTGTGATTTTTAAATCGGTTTTAATTAAATTAACTCGAATTTCGGGAAAAAAAAAATTGGGATCTATTTAATTTTGGTACATAAAAATTTTGATTTTTATATATATGAAATGAAGGTTTTAAGTATAATTTAAATTGGGAGTAAAATTTTGAAATTGTAACTTTTTTTATAAAAATCGGGGGAGGATCCGACCTAAGGAGAAATAAATAAATAAAAATATTCGACTATCCGATTGAGCTAAAACATTTGTGCAACTTTTTCTCTCCTTCATCTACTATGCCTCCAAATTTCAGCCAATTCCAAAGGTCCGATCGTTCGGAATATTTTTTTTAGTGTTTGTATCTGATTAGGACTCTAATTCTTTTTGGTATATAACATAAAGTGACGAGTTTAGGACTTTTAAAACACATTTTAGCCTTCTCAAAAATCAGTAGCCTTCTCTATTTTCATCTTCTTCCATCCACAAAATTCTAGCCCCATTTAAACCAAGATTTCAGTCCAAGATTTGAAGGCTTACTAGGTGTTTTCTCGAGTTTAGGCTAGAACGAGTTTTCATTGTTTTCGTGAGAGGAACGCAGTGGTATGATCAGAATTTTTAGGCAAAATCTTATGAGTTTCTTGGGGTGATTTTAAGGTACGGGATTTACGCAATATGCTCCTTGAATCTCTCTAGAGTAATCGTTTTGTTCCTCATTTATTTGTACTCATATTGTTGATATCATGACGTTTATTGGAATCTAAAATATTAATTCGATTTGAGATATTGTATTTGTTGATGGACATGGTGTCATAAAATTTTTATATGACACGGAGAATGGTCACCCGCCAATAGTCCAAAAGTCAAATAGTTAGGATGAGGCTTTATGAAGCATAGGTGAGGTGAGGTGAGGTGAGGTGAGGTGAGATGAGGCATAGTGACCTATTGATGTGTTATTGAAAAAATAAATAAATTGGTATAATGCTCGAATGTCGCATTGAACTTGAATTTAGATTTGTATTGCTGCATTTATTCACCGTTATTGTTTTGAGCATATATTCTTGTCATATTGTATACTTCCTCGTATTTTTCTTTTAGTGGCTAGATTTGAACGCTATGGATTTTTAGAGGATTTTAGAGAATAAAATTTGGAGGATTTTATTTTGTATAGCTTAGTATTATTTTCGAGTGAAATTTAATTATAATTATTTTGGAAGTGTAAATTGTGGATTCATTATATTTATTTAGTGGAATATATATGCTTTATACTAATTGTTAAGGATTTAGTTTAGTTTTAATCATAGTAGCACCTAGTGTTTTACCCGGGGTGTTACATTTACTCTTTACGACTTACATAATCTCAACATAACTGTATCGGGTGGTTCCCTGTTTGGATTTCATCTATGAAACGTCCCACGCATGGAATCTAGAGAAAGTTAGGAGTTGGGATTTTAGGGGTGAGTAAATGTATCTTGTATAATACTGTAACAACCCGCTTAAAATAATAACGGATGACCAGTCTTATACTACCTTAAATTAGGAATCTCAGATGGCTCAGTCTCAGCACCAGCAGACAAAACAATAACATATAAGGCTAACTACCCGGAATCATATAAGCGAGATGCCAAAATTAAATAAAACATGCAACATACATCAAACCAATAATATAGATTTCTAGCAAAGGTAACATGAACACAAGTACCATGATAAAAGAGGTGCTAGAATAAAATGAAATGAGTACAAAAGGAAAAATATACCTGAATAAGCTGTCGGGTCACAGACAGTACAACATCCATGGGAAGAAGCATAACCAAATATAAATAACTCTTGGGTGAAAACTCGATGTAAAAAATGAATCCTATCTAGATTCACAAAGAAATAAGAGGCGACTACAATCTAAATCCTGCAACAGTCCGCACTTGTTACGGCTCCCACGACTCTGGATAGAAGGGCATCCAGTATCCATGCGATAGAACACCTGTAGTAATATATATACATATAGCAGGAGGTAAATATAAATGGGTCAGAGATCGAGGTGTAAAAAAGTTTAGCAAGTGTGTTAACGGTGCATAATAAATATCAATGCATTTATTTCATAATTAAAGTGGAGTCGCACTCTCGTGAAACCCCAAACTCACCTCTCATCTAACAGTGTGCACCTATTCGCATCCTGGAATCTTAATTAAGTTACCCCTCCTATAAGGACAACCTACCTTACCATAGGCACGACCTATACCCACAAGACCTTCCATCCTAACATAACCCAATAATCCTTCCCATTTTAATCTCACTTAAATATATATATATATACAAATAGGCCAAAATAGGCTTAATTGATTCCGATTTATAACTTAATCAGTTATCCATTTTATTTCTTCACGTATTAACATTAAACTTCAAATTTAGAGTTTATTCTCTAAACAACATGCATAATTTAATAAGGACAAAACTTCTCTTCACTCTCAACATTACACTGTGTTTCGTGCGTGGGGCGTCTCGCAAAGCGAAATCCAAACAAGGAACCCCCCCGATACACTACTCCTTGACAATGTCGATCGTAGGGATCCATTATGTCATCCACACTAATCATAATACTTCTACATACAAGTATTAAGGACAAAACTTCTCTCTACTCTCAACATTGCACTACGTTTCATGCGTGGGACGTCTCGCAAAGCGAAATCCAAACAAGGAACCCCCCCGATACACTAGTCCTTGACAATGTCGATCGTAGGGATTCATTATGTCATCCATACAAATTCTATTACTGCAAGGACTAAAATTTGGATATCTAACTAAGAGTAACCCCAAAATCTCCACTAAATCCTTGGGTTGATATAACCGAAATTTTCCTTAAGTGCGATACATCAACCCCCAACAATCTGGTACACCATAATCACCCAAGATGTACACCGTAGAAATTTCATATCCTTTTCACCTATAGGATATAATAAATATATATATATATATATATATATATATTTACTCTAAACATATATATATACAACCATTCATTCTCATAGCCACGTGTACATAACACATATAATGTACAATGGCCATACACATAATACAACCGGCTATATAATGCCAATATACTGCACCATGCTATCATCTTTCACGGCATTACTCATATACCATTCTGGGGACCACGGTCGGACTCAATATCATCGACATTGCGGCCAACACACACATACGACGTCCGGGAAGCGGTCATAGTTTCTAACTGGCAATGAGACGAAACATACCCACCACGTCTCATCCCCAAAAAAATGTATATCACATAATAACACAATGGATTATATGACCTCGGGATTATCCACACTCTGCTCCTCGAGCCAGGATGCTCATCCTCATCGCGCAACTTCCCAATGATAGCAGGTGCGGGGTATGCTTCACAATACAAGTATATATATCATTCATATACACATCCATATGATCCCATCATATAATTAAACCATCACATACGGTTTAGATATTCATGTCATGAGTACATACATATATACATATCCATACTTATATATATATATATATATGCATTTTCATATATACATACCATCTCTCATGCGTAGTTATGAAATTTATAAACTCGGCTATGCATGTATATAATCCTCTTTATACTAGCCGTCGACCCGAACGTATTTTATTTAATTCCTTATATATATATGATCCCTCACTTGAAGCTTATTCATCCATTATCCCTATGATATGAATAGTCTTCCAACATATATATATATATATATATATATATATATATATATATATATATATATATATATATCCAACATTAAGGTTATCATATATATATATATATATATATATATATATCCAACATTAAGGTTATCACCCAAAGTATAGCATAGGAAATAATCACTACACGTCTCATCTACATCCAAAAGTACATCAATATCTCCAGTACTAATTTCGACTATTGGTAGGCACATAACTAATAGTTGAAAAACCTCGAATTCAATATAAAATTCATTCCAAGATTCCATCCATAATTAGAATCCCCATTGTTACACACACATAAATATATAACAATTATCCCGACTAGATTTACAACACACCCTACTCTAATTGATAGTATGATCCAATCGCTCTCCAATCGGACTACGGTTCAATTGTCCCTATGAACCCTTAACATTAACCCCTTATAATTTATTCCTCGATTGTATCATCACTAAGGATATGCGACCACTCTCTCTCGTTGGCCCCCAATCATAACTTAATTATAATCTTGTCGCTATAAGGATTCGGTACTTTCATCGGCCTACAATTTCACGTCTCACCACTCTCTCTCGAAGAGTCTCAAACCATACGTTATATGTAAGCTCACTTTTAACCTCAAATTAGGACTCCCATCCCCAATGAGGTTTCGCACTACCTCGATACATAACTCCAATGTATACATATATTCCCAAACTAATCCAATAAGTCCCCACGATCATAACATGTGAGAGACCCTCAAATAAACTCAAAAATGTAACTCTCGCATCATATATATAAGTTCTAAATCGAAAAACCCCATCGAAAGGGAAGAAAACCCATCCTAGAAAAGTTTCTCAAAACAGCCCTGTTTCCGAATCGATTCGGCCTGGCCCGAATCGATTCGGTCTCAAGGGAGAATCCATTGGCCCAAACTGCGAATCGATTCGGTCCAAAGGACCTGAGAGACTGTCCCATGCCGAATCGATTCGCCTTGGTTCCGAATAGATTCGGTCACACAGACCTGGGACTCTGCAACATTTCGAATCGATTCGGTAAGGGACTGAATCGATTCGGCCTGTTCAGCAGGCTACGAAATGGTCATTTCTCTTCCAAACCTAAATTTCCCAAAATCAATTTCATCTTATTCCAACCCTTAATCTTCAACCCCAACATGTTTTTAAACATCAAAACTCATCCTATATCTAGTATCATCAATTTATATCCCTTGAACCCAAGTGTAAACTTCCATTTCAAGATTGAAACCAAAATCTAGGTTTTGATAAATATACCCAAAATCTAATTATTTTATCCACAATTTATGAAATGAATTACACAAATGAAATATTTAGCAAGATTAAACACTTGCCTAAGAATTTTAGAGGTTAAATCATCCCCGCGATCGCATTTGGGTCGGAATCTCCAAGCTTTTTCTCCTCTCTCTCTTCCTTTCTTCTTCTTTCCTTCTTTCTTTCTCTTTCTCTCTTTCTCACAAATGAGATTGGCTTGATCTGTAAGCCTCTTAAACCTTTAAAACATAAGTCCCAGTTTTAAATGTTAATACACACTCTAAATGACTCGTTTACTCCAATTCGAGCCAACTAACTTAGAAATTATTTCAAAACCGAAATAAAATCCAAGGACAGTCATTTCGACTATCTCGACCCATCCGGAACCAATGGCGAACTCAGAATCATCATCCGAAATACTTTGTAACGTCCTCTATTTTTGGACTTCAATTTCCAAATTTTAAAATTATCCAATTTAAATAAATTTTATTTCTCCCATAAATTTAATTTCTCGATCGTAAAATCTTGGGGTGTTATACTCTTCCCCCCTTACAAGAATTTCACCCGCGAAATTTACGATATGCCTAGGACTTCGAATCTCATCTAGTCCTTACATCTACCCTCAAGATCACTATACCCATCTCAACCAGTTCTCACATCGAACCATATAGATTTAAAAAAAAATCAAATTAACTACCCAGGGCGCCCATACACCCCGAATCTGAGCTCAACTCGTAAAACAATAACCCGGCTCCACTGGCCTCAAATCATAGTATAACTCTCAGCAATATAATCTATAGCAACATATTAAGTATATATAAAAGTTTGAAATTCCCAATGGTTGAACTCTTCTCAATTCCTGACATAAGCTACCTTCATGCGGGGGAGGTCTCGTAAGCGAAATCCAAACAAAGAACCCTCCCAATACACTACTGTGTAGCTATGTCGGGGATTGAGATCAGTTAAACCTGGGTTAAGTTTTTATAAAAGGTTTTTGAATTATAAATATGGCCTGAAGGCCTATATAACAATATAATATAAAACAATTTCTTGTCTTTCGACACGCCAATCAAATACCTTATGCTCTAGACACAAGGCTTCAACAAATACAATACTCTAAACAATACGTAGTTCTCGAAACTAACACAACGATGAGAAAAATTCTTAGCCCAACAATAAATCCGCTAAACTCTGAACCTCTCAGTTATACAAATCCTTTATATTACATCAAAGCATTGCCACAAGGTATGTCCTCCTCTCATTGGAATACCATAAGTATATGCCCTAGCATATCGATAGAACAATAACATAATAACCACTACTCAACAAACCTAAACAATTCGCACTTCCGGAAATCAATACATAACTCTATATTAACTCATCGCGAGACGGTCTAATATCCCAAAAGGTGTCGTACAAAAACCACACTTGCTCACTCCTTCCCAAGGCCTAATTCTCCTCAAAGAAATATCTTCCTCATAAATCCTTCCTAACCATCCTGAAGGACAAGACGCTATTGCGACTACCGAAAACTCCCTTAGTCCTACTCAATGGATCCAAAACTCTAAATTTCTTACTCCCTCTTCCCAGAAGGTAATACTCCCGACATTGGGACAACTCTACACCCTCACATCGATAAAAGTAACCAATGCCAGGTTTCCTAACAAATGCTGAAGAATTAATCAATCTAAACCTCCCAAGGGTTTCCTATTCTCTCCTCATCAGTACTTACCTTATCGATCATGAAATTATCCTTCTTATTTATGCCTGAGTCACGAAAAGAAATACATCAAGTCAAAGCGTACCCAAAATATGTTACGGGCATTGCATCTCTCATCTTGCCCCTCCTGGACGACATATTCTTAGCGACGTCTGAGACGAAAGTAACTGTGTCAGAACGTCATTCAAATGAGTACACCTCGTAGAAGAAGATAAACGTAGTGAATACAATAATCCTACTAGTAGGGCTCTACCTCAAGAACATTAACGGAAGAACGCAGAAAACCTGTACAGATCCTAAAGACACTAGAACCTGATGCTCTGATACCATCTGTAAAAACCTTCTTAAAATAATAACGGATGGCCATCCCTATACTACCTAAAATCAAGAATCTCATATGGCTCAGTCTCAGCACCAACAAACAAAAATATAACATATAAGGCTAACTACCCGAAATCATATAAGCAAAATGCCAAAATTAAATAAAACATGCAACAGAAAACAAATCAATAATATAGATATCTAGCAAAGGTTACATGAATACAAGTACCATGATAAAAGAGGTGCTAGAATAAAATGAAATGATTACAAAAGGAAAAATATACCCGATTCCCGAATAAGCTGTCGGGTCACGGACAATACAACATCCATGGGAAGAAGTATAACCAAATATAAATAACTCTTGGGTGAAAACCCAATGTACAAAATGAATCCTATATAGATTCACAAAGAAATAAGAGGCGACTACAATCTTAATCCCGCAACAGTCCGCACCTGTTACGACTCCCACGACTCTAGATAGAAGGGCATCTGGCATCCATGCGATAGGACACCTGTAGTAATATATATATATATATATATATATATATATATATATATATATATATATATATATATAGCAGGAGGGAAATATAAATGGGCCAGAGACCAAGGTGTAAAAATGTTTAGAAAGTGTGTTAACCGTGCATAATTAATATCAATGCACTTATTTCATAATTAAAGTGGAGTCGCACGCTCGTGAAACACCAAACTCACCTCTCATCTAACAGCGCGCACCTATTCGCATCCTGGAATATTAATTAAGTTACCCCTCCTATAAGGACAACCTACCTTACCATAGGAACGGCCTATACCCACAAGACCTGCCATCCTAACATAACCCAAGAATCCTTCCCATTTTAATCTCACTTAAATATACATAAACAAATAGGCCATAATAGGCTTAATTGATTCCGATTTATAACTTAATCAGTTATCCATTTTATTTCTTCACGTATTAACATTAAACTTCAAATTTAGAGTTTATTCTCTAAATAACATGCACAATTTAGAAAGGACAAAACTTCTCTCCACTCTAAACATTGCACTGCGTTTCATGCGTGGGGCGTCTCACCAAGTGAAATCCAAACAAGGAAACCCCCCCGATACACTACTCCTTGACAATGTCGATCGTAGGGATCCATTGTGTCATCCACACCAATCATACTACTTCTACATACAAGTATTAAGGACAAAACTTCTCTCTACTCTCAACATTTCACTACGTTTCGTGTGTGGGGTATCTCGCAAAGTGAAATCCAAATAAGGAAACCCCCTCGATACACTACTCCTTGACAATGTCGATCGTAGGGATCCATTATGTCATCCACGTAAATCATGCTACCAATATATATACAACTGAAAAGGACAAAAATTCTCTCTACTCTCAACATGGCACTACGTTTCGTGCGTGGGGCGTCTCGCAAAGTGAAATCCAAACAAGGAACCCCCCCGATACACTACTCCTTGACAATATTGATCGTAGGGATCCATTCTGTCATCCATACAAATTATATTACTGCAACTACTAAAATTTGGATTACTAACTAAGAGTTACCCCAAAATCTCCACTAAATCCTTGGGTTGATATAACCAAAATTTTCCTTAAGTGCGATACATGAACCCCCAACAATCTGGTACACCATAATCACCCAAGATGTACACCATAGAAATTTCATATCCTTTTCACCTATAGGATATAATATATATTTACTCTAAACATATATATATACAACCATTCATTATCATAGCCACGTGTACATAACACATATAATGTACAATGGTCATACACATAATACAACCGGCTATATAATGCCAATATACTGCACCATGTTATCATCTTCCTGGGCATTGCTCATATACCATCCTGGGGACCACGGTCGGACTCAATATCACCGACATCACGTCCAACACACACACACGAGCTCCGGGAAGTGATCATAGTTCCTAACTGGCAATGAGATGAAGCATACCCACCACGTCTCATCCCAAAAAAATGTATATCACATAATAACACAATGGACGCTATGACCTGGGGAATATCCACACTCTTATCCTCGAGCCAGGGTTCTCACCCTCATCGCACAACTTCCCAATGATATCATGTGCGAGGTATGCTTCACAATACAAGTATATATATCATTCACATACACAATATATATACATCCATATGATCCCATCATATAATTAAACCATCACATACGGTTTAAATATTCATGCCATGAGTACATACATATATACATATACATACTTATATATATATATATATATATATATATATATATATATATATATATATATATTCATATATACATACCATCTCCCATGCGTAGGTATGAAATTTATAAACTCGGCTATACGTGTATATAATCCTCTTTATACTAGTCGTCGACCCGAACATATTTAATTTAATTCCTTATATAAATATGATCCCTCACTTGAAGCTTATTCATCCATTATCCCTAAGATATGAATAGTCTTAAAACATATATATATATATATATATATATATATATATATATATATATATATATATATATATATATATATATATATATATACTAGGGTATACCCGTGCCGATGGCACGGTTGCAAAAAAATTGCCAATATTTAAGAATAGTGATTAGGTCTGGAAAAATAAGACACGTGCAATAACATTATACAAACCATAAGCATAAATTTAAAGATGTTTTATTGGTTACAATGTCCATACTTTAAATCTCAAATCAGAAGCATAAATTTCCATATCTATATTTCAAATATCAGAATATATATTCTTACCTAAATTTTCAACAATACCCAAAAACTAAAAATGGACTAAAGTTCTATATATTTTAACTCGTTCCCTGATTTATAAAGCCATCCATTTAGTATAACTTCTGTTCTTCAAACAAATTATACCCTTGCACTCCTAAATATAGAGAAAACATGTGGGGTTATAAATGTATTTTTAAAAGATGATTGCCTTCAAGTTATTTGCGGTGTTGGTGTTTGAAAACATTACATTATGTCAATTACTTTGAACGATAATAAAGTTATTTTTCAACTTTGAAATTAATTGATTGCCGTCCAATCTTTATACACTCTAGCTACAATATATTGATGTTACACCATCATAGCAAGCAACCAAATTGTAAGTTATGCCCGTAAAACTCAATGGTGATAGCTATGGGGAAATTTTGTACAACATATAGCAAAACAGTTTAGGCAATTTCTTTATTTCTTATAACATTTAAAAAGATTAGAAGTAGTTTTTTAAAATAGTTTTTAACTTTTGGTAAAATATTGTTTTGAAAAAATAAAAAAAAATTAACGCAAAAAAGAGTTCTTGACATTATTAATTGTTTTAAAATTAAAAACAATGTTTTAATTTTTTCCTAAAAATAAAAAACTAATTTTTTATACAAAAAAGTTTTTAAAAATTAAGAAAACTATTTTTTTTAATATAAAAACTGTTTATCAAACAATCGAAGTAATTTTTTTGGAACTGTATTTAATTTTTTGTGCAGCAGAATTAACATCAGAGTAATGTGAATGAAATTTGTGCAGCAAAATTGAAAAACTTGATACTTTACAATGTGCTTTTGAAAAGTACTTTTGTGACATCGGCAACACTCTAGTAATGCGTTTTGTGTGCCCTTTAGTTGATTTAATTAATCACCCATGGATGAAAAAATTATTCTACGACTTTTCAGGCAGAAAATTAAAACATGTCTGCATAGAAAATTAAATATCACCGAAAATTCAACCTTAAAAAGCAAAGAAATTCGAGGAAAACGTAGACAGTTTTAAACTCTTAAAAATTAAATATCACCGAAAATTCAACCTTAAAAAGCATATATTTTTAGATATGAATTACCCTAATATTATTCATGTTTTTGAATAATTATTTTAAACTCTTCCAAACACTAATAATATTCAAACCCAATTAAAGAATTATTAAAAGTACACCCTAATAAAGATAATTCAAACCCAGCTCAAGAAATATAAAAAGTAGACACGTTATATTAGATGTAAGTAAAAAAAACATCACAAAAATCCAGCAATAATAATAAGGATATTTTAGTCACTCTCTCAAGAAGACATTAACTCGGATCATCAAAATACTAAGAATCCAAAGAGGATAAAAAACACCCCATATTTGAAACGTAACAAAAACGTGAAAGAAACCATTAACGTATGCTTAACTCGCAATAAGAGAGAGAGAGAGAGAGAGAGAGAGAGAGAGAGAGAGAGAGAGAGAGAGAGAGAGAGTACCTCTGAGCCAGAAATTGCAACAAAAAATTAATTTTTAGAAACCCAAAACCTGAAAACCCTAATTGCTGCTATACATAAACATGATTTAAAAAAAACAAATGGAGTGGAAGATGAAGTGAGACAAACAACCCAAGATGAACTTCTTGCTCTATGTTCCCTTACCAAGTCACCTATTGTTTCACAAATTAAGGGGTTGAAACAAAGCTTGAGACAAAGCTGGAAACCCGGAGATTCGTTGACAGAAAAACGCAAGACGAACTTCTTTTACACTTGTACCATCTCAACCGTAAAATACACAGGTATGGGTTTAAAAAACTGAACGCCCATTTCATAACAGCGGTATATTTTTATTTTATTTTTTAAACCCAGATCCATCTTTATTCAACCATCGATGGCATCCAACTGATAAGATTGTGAGTTAAACTTACCCGTATTCTTTTGAAACAACGTTGGATCAAAACCAGTTCCAACAAATGATACCTTCCGTCAAAAGGACCAAGACGCTGTGGTGGTATATACCAAACCAAATAGCTGAGGCAGTCTAAGTAATGAAAATGGCACGATGAGGCAGTTTAGGTTGAAGAAGCTTGAGGCGGTGTGGTGGCTTCCACCTGTGAAAAATTGAGGCGGCGTGGTGGCTCCACCCACCTGAGGTTTCAAATGTGAATACCCACCCACCCAATGCGAATCGGATTACTGTTGTAGTTACCAGACGGTGTGGTGGCTTCCACCTATGCAAAATTGAGGCGGCGTGATATATTCTCATGCTTTATATCCGGTTACTGGTTCTACTAATAACAAAAATCTTTGTTGTTAGGAGAAGATGAGTTGGAGAAAAATAAAAAAGAGAATAAAGCATTGTTTTATTGAGCCAACCGTCCTTTGTTTTATTGAGCTGTGTGATCTGTCGTATCTCAACTCTTAAATTTTCAGCCCCTAGATACAAATCTCCCAGATTTAATCTCAACCACAAATTATCCAATTCTAGAAGTCACCATTGGGAACTAAGAAAGTTAACGGTCACGCCCTAACTTGAAAATCCCATTCGCATTTAGTTTAGGGTGAGGAATCTTTATTTCCTTTGGCAAAAAAAAAATCTTTATCTCCGACTCATGAGTGGATCCATTTCCCCATAAAACCAATACTCACAGTCCTATAAATTATTTTAGTCTCTATAATACATATAGATTATTTTACTAAGGATAAAATAGAATAAATTATCAATGTATTACACATATCCTTTTGTCATTACATGATTCTTTCCACCCCATGCGCGTCATTTAATAAATTTAAACCCAGGTACCTTTTCAAGGGAAAAAGATGATAAATCTTCATCTCTTCACTATAAGACTTGAATGGAAACTAAAACAGATTGTCTACATTTTAAAAAAACGTGAAAACTAATGAGTCAGGAAGAGAACATGAAGATACTTGAACGGAAAAAACATTAAAAATTTGAGAGGCAGGAAAAAAACCACCTTTCGCGGTCGACGGGGACCCATCATTGTGTTGGTGACGGCAGATAGAAGTGAGGGGGGTTAGGAGAGAAATATGGAAGGTAAGAAAGTGCAGTATTCAAATAAGGGTAGAGTAATAATGAGTCTGTTTGCTATGGAGTGCGGGAGAGGGTTTTTAATTTATTATTTGTACTTTACTCACATAGTACATGGGCTCTGGGCTCGATGTAATTTTGAAACCTTGGATACAAACTCAGAATTATGAAACCTTGGATACAAACTCCTACTTCACTCAGATAGTACATGGGCTCTGGGCTCGATGTAATTGTGAAACCTTGGATACAAACTCCTACGGTTTAATGTAAACCATTAGTTTGGGGAGATCAAAATCCATCGGATGTAATCTCAATCGTCGGCTGATAAAGACCAAATTCAGCATTTTCAATCCTAGCCGTTAATTGGGGAAGACAAAAAAAACTCTCCTCCTTTATTTTATATATATATATATATATATCCAACATTAAGGTTATAACCCAAAGTATAGTGTAGGAAATTATCACTACACGTCTCATCTACATCCGAAAGTACATCAATATCTCCAGTACTAATTTCGACTATTGGTATACACATAACTAATAGTCGAAAAACCTCGAGTTCAATCTAAAATTCATTCCAAGATTCCATCCATAATTAGAATCCCCATTGTTACACACACACCGATATATAACAATTATCCCGACTAGATTTACAACACACCCTACTCTAATTGATAGTATAATCCAATCGCTCTCCAATCCGACTACGGTTCAATTGTCCCTATGAACCCTTAACATTAACCCCTTACAATTTATTCCTCGAGTGTATCATCACTAAGGATACGCGACCATTCTCTCTCGTTGGCTCCCAATCATAACTTAATTAGAATCATGTCGCTATAAGGATTCGGCACTTACATCGGACTACAATTTCAGGTCACACCCTCACCACTCTCTCTCGAAAAATCTCAAACCATACGTTATATGTAAGCTCACTTTTAACCTCAAATTAGGACTCCCATCCCCAATGAGGTTTCCCACTACCTCGATACATAACTCCAATGTATACATATATTCCCAAACTAATCCGATAAGTCCCCGCGATCATAACATGTGAGAGACCCTCAAATAAATTCCAAAACGTAACTCTCGCATCATATCTATAAGTTCCAAATCAAAAAACCCCATCAAAAAGGAAGAAAACCCATCCTAGAAAAGTTTCTCAAAACAACCCTGTTTTCAAATCGTTTCGGCCTGGCCTGAATTGATTTGGTCTCAAGGGTGAAACAATTTGCTTCAACTGCTAATTGATTCGGTCCAAAGGACCTGAGAGACTTTACCAGGCAGAATCGATTCACCCTGGGTCCGAATCAATTTGATCACACAGACCTGGGACTCTGCAACATTCCGAATCGATTCGGTAAGGGACCGAATCGATTCAGCCTGTTCAGCAGGCTACGAAATGGTCATTTCTTTTCAAAACCTAAATTTCCCAAAATCAATTTCATCTTCTTCCAACCCTTAATCTTCAACCCCAACATGCTTTTAAACATCAAAACTCATCCTATATCTAGTCTCATCAATTTATATCCCTTGAACCCAAGTGTAAACTTCCATTTCAAGATTGAAACCAAAATCTAGGTTTTGATAAATATACCCAAAATCTAATTATTTTATCCACAATTTATGAAATGAATTACACAAATGAAATATTTAGCAAAATTAAACACTTGCCTCAGAATTGTAGAGGTTAAATTGTCCCCGGGATCGCATTTGGGTCGGAATCTCCAAGATTTTTCTCCTCTTTCTCTTCCTTTCTTCTTCTTTCCTTCTTTCCTTATCTTTCTCTCTTTCTCACAAATGAGAATGGCTTGATCCGTAAGCCTCTTAAACCTTTAAACATAAGTCCCAGTTTTACATGTTAATACACACTTTAAATGACTCGTTTACTCCAATTCGAGCCAACTAACTTAAAAATTATTTTGGAACCAAAATAAAACCCAAGGACAGTCATTTCGACTATCTCGACCCATCCAGAACCAATGGCGCACTCAGAATCATCATCCGGAATACTTTGTAATGTCCTCTATTTTTGGACTTCAATTTCCAAATTTAAAAATTCTCCAATTCAAATAAATTTTATTTCTCCCAAAAATTTAATTTCTCGATCCCAAAATCTTGGGGTGTTACATTACAAAATATTCCGGATGATGAATTTGAGTGCGCCATTGGTTCCAGATGGGTCGAGATAGTCGAAATGACTGTCCTTGGGTTTTATTTTGGTTCCAAAATAAAACCCAAGGATAGTCATTTCGACTATCTCGACCCATCCGGAACCAATGGCGCACTCAGAATCATCATCCGAAATACTTTGCAACGTCCTCTATTTTTGGACTTCAATTTGCAAATTTTAAAATTCTTCAATTTAAATAAATTTTATTTCTCCCAAAAATTTAATTTCTGGGTATCAAAATCTTGGGGTGTTACAAATACGTGATTTAAAGTATAGAGAGTGTGTGTTTTGAGAGAATACTATTATGATGGCATACTCGAGGAGTTAGGTTATATATGGATTTTTGGTGTATTATATGAGTTGTGCAATATTTCCATGCAAACAAAAGGTGGCGACAAGATAAGTAATGGGATGTTTTTGCATCACACGGTGTGGTGTGAATATTGTACTACGTAATAGGGTGGCGATAGGTTTTCTAGTACTGTAAAGAAGGTGGTTAAGGTTGGTGTGATGGTTTCTTTATGGATTATAGTTTAATATGAACTTTCGGTGCATTAAGCTGTCTGTTTATATTTTAAATGATGCGAATAACAGGTGGCGTATGGATGAGATATGATGTTTGGGCATCACATGGGAATTCATCGATGCATAGTAGGGTGGCAATCGGTTTTTCGGGATTGTAAAATAGGTGGTTATGATTGTGTAACGATTTTGTATGGGAATAATGCATGTTTCCAGAGATGGGAGGGGAGAAGGAGAGCAAGTCGATTACGTTATGATTAATTAAGATATTAATTAATCGATGAAACTAATTAGATAAAATGTTTTACTTTTATACTTGGGTTGTGAGGGAGGCGGAATAATTAGAATGAAGTTATTAGATAAAATAGCTTAAATGAATTAAAAATAGATAAGTGGTTAACGTTCCTATAAAAGTGGTATTGATGAGGCAAATTTTCTATAATATAAATGAAATATAATACGATGTGATTCCTAGAAAGTGAAATGATGAAACTATCATAATATGAAACCAAAAGTGGATAACTGACATATAATGATATTTGTAAGTGCATCATTATGAGCTATTTTATATCGGTTAATAAGCTGATGGTTATTGAGACTTTCCTTTATAAAGAGATGTTATTAATATTGATTAATGAGTAGATAATTGTGATTGAATAGATATTATATATTTAGTTGTTATACCCCGTGTAGAAGTAGATAGTTCTTTATACGCCTCATGTTATTAAGCATTGATAAACCACATTATTATTCATATAGTTAAATCTAATATTTTATCTAGCTAACATTTATAATAATATTGAATTTAATTATTAATGTTATGTAATATTTCATTTAGTATTATTGGTTGTTGTTACCCTTTTTGGAAGGCGTAGTTAGTATTCTTCTAGTGGGCCCTGACCCGCTGTGTTGACTAACATCTCATGTTAGTTTTTATATTTTATGAGAAGATTGGATCTTGGAACATCAGATCTTATTTTGGAGATTTATTTTATGTAAGATATAGTTCTCCTTTATGTTGTATTTTCATATGGGAAGGGTTTTGGATTATAAGTCACTTGTGACTCCACGGTTGTATATGGGAATTGTAAATTGAGACTTTGTATTATGTTGGAGTAGTGAAGAACACTAATATTGGACTATATATTGTTATCACCTGCACCTTATATGTTGAATTTTTTTTAAATGTCTCATATTCCTATCACATGTTAAGAATGATATTTTAAATTATAGAAATTTATATATTTTAATATTGAAATATGATCAATCTTAATATTAAAATATGTGGGGTGTTCCATCACCATTTTCGATTTGTGGGGAAAGCACATCCTAGTACTTATTGAGCTTTTCATAAGTCATTTTATCCTAGGAGGCAAATGCCACTTGTCCACTTTGTAAGCACCATAGTGTAAGTGGATTATGTCATAAGGAAAGAGTGTCTAACGTTCAAATCGGTATTTTACAAACATTAGTGATTATAATAATGGCAAATTGTAAGTCTGTTAAACTTCTTGTTTTATTTATGTTCATGATTATTTGCATTATTTAGTGAAAATATAGTACCAAAACAACATATTATTATAGATATGTAACAAAATGTGAAATCACTTAAACTAACTTAGTTAACTATAAATGAAATCTAAGTTGCATAATTGTGTTTACTAATACATGTGTACGTAGCTTTATATAGAAGGGACAAAAGTAAGAAATCTCTTAAATATGAAAGTTTACTAAAATGAAAATGTGGTTTCGAAGAAAAGTTATGAAAATAAAATGTTTTATCTAATTAAAATAGCCTGGTCAACTGTAAATGAACTCTATGTTTCATAATTCCATTAATCAATTAATGATTACATAGCTTATATATATATGGGAGAAAATAATCAAATGTCATTGATTTCAAAATTTACTAAAAAAAGAAAAGGTGATTGTAATACCCCGTATTTCTAAGGATACTGAATTTACTCAATTTGATGATATAGGATTTAATTTATCTGGAGGATTTAATTAAATTAGTGAAGTGTGAGATTTAATTAATTAGGGTTATTGTTAAAATTCACATGTGCCATAATTTGAGGTCGAGATTGGAGAATTTTAGTAAAGTAACTTGGATGATGATTCTGAGTTCATGGTTGATTCCGAATAGGTTGAGATAGTCTAAAAATAGTATCCGGGGATAGTAATTGGGTCTAGGGGCATTTTTAGGCATAATTGGGCTCACATGGGAGTCTTCGGGTCATTTAGGCTTGGCTTGTAGGCTTAATTTAGGGATTAGTAATATACAACCTACATTAGGGAGTTTGTGGCAGAGAGAAATTAATAAGAAACCCCTAGTTTTGCAGAGGAGAAAAGAGGATAAATTGAGGGAGCTTTTGGGAGCCAAATCAAGAAGAATTGGGTGTGTTATTCGTCAAATATTCGTCTACAAAAAAAGAAATCAAACCCTACGAATCTTATCAGGCAAGTAGTTAAATTTTCTTTCAATTTAATTGCAGTATTTCGATTCATATCATAGTGGGTGTGATAAAGAGTGCATTTTGGGGTGGGTTCTCATATGAAAAAATGGGTTTTGAACGAATCGAATGTATTGTGTAGATTGGAGGTCTAATTGATCGTGTAATTTGATTGAATGTTGTGGAAATCGATTAATAATATGATCCCATAAATTGTTGTTGTTTTATTTAGATTAGATAGTTTGATTATGTATGAGATTTCATTAAAACTGTAAAAATACCAATTTAGAATTTAGGATTTTAATTAAAATCGAGATGTTGTAAAGATTGAACGGGGTTTAATCGTCAAAATATATGACGGGAAGATTGTTTTTTGTTCAAGGTTCGAAGATGAATAACTGGGAGTTTTAAGAATGACAAAAACTAGGGTAACGTCGTGAGGAAGAAAAAGGGGCTGAAAACACAGGCGGTCGCTCGAACGACCAGAGATGTCATTCAAGTGACGCTGGAAAGTCGTTCGAGCGACACCAGATGTCATTTGAACGACGGTAAGGATTTTTTAAAATGCTGATTTTTTCTTTGTTATATTTTGGGATATTTTTAAGGCTTTAATCAGTGTATATAAAATTGAAGGGAGAATACACTTAGGGCCTTGGGAGGATGATTTAAAGATATATTTTATTTAGAGAGAGTGTCAATATAAATAGTGGATGTTGGGTGAAATAAATTCAAGGGGTTAAAATACGAACTAAGGTAGGGAGTCTGAGATTTATGGTTCAGTGACACCACTTTGATAAAATAAATTGAGGTGAAAACTAATTAAATTAAAGGTCGGGGAGTAGACTCAGATATTTTTTCAGGCTAGTGCTACGGGAGTTAGGCATAGGGTAGCCGATTTAATTTATTATAGAGATATATAATAAATTATCGAATATTAAATTTAGTGAGGAGTGTTAAACTTAATAGTGGAACTTTGTGTAATAAATTCTAAAGGGTGAAGATACGCATCGAATGAGTGAGTCTGGGTATTGTAGTTGGGTGACACTACTTAAATAATAAAATAATTAATGTGAGATTAATTAAATTACGAGTTGGGATATAGACTTGGGTATTTTTGGGGCTAGTGCTAGGGATGTTAGGCACGGGTTAGTCCGACTTTATGAAATATATGTATACGATTAGTTTGGTAGTGTGTGTGTGTGTGTGTGTGTGTTTATATATATATATATATATATATATATATATATATATATATATATATATATATATATATTTGTGTGCTTTATAGATATCAGTGTGAATGGTATTTACAGGAATACATACCCCTCTAGTGCTATCATAGGAGGTTGCGCGATGTGGGTGAATCCCCTAGCTTGAGTAATAGGGAGAGTATAGTCCCCGGGTCATATTGCCTAATATTTTATTGCGTGATTCATTTTTTGTGGTAAGATGCTTTGGGTATGATTCGGTGATACATTCGGGGGGTATATGACCGCCTCCATTGTGTCTGCGATATTTTTACCCAAGTTTTGTGTCAGTTATTCCGACCTTTGGTAGCTGGTTTAGAGTGAGGAAGCCTGGGACATGATAGCATCTTAGAGACAGTATCGAGTGAGTTATTACTCGGGAATGAATAGTTATAATACGCAATATGTGTGTGAATGTTGTAGTATATTAGCACGTATATAATATGGGTATATAATTATATACGAGATTAATACATGAGTGTGAATATATTTCTGATATAACTAGTGTGAAAGTTATATAATTTAAAAAGGGGTTTCCTATATAACTATTGTGAACGTTATATGATTTAATATAGTTGAGCCGATTAATAAGTTAATGAGTAGATAACTTAATAAAAAAGAAACAATACTCAGGTTAGAGTAGTATGGTAGAAAGAGGTGTGATACAGCTAGTTAGGTGGGGTAAGATAACTAAGAAGGTTAGAAGGTAAGCATTAGGTGTGAACATTAGATGATGGGCGAGTTGTACCTCAAGAGAGTGCGACACTAGCTTAAATATGAAGAGTGTGCATGCATATTTAATTATTGTAATTTAACTGCTTGCTAAATATTTTACTTGGGCTCTGACCCGTGTCGAAATCTTTTCCAAAACCTTTGAGGTGTCCAGCCAAATGGACGCTCAGCTTAAGGATTCTATCCAGGAATATACAGCTGCAGCTCGTGTGGAAGTTGCAGAACTTTGATATAGATGATTCGTTCATTTATTCCTAGTGTAGGGACTTTATTTCAGTGCTCATTTGGGCATGTTGTCCTCAGATTTAGTATTCAGTTATTTGTTGACGTTGTGTATCCAGTTTATTGTTGGACTTTATTGTTGAAATGATAGTTTATTTGGTCATCTTTGTTTATATTATTCATCTGTGTTGTATTCAATTACCAGGTTGTGTGGATGGTTTAATTATTATATGCTTTCGCATATTGTTAATTAAGGAAAGATAAAATTTGGCACCAATCTATTTAAATTACTAGGTGGTTAGTAACTTTAAAAATGTTTTCGACAGTGGTGCTAAGAATGAGCCATACGAAACCAATGTTTTATTTTGATCACGGGATGGCCACCCTGAGTAATTAATTTAATTTTAATATAATTCGCGATTAGAAGGGGTAGAGATATGTGTAGCGATCTTAGAGGCATTTGAGAAGGGAAGTATTCGAGGCTTGGAGTACTAGACTTATCTTAATTTTGAGGACGAAATTCTTTTGTAAGGGGGTAAGTATTTAATACCCCATATTTCTTAGGATATAGATTTTACTTAATTTGGTGATATAGGATTTAATTTATCAGGAGGATTTAATTAAATTAGTGAAGAGTGACATTTAATTAATTAGGGATATTTTTAAAATTCACACGTGCCATAATTTGAGGTCGAGAATAAAGAATTTTAGTAAAGTAACTCGGATGAAGATTCTGAGTAAATGGTTGATTTTGAATAGGTTGAAACAGTCAAAAAAGAGTACCCGGGGGTAGTAATTGGGTCTCGGGGAATTTTTGGGCATAATCGGGATCACACGGGGGTGTTCGGGTCATTTGGGCTTGGTCCATAGGCTTAATTTAGGGATTAGTAAAATAAAACCTACATTAAGGAGTTTTTGGTAGACACAACTCAATAAGACAACCCTAGTTTTGCAGAGGAGAAAAGATTAATAAATTGGGGGAGCTTTTGGGAGCCAAATCAAGAAGACTTTAGTGTGTTCTTCGTCAAATCTTTGTCTACATCAAAGGAAATCATAACCTACGAATATTATCAGGAAAATAGTTAAACTTTATTTCAATTTAATTGTAGTATTTAGATTCATATCATTATGGGTGTGATAAATAGTGCGTTTGGAGGGGTTCTCGTATGAAAAAATGGGTTTGGGACGAATAGATTGTGTTGTCTAGATTGCAGGTCTAGTTGATAGTGTAATTTGATTCAATACTGTGGAAATCTTTTAAGAATAAGATCCCAGAAATTATTTTTGTTTGATTCAGATTAGAGAGTTTGATTATGTATGAGATTACATGAAAATTGTGAAAAAGACAATTTGGAATTTAGCATTTTAATGGAAATCAGAGATGTTGTAAAGATTGAACGGGGTTTAATCATTAAAATATATGATGGGAAGATTGGTTTGTGTTCTGGGTTCTAAGAGAAAGAACTAGGAACTTTAACAATGATAGAAACCAGGGTAACGTGGTGAGGAAGACGAAGGGGCTAAAAACGCAGGAGGTCGCTCGAACGACCAGAGACGTCATTCAAGCGACGTTGGGAAGTCATTTAAGTGACACCAAATGTCATTTGAATGACGGTAAGGGTTTTTGAAAATGCCTATTTTGCCCTTGTTAGCTTTTAGGATATTTTTAAGTCTTTAGTCAGTGTACAGAAAATTAAAAGGAGAAAATACTTAGGGCCTTGGGAGGCAGATTTTAAGATATATTTTATTTAGATAGAGTGTCAATCTAAATAGTGGATGTTGGGTGAAATAAATTCAAGGGGTTAAAATATGGACCAAGTTAGGAATTGTGGGATTTATGGTTGAGTGACACCACTTGGATAAAATAAATTGAGGTGAAAATTAATTAAATTAAGGATCGGGGAGTAGACTCGGATATTTTTTTTAGGCTAGTGCTACGGGAGTTAGGCACGGAATAGCCGATTTAATTTATTATAGAGATATATAATAAATTATCAAATATTAAATTTAATGAATAGTGTTAAACTTAATAGTGGGAGCTTGTGTAATAAATTCTAAAGGGTGAAGATACATACCGAATGAGTGAGTCTGGGTATTATAGTTGGGTGACACTACTTAAATAACAAAATAATTAATCTGATATTGATTAAATTATGAGTCGCGATATAGACTTAAGTATTTTTGGGGCTAGTGCTACGGGTGTTAGGCACGGGTTAGTTGAACCTTATTAAATATATGTATACGGTTAGTGTGATAGTGTATATACATTTGTGTTCTTTATAGATATCGGTGTGAATGATATTTACAGGAATACATACCCCTCTAATGCTATCATAGGAGGTTGCGCGAAGTGGGTGAATCCTCTGGCTTGAGGAGCAAGGAGAGTATAGTCCCCAGGTCATATTGCCTAATATTTTAATGCGTGATTCATTTTCTGAGGTGAGACTTTTTGGGTATAATTCGGTCTCACTTTCGGGGGGAATATGACCTTCTCCACCACGTTTGAGATATTTTTACCCAGTTCGGTGTGAGCTATTCCGACTTGAGATACACGGGTTAGAGTGACCAAGCTCGAGACATGATAGCATCTTAGAGAAAGCATCTTGTCAGTTATTACTCAGGAACAGATGGTTATTATATGTGACATGTATGTGAATGTTGTAGTATATTAGTACATATATAATATGAGTAGATAATTATATATGGGATTAATGCATAAGTGTGAATGTATTTCTGATAGAACTAGTGTGAAAGTTATATGATTAAAAAATGGTCATATATAACTAGTGTGAACATTATATGATTTAATATAGTTGAACCAATTAATAATAAGTTAATGAGTAGATAACTTAATACTCAAAGAAAGAATACTTGGGTTAGAGTAGTGTGGTAGAAAGAGGTGTGATACGGCTAGTTAGGTGGGGTAACATAACTAGGAAGGTTAGAAACCAAGCGTTAGGTGTGCACATTAGATGAAGGGTGAGTTATACCTCAAGAGAGAGCGACACTAGCTTAAATATGAAGAGTATGCATGCATTTTAACTACTTGCTAAATATTTTTTAAATGTTTTCCTTGGGCTTTGACCCGTGTCAAAATATTTTCCATAACCTTTTAGGTGTCCAACCACAGGAATGCCCAACTTGAAGATTATATTTATGGATGCGTAGTTGTAGCTCGTGTGAAAGTTGTAGGACTTTGCTATAGACGCTTCGTTTATTTATTCCTAGTGTATGGACTTTATTTCTGTACTCATTTGGACATGGCGTCCTCATATTTAGTATTCAGTTATTTTTTGACCTTGTGTATCCATTTTATTGTTCCAGTTTATAGTTGGATTTTATCGTTGAACTGATAGTTGATTCAGTCATCTTTATTCATATTACTCATATGTGATGTATTAATTTACCAAGTTATGTGGATGGTTTAATTATTATTTGCTTACGCATGTTGTTAATTAAGAAAAGATAAAATTTGGCATGACTCTTTTTAAATTACCAGGTGGTTAGTAACTTTAAAAATATTTTCGATAGTGATGCTAAGAATGAGCCATATGAGACCAACGTTTTATTTTGATAACGGGCTGACCACCCGGTATTTTAGTAGGCGGGGTGTCACAGTGATATTCAATGAAAGTTAGAAAAACAATAAGAATTAATTTCATATCCCAATATAAAAAAGTTAAACTAGATTTTTCGAATTCCATTAATTAATTAAAAAATTAAAAAATATTAATATGATTTTTTAGAAACTAAAGGATACTGCATGTTTAAAATTAATCTCGATATTGTATGGTTAAAAATAATGTTGATTACATACAAAAATTGTTGTTCTATTTGACATGTGACATCTAAAAATATGCAAGTTCTTATAAAGTCAATTCCTTAAGGCTAAATCCATAGTCATATCGAAAATGTCAAAAATGTATAATGGTTTTTGTAAAAAGACCACTTTAGAGTCTATATCCTTATGCTAAATATGATTGTGGAAAATTTTTGGCGATTTCATTGCTACTTTACCATAATAGGAATGTGATAACTAACTCTCTCACAGCATCCCAACTAGTGTGGGAGACCTTTTCACAATAGTTGGTTGGTCGCGCTAATGACTTAGATCATACCCATACACTTACTTATGTTTAAAACAAATTCATATACTTCCATGTATTTCACCTATTTCTCTTTCTATCGTATTTTATCTCCTCCCGCAAATATTCACTCTAAGCAATGAATGATTATGCACGTGATGTTCTTTTCATATTCAAGGGTCTTAGAACTCAAACAACATTCACAACATAGTTGAAAGATGGATGGTCTTATTAAGAAATAATCTTAAAATTTGACACTTATGAGTATGCGTTCTCAGAATACGTGATGTTCGATGATAAAGGAAAGAGTTTTGGGGCCGAGTTAACCAAAATATCTATTACATTGTGTAGGTAGATTAAAATGAAGAAACATTAGCTCGTGTGTTATATTGTGCACCCTATCTTGGGACAAACAAACTCATTAAACTCAACTACCACTAGTAGCCAAGGAACCTTCAAAATGGGATAAATATAAATAGTTACTTTAGTTTATTATTTCATAAGTTTTTTGTTGGATGTAAGGGAGATCGACCTACTATGTACTACTTCAAAAATAATATTTAGGGATAATAGGTAACAAGTCCAATTAACTTAGTCAATGATGCAAGAGATCCCTTAACTGAGTCAATGGTATTAAAGGTCCTATTGTGCCAACTCAAAATATTAAAATGACTAACATGCCCCCAAAATATCATTGACAACGAATTCCCTCATTTTTCCCAAAAAATCCAATCAAATATTTAAAAGTCCATAACTTCAAATATACAAATACAAAATTCAAAAATCAATATATTTGGAATATACTCGTCAAGACACCCATATTCGGTATTTTTTCACACAAAAAAATTAAAACAAAATAAATTTACTGTTTCTGTAAAACCCCAATTTTTTCGATGAAAAACCTTCTTCTCTAGCTCCAGCGATGGTGTCACTGGCGCGGACCAGAAAAAGGAAAGAAAATGATGGGGAGAGAGAGAGAGAGAGAGAGAGAGAGAGAGAGAGAGAGAGAGAGAAATGAGGAGAGATATAGATAAATGAGAGAGAAACACTTCGACAAGCATGCCCGGTGGCCTCCAACGAACTCCTTTAATGGACTGTTCTAATGAGTCTCCGGTGGGGTGGGGGTGGGGGTGGGGGTAGGGCTGCTAGAGAGAGAGATATTGTGCGTAATTATGTGTTTATTTTTAGAGAGAGTTTAAGTGGGTTTAAAATGAGTATGGGTGAGGTATGCATTTGTCTAAATATATGTTCTCTATAATGAAAAAGGTCTTGATGCACTGAAGAAAAGTCAGCTGAATTTTATGCATCTTTGACCCAACAAATGGGACTAGCCCATAATAATGCCTAATATTTATAACTAAAATAAATATTCAATTTATAATTAAGGAAATGATGATTATAATTAACAACATGCATGTAGTCAAAATACTAAATGTTGCCATACAAAATACATTAATGCTTGTTCCATTACCTAGAGAAGAGAAATATTTGTCTGGGATTCACGAAGGCATACAAGTGAATAGATTTGAGCTAAAATATCAATATCATTATTTTCGAGGAACTAAATAATATATGAATTATCTTTAGTGGAGTCTGGTTGCCATGACTTGAGACCTTCATCTTATTCATTTTCCACAATCATGTTTTGTAGAATAATGAAATTTATCATAATGTGATCTATATTGTTAAGATAACATGCATGATCGGGATACCATGTTACTATCTCTTTGCAAGAAATCATTGGACATCATTGGAGCATTTTTCTTAAAGCACCCACTCGTATGCATGACGTACACTACACTATAAAATCACCATATGTATTAATGGAAATATTATGTGCAATTTGGACATACTCATAAATTGAGTTGGCTTAGAACCTATGTGCAAGCATTCAAAAATCTATAAGCATTTTATTCACACTAAAAAAAACTCTATTTGGTGTGCATATCTAGACTTTTTACATCGCAAGAATAAATCTCATCAAAGATATGGAGTAACATTAAGTGTCTCTTGCAGAATCGACACTTGAAGACCTTTGTGTCATAAGTCATCTCGGAGTCAATTTAGTCTTTCATTAACAACACATGTCCTCCATACATATCTTTGTTAGCAACTTTATGGTTGGTAAAAGAACTTTAATTTTGATACTATGATGCTCCTTTTCATTCTCTAAAAGAGAGACAACTGCGAGAACTATAACTTAAAGCATGAGTTTTTTTTATCATAATAAGAAGTATAATCCCATGGGAAGTCACCAAAATTTTGTTAACGAATTTTTTGGATGAAGAAGACATACTCTTGATATGTAATTTAAAAATAATGATTGTTTCTGATAGATGAAGAACATTAATTTGGGTATAATGTGAGGACACTATGAAATTACGAGTTTATATACAATTACAAAATTGAAAAAATCGTTGTCTATATGGAAGTCATCAAACAATGGTAGTTTCCTCATAAATATTCATGATTCCATGAAATAATTTGGAAATTCATATGTTCACATTATCCCTAAAATTCATAAAGCAATTATATAACTTTTCATATCTTTTTAAGCCTGAGTTACACCATGCATCTTTTATCTTTTAAAGAGGGATAAATTTTTGGAATTTTATATGATTATCAATTTTGATTGAAAGTGAGATTTTATGGAGATCATATGTCTCATCCCGTGAATATGTGAATTCTCATGTGCATTTTATAATTTCACTTTTTTTGACGATGTCAAAGAGGATACATATTAAATGGTTTACTTAGAATTACCTTGCAATGTTGGTAGTACCTAACATAAGGGTATTTTGGTAATTTTAATAATGAAAAAAATATTTATTTCCTATTTAATGGATTAAGAATATATTAATCTAACAGTTTATTGAGTTGCATTGGACGTATTTGTACTTTTGTATTTATTTTGTGTCATTTCACATTTCATGTGCCATATAAGTATTTAGTGTTAGCATAGTTATCTAAATGCATATTCATATAATTCATTTCGATAGGTTTGATCTATCTTATTAGTGAACAAATCATTTGAACATTTAAGGAAGATTGATTGAAGATCATTTATTAAAGAATTTAAATTTTAGCCATCACCCATTAAAGATCAATATCTCTCGTTTAAAGGTTCATCAACAACATATTTGAGAAGAAAATTAAAGAGTAAAATTAAAGATTGAATCAATAATTATTGAGGCTTGATCAAATATAATCATTAAATCTAATGTTTAGCTTTATTTTAAATCTATATTTTGAGATATTGTAAGTCTCTTTCAACATTTTAAGGTAATGCCAAGTGAACCATTGTTGAACATCATTCAAATATTGTAAGGGTTGTATATTCACCTGAAGAAGATGGAAGCATATGGATAAGCTCAAAACTTTTGTATAATACATGGCACTCATGGATGATCTTATAAATATATAATGTTTTTCTTCCCCAATCAAGAGATAGATATATTAAAGTTCCTTAATTTTCATCTATAAGCGAGAATGTAGGTAAAAGGATTTTCACCAAACTAAGATAAAATAACCATATGAAATTTTTCTCTTCCCTCTTCTCCATTTACTCTACTTTGATTAGACTTACAAATTATTTATCAGAAAATATATAAATTAATTAAGTTAAAAAACTTATAAACTTGATTAATCTCCAGGGTTTGTTTTCAGGCCTACATGTGTAAATTGTTCGGTTCTTATTTTATTAATAGATTGATTATAAGTTTCATTATTTTCAAGATATTATTACTAAAAATTGAGGTGAGAATGGTGTATGTAATATATACTCCATCCATCCCAAATTAGGAGTCCATGACTTTATTTTGTAAAGATTAATGATACACTTAATCAATGCCCAAGATTAATTATTGTTCATCATCGTCAAACTTGGTTCGTTGTTCAAAAAATAAAAATGGTCTCTTAATTTGGAATAACCCAAAAAGGAATAGTGGACTCTTAATTTGGGACATAGGGAGTATATGTTAAGATATTTATTTCAAAATGCATATAATAGGCTCATATTATACTAAAAATTAAGATAAAAGGTCTAAATTAAGTTAACCTCGAACTGACAAACCAAACTGGGTTGATCCGATTAAAACCCAAACAAACTAGGTATAGTAAACCAATTTAATTGTCTATTCTAGGTTTAATTTATTTAAATGACATTATCCATCATGTAAAAATGGACCAAAAATGATTGTGAACATCCATATATTCCATTTCATGTGAGTTTTTATTTATGTACCTCATCTCTTTATTTACATTGTAATACATTGATTTGTATGTTTGCATTTTAATTCAAAGGATAGAGAAATAATTAATCTTATTTGTATCAAAGGAGAGATGATTCACTAATCTATACTTCCGTAATACCAACTCTAGATGTTTTGTGCATATTACATAACCAAACATCATATATTTACTTTTCTTTGAGAAACTTTTGTGTATTGTTCTTGAGAAAAATATATTTACTGTAACAACCCGCCTAAAATAATAACGGGTGGCCAGCCCTATACTATATTAAATCAGGAGTTTCAGATGGTCCAGTCTCAACATCAACTGTCGGTACTATATAATATAGGACTACCTACCCGATATCATATAGGCGAGATGTTAAAATTAAATCAAATGTGCAATAGATAACCAACTAACACTACTAATAAAAGAAAGAAAGATGCATGAAAGAACTACGATAAATGAAATGCTAGAATAAAAATGAAATAAATAACTACCACAGAATATACTACAAAAAGTAGACCCGAATAAGCTGTCGGGTCACAGCCAATACAATAACTGGAATGGAATAAATATAAACATCTATAAATATCCCTTGCGTACAAACCCGATATACAATGAATCCTACCTAGATTTTTAAAAGTAGGAAGCGACTACCATCAAAGTCCTGCAACAGTCCGCACCTGTCACGCCTCCCAAGACTCTGGATAGAAGGTCATCCGGAATCCATGTGGTAGGACACCTGTAGTAATATATATATATATATATATATATATATACAAGCAGGAGAGAAAAGTAAATGGGTCAGAGCCCGAGTTGTGAAAAATATTTAGCAAGTGTGTTAACCGTGCGTAATAAATATCGGTGCACTTATTTCATAATTAAAGTGGAATCGCACTCTCGTGGAACCCCAACTCACCTCTCATCTAAAGGCGCGCACCTATTCGCGTCCTCGACTTTTAGTTAAATTACCCCCATTTTTATTAGGACAACCTAACTTGTCATAGGCCTAGCCTATACCCACGAGATCTACCTTCCTATCATACCCCAAGAATCCACTCCCTTTTTAACCACAGTTAAGTATTTATTTTCAATCATATGTGCCTTATTAGGCTTAGTGGATTCCGGTTTATACTTTAACCATTTATAATTTAATAAGTTACCCAATATGCATTTGGGTTGAAACATATGATTTAAATTTCTAATTAATAAGCATGCAAAATTATTATTAACACAACTTCTCTCTAATTTCAACGCTGCGCTGCGTTTCGTGCGTGGGGTGTCTCGCAAAGCGAAATCCAAACAAGGAACCACCCCGTTACACTACTCCATGTCAACGTCGATCCTGGAGATCCATTATGCCACACATAAATATCGACAGAACTTCTCTCTACTCTCAACAATGTACTACATTTCGTGCGTGGGGTGTCTCGCAAAGAGAAATCCAAACAAGGAACCACCCCGTTACACTACTCTTTGACAATGTCGATCATAGAGGTCCATAATGCCGTACATACCATAATTGGCAGAACTTTTCTCCAATTTCAACACTGCACTGCGTTTCATGCGTGGGGTGTCTCGCAAATCAAAATCCAAACAAGGAACCACCCCGTTACACTACTCCTTGACAATGTCGATCCTAGAGATCAATAATGCCATGTATACAACATTATACTACTACTACAACTAACATCTCCAATAATATCCTTGGGATGATGTAATCGAAATATTCCTTAAATGCGATACATCAACCCCCATCAAACTAGTACACCATAATCATCCAAGATGTACTCCACAAAGATTCTATATCCTTTCATCTATAGGATATATATAAATATATATATAGGTATTTTATGCTCACCATATATATACATATACTAATCATCCATACCCATGACCAAGTGTAAGTATCATATCTGATATACAATGGACATGCACATAATCCACGCGGTTATATATATATATCGCCGATAAAACTACATCAATGATATCATCTTCCCAGTGCCCAGCTCACGTAGCAACCGGGGACCACCTGGTGGGGATCAACGACACCCACCTCGTGATAACTCACACACACGACGTCCCGAGAAGCGGTCATAGCTCCAACTGGCAATGAGACGAAACATACCCACCACGTCTCATCCCAAAAATATATCTATCGTATAATAACACACCGGATGACAATGACCTGGGGAATATCCACACCATACTCTATATGCCAGGATGCTCACCCTCTGCGCGGAAACTTCCCAATGATAGCATGAGCGGGGTATGCTTAACCACATAAGTATATATATCGCTCACATGCGCAATATACATACATCCATATTATCCCATCATATGATCAAATAGTAAACCATCATATACGGTTTAAATATCCATACCATGTATGTCCACAACATAAATATATCCATATATTCATATTTATATATAGATATATGTACATATATTCACACATCGCTACATCATTATATATACAAACTAATTCTCGTTCATATGTATAAGATATATAAACCCGGCTATAAGTATACATAATCCTCAATATACAAGCCGTCACCACAATTTCATTTAAATTTACCTCGATATGTGAATACAATCCCTCACTTGAAACATATTCAATCATTTTTCCTATGATGAATAGTCTCCCAAAACCATATGTATATATCTATACATATATATTCAATATTAGGGTTATCACCCAAGAGTTTGTGTAGGAATCCATCACTACACATTTCATCCATATTCAAAAGTACATAGTTTCCTTTAGTACATTTAACCATAGGCACATACATGACTTAATAGTCTAAAACCTCAAATTATTCCAACCTCGTTTCAAGTATTGGAATGTCAATGGTCATATCCCCACAATTACGTGTAAACTATCCTAACTAGAATTTATGCTACCGCTTATTCTAGTCGATAGTACGATCCCAAACGTTCCCAATTTCACCTATGGTTCAAATAAATCTCAGGAACCCTTACTCCTATTGAGATATTAATTGTTCCTTAGTCTAAACATTTCTAAGGATATGAGACCCCTCAATATTTAAGAGTATGCGACCACTCTCTTCCATTTGGCCCTAAATTGTATCTTAACAATATCTTATCCTTATAAGGATTTGACATAAAGGTCGACCTAGAAATTTCACAACATACATGGATATTTCTTATCCAATTATTCCAAGAAGTCCCAACTATCATATACTAAGTGAGAGACCCCCTATAAGTCACCAAAAGATACCTCTTACTTCATAAGAGAAAGCCCCAAATCAATAAAGCCAACCAAAAAGGGCTAAAAGTCCTCCTAGATAAACCCCATAAAACAACCATTAAGTAAGCCTCTAAGAATAAACTACAAAAGAAAAAGGGGAACAAAGAGAACTCCAATCTTTTGGATAAAAACAGGGGACCGGTCGATCGGTCCCAGACCCCCGGTCGACCGCGGGTCCAAAATTTTGCCTACGAAGGAATGCAGTAGACTTTTTCCCTAAGGCGCGGTCGACCGGCCATACCAGTTATCTTGACCGATTTTCCATTTTCAGCAGACCCTAAATCCTCAAACACCCAAATATCATCACCAAGCCCCCAAATCTTTAACCCAATAATATTATTAACAAGAAAACCCATCCTACATCTCATTCCAACCATTTATATGTCATTAAACCATATAATAACATTGATTTCAAGATTTAAACCCAAAAATCTAGGTTTTGATATTTATACCCAAAAATCCATTTCTTTAACCCACAAATTATGAAATGAAATACACAAATAGCTATTTAGCAAGATTAAACACTTGCCTCAGATTTGTAGAGGTTGGATCGTCCTCGATGTCGCGTTTGGGCAGGAAATCCCAAGTTTTTTTTCCTCTCTCTCTTCTTTTCTTCTTCTTTCTCTTCTTCTTTCTCCCTCTAGGGTTTTTCTCTCTTTCTCTCAAATGAGAAATGGATTAATCCGTAAGCCTCTAATCCTTTAAAATAATAAACCCAATTTAAGTGTTAATACACAATTTAAATGACTCGTTTACACCTATTCGAGTCAAACTAACTTAAAATATTTCGGAGCCGAAATAAACCCAATGACAGTCATTTTGACAATCTCGACCCTTCCGGGATCAATGGTACCCTCAAAATCATCATCCGGAATACTTTAAAATATTCTCTATTTTTGGGCCTCAATTCCCAAATTTTAAAATTCTTCAATTCAATTAAATTTTATTTTCCCAAAATTTAATTTCTCAGTCTCCAAAAATCGTGGGGTGTTACAATCTTCCCCCCTTACAAAAATTTCGTCCGCGAAATTTAAACACACATAGGACCTCAATATCATCTAGTCCTAACATCAACTCTTAGGATCACTATACCGATCCTTCCTGGTTCTCATGTCGAACCATATAAATTTAAATATCACTAGCTACCCAGGGCGCCCATACACCCTGTATCCGAGTTTCCACTCGTAGAATTATAATCAGGATCCATTAGCCTCCAATTGTAACATAACCCTCGGCATTATAATCTATAACAACATACTAAATATATATAAGTTCGCAAATTCCCAATGGGTGAACTCTCCTCAATTCGTGACACTAGCTACCTTCGTGCGGGGGAGGTCTCGCAAGCGAAATCCAAACAAGGAACCCTCCCAATACACTACTGTGTAGCTAGGTCAGGAATTGAGATTAGTTGAACCATGGCTAAAGTTTTATTAAAAGATTTTCATATTTTAGATACTGCCGGAGGGACTATACAACAATACGATATAATTTATATTCCGCGTCTTTCGACACGCCAAACAAACACCTTATGTTTAAAACACAAGGCCTCAACACATACAACACTTCTAACCACTACCTAGTTCTCAAAACTATCACAACTAGGAGCTAAATTCTCCGCTCAAAATAAATCCACTAAACTCTGAACCTCTCAGTTATGAAATTCCTCTACATCACATCAACACCTTTCCATAAACTAAGTCATTCCCACAATGAACCAATAACCTTTACAATTTACATTCCCCCAAAATCAATAGAGCCACTCTCTACTAGCTCCTTATAGGACGTTTTACTATTCCAGAAGATATCGCATAAAGACCAAACTTGCCCACTCCTTCTCAAGGCCTAATTATCCTCAAAGAATTTTCTTCCTCATAAATCCTTCCTAACCATTTTGAAGGACAAAACGCGATGGTGACTGCCGAAAACTCCCTCAGTCCTACACAACGAAATTGAGTCTCCAAATTTTCTCCCTCATCCCAGAAGGAAATACTCTTGATATTGGGACAACTACACCTTCCTCACATCGGTAAGAGTCACCAACACCAGGTTTCCTAACAAAGGTTAACGGGTTTCTCAACCTAAACTTCCCAAGGACTACACTAACCTCTCCTCACACTTTCCTTACTAAGCCCAAGATTCGCCATTCGAGTAAATTTTCCTTTCTTACTCAACCGCCGATAAATCACCTCAAACCACTGCTAGAAATCTCCTCAATATCTCCTCCGGAATCGGGGAAAACAAATACCCCCGATTAAAGCGTACCCAAAATATGCTATGGGTATTGTACTTCTAATCCTATCCTTTCCTAGACGACAAAATCTAGGCGACGTCTGAAATGAAACAAGAGCAACCGTTATCAGAACGTCAATCAAGTGAATATACTTCACAGAAGAAAAAAACGCAGTGAACACAACAGTCCTAATTATAGGGCTTTATCTCAAGAACGTTAACGGAAGAATGCAGAAAACTCGCACAAATCCTAAGGACTCTAGAACCTGATGCTCTGATACCATCTGTAACAACCCGAATAAAATAATAACGGGTGGCCAGCCCTATACTATATTACACTAGGAGTTTCAGATGGTCCAGTCTCAACATCAACTGTCGGTACTATATAATATAGGACTAACTACCCGATATCATATAGGCGAGATGTTAAAATTAAATAAAATGTGCAACAGATAACCAACTAACACTACTAATAAAAGAAAGAGAGATGCATGAAATAACTAAGATAAATGAAATGCTAGAATAAAAATGAAATAAATAACTACCACAGAATATACTACAAAAAGTAGACCCGAATAAGCTATCGGGTCACAGCCAATACAATAACTGGAATGGAATAAATATAAACATATATAAATATCCCTTGGGTACAAACCCGATATACAATGAATCCTACCTAGATTTTTAAAATTAGGAAGTGACTACCATCAAAGTCCCGGATCAGTCTGCACCTATCACGGCTCCCAATACTCTGCATAGAAGGTCATCCGACATCCATGCGGTAGGACACCTGTAGTAATATATATATATACAAGCAGGAGAGAAAAGTAAACGGGTCAGAGCCCGAGTTGTGAAAAATATTTAGCAAGTGTGTTAACCGTGCATAATAAATATCGGTGCACTTATTTTATAATTAAAGTGGAATCGCACTCTCGTGGAACCCCAACTCACCTCTCATCTAAAGGCGCGCACATATTCGCGTCCTCAACTTTTAGTTAAATTACCCCCATTTTTATTAGGACAACCTAACTTATCATAGGCCTAGCCTATACCCACGAGATCTACCTTCCTATCATACCCCAAGAATACACCCCTTTTTAACCACAGTTAAGTATTTATTTTTAATCATATGTGACTTATTAGGCTTAGTGGATTCCGGTTTATACTTTAACCATTTATAATTTAATAAGTTACCCAATATGCATTTGGGTTGAAACATACGATTTAAATTTCTAATTAATAAGCATGCAAAATTATTATTGACACAACTTTCCTCCAATTTCAACGTTGCGCTGCGTTTCGTGCGTGGGGTGTCTCGCAAAGCGAAATCCAAACAAGGAACCACCCCGTTACACTACTCCATGTCAACGTCGATCCTGGAGATCCATTATGCCACACATAAATATCGACAAAACTTCTCTCTACTCTCAACAATGTACTACATTTCGTGCGTGGGGTATCGCAAAGAGAAATCCAAACAAGGAACCACCCCGTTACACTACTCTTTGACAATGTCGATCATAGAGGTCCATAATTCCGTACATACCATAATTGGCAGAACTTTTCTCCAATTTCAACACTGCACTGCGTTTCATGCGTGGAGTGTCTTGCAAATCAAAATCCAAACAAGGAACCACCCCGTTACACTACTCCTTGACAATGTCGATCCTAGAGATCAATAATGCCATGTATACAACATTATACTACTACTACAACTAACATCTCCAATAATATCCTTGGGATGATGTAATCGAAATATTCCTTAAATGCGATACATCAACCCCCATCAAACTAGTACACCATAATCATCCAAGATGTACTCCACAAAGATTCTATATCCTTTCATCTATAGGATATATATAAATATATATATATATATAAATATATATATATATATATATATATATATAGGTATTTTATGCTCACCATATATACACATATACCAATCATCCATACCCATGACCAAGTGTACGTATCATATCTGATGTACAATGGACATGCACATAATCCACACGGTTATATATATCACCGATAAAACTGCATCAATGCTATCATCTTCCCAGTGCCCGGCTCACGTAGCAACCGGGGACCACCTGGTGGGGATCAACGACACCCACCTCGTGATAACTCACACACACGACGTCCCGGGAAGCGGTCATAGCTCCAACTAACAATGAGACGAAACATACCCACCACATCTCATCCCAAAAATATACCTATCGTATAATAACACACCGGATGACTATGACCTGGGGAATATCCACACCCTGCTCTATATGCTAGGATGCTCACCCTCTGCGCGGAAACTTCCCAATGATAGCATGAGCGGGGTATGCTTAACCACATAAGTATATATATCGCTCACATGCGCAATATACATGCATCCATATGATCCCATCATATGATCAAATAGTAAACCATCATATACGGTTTAAATATCCATACCATGTATGTCCACAACATAAATATATCCATATATTCATATTTATATATAGATATATGTACATATATTCACACATCGCTACATCATTATATATACAAACTAATTCTCGTTCATATGTATAAGATATATAAACCCGGCTATAAGTATACATAATCCTCAATATACAAGTCGTCACCACAATTTCCTTTAAATTTACCTCGATATGTGAATACAATCCCTCACTTGAAACATATTCAATCATTTTTCCTATGATGAATAGTCTCCCAAAACCATATGTATATATCTATACATATATATTCAACATTCGGGTTATCACTCAAGAGTTTGTGTAGGAATCCATCACTATACATTTCATCCATATTCAAAAGTACATAGTTTCCTTTAGTACTATTTAACCATAGGCACATTCATGACTTAATAGTCTAAAAACTCAAATTATTCCAACCTCGTTTCAAGTATTGGAATCTCAATGGTCATATCCCCACAATTACGTGTAAACTATCCTAACTAGAATTTATGCTACCGCTTATTCTAGTCGATAGTACGATCCCAAACGTTCCCAATTTCACCTATGGTTCAAATAAATCTCAGGAACCCTTACTCCTATTGAGTTATCAATTGTTCCTTAGTCTAAACATTTCTAAGGATATGAGACCCCTCACTCTTTAAGAGTATGCGACCACTCTCTTCCATTTGGACCCAAATTGTATCTTAACAATATCCTATCCTTATAAGGATTTGACATAAAGGTCGGCCTAGAAATTTCACAACATACATGGATATTTCTTATCCAATTATTCCAAGAAGTCCCCACTATCATATACTAAGTGAGAGACCCCCTATAAGTCACCAAAATATATCTCTTACTTCATAAGAGAAAGCCCCAAATCAATAAACCCAACCAAAAAAGGCTAGAAGTCCTCCTAGATAAACGCCATAAAATAACCATTAAGGAAGCCTCTAAGAATAAACTCCAAAAGAAAAAGGGGAAAAAGAGAACTCCAAACTTTGGGCTAAAAACAGGGGACCGGTCGACCGGTCCCAGACCCCTGGTCGACCGCGGGTCCAAAATTTTGCCTACGAAGGAATGCAGTGGGCTTTTTCCCTAAGGCGCGGTCAACCGACCATACCAGTTATCTTGGCCGATTTTCCATTTTCAGCAGACCCTAAATCCTCAAACACCCAAATATCATCACCAAGCCCCCAAATCTTTAACCCAATAATATTATTAACAAGAAAACCCATCCTACATCTCATCCCAACCATTTATATGTCATTAAACCATATAATAACATTGATTTCAAGATTTAAACCCAAAAATCTAGGTTTTGATATTTATACCCAAAAATCCATTTCTTTAACCCACAAATTATGAAATGAAATACACAAATAGCTATCTAGGTTGGATCGTCCTCGATGTCGCGTTTGGGCCGGAAATCCCAAGCTTTTCTTCCTCTCTCTCTTCTTTTCTTCTTCTTTCTCTTCTTCTTTCTCCCTCTAGGGCTTTTTCTCTCTTTCTCTCAAATGAGAAATGGCTTAATCCGTAAGCCTCTAATCCTTTAAAACAATAAACCCAATTTAAGTGTTAATACACAATTTAAATGACTCGTTTACACCTATTCGAGTCAAACTAACTTAAAATATTCCGGAGCCGAAATAAAACCCAATGACAGTTATTTTGACTATCTCGACCCTTCCGGGATCAATGGTACCCTCAAAATCATCATCCGGAATTCTTTAAAATATTCTCTATTTTTGGGCCTCAATTCCCAAATTTTAAAGTTCTTCAATTCAATTAAATTTTATTTTTTCAAAATTTAATTTCTCAGTCTCAAAAAATCGTGGGTGTTACATTTACAAAGTCCATAGACAAAAGCTCTTTGTTCTCTCTCCCTCTCACACGCTTATTCTTGCAATAGAAAGAACTGAATCCAATCCATATCACAAAAGCTTCCTCTCTCTAACCCATCTCTCTCTCCTATTTCACTTACTGCCGCCCTCTCCCACGCACCGCCTCTCATCCCTCCCACACCATCGCCCTTGATCTCTAAGGATACCTCCCTCAGTAGTTTGGAGTTTGGCATAGAGTTTTATGCATTTTGTGCTTGATGTGTGGAAAGGAGATTCATTTAGGTGGGATCAAGAACTCGATTTGGTTCTGTAAACCTCAACAGATCTGACGAAAATGGGTGTTGTTTCCGAATGTGTTCAATAACTCGGTATATTTCTTTGCCCTGATTTTTGAACTCCCCAAAACCCGAAATTTCGTAAATTTGATTCGGTTGGATGTTTTTCTTTGTTTTGTTCAGGAGTTGTGTGTTTAAGGTTTGGGGGTGTGGGTTTGTATCCTTCCTTTGCAGGTTTTGTTGTTGATGGCAACAACATTAAATGTTCATGTATCTGAGATTTATAGCTGAGATTCAAGGTATACACCCAATAATCTATAGCTGATATTTTTCTTTTTTTGGATTTTTCTTTAGTCTGAATGTTAATCAGTTTGCAAGAATATGAATCACTGTTTGGATTTGAATCAGTTTTGAACATTATGAATCACTTTTTGTGAGGATGTGAATATGTTAATTTGTATTCTAATCAATTCAAGCATTTTGAATCAATTTGTTTGAATTTGAATCTTTTTAATTTCTATAAATTAGTTTGTGAGGATCTATTTTAAAATATGTTCATTGTATTGAGAATTTTGTTTTATTTATGCAGGTCCCTTGGCTTCATCATGCCCACAATGGTGGCTCTTTCATACCCAATTTCTCCATCATAATCAAAGAAAGCTCTGCGATTTCGACCAATGTGAGTCTGGATATTATGGTTTATAATTAGTCTTTTTGAGTATTTAATCTAAGGCTTCATCAAAGTATATGCGTGCGAGCAAAGGATTTATATTGCGATGTTACCCTCTCTTTCTCAGTAGCGTATGTGTATGCCTATTGCATTGTAAACCATTCATGGTACTTGAATTTCAAATCGTGTAATTATTATCAAGGTTGATTGGAGATTGATCTACTCAAAACCATATGTTTAACATGTTGCTAAATTGGTGCTTATTAATGTGTTTGTGTGTGTGTTTGTTTAGACCATTTGTTTTTAGGACATTTCTCTTGCTAATGGTGTATGTGCTTTGCATTTATGTATTGATATGTTTGTCTTAGAAACAGAGTACTTTATATCAAGCATGTGTTACTTTTGACACATAGTGAGTGCATGTTTCATAGGTTTCATTTAATTTTGAACCTTTTATTTTTGTTAATTTGATACTTTTAATTTTATTCTAGCATTCTATAGGTTTAATAAATCTTATGTAACGAAAGTGGTGGCAATTTATATGTATCAGCCGATTTAAAACGTGTAGGTGAAATACACATGGTATTTGTATGAATGAAATTAAGGTACTTTTTTCACGGTAGTATTTCATTCTCTGCTCTTTATATTCTAATTCCTTATGTAACTGGTGTTTTCATCTCAGCTCTAAAATTTCATTAGTGAGGCTTTTAAGTATTGCTTTGATATCCATTTTCTATTTTTTTTTAAATTTAAATTTTGTTCTTTGGTTTTACTCTATTATATATTTGTATTGTTTTTTATTTAATCTAATGGTGTAAGTTGTTGACCTGAACCATATTACATTTATTCTTATGTTGTAGACATTGGCTTATATTTATTGTTATGGTCATTATGGAGATTTGAGGCCTCTGTTTTGGTGATTTTATATTGATGAGTTTTGGTAGTTTAGCTTTCAATTTTTGTGCTTTGAGTTTGGTGAGATTTTGTTTTACTTGGTGTTCCTTCTTTATTATAATGGGCAATTGCTGATCAAGATGGCATATTATTTACCCACTTTTTAAAGAGTATGTTTCTCGCTCTCAACTCTTGGTTACTTTGGAGGTTAGTGCTCTTTACTCTTCTCATAATTTTTGTTATAATGTGCTATGGAATGGGTCTTTTTTATATTTTGTTCATTAAAGTTTAATATGTTCCTTTTAAGAACAGGGTTTGAATGATTTTAAGTTTTTTTAAATTTCTTGGACTGGATGAATTTACTTGATGTTTGGGAAAGTTTGAAAAATAATTTTTAAAGTCAAATGGAAGGAAGACGGCAATAGTGTTAAAGTTGAGTATTGATTTATGTGAATATCAAATGAAAGGAAGAAAATGATGATTTTTATTGATAAGACTCATGGTATGGGCACATGACATGACTCGATGGTACCGCTATGGTATATTTAAACATTAATATTTTATAAAGTACCAAATGCAAATCCTTTTCATCCATAAAATTTGAAATTTGGTTTAGTGAATTTTCATATGTTTATTTCATTTTTACTATCCCGAAATACCATGACTTTTTAGACTCAATTGACTATCGAAACATATAGGTCCTAAGCAGGTGCCTATGCAAGTTGCAGGTCCTTGCATGGTCACATGCATTCTTTCTTTTGGAGTTAGAATTTGTGGAAATAGTTTGTGTGGTTAACATTGACATATGATTACTTATGTTTAATATTTTCTTAAATTCACTGAAATAGTTACAACTGACAATGGTACTTATTCCCTTTAAAACAGTCAGTTGTATTTCATCATGTCCAGTAACAAAAGCAATAGATATTTCCATGTCTCTCACCATTTTTTGTTTTATTCCAATCTCTCACATAAATTTGAATTTGAGTTTCAATCAAGGTGTAATGGGGAAAATCCCTTTTACGAGCTAAGAGATAAGTAATCTTTATATTAATATATCAATGTCCTAAGATCCAAGTTATGGTACTTGATTTGGTAAGTTCATTTTTTCCTCATAGTCAAAAATAATCTTTAGTTGTTTATTAGCAAAGGACGTGTGTGCCATATCTTGCAATGGCATTTAATTCAGCAATTTTGTGTAATAGATACACCAAGAATGATGGGGTCATGTACTAAATACTGTGTAATGGATTTCATATGCATGGCCAAACCACTAAATACTGAGGTGGGAATAATGTTCTAGGATCTTTCTTTTCTTTTCGATATTCCTTTGGCAGTTGCTCTAATTTAGCAGTTGAATTGACTAGCAAACTCTCCACGTAGCAAAAGATAATCAGAACACAGCTTCCTTTGCATCGGTATTTAGTCTTCTGTCGGATGTTGCTGGATATGTTCTCTGAGGATTAATAGAGTAGATGACAATGGAACTAAAACACAACATTACACTATTCAATCTAATTTCTTTAGAAATTTATCTCGCGTCTCTCAGCAAAAAAATTACCGCTCACATATTGGTCAGTAAGCAAGACAAGCGAGACAGCAGTGTCAGCTGCTTCCTCAGGTGATATATTCTCGACCCAATCATTCATGGTATTCTTCACCTAACAAGGGCAATAGAAATTCGTGTATATCTTCTCACCATCAGGACGATTTGAAAGTACACTCGGCATTAGCCTAGTGTAAGCATTGACAATAAGTTTTAATATTGAGTAGTCAGTATACGTTTGAGGCCATCCACTGGATATGCAACTGCCATCTTTTACTTGCTTAAGAAAAGTGGTCACAGTCCTCTCTATCAGTTCCTCGGTGAGAAAGTCCACATTCTCTCGTGGTTGCCTCAAGGTGACATCTCCAATTCTATTTCAGCTTCCATTGAGTTTCCACAATCGTGAGCTCACATTAATAATCCAAGCACCTGCCATTGAGTTTCTCCAATTCTTATGCTTGATTGTTGTAGTTTTTCATTAATAAGCTATATCATGAAATAGTTATGCAGTCGACCTCGAGGACTTTGTTCTCCTTTGCCAGTCTTTTACTACTCTTTTGTTCTCTCATTCTAGGCTATTTTTCTCTTTCCCATTGCTGAAGATGGGATAATGAAGTGTTTTTGGTTATGAAAAAGAAATTGACAAGAAATAAATCTAAATCAGATTAGTCCGTGTACTTGGATTTGAGATCTACAGGTTACCAATTTGGATTTCAATTCTGCTGATCTGATATGCTCTTGAGTCTGATCTGTTTACAACCATATGTGGAAGTTTTCGATTCAAATTTTTTAGATCTACTGGCTACATGATTTTTCCCCTTATAAATTTATTTATGCTTTCATTATTTAGCTGATTGAGATTTTCTCTATGTCCTTGGTTACCCTATTTTTGTTTAATTATGATTTTACAAGCTTAACCACTTTTTGCATTTGTTAGTGATCAAACAACTATTACATACGAATTGACTACATGATATGTTTCTTTCTTTTTATTTTTTCCGGGAATCATAAGTTGGCAACTTGGATCTCGAGTGCCAGGTTCATTGTATATGCTTATGAATGAATCAATTTACCTGTCATGTATAGTAAGACTGCATTTTGTTTTCAACAATTGAAGTCGTGCAATTTAACCCTATCGGATCAATTTTTAATTATTGTGGTTGCTTGGTGTTCTATTGCAATGCTTTATAGATTTTCTCAATTCAATATGGTTATTACTTCTTACAAATGAAAGGCCATTTTGTGGAGAGGATAATAGTCATTTTCGGGTATTAATTTTGCCTCTTTTCATACGAGTTGCAATATATATCTAATTTTATGTTAATATATTTTTTTGAATTAGGTAGGTTGGAGATTGATTAATTTTTTTAATACACTTTTAATCTTCCTTTTTTTTATTTGTCTTGCAATAAACACGATAGGTGTAAAAGTCCAAATATACTTCAAAATGAATTAATTATTCAATCTCCCGCGATGTGTAAAAGTCCATGTGTATCGAGGGAGGCACCGACAACATGGAGCTTTATTTTACAATCTGTAACACCCCGCTTAAAATAATAACGGGTGGCCAGCCCTATACTATATTAAATCAGGAATTCCAGATGGTCCAGTCTCAACATCAACTAACGGTACTATATAATATAGGACTAACTACCCGAAATCATATAAGCGAGATGTTATAAAAATTTAAAACTTGCAACATACAACAACCCTACACTATAAAACTACTAATGAATAGGAGAGATGCAGGAAGGAACTATAATAAATAAAATGAACCAATTAAATACAACTGAATGTACTACGAAAAGTAGATCCGAATAAGCTGTCGGATCACAGCAAATACAATAACTGAAATGGAATGAATATAAACATATATATAAATATCCCTTGGGTACAAACCCGATATACAACATGAATCCTACCTAGAATTTTAAAGAAGTAGGAAGCGGCTACATGAAACATCCCGCAACAGTCCGCACCTGTCACGGCTCCCAAGACTCAGGATAGAAGGTCATCCGGCATCCATGCGGTAGGATACCTGTGGTAACATATATATATACAAGGAGGAGAGAAAAGTAAACGAGTCAGAGCCCCGAATGTGTAAAATATTTAGCAAGTGTGTTAACCGTGCATAATAAATACCGGTGTACTTAATTTCATAAATAAGTGAGACCGCACTCTCGTGGAACCCCAACTCACCTCTCATCTAAAGGCGCGCACCTATTCGCGTCCTCAAATTTTAGTTAAATTACCCCCATTTATTTTAGGACAACCTAACTTATCAGGCCTAGCCTATATCCACGAGAACTACCTTCCCGTCATAATCTAAGGATCCATCCATTTCTAATCATATTAGATTATGATTACAACAATTATGCCATAAAAGGCTTAATGAATTCCGATTAATAATCTCATGAATTATAATTATCATAATTCTTAAAACATTACCCCTATACATATACACATATATATACATACCTATATAGGCTAAAAGCGTAAGAATGAATATACTTAATAATATGCACATGGAATATTGGCAAGACTTCTCTCTAATCCCAAAATTGTACTACGTTTCGTGCGTGGGGAGTCTCGCAAAGAGAAATCCAAACAAGGAACCGCCCCGTTACACTACTCCTGACAAGGTCAAGATCAGAGATCCGAGATGCCACCTATGGAATTACTTCTCTCAAATCTCGACATGGCACTGCGTTTCGTGCGTGAGGTGTCTCGCAAAGCGAAATCCAAACAAGGAACCACCTCGTTACACTACTCCTGGGCAATGTCGATCCTAGAGATCCATAATCCTCAACATACAAGTTAATACTACCATTACTACTAACTAACTCCTAAAGAAAGAAAGAAAGAAAAGAAAAGAAAGAAAACAAGTAAGATAAAATAAAAGAATCTCCAATAATATCCTTGGGATGATGTAACCGAATAATACCTTATGTGCGATACATCAACCCCCATCAATCTAGTACACCATGATCATCTAAGATGTACTTCATAAAAGTCCATATCCTTTCATCTAAAGGATATATATATAATTATATATATATATGTATATAGGTTTTTATTTCTAACCATATATATATATATCATCATCAATCCAATAGCCAAGTGTACATACTACATATGATGTACAGGGCCATGCACATATCGCCGATAAACTGCATCAATGCTATCATCTTCCCAGTGCCCGGCTCACGTAGCAATACTGGGGCCACCCTGGTGGGACTAAACGACACCCATCTTGTGGTAAACTCACGCACACGACGACCCGGGAAGCGGTCATAGCTCCAAACCGGCAATGAGACGAAACATACCCACCACGTCTCATCCCCAAAAATATATATCTATATGTATAATAATCACAAGGGACGACTATGACCTGGGGAATATCCACACCCTGCATTATAAGCCAGGATGCTCACCCTCTACGCGCGCAACTTCCCAATGATAGCATGAGCGGGGTATGCTTAACCAAATAAGTATATATATCATTCACATGCATAATATATATAATCCATATGATCCAATCATATGATCAAATAATAAACCATCATATACGGTTTAAATATCCATACCATGTATGTCCACAACATAAAGATATCCATATATCTATATACATATAGATATATATATATATATATCAACACGTATTCACATATCCTTTTCTATATATCTAAACTAATTCTCGTTCATATGTATAAGATATATATATATATATATACCTGGCTATAAGTATACATAATCCTCAATATACAAGCCGTCACTACCATTTCCATTAAATTTACCTTGATATGTGAATATAATTCCATACTTGAAACCTTTTCAATCATCTTCCTATGATGAGTAGTCCCCCAAAACCATATGTTTATGTCTATACATATACATTCAACATTAGGGTTATCACCCAAGAATTTGTGTAGGAATCCATCACTACACCTTTCACCTCTAAATGTGAAAGTACATAATTATCTTTAGTACTATCTAACCATAGGCGTAAACATGACTTAATAGTCTAAAAACCTCAATTTATTCCAACCTCATTTCAAGTATTGGAAATCTCAATGGCCATAACCCCATAATTGCGTATAAACTATCCTAACTAGAATTTACGCTACCGCTTATCCTAGTCGATAGTACACCACCAAGTTGTTTCCCATTTTTACTTATGGTTCGATTGTATTTTATGAATCCTTACCCCTATCCGGTTATCATTGATTCCTTAGTCTAAATATTTCTAAGGATAGGAGACCTCTCACTCTCTAAGAGTTCTCAACCTCAAACATATATATATATATATAGGTATTTATATACCTTTATCTATAATTGGTAAATTCCAACCTCAAAGAGTTTTCCCCCAATATCCATATGTAACTCCAAGAATATATCTTTTACATCCTAAGAGAAAGCCCCCAAATCAATAAACCCAACTAAAAAGGGTTTGAAATCACTATGGAGAAAAATCTCAAAATGCCCTGTTTCCGAATCGATTCGGCCCTATTCCGAATCGATTCGGTCTAGCGAATCGATTCGGCCTCCAAGGCGAATCGATTCGGGCCCAAAGACCTGGGCTTCTGCAATAGGCCGAATCGATTCGGCTTGGGGTCCGAATCGATTCGGTCAATGCAGACCTGCTAGTTTTACCAAACCGAATCGATTCGCTTGAGGGGGCGAATCGATTCGGACCTGCAATTTTTGAAGGTTTCATCTGTTTCTTCAAAACCTACGAATTCTAAACCCTAAATTTCTCATTCCAACCCCCAAACCTTCATCAAATCATGATTTTAAACCCATTAACCAACCCAAAGTTGATCCCAACCATTTCTATGTCATTAAATCCATATTTAATCATTGATTTCAAGATTAAACCTAAAATCTAGGTTTTGACATTAATACCCAAAAACCATTTCTTTACCCCACAATTTATGAAATGAAATACACAAATAGCTATTTAGCAAGATTAAACACTTGCCTCAGATTTGTAGAGGTTGGATCGTCCTCGATGTCGCGGTAGGACCGGAAATCTCCAAGCTTTTCTTCCTCTCTCTCTTCTTTTCCTTCTTCTTCCTTTCTTCCTTTCTCTTCTTTCTCCCTCTAGGGCTTTTTCTCTCTTTCTCTAAATGAGAAAGGCTTGATCCGTAAGCCTTAAATCCTTTAAAACAACAAACCCAGTTTTAAATGTTAATACACACTTTAAATGACTCGTTGACTGCAATTCAAGTCAAAACAACTTAAAAACATTCCGGAGCCGAAATAAGACCCAATGACAGTCATTTTGACTATCTCGACCCTTCCGGGATCGATGGTACCCTCAAAAATATCATCCGGAATACTTTGAAACGTCCTCTATTTTTGGACTTAAATTCCCAAATTTTAAAATTCTCCAATTTAATTAAATTTAATTTTCCCAAAATTAAATCTCTCAGTCTCCAAAGTCGTGGGGTGTTACACAATCTACTCCTCTCAGTTACATGTTATTTCGTTTGCTAAACAGTCAGTCTCTGCTCTACACAGCATCCAGTACTTGGTGGAATTCCTGTAAAAGCAATAAAACATCTCTTACTTTTCTTTCAACTTTATATCTATTGAGTATCCATCCTCTACCAAAAACACTCCAATGCTTCACTTTCCAGTATTACAATAATTTAAGGAGCTCCAGAATTACAGTACAGTATCCAGTATTTCAATTTCCTTTAATTTACATTATCTTCCATATTTCTAAAAAAAGTATGTTTATAATCTCTAAGAAGTCATCGAAAGAGTATGCTCATTTTCCCCGCTCACGAAATGTTTGACTGGCCAACAGGAAGCCAGGGTTGTCCACAACAGCACTAATTTTGTAATCATACGTGTACACTCCGTGTCAGAAGGATAAACAAAATGGCTTATCAATATCTAATTAACCAGTCTATTGAATAATTGAGCTGAGGAAAATCTTATGCTTTAGTCTATTTCGACTTTTCAAACTATGATTTTGACGTCTTAGTTACATTGAAAAATATAGGTATTGTTTTCTAGATGTCTGTTGAAATAGGATGAATACATGAATTAAACTAGATGTTAGTTGCTTATTTGTGCATTATTTTCTCCGGCACACACCCATGTCTATTGCTTATTTGTGCATTAGTTGCTTACATCTTTTTGACAAGGAAAATTTGACAAATTGGTACTGACTTTGAATCATCTTTTGATGTCAGATATCTATCTTCGATGTTCATCTTCTGCAGAAGGTTGGATCATTTCCAGATATTTTGGAACGCAAAGTGACTCAGCATTTTGATAAGGAAGACTATGTTTCAGCTTTGGTGATTGGAGAATTCTATACAAAGAAGGAGCATTTTCTGGGATTTGGAAGACCTTTTGTCTTCAATTCAAAGGTTTTCCTGAGGGTAGGGTGTGATTTAGAAGCCAAAGATGCTATAAGGGGGGCCCTAAAGATTCCAAAACATATCAGTGGGGCAGAGCGCACTCTAATAGAAAAAGTTGGCTTCTTTTGGGGCAACACGCAAAGGCCAGTTTTTTCATCATCAGGAGATTTTAATAAATCTGAAATGAATCATGCTTCAACCCATGGAAGCAAATGTGGTGCATATATGTGGAACTCAATCAAGGACTTTTGGGGGGAAGTGGCAATCTGGAAATAGGTTTGCATCAATTTGCATGGAGACCTCAATATTCATTAGGTGTAGCAGCCCAAGTCCTCGACTCATGAATTCTATTACGGTTGTTTTCATTTTGAGTCGTATCTTTACTTTTGTGAGTAAGGCTCTCTTTTGTACTTTATTGACAATGATATTATACATTTTGAGTCATATCTTTACTTTTATATAACTCAATCAAGAACTCATGAATTCTATTATTTTTGTTGTTGATGTACTTATTTCTTATACAGGGCGAATAATCCTATAAACAAAGGAAATTCTGCCCAAAATTTTTAAATTGTTTACGATTATTTATTTTATATAAAAACATTAGATTTAAATTATACATGACTTGATATTTTGAAAAAAATTCTTCGTTCCTTCAGTCAAAGGGCAATATACTTAACTGTAGGATCTTTAATAGGCGGATGTCGGCTTGCTTACTCCCATATATGAAGAGGTTTCTCCCGTGTTTCGAACCCGGGTCCAACTGTAGCTTTGGCGAGGGCACTTGCCATTTCACCAAGGCACAACTTTATGCTTTTAAAATTATCAGCGTGCCTTCAGGCACGGGCATACCCTAGTATGTATATATATATATATATATATATAGAGAGAGAGAGAGAGAGAGAGAGAGAGAGAGAGAGAGAAGGGTGGTCTTACACCATTGTTAAGCATGTCCTCCACCTCTTTCTACCTTAAACCACCATTCTCCCACCAAATCTCCACCTTAAACCATCATATTCTTCTAGTATTCACTATATCCATGCTTTGGATATCCATTTTCACCATTGTTGAGCATAACTACGAAATTTGGAGATATTGTTGGTGGATTTAGAGAACATGAAGATGGGAGTTTTATGGATCTTTCATGGAGACAATCTTTGTGGATCTAGGCAACCTCCTTGAGGCCACCTTCGGAGGTGAGAGGTTGCCATCTTCTTAGACATTTCATGCCTTCCATTGTTGGATCTTCAATTGACATGGGAAAACCTACTCTCAGTTTAAGACTTTATTTGTGTAATTAGTAGTCTTGTTGTTATAATTTAAGATCAGAAAGTATATGATAAAATGATGGGTTTCTAGTAGATTGGTATTAAGAATTTTATGGGATAAAAAAGTTGGCAAAAATGTTATATTTGTTGGATATAAAATATGTGTAAATATTTTAAGGCTTTCTTAAAATAATTTGGATTTTCATGTAAATGGTATGTTTCAAGAAGTTGGGTGATAAATATTTGTATGGAGTAAAAAATGTTTTAAATTTACATTCTTATCTTGCTAAAGATATTTGGTAAATTACGTTTACATTCTTGCAAAAATGAAGATTGTATAAAACGGGACATTAGTTTGAGTTTTTGAGAAATAAAATGTCCTTTGAGTCTTGAAAATGCTTTTTTCAAAATATTACGAATTTTTAGAAGGAAAAATATATTTAACCCATTTAATAGGATTTTAGTATTTAAAATATATCTTCTCATGCATATAAACTTGCAGTATTTTAATAAAGGATATAAAAACAAGTTTAAAGAAGGTTTAAATATGAAATAAAAAAGTAGAAGTTTTAGTTTTCAAAGTGTGTGAAAAAGAGGTTATAGATGTGAGAAGTGTAAGGTTGGAAGACTACATGTGTTAATAAAATAAATAATATTTTCTTATAAAGTAGCCTTATATGTTCAATGATTTTTGAAAATGAAAGTAATGAAATAAAGATGTTTACAATTGAGAAGAATATTACTCCAAAAGGTCAAAAGGGTGTTAAGGTGTTACAAACACTTAAGAAGTTAGGGTGGGTAACTTAATGGTGATTTGGAAAGTTAACACTTGTGAAAATAGAGTGAAGGTGAGTTTGAAAATGTAACACCCCGCTTAAAATAATAACGGGTGGCCAGCCCTATACTATATTAAATCAGGAATTCCAGATGGTCCAGTCTCAACATCAACTGTCGGTACTATATAATACAGGACTAACTACTCGATATCATATAAGCGAGATGTTATAATAAATTAAAACTTGCAACATACAACAACCCAACACTATAAAATTTCTAAAGAATAGGAGAGAGATGCGAGAAGCACTATAATAAATAAAATGCTAGAAATAAACTGAACCAATTAAATACAACCGAATGTACTACAAAAAGTAGACCCGAATAAGCTGTCGGATCACAGCCAATACAATAATTGAATGGAATAAATATAAACATGTATGAAATTATCCCCTGGGTACAAACCCGATATACAACATGAATCCTACCTAGAATTTTAAAGGAATAGGAAACGGCTACACGAAACATCCCGCAACAGTCCGCCCTGTCACGGCTCCCCAGACTCTGGATAGAAAGTCATCCGACATCCATGCGGTAGGATACCTATGGAAATACATATATATATATACAAGCAGGAGAGAAAAGAAAACGGGTCAGAGCCCCGAATGTGAAAATATTTAGCAAGTGCGTTAACCGTGCATAATAAATACCGGTGTACTTAATTTCATAAATAAAGTGAGACCGCACTCTCGTGGAACCCCAACTCACCTCTCATCTAAAGGCGCGCACCTATTCGCATCCTCAAATTTTAGTTAAATTACCCCAATCTATTTGGACAACCTAACTTATCATAGGCCTATCCTATACCCACGAGAAATGCCTTCCTAACTTAGCCCAAGAATCCACCCTTTTTCTAATCTTACTAGATTATGATCACCACAATTTTACCATAAAAGGCTTAATGAATTCCGATTAATAATCTTATGAATTATAATCATCATAATTCCTAAAACATTTCCCTAATATATATATATATATACCTATATAGGCTAAAAACGTAAGAATTAATATACTTAATAACATGCACATGGAATATTGGCAAGACTTCTCTCTAATCCCAAAATTGTACTACGTTTCGTGCGTGGGGAGTCTCGCAAAGCGAAATCCAAACAAGGAACCGCCCCGTTACACTACTCCTGACAAGGTTAAGACCAGAGATCCGAGATGCCACCTATGGAATTACTTCTCTCAAATCTCGACATGGCACTGCGTTTCGTGCGTGAGGTGTCTCGCAAAGCGAAATCCAAACAAGGAACCACCTCGTTACACTACTCCTGGGCAATGTCGATCCTAGAGATCCATAATCCTCAACATACAAGTTAATACTACCATTACTACTAACTATAACTACCAAAGAAAGAAAGAAGAAAACAAAAAAGAAAACAAATAAAATGAAATAAAAGAACCTCCAATAATATCCTTGGGATGATGTAACCGAATAATACCTTATGTGCGATACATCAACCCCCATCAATCTAGTACACCATAATCATCTAAGATGTACTTCATAAAAGTCCATATCCTTTCATCTATAGGATATATATATAAATATATATATATATATATATATATAGGTATTTATTTCTAACCGTATATATATCATCATCAATCCAATAGCCAAGTGTACATACTACATATGATGTACAAGGCCATGCACATAATATACCCGGCTATATATATCGCCGATAAACTGCATCAATGCTATCATCTTCCCAGTGCCCTGATCACGTAGCAATACTGGGGCCACCATGGTGGGACTAAACGACACCCATCTCGTGGTAAACTCACGCACACGACGTCTCGGGAAGCAGTCATAGCTCCAAACCGGCAATGAGACGAAACATACCCATCACGTCTCATCCCAAAAATAAATATATATATGTCATATAATAACACACGGGACGACTATGACCTGGGGAATATCCACACCCTACTTTTCTAGCCAGGATGCTCACCCTCTACGCGCGCAACTTCCCAATGATAGCATGAGCGGGGTATGCTTAACCAATTAAGTATATATATCATTTACATGCATAATATATATAATTCATATGATCCAATCATATGATCAAATAATAAACCATCATATACGGTTTAAATATCCATACCATGTATGTCCATAACATAAAGATATCCATATTCACATATCCTTATATCTATATATATAAACTAAGTATCGTTCATATATACAAGATATATAAACTCGGTTATAAATATACATAATACTCAATACACAAGCCGTCACCACAATTTCCATTAAATTTACCTCGATATGTGAATACAATCCCTCACTTGAAACATATTCAATCATCTTCCTATGATGAGTAGTCTCCCAAACCATATGTATATATCTATACATATATATTCAACATTAGGGTTATCACCCAAGAATTTGTGTAGGAATCCATTACTACACCTTTCACCTCTAAATGTGAAAGTACATAATTATCTTTAGTACTATCTAACCATAGGCATAAACATGACTTAATAATCTAAAACCTCAATTTATTCCAACCTCATTTCAAGTATTGGAAATCTCAATGGCCATATCCCCGTAATTGCGTATAAACTATTCTAACTAAAATTTACGCTACCACTTATCCTAGTCGATAGTACACCCCCAAGTTGTTTCGCATTTTTACCTATGGTTCAATTTATTATATGAACCCTTACTCCTATCGGGTTATCATTTGTTCTTTAGTCTAAATATTTCTAAGGATAGGATACCCCTCACTCTCTAAGAGTTCTCAACCTCAAACATATATATATATATACCTTTATCTATAATGGGTATTCCAACCTCAAAGAGGTTTCCCCGATATCCATATGTAACTCCAAGAATATATCTTTTACATCCTAAGAGAAAGCCCCCAAATCAATAGACCCAACCAAAAAGGGTTTGAAATCTTTATGGAGAAAATACCTCAAAATGCCCTGTTTCCGAATCGATTCGGCCCTGTTCCGAATCGATTCGGACTAGCGAATCGATTCGGCCTCCAAGGCGAATCGATTCGGGTCCAAAGACCTGGGCTTCTGCAATAGGCCGAATCGATTCGGCTTGGGTCCGAATCGATTCGGTCAATGCAGACCTGCCAATTTCACCAAACCGAATCGATTCGCTTGAGGGGGCGAATCGATTCGGACCTGCAAATTTTGAAAGGGGTCTTCTTCTTCATCAAAACCCACGAATTCTAAACCCTAAATTTTTCATTCCAACCCCCAATACTTTATCACAACATGATTCTAAGCCAATAAATCATCCCAAAGTTGATCCCAACCATTTCTAATCCATTAAATCCATTTTTACACATTGATTTCAAGATTAAACCTAAAAATCTAGGTTTTGACATTAATACCAAAAAATCCATTTCTTTAACCCACAAATTATGAAATGAAATACACAAATAGCTATTTAGCAAGATTAAACACTTGCCTCAGATTTGTAGAGGTTGGATCATCCTCGATGACGCGGTTGGGCCGGAAATCCCCAAGCTTTTCTTCCTCTTTCTCTTCCTTTCTTCTTCTTCCCTTCTCTTTCTCCCTCTAGGGCTTTTTCTCTCTTTTTCTCAAATGAGAAATGGCTTCATCCGTAAGCCTCATAAACCTTTAAAACAAAATCCCAATTTTAAATGTTAATACACACTTTAAATGACTCGTTTACTCCAATTCAAGTCAAAATAACTTAAAAACATTCTGGAGCCGAAATAAAACCCAATGACAGTCATTTTGACTATCTCGACCCTTGCGGGATCAATGGTACCCTCAAAATCATCATCCGGAATACTTTAAAAATGTCCTCTATTTTTGGACTTAAATTCCCACATTTTAGAGTTCTCCAATTTAATTAAATTTTATTCTCCCAAAATTTAATTTCTCAGTCTCAAAAGTCTTGGGGTGTTACAATCTTTCCCCCTTACAAGAATTTCGTCCGCGAAATTTAAGATGAGCCTAGGACCTCAATATCATCTAGTCCCTACATCAATCCCTAAGATCACTATGCCGATCCTTTCTAGTTCTCACATCGAACCATATAGCCTTAAAAACAAACTAACTAATCAGGGCGCCCATACACCCCGTACCTGAGTCTCCTCTCGCAGAATTTTAATCAGGCTCCATTAGCCTCAAAATTGTAAGATAACCCTCGGTAATATAATCTATAACAATATACTAAATATATAAAAGTTTGAAAATTTCCACTGGTTGAACTCTCCTCAATTCCTGACGCTAGCCACCTTCGTGCGGGGGAGGTCTCGTAAGCGAAATCCAAACAAGGAACCCTCCCAATACACTACTGTGTAGATAGGTCGGGGATTGAGATTAGTTGAACCAGGGTTAAGGTTTTATAAAAGATTTTTCATATTTTAGACATTGCCCAAGGGCCTATACAATAATACAATATAAATATATTCCGCGTCTTTCGACACGCCAAACAAACACCTTATGTTTAAGACACAAGGCCTCAACAAATACAATACTCTAGCCAATATCTAGTTCTCAAAACTAGCACTACTATGAGCTAAATTATCCGCTCAACATACCCCAACTAAACTTTAAATCTCACAACTCTAAAACTTCTTTACATACATTAATGTATTTCCACAATATAAGTCTCCCCTCTTAGGCGTACTATAATCACATGCCCTACCTACCCATAAGGCAATAGTCTTATAGTCACTATTCAGCGAACCTTAACATTCCTCACCTCCGGAATTCAATGTTATAACTCTCGACGTTCCCGGTATCGCACAAAGTATGACTTAAACCCAAAGAAAGGTATTCTACCTTATACTTCCATAATCTAATGGTTTCACCTCATCCAAGGATCTCAATTCAAGACCCTCTACTTCTTCCAGGACAATCATTACTCCTAAACCTATTTCTCCATAAGAGAAACATCTTCCTCAAAATCCTTCCTAGCGAAGGTTGACGGGTTTCTAAATCCAAACCTCCCAAAGACTACAATAACCTCTCCTCAGACTTACTTTATCAAGTCCAAGGTTTGTCATTCGAGTAAATTTTCCTTTCTTACTCAACTGCCGACAATTCACCTCTAACCATTGCTAGAAATCTCCTCAATAACTCCTCCAGAATCGGGGAAAACAACTACCCCCGATCAAAGCGTACCCAGAATATGCTATGGGTATTGTACTTCTAAACCTATCCTTTCCTAGACGACAAAATCTAGGCGACGTCTGAAATGAAACAAGAGCAATTGTTATCAGAACGTCAATCAAATGAATACACTTCACAGAAGAAAGCAACGCAGTGAACACAACAGTCCTATTTGTAGGGCTTTATGTCAAGAACGTTAACGGAAGAATGCGGAAAACTCGCACAGATCCTAAGGACTCTAGAACCCGATGCTCTGATACCATCTGTAACACCCCGCTTAAAATAATAACGGGTGGCCAGCCCTATACTATATTAAATCAGGAATTCCAGATGGTCCAGTCTCAACATCAACTGTCGGTACTATATAATACAGGACTAACTACTCGATATCATATAAGCGAGATGTTATAATAAATTAAAACTTGCAACATACAACAACCCAACACTATAAAATTTCTAAAGAATAGGAGAGAGATGCGAGAAGCACTATAATAAATAAAATGCTAGAAATAAACTGAACCAATTAAATACAACCGAATGTACTACAAAAAGTAGACCCGAATAAGCTGTCGGATCACAGCCAATACAATAACTGAATGGAATAAATATAAACATGTATGAAATTATCCCCTGGGTACAAACCCGATATACAACATGAATCCTACCTAGAATTTTAAAGGAATAGGAAGCGGCTACACGAAACATCCCGCAACAGTCCGCCCTGTCACGGCTCCCCAGACTCTGGATAGAAAGTCATCCGGCATCCATGCGGTAGGATACCTGTGGAAATACATATATATATATACAAGCAGGAGAGAAAAGAAAACGGGTCAGAGCCCCGAATGTGAAAATATTTAGCAAGTGCGTTAACCGTGCATAATAAATACCGGTGTACTTAATTTCATAAATAAAGTGAGACCGCACTCTCGTGGAACCCCAACTCACCTCTCATCTAAAGGCGCGCACCTATTCGCATCCTTAAATTTTAGTTAAATTACCCCAATCTATTTGGACAACCTAACTTATCATAGGCCTAGCCTATACCCACGAGAAATGCCTTCCTAACTTAGCCCAAGAATCCACCCTTTTTCTAATCTTACTAGATTATGATCACCACAATTTTGCCATAAAAGGCTTAATGAATTCCGATTAATAATCTTATGAATTATAATCATCATAATTCCTAAAACATTTCCCTTATACATATACGTATATATATATATATACCTATATAGGCTAAAAACGTAAGAATTAATATACTTAATAACATGCACATGGAATATTGGCAAGACTTATCTCTAATCCCAAAATTGTACTACGTTTCGTGCGTGGGGAGTCTCGCAAAGCGAAATCCAAACAAGGAACAGCCCCGTTACACTACTCCTGACAAGGTTAAGACCAGAGATCCGAGATGCCACCTATGGAATTACTTCTCTCAAATCTCGACATGGCACTGCGTTTCGTGCGTGAGGTGTCTCGCAAAGCGAAATCCAAACAAGGAACCACCTCGTTACACTACTCCTGGGCAATGTCGATCCTAGAGATCCATAATCCTCAACATACAAGTTAATACTACCATTACTACTAACTATAACTACCAAAGAAAGAAAGAAGAAAACAAAAAAGAAAACAAATAAAATGAAATAAAAGAACCTCCAATAATATCCTTGGGATGATGTAACCGAATAATACCTTATGTGCGATACATCAACCCCCATCAATCTAGTACACCATAATCATCTAAGATGTACATCATAAAAGTCCATATCCTTTCATCTATAGGATATATATATAAATATATATATATATATAGGTATTTATTTCTAACCGTATATATATCATCATCAATCCAATAGCCAAGTGTACATACTACATATGATGTACAAGGCCATGCACATAATATACCCGGCTATATATATCGCCGATAAACTGCATCAATGCTATCATCTTCCCAGTGCCCGGCTCACGTAGCAATACTGGGGCCACCATGGTGGGACTAAACGACACCCATCTCGTGGTAAACTCACGCACACGACGTCCCAGGAAGCGGTCATAGCTCCAAACCGGCAATGAGACGAAACATACCCATCACGTCTCATCCCAAAAATAAATATATATATATATCATATAATAACACACGGGACGACTATGACCTGGGGAATATCCACACCCTGCTTTTCTAGCCAGGATGCTCACCCTCTACGCGCGCAACTTCCCAATGATAGCATGAGCAGGGTATGCTTAACCAATTAAGTATATATATCATTTACATGCATAATATATATAATTCATATGATCCAATCATATGATCAAATAATAAACCATCATATACGGTTTAAATATCCATACCATGTATGTCCATAATATAATGATATCCATATTCACATATCCTTATATCTATATATATAAACTAAGTATCGTTCATATGTACAAGATATATAAACTCGGTTATAAATATACATAATACTCAATACACAAGCCGTCACCACAATTTCCATTAAATTTACCTCGATATGTGAATACAATCCCTCACTTGAAACATATTCAATCATCTTCCTATGATGAGTAGTCTCCCAAACCATATGTATATATCTATACATATATATTCAACATTAGGGTTATCACCCAAGAATTTGTGTAGGAATCCATTACTACACCTTTCACCTCTAAATGTGAAAGTACATAATTATATTTAGTACTATCTAACCATAGGCATAAACATGACTTAATAGTCTAAAACCTCAATTTATTCCAACCTCATTTCAAGTATTGGAAATCTCAATGGCCATATCCCCATAATTGCGTATAAACTATCCTAACTAGAATTTACGCTACCGCTTATCCTAGTCGATAGTACACCCCCAAGTTGTTTCCCATTTTTACCTATGGTTCAATTTATTATATGAACCCTTACTCCTATCGGGTTATCATTTGTTCTTTAGTCTAAATATTTCTAAGGATAGGATACCCCTCACTCTCTAAGAGTTCTCAACCTCAAACATATATATATATACCTTTATCTATAATGGGTAATTCCAACCTCAAAGAGGTTTCCCCGATATCCATATGTAACTCCAAGAATATATCTTTTACATCCTAAGAGAAAGCCCCCAAATCAATAGACCCAACCAAAAAGGGTTTGAAATCTTTATGGAGAAAATACCTCAAAATGCCCTGTTTCCGAATCGATTCGGCCCTATTCCGAATCGATTCGGACTAGCGAATCGATTCGGCCTCCAAGGCGAATCGATTCGGGTCCAAAGACCTGGGCTTCTGCAATAGGCCGAATCGATTCGGCTTGGGTCCGAATCGATTCGGTCAATGCAGACCTGCCAATTTCACCAAACCGAATCGATTCGCTTGAGGGGGCGAATCGATTCGGACCTGCAAATTTTGAAAGGGGTCTTCTTCTTCATCAAAACCCACGAATTCTAAACCCTAAATTTTTCATTCCAACCCCCAATACTTTATCACAACATGATTCTAAGCCAATAAATCATCCCAAAGTTGATCCCAACCATTTCTAATCCATTAAATCCATTTTTACACATTGATTTCAAGATTAAACCTAAAAATCTAGGTTTTGACATTAATACCCAAAAATCCATTTCTTTAACCCACAAATTATGAAATGAAATACACAAATAGCTATTTAGCAAGATTAAACACTTGCCTCAGATTTGTAGAGGTTGGATCGTCCTCGATGACGCGGTTGGGCCGGAAATCCCCAAGCTTTTCTTCCTCTTTCTCTTCCTTTCTTCTTCTTCCCTTCTCTTTCTCCCTCTAGGGCTTTTTCTCTCTTTTTCTCAAATGAGAAATGGCTTCATCCGTAAGCCTCATAAACCTTTAAAACAAAATCCCAATTTTAAATGTTAATACACACTTTAAATGACTCGTTTACTCCAATTCAAGTCAAAATAACTTAAAAACATTCCGGAGCCGAAATAAAACCCAATGACAGTCATTTTGACTATCTCGACCCTTCCGGGATCAATGGTACCCTCAAAATCATCATCCGGAATACTTTAAAAATGTCCTCTATTTTTGGACTTAAATTCCCACATTTTAGAGTTCTCCAATTTAATTAAATTTTATTCTCCCAAAATTTAATTTCTCAGTCTCAAAAGTCTTGGGGTGTTACAGAAAAAAAATGGGTAAATGGGTAATTTTACATAAAATGGAATATTTTTATGAAATAAAAATGTTGCAAAGGGTGTTACACATGATATTCCAATGAATATAATTTTGGAATAAAATCAAAAACTAAAGTGTAAAGAACATGAAATGATTATTTTCAAAGTGTAACACAAGTTGGGGTGAAACCCCGAATTTTGTCTTTGATCGAGTAAAGGGAAAAGTGGAATAATGTGGGAATTTGCAAAATATTATGACACATTAAAAAGGAACTCGAATGACACTGAAAAAATTAAGGAGGGTCCGGAGCCCTGGGATGAAAGACCCAAAATCACTGGGTAGAGTATATGGTGCGCATAGCTGGTGGTGTGGAGCCTGTTGAAGTATGTGATTATTGGAAGATTTCGAGATAAATATAAAGGAATAAGGAACATGTCAAGAAATGGGTTGTGTGGTGAAAATGTGTCAAGACAACCTAACTCGAATGAATTAGTAAATGTTCCGGTAAAGGTAAAATGGACAAATAAATGTGTAAATTAACTAATGTCCATAAGGCGAAGAAAAGTGTAAAGTAAGTGGGTAAATGAGTGGTTAAGCAACCTGAGAGGTTTAACCCATAATTAGCTCAAGGGTGTGGTGTGAAAGGTTTTCAAAGGCTAAATAAGTATTTTCTAACAGAGTATTCACGTGTGTTGAAAGGGTATTTTTTCAAATGAAAATACTAATTTGGATTGGTTAAAATGAAAAAGGTAACTTCGGTTAAGAAATGTATTTCGGTAAAACCAAGTGTAGTTTTAAGTATTTAACAGGGTGTGTTAAGTGACGGGATAAATGTCAAAATAAGGGGAAGGAAGTCTTTTACAAGATTAAGATGAATTAATCGGGATAAATTACATTTTTAGAAGTGAAACAATTTCATGCATTGAGTGTGTGTGTGTGTGTGTGTGTGTGTGTGTGTGTGTACGTAAAGTAGTTGTATGTGCATATAGGAATAATGCGTTAGAGTCTTCTTTCTATCGTTCGATTCTATATTGTATTTGTATATTTCCCACTGAGCATCGGGCTCACTCCCTAATTTTGTTACGGAAGGTTGGGTGCAATTTCATATTTTGAGAGAATTATATAGGTAAGTACTCTCTTTTATTTTACGTTAGTAGCTTTGTGTGCTCGGGGTGCTCCCCATGGGCATTTCACGTAGTTTGATTTGAAACGGGAATCGCATGCTAAACAAGTGAAACAGTAATTAAATAAAACTAGACTCGCAATATTAATTAGGTTATTTTATTGCATTTCACACCTAATTCTCGAGTCGATATGGGTTGACTGCGAGTAACCCATAAATTTGGGCGGGGGCGTTACAAATGGTATCAGAGCTCTAGCTTCAAGGTTCCTTTTGGGAGACATGTGGTGAGGTCGGTATTGGATCTTTTGACGTCGATGTTGGTTTAGGCCATCACGGTAGTTTCGTTGACGGGTTAGTTCATGTCCTCGATGGTGAAGTCAAAGATGTTATAACGATGGGTGAATTCTTTGCCAAGTGTCAGGTAACTAAGTTAGTTGTCGTTAATCACTTCTACACTTATGATTTAGATATCTTAATAAGTTGTGAGTGTCCGTGCAAGCCAATAGTGGCGGCATCGCAGGTTTTTAGTGTGAGGTTCTTGTGTGTCAATCCTTAGGGATATGGGAATCCAATTGAGATATAGAGAATGATGAGTGACGATGATTTAATTAGAAAATGACTTGTGTAAAGTCAACGGTGTAGATTAGGTGGCCAGTGCGCCATACCTTAATAGTGTTGATTGGTGATAGAAATGCATTAAATTCTTTGACTTAAGACTTTCAGGTAGTCAGTACCAATGATGTGGTTAGGCGAATTCGATCCTTGGGATAGTATCGTGTTCCAAGGTAATTGATGATTTAAAGGGTATGATGAACAGTCAACACTTGGATGTGTACTTGGTCCGTCCCGGTAAAATCATGTCATTATTAGTGTCTTAGTGATCCTTGATCGAAAGTTATACCTCATGGGGTATGATGAGTGTTACAGGCAAATTGTGCTAAGTATATTACTCAGGCAACGATGATAGTTGAGGAGACGTAGGAGAAAGTTCTAGATAGTATACTATACCCGGGTTCTAGGATATATGATATGATTTCAATGAATAGGATCTTTAGTGATGTCGGTGATGCAAACCTAGAGGTTTATAGGTTGTGGGTGAAATCATGTATCCTGCCAAAATCATTAGTAGTATTAGTTGTATTTTGGTACATGTATTATGGTCACAACCGTTTGGAAGAGAGATTAGATTGTTATCTAAATGTTAAGGCTTATTTTAGTTGTTGAGGTAACGGCTAAATGCAAGGTAATCCTGGTGTGAGTGTGGTCTAGGGGAATCTTGGAGTGCCCATAGGACACAATTTACAAATTGTGTGTGGTGTCATTAGGGATAGAATTTGACTTGTTGTGACATCTTAAGGTATTCAGTAGTTAAGGTGCGCCATATGTAGAAACTCGTGGGCTAGGGTCTTTGCGAGCACCTAGTAATCACAATATGTTTAGTGAAAGGTTTGTAGAGCATACCTACAATGATAAAGGTAGGGATGACGAAATCTTGTCGGGTCTTGAGGACTATTACATAGAATGTGTTTGGTGTCCTTAAGAGACCAATTATGTTCAGTACGAAGAAGAAGTAGTGTCCTAATAATGATTGTGTTAAAGTTCAGGCGATGATATCAGGTTACTGGTTAAGGTTTAAAAGAGTTTAATAGAATATGTACCGGGTGTGGTTTCCCTAATTGACACAGATGGGTGGTGTATCCTCTAAGGAGGAATTATAAGCTCGTGTCATTATGGGGCATGATGCCAAGGTGTCATGGAATGACTAGTGGAGGTGTGACACTTGGTTTTGAGGTGTACTAGGAAATGTATTCGAGACTTAGGTCGATGACGCGATATAGAGAATTGAAAATGGCAACCAAAGTGGGGTAATATCGAAGCATGAATTGAATGTTGACATGTGTCGACAGTATATACTAGGATAGCCTTAGCAAGGTAAGGATTAGTTCTTGGCACGTCCTGCCAAGCCAGTATGGATTAGAAGGTGTAGCCTTGCATGGTACTCACTAACCTTAAAATGCCCACCACAGTCGGTGTGGCCATCACATGAGTTTAGTTTGGGTAAAACCTGATAGTAAGCTTGGTGACGACCCTGTATAGTTAAAGGACACAATAAGGTGAATGTCTCTCTTGAATGGAATACTTCTTAAGGGGATTTTGGGGTTGTGATCAGGATATGAGAAGGCAAACAGTAACCTAGGTGAAGTAGGTTAGTGACGTAGTCACCGATAAACAGATAAGGTCAGTATAGGCAAGGGTGTTAGGCATCCGCCAATTGGAGTGGTTCATGTGGGACAAGGATGTGAGGAGGGGCCTTACTCCCAAGGAGGGAAGTTGGGCGTTGACTTTCTAAAGAAAGACAGGTTCATATGTTTCTTTCGTGTTGTGAGAATGAATGGTTGTGATTGAATTCATCGAGGTTAATGACTCAATCCAAGGTATGTGGCTAGGTTTATACCAGTGAGAATGTATGGGATGAATGATAAGACTTCGAGCATATAACGTGAGTTTGCTTGTCATAAATCATGGTCTGATGCATATGGGTGGGATTTTTTTAGAACGATTGCTTGTTCCTTCTGACTCTCGTGTACCGCTTTTGGTTTTGATAATTAGGGATCAGTATTCTTAGGTATGTGGCAGCTCGGATTAGTACCATGTCATGGTACAACATGGTTGGGCCTGGTAGAGCGCGATGGACCGGGTATGGTCAATGTAGGTCGGTAACTGGGTACGCCCTATCTGGGGTATTCTTACTATTGCACAAAGTTCAGTGTGCGAGTGGTTGAGCTTTCATCCACACGATTTTCTCGCAGTATTTGCCTTCCTTAGGATTGGAGACCTTTCGACTGGCTGGCATGGCAGTCAGTGGCTCTGGTTATAAAGAGAGGGATGATGATTTGAGGACATTTTATATTGTTAGAACTCGAGTAAACTTAGCACACAGTGTTTGTTTTCCACGAAGAGTGGATTGGTGAGAGGTTCAAGTGAGTGATCAAAGGTGAGACACCTAGAGTAGTACTAGGGTCATCAGAGTGACGCAACATAAGGTGTCGACCGAGTGCTTCGTGATGATTTGGTCGGTGTATTAATCCTCGAAGTGAGGGACGAGAACTGTAAGGTTATTGCCAATATCGTACAAATTGTGTAGTCAGGACAACCCAAAAATTTGTGGAACGCAGGATGTGTAGTCCTAAGACTAGATATGGCACTTGATGATGAATTTGATGATTGATTGTATTGAGGTTCACTCTTAGGTGAGTGTTGATCACTAGAGAGGGTTTCCCATGAAGGCATCGGTATGCTTTGGGTATTAGTAAAGGTAGACCTAAGACTCGATTGAGCATGACCATCAAGTGAGTGGGGATTCGGAGTCAGTTATGTGGCGTCCATGGTTAACAAAATGGTGAGCATTAGAGCATGTCACATGTTGAGCCTTTGGCGATAATCCTCGTGTAAGGACGTGTGATGTGATCTTAGTTGTTGAGGACTTTGATAATGTTGTTTTAGAGGGTATTATGATAGAATGAGAATTGCTTCGAAAAATTGACGGATCGCGAATTTAGGAGATGAAATTCCCCAAGGAGGGAAGTTTGTAATACCCTACCCCACCACAATATTTTATTATTTTCCCCACATAAATTGTAATAATATAAAGACATTGAGCTTGGGATAATTATGATTGAGTTTATATTCTTATTTTACTGCCTTGAAGGCTTGATGGTAATTATTGGAAGATTGAGGCTTCAAATTGGAAATTTAAAAAAAAAAAGGAAAAAGGGTCGTTCGAATGAGATTACTAGGTCGTTCGAGGTGGGGATCAAATGAGGTTCGAACGAGATCCCACTGTGTAATAGGTCCAGGCCGTTCGAAGCAGAGTTCGAACAAGAATATATTCTCGTTCGAATGAGGGCATATCTCATTCAAACGAGGTTACACAGGAAATTTTAATTCTAGTTGCCCTTGTGCATTGTCACTTTTCTAGCCCTTGGATTGTTCAGTTGTCGAGATGTGGTAAGCCCAAATGGGAAAAAAGTCACTTTTCTAGCCCTTGGATTGTTGAGTTGTCGAGATGTGGTAAGCCCAAATGGGAAAAAAAAGGGATTGCTAAGGCTTGAGAGTGTGTATTATAAGGGTCATTTATTTAGCATAAAATATTTAGGGTCATTTTAGAGTTAGAAAAGGAGAGAGATAGAGAAGGGTAGTCTTCAACCATTGTTAACCCTGTTCTCCACCTCAAACCACCATTCCACCATAAAATATTCACCTTGAAACATCATATTCTTCTATTCTTCACCATATCCAAGGTTCGGATACCCATTTACACCATTGTTGAGCATAGCTACGAAATTTGGAGATGTTGTTGGGGGTTTGGGGGAAGATGAAGATGTGAGTTTCATGGAGCTTGAAAGAGAGTTTGACGGATCTTTCATGGAGACAAGCTTAGTGGAGCTAGGGAACCTCTTTGAGTCCACCTTACCATTTTCTTTCATGCCTTCCATTGTTGGAGCTTGATTTGAGGTGGGATAAAACTCTATTTTGTATAATTAGTAGTCTTGTTGTTATAATTTACGAGTAGAAAATATATGATCAAATGATGGGTTTCTAGTAAATTGGTATTAAACAATTTTATGGAACATAAATGTCGGCAAAAATGTAATTTTTGTTGGATATAAATGATGAGTAATTATTTTAAGATTTTCTTGAAATAATTGGGATTTTCATGTAAATGGTATGTTTCAAGAAGTTGGGTGATAAATATTTTTATGGAATAATTTTTTTTTAAATTTACACTCTTATCTTGCTAAAGATATTTGGGAAACTAAGTTTGCTTTCTTGCAAAAATGAAGATTGTATAAAAATGGGACATAGTTTTCGATTTCTGAGAAATAAAATGTCCTTTAAGTCTTAAAACTGTATTTTTGTAAAGTATTATAAATTTCTAGAGTGAAAAATATATTCAACCCATTTAATAGTATTTTAGGCTTTAAAATTCATCTTCTCACGCATATAAACTTGCAGTATTTTGAAAATGAACATAAAAATAAGTTTAAAGAAGGTTTTGTTCGGTTTAAACATGAAATAAGAAAAGTAAAAATTCTACTCTTCAAAGTGTGTGAAAAAAAGGTTATAGGTGTGAGAAGTGTAAGGTTGGAAGACTACATGTGTTAATAAAAGAAATGGTATTTTCTTATAAAGTAGTCTTATATGTCCAATGATTTTTGAAAATGAAAGTAATGAAGTAACAATATTTTCAATTGAGAAGAATATTACTCCAAAAGGTTAAAATGGTGTTAAGGTATTAAAAACACTTAAGAAGTTAGTGTGGGTAACTTAATGGTGTTTTGGAAAGTTAACACGTGTGAAAATGAAGTAAAAGGTGAGTTTGGAAACAAATGGGTAAAAGGATAATTTTACGTAAAGTGGAACATTTTTATGAAATAAAAATATTGGAAAGGGTGTTACACATGATAGTACTAATGAATATGATTTTGAAATAAAATCAAAGCTAAAGTGTAAAGGACATGAAAGGAAGATTTTCAAAGTGTTACACAAGTTGGGGTGAAACCCTAGGTTTTGCCTTCGGTCGGGTAAAGGAAAAACTGGAATAATGTGGACATTTTCAAAATGTTAAAACACATTAAAAAGGAACTCAGATGACACAAAAACATTAAGGAGTACCTAGAGCCCTGGGGTGAAAGACCCAAAATCACTGGCTAGAGTATATGGTGCATATAGTCGGAGGTCTGGAGCTTGTTAAAGTATGAGGTTATTGGAAGATTCCGAAAAAAAGATAAAGGAATAAGGAGCATGTCAAGAAATGGGTTGTGTGGTAAAAATATGTTAAGAAAACCTAACTTGAATGAATTACTAAATGTTCCGGTAAAGTTAAAATGGACAAGTAAATATGTAAATTGATTAATGTCCATAAGGCAAAGAAAATAGTAAAGTAAGGGGTTAAATGGATGGTTAAGCAACCTGAGAGGCTCGAACCACAATTAGCATACGGGTGTTTTGTGAAAGGTTTTTAAAGGCTAAATAAGTATATTCTAATACGGTATTCGCATGCGTTGAAAGGGTTATTTTCAACGAAAATACGAATGTGGATTGGTTAAAATGAAAAGGGTAACTTCGGTAAAGAAATGTCTTTCGATCAAACCAAGTGTAGTTGTTTCAAATATTTAACTGAGTGTGTTAAATAAACGAATAAATGTCCAAATAAGAGGGAGGAAGTCCTTTACAAGATTAAGGTGAATTAATCGGGATAAATTATGTTTTAGGGAGTAAAACAGTTTCATGCACTAAGTATATGTGTATGTGTGTGCGTGTGCGTGTGTCTGTGTGTACACACAAGGTAGTTGCATGTGCACATATGTATAACGTGTTAGAGTCTTCTTTTTTCCGTTCAATTATATATTGAATTTTTATATTTCCCAAACACTCAGCTCACTCCCTCATTTTGTTACAGCAGGTTGGGTACAGTTTTCAATTTTGAGAACGTTATATAGGCAAGTAATCTCTTTTGTTTTACGTTAGTTGCTCTGTATGCTTGGATTCCCAAGTGCTCCCCATGGGCCTTTCATGTAATCGATTAGAAACTAGAATCGCATGCTAAACAAGTGAAACAGTAATTAAATAAAACTGGACTAGCAACATTATTTAGGTTGTTTCATTCCACTTCACGCCTAATGCTCGGGTCGGACCAGGTTGACTACAGGTAACCCATAAATTCGGGTCAGGGCATTATAGCTATAATGAGTAAATCACAAGCTAAGACTAACAAGTAAGATACATGATATCACTATAAAAATACAACATTCTAACATAAAGCTAACTATGCACTAAGAGTAATGAAGTGTACGTAGTACCCATATACTACCTCTCACCAAATAAGTAACAACATCATGGTAAGAATAGTATCACTATACAAGCACTCACATTAAAATGTCCATCGTTGAACAACTACATATATATAATTATCATACAATGCCTTAAACCTTTGGAGACCTCTCATACATATATCGGGTTAAACCAAATATAAATAAAAGGCGAAATGAATACGGTATCACACCACCATGTAATCACACACCAAGACTACATGATGGATCAAGCCTAATTTATCTCCCACTCATTAGACGGTTGAGCAATAGAATGTAGTATTAGGATATAGACCTATATACAACCTATATCATTATCCAGGTTAGTAGTACTGGTCTCGCAAAAATAATCCCATCAAATCCCCAACGATATCTTCGCGATGAATGCATACACACACACACCCCAATTGTATGCCCAAAATTAGCTCACAAATCATATATTCACTAATACACATAAAGGAATATGGTATAAGAATTCCCCCAGATATAATCTCAATCAAAAAACAATAACCTCGTCAAATACATATGGGATTAAACCTAAATTAAATGTGCAAAACCCCTTAAAATCATTTTATGTCAAACCTTAAGTCCATATTTAAAATCTAATAATAAAACACAAAATTCTCACCTTATTTCCTAGCCCATAATCATAGCTCTGAGGGGAGCGACCATGGCCCAAGGTCTAGCGGTCGTGGACTAGTTCCACACATCTGATAGTTCCAATCTACAAGTCTAAAATAACATCGCCATGTAAAAAATGTATATAAACTTATCAAATTGATTTTTAATACGCAAAATCATAATTAAAGTTTGTTTTGCCCTATCATTAGCCGAAGTCATCTCAATATCATCTTTAATGATTCCTAAATATGTGTATACCATTATATAAAAAATTTCTAAGCTAAATTCATCAAAATGAAGATAAAATCTTTACTTACAACACATGGCTAGGTTCATCTTAATTAGGGGTTTAATCATTTAAACATATGAAATCATTAAATCCCAATATTCAAAATATAATTCATCATAATAAATTAGTCTTGTAATAAATCTAAATAGTTTTAATAATTTAACAACATAATAACAAAAATATGTTATGATTATAGATGAGTTCTCAACTTTCATATGACTAATGCTAATTTAATTTGACATGACTATAAATCATAAATAAGTTATCAAGGTATTACTTGCCTGAAATTCGAAGGTCGAATCCTTGACTAAGTCATCTTGGTGATCCTATTGTTCTCCCAAAATCTCCTTAGCCGCTAAAATATTGTCTTATATTTTAAATATGTGATCAATGAGATTAAGTCTCTATTTAAACCTTTAATCATGAAGGTTTCATATGGAAATAATTTAAGACATATAAATAAGTCCAAAGCACAATCTATATTCTCCCAAAACTATCTCAAAGGGGTACCCATCGCTAGGTCTCAAACCAACATCCTAAACACACCACTCTGGGCCTCAATAACCCCTATATCCCACTCCAATGATACTGCTTGTAACATAATAATAAATCATCACATTATTATTAATGTAGGAGTCATTCACATATAATTTAATTTTCAATATTAAAAAAATTACAACACACAAATTAAAGGTCACGATAATCACACAATTATTATGAACACACACAACTACCATGCAGATAAGCAACACTAATAAAAATTAAAGAATCAACATAATTACATTATAATACAGGTTATTACACATCTTCTTTAAGGTAGTCCCTGCTAAAATACTAATGAAAATGGCAGTAAGACTAGTGTATGGTAGAAGAATCGACACTAGCTCAAGATCATTAATGAGCTCACTGAGGAGTGCATATGGTCAAAGATCATGATCGTGGTGAGAAGGTTCCCATACGAGAGAGATATGCATAAATGATCCCCATTATGGATAGAGTTCATGTGACCGCATATGATGTGTGGACGTCCATAGACTATAAAACCCCAATAATATAATAAAAAGTGATTTGCAGTATATATGGAGTAAAACACAACAGGGGATGAGATTGTGAACAAACAATGGGTTGAGGATGCTAGAGTTAGGACAAAGATTATTATGTTTAGAAGCATGTTTGGTCAAAACATAACTATTACAAAAATTAAGTGGTATTGAAAAATCATTGAGCGTGAGTGAGATGGTTGAGATGGTAAAAATACTAAAGGAATATGACCCTAGGAATTCCAAACAAGACTGAAATGATGTCAGGATAGATTTTGACCCCGATAGTGACCTTCACACCCCTATCGATGGAGAATAGGTAGTCTCCATCCCTTTTAGAAAAGAAATATTCTTTAAACACTAGGTTTAGGAGTGTGTGACCCCTTAGACAAATTTTATAGGGGTTATTTTGGCTTTTTTTTAATAGCTAAAGTATAAGTAGATTGATATATATCATAACTAAATTCAAACAATACATCCAGATTATTCCTATCTCTCCCTCTGCCACTCAAAACCTCCCCTATTGGTGGCCCAGCAACTCCGACCACCTGAAGATCAAAGCGACTTGTAAGTGGTTGAACCATGCCACTATTTGTCAGCACACCCCTTCCCTGCCTTGGCACTGGATCTGGCGTAGTCCCCTCCCACCCAAGTTGAAAACCTTTCTCTAGTTTCTAATCCATCAAAGCCTTCCCACTGCTGACCGTCTTCACTATTTTCATAAGCTCCCAACAACTGACTGTCCTTTATGTGGGCTTCTGGACTCCAAATCACATATCTTCACAGACTGCCCAGCTTTCTACCAGCTTCGTCTCCCATCTGAGTTTATGGATCCCTCCCCTCTCATTATTTTACGCCGGCTTGCCCCTTAAAATTTGTTGCCTTTACTGTCCACTCAAAATGTTCGAACTTTTTTCCTTCTTCACTCCATTTGGATTGCTCAGAACGACGCACTCTTTCAACACAAGCCTATTCTTTCAACCCATATTCTCCACGTCGTCTTCGATCAAATGGTCCAATTTTTGTGCTCTACTGCTAACCTTATCCAACCATTAGCGCATCATCTTAACCAATTTCCTATTACCTGAACGCCTCCTGCCCACCCTTTTGTTAAATGTAATTCAGATGGCGCCTGATCCCATGTCACAGGTCTCGCATCTATTGGCTGTCTTATATGAAATTCTCAGGGCCAGTTTGTTCTTGGTTTTACTTCCAACATTGGCTACGTGTAATCTTTTGGATGGAAGATCGTCGGACGGAAAAGGATCGTTCATCCGTATGGTAAGTCAGAATTGCACACGGGGTGGACCGTTGGAAAGGTTAGGAGATGTATTTAGACATTACAAATAGTTTTTCTTGGTTTGGACAATTGACCCAGTCAACTGGGGCTTAGAAGTGCCCAATGACCTCTCGGAGTAAAACGGATCATTTGTTCGTACCGTAGGTCATAATCGCGCATGGGGTGTACTCTTGAAAAGGGTATTCAGTGCCCTTTGGATATTTATTCGTCTGATTCGAGCTGAAGAGTTGACTTTAGTCAAACGAAGTCCGGGAGCGCCTGGTGGCCTTCGGATCAATTTTCAGGGGAAAATTGATCGTTCATCTGAACTGTTATACCGTTTCGCGCACGAAGCGAACTGTTGGAAAGGGTTTTCAGTGCCCTTTGAATATTCCAATAGATTTATATATAAAGGTGAGGTTAATTGGGGTCAAATAGGGGCTCGAGAGCGTCCAGTGGCCTCTAGATCGGTACTTGGAGTGTGAGTTAAATGAGGAGGTGCTAGGGACCTAAGGAGAGACTTAGGGGGTCCTAGAATGTGGTGTCTACAACTTCATTTATCAAGTAGCTATCACATAAGCTATAACGTAGTAATTTTCAATTATACTCATAGCGTTATATAATCAACGTAACTATACACTAGTTATAATTTAATTTTCACATAATTATTTGAGTAAACATTTACATATAACGCGCATTTATATTTATTTACATAGCATCCCCGAGATAGCCTCCCAAATGTATCCCTAGTATACTATCAGGCTCTAGGTAAATTAGGTACCACTGCTGGGCTACCGGTTCAGAATCTCACCACTGATCCCAAATTATAAACACATACTAGAGGCGATTAAAGACATACATCTGTGGGTCATAACCATACCACATTACCCTAACCGAACTCAAAAGTCACCTACAGTGTTCATGCAACAGTACTATGACCTGAGAAAATGACCAAACACTTGTTGGTCAATGCCAAGGTCGACTGCCCACTATGCGCAACCTCCAACGATAACATAACTAGAGTTCACATCGAAATTAATCACATATAGACATATATACACACACACACACACACACACACACACACACACACACACACATATATATATATATATATATATATATATATATATAATTGACTAACGAGCATAATGTCTCTCGTAGCACTAACCCACCAATCCCGAGTCTATCTTGAGTTCCCGATTATAGCCAAGTATTCACTTGCTTATGCTTAACTCTCTAACTTCATACTTCTGGACAACGTGTTATTCTAACTAAGAACTTAGCTTAATCTTTCCTGAAATCCTAATCTCGATTTCACAATTATCACCCGAGTGTGTTTACCCTAATATACCCATAATTTCTTACCTAAAATTTGTGCTCGATTGCCTAAGTAACTTCCTAACGTTCACTCTGAATTCCCTGAAGTATAACTCCATTTATCGAACCCCCGTAATCCACGTCGAACCCTAAACGATTCATGAAAAATTAAAAAAAAAGGCAAGGGTGACCAGCCAGCCAAAGCGGACTGGTTCACTGGCTAGATCATACCAATCTGGTGAGCGACTCGGTTCCCTCCCCCCCCCCCCCCCAGTGAACTGATTTGGTTTGCTAGGCTGCCAAAACGAACTTAAGATGGGATTTTGTCATTTTCCCCTCACCTTTAAGAGTTCTAGCCTTCATATAAACCCCAAATATAAATGAATACCAATCCAATCCCAAACATAAATTAACAAGTTTCTATGTAATATTCATCCCGAACCACATCTCATTCATAAGATCACCCAATTTACATCAAGATTGCATGGTTAAAACCCTAATTCAAGATTCAATGTTTTATTTCTTAAACCAATCAATAACTCATTTTTTTCCTTCTAATCATCTCAGATCTATTGTATTATCATCATTAGTTTCATTTTGAATGATTACTTTAATCAAAACCCAACTTTACATGGTTCTCCTAGTCCCAAAAATTGTATTTTTTTTCTACACCAAATAGCATGACTATTTTAAACTACATAATGATCATTAAACCAAGTTAAATTCTTTCCTTGAAAGTGATGTATTTTTGGGATTTTCTTCTTAAATTCCTCTCTCGGCAATGATTTTCAACACGAAATCCCTTGATCTTCACCCCATATCCTTTTCTCTTCATTTTTCGCCCTTTTCTTCTTCTCTTTTCTCTCTTCTCTCAAAACCCAAGCCTCTTGGGTGGATGTATAGCTTCCCTTTCTATTCACGTTACTTAAATATGAACCTAAACACTTAAAATCCTAAAATTGATTCATCCCTCATATGTACAATGACCCGATTACCCTTTTACATATCCCGTCTACCCCAGAAAGCTCCCAGAACCCAATTGTAAACCCTAGGCATCTGTTTGAATTGCTTGAACCCATTCGGGACCATTGGCGCACTAAAAATTACCATCCGAGTTATCTAACATTAATTTACATCTCATTCCCAACACTAAGCTATCTGCATGTCCCAAATGATATATCGATAAACCAATCACTTTACCTCACTTACGACGTAATATAATTTAACACATTTTCATTTACTTATTATACAAGTAAATGTAGATATATATAAATATTAATCCTTTTATTCACCAATTAATATTTATTTAAGTCACTTTATTTCTCGATTTGATTAAAATTACGTGTACATGTGTAATTTAAAATTCTCTAAAAATTTGGGGTGTTACATACTTTCCCACTAACGATAAAGTTTTGTACCTGAAATTCGAACATACCTGGTACAAAGAGCTCTAGATACTTTTCTCACATGTCATCCTCACGCTCCCAAATCGACTCACAACAACATTGTGGTGTCCCCACTGCACACGCACTAACGGTACCATCTTGACTAAAGTCATACTCACTATGGACCAAAATGGTGACAAGTATCCTTTAACATTATACGTTGATATACTAAGTCATCCCTAAGATACTTTCTTAATGACGAGACATGAAACACATTGTGAAACTTGCTGCAAATACCCTAATAAGATGAGCCTATACATAATCGTCCCTACCCTCTCGATAACGGGAAAAGGTCCCACATACTTAGGAGTTAACTTCCCTTTTTCACAAATCGCATCATTTCCATCATGGGAGATACAAATAACAATTCCTAGTCACCCACATAAAAATCCAGAGTCTCTGCTCTCCATCAGCATAACTCTTTCGCATGTCCTGAGTTATCCCTATGCATCCTCGAATCAATTCATTCCTCTACGACGTAACCTGAATCACATCCGGCCTGAGAAGCTTATTATCCTGCACCTCTAACCAACTAAGGGGCAAACGATACGATCTTCTGTACAAATACTTGAAAGGCACAACACCACTAATAAGTCGATATGAGTTATTATATGCAACTCTACTAACGATAAATACTGCTTCCAACTACCTTTAAAGTCCAGAATACACATCCTCAGCCAATCCTTCAACATTTTAGTCACCCTTCTTGTCTACCCATCGGTCTGGGGTGATACGCCTTGATTAAATGCAACTCCGTCCCCATCGCCTCCTGAAAACTCTACCACAGGTGTGACAAAAAGATCTTTTTGATCTAAAGCAATATTGGGTGCCATATCGTGTCGAGTCACTCTCTTTCTATAATGATATGTTGGGCACACTACCCGATCGAGTAATTCTCCTAACTAGTAAGAACTTCTCCACCTAGGTCAACCGATCCCAATAACTTTGAGAGAATCTTGACCCCTCCATGACATTTATAACCTAAAATGAACTCCATCGGTATACACTCCTATTCCCTCACTGAAATCTCCAATTGTAACAAAACTCTGGTTGATCACCTAGGATCAACCTTACCCATTTTATGAGTGGTACACCTGGAGACAAACTTTGCTATGTCTCACTCCACACTGACCCACACGTACTGTATCCAACATTATATGGTATATTTTTATCCACTACCTGGGGTACACCAAAAAACTGTGATCTATGTGTCTCCTTCACAATCGTGTGCTTCGTAGGTACTCATTATTTGGGACAATTAACCTCCTATTGATGCGTAACCCACCCTCAAAGTTGACTGAGTATGAATCCACTTTACACTCCAAAACTATTGGACCCTCCCTTGGCAAGAAGGATCCCTCGCATGTGTTTTCACAGTCCCTTAACCCATCTCGACTATGATAGTTCTCTCTAATATAAATGCTTATCTTATCTTCTTCCCCTAACAAAGTTCATCCCACCTCACCATTCTAAATCTTCTATTAACTTCCCTATAGGCATAAGGATCAACTTTATTTACCTCCCCGTTACCTTTTCTCGGGTGATACCAAATATCGAACTGATCAGGGCGCCCATACGCTATATATCCCATGCATATATGTTCAAATATCATAGATGCCACCTACATTCATCAAAATCGATCCCGCTTGGTCTGTATGACTATTCAGAAAAGGTAGACTCGATTACCCTACTAATTGTGACTCGGTTCTCCATAAAATTGCCCCCTTTATCAACAAGTGGATCAAACATTCCCAGTGCTTTTTACATAGCACTCCTGGCTTCGTTGGCCTTAAATTATATAGCTATCTGCTGAAAGCATTATCTACACACGTGTAATGACTAACGTACTCAGCTAATTCCCTAGAGCCCAAAATGTCTCCCGACGCTTACTAAGGTTCATGTCTGGAACGTCTCCCAAGAAAAATCCAAACAAGGAACCTCCCCCCCCCCCTCACACACACACACACACACGCGCGCACGCGATACATTACTACTTAGCTTTATCGATTATCGAGATTCGTAGGCCCAAGACACATTATCGAGACACGTAAAAATATTGCCTCTAAAATTACTAAGTTTAAGCCTCAACTCCCACGTCTCTAAAGGAGTCGTACAATATAGCGCTCATACTATCACTAAGTTCCCAGCGCTAAGTCAATAATGAACTCAATCTCTTGGCTTGACGAAAACCCTGGTATCCCCTTAATTATATCAATAATGCCCTATACACGGGGATCAAATATAAAGAGACAACTATACTCATTTATGTCTCCTCCAAATATAATATAAATGTGGTATTGACTCTCACTCATGATGAGGCATCGCGAAAACAAACACATCCTGCCCTGAAATAGCGAACACGATGCCCTTACTGTAACAGTCCACCATCGCTCTACACGTCACTAACCCGTCCATACCTAGGATAACATCATATTCATGCATCTTTAAACTGAGCAAATTAACTAAAATATGACCTCCCAATGTCCACACCCTCTCCCCTGCAGGTGGAACGAAAGAGAACCCTGCTAACCAACGGTAAAATACACTTATATTAATAACTGATGCTATACCCACTAAACCTATCTCACGCGTGAATCCAATGTTAATAAAAAGAATGTAATGCACTCGTGTCACACAAAACTCGTCTCATGTGCCTATGGATAGCAAACATACCCTCAATTGAAAATGGCACTGGCTATTCAGTTAGTCCATGAACGTAATACACATGCCCAAACTGCTCTTGCCCCTACAGAGGCAATAGTACTAGAACTGCTGGTGGGGCTAGAAGCTACTACAACTATTTACCTTACTGTGCACCCTGCTCCTGACCCCTAGCCGTGCTCGAACATGAATTCCTCATGTGGCGCTTCTCCCCACATACGAAATACCTCCCTATGAAATCTACCTACCTCTGGCCCTGTTGACCCTAACGAGGCTACCCTTATCTCTGACCCTATTGGTCCCAATATTTGTGGCCCTACTGGCCTCCAATCTGGTTCTCCCAGCCCTATTGGCCCTAGTGTCCTTATCGGTACCTACCATTAATTGGCCTAAATCTCTTAGTTGAGTCCCCCTGTGGGGAATCTCACTCATACTCCCTACCCTGCTGTTGTGGTGCCCCGCTAGCATCGTTGCCCCCAGTCTTATCCTACTGATTAGACTCTCTGGCCCTCTTCACTCCCTTTTGATGGGAGCGATGATCTCAACAATGTAAAAGTGTGTCATTGATGATATCAACATAAGTCTTCAATGTCGAATTTCCCATAAAATGCTGGCTAATCCTCTAAGTGAGTCCATTAGTAAACTTAAGGACCCTCTTCTCCTCAGTGTTCACCTCCTCTGGCATAAAGTTTATCACGCACATAAACTCCTCCTCGTATTCGGCCACAGTTTGACCCCTTTGCGAAATATCTAGGAACCTCCTCCTCATCTCCGTCTGAACTGTCGACGAAAAGAACTCGCGGTTAAATTGCACCCAGAACTCCTATATTATCATTAAATCCCTCTCCTCTGTTGTGGTAACTGATTTTCACCACTGTAGAGCTGCCCCGACTAGCTTAAATGTAGCTCGTACTTATTTTTGAGTGTCACTGCACACCACCATATGCAAATGCCTCTAGATGTCTTTCTTTCATTGGTTAGTTGCAACCACATCCGCGCTCCCCTGGAACTTTAATGGATGGCCCTTCTGGAAGGCCTCTCTAACTTTTTCACGAACAGATGGCATTGGGTGAACCTCAAATGGTTCCACTGTCTACTATGGTTGTGCTTGGGGAAAAGGCTATGTTAAGGCAGTCGTCACAACACTAATCGCATATACAAAAATGGTGGCAACCTCTGATGCGGTCACCATCTCCTGAGTGGCTTATGGCTTCAGTTGAGCCTCTCCTCTTGTGGCCCTCCTTGCGGCCCGCGTTGGTTCTCCTCTTCTGTTATTTTGCATCTAAAATCAAACCAAATTTGTATGAGATTCACCTCAACTATATACAATAGAAAAAGAACGTAAAAGTGCGAAATGAATCAACAGTCTTAATCATAGGGATCTACATCAAAGAAAATGCAACCCTGAAAACATAGTAAGTCCACACAGATCCTAAAGGCATAAGAACCTGATTCTCTGATTCCATCTGTGCCACCCCGACTATTCTAATACCTGTTGATCAGGCCTATATTAAATTAAGCGGGAATCATATATGATTTCATTCTTGGCATTATTGTAGAAAAGCAATTAATTAAACTAATAACCAATTAAGTGTGGCTTCAAAACTTTAAAACTTATTAACATGTTTCATTAAACCATTCAACTATACAAGATAAGCATCCACAATAATAGAAAAAAATGAGTGCTGATATCATGAATAAATAAATAATCAAATAAATTCTTGGTAAATCCCCAAGTAAAATAATCCAAATGTAAATACTTTAAACAACGTCTAATAATAAAGTTGTCCAACTGTGGAAAACATGCCCAAAAGAAATACTAGAATATCATCCTAACTAGATAAAATAGAAAGAGGTGTCTAAGCAAATCATTCATGCATCCACAGCTGTTGTAGCATCGTTGAACTAGGATAAAAAGCTAACCATGGCGTCCCTATAGCTGAGCACCTAAAAGGTTTTGAAAATATTTTTGATACGGATCAGAGACTAAAACATTTTAAAAATAGTTGCAAGTATTTAAATGCATTAATAAATATGCAGCAATAATTATTCATGGTCATCTAATGTCACATTCACATGAGATTATCCTCACCCCTCATCTATAGTGTACACCTAATGTATCTATTTTAATTACCTAGTTACGCTACCCCGCCAAACTAGTCTAGCCATTCTCAACAAAATCCAATACATTAAACCTCTATCCCAATTGTCCTACTTGTATTTTACTTTACTTCATTTCTCACGTAGCTATCATATAAGCTATAATGTAATCTTTCTCAATTATACTCATACTGTATATAATTAACGTAACTATATGATAGTTATAATTCAATGTCCACACAATTATTTGAGTACACATATACCTATAACACTCTTTTATACATATATACATAGCATCCCTGAGATGGCCTCCTAGATGCATCCCTAGTATGCTATCAGGCTCCAGGTATGTCACGTACCATTCGTGGGCCACCGGGTTCGAATCTCACCACCGATCCCAAATTGTAAACACATATTGGAGGCGGTCATAGACATACATTCATGGGTCATAACCATACCATATTACCCCAACTGGATTCAAAACTCAGCTACAGTGGTCATGCAATAGTACTATAACCTGGGGAAATGACCCAACACATGTTAGTCAATGCCAAGGTGGACCTCCCATTACACGCAACCTCCGACGATATCACAACTAGAGTAGGTATGTTCACATAGAATTAATCACACATAGACATATATATATATATATATATGTTAACATGCATAATGTCTCTCGTAGAACTAGCCCACCAATCCCGAGTTTATCCCGACTTCTCGATTTTAGCTAGGTATTCACTTGCTTATGCTTAACTCCCTAACTCAATATTTTTGGCCAATAAGATATTCTAACTAAGAACTTAGCCTAATCCTTATCGAAATCCTAATTTCAATTTCACAATTATCAAATGATTATGATCACCCTATTATACCCTGAATTTATCCCTAGTAAGCCTAAGGTATTTCCTAACCTTCCCTCTAAATTCCCAGAAGTATAACTCCATTTCCCAGACCCCATAATCCATGACGAACCCCAAATGGTCCTCAAAAAAGAAAAAAATGCAAGGAATACCAGCCAACTAAACTGAACGAATTCGTTGGTTGGACCAAACTGGTTCGGTGAGCGAACCGGTTTGCCTCCCCGTAGTGAACCGGTTCGATTTATTGGGCTGCCAGAACGAACTTAAGGAGGAATTTTGCCTTTTCCCTTCACCCTTAGAAGTTTTAACCTTCATACAAACCCCAAATATGAATACCAGTCCAATCCCAATCATAAATCAACAAGTATCTACGTGATATTCATCCCGAACCACATCTAATTCATAAGATCACCCAATTTACATCAAGATTCATGCATGGTTAAAACCCTAATTCAAGATTCTATCATTTAATTCTTAGATAAATCAAGAACTCATCTTTTCCATTCTAATCATATCAGATCTATTATATTATCATCATTAGACTCATCTTCAATGATTACTTTAATCAAAACCCAATTTTACATGGTTCTCCCAATCCCAAAAATTGTATTTTGTTTTCTACACCAATTAGCATGAATATATGAAACTACATAACGATCATTGAAGCGATTTAAATAATTTCCTCTGGAGTGATGGATTTCTGGGATTTTTTTCTTGAAGTCCTCTCTTGACAATGATTTCCAACCCGTAAGAACTTGATATTTGCCTCATATCCTTTTCTGTTCAATTTTCCCCTTTTCTTATTCTTTTTCTCTCTTCTCTCAAAATTCTAGCCTCTTGGGTGGATGGATAGCTGCCCTTTCTATCCACCTTACTAAAAATTAAACCTAAACACTCCAAATCCCTAAATTTAATCATCTCTCATATGTAAAATGACCCCGAATACTCTTTTACAACTCTCGTCTAGCCTAAAAAGCCCCCAAAACCCAATTGTAACTCTCGAGTATCTATTTCAAACTATTTTGACCCATTCCAGACCATTGGCGCACTCAAAATTACCATTAGAGTTACCTAAAATTAATTTCCAAATCATGCCCAACACGACTCTATCTGCGTGTCCCGAATGAGATATCGATAAACCCGTCGCTTTACCTCACTTATGAAGTAATAGAATTTAACACTTTTGCACTTACTTATTACACGAGTAAATGTAAATATACATAAATATTAATTCGTGTATTTTCTAATTAATATTTATTTATGTCACTTTATTTCTCGGTTCAATTATAATTACGTGCACATGTTAATTTAAAATGCTCTAAAAATACGGGGTGTTACAGAATATACTCTTTTTACATGGGTTTGTTTTCTTTCTCCTACTTAATTTTATACATGTGTATGTACTTTAGCACTTGTACATTCATCGTTCCCTTATGCTCGTGTCTCTATATGCTATGCTCATATTATGACATCCATGTACATTTCTTTCCATCTCATCTACATACTTACTTTTTCATCACTTGTATATCCAATTTTTCTATCACTTATCACATTCTCCATGTCACATATACATATATCCATTCTTTATCCCACTTGTATATATCACATGTTTCACATTACTTGTACATAACTCCATGTTTTACTCCACTTATCCATGTTTCCATCTCACTTATATATATATATATATATATATATATATATATATCCATGCTTTAATTCACCTATACATATACCCATGCTTTATCCCACTTGTATATTTCACGTGCTTCACATTAATTGTACATATCTCTATATTTTCTCCACTTTTACATATCTCCTTATTTTTTCCACTTAGTAAATATATCCATGTTATATTTCCCTTATGTGTATCCTCGTGTTTTTCATCACTTGTACATATTTCCATGTTTTACTTCACTTGTATATATTTCCTATCCCACATTTTCTCTCACATGCCTCATATTACTTGTTCATACTTACTCACTTTACCTAACTTAAGTATTTAGGTATTCTATCACTTGCCACTTTTATACATTCCCCTTTTTACTCCATGATTATTAGTTGTAAATATCCCCCATAGCATTCATAACACTTTGTATAAATATATAAATTAAAACGCATGCATTTGCACACTACATCATATGAGCATTAAGTATTGACCATATATTTATCCCATACAAGGGAGTCTCTTTGTGATGGCTTGTCGGTTCTTTGGAGCACGGTTAACCTAAGAAATAATCTCCCTCTTTCCATTGGACAACTACCCTAAGCATATATCGAACGATTCCCCCGCATCGTATCACTTGACTGAACTCACGACGGGAGGTATATAACATGAATTTGTTCACTTACGTAGAGTTTATCAAATTCTCTCTTATATCATGAGTCAATTCACATATACCTAGGTATATTAAATGGCTTCTCCATACGTATCGATGAATGATTGTCCTAACAGGCAAGAGGTATATCGGTGAAGTCATGCCATAGGGGAACCCTTACACTAACCTCCCATGCATAACCCTCTTATATATATCTACCCTAGGACACTCATACCTAGACTTTCGATTTTAAAGTGAAACTCTATCAAAATTTTAGGTCGTCTTACCTCCTAATGTTTGTTCTCACTCGACCATTTTTTAAACAAGCCCTTGCCCGTGAGTCTAGAAACAAGTTAAACCGTGTCTTCCATTATGCACCCTATTTTCTCCTAGCCCTTGGTCATCTCTAGTATTTCACTTGCACCATAGGCAGAACATAATTCAAGTGAAACCTAATAATAACAACTACACTGGGGAGATTTCTCTCATTTTCCAAAAATAAAGAAAATACCTTTGTATGAAAACAAATCATTTCCCTCTCAGGTTCGACCACACTCCCATATCTTGGTCTAGCTCCTGATTAGTTAACATCCCCTATCAGGTGCAATCATTTCTCGCTATAATTTATCTCGACCCACTAGAGCATGAACAAAATGCTCTTATCTCATGTTGAACCCTAATCAGGATGTTAATGCTCATCCCGATTTTGATGATCGTATTTGCTCAGATCACCCCAAAGATAGATAGTCTATAGTTGGATGTTCACGAATTACAGAGAAATATGACTTAGATTCTAGAAATGCCTAAACCAGAGATCATGCCTAATCCAAATGACACTTTCCCCCATGTTATGGGACTATAAGGATATTAACATGCTCCACATGCCGCAACGCCTCCACATGTCCCGCCCATCAATAGGACACCTCTTGCTCAGTTGTCTATGTCAAACCTTAGTCGATCAGGGACTAATTTTCCCGTGCTTGTTTCGGTAGATCCAAAAGAAAAAGAACTCAATAGCATGAAGTAAGACAACAAGATGCTCTCCTAGAAATTTAACAAAATGTAGCTTTCATGGAACTACGTGGACTACACCCCCATATCACCCTATCCAAAGGCTTAATTTCTTAAGAAATTTAAGATGCTTGACATTGAGAAATTTGAAGGAAGAAAACCTCCCACTATGAATCTACGAAACTACCACCGTACCACAAGTCTGCTAAGGGATACCGAAAAGATTATGAACCAGATGTCTCAACAAACTCTCAAAGAGAGTGCCTTATGTTTGTTTCTATCATTGGAAGAATCATGAATCCGAAGTTAGGAAGGCGTTTCTAGAGAGTTTATGACTCAGTACAAGTAAAACAAGGAGCTAGAGCTAACCCCATGATACCTTGAGCTACTCTAACAAGGCCTTGGGGAATCATTCAATATCTTCATAACCATGTGGATAGAGAAAGATGCCACTATGACCAACTAAGAGTGTGCCTCTCGATGGTAGATACCGGAATAAAAATTAATTCACCTAATTTAAGAAAAAAAGGTTTGTTAATTTATTATTACAAAAAGTGTTTAACAACAAAAAAGTCTATGTGATATAATATTTTAGTGAATTTTAGAATCTCATAAGTTTTATCTTATTAATTAAGACAGTGATTCTAAAAAATGTAAAAAGAGTCAAATAGGCACAAGATTAGATTTATGAGGGAAAATCCCACTGACAGGAAAACCTCGGGCCCATAAGAATGATAAATGCACTATGGTAGAATTTTAAAACTAAAATAAAGAAACTTATAATCTCATGATGCTACAACTGACTAGACAATATTTCCCACTATATTATTCATAGATAGTTCCTAATGGCTATAGTATGTTGCACAATTGCTACCGATTTCGGTCCACAATCAATGCCTTATAATCCTCTAGACAAACTTTTATTATTCAAAGCACAAGAATCTTATGTTGTTTTGGTATGAAAAATTTAAGCAACCAAAAAGCTACACTTAGGATCTTTGACGGAATCATATAGATTCGTGTGTTGGGTGTTTGCAAATGTGTGGTGCTTTAAATCTAAAAATATTTTTTTCAAGCGAAGGAAGAAGAAATATTTAATCACCAATGAAGATTATATTTTTGAAAGAAGGTGAGAAAATATATCTCAACTGAAAATAATTGCTTGAAGAGTATTGAAAAATGTTCTCTCACGTATATGAAATGTTTTAATCAGTAGAACTATTTTTTCAAGGATCTCACTCTTGGTTTGGAAGAGTAAATAATACACTAACTTATAGCCTTTTGATTTTAAAATGTTTAAAGGCTCAAATACAAGGAGTCACAATATTAAGGTGTCAAGTAGTACACTAGTGTCTTAGTCATCCAAAACGTTGTACTTGACACACTAACTAAAAATATCTTAAAGAAAGATATTGTGGGAAAAGGACTTTCAACGTTTTCACATGCGTGTCACCGCAGGGTTGCTACAACGAGCTATTGCATCAATGCGGCGAACCTAGTATGATCCTGGTCGCGCATTAGTCCAGATTTTTACACGAGGACATAAGAACCAAGTGATATAATGTCATTGTAGCAAGGAGAACAATCGTTGTGGAGTAATTGTTGTGAAGCAAGTTGCACCTTTTTTTAGAGATTCTTTAGATATGAAAAAGAAAATATTAGCGACAAGATTTGCTATAACGATGCAAGCCATCATTACGGTGAAGCTGAGGTGAGACAAGTTACACATGTGTCCTGGTATTTTTTCCAGATTTCCTTCAAAAAAAATTCTAAGATATATTTTGAGTCAAACTCCAAGTATGTTTATTTCTCGCATGAATACTCACACTTAAAATACACAAAAATATGACATTCTTTAAAATATTTTTCTATATGAAAAGTTATATGCATGTGTATTTGACAAAATTACATAACCACATTTAATTAAAAAGAATTTTAAATTATAAAAACAAATTAACTAAGGTGAATCTAAGTCCGCTAAGTCTTATACCTTAAACTAACTGGAGTGCTGGAGATTCGGTGTTGAGTGAATCCAGTTCATTGATGTAGATTTTTTGTGACCTCACGGATAAAGACTCAAACATGTTTTGGTCAAAGAAATTACAGAATATATTATATAGACCACATCGAGTTGTAATACCCCGTATTTTTGTGATATTTATTTTTGGGGATTAATTGAATTAAATGTGTATTAATTGGAAATTAATCCGGATAAAAATATTAACGAGATGTGAGTTAGTATTTGATTATAATATGTATACTTGGCAATATATGAATATTGGAAATATTGAAATTGTCGCGAGATTGTAATACGGCAATTTGGGAAACTTGGTTGGGACGCGCGTGACAGTCGCGTCAGAAATATAATTATTTGAATTAAAAAGTGAATTTTATTTTTATCACCCGTATGGTCATTTTGAGTGCGCCAACGCGTTCAGAAGGGTCGAAATAGTCAGAAAACACTAGCCGGGGGTTAAGTTTGGGTCCCGGGGCATTATTGGGCCATACCGGTAACTTATAGGGGCGTTTTAGTAATTTCAAAAATTGGGTAATTAAAACCCACGAAAATTAGAGTTAATATCTGACTTAGTATTAACCCACTAAGCCATGTTCCAACCCCAATTTAGGTAGTGGGCTACGGGAGAAGTTAGAAACCATAAAGATTGGCAAAAACCAACCCCACCTCCATTAACACCTTGAGAAGAACTTGTAGAGAGAGAGAGAGGAAGAGAAGAATTCTGCAGAGAGAGAGAGAAGACAATCCAACCTTCAAGTTTCAACCTCAAATTCAGAGAAAGATTAAGGCAAGTGGTTTAATTACAATTGATTCAAAGCTATGCTTTTCCATGTTTAGGAATTATCGAATTTATCTTGGAAGATGATATAGACCCATGAATTGGAAGTTTAAAACTATGAATTATGTTAGGGACTGCATGTAGTAACAATCTGGACGAATTATGAACTCAGAATTATGACCCTTGATGATTTAAAAACAGATTTTAGAAGAAGTTTATTAATGCTCTTGAAAGAAATAGAAATCTGGAATTCTTGATGAAGATTTGATCCATACAAAGCCCTTGAATGATGAATTATTGGTTTTAGAACGTTAACACTGTTGTAGGATGGTTGTATGATGATATTATAACGTTATCTTAGAGTTTCATGCTTGTTAATGGTGTTTTGGGTTGATTTGAAAACTGTAGAACGAAGCAGTCCGTAACCATACCTGGTGCGATCGATCGATCGACATTCATCAGTCGATCGATCGACCACCATCGATCGATCGAAGGAAAAGGTCGATCGATCGACCTTCCCAGAATGAGTAAAGTTCTTCCCTATTTAAATTTTGATGATGTTAACCCTTGGATAATATTATTGGAGACCTTATGAATACCCTTAAACTTAAGGAAGACCAGTAGGCATGATTATGAAATTTGGACCTTTATTAGAATTCAATTTGAGGAATTATTCTAAACTAATGAAATTCGATAAATGAGTTAATATTTGGGTTAATGGTGTAAATTTGAATAATTTTATGAAATGAGGTTTGGGGCAGAAGTAAGGACCTTAGGATTAAAGATGTTATACGTGGGAATAATATGAACTTAATAATCTATTTTAGATAGGTTTTAAGTATAAGAAACTACGACGTGAGACGTGTCGACAGTTAACTTTTATATTATCGGGAGACGTAAAATATATAAAATTGGATTAACGGTATAAGGATGTAGAGTATACCTTTATTAATATTGAATTATCTAAGATGTGTGAATGCTTAGTATATGATTTTTATATGTATGACATACCTACCATACTTGCTATCACGGGAGGTTACGTTCCCTTAGGGACTTCTTATCATTGTGTTGCCCGGATTTAGATTGGTACCTTGAGGACATAGTTCAAGAGAACGACTTATTTGTGAGTTAATAAGCCAGCTGACTATGGAGCGTAGGTATGTACGTGACCATGGATATGTTGAATTATGTTCGCCTCCATTTTTGTGTGTGGTGTTTATTCCAACAATTCCTGAGAGATTCGGAATTTGTGATCCTTATGTACGTGATGTACCGGGATGGATAGCAGAGTATGTGTGCACCACAGCTTAGCCTTTGGGTGCTTGTATTGTATATTTATGATGTGAATAATATACGGTTAAATGAAATTGCTATGTTAAATTATGGGTATAGTAATTGTAATATTATGAAAAGATAAAAGGGGACAGATATCCATAAATGGTTTTGTTAATAATTGGGAATCCGAGAATTAAAGTAGAACTCTCTATTTAATTGTTAAGGTTGGAAATAAAACGTGAACCGAGTAGAAGTGTTAGAAACTCTTTGGAATTAGATAGTTATGAGAAACCACATGAATGGGTATAGGAACGTTAGGAGTGCACAGTTAGACGAGAGGTGAGTATTTCATGTGAGAGCACGTCCTAACATGTATCTTGCATTCATTGTTTGCTGTTTTTAAAATACTCTCCACATTCGGGCTCTGACCCGTTTGCTTTCAAATCTATCTTTTTGTAAAAACCATTTTAGGTGCCCAGCCACAAGGACACCATGCTTAGGATCCTCATTCAGGTGACGAGCTGTAGCGGTTTGTGGAAGTTACAGGACATTGATTATAGACGCTTCATCTATCTTGACTCTATACTCAGTATTTATCAGTTGTAGGGCATGTCGCCCATTTCTTTTAGAGGCATTTCATTTATTTCAGTTATTCAGACTTCGGGCATGTAATTAATTCAGAATTCATACTAGTCTTATTATTATCAGTTGTGGGATTGTTGTGAGGAGTTTTCCTCCGGACTTATTACTATTGTTGGTTATTTCATTACTTCGTTATGGTGAATGGATTTATGTTGTTCTTCCATTATCCTTTTATTGCATGTTAATCAGACTTAACTTAAAATTTGGCAACTTACTTTTTAAATACTAGGTGGTTAGTAATCATTTAAATGTTTTCGACAGTGATGCTATTAACTGAATCAACTTGACATTTTGTATTAATTTAATAAAGGAGTAGCTACCCGGTATTTAATTAGTCGGGGTGTCACACGAGTATACTATACTCTAATAATCTCCCCCTTTATCGAACTTCGAGACAAAACTTAAAAGGAAAAAATATAAAAAAAATGAAGGAAATATACAATTTTACAACTATCCTGGTTAAGGGAAAATACAAAAATAGAAAATTAGATTTGTTGCAAGTAACTAATACCTACAAGAGACTCAACTTTTTTCAAGGAGCTCTTATTTAAACTTTTCCTATCACACACTAGCAAACTCATCAAGGTACTAATATGAAGAAATATGACAAGAAAATATGATAAATATGAACATGTGAATATAACATTGTGAACATGAATATTATATCTATCTAAAATAAATTCCCCTCAAATATACAATTCTTATCAACAAACATGATATAGAAACAAATAACTCTAAAAAACCTAATATGCTTTAATAAGTATACTCCACCTATCTACAAACTTCTCCCTCTATTTTTGTCATGAAAAGTTAAAAAGGAAAGAACTAAGAAGATAGTAGGATCAAGTTCTTGAAGCATTTTAAGAGAGTAAAACATGTTAATCAAACCAACAAATAGAGAGGAATCATATAGTGAATGAATAATTAAAATTTTATTCTAGGCAAGATATAATCATGAGAGTAAAGACATAAGATCAACAAGTTTAACTATACATGGTAACATAGAATATATAAACCAAAGATATACGAAATCCTAAAAAACATTAAGCATTCAAAAGTTAAGAGTTTACAAGGATTATAATGAATATGATCAATTTGAACCAAAATCCAAATAATTTAAACTAAACCCAAAACAAATAAAAATTACTTCACTTATTCCTCCCTTTTAACATCCCAACTACAATAAAATCGCTATTAGAGTTATGTAAGGCATCCCAAAAAATTTAAGCATGCGTATCAAACTATTGTTTAGTGTCATTATAGGAGGAAGAGTTCATTGGACTAAATTAGGATAGAAAACTAGAATCCAATTGAGTAGATATCTAAGCGATCGTAGAATCCAACTCATTTTAAGTTAGAGGGCAGGCACTAGATGTTTGAGATGTAGGGGAAAGATGAGGACAAGGTGGAGGAGCAACATGAGGTGGTATAATAGGGCCATCAAGGTCGCTAAGATAAGAATTTGAATTAAAATATGAATGAATAGCCAATATAAACTTCAACGTTTCCTCGAATTCCCTTAGAAGAAAAGGAACTCCACGCTCCAAAAGCAAACTCATGATCAAACGATCGTAGGTCAAGATGTGAGCTTTAAAAAATTTCCGTAGGGTCATAAAAAATCCAGTCCAAGATCAAGTCATATAAATAGATACCAACACCCGAAATAATGTCGTGCAAAAATTGTGCACGTTTGGAAGTTATGTTGTGATGGTAGTATGAGGGAAAAATACAAGAACAAATAACCATATTTATAATGTAGAAGTCTTTGTCAATATAAACATGAGAAAAAAGTCCTATTGTTCCATTCTTGACAATTGTTATCTCTTGAAAGAGTGATAACATTTTGGTTGCTAGGTCCACTCATATTCTCCTCATAAGGAAATTTGGTATATTTTATTCTAGAACACCAAAGTGGTTACTTATCCACTTAGAAGAATGTTTCACTTCAATTTCTCTCACGTTCATGGAAAGAGTTCTATAGCCATCGTCATCCGCACAATCCACAAGAGTGGAATAAAATTCTCTCACCATATTGTGGTAACATGGTCCGGTTTGTTAGAAAATACCAAACCAATATCTTTTATCCAAAAACTTTTGAAAACATGTGTCAAAAAAATATTCTAAATATATTGAACTCTCCTAATTCATGAAACGTGTGGAGAAGAGTTCATCAAATCTTGAGTGTTTGGCGGAAGTCGAGGCATGTGAGATTGATTTTGGAGCCGTAGGATAGCTTGAAATCAAATACTAAGACATGAGCACAGAAATCCTATTAGATATCGAAATGAAATCCAAGGATACTATACTAGAATTATGAGTTGACAAACCCAAAAAAATGTAAAGAAAAATATTCACACACTAAAAAATACTCCAGAGATTAAATCTAAACTCAAGATGAGTAGAAAAACATCAATCATAGAGGGTATTTCCTAAAAATCTATCAAAACAACTATCGCCAAGCATTAACCAAAAAAACTAAACCAAAGAATATATAGAATAAAAACTTACCAAGATAATGATTTAATCCACTAGAGAGAGGTAAAGACAAGTTAAATGACTTCTAAGATCTAAAAATAGGAAAAAGGCGGGAGGTTTCTCTAATGGTGAAAGTAGTTTTGAGAAAAAAAGTGGGAAAAAGATTAAAACAAATCTATTTGAGATTCTTATCGTTCCCGGGCATTGTCGTTGCAGCAGGAAAGTACTTTTTGGTCGAACCATCATCATTGCAGCGAAGTTATGGCGACACAGGTCATGCCATCTTTCAACGATCAAAAACTATGCAAAACAACACAAACTGAAAAGGAAATGTACATATGGATTCTTACTTATAATGCAGGTATATTTTAATCCCTAAAATACCATTTTGAATTACCAAATAAGCTATAAAAGATCATACAATGGTTCTTGGTTATGTCAAATACTCGATTAAAAAGAATGGTTTTAGAATTAAATAGCCTAAGGTCAAATTAAAATCATATAAATGATAGAGTTATTCAAATACAAAACTCGTGATAGAAAGTGAATAAAATGAACATTAACCCATAAAATCGAAGAATGAATATCAATGTTTGAACTCACTTTTGAAATTTTTTTATTTATGTAATAAAGATAAAGTCTAATTTTTCCTTGAAAACAAATAAAATTTTCAACTATCATTTTTCTTCCTCAAATAGAGATTTGTGATTAATACCTTTTTAATCTCATATCCTTGATGTTACTCAATGTTTGGATAGATAAAAATCTTTGATACATATCTTTTGATAAAAAAAAATTATGGGATGTCTTTGTCTCCTTCATTATAAAGGGTGGGGAATTATTTCTAATTTTTCAAAGGTAGTTCTCATGACCCAAAGTTGCAGCGATTACCACATCATCACTCATGATTTTAAACATGTATATTTTTAACTCCAACAATGATGATAAAAACTCTCATACACAAGAGGATTAATAATGACACCCTTTCATCAAAACATCGTATAAAACTTTTAATTTCTGGTAGAAGTCAAAAACAAATCCATTCATTTTATTTTTTGTGAAAATTATCAAGTTTATTTTGCGGTTTTAAAGCGTATGAGTTATGACAAATACACTATTATAGCAAGATCAATTTACCAAAGAAATTAAAGTTATAGATATTAAGCATGGAGTGGCAGAAGATATAAATAAAACCATTAGTACAATAACTAATCATGTAGGTTTTCATTTATGTTCGTGGAATAAAATAATACCTAACAAGCATAGAAAACCAATATTGTATAGGGACAAGATCTAAAACATAAATTAAAGAATAAAATGTGATAGAGAAAAATCAAGATGTCTATCCAAAAAGAGTAAACCAAACACTCTAAGACACCTAAACCAGAAGAGTCATATTTCTTTTTAGACATTGTCAAAGCCTTGGCATGTTTGTTTAGGGATTCTAGTTCTCTCCTATAAATAATTTGTTTCAAAACCTATTTGGATCAATTCTTAAATATTTGGATCTAGGAACCAAAATGTAAAGTGTGGGAGGATCAAAACATTATTCCTTTCTCCTTTACTTTGGAAAAAGCCTTTTGATGGGCTTCCAACTTCTTCTTCCCTTTACTATCGACCTTTACACCCCAATCAAATCCACATAAATGTGAAGCGGGTTGAAGAAAAGCATAAAAGACCTTAAGGTGTCCTAAATTATGACAATGGGTGCACCTAAAGGTTTATGGGTTCACGAGATGCTTCAGTTGTTGCTTCCTAAATCTAAAGAAAGAAACTCCTTAAAGTGTCCTTCCTTATAGCAATAGGAACACATGAAAGTCACCTTCCCTTGGCTTTCTTCCGGTATGAAATAAGTTTAAGATTCATCAATGAAAGATGAAAAAATGGATTGGGATGTTATGAAATCTTGGTTAGATATAGAACCATCACTTTTAAAATTGAGTCATCATTTATCCGTGGTGGAAAACTTGGAACCAAAAAGTATTTTATCCAACTTTTTATACCTTCCCACGTATTCATCTTGAAAGTGGTCACAGATAGTAGTTTGGTCTCAATCAATGATATTTGGTTATCTAGGAGAATTATTGAGTTTTCACTCTCGTACAGGTTCATCCTAAGGAACTAAATATCCATGTGAAGAAATTTTATGGAAATTCCTTGAAAATGTGGTGCACTACACACCATGTGTGGAGCAATAAAATCACTCACATAACTCTCACTCACTATAGCCATTTGGTTCTTGGCATTGGTTGACTTGGTGGAGAATTCCATATTATTCCTTTTGAGTTCTACAGACTCCTCATAATGCCTAACATAATCCGTTTGAAGATCATTTTCCTTTTATTCATCAATAGTGATAAAAGAGGGGCTAGTAATAGTCATTTCTGCACTAGGAGGAGGAGACACATAAAAATCCTCTAAATCATCTAACTCGACAAATTTATCTCTTTCCATAAATGCACCATAGTTACATTCTTGAGATTCATCTTCGGAGTTCGAGTCATCATCACTAAAAGTTGACTGATATGCATTATTGTCACCATCACGACTCATATTTGATGGACATTGCCTGGATATATTCCCTCATCCACCAAATGTAAAACACATGAGGGTCCTTGGAGATTTATCTTTCTTTTCTCTACTTCCATGATAAATCTCAAGTTTAGGCAGATAGTTTTTAGGTGTGCCACTAGATTGAAATCATTTTTCCCTTGGATAACTTAGTGATAAATTCCATATCATCGTCACTAACATCATGGGAACTAAAATCGAAATATGACTTATTAGCCTTAAATGATAGGTTTTATCTTTTATTTTAGGAGGAACTCCTAGGCAATAAGATAAATTCACTTTATAAGTTTGGAGAGAGTCAACTAATTCCTCTACACACATTGGCTTAGAAAGTAAGGCTCTAACCTCTTCAAGGGAATCCACTTTGCCTTGGAACCTAAGGGAAGATACTGTAAGATTTTATTAACAATTTTATTCTCTTTTACACTCTTCCCCAAAGCAAAGACAAAGGTAACTATGTCATTCAGCTCGACATAGAATTCATCAAAAGTTTCATTCTCCTTCATGGTAAGAAGTTTAAAACAGGTGGTAAGTCGTTGATGTTTGTAATGTTTTACAGTGGAGGTGACTTCGTAGGACATTTGTAATACATCCCACGCTTCTTTAGATATTATACATATGGATACGTGTCTAAACTCACTCGGGGACACGTAACCAAAAATAGTGTTAAGTCCTTTAATGTTCCATCTACTCTTCTTTAAATTGTTATTATCCCAATCTAATCCCATTAATTTGGACGTCATCAAGAATGTATAAAAAAATTTCGATAGACTTAATTTATATGTATTAGCTTAATTATAGATAAAACACCTTGAGTCATAGGTTAGGATTTGAGTTAGCGACCTTTCAAGCCAATGACATGATTGTTGAAGACCTAACAATCAAGCTAAAGATAACATATCATCATGTCATGTTACATGCCATATTTCTCATCATCGTTCCCAGGATCTCTCTGGTATAAATGCATATTTTATGTTGATCCTTGGATATTTTATTATTGTTTGTTAGGATGTTTTTAAAGTATTTATAAAATGATTTATAAATTTTTTACAAGTTGTTTTAGGTGTCGTTAAAAGCTGGATCTAACGAAACTTCAAATGAGTCAACATTAGCCTTTTTTTTATTTTCTCATAGAATATTTCATTAGACTATGTCATTCGAAAGAAATAGCATTTTTCTCAAAAAGTGTAGTTTTTTGCACTTCTCCCACTACTTCCATGTTCTCTAGTTTTTCCACCCTTTTCAGCAGTACGGGACAACAGTTAACGAGGAGATTTTTTCCATCCTTTTAAGTGTTAAAACTATTCCAAAAATTCATCCAAGTTTTCTTAATCATTCATGGCTTTATTTTTCCAAACACAACCCCTTGTTTACACCCAATTAGTTTGAGATCCAAGGTTCATCATTATGTGCTTTGAGATCTTATTTTAGCATCGTTGTTTATTCTCCACCCACTGTTGGGAATTATTTCTTGCGAAGGGTTCCATATTCGTTGGTTTATATGTGGTGGAATCCATGTGCGTGATGGTTGTCGGGTCTTATTAATGGATTCTGAGGAGTGTGTGGACTCACAAATTATCGAATATTTATGGGTGGACTCCTCTATGTTATTAAGAAGAAGTTGAAGGAACAAAGAGCATCGCGGCTTGTGAAGGAATCGAGTCTGTGTTGTAAGTCTTCTGTCGTATCCTTTCGTAATTTTGTACTCAGTGAATTTTATATGGACGGGTCGTCCGAGATTTTTCCCATTTAGTTTTTTCTTATACATAAGGCATTGTGGTTGATTTATTTTATCTTGATATACTCACCTAGAAGAATGTTTAGTTTAAAGATAAAATTGGTTAATCGTAAATCTGTATAATTGATGTTTAATTAATTTGAATTAATTTTGTTTAAGAAAAAGTTTAAATTGATAAATTCTATATAAAAAGAAAAAATTGGTTTTTGTGTATTTGAACCATCCCATCAAATATCGTTTTTTGTATCTCCCCCTTTAAATTAGTATTAGAGACGGTGTACTAATTTGTAGTGTTAGATCTTGTTTAGGCTTCCAGTTTTTTATGGTTCTAACTACGCATACTGGAAAGTGTGTATGAAAATAGTACTTAAGTCGTTAGATGAGCGGGTTTGGTAAGAGGTTGTTAGAGGATGGTCCCCATCCACAACTTTAGTAGGTGAAGTTTGTGTTCCTAAACCCATAGAAAGATGGTGTGAGGATGAGTATAAGTTATGTAACTATAATTCACCTGATTTAAATGCCTTGTCTTTTTTTCACCTCGAAGGAGTTCCACCATATTATGACTTTCATAACATCAAAAGAGGCTTGGGACATACTCCAACTCACCCATGAAGGTACTAGTGTTGTTCAGGCTTCCAAAATCTAAAACCTCACCACTCAATTTGAAAGCATTAAGATACTGGAGAGTGAAACCTTGGATGAGTTCAATGCTAGATTGTTCGATATTGTGAACTCGTCTTTTAAATTGGGAGAGAGCATACTCGAAAATTGAGTAATTAAGAAAATCTATAGGTCCATGCTTGAAAGATTTAATTCAAAAGTGACGGTTTTGAATTCCTTGGGTACTTTGGACTCTACAAAACTTGAATATCTTGTAAGTGATCTACAAACTTTTGAGCTTGACATGTTTTCCTCCAAAACAAAGAAGGAAGATAAGGTGATTGCTTTAAAATCCTAGAAGGAGGAAACACCTGCTTCATATGAAGCGTCTAACATCGATTTTGATGATATGGTCATGTTTTTGAAGAAGTTTAAAAAATAATCAAGTTTTAAAAATAATCAAAATATGCAAAGAAGTTTGGGAAAAATAAATATAACAAGTTCGATAAATTCCCCAAAAAAAGTAATGATAATTTTACGAAGGATGAGTTAAAAAGATTCTTTGCATGTGACGGTTATGGAGATATGGAAACTAAATATCCCACTAAACTAGGAAAGGAGGGAAATAAACCAAAGGTGTACAATGCCAGCCTTAGTGCTAGTGAGCAAAAAGTGGAACACAATTCCACTATTGAGCGCAACTTTACCGCATTTATGGCTAGTCATGTGAGCCTTGATGCAAAATTTTCCTATGAAGATAATTTTGCATGACATTTTTTATCCCTTTGTTTGTTATTACCATGTGAGTGATGGTGAAGAGAGTGGAGAAGAAGAAGATGGTGAAGAAGAGGAGGAGAGTTAACTCTAAGTTTCCTTCCATGAGTTGTATGAAAAAACGTTGAAATTGAAAAAGGAAAACTTAAAATTGGAGGCTAAGTTAAAATAACGTGACTTAGGTAATGATAAGTGTGTTTTGTAAGGATCTTAAGACACATCATAAGACTCTTAGGGAAAAGCTCATATTTGTTAAGGGGGGGGAGAGATAGCCTTTGGGATTGGTGGAAATTTAGAATAAGGATTCTCTTATTTTTAAAAAGTCTCATCATTTACTCGAGTCTAGGATAGTGAATCTATAAGAGAGAATAAGAGACTCTAGTAATGTCAAATTTTATTTGGAGTATAGGTTTAAAAAGTTGGATAAAATGTTAGGCACTATCAAAGCAAAGATAACAAGTGTGGGATTGGCTTCAATAATCTAGATGCTTCTGCTACTAAAGACAAAAACATGATATTAAGAGATTCAATCATTTATAGGAATGTTAGAAGAGGTAAAGCCTTAGGTAACATTCCTCATGTCTTTGCATGCACACATTTTCATAATAAGGGTTACCTTAGGTTCTTTTGTTTCGATCTTAAAAATGGTCCTAGGAAATCTAAGTTTAGGGTTACTGAGGTTCCCAAAGCCCGAGAGTGTCACGTTTCACCTATGTGGATTAGGAAATAAGATTTGGTGGATTTACGTGATGGACTTCTTGATTCTTGAATACTTGCACATGATACTTTCCATGATAAATCTAATGCTTGCACATGATACTTTCCAAGATAAATCTAATGCTTGCACATGTTACTTTCCATGATAAATCTAATGGTTGAGTATGTTTGCATATTTACAAATATTAGCTTTTGTACTTAAAGATATATGTGTTTTCTAGTTATATGTGCTTTGGGTCTTTTGTATTTTGATTTTTTTATTGGGTCTTAATTAAAAATACAAAGATATTTTGTTTGTATTTTAAAGTTGGTTTAAAAACTCAATATGATTTTTTTGTTTATGTGTAGTTTGGTTTTACACATTTTGTGTATTATATCATTGTGTTTGAATCCACCTCATTCCATGTATCCATGTATCCATGTGTCTAGGACAATTCGTTATAATTTTCAATGCTTAGATTGTTCTCAATCATTCTTAAATGGAGTAGTTTGACTTTGATTTTCTTAATGAATTCACTTTTTATATGCCTCCTCACGCATATGTACAAGATTTTTTGCACTTTAACTTTACATGTTATATTTGAGCTAAGTGAGACGTTCTACCATCAATATTGGCTCTATATATCTTTTGAATATAAAAGATTTGTGCATGTAATAACCATTTCTCGTGAGTTTGATTTTTATTAATAAAATATGAGTGTGCACGGGAAAGGGCTACGAAGGGAGAAATCTTCCTTGCGTGAAAGGCCACCGTTGGCAAGAGTCTAAAATACTAAGAGGCAAAAGAAAATAATAAATTGCAAGGCCATGTTTTTAATATTGACCCTCAAAATCGGTATCTTCAAAATATTTGAGTTGAAACTTGTATATGCTTGTGTTAAAGTTAAATATCAATGGATTTGTTCAATGAATCATAGTTATTCTTAACATGTCACAGCGCTATTGATTTATAGAATCATCAAAATTCTAGGATTGTGTGCATGGTGCTTGTTTGTTCCTTGAGTTCACTTTATCTGTCACTTGGGGATAAATATGAGTTTGATAAAGTTTTGCGATCAAATAGAACTCCTTGAACATGTTTAAGTGATTGGGCCATAACTCTTTTGTATATTTTTCACACACCTTCACTCCGTTTACCACATATTTACTTAGACACATTTATGCAATACATGTGTGGAAAGCTTATTTTGTTTAGTGTCTTATGTGGTGTTTATACCTATATGTAGGTTCCTATAATTCATTGGTATCTTATGCATAGTTATATGTATATATATATGGGGTATCGTTTGTCTTGAGTCTTTGCAGTTGCATCTAGTCCATATATGCCACTGGTTTATGTTTATGTCTCTTATTGGTATGCTATATGTTCATATTGGTATCTCTCTTGTTGCTTGTTTACATTGATATCGTATGCTTCGCATAGTATAATCTAGTTGGTATCATGTGTTATTACGTTAAAGTTGGTATCTATTGTTCATTGTTTGGATTAATTTTACTTGTGCAGCCAAGTTAATTTGTTGTTACTTGTTTCACTATACACCATTACATGGTATACTTGTTTTTCCTTTATGTTTTTTCCTCATTTCATTTTTGGTGGGAATTGGTTTAACTGGGGAGAAATTCATTATTTTATGCACCTTAATCTTTGTCTATTCTTGAACAAAAAGGGAGAGAAATTGTATCTCATCTTTCTGGTCCGGGGGATATTTTGTCCTTAGGGGGAGACTTCCTAACTTAGTTATAGATTGGTTAGACAAAGATGGAGGGTTTATTCTTATGCACACTTATATTATTATATTTTCTTTGCATTTGGAGGTACGTTTATGTGTTCAGGTTTACATCAATGCAGCAAGCAAAGTTCATAATAGCAAAGTTACTCAAAATATGAGTCGGTCAAGTTGTAATTTTTTCTTTTGGGGTTGGGATTGAGTCTTTTAGTTGATCTTGACGGCCTATAGGTTTTTATTTTGTGTTTTTGTCTTGGAATAGCCAAAAGGGGGATTTCTAAGGACAAATTACAATAGAGTCAATTTGTATATATTGTCTTAATTTTGGACAAAATATTTTGAGTCATAGGTTACGACTTGAGTTAGTAACCTTTCAAGCCTATGACATGATTATTGAAGATGTAGCGGCCAGGCTAAAGAGAACACATCATCATGTCATGTTTAGTGCCATGTTTTGTCATCACCGTTACAAGGACATAAATGCATATTTTATGTTGAGCCTTAGATATTTCATTATTAGATGTTAGGATGTATTTAAACTAATTACAAAATGTTTTTAGAAATTTTTACAAGTTATTTTTCGTGTTGTTAGAACCCGAATCCAACGAAACTTCAAACGAGTCAAAATTAGCCTTTATCGTCTTCTCATCGGATATCTCGTTAGAACCAGGATCTAACAAAACTTCTAATGAGAATGGGTACCTCGTTGGATATCTCATTAGAATATGGTTAGAATGAGAACAAGTACCTCATTCAAATGAAACTTTTAACGACCCATTTTTTCCCTTACTCGAATCTCATTAAATAACTCATTTGAAGGTCATTCTAACGAGACTAGTACCCTCATTCGAACAAACTTCTAACGAGGTAAATTTTTGAAAGTCTTTCCCTCTCTAGAATATCATTTGAAATCTCGTTAGATCCATGTTAGAACGAGAAAGAGTACGTTATTCGAACGAGGTACCATGTTGTTCGAATGACCAGCCAATTTTTTTTTAAATGCAGTTTTTTCCACTTCTTCAACTACTCCCATGTTCTCTAGTTTTCCCATTTTTTTAAGGAGTAAGGGACAATAATTATGGGAGAGTCTTTTTCCATCCTTTTGAGTGATAAAAATCTTTCAGAAAGTCCTCCAAGTTTTCTTAATCATTCATTAAGTTTTTCCAAACACAAACCCATGTTTACACCCAATTAGTTTAAGATCCATGATTCATCATTATATGCATTGAGATCTTATTTTGGCACCTTTTTTTTATATACACATTGTTGAGATTTTTTTCTTGCGGAGGATTCCATTCTCGTTGGTTTACATACAGTGGACTCCATGTGCATGACGGTTGTTGAGCCTTATCTGTGGATTCTGAGGCGTGTGGGGACTCACACGTTGTTGCAGCTTTGCGGGTGGACTCGTGGATGTCACCGAGTAGAGGTCCAAGGAGCGAATAGCATCAAGGCTTGGAAATGCGTCGAGTATGTGTTGTAATTCTTTTGTCGCATCCTTTTGTAATTCGGTACTTAGTGAATTTTGTGTGGCTAAGTTGTCTGAGGTTTTTCCCATTTGGGTTTTCTTTGTACATCAGGCGTGGTGTTGATTTATTTTATCTTGCTATACTCACTTAAATGCATGCTTAGGCTAAAAAATTATTTAATTGCAAATCTATTTAATTGGGGCTTAATTAATTTGAATTAATTTTGTTTAATAAAAAGTTTAACTTGAAAAATTCTATATATAAAAAAATGGTTTGTCTTTATTTGAACCATCCCATCAAATATAGTTTTCTGTATCTCCTCCTTCAAATAAAGGTTTTGGGATAAGTCCATCCCACAAGCACATTATTCCATATACGATCATCCATAGACATTAAATATGTTGCCATACCAACTTTTCGGTAAGAATAATTGTTACCATCAAATTAAGTAGGTCAAAAGGTTGAACTTCTATACATCGCACACAAAAAGGATTCATACCTAGGATTTTGTACCTAAAACATAGAAACCCACTCTGATATAAGTTGAGAGTGCGCCTCTCGACAGTATCTACCCAAATTGAAATTAATTCACCTCATTCAAGAAATTGGGTTTGTTAATTTATTATTACAAATCCAAAATTCTACGTGATAAAATATTTTACTATGTTTTAGAATCTCTTAAGTTTTATCTTCTTAATTAAGACTATGATTCTAAAAGATGCAAAAGGAGTAAAATAAATGCAAGAGTTGATGTAATAGGTATAACCCCGCTAACATGAAAACCTCGGGCTGATAAGAACAAACAATGCAATATGGTAGACTTTTACAAATAGAAAAATAGACTTGTAACCTCATAACTCTACAACCGACTAGACACTCTTTCACACCATATTATCCGTGAAAAGCGCCAACAACTGGAGTACGTTGTACAAACTTGACCAATTTTGGTCCACGACCAACGCCTTTGAATCCTCTAGCCAAAATTTTCTTCTTTAAAATAGAAGCAAATTATGTTGTTATGGGATGAAATCTCCAAGTGACAAAAATTCTACACCTAGGATATTTGAGGGAATCCTATAAATATGTGTATTGGGGTGTTTGCAAAGGTGTGGTGTTTTTAATCTCAGTACGAGTTTTTCCAAGTAAAGGAAGAGAAAATATTTACTCACCAATGAAGATTAGATTTTTGAAACAAGGTGAGAAAATATATCTCTATTAAAAAACTTTGACCTGAAAGAACTCAATGAAGAGGAGTGAAAAAATATTTTTTTAGATATATGAAATGTTTTGATAAGCAAAAATTCTTTTTAAGACTCTCACTCGTGCTTTAAAAGAGTAGATAACACATTAATTTATTGCCTTTTGATTTAAAAATATATAAAGGCTCAAATGCTAGGTGTCACACTCTTAAGGTGTCAAGTAGTCACATCGGGGTCCTAGTCACCCAAAACTAAGAAGATCTTAAAGTAAGATCATGTGAAAAGTAACTTTCGGCAATGTCAGATATGTGTCACCGTAGGGTCACTGCAGTGAGCAAGTACATCATTGCGGCGAACAAGAAGCATCTACGTCACGCACTAGTCCATAATTTTTACACGGGGACACAAGAAATCGGCGAGAGAGTGTCGTTGCAGCAAGGAGGACCGTCGTTGTGGAAAAACTGCTGCGAAGCAAGTCACTCCTTTGTTCATAGATTATTTAAATATTAACAAGAATATGCCAATGACAAGATTTGCTGCAGCGAGGCAAGAAGCAAAGGTACGTCGCGCATGTGTCGGGATATTTTGTCCAGTTTGATTTAAGAAAAAATTTCAAGATATGTTTTGCGGCAAACTCCAAGTATGTTTATTTCTCTCATGAACGGTCATACTCAAAATACACAAAAAGATGCAATTCTTTATAAAAATAGATTTTTTTATATGAAATGTATATTTACATGTGTATTTGACAAAATTATAAGCCAAGGTTAATTAAAAATATTTTTCTATTATAAAAATAGATTAACCAAAATGAATCTAAGTCCTCTGAGTTTTACACATTTACCTAATTGTTGTGCTTTAGATTCCATATATAGTGAAATCGGTTCGTTGATAAAGATTTTCGGTGACCTCTTTGACAAAGACGCAAACATGTGTTGCTCAAGAAATTCAGATAATCTATTCTATGTAACACACAGAGTATAATGTACTCTTAAAAAATCCCCCTTTGTCGAATTCTGAGACAAAACATAAAAGGAAACATTAGAAGCAAATGAAGAAAATCTACCATTTTACCATTTTACAACTCGTCTAACCAAGGGCAAATGCAAAAATAGAAATTAAATTTATTGCAAGTAACTAATCACTATAATAGATTTAAATATTTTTAAGAAGCTCTTTTTCACACATTTTCTGTCATAGACTAGCAAACTCGTCAAGGTACCAATGTGAAGACATATGACAAGGAAATATGATAAATATGAACATGTGAATATAACCCGCCCAATAAAATACCGAGTGATCAGTCCTATATCAAATTAAACAGGAATCTCATATGGATCATCCTTAGCATCACTATCGAAATTTTTCAAAAATTACTAACCCCCTAGTATTCAAAAAGCTGATGTCAAATTTTAATCTTTATTTTAACCAAAACATAATTTCATGCGGAAAAAAAATATACACATCCCATATAAATAGAGTCAACCCATCTCATCAAATAGCTAAAATAACGTTTTGCCAAATAAACCATCGGCTAATCCAAATCAAAGTAAATTAACAGAGAGTAAAACACCCCATACAATCTGAAGTGAAATAACTGAATAAAACTATAAGCAACATGGTCGAGATAAACTGAGATAGCATTCCTAAACTAGGAATAAAACGAGAGAAGCGTTTATCCAAATCCTACAATATCCACATATGTTGCAGCTGCGAGTCACTGGAGTGAATTCAAGCCTGACGTCCCTGTGGCTGGACACCTAAAGGTTTTGAAAATAATTTATAGCAAAGGTTAGAACCCAAAATGTTTTGAAAATATTTAGCAAGTGATTAAATTGCAATAATTTAAAATGCATGAATGCTCTTCATATTTAAGCTAGTGTCGCACTCCCTTGAGGACAGACTCACCCCTCGACTAATGTGCACACCTAAACGCTTTCTTTATATCCTCCCTAGCCATCTACCCCGTCACTAGATACTTGATATAACTTCTTTCAACCAGCCTACTCAAACCCGAGTATGCTTAAGATATGATTTATAAGTTGTTAATCACATTAACTTGATTAATCATTTTTCCTTTTTAAATCCATATAACATTCACACCCGTTATATAATTAATACAATTCACATCATGTATTTATTTACCCGTATATAATTATTTATCCCATTATATACGTAAAACCATATTACAACACTCACACATATGTTGAATATATATATAATCCATCCTCCCGAGTAATACCTCATGAGATGTAGTCTCTAAAGTGCTACCAACCCAGCCTACTCAGTCCCAACTGGAGTTTCGAGACAACTATGGTCCGTCGAATCAGAACGTAAAATAATAACGTAATGGAGGCGGTCATATTCCCCCGAGTATGAGGACATCATATTGATGCCCCATCTTTATAATTGGACGCTATGACCTGGGGATATACTCGCCCTAGTCCTCAATCTAGGGGATTCACCCAAATCGCGCAACCTCCCTTGGTAGCACTCGAGTATATAATTTAAATAAATATCTAGTCAATGATATTTATAAGCACACAATATATATACTATCACACACCGTATATATAATTTAAATCCCGGCTTTACCGTGCACAAAATCCGTAGCACTAGCCTATATTTTCCCGAGTCTATGGTCCAACTCTAATTTAATTAATTTTATTATTAATTACTTTATTACCTTCCCGAGTCTATGGTCCGACTCTAATTAATTAATTTACCCATTAATTAATTTAATGCCTTCCTGAGTCTATGGTCCAACCCTAATTTAATTAATTTATCTATTAATTAATTTATTACATAGGTGTCACTCAGCCAATATACCAGGACTTGCTCACTTGGCCCGTATCTTAATATTACCCGAGTCTATATTCCGACTCTAAATTAATCTACTTATCTCCAGAATTAATTTAATACCTTGATGTCACCCGAAATCGCTCACTTGGCCCAAAAATACAATATCCTCAATTAATTATTCAAAATTCTCCTCAATAAATTTTGCACAATTATTAATCTAAGGTTTTCAATTTACTCAATCTGCCCAGATTTTTAAAATGTCGTTTTGGAGAATTTTGGAGCGGTTTTGGAGAAAACGTATTAGAGAACAAAAGTTAGAAAACGCAATTTTCTACAGGGCTTAAAGGACAGAATCGCCATTAACAGCTTCTGTGAAGATTTTTACCCAGAATTCTCCACTGTAAATTCTTAAGTGTTCAAAATTAACTCTAACCTAACTTAAGTCCAAATTCCAATCTAATAATTGTCATCCCAAATACGAAATTAACCATGATTCTTCCCAGATTCTTTACAGATAAAAAAACCTTTCAATTTATCAATTGGTTTGTCCACAATTCATAAATATAAATTATCATTCTCAAATCTCAAATCTCAAAAATTTATTTGGAATATCCACAAATTTAAAATCCCAATTTGTGTCTACCAATCCCAGAATCATTAGTTTAATATACCTACTATGATATGAATTGAAGTCTACAGTTAAATTAAAAGCAAGCATAACCACTTGCCTTAAGAGTTCGTAGTGTCTGATTATCCTTTGGTGTAGAGATTGGTGTGTGATGAAGAACACCTTCCTTGTTCTTCCTCTTTGGCTCCCAAGAGTCTTCCCTCTTTGTCCCTTACGTTCTCATATTTCTCCCAAATAAGTTATGGCTGCCCACAACTTCAAAACTTAGATTTTTATCTCCAAATCCCGTTTTTAATCATTTGGGCACCCCCGAGTGGGCTCGGTTATGCCCAAAAATATCCCGTGACCCATTTACCACCCCCGGGTACACTTATTCGACTATCTTGGCCCATCCGGACTCAATCGTGCACTCAGAATTGACATCCGAATTAATTTATAAAAATTTCCTATCTCACACCCAACTTAGTCTATATCCGACTTTCGACCGAGATAAATAAATGCCATGTCACTTATACACGTTATGACGTCAATAAATTATTACTATTCACTTAGTAATTTAATTTCCATAAATATTTAATATTTTCTCTCCGATTAATATTTAAATAAATATTAACATAATTAATTCAATTAAATTACGACACACAAGTAATTTAAAATTATTCGAATTAATTAAATATTAAAATACACAAAAATACGGAGTGTTACAATTATGAACATGAATATAATATCTATCTAAAATAACTCCCCCTCAAATATTAAATTCCTCTTAACAAACATGATATAGCAAGAAATAACTCTAAGAAACCTAATATGCTTTAATAACTATAGTCTCCCTATCTACAAACTTCTCCTATTTTATCAGGGAAAGAGATAAAGGAAAGAACTGAGCACACAATACGATCAAGTTCTTGAAGTATTTTAAGAGAGTAAAACATGTTAATCAAACCAATAAATATAAAAGAATCATATAGTGAGGGAATAATTAAAATATTAGTCTAGGCACAATATAATTATGAGAGTAATGGTCTAAGATCAACAAGTTAAAATACACATGGGAAGATAAAATATATTAAACAAAGATATAAAAAATTCTAAAAAATGCTAAGCACTTAAAATCTAAGAGTTTACAATGATTATAGTTAATTTGATCAATTTGAACTAAAGTCTAAATAACTCTAAACTAAATCTAAAACAAGCAAAATTTACATCACTTCTCGAAGTACCTTCTCTTGTCCCTCTTGTTTTATTGACTTATTTTGTAACTAAAGTCCTAAATATCATAGGTTTTATGGCACACTCTAAATATATTCCTAGAAAGATTTTTTTATTTTTAAAATCAAATGTTTCTAAATTTATAAATGAATAAATTGAATTTGTGTATTATATTGTATATTTTGTATTTATAAATTTTATATGTATTTTATACTTAAATATTTTTATATTCTAGTTTTTCTTGGTTTATAATTTTCCATAATTTAAATTTAATTTCCATATGTTATATAACTTTCTAGAATTTATTAATGTTGTTTTGGTTAGTTAAAAAAATCAAAAACATTTTTGTTTCTTATTTTAATTCAGTAAAAAATGAAACAACGGTGTTTTGTATAAAAAATGAAACGATATCGTTTTATGATACTCGAGTGGCTTTTGTGCTGGTTTGACCCTTGTACCCCTCTCTATGAGTAGGTGTTTTACGCATGTGCTCCTCGCCTGGGCTTTGGTGTGATGCCTCTTACACCCTTCAATGGCTTTGTTTGTTTACTTTTGTGCCTTTATTATTTGGGTATTAACATGTCTACCAAAGCTCTTTCCACCATCTATATAAATTGAGAGTTCAGTTCAATTGTTTTAGAAAGAATTATTTTTTAGAACATAAGGGAAACTCTAACGAAATTTTGTCTCAACTTTCTCTATATATATTTTTAATGTCATGCCTATTTTAAGAGAATTTTTTAAAACGTTTCATCCTATACTTTCTACCTTACATATATTGTGATGATAAGCATTTGAGTTGAGTGATTTTGAGGTTTTCTGCTTGTGGAGTTGAGACATTTTGAGCTCGTTTGGTTATAGAGTTTGCAAGCTTTTGGGATAATTTTTGGTAATGGTATCTCAACCCACATTTTACATACAAAACCATATATTTTGTCTTTCACCGTGATTTTGGGGTTTGAATGATATGATTGTTTTTTATCATTTTTACAAACCCCAGTTTGGAACGATCAATTCACTTGGTTATATATATATATATATATATATATATATATATATATACAAAAATCTCATTCTTCTTGTATTGGCTCAATTTTGAGACAAACAATTTTTAGATGCTCCTGCATTGTTATTATTAAAATCTATTTTTTATATACCTTAAATCATATTTTTCTATATTGATTTAATATATAAATTATTTTTTATAAAAATAATTTGTGTAATATACAAATTATTTTGGGTAAAATACAATTTCATTTGCATTTTTTATTCTAAGTATTTTTGTACTCTTATATATGAGTGTTAATATCTCTATAAATTTAAAATACCTTTTATGTGCATTTTAATCTTGAATAATTTTTTCATGAACTTGTACTTTAAATAATTTTTATATTTTTATTTATCAGTTTTATTATATTTCTGAATTTTAAATTATGTTTTATGAGGTTTAAATATTCTTAAGTGTTAAATAAATCTTGGTAATTAAACATAACTTTTGTTTATTTATTTATCATTTAACACAAAATAAATATGGCAGCAATTTCAAATTGGATTAATGGGTTTTGTTAGTGCCGTTGGTTTTTAAGGCTATGTGGTTTATGGTTTCTGAGATTGATATCTCTTATATCTGATATCTCGAGTGTCGTGTTGTCCACCATGTGTTTACCCTTATACCCTTGCTGTAGCTTTGGGTTTTGACGCATGTACCCTTTTCAAATTAAGCTTTCGTTTCTAACCTCAACAGTCCTTGGTTAATGTTTTTAGTACCCTCTTTTATCTTGGGTATTTCGATTAAACCAAGTTGTTTGTGTGAGGTTGTTTATATGTTCCTGTGACTGTGTTTTGAGATTAGATTTTTTTTCATCTCTCTTTCTCTCTCTCAAAAGCTGCCTAACATTTCTCCATTTTTTTCTTTTCTCTCTCTCGACTTTATTTACCAATTGTGGGTTTTTACTTTTGAGAGTTGATTTCCTTAAATCTCCACCTCTAAACACCTTCCTTCATTCACACATATATAATCTTGTGAGGCCGTGTGCTAATTTTTTTGTGGGTTTATGATTTGAGGTTCTGGGTCATACGTTTTTGGAGACTGAATCGTGTTTGAGGTTGAGGTGCTTATGTTGCGGGTTTGATTATTTGAGGAGGTTCTGTATTGGGTTTCAAAGTTCATTTTTAAGATATGAAAACTCTTGATCGTGTACGAAGGAATTGAGGCTGATATCTTTTGTCTTCCGATCTGATATTTTTTTTTAGCAAACTCGTTTGGGGCTTTGGTAAAGATCGGCTTTGTGGATATTTGTTGTGGTTTGGATCATTTGATCTCCTGCGATTCTTTTTTCCGTGTTGCCTCTTTTCGGTGTGGAGGCTTTATTTTTTTTTATTGTGGATCTTCGTCTTTGAGGTAACGTTTTTTTTTATCCTCTTTATATATATAAATATATAGATACATACATATATAGACCTATTTTATATATATATATATATATATATATATATATATATATATATATATATATATATATATATATATATATATATATATATAGTCTTATATATACTTTTTCTTTTAAACCGTGTTGTTGTCTATTTATGTTTAGATTCGGTGGTAGCACAGTTTGTGGTTTTTGTTAAACACAATATTTTTGAGAACCTGACTTTAAAACGTACGTTTTAGATCTGTTAAAAATAAAGTTGTTATTTGTTGTTTAAAACCAAAAACTGCTTGCTGATTGATTTGAGGTTTGAGATCAGTTGGTTCATTATTTTTTTTGTTTGGTTTAAAACATATTTTTGGGACTGTCTATATCCTAAATCTGATCTCTTCTTGCTAAATCAGACCTGTTTTACTTTGTAGATCTCATATTTGTGTGCTAAATTTCTTTTGGATTCTGTTTCATTTTACTTCAGACTAAATATGTGGACTAAAATTATTTAGATTTTTTAAATCAGTTTGATTTGAGTGTTTGGTTTTGAGATTTTATTTGCACGCAACTCAGTGTGAGTGTCTCGGTGTGTGCACTTGTTAAAAGTGGACTTAACTGTTTAAAACTTAAAAGCTAATCTTAACTTAAGTTTTTTTTGTGTCACGCACTTTTTATTAAAATAACTTTTATTTTAAATCTGATTTAATTTAACGTTTTGAGATTTGGGATTTGGGATTAAAGATAATTTGCTTTTTGTTCCTAACTAGTTATATCCTCTAAGTTGAACTTTTGTGTGTTCACTTTACTTAGTTGGATTGAATTAGTGTGTGGACTTTAAATTATTGTCTTTATTTATTTAAATTTTATTTTAATTAGATCCGTTCCAATTTATTGAGTCGAGTTCTACACTCTTTGTCTTGTACTCATTTGACTTGGATGGGATCAATTGACTCGTACACTTTTTATTGTCTAAGTTGAATACTTTTTCCTGTGTTATTTTATACTTAGTTGGTGTTAGTGAGTGTATGAGTTTTTTATCCAAACCTTGTTATAGTATTGGTTTGAACTAAAATTAAAATTTAATTTTTGTGATTAATTTTTTGTGTTACAAATTTTTGCTATTTGGACTTAACTAAAATAATTGTAACTATCTTGTGTTGACTTTAATTAAGTCCTAATTTGTATAAGATAAGTGCTACACACATTTATCTTTTGCTCATTTTACTTGGACTTAATAATTTAACATTACACTGGTTTAAATTGATTCATATTCTATTTGGTGTTAAGTTAATTTTTATTTTAATTGTGTGACATAAATGTTGGAATTTTATTTCCTATTTCATTTGTGGTCATTTGTGCTAACTAAAATGTTTTAGGATTAATCTTTACTTGAATATTAATTGTTAAGGAAGACCTGGCTTGTATCTTGTGACTTAATATTTAATCATTCTTTTAGTACTGACTAATTCAATATTATCTTATTACATTTCTTGTGTGTTTTGTACAACTTCATAGGGTCTCGGGTTTGAGTGTGTAGTTGTGCATGTGTAGTGAATGAGTGTTAGTCTCTATTACTTGGGTATTATTGGGTTGACTAATTTTCAGTCAAGTTGGGTTGTTTTAGACTAGACTGGTTATACGGGAGTGTATTTGCTTAGTTTAATTCATTGTGTAACTGGTGGACTGTAATCTGTAACTTATAATTGGTAATAGTGGACTTGGGTGTGTGATTTATCCTGGGACTAGGGACACAGGGTTTACCACCACGGTGGGTTCCTCGAGGATAAATATTGTGTCACCTTCTACTTTTCCTCATCTCATTCTTAAAGGGAATTGTTTTTATATCTAACATCACCACTTTTACATACTAGTGTGCGTGAGTGTATTTTAATTTATAAACTTTAATATATTTTATATCAAAGAGTTAAAAGAGTTCTTTAAATAACCTAATACGCATTAGTGAGTACCCTTTGGTCCATTCTAGTAACCGTTAGGTTGTTTCAATATATATATATATATATATATATATATATATATATATATATATATATATATATATATTACTGAAACTAAACCAATTGTATTAATCATATACATACTGTAAACTTGATTTGGTTGTGATTTATTTGTGTGGATACCTTTGGGGGGGTTTCTGTAAACCTCATTATTTTACTTTTCTCACATAAACTATTTTCACAAGGTTGAACAATTAATTTATAAAGCAAAACATTTATGTTCTTGGCTTTAGATTTGAATTCTCAAGATTTCATAAATTTCAAACTTATTAAACTATTTTTGTTACCTCTTTATTGGATACTCTATCTTTGAGTGTGAAGTTATGTTGTTCTACTTGGATAATATTTTGTTTGATCTGATTCAGTAGTTTGTGGGGTTTTAAGAGCTTGCCTTGGAATATTAGGTGTATTGGGAGTACTTGTTAATCTACTCATTTATAAAATATAATATGTACTAAAATTATTGTTATAGTGTATTTATCGTGTGCATGGTCTTTAGAACTAGAAGACTTATGTTTTACTAGTACGCTGGGTTCCTCGTTATCGTACATTATTTTCGTCCCACTTCTCCTCATCTTATTTTGTCCTTATTTTATTTTATTGAATTTTGAACATCACACCAATCCAAACTGTTAATTTTTTTGTGTGTGTATGTTAACTATTGAAGTTCAAAGGGTATTTATCAAATAGTTAAAAGAGATTTTTAATCTTAACACTTTTATGTCTATAGATTATTTATAAGTGGTACCAGAGCAATCAAGATTACTATGTTTAAATATTTTTTTACTCTTTAAGGTCTTGAACTCTTTATTTTAAACTTATTTTAAAAGGATGAATGGAATGGTAGTTCTCTACATCCTTCTTGGTTTATTGGTGCAAGCTTCTCTTATTAGAATGTAAGGATAATTACACATATCCAACAATTAGGGGATGATGTATGGGATATGGTTAAAATTAGTTTTTTAAGTACCTACTTATGTAATTGATGAAGGTGATGTTCAAATAATTGAGAGAAACCCTCTTTTGGAATGGACTACATGGGAGAATTAAGTTCACAGTATAACAATAAAGGAATAAATGCCATTTTTTGAGCAATATGGGAGTCTGAGTTTAAAGGTATCTCAACCTGCACCACTTCTAAGGTAGCTTAGAATATTTTAATGTATTGACCGGGCGGAAAAAGTGTGTTCGTGTGAGGACACAATCGTTGTGTGTTTCGCCGCCGCGATACAAAAAAACCTAAGCTACTACTACACTTGACAAGCAAGCACAGCGGTAAGTCGGGTATCGTAAGAAATCCACAGGGAGTGATTAAATTTTAGATTTTAATTGTTTTAAAACTTCAAGAATAAAAATGGTGTAAAAGAAATAAGAAAAGGTGATGGGTGGTTATGGTGACAAAGGAAAAGAATAAGTTACGCTACGCAAAAGTAAAGCAAGGATCGGGATCGCATTCTACCCCACGGATCGAAACAACTAGTAATTAGAGTTAAGGCTCGAAAGCATTTAATCGAGCATAATCAATTAAGCATAAACATCACACAATAAGGAATTTAACCCAAAGTTGCGAGATTAAACATTTAACTGAAAATGGTCACACACGGATTAAATTCGGATTATCGCTATAAACACTGAAGTTGCGTGACAAATAAAGTTAAATGCATAACAATCCAACTTTAATACACGCGGTTTCAATTAAATGCAATTTTACACAAAACCTAACTTTCGAGGTCCAAACCCGTAAATGGCGGAAACACAATCCCGACCCTATTTATCTAAGGGTAATACATGAATTAAACTAAATTACAACTAATATTACACTATAAAATAAATAAATAACAATAAATAAACTTATCTAGGCATGGAAAATGAAAAGAAAGCAAGGAAAACAACTAAAACAACTATATTAAGGAAGAAAAGGTTAAGGTACAACTTACAAAACAAAGAGTAAAACCATCCAAAGCAAGAGGGATAGGTTTTAGCTCCCAATTATAAAAGCCCTAAATCTAGCAAAAATGAAAGTATCTAAGATCCCCTCTTCAAAATGAAGAGATAAGGGTTAAATACAAAATATCCCATGGAAAAATTGTAAATAAAAAGGAAAAAAACCAAAAATCTGGAGGGCCGAATCGATTCGGAAATGGTCCGAATCGATTCGGAAACAGGGGAAGTTCGAACTGCAATTCCGAATCGATTCGGTTTTGGGGCGAATCGATTCGCCCCTACAGGTCTGCAATTCTGCAGCTTTGTCATGTTTTACGGAAAATGCCGCCATTTCTTCGTTATAGCTCGGAACTCGGAATGAGGCACGGTCAGAGGCTACGCGAAGATAACTCAGAGGAATACAACATCCAAGAAGACACTAGGCTAAAAAACCAAAATATGAAATGACTAAAATGCCCTTGAATGTGACCTTGAGTGTACTTTTACAGTAAAAACCATCCTAAAAATGCCATAACTCCATCGATACAACTGGGAATCATGCACCGTCGGTGGCCACGCGAAGAGAAATCAAAGGACTTCAACTTCCGTGAAGAGCTCGGGATTCAAACCCGAATGCTGGAATTACTAAAATGCCCCCGAAGCTAAAAAAGTCGACGAAACATTTCCGAAAAGAGTCCGAACTTCATACTAAGCATCCAAATACCTACAAAAGCTCAATTAACCCCTGCAAAACATGTTAACATAGAAATCCGAGGTTGTCTGGTTAACGAGCATAAGTATAGGGATTAAGATACCCAAGGGGGCTAATAAGGCGTAGGTTAACGGGTGAAATACGCAATATTTGCGTCGTATCACACCCCCTAACTTACACATTGATAGTCCCTAGCAATGAAATAGGAAACAACAATAACTACAAGCAAACCAAAAGCAGGATACAAGTACAAAATGGGATAAAAAAGTAATAAAAAGATAAGGCCACTTTCGCGGGCGAACGATTGCATTTAGCATATGCAATAAGCCGTTAAACCCCTAGGTCACCCTAGTGGACGAGTGTTGTCTCGTGAGGGTTTTCAGGGATGGAACCCACAAACATCATATAGTTTCCTCAAAAGATGCCCAACTCAACATGCGACAAACTCAACAACAACGAAAAAGATTTCAAACGCGTTATTAGCATATTGAATGAATTCAAGCTAAAGTCCGTTGTTATTAACAAGTTGAATGCACCTCATAGAATTGAAACTTTAAAAGTAGGAGGGGGGAAAGCACATGCAAAGTATAATTTGGTAAAAACTTAAATAAACCGGATACTAATCAAAGCAAGCATATATTCAATCCTCACGGGCATTACGCTCATCAAGCGAATTCACTCAAAACAGGGAGGTAACACACGGGACATGCGGGCTAAAGAGTAAATGTAAATGGAAACTAGGACGCACACATGTCACAAATGAAGAACGCTATATATAAAATGAAAAAATGTAATCTCAATAAATGGATACCGCACACTAAAAAAAGCGAAATGCATTTTCACAGATTATCAAAACTATTATGACTTTTAAATTAAATGCACCCTAAGATCACATAGGACTTTATAGGGTTGTAATGTAGGTTAGGCTAGGGTTCGAAACGAAGGAATATATTTACGAATTTAAAGTGTTCGGGATGAAAACTCGGGATAATGGGAAGAATGCGGGCAATATCAAAAATGGAAAGCAAGTTCCAAAACAAGCATTAGATATATCATCGGGGAGAGTAATCAAAGCTTATTGAACACTATACACAACATTTACAACTTTCTCTTTCTTTTCTTTTCTTCTTTTTCTCATTTTTCTCTTTTGTTTTCTTTTGCTTTTTGCTTTCTCTTTTTCTTCACTTTTTTCACTACTTTCTTTTCTTTGCTTATCAAACTCTCATATGCCTAAAATTGCAACCGCAATACAACAACAACATTCAATCCCAAGTAACATTCCAAACAAAGGTATGTAAGGTGTATGTATGGCTTAAAACTCCAATTTGGAGTTGGTTATGGGAATGGGGATATGAAACGAAAGGCTATATTTTGGCTCAAAGGGGCTAACTAGGGAAACGTATAAGGTGAGGTCAAGGTTAATAAGGGTGATATAACAAAGAATCCCTATGATCATTTCACAAAGTTTACGCAATTCATGAGCCAAAACAATATATGAAAATCATGCTCAAGTAACACATTTCAAGTATGAACTCAATTAATGAACGGTCAAATGAAAGAATAGTGAGATTACCAATGAATTCAGCGTTTTCAATGAGAAAAGAATAGTGTATAACACTCACAAACGACGAAAGGTACAAAGCTTACTCGGTGTAAGTATATACAATGCAACAAAAGATTACCGAGTTATAAAAATCTTAAACCAAATCAATATAATAAGGAAAGTGCATATGCTCATGGGATAAAGTTTAATTCATGAAGTTATTCACAATATCAATGATTTGAGGACTAAAGTCTAATAACTTCTATAATCGAGAACATGCATCATTAAGTTGTCTATTGGATCGGGCAATTATTAAAATTTATCATCGGAAACAAGGCAAAATGCCCAACAAAGGAGAAAAAAGAAAGAAAATATTTTTGAAAATTTTCAAATTTTTCACAAAAAGGCATACTTAGTAACTAACAAGTAAGCAAATCCATGGACAAAACAAAGAAATGGATAGAATATCCTACACCCCCTAACTTAAATGTTGCATTGTCCTCAATGTGCATTAAGAACACAACACAAAGAGAGGAAAGAACGATATTACCCAAAATTGGAGCGATCTCCATAAGCGCGAGTCCAAAGGAATCTACAAAACAAGTTAGTACCGAGCATAGCAAAAACAAATAACAAAAAGTTAACTAATTACACTAGACTAAATTAAAAGGAAAGAAAAATAGGAAAGAAAGAAAATTAAAAAGCTAACTATTTACAACCTACTATTTAGACTTCACACTAACTATACACTAGAAGTCTAAATAGTTGAGGGTCCACCCAAAAAGGTATTTGACTTTGAAAGATCAACGGTGGACCCTCCAAAGCGAACATGCCTCCCGGAAAATAATAATTCCGTTTGAAAAACGGAAGGCATGTGGGTGGTGAAAAAAATGAACCATCGCCAATTTGAAATTTTGGGCGGACGATGGGGGATTTGGATAACAAGGGGGAAAGGTACACTAGAGGTCCAAGAAAAATCGATTCATCTTCCAAAGGTTTTTCAAATGGAATGGGAGATGGTGCACACATGAGGATAACATCCATCGAAAACAAGTCCGGTAAAGAGTCCTCATCGGCAAAAAGTGTAGAAGTTTTAAAAGTTTCTACCGACTCATAGGAATCAACCGGTAATTCTAATGGTTCGATCACAAAAAACGAATATGGTGATGAAACAAATTCAATCTCAATCTACTCATCGTCGGAAGGAGATTGAATTTCGGGGGAGAAAGATGCACACTCGATGAGAAATTCTTCGAAAAATTTAGGTGAAACACAAGTTTCCACCTCCTCGTTGTTTTGTACATAAGAATTCATCTCATCGCAAAGTGCACCAAGTCTCATTCCAGCATCATTTAGGCTTTCCAAACCTTGGGAGTAAAGAAGCAAAGTCTCTTCCAAAGTAGGCTTCCTCGGCTCAAGAGCCTCAGACTCCTCATTTGGTTGAAACTCGTCTTCGAAAGTAATGAAATAAGAATCGTCATTGGATTCGAATAATGAATCCAACTCAAGATCCCAATAACGATTTTCATTCCGATAAATGTTTTCAAGTCTTTCATTTTCAAGAAAATCTTGATAATGGAAAACTTGAAAACTATCCCCAAAGTATGAATCATTAGAATAACCGTAATAACTATAATAGTAGGACATGATTACCTCGTTGTTTGTAGATGGAGAATCCAAGCAAGAAAGTGAGCAACCGCGAATCAAAGTTTCTTAGCGCTCAAGTATGCTATCCTGCAAAAAAGGTTAAAACAAAGAATACAAATACAAAAGGAAAAATACTACGAAATAATAAAACAATTACTATCTAAAACACACTCCCCGGCAACGGCGCCATTTTGTGACCGGGTGGAAAAAGTGTGTTCGTGTGAGGACACAATCGTTGTGTGTTTCGCCGCTGCGATACAAAAAAAACTAAGCTACTACTACACTTGACAAGAAAGCACAGCGGTAAGTCGGGTATCGTAAGAAATCCACAGGGAGTGATTAAATTTTAGATTTTAATTGTTTTAAAACTTCAAGAATAAAAATGGTGTAAAAGAAATAAGAAAAGGTGATGGGTGGTTATGGTGACAAATAAAAAGAATAAGTTACGCTACGCAAAAGTAAAGCAAGGATCGGGATCGCATTCTACCCCACGGATCGAAACAACTAGTAATTAGAGTTAAGGCTCGAAAGCATTTAATCGAGCATAATCAATTAAGCATAAACATCACACAATAAGGAGTTTAACCCAAAGTTGCGAGATTAAACATTTAAATGAAAATGGTGACACGCGGATTAAATTCGGATTATCGCTATAAACACTGAAGCTGCGTGACAAATAAAGTTAAACGCATAACAATCCAACTTTAATACACGCGGTTTCAATTAAATGCAATTTTACACAAAACCTAACTTTCGAGGTCCAAACCCGTAAATGGCGGAAACACAATCCCGACCCTATTTATCTCAGGGTAATACATGAATTAAACTAAATTACAACTAATATTACACTATAAAAGAAATAAATAACAATAAATAAACTTATCTAGGCATGGAAAATGAAAAGAAAGCAAGGAAAACAACTAAAACAACTATATTAAGGAAGAAAAGGTTAAGGTACAACTTACAAAACAAAGAGCACAACCATCCAAAGCAAGAGGGATAGGGTTTAGCTCCCAATTATAAAAGCCCTAAATCTAGCAAAAATGAAAGTATCTAAGATCCCCTCTTCAAAATGAAGAGATAAGGGTTAAATACAAAATATCCCATGGCAAAATTGTAAATAAAAAGGAAAAAAACCAAAAATCTGGAGGGCCGAATCGATTCGGAAATGGTCCGAATCGATTCGGAAACAGGGGAAGTTCGAACTGCAATTCTGCAGCAATTCCGAATCGATTCGGTTTTGGGGCGAATCGATTCGCCCCTACAGGTCTGCAATTCTGCAGCTTTGTCATGTTTTACGGAAAATGCCGCCATTTCTTCGTTATAGCTCGGAATGAGGCACGGTTGGAGGCTACGCGAAGATAACTCAGAGGAATACAACATCCAAGAAGACATTAGGCTAAAAAACCAAAATATGAAATGACTAAAATGCCCTTGAATGTGACCTTGAGTGTACTTTTACAGTAAAAACCATCCTAAAAATGCCATAACTCCATCGATACAACTCGGAATCATGCACCGTCGGTGGCCACGCGAAGAGAAATCAAAGGAATTCAACTTCCGTGAAGATCTCGGGATTCAAACCCGAATGCTGGAATTACTAAAATGCCCCCGAAACTGAAAAAGTCGACGAAACATTTCTGAAAAGAGTCCGAACTTCATACTAAGCATCCAAATACCTACAAAAGCTCAATTAACCCCTGCAAAACATGTTAACATAGAAATCAGAGGTTGTCTGGTTAACGAGCATAAGTATAGGGATTAAGATACCCAAGGGGGCTAATAAGGCGTAGGTTAACGGGTGAAATACGCAATATTTGCGTCGTATCATGTATACACATGAAGATGATGCAAAATTTAAAAAGGCTAAGTCTCAATTGCTATTATATATATGATACCATGTTTATGGAAGATTATGAAAATTTTGATGACTTGTACCTTAGTTGCAAGATATAGTAAATCAATCACATGCTAATGGTATTGTATATGCTGATTACGAAATATGTGCTAAAAGTCTAAGATCTTTGCCTCATACATTTTCCATGAAGAAACATGCCATAGATGAAATGGATGATTATCACATGACACCTGAACTATTATGCAGTAAAATGAAGACTTTTGAACTTAAAATTGCTTTATGTGATAATCACAGAGGGAAAATAAAAGCACACACTTCACAACTTTCATTAGTGTTTAAATATTCTGTGAATGGTCTTGATTTTGTATCTTCTTTATCTATAGTTAATGATTCCTCTATCTCTCGTGAATTCTTAGATCATAAAATTGCCTTGTTGTCTAAACATTTAAAGATTAAATTTAGAAATAATTTGCACCAAGAGAATGACAACCTAATTATTCTAATAGGCCACATAAAAAACATTTTGAGAAGAAATATTTTGATAAATATGACCATGATGAATACTTAAGTCACATTCAATGTAAAAAATGTAATGACTTTGGTCATTATGCTAACAAATATTTTTTCTAAAACTACATGGCAACCTTCTCAAAAATCACACTTGTATAAGACTTGGATGATAGTTCTCACTCCAATAGTGATTGTAGTGAAGTTGTACTAGTCTTATGGCTTTTAACTCTATATAATTGAATGCATTTGATGCTTTGGTTGATTACCTATCTGTTATGTCTGATAATTTTGAACTATTTATTGATAATTATGATTACCTCCTGAAAATGCTTCATTGTCTATCAACATTTTTGTGACTGCTCATATTCCTAATTCTGCATGTAAAATCCTTGGTGATTCCACTTTTAATTGGGATGATGATAATGATAATGATAATTCATGCTCCCTTAAGATAGATCCCTTGATAGTAATTATTTTGATAATGACCTGTATTTTAAGAAACTGTATAAGTCTACCATGAAAAAGTGTCTTCATTTAGACAAAGTTAATGCTAGGTTGTTATAAAAAAAATTGAAGCACTTAACAATCAAATTCGTTTTATATCTAATGAATATTCTATGCAAGTAGAAAATATTTTAGAGAAACTTATGTTAGAGAAAAATATTTTCAAGATGAATGAAAGTTATTATTTATTAGAGAAAAAATACAAAGATATTTTAACCGATTTTGAAGAATCATAAACTAAACTAATGAATATTTGAACCAACATCATGCTTTCAATAAATATCAATTCATTGTAAATAAAATTTTGAGTTATGGAAAATCTTCTGATGACAAAAGAGGAATTTATTTTTTAAGGAAAAAGAAGTTTTTAAAATAAATATTGTATTGTCAAAAATAGATTGTCTAGAATCCTCAAATGTTTTTATGTTTATTCCGCATTTTAAAAAATAGACTCAAATTACCTATCCTACTAGAAAGATTTATCATTGTAGCTTTTATGGTAAATTGGACATTTAGAGAAGTTATGTTATAAAGGATTAAATCAAAACCGGCAAAAATAGTAAAACTAATAGACCTTGGGAAACTGTTAAGAGAGAATTTTTTAAGAAACCTATACCACCTAAACCAATTCCCTACAAATCTGACTTTTTTATAAACTAGGTAGTTTGGATTAGGAAGGATGGATTGAGTTATCAACTCAGATGCAAGGTTGTTGTATCAGCATTAAATTCTTGATAAAAAAATTCTAAGTGAGACCTTGATTCGGGGTGTTCCAGATATATGGCTGGGGATAAAATAGAATTTTCTTGTTTAAAAATTTTTGCTGGAGGAAATGTTAATTTTCTAGATGAAAAAGTGTCCCGATTCATAGGAAAAGAAGTAACCTAAGTTCAAGGACTCTGGGGATTTTTCGAGAACTTTTATGATTTTTCTGGGTTATTTTTGTATTTTTTCGGGAATTTTTTAACAAAATTTTAGGGGAGTGACGATAGTCATAGGTAGAGGTTTGCCTATCGGCATAGGGCATAGACTCCTAGGCTTCTCAGGGAAGGTGAAGGGTATTTGTCGATAGGAATGATCAGGGGACTACTGATTGGTATATTCCCTGGCTCCTTATAAAAAGGGGGCGGCCTCCTTAATTTTTCACATCTTCATTCGAGTGAACTTCTTCCTTTCTCTTTATAGCAATCAGTTTCAAGCGTATTTCTTCGAAAGAATTTATGGAGCGTGCAGAGGACAATGCTTAGATGGATACGGATGATTGGGCCTGTTTGTAATGGCGTGATGATGAGACGCTGGCACTGTGGAGTGAGAACACATGTGATAGTTTCGAGCCTATTCTTGATGAGAGGTTCCTTCTACGAGAGTCGGGGAACCATCATTCTGTGAGGGTGAAGAACCCAAATGGTTATATTAGTGCTTGTTCTTTATTTTTATATTCTTGTTTTTCTCTCTTCTATCCTTAGGATACTAAAGGGTTTTCAGCTCATATGCATGTGTATATCACATCGTCGAGTACCCTTTCTCATGGCTCGACGGGGATAAAGAAAGTTTGGTAGAAACTCCCCTGAGCGGTGCAGTTGATGGTGGAGATTGTTGGATTTGGCCCTCTGGTTGGGGATTTGGACGAGACGCCATGATCTTTGACAGTATTGTTCACTCAGGCAGAGCGGTGGTGGAGTACCACCTATACATTTCACTTGGGAGTGGGGGAGATGACTCCCATAAATGTTCATCAATTGACTGGGTTGGAGTGCGATGGTCACCAAATCGTGGTGGATAAAACTTTTCATGTGTCTGAGGTCGTGGTTCCGGCTTCCCTAGGGCATATCGAGTAGATCATTTATGGAGAGTCGGTCGTGATATCGGTGTTAAAGGACACCTTATTATCTAGACGGGTCGATGTGACCAACGGGTGGCAGGTGAGGCATGCAACCCATTTGTTTATTTTTCTCTTGCTAAGAGGTTATGTGATGGCGATGAGTGATGAAGTCGTTTATTTGTATTTTCTACCCTATTTTGGGATCATCTCGAAGATTCATGTAAATGACTGGGGCATCTTAATGCTGAAATCCATTTATGATTCTATGGATGTCTTCAATCGGTGTCACCAATAAACTTCTACAGGGCCCACGTATTTTCTGGAGGTAATCTTTAGATACATCTTTCTCTATTTTCTTACTTTCCTTCTTGATATTTGGTATCGCTTTCTGCAAACGTGGTTCTATGAGGTAAATGGGAACAATGTTGTATTGGTGCCCTTGAAGGTGAGTGGGGCAGGAAACTTCTCGAGGATGTATAGGTGAAGGAAGTTGAATAGGAAGTCAAATCAGCTTTTAGTTTTGAAGTATGTGAGGGCAGTGTTGAACGCCTTGGCGAGCAATTGGGATAGGCTTTGGTTTTGTTCTTTCTTTATGGATTTTATGTTTTATTTTCACTTTTTAGATTTTTAATGGGTGCCTTTTATTTGGGGAGAGGTGACATTTTACCCTTGGCATCTATCCTCGAGGACTGCAAGGATTACGGGCATACATGCCCTGATGCAAAAATTGATAACACATAAGTCCGAGTACATCTAGTACCTAGGGGAGAGGGTGGTGAGATAGATTATGGAGGGTGAGGTGGAGGTCCCACCGCCAGTGCCTCCTGAGTTCATGAGGTGAGTGAAGGAGATGACGGATGATGCAAAAGTGATAACGAAAAAAGTCAAACCATATGCTCTACATGAACACAACGATAGGATATAATTACCAAGACTTCATTACCAGTTGGTTGATGTCGTCGTCAATTTACGTTGTGGATGGTATGCCTCCCCTATCAGTACTAGTGTGCCAGTATCTTCAGCTCATAGCTCGGGGGTGGTGCAACAGCGTTGATTGAGGATATTCTCGCCCAGAACCTTTCTACTCCTTCTTACCACATTTAGCTGGGCGGTGGGCATGTCGTCTCGGTGCCTTATCGTCCTCAGGCGATGATAGATGATTTTACTCCCCTTTCCGAGGAGGTTCTCCATATAGAGGTATGACTTTATTTTTCTGCATCGAATTTTTCTTCTGATTCTATTCCTTTATTACCGAATTTCTTGCTTTTATTGGACTAATTCTTTCGTAGACGGTTCACATATCGACATCATGTACTGAACATTCGAGACTGGATGGATTTGGTGTCTGATCATGTGATAAAGGCGGACTAGTCTTATATAGTTCCACTAGCTACTTCTGAGGGGATTTTTGCTTCTGGGAGTGGGGGGTCCGTTGCTCGCCGTCAAAGAAGGCGTGTTCGCCGATGTGCTTGAGATGGAAGATTTATTTGATAGGGTTTTGGAAAGTTCGGGTCGCTCCCTAATAAATATTTTGATCTTTTTTCCTTTTTCCTTTTTCTTTCGTACCTGGAAAATGTAAGCATAATGAAAAATATATACAAGATGCATTTTTCATTATTTTGATTTATCTTGAGTTACATGAGCTAGTCTACATGCACTTTAATCTTTTGTTGTGGTTTTATTTATTACAAAGGTAGGTATAAAAAGTATTCCTTTATTTTTACTTTAGAAAGAAATTCTCAAAAAAACTCATCCAAGCATATCAATTTTAATAAAGAAGGATCTTTATTGAAGCATATATACAAGAGGGGGAGGTAAAAAAATTCCAAAAAAGGGGATGCCGATCGGTACACCCCTTGGCCTATCTATCGATATACTAGTCAAGTGCAAATCGATTTTTAGCCATTATTGCACTCTTTTTATACATATTACTACTTAAAAGCAGTAATCATAACAACATATCGAGCCCTTTTCTTTTTTGTGAGTGTCGTTGGGTAGAAAAATAGGGTATTAGTTATGAGAAATACCACACTTCAATTTCCTTTTTATTTTCCAAACCTTTTTCCTTTGTTGAAATGACGGTTCCCATGACTGAAGCATTCGTGGTTTACCCTGAGGGTTTGGAGGCCATGTCTTTATAATGTCAACTATGAGGCTTTTAACTTGCGCCCGATCACCTTGTGGCGTAACTATTTGATGAATTGTAATCTCTTAGAAGAGGCACTACAGTTCTCGTACCCAAATGACCATATGTTTTACTTTGGTCTAGATGAAGCATTCCCCACATAAGAGGAGTTTTCTGCGATGTTGGGCGTTAACCCTAGTGTTGTGGAAGTTATGCCAGACTTGCCCCATTCCCCTCGAGCAACATTAGTTGAGTTACTTCACATTTATCCTTAATCTACCCGACCATTAGTGTACAAAGGAAGTATTTTTCACCTTGAGGTGTTGAATTCAGTGTGTTGAAGAGACTATACTGATAACGGCTTTACTAGTGAAGTGGCCCTGGATTGGACTATCAAGCTGCTCTTAGTAACTAGTGATATAATGGCAGACCCTAAGGTTACCACGATAGTGTTGTGGATGTCTCATCATTGTAATCATGTTGTTATCATACTGGCAGAGACATTAAATGGACTGGATGCTTGGAAAAAAGCTTGTGCTAACTTTTTGCGGGGTAACTCCTTGATGTTGTTCATGTGGATTTCAGACAGACTTTGCACAATCTTTTTTCAGCTTTGGCCCATCTACTAAAAATTGGGTGAATTGGATTATGGAGCACGGGGATAGGAATATTCATTGGTTCATGCCATAGTAGGGCAACCTATAGACTATTCTGTAATTTGGTGACTACCGGTATGTTCGGTTAATGGGAGTTTATCAGACTTCCTTCTATTTTTCTTGGAAACTCCTGCGTCAAGTAGGTTTTGAGAAGATCGCTCCTCCTAGTGTGACCAATTTCTTTCTCAAAGAAGATATCTATTGGAACACTAGGCCCCTTCAAAAAGAGTAATTTCCTTTGAATAATATGCGGAAGCGAAGATGATGGTTCAAATTAAAAAACAACTTAACAACTTTTAATTTCTCTTTCAAAATTAAAATTAAACCAAGTGAAATTAGATTAAACACACACTTATGTTAATTTCACATATACACAATTAATTAACCCCAAGTACTAGAAAATTTGCCTAAGTCATATTGCTCAATATTAGCAAATCAGGCCCAACCAATTTTAACAAATTAAATTCATGACTTGAATTAACTACACATTACCCAATATTTAATTATCACCAAATTAAACTTGTAATGATTAAAACCAAATTTTATCTTGAATTACCTAAACATGCGTTCAAGGTGAGTATAGCAAGATAAAATAAACAATAAATCACTACGCCGCGATGTACGAGGAAAAACCTACAACGGGAAAAAACCTCGGACGACCCTAGCCTCAAATTCACTAAGTACGGAATTTATAAATACAAGCAAGATGACTTACAACACTCGACTCGATCCCTCTCAAGCCCCGACACGTCTTCTTGTATCAACCTCTGCCTAGCGAATAACTATGAAGCTCCACCGCGGTCTCGGAATCCACCGATGGGACTTTATATGGTCACCGTCACCCGAACAAGGAGCCTTTCTCCAAGTGGGTAAATCATTGCAAACTTCTTATTCTTTATGGGATGTAGAAGCAAACCCAAATGTCTCTTCAAACGGTAGAGATGAAAAACCGGTGCCAAAACTCCAAGCAATGTATATATATATGGAAGCTTGGATAAACAATATGGGTGAAAACTAAATTGTATTTGAATTTTTCTTTGAAAAATAGACACTTTAAAACATGAACTTTTCTTTTTTCTCTTTTGCTCTCAAACTCTCTCTTGGGGATAGATGTGTATGAAAAAGTTCACTTTCTAAAGTTGATTCCCGCACTTAGACAATCAGTCAAAAGTTAGTGGGGAAAGATAATGGAAAAGTGGGTGAAAACTGTCAAAAACTGCCATTTAACTGTTCCCACCAGATCTCGTTCGAATGAGATTTGTCGTTCGAACGAAGTATCATTCGAACAGCCTTCTAACGAGATTCTAATGAAGTTCTAGGGTCTTTAAAAATGAACTCGTTAGAAACCTCGTTGGAAATGTCGTTGGAAATCTCGTTCGAACATCCATCTCGTTCGAACGACATTTCGAACGAAGTTACAGAGGCCAAACTGGGAACTCGTTGGCAAACTCGTTTGAACGAAAAACTCGTTCGAACGACATATCGAACGAACTTCCAGAAAGTTTCAAAAAAATTCATTTTTTAGCCCAGAAACTTTATACACTTTATTTAAAGTTTTAATTAAGTCTTTCTGAAAATAAACAACAGTTTTAAATAAACGTACACCCAATATAAAATATTCCAAGCTCCTATATATATATTAAAATGCATTCATACCTTAGGAGCAATGGAACCAAGTTGATGACATAGAAACGAGGCACATTAAACTCGACAATTTGATAAAGCTTTATACTCTTGGTCGCTACGTCTTCAACTAACACGTCATAGGCTTGAAGAATGATCAATTGCATTTATCCTATGGCTCAAACGTTTTTGTCCGAAATTGAGCCAAAACTTACAACGGACTCAATTGGAAATTTGTGTCCTTACAATATCATTGAATCTCGAAGGTTGATCTTGGGACCTTTATGGCAACGGCTCCAACTGTCTACACATCTGTCTCAATTCGTCGGGGAGCCTGGGTTTATACCTGGGGATTATTTGAGGTGTCTATAGAAGAAAGTGGTTATGAACGCCTGCGCTGAGGAGATTGGGAAAAGGTGGCTTGTCATGCTTGATGATATATAGGAGGGTGTTGTGGCTTTATCCGAGATAATTAAGGCATACCTTCGCATGGAGCGAATACGAAAGTGAAGTCAGGACTAGGATTCTTGGGGTCCTTCGAAAATTGTGAATGATGACGATGCGAGCCTATTGGGAAGTTGAAGTAGGTCTTGTAGAGAACATATGGGAAGATTTTTATTAATATGTGGGCTTTTTGTGTAGGTTAATTTTGAGGTGTTTTGTTGTTTCTCGTTCTTATTGCTGATGTGTCATGTAATCACCACATTTCATTTTTTAAATAAAAGATGATGATGGTTTCAACATATTTCATTATGCCTTTGAAGAATTTCTTTTTGTTTGAACTATAGATACTGATCTCTAAGGCATACATAATCATTTTATTCACATAAATAATATGAGAGACTAATGTTCTCGTGGGGGGGAGAAAAGAATAGCATTTTTTTAAAAAGAAAAGGATTGTGCCCAAGGTATTCTATGGGCTTCTTACGTACCTCTATGGGGTTTTAAAAATTATGAGTTTTCCTTGAAAAGGTAATTTTTGAGAGGATCATGGCCCACGTAATTCTGAGTAAAGAGGAAAGAGGAGTTTTTTTAGAATAGAAGGGAGGTGAGAAGAGTCGTAGTGCGGTGAGATTTCAGACTATGGGTAAAATTTCTTAATACGATCCAAATTGGCTGTATGAACCATCTCTTCTCCGTCGAGGTATGTGAGCATAGCGGTGCTACCAGACATAATTTTCTTTACGATGTAGGCGCCACTACAGTTGGGTTTGGACTTCTCGTCTGGGATCACAGATGAGGGCGAGATCTGCTTCTTGGACACCATAGTCCTTGTCATTTTTATTGGATGATCGCACAATACGACGATGGTACCCTTGTATATGATATAAGGCCTTTAATCTTCTTTCATTCAAGAGTACAAGTTCGTCATATTGGCTTTGTTGCCAGTCTTTTTCCCTGGCCTGACTTTTGAGCATAACTCGCTAGGAAGGTATTTCAAGTTCGACGGGTAAGACTGTCTTCATGCCATATACTAGGGAGTAAGGGGTAGTCCCAGTGGGCATTATGATGGAGGTACGGTAGCTCCAGAGGGCGTATGGGATTCAGTCTGCCTAATTTCTATAACGTTCAATCAATTTGCAGATGATGATCTTGAGGATTTTATTGACGTCTTTGACAGCCCCGTTGAATTACATTTTATAGGGAGATAATTTGTTCCTTTGGATTCCATACTCGTTAACTAATTCTATGACCTCAGCTTTAAAATAGAGCCCATTGTCTGATACCAGCTCTTGAGGAACTCTGTAGCTGTAGATGATGTTCTTTATGATGAACTTGTCTACTTTATTTGCATTCAACACTATGTATGACTCAGCTTTAACCCATTTTATGAAGTAATCAATGGAGACTAGGATGAGTTCATGCCCGTTTGATGCCTTAGGAGTAACTTTCCTTAGATTGTCGATGCCCCAGGTTAAGAAGGGGAAAGGTGAATCCATGTTATATAACTCTCGAGGAGGAAAATGTTGATGTTTGGCACACTGTTGGTATTTGAGGCAACTTCTGATGTAAGCAGTGCAGTCTTGTACCATAGTGGTCTAGTAGAATCATTGAAGGATGATTTTATTGGAAAGCCTATGACCATTAATATGGGACTGTGTATTTTTTGCATCACGTCTTCAACCCCAGCCCCTGCTATGAAATGCAAATGGGTTCCATCGAAATTTCTTTTGAAGAGTGCCTTGTCATAAATGAAGTACTAAGCAGCAAGCCGGCGGAGGGTTACCCGGTCTTTATTGCTAGAGTCCTGGGGGTATCTGTCATACTTGAGGTGGAGCCAAATGTCATAATACCACAACACATCGATTGTTAATCTTTCTTACATGTCGATTATAGAGGCCAAAGTTACCAATGTATTGGATAGGCTATTTTTTGAATGAGGAAGGTAGTGGAAGGTGATTTCTTTAAACTGGGAGGAAATTTCTTCAAGGTGCGCATGGAGGGGGGGAGTTTTTCATCTTTAACTTTCCACATTTTGAGAATTTTCCCCATGATGAGAGTTGAATCTTCATATACATAAATGCGCTTGATTCCTTTCTCGAGGTCGATCTTGAGCCTAATGGTACATGCCTCATATTTCGTCATGTTGTTGGTGTAAGGTAAGTCCAATTTAATGGTAATGGGAGTGTCAGAGTCATCGGGATCGATCAGGAGTATCCTAATACTGTATCATTTCTTGTTAGCAACTCCATCAAAAAACATTCATCTTTTAAGCTCTTCCTGATAGGCTCAAATAATATCTTCATCTGGGAATTCAGAAATCCAAACCTCGGCACCTTCCATGGGATTCTCGACAAGGTACTCAGAAATTGCTCTTCCTTTTATGGATTTATGCGTAACATACGTGATGTCAAATTATGCTAGTAACATCAACCACCGGGCCATGCGACTAGACAAGGCAAGCTTTTCCAATAGGTATTTCATTGGATCCAATTGGGACACCAGTTTGATAGGGAATGCAAGCATATAATTTTGGAGCTTTAGTGTGATCGAGACTAAAGCGACACGTGTTTTTTCTAACACAGTATAGTTCACCTCATACCCTACTAGCTTTCGACTAGAGTAGAAGATGGCCCTCTCCTTATGTGATTCTTCAATGTATTGGGCCAGCATATCCCCTATTGTGGTGTCTGTGATGGTGAGGTATAGGAGGAGGATAAGACCTATGGAGGCATGAGTACCAAAGGTCGAGTGAGGTATTGCTTGATCTAGTCAAAGGATTCATAACACACCTCATTCCATACATTGGTTGAATCCTTCCGAAGGATTTTGAAGATAGGCTCATAGATGGAGGTCAGTTGGTTGATGAACCAATTAATGTATTGGAGCATGCCCAAGAATTCACAAAAATTTTTCTCTATCCGAGGCGGTGGAATTTTAAGAATTTCTTTTAGTTTTACATGATATACTTCTATCCATTTCTTTTTACAATGAAGCCAAGAAGTTTTCCTTTTGTTACATTGAACACACATTTATGTGGGTTAATGAGCATCTAGTATTTTCGCAGCCACACGAATAATTTCTTTAAGGCAAGAGTGTGACATCCTCGAGTCTTGGACTTGATAATCATGTCGTTGACATAGACTTCAACCTCCTTGTGGATAAGGCCATGTAAAATGGTTGTATAGGCTCTTTGATAGATGGCCCCGACGTTCTTGAGATCGAACGACATTATGATATAACAAAAAGTTCCCCATATGGTGATGAATGTAGTCTTTTCCTGATGGTTAGTATGTATCTTAATATAATTATACCCGATAAAACCATCGAGAAATGATTTGAGGGCATGAAAAGCAATGTTATAAAAAAATTATGTCGATATTGGGGCAGCGATTGATATACCCCAAGTGTGACCTCGGCTCAGAGACACCAACCTCGGTCGAGATCATGGCCGACACTGGACAAGCCTTGGGCATGCGGCATCAGCCCTCGGCCATAGCAAGGTCGGCCCAGGCCGACACTACCACCAGCCTCTCGAAGGGATATCGCACGCATCACAAGGATCAGCAGTACTCTCGTATACCTGGGAATGGTAACCTCGGCCAGATGTAGGCCGAGCTCGCAAGAAGCCTTTTTACCAATGTCATCATCAAGATATCAGTTAATGCTCCAAACACACCAGATCAACCTCGGCTCAGGCCGACCTTGTCCATTGTCTCGGCTAGGATTAAGCCGAGGCCCCTATGGCTCATCTCGGATTGAACGAGCAACTAGACTTTTAACCTCGGCCTCTCCCTGGCCGAGGTCATGCACCAAGCACGGTAGTCGAGCATCTGTTGACATTTGGATAAGGGCACGTGGACACATATCATTTATAACAAGATTATTCCCCACACGTGGGGAGAATATTTCATCATCATTCCCTATATGTGACAGTGACAGATGGATTTCCCATATTGGTGAGGCAAACACACACATGCACATTACATGTATGGGGGGTACATTACACCCCCTAGGTACTATATATAGAGGTCATCCTCTATCTTTCAAAGGATCGATCGATAATTGTAACCCTAGCAAAAACTCTACTTATACACACAGTAGAGAGAGAAAGTGAGCTTATGTGTATTGTATCCAAGGTCATTAGTGCCCATATTTAGTGGATCACACACTCACAATGGATGTAGGCCTAATTGGCTGAACCACTATACATCATTGTCGTATTCCTCTTATACTCACCTCCTTCTATACACTTACACACTTATACACTTACATCTCAATGGCTGCCATGGTTATTACTGTTTGAGCTCATCATCACTTATCAGAAGAGGTTGTCGCTGAGTTCACATGGGAAGAGGCCCCAGAATACTGCTGGGAGTCATATGAGGTGTCGAATAACACTGTACGACCTCTTTAGCAAAGTCAAGGTTGTGTCGGCCGAAGAGGTGAAGAGGCTCAACAAAGAGGGTCAGCCTTTGATAGGTTGAGCAAAGGGTCAGCCTTTGAGAGATTGGTCCCAGTGAATGACCTAAGACAGATATTATCGAGATAGAGGAGCGCAGCAGGCTCTCAGAGAGGAAACAGGCAGGGTCGGCTAGACCAAGGCCGACACTGTGAAAGAAGAGGCAGGGAACAGGAAGCGGTCAACAGCCGACGTGCCGCGGCAGGGGAACCCTCGGTCCATCCCATGGAGGTGGCTGGGGACAATCTCGACCAGGTCGATGGCAGAAGACCGTGGAATGACTCTATCCAGCGCCTTGAGGAGAAGATAGGAGACCTCATTAAAAGCAATGACCCATTACAAAGGGGTTACTCAGAGGGTTCTCCATTTGTGGCTAGGATAGTGGGCTTCCCAACCCCAGCTAAGTTCAAGCCTCCTATGGTGTCTCCCAAGTATGATGGCAGCACTAACCCTGTACATCACATCGAGATTTACCAGTCGGCAGCAGACATCTATTCGATACCCGATGAGATGAAGTGTAGGGCCTTCTCTGGGACCTTAACAGGGGCAGCACACAACTGGTTTACCTCCCTTCCGAAGAACTCGATTGAGAAATTCAAAGGCTTAGCTGAACGATTCATCCACAACTTCTGCTTTGGGGTGAGACCTCAAAAGAAGACTACTCACCTGCTGTATATCAAGCAGGGCAAGGACGAGAGCCTAAGAGACTACATAGCCAGGTTCAACAAAGAGAAGTTGGAGGTCGAAGATTATGAAGAGAGCATAGCCATGACCACCCTCATAGGGGGTCTACAGAAAGGGAAGCTGTTGTGGAAACTTGCGGAAGACCCCACTAGGTCTATGGCGGAGCTCCTGGCAACTGCAGGGAAAGTAATGAATGCAGAAGAGGCAATGGCCGCCAAGTATGAGGATGAGAACCGCGATGGCAGTGGAAAGTCCCAAAACAAAAAAGATGGGAAGAAGAGGTAGGGTGATGACAAGTTCGCTCACTATACTCCTCTGACTGTAAGCTGCGAGCACATCCTCAACGATATTAAGAATGACAGGACTCTGAGATGGCCAGAGAAACTGAAAGCCCCACCACATAAGAGGAACAAAAACCTATGGTGCGAGTTCCACCAGGATCATGGCCATGTCACGGACAGATGCTTCGCCTTAAAGGATGAGATTGAAAAGATGCTAAAATCTGGAAAGTTGAGGAAGTATGTGGACGGTAAGGCTCCTAAGGGTCGAAGAGATGACCCTAAGAAAAGGAGAAATGACAGATGCTGTGACAATGCCCCGGCCAAAAGAGACGATGATTTAGAAGGTGATGATGAAGACGATCCGGATCTTCTGCCGAAAGATGACAACACCCCGGTGAAGTGGGTTGGTATGATCTTGTTTGGTGTTGACACCATATGCGGAGGATTTGCAGTAGGTGGCTCTAAAGTAGCTGATAGGAAGGCTCACGTAGTAGAGGCCAGGTCAGTGTCCAAGCTTGAAGTTATGAATCTAACGTCTTTCGATACAGTACAGAAGAGGAAGAAAGTAGACATGGAAACCCTTGTAGTTGGGTTCTCCAGACTTGACTTCAAGGGTATCTTAGCCCCCCATGATGACCCTCTGGTCATAACAACAAGGGTGCATGGGTGCGAGGTGCAGAGGATCCTCGTAGACGGGGGGAGCTCGGCAGAAGTGATGTTTTGGCCTTGCTTCAAAAGCCTAGGTCTTAGCAGAGCAAGGCTGGTACCCTATCATCACCCATTGATAGGCTTCAGTGGCGAAAAGGTCCACCCCTTGGGCATGTATGAGATGGACGTACGGATGGGTGATGAGTGGCCTAAGAGGCTGACCAAGAAGATAAATTTTTTCGTCATGGACGAGAACGTATTTTCGGCCTATAACCTCATCATAGGAAGGGTGGCCTTTAAAGAGTTTGAAGTTGTGCCGTCGACGGTCCATCAGACGCTAAAATTCCCGACTCCCTATGGGGTAGGGGAAGTGCAAGGTGACCAGACCACAGCGCGAGAATGTTACTTCAACTCGGCTGAAGAGAGAGAGGCCCATAAGAGGGCAACCACCACTTATAGCATTGATACGCTTGACCCAAGAGATGAGACAAAATTGAAGAAGGGAGAGGCCACGGAAGAGGTAGAATCCATCGTCCTCAAAGAGGACGAGCCGAAAAAAACCGTCCAGGTCAGTAAAGCCCTAAAGGCAGAAATCAAGGAAGAGCTGATAAACTTCCTCAGGAGGAGATATAGTGTCTTCGCATGGAGTCACGCAGACATGCCCGGCATCGACCCTGAAGTTATGAGTCACAAGCTCAACGTGACCAAAGATGCCAGGCCAATCAAACAGAGACGAAGAGTCTATTCCAGGGAGAAGTACGACATCATCCGAGAAGAGGTCAAAAAATTAGAAGAGGCTGAGTTTATAAGAGAAGTCACATATCCGGAATGGTTATCAAATGCAGTCATCGTGCCCAAGGCCAATGGGAAGTGGAGAATGTGTGTTGATTTCACTGACCTGAATAGATCTTGTCCAAAAGACAGCTATCCCTTACCTCGGATAGATCAGATGGTGGATGCTACGGCGGGACATGAGCTCATGAGCTTCATGGACGCGTATTCAGGCTACAACCAGATCTTCATGGATGCTGAAGACTCGGAGAAGACAGCCTTCATTACCGACAAAGGGATGTACTGTTACAAAGTGATGCCCTTTGGCCTGAAAAATGCAGGGGTAACATACCAACGTCTTGTTAATAAGATGTTCGAAGAGCAAATAGGTAAGACTATGGAGGTATATGTAGATGATATGCTAACAAAGAGCTTGAAAGCTTGCACTCATGTAACGGATCTCGAGAAGACCTTCGACATTATGGACTCATACAGAATGAAACTCAACCCCGCGAAGTGTGTCTTCGGAGTAGGAGCTGGGAAGTTCCTAGGATTTATCGTCAACCAGAGAGGGATTGAAGCCAACCCTGAAAAAATCAAGGCTTTGCTTGACATGAAGACACCGAGGAGTATCAAAGATGTTCAAAGACTTACGGGGAGAGTGGCTGCCCTTAACAGGTTTGTTTCTAGGGCAACAGACAAGTGCCTTCCATTCTTTAAGGTGCTGAGAAAGGCCTTCCAATGGGACGAAGAGTGCGAAAAAGCCTTCAACCAGCTCAAGTCTTATTTAGGGTCTCCCTTATTGCTATCTCGGCCTGTAGTAGGGGAGAAACTGTACGTGTATCTGGCAGTCTCCGAATCAGGCATCAGCGCAGCCATAATACGGGAAGACGCTGGGATCCAAAGGCCTGTATATTTCAACAGTAAGGCCCTTCAGGGGGGCGAACAAAATTACCCTCGCATGGAAAAGCTAGCTTACGCCCTGATACATGCTTCGAGGAAGATGAAGCCTTACTTCCAGGCTCACTCCATGGTTGTCCTCACTGACTCCCCACTAAGACAGGTCCTACATAAACCTGAGAAGTCTGGGTGCTTGATGACATGGGCCATTGAGTTGGGGGAGTAAGATCTTACCTACCAACCTAGGACGGACATCAAAGGGCAAGCCCTCGTAGACTTTGTCGCTGAGTTCACATGGGAAGAGGGCGAGGCAGAGAATGGCCTAGAGGGTGTTGAAAATCGTGGTGTCTTCTGAAATTTGGAAGAGACGACACCAAACATCTTCCAAGATCAGGAAGAGATCGCATCCAATGGGGCCAGGAACCGAGTTGCGGAGAACAAGGAAGATCGGTACCTCTTCAAAAAAGGAGTCATGACAGAAGGGGTCTTCTCATCGGGTACAGATATTTGGAGCCTCTTCGTTGATGGATCTTCCTGCGATAATGGAAGCGGTGCAGGGTTGATACTCTCAGCTCCAGATGGTGCCAACATTGAATACACTTTGAGATTCAACTTCCGAGCTTCTAATAATGAGTCCGAGTATGAGGCCATGATAGCAGGTCTCTCATTGGCAAAGACTCTTCGCATAAAGCGACTCCTACTCCACAGCGACTCAAGGTTAGTTGTCAATCAAGTACTGGGAATCTATGAGGCCAGAGATGAAAGGATGGCCAAATATCTGAAAAGGGTGAGAACGATGTTAGAACATTTTGAAGAGGCAAGACTGAAGAGAGTGCCTCGACAAAGTAACAGCCACGCAGATGCATTGGCGAGGTTGGCCTCGGCAACGAAGACAGATGTAAGAAGGACCATTCCGATCGAGGTCTTGGGGAAGGCAACCATTGAGCAAGAAGAGGTATGTAACCGTTGTCACAATTTGAACTTAGAAGACTCATGGATGGACCCCCTCTTTATATATATCATAGAGGGAGAGCTACCTGAATCCAAGTTAGAGAGGCAAAAATTGAGATATAAGGCTGCCAAGTTCTCGGTAGTAGGAGACGTCCTATACAAGAAAGGATTCCTGCTACCTCTCCTCAGATGTGTGCACCCCACGGAAGTTCCCCGGATCTTACAGGAAATTCATGAGGGTTCTTTCTCTAGCCACATTGGGGGAAGACCATTGGCAAAAAGAATCATCACACAGGGATACTGGTGGCCAACCTTGTCCAAGGACGCTACGGCCTATGTGAGGAAATGTGATAAATGTCAAAGATTCGCCGCTATCCCTCATCAACCTCATCAGCCTATGACATCAATCACTTCTCCATGGACATTTGCAGTATGGGGAATTGACTTAGTAGGACCGATGCCAAGAGCTGCCAACAATTATAGATTCTTGATAGTTTCCATCGACTACTTTTCAAAGTGGGTGGAGGCAGAGCCAATGATAACGATCACAGAGCAGAAGACCTTCCAATTTATTTGGAGGAATATCATATGCAGATACGGCCTCCTAAACACTCTCATCTCGGACAATGGGACCCAGTTCAAGAAATCCTCTTTAGAAAAGTATTGCCTAAGAGTGGGAATAAAGCAGTTCTTCTCATCTCCTGGCCGACGTCAGGCAAACGGTCAGACCGAGGTCACAAACAGAACAATTCTCGATGGAGTCAAGAAGAGGTTAGAAGATGCGAAGGGAAGATGGACTTAAGAGGTCTACGCTGTGTTATGGGCCCACATAACCACGACAAGGACACCGACAGGAGAAACCCCGTTCATGTTGACACATGGCTCAGAGGCTGTCATACCAACGGAACTAGGGCTCCAACTCATAGGATTCAGACCTATGACCCTGATAATAATGGGGAAGAGAGGAGGCTAGACCTAGATCTTATCGAAGAAAGAAGAGAGGACGCGGAGGTCAGACAAGAAGCCTACCAACAGAGGGCAGCGAAATTCTACAACCAGAGGGTGAAGTCAAGACCCATTGTAGTGGGAGACCTAGTGTTAAATAAGACCTTACAGAAAGCAAACAAACTCCACCCAAACTGGCACGGTCCCTACAAAGTGACAGAAGAGGTTGTGCCTGGCACTTACAGGCTAGAAAATCTAGAAGGAGAACCTTTCGCTAATCCATGGAATGCTAATCACCTAAAGAAGTATTACATATGATGTTGCATAAAGTTGTGTAATTGTACCATCTTATCATGAAGAGGTTATTAATAAAAGATCAGTTCCCATGGTGGTCCTTGCTTCATTTTGCACTTATGTCAGAAATTTATGAGGATAACATCTTAGGTGATTACCTCAGACCTTCATAACACCATTCAGTGGTGACGAGGTCTGAGCTCAGACACCATAATGGGATGACCTCAGACCCTTAACATCATTAATTTGGTGAGATTAATTATGGGGATAACATCTTAGGTGATGACCTCAGACCTTCATAACACCATTCAGTGGTGACGAGGTCTGAGGTCAGACACCATAATGGGATGACCTCAGACCCCTAACATCATTAATTTGGTGAGATTAATTATGGGGATAACATCTTAGGTGATGACCACAGACCTTCATAACATCACTCAGTGGTGACGAGGTCTGAGGTCAGACACCATAATGAGATGACCTCAGACCCTTAACATCATTAATTTGGTGAGATTAATTATGAGGATAACATCTTAGGTGATGACCTCAGACCCTTATAACATCACTCAGTGGTGACGAGGTCTGAGCTCAAACACCATAATGGGATGACCTCAGACCTTTAACATCATTAATTTGGTGAGATTAATTATGGGGATAACACCTTGGGTGATGACCTCAGACCTTCATAACACCATTCAATAGCGACGAGGTCTGAGCTCAGACACCATGATGGGATGACCTCGGACCCTTAACATCATTAATTTGGTGAGATTAATTATGGGGATAACACCTTGGGTGATGACCTCAGACCTTCATAACACCATTCAGTGGTGACGAGGTCTGAGCTCAGACACCATAATGGGATGACCTCAGACCCTTAACATCATTAATTTGGTGAGATTAATTATGGGGATAACACCTTGGGTGATGACCTCAGACCTTCATAACACCATTCAATGGTGACGAGGTCCGAGCTCAGACACCATAATGGGATGACCTCAGACCCTTAACGTCATTAATTTGGTGAGATTAATTATGGGGATAACACCTTGGGTGATGACCTCAGACCTTCATAACACCATTCAGTGGTGACGAGGTCTGAGCGCAAACACCATTATGGGATGACCTCAGACCCTTAACATCATTAATTGTGTGAGATTAATTATGGGGATAACATCTTAGGTGATGACCACAGACCTTCATAACATCACTCAGTGGTGACGAGGTCTAAGGTCAGACACCATAATGAGATGACCTCAGACCCTTAACATCATTAATTTGGTGAGATTAATTATGGGGATAACACCTTGGGTGATGACCTCAGACCCGATAACATCACTTAGTGGTGACGAGTTTTGAGGTTAGACACCATAATGGGATGACCTCAGACCCTTAACATCGTTAATTTGGTGAGATTAATTATGGGTATAACACCTTGGGTGATGACCACAGACCTTCATAACACCATTCAGTGGTGACGAGGTCTGAGCTCAGACACCATAATGGGATGACCTCAGACCCTTAACATCATTAATTTAGTGAGATTAATTATGGAGATAACACCTTGGGTGATGACCTCAGACCTTCATAACACCATTCAATGGTGACGAGGTCCGAGATCAGACACCATAATGGGATGACCTCAGACGCTTAACGTCATTAATTTGGTGAGATTAATTATGGGGATAACACCTTGGGTGATGACCTCAGACCTTCATAACACCATTCAGTGGTGACGAGGTCTGAGCGCAAACACCATAATGGGATGACCTCAGACCCTTAACATCATTAATTTGGTGAGATTAATTATGGGGATAACATCTTAGGTGATGACCACAGACCTTCATAACATCACTCAGTGGTGACGAGGTCTGAGGTCAGACACCATAATGAGATGACCTCAGACCCTTAACATCATTAATTTGGTGAGATTAATTGTGAAGATAACATCTTAGGTGATGACCTCAGACCCTTATAACATCACTCAGTGGTGACAAGGCCTGAGGTCAGACACCATAATGAGATGACCTCAGACCCTTAACATCATTTATTTGGTGAGATTAATTATGAGGATAACATCTTAGGTGATTACCTCAGACCCTTATAACATCATTCAGTGGTGACGAGGTCTGAGGTCAGACTACAAACTTGGTTCAAGCAAACACCATTGCATAAGCTTCAGAGAAAAAACATCACGACAAACATTCAACAAAAGAAGATGATCCTCTTCAGAGAATAACACATTCAGGGATTATAAATATTCAGAGGTTACAAAGAATGGAAAAGTAAGAACCATGCTCATTCAGAAATTATAAATGTTCAGGGATTACAAATAAGCTTCACAATTTCAAGGGTTACAAACAATATTCAGAGATTCTCTCTTTAATGGTTTGAGGGGGGAATGCTGGTGTCTTCAGTTTGGTTAAGCTGGACAACGTTGGTCACCTCGGCAATGTCATCATGGTGGTCTGCCCCTCCAACCTCTGTGTCATCCAACTTGGCAGTCTCGACAGGCGCGACAGCCTCTTCCTCAACCTCCTGAAGGGCTTGGGCCAGCTGAGGATTAGTAAAGCCAAGGCCTATGAAGTCAGAGGCTTTCAAAGTGCCAGCCTCATTCTCCTTGACAGCCTCCCACTTGGTAGTAGCTTTGATACCTCTCTCGAGGTATTCAAAGCCAAAGCCCATAAACTCATCAGAACTTTTGTACTCGGCTATTATCCCCTCAGAGGCGTCATCGAGGGATGACTTCACGGCCGAGCTGACCTTCTGCTGCAGACTATCATCCTTGGCCTTCAGAGCCGCAACATGGTCCTTCTTAAGCTGAGAGACCTCCTTCTCCAGCCCCTTCACCTTCTTGTCAGACTCACCCAACTCAGACTTCAGGCGGTCAATTTCTGGGTTCAAAGTACTTTAGACCTTCTCAACCTCTTGACCCTTCTGGATGAGGGGCAACTTCCTTAGAGTCCAATTGGAGAGGTGGTACATAGCTACCAGGCCCTGCATATTTTGTGATCATGAATGAGTCAAAGACAAATCAGAGGTTACACTTAGAAATTACAAAGAAATATGAGGTCATACCTGAATGGATCTGTGGATGCCGAACTCAACCAGCAAGGGAGTATCAAGTGACCAGAAGAAACGCTTGCCGGCCTCGGTCATTGTAGAGCCGAAGGCATCTAGGGCCTACAGACTATGGTCGACGATGCTGTCAGTAATCTTCAACTGCTCTAGACGAGCCGACAAGGCGTCTCCTGAAGAGATGGGGATGGCAGTATCAGCACTCTTTTTCTTCTGCCTCTAATCCTTAGGGGCATGTTCAGTTGAAGCCCTCTTATTTGTGGCTTGGGGATTTGAGGCAGAGGGAGCTGGGGGAGGAGGATTAAGGCCTGCTTTCTTTGCAAGTCTCGTCAAACTAGGTGCAGCCATTTCCCAGAGTTCGTCTGAGATATCCTTTGGGCGCTCTGCAAAAATTAATAGATCTGAGTTGGAAGATCATACATAAATAAACTCAGAGGTTCAAATTCAAATAGAAAGCGCTTACCAAGATCGGAAAGAGGACTTCCACCTAGACCTGTCTCAGAGAGGTAGTGGGGGGTCATCAAGTGTTCGAACTTAACGAACAGACCATGTATCCCCTGATCTTGAAGGGCTTTCATCTTCTGAAGGTTTTGTGGGCTCAGGCCAGGGTTGGCCCTCGCAGACATTGTGACCTTACCCCACCTCAGGGGCATCCTCAGCTCTAGAATGGACGAGGGAGCACATGGGCCAAATTCCCATGGTTCAGAAGAAAAAAAGTATCGAGGCTTACAGTTATGGTTGGAAGTCTGAGTTATTTGAAGCATCTTTTTTTCAGGCTTCCGAGCTACAAAATGATAGTAGCTCGGATGATTTTTGGCTGAGGAAGGGACATAGCAACCTACAAAAATCTGAACTGGGAGGTCTGAGTGGTGGACAGCCTTCCATAAGACTATGGCCCCTATTATGACCCTCCAGGCATTAGGGAATAGTTGAGAGGAGGCCAAATTGATATAGAAAATGATAGATTTGATAATGGGATGGATGGGCAGACGAAACCCTAACTTGAACATCTGCTCGTATAAGCAGATCTCGCCATCTCGACCATGATAAGCCCCTCTCTTCCCTCAGAGGATTTTTTAGCTTTATAGAGGTACTAATGGAGTACAGATATCTAAAGCAAAGGAGGTCTACCTCAGTTACAGTACTCTCGATCTCGGCCGCCTCAGAGACATCGACATCACTTTCAACGTCATCATCATCTGGCTCAACGTCGGTCGGAGCAGATGTTAATGGGTTACCCGGGAACCTCTGAGCGAACTCGGCACCGGTGAAGGTCGACAGAGGAATGACGTCAAGTGGTGGTGGAATGGCCACACTCGGCTCAACGATCTCAACCTCTGAGGAAGAGGCTGAGGTGCTTGAGTTATTATGGGACGAGGCCCAGCTAGAGACCTTGGCCTGATCAGGGGCTTGATCTTCTCGAGTTAAGAAGTCCATGGCCTCCTGGAAGGAATCCACAGACATGGGGTCTGAGGTGGAAGACTCAGACTCAGACATCGGTATTGGATCGGTAGGAACCTCTGCCTGATTGAAAGACTCCGAGGGATCAGGATATACCACCTTCAGGGGTGGTGGAAAGATGGGTCTAATAGGTAATTCTTGTGACCTACGAGCCTCCTCCTGTGCTCTTTTTATTTGTCTGATTTTTTCTAAAGTCTTCTCTCTAAGGGAAGGGAACTCCTCAAGAAGTTGGTAGAGGGGTCTGAGCATCAGAGGCATACACTACACTTGGGGAGACTTCCTAAACTACAAACAAGATTGGCTAATGAAGTAAGGAAATTTAAAGATCAAACCAAGAAACTTAAGGCAAATACAGTTCGCCTGGAAGTATGAAGTTCTCGCCTGAAAATCTCTAAGCTCGCCGGAAAACACAAAAAATAGGGAAAAACAGGAAAAAAATGAAGGGAAAAAGATGGCAGAGAATACCTGAGGAAGAAGTAGTAGAAGGAAATGAGGAAAACTCGAGTAAATCACCACCAAGGACCTCTGCAGTGGAATCGCGAAGAGAATGCCTTTAGAGAAACTGTTGGAATGCTATCGCGTAGGAGAGATAATTGAGGAAGGAGGGAAAAATGAGGGTTCAAAACCCTTAAATATACAGGTGCGATTCCCAAGGCCCATCATTGCCTTGGGAGCCCCAAAGGCGGCTGACAACAGACGCTTTCCAAGCAAGCCATACTTCAACACTGGACAAGTGTCAAACAAATATTGGCTCATATTAGAAAGGCCTCAGAGATGTGTAAATCCCACAGTCACCTGCTCTCACATGTAACTAAGGGCTGGGGGTGATTGATATGCCCCAAGTGTGACCTCGGCTCGGAGACACCAACCTCGACCGAGATCATGGCCGACACTGGACAAGCCTTAGGCATGCGGCATCAGCCCTCGGCCATAGCAAGGTCGGCCCAGGCCGACACTACCACCAGCCTCTCGAAGGGACATCGCACGCATCACAAGGATCAGCAGCACTCTCGTATACCTGGGAATGGTAACCTCGGCCAGATGTAGGCTGAGCTCGCAAGAAGCCTTTTTACCAATGTCATCATCAAGATATCAGTTAATGCTCCAAACACACCAGCTCAACCTCGGCTCAGGCCGACCTTGTCCATTGTCTCAGCTAAGATTAAGCCGAGGCCCCTATGGCTCATCTCGGATTGAACGAGTAACTAGACTTGTTAACCTCGGCCTCTCCCTGGCCGAGGTCATGCACCAAGCACGGTAGCCAAGCATCTGTTGACATTTGGATAAGGGCACGTGGACACATATCAGTTATAACAAGATTATTCCCCACACGTGGGGAGAATATTTCATCATCATTCCCTACATGTGACAGTAACAGATGGCTTTCCCATATTGGTGAGGCAAACACACACATGCACATTACATGCATGGGGGGTACATTACACCCCTTAGGTACTATATATAGAGGTCATCCTCTATCTTGCAAAGGATCGATCGATAATTGTAACTCTAGCAAAAACTCGTCTTATACACACAATAGAGAGAGAAAGTGAGCTTATGTGTATTGTATCCAAGGCCATTAGTGACCATATTTAGTGGATCACACACTCACAGTGGATGTAGGCCTAATTGGCTGAACCACTATACATCATTGTCTTATTCCTCTTATACTCACCTCCTTCTATACACTTACACACTTATACACGTACATCTCAATGGTTGCCATGGTTATTACTGTTTGAGCTCATCATCACTTATCTGGTGGTGCTAAATCTCAGCATCATCAGCGGTTAATAATCCTTTGGAGATATTTTGTTCAAATCTAGATAATCGATGAATATGCGGACTTTTTCTCCTGATTTCGGCACAGGGATGATGTTTGTAAGCCATGTAGGATATTCGACCACACGAATGAACCCTATGTTAAACTATTTAACCACTTCGTCTTTGACCTTAAGAGACCAATATGCCTGGAGCTTTCTCAATTTATATTTAGCAGGCTTGCTTTCTGGGAAGGTAAGAATTTAATGTTATGCGATTTATGGGTCAATGTCAGACATGTCACTATAGGACCATGCGGAGACATCCACGAATTCCTTCAGAAGCTCTTCAAATTGTGATCGCTCATGATCATCAAGGGTGGACCCTATCTTAATCTCGTGCAGATGGATGCTAGAACCAAGATTGATAATAATAATAATAATAATAATAATAATAATAATAATAATAATAATAATAATAATAATAATAATAATAATAATAATAATAATAATAATAATAATAATAATAATAATAATAATAATAATAATATTGTCATCATTAGTTTGAACAAAAATATGTTCTTTAGTTTTTTCCTTATTGAGATCAGTTAATAATTTTTCATTTATTAGATTATCTTCACCAATCGTTGACAAAAATCAAGACAATTAATATAAGGCACAACAAAATACTCGAAATCATCATTTATTTCATTGAAAAAAAAAATTAAGAAATAAAGTTGTGGGGACCTCATAAAAGGAGGCCTCATTCACAATTACATCAGAGATAGAAGAAAAAGTGATAGATTTAGGTATTTCTTAGAGTGGGTGAACAACAGGGTTCAAATTGATTTAGCAGTGGTTTACCAGGAATGGTCAGATGGGTCAGACGGCTCGGCCCCCATATGGATCATACATAGATTTATCCCTAGTGTGTGCAGGTCTATTAGCATCACTACCATCAGAGTTTTCATCTCTTTCCATAACCTTGATGGTTAAAGGCTCCAACTCGTGTTTTTGGTCTTCATCCCAAGTAGCCTCATCTTGAAAGAAGATCTCCAGCCCCAGTTTAATCTTTTTCTCTATGGGGTCATTCCATGACTTAAGGAATTCGTAAAAGGGAAAATTCTTGCCTTTTTATTCATTGCTTGAGTTGTTTGAATCATTACCCCAATCAATGGCAAGTATGTCATCCTTCCACAAAAAGTCAATACATTCCATAACCTCTACGGCCTCATCATATAAGTTTTCCCATTCAACAAGGAAGTGTTATGAGGAAGGGACTAGATGCCCTTGGAGTTTCAATATCGTGAGTCTCTCGAGGACTTATTGAAGAACATATCGAACATAGCATGCATAATGTAGTCTAAACTTAATTCTTCCGCTGGTACAAACCATTCATTAGATTTTTGAGCTTCCACGAACATGGTGTTGATCCTTTCGTAATAAAGGTTCATTTTTAAAGGCAATTCCAGTATAAATTCCTGAAGCTGATTTAAAATCATGAGGAGTTCCATACCTCCCCCTTCTGAATGGATACGAACGGCTATGCAAGCCCTGGTGAGGAGGGACAAGGCTTGGTCGATGGGATTCTCAAGATATAAGAGGAAGGAAGGGCAAACCTTTAGGGTTTGGGTGAGATGATCTATGAAATGGGTGTTAGAATTGGATGGATTATGGTGGAGGATCGAATTCTAGGTTATCTTCTAAGAGGGTTGCATTTACTCTGATCCGGTGGGACGAGAGAGACATCTGAGTGGTATTAGGTTTAGGATTAGCTGGAAGGGAAATTATCCCTCTTTCTATAAGTCTTTGGATGACATTCTTCAGATGGAAATACTACTCAGCGGTGCACCCAGTGATTTGGTGGAAGTCGCAATGAGCGTCATGCTTGATGTTTTGAGGAAGGGGATCTGGTAATAGTCGGGGTTCCAGGGGTTTGATGAGATTCTTGGATAGAAGAGCTTGGTAGACTTTTGATAACGGTGCATGAAGTTCGATATATTCCTTTTTGGTCACACAGGTATGGCTTTTGGGTTTCTATAAGGTATCAGGTAGAGAGATGTTGTTGATGGTTGAGGTTGTGGTATTGGCCGGCTTACCATGCTTTCGAGGGATAAATTTCCCGATTAGCCTTTTAGGCTCAGATTCAACTTTCTGACTCGTGATTCCTTCTTCGATTTTTAACCCTAAGGTCTCTGAAATAGGGGTAGTATTGGCTTCCCAACAAATTTATGATATGTGGGAGAAAGTTCTTTTTCACAATGCTTACTTTCTCTTCTTCTGATGGCCGATTTGTCATAGTGGCTACCTTTTTTGTCCATCGCCTGATAAAATTGCTAACTGATTCATCAGGGTTCTGCTTGAGTAGCTCAAGGTCCACCGGGTAACTTCTAGCTCCTCATTGTACTTATATTGGGTCATGAATTCTCGAGCCACATCCTCCCCACTATGGATTCCTAATTCCTCAAGTGACAGGAACCATCGAAGGGCACTTTCTTTGAGATTCTATTAGAACATCTATGTCATGATCTCTTCTGATGCTCCGAGGAGACTCATGGTATAATGGTAGTTGCGTAAGTGTATAATTAGAGGTTCGCTTACTTTAACCTTTTTTATATTTGGTATTTTGAACTCCTGTGGCAATCGAGATTTAGGATAGGGAGACATGTGAATGTAACCCACGTAGTTCCTTAAGATTTTGACTTGTTCAAACTTTTTAAACAATAACTTGAGGCCTATTTTGAACTTGTTCAACTCTTCTTCTTTAGTATCAATAGGGACATGCACTGTTATATTACCCCCTGGTTGGGTAAGATTTGGTATCAACAATTGAGTTGGTGGCAACCCATTGGCATGTGGGGAACACAGGACATATTGGTACTTTTTTAGAACCCACATTAGTTCTGGAGCTTGTGGACCCATAGCACAGGGGAAGATGATATCTGTCTTGGGAGTCTTAGGAGTCTGATTAGTGTCGTTGCATTTCTTAGAATTCTGCTTGAAGATTATTGATCTTGGCACTGAGCTGAACAAGGTTTGTCATCATATCTGGCTGGACATTCGCATTCTGGTCAATGTTCTCAATGAATAGTCTTCGAAGGGATTGCTCGAATTCTATAGAAGCAGCAGAGGAAGTAGTAGATCTCCGAGGTGGCTTAATGGAATATCTGATCCAATAGGGAGCCAAGCCAAGACGGGGGGATAAAATTGTTTCTCGTGCTTATTTTGAGGGGAAAATAAATATTCTTGGTAAAAATATATTTTTTGAAAATAAGGAGAATTTTTTTCCGTATTTTTGAAAAAGGAAGAAAAGGAAAGTCCTTAGCATAGTTATTATTATTAGGTTCCACCTGTATTATGTTCTGCCTAGTGCACATGTGAAATGTTGGACTGGACCCGAGTCTGGAAAAATATAGGGTACACGATGCAAGACATGGTTTGACTTGTTTTCAGACTCACGGACAGAGTCCTGCTTTAAAAATGGGTGAAATAGTGCAAAATTCGGGTGGTATGGTGACTCGGAATTTTGGTAGAGTTTCGCGTTGAAATTGGAAGACTAAGTATGAATGTCCTAGGATAGATGTTCATATGAGGTTGATGCATTGGTAGGTTAGTGGAAAGCCCCCCCCCCCCCCGGGGGGCATGACTTTCACGATATACCTATTTCCTATAAGGGAAATCATTCATCAATACATGAGGACAAGCTATTTGATATACCTGAGTGTACGTGAATTGACTCACGATATACCTCGTGTAGATTGTATGTGTGAGTGAGAATTTGATATAATCTACGTACATGAACAAGTTCCCTCCTACATACCTCTCATCGTGAGTTCAGTCAAGCGGTACAATGTGGGGGAAACTATTTGATATACGTCAAAGGTACTAGGACAATGGAACGTGAGAATCATATCACTTAAGTTAACCATGCCCCATAGGACTAGCGCTCATCACGAAGTGACCCCAGTACGAGAAAAAAACTTGGTCAATAGTGTAATGATCAAATGATGTAGTGTGCGAGAATGCATGAGTCTTAATCAGAATGTTATGGAGAGTTTTATATATGCTAAGAGAGAAAAATATTACAACTATGAGGGAGAGCATGGAATATACAAACAGCATGGGGTGAGGGTGATAAACACGGAGAGTAAATTTAGAAAATATGTACATAAAACATGGAGCCTATACAAAGCATGATGATATATAAAAAGTGTGAGACATGTGAATACATACAAGTGGGAATGAAATATGTTTAAGTGAGGGTAACATGTGAATATACGAAAGTGACGAAATATGTGGATATATACATAAGAGAAAGGAATGTGGAAGTGTGTGCTAGTGTGACTAAGCATGGATATCTACTAGTGATATGAATCATAAGTGCAAGTGAGTATAGTGAAACATGGTAACTATATACAAGTTAATAAATCATAGAGCAAGTTATATATATATATATATATATATATATATATATATATATATATATATATATATATGTGTGTGTGTGTGTGTGTGTGTGTGTGTGTGTGTGTGTGTGTGTGTGTGAAGAATATAATTGTAGAGAGAAGAATATAGACATCATGATATGAGCAAGACATATATACAACATATAAGTATGAGAGTAAAAAGAATAGACAAGTGGATTCAAGTATACACATGTAGAAAAATAGAGAAAGGGAGGGGAAAGGAAAGGAAATCTATATGAAATACAATCTAGTCCTCTAAAAAATAATAGTCCCCAGTGGAGTCACCACTATGGTCATCCGGGATTCCTCCGATGCAAGATTACCCCGAAGGAGAGAGAAAATCTCTCGACGCATGCGGGGATTCGAGGATGGAGGTCATATTTTCCCACTCGCACGATCTTCGTGGGCTACCACAAATAAAAATTGGTCGTTGTCAAACGGGGAGAAAAGGTTAGAAAATGGAGTCTTCAACGTATTTTGCTCAAAACAGGCAAAAGAACATAGCTGTACCCAAAAGAATGGAATCAAAAGACGTATTGATGCATATGAAACGAAAGGAATCAGGGGTTCGAGGACTAAGTGACAGAATGGAAAGTTGTTAGGAACCCATTCCGCCATTTCAGTCTCTCATGAGTTATAATAATGTTCTATTTTTTCTCTAAGATGTGACTCGTGTGTATATTTTTCATGATGTGAAAATATTTGGGAAAAGGAAATCATCCTACTCACGTCATGGGAAGGACAGAGAGGTATCATTCTAAGAAGTATAAGAAAGGAAGAGGATAATAGGAAAATACGATGTTAGTGACCTTCGAATCACAATTCACTGTGATGAAGGGAATGTGTATATCGGGATAGAACACTAATTTGTAAGCGTATACATACGCACAATACTAATAAATATGAGATTTAAACAAAATAGCTCAATGACAAAATAGGATTCGAATCCCGATAATGGTTCGGGATGCCTACATAGCCATAATAAGCATTAAAGTCCACTTAGTTCGACATATCACAAGGGTGGAATTTAACCCATAAAACCAAATTTAGTAATCCTCTTTAGTTGGTTTTGAAGAAAATGTGCTCAAGTGTAAAAGTGTAGAAAAGGTGAGGAAATCTTACTTTGGGTTTTATTGGTGAACCCCCTTTTTTAGCTTTTTTTATTTTATGAAAATATATTTTGTGAATGCTAGTAATAAATGGGATATTAGTTGATAAGATAATGGATCAAGACCAAAAGATACCAAAAATGAAAAAAAGGAAATTAAACAACACTAATTAAATGAAATACAAAAGAATAGGAGTAGACTTCCTAGAATGTTTTGCTACTGATTTTTGAAGAGGCGTAATCTAATTTTATGATGGTAGAATGATGGTGGAGTACGGATGAGGTAGGTGGAAAAAAAGTTGTATAAAAATGAGGTAATAAAGTGAGGGGAATGTTGGAAACTTGGATTTTTAGACTGACGACACACAGATTTTGAGGAAGGAATGTTTTCATTGCTGAAAAAAGAGTCCTTGGGAATGAGGTCATGACCTCCTTAAGTAGGAAAAATTAGGGTTAGGGGGTTTGTTGATTGTCATAGGCCATATCGAAGTAAATTACACCTCTGCGTATAGGCAGAAGGCCTGGGTGCCTATAGGCAATCTAAAAATGAATTTTTCGAAAAAACGGGCATAACATGTAAACTGTAAGTTCGAATCGCGCACGACTGAGACCATTAGAAAGGGTATCCAGAGCCCTCTAAAAATATTTGGGCCCGGACTCTAGATGGGGGTTCTCGGAGTAAAGAGGCAAGTACGCGCGAACCATAAGGCCGATTAGCGCACCGTATGGACCTTTAGAAAGGTGATTCAAAGACCTATGATATTAAAATAGCTATGCTCGGGTTGGAGGGTTGACCAAAGTCAAATGGGGCTTGAGAGAGCCCGGTGTCCTCTAAATAAGAGTTTGAAGTAAAATTTTGAGTATGCGCGAATCGTAAGGCTGACTCGCGCACGGTATGGACCGTTGGAAAAGGGATTAAAAGCTTATGAAGGTGAAAACAACTTCTCTTAGGTTAGAGAGTTGATTGGGGTCAAACGGGAGTACGGAGCGCTCGATGGCCTCTGGATCAGGGTTTAGAGTAGGACCCGGGGTCCGAGGGTGTTAGGGCCCTAAGGAGGCATTTAGATGGTACTAAAATGGGGTATCTACATTACCATATTTTCTACTGTATACCAACATATCATTAACAGTGTAAAATGTCATTCCAACTTTAGGTTCAACCATGTTTCCTTTTTAAACATTCTTATTTTCATCATCTTCATTTTCCTCAATATCTATTACTTCCTCTACTTCATTTATCAAATTCCCCATGGTACTTATTCAAGCCTATGGTGTAAGAATCTTGAAAAATTTCCGTATTCATTCCTATTTAATTTTAATAAAATAAAGTGTGGGGGCTAAAATAATTCACTAGGCCCATTTACAAAGTTGGACGACCAGCCCACTACAAGACAGGGGCTGCCCAGATAATTTCACTAGTATATTTAACATGTTCATAAATACATTATGATAAGATCAAATCGGTTACCAACAATCTCGGAGAGATTTTCAGGGACACCTTACGAGTTACACTCAAGTAGGAAGAGTTACCTATACATTTTAGCCTCTTGAACACGACTATAAATTTAAATCCTTACCCCGGGGTCAAGGCGATGCAACTTTGTAATTTTAAGGGATACACTAATAAGAAAAAAAGTAACCTCTTCGTGGATATCAACAATTTGCCAAACCACGTATATTATGTGTCATGCGTGTGACTGCTTTATCTTTATTTATTTACTTTTTGTCTTTCTAGAAATATTCATTGTGATAATTTTGCACTCGCAATTGGCGTATAATGTTGGAAACGATTCTTTTTTTATTCAAAAGTAATCACTGAAAGAAAGTTTTACGATGTCTCACCAGAGCAACAACCTACATCAAGTCGGTGACGTATCAAGTCTCAGATTCGTCAGGAGCTAAATCTAAGGTTTTGGCAAGAGAGAATACCTTCTGAAGAGAGCCATGGGCCTCCTAGGTCTACACATATCTCCAGGTTGATCGATGCCTATGAAGCCAGACTTCAAAAGCAAGAGGAGGCCACATGCCTCCAGATGGAAGAAAATGTTCACCTTCAGAGGTGACTCAAAATATTTGAGAGAAAGCTCCATGGCCACAACCAAAAATATCGTGCAAGGAATCCTAGTCCTCAGGCGAGCAACACTTGTAGCCAAGGGACGATCTCTAGGTGCAATTTGAACAGATCGAAATATGGTCGACTAAAGAATCTCTATAGAGGCGATGGACACCGAAGCATAAGAAGCAAAGTCCAAAAAGAGATGGATCAACACCTAGCCGATCAAGGGGCAATTTATAGTAAAGAGATGGCCAGAAGATCTCTCAATACATAGATAAAATCCCCTTTTTAAGGGAGATTAAAGAGTAAGAGCCCTTGAAGAAGTTTATTATTTCCATGTTCAAGATCTCTGGTAGCAAAACTGATTATAGATCATGACAGGCAATACAAGCAAGCGATGACCCTGTGGAGCCATAACGACTCCCTCATGTGTGGTATTTTCCCTTCTATCCTACACGATGTAGCTCAAAAGTGGTTTAAAAAACTACCACATAGGTCCATTAATATCTTCAAGGCCCTCGTTGAGGCTTTCACTGCTCGCTTTATAACTAGCAGTTCCCACCCGAAGAGGATGGACTCATTGCTCATGATAAAAAGAAGCCACATGAGAGTCTTTGCGAATATACTAAATGATATTGGGAAGTTTTCAACAAAATAGAATATTTTCTCAGAGTAGGTTGCCATAGCATCCTTCAAGATCATCTGTCGACCACATTATGCTTCACCATTCCCTCATGAAGAATGAGGCTAACACCATCGATGACCTCATGGCGCGTATTGAGAAATATGCTAAAGTTTAGGACATGGTTCACGCCAGTCCTGGGGAAACTGGTCGCATCAAAGACAACAAAAGGGGAGACAAGGATGACAATGCCAAGAAGGGGAACAAAAATGTGGGCAAAAACGTTTCAAAGAATGAGAACAAAGTTGATCCCTCAAAATCCTTCTAGGTTATTAGCATGGTCTTTAAGGAAATAATTTACATGATCGCGATAAAAATCAAAGACCAACTATTTTTGAAGTGTCCCAAGAAGATGGGTGGAGTCCCTATGAAGAGGAATAACGCGTTACGATCCGCATTCCACAAGGAAGATGACCATCGAATAGAAATATGCAAAGCTTTAAAATCTCATCTGGAGGAGTTGGACCAAGCTGGGAATTTCAATGAATATATAGATAGGAAATCTGACAAGCTCACAATAAATGAAGACCAAAAGTCGAATAACATCCTAGATGATGATATGGGACAAGAATTCGCAATAATTCACGGAACATCTGACCAAAAGAATATCTAAGGAAATACTATTCTGATGGAGCTAAAGAAAGTCCCCGCTATTGTGGAAGCATTCCAGATTGACACCGCTAAAAGTTAGGATGGCAAGCACCGATGACCAAAGGACGTCGACTACAACAAGCACATAATCTTCACGGAGGAAGACTTGATTTGGGTAAGGACCCTTCACTGTGATGGGCTTGTAATCACCTTAGGATTGCGAATTAGGATGTTAAAAAAACTTCTAGTAGATCAAAGGAGGTCTTTCAAGGTAATGTACCTGGATCTCTTCCATAAATTGAAGCTCAATCTAGCCGATCTCAAATAGGCAATGGTTCCATTGGTCGGCTTCGTGGAGAAAGATCATGATGCCATTGGGTAAGATAGTCCTGCCAGTAAGGGCAGGGAATATTTCAAAATTGATCGAATTCCTAGTGATAAACATAGACTCGCCCTACCACATCATTCTCGACAGAGGATGGCTTCATGCAATAAGAGTCGTATTGTCAACCTACCACCAGAAGCTTAAGTGCATCACAAACTGGGGAGTAGTGGAGATTCGTGGCGACCAAGACACCACTAATAAATTCTTTATCCTCTCCATCCGACCTCGAAAAGAGAGGAAAGAAAAGGAAGCCCCTCCAGAGGAATCCCAGGACAGGGTTATCCCTTCTAAATAGCAACTACAATACAACTGACCAGGGGTGGAGGAGTTTAGGGTCCACCCCGCTGACAAGGTCATTAAAAATATGGAAGCGATTACGTTTGATGCTAACCTGCCACAAAGAAAGTTTATGATTGGCACAACACTCATCGATCACGAAAAGAGGAAGCTCATTGCCTTCCTAAGGAGAAATTTAGACGTGTTCACTTGGGAACCATATATTCTACTAGGGATCGATCCCTATGTGGTTTGTCGCCGCCTTCACGTAGACCCAAATTTTAATTTGATCACCCAGAAGGTGCGCTGAATAGACCCATAAAAGGCTAAGGCGGTGGAGAATAAAGTAGGGAAACTTTTGGATGTAGGGTCCATTAGGGAAGTCCAATTCCCTAATTGGCTCTCTAATCCAGTAGTGGTAATAAAGAGTAATGACAACGGGAGAGTTTTTATTGACTTCACTGATCTCAGTAAGGCATACCCTAAGGAGAGCTTCCCTCTACTGAAGATAGATTGATCAGTTGGTGGACACCACAACTATGCATGAACAAATGAGCTTCCTCGACGCCTATTCAGGGTATCACCAGATTCCACTGTTTGGCCCCGACCAAGACAAGACATCGTTAATCACCCAAGTTGGTCTGTACTACTACAAGGTTATGCCATTTGGCCTTAAGAATGCTGGGACCACATATCAGAGGTTAGTTATGAAAATATTCAATCAACAAATGGGCGATACCATAAAGGCTTACATCGATTACATGTATATCAAGATCAAGGACAAAGGCAACCACCTCAACGATCTGGCTAAGACCTTCGAAATCCTCAGGAACTACCGAATGAAGCTTGATGTGAGAAAATGCTCATTCGATGTCCACTCGGGAAAGTTTCTGGGTTATCAAGTTAGCAAGACAGGAATTAAGGCCAATCTAGACCAAATTGATGTTACCAATAAGATCCAGCCACCAAAGACGTTTTGAGACATTCAGAAGCTAAATGGAATGCTCGCAGCACTCAACTACTTTATCTCTGAGTCCTCAAAGCACTACCGACCATTCTTTCATCTCCTCAAGAAGGAAGAGGGCCTTACTTGGAATGATAATTACTCAAAAGCCCTAGACGAGATCAAATCTTATCTAAAAAACCCACCCCTACTGGCAATTCTCGATGATAGAGATCATTTATACATCTACCTCGTAGTATCAAGTCATGCAGTCAACTTAGCCTTAGTGTGCAAGAAGGAGGGAAGACAGTGCCATGTCTATTACGTCAGCAAGACACTTTTAGACGTAGAGAAGTTCTATTTTCCCTTGGAAAATCTAGCTTATGCCATGGTAATTACCTTAAGAAAACTTGTGCATTATTTTGAAGCCCACTCAATTACCATAATCACCTCATTCCCCCTCAAAGTTGTATTTTAAAAAGTTAAACATTCTGAACGATTGTCAAAGTGGTCAATCGAACTTAGAAGGTTTGACATTCACTTCCAGCTAAGACGCAGATCTTAGCCGATTTCATCACAGAATTTATCGAAGACAGGACAATCGACTAACAGCTTGCAGAGAAGCCATCGAATAAGGCAGCACAGTTTGAGAATAGGACCTTCTACGTTGATGGAGCCTCCAATTATAAGGGGGAAGGAGTGGGAATCGTCCTCTTCACACCAGAGGACACTATCATCGAGCAAGGAATTATGTTAGACTTTGAAGCCTCCAACAATAAAGTCGAGTACGAAGCACTGATCACTGGCCTACGCAAGGCCCTACTGTAGGGGGCAAGGTGTCTCAACGTATTCGGTGATTCCAAACTAGTGTTTAACTAGGTCAGGAGAAATTTTAATGCAAAAGATTATAGGATGGCAACTTACCTTGATGTGGTTCGCGAGCTCATATCAGAGTTCGAAGAGGTCCACATTCAGTAGTTCCCAGGAGGAAATAGAAGCCTTAAGCTCAGTAGTGAACTCTAACCTCAAATGAACAATAGAAGTGGAGTTTTTTGCCAAGCCCGGTATTGACAAAACGACTATCACCGAGTAGATTCTCATCAAAAAGGGTCCCAACTGGATGGATCCAATTATTGCATACTTGCAGAACGAGACATTATTGGTCGATAAGAAATTGTCTTACCAAATGAGAGTGAAGGCTTCTCTCTTCTATCTTGATCCCGAGGAAAACTCCACAAAAGATAATCCATAGGCACTTACCTCCAGTGCATCCACCCAAAAAATGTCGAGCAAGTTCTTTATGATATTAACAATGGGATTTGTAAGAGTCACGCAGGAGAAAGATCTCTGGAATTACGAGCAATTAAAGAAGTCTATCGGTGGATGTATATGCAGAAAGATGCAAGCGTCTATGTTCGAAAGTGGGAGAAGTACAGAAGTTCTATCCCATGGTTTGTTAATTGGATAATGATTTGAGGCCTTTGACCAGCCCATGGTCGTTTGTGCAGTGGGGATTGGATATTATGGGACCACTACCTACAGCACTTGGGAATCGCAAGTACTTGTTGGTCGGCACAAACTACTTCACCAAATGGGTATAGGCAGAACCACTGGACAATATCAGAGATGTCGACATGATGAGGTTCACCTGGAGAAACATCATTACATGCTTTGGGGTACCATGAACTATCATCACTGATAATGGCACGCAGTTTGAGAGTGTTACTTTTCTGAATTTCTACAGAGAGCATAGAATCAAACACTATTTCAGCTCGGTAGCATAGCCTTAAAACAACGGTTAAGCATAAGCCTCCAATAAAAGAATGATTAATGGCCATAAGAAAAGGCTAGAAATAGAGAAAGGTGCCTGGGTGGACGAGCTTCCTCATGTTCTCTGTACATATCATACCATGCCTAGATGACCAAATGGGGAAACACCCTTCGCACTTACTTATGTCATGAAAGTTATCATATCGCTTGAAGTTGGTATCCCAACTATGAGAACTAGAGGGGCCGACCAAGGATTGAACGATGATGCCCTTCGCGTTAAACTTGACCTAGCAGAGGAATGACGAGAGTAAGCCATGATCAAGATGGCCTCATTCCAGCACTAATTAACAAGGTAGTACAAAAAAAGGGTCAATTCAAGGAATTTATAGGTAGGAGACTACGTCCTAAGGAAAGTTCTTGACTGCGCTGTGAAGCCATCGAATAAAAAATTGGGGCCCGGTTCGGAGGGACCTTTCAAGGTGGTCAGGGATGATCTTCAAGGAGCCTCTCAATTGGAAACAATAGAGGGCAGAAATGTACCAAGAGCATGGAATGTAGCTAACCTCAAGAATTTCTAATTTTAGTCTTCTTATATTATAGAACATTTAGTTTATGAAAATTTTATTTCAAAATTATGTAGCTCGTAGTTCTTATTTTACAATATGGATAAATAAAGGCCCATTTGTTTTAATGTCTTGATTATCTCAATTTTATGCATCGTTTACAAGTAACAAGTCCTCATTTTTGGGTGCTGAGCAGGATTTCCCTTTATTATAGTAAGTTATTCAGCTTATTTCAATCGGGGAACATCCTCGTGCCGAGCAGGATTTTTCTTGATTACAATAAGTTATTCGACTTATTTCAATCAACTAATTTCCTCTCGCTAATCAGTATTTCTATTGATTACAGTAAGTTATTCAACATATTTCAATCAAGGAACTTCCTCGCACCGAACAGGATTCAAGTTAATTACAATAAGCTACCTAATTTATTTTAATTAAGGAAAATCCTCAGGCCCTAGCAATTCAATTATAATAAGTTGTTCAGCTTATTTCAATGAAGTAGTAGGGTCCATAGGTCTTTGTTATTTTTAAACACGAACGACCTCACGAGTTGTCCAAGCAACAAAAGAATCCCTACGGGTAATCCTTAGGCATAGAAGCCAACTCTGGGTGGTCTGAAAAATCCTAAACGGGTGGATGGCCCATTAACCAGGAGCATTTTTTCTATTGTCTTTTCAAGGCCTAAGGGAGTGTGAGACACAACGTAAATGGTAAGGAAAGTAGAATAACACATGTAAAGGCATAATTAGAATTGAAAAATGCAACAACAATTGATGTTAACTTTATTTATTTAGCAAAGGCCCAAAATACAAAATATATCAATTACACAGCCAGACTACCAAAAAAATATGCAAGAGATTATGCTCGGCGAGCCAAAAATTATTTAAATTCCCTTCTCCGACCATTATCCAGATTAAGAGCAAACGCATCCTCACTGTCGGGATCCACCTCAAAGTCATTAAGAAGTTGGTGAGGGATATCATCCAAGGGAACCCATTTCTCATCTTTCCCAAAGAGAGGTCAATGATAGGCTGGGCAATCCACCTGGTATATATACCACAACTGAGACTCCTTAGGTGCCTTGAGAAACTTAAGGGAATTCAACCACCCATGATTGTACGTTATGTCCTGAGCCTCCTGCAACCTGACAGATGCATCCTTCCATCCCTCATCATAGCCTGTCGACCATGCAGCTTGAGGACCCATTCTAAAAAGGTATTTAAGCCTTTTTATATTTCTCTTCACCCCGATAATGATGACGTTCTTCCTGTTAGAATTTTCTTTTGATCCAGAAAGTATTTTCTTCAAAGAATCATTCTCTAACTGAACTAGCTCGCCCATCTTGCCTATATCCTTTCTCTCTATAAGATGGACCTTAAGGTCAATTATCTCCTTTTGCATCAAGGAGCTCACTTCCTCCAAGTTTTGAGATCGTCCTTCAACTTTGCGACCAATATAGACTAGTCTTTATATACTTCGGTTCTTACTTTTAATGCCTTGTAGACATTTAAAAATGTGCGATGAGATTTCTCACTCATGCCTGGACCAAGAAACTTATAAAGATTCGTAGAAGAGGAAATATCCTCGGCAACAAGCTACAAGAAATAAAGAGAAATTGAGTGAAGAAAAAAGGTCATTTTTCATTAATGACCAAAGAGGTAGGCAGAGCCATTGCATCCAAGGAAAAGAGGAAGTACTACATTTGAACAAGAACAAAAGAGAAAAATCAAGTCTACAAGCCTCACTCCTTCACCTACTCAAACGACTCCCAAGCCTTTTTCTTTGGTCACAGCCTTCTTTATCTGGTCGGCGACTGTCTTAACTTGGTCTGATGCTTTCTCAACCTGGTCACCGAGATGGCTAGTGGAGGGCTCCCATTCAATGACTGGAGTAGGACCTGGGTGACTGCTGCTTTCAAGGCTTGGTCCCATCTGAAAATACCTAAGTAAGTTGTTTAACACAAGTTAAAGTAGTCTAGTAGGTTTCAAAATTGTTTCTTGAAGAAACTCATTTTAAAAACAAACTAAATAACACAAGATGTGTATAAAAAAATTTATGAACGAGTTATATCAGATATTAGTGAAGAAGTTTTAAAACCCAAAATTAATTTTTAGTTAAAGTAGCAGTATAGCAGTAGAGATGAGAGAATTATCAAACATGCACAGCACACAAGTATTTTAACATGGTAAAACCCCACCTAAACGGGGAAACATCCACGGAGGTCTCTACACCTCAAAATAAAAATCCACTAGAATAAGGTTTAAGGTACAAGCTAGAAACGAAACTTAAACACACAATACAGACCAAAATCTAAGTTAAGAAGTTATACCATCTCCATTAGGTAACTCCAACTGTCGAGGCTCGGATTTGGTTTCTCGTCGTTCAGTAGCTTGTGTCCTTAAGCTCCTTCTTTATGTCGACTCAGAAGTTAAAATCTCTTAACCAACACACAATTTTAGTGATGTTATGTGAAGTTGTTTATATGTGTAGTGCCTAAACACATGCATGTACACACACACACACTTATACAAATAATTATCCTACAAATTACAAGATTCTTCTAAGAATGATATGCAGGATTTTACAGTACTGAAATTAGGCTTCCTTTCGAAATAGCTGATCTTCATATCTTTGTTCTAGAGAACCTTTAAAAATGAGATTATTCGAATCTTTGTTTATCTACACGTTTTTCAAAGTGAAAAACTTAGATCTGAACCTTGAAACCCTCAAATCAGTTTTGTAAAATATAAATAAGAGAGTGTTGGATTTAAACAAAAATAAAACATATAAACAGTGAACCCAATAAGAGAGTATGATTTCGTGATAAAGAAATCAGATCTAACACCTATGTGACCGTATCACTTAGAAATCAGATCAAAAAACTTTTAATATTTAGGAACGAGTTCTTATTTTGGAGTGAAGGTGTTTGAAAAGAGATTAAAACTGAAGAGGGTGGATAACTATATGAACCAGAAACCCTAAAACTCTCAAAGGTATTTTTCTGAGATAAAATGGACAGAGTTTGGTTTGGGTTTTGTATTTTATCTCGAGTTTTATTTTTCTATCTCTTCTCTCTCTTTTCTTCAAACCCTAAGGTTTCCAAAGATTGTAATTGAAGGGACAAAGGCTCCTATTTATAATAACAATGGAAGGATTTAGCAGTAGGTCTCAAATCAATGGCTGAGATTTGATCAAAAGTTTGAATTCAAATCTTACGGCTGTCAATGCATCGCAATTAAACAAGCGTTGATTGGTATTGGGATCAAGCTTAAACGCATGCAAACCATTGATAAGGATTGATCCGACAATGATAAATGAATCTCATGTATGTGAGGGTAAACAAACACAAATCTAGCTACTCTAAAAGCAACACATGTATGGTTTAGATTAACTCTCAAATGCGTGTTTTGAAGTTCTAATTGATCTCAATTACTACCCCAGATTTCTCTGTCGCTTTCAGTTTCTACCCAACCCAAATTTTAGGAACTTTTGAATATATAAAATCAGTCCCAAACATTTTTGAAACCCTAAAATTATTTTTAGAAAAAGGTTTTTAAATGTTTAAAAATTCCTAAAATTTGTTAAAAAGTCATTTTAATCCAATTATTAACACCCAAACTTAATATGTGAAAAATACAACTTAAAATATGCAATCCTAGACTGTTGTGTGTTGGCTTTCTACTTGCAGAACCATCTTCTTATTGATGTAGACATTTTTTAATCTTGAAGAGGCAATGAAGATTAGGGTAAAAATAAGGATGACACAAATTTTGTCTCTATTTCCAAACTAGATGCTCCTATATATTATTCTCGAGTAAGTCATATATATAGTGTGCTTCTATAGTTAGTGTTTTTGTTTGTTTGTCTAGGAAGAATATAATTGTTACGGCTTCTCCTAGAATAGTTAAAGTTTTGATACGCCGGAGAATTAATGACAGGGTTGACTATACGTCTAGAGTAGCATCCTTCAAAGGAATGACCATATAGATCACAGTAAGAGCAATATATATTGCTCGAAGATGGTATATCCTTAGGAAAGTCTCTAAACATAGGCTTGATGAGATTTTGAGGTTGAACCTTATTCCTAGGAAGTACAGTTTGAAAGACAGAATCACTCTTCCTAATAGAGGGGCAGACATATTTAGTCTTAGGTGGGCTTTCACACTTATAGTAACTTGATTCCCCAATATCAAAATTAGACTGGTTTTTGTCAAACTCATTTTTCAGAGAATGAAAGTCTGGATAAGTTTCTACAGGTCTTTTGCCTCCTGACACAAAGTTAATTGGTTCAAAGATTTTAGTTTGAGTCTTCAAATTGGGGCAAAACCCTATTCCTATTCGATCATCAGAATTAGTTTTGGAATCAGCAATAAATCCATCAAAACAGTTTGAGTTATTTTCAAATTTAGCAATTTTTTTTAAAACTGTTGCTATCTTTTTTTTAGATTGTTCCAATTCTAATAATGTCCCTTTATATTTTTTCTCCAGAGTTTCATTTTTTTCAATCAAGTTCTTCAATTTTTTATCAAAAGTTTTAACTTTATTTTCATGAGTTAGACATTAGGTAGTATACTCTTCAACGTTAAGTTTAACCATCAGACTTAGGTCTTCTAATTTCTTAGTGAGATCTTTCACTATTTTTTCTTGTATAGTGCTTTTCTTGAGAGTTTTCGCATAAAGTGTGTGAATGTCAGGGAAGTCTTCAGTGTCTGAGTCACTAAGTGAAGTGTGTGAAGTGCCCCCTAAGGATTCATTTCTTGAACTCACGCACCCATGGACATCATCATTATCGCATTCCCTTTGACTCACACACCCCGTGGTAGAACTAGAAATATTCTAAGAAATTAAAGCATCTAAACCAGTAGCATCATGATTCTCAACAGCAGGAGTAGAGTTACTATCATCATTCTCATACATAGGCATATCATCACTGTATAAAATCTTAGCAAAGAAAGACATGTAAGGATCAAAATAATCAAAAGATTCAGGTTCATCATTATCAGAGTCACTTGAATCATCCCATGTTTTGCAAATATTGGCCCTAGTATGTTTATTAGCAGTGTTTAGTTTCACTCTACAGTCTTGTGCTATGTATCCTAATTTTCCACATCTAAAACACTCAATGTTCTTGAAGTCTTTATTGGATCTCATGTCCTTGTGATGTTTATCTTGACCTTTCTCATGAGGTTTATAGTTAGACTGATTTGGATAATTTGGCTTGCCTTGTCTATTTGCCAATTTATTTCTAAATTTGATAATTTTCTTAAATTATTTTGACATTAAGGCAATTTGATTATCCAAACTATCTATATCACATTCCTCATCAGAATCATCAGTGGAAATAGTAAACTCAGGTTTCATCAACTTAGACGAAAAACTCAAGTTGGAACTAGTCTGTTTCCTATGGGACTGGGTCATTTGTTTCTTAAATTCTAATTCCATTTGCATAGTTTGAAGTTTACTACTGAGTAATTCAGGAGTGAGATTTTGATCACACATTTCCTCAATAACATATCTTTTATTATCAAATTTCTGTGGCAATGATCTCAGAATTTTAGATACAATTTCATGTATGTCATAAGTTATCCCATTCGCATGCAGTTTGGTCACAATGTCAGTTAATTTCATGTAGAAGTCATCAAAGGTTTCAGAATCAGACATAATTAGGAAATTATACTGCTGAACAAGCATTTGAGTTTTAGCAGCCTTAACTCTAGTGTCACCTTCATGTGCAGTGATCAGTGTATCCCAAGCTTCCTTAGAAGTGGCACAAGATGAGATCCTTTTGAACTTATGTTCATTTGTGGACATAAAGATGGAATTCTTGCCTTTGTTATTGTTTCGAGAAGTTTGCTTCTCTTCTTGTGTGAACTCATTTAATGCTTTCTTAACCCTCTCATTACTTCCTTCAGTGGCTGGTTTTGTAGGATAAGTGTAACCATTTTCGACAATATCCCAGACATCATCTCCCAAGGTTCCTTGTATGAAAGCAACCATTTTTACCTTTCAGTAAGCAAAGTTGTTTCCATCAAAGAGTGGGGGTCTCGTCAAGTTACCAAATCTTTCGTTTTTCTCGTCCATTGTTTTGATTTTAAGAAAACAATTTCAGAAACACAAGATCTTTTAAAAAGATTTCCAAAGCTCTAATACCAATTGAAAAACTGTTACTAAAGCCGTTTAATACAAGATTAAACTATTTGAGTAACTCCGAACTGTTTTTTGAAGAAACTCTTTTCTAGAAATCAAATCAGTTTTATCACAAGAGGTGTTTAAAACTTTGCACGAGATCAGTTCAAGATTTGTTAACTAGTTTTGAAAAATAAAACTAAAACAGTTTTAAATCAGTACACCAATCAGAAAGGGATGAGTAGATGTAGAAATATTAATGACAAGATATTTTTAACGTGGTAAAACCTCAACCAACTGAGGAAACATCCACGACTCCCTCTACGGAGTAAAAAGAAAAATCCACTAAAACAAATATAACAGTTACAAACTATATAACACACATGCACACAAATCAGACCTATACAAGTTTAGGAAAGTACCCACTGGTGTCCTTATAACGTTTCTGCAGTCCTGATTGTTGATGTTATTCTCCCAGTTTGCTAACTTCACTTTGATCCAGTTTTTACGTCGACTCTTATTTCAAGATCTTATTACCAACACTTTCAGTATTGTAGTGTGTAAGTGTTTATGATGGTGATCTAACACATGCATGCATACACTCACGCTTATTTTTACAAACAGTCCTAGCAAATTACAAATCAGATCTATACACTGTGATTTTTAGTTTCTCTCTTCTTAGGAAACTTTGAACCTTATTTGACCTTTAATATTAAGCCAGAATCCAAGGTTATCTTGCTCAGAAGACGTATCAATCTCAGGGTTTTGAAAAGATTTTTGAAATTAAAAATCGCCAAGTGTGATTCCAACTAGGTCTAAGGTCTTGTTTCAAAATAACTAGAAACATAATACGTTATTGTTGATTTTGAGTATGAAAACATTTACAGAAAAAGAATCAACAATAGATTTCTTAAGATGAGAAACAATACATGCAGATCTAGGTGTGATGTAACATAAAATGCTCAGATCTAAGATTTCTATGAAACAGATACGCAAATCTAGCTTAATGCTTAAGTTGGACACAAGATATGTAAGGACATAATTCTCCAATTGAGTCTTAATGTAGTTTTGTCTCAATTCCAGACAAAAAAGTTTATGTCATAGGATAGTGTTCAAGTGTACCTTTTCAAGCCTATGATGTGTTTAGTTGAAGACATAGCGGCAAAGAGTATAAAGCTTCATCAAATGCCGAGTTTATGTGCCTCCTTTCTACGTCATCAACAATGGTTCCATGCTCCCAAGGTATGAATGCATTTTATATATATATAGGAGCTTGGAACAAGATCTGTAAGGACACAATTCTCCAATTGAGTCTTAATGTAGTTTTGTCTCAATTCCGGACAAAAACGTTTATGTCATAGGATAGTGTTCAAGTGTACCTTTTCAAGCCTATGATGTGTTTAGTTGAAGACATAGCGGCAAAGAGTATAAAGCTTCATCAAATGTCGAGTTTATGTGCCTCCTTTCTACGTCATCAACAATGGTTCCATGCTCCCAAGGTATGAATGCATTTTATATATATATAGGAGCTTGGAACAAGTTTATTGAGTATTAGGTTTTAAAACTGTGTTTTGTTTTCAGAAAGATTTCTATTAAAACTTTTATATAAAGTATATAAAGTTTCTGGGCTAAAAATAAAATTTTTGGAACTTTATGTAAGTTCGTTCGAAGTGTCGTTCGAACGAGATTATCATTCGAACGAGTTTGCCAACGAGTTCCCCATAAGGCCACTGGAATGTCGTTTGAAGTGTCGTTCGAAAGAACTTGATGTTCGAACGAGCTTCCAACGAGATTTCTAACGAGTTCACACTGGAACTTCGTTAGATTTCGTTTGAACGAAAATGTCGTTCGAACGAGATTTGGCGGGAACAGGTTTTTGGCAGTTTTGAGCAGTTTTTCCCACTTATTTCTCCACTAACTTTTCTCAGAATTTATAATGTGCGGGAACAACTTTTTCTAAACTAACGTTTTCATACACAACCATCTCCAAGAGAGAGTTTGAGAGCAAAATTGATTAAGGAAAAAGTTCATGTTTTATAGTGTCTAAGTTTTCAAGAAAAATTGATTATACACTTAGTTATACCCATATTTGTTTCTTCCAAGTTCATATATACATATACTTTGCTTGGAGCATTTTGGCACCGATTTATCTCTACATTTGTTTGAATAGAAGTTTGGGTTTTTTCTAAATCCCTCAAAGAAGAAGAAGAATTGTTTAGCTGCGGCTTTCTCACATGGTAAAAGGCACCGTGTGTGGTTGACGGTGTACCTATTATTCGATCGGTGAGTCCGATATCGCGATGGAGCTCTGTGGTTATTCGCTAGGAAGAGATGGTCACAAGAAGACGCGTAAAGGCTTAAGAGGGTTTGAGTTGAGGAAGTAAGTCATCTGTATTGTAAATGTAAATTCCGTACTTAGTGGATTTGAGGCTAGGGTCGTCCGAGGTTTTTTCCGGTTGTGGGTTTTTCCTCGTACATCGCAGCGTAGTGTGATTGATTTACTTTTATCTTGCTTAATAACTTAGAACCCATGCTTAGGATAATTCAAGATAAAATTTGTTTTAATTGTCACACTTAATTTAATTTGGTGCTAATTAAATTTGGGCAATGTTTATTTAATTCAAGTCTCTTATTAAAACTGGTTTGGCCTAATTTGGAAATATTGATAAATATGACTTAGGCAAATTCTAGGAGTTGGATTAATTATGTTTAAGTGAAAATATTTTAATGGATTAATCTAATTTCACTTGGTTTAATTTTAATTTGGAAAAAGTAAATTAAAATTTGGTATTTAAGTTGAACCATCACATCGCTTCTGCATCTATTTCATAAAAATGAAATATATTTTTAAAGATTTTAAAATTTGGGGGTTTTTCAAATTGGTATCAGAACCAAAGCGATAAATTATTTCGTTAAGATCTTTTAAATAATTTTTGGCTAAAATGGAATTTTTCCCATTTTCAAAATTTTCTATTTTCGATGCTTCTAATTATGCGTATTGGAAAGCGCGTATGAAATCGGCACTAAAATCTATCGACGAGAGGGTTTGGTTATCGGTAGTTAACGGGTGGTCTCCACCAATTCATTTAGTAGATAATGAACGTGTTCCCAAACCGATTGATAGATCGAGTGAGGGTGAATTTAAACTTTCTAATTTTAATTCCCGAGGTTTAAATGCCTTGTTTAGCGCTGTCACACCGGATGAATTCCGACGTATTATGACGTGTGAGACCGCTAAAAAAGCATGGGATATTTTACAACTCACTCATGAAGGTACAAGTGTCGTTAAAGCTTCGAAACTCCAAAACCTCACCACTCAATTTGAAACTATCAAAATGAATGAAAAAGAAACTTTTGATGAATTTTATGCTAGACTTTCCGATATTGTCAATTCATCTTTTAACTTGGGAGAGAAAACACCCGACAACCAAGTGGTAAAGAAAGTTTTAAGGTCCCTTCCTGATAGATTTATTCCAAAAGAGACCGTTTTAAATTCTTTACCAACTTTAGCCTCTATGAAATTAGAAGAGCTCGTAAGTGATTTACAAACCTAGGAACTAGACATGTTTCCCTTTAAAATTGAAAAGAAAATTGAAAAGGGCGTTGCTTTAAAAGCCTGAAATGAGGTCAAACAAGTAGTAGAGAGCGATAGTGATAGTGACTCGGAAGACATGGCCTTGTTTGCTCGGAAATTTAGAAAATTTCTTAAATTTAACAAAGATAAATTTAAAAATGATTTTAAGAAATTTGAAACTTCCAAGTATGACAAAGCCGAAAGGATCCCTAAATCTTCTAACGAAACTTTAAATAGGGATGAGTCCAATAGGTGTTTTGGTTGTGAAGGGTATGTCCATAGGGCTTTTGAATGCCCCCACTAAACTAAGGAGAGAGGGTAAGTGACCCATTTCATATAATGCGACCCTTAGTGATAGTGATAGGGAAGAGGGACCCGATTCCCCCACTAAGCCCAACTTTGTGGCTTTTATGGCTAGTCATGTGAGTGATAGTGAGAACTCATCTATAGATGGAAATTTAACACATGACACTTCCAAGGTCATTGTTTATGATTCCCTTGTTTTTTATGATAGTGAGAGTGAAGAATAAAGAGAGAGTGAAAATGAAGAAGAGGTTAATGTGAGTGAACTTCAAAATGCTTTTCAAGAATTATATGAAGAATCAATTAAATTAAAAAGAGATAATTTGAAGTTAGAAGCTAGTTTAAAAGAGCGTGTCAAGGTCATTGATGATAGTATGTTGGTAGAATACCTTCGGACACGTGAGAGGACTCTTAGAGAGAAGCTTGAATATGTAGAAGGCGAGAGAGATAGCCTTAGAGGTTTAATGGAATCCTTGAAAAAGGAGCATCTCGAGTTCGAAGAGAGAAATATTTTATTAGAGTCTAACATCCTAGAATTAGAAAATAAATTAAAAGACTCTAGTAAATGTCAAATTTGATTTGGAGTGTCTTAGATAAAATATTAGGAACGGTCCAAATTAAAAATGACACTTGTGGTTTAGGCTTCAATACTTGTAATGAATATATTCATAAAGACAAAACCAATATTTTTGGAGAATCTACTAGGAAAGCCTTTAGAGATCGCTCCTTAGGTACCAAATTTCGACATAATTTTACTTGTACTCATTGTGGTCGAAAAGGTCATCTTAGGAAATTTTGTTTTGATCTTAAACGAATTCCTAGAAAATCCCAACGTAAAGCAACCAAGATAGTTAAAATTCCTACACCCCAAGATAGTCATTCTTCATTAATTTGGGTTAGTAAATCCGACGTGGTTGCCTTGCAAAATAGGACGTTTGATTCTCATTTATTTTCACATACTTCCTCCCTTGTTAAATCTAAAGGATGAATGTGTTAGTGTTTGCATACTTTTGCTTTTGTGCTTCATGCTATATTATCATGCTAAATGTATGCTTGTTTAATCATTTTCTAGTCTATGCTCCATGCTTAATCACATGCTAGAACTATGATTTTTGTTTATCTTTTTGTCTTATATTTGTTTATTTTTGTTTAAATGAAAAAATTCAAAAAGATTTTTGTTTATCATTTGTGTTTTATTTGTTTCATTTAAGCTTAATGAAAAATACAAATGATTTTTGTGTGTCTTTTGAGTTATATTTTTTTTGGTTAAAAATTTCAAAAACTCAAAAAGATTTTTATTTTATGTGTATTTTAGTTTGACACACTTTATGTGGCATACACTTGTGTTAGAATCCCATCTTTTATGCTCCCATGTGGCTAGAAATTTTAGTTTAGATTGTCAATCCTTATTATGTTCTTTACCATGCTTACATGGAGTAGTTGGATTTTTGCATTGCTTAAATGGATTCTATTTTTATATGCCTCTTTTCACACATGCACGAGCTCATTTGAAATTTTAATGTCACATGTTATATTTGAGCCTTGTGAGGTGTTCTCCTACCAATCTTGTCATCTACATATTATGACCTAGGAGGAATAGTGCATGTTTCACGTGAGTTTATGAGATATAAAAAATGTTATATAAATGTGCACCGGGAAGGGCTCCGAAAGGAATAATAATCCTTTGCGATTGTAAGCCACCGTTTGAAATGGACCTAAAAGAAATAAGTGGTCCAAAGGCCTAAAAACAAAAAAATGGCACTAAAAGTAATATAAATGCCAAGGCCTATGTTTGATTAATTTATTCATTCAATATAAAAAGAATATATATGCTTCTTGAGGGAGATTGGATGGTACATCAACGGTTTGCACAATGTCCGTTTATCCTAGTGGTCTTTATTGTCATGACTCTATTTGGTTTGTAGAATCATCAAAACTCTAGGCTTGTATGCATTGTGTATGTTTGTTCATTGAGTTCAATCTATATTGTCACGTGAGGTTATATTCAAATGTGATGAAGTTTGCAATCAATTGATAACTCCGTGATCATGTTTTAAGTGATTGGGTATAAATTTAATTGTTACTAGTTCACACCCCAACACTTCCGTTTCCATATAACACATTTTTGCCATACGAGTGTGAAAGACTCCTTTTATATTTTGTGTGTGTCATTTGTGTGTTTATATCTATATATGTGTACTTACATCTATTAGTTATATCTTATGTATACATATATTTGATATTTTTGTTTAGTCTTTGTCGTGCTTTCTAGTCCATATATGCTTTAATTCATAATTGGTATCTATCTTGTTGCATTCTTTGTTGATATCACATGCTTAATACTTTATGTATCTTATTGGTATCATTTTCTTGCATCCTAGTTGGTATCCGTTATTATTTGTTGGATTAGTTGTGCTTTTGTTGCCCATATGCTTTCATGTTCTCATCACTTTATGCACAATTACATGTTTTATTCTTTAACCTTCGTCTATTCCTGAACAAAAAGGGAGAGAATGATAGGGGGAGAAATGGTATCTAAACCTATTATAATCGTATCTTAGTTTGGGGGAGATTTATCTTAGGGGAGACATCTTTCTAAGTTTTCTAAGTTGATCACTATTGATAAAGGGAGAGAATTAATTTAGGGGAAGTACTTACTTTACTTGCATTAAATATTTTGATATTCCCTATGCGTGTAATGTGTTTACTCAAGTGTGCAGGAATTATATTATAAGTGGCATCTTTCACCGACAAAGATTGTGATCCTTTGGATTGTTTGAGTCAAGCATTGTATTTTTATTTTGGGTGGGACTTTTTATTAATCTAGTAGAGCTTGACGACCCTTTAGGATTTTTGTTTGGTTTTTGTCCGGAATGGACTGTTTGAGTCAAGCATTGTATTTTTATTTTTGGGTGGGACTTTTTATTAGTCTAGTAGAGCTTGACGACCCTTTAGGATTTTTATTTGGTTTTTGTCCCGGAATAGCCAAAGGGGGAGATTTGTAAGGACGCAATTCTCCAATTGAGTCTTAATGTAGTTTTGGCTCAATTCTGGACAAAAACGTTTATGTCATAGGATAGTGTTCAAGTGTACCTTTTCAAGCCTATGATGTGTTTAGTTGAAGACGTAGCGGTAAAGAGTATAAAGCTTCATCAAATGTTGAGTTTATGTGCCTCGTTTCTACGTCATCAACAGTGGTTCCATGCTCCCAAGGTATGAATTCATTTTTTATATATATAGGAGCTTGGAACAAGTTTATTGGGTGTTAGGTTTTAAAACTGTGTTTTGTTTTCAGAAAGATTTCTATTAAAACTTTTATATAAAGTATATAATGTTTATGGGCTAAAAATGAAATTTTTGGAACTTTCTGTAAGTTCGTTCGAAGTGTCGTTCGAACGAGATTGTCGTTCGAACCACAAGTCGTTCGAACGAGTTTGCCAATGAGTTCCCCATAAGATCACTGGAATGTCGTTGGAACGAATTTGATGTCGAACGAGCTTCCAACGAGATTTCTAACGAGTTCACATTGGAACTTCGTTAGAAGTCTCGTTCGAACGAGATTTCGTTCGAACGAAAATGTCATTCGAACGAGATTTGGCGGGAACAGGTTTTTGGCAGTTTCGAGCAATTTTTCCCACTTGTTTCTCCACTAACTTTTCTCAGAATTTATAATGTGTGGGAAAAACTTTTTCTAAACTAACTTTTTCATACACAACCATCTCCAAGAGAGAGTTTGAGAGCAAAATTGATTAAGGAAAAAGTTCATGTTTTAAAGTGTCTAAGTTTTCAAGAAAAATTGATTATACACTTAGTTACACCCATATTTGTTTCTTCCAAGTTCATATATACATATACTTTTCTTGGAGCATTTTGGCACCGGTTTATCTCTACATTTGTTTGAATAGAAGTTTGGGTTTTCTTCTAAATCCCTTAAAGAAGAAGAAGAATTGTTTAGCTGCGGCTTTCTCACATGGTAAAAGGCACCATGTGTGGTTGACGGTGTACCTATTGTCCGATCGGTGAGTCTGAGATCACGGTGGAGCTCCGTGGTTATCCGCTAGGAAGAGGTGGTTACAAGAAGATGCGTCAAGGCTTGAGAGAGTTCGAGTTGTGGAAGTAATTCATCTGTCTTGTAAATGCAAATTTCGTACTTAGTGGATTTGAGGCTAGGGTCGTCCGAGATTTTTTCTCGTTGTGGGGTTTTCCTCGTACATCGCGGCGTAGTGTGATTGATTTACTTTTATCTTGCTTAATAACTTAGAACGCATGCTTAGGATAATTTAAGATAAAATTTGTTTTAATTGTCACACTTAATTTAATTTGGTGCTAATTAAATTTGGGTTATGTTTATTTAATTCAAGTCTATTATTAAAACTGGTTTGGCCTAATTTGGAAATATTGATATATATGACTTAGGCAAATTCTAGGAGTTGGATTAATTATGTTTAAGTGAAAATGTTTTAATGGATTAATCTAATTTCACTTGGTTTAATTTTAATTTGGAAAAAGTAAATTAAAATTTGGTATTTAAGTTGAACCATCACATCGCTTCCGTATCTATTTCATAAAAAGGAAATATATTTTTAAATATTTTAAAATTTGGGGGTTTTTCAAGATCTTAAAACGAAGAGGTTACAACACGAAACCACTATCAAACCACTCTCAAAACTCTCAAACACTCAAGGTTGTGTTTGGTATAAAACTGGTTTTGATAAAAATGTATTAGGGTTTGAAAAAGGTTTGGATGAATTAGGGTTAGGGTTTCTATCTATGGTTCCTCTCTTCTCTCTCTTCTCTCTCTAAATGACAAGTGGCCAAAGTCTTCTAATGGCTGAGAGGAACCCTCTTTATATAGGGGGCTAAGAAGGATCCAGAAAGTAGAGGCAAATTGAGGGCTGAGATTAAGTTAATCTATCTTGACTTTTATCCAACGGTTAAAGGTAAGCGGTTGGTTATATGGCTTGTGATTGGATGATAAGGGTTCACGAGGATTGGGACAGGAACGCATGCAGATCGTCGATTAACTCAATCTAAGGGCTTATAAAACAAGTTGATTTACTCTCTTACAAGAAACACAAAATCATCCAATAGGGAATCAACAAGTGTAAGGCAAACACCAACAACGTGTATAAACTTAATTACATAGACACCCTAAATTCTCTAGTGCTTTCGGTTCCTACTCAACGTAACATTCCAGGGGAAAAAACCAATAACAAGTATTTATATAATGACCCCAAAACTTTTAATTCCATTTTTTTAAATAAGAAAAAAATGTTTAAAAATCATTAAAAAATTCCCAAAAAAAATATAAAAGATTGTTTCAAGGGAAATTAACACACACAACACACATATAAACAATTTAAACAATGTGTGAATAATGTATGCAGTTTTAAAGTGTGTTTGAATGATAGTGAATATACCTTGATCAATCAAACAAGAGGAATGAACTGAATTGAAGAGTCTGAGGCTCTTTGGTATCTAGGATGGGGACTCAATTTTGTCTCTATTTTCAAACTAGATGAGCACTTATACAATGTAGACTCAAGTGAGTCAAGAGTATAAGGTGCTTCACATGAGTATGTGTAGTTACACTTGGAGCATTTATATGAGTTATTGAGTTTCTCGCTCGCCCCCCTATAGTTTGTTGTGTTTCAGGTTTGGTTCGAGATGATATTTAAAGTATCGTTGGGATTGGAAGCGTCGTTAGAGGCTCTGTATATTTATTTTCAAAATTTAAATGTACCGCACTGTTTATTATAAATTATTTTGTAAAGGGACATTTGAGATTTAATAAAATTGAGACATTCTATTCATTTTATTTATGTATTTATATTTTTGCAAATTTATTATCAATCTAAATGGTATTGTTTTATAAAAAAATCATTAATTTATCAATATTTTTTCAATAGCACATTTCGGGGTGTTACGAAGTGATATCAGAGCATAGGTTATTCGTATTCTCAGACGTGGGGTTATTGGTTTGTTATGTTATCCGTTGAGAGAGATTTTATTTATGTGTCTCTTATTTGGGTGATGTCGAAATCTCTTTGAATTTAATGGAATAAAATTTTGGGGTGAATTTCGAGGACGAAATTCTTTTTCAAGAGGGGAAGTATGTAATACTCCGTAATTTTGAAGGATTTATTTATGAATATTGTATAAGATTTTAATAATATTATTGTTTTATTGATGGAGATATGGATATTTTTTTTTAATGAATCGAATATTTAAATTCAAATTTAAGTGGCTTTTGGACATTTTGTAATGGTTTAAATATGTATAGTGATAATTTTGAACTAAAATGAAATATAATAATAAGCGTTACCTTAGGCTCCAATGTAGGGTTTGAGAGAGGGGATATATAAGGAATATTATGGGTTATTATAAGGAAAGGGAGATGAAAAACAAATGACAAAAATGAAATCAAAGGAGTAAAAAACGAGTGGCATAAGAAGAGCCAATTTGAAGTGTTTAGATCTTCTTTTTGAGTGCATTTGGATGAGATCTGAGAAAAACTCAAACCATATACCTGACCTAATTTTTCGTGTAGAATCCAAATCTGAAGTTGGATCTTCATTTTGAATAATGTTAGGAGTTCAATTTTCTGAGTTTTCAAAACAGGACCACAATGGTAGATTTTAACTCGATTGAGGTAGTTTCGTTCTCCCGTGGTTAATTTACTGTGCTACACTTATTCAATCTTGATTGTATATTTATATTCATGCTATATGTTATATTTATATGTATTTTATGCTCGTATATAATATTCGTTCTTGCACCCATTTTATATGTGTTATTTTCATGCCGTGTAGTTTGGGTAACAAAGCTAGTTGATTTTACGAGCATACTGGGTTGTAGAAATGGGTAGAAAATATGTAAACTTGATTTATGGGAATTGAATATGAAATTCATTTTAATTTGGAGAATTATATTATGATTATTATTGTTGGAGAATGCAGAGGCATTCCTTAGCCAACCTACCCGCTCGACGGGGTGTTCTGTCAACTACGATTTTGTTTATTATCCAAAGACTAGGCCATGGACCGTGGTTGGCGAGGACGCCATATTTATTGTGGCGGTGATGCCAAGATTTTATGACAGTGATGCATGTTTATGATGGGTCATGTGCCCAAATTATGTTATTTATTTGTGGGGGGGGGGGGGGGGGCATTGGATTGTTTCGAGGATAATCGACAGGATAGTGAACGGTAATCCATATCGTACTGTGAGAAGTGCGTCGGGAATTTTGATATTGGATATTGGGTTGTGTATTTCTGCAGTGAGATTATAGGTGATGATTATATTATTGGGACTTTAGTTTGAGTGTTCATATGGCATACACTCTTGTATATAATGCACGAACACACGAGTATGTGTAGTTACACTTGGAGCATTTATACGAGCTATTGAGTTTTCCGCTCATCGCCCCATAGTTTGTTGTGTTTCAAGTTTGATTCGAGATGGTATTTATAGTATCGTTGGGATTGGGAGCGTCGTTAGAGGCTCTGTATATTTATTTTTAAATTTTAAATGTACCGCACTGTTTATTGTAAATTATTTTGTAAAAGGACATTTGAGATTTAATAAAATTGATACATTCTATTCATTTTATTTATGTATTTATATTTTTTCAAATTTATTATCAATCTAAATGGTATTGTTTTATAAAAAAAATCGTTAATTTATCAATATTTTTCAGTAGCACCTTTCGGGGTGTTACAAAGTGGTATCAAAGCATAGGTTATTCGTATTCTCGGGATTGGGGTTATTGGTTCGTTACGTTAACCGTTGAGAGCAATTTTATTTATGTGTCTCTTATTTGGGTGATATCGAAATCTCTTTGATTTTAATGGGAAAAAAATTGGGATGAATTTCGAGGACGAAATTCCTTTTCAAGGGGGTAGTATGTAATACTCCGTAATTTTTAAGGCTTTGTTTATGAATATTGTATAAGATTTTAATAATATTAATATTTTATTGATGGAGATATTGATATTATATTTATTTCTATTTGAAATGAATCGAATATTTAAATTCAAATTTAAGCGGCTTTTGGACATTTTGTAATGGTTTAAATATGTAAAGTGATAATTTTGAACTAAACGGCAATATAATAATATGCGTTAGCTTGAGCTCCAATATAGGGTTTGAGAAAGGGGATATATAAGTAATATTATGGGTTATTATAAGGAAAGGGAGATAAAAAATAAACGACAAAAACGAAATCAAAGGAGTAAAAATCGAGTGGAATAAGAAGAGCAAATTTGAAGTGTTTAAATCTTCATTTTTAGTGCATTTGAATGAGATTTGAGAAAAAACCAAAACACATGCCTGACCTAATTTTTCGTGTAGAATCCAAATCTGAAGTCAGATCGGCAGTTTGAATAATGTTAGGAGCTGATTTTTCTGAGTTTTCAAAACAGGTCCACAATGGTAGATTTTAACTCGATTGACGTAGTTTCGTTCTCCCGTGGTTAATTTAGTGTGCTGCACTTATTCAATCTTGATTGTATATTTATATTCATACTATATGTATTGTATGCTCGTATGTAATGTCCGTTCTTGCACCCATTTTGTATGTGTTATTTTCATGCCGTGTAGTTCGGGTAACGAAGCAAGTTGATTTTACGAGCATGTTGGGTTGTAGAAATGGGTAGAAAATATGTAAACTTGATTTATGTGAATTGAATATGAAATTTATTTTAATTTGGAGAATTATATTATGATTATTATTATTGGAGAATTCATTGGCATTCCTTTGCCAAACCATCCGTTGGACGGGGTGTTCTATCAGCAACGATTTTGTTTATTATCCAAAGACTAGGTCATAGACCATAGTTGGAGAGTACGCCATGTTTTATTATGACGGTGATGCCTATTTATGATGAGTCGTATGCCTAAGTTATGTTATTTAGTTTGGGGTGGCCATTGGATTGTTCCGAGGATAATTGACAGGATAGTGGACGGTAGTCCATACCGTATCGTGAGAAGTGCAGCGAGAATTTTGATATCGGGTCTTGGGTTGTGTAGTTATGCAGTGTGATCATAGGTGATGATTATATTAGTGGAATTTTAGTTTGAGTGTTCATATTTCATACACTCTTGTATCTAATGCACACACACACGAGTATATGTAGTTACACTTGGAGCATTTATACGAGCTATTGAGTTTCCCGCTCATCCCCCCATAGTTTGTTGTGGTTCAAGTTTATTTCGAGATGGTATTTATAGTATCGTTGGGATTGGGAGCGTCGTTAGAGGCTCTGTATATTTATTTTCAAAATTTAAATGTACCGTACTGTTTATTGTAAAATGTTATGTAAAAGGACATTTGAGATTTAATAAAATTGAGACATTCTATTCATTTTATTTATGTATTTAGATTTTTGCAAATTTATTATCAATCTAAATGGTATTGTTTTATAAAAAAAAATTAATTTATAAATATTTTTCAGTAGCACCTTTCAGGGTGTTACAAAGTGGTATCAGAGCATAGGTTATTCGTATTCTTGGCCTTGGGGTTATTGGTTCAATACGTTATCTGTCGAGAGAGATTTTATTTATGTGTCTCTTATTTGGGTGATGTCGAAATCTCTTTGAATTTAATGGAAGAAAATTTTGGGGTGAATTTCGAGGCCGAAATTCCTTTTCAAGGGGAGAAGTATGTAATACCCCGTAATTTTTAGGGCTTTATTTATGAATATTGTATAAGATTTTAATAATATTAATATTTTATTGATGGAGATATTGATATTATATTTATTTCTATTTGAAATGAATCGAATATTTAAATTCAAATTTAAGCGGCTTTTGGACATTTTGTAATGGTTTAAATATGTAAAGTGATAGTTTTGAACTAAACGGCAATATAATAATATGCGTTAGCTTGAGCTCCAATATAGGGTTTGAGAAAGGGAATATATAAGGAATATTATAGGTTATTATAAGGAAAGGGAGATGAAAAATAAACGACAAAAGCGAAATCAAAGGAGTAAAAATCGAGTGGAATAAGAAGAGCAAATTTGAAGTGTTTAGATCTTCATTTATAGTGCATTTGAATGAGATTTGAGAAAAATCCAAAACACATACCTGACCTAATTTTTCGTGTAGAATCCAAATCTGAAGTCGGATCGGAAGTTTGAATAATGTTAGGAGCTTATTTTTTGGAGTTTTCAAAATAGGCCCACAATGGTAGATTTTAACTCGATTAAGGTAGTTTCGTTCTCCCGTGGTTAATTTAGTATGCTACACTTATTCAATCTTGATTGTATATTTATATTCATGCTATATGTTGCATTTATATGTATTGTATTCTCGTATATAATATTCGTTCTTGCACCCATTTTGTATATGTTATTTTTATGCCGTGTAGTTTGGGTAACAAAGCTAGTTGAGTTTACAAGCATGTTGGGTTGTAGAAACGGGTAGAAAACATGTAAACTTGATTTTTGGGAATTGAATATGAAATTCATTTTAATTGGGAGAATGCTATTATGATTATTATTATTATTGGAGAATGCATTGGCATTCCTTAGCCATATCACCCGTTGGACAGGGTGTTCTATCGGCTACAATTTTGTTTATTATCCAAAGACTAGGCCCTGGACCCTGGTTGGCTAGTACGTCATGTTTTATTATGACAGTGATGCCAAGATTTTATGGAGGTGATGCCTGTTTATGATGGGTCGTGTCCCAAGTTATGCTATTTATTTTGGGAGGGGGGTATTGGATTGTTCTGAGGATAATTGACAAGATAGTGAACGGTAGTCCATACCGTACTGTGAGAAGTGCGACGGAAATTTTTATATTGGGTATTGGGTTGTGCAGTTCTGTGGTGAGATCATAGGTGATGATTATATTACTGATATTTTAGTTTGAGTGTTCATATTGCATACACTCTTGTATATAATGCATACACGCACGAGTATGTGTAGTTACATTTGGAGCATTTATACGAACTATTGAGTTTTCCGCTCATCCCCCCATAGTTTGTTGTGTTTCAGGTTTGTTTCGAGATGATATTTATAGTATTGTTGGGATTGAGAGCGTCGTTAGAGGCCTTGTATATTTATTTCCAAAATTTAAATGTGCCGCACTGTTTATTGTAAATTATTTTGTAAAATGACATTTGAGATTTAATAAAATTGAGACATTCTATTCATTTTATTTATGTATTTATATTTTCGCAAATTTATTATGAATCTAAATGGTATTATTTTATAAAAAAAATTCTTTAATTTATCAATATTTTTTAGTAGCACCTTTCAGGGTGTTACAACAAAGTGCTAGGCAAATTGAATCAATAAGGTACATGATATCTGCTATTAGATGAGAAGGGATAAAATTGATCCTTAAATTTAAATACTAGTGATACTTCAAATACTGATGATGGTTAATAAAATATGTCGTATGGCACTATAATAACACGCACACACTAAGAGTAAAGGGGGCTATCACATAGTGATATCAATAGCAGTATTTCAAATATGCAAAGTATAATACTAAAAAGGTAGGAAAAAACTACATGCATGATATTCGGTTGACTTGTTGTCACACAGGGATATTCAGAAGAATTGGGGATTGATTATCTGTTATACAATGTGTGGTATATGAGTATTAGGGTTTAATTAGTCAGTTTTGTATTTAAAACTGTCTTTGTTAAAGTTTTGGGGGCTAATTTTTAATTATCTTAGACTTTAAAATAGTGACCTTAAGCTCATTATTGAACTTTGGTGCAAGATAGTTTTTATCTTAAAATAATTTAATGTATGTATGGGAAAAGTTTGGGGTTCAAACTCATAAGTTGGAAAAGTTGATAGGGGTTGATTTATAATTTTAAAGAAATTTCTTTAAGTAAAAATCCTTTTTTTTACATAACTTGGCTAGGAATATCCAAACATGGTCTTATCTTACAACATTTTGATCAGAAAAAATTCATAAAATTTTGGGAAAAATCAAATTTTCTTGATTGGCCACATGCCCTCACGCTCGTGGTTAAGGTTTCTGACTAAAGTCTTCATCTTCAGCCTCACGATTTTGATTTTTTAGGGTTTCAATCTTTGACCGAGGTTTTCTCCTTTGTTGTTATACCATTTGAGATGATTCCTTAACAGACTTAACCTAATTTTTCATGAGGAATCCAAATATATAAGTTTCATGGATTGACATTCAGTGAAACTCAAGTTCTAAAACTGTGTTTTTTCATGAAAATTTGACTTGACTTTCGTGGATTTCTAGAGTATGGCAAGGTCTTTTAAGAATTGGGTTTGGTTTCTGCTACATGTGAGAGTAGTTTGTTTTGGTTTCAAATATTTTGATGCATTGTCAATTGAGAATTTTGAATTTTCAGGTTTTGAGTTCAAAAAATACTTTTGATCGATTTGAGCTCTATATAAACATTCATGGCTTTTAACCATTACACTCGAGATCCTTAGGTTATAATGAAGTTATCCATGGCTTCAAATAAAAGTTTAAGGCCATATATTGAGTTTCACCATTGAAGCTCAAGCTTAAATGGTGTTTCTACGGATTTTTACTATCCTGATCCATTCCACATGTAAAAGCTTTCATATTATGAGTGCTCTAACTATATTAACTATGCCAAAAACTACTAGAATTAAAAGAATTGAAAATGAAGCATAAAATGACGAGTTACCTGAATCGAGGAAAATTTTGAGCTTTGAAACTGAGCTGTGGGGTGAGTTTTTACTGCTTAGGTCAAGGGGTATTTATACTATTTCAGGTGAGGATTTGATTGGAGCTAAGAGGAGGTGGATTTGAACTAGTTTGGGGGGAGGGGGTAGTTGTGGGTAAATGGGGTGTACATGGGTTCATAGGTTCTTTCATGTGTTTTTAACCTCTTATACTAATGTGGGGTAACATGTGAACGAGGTTTGAAACAAAATTCAAGAAGGTTTTGGTTTGAGTCCTTCATCATTTATATAATTGCATTTATAGTTTTGAAAGTACAATTTTTGTAAAGTTTAGGGGTATTTCGCTAATTTCAGAAACTTTTCGGGGTTGAAACTATAATTTTATGTTAGTTGAGGCCTAAAAGTTTAATTTGATATAAGGTTGGGATTTAGGGGTTAAATATATCTCAAGTTATCTTACATTGAAAATTTCAGGGGCTCTTTTATAATATATTGAAACTTCAATGGATCTAAGTTAATATAACAAAGTTGTAGGTTTTTAAACATAGTTTCCTCTTTAGAAGAATTTTTGATTTTACACACCTTATGAGGTTTTAAATCATGGTTGTAGGTAAATTAGGGTTTAAAAAATTCCCGGTTCTTCCATTGACCCAGATAGAAATGAGGATCTTATCATCCTCATCACCTTCAGTTAGCAGAAGCCTCCTCCTTGGGAGGAGACATTTGATCTTCTTCTTTTTGGAAGTAAGAGTCAACTTCTATTGGCCCAGTTGAATTGAAAGTTTCCTGGTTCGGAGGAGTGATCTCTAGGATCTCATCCACTGGATGAGCAATAAAGCTGGAAGTGGTATTAGTATACTCAAGAATAAAAGCAGCCGACCAAGGATGTTCCTCGTCAGGCAATCTATCCCTGACTTTCCAAACTTTCAAAAGGTTAGTAACCTTTATATGTTGGAGATATGGCTACTTTTTTTAGCGCAAGCTGTACAAAAATGAGGCATACATAGATTAACAAGCAGAGCAAGTGACAGAAACAAAAAAACAGTAACAAATAAAAACCTATATGATCTCTTACCCCCCCCCCCCCCCCGTCAGGGCACAGAGGCCTGTGCATTTCTCGCCCTCATGAAGGGGAGGATTTTGCCAAATCTTGGCAATAAAACCCTGATCCCAAATATCCTTTATTTGAATCAGGTAGGCTCACAACCAAAATTCTTTTAGCCTTCTTTGCTTTCAAGTACAAAAGATCATCAGTGGTGTGGGACCAAACATAGTAGGACTTAATTTATGGGATTCCCAAGTTGGTCCCATATATCTCGTTGATCATGTGTACCCCATTTACTATTCTCCAGGTATTAGGGGCACATTGGGCAAGAATAACTTCAAAATAATAAAAAACAAATCTAAAAATAATAGGTTTGGAGGAAACGTCAAACCCCCTTGTACAATTGCAAGGGTGTGAATCCAGTGACCCTTATCCATATCCCTAACATATTTGGGCATGGGGGAATAGTCGATTCCCACCCAATCAGGAATGGAGTATATTTCTCTGAACTAACATGGGGAATAGTCCAATCTTTATTGCTTAAACTTTCACACTTTTTTCTCTATTCTTTATTGCTTAAACTTCTTCCATCAATGGGTGGAGTATATTTTTCATAATGTGAATGAAAGAAGCAAAAAAGAGGAACTTACAGAGAAAGAGGTAATGCGAGGAAACTCTGAAGAAATAGGAAGCAAAAAGGAAACTTTCAGAAGATTTGCAAAGAAAAAAGCTGAGGAATGTAAAGATGACGGTTTGAAGTGGCAGAATTTTGTTTCAAACTTCGTGTGTAATCATTAGGGGTAAGTCTCGAGAATGATGTTTGTCACTTCAAATCATTGCCCGGACCAGCCTACCCCCACCATTCCAGGGCTATTACAATTTTTCCGTGACAACTTTGCTCGAACGAGCGTACTCTTAGCATTTCAAGGTTATTACAAAATCTCCACGTCGACCTCAGCAACAATGGATCTTGGGCCTACAGCGAGCTTAAAATCTACTGGCCCAATAAGTCTCAGCCCAGACATTTTAGCGGCAATTTTAGGGTCTAAAATAATTCACTAGGCCCAACCCAGTACAAGACAGGTTTTGCCCGACACAACTCAAATGGATAATTTCACTCGTGTATTTAACATGTGCTTAAATACATTATGATAAGCTTAAATCGGTTACCAACAATCTCGGAGAGATATTTAGGGACACCTTACGAGCTACACTAAAGCAATAAGAGTTACCTATACGATTCAACCTCTTGAACACGATTTTAAATGTAAACCCTTACCCCGGAGTCAAGGGGATGGAACTTTGTAATTTTGAGAGATACACTAATAAGAAAAACAGTAACCTTTTCGTGTATTGTGTGTTGTGCGTGTGAGTGCTTTATCTTTCTTTATTTACCCGTTTGCTTTATGAAGATATTCATTGTGATAGTTTTGCACTCACACAAAGCACACAAAAAAAAAAAATTACGGGTTAGAATAAATAAATAAAACCTTAAGAACTAAAAAATTACTAAATAATTTGACAAAAATATATTAAGAACATGAACTAATAACAATTAGAAAATCATTAGAATGTATTATTTACTTAAATATATTAATTATATTATTTGTAAGAGAAAGTTTTTATGATTGCTCATATTTTTATTTATTTTGGTGTTATCCCGTTACAAATCGTACAAACCACATCCTCATTGAACAATAAAACGATTATCAAGTGCGTTGAATTGTCACGACACTATCAAGGAGGTATATGGTAAAAGGTTTTGATTTAGACTTTGTAAGAAGGTACTTTAGATTATAGATGGAGGCGTAACCCCTTTGAAGTATGGTGATGATAAGTTAATTAGCTAAACCCTTGGATTAGTGATAGAACACGCAAACACAAACTCAATGAAGATAAGACTTAGTTTGATCTCACGAATCTCTCGTGTATAACTCAGAAAGTGGTAAGGAAACTTAGAAGTAACTTAGCTAGAGAGAGAGAGAAATAAGCACCCTAGACACACCTTGGCAGGAAGCCAAAACACACCAACCACCCTCAAGAATCTCTATCAAGTATTAAAAGCTTCCTAATAAATGACAATGGTGGGTGAACAAACTCTCTGGTTTTCAATAACTCTCTCCGATGTATATTCTCTCTAGTAATAACTTCTTAAACTCTCAAAAGATCCTCTTCCTCAAAGGTGGTTGGGGTCCTTAAATAGCCCCCCCCCCCCCCCCCCCCCCCACACACACACACCACCCTCGAGGCAACTCAGTCATCAATGTATATGAAAGACCTCCCTCATACTTTATGTCACAAACATTAAATATCTGATGCACTAGTTGTCTCCACGTCATAAACATTAAATGCCAAGACATGCCTTTTGCCTAACCACTGTGTGTCAGGGGGTTGTTGTCGCAGAGGTGGCTCACCAACTGCCTGACAGCCCCAAATACCACGGTGGTTTACTCAAGTGTATGTCTGACATTGTTTAGCTGGCTAGTGACATCACCTAAAGTAGATGTGATATTAAGTAGAGGGTTGTTTGGTTCACAACTCAACGCCCGATGGAACTCCAAGCTGCTCCGCCCGAGATTCCACGGTCAGGGTTCTTCGGTGTTTTACCAGGTGTATCTAATATGGTCAGGACAAGCCCCAATGGTGCCTCACTTCTCAATTCTCCAAACTAAGTCCTCTAAAGACCCCACGGCAAGGTCATTCGATAGAGCATGAAATCTCTCCAAGACCCTACCAAGCCTGGTCTCTCGCGAGTACCGTTTGACCTCACACTAAAACTCATTATTATTCTTATTACATCATTACAACCGTTATAGCTTGCAGTCAATATAAACAAAGATACAATATGACTAACACGATAAGCTAAAGTATGAGTTGCTACGCTAAGCTGCCGCGGCTTCTTAATTCTGAACACTGTTGCTAATGGGAGAATTATCCATAATCTCAGGATTACTTTCAATCCCCCTCTACATTTGCCCCTTCGTGGAGAGATTTGTTGTTTAAACAAGAAATGTCTGCACGAAAACTTCTCAATCCGATGAACCTTCTCTCTAAGTAAAAATTCTGGCCTCATTTCCTTCGTTAGAACCGCAGCGTTATAATCTCCAGGAAAAAGTAAAATTCTCCCCGATGTTCCTGAGCCGAAGCGCCACGACTTATTGGGGCTTTGACGAAGGGACATCGCCACATTTTTCTTATACTCAGCTTCAACCGTTTTAGCTTTTTATTATTTAAAATTCTCCCAAAAGGCCCGCTAACCTTCTCAAATACTCGTTTCGATTCTTGGTAAGTGAAATTCTCACTTGTAGTGCTTCGCTATGTTCGAAAAAGCAGAAATTCTCCCCGATGCAGCCGAGCCACAATTTAAACAATGTTTGGACTTGTAGCGAGGGGACATCATAGTTTTTTTGAACCGTTGGGACATCTTTTCCGTTGGGAGTTATTAGATATATCTGTCAAAAATTTTGGCACCAAAACTCAAACTTGCTGAAGAAGGCAACCCTTTCTATTCCCTATGTGTTACTTCATAAATGAAGTGGCGTTGTCTTTTCAGCTGTCAAAACACTTCGTAATAACAACAACACTTGTTAAGGTTTTTCATAAACTCCACCTATATCGGTGAATTAACAACGAAAACACTAATTAAGGTTTTTATCATAAACTCCACTTATATCGGTGACTTAACAACGAAAACATTTGCTAAGATTTTCATAAACTCCACCTATATCGGTGACTTAACAACGAAAACACTTGTTAAGATTTTCATAAACTCCACCTATATCGGTGACTTTACAACGAAAACACTTGTTAAGATTTTTTAAAAACTCCACCTATATCGGTGACTTAACAACGAAAACACTTTTTAAGGTTTTTTTCATAAACTCCACCTATATCGGTGACTTAACAACGAAAACACTTGTTAAGATTTTTCATAAACTCCACCTATATCGGTGACTTAACAGCGAAAATATTTGTTAAGGTTTTTTTTCATAAACTCCACCTATATCGGTGACTTAAAAATGAAAACACTTATGATGATTTTTCCCAAACTCCACCTATATCGGTGACTTAACAACGAAAACACTTGTTAAGATTTTTTTCATAAACTCCTCCTATATCGGTTACTTAACAACGAAAACACTTGTTTAGTTTTTTCATAAACTCCACCTATATCGGTGACTTAACAACGAAAACACTTGTTAAGATCTTCATAAACTCCACCTATATCGGTGACTTAACAACGAAAACACTTGTTAAGATTTTTCATAAACTCCACCTATATCGGCAACTTAACAACGAAAACACTTATTAAGATTTTCATAAACTCCACCTATATCGGTGACTTAACAACGAAAAAACTTGTTAAATTTTTCATAAACTCCTCTTATATCGGTGACTTAACAACGAAAACACTTGTTAAGATTTTTTTCATAAACTCCACCTATATCGGTGACTTAACAATGAATACACTTGTTAAGATTTTCATAAACTCCACCTATATCGGTGACTTAACAACGAAAACACTTGTGAAAGTTTTTCGTAAACTCCACCTATATCGGCGACTTAACAACGAAAACACTTGTTAAGTTTTTTTTCATAGACTCCACATATATTGGTGACTTAACAACGAAAACACTTGTTAAGGTTTTTCATAAACTCCACCTCTATCGGTGACTTAACAACGAAAACAGTTGTTAAGATTTTCATAAACTCCACCTATATCGGTGACTTAACAACGAAAACAGTTGTTAAGTTTTTTTTTCATAAACTCCACTTATATCGGTGACTTAACAACGAAAACACTTATTAAGGCTTTTCATAAACTCCACCTATTTCGGTGACTTAACAATGAAAACACTTGTTATGATTTTCATAAACTCCACCTATATCGGTGACTTAACAACGAAAACACTTGTTAAGATTTTTTTCATAAACTCCACCTATATCGGTGACCTAACAACGAAAACACTTGTTAGGATTTTTCATAAACTCCACCTATATCGGTGAGTTAACAACGAAAACACTTGTTAAGATTTTCATAAACTCCACCTATATCGGTGACTTAAAAACGAAAACACTTATGAAGATTTTTCACAAACTCCACCTATATTGGTGACTTAACAACGAAAACACTTGTTAAGGTTTTTTTCATAAACTCCTCCTATATCGGTGACTTAACAACGAAAACACTTGTTTAGTTTTTTTCATAAACTCCACCTATATCGGTGACTTAACAAGGAAAACACTTGTTAAGATTTTCATAAACTCCACCTATATCGGTGACTTAACAACGAAAACACTTGTTAAGATTTTTCATAAACTCCACGTATATCGGTGACTTAACAACGAAAATACTTGTTAAGATTTTCATAAACTCCACCTATATCGGTGACTTAACAATGAAAACACTTGTTAAGGTTTTTCATAAACTCCACCTATATCGGTGAGTTAACAACGAAAACACTTGTTAAGATTTTTTTCATAAACTCCACCTATATCGGTGACTTAACAACGAAAATACTTGTTAAGATTTTTCATAAATTCCACCTATATCGGTGACTTAACAACGAGAACACTTGTTAAGATTTTTCATAAACTCCACATATATCGGTGACTTAAAAATGAAAACACTTATGATGATTTTTCCCAAACTCTACCTATATCGGTGACTTAACAACGAAAACACTTGTTAAGATTTTTTTCATAAACTCCTCCTATATCGGTTACTTAACAACGAAAACACTTGTTTAGTTTTTTCATAAACTCCACCTATATCAATGACTTAACAACGAAAACACTTGTTAAGATCTTCATAAACTCCACCTATATCGGTGACTTAACAAGGAAAACACTTGTTAAGATTTTTCATAAACTCCACCTATATCGGTAACTTAACAACGAAAACACTTATTAAGATTTTCATAAACTCCACCTATATCGGTGACTTAACAACGAAAACACTTGTTAAAATTTTCATAAACTCCTCTTATATCGGTGACTTAACAACGAAAACACTTGTTAAGATTTTTTTCATAAACTCCACCTATATCGGTGACTTAACAATGAAAACACTTGTTAAGATTTTCATAAACTCCACCTATATCGGTGACTTAACAACGAAAACACTTGTGAAAGTTTTTCGTAAAATCCACCTATATCGGCGACTTAACAACGAAAACACTTGTTAAGTTTTTTTTCATAGACTCCACATATATCGGTGACTTAACAACGAAAACACTTGTTAAGGTTTTTCATAAACTCCACCTATATCGGTGACTTAACAACGAAAACACTTGTTAAGATTTTCATAAACTCCACCTATATCGGTGACTTAACAACGAAAACAGTTGTTAAGTTTTTTTTTCATAAACTCCACTTATATCGGTGACTTAACAACGAAAACACTTATTAAGGCTTTTCATAAACTCCACCTATTTCGGTGACTTAACAACGAAAACACTTGTTATGATTTTCATAAGCTCCACCTATATCGGTGACTTAACAACGAAAACACTTGTTAAAATTTTCATAAACTCCACCTATATCGGTGACTTATCAACGAAAATACTTATTAGGATTTTTCATAAACTCAACCTATATCGGTGACTTAACAACGAAAACACTTGTTAAAATTTTCATAAACTTAACAACAAAAACACTTGTTAAGATTTTTCATAAACTCCACCTATATCGGTGACTTAACAACGAAAATATTGTTTAAGATTTTCCATAAACTAATTTTTTCCTCTAATTGTCCTTCTTCGGCGCCTTGCCCCCATCTGCTCCCTCGGTGTACCCTACTCGTGGGGGCTGAGACCTTCCTCCCACGAGTTGTATTGGCTGCCTAGACATCATGGTCACCACCACCGGGTTTGGTCGCACCACCAAGGAGATATTTCTTGCTGCTTTTAAGAACGCAAAAAAAGTACCCTCGCGTGTTTCATTAATGAGATGACAGATGTACTCTGGAAGCAGCCCCTCAGTGCAGATCTGTAATGACTTGGATTATTTGGCCTCCTCCCTCATGTCGAGGGATCTTTCTCTGAATCTTCGAACATAGACCACCACTTCTTCCCCAGGTCGTTGCTTCTCCCTACCCAATTGGGTCAAAGTAAACTCATCTTCTTCCAGAAAGAAATTCTGGACAAACAACACGTGCATCTCTTTCCATGTAGGAACGCTATTGGGAGCCAAATGGGAATACCAGGTATATGCTTTATCGGTCAAGGACTTAGAAAACTCCCTCAACCTAAGCCTTTTATTACTATAATGCGCCCCCAAATGTTCAACAAAGCGCTTAATATGCTTATTCGGGTTCCCACCCTTTCCTATGTATTTTTCGAAAATAGGAGGAATATAATCCTTTGGATGGGGCTCATTATTGTATTCCTGAGGATAAGGTGTTCGAAAGTTATCATAAATCGAAGCTATCTCGCCAGCATATTGCGAGGAAGCTTGCATGAACTTCAACATCTCTTTCTGTATCTCCTTTCTCATTTCCTCCATGGGTGATGCTACTGGGGTAACAGTCAATCGCACCATAGGCTGGGCGCCCGTTACAGCTGGCACAAACGTCACAGCAGGGGTCGTTGAAACTCCTGAGGTTCCCACTACTGGATTCACAACAGAGGGTATGCTTGCTGGGACCGTTCCCACTACACCTGCACCTGGTGGGGCCGTTGGAGCTACCCTGGTGTTACGAAGGCATTAGCCTCCAATCCTCCCAGCATAGTTGAAACTACTGGAGTTTGCAAAAACTCATAAAACTTTCTCATGAGGAGCTCCACTTGAGTGGGTCCCAACCCCGTGCTCGTGGAACCTTGTGTCAACCGTGGAATGCCTGTCACCGCCTGAACCGGAGGCACCTCTATTCGAGAAGCCCCATCCTTTAGGGCCTCTAGTTCTCTCATATCTTGTTCTTCATTATGTTGGATGTCATCAAAGTTGAGCATTCAATTAACATTATCTTGCACCATACTCTTTACTTAGAATAATACCTCCCCAGCAGAGTCGCCAAATGTAAGAAGCTACTTTAGATTATAGATGGAGGCGTAACTCCTTTGAAGTATGGTGATAATAAGTTAATTATCTAAACCCTTGGATTAGTGATAGAAGACGCAAACACAAACTCAATGAAGATAAGACTTAGTTTGATCTCACGAATCTCTCGTGTATAACTCAAAAAGTGGTAAGGAAACTTAGAAGTAACTTAGCTAGAGGGAGAGAGAAGTAAGCACCCTAGATACACCTTGGCAGGCAGCCAAAACATACCAACCACCCTCAAGAATCTCTATCAAGTATTAAAAGCTTCCTAATAAATGATAATGTTGGGTGAGCAAACTCTCTGGTTTGTAATAACTCTCTCCTATGTATATTCTCTCTAGTAATAACTTCTTAAACTCTCAAAAGATCCTCTTCCTCAAAGGTGGTTGGGGTCCTTAAATAGCCGCCCACACCACCATCGAGGCAACTCAGTTATCAATGCATGTGAAAGACCTCCCTCATACTTTATGTCACAAACATTAAATACCTGATGCACTAGTTGTCTCTACGTCATAAACATTAAATGCCAAGACATGCCTTTTTCCTAACCACTGTGTGAGGGGGTTGTTATCGCAGAGGTGGCTCACCAACTACCTGACAGCCCCAAATACCACGGTGGTTTACTCAAGTGCATGTCTGACATTGTTTAGATGGCTAGTGACATCACCTACAGTAGATGTGACATTAAGTAGAGGGCTGTTTGGTTCACAACTCAACGCCCGATGGAACTCCAAGCTGCTCCGCCCGAGATTCCATGGTTAGGGTTCTTCGGTGTTTTACCAGGTGTATCTAAGATGGTCAGGACAAGCCCCAACGGTACCTCACTTCTCAATTCTCCAAACCAAGTCCCTGTAAAGTTCCCACGGCGAGGTCATTCGATTGAGCATGAAAGCTCTCCCAGGTCCTGCCAAGCCTGGTCTCTCGCGAGTACCATTTGACCTCACACTAAAACTCAATATTATTCTCGTTACATCATTACAACCGTTATAGCTTACAGTCAATATAAACAAAGATACAATATGACTAACACAACAAGCTAAAGTATGAGTTGCCACGCTAAGCTGCCTCGGCTTCTTAATTCCGAATACTGTTGCTAATGGGGGAATTATCCATAATCTCAGGATTACCTTCAAGCCCCCTCCACAGACTTATTATTCTGGGGTGCGTTTTATAAAATTTATTTAAGGCAATTTTTATAAATCGAATTTTCAAATTATTTTTTTTATTTTGTTCATTCGAACAAAAGTAGATTTTTGTTTCAAATGAGACTTGTATCTCTTTCGAACGAGGTTAACTTTTATTTGGAATGAGTTTAGGAGTTCGTTGGAACGGACATCGAACGAGATTCCAACGGGGTTTATCTGCCTGGCAAAGGTCTAACCGTTAGAAGGTCATTTGAACAAAATGACCTATTCGTTCTAACGAGACTTACAGTCATTTGAATGAAACCCTGATTTCATTCAAACAAAACCTTATTTTCGTTGAACAAAGCCCTCTGCCTCGATTTTCATGGTTTTATAAAAAGGACTATTGTGGATTGATTTTCTAAGAACTTTTGGCAAAAAACGATTTTGCATACCTTTTCTAAAAGTCTCATAACCTTTGTTTAAGAAAAACATCTTTTGTTTTCCAAATCATATTCCATATAATGATTTGTTGAGTTTAGTCAAATCTTAGATACATTTAAACATTCAAACTCTAGTGTTGCTCTACTGCTGATTTGTGGAGATTGATATCTACAGCTGGAGAAGAAAGGAACTCCGTTTCCTGAGGCTAATCAATGGATACCAAGGCAAGAGTTGCTTACCGTGGATGGTGCTAGACTGTGTCATATTCCGTTGAAGATTCGAAGGACATTACCGCATTAAACTTATTGGAGCTCTCGGTTATCTATAAGTCTGTACCTGTCTGTCGAGTCTAAAAGGTTTTGCCCCCTCAAAACTTCTTCTTCTTTGGTTTGATTGTTGGTTTGACATTTTAGCTTCGAGATTATCTTGCATGATAAGCTAATCTTAATCAAGATTAAATTTGGCTAAAAAGGGGATCTTTTTGTGACCTAATATACAGTGAATCCATGTAAATCGCATTTTTCATTAATTAAAAAACTTACTTGATTAAATGTGACGAATGAAAAAGAGATTGTAGTGTAATTTCTATTGAATCTCTTGATGATTGATGATGGTTGTAGTGTAATTTCCATTAAATGGGACGAACGGAAAAATACGGATCATTTTTTAAAAATAATAAAAAATATTATTTTGAACTAATTTTTTTAGGATATTTAAATATTTCAATGAATCTAAAAAAATTAAGTTAATAAATTTTTTACTATTTTAAATAAATCGATGAATATATATTAATTTTTAAGAGTTTAATAAGACAAATTACAACTTGGAGAGATTCGAAAACAAACCTACCCATCCATAGACAAATTTGGAGTCATCCATAGATCGTAAGTCAAGTTAATAATTTATTGTATGACTGTGACATTTTGTGGAAACTCACGGGTGGGGTTGTGTTAAAAGTATATTCCACACGGCGCATAAGACTCCATCGATTTGTTTCCTGGAAGAAGAAGAATACTGTAATTGTGAAGTTTGCAGGGAAGGGATGCATGGTGGTCATGGCCATGGCTTAGGAATGGCAAGTGAGAGAGTTGGTCTGTTGGGGGCCAGACATGTAAGGAATATTCTGGTCAACCTATGATACTGATATGAGATTCGCACTCTTTTAATTGCTCGGTCAAATTAGATTCCCTTTCCCCACTTTTTATAATTCTTGTCCCATGATTTGTTATGCTACTCCATTACTTCAACTACCCACAACCTGATTCCATCCCAAACTTACATCTGGATACTTCATTCTTTTAACTGGGAATCTTATGTATACTTACTAACTATGCAATGTAAAAAAAATTACATACCAAGTTTACGTACAGATTTTTTTTTAATAGTAAAAAAGTTATTTTTGAGTTAAAGAATTTTTTTTATGGTATTTAAACATTTTAATGCACTCATATAAAAAAATCATCTTAAAATAACTTTTTTTTGCTATTTTTAAAAAACCGGTCAAACTTTCGGTGCTTTTAAAACACATTAAAAGCTGTGAAAGCTTGTCCAATTTTTCAAAAAATAGCAAAAAAAATTATTTTGAGTTGATTTTTTTATATTGGTTCCTTGAAATGTTTAAATATTACATAAAAAAAATATATATATTTTTTTAATACATATATAAACTTGGTATATATGTGAATCTGGCTATATATATACAATACTGCTCTTGTACGAACTGTCCCGCATTTTAATAGTGCAGACTAGATATGTATCACCTGACGGTGAGCTCAGAAAAGAGAGAGAGCATTTATAATTTAGGCGAAAAATTTTAGGCTCACCGCCCTGTTCGGTCCGCACTACTCTTGTGCGGACCAGTCCGCATTTTAATTGTGCGGACCGGACATGTGTCACCTGGCGGTGAGCCAGAAAAGTGAGAGAGCCCCTATAATTTAGGCAATAATTTTTAGGCTTACCGCCAGACGACAGATATCCGGTCCGCACTGTTAAAGTGCGGGACAGTCTGCACAAGAGCATTATTATATATATATATATATATATATATATATATATATATATATATATATATATATATATATATATTCTGTTTTATGGGCTTTTTGTATAATTTGTTTTTTGGGTTTCTAAATAGGGTGGGGCAAAGAGGAACGATGGCTTGGGAAATGAACAGGTTTCTGACCTTGAACATGGAGATGCAGTACCGGTAATTACAATTTCTTTTAGACACTTTAATTTTGATATCATGCATTAGAGATTAGTATATATCTGTAAGGTGCTAAATTTGTTTCTGGAAATTTCAGGCTGTTAAAGTGGGGGTTTGTAGAGTGTTTTCACTGGTAAGTTGACGATTGTCGGTTTTTATTATAATGAATGTAGAAATATATATTGATATATGTGAGTTTGTAAACATCTTATCACTTCACAGGCAAAGCCTGAAGCTGGGAATTTGATTATTGCCACGTGTGCATTGTTGATTGCATCCACAACAAGTATACTAATTGTAACTACTTCTTGTCCCTCTCGTTTGATCATTGGTAGGGCATTGTTTATAGGCTAATGAGATAAGCATTTAAATTAATGACATGACCTGTTCATGCTGTAGCCGAAATTCGGTGGACAAATAATTGACATCGTGTCGAGAGATTTACAAACACCTGCCCAGAAAACTGAGGCTTGGGATGCAGTAAAGAGAACCATAGTAGGAATATTTGTAATTGTCGTTGTTGGGTATGATCATCTTCACTTCCGTTGTCTACATTGTTCATACATATATTCAAGTTGAATATTCTCGTTATGCTGCTATACCTTACTTTTCATACCATTTAACAAGTGGATGTGTAAAATTATCTGATTGCTATGAGATTATACTCTGATGAAGACGGGCCTTTAAAACTGGACCATTTTAGAAATGCATCTGTCTTGGGGAAAGAGAAACTCCAGTTTTGGAGGCTGGTTATCCCTTGGGCAAGTGGCTCATTCATTCTAAATTTCATGATTTGATCATAATTGCATTCTAATGGGTTATCAATTATTTGTTTCTTTCAGTTCAATTTGTACAACACTTCGAGCATGGTTGTTTTCTTCCGCCAGCGAAAGGGTTGTTGCTCGGTTGAGAAAGAACCTGTTTAGTCACCTCGTTCATCAAGTAATATTCGCTGTCTCTGCTCAATTTTGCTGTTTTTTTTCCTTCTTCTGTATACACTCAGTTTTATTTAGGAGAGAATAGCATCCCACACCCAACCCCCACCAAACAAAAACTTCAAAACCTTGGCAACTTAATGGAAAATGGAATACTTTCAATAATTTAAAGTGAACATTTATTCAAAATGGTGAATGCTTTTACAGGAAATAGCTTTCTATGATGTAACTCGAACAGGGGAGCTCCTCAGTAGGCTATCTGAAGATACCCAGATAATTAAAAATGCAGCAACTACAAATCTTTCTGAGGCCCTAAGGAATCTGTCCACTGCATTTATTGGTCTTGGCTTCATGTTTGCAACATCATGGAAGTTGACACGTAAAGTCTTCATTATTCTTAAGAACTCGTGAGCTTTAATGTTTATGCATGTTTTTATCATAACTTCTTTTTCACTGCTCGTGTTTTAGTGTTGGCTTTGGTTGTTGTTCCTGTCATTTCCGTAGCTGTGCGAAAATTCGGTCGCTATCTTCGGGAAATTTCCCACCTAACTCAAGCTGCTGCGGCTGTCGCTGCCTCAATTGCTGAGGTTTGTCAATGCGATAATTTATTTTGCATCATGTTGCTTAACCCTGCAATTCCTACCACAAAATGAATTTGATGACATGGTTAAAGTAATTTGAGGGATTAAAGAAATTATATGATGAGAATCAAGAAGGGCGTATTCGTCATTTTTCATATTTTAATGTCCCCTCATTTCATTTGCCCTTTAGTTGTGTTATTAAGTAATAGTATAGTATGGGCTAAAATAGGCAATATGTAAAAAAGAATATATTAGTCCATGTGATGTGATGCACGTGTGACCTAAGTATTTCTTAGTGGGCTAGTAATGAGCCCTTTCTAATCCTTCTCTTACCCTATTAATATTGTACTCCTCATTTGGTGTAAGACATACAATTAATAGATATTATGACGGTTGTCTCGTGTTTTGAGTGTTTTCCTTGAGTGCCATTGACATCGTTTATGTCAATTGGTATGAGAGCCTCGTCACTCAACCGTTGTTATTGTGTAGATAAAAATCGTAAACAAAGCAACAATGGCGCCAAGGAAAAATGTCAAAATCGGGATCAAGCATTGCATCGCCCGACTTGAGGAATCCATGGACTTCATCTTGGAGAAACTCAAAAATATTACCGCCGCCGTTCTTGCTGTCCAACAGCCGCCTACTCATCAGCCTCCATAGTGGTTGTCAAAGGATCGAACACAGGACCACCACCATTCCCGATTACCGGAATCAATAGACAGCCACCTCCTGCCCCAGCTCCAACCCAGAGGGCTGCGCAACAGGCGCCAGACACCAGGTCTGCTCCGATCTGGTCACAAACCATTCACGACCTGCTTGAGAAAGTAAGGGAAGCTTTTCGACTCCATCATGAGGGCAAAAAGCCCGTACAGCACAAAAGCCAAGCCGTGGGCCCGTGGCACTTCGCGAAGGCACCCGAAGCCAATTCCAACATACCCAGATGCAAGGCCTAGCCCCAACGAATCAAAACCCTCACCAAACCCTAACCCAACATCATCAGACCCTAGGCGAACATTACCCGAACACTAGCGCATAGTTGTCAGAGGCGAAAGGCGCACCAAGGCGCCAAGGTCCTTGTGGAGCTTAGGCGCAAGGCGAGGCGCGCGCCTGATCGAAGTGAGGCGCAAAGTTTATAGAACATGCAAAAATTGTATATTTATAAATAATAAGATCATTCGTGATCTAAAATTAGAAATATATAGCATTAATTATTATTATTATACACGATTATGAAGAAACAAGTCAAAACGAGATATAGCTCATACCACCATATGAAAAAAAATATATATAAATATCAAATTTATGTAACAATTTGACATCCAATAATCAACAAAAGAAAAGATATTGAAATATTTGAATAATAAATACTCCCATGTGTGAAAATTGTTCTAAAATGCAATATTATTGGAGTTAAATTTGTTTGTTTCTTTTGAGAAAGATAAAGTTTCCCTAGGATTCTCAACGACTTACTTTGGTTCGTTTTAGGGTGGAGAATCATCTAATCTTCTTTATTCTATTGGAAAATATGTAAAATAAACATATCAATAGGTTCATTCTTCCAAAAAAATTCAACGAGGCGCGCCTAAGCCGCGTCTTGAGCCTGGAGCCTAGGCGCACAAGGCGCGCACCTTATTGAAAGAGCCGAGCCTGAGTGATCTAAGCCTAGGCCTACGCGCACGCAACAGTGCATTAGCGACCCTACCTGAACACTCTGTCAGAGTCGGGATTTGCCATACCACTCAATTAGACCACCACGCTTGAAACTGCTTCAGAATCAACCGTCGATCTTTGATGTACACCTAGTTGTCGGCAAAGCCCCAATCAAGCTTTTACAAGTTCCGTTGATGTACAATCTGTTGCAACAACACCTATTGACCTGTTAAATGTGGGTAGAGATTACAAACAAAAGGTTCAAGAATGGCTTCATCAACCACTCGACCTCCTCCCATTCGGTTTAGACAGTCTACCGGTGACAAGGAAACACCCCCAACACACGTCCTTATATGGTGATGGCCGACGATCAATGCTCGACGAGTGGCATTCAGATTCATCTCCATTTGAGTCGCTTAGTCCAAAGGTAACTCCATTCATCCTCATTGAGCTACGCAATTGCTTTATTTTCTATGAAAAAGGTCACTAAATGGATGAGTGCCCCGTGAGACGTAAGTATGAGCCCGATTATCCACCGATTTAAGAGGAGCAACAACGTTTTGATGCTCCACCACCTACACTCGTCATTGACAGGCGAGAATAGCCCGATTGATGTTGATGATGAGCAAGACATTTTGGAGCACCCATCGGGGCTGATTATTTATCTTATGTGCTCCAGCTTCTTGCCAAGAGCCTTCACGACGATATTTGGGTTGAAGTGTTAATGTTTGATGGCCACCTCAACCCCAACGATTTCATTGATTGGCTTGATTCAATGAAAAAAAGTGTTTGAATATAAGCAACTCTTCAGCCGCAAATGTGTTCAACTTGCCTCCTCCAAGCTACAAGGCTTTCGGAAAGTATGTTGGAATGACATAATTCAACGACGTTTGAGGGCCCAATAACCCCCAATCAATACTTAACCGCGTATGAAAACGGAGATGCCGGCATTTTTCATACTCCCGGCCTATGAGTGGGATCTCTTTGCTCGAGTGCAGGGCCTCCGGCTAGGCACATTATCAGTGACAGCCTATACCGAGCATCAACGCCTGTGTACTCGTGCTTGCTTGGGAGAAAGTGAGGATCAGCGGATCAACCGTTACATTCACGGCCCTTAGAACTACATCCTCCAGGATTTGAGCCTACTCGAGATTCCAACATTCGTAAAGGCCGTCGAGTATGCACTTAAAGTTGTAAAGTACCACAAAAGTTCGTAATAGCCATAGAGTAGTCAATACCCTTTAGTTTCTGAAAGGGAAATGCATTTAGGTGCGAAGCGATCCTAGCCCAAGTAATAGAATAAAGTGGCCAAGCCAAGTATAAGCACTTCACCCGAGAGCAAGGTGCGCAGTGGGGGGAGATTCGAGAGGAAAGATCAGAGTCGGATTACCGGATCTCCTCTGCTGAACAAGTAGCTGGAGCAGGAATGAATGTAGCATCTTTACTTTATAGAATCCTAATCTATTCGCAACCGGACACAAAATGAAGCTTTCAATCTCGCAAAGCATCTGGGCGACCCCCTGCTCCCGGAAACAGCCAGCGAATCGATAACTGAACAAGAGGAAGTTGAGCGTCTCACGACTCTATATGCCTTATCCACCTTCTCCCGAGCCATGGTCTATCCACCTTCTCCCGAGCCATGGTCCCTCCACCACCTCCCAAGACGGCCGATGTTTCCATTACTGCTGTGAAGTGCTTCACTTGTGGCTTGTTTGGCCACCAAGCTTCAAAGTATCTCGAAGGAAGAAGCCCGTTCTTGCGACCAATGGAATGGATCCACCCAAAGAAGAAGAGGATGTGAATTAACATAATGCATTGATTGCATTTATCGTTCCGCTTGAGCCCGACACCGATGGTGTCTCCCTTTGAGTTCGAGGACAAACTATTTTTAACGGATGGAGAGTGATGTGAATCAAGAAGAGCGTATTCGTCATTTTTCATATTTTAATGTCTCCTCATATCATTTCTCCTTTTGTTGTGTTATTAAGTAATAATAAGTATAGTAAGGGCTAAAATAGGTAATATGTAATAAAGAATGTTCTAGTCAATATGATGTCATTCGTGACATCACCCCGTGATATCACATGTGACCTAAGCATTCCTTAGTGGGCAAGTAATGGGCTTTTAAAGATCCTTTCTCTTAGCCCTATAATTATTGTACTCCCCATTTGGAGTAAAACATTCAATTAATATATATTTTGAGAGTTGTCTCTTATGTTTGAGTATTTACTTTGAGTTTTATTGACATCGTTTACGTCATTAGAACTTGGGGTTTGAAAGTGTGTGCCTAATTTCCCCTAGCCTCTCCAAGAGCATGAACTATAATAAAAATGTGCAGTATGTCATAAAAATGTATATTAAGAGCAAGTTTTTTCTTTTTTTATTGGTTTGATGCCAATAGCGACCATTTTGGTGGGGGACGAGGGGGAGTGTTTTGTCCAAATTGGCTCGTACAATATTATTAGCAACATGCTGATAGAATTAAGTCCAATAAATATGAAATCTGTAGACATCTGAAATATAGTGATAGGGGTAGGTAAAAATAGGGATATGAGGGTTAACATGTATATATATATACGAGCTAGGCTCCTCTGCACACCGAAGTTTGCACATCGGTTTTTTTATATAGTAAATAAATTATTTTTGAGTTGAATTTTTTTGTGCGGTATTTAAACATTTCAAGGAACCAACATAAAAACAACCTCAAAAAAACTTTTTTTGCTATTTTAAAAGAATCGGTCAGACCATCGCTGCTTTTAAATTAAAAGCTATGAAAGTTTGATCGATTCTTTTAAAATAGCAAAAAAAGTTTTCTTTAGCTGATTTTTTTATATGGGTTCCTTGAAATGTTTAATTATCACATAAAAAAAATTCAACTCAAAATTATTTTGTTTAATATTTAAAAAAAATAGGTTTGCCCCAGCAAGTATGCAAACTTGGTGTGCACAGGAGTCTGCCTTATATATATAAAAATATAGGTTTGCGCCAACAAGTATGCAAACTTGATGTGCACAGGAACCTGCTTCATATATATATATACTAGCGGAATGCCCGTGCCTAAAGGCACGGCGAAAATTTCCAATGTATGTAATCGCGAAACGGCAAAAATTTCAAAAGTACATAATTACAAAACGGCAAACATTTTCGTTCACCAAAATATTGATTCTTGTATAATCAAGTCAAAAAGTTTATCTTATAACACAAAATAGTGTAAAAAATTTAAATTTTTTGGCTAGAATTTGCTTTGTTTATAGAACAATCCACCATGATTTAAGTGTAAACAATACTTATTTCATTTCGTCATAATAATGGTAAACTATTATATAAAACAAATACTTGTAAACAAATTAAAAATTTTGCACAAAATATCCTTTGTTTATACGACGATCCACCGTGTTTAACAAATAAAAATAATCAACCACAACAATACTAATAGTGTCATGGATCTCGCACAAATGGAATCATACGATTAAATACCTTCAAGTTGGAAATTATTTTTTATAACATAAATGTGTAAACATTTTTAAAAAATTGGGTAATGTTTCCTTTGTTTATAAGACTATCCACCACCCTGTTCAAGAAATGAAAATAGTACAACAATATAAATAGTCCGCAAATGTGTAAACATTTTTAAAAAATTGGGCATAGTTCCCTTTGTTTATATCCACCACCCTGTATAAGAAATAAAAATAGTACAACAATATAAATAGTCGCAACAACACTAATACACATCCAGACAATGACCTAATAAAAACTAACGGCTCAAATTCCATTAATGGAAAATTCATGTCAATAAATATGAAATTCATCTCAGTACACGAGGCAGTTTGAAAAATCTAAGAATTGCCATCATGAATATGATTTATAATCAAATACACTGGTGGGTTATAATTAATTCGCTAAAATGCCATGAAAAGTTCACAAAGCACATTCTCATAGTACTCTTAAATTCTGCATCATAAATTGATGTTTCTTCAAACAAAGGAAGCATCGGCCGCTTGTTGGGGGTTATAAATTTCCTATGCCCCACATATGCCCGATGACTCTGCAAAGCCCTGCCCATGTTACCACCGGGGGATGGTAGAAAAACATCACTGCTCAATAACACAATGGAGTTAAAGGTTGTTAAAGCTGATTACCTATTGACATTTTGTTCCAGCATCTCTTTCGTCACTGAACTTGAATTACGCATTGCTCCGTGCACCTAAAGCCTTCATTAGTCGTGCCACTTCTACTGCAGAATGTGGGCATTTTCCTGGATAGCTCGTGTTCACTTTCATCTCCCCGGATGTGATTACCTGCAAAACCGGCACAGCCACTAATGAATGCTGTATATTCAAATGAAGTAATTACAAAAGTTCAATGTGGTAATGCTGTATATTCAAATGAAGTAGTTACAAAACTTCAATATGGTAACTGAATCAGTAGTTACAAAAAATAGAAATAGTTTGGAAGCACTTTTTGATTATTCAAAACTCTTCAACAGCTAAAACAACACACTCGTGATTAGAATATCATAATCATATCTACTTGCACATAATATGACTATTGGGTATTATAAAGGAGATGGACCTACCTGATTATGAATCAACATTCATTGATCGAAACCTTGACAATAATAGGTGGATGGTTGAAGTACCTAGGCCATATTTTGGTCTCAATGCTGATATTAAGCATTTTGACCGTTGTTTTTTAGTGATATCCAGCATCCCCATTTCCAGCATCCTCGAGTCAGAGTCATACACGCGTTGGAATTGAACACGCCACTGACACGCTGGAACAGGTGAAAAAGACTGCATATTTCTTTATTTAAAAAAATGAGCATGCGGAGTCGCGTAAGGGCACATCGGTGGCCAACATTAAATTTCAAAACGCAAACACGGACAAAAGTGAAAACAAAGAAGCTTCATAAAAAATCATACTTGCTGGAACAAAAGATTTGACAAATGAAGAAGTTTCAAAATGAATGAAAAATCATTTTATCAAATAGGAAAAGGTGAGGTCGATAAATCTATAAAGTGTCCTAAACTATATCAGTAATAAATGAAATAATCATTCAGCGGAGGCCCAAGTCACGACATATTATTACATTAAATTATCCACAAAATGTGAACTTTTGGCAAAGCCCAATCAGTCATAACAGTTTGCAAGGTACCATGCATAAACACCCAAATACCAAACTAAAATCAGTCATAATATATAAAATCAAAATAGCAGAGGCTGGATAAGAAAGTTAATAAACTAATTCATTGATAATACTTAGTAGTATGTTAAAATACTATGTAACTTGGCATATGGTTAACATGTTAAGCACATAAAAGATTTGCGGTGTAAAACAAATTCCTAGCTACAGTTAAGGAAAAAAAAACATTTCATACAGTCACGGGAAATGCAATTTTGTAGAGCCAAACATCAATATAAATGAAAAAACTATTCAAAATTAATTAAAATAATGAATATGAGACTTCTTAGAAATTAGGGGAAAAGTAGCACAAAAATAAACATTGTTAACACCAAACTCTGTACCAATTTATCAAAGGGTTATTTTGTATATTAAGTAGACTATCGTTGTATATAAATTTAATACCATACAAATAACATAAAAATTGAGCGAAGCAATAACTGAAAATACGGACCACAACATACCTGTGGAGGTGGCTGTGAAGGAAAAAGAAGCCGACGCTTCAGTTATGCAGATTTCAAGTGGTTGGCATTTCTTCTGGAGCAGCAACTGCTGCCATCAAGGGTGGAAAAATACCTGAAAATGCAGGAAAAATACAGATTTCAAGTATGTAAAATATGATTTTTTTTCTTTCTTTTTAAAATATAAGGAAGAGAGCCTTTACCTTAACTCCAGTTCCTTGAGAGGAAAAACATGCAACATTGTTGTTAGATGTTAACTCGTGCACTGCCTTTTTTACATCATGAAAAAAAAATACAATGAATTTCCTCTGGTTTGATTGCCCATTCCTGATATAGAAAGAACAAAAGTATATTTTTGAAACATGCTTTGATTATTATCAGGAAAGCTTTATTAAACAGTTAGGAATCATAATAAATTAGACTATATAGCAGCTATATAGCAGTTATATAGCAGCTATACAGAAACTATGTAGCTATATTTTTGCTACTGACTTCATTGTTCCAAGCATCATCTCCAACATAGGGGTACATGAATGTGAGATTTCTAGTAGCTATATTTTTGCTATTTGATATGTTAATTCTCACTCAAACTTTTCCATTATAATCAGGCTGCATTGATAGCTGAACTTAGCCTAACCCCGTCCATTATATGTACAATGATCTTCCTTTTACTAAGATGTACCTGCTTTGTTCGAACATCGTTAATTATCAGCATTGCATCTACATCTTTGAATATATATAAATTAAATACCAATAAGGAATCATAAGTGATCTTGTTACCATGAGGTATTGTAACGGAAGAAATCATCCACGGCACAACCGAGAAACACAATACGCGAGTAAGTATTGCATATGTATCATTGATCTTCTCCGTCCCCAATCTGCCGTTCACCCATAATCTCAAATCATGCTCAAAAGCTTTTATTGAGGGGATAAAATTGTTAATGCAAGATCACCTGGAAACATATCAAGGTTGCAAAGCAGATGAATTCACTGTTCCACTGGGTGACATCAAGAAATAGTAATAAACAGAGCATTTTGAAGAAAATAATAATATAAACAACCAAAACAAAGCTAGATTATAGAAATTCGTAACGAATTAAACGAACTTTATAGGGGTTGCGTGCGTGTGTGTCCACGCGTTTATGTAGATCATCCTTCAACAACTACTAAACGTATCACTGAATAGAGGAAACAGAGAATTAATATAATGGGCCATCACTGAATAGAGGAAACAAAGAAATAATATAATCTCGCCTCTAAAGCATGGAGCTGAATTAGACCAATAATAATAATTTTTTGTTTGAAAAAAGTAAATTAACTATGAAAAACATAAAATAAATAGCACATTACATAAAATAAATAGCACATTACATAAAATAATAATAATCTTCACGCGATATCGAACGGATAATATTCTATATAGAATATGGAAAATAGACAAACAAAATAAATAGCACATTACATAAAATAATAATAATCTTCACGCGATATCGAACGGATAATATTCTATATAGAATATGGAAAATAGACAAACAAAATAAATAGCACATTACATAAATCGCACAACACATAGAAAGATGCTTTCTACGCAACAAAAATTTTAAGGACAACAACAAACAAACACACACAGAATTAGGAAGCTTTCATTTACCCTGACCTACTGTACCCCAAATGGAACTGTAGAATGCAAGACTTGGTTAAAAAAAGAAAAAAATTTAAAGCAAAAACAGTACTGAATGGTACTGCAGAATGCAAAGCAAGAATAGTTCACCACCCATTTATACAATAAAGAATGGTACTCCAAAAAAAAGATTCACAAACTCACCTTGAGAAGCTTGAGAAGTTCAGAGATCCAACTCTGGATAAAGTTTCGAGAGGTTGTACAGTGGGAGGGTGGGCTGAGGGTAGAGGTTTGATGAGTGAAGAGACTGTTGGCAGAGTAGGTTCTAGATTTGAAGTAAAAGTTGGGTTTTGTCAATAAACGTCGGATAATACAATGTGCAATAGTATCCTTGTATGTATTGGTTGTCTCAATATAAGATCAATGACAGTATCCTTTGTGATTAGTATTCTTTCAAAATGTTAGAACTTTTGAATGAGTATCAATTAAGATCAATGATTATCAATTAAGATCAAGATCAATATAAGATCAATTTTACTTGGAACTTAATAAGTAATAATCAATTAAAACCCCCAAAGTCTAACTTTCGTGGTGCTCGGTACTGAGAGATCGAAGAAAGGGGCATTGGGTTCTGTCGAGAAGGTAAGAACAAAGATTTATAGCAATAAAATAACAGTTTAAACTCTATAACATCTTGCTTTCATCACTACAATGTAATTAATTATGATTGTACAGAAAAAATTGACGAAATATAATTCTAATAGATCCAAGCTGAAACCCAATTACAAAAATTAAAATGATCGCAATATAGGAATTAATTAAACATTAGGTATTCAGTGAGTTAACATATAAAGGCATAGTCTAGCTGTATCGAAACATTCTCTTGTTATAATCCTGTTAATTGAAAGTAGTTCTTGGTAAGTTGTAAATTATAAGATTGAAAATTGTTAGAATTTCTTGGTAATTTACACTCAAAGTTAATAGTTCAACGAGGCATAAATTTGAAGTAACCTCTATCCTGACCGTGATTTACCGTTTTACTGTCCATGTACAACCTCATTATTAAATGCTCTTCAATTTCTTGGGAGGATTCCTGTACAAATTACAACAACAAAGCGTTAAGAAAAATTAAAACCCTTAGATGATGGCATACTACAAATAAGAACTTATAAGAAGTGTTATCATTGCTATAACTTGTGTTGCTTTGTATATTATATTTAACTAACTGTGCATCATTTTGTGAAAGCAGGCGGTTCAACATGATAGTACAATTCATAATTTCTCAATTCAATGTGCTCGAGTGTGCACACTCAAGACACCTAAGAGGTCAATCATCTTTAATTCGACAAATTCAGTCATCCATCAAATGATTTTTCGACAAATAAATATTTGACAAATCATGCACAACATGATTTTTCAATCATCATTCACAGAAACACACATAAAAAAATTAACTCACATTCACATGATATCAAACACCTGAAATGCAACATGTCAAAAAGATCATTGAATTCTAAGTGTATATAAAATTACTCACATGCACGCAATGAGACTTTAGGCTCCCCAACTAAATTACTCAGTTAAACAGATCTTTGAAAACAAATCATTGAAATCTAAGTGCATACAAAGAAAGTGAGTCTTGAATACTAATTTGGTACCAACTCTTCCCAACAAAATAATAAAAAAGAAAGAGAAACATGATCGTGGACTATCAAAATACCTTAGAGAAAGACAAAACTATGCGTTCGCCCATATTACCAAGTTCAACCGACTTTGTTTTCTTTCACATTCTCACTGAATATCCTGCACATAATCAAAAACATGAAAACTACCAGATTTTGATTAATTCAAAAACAATTACCATGTACCTTATACCCACCCTATCACAATCTGTTGTATTTAAATAAATGAGCAGTTAGATTTCAATATACAATTTAAGTTCAACTCCAAAGCGAACAGTTATTCAACCAAATCATGATATACCATTTTGACAATGGTTTACTCAGAAGAAAAAAGGGTATTTCAAACTTAACCTAGTTAAATTGGACATAACTATGCAAATCATGATATACCAATTTGATTCACTACCATTACTATACAAACAATACATGGATTTTGGGTCTTTGGTTTCTTACTGAAGATGCAAAATTAAATGAAGTCATATTCTGAATTCTAGTACTCAGTGTGTCTAATGTTAAATTTATAAAAATTCGATGAGTTGTAGATTTGTGTCATGTTCTAGTTTTCTTTATCACTAAAGCAGTCAATCACAAAAATTACTAAAAGAGCTCTTTACATAACATAAGTTGTTTGGTAAACACATACTACCAAATATCACAGTGTTCCATATATAAAGTCACAAACTTGAGTAAACACATACTACCAAATATCAGTGTGTTCAAAACTTGAGTAAATACATACTACCAAATATCACAAACTTATTCAGAGTATTCAAAACTATTTCCATATATAAAGTCCTCCAGTTATATGCTTGAAACCAACTTATGCCACAGATGCCTAAAGTATTCTTCTATATATGTGCAAGACAATCATGTTTTGGCACCTTCTGAAGCATTCTTCTATTTGTAAGAAATTTCTAAAATCTAGATATTTGGCTCCTGGATTTCTTCAAAAGTAGCTCTAGCTCGCACAGTTTCACAGACATAAAGCATTTAGAAAAATATATATCAAACTCATGTCAATCTTTCTTCTCGTCTTTTATATCTAAACCTAAAACAAATGTACTCTTTTTCTAGCATAAATCAGACAATGTATGGAGGGCCAAAACTGAGCACAACGTCTGATTCTTCAACAATACTCAGGTAGTACTCTTTTTCTAGCATAGATCACAAACCTAAACATGTTATGATAAAAAGACCAACTATTTATCCAGTAAACAATTCAGTTACACGGCACCATGGATCTGGACATGTAATAACAAAAAGACCAACTATTTAAAACAAAGCATTTAAGTTTAAACATAGTACCAACAAAATTGTAAACCAATATAAAACCAAATGTGTTGTTTGAGAACAAAACACCCCAAATACGAAAAAAATCAGGCATCCAAATAGGAAACCAAATAAAACTAAAGAGCAATTGAAGAAAACTTGAAAACTCGTAACAAACAATATTAAAAAAATGTGCTTCAAACATACGTCAAGGATGTGGTTACCTACTTGAACATGTAGAAATGTGTATATCTGTAAAACAAAACACAAAGCAAAGATCAACAAAGCACATATTAAAAAACTTATAGAGTTTGTCCATAGACTTTCGACACACAAAGACAGTAAATATACCTACAACGCAACCCATAAATCCAAAAAAATGCCTAAATCCCAAAGGTGACCAAAAAGCAAGCTTAATCCTATTTAAAATAAGTAAGAATCCTACAATCCAAAGGTTAGAAGCCTAGTAAGACTGACTCCTCCATAATATGCCGAGCTTATAATCCAAAGCAACATAATAATATCCCATTCTAAAATACCGAGCTTATAATCCAAAGTAGAAAATCACAACCAAAATCAAAATAATCCATAATCAAGTTCACATAAACTCCATGTTTTAGAAAATAGTGAATGAGAAGGTTGTTTTAGGCATTTTTTCAAACACATGGGGAACAAACAACAATGTTTTGTACAAACAACGTACCAATATGTGAACAAACAACGTACCAATATGTGAACAAACAACAACTCATAATAATATGTGAACTAACATGATGTTATTTAGGGCCATTATCATCTTTTATCCATTTTTAGTCATTTTTAGTCATTTTTAGTATTTCTTTTATTTTTAGTATTCATTGTATTTTCCCTTTTATTTAGTATTTATAGGAAGGAAGGTTAATTGGCTCCAAGGGACATAATTGTAATTAGATTCTTAGCTTAGAGGGCAAGCAACCTCCTTCCTATAAATACCCCTTTTTGTAGCCTCATTAAGGCATTATTCCATTATGAGATATTGAGATTTGAGAGAGTTTAGAGAGAGATTATCTTTTCTTGCTACCATTTGACGTCATTTACATCAATTGGTATCAGAGCCTAGTCACTCCATCCGGTGGTTGTTGTTGTTGTTGTAAAAAAATAAAAACTCGTAGACAACGTCACGTGGTTTGAAGAAAGGATGAACACCTCTAACGAAATTCCCTCCAATCAAATCTTGGAGGCCCTCAACCGATTGACAGCCCGAGTAGACGCGATGAACGCCCGAGGTTCTTCACCGGCAACCACCACGGACCGCCCCTACACCGCCCCGGTAACATCTTAAAACCCTAACCCTAGTTCTCCAAAATCAACCCATTCTACTCCTTTACCCCAAAAAAACCCTAGTTTTTCAAACCCTAACCCCAATTTCATCTAAGATAGCACCACCACTGAGGATGGTGCCCCACCACCACAACCCGCTAACCAGACCACCCAAAAAACCCCCGACCCAAAATAGTCCAAAAAAACCCAAAGGCAGCAGGTCGGCCTACCCCCACACCCTCCCCACCAGCCGACACCATCCCACACTCAAACCCACCACCAAACCCAGCCCGATCCACCCCGAAATCCGCCTCAGGCCACCGAAACGCAACCCCCTGCCTCTGGATACTTCCTCCGGAGTCGTACACCTTCAGATCCAGTCCAGATGGACTGTCGGCCATTGCCAGTAGTGCCGGGACCCTCTGACGGCTCGGGTCAAGGGTTTCGACAATCACACAGCCCTACCGAGGGTCGTTTAACATCTCCAATCCCTTCCGATGCATTTCAAGTAAATCCTACACCTTTGTGCGTTCAAACAGTACCACCCATGATCAGAACCTATTCTCCCACAATCGCCGAGATGATCCGTGACATTCGGCACACAAAAAAAATCAAATTCGCTTCACATCCATACAAATGTTACAAACCCCTTGCATTTTATCCCAAATCTTGAACGCCAAACTCTAGAAATTCAATCCTCCCAAAATTCACCACCACTCCCTATACCTCCACCTCCAAACATATCAACACACCACCATTTACCCTCCCCACACCTTCCCCCACCCCGACTTCTTGTTCCCTCCCACTCCCCACCACTACATCCACCCAATTTTTCCACTCCATCCCCATTTGACTACACTTTGCCCCCTATCTCCATTTACCCTCGTCACCACCCACAAAAACACCCACATACCCTCCATCCCCCCCCCCGCTCCCCCCGTTACCACACATCCGCACCCACCCCATTCCACTTTTCCCACGCTTCCGCCCCCGCCTCTTCTACACCCACTCCATGCACCTCCTCATCACCCTCCCTGGGATACCGTGCCCCATTGGTACCCATGAGCGTACGGGAGTGGATTACCCTACCTCCCCATGCTGCTCTTCCTTCACCCCGCCCCCACTCCTCTCCCGAGTTCGAGCCACCCCCTCCTATAGAGTGGCGCACACGGGTGTTTCTTCCTTTGCCCCTCTCCCAGTGCCATTGCTTTGTATGCTATCAGAAAGGGCATCAGATGAACCAATGCCCCTACCACCAGCCGTTGGTCCCAGCTCCACCTCCTTCTCCACTACTAGAGACTCATCCCACTCCTACCGTAGCCCCAGTTCCCCCACCAGCTCTTGACCCTCCTCACCCATCATCTCAGAGGCGTCCACAGCGAGCCTTACTTCCCGAGCCTCCGCCAGGCGATGATGATCTAGATGAGGATACCCTGGCCCTTTAGGGTGGTGATGCAATCTCACAGTTGGCACTTCAGTTACTCTCACGGAGTATGCAGGGTGACATTAAAGTGGATGTCCCGATGTTCGATGGCCACTTACAGCCCGATGCCGTTGTGGATTGGCTTGCCGCCATGAAGGGGATTTTTTAGTATAAACGGCTAAAGGGTCGTAGATGTGTACTGCTACAGCGACCAAGTTTCAGGGCTATACCAGTGTTTGGTGGAATGATTTGGAGCAGAGACGTGTCCTTGAGGGCCTACCTCTTATCTAGTCCTGGCCGAGCTCCGAGCACTGTTGATGTCAGCCTTTGTCCCCGCCAATTATGAGCGTGACCTATTCTTGCGAGTTCAGTCTCTTCGGCAGGACACCACAGTTTTGGACTACACTGAGCGCTTCCAGTTTCTATGTACTCGTGCACGCCTCGGCGAGAGTGAGGAGCAGCGGATTAGCCGTTATATTCATGGACTACAGAGTTATATTTAGCGGGATCTTGATTTACGTGACGTCATCTTCTTTGCCAAGGCGGTGGAGTACGCCACTAAAGTCGAGTCCTTCCATCAGACTGCCCCTCCACCGCGTAACCGCTCCATGACAGCTCCTCCAGCCCCAGTGACTTCTGCTCCTCCTGTGACTCCGTCTACTGCAGCTACTCCTTCTACCACGGTCCCTCATCCGGTCACCTTAAAATGCTACAACTGTGGGGTGATGGGTCATCGAGCCTCAGATTGTTCCCTCCCTTGCCGTCGTGCTCTCTTAGCTTCTGGGAACCTGAGTATCTTGAGGAAGTGCAAAGATTCCACCCCAACCCGCTCTCATTACTATCCTCGATGGTGACACTGAAGGCCTTCCCCTCTGAGTTCGAGGTCGAACTCTTGTCAAGGGGGGAGAGTGATGTGATTTTGGGTCATTATCATCTTTTATCCATTTTTAGTCATTTTTAGTATTTCTTTTATGTTTAGTATTCATTGTATTTTCCCTTTTGTTTAGTATTTATAGGAAGGAACGTTAATTGGCTCCTAGGGACATAATTGTAATTACATTCTTAGCTTAGAGGCCAAGCAACCTCCTTCCTATTAATACCCCTTTTTGTAGCCTCATTAAGGCATTCTTCCATTATGAGATATTGAGATTTGGGAGAGTTTAGAGAGATCTTGCTCCCATTTGATGTCATTTACGTTATAACAACATACCTAGGCCTGTAAACGGGTCGGATTCGGATCGGATCAGGCAAATCCAAATCCATATCCGTTTATGTTAAACGGATTCAGATTCGATCCGTTTATTAATCAGATCGAATCAGGCAAATCCAAATCCATATCCGTTTATGTTAAACGGATTCAGATCAGATCCGATTATCCGTTTATGTTAAACTTGTTTTGCAAATTTTTTATTTTCAACTCTTATTTGATAAATTTGTTTTGCAAATGTTCCAAGAAAACATATAATGAAATAAAGAACTATTATAATATATATTTAAAATATATTTAAATACAATATATATTAATTAACAACATATTATATATAATTTATATATATATATATATATATATATATATATATTAAAAATATTAATCGAATCGGATTATTAACGGATCGGAATAAATGAATCCAAATCCGCTCCATTTAATAAACGGATAATCGGATTTTAGGCATGATCCATATCCGCTTAAATGGATCGGATTCGGATTTGGATAAAATCCGATCTATTGACATGCCTAAGCATACCAATATGAGAGAAGGAGAGATGGAATACCTTGGGGAATGAGCTGTTGAAAAATACAAAAAATCAGGTGAAAAATACCAAAAATCTATTAATAGAAAAATACCCATATGAAAGAAGGAGAGACGTTGGAAAAATACCAATATGAGCCGTTGAAAAATACCAAGCTTTGTCATACTTTTATTTACTACCCAAAAATACCAAATCAAGGGATTTGAGCATTTTTTTAAGGTATGTTCAAAACGTATACCAATATGAGAGAAAGAGAGAAGGAATACCAAATGAGAAAATCGTGTAAATAAAAATGCATACTAGTATGAAAGGAGATACGAAATAATGATAGGGATGAGAGGTGAATATATCTTGGGGATTTTCTGAAATAGGGACGGAGGGTATGGGTTTGAGGAGTGGTGAAGATAGGCTAGGGAATCCGAGATGAGTCCGATGTATGGGCTCGAGGGACAGTGTGGTACAGATAGAGGAGTCGCACAGCTAATCTGTCCTAAGTTACTAATTTAGCCCTTATTTTGAATTCAAGTAAAAGAGGGAAACCATTTAATGGGAAACAAAAGAGGGGGAAATCAAAAAATAAAGGGTTAAAGAGTAAAATGCAACAAAACAATCTCAACCCTCCATTTCTAATTTTATTGATTCAATCCTAGCCTCGAATTGTCTTATATGTTTATGGAATAGTAAAATTATTCTATTCCTTATTTATATATATATATATATATATATATATATATATATATGTCCGCCAAAGGGGGACTAGCGGGAATATTAATCACCAGTTAACAAAATATGTGGGTGATTGCTTTTTATTTGTGTAGTTCTGATGTTGTAATGTTATCTGTAAGATGTAAATCTTGGCTGATGAAGAGTACTTTTTTCCCTCGAGCAACTAGAAGTACACAAATTTCACATCTTAGGAACAGAAATTGATGGAGAGTTTGTTGCGCCTTGTTTCATGGCCAAGCTCGAGATTTTGGTCCTTAAGCGGACCCTTGCCATTATACGTACATATATAATGATAACTAACTAAAACATTAATTAAGTGGGACAATATCACATTATTATCATTAAAGAAAAACTTTTACAACCCGGGAGGCTAGGAGTGTAAAAAACAAAACAAAATAAAAAAAGACCTTTCACAAATTGATAGGATAGGCGAGCAAAAAAGAAAGATTAGAAAGATTTTGTTTGTTTGTTACTTTGTAGATTCTTTTTGCATGTTACATTGTCGATAATAATATAAATTAAGTATATTAATCCTTGATTTTACATACATAATAAATTAAGTTTTGCACAAATTAACAACTACATTCATTGAGCCCCAACATATATGGACTGGACTATAACAAGAAAAATAAAATTAAATGATAGATATCATTCACGACGTATCTATTCCGAAACATCTTGCCTCTATTTAACTTCATCTATAGTAAAATATAGCCATACGTTTAACTTTTTGAACACTACTGATGTAAATCCTCATGATACTATTATTCAGTTTCACCTAGGGGTGCAACCGGTACGGTATGGTCGGTAACAACCCATTACCAATACGAAAACCACACTCTAAATGGTAAAACCGTTTTGTACCAATTTACCGACCGGTACATCAAAACAAAAACCAAAACCAAACCGACCGGTTTTTCGGTATTTTTTGGTATTTTTGGTTTCGGTAATTTCGGTTTCAATTCGTTTTTTTTCCGGTAAATACCAAAATTTCAAATCGGTTTATGCATTCGGTAAATATGGTATATACCATTGTTGGTTACAACCTACAAATTAAAAAAAAAAGACTATAAAACCAAACTGTATAAAAGAATTTATATGGAGAGTAACTATCAAAAGCCAATTTCAAATATGAAATTAATATGCTGTATGGTACAATACAACAATCAAAATCTGAAAGCTGTATGGCACAACAATCAAAATCAAAATTTCAAATATACTAAAAGCTAATTACAATTTTACAAATTTACAAGGCTCAAGGAAGGTGTATTGAAGGGAATCTATTTGACAAAGAGGTTTTAATATCTGTTTGAGGCAAAAACATATTTTCGTAGCAGGTATATGTTTTCTTCTATATTTTTATGTGAATGAACCCATCGGGCAATATCGTGTATTCCGGCCAGGTGGAATACACGACTTGGAAGGATCTAAAATTCCGGCCAAGTGATTTGAAAAAAACGCAACACGCGATTTGGTAAAAAAGCATAGGTGGTATTTAATTTTTTTCCCAAACGCACACATCATTTTTTTTGGCTTTGGTGTTGATTTGGAAAAAACACAATACAGATACGCGACAGGGAAAAAAACACAACAGGAATATCGCAACTCGAGCAAGCTTGCATAAGGAAAAAAAAGATATATATATATAGTTTGTTATAATGATTTGGGAAAAAGAAGAAGAGTTACCTTGTGCTTTTGAAGAGAGATTTTTGGTTTGCGGTGTGTGGTGTGCAGCTGATTTGTTGTGATTTGTTGCGTTAAAATTTTAGGGTTTCGTGGCTTTTATAGTAAGGAAAATAAATGGATGAGATGAGTTTGAAAAAATGAAGGGTCTTAATAATTGGGTAGATATATTTTTTTAGATATAATTTTTATTTGGTAATTGTTATGGTAATATGCGGTAAGTTTGGTACGGTATTTCGGTATGGTAATTCGATAATTTTGGTACGGTAAATTCGGTACGGTAAATCGGTTTTTTATATCTAAAAACCAAACCCAACCAAATATTTTACGGTATTTTCGGTTTCGGTATTTCATAATATGAAACCAAAACCATTTTTCATCGGACCAAAACAGTACGGTACGGTAAAAACCCGTACCGGTTGCACCCCTAGTTTCACCACTTGAGGTGGAAGATGTTGAAAGTTGATTTGCAGTAATAAGATGTCAATCTTGAGCTTTAAGATTCACATCAACAGCATCATCATAGATGATAGTCAATATACAGTGGTTTCTCATAAAGTTCCAATCAATTTAGAATATACATGTTCATATCTTAACGAAGGATGTTGATTCAAAAAATTCCACCAATCTTCGTTGAGTTAGTATTCTTCACGGAAAAAAAAACAAGATTCTTAGAGAATCCAAGAGGAATGCATATCTAAGTTTAGATTTAAAAAATTGGATCTGCGGTGGGTGCGAATCAGTGGCGAATCGCACCCAATTCAAGTGCGATTCAGATGCGTACCATTTTGAAAAACCCATGCTTGATAGTGGAAAGGGAACATATGCTAAATTTGATTCTTGAATATAGTTGACTGGTGGGTAGAGAAATTAGTCATTCAATTGAATTAAAATGATGACACCAATGATGTTACTTTCATGTTACAAAGATGTAGACGCACGGAATGCAATTTACATAATAAAGGCATAATGTTGTCCCAAAGTCTATTTGATATGTTTGTAGTAAGTTCTTGTTATTACTTTTATAAATAAATAAATCAACAATTCGTGCAATTGTTATTTAGGAAACTTTTGGCGCCATTCGCACAATGAGATCTTTTGCTCAGGAAAATTATGAGATTTCACGCTACTCAGAGAAAGTGGATGAAACATTGAAGCTTGGACTTAAACAGGCTGTGAGTTCCCTATTCTCTCTCTCTCTCTCTCAACTCAACTCAGCAAAGCCTTTTCCCAATCATTCTCTCTCTCTCTCTCTATATATATAGAAACCACAACAGCCACAAGAACATTAAATTTCTGTCTGTTTTTGGCTGCAGAAAGTAGTAGGTTTCTTCTTTGGAGGTGTAAGTGCAGCATCAACACTATCAGTTATCATAGTAGTGCTCTATGGGGCTAGTCTGACAATTGAAGGCTCAATGACCCCGGGTGCTCTTACATCCTTCATTCTTTATAGTCTCACGGGTAAACTCCCTTGTTTTATCTCATCCAAAAGGATGCAGACATATTTTATATTCCATAGACGCATGATCATGTTTGCATAAATTTTTACGAGATACTTTTGACTTTTTGGCTCCTCAAAACTTTAGTCAATTTAACAAAATGACTCTTTGGTGTGTAAAACTTTACTCAACTTGATCAACTGTTACCACTTGCAGTGGGATCATCTGTATCTGGGTTGTCCAGTTTATATACGGTGACAATGAAAGCTGCAGGAGCAAGTAGGCGTGTTTTTCAACTTCTGGACCGTGTTTCATCCATGCCAAAATCAGGAAATAAGTGTCCTTTGGGGTTAGTTCTAAAAATTTGTTCTACCACTTCCCGTCTCTATTTGTTATCATTGTGTTTCTCTGCCCATGAGTACAAATAAAGATGTTCTCATTAATTATACATAGCCTAAAGTAATCCTCCTTAGTTTCGCTTTGCAAAACATACTAAAAAATTGCAATTATTCTGCTATAAATGCATTTTTTTCCTCATACCATGCGTTGTTCTTCACTCAGTTGTATTTATGCTTTTTGTTTTTAGAGAATTATCCCAAATAAACTTCCTGTGTATCAGTGTAACTAAAACCCATAGTCTTATTCTCTCCAATATACTTCTTCCATTAATGTCCATATCTTAGATCATTCCTGGTGCAAACTGTTAGTCCCAACCCATGTTAGTATTTTTTTTTATGTGTATGATAATATATGCCATTAATAAGAAATAAAGGCAATAAATGAATATATGCAAGGTGTGCCCAATTGAAGTACGTAAATACTTAGGTTACACTCTAGTGACTTAAGAATTCTCAGAACAGTTATTTTTAAGATGGTATCTATTCAAATCTTGTGTTTGAATCTTGCGACCAACCTAAATATACGTGCACTAGTTTTGGTCACTCACGGAGACAAGTGTAACCACACATTAGAGGGAAGGGGTGAAATTTATAAATAGTTTAGCTACACCCTCTCTAACAGGTTTAATTTAGATCCACTGATATTAAGAAGTGCAAAAAATGGCTAAATATCATGTACATGATGAGGTAACATCTAAAAGTAGTCATTTAAAATAATATTATCTGTTATTGTAGAGACGAAGATGCAGAAGTGGAGTTGGATGATGTCTGGTTTGCCTATCCTTCCCGCCCTAACGATATGGTACTAAAGGTAATTATCTTGCCTTAATACTTTCACTATTGATGGAAAACACAATATGTCTATATTATTAAATAAGGCCCTGATAGAAGTATGAACATTATTTGGATTTCAGGGAATAACATTGAAACTGCAACCTGGTTCGAAGGTTGCGCTGGTTGGTCCAAGTGGTGGTGGGAAGGTAAATCCTCCTAAAAATTAAACATTCTATTTAATTCAGATTTGTATTCATGCCATCTCATATAAAAAAGGGCAAACCCAGTGCACAAGGTTCCCGCCACTGCGTGGCACTGGGGAGGTTAGATGTACTCAGCCTTACCCCTGCATATGCAGAGAGGCTGTTTCTGCGACTCGAACCTGTGACCTAGAGATCACAGTGAGGCAACCTTACCGTTGCTCCAGGTTCACCCCTTTGCCATCTCATATATATAAAAAATAAAATAAATATAAATAAAATTAGAGTACTCCCTCCGTCCCAAATTAAGAGTCTTATTTTCCTCTTGGGGCCATCCCGAATTGAAAGTCATGTAAAAATAATACAAAAAACAATGTAAGATCCCAAATCCGCCCTTCATTTGCTTGCTGAAAATAAAGTTGTCAACCTCCCCCATTACTAATTATTGTTTGGTAATTCTTTTTCAAACATCAGTGCTCACTTTTTGAGATGATTAATTAAGCTATGTCTGTTTAACTTATGTATTTCAGTGTCAAGGCATTTCTCCATTTCCGTGAGAGGGTGGAAATGTGCACTTGCCTAACACAGTTTTGTAAAATATCTTAAAAATAAAATAGCATTTTGTTGGGTGTATTTTGAAAAGCTCGAATAGTTTGACAGCCTTAAAAGCTCGTGTCGTGACTTTGTCCCACGTAGAAAAATGTATGGTAAAGTGAATGGGTTAATAAAGAGAAGAGAGAAGCAAGTAGAATACTTTTGTAACACCTGCACACTATTAGTGTGGTTACATGGTGCAAAATCACTGGCTCACACATGCAAGTGTGATTGGGCGCTTTGAGGCACTCTTAGCACATTGCATCGTTGCAAGGAGCAGTAGTAGCCTATGATTTCGGGAAGGTCAATCAGACGCTATGGCACTGCGATAGGTGTGTGAGAGTCGTAAATAAGTGATCCAAATAGTCGCAATACGTCCCACAAAGGTACACCGGATCAGTTTTGTTAGTGCGCAAGAGTTCTGTGCGATCATACTTGTTAGCGAACAGTTACAATCCAACATCCACAGATATCTCTGTTCCTTACCCTATATAAAGGCTTCTCCCTAGCCATTTCCATTTCCAGACTCACCATTAATAAGGAGTGAATATCAAGAGTCTGCACCATGTACTCTATTTAGATACAGACCTTTCAGTGATGAGTCTGGAGTGCAATGAGTCTGTGGGTAGAGACAATCTTATCGATTGGAGGACTGTAATATAATCTTATGACTTGCGTAGGTATGTGGAAATTTGTTGCCTTCAGTAGACGTCCCGATGGTGTCTTTTGTGGCCTTATCTGCACGACTTAAATGAAAAAAAACAGAGTATAATTCTTTTTACGTTGTTATTTAAATGCTGCAGGTTTGATTAACAGTAGAAGGCTTCCATTAAAATTTGTTTAGTATATAGGTTGTTTTCGAAGTGCAAATATCAAACCCATTTGTATTGAAAAGGAGTTTACAGTATACCTGTTTGCACATCATATATTCAATATCCTGTGGGGCAAGTCTGCTTTAGGTGTTATTTGTCCCGCCTACCTAAAACTTTCTGTAGTATTCTTATTTCTTCTAGTGTTGTTACACTCACATTTCTAACATTTTACACGTTGGTTTCATCTCACTGAACATGATTTAACACGCACAGTATTAATCTCATCTTCATGATTTGATTATATGAGAGTTATTTACAATATTTAGGAGGATAAATTTTGAAAGTAAAATTTTCCTTTAAAAAGTTTGACTTTCAAACATGGTGCTCTAATTTGGGACGGATGAGTATTTTGTTAGAATGTATAGGCAAGGGTATCAATCACAACTCATAAATTTTCCATTGTTTGCTGCAGACCACAATAGCAAACTTAATTGAAAGGTTTTATGACCCTCATAAGGGAAAGATTTTGCTAAGCGGGATTCCTCTCGTTGAGATATCACATGAACATTTGCACAGACAGGTAATTGATGGTTCTCACTAGCACTGGCAAAATTATGGGTTGGGCCTAATTTGGGCGGGTCAAATATGGGTTGGGCTAAATGTGGGTTGGGCCAAATATGGGTTGGGTTAAATGTGGGCCGGGCCAAATATGGACGAACCAAATATGGGTTAGGTCAATCCATTGTTTATTTACTAAAGTAGGTATTACAATTCGAGATATATATAAAAAAACTCATATTTTACTCACATCTTTTAAAAATGAGTAATATATTTGATTTGTATCTTTTAAAATTGGGGTCTATATTTGATTCTTAGCTTTGAAATATGCGCCCATATTTATCTCATAGCTTTGAAATATGGGGCCCATATTTAACTCATAGCTTTTAAATATGGGCCCCATATTTAGATGAGTGGGCTAATATGGGTTGTTTTATTATTTGGGCCACATTTTGCCACTACTAGTTCTCACTCTCCCAAAAAAAAGACAAGGTGATTTTTGGTATAAAACTCCTCATGTTACAGAAACTACAAAAAACATGCAGGCTGGTGAAGTGTGTTCTTTTCTGGCTTGACATTTAGAGATTTTTCACGGCTAATATAAACTGCTCGTGAAAATATAGACCACCTATTCTGGCTTTCAGATTTTTGATCTCTAATAAACTCTTCCTTTGAAAACAGATCAGTATAGTGAGCCAGGAACCTGTCCTTTTCAACTGCTCTATTGAAGAGAACATCGCCTACGGACTCGATGGAAAAGCAAGCAGTGTCGATGTGGAAAATGCAGCTGTAAGTTTCAAAGTATCTTCATTTACCAATCAGAGAGCCATCTCCTCACTCCACTGACCACGTTTAGTTCTGATGATTATATGCATCTTACCATTCTTGTAGAAAATGGCCAATGCACATGAATTCATATCCAAATTCCCTGAAGGTTACCACACATTTGTTGGCGAACGTGGAGTGAGGCTTTCAGGAGGCCAGAAACAGAGAATAGCAATCGCAAGAGCTCTACTGATGAACCCAAGAATTCTTCTTCTAGATGAGGCCACTAGTGCTCTCGATGCTGAGAGTGAATACCTAGTTCAGGTCTGTGGTTATTACATATTATCTGGAGCAGTTGCCTATTGCACTGTCTGGAACGATTACTAATGAATTATTGTTTGAATTGCAATTTTTTTACAACTCACTTAAAATATCTCTCCCCCGTTCATGCAGTAAACTATTTTATATGTGATGCTATTGTGTAGGATGCCATGGATTCCCTGATGAAGGGGAGGACTGTTCTAGTTATAGCCCATAGGCTTTCGACAGTGAAAAGTGCAGACACGGTAGCAGTTATTTCTGATGGCCAGATAGTTGAACGTGGTTGTCACGACGAGCTCCTTAGCAAGAATGGTATCTATACTGCATTAGTGAAGAGGCAACTACAGGGAACCAATACTGAAATCTAGTTTCTGAGCTGCTAGTTGTTTTTTTAAAAAGCAACCCGGTTAATATATATATATATATATATATATATATATATATATATATATATATATATATATATATATAATAACAAATTTGACTCTTGATAACCACTCAAATCTGTTTGGACATTAAATTGTTGTTATCTAATTGGATTCTTAATAGAGAAACAATTCTGTTAGGGTGGCACAAGATGATTATTAGACACTCAACTTGATAAAGATTTTAGGAGGTTAGAAATATGGAACTGAAGTCGTCCTGATGGTTGTATCATTATGAAAGAGAATGTTATTTTAAAGCAGTGAATTCTATGCGCTCTTTTGGGTGAAATAATTTGCAACTTCTGACACAGAAACCATGAGTATTTTTTTTGGGAAGCATACCATGAGATGTCCGAGCCAGCTTGCACGCACCTTGACTAATCTCCATTCGCGGTTCGTGGCTTCTGCTGGCCAAACATTATTTTTACAGTGCCGGGGATCGAATTGGGGACCATTCCCAATCCACCTCCAAGACTGTCCTAGTGGCAGCCTTATATCACGGGGCCAAGAGGCTTGATTTTATAGAGGTATTTTAGAATACCTCATTTTTTTTCTCTTCTCTCTACCAGCCTCGAATCCACGCCCATGGGATTTAAATGCACGCTAAACCACCAAAGAAAATGGAAGGCCGGTGTCGAGTTTTCAAAGATCATAACTAAAACTGTCCTCCAAGTTCTGGGATTACTATATCTCAAGTGGCTGTGACACTTCATTTCACATTCCACTTTTACTCTATATATGTGTGTGTTTAATTAATAACAATTACTCCACCACTCCTTTTAAACAATAATCATGTGTAATAAAAAATAAAATAAAAAAAGGGGGCAAATTTAGTGCACAAGGCTCCCGTCACTAAGGGGTACTAGAGGATTAGATGTACGCAACTTTACCCTGTGATTTTCGCGACTCGAACTTGTGACCTTCAGGTCACAACGGGGCAACTTTACCGTTGCTTCAGGTTCACCCCTTAATCATAAAAAATATAAATAGTAAAAGTAAGTTAAAAAACAATAATTTTATTTGGACATCATTTACAATAGTATTTTTTATAATTGTTTCATGTTTTAAATTTAATTAACTGCAATCATATTTTTATGCATATCCTAATTATCACACGTATGTTCCTTTTGTTTTACTATTGATTTGCATTAGGTCAACGCTGCGACTCGCAAAGGAATGATTGAGCTTTGGCTAATTTTTTACCTGTACAAATTCATTAAAAACTTGTTTAATGAGAGAACTGAAAAACATATAAATCTAGTGGGAAACCAAATTCCGAAATCCTTTGCCTTTTAGATACTATTTCATTTCTTGATTTAAATTTAATATTTAATCACTCTTAAAATAAGTCTATTTGGCATGAAATTTATATTTTTGAATAATTCTCAATTAGTTCTATCAAATGAAAGATCTATTTTCTGAACACACTGTAGGTTTTTATAAATGTTTGTTGAATGTGAAACGTGTACATTTCTAAAGAAGTTCCTCATATCTCACTTAAAATTAAGGGTGTGTTTGGTTACCTTTATTTTCCATAGAAAATGATATTTATTCATATTTTAGGGTGTCTGATTGCAAAAAAAATTCATGTAATTATCAAAAACATGGAACAGTTTTTCACTTCCCCCAAAGAATTGGTTTTCAGGTAATTGTTTTCCAACCCACACTTCTTTTGGAGACGATCTATCTTGGCCTCATCTCAATCCCGACTCATATATGCGCCATATCTATCCTGCAAAGTAACTATAACTCGACCTATTCTTTGCTGCAAAAAGTCTGACAAATCTCCAAATTTGTCCTCCCAAATTTGATTTCTATATTTCAGTATGATTCCACATACACACTGTAAATCATGTGATTCCAAGTAGGTGATTCTTCTATCTTTTTCATCTGATTCAGATACACAAAATGTAAATTATCTCATACTGTTTTTCTTAGTCTGAATAAACTGATTGAATCAAACACACTATAACGCTCGAATTTTGTTAAAATTAATAAATCACGTTATGAGAAATTATGGGATTAATTTAAATAGAATAATCTTGCAATTAAAATTAAGAAGGAGAATTCAAAAATGTCGCATACCGTGTTACACGCGTTAAATTAAACTACGCATTTAAATAGAATTAAAGGAAATTATACGAAATAAATTATATAATCACACTTATAATTAGGTCATAACGTCATCAATAAATAAAGGAATAAAAGAAATATTTATTCTGACAAATTTGTATATGTCAGGTGCGAATCGATTCAGCCTTAGCCGAATCGACTCGCAACCTGCTGTTTCATTCCCCTTTATGGTTGTCAACATGGGCAATGGCATGTGTTGTTTAGGAATTGAACCCCACGAATTTAGCCCATGTTTTCATACTTCCTACTAGCATGGTGGTTTTATATAGGGAGCCATTTGCACATTGTAATACCCCGTAATTTTATTGATTTTTATTTAATGGATTAATTGAATTAAATGAGAATTAAATTGGAAATTAATCCGGAGGTAAATACTAACGAGATGTGAGTTGGTATTTGATTACGATGTTAAAATAAAACATTACTGAGAATATATGGTAATATATGAGTATTGAAAATATTAAAATTGTCGCGAGACAGAAATACGACAATTTGGGAAATTAAGTTGGGACGCGCGTGTCAACCGCGTCATGAATGAAATTAATTAGATTAAAAAGCAAATTATATTTTTATCAACCGAATGGTCATTTTGAGTGCGCCAACGTGTCCGAAAGGATCGAAATAGTCATAAAACACTAGTCGGGAGTTTAGTTTAGGTCCCGGTGCATTTTTAGCCCAAACCGGCGATCCCGAAGGATATTTTGGTAATTTTAAAAATTGAGAAATTAAAACCCACGAATTTTAGAGTTTAATTATATATTATTAGAGAGATCACTAAGGCCATTATCAACAAAAGACAAGAGAGTGCGCGACGGGGGTTTTGAGAGAAGTTGGAGAGAGGTTACAAGTAGGGGTGGCCATGGGCCGGGCCTGGGCAGGCCCGGTCGGGCTCGGGCTGGGCTTGAAAAATTAAGTGCTATCCCAAGCCCGCTCGGGCCTAGATCGGGCCTTGTTATGTTATCCCAAGCCCGCCCAGATTTGAAAGCTCTTTACCCAGACCCGCCCGATCGGGCCTTATTATGTTAATTAAAAGATTTTTTTTAAAATTAAAATACCTATTTTTTTATTTAAAGACGATTTTTTTTAATTAAAAATATGTTTTAAACTCCATATATTACAAAGTCCATATATAAAGTTTCCCACTCTACATGAAAAGACTTGGTAAACGTTTTTATATTTATAAAAGTTCCCCCCCCCCCCCCCCACACACACACATATATATATATATATATATATATATATATTTCGGGCCTCGGGCCGGGCCGGGCCTCATCGGGCTTAAGAACTCATGCCCAAGCCCGCCCGAAAAAAAATCGGGCCTATAAAATTTTGCCAAGCCCGCTTTGCGGGACTATTCACCTTACCCAAGCCCTATTTTTTTATTGGGCGGGCTTGGCGGGCCTCGGGCTTATGGCCACCCCTAGTTACAAGAGGTCCAAACCAAAACCATCAACCATCAACCATCACCACCATTCTGGAAGGATTTGTGACAAGAAAGAGGAGAGAATCAACCTATAATCACCGACAACAAATTTGAAGAACAAACCTAAGGCAAGTGATTTGATGTTATTAATTTCAATGAATATTTCCTCCATGTTTAGTGTATAAACTTTATATGCCTTGAAAGTTTTGATGAAAATCCAATGGGATTGTTATGGAACTCATGATTTTGGATAGGGATTGCATGTAGAATGGTTAGGGACGAATTCAATACCCAAGAATGTAACTTTTGATGATTTGAAAACGGAATTATAAGGAGTCTTTATATTCAATTAAACTTTGGGTTCATGTTCATAGGGTTTGGGGAAAGATTTGGGAATTTATGGTTAGTGCATGTGGATTAGTAAGATTTGATCCCAAAAATATGTTAAGAAGTGACCTAGGGTGACTTAGAGTTGTTTAAAAACGTTAAAACTTAATTGGTATGAACTTATGATGGATTTAGAGAAAGAAAAATAAGGAAAAACGAAGTTGGGAGAAATTTTGGGCTGTCTCGAAATTTTCGTTAGAAGACCAACCCAGGTCGTTCGAATGACCTCGTTCAAACGAGCTTCTAACGAGATTCCAGTACCCCTTCTAACGAGTTCATAGTTCGTTCGAAGCCATTCGTTCGAACGACATTCGTTCGAACGACCTCGTTCGAACGAGATTTCAGTGACTTCTAACGAGTTTACAGAATGGTCTTTCTTCGGCCGATTTTAGTTTCGAACTTTTCGTGGGCTTAATTAATTGAGTGTTATTCTTCTATTGTTGATTAGTGGGTACATTTGGGAGATTGGAGTACGTTGAGGATTAAAACTTGGAATTTTATAAAGGACCTGGTGACTTCTATGGGCTAGGTTGTAAGTACTCGAATTTGCGACGTGAGAAGTGTTGGCGATCTATATTGTATATTATCCGGGGACTTGTAAATGTATAACATTCAATGACGGTATAGGAATGTAAAGTATACCTCTATTAATATTATAAGATATCTAAGATGTGTGAATGCTTAGTATATAGACTTATATGTGTATAACATACCTACCATACTTGCTATCACGAGAGGTCGGCTTTCGATCAGGGCCATCTGATCTTTGTGTGCCTACGGGGGGATTTAGATTGGTACCTCAAGGACATAGGTCAGAGAATGACTTATTAGTGAGATAATAAGTCAGCTGACCATGGGAGCGTAGGTATGTGCGTGACCCATGGGTATGTGAGCTATGTTCGCCTCCATTATGTGTGATTGTTGCTTATTGAAACGATTCCTGAGAGACTCGGAATGCGTGGTCCTCATGCACGTGATGTACCGGGATTCGATAGTAGAGTATTTGTGCACCGCAACTTAGCCTAGGGGTGCCATTATTGTATATTTGTGACGAGATTAATATACTGATAATTGAGATGAACTGTTTATTAAAGTGTAAGTGTGAATAATTGCAACATTTTTAGTAGAGTTAAAGATGGAAAAATTCTTATAAATTATTATAACTGATTCTGAGTAATAATAGTAAGACTTTCAGTTTATATTAAGATGTTGGGAATCGAACTTTGAATAATGGTGAACACACACACACAAAAAAAAAATCACTCAAACCAAATTTTACATTTTCTCAAAAATAAAAATAACACTTAAAGTAAAATATGAGAAATTTAAATTTTTAGCCCGAAATTAATTTAACACGCGTCCTAAAATTTCCCTACCCAATATTTTCAATATTCTCAAATTATGCCAAACCAAATTAAGTATACGACTTGAGTTAAATTAACTTAATTCGCCCAATTTAATTTTAGAAACCAATTTTATCTTGTTAACCTATGCATGCATTCTAAGGTGATTTAAGCAAGATAAATAAACAATATCACACGACGCGCCGATGTACGAGAAAAACCCAAATGAGAAAAACCTCAGACGGCCCTTGCCTTAAGCCCACTAAGTATGGAATTTTTACAAGTACAAGACAAATAACTTACTCAACTCAACTTGACTCCTTCAAGCCCCTAACACGTCTTCTTGTACCAACCTCCGCTTAGTCGATAATTCCGGAACTCAACCGAAACCTTGGAATCCACCACCGAGGTCTTATGACAACCGTCAACCCACACCCGAAGCCTTTCTCCTAGTGGGAATGCCGCAGCAAACTTTTCTCCCTTTTGGAATAGAGAAGAACCAAAAAAAATCTTTTATGGGATGAGAATTAACCCGATGCCAAACGCTCAAAGCAAGATATATATATATAGGTGGTACTTGGAATAAACTAATCAATTTTATGGGTGTAAGCACATGTGTATGAGAGAATTTTCTAGTTAAATTTGAAACATGAAAATAAGAACTTTTGCTTGGAAATATTTTCTCTCCAAAAGGTCTCAAAGATGTTTCAAAAGTCTTATAAAAAATCTGTCTCGAAATTGGTTAAAAACTGTCAAAAAGTAGTGGAACAAAATAGTGGAAAAATGTCAAAAACTGACAAAAACTGTTCCCGCCTGAAATCTCGTTCCAACGACATTTCGTTTGAACGACTCATCTAACGAAAATTCAGTGTGGAAAAGGGAAACTCGTTGGCAAACTCGTTTGAACGAAATTCTCGTTCGAATGACAATTTCAAACGAAAAACAGACCTTCAAGAATTTCAATTTTAAGACAAAAACTTTTATCCAAAGTTCTAAAATAATTTTTGAAAAGAAAAAGTCATTTTAAATTAAGATTACACCATTAATAAACTTATTCCAAGTCTCCTTATAAATGTAAATATGCATTCATACCTTTTGGAGACTATGGAATCAATTGCCGTTGCAGTAGAAACATGGCACTTGAAACTCGACACTTTGTATATCTGTGCTTTTAAATATAGGTGGCTACGTCTTCAACTTTACATATCGAAGGTTTGGAGGATGTTCAAGAACTCGATCCTATGACTCAAGTGTTTTTGGTTCGGAATTGAGCCAACACTATATTAAGACTCAATTGGAGACTTGTGTCCTTACAAATCTCCCCCTTTGGCTATTTCGGGACAAAAACCAAAACGAAATCCTAAAGAGACGTCAAGCTCTACTAGACTCAAAAACTTCCCACCCAAAAATAAAATTAAGAAGTTAGACTCAAAGACCACTTAGGATAATAGCTTTGCCAATGAAAGTTTTCGCTTAGAAAAATTCCTGCACACTTAAGCAAACTGTCAAACACATAGGGAATATCAAGAATATTAAATGCATGTAAAATAAATACTCCTCCTAAATTAATTCTCCTTTATCAACTATGATCAACCTAAGAAGATAGCACTCTCCCCCTAAGTTAAATCTCTTAAGCTAAGATATGATTATAATAGGATTAGATACCATTTCTCCCCCTATCATTTTCCTCCCTTTTGTTCAGGAATAGACAAAGGTGATAGAATTAATAAAATACTCATTTCTTCCCCAATAAAAATAAGTATGAATTCTCTCCCTTAAAACTACACAAGGGATATATATATAGGAAAACAAGTACATCGAAGATGCATAAAGTGTTAAAGACAAGAAAGCATATAGGAAACAATAGACAGTTTCTAATCCAAGCAAGAATAATGGATGCTAACTATGATGCAAATAAACGATATCAATTTAAAACATAAGAGAGTAAGCATGTGATATCAAACAAACATTTTGCAACCAGTTAAAATACCAATTATGAATTAAAGCATATGTGGACTAGCTAAAATGGCAACGACTGAAACAAAAACAAAATATCATATATATGTATACACACTCGATAGAAAATATATGCAAGTACACATATATAGATATAAACACACAAAATATTATAATATTCATTTTTCACACAGTAATGGCATAAATGTGTCATATGAAAACGGAAGTAAAGGGGTGTGAACTAGATAGTAATGAATTTAAAACCCAATCACTTAAAGATATTCAAGTAGTTCGCATTTGACTGCAAAACTTTATCAACTAGAATTTTGCCTTTATGTTACAGAATAAACTGAACTCATGAACAAACAAAACTTTATCAACTAGAATTTAGTCTTTATGTTACAGAATAAACTGAACTCATGAACAAACAAACTCAATGCATACAATCCTAGCATGTTGATGTGTTGGGAATGGCTAGGCCCCCAATTTTAAAATCTTTCACTTTAATTTCCTTTTAAATGCGGAATAAAGATGGTTCAACACGACAATTTAATTTTTCAAATATTGTTTGATTTTTTTCTTAAAAAGATGAAAAATTAAATTAAACACAAATTTTATTTTCTAAAAACAAAATTAAAATTAAACCTAAATAAATGAATTATATTGAACACACACAAAAAAAAATTCACACAAATCAATATTTGGATTTTCTCACAAACAAAAATAACACTTGAAGTTAACTATGAGAAATTTACTTTTAGCCCAAAATTAATTTAACACAAGTCCTAAAATTTGCCTACACAATATTTTCGGTATTACCAAATTAGGCAAAATCAACTTTAACAAATTAAATTATCTTGAATTTCACCCAAATTAAATTATAACACCAAATTAAATACGTGTGATAAATAAACCAATTTTATCTTGTTAACCTAAGCATGCATTTTTAGTGATTTAAGCAAAATGATAAACACTATCACACTACGTGCCGATGTGCGAGGAAAAACCCACAACGGAAAAAAACCTCGGACGACCCTAGCCTTAAGTCCATTAAGTACGGAATTTTACAAGTACAAGACAAATGACTTACTCAACTCGACTCGACTCCTTTCAAGCCCCTGAAGCGTCTTCTTGTACAATCCTCTGCTTAGTCGATAATCTCAGAATCCATCGGAACCTTGGAATCCACCAATGAAGCTTTAGGAACCCGTCAACCACACACGGTGCCTTTCACCATATGAGAATGCTGCAGCCAAAACCAAACTTCTTCTTCTTTGAGGGATGTAGATGTAAACCCAAACTCTTTTCTTCTTAGGTAGAAAAGTGAAATCGGTGTAAAATAATCTCCAAGAAAATATATATATATGTGGTACTTGGAATAAACTAATATGGGTGTAAACAAAAGTGTTTAAGAATCATTTTTTTGAAAAAATAAACACTCAAAACATGAACTTTTTTATAGAGGAATTAAGCTCTCAAAACTCTCTCTTAGAGATTATAGAAGATGAAAAAGTTAGTTTTTCAAAGTTGGTTCCCGCACATATTAATTCTGGCAAAAGTTAGTGGGACAAAAGAAGTGGGAACATGGAGAAAACTACCAAAAATTGCCAAAATATTTTCCCGCCAAAAATCTCGTTCGAACGAGATTTTCGTTCGAATGAAGTCTCGTTCCAACGACCTTTTAACAAAGTTCCAGAGGCCACATAGGAAAAGTCGTTGACAAAGTCGTTCGAAAGATAATTTCGAACGAAGTCTCAGAATTTAATTTTTTAATTTTAAGCCCAAAAACTTTTTATTCAAAGTTCTAAAATAACCTTTTGAAAATAAACTTCAGTTTAAAATAAAATTACATCCATTTAAAAAATGTTCCGAGCTCCTATATATATATGTAATGCATTCATACCTTAGGAGAGATTGGAACTAAGTTGATGACGTGAAACGAGGCACATGTAAACCGGCAATGATGTTCCCTTGATAAGTAAGCCACAACATCTTCAACTTTAACATGTCATAGGCTTGATGAATGGTCAAGAACTCTATCCTATGACTAAAATATTTTTTTCCGAAATTGAACCAAAACTACAAAAGACTCAATTGGAAATTTGTGTCCTTACAAATCTCCCCCTTTGACTAATCCGGGACAAAAACCAAAACAAAATCCTAAAGGGCCATCAAGATCTACTAGACTAAAAAACATCCCACCCCAAAATAGAAAACTTGACTCAAGACCCAAGGATCAATATCTTTGCCGATGAAAGTTGCCACATTAAAAAAAAATCCTGCACACTTAAGCAAAACATTAAACGCATAGGGAATATCAAAATATTAAATGAATTTAAAATAAATACTCCCCCTAAATTAATTCCCCTTTATCAAATGTGATCTACCTAGGAAGGTCGCGACTCCCCCTAAGTTAAATCTTCTAAACTAAGATACGATTATAATAGGATTAGATACCATTTCTCTCCCTATCATTCTCCCCCTTTTTGTTCAGGAATAGACAAAGGTGATAGAATTAATAAAGTACTCATTTCTCCCCCAAGATAATTAAGTACATAAATCTTCCTAAAAACTACACAAGGGATATTTATATGGGAAAACAAGTAGAGCGAAGATGCATTAAGTGTTAAAGACATGAAAGCATATGGGCAACAAATAGACAATAACTAATCCATACACATAGTAAAGGATACCAACTAAGATGCAAAAAAAATGATACCAAAGATACTAAGCATGATATCAACCAAAATATGCACCAAGATAGATACCAATTATGAATTAGAAGCATGGATGGACTAGCAAGCAAGGCAAAGATAAACGTATATAATCACATGATAAATATCATTAACTCACACGCACATATACTAGGTATAAACACCACATGTGACACAAAATTCATTAAGCTTTTCACACTCGTATGGAAAAAATGTGTCCAAATACATGTGGTAAACGGAAGTGTAGGGGTGTGAACTAGTAACAATTAAATTTAGACCCAATCACTTAAAATATGTTCACAGAGTTCTCATTTGATTGCAAACTTTATCACATTTGAATATAACCTCATGTGATAATATAAATTGAACTCAATGAACAAACATACACAATGCATACAAGCCTAGCATATTGATGATTCTGCAGACCAATAGAGTCATGACAATGAAAGCGTAGCTAAGATAAACGGACATTGTGCAAACCGTTGATATACCATTCAATGTCGCTCAAAATAAGCATATATATTTTTGAATGACTATATCAATTAAACAAAATAGGCCTTGGCAATTTTTTTTAAATGCCATATTTTCTTTTAGGCCTTTGGACCACGTATTTCTTTTAGGTCCATTACAAATGGTGTCTTACTCGCAAAGGATAATAATTCCTTTCGGACCCCTTTCCCGTGCACATTCATATATATCATTTTTTATCACTCAATTCTCACGTGCAATGGATTTTAACATGCACTAGTCCTCCTAGGTCACATAGTATGTAGATGACTAGATTGGTAGGAGAACACCTCAAAAAGCTCAAATATACATGTGAAGTTAAAATTTCAAGTGAGCTCGTGCATGTGTGAATTGAGGCATATAAAAATAGAATCCATTATAGCAACACAAAATCCAACTACTCCATGTAAGCATGCTAAAGAATATTTTAAACATTGACAATCTTAATCAAACGTTCTAGCCACATGGAGGTGAAAAAGAAAGGATTCAACCACAAGTGTATGCCACAAAAAGTGTGTCAAACTAAAATACACAAATTTTTTTTTTTTGAGTTTTTGAAATATTTAACCAACCAAACAAAAATATTTACTCAAAATACAAACAAAATATTTTTGTATTTTTCATTTAATGCAAACTAAAATGAAAAAACTATAATACAAAAGATAAACAAAAATCATAATTCTAGCATGAGATATGTGATAAAGCAATGACTAGAAAATGACTAACAAACAAGCATACAATTAGCATGATAATATAGCATGAAGCACAAAAGCTAAAGTATACAAACAACTATCACATTCAACCTTTAGATTTAGCAAGGGAGGTATCGTGTGAAAGTAAATGAGAATAAAAAATCCTATCTTGTAAAGCTAACAAGTCGGATCTCCTAACTCAAACTAATGATGAATGACGATCTCGGGATATAGGAATCTTGGCTACCTCGGTTGCGTTACAGTGGGATTTTCTAGGACCTCGTTTAAGGTCAAAATAAAATTTCCTAAGATGACCTTTCCGACCACAATGTGAACACCTAAAGTCTCGGCGAAAAGATTTACCTAAGGAATGATCTATAACTTTGTTCCTAGAGGATTCTCCAAAAACATTGGTTTTGGCTTTAATAGAGGAATCGTTACAAGAATCGAAGCCTAAACCACAAGTGTCATTTTTAATTTGGACCGTTCCTAATATTTTATCTAATTTCTCCGAACGACACTCCAAATCAAATTTGACTTTATTAGAGTATTTTAATTTATTTTCTAAATCTGAAATGTGAGACTCTAATAAAACATTGTGCACTTCAAACGTGAGAAGCTCCCTTTTCAAGGATTCCATTAAGCCCTTAAGGATATCTCTCTCGCCTTCTACAAACTCAAGCTTCTATCGAAGAGATCTCTCTAGCGTCCTAAGGTCACCAACTAACGCACTCTCATTAACGACCTTGGTACGCTCTTTTAAACTCACTTCTAACTTCAAATTTTCCCTTTTTAATTTTATAGATTCGACATATAATTCTTGAAATGCAAATTGAAGTTCACTCACATCAACCTCATTTTCACTTTCTCTCTCTCTCTTTCTTCTCCACTCACACTACCATCACCTTTTAGATCTTCACAAACAAAGGCCTTGGAAGTTTTATGTATTAAGATGTCATCATTGGATGATTTCTCACCATCACTTACATAACTAGTAATGAACGCGGTAAAGTTGCGCTCAATGGGGGATTTCAGTCCCTCTTCCTTATCATTATCACTAAGGGTGGCATTGTATGAAATATGTTGCTTACCCGCTCTCCTTAGTTTAGTGGGGCATTTGAAAGCCCTGTGGCTATAACCCTCACAACCATAACACCTATTAGACTCGTCCCTATTAAGATTTTCATTAAAAGTTTTAGGGATCTTTTCGGCTTTGTCATGCTTAGAATTTTCAAATTTACTAAAATCATTTTTAAATTTATCTTTGTCAAATTTAAGAAATTTATTAAACTTCCTAGAAAACATAGCCATATCTTCCGAGTCACTATCACTCTCATCAACCACAACTCGTTTTTTCTCCTTTTGGGCTTTCAAAGCAATGCCCTTATCAATTTTCTTTTCATTTTTGGAGGGGAACATATCTAGCTCATAAGTTTGTAAATCACCTACTAGTTCCTCAAGTTTGGTAGAGTGTAAGGTGGGTAAAGAATTTAACACGGTCACCTTAGGGATAAATCTATCGGCTAGGGACCTAAGGATTTTCTTTTCAACTCGGTCATCGGGTATTTTATATCCTAAATTAAATGAAGAATTTACTATATCGGAGAGTCTAGCATAAAACTCATCGAATGTTTTTTTTTTCCATTCATTTTGATGGTTTCAAATTGAGTGGTGAGGTTTTGGAGTTTAGAAGCTTTTATAACATTTGTTCCCTCGTGAGTGAGTTGTAGAATATCTCAAACTTCTTTAACGATTTCACACGTCATGATACGTCAGAATTCATCATGTGTGACCGCGCTAAATAAGGCATTTAAACCTTGAAAATTAAAATTTGCAAGTTTAAATTCATTCTCACTCCATTTATCGCGAGTTTGAGAACACGCTCATTTTCTACCAAATATGTGGGTGAGGACCACCCATTAACAACTGACAACCAAACCCTCTCATCGATAGACCTAAGTGCCGAACTCATACGTGTTTTCCAATATGCGTAATTAGAACCATCGAAAATAGAAAATTTTAAAAATGAGGAAAAATCCATTTTTAACCAAAAATATTTAAAGAGACCTTAACGCAATAAATTAGCGCTTCTGCTCTGATACCACTTGTTGGGAAAGGCTAAGCCCCCAATTTTAAAAAATTTCACTTTAATTTCCTTTTAAATGCAGAATAAAGATGGTTCAATACAACAATTTAATTTTCCAAATATTATTTGATTTTCTTTTCTTAAAAAGATGAAACATAAAATTAAACACAAATTTTAATTTCTAAAAACAAAATTAAAATTAAACCTAAATAAGTGAATTATGGTGAACACACACACACTAAATTCACACAAATCAATATTTGGATTTTCTCACAAACAAAAATAATACTTGAAGTTAACTATGAGAATTTTACTTTTAGCCCAAAATTAATTTAATACAAGTCCTAAAATTTGCCTACACAATATTTTTAATATTACCAAATTAGGCCAAATAAAATTTAAGAAATTAAATTACCGGCTTGAATTAAATTAACTTGAATTTCACCCAAATTAAATTATAGTACCAAATTAAATACGTGTGATAAATAAACCAATTTTTTCTTGTTAACCTAAGCATGCATTCTAAGTGATTTGACCAAGATAATAGAAATTATCACACTACGCGCCGATGTACGAGGAAAACCCACAATGGGGAAAAACCTCAGACAACCCTAGCCGTAAGTCCACTAAGTACGAAATTTTACAAGTACAAAACAAATTATTTACTCAACTCGACTCGACTCCTTTCATGCCCCTGACGCGTCTTCTTGTACTAACCTCTGCTTAGTCGACAATCTCGGAATCCACCAGAACCTTGGAATCCACCAATGAAGCTTTAGGAACCCGTCAACCACATACGGTGCCTTTCAACTTATGAGAACGCCACAGCCACAGCCACAGCCAAAACCAAACTTCTTCTTCTTTGAGGGATATAGATGTAAACCCAAACTCTTTTCTTCTTAAGTAAAAAAGTGAACTCGGTGCCAAACAAACTCCAAACAAATATATATATATATATATATATATATATATATATATATATATATATATGTGTGTGTGTGTGTGTGTGTGTGTGTGTGTGTGTGTGTGTGTGTGGCACTTGGAATAAACTAATATGGGTGTAAACAAAAGTGTTTAAGAATCATTTTCTTAAAAAAAACTCAAAACATGAACTTTTTCATAGAGGAATTAATCTTTCAAAACTCTCTCTTAGAGATTGTAAAAGATGAAAAGTTAGTTTTTCAAAGTTGGTTCCCGCACATATTAATTCTGGCAAAAGTTAATGGGACAAAAGAAGTGGGAACATGGAGAAAACTGCCAAAATATTTTCCCGCCGAAAATCTCGTTCGAACGAGATTTTCGTTCGAACAAAGTCTCGTTCGAACGACCTCTAACGAAGTTCCAGAGGCCAAATGGGAAAAGTCATTGGCAAACTCGTTCGAACGAAATTCTCGTTCGATTGATAAACTTGTTCGAACGACAATTTCGAACGAAGTGTCAGAATTTCATTTTTCAATTTTAAGCCCAAGAACTTTTTATTCAAAGTTCTAAAATAACCTTTTGAAAATAAACTTCAGTTTAAAATAAAATTACACCCATTTAAAAAATATTCCAAGCTCATATATATATATATATATATATATATATATATATATATAATGAATTCATACCTTAGGAGAGATTGGAACTAAGTTGATGACATGAAAAGAGGCACATGTAAACCGATAATGATGTTCTCTTGATAAGTAAGTCTCAACGTCTTCAACTTTAACATGTCATAGGCTTGATGGATAGTCAAGAACTCTATCTTATGACTCAAATGTTTTTGTCCGAAATTGAGCCAAAATTACAAAGGACTCAAATGGAAATTTGTGTCCTTACATGATGATTCTACAAACCAATAGAGTCATGGAATTTAAAGTACAACTAGGATAAACGACATTGTACAAACCGTTGACAATCCATCCAATATCCCTCAAATAATCATATAGTTCTTTTCTATCAAATGAATATATCAACAAAACAAAATAGGCCTTGGTAAATATTTTTTCTTTTAATGCCAGATTCTTTTAGGCCTTTGGACCACGTATTTATTTTAGGTCCATTCCAAACGGTGGCTTACTCGCAAAGGATAATATTTCCTTTCGGAGCCCTTCCTCGTGTGCACACACACACACACACACACACACATATATATATATATTTTTTCTCTCAATTCTCACGTGCAACGAATTTTAACATACACTAGTCCTCCTAGATCATAGTATGTAGATGACTAGAATGGTAAGAGAACACCTCACAAAGCTCAAATATGACATGTGAAGTTATGGATCAAAAAGCGCGTGCATGTGTGTGAAAAAGACATATAAAAGTGAATCCATTAAGCAAGTCAAACTTAAGCTACTCCATGTAAACATGATAAAGAACATTTTAAGGATTAAAATTTTAACCAAAAGTTCTAGACACATGAAAGCGGCATGAAGGATTCAATCACAAACATATGCCAAAAAAGGTGTGTAAAATCAAAATACACACAAAAATAAAATCTTTTTGAGTTTTTCAAAAAAAAAATTAACCAAACAAAAATATTTACTCAAAAGACAGACAAGAATCATTTCTACTTTTTGTTAAACCTAGATAACTCATAAAATAAAACACAAATGTCAAACAAAAATCTTTTTGTATTTTGCATTTAATGTAAACTAAAATAAATATAATACAAAAACTAAACAAGTCATAATTTCTAGCATGAGTTATGGAATAAAGCAAACTAGAAAATGACTAAACATGCATACACCTAGCAATGATATATAATATAAAGCATAAAAAGCTAGAGTATGCAAACAACTAACACATTCAACCTTTGGATTTAGCAAGGGAGGTATCGTGTGAAAGTAAATGAGAATAAAAAATCCTATCTTGTAAAGGTACCAAGTTGGATCTCCTAACCCAAACTAATGATGAATGACAATCTCGGGATATAGGAATCTTGGCTACCTCGGTTGCCTTAGGTTGGGATTTTCTAGGACCTCGTTTAAGATCAAAGAAAAACTTCCTAAGACGACCTTTTCTACCACAATGTGAACACCTAAAGTCTCGGCGAAAAGATTTACCTAAGGAATGATCTATAACTTTGTTACTTGAGGATTATCCTAAAACATTAGTTTTGGCCTTAATAGAGGAATCGTTACAAGAATCGAAGCCTAAACCACAAGTGTCATTTTTAATTTGGATCGTTCTTAATATATTATCTAATTTCTCCGAACCACGCTCCAAATCAAATTTGACTTTACTAGAGTCTTTTAATTTATTTTCTAAATCTAAAACATTAGACCCTAATAAAATATTGCGCTCTTCAAACGCGAGAAGCTCCTTTTTCAAGGATTCCATTAAGCCCTTATGGCTATCTCTCTTGCCTTCTACATACTCAAGATTCGCTCGAAGAGCTCTCTCTCGTGTCCTAAGGTCATCAACTAACGCACTCTTATCGACAACCTTGGCACGCTCCTTTAAACTAGCTTCTAACTTCAAATTTTCCCTTTTTAATTTTTTAGATTCGGCATATAATTCTTAAAATGCAGATTGAAGTTCACTCACATCAACCTCATTTTCACTTTCACTCTCTCTCTCTCTCTTCTCCACTCTCACTGCCATCATCTTTTAGTGCTTCACAAACCAAGGCCTTGGAAGTGTCATGATTTGAGATGTCATCGTCGGATAATTTCTCTCCATCACTAACATGACAAGCCATGAACGCGGTAAAGTTGCGCTCAATGGGAGATTCGGGTCCATCTTCCTTATCACTATCACTAAGGGAGGTATTATATGAAATAGGTTTCTTACCCCTTCTCCTTAGTTTAATGGGGCATTCAAAAGCCCTGTGGCCATAACCCTCACAACCATAACACCTATTCGACTCGTCCCTATTTAAATCTTCATTAAAAATTTTAGGGATCTTTTCGACTTTGTCATGCTTAGATTTTTCAAATTTCTTAAAATCATTTTTAAATTTATCTTTGATAAATTTATGTAATTTATGAAACTTCCTAGAAAACATAGCCATATCTTCCGAGTCACTATCACTCTCATCATCCACAACTTATTTTTCCTCCTTACGGGCTTTTAAAGCAATGCCCTTCTCTATTTTCTTTTCGGTTTTGGAGGGGAACGTATCTAGTACATAGGTTTTCAAATCACCTACTAGTTCCTCTAGTTTGGTAGAGTGTAAGGTGGGTAAAGAATTTAACACGGTCACCTTAGGGATAAATCTATCGGGTAGGGACCTAAGAATTTTCTTTACAACTTGGTCGTCAGGTATTTTCTCTACTAAATTAAATAAAGAATTTACTATGTCGGAGAGTCTAGCATAAAACTCATCGAATGTTTCTTTTTCATCCATTTTGATGGTTTCAAATTGAGTGGTGATGTTTTGGAGTTTAGAAGCTTTAACGACACTTGTTCCCTCGTGAGTGAGTTGTAATATATCCCAAGTTTCCTTAGCGGTTTCACACGTCATGATACATCAGAATTCATCCGGTGTGACAGCGCTAAACAAGGTATTTAAACCTCAGGAATTAAAATTAGCGAATTCAAGTTCGTTTTCACTCTAACGCTCAACGGGTTTGGAGACATGCTCATTCTCTATTAAGCAAGTAGGTGGGGACCACCCAGTAACTATCGAAAGCCAAACCCTCTCATCTATATCCCTAAGTGTCGAACGCATACCTGCTTTCCAATATGCGTAATTAGAACCATCGAATATAGGAAATTTTGAAAATGGGGAAAGTTCTATTTTTTAACCAAAAAAATTAGAAAGGACCTTAACGCAATAAATTAGCGCTCCGGCTCTGATACCACTCTGAAAGCTCCCGATAGGGCCCCCAATTTTAAAATCATTCCCTTTAATTTCCTATAAGTGTGGAATAAAGATGGTTACTAACAAAATTTAATTTAATTTTCTTTAAATGGTGGAAAATTATCGTGAATAGAAATTTTAATTTCTTTTCAAATTAAAATTAAACCTAAAGAAGTGAATAATGTTGATGGATGTTCCCCCATCCAACAGAACACGAGAGAAAACATAATCATTCATAAACGCTGTAACATATAAATGTCTGTTGTGGGGGTACCTAATCGATCCGTCTGCCTCTGAAAACGTAACTTCGTAGAGATACCTTCTTACGAGATTGGCCATGGGCCCCTTCCATTTCAGGTGTGGTTCTATATTCTTCTTTTCTATTTCCAATATGGCTCGCATAACCTTCAGTCGTGAGTGCTTGGGGAGCCCAACCTGATCAAAGAACCAATCGAACTTCTGTGAGCGGACAACCACCGTACATTCGATCCAGGGGTCTGTTTATTCTTCTTCAATCTCATAGACTTATTCTACGTCTTTTTACGTAGCCTCATCATAGGATATCATTGCATTTACCGCCTCTAAGGAGCGGGCTCCCATCTGTCTACTTAGTCCCTCGATGGAGTCATACTCTTTTCTTTCTCGTTTATCTCCTTTCTTTGTATCATTCTCCAGTTGGAGCTGAGCTAGCTCGAGGGTGTATTCTTCTAGAGATTCTTCAAAGTCGTTCTCTTTGAACCACTGCTCTCTCATCAGTTGTTCAGCCTCTTCATCAAAAGCGCTGGCCATATGGGTCCCATGAGCTGGTAAGGGGTTATCATTCACATTAGCTTGGGGTAGCTGGATGTCCTCATTCCTCACGTGATGGTTGATCAACCTTATTAGCGAAAAACACACCTTGGTCTGGTGGTTTACTCTATTATGAAGTGAACAATAGTGAGGCTTCTCCATGTCCTCTCGAGGGAGTTGTGTCGTGCTTATGTTGACCGGTATACATTCCTTGTCATGAACCATGAGATCATATAAGTTTAAGGCTTGATCCACTGTGCAAGTTTGCTTGGGAGGATCCTCCTCACCTTCAAATCTTCTCTTGTTGACTCTACCTCTTATTCCTCCTCGTTCGCCACTGCTTTCCCCCTACCCCCATCGTCTGCATAATTTACCCTCGTGGGTACTCCCCTCCCCGAGGCAACAGATGGCCTTAGCAGTAAACTTGACAAGGCAGGTGGGGGAAGTGTGGGCTTAACCACCAAGGCGATGTTTCTCACCTCTTTCAAAAATGTTGCGAATGTACCCTCTCACGTTTCATTGATCAAGTGAAAAATATATTCGGGCAATAACCCTTCTGTACAAACTTGCAAAAGTGTATCCTCTCGCGTCTCCTCTTTCACATCTAGAGAGCGCTCGTGAAACCTCCTAATTTAGTCCACTACGTCTTCTCCTGGCTTTTGTTTCTTGCATGCCAGCCGTGTGAGTGTGAACTCGTCCTCAGCAAAAAATAACTTTTGTACGAACAAAATGTGTAGCTCTTCCAACTGGTTACGCTACCTAGGGTCAAGTGGGAATACCACGTGTAGGCTTTCTTTGTCAGGGACTTTAAAAATTCCCTCAACCTCAGTTTTTTATCATTGCAATGGGCCCCAAGGCTTTCAATAAACCTTTTCACATGCTTTTTAGGGTTTGCACGCTTCCCTGTGTACTTCTCAAAGACTGGTGTAATTAGGGATATAAACGAATATTCGAAAATCCGCATCCGTCCGATATTTGAATTCGAATTTGCGGATATTTATTCCAAAAAATGGAAATGGATACGAATATGGATACTCTATAAAAATATTCGAGAAAATGGATACGGATATGGATAGTGCTAGTATCCGACACGAATAATCTGTATCCGATGTGGAGTATCCATTTTACCAAATATCCATTTTATCGGATATTCGTATCCGTCTTACATTAGTTTAATTACTTATATAATATTTTAGGTATAAACTAACACTTAAATAAAAGTAGGGGGCATTAATTTAATTATGAAAACAATAAAATCTAACCTAATAAACTAAAAACACAAATCGTTTTGCCCCCATTTTCCAAAAGCACGCACGCTCAAACCCTATCTCCCTCATGTCTCGTCGAAATCCTCTATCCTTCCTGTCCAGCCGCCGAAACCCTTCCTACCTTTGTCTCGTCGATCGCTGCCTCCCTCCTCTGTCCCGCCGATCGCCAGTCACTTCCCCTATCCAATAGGTAATTTTTTTGTTTGGATTTGGTATACGGCACATGGTACTGTGATTGTTTTCCATTCCATTTTTTGGGTTCTTTTACATTCCATTTCGAACCAGACTCCGCTTTTTGGATTTTTTTTTGTAACGTCTGATTCTTTAGACAGCAAGGGATTATGGGGTTATCTTTAGACATCAAGATTTTTTTGGTATGCTGTTAAATTTGGTATGCTGTATAATCAAACAAACAGTCCCTGAAATTCATTTAGTAAATTTGTTATTCGTGACTGTTACTTTGATTGTTAAACAAAATTTGTGAAATTCATTTGGTATGTTGTACTATGATTATGAAATTCATGTAGTACATTTGTTATTCATTTAGTAATGTTATAAAATTTGTTAAATAAATAGTCCCTGTGATTGTTAAATTTGTATTGTGGTACTATAATTGTTAAATTTGTTATTCGTGATTATAGGATTATGTCGGAAGAAAAGGTAAGCCGAACAAATATTTCAACCAATGCGCCTTCACCTGCTCCACCTAACAGTGAGAATCAAATCAGTGATGCATCAAAATAAGTAAACAAGAAGCACACATCTGAGGCTTGGAATCACTTTTCTCGTGAGATACATCCGGATAATAATGTTATCACCACTTGTAATTATTATAAGAGAAAGTTCGATGCCGTAAGTTCGAAGGAGGCGTCTCATTTAAATAATCATTGGAAATCATGTAAAGCAAAACTAAGAGATGGTGGTGGTGATATTCGACAAAAGATTCTCGGAAGTTTCAAGTCTCCCACCGATCCAATTCCAAAGTTTGGCAATCATAAGTTTGACCCGGAGGTGGAGCGAATGCTATATTCTCAAATGGTTGCACGACATGATTATTCATTTCTTATGGCTGAGCACGAGTATTTCAGGTATTGGATTTCTTATTGTTGCCCCACATGCAAATTTTATTTAAGAGCTACTATGAAAAATGATTTGAAAAAATATTTTAAGATCGAGAAAGAAACACTTTACAAAGTTTTGGAAAATATTTCTTCAAGAGTTACCCTAACCAATGATATATGGACTTCTAAGCATCAAGACACCGATTATTGTTGTTTTAACATTTCACTATATTGATGATGAATGGAATTTGCATAAAAAGATAATTGCTTTCGTTTAATTGAATGCCCTCGCGATGCGGATAATGTGGCCGAGTGGGTGAAGGCTAGAATCTTGGAGTGGAATATTGATAAGAAACTAATGACTATTGTAGTTGATAATGCTAGCTATAATAAGCCAATGGTTGATCATATTAAATTGTGGTTGAATGGTAAAAATTCCCTTCTTAAAAACGTTAATATGTTTCACACTCATTGCACCGCACATGTAATCAATATAATTATGAAGAATGGGTTGAAAGTAATTGATCGTTTTATTGAAAGGATTAGGAACAATGTTAAGTATGTTGGTTCATCACTTCCAAGAGGCCACACATGGAATATAGCATTGCGAAAAACCCAATTGAATTCAAAAAAGAATGTTGAACTTGATTCTCAAACTAGATGGAATGCCACTTACCATATGCTTGAGAGTTCTTTAGATGTGAGAGCGGCATTTGAGTGTTTGGAAAAAATGGATATGAATACCAATGGCTTCCAACTGAACAAGATTAGGAGCGTGGTAAACTTATCTTTCAGTGTTTGAAAATATTTTATGACATGACAAATTGTCTTTCTGCCACAAAATATCCAACGGCGAACTATTACTTTAATGATGTATGCCAAATTAATTTTCAGTTGATGCAATGAAAACAAAGTAATGTAGATTACGTTCGTTTGATGTCATTGAAGATGCAAGTCAAGTTTGAAAAATATTGGGAGGATTGTAGTTTGGTGTTGACATTTGTATTAGTGCTTGATCCTAGGTACAAAATGGAGTTTGTTCAATTTTCATACCATGAAATATATGGTTCTTTGGCCGACAGTTACATACATAGAGTTCGTGCAGCTTTATTTGATTTATATGGAGAGTATAAGAGTTTAAATGTTTCATCTTCTTCTCCCATAATATTTAAGTATTCTCGTACAAGTGATAGTGATGGTGAAATAAAAAACTAAATGAGGGTTGGATTTACTGGAGGGTTTAAGAGGTACATTAGGGAGCGTTCCGACACTTCATTGGTGCAAAAGATGGAGTTGGAACAATATCTAGGTGAGGCTTTATTTCCTCTTAATGATTCAGATGACCTTTCATTTGATATATTGAATTGGTGGAAACTTAATGGGCTAAAGTATCCAATGCTTTCAAAGATGGCTTGTGATATTCTAGCTATACCTGTTTCGACCGTAGCGTCAGAGTCTGCTTTTAGTTGGGGACGTCGGATTGTGGACGACTCACGTTCATCGTTGGCTTCAGAGACCGTTGAGACTCTTATATGCATAAAAGACTGGTTGCCATCAATTGGTGACAAACTAAGTAAGTCAATTAATTATTTATTACATATTAAAAAAATCTAAGTAGTCAATTAATTTTTCATTAATTCATATTTTTTTCCAATAATTTGAAGGTCACAAGGGATACTGAATGACGACTACCGAGACGTTGCAAACTTTTTGTTTATGGAGCGATGTTTTTTTTCGGCAAAAACAATCTTTATTGTTATTTCAATTCTTAGTATGTATCCTGGCACCACTTTTTGTTTATGGACATTGCAAACTTGACTATGTATCGTGGCACCACTTTTTGTTATATTGCAAAACTATTTGCACTTTGTTCAAATCATTTACTTGTTATAGTATTTTCATTGTTAGTTGATTTTATTATTGTATACACTTCATATTCTACCAATCAACAGGTTTTTTTGGAACTTGATTGTCATGTTGATTTAAGGAAACAATGTGGACACACAAATGATCTATGAGTATGGATATTAAAGGTTAGTATTTCATTTATTACTAATTTTCTATAGAGTTTATATTGTAGCTTTTTTAATAGTTATTTTTGCAATGGCTAAACAATGTAAATGGATACGAATATTATCCAAATCCGAGGTATCCGAGCGGATACGGATACAGATAGTTGTTTTAACTATCCGAGCGAATACGAATACGGATATGGATAGTGCATCTAGATAGCGGATACGGATATGGAAAACATGGTATTCAATCTACATCCGTCCGTTTATCACCCCTAGGTGGAATATACCATATTGTGCAGGGTTCATTGTTATATTCCTTCGGATATGGAGTACGAAATTCGTCATACACCGAAGAACTATCTCCCTCTTTGGACGCTGCTATGAACTTAAGCATATCCTTCTTCATTTCCTCCAAGCTGGACGGTGGAGAGCTGGTTGGCTGTACTATTACCACCACGGGCATCGTTGAAGTTGGTGGTGTGCTTTTCCTCATGCCACCAGTCGTGGCCTGAGCTGCTGAAGTCGGTCCCCGATCTTGTGGTGCTAGCCCCATCGTTACAGGTGGGACCGTAGTGGGAGGAACATTGCCCAAGGTTGGTGGAGCAGTGGGAAGAACACCGCTAAAAGTGGGCGCAGCAACCCCTCCTGTAACAGTAGGAGCAAGTATTCTTGCTGGTTGTGTCATGAAATATCTCACTCCCCAGGGACTCCCAACATCGCTTGAGTCGTCGGAGTCTTGATGAATTCTGCAAACAAACCCATGAGCCCCATCATTTGGCTGGGCCCATTCCTGCCTATACGCATGTTATTTTTATCACACCGGTAATGGACGCACTAGACTCCGTTCGTGTAATTCTCACTCCTTCGGGTAACACGGAGAGGTCTGCCTCCTCCAAACACTGTATGGAGTCAAAATCAATAGTCCTGGTAGTGTTATCCTCTGGCATCTTTTCAAAAGAGAATACCTCCCCAGCAGAGTCGCCAAATGTAAGATTTGGGTTCTTGGAATACGATTAGTATCAAGTGAGGCGTAACCCCTTATCAAGATCGGGATTAATGCTCAAGACAGTATTTAATAATGACAATGAATACAGGTGAAAAGTAATAATGATATTCAATATTCAAACTTGCATTAAATGATATTTCTACACCATTAATACACTATAAGTATAATAAATAGATGGGACCCGCAGGTGACTTGGTCGGAGGGAGAAATAGCAAGTACTCTGGACGTAATAAAGGTAAGGCAGGAACTTCAAGCCTATTTAATGATCAATGATACGGGTATTAAATGAGTGTGGGAAGAATGTCCTCACGGGAGCTCTCGTGTATAAAGGAAATCGGGCAGCAGTTCTAGGTTCAGAATGTCGTCCCCGTAAACTATTTAGTTGATGTATTTATATGGAGGCAAGGTTACTCGAGTAACCTTGTTGGTATTCAATGTGATTGATAGCATTAAATTCACAAGTACCCCCTTTATTAATGTGGGAGATATTGCATTAAATGCATGGGATCTTATAATTTGGTGAGAAACTGCTTAACCAGTTGGAAACATGGTGGGCATTAATGAGGAACTTGATGTGGCAGCTCAGATCCTTATCTTAGAACGGCTAAGAGGTCAGATTTGGTAGACTAGGCCTTCCATCCTAAGGATAAACCCAGTTGAGTGTTGTAATTTTGAGTCCCTAAATGCTAGATGTTATGACGTCAGAAAGTGGGTGAACAGTGGCCCCGCTAGGCATGTGGTCACATCAGTCAGATGAATGGTGTTTGGTTTGAGGTTTCTCGACTGATAAGTAGCTTGAGTGTTTAGTCTTCTGTTTGTTGGCTAAAAAACTATCATTAGGCCAAGGCTGCAAGGTTGAGGTACCTCGAGGAGGTTCCCTCGAGTGAGTATAAGTTATGGTAGCTCGGCTGTAGGTAGCTCGAGCAACCATATATACCGGATGAAGTTTTTCCCAACTGTGCCAAGAGGGTTGGTTATTGTATTCCCAACGTTGCCTTGCTCACAATCCTCCAAACCATGTCCCTACGAGGTTCTCAGGAGGAGGTTGTTCGATAGAGCATGATAGCTCTCACAGGCCCTGCCAGGCATGTTCCCTCATGGGTACCGAATAACTTTGCTCACGATATAGCGTAACATAAATTACATGATAAAATACACTATGTTTCATCTTACAAACTAGCGTTATTCGAGTGACTTTGATCTTCGAGTTAGATTCTTCGAGTCACGACTGTGGAGGATCTTCGAGGAAACTCCCTCGGGTAATCTTGATCTTCCTTCTTCGTCTGTTAAGTATCGGATTAACTAAGTTAATCATTCTTTGGTGGGAACTCCCCCTACATCCTCAGAATTTCGTAAGTGTGCAATCTGAAAAAATAGTATATGACTAGTACGTATTTTTCACATGTTTTCTAAGATTTTCTAAGTACAAAAACATCCTTAGAGTTTCAAAAATCCGATCTTTCATTATCATATGCAATAGTGATATTTCTTTGCACCTTGATGGAGTTTGTTCTACACTATGAAGAACATCGTTGGGTTTTGCGGAGAAGAAGCGAAGGAGTTCGTGTTCCGATTCCGCAGACTTTTCAAGTTATATCGGTGGACGCCGAGGCATTCGTGAAGGCGACTGACGTGGACAGGTATCGCGGTAGGATTCGCGTGGGCACTGTGGTCGAGTGGTTGAAGATCAGAAGAGCGTCAAGTCTCATGGGGATCGAGTTATTGAGTAAGACTTGTGTCTGTTACTTGTAATTTCACATCATAGTGATATTTTGGCTTGGGTCGTCCGAGGTTTTTTCCCTTTGTGGTTTCCTCGTACATCCAGCGTTGTAAGCATTCTTTTCTTTACTTTACTTGCTTTAATAACTAGATGTATGTTTAGGATTAATCAAGATAAAATTTTGTTAAGTTAAAATTGGTTCACAACTTGGTGCGGTTTATAAATTGAAAAAAGGTTTTTCATAAAAAGAAAGTTGGTTTTTGTCATCCTTAAAACACTTCCGCAAAGAAAAAGGGGCCTACAATATATATATCCACCCTGGCGTTGACCAGCAGGTGTTGGGTCATTTCCCAAGGTCACAAGACTGTAGGATGACCACTGTAGGTGAGTTTCGAGTCCGATTGAGGTGATGTGGTATGGTTATGACCCACGAATGTATTTCTATGATCTCCTCCAGTATGTCTTTTTATTTTGGGATTCGGTGGTGAGATTTTGACCCGGTGGTCAAGGAGTGGTAAGTGACGTACCTGGAGCCTGATAGCATACTAGGGAATGCATCCGAGAGTACAGTTCGTGGATGTTATTTATATATGCATATAAAAGAGTGTTATATGTATATGTGTACTCAAATGAATGTGTGAACATTTAATTATAACTACTGTACAGTTACGTTGATTATATAGCAGTATGAGTATAATTGAGAAATGTTATGTTATAGCTTATGTGATAGCTATGTGATAAGTAAAGTAAAGTAAAATATGAGTAGCACATTTGGGCTAGAGGTTTCGCATATTGGAGTATGTTAAGGATGGATAAACTAGTTAGGCGGGGTAGCATAACTAGGTAATTAAAATACATGCGTTAGGCGTGCACTATAGATTAGGGGTGAAGATAATATCATGTGAGTACGACACCAGATGAACATGAATAATTCCTGTTGCGTATTTATTAATGCATTTAAATACTTGTTAATTGTTTTTAAAATGTTATGGTCGCTGACCCGTATCAAATATATTTTCAAAACTTTTTAGATGCTTAGCCACAGGGACTCCAGGGTTAGCTTGTCATTCCAGTCAGACGATGTTACAGCAGCTGTGGATGCATGCAGGATTTGCTCAGATGCCTCTCTCCATTTTATCTAGTTAGGATGATTATTCCAGTGTTTCTTTTGGGCATGTTGCCCAAAGTTGGATATCTTTTATTTTCTGAATTTTTTTATATTATTTCATTTAGCAGTTAGATTATTGTACTTGGGTTTTACCGAGAGTTTATTCAGTCGATTATTAAATTATGCTATCAGTACTTATTATGATATGTGATTGTGGTGAATGTTTATCTTATATGGTTGAATGGTTTAATAAAGCATGTTAAGTGATGCTAAGAATGAACCTGTAACGCCCTTACCCGGATTTATTGGTTACCCGTGAGTCAACCCAATCCGAATCGAGTCGTTAGGTGTGAAGTGCAATGAAACAACCTAGATAATGTTGCTAGTCCATCTTTAATTTAGTTAACTTTTCACTTTTTAGCATGCGATTTCTGTTTCAAGATAAACTACATGTGGGACCCACAGGGAGTGCCCCGAAGTCCAAGTAAACAAAGCTTGCTAACGTAAATAATAAAGTACAGTTACCTGTACAATGCCATCAAATTACGAACCCGCACCCAACCTGTCATAACAAAGCAAGGGTGTGAGCTTATGCCCAGTGGGAATATACAAAGCAGTATAGAAACAAACGACAAAAAGGAATACTCATATATATATATATATATATACCTTTGAAAATACATATTCAATTCATTAACCGTTTTACTTTCGAAAACCATATTTGCCCAGCTTAATTTACCTTCATCTTGAAAAATATTTTCTTTATTCAAACTTAGCATCTTTCATGCTATTGACACACCCGGTTCAACACTAGAAACTATTATACTGGATTTACCCAAATACATTCCTTTACCGGAATTACTCATGTTAACTCATTTATATACACTTTAGTATTTTCATTGAAAATTGTCATTTCAACTCACGTATTCACCGTGTTAGAAAATACTTATTTATCACTTGAAAACCCTTTCAATACTTACTTATGAGATCACATGTTTAACAACTCAGTTGTCTAAACACCCATTCACTTACTTCATCCCATTTTACCTTATCTTATGGACATTAATAGATTTACGCATTTACTTGCCCATTTTACTTTTATCGAAACATTTACTTCATCCATTCAAGTTAGGTTGTAATAACACATTTTACCACACAGACCAATTCTTGATACGTTCCACGTCTCCTTTATCTTTTTTCTCGGAATCTTCCAATTAACCACATACTTTAATGGGCTCCATACCATCGGCTATGTGCACCATATGCTCTGGCCAGTGGTTTAGGACTTTTCACCCAAGGGTTCCAGACCCTTCTTGATTTACCTCAGTGTCATCCGAGTTCCTTTCATGTGTTTTAACATTTCATGTGTTTTAACATTTTTACAAAATGTCCACATTATTCCATTTCCTTACTTTTACCCGGCCGAAACCAAAAACCAAGACTTAGTCATCCGTTTTTCCATTAACACTTGAAAAATTGTTCCTCTCCTTCTTCAAGTCCCTTATTAGCACACACGTGATTTTTACCAAATTCATTCACGCTTAGGACTTAATTCAATTTCACACACATTAATGTAAAGACATTCATTTTTATTCCTTAAAAATGTTTCACTTTAAGTAAATTATCAATTTACCCTTTTATTTGCCAAACTTGCAGTTTAATCCCTCAACAAGTGTATTTTTCTCAAAATGGTTATTAAATTTCCAACTTAACATTGAAGTCATTTTAACATTTGTTTAATATCACACTTTTGCTCAATTTTTCACCATTGTCACTTTAACACATGAATAATACCCTCTACACTTTAACTCTAAATTTTACTTTTTATTCATAAAGTCTCTATTTTACATGAAACTTAAAATATTTATTCCATAAATATTTCAACAACATAAACATCATTCAACATTTCATTTCACAAGATGTTCATTATTTCTTTTTCTTTTTCTTTAAAAATATACCAAAATGACATTTTCTACATTTTTATTTCATAAAAATGTCCATTATTAGTTCTACTAGAAAGCACATCCGAATAATATCGTCACACATTTTATTCCATAAAATATCCATCATTTTTCTTTTACTAGAAAATATGCTAGAATGACACTTTCATACTTTTTATTCCATAAAATGCCCATTTTCAGTTTTAATAGAAAATACACAAAACAAACAATATTTTCCTACACATTTTTATTCCATAAAAATGTCCATTTTCATTCCATAAAAATGTCCATTTTCATATTTAATAGGAAATATACACAAATAATATTTTCTACACATTTTTACTCCATAAAAATGTCTATTTTCAGCTTACTAAGAAACCCAACATTATTTCATGATAATACTACTCTTAATCATTCACAGCAAGAGGACTACAATATTTAGCAAATAAAGTCTCAACATAATAGTAGACTATCCCACCTAAATAACTCTAAAGTGGTGGTGGTGGTGAAGGTGGGTGACTACCCCACCTCTAAACGTGGCTCTAAAGGGAGTCACAAAAGCCCCAGCAAATGGTCCTCCATGGAAGCGACAAGGAATCCCAATAAACTCCATCAAAGCCTTATTCAGATACCTCCAATAACACACTCATCTTCTGCCAAAATAACCCCATTCAAACGCACACTAAAACCTCCAACTACCAGCTTCTACATATTTTCATGGCTTATAGAGTGGGGAGGGACATATATATATATATATAGTTGTGTGGGTGTTGGTGTCACACTGGAAGAAAATGGGTATTAGCTGCTTAAGGAAGGGAGGAGAGATTTTCATGGGTTTTTGATAGTGGGGACTTCACCCCACACTTCCCTCTTATATAAAAAACCCACAAACCCTACAACATATACTCATTTCCTCGATTTAATCCCAACCCTCCAAGGTTGATCCACGGTTCAAATGTTGACACCACATTGATTGAATCCGTTTGTGTCAGTGGTCATTAACCCAAGCTCCCTCACTTTTACTCATAAGATATATGCTTAGTATGTTTCATTCGATCGATCAGGCTGCAAGAGCTGAGCTTGAATAGGAATCAACCACCAAGAGGACGACAACACACGGGGGAGTCTGCCATATCCGACGTCGTTCGAATGACACAACATGTCGTTTGAACGACGAAGGGTCATCACTCAAATGACGGAAGAGGTCGTTCGAACGACCCGCAAGGAACGACGCCGTTTTGAAATCCCAACTTCTATCTTTCTAAATCTGTTTCTTCCGGTTGTACGCACATCCACCTTATCTTTTATATTCCCAACTTTGCCCCAATTCAATTACTACGATCTTAAGAGGGATATATATATATATATATATATATATATATATATATATATATATATATATATATATATATATAGTGAGAGAGAGAGAGAGAGAGGCTATAGTACATCATGCTCTATACACCACGCTTAATTCTAGGCCCTAAAAAACTTTTTTTTTAAATTTTATATTTTTCTCTTGAAATTAACCTTCCAATCAACCCAATGCAAAAAATTAGGTCAAAATACATTTTGCAGCTATTTTTAAAAAATCCACAAAAACTGCTAAAAATACCTTATTTTTAAGGGTCTGCGCCAGAAATTTTTTGTGAATTTTTTAAAAATAGGTACAAAATGCATTTTGATCTAATTTTTTGCATATGGATTGATTGGAAGGTTAATTTTAAAGGAAAAATATAAAATTTGAAAAAAAAATTCTAAGACCTAAAATTAGATTTGATGTACAGTGTGATGTATAACGCATGATATAGGTGAGTCTCTCTCTCTCTCTCTCTCTCTCTCTTTATATATATATATATAATTTTAACTAATCAGTAACTCTCAAATCTTATTTGTCCAAAATCCACAATTTCTCTAGTTCGGGCTTGACAATGCTTGGTTCGAGCTCAGCTTAAATTGAATTCGAGTTTAATATCTCGATTCAAACTCGGCTCGGTTCAAACTCAATAAAAGCTCGACCCAAATTTAGCGGGCCCAACAAATGGGCTTCGAGCTTACTCGATTCAATTGACAGGCCTAGTATGAAGGTTGAAGACAATTTATAGTTGAAGGGCATTTCAGTCTCTTAAATCTTAGAGATTAACTTTACACCAAATATCTTCTCAATAAAGCCAAAGCTATAATTTCAGTTTTCATAAACACTCTTCACTCTTGTTGTACATTGTACCTGCTGCAAGTGTGTCTGTGCTAACCACAAATTTGATGCTAGTACCAAGGTACAATTATTGAGAGATTTAGTTCCGAACGATTATGTATAAGTTGGCCATGTCACTACAAAGAGTGTCAGTAACTAGATATGATTTTGGAAGAAACAAACGTGAAATGAATTTTGGGAGAGTACATGAGCAACCAACTCCATCTATTGCAAGAACGACGTGCTAAATGAGATGCTTACCCTTTTACACAAGAACTACAGATACAATCCTATAATTAGTAATCAATTTAGAGATTTCGGAGTTCATTAAGTTACAACTCATAACACCCAGCCTGAAAATAACTACATGAACTTGTGCCCAAAGACGATGATGATGGTGATGATAAACTGGTGACTCGTTCACAAGATGATAATTTTCAACTTGTGAAAACTTTAATAATTATTATTTGATTTTTGGTGTAAAGTTTATGCTTCCTCCTCCCAAAACGTGGACATACAAAGGCAAGTCTCAGAAAAGAATATCTTAGGGTCACCACATTTAGCTCCTCGCTGAAACAAATGTTTAGTAGATAAACTCATGAAAGTATTGTTCTAAAGAAAATACTCTATCCTCTGGCGAAGGGAAGAAAAGAAACTACAGTACTACAATACTCTCTTCTATGACTATATTGGATAAGACGCAGACCTGTAAGGATCCACGTGTCCAACACAAGGTTAGCAACCTATCTAAATCCACCGTACTAGTTTAGAGACCCGCCTAAACTAACTGATGTGGGACTCAACCTGGGCACCAACAAGAGTCGCGTATCAGACCTCTCATATCTCATTCTTCTCAAATCCTTGCGTCCACCACCATTTATATTTTTTAAACATATCCTCTCTCACCACTCGAACTGAATCAAGCATCTTCTGCAGCTCTTTATCATTAAAAGCCCATTGCTTGTGCCTTGAGAAAATAGTGGGTCGCAGCAAGATTAAAAAACCTGGTCTAAGGGGCCACCAAATCCCAGGTTGGACAAAACCCCTGTCCATCTACACCGTATTTCTTGCCTGGACTGCATTATCCCAAAAAGTTGAGCTTGATAATATCCCCCAAGCAAAGCTCCAAAGCCACTTGTTCCGCCATCAATTTCCTGATAATATCCAAATGAAAATAAAGCCTATAAGTTATATTTTTCAACTCGAGGCCTCCAGCAGCAGAATATGATCAGTTACAAAGTTGAGACCAGGCAGATATGAGTATCAATGGCAATATAATTATGGGTCATTTTGACAAATACCAGTTTGATAATACATAATTTGACTTTGATCCCAGTTTTCATAAATAATAAGACATGACACCAATTTCTTGAAGAAAAAACTGTTGATTTGCATGAAAAAAAGTGTCAATTCGCGTTCTATGTAGTTTTTCATGAAATAAGTGTCGATTTGCTTATTTGCAAAAACATGATTAAGTTCAATATCATATTATCAAACTTGGATTTTGTCAATATAATCCTAAAATCATTATTGTGATACAATTTAGAATTTTAAGAATGGAGAACCAATGACAGTTTTTAACTCGAACATGTTCTAAAGAATGAATCAAAAGACAGCACAATATCAAATAATCAATGTACAATGTGTACAAGTCATCAAACCTAGAAACTGAAATATGGTGCGCAAAACAGTTTGTACCCGTGCAAGCGTGTGTGCGCGGGTTATTAGTCGTAAACTGATAGTCAGCGTAGGAGGGTAATTAAGATCGAGAGGGAGTCAAGGAAAAATTATAAATTATAAGTATAACTCGGTTGCTCGTGGAGCCGCAACTTGTCTCAGAATTAGGGGTAACAATTTTAGAGATGACACGATAACAAGTCATGAAATGACACAAATTGAACCGGAATCGATACAATATCGAGATAATATCGAAATTTTTCCATACAAGTCGTAATGATTTGTGTCAAAATCATGACTCGTGTTTTCCGTGTCCCTGGGGAAATTAAATCCCCAACAATCTAAATTACCAAATTCTAACCGTGAATGCACAATAATAAATATAAATAGACGCGTGAAACTACATGGTACAACAAGTTGTCCTTGTCTAAATCTACGAGAGAAGAGGGGGGAGATAATGTTATAAATTAATCAGACTTGGGTAGCTGAAAACCAAGTCGTTTCCATGTATATGGGGGTTCTATGTACATAGAAAAGATCCCATAATAATCAAGAATTCTATCTTTTCCTTCTTTTTCAGTGATATGTCACGTTGATGCTTATTTTTTATTGTGAACGAGTCCTTTACGTCCTGGGCTTTTTACTGGTGATATTTGCCAATAATCTAGGGATCGGTCTTGATTTAGTCAAGGTCAGACAACTTTATGCAGCCTGCCGCAGGGACTAAGTCGGTGACCGACCTGCCCATGGGTTAAATAGAGATAATATGCTGGTCAATTTATCCTCCGTCAGTGTCATTTGTACTTTTAGACGTATCATTCGTGTCATGTAATGCTTCATTGGTTCTAAATAGTATATATTGTGTTAGTCGTATCGTATCATATTTTTAATGGGTATTGGTCATGTTAGGTAATAAAAGAACGTCATGTTTATCAGGCCAAATCACGAATTGCCACCCTTATGTGAATAGTATTTGACAACGAGGGATTTCCTCCATATGTAAAGTAAATGTGAGTCGATCAACACTCTAGTCTAAACATGTGTAGCGCGCGCGCGCGCGAGAGAGAGAGAGAGAGAGAGAGAGAGAGAGAGATGCATATATTAGTTCAAGTTAGGATTATATAGTAGATAATTAACCCCAAGGGATAGCCTAGTGGCATGGTCTCTTACGTTTAGGGGCCAAGAGCTCATATCCTCTTTGGGCCACCTCCCATAGTGTCGTACAGATTGGCAGGTCTAAACATACCATAGGGATTTGGGATCAGATAGGTGCTCAAAGAGACCTCGACACCACAAGATATAAAAATATATACATACTAGTTTTTAACCCCGCTTGTTGCATGGGCGATTTTAATAATAGTCTACAACTTTCTTACTACAAAGAGATCTTATGATAACAGTCATAAATCTGGTCTCTAAATATCAATATCACAAAGTGGTTCGAAAAAAATATTAATAAAATAAGATAAAAATGATTGAAGTAATTTTTTATTTTTAAAATTTGAGCTCGCAATTTCCAGCAGACAGTTTTTTTTGTCTATGTCAAAGTGGTAATAAGAACCTCATTATGTGAAAATATATTTAAAATATTAAAATAAAGAATACAAATGTCCTATCCTCGCGTTGAACACACGAAGCAATATAGAACTCTAGGTCACATCACAACCACCAATTATATAACTCATTTTGCCCAAAAGGTTTTAAAGAAGAAGCTAGAGCTACAGTTTTTTTTAGCACAAATATTTGACCCTCCATCCCAAATTAAAAGTCCATGTCTTTATTTTGTATGCATTAAGGATACACTCAATCAACGGCGAAGATTAGCTCTAGTTCACCATCGTGGAAGTTGGTTCATTGATTCTGTCCAAAAAGGAAAGTGGACTCTTAATTTGAAATAACCTAAAAAGGAATATGACGTAAATGATGCCAAAAGGGAACAAGACTTTCGTCTCAACTCTCTCTAATCAATATCTCATAAAATGAAAGAATGCCTAAAATGAGGCTACATATTGGTATTTATAGGAAAGAGGTTGCTTGGCCTCTAAGCTAAGAATCTAATTACAATTATGTCCCTAAGAGCCAATAACATTCCTTCTTCTAAATACTAAACAAAAGGAAAATACAATGAAATATTAAAAATAAAAGAAAGACTAAAAAATGACAAAAAGACCCTTATTCACATCACTCCCGTCCTTGAACTCAAAAGGGAAGGCCTTCAGTGTCACCATCGAGAATAGTAATGAGAGAGGACTGGGATGGAACCTCCATCGTCTCCTCAAGATACTCAGGATCACCCGAAGCTAGGAAAGCGCGACGCCGTGAGAGAGAGCTCTGATGCTCTATGGCCAATCACCCCACAATTGTAACATTTGAATGTTACTGGGTGAGTGGGTGCAGGAGGTGTAACGGTGGGCGTCGGAACAACTGAGGTAGGCGGAGTCATAGGAGTAGTAAAAGTCACGGGGGCTGGAAGAGCTGGAGTGGAGCGGCCATGGGGTGGGTGGAGGAGTTGTCTAATAAAATATCTCGACTTTAGTGGTGTACTCAACCGCCTTGGCAAAGGAGGTGGCGTCGCGTAAAGCGAGATCTCTCTGGATATAACTCTGAAGACCGTGGATATACCGACTAATTAGCTGCTCCTCAATCTCGCCGAAGGGGGCATGAGTACAAAGAAGCTGAAAGTGCTCAGTGTAGTCTAAGACTATAGTGTCCTGTCAAAGAGACTTGACCTGCAAAAAGAGATCACGCTCGTAAGTAGCGGGAACAAATGCGGTCACCAACTGTGCCCGAAACTCTGCCAAAGACTGTATAGGCATAGTTGTCAAATCGCGAATCGTATCGTGAATCGTTTACCCCCCGAATCGCGAATCGTGAATCGAATCGTGAATCGTATCGGTCGAATCGGAACCAAACGATAAAAACGTAGTAAAACATATGTAAATGGAATTTAACACTATAGAATTGGTAATTAAGCGTAATATGACAAAAAACTAATCATAACACATGATAATATACCAAAATATATCACAAAAATTAACCGTAGTACATGTTCTCATCCATTTTAAGCTTAAAAATGTAAAAAACAAAAATATTTCATAAAACAACCTACATATTAATTTAAAACACCCTACATAAAACAAATATAAATATATCATAAAGAGCCTATATATTAATTTAATGTAAAAAAATCGCGAAAAAAAAAAAAAAAAGTGAATCGGACCGAATCGTGAATCGGACCGAATCGGACCCGAATCGGAAGATTCGAATCGTGAATCGCCGATTCGGTCCGATTCTTTAGACATTTGCGATTCGAAGGTTGATTCGAATCGTTTTGGTAGTGAATCGAATCGAATCGTCCGATTCGAATCGCGAATCGGACGATTTTGACAACTATGTGTATAGGAGGCTAACCCTCCAGAACACGGCGCTGCTCCAAGTCATTCCACTATACACTCGCGTAGCCCTGAAATTTGGTGGCCGCTAACAGGACACACCGGTGACCTTTCAGCCGCTTGTACTCAAATATCCTCTCCATGGCGGCAAGCAGTCAACAACGGCATCGAGCTGTAGGTGGCCATCAAACATCAGGATATCCACCCGAATATCACCATGCATACTCCTCGATAGTAACTGAAGGGCTAAGTGTGAAATGGCGTCACCACTCTGTAGGGTCAAGGCATCCTCATCTAGGTCATCATCGTCTGGCGGAGGCTCGGGAAGTAGTGCTCTCTGTGGCCATCACCGAGGCGGTGGATGAGGAAGATCAGGAACTAGTGGTGGTGGCGATAAAGGGGCGGGTGGAGGAGAAATATAAGGTGAAACGGCCTCTCGTGGTGGGGAAGGAGATGGAGTGGGGACCAACGGCTGGCGATAGGGACAGTGGTTCATCTGGTGCCCCTTCTGATAACACAAAAAATAATGTCACTCTGAGAGGTACACGTGGAATAACCTTCGGACCCAGAGAATCAAAAGGGGAGACATTGGTGCGCCACTCAGTGGGAGGGGGAAGGCTCAAACTCTGGGCGGAGTGGGTCGAAGTGAAGGTGAGCCATCATGTGGAGGTAGGCTAATCCACTCTCATACCCGCTCATGTGAGTCAACGGGAGCGGAATGGATGGAGCGTGAATCCCTATGTAGAATGAGGGTGGGGTACATGTGTCAGGTTGACGAGTGGTGGTGATGTGTGTAGAATAGGTGGGGCGGAAGCATAGGGAAGGCTATATGGGGTGGGTGAGGGTGAATAGTAATAGGTGGAGCCGGGGGCATGGAGGGAAGATGGTGAGGTTCAAGTTATTTTTATGGGTGATGGCGAGGGTAAATGGAGATATGATGTAGGGGGTGGTCATGTGGATGAGGTGTGGGGTAAGAATGGAGGTTTTGTGGTAGTGAATGGGGAGGGACAAGAATACAAGGTAAAGGAAGGTATGGTGAGGGTATATGGCGGTGTGTTGAGGGTTTGGGTTGTGGTGGAGGGTATATGGGAGAGCTTTGTGAATTTTGGAGGGGGTGAGTATTGGGGATGTGTGAGAGTTGAAATTCTAGGGTTTGGTCTTCAAGATTTGGGTTAACATGCCTGTTGGATTCATTTGACACCGGAATTATTACTTTTGCTTGTGTATGAGTTGAATTTGAACACTTTGTATGCCGAATATCACGGATCATCTCGACGATTGAAGGTGAGTACGTTCCGATCATGGGTGGTGCCATTTGAACACATAATGGGGAAGGAATTGTCAGAAAAGTGTCGGAATGACCCGGAAGTGACAGACGACCCTCGATAGGGCTGTCTGAGCCGCGAAACTCTCGGACCAAGCCGGCAAGTGGATCGAACACTGCTGTCGGCTGAATTTGGTTCGGTTGGACAAGATTTTGGACTGTTCAGCTTCGGAGGAGGTATCCGGTGGGGCTGAATTCCGGTGGGTTGGGGCTGAACTGGGTGTGGAACGGGTTGGAGTTGGGGCCGGATTTGGGTATTCTGGGATTTCAAAGGGTGATTTAATTGTTTTGGGTGGGATTGATTCTACAGGATTTTTTGGGGGTATTACGGACAGCGGGTTGTGGCGGTGGATGTATATGGGGTTAGGATTTGTGAGATTAGGGTTTTTTTGTGGTAAGGTGTAAAATAGTTTGATTTGGAAAAATTAGGATTAGGGTTTTGATATGATACCAAGGCGGTTCGAAGGCGGCCATCAGTGGTTGTTGGTGGAGGAAGTCGCGCGTCGATTTCATCCATCCGAGCCATCAATCGATTGATGGCCTCTACAAGACTCTCGTTAGGAGTTTCCACGGGGGTTTGCACCTTTCTTAAACTCATCGTGATGTTGTTTACGAGTTTTTGTTTTACAACAACAACAAAAACAACGGCGAGTAGAACTGACTAGGCTCTGATACCAATAGACGTAAATGACGCCAAATGGGAACAAGAAAAGAGAACTCTCGTCTCAACTCTCTATAATCAATATCTCATAAAATGGAATAATTCCTCAAATGAGGCTACATATGGGTATTTATAGGAAAGAGGTTGTTTGGCCTCTAAGCTAAGAATCTAATTACAATTATATCCCTAGGAGCCAATAACCTTCCTTCTTCTAAATAGTAAACAAAAGGAAAATACAACGAAATACTAAAAATAAAATAAAGACTAAAAAATGTCAAAAATGACAGAGAGAGATGCATATATTAGTTCAAGTTAGGATTATATACTAGATAATTAACCCCAAGGGATAGCCTAGTGGCATGGTCTCTTACGTCTAGGGGCCAAGAATTCATATACTCTTTGGGCCACCTCCCATAGTGTCGTACAGATTGGCGGGTCTAAACATACCATAGGGATTTGGGATTATATATGTGCTTAAACAAACCTCGACACAGGATATAAAAATACATACAAACTAGTTTTTAACCCCGCTCGTTGCATGGGCGATTTTAATAATAGTCTACAACTTTCTTATTACAAAGAGATCTTGTGATAAGAATCATAAATCTGGTCTCTATATATCAATATCACAGAATATTAATAAAATAAGATAAAAATGATTGAAGTAATTTTTTATTTTTAAAATTTGAGCTCGCAATTTCCAGCAAACAGTTTTTTTTGTCTATGTCAAAGTGGTAATAAGAACCTTATCATGTGAAAATAAATTAAAACATTAAAACAAAGGATATAAGTGTCCTATCCTCGCGTTGAACACACGAAGCAATATACAACTCTGGGTCACATCATAACCAAAAATTATATAACTCCTTTTGCCCATGAGGTTCTTAAAGAAGAAGCTAAAGCTACAATTTTTTAGCACATAAATACTTGACCCTCCGTCCCAAATTAAGAGCCCATGTCTTTATTTCGTATAGATTAAGGATACACTCAATCAAAGATTAACTCTAGTTCACCATTGTGGAAGTTGGTTCGTTGATTCTGTCCAAAAAGGAGGGTGGACTCTTAATTTGGGACAACCTAAAAAGGAATAGTTGACTCTTAATTTGAGTGACTCTTAATTTGAGACGGAAGGAGTACTATTTTACGAATACTTCATTCTTTTGAAATGAGAATATTTCAAGAACCCCTTATTTTAAGGAAAAATAATTGGGATTCCTTCCCTCTGTACTCTCTTACCCGCCAATTTTACATATCTCCTTTTTCTCTCTCTTTTGTCAAAAGTAATTACATGTACTCATGTTACCTGCAAGTTTATTGGGCCCAACTCTCCTTCCAGAGAACATGACAATGAAGGGATGTAAAACTCCATAGCGAAGCTAAGACATCATAAGCCCCATAAACAAATAAATATAGGTTCATTTACCAACTTGCAAGGAATTTCCAATTATTTTTGTTTTAGTGTTATATCTATAACCAAAGAAACAAATACTTAAGCAAAACAATTAAAGAACGAAATAGTACAAGGAAAAAATTAAGAAGACCAAAAAAACGAACAAACAAAAACGTAGTTAAGAACCTATAGAAAAACCATTCACATAAGTACCGTACTAACAGTACGGAGAAAACCAAACAAAGAAAAGATCACATGAATCTATCTATTACGACTATAATTATACTATACCAAATCTGTAAAGCAGGGAAGCAGCATATCACAAAGAAATACTCCAATAAAAACCAAACTAAGTAAATCAGGGAGGCAGCATACCTCAAATGAAGTTTACCATTTCATTCTCACATCCAAAGGGAAAATAGTTCTAATTATGGTTCACTACTCTTCCCATGTGCAAAAGCGTTGAACTTACAAAATAAACATGAATGTAATAGTGGCAAGGTTATAAAAGGCGCGAGGCGTGGTCAAGGCATAGAGGTCAAGCCTCAAGCCTTAGGAGGCTAGGCGTAAAAAGGCGTTTTCCTTTTTTTTTATTATTTTAATTATTCTAAGGCTAGCAATATAATAAAATAATATATACCTTGATTTTTAAAATATATCGATATGTTGGTAGCCATCTTTCTCATATGCATGCTCCATAATCAATATACAAAATGTATTTCTCAACATTTAATAAGCAATATACAAAATGTACTTTTCATCATTCAATAATCTTTCTATAATCAATTATCATTCAAGAATCGATAATCGATAATCAATACAAAATGATTCATTATAATAAATGTATTTTTCACCTTTCAAATGAAACAAATAGACTTTTGGTCGGAAGTTGGTCGACTTAGACTTTTTTTTGGACGAGAGTCAGAGAGGTTTGGGATTTGATTATTTTGGACAAGATATTGGTCCGGTTTGTAAAAAAAAATCCTTCAAAGGCGATACCGTTTCAATAAAGTATTTTTTTCCCCCAAAAAAAGTGTGCCTTAAACCTTAAAAAGAATAAAGACATTAATGCCAGTGGGAAGAGGGGAGGTTGGAAGACTGGGTAGAGGGAGAGTCTGGAGTAGGCTGGAAGACTGGAATAATGAAATACCACAGGAGAGAGAGAGAGAGAGAGAGAGAGAGAATTGTAGACATAGGTGAGAAATTTATTAGGAATTCTCTAACAATGTTCGCCGTGGATAAATACGAAACTTCAATGCAAGTGAATCAGGTCTCTGTAATTCTTTAGCATTACTCTAAAAGAATTTTTGTAATACTTTACGGGTATGACGATTACAATCCTTTAATATCCGATTATATAATTGTCTAGAAAAAGAGAATATGGATAAGTAAATTATATGAAGTTACATAAATATTCACTCTAACATTTCCCTCTAAGTATTAGAGATGTAGAGATTTCATACTTACAGAGAGGGGGAGAGGTCTCCACTTCAACAACTAATTAGCTTGGTCCGCGAGTATTATTTTGTGGCAATGTAGTGGTGAGCTTTTGCATTAAGTTGAAGATTTTATATGAAAGTCCAACTAATTAACAAAACTGACCTAAAATATAGCTGGAGGAGTATAATCATAAGCTATATAATGCAAGAAGTACAATACCTAAATAAGGTTATTGGATCATCAGTCAGTTATCCAAATATAATAGCATTAGGTTCTAAATCAAGACAGCATAGTTGCCAAAGTGATTGTGGTATAGAGTATCTAGAAAACCTTTGCCATGGTGACTGTGATAGTGTGAAGAAAACCTACAGTGCATTTACAAACTCTTCAAGGTGATCCAATTAGTTTAAGAATAAAACACATGCAAAACCTACCAAATACGGAAATTTTCTGCTTAACATTTTTTCTGTAGTGGCCCAAAAATAAATCATACGTATAACTTTGTGTTTCTGTTCATTTTCCCTTCAAAGTTAACCTATTTGGTGTTGTACATAAAAAGCAAATTTGCTTGACCACGCCATCCATGATTTCCCTTTCAATCATTAAACCTGAAAAGTATAAAAATTAATTAAAGCTGAAGTGTAAAATTTTGACGGGAACAAAACTTAATTGGATGTAAACACAGTCTTGGAGGCTTTTATTTCAAAGGAATTGGTTACTTTTGGGGGTTGACAGTTTTCACTTTCATTGCAATTATAATTTATATAAACTGTTTAGGTTTAATTTGGTTAAGCAACTTCAGAATTTTGAATTGAAGTATTTAGTTTTCGTCCTTGCATTCTTTGATCACATTTTCCTTTTACGGTTAACTACTGAGGTTCAAATCCAATTAACTACTGAGGTTCAAATATTTTTCTTCAATTCAAAGTGTGTTGGGTTCTTTTGAGTTTAAATCAAAAAGTGCAATCTGTGCTGGTAGGGCCCAACTTATTTTTAGCAATTCATTTTTTCTGGGGTAATTTATTTAGTTTGCAAGCATTTTTCAGTAGTCCAAACATTTATACAAACATTAACTTTCAGCCAAGCATTTATACAAACAGTTCAAAGGCATGCCTTGGGAGGTGGCAGATTGATTTACAAATTAATGCGTAGTGATGTAAGTTTCAACATAGTGCGACAAAAACATATAAGAATAATTTTTCAGCTACAAATTTTCTAAACATGCACACTTCAATAGCAAATTTTTTAGATTAGGAGGTAAAAACAAACCATACCCACCCACTTTGCTTAAAGGAACAGAACCATAGCTACTTGCCTAACACACAAGTTTACGCATGCATTCAATTGAAAAATACATAAAATACAAACCTTTTTCGCTAAAATAAAATCCAGAACTTCAATTAATCTACCAAAATAAAGGAGTCCTGTTTAATCTCAGAAAAATAGAGGAAATAAAGTTTGAAGAGATATGCCACTCAAAGTAAAATTTATAAGGGATGAGAGATATAAGTCATCAAAGGGGCTCTTAGAGTTGGGTTAGGAAGACAAACAGATGTCTCATTGGGAGGGAGGGAGGGGGGGGGGGGGGAGAAGGAGAAACAAAATGGAAGATGAAGATCAAGGAGAGAGAGGGGTGGTACACAGAGAGAGGGAAGAACGTTAATATGCTGATCAAGATTTTCTCAGAAGAAAGAATTCGAACAATTGGATATGTAAGAGGTGCAACAACAAGGTAAGGTCATCGTTTAAGTTTTCAAGAGATGCTGCAATTCATTAAAGAACGGAGTATTAATTAAAAACACGTGGAGGCTTCTTAGGTGAAGCCTTCATTTTTATGTTAAGTTATTATTATTATTATTATTATTATTATTATTATTATTATTATTATTATATTGGATAATTGGAGTTATATGTGATAATAAATCACAATGATATAAAACAATAAAAATTACAAATACTTGTCATAGAGACCATGGATATTGACTCATCATGCAACTCCACATCACATTGAAGTACATATTCAAACACATGATAGCAGCAAGAAATATTTATTTTATTTTATTATATATACAAACTATGATAAAACACCACCAAGGAGGGTTATAGTAAGTATACAAGACAATATGATAGCAACAAGTACTACTGATTCTTCATGGGCCCAAGATCATGAGAGATCATTGTTAAGTGATTGGGAGAAAAGTTCCACTGTTTCATCGTTATCATAAAAGATCACCGGTAGGTAAAATTTAAAAAATTTATCTCTCTAGCGTGAAGTTTTGAACCGTGGGATAACCCTTCCGCCAATTGATGCTAGAGATTAGGTTTGTGGACATTCAACTTCTCCCAAAATTCACATGGAGGGGACAAAATGTGCAACTCCTATGTTTCAGATACTAAGCAGTTGATTCAACCAAATAAATTCAGAGTAATAAAACAAAATCTTTAACTCATCATTCAACAAGACCATGAATATTGTATCCCTCAAACTACATGTTTCTAGAAGGTCCAGAAAGATTCGGTTAGACCGTGGCACAAGCCATACTTCAGCCTTAAGAGTGAAATCCACAATGGATTTCAAAAACAGAAAAATATCAAAACCCCACTTTTCTTGATTCCACAATACTAAACATGATGAACCAATTAAACAAAGTTGGTCTATTTGAGAATATTAGCCTACCAACACAAAAGGCTGAATGGTGTCCAAAATCATGCTAAAAGCAAAATATTACAAGCAAAACAAAACCTTTACCTCAAAATGGCTGAGTTGATCAAATACCAGGTCTCAACTGTCCCAGGTGAGAGAGAGCATTTGAAACTCTCTACTAACCCAATTGTTCCATAAAAGACTTGATGTTCTTCGCATCTACTTTGGACTGTGGATATTTTTGTGGTTTGAAAAGCTTCCACATTCCCACTGGATGCTGGTTCCTAACTTCAACACTAACCGCAAATCTCCCATACAATTTTTCACACTCCGGATATGGCTTGACATAAAGATTGTAAAATTGCAGCCTACTAGGCTTAATCAAAGATTTCAACCCCACCTCATCCCCAAGCCCGCCGTTTGACCTCAAATACTCTATCACATTATATCGAGGAACAATCTGTTTCTCGAAATTCATCCCCAAGTACTCCGGAACATCAACCACCCAAATAACATCAAATTTCATCCTATTTACCAAAAACTCAATCTTCTTCTCAATGTCCTCCACGTGATACAAAATGGCCCTGGGCTCTTTCCACAGCACCTTAAAAGCCTCTGTATATATCAACCCGTGTTTGTGCAAGCAATCAACCCTCAATTTCACTTCATACGCAGCCCTAAACGCACCCTCAACAAATATTTTCTCCTTAATCCCTATTCGGCACTTCAAATTCCTCAACATTTTTAAACACTTAGAAATCTCTCCTACTTCCAGTCCAAGAACTCCGGGGTCTCTAAGAATCTCTTTCCTAACCCTATCCAGGCTACAACCCATACCCTTAAATTCATCAACCAAAGGGTTCAGCTTATTTTTCACCCCAACCGCCAAAATACGGGGAAATTTATAAAATATCCCATCGATTTCCCTCCTATGTATTCCAATCCCCAGCAAGAATTCAATAACACCGAGAATTGTGTCCTTTCTCATCATAATCACCATAGGAAACGCCTCTAAAACCCTAGTGATAGTGTTTCCACTAAACCCCAAACCCTGGAAACGTTGTACACATGTAGAAAGATGACCTGGGTGTAAATCGAACTTTGTAGAAAGTTGAAGAACATTTTGAATCATTAAGGAAGTGGTATGAGGAAGCCTAATACCCGGTTCCCATTTGTTGAGAAACTCGGGTTCTAGAAGGCGAGGGCAATCATGTAGCATGGAAACGACAGAGTTGTGGGTTAAATTAAAGGATAATAGAATTCTGAGGGAGTTTTGGAGTTGGGAGGGATTGTAATTCAGTAAAAATGGATTGTTACTGAGGAAATCATGGAGTTGGGGGAGTGGGAAACCGTACCTTCGAAAGAGAGGAATTAGATGAGTGTGCAACTGCTGTTGAGTTGAAAAAGATTGGGATCGAGGGGTCGACGCGATGAGGCGCTCAAATGTTAATTTACTTACAAGCCTACATGTACATGATGCCATTGGCTATGGTGGTGGAGGTTGCCAAGGATGCTGGTGGTGGTAGGACTCGACAATAAATATGGTCACACACACTGCCCATTTTTTCAACAAAGAATATAGCTGTCAAATTGTTTTCCCGATATTTGAAGAGAGAGAGAGAGAGAGAGAGAGAGAGATTATCATAAATATTACAAGTTTAGTATCGGTACCGTTTTATTTGATTGTAAATTGGTGTGATTTATACTATTTTTTGGCGAAACTCACATTATAGTACAAATAAATAAAGCGGTATCGGTACTAAATCGGTACTATTACCCTGTGTGTCTAACATTTTCCTTGAAGAAATTATATGTTAATGTATGCCAAATAGTTTATTTAAAAAGTATGAAAGTTAATTTTTTTTTTAATTCAACTTTACATAAAGCTAAAAATGAAAATTACAATCTTTTAAATTTAAAAAGGTGTAGGACAACAAATTGATATATCAAAAGAAATATATTATCTTTCAATGGATGGATATATTATGAACAAGAGAGGGTGCATAACATAAGGAAAATTCTTGAACAATAATGAAAACACGAAAAAATAAGGCAGTTTGACAAATAAGTTTTAGGGGCTTTTACGATCTAGTCCTTGAACTAACAATTTTGGACAAAAAAATCAGGCTCAACAAATTTTAAACGATTAGGGCCAACATATAAATACCCGAAATTAAAACAAAAACGCACTATTCAGAAATCGAAGCTCCAAAAATACTATATTCTTTCTTGAATCAAAACCTTAATCGTACCATCTCTTTGATCAAAACCCCAAAACGAATCTATTTCTCAATCAAATTTTGGTCAACAACAACAACATATAAATACTCTTGATCGAAGCGCCAAAAACTCTCTTCGATCAAAATCCTAACTCTCTTCGATCAAAACCTAATCGTTGAAGTTCTACATTTTACATTCTAAATCAAATTCTTCCAAACACCACTAACAAGTATGTATACATTCTCTTATCACTTGTTTGTCTTTGTGTATTTTGTGTTCTCATATGTATAAATTTATAGACACATGGACTGATGACATCACATTCTTCTTCTTCATGATATGAAAAAATATATTTGTTTCCCTCATTTTAATTGCAAAACACATTTTTTGCATGTTAGATATATGTATTTCATTATTGTACTTTTCCTCCTGTATACATCATTTATCGAGGATTTATCAAGGACTATGAATATATACATGATTGGAATATGTATATGTACAAGCCCTGTTTTGCGTGTACTATGTGTATTTTGCCTGTACTATCAAAAAGTACACGCAAAATACACAAAGTACACGCACATTGAAATTAAATTCTCAATTCATGTACTTTTATGTTTTATACGTGTACTTTATAAAATATATATTTTAAATCCATATTTGATCAATCCTATGTTATTTTGGTCTGCACCAACGGCATTTGAATGATATTCCATGAGTTTGTAAGAAGTATTATTATTGTGTTAATATTTAGGAGTGTTTTTGGTCCGCGCCAGCTGCATTTGAATTATATGTTATTATCCTGTAATCAGTATTATTGCGTGTACTTTTTCATTTTTTGCGTGTACTTTGTTGAAAGTACACGCAAAAAATTCATAAAGTACACGCACATTGAAATTCAATTTGTTCAATCCAATATTCATGTACGAATATGTATTATGAGTGTACTATTTTGTATTGTTGTGTTATTATTTAGGAATCATACGATCAAGCATGGTCAACTACAAAACTGCTGCTTGCACGTTCGAAGATCTTAACAATACAAAACCTTTCACATTGACAGTCAATAACACTAATGATGACGAAATTCATTTTCTCCTTCGCATCAATGATAGATCTAAAAGGTACTTTCTTTCTACTACTACTATGAAGACATTTACTGCACTTTTGATGTGCAACAGCTTCAAGTAACTGAATCAAAAGCAAAGGATTTAGCTAAACGAATTGAGCAGTATTGCTTAAGGGGTTTTGATAATGTTGGAGCTTTTAGCATTCAGCTATTGTATCACTTCTTTACTGAATAAGTTAGGAATAGGGAATCTTGGTTTTTGACTTGTCGGACAACCTCTGTTAGGTATTATCATGAAATTGATGATATATATTATCATCTTTAGCATGTATTTTGTTGAGACTTGTATAAATTATTTGTGAAAATATTGCATGTACTTTTGTTAAATACGTTTGTATTTTATTATTTTAGTCTATATTTTATTCTAATTCGCATGTATTTTATTTTTTGTACATATCATTATAGGTTAGTAATTTAAATTTTGTTTATAAATCAATATAATGGGGATGAAGATGAAGGCAAGAAGAAGAAATAAATAAATAAAGAGCAGTTATGATGATAGTTCTTCATCCAGTTTCAGTTCTAGTTCTAGTGTGGCATTGAAATCTAAACGTCCCGCAAAGAAGAATGATCAATATCGGTCAATTATTGTTATCTTTCTCCATGATTTGCATTAGATTAAAGATAAAATAAACAATAGTCATATTGAACTTCTTAAGAAGACTCCATTTTGGGAGCTTTTCAATGCCTACTACAGTGAGAAAGTAGTAGAAGTGGACCACAAGAAGACGAATAAAGATATTTTATCAATTATCGAGTTGTACAATACGAAAATAAAAGTTTTCATATGAAGAGTAGGATTCCAATAATGCCAATAAATATAAGTGAAATATTTGGCATACCACTGGTTGAGGGTTTAAAATCAATAGAACTGAAAAAGAGACCGAATACTGCTCACCCTTGGAGATTTTTGGTTGAAATACATCGACAATATTAAGGAAATGAATAAGTATGATTGGGCATCTGTTGTGCAGGAGTTTCTCATACATTCACTTGACAAATCAACAAGTTCAAAACCTAGCACAGTTACTGGATGTGTCATTTTCCTACTGGTGAGCAAACAAATATCCTGATATTTCAAAATTTAAATACCAATACTCACGTGTACTTTGAAAATATCACTTGTATTTTCACTTGTATTTTGAAAATACACGTGATATTTTCACGTGTATTTTGAAAATACACGTGATATAACAAGTGTATTTTGAAAGTACATTTATTATATTTACAAAACATAGTACACGTATACTTTGTAAAATACAAGTGTACTTTATAAAGTATAATTGTATTTTCAAAATACACTTGATATTTTCTCTTGTTCTTTCAAAATACACTTGATATTTTCACTTGTATTTTCAAAATGCAAGTGATAATTTAACGTGTATTTTGAAAATGCACGTCTTATATCACGTGAAAGTACACTTGTATTTTATAAAGTACACATGCACTATATTTTCTAAATATAACCAGTGTACTTTCAAAATACACTTGTTATATTTTTTGTCAATATTATAAATGTACTTTAGAAAGTACACGTGAACTTATATTGACAAAGTACATGTTAAATTTGTAAAAATCACGTGTACTTTAAATATACAATTGTAAAATTTGCAAAGTGCACGTTTAATTTTGCATGTATTTTGAACAAATCACTTGTACTTTCCATTATGAATCCCTAGGTAATACAAGTATTAATATCATTTTATTTTTTGTATGATCACAGTATAGGGCATATGAGAAATTTGAAATCATTTCTCATGTTGAAGAATTTAAAGATAAGACTCCAAAATTTCTGAAGTGGAAATTGTCGTCTTTGAGACAATGGTTTGTGAAGAATGACATCGCAACAGCAACTTTGAAGCAAGCTATAAATAAACCAGCTTGTAAGGACAGTTTTGCACAAAAGGAATTTTAGTTTAAAGGGCCAAGTTACTCTTTGAACATTTCTACAGAAAGTCCTATACATGCTGATTCATCATCAGAAAAAGTTGTTGAAGATATTAATGACAATGAGTTTTCACATGGTTGGAATATTCCCCTTAAAAACATTATGACTCCAAAGAAAAAGAAGGGAAAAGATCAACCAAAGGTTAATTTGGAGGAACAAATTGTTGTTTTGAAAAAGGAATTGTTGGAAAAAAATAACCAACTATCTAAAGCAGCTAAAGACTTTAATGATGCACTTGAAAAGGTGACCTCTTTGGAGGTGGAGAGTGTCATTTTGAATGCACAGTTGCAGGTAGATCGTGATTCACTTTTTGAAGCCCATGAGGAAATGAAGAAGTTAAAGGTGGAGAATTCCAACCTTTTGAAGGAAAAAGATTTACTAAATAAGTTGGAGGTGGAAAATGCCCAACTAGTTGAGTTAAACAATTCTTTAAAAGAAAATCTTGATCAAGTCACAATGAGTGACTCAAATAGAATTAAAGAATTGGATGAATCATTGAAAAAACAGGCAGAATCAATACGAATTTTGTAACAAAAAAATGGATATCTATCTCTGAGTAATGAAGATCTCAAAAAAAAGTACGATGATACATTGCAAAAATGAAAAGGCACTGACATAGAAAAGATGACATTGAGGCAGAATCTTGAGGAGTCAGAATTGAAAAGAACTCAATATGTACTTTTGATTATAAATAATGCAGAGTACATGCAGTTTTCCTAAAGTACACGCAGTTTTTTTGAAGTACACGCAGTTTTCCTAAAGTTCACGCAGTTTTCCTAAAGTACACGCAGTTTTATTTTGATAGTAGAAATAATGCAGAGTACATGCATTATTTGATTAAAAATAATGCAATTTTATTCAAGTATTTCTTATAATGTAACATTCTTTTTGTATAACAGGAAAACAATAATAAAATCCTTAATGACGAAATTTTGGAGTTGAAGAAAATGCTTGATGAACCAGCATTGAAAAAAACTGATAAGGTATCTATAAAGTACAACAGATATATAGTACACACCTTTACTTTCTAAAGTAAACGCAAATTATGTTGAAAGTACACATGTATATTATAAATTTTATAAAGTACGCGTATTTTATAATACATGCGTGTATATTATAAAATACACGCATGTATTAAAATATACGCATGTACTTTATAAAATACACGTAAGAGAAAATGAATCATTGTTTCAAAAAATGCTTACAATCTAACATTCCTTGTTAAATATATTAGGCAAACACTAATAAACAACTCATGGACGAAATTTTGAGTTTGAAGATTGAACTAGCCTCAAAGACAGTTCATGGCACCCCCAAAATATCCAAAACAAAAGGGCCTCTTACTAGAGGACAGAAGAAAAGAAAAGCTGACAGCGAAACCGAAAAGTATGAACCAATTAAGAAATAAAAAGAGTCAAAGCTGAGAAAAAGGTCGTCTAACAATAGCTCAACAAATGAAAGAAGCTCACTTCAAGCTTGAAGCAACCAAAGTATACAAATATCTCGATGAAGCTTCGAAGAAAAAGATTGAAGAGTTTATTCAAAAGGCTGAGCGAGGGTAAAGTGTATTGTTTTATGATTTATCACGTCGCTAATTTATATTTTTTTTGTGCAAAAGAATAGGGTTATTATTATTATACAATTCTTATTGATTACATAAAATGTAGGGAATTTATTTTCTAAGGTCTGGTTTCGTATATCCCATGGGAAGATTTTATTGAAGTCCTCAACAATCAAGAAATTTCAATCCAAGTATGTAGTCCAAATATTAGACATCCATTAAATTTCAACATTATTATTTCTTCACCATTTTATATTGTGTGAAACAGATAATACTTGCCTTTAGTGAAGTATTGAGGTTAAAATTGTCAGAGAAAGGGCTCTCCTACTCACACACTTTTTCTGATTATTGTTGGGTAAGTACAATTAAACCTAAAGATTTTTGAAACAAAATTTCATTTTTTTTATTAACACAATGTCTATAATTTTTATTCAGATGGAATCTTGTAGCACAAATGAAATCAATAAGAAGGGGGAGTTATACATAGATTTATTTCAATACTTCGGCACTTGTAATAATTTGTGCATTGTACTAAGACATAGTGTAGGACATAAAGTGGTCCACATGGATTCCCTTCGACCGAACGACAAGGAAAAAAATACAATATTCTTCGATAATGCGAAAAAATTGGTTAGTGCCTAAACTTAATTAGTAATGTTACCTGTACTTATATTATACACGTGTATAATATAATGCGTGTACTTTGTATTAGTTTCACATAATCACTCAGATTATCAAAGTACACGCACCATATTTTAAAATACACGTGAAATTAACCAATACAAATTACGTATTCTTTAATATTATGCGTGTACTTTTAATTCTTTAGGCAAAATACATGCATCATATTTTAAAATACACGTGATATGAAAAAATAAAATATGCGTGTACTTTAATATTATGCGTGTACTTTTAACTCTTTAGGCAAAGTACACGCATCATATTTTAAAGTACACGCATCATATTTTAAAATACACGTGATATTAAAAAATAAAATATGCGTGTACTTTAATATAATGCGTGTACTTTTCACTCTTTAATCTTCATATACTCTTTTATTTGTATACACTAAATATTTTTCTTCTTAACAGTTTTCTGTCTTCCAAAAAATACTGTGCCTATTGAAGACTGAAGCAGAAACAATGAAAAATAATGGTTTTAAAATCTAGAGGAAGTTTGATGAAGGTACACCAAATGAGTTTACATTGGATGATGATCCATTGACAGTGCAAGAAAAAAGGACAATAGATTTTTTGCTGGAAAGTGGTCTCAAATTTGACCTAATAAGATATCATGAATGCCCTAAGCAATATAATGGGAAAGAAAAACTTCATTTCTAAAAATTACTAATTTGTATCTTTTCAAAAAATTTCATTCACATCATATTAATTTGCATATTTATTTTATTTTAATTTCAGGATTGACTGTGCGGTGTTCTGCATGTACTACATTGAATAAATTAGCAAAAACAAGGAAATACAAAAATTGTTTCAAGACCCTGACATGCTAAAACAAAGAGCATATGTACTCGGGAAAATTCTTCTATCAAAATATTTCTTCCCTCGAAAGGAGAAAAAACTTCTATAAATTGTGATTCATATACAAACCATATTTGTAATTTATTTTGTGTTATATTGGTTATTGTTTACAATATTTATTACACCAAAATGGTTTATTTTCGCTAGCGCGGACCATAATCCACGTAAGGTTTAGACAAGCAATGCACCTGAGTGTTATGAAATAATATACACGTATTTTTCACGAAAACTACAAGTGATAATTACTAAGTACACACATGAATTCTTCAAAGTACACGCAGTTTGACTAAAGTACACGCACTGGTTAATATAACAATTTTTTATTTTTAATTAAAAACTACTTTAAATATTTATTCAGGACACAATAACCAAAATCAATTTATTAAGCTCAACTACTCACTTCCCAACTACTCACTTTCCAACTACTTCTGGTCAAGAAATAAATAGTTTTAACTTTTCCTATAAAAGAGTAATATTTGTTCATTTCTTAACCATTACATCTAGGGGTAAAGATAACATAATGGTCATTCCAGCAGAAAACTTGCGAGATACTCTTGAGAGAGATGAAAGAAATAAAACAAAAATAAGGCAAATTGAGGGAAATATTTCCTCATATGAAACTGTCTTTGAGCAGTTTCAAACATATGTGAGGGAAGGCTATTCTGGACTTTCACCCAATCCCATAGATTTATTTGATGTGGATGAGGATCCTCCTCAAACACATGATGACCTCATGTCTTTCTATACACAAGAAGTTCCCATAAAAATCGCCAAGCTGAAGGAGAAGAAGGATCTCCATGAAGGCCTTTTAGCTGTCATAGAAGAAGAAATTCAACACTTGTCGAATTTAATTGACTCTCTTCCCGACACCCTAGATGCCTTTGACAAACTTCCCTAATAGAAGCCTTCTTTAGTTTTTTCAGCTTTTCTTATGTGAAAAATTTGTACTATATTTTTTTGTTTTTAATAAAAAATTTATTTCTTTCATGCATGTATTCTCACTTATGTCATACACCAAATATAGTAAAGTACACGTGAACCTTTATAAAAATGATCACGTGTATTGTAAAAAATGTAAACATTAATATCATTTAATGTAAAAAAATTGGTATGTCAAAATATGATTATATCTATTATAAATTATAATACACGTAAGTTTTTATAAATCACAATCAAGATATTGTCCCAAATAATTATATAAATGCGTGTACTTTATATATTACACGTGTACTTTATAAAGTACATGCATAGTCTATAAAGTACACGCTTATTAAAATACTTGTATAATAATGCCGCTGGCGCGGACCATAATACACATAAGAATTTAAGAATATGAGTGACCCAAGTGTCTTTTATAAAGTACAAGCACATTGTAATGTTCAAAACCATTTTTCAAATAGTACATGCATTTATATACGTCTACTTGATAAAATTACGTGCAGAATACATAAAGTACATGTATATTGAATTAGATTTTTGTCATATCAATATGCGTGTACTTTGCTAAAACATGCGTGTACACATATATTTAAATGCATGTACTTTAATTATTATGCGTGTACTTCATAAAGTACACACACATTCCATCAAGTACACGCATATTATATTTATATTATGTGTGTACTTCATGCATGTACATCATAAAGTACACGCATATTTCATCAAGTAAATGTAAATTAAATGTCATTAATAAAGTACACGCATGTTTTTATAAAGTACACGCATATTGAACTGATCAAATCAATTTTTAAATACGTGTACTTTATGCATTCTATGTGTACTTCATAAATTATACGCATATTTCATCAAGTACACGCATTGATAAAATTATTGTGGACATCAAAATGCGCGTGTATTGTACATAACATGCATATACAAATGTAAAGTACACGTGAACATCAAGAAAAATGATCACGTGTATTTTATGAAAAATATGTGTACAGCTACAAAAAAACAAACTAAAAAATGAGACTTAAAACTAAAATTACATTCATTTACGTGAAACAAATGGTTTATTAATTAATTTATTCAATCAAATGGTTAAAATGAATGAATTCAACAATTTTAAAAGTACTCAAATGGGTTCCTTACAAGTAGACCTGTAATGACCCGTTTTACTACACCTCGAGCAAGTAACTTCCCTTACTGTGATCTGACCAAAAGACTTTATTCTCTTATTTCTTGGCCTACCTGTCGGTCTCTTAGTCATTGGTGGAAGGACAGATGGATTTTCAGGAATAAGAATATTTAAGGAAATCAAATCAGGAAGAGGAACTATAGGTATCGAGTATGATTTTCTGTAGAAAGATACCTTATAGTACTCCTCAATATAATCATAAATACTGGTCACTTTCCTTCGCACAACACAAACAACATGAGAACATGGAAAACATCTAATCTGCCAACTCTTACAAGAACAAGTCCTTTCTCCTAAGTCAACTGTTGCTCGCACTTCTGAATGAACTTCAAATACATTTTGACTTGAGCGACTATTAGTCCAATTCCGCCTTTTATTCTAATTTTCATTCACTAACTTTTGAAAAAAATGACACAGCTCATTTGTCCAAGTGTCAGACTCAACAAGTTTGTTTGCATTGAAATTCATAATCTTCACTCTCAATTTATCAAGCATATTCATTACTGGTAAATGCCTTTCCTCCAATATCCATGAATTGAATGACTCTGTAACACTAGATGTCATGTCACCATACCGTTTACCAGGAAATATGCACAGGACCAATTCTCGGGAGGTAAACTATCAATGAAATTGATAATAACAGCTCATCCTTCCTTCTTCAATACTTCAATATTCTTGTGAAATACATCTACCAAGACAACATATGCATAAGACAAAAAATCTTTAACAATTTTCTTTCGAAATCCAACACAATTCCCACGAATTTTCTTTTTTATATTCCCTTGTAAATGATGTATACAATAGGAATGTGCAGACAACGGGAAGACCCTCGAAACAGCTTCAAGTAATCCATTGTTTCGATCTTATATAAATGTTATATTTCGATATTGCTCAACTACTGCACTATGCAAATTGACAAGAAACCAAATCCAGTTATCTTCGGTTTCAGAATCAACAACAGCATATGCAACAGGAAAAAGGCCTAAAATATAAAAATATATCAAAATTAAAATAAATAACATATCCATGTACAACACTTCGTAAATTGTTGCTGCTGGCGCAGACCTTAAAACACATGGGAAATATATTATGTATTTAATTTAAATTGTTTGTAAATAACAAGACAAAACATAAAAATGTATCGTACACATGATAAAGATAAAAAGACATGCACGTTTACTTTCCAATCTTTTGCTTGGATTTATCATCAACAACACTAACATCAATATACACGCATAAAAATGTGAAATACAGGTGAACTAAATAAAAACATTCAAAGGTAATTTACATTTTTAACTTGTAATTGGCTTTATTATTTCTAAATAACAATACATATCATCAAAGTAAACGCATAAAAATAAAAAGTACACGTGAAATTAACAAAAACATTCACGTGTACTTGACATGTGCTATGCGTGTACTTTAGTTTGTATTCAACATAACAACATCATTATCAAAGTACATGCATAAAAATGAAAAGTACACGTGAAATTAATAAAAACATTCACGCGTACTTGACATGTACTATGCGTGTACTTTAGTTTGTATTCAACATAACAACATCATCATCAAAGTACACGCATAAAAATGAAAAGTACACGTGAAATTAACAAAAATATTCACGTGTACTTGACATGTACTATGCGTGTACTTTACTTAGTATTACACACAACATCATCATCATCAAAGTACACACATAAAAATGAAAAATACACGTGAAATTACAAAAAATATTCACGTGTACTTGACATGTACTATGCGTGTACTTTACTTAGTATTACACACAACATCATCATCATCAAAGTACACACATAAAAATGAAAAGTACACGTGAAATTACAAAAAATATTCACGTGTACTTGACATGTACTATGCGTGTACTTTACTTAGTATTACACATAATAAGACATGTCATCAAAATACACGCAGAAAAATAAAAAGTACATGTGAAGTAAAACAAAGACATTCAAAGGTACTTTATATTTTTATGCTTGTATTTTGATGATTTGGAATGGAACAAACAAAATGTAAATGCAATACACAAAATAAAATATTTAGAATTAATTTACCATTGTTCCCATTCCTTGCAGTAGCTGATAATATTATTCCACGGTAACGACTCTTCAAAAAGGCACCATCAAGAAATAAAACAGGTCTGCAGTATTGAAATTCATAAATACATCCTCTAAACATTACAAATATTCTCTTGAATTTTTTACTCTCATGTTCCATGTCAAGTATGCAATGCGACCCAGGATTATACTGCAATAGAAGGTCACGATAATTATTCATCAATGCATAAGAAACCTTTTCATCACCATGTATATCAATAGCAGCCATCTTTTTCGCACGCCATGCATGTTGATAAGCTATATCAAGATCATAATTCCTCTTCATATCTTTAACTACATCAATTGGTCTCAATAGTGGGTTATCTCTATGATCATCAGCTACCAATGTTAAAACCAACTTGGAGGCTATCATTTTGACTGACGGACTACGAAAGACACCTCTATATGTATGATCATTATTCATTGCACGTATGTAAAAGTATCCATTTATTGTAGATAATGAAGCATGAATTCTCCACATGCAATTCTCAGTAGTCTTTTTAGAGCATTGAGCCGTCACTCGAGTTTTATCATTCTTTAAATACACATACTTGAACTCAACCTTAACGGCATACTTTCGTAATTTATCCCGAAACTCCACTACACTTCCTTCAAAACACTTTTGCTCATGACTTATATAAGTATTCCAATTATACGAAAGATAGACTTTCGACTTACTTGGCTCCACACCTCCAAGATAAAAGTAATTTTCAATGCAACTATTAAAATCATTTGCAGTGCCTGATGATAAAGACTCTAACCTCTATGTATTTGTATCACCACTGTCAACCCTCTCAGAACTTGTATTACTGCAGTCAACCCCTTTAAAAATTCGATTAGAGCATTCAGCCCGTTCACGACATGTATTACTTGGCTATGGTAATGAATCAATGACATATATCCAAATAAAATTAGCTTTCACGATTAATTGGGACCGCAACATACAACAAACATTGTTGTCACAAACTAACATGAACCTACATTCATCACCAAATGAATACCTCAATGAAAAACTCCCACTTCTCAAATTAGTAAACATAATACACAACTCATTGCATATGAAATCTAATGAGCTATCTTCAAAAATTTCAATACAAGCCATATTATCCAAATAACAACACCTTGTTATTATACTACTTAACATAATGTTCTGCAGTAAAATAGAGACGAAAAACATTTACTTCTAAGGTCAACAATTCTAAAAATTTGTGCAATAATTTAATGCATGAAATATCAAAATATTTATTTATAATTAATATAAAATTGTAGGCACTATTTAAAAACCTATACATGAAGCAATAAAGCAGACACATATTTTCAAAATCACAATCACGTCTACTTTATAAACACTGCGTGTACTTTGAAAACTGATATCGAACTGGTTATTTCTGCTAGCGCGGACCTATATCAATAAGTGATTCAATACCAAATCAAAATCAAGGACTCTTAAAATTAGAATGAAACATCAATTATATTCATTCAGCACATTCAACTAACAATTACAAATATTGATAAATATAACTTATATATGAAGAATCCAAACATAAATGCATAAAAAACACAAAATCAAAACATATACATATATAACATATAAAAAGCTATTCAATCACAAGAATGAATATTACAATGAGTCTCTTGAATCAAAACAGAGGACATACACTTATTGTAATCGATCGAAAATCGAAAAACCAACTGCTGATAAAGATAAACTTACAAATGATAGAGCCAAGTGATACAGGTAGAATCGATTAAGAACACTGTAATCGATTATAGGACAGACGAAAAAAGCATAAGATTGATGTTATTTTCGATTTCGAAGAATAGCCGTTATTTGCAGAGAATATGCCAATAGACGATTAGGTTTATGATTTTTTTAAATTGGCAGTATTTATATGTCAGACCTAATCGTTTAAAATTTGGTTCAACGATTTTTTTGTCCAAAATTGTTAGTTCAAGGACTAGACCGTAAAAACCTATAAGTTTTATTTACATAAGACATTTTCTAATAGGTCCAATCATAATATTTATTCCCAATATGTCTTATCTCTATACTACTATAAAATGCTATACAAGCATTTATGATTCATCACCAATGAAGCTATCCATGTGAGCATTCATCTCCATTCATGCCTTGCAACAAGAACGTCTATATGGCCTCTTATCTCCTCCATTTACTCAAGTTTTTTCCTCTTTCTCTTCCCATTCTCATTCCTTTTGTCCACCATTTCCCCTTCTCGAGTCTCTCTCAATTACTACTCTCCCTACAAACCTTATAAATTGGTTGTTGACACCCCAGAGAAGATTAAAAAAATACAGGCCTCTCGACTCCCATTGTTTGTCTCTATCCTTTTTATTGTTATTTTACTAATTCTCTATTTCCTTCCACTTTGGTTTGTTTGTCTCCATCCTTTTTATTGTTATTTTACTAATTCTCTATTTCCCTTCCACTTTGTTTTCCAGTATGATTTTTGCCAGTTTTTTTTTTTCTGGGTTTGGTTTTATTTCAGTGTTTGGGTGAAGGAGGTTGAGAATGAGAATGGAGGTTGACGTTCAAAAAGCTTCTTTGATAGTAGACTTATTATGCATAATGGTGATTTCCCTACCATTCTTGACCTGTACGCAGTTTATTAAAATAAAACTTATTAACTTTGTTTACAATAGAAATTGATTGGTATAAGTTGGATTGGCTATACTAAAAGTATATGGCAAACTTACTGATATATACCTTATATTGCCCACATATGGACTATTCATTGAAAACAATGACCAAGCCAAGATGTGTAAATTTCATTGTTGTTTTATAGTTAAATTTAACTATACCATTATATAGTTTAATTTATAATTTACTCACCCCAACGAATAATCTTAGTATGCAATTTTTTCGTAGTTGGTTATCTATTTGAATTGTTTTGTCATTATAATACGTCGATGCTTCCTTGAAAAAAAAATCTTTTTATATAGAGATCCTTCACCCAATTGTCCCATTAAACGATTAATTATTACCATCAATAATAACCTTTGATTTAGTATTTTATAACCAATAATGAATTCAAATTGTATAATTTCAAGATCTATGATTCCAGATGGAGAATATATTCTTGGTACTTTATCTATTGTTTTCATTTGTAATGTGTCTTGGCCTATGTAGAACATGAATTACAATTTTGACACGAACATAACACGGTATAACGGGGTTACACTAAGTCTACTATATTTATATTAAAATCGTAAATTTGTCAAATATTGCACCTCACCCGCTTATCGCGCGGGTTTACACCTAGTTTATACATATAGTGAATATTCACTATATGTTTACAAATAGGACCTATTGGATCAAAAATCTTTTTTATGGGATCTGTTGGAGTAAAAAAAAGATAATAGAACCTACTAATCTACATACTTAGTAAACGGGACTAATTGATAAAAACTCCAAAAAATAAACCTAACACCCAAAAAATTATTTAATAAATTAACCACGACAAGAAAACAAAAATAAAAACATATATAGTTGGTGCAAAAAAATATTATTCAACACAAATCTACCATTTACAATAGTTCCAAAAATTCAAAACACATAAAAAACTTACATTGGGCCCAAAATCTTTAAAAGTACACATATTTCTAAGAGTCTAATCGAAACCTACAAAACAAATATAAATCATTTAAGGCTAACATAAGAGAATGAGTAATATATATATATGTATGTATGTATGTATGTATGGGAATAGTCATTCTCACACTCTCTATGTATTTTCCCACACCATTTGAATAGTAAATAATAATTGTGTCCTTAGGTTTATTAAATCTAAATGTCAAACTTTTTCACCTCTAACTAAAACAAATATATTTGATAAAAAAAATTATATTTTCAATAAAAAAACGTTTTTTATAACAAAAAACTGTTTATAAAACTTAAAATTTGAGGGGATCTTCCTATTAAGTCCTATTTACATGGGACATTTTCTAGTAGGTCATATCGCAATATTTTTTTTTTAATATCTCATATTTGTACATATAGTGAACATTCACTATATGTTTACAAATAGGACCTATTGGAACAAAAATCTTTTTTCATGGGACCTGATGGAGCAAAAAAAAAATTTAGGGCCTATTAAACTATATACATAGTAAACGGGACTAATTGGTAAAAATCACAAAATTTTATCCATTTCAATTAAAAAGTGTTTCTTTTATTCATTTAAAAAAAAATATTTCTTTTGTTTACTTAAAAAAATTATTTCATTATTTATTTTTTTAGTTAAAAACTGTTTCTTTTACTATTTTAAAAATATTTTTTTTACTATTTAAAAAAATGGTCTGCGCCAGCGGTATGTATAGGCAGTTCGACCACCTATATATGCCGCTGGCGCGGACCAACATATTAGAAAAAATTATCCGCGCCAACAGTATGTATAGGTGATCGGACCGCCTATACATACTGCTATCATGGATCATATTTTTTTTAGATAGTACAAAAAATAATTTTTAACCAAAAATAAAATTTGTAAACAGAAAAAAAACTTTTTTAACTAAACGGTTTCTTAAGAATTTTTTTTTGCGTTTTATAAACAGTTTTTTAATTAAAAAAAAAGAGTTGTTCTTTTATAAAAAACAACTTTTTTTATTGAAAATATAATTTTTTTATATTTTATCAAATGTATTTGTTTTAGTTGGAGGTGAAAAAAATTAAACATTTATATTTTATAAATCTAAGGGCACAATTGTCATTTACTACCCAAAGGTCTCTTTTTCTCTCTCTCTCCACATACTAGGAGTGACAATTGTGCATGGATGGACCAATCTCCTGCACAATTCCATCAGGTAAGTTGTTAAATACAACACTTCAGTTGTCTTACTTTACTCACTTTTGATATTTCCCCCATTTTATGTTTACATCCGAAGGAATATGTTTAAATAGATGGATGGTTCATGTGAGTGTAGTTTAAAGTAAGTAAATAGCCTGGGTCAATGGATTCATCTCTAGTGTTAAAAGCATGGTTCCTTTGCGATGCGACCCCTCTTCCCATTATCTTTTATATATATACATTGTTGATGTTTCTTGAAGAGTGAGATGTGAGAGAAAGAGGAGATAATTTGAGTTTATGAATAAAAAGTGAAAAAAGTAAAGAGGGTGAGAGAACTGTGGGTTTCAAATTACCACGTGAGAGAAGCACTCTTTGATTTTGCAAATCGAGAGATGAATAGTCTTCAAAGTTAAGGGTGGCTTTTCACTATTCACTTCTCAATGTGATTTAGAGCCATTTGAGTCCACTTTCAAAGCAATTTGTGGTCGCTCTAATAATTATGGTATTAGCCACGTGGCAGCTCTAAACTATTCTCGGCTACTATTTTATATATATACATAGATTTTGTAGATTCTATATCTAATTTTAACCTAATTATAGTATATAATTAAAATTGACTGCGGACCACGGTGTCGACATTTGTCGTGTTTTCAGAGCGTCACGTGGCTTATCTGATTATAGTATATAACTGAAATTGACAGCGAAACATGGTAACAATATTTCTCGTGTTTTCAGAGCGCCACGTGGCTTCTCTAATAAATAAATCTAATATGATACTAACAGAGCCTCCAATCCAAAAAAAACTCCATATATTTATTAGTTGTCTTTAGGTTTTAATTTCCTCAAACTATTAGATTGCTTCCAATTTAAAAACCTTTCATTTTAGAATTCAATGAAGATCTCACTCTCCACACAGTGCCTATTGGCTTTCTGAAGCCTTTTCATCTTTTTCATGTTGTCTCCCTCTCTTCATCTTCCCACCTTATTATATCCTTCATTTATACATATCATTAACTATTCTATTCCCCTCCCTCTCTCTTCCCTTTCCTCTCTCACTCATTGTTCCGTATCCCCGTATAAATCAAGACCTAATTGCCCATAAACATCAAACAACAAAAATAATACGAGTCTTCTTGATCTACCAACGCCAAGTAAAAAAACATCAAAATTCCATCACATATCATAAATAATGCATACTCGATCTTGGTTTTATAGTCTCAAAGATTGTTTGCCTTTTTCATGAACTCAACCATCTTCGAGAGCAATAATAGAACTAAAGAAGTTTAAAGAAAAAAGTAGGGTCTGTTAGGTTCTGTATTTAGAAAACTCTATTTAAATGTTGTTTTTAAATACAGATTTAAAATTAAGTTTTTTGTGTTTATAATTATTGGTGCGCATTTGGTAAACTTGTTTTTAACTACAGTCTTTTAAAAATTTGACAAAATTGGCAAACATGTATATTTATATTATACATATGTGTGTGTGTGTGTGTGTGTGTGTGTGTGTGTCAATATGATGATATTGCATGTATAATTCACAGTAAAATTATATACATACATGAATTGATAATATTTTTAATACATATGTACTATATGTATATTTTATATTATTCCATACATTAATAATACATGTATAAAACTATATATTAGTATTATCTATTGATAATATTATTTAACATATGGATTTTAGTATATTATATAATTTAATAATAAAAATATATGTAATTTCGTGTACATGTACATATACATTTTTTATTTATAAGAATTACACATATATTAATGTGTATTATATATTAAGGAATAAATGCATTAAAATATTAAGAATGAATAATTCTTAGTTGAAAAATAAAAAACAGAAGTTATAAAACATAATTTTCTTGTTTTCTGAAAAACTTGACTATAACACAGAAACATTATAATTCAGTGTTTAAAAACAGATTGACAAACGCATTTTTTGATCAGTATTGTATTTAAATATAGAAAACAAAATTATAATTTCAAACTTAACGGGCCCTTAACTTTTTCTTCATACTGTTGAAGATTTGTACTATGGATAGGGAATTAAATTAGGTAGTTTAATATATATATATATATATATGTATATATTGAATTAGTATGATCGATTCAATTTGAAAATCTTCAAATAATTTGTTATTAGGTTTATTTTAATTTTTGTTCGTGTGTCTATTTTTTTCTTTGTACATCTACAAATAGTTTGTTAAAAAAACCTATGTTAAACCCATTATGCTCCTTTCTCTCTCTTTTTACTATATGAGCTTAATAAAGCTGAATTTAGATGTTAAGTCAATTAGTGATGTGAGGAAATGAGTTGTTTGAGGTCAGTACACGTGGTAAAGTGGAAAGAACATGTGGTGAACTTTTGTGGAGATATAATATGGTGTTCACAAGTTTTAGTTTACTGTAAGCTTTTTTTCACACGTGTAATGATGGATCATTTTTGTTTGTTATAACTTAAATATGTGCAACTGGGTTATTTTTTAGTCTCTTATTTATATTATGTCTAGGGCATAGGTATGAGGTGATTTGAGTTTGGTATTTAGAGTAGATTGAACAAGTTATTTGTGTGAATTGTCTTATATATGGGTTTATATGTGTTCTGTAATTTTATCTCTATCCATGCTCACTTTTTTTTAGCTTTTTTCAGTGAAGGAACGGTGAACAAATGATGGACAATAAAAGGAGTGGATGATGATGGCTTGATTATTTGTGTTATTTGAATTGTTGTATTTTTTTTCTTTTATGAGTTTTAATATGCTCGCATATCGAGCGGGTTGTATGCTAGTATAACTCTTTAAAAATGATATCTTCAAGTGTAATTTTACCACGTGGCTTTTTTTAAAATAAATATCACTCTCAATATTTTATCTCTCTCTCTCCACATTCTCCTCACCCTCTTAAAGTAGATGAGTTAACCCCAATTGATATATTTCAACGTGTCTCTTAAATGACAACACATCTCTATATACTTCTCACCAAACCCCTCATTTTACCCATTTTCTCTCAATTGATCTTTCCCCCCACTATTTAAACCCGAGCCCCTCTCATTCCTATAATCACTTTTATAACTCCATCTTAACACCGTTTTGCCTCAATGGCTGAATAGCCTCACAAAAGTGACAAGGAAAGATTGATGAGGAAAGAACTCCAAAATGTCTTTAACCTTTCTTATTTTTAAGTTTTTTCTTATTTTTCTCTTCCAATTCGTATATTTTTGGTTTTTCCATTGTTGTAATAAGATTGTTTTTATTGTATAATATCGTTTCTTAGGCATTTGTAAAAATGTTTAGGTGATCTTTCATTTCAATTTTTAGCCTTGATTTTTTTCCTTCTAAATAATACTTTTTTTATTGGTTATTTAGCTATTTTTAGTATCACCGAAATCTGCATATTCCAATTTAATTGAATTATTTTTGTTTTCTTTTCATTGAATTGGGATGAAAAGTTGTCTGTTATTGCCATTGAAATGCCGTATGATCTTTTTTTCTTTAAGGGTTGAGTGAGGGAGTAAGAAATTGCGTAAGTTTTTTTTTACTCACAATTTTATATGATGTACATTTCTTGCTTTATATCCACATCAGTAAGAGTACATAATAAATATTTATTTTAGAATTTTACACTGTGGGAGATAGTACAAGTAAAACTAATTTTTCCTATTTTGTTTTTCTTAGTTCTCTTTTAATGGTTAATTAATTATTAATATGTTTTTATGTTTCCTATATATAGACTTATGATAGTTGAATAAAAAGACTTGTTCAACTGTTAACGCCACCCACAACGGGACTCTGTTAACAATCGCAAAGCATTCTTAATTTTTGGATTTTTGTATGTGATAGTTATATGTTGCCTACAAATTAAATCATTTGATTTCAATGCTGGGATATGTAGGCTCTGTTAAGGCAATGTATTGGTGAAAGTGACTATTCTTCAATCCAAACAATAATCGTTTGTGCACGCTTGGAATTTTAGTTAAAGAAATTTACTCTAGAATTTAAAAAAAAAATTAATAGATCATTTTTAAATGTAATTGTGTCTTAGTTTTTCTGTTCTTTTAGTATAATTAATAGTTTAAGAGACTTGTATGGTTCTGGATCAAATTAATGTGTCATACATGATGCAAGATCATGTGATCTCAAGGTAATTTAGTTGAAAAGGTTATGTTAATTTATAGTTCTTTTATTAAATAAATTAGTTGCCTATATTTTATGTTTTTCTTTACAACTTAGTGAATAACCATGAATTTTGCAATCCATAACTAGAATTATGCATTCAAAATTTACCTGTCCATAACTCATTGCTCTTCTAGATTTATACAATATTCAATTTTACGTCATAATTCAACCGCCCACGCGCATCGCGCCGGTCTACAAGCTAGTATATTATAAACCGCAATACGGAATTTATTTCTTCCTTATATCTAAGGTGTCCACGTGGCACCTCCTAATACGTTTCTCACACGCCTCTTTTCTCTTAATAACATAGCATTTATTGTTGGTATAACCTTTCATTTCGTGAGTTGGAAAGATGAGTTGTTTTCTTTCTTTTCATTTTAAAAGGCAAGACGGAAGGGCTCTTTTTTGTGATTGTTACTCTCAACTCTCTCTCTTCATTTTCACAATCCTTCTCTCTCTCACATCAACAGAAGTTAGTTGTAGTACAACACCACAATAGGGACATACCATCACTCCATTCATTATCCGGTACATTTTACAATATGAATCAATATGAGATATAATTTAAAAAATTATTTTTGTCCGAAAAGAATATTTACTCGCCCTTTGGTCATTGTTTGTTATTATTTTAGATCTTTTAAATAATATTTAAAGATTTTTGTTTCAGGTTTGGTTCCTTCAAACTAACCCTTCCATCTTCGGGTAGTGTTAAGGTCTCTACAATATTTTTGTTATCTTTTGTTTTCTCCTAGAAAATTTCGTAACCATTTGTACTTAATGAAGAAGGATAAGTGATATTCATATGTAAAATTATACAAATCATTATTGACTAATAATACCCAGTAGGTGTTTGATAAAACGTTTTAAAAAAAAGTTGAACCAATTGTACTTTGTAAGAGCAATATTTATGATTGCTCACTTTTATTTATTTATTTTGGTTTGGCGTATCCCGTTACACAAGCACGACACCCAAACACGTCATCGTCACTACTTCTCGGTACTTGAAGACTATGTTGAAAACAATCAAAGATTTAAAGATTTGGTCATCTAAAAAACTTGGAAGAAGTATGCGTTTGATGTGGTAAAAGGTTTTGAGTATTTTCTGGGGTTTACTTAGTTTTTATGAGGCAATATTTTTTTTCTTAAAGGAACTCAATTTTTTTATAAGAAATATTTTTTTTCGAAATTTCAGTGCTTCGTTCGAACGAACTACCCCCTCATTCGAACGAGATTTTCTTTTAGGTTTACTCATCTTGTGTGCTTTTGCAAGTTTGGCTTGATAATTACAAACTGGAATTTGGACATAACTCGCATGCACATCATAATTAATTGAAGATTAAATTTGGATTAAAATTTGGATTTGTGTGTTGGGGCATTTAATTAAATAAATTGATCCATTAGTTCGTGTGCACTCTCAAATTGGTATTAGAGCCGAATGCACTAATTTATCATGTAATCCTTTTTCGTAAATATTTTTCATATTATTTTTTTGAAAAATTATTGATCTTTAACAAGTCAGAATTGAATGGATAATTTGTATAATCGAATGCCCTTTTTTATGGTTCTAATTATGTTTAGTGAAAACTAGGATGAGGTCAGCTTTAAAAGTAATTGATGAATGTGTCTAGTTAGTCTGTAAAAGAGGGTGGACACCACTCACTGTGACTGTCAACAATGTCAAAAGTATAAAGCCTGTTTCTTCATGGAGTGAGGATGAATTTAAATAGAGTAATTTCAACTCTCACGGCTTAAGAACTATTTCTCGAGCTGTCACTCTTAACGGGTTCCGTCGCATTATGATGTGCACCACGTCTAAACAAATATAAGATACCCTCCAGCTCACACGCGAAGGAACCAATGTTGTAAAGGTATCTAAGCTTCAAAATTTGACTACCAAATTTGAGACCATTACCATGCTAGAGTTTGAGTCTTTCGATGAGTTTTATGCGCGTTTATCGGACACAGTTAATTCTGGTTTTAATTTGGGTGAGAAAATTCCTGAGACGAGAGTTGTTAAGAAATTTTGAGATCCTTGTCAGCCCGTTTTATTCCTAAGGTAATCGTACTTAATTCGTTAGGGATATTAGATACTCTTAGGTTAGAAGAACTCGTAGGAGGTCTTCAAACGTATGAGATAGATATGTTTCCCAAAACTGTTGAACCTAAGGAAATAAGAATTGTTTTGAAAACTTAGATTAAGAAAAAGAGTAAAGAAAAATGTTTTGAATATGATATTGAGTTGATTTTGAATCGGATGACTTGGCTCCTTTTTCAAAATAATTCTCAAATTTTCAAAAGAAAATTCTTCCAAAGAAAATATTTTTGAGAAAAATAAAAATAAGAATGTGGGCAAGAGTAGCTGTGAGAAAGAGGAAGAGAATAGGCGCTATGAGTGTGAGGGAAAATGGCACAAAGCACATGAGTGTCCCACTAGGCTTAAGAAAAAGGGCACGTTGTGAATAAAGTCACTCTTAGCGATAGCAAAGACGAGTCGGTTGATTCAGGGAGAGAATCACCACATGGACCGTGTGTTGCATTCATGGCTAGTCACTTTACACTACACCAAAACTGTCAACTTGTTACGGTAAAAAACTTTGACAAGACAAACTTGTCATGGTCTTTTATCGTGACAAGTTTGGGAGTGACAAATGCATTCATCACGGACATGTCACGGTCAAAGACCCTGACAAGTTCGTTAGAGTTGTCACAGACTTGTCATGATCTTTGACCTTGAAATTTTTTTTACGGTCAAAGACCGTGACAAGCCTGTGAAAAAACTTAAACTTGTTACGATTTTTTATCGTAACAAGTCCATGACAAATTTGGGCAGATTTAAAAAAAAATTGTTGGGTAGTATGGCCATTGACACTGTCCAACAGTATATTTATACATGTTATAACTTGTCCAAACAACATATATATCAAGTAACCAAACCCAAATACAAATATTCATAACCAACATGTAAATATCTATAACCAAATATAAATATCCATATCGAAACCAACATGTACCAAATAAAAAAAATACAAATATAATCCAATATTCAAATAAAATAAATACAAATAATGTTATGGACTAGGGTCTAGAACAGGCCGTAGGAGGAAAGAAGGCCACACGATATATGCATTGACACACACATCAATTCGCTAAATGCCGTATTGTTCGTGCAACCACAAAGGTGAGCTCTCCTTTACGGTCAAAACATGCGTGACGAGCACCTTTGCCTCAATGTCTTGCGGGGGATATCCACGAACCATCATAACCGGGAATGTGCATGGGTCCCTCACCCCCCCGCTATTGGATCCCCACCAAATATGTCAATTAAAAACACGCTCGACTAACCAATTTTTGACATAGGTCGTTCGACGGGGGTCAAGATGGAAAGTGGATCAAAAAATTTATAAGAATTTTTTATGAGGCAATATTGTTTTCTTAAAGGAACACAAATTTTTATAAGATTTTTTTTTTCAAAATTTTAGTGCTTCATTCGAACGAATCCCTCCCTCGTTCAAATGATATTTTCTTTTGGGTATACTGATATCTCATTAGATGTTAATGTTTGAATGAGTTTGACGGCTATCATTCGAAGCATCGTTCGAACAAGATGCATTTTTGTTCGAACGACCTGCCCCTTCATTCGTACGATCGACACATATTTTATTTTTTAATGTATATCTTTCCATTATCTTTTGTGTCTATCCTTTTTATCTTCCCTTCTTATAAAAAGTCTAAACGGGATCTGATAAGAACTTTTTTTTATAAAGAAAAATATCTTTTCAGTTCTCTTTTGTCATCAAAACACCTCATATCAAAATCCTCACCGTCGAAATATATTCAAGATCACTTTTACCAACATCAAGGACATTTCTTGTGATACACTCTTACAGAGACTTTTCTCTATGGCTAATTTTGTAAAACGAGGTTTTATTACTGAAGAACAAAGAAGGTTGAATCGGTGGATACCGAGGGTAGACCGCTACTTATGGATGACTCTAGAGGTAGATCGTACACGTTGGCATTTTGAAGACTCTGCACATCTAACTTAGTGTAGCTAAGTATTTTGTAATCCAATTGTATTTTAAACTGTCAATAGTTCTGAATAAAAGGTTTTACCCTATAAAGGGATTTTTTTCTCATCTTATGTGCTATTGCATGTTTGGCTTGATAATAACAAACTAGAATTTGGACATAACTTGCATGCACATCATAATTATTTGAAGATTAAAATTTGGATTTGTGTGGTGGAACATTTAATTAAATAAATTGATCCATTAGTTCGTGATTTTTCTCATACTTGCACAAAACAACTTTAATTTTAAGGTCAATATATCCTCATATTATGTCATAATATGTTTTTTTAAGTGGGTACTTTTATTGATAATATTTATTGAAATAGTATATTGATAATATAAACATCCAATTCTTGAATATTATTAGTAAGTGGCTTTAGCACTTTTCAATCTTTTCATAATTGGTATTGCATTGTTATGCTTATAAGATTGTTTACAGGTATGAAAATACGTGTAAAGGATATATATTCATGTATTGATATTAAAGTTGGGCTTCGTTATTATCAATTAAATAGTGGTGTAGGGCCTATAATTTTTGTTATACATAACTCTATTTAATTTTATTTGTTTTGGATAATTCGCCAATGCATCGTACGGGTTTGCAACTAGTTTGGATGTAAAATAGGTTGTTTTTATTCCCACCTTAACTTCTATTTTTTCTAGACATCCCTAAAAACCTTTCAAAGTTAAATAAAAATAGGGATTATAGGAAGAAAGTGGAGTTTAAATAAAAACATCCTTAAAATATTAGTAGGTATCAGTTAACGACATTAAATTCAATATTTATTTTGTAAAAAATAATCTATTTTTTCTTCTTTTTTTTTTGCTTAATACTACCTCACCGCAAACATACGATGTTTTGAAAAAAAGTCTCCAATTCACATGTTTAGGGACTAAAAGTGAAATAATAATATTGGTTAACTATTTGTGGACTGAAAAAATTAAGGAATCCTAAATACATAAAACTCCTATTTAAATGCAAAAACAATGATTATATTATGTCTACAAACCCTTGATTAGTATCTAAATTAAAATAGTTAAACTAATTTAAGATTTTAATTTTAACACAAATTAAGATTTGCAATACTTAATTTCGACAAGGGTTTGTATTTTTGGGTTACGACGTGATGATTATTGAACAATTATTGTTTATAAATGAGAAGATAGGGTCGTCAATGCATATGTTGAGCCGGTTGAACAACTTGAGCTACATGACCTCAAACAAGCTTCCTTGATCAGCCCAAAGATTTTCAATACGTAGATGGCTATTCGAAGAGTAATATCCAATGCGTCATGGTGGGGGGATTCTTACTCCCATTATATCTTCTTCGATGAAGATTATATGTTTACTATGGTCAACCTTCTTGATTAGTCATGAATATTATATTTAGTACCCTTTATTCTTGCATATTTTAGCATTTTCATACTTGTTTATTTCTATATTTAAGATCTTATATTCGATAACCTTTTTTTCTCTATGATCATATATTATTCAAGGTGTATTTAAGATTTTATAGGAATTGAGGATTCAAATTGTGAAGTTTGCTGCATTTCGAGAAAATTTCATCACAAGATGTAACTTTAAAGGATATTTGGTCATTTTTAACTTTATATTTTGGATCATATAAATGTACCAACATGTGGATCATCAAATTATTTTTGTGCGGCTTCTAACCGTGCGTTAATTCGATCTCGGATTAACCAGTTATGGCATTTTTTGGAAATTTTTGACATATATTTCAACTTCAACTGTAATTTGATAATTTTATACATTGAAATTTAGCGTGTTTTAAAAGATTATCATCTTAATCATTCAATTATCTTCGCGTGGCTTCTGACCGTGCATCATTTCGAGTTCATATGAAGATATTATGGACGTTCATATAGTTATGTGCAAAAAAGGAGCAATAATGGATCAAGGCAACAACATTGGTAACTCTCAGGGCTAACTCGATTCGGATCAAACCCGAACTGATCTGGTTACTATTCACAAACGCAATTCCTCTATTTTTATGAGTTTTGTTTTATTATATATATATATATATATATATATATATATATATATATATATATATGTAATCTTCCTTCTTTGAGAGATAGTTCCTTTTTACTTTAATTTTAGGTTGTTCCGTTTTACTTTAATTTTAGGCTAGTCTTAGATAGTTTTGGTATCTTGGATATTGGGAGCTCCTCCCTCTCTCTCCAAAGGTCCGTACATTTTATAAGGATATAATTTTATAAATGTCCGGAGTAGAATCTAGGAATTTTCTATTTTCTCTAGATCACAGTTTGTATGTCTGATCCTGCTACATTCGGCACGTCATCACGATCATCCACGATGACCTTTATCCGAATCCATGCATTCATCATCTTCACACGTGCATCATGCTACATGCGACGTGCTGCTCAACTATTTCCCACTACTCCACTATGCAATATTGGTAAAATGATTTAATGCAATTGTTTATATTTTCATAAATATATGGGAATTTTTTTAGAAAATATTTTTTCAAAGTCTGATTTATTTTTATCAAAAGCAGAATTTTTTCTAAGTGTAGAAGCGGAGTGCCTCGATCGACGAGATCGTTCAAATGAGATAGCACTGTCATTCGAGCGAGATCATCATCTCGCGTGAAGTCGTTCGAACGACACGTGTCCTTCGATCGAGCGATGCCGTCGCCTTAATTTTTGTATAAATACTAGTGTACCTTTTACACGTTTTCCTAAGTCTTTTCACGATATGATTTTTGTGAAAAACTGCCCAGAAAACATACTTCACTTTTTAAGGTTTTACACCTTGTTTATTCACATAAACACTCCTATCTATGTATGTGAATTGTTAAATCTTCATGAGGATCGTTTTTACTCATCTGGAATAATTTTTGGAGAAGCCGTTCTCTTCTTCATTGCTTCCCACCTGGAGTTCTTGCGGGAGATTCCAGCCGACGACGTCAAAATCGACACTTGAGGGTATTTCTTTGTCACACTTATTTTCATTGTAATCCGTGTAACCATTTTTATAAATTATAGTGATAATAAAAAGGTTTTGCCCCTTTGGGGGATTTTTCCTCATTTGTGTGTGATTAAATATTCTTGCATGAATATATTATTTTCAATCACACCTAGATGCATGTTTTAGGATTTAATTGAAAAACTGAGATTTAATTAAATAATTTCTTAATTTGAACGCAAGTGCAAAGCGGGTTACACTAATTTATCGTGTGATCCTGATTTTTTAAGGATTTTTTTTAATACAATTTGACTTCTCATGTCGTCAAATTGATATCAGAGCAGGTTGCGCTAATTTATCGCGTATTACTATTTTCCACAAAATTTGTGTGATATTGATTTTTTTAAATCAGTTTTGTGAAAAATCGCAATTTTTCCGATGGAGCATTTATGTAATCGGATGCCCCCCCTTTGATGACACGAGTAAAAGTTTTAATGATTTAAATAGTTTGAATTTGACGTTTGTGAAAAGAATTAAAGTTTTGGAAAAAGAAAATTATCGTTTTAAATCCGCGATGGATCTTTTGCAAACGGTTCAAAATTAAAGAGATTTTTATCGTAAAAAATTTGTCGATGGTTTGCGTTTGTGCCAAAGAGGATAAAAATATTTTAATCAATGAGTTTGTGGCACGTGAAAATACTCTTAGGGAAAAGTTTATTTTTATTGAGGGGGAGAGAGATAACCTTATAGGTTTTATTGATGATTTGAAGAAGGAGTCCCTCAGATTGGAAGAGTCTAATTCTTTGCTTGAGTAAAAAATTTTGAAGTTAAAAAATGATTTGACAGACTCGAGTAGGTTTGATAGTGATGGTAATAGCTCATCTTGTTCTCATGCTTCTAGTGCTAAAACCAAAACCATTATTTGTTTTAGAGGGTCAACCATTCCTAAGGGCGTCAGACAAAGGTCAACCCATAGGTGCCGTTCCACCCGTTTATACATGTTCATATTGTGGTAGGAAAGGTCACCTGAGGCGTTTTTGTTTTGAACTTGAAAAAAGTCTTAGGAATTTTATGTCTAGTGTTACTTTGGTTACTAAATCCCCCACACAATATTTCACATCTATTTGGGTTAGGAAATCACTTTTAGAGGCATTAGATTTTAGACAAGTTGATCCCCGTTTACTTACACATAATTCTTATCTTTTCATATCATGTAGATGATTGTGTTTGCATGTTTATCATACATTAGTTGTAGTTTCATTATATATTTTTGCTAGTGTGTTGACATGTACTTTTTGTATTAGATTTTTATTTTTGAAAAATACAAAAATATTTTATTTTGATAAAAGTTTGAAAAATCCAAAAAGATTTTTGTATCTTGTTTACACCTTTTATGGATAGACACTTAGGATGACCAAGTCACAATTTTAGTTCATTTATCCATGTGACTGTTTGATAGTGATTTGAGATGCTACATCATTGCATCCATGTGCTTTACATTGTTTGGAGTCTTTGAGATGTGATTAGTGATATTTTCTACATGTTTGGCTCCTTATCTCCTTTATTGCACACATGCATGATTTTATTTGATTATTGCACTTGTATATCACATATTGACTTGAGTATTTCCATCTCAATTCTGTCTATACAACGAACCATACGCGATAAAACTTGATAAGATTGGAATGTATGTAAAAAACCGTTTGGTGAGATTGTGTTTTTTTTAAAATGGTGAAGGGCTATGAAAAGTAATTATCTATCCTTTGCGATTAATCCACCGTTAAATCGTACCTAAAAAATTGAGGAATTTTATTATCCAGGGTCCAACGAGGTTTAAAAGAGCCCGAAATTTTTTTAAGGCAATAAAAAGAAATTCATGCCAAATATGGGCCATTTAGGTTTCACCATCAATTATCTAAAGTTTGAGAATTTAGATCACCTCTATTCAAAATATATATCTATGGGAGTTTGGTTGGAGAATTTAAACGGGTTTGCACTTCCTTGAAAGTCCTGAAAATTCATTAAATCGTTTTGGACGTTATTGGTGTGGAAATCATTTTGAGCTTTGATTTGTTGATTTGATTGAGTCAATGTCTCATATTTTCACCTTTTTTCACCTAAGAAATATGTTAAGTTCATTCACTAGGAGCATCTGATATTCATCATTCACATATGTCATGTTTGTATGCATTGATTTTCCTATCGAATTTGATCACACCCCTACATTTATGCTATCATCGACTTGGTTGTTTATGTGTTTGTTCATGGTGTGATTCTTTGTTGTATATTATGTGTGAAAGTTTTTTAAAATTCAAAAATAAAAAGCTGTTTACCATGTGACACTTTCCATATTTATGCTTCTCATATCTGTCTATTTGGGAACATCATAAAAAGGGGGAGAATGAATTATGGGGAAGAATTTTTGTTGATTTATCAATGATTTGCTTAAGCTTAACTGATCTTTAATTTTAGAATATCATTATATTTCAAACTGTTGCTTGTCACGGGTATTTTCTTTATCTCATGTGTGTAGGTACAAAGTTGATTTATTAGATTACACACCCTGATGAGAAAAGCTTTTGGAGTTTCTGAAGAGCTAAAAATTTGAAGATGTTGAAGTTTGATTGAAGACATATCATTTAGTGTTCTCAGTTTGAGGGTTTAATGGGAATATTATATTGTATGTCATTTGTTTGATAGAGATTTCATAATTCGGATTTTTTATGTATGTAACGGCATAGACATATGGGGAGAGTTGTAAGGACATAATTTTATAAATGTCCAGGGTAGAATCTAGGAATTTTCTATTTTCCCTATATCACATTTTGTATGTCTGATACCGCTACATTCGCCACGTCGTCACGATCATCCACGATGACCTTTATACGAATCCATGCATCCATCATCTTCACTCGTGCATCATGCTACATGTGACGTGCTGCTCCACTGTTTCCCACTACTCCACTAAGCAATATTGGTAAAATGATATAATGGAGTTGTTTATATTTGCATATGTATATGGAATTTTTTTCAGAAAATATTTTTTTGAAGTCTGATTTATTTTATCAAAAGCAGAGTTTTTTCTAAGTGTAGAAGCAGAGTGCATCAGTCGACGAGCTCATTCAAACGAGATAGCACTGTCGTTCGAGTGAGAGCAGCATCTCGCGCGAAGTCGTTCGAACGACACATTTCCTTCATTCGAGCGAGATGCCTATCTCGTTCGAGCGCCGCGACCGCCTCAATTTTTATATAAATACTAGTGTAGCTTCTACACATCTTCCTAAGTCTTTTCACGACACGATTTCTATGAAAAATTTCCTAGAAAACGTACTTCACTTTTTAAGATTTTACACCTTGTTTATTCACATAAACGCTCCCATCTATGTATGTGAATTGTTAAACCTTCATGAGGATCGTTTTTACTCATCTGGAGTAATTTGTAAAGAAGTCGCTCTCTTCTTCATTGCTGCCCACCTGGAGTTCTTGCGGGAGATTCCAGCCGACGATATCGAAAATGACACCCGAGGGTATTTCTTTGTCACACTTATTTTCATTGTAATCCGTGTAATCGTTTTTACAAATTATAGTGAAAATAAAAAGGGTTTTCCCCTTTGGGGGATTTATCCTCATTTGTTTTTTTTTGTGTGTGATTAAATATTCTTGCATGAACACATTATTTTCAATCACACCTAGATGCATGTTTTAGGATTTAATTGAAAAACTGAGATTTAATTAAATAATTTCTTAATTTGAACGCAAGCGCACTCTTCACTCTTCACATTTTAAATTGGTAATGTCTTTTTTGTCTCTCTCTTCCACCATTGTTATTTATTTTAGCTTAGTTTCAAGCTTTGTAGTTAAGAATGTTTTTAATATGAGTTAATTAGTTTTTTTATTTTTCTCTTGCTCTTAATCTCTTAATTAGTTATTATTAATTTATAATGCTTTGAAGCTAATTAATGGGTTAGGATCAATACCCACCATGGATGTTTGAGCTTCCAAGCTAGGGTTTGATTTTGAATCAATTAAATTGAAACTTGTGTGTTGATATTGGAGTATGTTTGATTTTTAACATTTGTTGCCATGTAACGGTAGTGCTTAAAGCTTTACTACAACCTCAACTCATTTGTCATCAAAACCACTTGAAACTTTATTCTTTCATTATTGGGTTTTCACTCTACATTTTTATATTTGTTCTAAAATAGGTATGATCATTTAAATGTGATTTGAATTAAAACCTTTTATTCATTTTTTTAATCCATGGCAGGAGTATCATTTAAATAGGTAAATTTTATTAATTGGACTTATTATTAGTAGTTAACTTAACTTCTTGCCTAGTTTTAACTGTAGTTTAAGTCATAAATTTGAAATACACATCATCTTTTAACTTACCTTTTTAAGTAAAAAATCTTCTTTCCTAGTTTTAACTGTAGTTTAAGTCTTAAATCTGAAAAACACATCATCTTTTAATTTACCTTTTTAATTAATAAATCAATTTAATTCTAAATCACGTTTCATATGGATTTAATCCCAACTTTCCCTACACTCCATAGTGTTGTAAGTTGTAGCATTTATTAAGCGGGAAACACCCAACGATAAAATCTCTTACAAAGTTTACCGCTCATAAAAAATGGCGTCGTTACAAGGGAGCGGTGTATTTTGTAATTTTATTCATTTAGAACTTTATAAACAATTTATATAATATCTTTTTTTATTTTAATCATTTTTGTAATGACTTCTATTATTTTAGCTCTAAGAAATTTGAAATTTTGGTTCACACCACACCACATGTTTGGTAAATTGCCTGCGAGATATATTTTCATAAACATGTCTCATCTTATCTCCTTCCATATTTGTAATAGTTGTTAAAATGATTTTTAAAGACACACACCCAAAATAATGCGTGAATGCCTAGAAATTCTTGCAAATGAAAAATTTACCCCGCCACCTAATTGTTGGGGACCATGTAAATATATTTTATTTTGATTAATAAAGGACATTCTCATTTATTTTGAAATGAAGATCATGTTCGTGAGAATGTTTTATATTTATGTTTTAAACACATTGTTTCATATGTATGTCGGTCAATGGTACTTAGTAGGAATTCTAGTGAGTTGGGTTCAGCTTGATCACGGGAGATCGGAATTCTGGTTTTAGTACTATTGAAGAGTTCACAACCTAGACAGGGAGATAGTAACTTATTGGAATGGTTGCTATATAATCCTAGTAGTTTATCTCAAACTACGAGAACTTGTATGATGACTTGAGAACTTGCACGATAGTTCAAAAGACAAATGTTGTCATTACATTTTAGAAATGTATTGAATAGGGCCACCCGTGAGATTTAAGTCTAAGGAATGTCTTGATTAGACTTAAGTAATATCACACCATTTAAAAATGATGCATATATACTTAATCCCGAGAATTACGAGGATCGTAATGCTTGTATACTTGATACTTTGATTGTTATGGATGCGATTCGATCTTAGATTAAATCAAATGATGCCTGTATATTGGGTGATAGTTGTGTGAATAGGCTTGAGATCATAATTCGAAGAAATCCGCGTTCGTAGATACCTTGGATTGCGATACCCCCTTTATAGACTTATGAGATTTGTTTATACCAATTATACTTTATCAGTGGATTATTGTATAATCCGATGGAGTAGCAAAATAAGTTATGTCTGATAATCAAGGAATTGATTAGATGTTAGTTAAAATCAATTAGCAACAAATTGATTTAACCAAGATGGTATCAAAAGCTTAATACGGGGAATTACATTGTGCACTATTATCAACTTTGCAAATAAGACCTCATTATATCATAGTGATTTTTTAGATAATTAAATTGGAGTGTAGTTATAATTATTTAGTTGAATTAATTATGATTAAATAAAAAAATTAAATAAAATACAAGATTTGTACTTTGGGATTTTCAACTATTTATTTGGAAAATAGTTTAATTATTTGTTTTAAGTCCCTAGTATAGTCCACATAACCAAGTAGTTAGGCTTCGATTCTCAAGAAACCAAGTTTGGCCCAAACCCACCTTTTAAGCTAGTTTATATTTGTTTAAGTTGGGGATTTACGCTACATAATTCATTGTTAGGGTTTAAGAAGAGTAAGAGAAAAAAGTTATTCATGTTTTTTGTGAAGGAGTCTAGAGATCCGGCTCAAAAGTAAAAGTTTTCTTCTTAAAAGGTGTCCTGTCTAGCTTTGGATGGATCATATACTAGAAGATCCAAGCATTTGGGAGTGTTCTAGCAAGCTTTATGGGACTAAAAGAAGGCAGACCCGAATCATCATCAAATACTTTTCTCCCCATCGGATTTCAACTGGATCAGCAAAGGTACTATATTTGAAACCCCAGGTTTATTTTTCAGACCTAGTTTTTCAGTTTTGTTATTTCTATTGCATAGTCAATCAAAGATTATCGGGGTGAATTTTTTCTTCCGCGTATATCGATCCCCAACACTAAAACTATGAGTGATTACATGCCAATTTTTGAAAACGAAAGGATTGAACAAAGTTCCTGGGAAACTTTGCAAAATAGAGAATTTTCCAAAAAATATGATAAAATACCCCAAGTAGATGTTTGTCTTCTTGTTAGTTTGATCATGATTTTTGAAAAAACTAAATGGACAATGTAATTAAAAGACATTAGGCTTGGAAAATTTTAAAAAATGACCAAACCGATGAAATGAGTTCTTTTTCAAAAAGTTAAGATGAGGTTAAAACTGGAATTTTACTCCATCCTGTTTTTGAAGATCAACTCATTGAGTTGATCCAATAAATTTCACTACACCAAAACTGGCTAGTTGTCACAGTAAAAAATCGTGACAAGGCAGACTTGTCATGGTAAAAAACCGTGATAAGAACTGGAGTGATAATTTCTTTACCACGGACTTGTCACAGTCAAAGTCCGTGATAAAAATTTAACTTATCACGGACTTTGAACGTGACAAGTCTGTGATAAAGTAAAAATTATCACACTACTTTGATCGGGACAAATCTGTGACAAAATAAAAATTGTCATGGACTTTGATCTTGACAAGTCCCTGATAATTTTTCTTTTGTCACGGTCAAAGTCCATGAGAAATCTGGATAGAATTAAAAAAAAACTGTTGGGCAGTATGGCCACCGCCACTGCCCAACATTATATTTTAACCTGTTACAGTAGCATATTTAAACTTGTTCAAACAGTATATATATCAAGCAACTTTCAACAATTCATAAAAATTACGTATGAATTAACCAACAAATATTTATAACCAACCAACATTCAATATTCAAATGAAATATTCGTGATGCGAACCTTTGCCTCAATATCTTGCAGCACACATCCATGAACCACACTAATCGACTGTGTGTCCGGGTCCCTTAACCCCGTAGCTATGGGATTACCATCTCGGAGGTCTATTAAATACACACTCGACCAATCCATTGTTAACATAGGCCGTTCGACGGGGGTCAAGGTGGCATATGGATCATATGTAGGTGGCGAGTGGGTGTGTATCAGCAATGAGGGTGAGAGAGATGGAGCAGTGTCGTCTTCCCCTTTCCCTTACATGAGATGGACCCTAACTGACGCTTTATATACTCGAACATATTGATGACTGTTGCCTCCAACCTTTTTAACTTATCGCCATGGGTGTCCACCTTATGAGCCAACCCGGTGTTGCTCGTCTCAATCTCGATGAACCTCGACTTCCCACCCGAGAGTTCAGCCCCTTGTCCTCCCCTTGTGATCCTCCCCGAGCACTTGGCTTATTTCTTTCGTAGCTAAATATGCCTTGTCATCATTAGACTGGGAGTTTTCACTTCCATAAGCTTTGCCTAAAATGACAAAAAGTACACGATTAGTTAAGTTAATAAGAAATTATAACGTAATTAAAAAAATTAAATAATTGGAAGACATTTTCATAACTTACAATTGTGTCTGCCATGCTCGGGGGCACCTCCTTATCCTTTCCCTTCTTCGTCTAAATTTCCACATAGGCATCGAGCCTATGTGGCCTCCCCCCGGGGCCACTCCCTGTCTTTTGAAATAATATAATGAAGAATTAGTAAGTAATGCAAAGTAATGCTAAAGTAGAATAACATAAAACTAAAATTAAAGAAAATTAAAAACTTACCATCTTGTGCTCCATCGTGGCGTAATACGTATGCCCAGAGTAATGCACGTCGATATTTTTGACCCGATTTTCCCTTCCCGATTGATGAGACGTCATCTGCCGATCCTGGATCTCATTATCGACAAATTGCTGCCAGCTTGCCAATGAGGTCGTCTCCTTCGATGGTACCGTGTCATGGACCCTCAATATAGACTCCCGATTCTACCCAAAGTACCCACGCGTGTATGTTTTTCTTCCACATTTTGTATCGATCTACATGGAGTCGCAGACATGTGGGGGTAGGCTGAATTGTTCCTGTCAAACAAATACAAACCAAAAAGAAAGTAAGTGTTAATTGTATTTAAATTATCAAATATAAGAAATGTAAATATAAATATAAATACAAAATAAAAATAAAGTGAGTAACTGTACGTAGTGCCCCCCAGATGGTCATCTTGAGCTTAATGGGCACCTTCCTCTAATTTTTGTACCCGAGGCCGATGATTGTCTTGAGCAACTTAAGGTCCATAACCTCTAAGGTCGTCTTGTTCTCGACGAGGGGCCCCAATTTGCTCTTTTTTAGGGGCCTAGTGGCAAACGAGCCTTACTCGCCTCCACTATCGTGTCTCCCTGATGAAGATTTTTTCTGCAAAAAGTATTATTATTAGTACAAACTTGTATATGAGAAAAATGATTAAAGCCAAGTGAATAAAAATATTGTATAATTCAACGACATTATAAATCTAAATATTGTTTTAATTTCGGCTCATGTCACGGACTTCGAATTAATGTTGAAATTGATTAAAATCCAAATCAACATATTCACTAAACAAAAAACCAATTTTGATTCAAATCCGATAATAACAAAGCACTAAAAGAATACAAGTTAACAAAGCACTAGAATAATACAAGTTAACAACATTATAAATCTAAATATTGTTTCAATTTCGTCCGATAATAATAAAGCACTAAAAGAATACACGCTACTGGTTATTATAAATAATTGGAATACTTATTACAAATCTGAAAATTATTTCAAATTCGGGTTATCATCTAAAATGGATTGATATTTGGTAAGAGCAGCCAAGTCATCCACACCACTAGTTAGACACTTTGGCGTGTGTAGGACGATTGACAAAGGCTCGTTGTTGATATACTCCGAGTAAAACACTTAATTGACCTTTTAAAAAGCACAAACGAATGGCTCATGGCTCACATGCTCATTCTATTCAACTTGGACAAGTCAACCATGATCAAATTGGTGTCAGGATCAACTTTATAAGCATTTTTATTCTCAACCCCCCAATCACAGTAAAACACAACCTCTTTGAATATTTTACAGTTCAATTCAAATATATTTCGAATGAAATCATAGTAAATCATTTCAGGTTCAATGAGATATTTATCTTTCACAGTCGCTCAAAAATATGTAAGAGCCTTGTATGAAATGCCCGAGTTATGTACATTTTTATTTCCTCGTACACCCTTGCACCGAATATATAACCATTCAATCGATTCTCGTTGTACACGTGTGATATCAACAAGGGTACAGTGGCTAGACGAGCAAGTCTTGATGCCGCATCACCCGTCTTTAAGAGCTGAGATTATCTATAAATTAATTATGTTCGTTTTAAAGCCTTCTTGTAATGTGACATTTAGTAAAAGATATTTTCATTATAATTACCTCGCATGACACCCATAGCCTAAAATCGTTGTCTGATTATGCCATCGTTCTTCGTCTTTTATTTTTCCACATGCATTATATTTTCTGCATTGATCGTGACGAACGTATTACGAAATTGATGATGTATAAAAATTAAAATAATGTAAAAGTTAAAATAATATAAACTTACTTTTTCCATTCTTTGACATCTTAATATGTGTCAAATAGATAACGAGATACTTGTTCATATTGTAAAATCGTTAATTTCACTCGCTTGCCTATCACCTGACCACCCTTATCGATAAACTCATCACTGTTGTCCACGCTGCTTGGGTCAGACATATATTCCTGAGTGTGGATTGATGACTCCACGATAATGTATTCCTCTGCAATTGATCCTTCAATGTATCGTGTATTCTTTACATAATCTTTGAAAACTTTCATCAATATTTCAAATGGATACATCCACCGATATCTAACAGGCTGCAAATAAGTGCATTATCGCCTAAGTTTACCAAAAAGTGAACACTTATGTCAAAAAATGATGGTTGAAAGTACGTCTCCAACACATAAATTGCTTCGGTTATGGCTACTTTTGCAGTCACTATATGATCTTGATTGACTACCTTCTCACATAAAAGTGTGGAGAAGATGCTAATTTGCATAATAGCCCTCCGTAAATCCTTGCGTTCGGAGAAATAATGCTTCAACAATAGAGGAACCAATTGCATGATCACATGACAATCATAGGACTTACACTTGTGTAAATCATGGAGCATAATTCACAATCCTTTACAGTTAGATGAAAATTTAGATGGAACCTTCAAATTATATATTGTGTCTAAAAGCACATTGCTTTCCTCACTCATAAAAGTAAACGCACCAGGGGAATTATTGTCTTTCCCCTACTATCTTCTTTCAACCGTAGTTGTGGCTTAAGTTTCAACGATTTAAAGTCTTTTCGTACTTTTCCTCCATACTTCGAATGACTCCTCCCAAGGCATGTGCCCGCAATATGTTCAGTATATTATTCTCTACATTCATCACATCCAATACATGGCGCACCGGGTTATTTTTCCAATAAGGACAGTTAAATAAAATTGACCTCATAGACCATGCCTTTCTTGTCTTAGTTTCATTACCAGTTGGGGTCTTCTTATGCTTGACATTCCTGAATTTAGGATTCTTAACTGGCATATTTGGGCCACAATTAGAAGATTTACTTTCAATTTCTGAACCTGAAGTTTTCTCGGAGGTAACCTATTTTCAACCCCGTCCGATAAAAAATTAGTTACTTTATCAAATCTAAAACTATAATCGGGGGTTAAAACAATCTATGGCAATGGTCTATATTTTTTCCGCTATCCATGAGATATAGAGATTTAGACTACTCTATACAAATAGGACACCCCAAATAACCATGTACTACACAACCACATAATGTCTCATAAGCAGAAAAATCATGAATTGTCCACATCAACATAGTTTTCGACATAAACTCTTATTTTTTAAAAGAGTCAAATGCTTACACACCCTCTTCCCACAACTCATTTAATTCTTCTACCAAAGGAGCCAAGTAGACATCAATGTCCCCTTTAGCCCAGGTATCAATAAAGACAGCAACCAAAAATTAGGTTTCATACACTTTGATGGAGGGAGGTTGAGTGGTGCAAGGACACTGGCCATACACTCTGATTCGTGCTTAGATTTCTAAATGGATTGAAACCATTTGTTGATATTGCCAAATGAATGTTACGCTTTTCTCGAGAAAAATCGGGATACTCATAGCTCATCTTCCAACCTGTAAAAATTAATAGGATGACGCATGAGATTATCCCCTACTTCTGCCCTAACATGCCAAGTCATTGCCTCCGTTATCCATGGGACTATGAAAAATCGCTAACGAGAAAATATTTCGATACTTTTTAAGGCACTTTTGAGCTCGTGCCTTTCTTGCCAGTAGATTGGACATACCTAGGTTCATCACATACTGAACACCGATCAAGATTTTCATACTCCTTTCGGTATAGTATGCAGTCATACACACAAGCATGAATTTATTTATACTTCTTTCCCAAACCTTTCAAATTGTTCTTCATATAAGGATAGCTATTTAGAAGCATATTCTTCTTGGGTAGTAAGCCCTTCACCCAATTCAAAATTCCTATCACGTTATTGCCAGACAAACCATATTGAGTCTTCAAACTATGCAAACGGACCATGGCATGTAAAGTTATTTGATCTTTCTTACAGCCAGAGTACAACTGTTAGGTTGCCTTTAATTTTAAACTTTGGTAGTCATCGTCAAGTTTTATCTTGATATTTTCATGAGCACCTGAATCTTGTACATCGCCAACAACCTAATTTTCTTTCACTTCATGTACTCCATATGCGTCATTAACTAAATCCTCTAGCATATTATACTATTATTGTCCTCATTCCCTTGTACATCAATCCTACTTGTTGAAGTTTGTTGTGAAGGTTGCTCGGGGATAAAAGGAACTTCAATTCCTTATAAAAAATCTAAAATTGATAACTATCTTGCATACCCCATCTTAACAAATAGAGTTCAACTGTTTTCCACTCAAACACCTTACCGTTACTACACTTAGCATATAGACACGGGAACTCTTCATCATTACAACATCTCTATGAGTATTTCACAAATTCGTTAGCACTTATGCGAAACACATCCCATTGTCAATTTGTCTCACTCATACACTCTTTGTATTTAGGATTTCCCATCATGACTATTACAAACAATCACCTATTATGGGTAGAAAATGTATATTCATGGATTAGTATAAACAAAAGTGTTTATTCTTTTATTTAGTATTAATATTAATAGTGATGATTTATAAATATTTATGTTTTATATCCCATTATTAATTGTTTAACAGAGAGCTTTTAAAATTTATAGTATGTTTCATTTATGTCTTATTTATAGTAAGTAGAATCACAACCCTAAATGTTAGAAATGCCTAGGGCCAACCAACTCAATGACCATCTAAATGTTCAAATCCACTAATAAAAAACAATTCAGGAATCCCAAACAACAATTCAAATTATATTGCAAAATATTATAAATGCCTAGAGCCAACCAACTCAATGGCCATCTAAATATTCAAATCCACCGGTCAACAAAAATTCAATAATCCTAAACAACAATTCAAATAATAATGCAAAATATTATAAATGCCTAGGGCCAATCAACTCAATGGACATCTAAATGTTCAAATCCACCAATCAACAACTCATAAAGTGAACATGAGAATATAAAAAGCATTATATCATGTTACAGTGCCGTTATATCATGGATTCACATGAGAATATATGCATGCATTCACCCCCCAAAGCACATGTTATATAACAAGTAACGAGGGTGAAAAGATAGTAAGTAATCTTATATAAGTTGCTCTAGTGTAAATTTACACCTGCCTAGATTATAGTAACGAGAACCTCAATAGATAGCCATTGGCTCCTATTTCACGCACCTATTAATTAGGTTGGTGAAATAGGAGCCAATGGCTATCTATTGTGATTCTCGTTATTATAATCTAGGCAAGTGTAAATTTATGCTAAATCAACTTGTATACGATTACTCATTACCTTTTCACCCACGATACTTATTATATAACACTTGCTTTAGGGGGTGCATGCATGCATATATTCTCATATGAATGCATGACATAACGACACTGCAACATGATATAGTTTTTATACTTTCACCCTCATAAAACAAAAATCAAGTGTTTCTCATAAAATAAAAATCAACACTAGTGAGTCATCATATTAATCAATACCCAATTTTAATCGTAGTAAAAATTAGGGTTAATCCGAATCTATCATAATTTATGAGCATAAACATATATGTGCGTGTGTATATGTATATATATATATATATATATATATATATATATATATATATATATATATATATATATATATATATATATATATATAGAGAGAGAGAGAGAGAGAGAGAGAGAGAGAGAGATGGTCACCGGGATATGTGATGAAGAGGAAAGGGGGCCGCCATTTTTGCAATTAAAGAGAGGGAGAGTTGTAATTGTAAAACCACTATAAATTAATTTATACCAGTTACTACAATATATCAGTTTATACAAATTACCAATTTCAATATAAAAATTTTAATTTCAAAATGCAATTTTAATATACAAATACTAATTTCAGAATACACACATTGAAGATTCGCATATTTCCTCCATCTCCTCTAAAGGGTGAGTGGTCCTATCCCATTCAAGACCACATATTTATGTAATATACTTAGCAACTCATGCACATTGTTTCAATTTGAGAAAAATTTAGTAGCATATCTCCATAGTTCTCCATGTACACGACATAGATTCGCAAGTGTAAGTGTTATTACAATTTATCATTTGAAATAACACGTAACACCGCATCATCTTGTATGTACCTAGAGAATATTAGGAGATGACAACTAAACTTCCCCCCAAAATAACAAGTTTAAGCCATTAAGAATATTATTATACAGAAACTATGTCGTCCCTAACTGTCCAAATGGGACAATTCAAGAGATCTCATTACAGGGGTAATGACTCTCGAACGAGTCTAAGGGCTATTAAATGCGTACGTATAAGAACTAGAAGGCTAGTATTAATGCGCACTATATTTAATTCAAAGTAATTATAAATTACAATGGTAAGTATGCTAAATTTATTCGGTAATAATGTTTATAGTAATGATTTATACATAGTTATGTTTTATTTCTCATTATTAATTGTTTAATAGCAAACTTTTAAAATTTATAGCATGTTTCATTTATGTCTTATTTATATTCGATAGAATCACAACCCTAAATGTTAGAAATGCCGATGGTCAACCAATCCATTGGCCATCTAAATGTTCAAATCCACCAGTCAATAACAATTCAAGAATCCCAAACAACAATTCAAATAATAATGTGAAATATTAGAAATGCCTAAGTCCAACCAACTCAATGGCCATCTAAATGTTCAAATCCACCAATCAACAACAATTCAAGAATCCCAATAAATAATAAGGTGACATCATTTTTAACTTAGCACAATAAATAATAAGGTGACATCGTTTTTAAATCACTACAATAAATGAATAATAAAATAGCCCAATAAATTACAAAAATTAAATAAGTGCATGTGTTTGACATTATTTTTAGGGTTTTCATTTGAAATCATTTTAGGGTTTCATTCTAAGGTGTATGTCTGTGTGTGGTGTGTGGTGTGTGGGTTGTGTTTTTTTAGGGTTTTCATTTGAAATCAATTTAAGGTTTTCATTCTAGGGTGTATATGTGTGTGTACGTGTGTGTATATGTGGTATATCTGTGTGTGTGTGTGTGTGAAGAAGGGAGAGAGAGAGAGAGAGAGAGAGAGAGAGAGAGATGTACCAGAATAAAGGAGAGGGAGGGGAGATGAAATATGGATGGATGAGAGAGAGATGGCCGAATGTTCGCGTAGAGGGGAGAGACATAATTACAAGGGAAAGAAGAAAAATAAATGAGGGAAAGAGGAAAGTCTGAAGCGTCTAAGGTTTTATTTTAATTAAGTTGTCACGGACGTGTCACGATCAAAGATCGTGACAACTTTATAATGTTATCACGGTTTTTGACCATGACACATTCGTGATAACAACACTTATCACGGTCTTTGACCGTGACAAAAAATGCGTACTTTTTTGTTGGCCAGGTGAAGAGTGACATTTTTGCCAAATTGGTGTACTGTTTTGAATTTTAACATTTGATTAATGATTCTAATTCTACAAATGTTAAAATCATTCATTTTCTTCGTTTCCCACCATTATCTAACCATTGGAATTACCACAAGAATTGGATCGAAGTCTTGATGACATTGACCTGGTTCTTGAAAATGATTTTTTTAGATGCTTTCGTTGATGGGCTTTTCACTTTCACATGCCATTCCAATTAAAAAAACTTTGGGATAAAATTTTAATTATCTTCGGATCGATTTGGTCTTGTCTCCTATAATATCCAAACCCTCAATCACTCATTGTGCTTGGCTCCTTCCCCCCGCCCCAAAATGCCCCTCTTTTCATAACCAAAACTCTCACTTTCCAGGATATATGATATTTAACGGTAGTCCCCCATTAATTTCTCAAGATCAATATGTTTATAGGTGGACCTTACAATTTTTAACTTTTAGTTTATAACTAAATTTAAGGTTTAAGTTTGGAGTATGGTATATGCCTCCCATTTCTTTTTTAATTTCATTAATTTGATACATGTTCTTCTCAAACATGATTTTGTTGAAAAATTTAAATTTTTTTGAAAATATTGTCTTTCGCTTTTTCCTTTTGTTGGGATTCTTGCCATTTTGTTTGTAATGATCTTATTATAGGTTCTTCACTTCGTTGTGCGAACGGTGATGTATGTTTATAGGTTTTTCTTGATTATTACCCTTAAGTTGTCATACTATCTTAATTAGGGAAAAACTTCATGTTTTAAGAAATGTTAAATTATCAAGCACATTTAACAAATACTTGTTTATGTTTCATTTAAAAAAAAATATAATTTAGTATGAATAAAAGCGTAATGGAAAATCTTATCTCATTTATTAAATGTAATCATATTGTTGGTGATATCATTTTTCTTGATTTTATTATTCATTAAAGGATATCGTTGTGTAATTAAAACTTTAGGATGTTTGTTGATATTGTGGTGACTGAGGAATCGTACGAACCTTTGGATATTATCATGTGCCTTCTCTAATATTTAACCCATATTAATATTGACCTCACCCACTAAACACTTTCCCTAGTTATCCACTTTAAGGCTAAATGTAGCCTTTCATTTTATCACCCAAAATACCATAACCAACTCCACATTGGATTTTAAACTGTACATTAATCTTCCTTCCTTTGTTTGGAAATGTACTTAGGACACATTGATGGTTTGTAGTGTGGTGGAATTTGAGCACGTGAGTTGGATTGTTCTGTGAGAAAACAAGAAAGAAAAAAAGAAAAGAAAAATAAAAAGAAAAAAATGATTCGAAAAAAGTGAAAATCTCATAGTTTTTGGACGAAATAAAAAATCGTACTCCATTATGAGTTCGTTGCTTAAGCTTAAATTGAGTTACTTGTGTTCCAATTTTGTTCTCTTCCACGCTTTATAATTATTTCAAGTTTTATCCCCAAATCTTTTGAATCCCAAATTACCTTTGTTGCATACACCTCACCTAGCCCACTTTACAATCCTGTTAAAGTCCCATGTGATCCTTGGGTAATTAGATTCATGAGTCAATGTGATTGAACGAGTCGGTAGGGTATAATTCACATCTTATATTGAGCGTTATCCTTCTTGTGATTATTTTATTCGTTTATGTATAACATTTTTCATTATTGGAATGTGTGTGGATTTTAACTTAATTACAATTACTCTTTATGCTCTCATGCCGTGAGTGTTGTATCTTTTCTAATTGATTTATTTGTGGAGTGTAATATCTGGTGAGAATCGTGCTCAAACACGCTCGAACTTTTGTCTAAGTTATAGGAGTTTTAACAAAATCAAAACTTGTATATATGCTTCACACCACACAGTAATGATTTCAAGATATGAAGTATTACCGATAATATTTCTAGTTTAAGAACTATCGCATGCTAATGCCTTATTAAAAATATTTTGGTGATGTTGATTTTGTACTTTAATTTTGGGAATTTATTTTTAGGAGACTTGATGTTTGTGGGTTTTATCCTTAAAAACACTCATAAGACAATGCTCGTCCACTAAGGCAACATATGGGTTTAACATCTTATTATGTATGCTAAATTCAATCGTGGACACTCAAACTTCAACTGCGTTTCGATTTCATAGTTTACGGCACAAACAAAAATAAATCGTCGGCCTCCTGGAACACCTTAAAATGATCTCCCAATAAACCTTACTCCGAACACATTCAAACCAAAGTTTTGACACTCTTAAAATATGTGGACCAATATCCTTACGACTCCCACCAAGTCCAAAACCAACAAAAATAACAAAATCACAAAAAAGTCTTAATCCCATATAAAACAAGCACTAGGAATTTTACCATGCAGTTGATTGGTTGACCACACGGTTAAACTCCCTTCTCATGATTGCGTGTCCCTGCCACTTGTAAACAAATCTTTGTCGAGTTAACCACTTGGCTAACCGATCAACTGCTTAGTTAAATAGTTAGGACACTTGGCATCAAATTAACAAAAGATATCCTGGGCGGTTGATCATTTAACCAAGCGGTTAATGCAATAATCAACCACGTGGTTAAAAGTTCCAAATTTGGCCCTATAAAAGGGGGACCATCCCTTTAGGAAAAAGGTCCCAAAACCCAATGTTGATAAGAGTCCGTAAATATTATAATGGTGTATTGTTTATATCTGGTATCCTGAAGCCCATACACGTAAATACAAACACCCAATTGGAACTATGTAGGCTTTGATCACATGTGTCCTTGGGTACGTATACACAATACTAAGGCCCATTCATGATCTTAAGCCTTACAATACATCTCCTGGCATATTTTCTTTAGGGATATCTCCATATATAATCCTCTTGATCATGTTTCTCTGTATAACACAAACCCCCTAAAATAAGTAGTCACTCTAACCATTTTAAACTAAACTGAGGACCATGAAACCTTCAGGATATAAGTCGTCTGATAAGGAATACAAATATCCCAATTCATGACTTCTGGTCCACTCCACTTTCGAAACATCGTAATAAAGATGATATCTCGACTTTAAAATATGACTTCCTTTACCGAAACCATCAACTATCTATTGCTTAAAATTGAATCACACTACACACAATTAGAAGTGCATACATGTGTTCATATTGCTTAAAATTGAGTGTGTGTTTAATTCCCATTGAATTGGATTTTTTTTGGGAATTTTTAAATAATTTTAAACCTTTTTAAACATTTTTTAAACATTTTTTAAATAAATGGGTTTATAAAATGTGTGGGGTTAATATACTATTTTGGAAACTTCATTTTTCACTGAATTGTTTGTTTGGGTACGATCTCAAAGCGCTAGAGACTTCAGGTTGATGTTTTGTAATTATTTTGACGCGCGTGTGGGAGCCACTAACCAGCCAACACTTGTCATTCTCCGGGTTAATGTATTTGTGTTTCCTATGTGAGAGGGCTGGATGGATGATTGTTATCGTTGGATCATTCCTAATCTAGGGTCTGCATGTATTCTTGGTTAATCCCGGTGCTATCCTTTTTAACCAATCAGAACCATCTTAAACCACCGTTGTTTTATAACCTTTGGATCAAGTCAAATGTTGCAAGACTTGATCTCAGCCCTTGGTTTGCCTCGATCATCCATAACCTTCCTCAGGCACTATATATACCCTTCACTTATCAGCCTTAGAGAACTTTTGGGCATTCGTCTTTCTGAGAGAAAAAAAATAAGAGAGAAGTGAGAGAGAAGAGAGAGAAGAGAGAAGAAAGAAAAGAGAGAAGAGAGAGAAAGGGAAACCTGATAGCCTAACCCTAACCCTAAACAGTTCATCTTCTTTGAAACAAACCTTCGTATATTCAAACCCAAACACATCTTGAGTGTTTGAGAGAGAGAGTGGTTTGTTCTTGTGTTGATGTAACCTCTTGATCTTTAGATCTTGTACACAACTTAAACACTCGTGTGAAGATCTAGTTTCTTTTTCATAGAAACGTTAGATCTACATACTATATGTTACATTTTCACTAGATCTGCATTTTTATACTTGATTTAAGAAAATCTTACTGATTTGGTTTTGAAAATGTTTTCTGGTTTCTTTTCTTACGAAACTTAATCCTGGTATAATCTTCCCTTGCCATACTACTATAACCCGAGTATAATGATTCTTAAATTATAAGTTATCTCACAATTAACTTAATTATTTTCTCATAAATAGTAGCATATAACCGTCTCACAAGTTATATAAAGTAAATACGTCACACACTGTATTGTTTCCCCAAATGAGTACTTAATTAATTTCTCCTTAATTAACAGCATATAACTGTAACCCGAGTTATATAAGGTAAATACATCACACATTGTATTATCACATACATATAATATTTACTACCATATTATACGTACCGTTACTAACATCCACACATATATCATACGTGTATCCATCCTTCCGAGTATACCCTCACCGGATGATTCCCTCTAAAATGTTATCTCACTAGGTGTGCTCACAAAACCTAGTTCCCCAAGTTGGAATCGCTTACCAACTTGGCCCAAAATATAAACGTAGTGGAGGCGGTCATATTCCTTCCCTGAAAGTGAGATAAGTCCCTCACCCGTATATACCGGACGCTATGACCTGGGGATATACTCGCCCTACTCCTCAAGCTAGGGGATTCACCCACTTCGCGCAACCTCCCTTGATAGCATTAGAGTATATAAATTTAATAAATATCTAATCACTGATATTTAGTATCACGCACAATAAATACACACATATATATATACTATCACGACACCGTATATATATATAATATAAACCCGGCTTTACCGTGTACTCAAAATCCCGTACACTGCCTGTAATTTAATATCACACACAATACATACACGTATATATATACATACTATCACTACACCGTATATATATATATATATATATATATATTAATGACCCTGGCTTTACCATGTACTCGAAATCCCATACACTGCCTGTAATTTCCTGAGTCTGTGGCCCGACTCAATGTAATTAATTTTCTCACTTAATAACTTTTTCTCTTCCCGAGTCTATGGTCCGACTCTAATATAATTAATTCACACCTTAATTAATATAATACTTTCCCCGAGTCTATCGCCCGACTCTAATTAAATTAATTAACACACATTTTAATTTAATTCTACCCGAGTCTACAAACCGACTCTAATTAAATTAATCAACACCCATATTAATTTAATCCTACCCGAGTCTACCAACCGACTCTAATTAAATTAATTAATACACTTATTAATTTAATCCTACCTGAGTCTACCAACCGACTCTAATTAAATTAAATAACCCACCTATTAATTTAATAACTTGGTGTCACCCAACCATTATCCCCGGACTCTCTCACTTGGCCCTTACCTCCACATTTCCGAGTCAATGTTCCGACTCCAAACTAATTACTTCCTCTCTATAATTAATTTAACACCTTGATATCACTTAACCAATATACCCGGACTCACTCACTTGGTCCAATTTACATCTCATAATATAATACCCACATTTTTGCCTACAATGTGTCACACCTTTATTTCTAGAATTTTCCCAATTATATTTGCTTATAATGAATAACATACCCGGACTCACTCACTTGATCCGTATCTCACCTATTTTGGCATAATATCCCTCAAATTCATCCATAAAGTTTCCCCACATAAATTGCCCCTAGTCCCAATTACTTTTCCCCGTAATTACTAGGAATATGTGTATCATCATTTTACGAAACTTAATCCTGACCTAGTTGGATTCACACTTGGAGGGTTTTCAATCTCATAAATGTTTTCAGAAAGAGATTGAGAAAGGTCTTGACCGATTTCTGAAGCAAGATCTCCGTGGAATCTGGGTTATCTTTAAAGGTCAAAAGGATTTGAGTTCTGTGAGAAAGAACTAAATTAAAATCACTGCATATAGACTTTATATGTAATTTACTAGGATTGTTTGTAAATATAAGTGTGTGTGAGTTCATGCATGTGAATAGGAATCACTACACAAACACTTAACACACTACTACACTGGAAGTGTTGTGTTTAAGATCTGAGATCATTGAGTCGACGTAAGGAAGCTAAAGCAAAGGAAGTTATCAAACTGGAGAAACATCAACAACAAATCAGATCTATCAGAAGTTAGAAGGACACCAAGTGGGGTATATTCCTAAACTTAGAATAGGTTGATTTGTGTGCTTGCATGTTGTATAGTTTGTAACTAATTTTTGTTATTAGTGGATTTTTTCTTTTGTGACTTAGAAGTCACCGTGGATGTTTCCTGTGTTGGGAGAGGTTTTACCACGTTAAAAATCGTGTGTTGATTATCTTCATCTACTCACCTCATTCTTTAAGTGTGCTGAATTTTTGAAACTGCCTTAGTTTTAAAAACTGATTACACATTCTTTATTACTCTCGTACATAAGTTTCTTTGTAAACAAATCTTGTTTATAAATTTTATTTTCAAAAGAAAAGGGTTTCTCCAACAAACATTCGGAGTTGCTTATACAGTTTAACCTTGTGTTAAACGGCATTAGCGACGTTTTTCAATTGGTATCAGAGACCTGTTAACTTTTATTTCAAAAGATCTTGTGTTTCTGAAATCGTTTTCTGAAAAACCTAACTATGGACGGGAAGAATGAAAGGTTTGGTAATCTGTCCAGACCTCCACTCTTTGATGGAAACAACTTTGCTTACTGGAAAGTAAGAATGGTTGCCTTCATCCAAGGGACTTTAGGAGATGATGTCTGGGATATTATCGAAAATGGATACACTTATCCTACTAAACTAGCCAATGAAGGAAGTGATGAGAGGGTTAAGAAAATATTAAGTGAGTTTACCCAAGAAGAAAAAACTATTTCTTGAAATAACAATAAAGGCAAGAATACCATTTTTATGTCTATTAATGAGTATGAGTTGAAGAGAATCTCATCTTGTGCCACTTCTAAGGAAGCATGGGACACATTAATCACTGCCCATAAAGGAGACTCAAGAGTTAAAGCTGCTAAAACCCAAATGCTTATCCAGCAGTATAACTCTTTGATCATGACTGATTCTGAATCTTTTGATGATTTTTACATGAACTTAACTGATATAGTCACTAAGTTGCATGCTAATGGTATTACTTATGATAGAAATGAAATTGTTTCTAAAATCCTAAGGTCATTACCACAAAAGTTTGACAGTAAGAGGTATGCTATTGAGGAAATGAATGATCAAAACCTTACCCCTGAGTTACTCAGTAGCAAACTTAGGACTGTGGAAATGGAATTAGACTTTAAGAAACAATTAAATCATTCTCAAAGGAAACAGCCCAACTCTAACTTGAGTTTTACCTCTAAGATACCCAAACTTGAGTCTAATTTGACCAACTCTGACTCTGATGAGGAGTGTGATATAGACAAACTAGATAATCAGATTGCCTTGATGTCTAAACAATTTAAGAAAATTGTCAAATTTCGAAACAAACATGCATCTAAACAAGGCAATCCTAATCATCATACTCTGTCTAATCCCAAACCTCATGAGAAAGGTCTTGATAAACATCCTAAGGATAATAACTCCAGACCCACTAGAGACCTTAAAAAGATTGAATGTTTTAGATGTGGGAAACTAGGTCACATTGCTCACGATTGCAGAGTTAATCTGAATAAAGCCAACACACACAATAGAGCCAATGTCTGTAAAACTTGGGATGATTCAAGTGACTCTGATGAAGAGGAACTTGATTCATCAAATGTTCTTGACCCTTGCATGTCTTTTTATGCTAAGATCATTTACAATGATGATATGCCTGTGTGTGATAATGATGCTTCTACTCTTGCTTGTCTGAATACTGTTTTGACTGGTCTAGATGCCTTACTATCTGAAAATGTTGCTAGTTCTAGTTCTGTGTGTGTGAGTCAAAGTGATCTCGATAATGACGATGCAAATGGGTGTGTGAGTACTAAAACTGAATCGTTAGGGGTCACTACACACACTTCACTTAGCGACTCAGACACTGATGACCTCCCAAATATCCATACCTTGTATGCTAAAACTCTTAAAAAAGGCACTAGACTGGAGAAGACTGTTAGAGACTTGACTAAGAAATTAGATGATCTTATTGTGAAGTTGAATGCTGAAGAGTACACTAACCAGTGTCTGTCTCATCAATCTGAAATTGAAGCTTTTGATCAAAAATTAAAAGAGTTGACTAAAACTAATGAAATCCTGGAAATGAAATACAAGGGAACATTGTTAGAACTGGAGGAAGCAAAAATAAAGACAAATACTGTTTTCAAAAAGTTTTCTAAGTTTGAAAACAATTCAAATTGCTTTACTGACTTTGTTGTTGACTCCAAGACCAATTCTGATGATAGAACTGGTATTGGATTTTGCCCTAAGAACAAATCTCAAACCACAAAACTTGAACCTATTAAGTTTGTGTCTGGGGGCAAAAGACCAATTGAAACATGTCCAGACTTTCATTTGATTAAAGAGGAATTTGATCAAAAGCAACAACAGAAAGACATTGGAGAGTCTAGTAATTCTAAGGCTGACACTGCACTTAAGACTAAAGATGTCTGTCCTTTAATCAGAAAGGCTGATTCTACCTATAAGACCATCCCTCCTAGGAATAACACTTCTGAACTGAATGCTGTCAAACCGATCTTTAGAAGTTTTCCTAAGGAAATTCATCCCTCAAGCAATCAATATTGCTCATACTGCGACATTTATGGTCACTCCTTTGAAGGTTGTTATGCTAGGCGTCTAAACACCCCTGTGTACAACACTTCTGTCTATAAGAACTTTAACTATTCTAGGCAAAATCGTAACCATTATGTCCTTCCAAGACAACCTGATAAGAACTCTAACTACAGAAATAGAAAGACCAAAACTAAGAGTTCATTTAATATAAACGCTCCCAGAAACTTTCCTAAACCAAAAGCTCAAATTTTTCACAATAATCAGTTTGCTGCTCCAAATGTTTTTCGACAAAAAGCTGTGCCTCGAAAATTTTATCAAATGAGGGCAAACTTGGGCAAAATTAAAACTAGAGCTATTTGGGTTAGAAAAGAGGATCTTTTACCCCAAATGAAGTGTAACATTGTCATCACTGCTTTAAAAGATGAACACACTTCATCTGGTTGGTATTTAGATTCAGGATGCTCCAAACATATGACAAGAGATGAAACCAAACTTTTAAACAAAACCAGATTTGCTGGTGGGAAAGTTGTGTTTGGTGATGGTGTTTCATCCCAGATCATAGGTAAAGGAACCCTAAAAGAAGAAGGAATGCCTGTTCTCGAAAATGTTCTATTAGTTAAAGGCGTTAAAGCCAACCTCCTAAGTATATCACAATTTTGTGACTCTGACCATACAGTCACCTATTCAAAGAACAATTATAAAATTCTAAATGATAAAGGTGAATGCATTATTACAGGATTTAGAACACCTGACAATTGTTATACTGTCAAGACTAGTTCTGAAACCTGTAACATTGTCAGAATGGATGACAATGAAATCTGGCATAATCATATGGGTCACTTAAGTTATGATATCCTTGGAAGATTGTCTAGTCAAGAGATAGTTAGAGGAATTCCTAAAATTAAACCTATTTCAAGTGTTGTCTGTGGTCATTGCCAGGAAGGAAAAATAGTTAAGACTTCGCATAAAAAGGTTAAAGACATCCTCACTTCTAGACCTTTAGATCTCATCCATATGGACCTTATTGGTCCTTCTAGAACTGTTAGTCTTTGTGGACACAGTTATATCCTTGTCATGGTTGATGATTTTACACGATTCACTTGGGTAGCCTTCTTGAAACATAAATCTGACACGTTTCATAATTTTTTGAAAATTCTTTTAAGAATTAAAAATGAGAAGGACACACAAGTCAATCGCATTCGTAGTGATAGAGGGGGAGAGTTTATAGACACAAGAATAGTTGAATATTGTGACTACAACGGTTACAAACATGAATTTAGTGCCCCTAAAACTCCTCAGCAGAATGGCATTGCTGAAAGGAAAAACCGAACTCTTCAAGAGATGGCACGTTTCATGTTGCATGCCAAATCCCTACCTAAATACTTCTGGGTTGAATTCATTAGAACTTCCTGTCACATCACTAATAGGGTCTATCTTAGGAAAAACTCTAAACAAACCCCTTAAGAGTTGTGGTACGGTAAGAAGCCAAATCTGAAATACCTTAGAACCTTCGGAAGTCAGTGTTATGTCTGTAAAGACAGAGAACATCTGTCTAAATTCGAAACTCGTGGTGATAAAGCCATCTTCTTAGGATACTCCCCAAACAGTCGTGCTTATCGTATATACAATCTGCGTACTAAGGCCCTTATGGAATCGATAAATGTAATTGTAAGTGACACTATTGTCAAAAATAAGATATCTGAATCACCTATTGTGGTTGAATCTGAAAATGATTTCAAAACTGATTCACCAGAAATAGATGACTCATTACCTATTGAGAGTCCAGAAGTACCTGGCTGGGTCTCTAAAGACCATCCCATTGACAACGTGGTCGGTAATCCTAATGAGCCAGATCGTACTAGATCCCAGTTAAGAAATTATGCTAATTATGCATGTTTCGTCTCCCTTGTGGAACCGAAAAATGTTAATGAAGCATTGAATGACACACACTGGATTTCTGTTATGCAGGAAGAACTTTTACAATTTGTCATTCACGATGTCTGGTATCTTGTACCTCGGCCTCAAAATAAAAATGTTATTGGAACACGTTGGATCTTTAAGAACAAATCTGATGAAAATGGGGTGATTCTTAGAAACAAAGCTAAACTTGTTGCTCAAGGCTACTCTCAAATAGAAGGGATAGACTTCAGCGAGACATTTTCCCCTGTCACTCGTCTTGAGTCTGTTCGACTTCTTTTCGCCATAGCGTGTTACTTAAAATTCACACTTTATCAAATGGACGTAAAATCTGCTTTCCTAAATGGAATCCTGTCCGAGGAAACGCATGTAGAACAACCCAAAGGGTTCATTGACTAAATACCCTAATCATGTCTTTCGTCTAAAAAAGGCTCTGTATGGCTTAAAACAAGCTCCTAGAGCTTGGTATGAACGCCTTTCCAACTTTTTGTTGGATAAGGGTATTAAGAGAGGAGGAAATGACCAGACTCTTTTTGTCAAACATTTTGACAAAAACATTATCATAGCCCAAGTCTATGTAGACGACATCATTTTCGGGTCAACTTCAAATTCTGAAGTTAAATCCTTTTCTGCTATTATGCACAAGGAGTTTCACATGTCCCTTATGGGGGAGCTACAACTTTTCTTAGGATTTCAAGTGAAATAAAATTCTGATGGTCTATTTGTCTCTCAAACTAAGTATGCCTTAGACCTTGTTAAGAAATTTGGTTTAGAGAATGCTAAAGTTGCCAAAACACCCATGAGTACTTCCATTAAATTAAGCAAAGATGAAAATGGTAAGTCAGTTGATTCCACTCTATACCGTAGCATGATTGGTAGCCTACTCTATCTAACTGCCTCACGACCAGACATAATGTATGTTGTATGTCTGTGTGCTCGGTACCAGAATAACCCTAAAGAGAGCCATTTATTGTGTGTAAAACGTATAATAAAATACATAAAAGGCACTCTCAATCTTGGACTTAGGTATACTAAGGATACCTGTAGCACCATCATAGGTTATACTGATGCTGATTGGGCCGGATGTACTGATGATAGTAAAAGTACTTCAGGTGCCTGTTATTATGTCGGCAATAATTTAGTTGGTTGGAGTAGTAAAAAACAGAACTGCACATCTTTATCCACGGCTGAGTCCGAATATATAGCAACAGGAAGTTACTGTGCTCAATTATTATGGATAAAACAGATGTTAAGTGATTATGGGATTAAAGAAGATCAATTACAATTGTATTGTGACAATCAAATCCCTATTAACATATCTAAAAACCCGGTTCAACACTCGCGAACTAAGCATATTAAAATAAGACATCATTTTATTCGTGAACTTGTTGAGACTAAGGAGTTAGAAATTCATTACCTTCCTAATGATCTGCAACTTGCAGACATGTTCACTAAACCTCTAGACTATAACAAATTTCTATATTTGCGTAATTTTATTGGCATGGTATGCGCTGATTAAACTCTTAAGACCTTAATTTTTACCCCTTGTCCATTTGAGACAAAATGGGGGAGAAATTTGAGTTTTATGAGTTCAATATTTTGTTCACATTTCATCTAAACTGCTTGATCTTAGTGTGCATATTTGCAGGAATCTCTTCTACTGATTGTCTACCGTTTCTAGTGTACAAATTTGTAAATAGTTGAGTTATGTAATTTTTGACTTTCTAGGAAATGGGTAGATAGAATCTTTTGTATAGGACTAGGTTTTATTTTTTTTTGATTCCCTACGAGTTTTAAGCTAACTCAAAGGAGATTTTGCCTCATATTTCCAAAGGGGGAGATTGAAGCACCTTATACCTTTGACTTACTTAAGTCTATACTGTATAAGTGTTCAACTAGTTTGGAAATAGTGACAAAATTAGTTGTCCAACCTAGAATCCAAAAAGCCTCAGAACCTATCTCTCTAATCCCCTTCAATGATCTTGAAGATACAAAATGAATCACACTACACACAATTAGAAGTGCATACATGTGTTCATATTGCTTAAAATTGAGTGTGTGTTTAATTTCCATTGAATTGGAGCTTTAATAATTTTTTTGGAAATTTTTAAATAATTTTAAACCTTTTTAAACATTTTTTAAATAAATGTTTTTATTAATAAATGGGTTTATAAAATGTGTGGGGTTAATATACTATTTTGGAAACTTCATTTTTCACTGAATTGTTTGGTTGGGTACGATCTCAAAGCGCTAGAGACTTCAGGTTGATGTTTTGTAATTATTTTGACGCGCGTGTGAGAGCCACTAACCAGCCAACACTTGTCATTCTCCGGGTTAATGTATTTGTGTTTCCTATGTGAGAGGGCTGGATGGATGATTGTTGATCGTTGGATCATTCCTAATCTAAGGTCTGCATATATTCTTGGTTAATCCCGGTGCTATCCTTTTGAACCAATCAGAACCATCTTAAACCACCGCTGTTTTATAACCTTTGGATCAAGTCAAACGTTGCAAGACTTGATCTCAGCCCTTGGTTTGCCTCGATCATCCAGAACCTTCCTCAGGCACTATATATACCCTTCACTTCTCAGCCTTAGAGAACTTTTGGGCATTCGTCTTTCTGAGAGAAAAAAAAATAAGAGAGAAGCGAGAGAGAAGAGAGAGAGAAGAGAGAGAAGAGAGAAGAAAGAAAAGATAGAAGAGAGAGAAAGGGAAACCTGTTAGCCTAACCCTAACCCTAAACAGTTCATCTTCTTTGAAACAAACCTTCGTATATTCAAACCCAAACACATCCTGAGTGTTTGAGAGAGAGAGAGTGGTTTGTTCTTGTGTTGCTGTAACCTCTTGATCTTTAGATCTTGTACACAACTTAAACACTCGTGTGAAGATCTAGTTTCTTTTTCATAGAAACGTTAGATCTACATACTATATGTTACATTTTCACTAGATTTGCATTTTTATACTTGATTTAAGAAAATCTTATGTGACACCCCGCCTAATAAAATACCGAGTGATCAGTCCTATACCAAATTAAAACAGGAATCCCAGTTGGATCATCCTTAGCATCACTGTCGAAACTTTTTAAAAACTTACTAACCACCTAGTATTCCAAAAACTGGTGCCAATTTTAACTTTTAATTAAACCAAAACTGTACATGCGTAAATAAAATATAAACCATTCACACAACTGAATGAAAAATAAACTGAATCATAAATACACAACATGCCGAATAAATCACCGGCCACCAAAGAAATAATCCAAATACAAATATACAACACCTGAAAACTGTACCGGGAAGTCTGGGCTACAAGCCCTAAATATAACTGAAACTGATACAAGATTCCTACTCTAGGAATGAATGAATGATGCGTCTAATCCAAACTCCTGCTAGCATCCACATATGCCGCAGCTTCGTGTCCCTGGAATAGAATATCAATCCTGGCGTCCCTGTGGCTGGATACCTAAAAGGTTTTGAAAAATATTTTTATAGCAAGGGTTAGAACCCAAAACATTTTGAAAATATTTAGCAAGTGAATTAACTGCAGTAATTTAAAATGCATGAATGCGCTTCATATTTAAGTTAGTGTCGCACTCCCTTGTGGATATTCGCACCCCTCCACTATTGTGCACACCTACCGGATTACCTTAACCCCACCTAGTTGTGCTACCCCGTCCAACTAGTCCTGGTATAATCTTCCCTTGCCATACTACTCTAACCCGAGTATAATGATTCTTAAATCATAAGTTATCTCACAATTAACTTAATTATTTTCTCATAAATAGTAGCATATAACCGTCTCACAAGTTATATAAAGTAAATACGTCACACACTGTATTGTTTCCCCAAATGAATACTTAATTAATTTCTCCTTAATTAACAGCATATAACTGTAACCCGAGTTATATAAGGTAAATACATCACACATTGTATTATCACATACATATAATATTTACTACCATATTATACGTACCGTTACTAACATCCACACATATATCATACGTGTATCCATCCTTCCGAGTATACCCTCACCGGATGATTCCCTCTAAAATGTTATCTCACTAGGTGTGCTCACAAAACCTAGTTCCCCAAGTTGGAATCGCTTACCAACTTGGCCCAAAATATAAACGTAGTGGAGGCGGTCATATTCCTTCCCTGAAAGTGAGATAAGTCCCTCACCCATATATACCGGACGCTATGACCTGGGGATATACTCGCCCTACTCCTCAAGCTAGGGGATTCACCCACATCGCGCAACCTCCCTTGATAGCATTAGAGTATATAAATTTAATAAATATCTAATCACTGATATTTAGTATCACGCACAATAAATACATACATATATATATATACTATCACGACACCGTATATATATATATAGTATAAACCCGGCTTTACCGTGTACTCAAAATCCCGTACACTGCCTGTAATTTAATATCACACACAATACATACACGTAAATATATATACTATCACTACACCGTATATATATATATATATATATATTAATGACCCCGGCTTTACCATGTACTCAAAATCCCATACACTGCCTGTAATTTCCTGAGTCTGTGGCCCGACTCAATGTAATTAATTTTCTCACTTAATAACTTTTTCTCTTCCCGAGTCTATGGTCCGACTCTAATATAATTAATTCACACCTTAATTAATATAATACTTTCCCCGAGTCTATCGCCCGACTCTAATTAAATTAATGAACACACATTTTAATTTAATTCTACCCGAGTCTACAAATCGACTCTAATTAAATTAATCAACACCCATATTAATTTAATCCTACCCGAGTCTACCAACCTGTTGTAATTTGAGGGTCCCCGGATTTTAAATCTTTCTTTGCAATTTAAAATCAAACTTTGTAATTTCCTTTTAAAACTGAATTTAGATGCGTAAGTGTAAACGTTGAATGATGTGATGGTTCAACTTCAAATATTAAAATTCAGTTTTAACATAAACAGAATAAAGTGAATAATTAACTTAAACAAACCAAACAATTAATACTCACTTAAAACCGATTAAGTCCAATTAAATTCAAGTCCTAGAATTTGCCTAAATTATGATTGTTCATATTTCCAAGTTAGGCCAAATCAAATTAATGCAAGAAACTTGAATTACACAATTTTACCCAATATTAAATTAAAGTCCCAATTTAAATTAGTGTGATTGTAAAACCAAATTTTATCTTGAAATTAATCTAGCATGCGTTCTAAGTGATATAGAGCAAGATAAAATCAACAGTCACACTACACCGCGATGTACGAGGAAAAACCCACTAACGGGAAAAAACCTCGGGACGGCCCTAGCCTCAAATCCACTAAAAACGGTATTACAAAATACAAGACAAAAGACTTACTTCCTAAACTCGAACCCTCTCAAGCCGTGATGCTTCTTCTTGTATCGACCTCCAATTAGCGGATAACCAACGGAGCTCCACCGCGGTCTCGGACTCCCACCGATCGGGCAATTAGGCACACCGTCACCCTAACATGGAGCCTTTCTCCAAATGGGTAGAAATGAAACGAACTTCTCTTCAATTCGGTGTAGAGAAAAACCGGTGCCAAAATAATCTCCAAGCAATTAATATTTATATAGAAACTTGGATAAACAATTGGGTGTAAACTAGAGTTTTTTGAAATTTTTCTTGAAAGAATTACACTCAAAACATGATCTTTTTCCTTAAACAAATTTTGTCTCAAAATACTCTCTAGGAGCTTGTATGGTATGAAAAAGATTAACCCTCCAAAAGTGATTCCCGTCCTTGATAAAGCCTTAAAAAATCAGTTAAGAAACAAGTGGGAAAATGGGGTGAAAACTGCCAAAAACTGCTCAAAACCGTTCCCGCTCTGGCGTCTCGTTCGAACGAACTTGACTCTCGTTCGAACGAGATTTCTAACGAGCGACCAACCTGGTCTCGTTAGAATCCCGTTAGAACGAAAAACTCGTTCGAACGACATATCGAACGACTGACCAGTTTAGGGTCGTTGGCAAACTCGTTCGAACGAAACTGGTTCGAACGACAAAACTCGTTAGAACGAAACCTGGTTCGAACGACAAAACTCGTTCGAACGACATTTCTAACGAACGACCAGAAAGATTGAAAAATTCGATTTTGGCCCAGAAACTTTTATATACTTATTTTAAAGTTCAAATTGATTCTTTCTGAAAATAAAATGCAGTTTTTATTACACCTAACACCCAATAAACTTTGTTCCAAGCTCCTATATAAATATAATTACATTCATACCTTGGTAGCATGGAACCTTGGTTGATAACGTAGAAACGAGGCACACAAACCGACATTTTGATGAAGCTTTGAATTCTTTGCCGCTACGTCTTCGACATACACTTCATAGGCTTGAGAATATTACAATTGAATACTATCCTATAAAAAATGTTTTTGTCCGGAATTGAGCCAAAACTATATATGGACTCAATTGGAAATTTGTGTCCTTACAAATCTCCCCCTTTGGCTATTCCGGGACAAAAACCAAACAAAAAATCCTAAAGGGCCGTCAAGCTCACTAGACTCAAAACACAATCCGCCCAATCTTGACTCAACCCAAGGATTAAATACTTTGCCTTTTAAAGATGCCGCTTGAGAATAATACCTGCACACTTAAGCAAACTCATCAAATGCATAGGGAATATCAAAATATTAAATGCAATTAATTAAATACTCCCCCTAAAATAATTATCCCCTTTATCAAAACAATGACATTTACTTAGAAAGACGTCTCCCCCTAAGATAAATCTCCCTCAAACTAAGATACAATAATAATAGGTTTAGATACCATTTCTCCCCCTATCATCATTCTCCCCCTTTTTGTTCAGGAATAGACAAAGGTTAAAGAATCAAAACATGAAAGCATGTTGAAGCTGAAAGTGATAATCATGAAAGCATATGGGCAACAAAAGAATAACTAATCCAAGATAGATACCAATAATGAAGTATAAGCATGGATGGACTAGAAGTCAAGGCAAAGATAAACAAATATCATATATATATGTACTAAAAATATATCAATAGAGCACTTGCATATATATATAGATATAAACACACACATGACACAAAATACAATAAGTTTGCACACTCGTATGGCAAAAATGTGTCATATGGAAACGAAAGTGTAGGGGTGTGAACTAGCAACAATTAAATTTAGACCCAAACACTTAATAAACGTTCACGGAGTTCTCATTTGATTGCAAACTTCATCACATTTAAATATAACCTCATGTGACAATATAGATTGAACTCGATGAACAAACATACACAATGCATACAAGCCTAGCATATTAATGATTCTACAAACCAATAGAGTCATGACATGAAATACGCAACTAGGATAAACGGACATTGTGCAAACCGTTGATATACCATCCAATTCTCCCTCAATTTGCATTTATATTAATGTTGAATGAATATATCAAATAAACATAAGCCTTGGCAATTTATTTTCTTTTTAATGCCATATTTTCTGTTTTTAGGCCTTTGGACCACGTATTTCTTTTAGGTCCATTAAAAACAGTGGCTTACTATTCGCAAAGGATCACTTAGTCCTTTCGGAGCCCTTCCCCGTGCACATTTATATTTATCATGTTTTCATTTTTTACACAAATCTCACATGCAACGGATTTTGACATGCACTAGTCCTCCTAAGTCACAAATATGTAGATGACAAGATTGGTAGGAGAACGCCTCACATAGCTCAAATATACATATGAAGTTAAAATTTCAAAAGAGTTCGTGCATGTGTGAAATAGAGGCATATGAAAATAGAATCCATTTAATCAATACAAAATCCAACTACTCCAAAAAAAATGGTAAAGAACATTTTAAGGATTGATAATCTAAACCAAAAGTTCTAGCCACGTGGGAGCGTTAAAGGAGGGATTCAAACACAAGTATATGCCACATAAAGTGTGTCAAACAAAAATACACACAAAATAAAATCTTTTTGCGATTTTTAATTTTTGTAATAAAAAATAAATATATATATTCTCAAAAGGATAAACAAAAATCATTTGAAACTTTCATTAAGCTCTAATTATCAAAAGATAAAGTCCAAATGAGAAACAAAAATCTTTTTGTATTTTTCATTTAAAGCAAACAAAATGAAAGAAATATAATACAAAAGATAAACAACAATCATAATTCTAGCATGGGATAAGCATGGATTAAAGACTAGAAAATGATTAAACAAGCATACATTTAGCATATGAATATAGCATGAAGTACAAAAGCTAAAGTATGCAAATACTAACACATTCATCCTTTAGATTTAGCATGGGAGGAAGCATGTGAAAGTAAATGAGAATCAAAATCCCTATTTTGTAAGGCAACCAAATCGGATTTCCTAACCCAAATTAATGAAGAATAACAATCTTGGGGTGTAGGAACATTAGCTATCGTGGTTACTTTACAATGGGATTTTCTAGGAATTCGTTTAAGATCTAAACAAAATTTCCTAAGATGACCTTTTCGACCACAATGTGTACAAGTAAGAACATGTCGAAAAGATTTTCTTAAGGAGTGATCTCTAAAGTCTTTCCTAGACGATTCTCCTAAAACAGTGGTTTTTGCATTATAAGAAAATTCATTACAAGAATTGAAGCCTAAACCACAAGTGCCATTTTTAATTTGGACTGTTCCTAACATTTTATCTAGTTTTTCCGAACGACACTCCAAATCAAATTTGACATTACTAGAATCTTTTAATTTCTTTTCCAATTCTAAAATTTTAGATTCTAGTAAAACATTTCGCTCTTCAAAAGCAAGAAGCTCCTTTTTCAAGGATTCCATTAAACCCCTAAGGCTATCTCTTTCGCCTTCAACATAGTTAAGCTTCTCTTGAAGAGTCCTCTCATGTGTCCTAAGGTCTTTTATTAAAGCATTTTCATCAACGACCTTGACAGTCTCTCTTAAACTAGCTTCTAACTTCAAATTACCTCTTTTCAATTTAATAGATTCTGTATAAAGATCTTGAAAAGCATTTTGAAGTTCACTCATATCAACCTCATCTTCATTTTCACTCTCTCTTTCTTCTTCACTCTCACTATCATAAAAAATAAGAGAATCATGTACAATGACCTTGGAAGTGGCATGTGCTATAATTTCATCATTCGATGAGTTCTCACTATCACTCACATGTCTAGCCATAAAAGCCGCAAAATTTTTCTTAGTGGAGGAATCGGGCTTCTCTTCCTTATCACTATCACTAAGGGTCGCATTATATGAAATGGGTCGTTTACCCTCTTTCCTTAGTTTAGTGGGGTACTCATAAGCCCTATGGCCATAACCTTCACAACCAAAACATTTATTAGACTCGTCCCTATAAACATTTTCATTACTAGACTTAGGGATCTTTTCGGCTTTAGAAATCTTCTCGCTTTTATCATGTTTAGAAGATTAAAATTTCTTAAAATCATTTTTAAATTTATCTTTGTTAAATTTAAGAAATTTTCTAAATTTACGAGCAAATAAAGCCATATCTTCCGAGTCACTATCACTCTCGCTCTCTACTACTTGTTTAACCTCTTTTCGGGCTTTTAAAGCAACGCCCTTTTCAATTTTCTTTTCATTTTTAGAGGGAAACATATCCAGTTCATAGGTTTGTAAATCACCTACAAGCTCTTCTAATTTCGTAGAGGCTAAAGTGGGTAAAGAATTTAAAACGGTCACCTTTGGAATAAATCTATCGGGTAGGGACCTTAAAATTTTCTTTACTACACGGTCGTCAGGTATTTTCTCTCCCAAGCTAAAAGATGAATTAACAATATATGAAAGTCTAGCATAGAATTCATCAAAAGTTTCTTTTTCATCCATTTTGATAGTTTCAAATTGAGTGGTGAGGTTTTGGAGTTTAGAAGCTTTAACAACACTCGTTCCTTCATGAGTTAATTGTAAAATATCCCAAGCTTCTTTAGTGGTCTCACACGTCATAATGCGTCGGAATTCATCCAGTGTGACAGCGCTAAATAAAGCATTTAAACCACGGGAATTAAAATTTGCTAGCTTAAACTCATTTTCAGTCCATCTATCGACGGGTTTGGGAACACGTTCATTTTCAATTAAATGAGTTCGTGGGGAGTACCCGTTAACAACAGACATCCAAACTCTCTCGTCGATAGATTTTAGAGCCGATCTCATTCGCGCTTTCCAATACGCGTAGTTTGAACCATCAAAAATAGGAAATTTTGAAAATGGGGAAAATTCCATTTTAGCCAAAAATTAAAGGATCTTAACGAAATAATTTATCGTTTTTGGCTCTGATACCACTTGTTGTAATTTGAGGGTCCCCGGATTTTAAATCTTTCTTTGCAATTTAAAATCAAACTTTGTAATTTCCTTTTAAAACTGAATTTAGATGCGGAAGCGTAAACGTTGAATGATGTGATGGTTCAACTTCAAATATTAAAATTAATTGTTTGGTTTGTTTAAGTTAATTATTCACTTTATTCTGTTAATACTCACTTAAAACCGATTAAGTCCAATTAAATTCAAGTCCTAGAATTTGCCTAAATTATGATTGTTCATATTTCCAAGTTAGGCCAAATCAAATTAATGCAAGAGACTTGAATTACACAATTTTATCCAATATTAAATTAAAGTCCCAATTTAAATTAGTGTGATTGTAAAACCAAATTTTATCTTGAAATTAATCTAGCATGCGTTCTAAGTGATATAGAGCAAGATAAAATCAACAGTCACACTACACCGTGATGTACGAGGAAAAACCCACTAACGGGAAAAAACCTCGGGACGACCCGAGCCTCAAATCCACTAAAAACGGTATTACAAAATACAAGACAAAAGACTTACTTCCTAAACTCGAACCCTCTCAAGCCGTGATGCTTCTTCTTGTATCGACCTCCAATTAGCGGATAACCAACGGAGCTCCACCGCGGTCTCGGACTCCCACCGATCGGGCAATTAGGCACACCGTCACCCTAACATGGAGCCTTTCTCCAAATGGGTAGAAATGAAACGAACTTCTCTTCAATTCGGTGTAGAGAAAAACCGGTGCCAAAACAATCTCCAAGCAATTAATATTTATATAGAAACTTGGATAAACAATTGGGTGTAAACTAGAGTGTGTATGAAATTTTTCTTGAAAGAATTACACTCAAAACATGATCTTTTTCCTTAAACAAATTTTGTATCAAAATACTCTCTAGGAGCTTGTATGGTATGGAAAAGATTAACCCTTCAAAAGTGATTCCCGTCCTTGATAAAGCCTTAAAAAATCAGTTAAGAAACAAGTGGGAAAATGGGGTGAAAACTGCCAAAAACTGCTCAAAACCGTTCCCGCTCTGGCGTCTCGTTCGAACGAACTTGACTCTCGTTCGAACGAGATTTCTAACGAGCGACCAGCCTGGGCTCGTTAGAATCTCATTAGAACGAAAAACTCGTTCGAACGACATATCGAACGACTGACCAGTTTAGGGTCGTTGACAAACTGGTTCGAACGAAACTGGTTCAAACGACAAAACTCGTTCGAACGAAACCTGGTTCGAACGACAAAACTCGTTCGAACGACATTTCTAACGAACGACCAGAAAGATTGAAAAATTCGATTTTGGGCCAGAAACTTTTATATACTTATTTTAAAGTTCAAATTGATTCGTTCTGAAAATAAAATGCAGTTTTTATTACACCTAACACCCAATAAACTTTGTTCCAAGCTCCTATATAAATATAATTACATTCATACCTTGGGAGCATGGAACCTTGGTTGATAACGTAGAAACGAGGCACACAAACCGGCATTTTGATGAAGCTTTGAATTCTTTGTCGCTACGTCTTCAACATACACTTCATAGGCTTGAGAATATTACAATTGAATACTATCCTATAAAAAATGTTTTTGTCCGGAATTGAGCCAAAACTATATATGGACTCAATTGGAAATTTGTGTCCTTACACAACCGACTCTAATTAAATTAATTAATACACTTATTAATTTAATCCTACCTGAGTCTACTAGCCGACTCTAATTAAATTAAATAACCTACCTATTAATTTAATAACTTGGTGTCACCCAACCATTATCCCCGGACTCTCTCACTTGGCCCTTACCTCCACATTTCCGAGTCAATGTTCCGACTCCAAACTAATTACTTCCTCTCTATAATTAATTTAACACCTTGATATCACTTAACCAATATACCCGGACTCACTCACTTGGTCCAATTTACATCTCATAATATAATACCCACATTTTGCCTACAATGTGTCACACATTTATTTCTAGAATTTTCCCAATTATATTTTCTTATAATGAATAACATACCCGGACTCACTCACTTGATCCGTATCTCACCTATTTTGGCATAATATCCCTCAAATTCATCCATAAAGTTTCCCCACATAAATTGCCCCTAGTCCCAATTACTTTTTCCCATAATTACTAGGAATATGTGTATCATCATTTTATATCACTCATTAATGTATGGGAATTAAACCTTTAATTAATTTCCCCCTTTATATGACAAAAGGCCGAACTGCCCAGATTTTTCCATCGTCGATCGATCGATGCCCCCCGATCGATCGATCGACCCCTTCGTGACAGATCTCCTTCCCCCTGATTTCCACCATTAACGAACTTCAAGGTTTCTATACCAGAATTCCAACCTCTATTCGAGTCATCCCAAAACAAGATATATTTAACCTTGATCATATACATCATATACACATTTTAGTATATTAATTTCTCAACTTATCTCAAAATTTTCGGAATGGGTCTTTCTCCAAAAATTTCAATTATCTGTTTTAAATCCCAAATTCCAGATTCGATTTCCCACTCTTTTATGTTATGGATTTCCCATTCAAATCATATATATACATATTCAGATATCATCACCCATCTAAATCTTGCTTTGAATCTCATTCAAGTGTTCCAAAAACAAAAACCCCATTTTGTACCCATTTACACCCAAAAACGAATTTTAGTATACACATCACTAAAATATGAATTGGATATCACAATTTAGAAGTAAAAAAGTTAACCACTTGCCTGAAATCATTTGTAGGGTCTGATCCGTTGTAGTAGCCCTTGATTTTGCTCCAAAATCCCCAATTTGCTCTTGATTTGTTTTCCCCCCAAATCCCCTATCAAACCCTAGGTTCTTAAGTTGTGTTGGCTGCCATACCCTAATCCCTCACTCAGGTTAAAACTCTAAATCCCGTTTTTCACCTAATGGGCTTAATTAAAGTGGCCCAACTCATCCCGTGTGGGCCCGGCTATGCCCAAAAATACCCCGAGACCCAATTGCTACCCCCGGGTACTCTTTTCTGACTATCTTGACCCATCCGGACTCAACCGCGCACTCAGAACTGACATCCGAATTAATTTATAAAAAATCCTAACCTCACCCCCAATTTAGTCTATACCGACTCCCGGCTAAGATAATTGCATACCCCGTCATTACTACCCGAAATGACTTAATTAATTTATTACCATTCACTTAGTAGATAAATTTACCTAAATATTAACCATTCACTCCCCGATTAATATTTAAATAAATATATTGTCATAATTAATTCAATTAAAATTACAACACATAAGTAATTTAAAATCCCCGAATTAATTAAATATTAAATGCACAAAAATACGGGGTGTTACATACTTCCCCCCTTACAAAGGAATTTCGTCCTCGAAATTAAGATTAACCTAGTGTTCCAGTATTCACATACTACTCACTAGCCAAGTGCCTCCAAGCCCGCTATATCTATCCCATCCGCTTCTAATCATACATTACACAAGTATGCATTTAACTTTACCAGGGCACCCATACACCCTATACCCGTGCTTAACCGCACAAAATTTTGCCTTAATTACCCCGGGTGCCCATACACCCTATCCCGGCACTCTATCGCACGAAAGTTACCCGACTTTGCTAGTCGTAACCCGTAATATAACTTCGAACCTGTAGTCATATTACATACATATATATATATATATATATATATAATTACTACCCGGGTACTCAACCCATGCTACGTCCAACTATCTCCCCATAAATACTTATCTCTCAACACAAAAGAATATACGCTTACCCTTATGCTACCAAAGACAACATGATACCGCGCCCTTACTACCACTAGTCCCTACGCAAAATAAGCCCCGAGCTATCTCTCTTTGGTCGAAAATCAAATCAACCACCCTGATTCACTTCATTAAACATCCCCACTTACCGGGATAAAATGTGAGAACACAAAACCTCACTATGTGCTATAACACCACGTGATACAACATATATACATCCACATATATATAGGCTATACGCCCTCTCCGGTGATACCTAGTACCAACCCTACCCTGGTGTCGTGAACACCAAAATTTAACTCCACTATTCACAATAATTATATTCCATCGCTATCCGGCCGATGTTTAAAAAGTATAATCGACCCTACTCCCATAATTCACGAAAGTAGTCATTCCTCGCATAATTCAACAAATCACTCAGTGTACGCCTCCACTCTCCCATGAAGAACACTAAGGAACTCCGCTACCCTACGGAAAGTTTACCCACATGCTATGGCTGCTACCGCCAACGCACCCACTAAGTTCGACTCGCCTACGAACTCTAGTGAAAAATAAGTCTTAAACTGTGACATCCTCTTTGTCACTCAACAATATACCCCATGCCCCTAGGGTAAAATAATTACTTCTATACTCCAGCTGCAACGGCTGGTTCTCGGGTTCCGGAGGAGTTTCTCCCTGCCCGAATGCACCCGTGTCTTGCTTTAGTGGCTGTACATCCAGGACCTCGTCCTGTAGTTGACCCCTGCCTCGCTTAAGGCAATATATCTTCATGTGTCTCACTTTTCCCACAAACGAAACACTTTCTAACATGTTCACCCTGTCACTGATCCCTTCCATGACAACCTTGTTGGAATTCCTAGCCATCCCGCCGATAGCCTCCAGTTCTAGATCGTTTGGCATGATTTCCCTACCGGAAATTCGGCCCCTGATCTCCCCCAGTCTGCTGCTGGGATACCCCACTGGTAGTGTTCCCTTCTGCCTCATCCGACTGGATAATCCCCACTTCCTTTCGCGTGGAAGCGATATTCCCAACAGTGCCGGAGTGTTGCGTTAATGACATCAATATAATATACTAATGCGTAATTACCAGTTAAATGTTGTCTTATTCTCCAGACTAACCTATCCATAAACTTTGCTTTCTTTCTCTTATCCTTGCCTACCTCATCCGGTACAAAATTTTGCCAACGAGTGAATTCTTCCTCGCAATCGGCCACTTAACGGTCTCCCTTTGAGTCTCCTCACAAAATTTTCTCCTCATTTCGGTCTCGACAGCTGAGGAAAATACTTGCGGTCGAACCGCACCCAAAACTCTGCAGTAATTAGTGTGTCCCTTTTCTCAACTGTGGTGGTCGACTCCCACCACTGTAGCACCGCTCCCACTAACTTACAAGTGGTTAGCATTTATTTTCGCACTCCATCGCAATCTCCCATGCGTAGGTGACGCTGAATACCTCTCTTCCTTGACACGCTAGTACTACACCTGAACCTCCTCGCAACTCTGGTGGGTTCCCACTAAAAATAACCTCTCTTTCTTATTTGCACCCCAACGACCCCGCGTGAGTCTGAACATCCAATGCCACTAACACTTGTGGCGGATCCCGTGGAAAGTACCTTGTCGTTTGCGACTACCTTCATTTCAATCGCCCGTGCCATTAGTTCGGTTACCTGTGCTGCCAAAATTATCTTTGGCAGTTGCTGCCGTAACTCTTACTCCTGACGAGCCTCCCTCGTCTCACCTCCCCATGCTGCCCGAGCTGCTCTCCCTCTCCTGGGCGTCATTTTGAATGAGAATCGAATTGTATGAGTTCACTTTCAAATATAAATTTCGCAGAAGAACGTATATGCGCATACGTATGAGAATACAAGAATCCTATGATAGGGCTCTATATCAAAGATTGCTAAGCCGAAGCGTGAAAAGCCGCACAGATCCTAAGGACACTAGAACCTGATGCTCTCATACCATCTGTGACACCCCGCCTAATAAAATACCGGGTGATCAGTCCTATACCAAATTAAAACAGGAATCCCAGTTGGATCATCCTTAACATCACTGTCGAAACTTTTTAAAAACTTACTAACCACCTAGTATTCCAAAAACTGGTGCCAATTTTAACTTTTTAATTAAACCAAAACTGTACATGCGGAAATAAAATATAAACCATTCACACAACCGAATGAAAAATAAACCGAATCATAAATACACAACATGCCAAATAAATCACCGGCCACCAAAGAAATAATCCAAATACAAATATACAACACGTGAAAACTGTACCGGGAAGTCTGGGCTACAAGCCCTAAATATAACTGAAACTGATACAAGATTCCTACTCTAGGAATGAATGAATGACGCGTCTAATCCAAACTCCTGCTAGCATCCACATATGCCGCAGCTCCGTGTCCCTGGAATAGAATATCAATCCTGGCGTCCCTGTGGCTGGACACCTAAAAGGTTTTGAAAAATATTTTTATAGCAAGGGTTAGAACCCAAAACATTTTGAAAATATTTAGCAAGTGAATTAACTGCAGTAATTTAAAATGCATGAATGCGCTTCATATTTAAGTTAGTGTCGCACTCCCTTGTGGATATTCGCACCCCTCCACTATTGGGCACACCTACCGGATTACCTTAACCCCACCTAGTTGTGCTACCCCGTCCAACTAGTCCTGGTATAATCTTCCCTTGCCATACTACTATAACCCGAGTATAATGATTCTTAAATTATAAGTTATCTCACAATTAACTTAATTATTTTCTCATAAATAGTAGCATATAACCGTCTCACAAGTTATATAAAGTAAATACGTCACACACTGTATTGTTTCCCCAAATGAGTACTTAATTAATTTCTCCTTAATTAACAGCATATAACTGTAACCCGAGTTATATAAGGTAAATACATCACACATTGTATTATCACATACATATAATATTTACTACCATATTATACGTACCGTTACTAACATCCACACATATATCATACGTGTATCCATCCTTCCGAGTATACCCTCACCGGATGATTCCCTCTAAAATGTTATCTCACTAGGTGTGCTCACAAAACCTAGTTCCCCAAGTTGGAATCGCTTACCAACTTGGCCCAAAATATAAACGTAGTGGAGGCGGTCATATTCCTTCCCTGAAAGTGAGATAAGTCCCTCACCCGTATATACCGGACGCTATGACCTGGGGATATACTCGCCCTACTCCTCAAGCTAGGGGATTCACCCACTTCGCGCAACCTCCCTTGATAGCATTAGAGTATATAAATTTAATAAATATCTAATCACTGATATTTAGTATCACGCACAATAAATACACACATATATATATACTATCACGACACCGTATATATATATAATATAAACCCGGCTTTACCGTGTACTCAAAATCCCGTACACTGCCTGTAATTTAATATCACACACAATACATACACGTATATATATACATACTATCACTACACCGTATATATATATATATATATATATATATATATTAATGACCCTGGCTTTACCATGTACTCGAAATCCCATACACTGCCTGTAATTTCCTGAGTCTGTGGCCCGACTCAATGTAATTAATTTTCTCACTTAATAACTTTTTCTCTTCCCGAGTCTATGGTCCGACTCTAATATAATTAATTCACACCTTAATTAATATAATACTTTCCCCGAGTCTATCGCCCGACTCTAATTAAATTAATTAACACACATTTTAATTTAATTCTACCCGAGTCTACAAACCGACTCTAATTAAATTAATCAACACCCATATTAATTTAATCCTACCCGAGTCTACCAACCGACTCTAATTAAATTAATTAATACACTTATTAATTTAATCCTACCTGAGTCTACCAACCGACTCTAATTAAATTAAATAACCCACCTATTAATTTAATAACTTGGTGTCACCCAACCATTATCCCCGGACTCTCTCACTTGGCCCTTACCTCCACATTTCCGAGTCAATGTTCCGACTCCAAACTAATTACTTCCTCTCTATAATTAATTTAACACCTTGATATCACTTAACCAATATACCCGGACTCACTCACTTGGTCCAATTTACATCTCATAATATAATACCCACATTTTTGCCTACAATGTGTCACACCTTTATTTCTAGAATTTTCCCAATTATATTTGCTTATAATGAATAACATACCCGGACTCACTCACTTGATCCGTATCTCACCTATTTTGGCATAATATCCCTCAAATTCATCCATAAAGTTTCCCCACATAAATTGCCCCTAGTCCCAATTACTTTTCCCCGTAATTACTAGGAATATGTGTATCATCATTTTACGAAACTTAATCCTGACCTAGTTGGATTCACACTTGGAGGGTTTTCAATCTCATAAATGTTTTCAGAAAGAGATTGAGAAAGGTCTTGACCGATTTCTGAAGCAAGATCTCCGTGGAATCTGGGTTATCTTTAAAGGTCAAAAGGATTTGAGTTCTGTGAGAAAGAACTAAATTAAAATCACTGCATATAGACTTTATATGTAATTTACTAGGATTGTTTGTAAATATAAGTGTGTGTGAGTTCATGCATGTGAATAGGAATCACTACACAAACACTTAACACACTACTACACTGGAAGTGTTGTGTTTAAGATCTGAGATCATTGAGTCGACGTAAGGAAGCTAAAGCAAAGGAAGTTATCAAACTGGAGAAACATCAACAACAAATCAGATCTATCAGAAGTTAGAAGGACACCAAGTGGGGTATATTCCTAAACTTAGAATAGGTTGATTTGTGTGCTTGCATGTTGTATAGTTTGTAACTAATTTTTGTTATTAGTGGATTTTTTCTTTTGTGACTTAGAAGTCACCGTGGATGTTTCCTGTGTTGGGAGAGGTTTTACCACGTTAAAAATCGTGTGTTGATTATCTTCATCTACTCACCTCATTCTTTAAGTGTGCTGAATTTTTGAAACTGCCTTAGTTTTAAAAACTGATTACGCATTCTTTATTACTCTCGTACATAAGTTTCTTTGTAAACAAATCTTGTTTATAAATTTTATTTTCAAAAGAAAAGGGTTTCTCCAACAAACATTCGGAGTTGCTTATACAGTTTAACCTTGTGTTAAACGGCATTAGCGGCGTTTTTCAATCCTCACCCGTATAATACCACGTGAAACCTTCGACCCTAGAAACACGCGTGTGCACCATGTAACCGACTAGTTTTTGTTGATGAACTTCTAACCCATGATTGTCAGATCTGCTCTATATTACTCTCCATGTCTACTGAAGAAGATAAGGCCCCATCCATAATCGAACGAGTGTTGCAACAATTGTAGAATATCATGGCATCCCAGAGTACCATGCAGTTTGATATTTAAGAACTAGGCAAACCACAAATGCGCCTTCGAGGGGCTACTAAAACACCAGAAACTGGGAAAAACATACCCAATCACTTCTCCCTAACACCAATATTCCCCTAATAATGACCAATATGATTCCGAAAAGTCCCCAACATTCGTATGTGCAAGTCAAAGCCCCCATTCTCACAATCAATGTCAGTTTCCCTCACTTCCAAGTGCCATTTACTCCCCATGGATACTTTGAATGCTATCATCAGTACCCCGAGTTCCCACACCCCGTCTATGAGGGACCTCCGTAGATAGAGTCAGTAGTTCTTTTACTAGTAGAAGAAATTGCTCCTCCTCACCTCCAAATTAGGAAATAACACAAGTTTAAAATGAATTGTGTCTCTTACATGAAGCCATCATAAAGATGCAAACCTTTTACGAGCTAAAAAACATCAAGAAGATGGCTCTCTACCCCATGTCCCATATACCAGTTAAATTTAAGATGCCTATCTTTAAGACATATATAAATTTATATCCCCTATGCACATTTGTCCAATGACCACTTTCAAATGCAAGTTAGGGATGCAGACCTAGGGGTTCTACAAAGAATGTTCACTGTTATAAACTATTCATTTTCTCTCAATATTACCTAATGCGAGGCTAAGGAACATCTTTCCAACCTTTTTAGATGTGTCCTTTAAAGTGACCTTGACCTCCCGGGCACATTTGAGATCAATCTCTAGTTGGGATACACGACTTCATGTTTCTCTTGAGTCTCCAATAAAGTTTAAAAATGTCTTATAAGACTAGCCATGACATTGGTAAATTTGGTATTCTCCCTACCAATAACGATCAACTACTCACACAAATAAGCTTTCACTTTCTTGAGTTGACTCACCGATGCCTCATACTCTCTTAAAACATTCGCCTGCTTCTCTAAATCGAACACCACAAGAGATGAATATTTATTAAGCCTTTTCATTTTTAAAGTCTCGGTGTAAATATCACGAAAGGCTTTTTGGAGTCCAACTTCTCCCTCACTCAAAATTTCTTCCTCACTCTCACGCTCTCCAGAATGATTCCAAACACTGTCGAGCTCTCACATTTAGAAATGTACTCATTGTAATGGGACAAACTATAAGTACTCCCGTGACTTGTCATGAACGCGCAATGGTTAGGTTTATGGGGTGATTTATTCCTAGAATTCACCGACTCGGCATCACCATCGCTAAGAGAAGATTTATACACAACTTTCCCTTTGCCCCGTCTCTTTAGCCTAGTGGCATACTCGTGGGCTTTGTGTCCCTTTCCCTCACACTCATAACATCTCACCTCATCTTTCTCACAAACATTCTTTCTCTTATCTCTTCTAAATGATGAGTGGCCCTATCCCATTCAAGACCGCATATTTATGTAATATACTTAACAACTCATGCACATTGTTCTAATTTGAGGAAAATTCGGCACCATATCCCCATAGTTCTCTAAGTACACGACATAGATTCGCAAGTGTAAGTGTTATTTCAATTTATCAATTGAAATAACATATAACATCACATCATCTAGTATGTAACCAGAGACCATTAAGATATGACATCGGAACTTCCCCCTAAAGTAACAAGTTTAAGCCAATAGGAATAATATTATACAGAAACTATGCAGTCCCAAACAGCCCAAACGGGACAATTTAAGAGATCTCATTACAGAGGTGATGACTCTCGAACGGGTCTAAGGACTATTGAATGAAGAACTAGAAATCTAGTATCTATGTGCACTATATGTAATTTAAATTAGTTATAAATGTTACAAAGCCGTCATGTCATGCATTCGCATGAGAATACATGCATGCATGCACCACCAAAGCAAGTGTTATATAACAAGTTGACTTAATCTAAATTTACACATGCATACCTAGATTATAGTAACGAGAACCGAAATATATAGCCAATGGCTATCTATTGTGGTTCCTGTTATTACATTTTACCTTCGTTACTTGTTATATAACACTTGCTTTGTTGGCTACATGCATGCATGTATTCTCATGTGAATGCATGATTACTTATTACTTATTATACAAAATTTGTAGTATGATTCATTTAATTATGTCTTATTTACATTCGATTTTTACATAATTATGTTTCATTTCGCGTCACAACCCTAATGTTAGAAATGCCTTGGGCCAACCAACTCAATGGCCATCTAAGTGTTCAAATCCACCAGTCAACAAAAATTCAAGAATTTAAAACAACAATGCAAATAATAATGCCTTTTATTATAAATTCTTAGGGCCAACCAACTCAATGGACATCTAAATGTTCAAATTCACCAGTCAATAACAATTGAGAGAGAGAGAGAGAGAGATGTAACAAAATGTGTGTGTAGAGAGAGAGAGAGATGGTCGCCGCTGCTACAATTAGAGAGAGAACCAAATTTCAATTTCAGAATTGAATACCAATTTCAATTTATACCAAAAATCAAATACACATTATACCAAAAACCAAATTCCAATTTTAATTACAATTTCAATTTATAATACTAATTTCAATTTCAATTTATAATACCAATTTCAATTTTAATTTGAAATACCAATTCTAATTTCAATGACATTAGTAACCCAAAATTCACACACAATTTTAATTTCAATACATAAAAATTTCAATACACAAAATTTAAAAAAAAATTCAATTCCACACACACTGACCCCCCCCCCCCCCACTGACCCACATTCACACACACACACACACTGACCCACACATACATACCCACCTACACCCACACACACACTAATCCACCATCACCACTGCTCACATACACACACTAATGCACACACACACATAAACTCACATATACACACACACAAGGAAATAAAGAGAGAGATAGAGAAATGTACTTGATGAGATAAGATAGATAGATAAATAGATAGATAGATAGATAGATAGATAGATAGATAGATAGATAGATAGATAGATAGATAGATAGAGAATCGCAACAGTTTAGAGAGAAAGAGAAATAAAGTAATGAAGAAAATGAGGGAATGAAAAAATAATGTTGTCACGGACCTGTCATGATCTTTGACCGTGAAATTTTACAAGGTTGTCACGGTCTTTGACTGTGATAAGTCTGTGATAAACAATTTCAGGGACTTGTCACAGCTAAAGACCTTGATAAAACAATGCATATTTTTTTGTCATGGTTTTTTACCGTGATAAGGGTAGCCAGGTCAAGGGTCACAAATTTAGGCTTTTTAGTGTAGTGAGATGATTAAATTACTGACTGCTTATGGATTAAGGTAAGTATATGGTGACCGGGTGGAGGTTTGCGCATGCTACTTCGCTTTGGATGAGGAGAAAGAGGCCCATAAAAGAGCAAATACCTCGTACAACATTGACACACTCGATAAGAAAGATGAGAAAAACCTTATAAGGGTGAGCCCAAAGAGGAGGTAGATTCCATTGTTATCAATGAGGACGAGCCCTAAAAAACCATCCAAGTCAGTTCGTCCCTGAAAGCTGAAATCAAGGAAGAACTATTGAAGCTGCTAAAAAGAAGATAGAGTATTTTCGCTGGATCCTTGGAGACATAATAAGGACTAACCTCAATATTATCTGCTATCGGCTGAACAAATAAGCGAAACGTTTGCAAGAGATAGATATGAGGTTATACAATATGACGTTAAAAATCTTCGAACAACCGAGTTCATTCGAGAAGTCCAATATGTAGACTGGCTTTCCAATGTTGTTATAGTGCCAAAGTCTAATGGAAAGTGGAGGAAGTGTGTCGACTTCACCGACCTGAATAAAGCTTGTCCCAAAGATAGCTTTTCCCTACCCAGAATTGATTAGATGGTCGATGCTACAGTTGGACATGAATTGATGAGTTTTATGGATGCATATTTGGGTTATAATAATATTTTTATGCATGAGTTCGACACCGAAAAAACTTCCTTTATCACGAATAAAGGACCCTACTGTTATAAGGTAATGCCATTTGGCTTAAAGAACGCGGGGAGAACCTATCAAAGGTTGGTAAATAAGATTTTTGAAGTCCAGATCAGGAAGATAATGGAATTCTATGTAGATGGCATGTTAATAAAGAGTCTAAAGGCTGAGGATCATGATGCCGATCTTGAGCGCACTTTCGACACAATGGACAAATACAAGATGAAATTGAATCCAGCAAAGTGCATGTTCGGTGTCGGTGATGGAAAGTTTCTCGGCTTTATTATGAATCAAATGGGGATATAGGCGAACCCCACTAAAATCAAAGCGTTGATTGAGATGTAGACACCGAAAACCATCAAAGATGCTTATAGGCTTACTAGACGAGTCGCAACTCTCAATCATTTCGTCTCTCGTGCAACAGATACATGTTTTTCGTTCTTCAAAATATTTATAAATGCCTTCGTCTAGGATAAAAAGTGTGAGAGAGCTTTCCAAGAATTGAAAACCTATTTAGGGTCTCCTATGCTATTGTCTCGACCGATCAGGGGGAAAAATTGTTTTTATATATAGTTGCATCGGAATAGGCAATCAGTGCGTCCATCATCCTAGACGATGAAGGGGTTCAGAAACCAGTGTATTTTAATAGCAAGGCTTTGTAAGGGGCCGAGATTAAATAAATTAATATATGACTCCAGGAAAATGAAGCTTTATTTTTAAGCGCATATGATGGTGGTGCTCAACGATACTCCTCTAAGGCAGGTCATTCATAAGCCAAAGAAATCAAGTAGGGTAATGGCCTGGGCAGTTGAGCTAAATGAGTTTGACATCATCTATTAGCCCATGAATGCAATCTAAGGGTAGTCTTTAGTGAATTTTATGTAGGGGCCTTGAAGATAATCTCTCGATTAGAGATAAGGCTACCCAGCTAATAAAAGAGACTTAAGGGAAGGAAGCAGCTTGAAGACATCAAGACAGCTCAGCAGGGCAGCCCAACGAGGATATTGGCCGATACAACTCACCCTTTACTTCCTTTTTGATATTTAGTTAAATTGACAACATTGATTGCAATGATGTAATAACTGTAATACTCAGTGTGAGGTCAAACGGTACTCGCTAGAGGCCAGGCCTGGCAGGGCCTTGGAGATCTTACATTCTCTACCGAATGACCCCGTCATTGGAACTTCAAAGGGACTTAGTTTGGAGGATTGAGAAGTAAGGAAACATTAGGGCTTGTCTTGACCATCTTAGATACACCTAGTAAAACACCGAGTAACCTTTCACCGTGGAAGCTTGTGCGAAGTAGTCTTGAGTCCCATCGTTTGTTAACCCTTGAGCCAAACAACCCCTTACCTAAAGTCACATCTACTTTATGTGATGTCACTAACCAGCTGGTCACTGTCAAATCCAAACTCAAGTAAACCGCTGTGGTATTGGGGGTTGTCAGACGTAAGCCTGTCAATGGATCGGATGTTATTCGAATCCAAATCAAAATTCGATCCATTTAAGCGGATATGGATCATGCCTAAAATCCGATTATCCGATTACCAGTTTATTAAATGGAGCGGATTTGGATTCATATACTCCGATCCGTTAATAATCCGATCGGATTAATATTTTTAATATATATAATATTTTTAATTAAGATATATTGTATTTAATAATATTTTAAATATATATTATAATAGTTTTTATTTCATTATCTATTTTTTTGGAACATTTGCAAAATAAATTTATGAAATAAGAGTTGAAAATAAAAATGTTTCGAATCAAGTTTAACATAAACGGATAATCGAATAATCGATTCGGATTCTAATTCGTTTAACATAAACAGATATGGATTTGGATTTGCTTGATCCGATCCAATTAATAAACGGATCGAATCCGAATTTGTTTAAAATAAACGGATATGGATTTGGATTTGTCTGATCCGGTCCCAATTCGATCCGTTTACATGCCTAGTCAGACGGTTTATTGAGCCACCTCTATGGTGACAGTCCTCTGATGCACAGTGATTAGGCAAAAGGCATATCTTGGCATTTATTGTTTATAACATAGGACAGGCTGGCCCATTATGCATTTAATGTTTATGACGTAAAGTGTGATATGGAGGTCTTTCACATTAACGAAGACTGAGGCATCTCGAGAGTGGTATGGGGGTTATTTATTAGCCTTAAAAACTTCTGAGAGAGAGAGAGAGAGAGAGAGAGAGTTCTTTTCCAGAGATTATTGTTAGAGAGAGAATAGATATCAAAGAGAAGTTATTACAAACTAAAGTTCTTGCTCACCCACCATTGTCATTTATTGTGAAGCTTTTAATAGACAGCTAGAGATCTTTCAGAGGTTTTTGGTGTGTTGGTTTCCTGCCAATGTGTATTTGGGAGCTTATTATCTCTTCCTTTGAATCAGTTACTTCTGAGTTCCTTTTATTATTATTTTGAGTTATACATGAGAGTATTATGAGGCCAATCTGAGTGCTGATCATACATAATATTGTGGGTTTAATTGTGCTTATTGAAGAGTTTATGGGCTATCATTTATCACTACACCTATAAGGGGTTACACCTCAACTAGTATTACCATACTCCCAGGCTACAAGGGGACCACCCTCTTACATTTGGTGACTCCGTTGGGGAGGTATTCTCCTAAAATTATGGCACAAGATAATGTTAACCATACTATAGACTTTGACGCTATTTAGCGTAATGAAGAACAATCTGCGAGGGAGATTGAGGTTGCTAGGGATGGGGTTCCTCAGGTAGAGGTGCCCCCAGTTCCAACGACAACGAGTGCCCCAGGGGTGACTCAAGCTTCCACTAATGCCAGGATGGGACTAGCACAGATGACCCTCCTCATAGAAAACTTCCTCGAATTTTTATAGACCCCCATTACTGCAATGATTTTGGGTGGGTTTGACCCCAGTTCTTTTGTAACACCAATGGCGGCTCCGATAGCCCCATAAGCACAACTTCAATGAGAGATGGCCCCACGAACACAATTCCCACCCATATCCCAATGGTGGGTATCTTAGGTACGACGGGCTTTCCACCCATGGTAAGTACGCCAGGCGTAAAGAGTATTCCACATGTGGTCCCTCAGCTTATTACTCCAGTGATTGAGAAAACACTTTCATTTTCCTTGGAAGAAATGAGGAAGGAGATGCAGAAGGAGATGCTGAAAATAATAGTAGCTTCCTTGCAATTAGCGAGCGAGGTATCATTAGTGTATTACAATTTTTGTACTCCTTATCCCCATGAATACAATTATGAGCCTTACCCAAAGGACTACATTCCTCCCATCTTTGACAAGTACACAGGAAAGGGGGGGGGGGGGGGGGGACCCGAAGGAACATATCAAACGCTTCATCGAGCATCTGGAGGCTCATTGCATCAACAAGAAACTTAGGTTGAGGGAGTTTTCCAAATTCCTAACCTATAAGGCTTACACCTGGTACTCACATTTGGAACTTAAAAGTGTCTCGACGTGGGAAAAAATGCATGTACTGTTTGTCCAGAAGCTCTTTCTATCGAAAGATAAGTTCACACTGACCCAGCTAGGCAAGGAGAAGCAACGATCAGGGGAGGAAGTGGTGGCATATGTTTGAAGGTTCAGGGAAAGGTCTCTCGATGTAAGAGAAGAGGCCAAGGAGTCCAAACTTCTTTAGATTTGTGCTGAAGGTTTGCTCCCAGAGTACATCTGCCATCTTATTAACGAAACGCGCGAGGGAACTTTCGCATAATTTTTGAAGGCAGCAAGGAATATATCTTTAGGTCCCGTGATATTTAGGCAGTCGATACATCCCGTTATGATACAGGGCTAGCCCCCACGGGTGGGCTAGGCCGATGGGGGAGAGGGGGCTAAACACCAAAGAAGGATAATAAAAGAAAGTCTGGCAGATATAGGGAAGATCCACCCCCACTACCGTGCACCGTTGAGGAAGCTATCAGCTATTACAACACCATGGTCCAAGGTGGAATGGTGTATGAGCCTAAGGGAATTCCATCTGTTTAACTAGACACTGAGACAATGGTTAATCCTAACTATTGTCAGATCCATCATAGGGTGGGCCATTTAACGATAACCTTCTTTACACTTAGAAATATCATAAGCAAACACATGAAAATGGGGACTCTGTAAATCCCTCAGGAGAATGTAAAAGCCAACCCCATGTCAGCACATGGAGCCAACCTTGTAGTTGCTTATAATGAGGAGGCAGATAGAGAAGTGAGGGAACTGGAGATTAAACGAGAAGAATTTAAAGATGCGTTGGAGAACTGTACCTGAGGAAAGTCCAACGTAGTAATAGCTTATGATAAAGCCAGCGTGAGGGATATAAAAGGAGTATACAATCTGGAAGGGGAGCAAATGGATAAAGGGGTAGAGTGTCAGGTTGTTTCGCGGTCACCTAAGTTCTCATGGTTCTTCGACCAAGTGGGGATGCCAAAAGAGAGTTGATTGGAGATAACGCAGGCGATTCTAGACATTGTACAAAAGAACGCAGTGCCATTACTAAGGTGGAGAGGGATAATGGCCAGGTTGGTAAGGAAGTTATTATCTGAGGTAACCTTTAATGGCGCTGACAGAGTTGTAAGGTTCCCACATAACATGCCCTTATACGTAACCTCTAGTATCAACGGGGTGAGTTTTTCAAGAGCCTTAATAGATGGGGGAGCATCGATAAACATCTTGCCAATCAGTTCCTTTCAGGCGACCAACATTCTTGAGGCAAGATTGATACTAGTGCCTCTGGTAATTTCTGGTATGATAACCAATCATCCAAGTTAATTGGATATGTAAATGTTGGGATTGTGATGGGGAATCTTACTTCGCACATCCAATTCCATATGATTGAGAGTTATAATTCTTATCACCTTCTGATAGGAAGGATGTGGATGCATAATCATGGTCTAGTTCCTTCGATATACCACTAATGTGCGAAGGCCAACGTGAAGAGGACTGAAATTTTCATATGTGCAATAAAGAAACCCTTTACCACCAAAGAAGCTCACTTGGTATATGTTTCTTTCTACACTGAGATAGAAGAAGATATTAGGGTCTTGACAAGAAGGATGAAGGGAGCAAAAGTTCCTTATATCAGAGAATGGATGGGACCTGTGAATGTTTAGAGTAGTGAAAGGGCAGGAAGAAGGGAAGCAGTTGAGGAAGTTCACCATACTGGTCCCAAGACTCAGAATATCTTGAAACAGGTCAGAGACAGAATGAGGCCCATGATGGATCCGATAGAGCACGAGATCCAATGGCAGAGTGTGCTAAGCAGGTTTTCTAAAAATAAATTGGAAGAGGTTTTAAGAGAAAAGAAGAGAAAGGCAGTTGCAACGACAAGTAGGCGATGTAAGAAGAAGATCACAGAAGATGGGAGAGTAATTTATCTCCTATGAAGGTGTGAACAGGCATTCGAAGGAGTTACTCTGGAAACTGACGAAGAGGCTGACCCGGTGTATGAATTTTTTTTGGTAGATCAATGGGGGAAGTGTATAATTATAGATAAATATAATATCCAAGAGTTTATAAAAAAAGTGGGAGGGGAGCCAAAATACATGACAGATCGACCGAAGCCACATGTGTAAGAACTGGAATAGGTGGATTTAGCTGATGAAGGAGAAGATCCAAGGCCCATCTTCATTTTCAAATATCTGAGTGAGGAGAAAAGAAGGGCCTTGGTGGACCTAATTCGAGAATACAGGGACTTTTTTGCATGGAAATACACAGAAATGGAGGGGCTAGATGAAGAAGTAAGTTGCCATAAACTTAATGTTATGCCTTTAGCCATACCAGTGAAGCAAAGCACAAGGACTTACAAGTCTGAACTGGACCTGGAGATTAAGGAAGAGGTATAATGATTATTAGCAATAGGGTTCATCAAGACGATACAACACGCACTTTGGTTATCAAGCATTATCCCAGTAGGGAAGAAGGATAAAAATAAGATAAGAATCTGTGTGGACTTTAGAGATTTGAATAAAGTCTGCCAAAGGATGAGTGTCATCTGCCCTCCATTGACAGCTTGATCAATGCAACTGCTGGGCATGAATTGTATAACTTCATGGATGGGTACATAGGATGCAACCAGATTAAGATGAACTCGAGAGATGCAGAGAAGATGACGTTTAGGACCCCGTTAGGCAACTTCATGTACATAGTGATGCCTTTTGGGTTAAAAAATGCTGGGGCAACGTATCAAAGAACAATGACGGTCATTTTCTACGACTTCTTTCACAGGTTTTTGGAATTTTATGTGTATGATTTGGTCATCAAGTTGAAGAAGGAGGAGTCCCATCTAGACGATCTGTGAAAGGTGTTCATTCAATGCAGAAAATATAAGTTGAAGATGAACCCGTTGAAGTGTGCTTTTGGAGTCATAAGTGGAAAGGAGTGCATATGGACCAGGATAAGCAACGAGCGATTCTAGAGACTCCATGTCCTAGAACGACGAAAGAGATCAAGCGTTACTTCGTTAAAGTCTTATACCTTAGGAGATTTATACCAGGACTAGCCAAAATAACTCACCCGTTAATGGAGCTGCTGGGAAAGGGAACAAAGTTCAAATGGGAGGAAGCTCACCAGGATTCTCTAACGAAGTTGAAGAAACTGCTCACTTCTCCGTAAATGATGATACCTCCTAGAGCAGGGATACTATTGCAACTCTATCTCACATCCACAATGAGGTTTGTTGGAGCTCTTCTGGTATAGGAAATCGATGGGCAAGAGAGACCAGTCTATTACTTGAGTAGGATCATACATGGACCAGAGGCAAGGTACAATAATATATAAAGACATTATTTAGCCCTAGTGTTTGTAAAATAAAAACTTATACACTACATACTATTTTTCACAACCCACATTATGACAAGATATGACCCAAGTAAGTTTTTATTGGCAATAACTATTTTGATTGGAAGGGAAGATAGATGGTTCCTTATTTTTCAGAACATTATTTAAAATGTGTGGTCCCTCGCGATCAAGAGCCAGACATATGAAGATCTACTGATAACTTTCCTATCTTGAACCTTTGAGCCGCCCCGAGAGAGCATTCCAGGGGATGACTTGTAGGTAAAATTCCTGGATGCCAACCTTGAATAATGGATGATGCAGTTTAAGGGTTCTTCGATAAAAAATAAAGGAGGGGCATGGGTCATCCTTCCTAAAAGGAAGAAAGAATTTTTCTTTTCCTACAAGTTAGATTTCCCTTACTCTAATAACGAAGCAGAATATGAAGCGTTGGTAGTGGGTTTGTTGGAGGCCCTCTGAAGGGGCATCTGTTCACTGTGCATCAGAGGCTATTCAAACTTGGTGGTTCAGCAAGTGAACATGGAATATACGTTAAAACACCTCAGCCTAGTGCTTTATAGAAATATCATCTAATGACTGATCAACTAATTCCACGAGGTCAAGATAAGAAGGCATCCCAGAATTATAAATAGGCATGTTGATCCTTATGCTACCATTGCTCAGAAACTGGCTATGAAAATCGATATAATACTACGATGACACAACAGAGAATAGCCCTATCGGTTGTGCAATTAATATTACCAATGGAAGATGATTCATATTGGAGGGGCGAGATTAGGAAGTATTTAGAGTCCGAGGAAAACATGATGAAACTGAAAGAGCTAGGGTATTACTTTGTCAATCAGGGAAACCTCTACTTCAGGAATTTGGGAGGATGGTTGTCAAGATGTGTTAAGATAGAAGAAGCAAAATGAAGATTAAAGAAGACACATAACGAACACTGTAAAATAATTGAGATCCCTTTATACAGAAGAATTCATAGGGAGGGTTACTTCTGGCCAACGATGAAGCAGGACATAACAGCGTTGTAACGAAGGTGCGTTAAATGTCAAATCTTCTTTCAGTCAACTGAATTCCACTTCGTTGAAGCTCAAGTAGACTGTAGGTAGCCCCTTACACCGATTTTATTAAATACGGAGTTGTGCCTTTGGAGAAAATAGATGCGATGGGACTCAAACAAAGGGCCCCACGATTTTATGTCTAGGTTGATCATCTTTATCGAAGGGGGTACTTTAATAAACCATTGAGATACATCACGATAGAATAGGCAACGGAAATTTTGAAATAAGCTCACGATTTAACTCACATTGAAGGAGCAAAGCTATATAACCAACTAATAAACTTGGGTTATTATTGGCCAACTATGGAGAAAGATTATGGTGAGTTTGTATGAAAATGTAAGGCATGCCAGCATCATGGAAACATGATCCATGATCTTTCTGTGGACTTACATTCTTTGGACACTCCCTACCCATTCCATACTTAGGCGTTTGACCTGGTAGGTCCAATAACCCATATTTGAGGGGAAAGATTTGGATACTCGTGGCAATAAAATGTTTACAAAGTGGGCTGAGGCGATACCACTCAAAAGAGAAACTGCAGGTGTGGTGCCTAACTTCATCATGGAGTACATTATTTGCATGTTTGGAATTCTAAAGATTATCCTCTCTTATAATGAGACCCCGTTTATCAATAAAGAAGTAACGATGCCTACAGACAAATAATCCATCGTCCATCATACCTCAACGGTGGCATATCCTAAGTGGAATGGTTAAGCCGGAGCAACTAACAAGACCTTGGTCAACATATTAGCCAAGATAATGGAAGACTTCCCATGATCGTGGGATAATAAGATTCCATGGGCCTATCGAATGACGAAGAGGACCTATAAGGTACACACCATTCTCTTCAGTGTTTGGGGCTGAAGCAATTTTTTCAATAGAACTGGAGGTTCCTTTGTCCCAATATGCCTTGTGAAGAAGCATGCTCCCTCAAAGCAGACATATATAGTTGAAATAAGTGAATGAGCACAGAGACAACATGATGTAACACTTCCAAATGCACACAAAGCAGCTTTTCAGAGCTTATGATAACTTGGTGAGGCCAAGAAAATTTGTGGAAGGGGATTTGGTTTTAAAGGCAGCAGTAAAGAACATACAGAGGCTCCCATTGCCTAAATTTTTGGCGAATTGGGAGGGACCTTTCATTGTAAAGGAGGATCATGATTCAGGTTACTTTTTAATCTCTAAGATGGAAGAAGATAAACCCTTTAAGAATAATAGCAAATGGTTGAATGAGTAACCTCAGTTACAGATTTATTTTTATTAAAATTATGTTACAGTTCATTGTGGGAGTTATTTCTTTTGTAGTGAAGTTAAGAAGAGAGAGTTTGCTTGTAAATTGTAAGCATTTTAAATTTTTAATAAATAGAAGCATTGTAACGAAACAATATATGATGACAAAAGACTATATCTTTTTCATTGATACGACTTGTAAAGATTATAAAAAAAATTGGGAACTACCGCCCAAGAGTTACATCTGGTAAAAGTAAAGAAAATATTGTCAATACAATAGAAGGGACTTTTTAGCCCAGAAGAAACCACAAATCAGGCTGGGCGAAGAAGACCCCAAGAAAACCAGAAGAGGCTTCCAAGCATGACCTCTGAGCAGCAACACAACCTTCAATCCTGGTCTACACTTGAGCTATTTCGATTAACAGGGTTTCCCGTTCCAGCTTAGCCTTTGCTAAGGCTTTTTCGACAACCCTCACTCAGTCATCGACTTACACAAACATAGAGGCCAGCTCTGTTAGCCTTTTCTCTTCAGACCGTTGGCCCTCTACGTGTTTTAGATATAATTCCCTTTGGCTTTCCAACTAATAACTCTTCAAAAGTTTGAGATGGTTAGTCAGCCAATTCAGTTAAAATCCATCATCACCAATCTCCTTCAAACTTCCACGATGATGATTGGTGAGTTCCCTAGTAAGGTTGGACGTTTGAGTGTTGATGACCTCAGTAATAATGGTCGCTAGACCTTATAGCCTATGGCTCATTACCAGCACATTGGAGCGTATACAGTCAGCAGTAAAAGTTTGAGGATGGTGCATGACAATCCGTTCGATGATAGACCGATCGCATGTAAAAATTTGAGGAGATTAGCGAAGGATCATGAGATAGAACTCATGAGGATCCATGTATAGAGAAAGAACCTCACATCCCGACTCACTGTCCACCTATCGATTTGTAGTTAAATCATGGTAGTCATGGCTTGAGTCCTCAGAGGGGACTGGTTCTTGATGCGTGGATTCAACGGTCGGTGGATCACGCTGAGCTGATGTTTAGATAATCGCAAGCCCCCTCCGAACCTACAAAGCGATGAAGAAAAATGAGTTGATAAAAGATCTTAACAAGTGGTTTTCATCGTTAAGTCACCGTTATAGGTGGAGTTTGACAAAAAATATTAACAAGTGGTTTTCATTGTTAAGTCACCATTATAGGTGGAGTTTGACAAAAAATCATAACAAGTGGTTTTCATTGTTAAGTCACCATTATAGGTGGAGTTTAACAAAAAATCTTAACAAGCGGTTTTCATTGTTAAGTCATCATTTTAAGTGGAATTTGAGATTTTTTTTAATGTCTTCCATTATTAAAGTTATCTTGAAGGCATAACAAAAGGACTTATGCAAATAAAAGGGAGCAACCAGAAAATACCTTAGGCACGCCTGGAGGAGCAACGGTAATTATAGACATAGCTGCAACAGAAGAAACTGTAGCAGATAAGCCAGTTCCTCCCTGAGACTCTGAAGAACGCTCGGTCAGAGCAACCCCAACCCTTGACAAAGCACCTTCCCCAGGACAAGGAACCATGGCCAAGATAGGAGAGGGATCAAAAGGAAATGCTTGACCTCCCAAGGGAGCATCAACCCCCACAGAGGCCAAAAGGACTCCCAAGCGTGAAAATGACCCAACAGTAGCTTACATAATAGGGAGGACTCTGTACAAAGACTGTGGAATTAATAAGGGGAAATATGCACACACATAAAAGTGTTAGTCATAAGCAACAAATCATAGAAATGCAAAATAAATAACACAAAGAAGTAGCTTACCTCAGTGATGTCGATAAAAGGGGATAACACAATGGCAGGCCTCCCCAGAAGAAATTGCAGAATTGACCCAACAAGAGATGTGGCTAGATCAGAGTAGTTACAACCTGGAGGTCAAAGAAAATACTTAGTATAAAAGCTAAATGAAGCAAAAGAGAGTGATAATCAAGTTAGTACCTCTGGAGGGCTAAAAGAAAATGGAACAACGTCCAGAGGAACTATAGGAAGGGCAGATAGGCCAAATCAGGCCAAAAGAGATTCCTTTAGCGGCCAAGAAGCTCCAACGATTTCTCCAAAAATGGAAGCCCTCACAGCAGCCTCCTCTGCACGCCTAGAGGTAGAACGACGAGAATAAATCATCCCGTACATAGGATAATGGGGAGGTGACACATCGGCTGAGGCGCTGTCGAAGTATCCTCCCACGAAAGAGTCTTATAGGAAGACTTGGCATTTTTTGTTCAATCTCCTACACAAAGTTCTAGGTGTCAGAAAATACATTACTTCACATCATACTGAAAATGGTCAAGTGTCAAAAAAAAAAATAACCTCTTTCTCAGGAGAACAATGGGATTATATGATCATTGGTGAAGCAGGCGGCGAAGGAACTAACGAAGCCCTCTGAGTTTGACCTAGATTAGTGTCAGGACTACCTTCCAGGGTGATAGCCTCAACGATAGATGGAGGAGAAGTCATGGGAGCAGAGGCAACATATGGCGGTGGCACATCGTAGGCACGCTTTTTATGGGTTTTCGTACCCAAAGCTTTCTTTCTAACCCCAGAAACACCAATAACAGAGGGGACTCTGGAACTTTTCTCCTTTAATGGGTCCCCCTAAGTTGGATCCCCCATTATAGGACATATCACAGGAGGAGCAACGGGAGGTGTGGTATGTCAAAACACCTGTTGTAACCGTTACATCTCAACTTGGCATTTTAACCGTATTTTCTTAGATATTTCGGTGGAAAATAGAAGAGAGGCAATAGAGAATTCATCTAAAGGAGCTTAGGTCTTGGTCAAGGATTTTAATTTTGAATAAGCCCCACTCTTGGTAGTTCTTGCTTTCTTGGAAGTAGGTTTTGATGGGCCCCTCGCTAGGAGCTACATCACCAGAAGCACCTTTGGGTGTCTGTTTGGGCATTGGAGCTTTCTTAGCCCTGGGGGCAGCAGTAGGGATCATAGGGCAGTAAGGTGGAAGCTATGAATGAGGACTTTTGAGAGTACGAATTAAAGGAACTCAACCCCGAGAATGGAATTCCCCTTTAATACCAGTGATAAGCGTGAAAAAGTCTGAACTACTGGGTAAACAGGGGAAACTTAAACAAATTCTTCAATCCTAGTCAGTTGTGATGGCCAGTACTTCAGCGTAAAATCTGAAGTAACATCGCCATTCTGGGTAAGGGCGGGGATGGTTACTCGATCGCTGATTGCAAAACATATGGTGGAGGCTGTTGAGATAGTGTAGAAGGCACATGCCTTAGAAAAAGTAGTCCTAGTGTGAGATTCTTAGAATACTGGTCGCAGAACCCCCTGGTCATAGCCAAACTAACGACTACAGTAGTTGGGGTTATAATGTTCTGAAGTGTATCCCCATTCGGTATATGAGGGCAGGTAAATGGGAGTCAAAACTAAAACAATAAAAAATGAGGAGTCTTCCAAGATAAGATCCTCATAAATAGGTTGCACCACCCTTGATGCGTGACCAAAGAAACTCCAAGTGTGGGCAAATAAATCCTCACCATAAGGCCTCATAACGAAGTAGCTTGGTTTGTCAAAAATCCCTAAGATGTCCTTACGACTTTGTTTTTTGTGGAAACGGGAAATGTAATAAGGCTTAATGGCTTAGCCAGGTGGGAAGGGGATTGAGTTGGCAGATATTTTTGGAAAATGATAATATAAGAAACTCGTTGAAACGATGGCATTAGCACAATTGGCTAAGTTATATCGACATAAAGATTGTTCCATGTCCAGGAGAGTTTTATCTAGCCAAAAGTAAAGTGATCCTAAATCCATGGCTGCCAGAGGGAGCTTGTATCCATGGGCTAAACGGATGGAGATATTAATGATATCCCTACGCGATTGGTAGTTAGGCTTACCAGGACAGATAAAACGGGATAGAATCATAAGTATATATGCTGATAGCTCAAGGGGTGAACCTTTCCCTGGTCCAAACTCAAAAGAAGCAGAAATACGATAGAAGTAGTTAATGAGAAGGGTGAAGGTAGCTTTATTAGAAGTTCCATTGCATCTTCTTCAAATCTGATCTACGTATGCTCGGGCCTTCATCTCCTCGGCATCCTATGCCTCATCGTGGTAGGGAAAAGTACCAACGAGATCAAGCCCAAGTATCTTACAAATGTCCTCAAGGGTAATGGTGAACTCTCCCCATGAGGTAATAAATGTATGGTTTATGACGTTCCATCGAGAAACCAAAGCTTGTAGGGTGGTGTTGTGTTTGGAGATAGTAAACTCCCCAAACCAGGTGGCACGGTGAAGACCAACTTTGGAGAGGGCTTCAAAATATGCGGACTGTATGAATGCGTTCCAATCAACGAAAAGAGATGGGGAGCCCTCAGGTCCTTCGAAATCAATATGGGAATAGGGTAAGTCACCTAGGTCAATACGCGTAAAGTAACCCCAAGAAGCAGAGTCCTTATCTTTATCACCTAAGAGCAAATGGTCACACTTATCAGTCAAAGTGCAAGTCTTTCAAGCACCCCAAAAATCATCACCTTTGCCAAAGATAGGAGATCGACGATAAAAATGCAGTTGTTCCTGGCGAGCTACCACCAAAGTGGTGGAGTCCATAAGGGGCAGTAATAGCAATAGTGGCAATGGAAGGTGGGCACTGGTGGTGGGAGTAACAGAGAGCTTGAAGAAGCCATGAGAGGTGGTGGGGGTCTTGTAGAGGGGAAAATAGTGGTAAAATTAGCAGAGTAATAATAGAAGAAATAAACAGATAGAAAATGAGCAAGAAGATGAAGAAAAACCAATAGCAACAATGGCATTCTCTATCTAAAAAGCTTTGTAATACTAAGGAAAGCAAAGAGATGAAGATGAAAAGTGACTAAGTGTTGAGAATTAGTCATTTGAAATTAAGTGGATGTTTGAGTTTCCCAAAAAAGCACGTGCCAATCCGTCAAAATGATTGCAAGTGAGACGTGACACTGTAGGTAAGGCTTTGACAGTTGAAAATACAGGCCCACATCATTAATGTAGTGATGTTTAGGAAAAGGTGTGTTGCTTTCAAGAGAAGTTAAGTTTTGGCACCAGGATTTTTTCAATCAAATAGAGGCCCTACACTGAAAACCCAAACTGAGATAAAACGGGTTAAAGAAGCATCGGGGAGAATGTCAACGTCACAAGGGAGGATCTACGTAACTCAGTTAAAAAATTTCATAATGTCCACTCGCCATAATAATGTTTGGAGATACCTCTGGCTCAGGTACATCATGGAGAATTTTACTTTTTGAACAATATAAGATGAGGAAGAATACCGGAACGACAAAACTGGGGAGAATTTAAGGCTTAACGATTACTTCGAGAGACGTACAGATTGGGGAGAATTTAACTTTGGAACAGCCAGAACAGGTTAGCACTTTCCTCAGATATTTTGGGAGAACGCCAACTGGCAGTTAAGAAGGCATAAGGAATGGGATGTAACGACAAAAAAAAGTAGCGATGTCCTTTCACCATCAGCTGAGGATTTGTAGAGCTATAGATCAGGTACATCGGGGAGATGTTTACTTTTTCTGGCAAAGATAATGGTATAAGCTGCAACAAAGACAGAGAGGCAAGAATTGTCTTCCCATAAGTTTATGGTTCTTTGGATTGAGAAGTTTTCGTGAAGACATTTCCTGTTGCTATAATAAATCTCTACACGAAGGGGAAAATATAGGTGATTGAAGATAATCTCTAGATTAGAGATAACGCTCCCCAACTAATGGAAGAAACTTAAGGGAAGGAAGCATCTTGAAGTCATTTAGACATCCCAGCGAGGAGGTTGACCAATACAATTCACCCTTTACTTCCTGTTTGTTATTTAGTTAAATTGTCAACATTGATTGCAATGATGTAATAACTTTAATATTCCATGTAAGGTCAAACGGTACTCGTGAGAGACCAGGCCTAACAGGGTCTGAGAGAGCTTACATGCTCTACCGAATGACCCAATCATTGGAGTTTCAAAGGGATTTGGTTTGGAGGATTGAGAAGTAAGGCAACATTAGGGCTTGTCTTGATCATCTTAGATACACCTAGTAAAACACCGTGTAACCTTTCACCTTGCAAGCTTGTGCGGAGTAGACTTGAGTCCCATCATTTGTTGACCCCTGAGCCAAACAGTCCCTTACCTAAAGTCACATCTACTTTATGTAATGTCACTAACCAGCTGGTCACTCTCAAATCCAAATGCAAGTAAACCGCTGTGGTATTGGGGGCTGTCAGATGGTTTAGTGAGCCACCTCTGTGGTGACAGTCCTCTGACGCACAGTGGTTACGCAAAAGGCATGTCTTAGAATTTAATGTTTATGACATAGGACAGATTGGCCCATTATGCATTTAATGTTTGTGACGTAAAGTGTGATAGGGAGGTCTTTCACATTAATCAAGACTGAGGCATCTCGGGAGTGGTATGGGGGCTATTTATTATCCTCAACCACTTCTGAGTGATAAAGTTCTTTTTCTATAGATTATTATTAGAGAGAGAATATATATCAGAGAGAATTTATTTCAAACCAGATTTCTTGCTCACCCACTATTGTTATTTATTATGAAGCTTTTAATAGCTAACTAGAGATCTTTTAGAGGTTGTTGGTGTGTTGGCTGCCTACCAAGGTGTATCTGGGGTGCTTACTTCTCTCCCCCTTTGAATGAGTTACTTCTGAGTTCCTTTTATTATTATTATTTTGAGTTATACACGAGGGTATTGTGAGATCAATCTGAGTGCTGATCATACATAATATTATGGGTTTACGTGTGCTTATTGAAGAGTTTTTGGGTTATCATTTATCACTATACCTATGGGGGTTACACCTCAACTAGTATTAACATACTCTCATGCTATAAGGGGACCACCCTCTAACGCTTTGTAGCCAAGTTCACATGGTGCGAGAATGATAATATTATATTATTAAAGAGGCATAAATACCAACAACAATGACGAAGGAAGTTGTGGCGGGCTATGCCCCAGTCGATGCTATGAATGTCGATGTTGATGAAAAATATTTCTTATTCAATAATGGAGTTTTGGATGAAGGTCCTTTCTCGTAGGGAGGACCAAGGTGGAGTTTGTTTCTTGATGGATCATTTTATGAAAATGGCAACATCACGAGGTTGACACTATCGGTTCCAGATGGAACAAATATTGAGTATGCCCTGTGTGAGTACATAAAATATCACAATATAAAAATCCATGACAACAATAATAAAGGCAGAAATTAAAATATCACAATGCAATGATATACGTGGTTCGGCAACTTTCCTATGTCCACAAAGACGTTACTGTTTTTATTAAGTATCTCTCAAGGTCTCAAGTTACATTTCCTTTGCCCCGGGTTAGGGTGTATAATTTATAGATGTGTCATCATAGAGTTTGAGTTGTATAAGGAACCCAAAATAACACGTGGATAGGCCAAGGAATACCTAAATATCTCCTCCGAGATTGCTGGTATTTAATTTGAATCTACCCGTATGTGTTTTTATGTATCTAAAATACTTCGAGTATACTTTGATTCATGATTTAGGCTAGCCAGCGTGTTGATCCATTTGGGCTGGTTGGCTATTCTCGCGAATTGTATCAAATGGGATCCCACATTTGCCCCTAAAATCTTTGGGCTGACAGTTTGGGGCCAATAGATTTCAAGAAGGCCTAAGGCCCAAAATGATGTTCAAAATAGGCATGGCACACTTGTGATTTTATGAGAGCTGAAGGATACGTTGGTCCTTTTGGAGAAACTGAAGCGCTGAAATCTTCCTGGGGAAGTGCGAATCATCATTTTAGATTTTTAAAACCAGTTTATGTGCAAACTTAACCTTCAGTTGACTGATCCTGGTCGTCCTTGCATATACTTCATATTAAAGCTTCCTTTTTTTATTTTTTGCATCAAAATCAGAGTTCTTCTTCTTCTCCAGACCTTCGTTAATTCTTGTAAGTCAAGTTTTTCCCTTCTCTAAGCTTTTCTTTGGAACTTATTTCGCAGTTGTAGCTAGGGTTTTTCTTCCTTATTTATGAAATCATGGCGATGCTAGATAATAAATCAGTAGCTGAATTTAGGCATTAGTACCATATTCTTGACAGGGTGATCATCGACTGTGCCCCTCTCCCACGGGTTGTCCGTGATATTGAGGGAGGCACTAGATTCACACCCTCCTGATAACTCAGGGGGGGGGGGGGGTTTAACATTTCCCTAAAATGAGTTATTCCTTAGGATCTTTAGATACTTTTAAATCGTGCCTGCTTAGTGTGTCCCTAATTTTTGGAAGATAGTCAATGGGGTCCATAGAATAAATACCATCTATGGAATAAAATTAGGCCTTGCCGAGATATGATACTGCTATGTGTGGTCGTGAACCAAGGAAGGTTTGTTGTACTTGAAGACTAGAAAGGCTTAGAAGGTTTTGGTAGTAAATATTTCGAATTCCCATAAGGATTATTGGGAGCATGGTTTTATTACTAAAAAATGGAAATGTACTCCTGCTGCTGAGGGCAAAAGACAACAGGGACCTGTGATTTTTGATTATAGAGAGGCTAAAATTGGTCGGTTTTTCTTTTCTTTTCATTCTTGGCTGTTAATTTATTGCTTTTTTTGTCCATGTCCTCTTAGATGATGTTCTTTCTCCCTTATTTTTGTAGCTCGTGTTAACAATCAAGAACCTGATATTAGCGAGGTTCATGTTGATGATCTTATGAAGGCTTATAGCATTAAAGAAAGGTTAGCAGACAGTGAGCATCCGAGGATGATGGACTTTCTGTTGGAGTACAAGAACATAGGTAGTAGATTTATTACTCGTTCGGTTGATAAAGTCCCAACTTTAAAAGCTCCTAAGGTCGGCCCTTATGATCCCATTATGATAAATTAGGAGGAAAAAAGTTCTAAAGAAGAGAAAGAGGAATAAGAAGAGGAAGAAAAATATATCTCCCCTCGGCTAAAGAGAAGGAAGTTAAAGCTCCCCAATGACGAGGTTGATTAAGTCGTCCTATCTGATCAACTTAAGTACCTAAAAGTGTCCAATACTGGGTTCCCAAGGACTAGTGGCTCTAGACCACTGGACAAGGGAAAAAAAGGAAAAGGATAGGGAGAAGAGGAAGGAGGCAGGAGAGAGAGAGAGAGAGAGAGAGAGAGAAGGAAGGGGAGAGAAGGAGGGAAGAAGAAATAAGGGAAGCCAAAAGAAGGTTAGATCCTATCTCAGCTGCTGAGGGGGCTAGTGTGGGTGATGTCCCCTACCTTATCCCCTGACTTTTTAAAGAGGGCGGTGCTTGCTGCTGAAGGTAAATGCTCTTCGATGTTGGGATCATCTTAACTCGCACTAAAGACTGCTCAGGGGATGGCCCTGGTAAGCCTATGTGCTCGAATTATTTCTTTTTTCTGTCTTCTCCTTTCTCGTGCTAATGTTGTTACTCTGTTCTTCTCTGTGCAATTATTATTTAATTTCACAACTTTTTTGGACGACCATGTTGACAAGTCGAGGAAGGAGTGGGAGCTGTGAGATGCTCTAAAGGCTGAGAAGAACGCTTTTACTGAAGCTCGCCAGGCATGGGAGCAGGAGAAGGAGTGGTTATCTAAGGATATTCTTAATCTCTATAAGTCCCGAAAGAGAGTGGTTACTGAAAAGACCATCTTATCCAGGAGAATCAGAGCCTTTCGAGCAAGGTCACTAAGTTGGAGGGTGATCTTTCTCAGAAGAAGGATATCAACTATCGTGAAGGCTTTAACAAATCTTATGATAATGGAAAGGTATAACTCACCTATGGTTGCAAGGTTTCCTTCAAAAAGGGTTGGTACCAAGCCCTGAAGGCAGTTGGAATCTATGCTAATCCAAACTCTTTTTTTCACTCCTATGTCCCTGTCCCGTATGAAGAAGAGGAAGAAAGTGATGCTGGTTGGCCTGCTGGTTCAAAGATTGTTCCTGCTAAGGATGAAATGGACACTGGCTAAAGTTATGAAGCTGCTAATAAGGGGAAGGTCATGGTGGAAGAAGAGCAGGTGATAGAGAAAGGCTTGTAGACTAGGAGTTTACTTTCTTTCCTTGTATAAGCCTTTTCTTTTGACAATCTTTACCTCTCTTTTGGAGTCAGTTGTATTGTCCTAGGCCGCCTTTTTATGAAGTGAATGAAAAATGTTCTTATTTTACACTTAATGATGTCTTGTCTGTGTTTGATGACTTTTAATCATTTTGATGATTATAGACCATTGATTTAGATAAATATATCCCGACTAGCTCCCGCTTGGGGCGGATCCTTGGTCCTAACATCATACCGAAGGCTCGTAAATCCTTTATAAAGATCTATAAATCTTTAAGGGTAATAAACGAGCAATACAAGGACTAATACGAGTTGGTCGCTAAGCTAAAAGATAATCTTCAAGAGATGGAGGAGATAGGTGCCTCAGTTTAGAAAGAAGTTAATTCTTTGAGGTCCAAGCTCCTAGAGAACACTAAGGTTAGCCAAGTGGTTAAAGTCCTTCATGTCGATAACGATGCTCTCAGAATGGAGGTAGATGTACTGAAAGTCAAGGTCACCAGGCTCGAGAATTATGTTAAGAGATTAAGAAATGCCTTCAAAATAGGACCTAGAGAAGATTAGTTGGAGGGCTATAATGCAAGGTAGGCCGATGTCCCAATAAAGCTTAAGGAGGCCGAAGATGTAGATTTCTCTCGTGGGTGGCTGAGTTCTCTTAGGGAGGCCAAGAAACCCAAGGATTTTAAGTTATGGTATATGCACCAAACCTAGTGTCCTGTTTATTATCATAATCCCTTATCGAAGGATGACCAATGGATTCCAACAGATGCCATTCCATCCTATCTCCTAGAGCACGATCTAGATAGTGATGTGGAAGAGCTTGATCCCAAACCAGATGACAGTCAAAAGGTGACAATTGCTGAGTACGTTGCTCGTCACCCTGAAACATCTTAGGTGCCTTGTACGTTTTTGGTCTTTATTATAAATCTAACTTCTTATTGCAATGAAAAAACTCTTATTTATCAATTTGGAATATCTTGAGCCTGTGCTGACAAAACATGCATACTTTGCCAACCATATAATGTTGATTGACCAGATGATATTTATTGACCCCTTCAGGTCTGTCTTTTGTTGTTTAAGTAGACTAGTACTTAGGTTTTACCATTTTACGCCTTTTAGCTGACTAAGTGGTAAGAAAACTAACATCAGTCACATATCGTTGTGTTGATCTTTCCCCCAGTCCAACATGCCTTGGCAGTGTCATTCCATTTACTTTACCTTTTAGGTTTGTGTCATCACACTTCCTTAGGCATAAGTAAGATGATGTCAAGAATACACCTTGCAGTTGGGCCATCCGCCCAAGAAGGTTTTTAGCGACCAACAAAGTTGGTGACCAACCTAAGTTGTCTTTGTTCCCTAAGGATCCCCTATAAGGCTTTCATGGTTGTCAGATAAACCCATGAGGTTTCTTGTGTTTGTAACAAGGACCTGAGGTATATGGTAATTGAAACGCGTTTATTGACCTATTATAACCGCTATTGAAAATAAGGTTAACAACTTGTCGTAACTCCAGAAGCCTTACATGAAAGAGATATTATTTAGAAAAGGTGCGTATTAATGATTTGTATCCAAGAAGAGTTAAGAAGCCAATGAAAAATATGAAAGTGAAGGTTCCAACCAGCCTTTATTCATTAAATATTGGCTGACGAGCAACATAAGTTTGAAAATAAAAATTTACTCAAACTAAGTGTTCTAGTAAAGGTAAAGAAGATTTAAAAGTAAAACTTCTTGAGATTGGTTGCATTCCATGCCCTTGGTATCTCCCCGCCCTCTAGCATTTCCAAGTGATACTCTCCTTAAAGGTCATATCTGATTACTCTGAAGGGTCCTTCACAGTTTGGTCCCAGTTTACCATCTGATGGTTTTACGACACTGCTGAGGACTTTCCTTAAGATGTAATCTCTTATCAGAAACTTCCTCAGATTGAATTTCTTATTATATTACCTAGCCAGTTATTGTCAATAAGAAGCTAACTTGATCATGGTTTGTTCTCGTCGCTCTTCTGCTAAGTCAAGTTCAGTGCGTAATCCGTCATCATTAAGGCATTGGTCGACCATAATACTTATCATAGTGGGACCTGCTTCTAGTGGGATGATAGCCTTTATCCCATAGGTGAGCACATATAGTGTCTCCCCGATTAGTGACCTCAGGGTAGTGCGATAATCCTATAGGATATGAGGGAGATCATCCACCTAGGCACCCTTAGCCCTTACCAACCATTTTTTTAGTCCATCGAGCATGATATTATTAGAAGCCTATGTCAATCCATTATTTTAGGGATATGCCATAGAACTGAAGTGGTTCTTGATACCGCGTTCATCATAAAATTTTTAAAAGAAACCACATTCGAATTGCGTTCTGTTATCAGTGATGATAGTCCTTGGTACCCCAAAGTGTGTTATGATAATCCTCTAAATAAACTTGGTCATTTTTGAGTCCGGAATGTTCATCAGTGGTTCTAATTCTACCCATTTAGTGAAGTATTATGTACCTATTAACAGATACTTTTGACTTCCATATGTGGTAGGTAGTGGTCCCACTATGTCTAGTCCCCATTGTGTGAATGACCATGGACTAATTAACGATTCAGGTCGCTAGCGGGCTGGTGGATCATGGGAGAATGCTTCTGATATTTTTTACACTTGTGAAAGTAAGTACTTGCGTCCTTCTGCATATGAGGCCACCAGTAACCCTCATTTATTGCTCGAAAGGCCAGATATCTTCCTCCTGCGTGACTCCCACATATGTCATCATGAAGTTCACTAATAAATCCCTTCGTATCTTTTGGGTGGACGCACTGGAGGTAGGGACCTGTAAACGACTTTTTGTAGCGACTTCCTTCTGGGGAGAGGTAAAAGTGAGTAGCCTTAACCCTTACTTGGTGGGACAACCTCTTAATATCTGGTAGTGTGTCACTCCTTAAGTAATTGATGATGGGATCCATCCAGCTGAGGGCCTTTTCTGTAATGAGAAACTTCTCAGTTACGACTGTCTTGTCAATGCTTGGTTGCACGAGGAAATCTATCTGAATAGTTCTCCTTAGGTCGGAGTCGATTGCTAAACTCAAAGCTGCTAAGGCATAGGAACAGTTGTTCTGCCCCCTGGGAACTGTTGAATTTCCACCTTCTCAAAATCTTCCATGAGTCTTCTTACTGCGGCGAAGTAGTACGCCATCCGATCATTCTTGGCCTTGAAGTCCCCACTTACCTGCTTGGAGACAAGTTTAGAATCGTCACATACGTATAGGTTCTTTGCCCCCAATAATTTGACATTTCACAAATCGGCGATCAATGCTTCGTACTCAGCTTCGTTCTTGGAGGCCTCAAATTCCAATTTGATTCCTTGCTCAATCACAGTGTCTTCGGGGGTGATGAGAATGATCCCTGCTCCCGCCCCCTTATAATTAGAGGCTCTATCAATGTATAGGGTCCAGTCCTTGGACTTTACTTCCTGTGTTGTCGTCTGCTCATTGTCTAGTTGGTCTACTGGATGTTATCCAGTAAACTCGATAATAAAGTTTGCTAGGACTTGTCCTTTAATTGATGTTTTGGACTAAAAGTGGATGTCGAATCTCTCGACTTCTACCGACCACTTTAATAGTCATCTGGAGAGGTTGAACTTTTGCAAAACGGATTTCAGGGGGTAGTAAGTGATTACGGTTATCGAATGAGCCTCAAAGTAATGTTTCATCTTCCTTGAGGCAACAACTAGTGAATAGGCGAGATTTTCCAGGGACAAGTATCATTATTTTACATCCAGAAACGTATTAGTGGGGTAATAAATTGGATGTTGACTTCCTTCTTTCTCATATACTAGGTGTAATACCCCGTATTTCTGAATATTCCAAATATTCTATTTAATTAGATTGGAGAATTAAATGAGAAAATACCGGATTAATTTAAATTACGTAAGAGTAGTAATTTAAAGAGTTTTATTTAAAATTGTAATTATGGAATATTAATCGAGAGATAGATACCGGTTTATATTGCCTCATTATATTTACTCAGTGCGAGTGGTAAATAGTTACTTAACGCGTGTAGACCGTGTTGGGGTGAGAACGAGTAATATTTGTTAAGTGACTCAAATGATAATTTAGAGATCACCGATGAGTCCGGAAGGGTCAAATTAGTCAAAATAGTATACCCGGGGGTACTAGTTGAGTCCCGGGGTAATTTTGGACTAAACCGAGGCCGTTCGGGGGCATTTTGGTCTTTTGACATAAGAGGGTATGGAGACCTACGAAATTGAGAGCTTTATATCAGCCGTATGATAGAGGTGTTAGGATTAGAAAACCCATGAAAACACACCATAGCCATTAGAGATAAGAGAGAAACCATTCTCAAGGCAAAAGGAAGAATTGGGAAGGATTCAAAGGGATTTTCACTATCAACTTGTTGGGGAAGAAGGATTGAAGGATGAAGATCATCAATCATCAATAACAACCACGAAATCAGACCCTATTCATCATAAGGCAAGTTGTTTATTGCAAAAATTATAAAGTCATAATACCCATGTGTAGGGTTTTTGAATAGTTTTGTTTAAATCATTATCTTGATTGGAGAAAGATAATATTTATACATGTTGGGATAGGAATCGCATGTAGAATAATTTACCTTATGTAGAGGATTAAGATTTAGATTAGACTTGATGATTTTCGGATTAAAATCTGGATTTTGAATGATAATATGGGAAGAACACCATAACTAGGGTTTCAAGAAATTTTGGGTTTAATTCATTATTTATTTAAAGGAATTGGAGTTTGTGATGTATTCGCCACGTTAGAAATTGTCCTAGTATACGTGAAAACATATTAGGATCATTGGGTCGAAGTTTGGTGGACTATAATGGAGTTTGAAGATTCGTTAATGGAGGATAAGATTAACGAAGAAGACAAACTGCGTCTGTCCCTGTGCGATCGATCGATCGATCTCGAACTATCGATCGATCGATCGATCGAACCCAGCAGTCGATCGATCGACGCAAGCTGTTTCACGAATTTTTTTTTTTTGTGTTTAATTCTTCGTTGATTTTCGGGAATGATTGAGTATCCTATGGTTTACATTATACTTATACGGGAGTGAGAATAAGACCAGTAGGTATATTGTTGAGGTCCAATAAGGCCATTGGGTGTAGGGCTTGGATTACGGACCGATGAGAATAAATCCGATTTAGAAGGGTATCGGGGACTTCGAAAATTGAGTTACAAGGCGAAGTAAATTCAATTTCAGTATTAGACCAGTAGAGTATGCAATAACTACTGAAATTATATGTAAGGGGTAACTAGGACCCTTAGAGTTGTGTGAATACTCAAATAAATACGATTAATGAGATAAATCGTAAAGTGAATATTGTACGGTAGATATATGAGATTAAAATATTACGTACGTATATAATTAATAGGTCGGGCGTGTACCTACTGAATTATGTGATCTTTTAGGTCGAGAGATTTATACTTAAATTAATTATGTTAGGGTCGATGAGACATTCTGAACTAACATAAAGTTATTATATGTTTGGGGTCGATGAGAAATGCCGAACCAAACTTTGAACTGGTATTGCGATGAGAGAGTCCCGAACTAGAATATGTGTATATATATATTTTTAAAATAGTTGGGGTCGATGGATAATTCCGAACCAACTCTCACTTGGGGTCGATGAATCATTCCGAACCAAGAGATCTTTATTTGTGTATATAAATAATTGGGGTCGATGTATCATTCCGAATCAATTCTCACTTGGGGTCAATGAATCATTCCGAACCAAGAGTCCTTTACGTGTATAAAAAGGGCAAAATAGCAATGACTGATATTTAGTATTATTGTATGTGAAATATATATACTTGATGATATTCTACTTCCGTGTATTAGTAGATTGATATATATTATGTATTTAAAGATACATACTGAATTGGTAAGTTAAGTAGTGAAACTTAATTACGAAATGCACCTTTAGATAGAGAAAATCTATTTAGTAATTCAAGTAGCGAAACTTAATTACATAAGTGGGAAAGTCAATAATTGTGAGAATTGTAGTAATTTTAGTAGTGAAACTAAATGAGAAGTCTTGAAAAATAATATAGATGAAATGTTACTTGAGAATTAATTAACATACGCGAGATGTTAGTAAAACGGTTGTACTGTATGGGCGGTACTGGAACTTGGGTACAGATAAGTTCAGTTGACTACTTTGGTTTTAGTTAGCTTGGGAGGTATGGCTAGATAAACTAAGTGTAGAACGTTAGGTGTGCACAAAAGATGAGGGGTGAGTTAACTCAAGAGAGTGTACGAGAACCTAACATGTGTAATCAATAACCGCATTTTATATTATGATAAACGCTTGCTAAATATTTTCAAAATGTTTTGAGTACTAACTCTTGCTATAAAATATTTTCAAAACCTTTTAGGTGTCCAGCCACAGGGACGCCATGTATGATGATTCCATTCCAGGGACTCGGAGCTGTAGCACAGTGGATGCTTACAGGATTTTGACTAGACGATATCCCTCATTCAGATCTAGTACAGGATCTCACACTATTCTATGTATGGAATTGTTGTCCGGTATTAGTCTCAGATGTTAGTTTCAGACTAGTGGTTATTCTATTGTTGTTTGGGATTTTTAGCCAATGCTTTATTCGGTAATACTTTTGTTCTGTTGTACTTTTACTCTGTTGTTTGAATATTAGTACATGATTATGTGTACTTCTTCCGCATGGTTGATTTATCTATTTTAAGAAAGATAAAATTTGGCATCGGTCTAATTTTACTTAGGGGATTAGTAATTAAAAAGTTTTCGACAGTGATGCTAAGAATGAACCATTTGAGAAACTTGTTTTAATTTAATAAAGGTCTGATCACCCGATGTTTAATTAGGCGGGGTGTCACACTAGGATGGAGCTTACTGTGAGGTAAAGGAATCGTTGGTCTTCATTATCTGGAATCACCAAAAGGGGTGGCTTGCTAAGGTAATATTTGATCTCGTTCAGAGTTCATAAGCAGTCATCATTCCATGTGAGGCCCTTATCCTTCTTCAGCAGCTGGAAGAATGGTCAGCAGCATTCCGAAGACTTGGAGATGAAGCGATTAAGTTCTATTAGCATACCGGTAAGCTTTTAAACATCTCTCAATGTCTGAAGAGTCTGGGCTCTTGCGATAGAGTTGATTTGATCCGGATTGGCCTTGATTCCCCTTTTACAAACTAGATATCCCGAGAACTTTCCTGACTGGACGCTGAATGAACACTAACTTACGCTAAGCTTCATCCAGTATTTCCAGAGGATCTCAACAGTCCAGGCTAATTCTGTTAGGTGGTCACTTTTGTTCTTGATTTTGACCAGCATATCAACGATGTAGACCTCCATCGCATCTCCCATCTGTTTCTTGAATATTTTGGTGACCAATCTTTGATAAGTTGCTCCTGCATTTTTCTATCCGAACTACATGACTTTGTAATAATACAACCCAATATGGGTTATAAAGGAGGTTTTATCCTAGTCGGGTTCATATAAAGGGATCTGGTGGTAGCTGAAATAGGCGCCGAGGAAGCTCATCCTTTTATGCATTATTGTAGTGTCAACCAACTAATCTATTTTGGGAAGTGGGAGGCTGTCCTTGGGACCAGCCCTGTTGAGGTCTGTGAAATCAATACAAACCCTCCAATTTCTATTCTCTTTCACACTATTAATGGGTTGGACAACTATTTAGGAAATTGGACTTCCCTAATGGATTCTGCATCCAATAACTTCCCCGCTTCGTTCTCCATCGCTTTAGACATCTCGGGGACTGTTCGACGAGATTTCTGAGTGATCGTCTTGAAGGCCAAATCGACGTGAAGGCAATGGTAGGATACATTGGGATCAATACCTAGTAAATCATAAGGTTCCCAATAAAAATTTCCAGATTGCTTTTGTGGAACACAATTAACTCTCTCCTTTCTTGATCGTTGAGCGTGGTTCCGACCAGAAATTTCCTTTTTATTAAGTTATTGTTGGCTACAACTTCTTCTGGGTTTTTGATGACCCTATCGGTGGGGTGGACCCTAGTCTCATCTACCTCAGGTCAATCACACCGTAGTTGCTATTTGGAGGGTATGGCCCCACCTGGGCTCCCTGCTAGGCATTCTCTATTTCCTTCTCTTTTTTCTCTCTTTGGGCAGATGGCTTCAGTAAAGCACTTACTAGATGCGGTCTGATCGCCATGGATTTTGACCACACCTCGATCAGTAACACACATCAACTTTCGATGGTACGTGGATGGTATAGCCTTCATGGCATGTAGCCAACCTCTACCCATAGTGGCGTGATGCGGGGACACAATGTCCACCACTAAGAACTTGATGAACTCTGACTGGGAGAATTATCTCCCCCAACGGCATCGTTATCCTTCCTACAAAGCTGACCAACGGAACTTTGGCCTCTTTAAGGTTAGAGATGTTCAACTTTAGTTTATGGAACAATTCTAGGTACATTACTTCTGAATAAATCCCCTAATCCATAAGCAGCTTATCAATGTCCCAATTAATTATTCTAATTGTGATCATGAGTGCTTCATGATGTGGGATTCTCACCCTAAGCAAATACTCCTCGGTAAACACAATAAGATTAGTATAGTCAACATCCTCTGGTCACCGACGTTAACCCATCTGGGTTTTGGCGAGGTCGATCTACAAAGCCTCCATATCGGCAGTCACCTTCTTGAGTTCCATCTGAACGACGTCCCCTTGGATCTGCATGTGGTTTTATTCCCCATGGATAAATATGAACTCATGTCTTGTATCCTCGTCGAGGACGTTATTTGGCTTTTGGTTGCCATTGGTTGTGACCTTGTCAACTTTTTTCTCGATATACTCATTGAGATGCTCTGATTAGACTAACTCTTCCATGTACGACTTTAGAGCTTTGTAATTCTCGGTTTTGTGACTGCCCTTCTTATGGAATACGCATCTCAGCACGGTATTCCTTTAGTTCATTCACCACCCATCTTTTGGGTCCATTTGATAAATGGATCGTCTTTGATTTTACTGAGAATTTTATAGATGGGTTCCTTGAAGACCGTGTTAATAGCTTGTAACACCTTGTAAGGATCAACTTTATTTCCGTTCTTTCTGCCATTCTTATTTCCCTTCTTTTGAGTATAATTTTTTTATGTTCCCTTGTTCGCCTTTACTCGACCATTGTCCCCTGTATTTTAAACAACATCTTCGACCTTGGCGTACTTCTTAATATGGGACATAAGATCGTCAATGATGCTGGCTACTTTTTTAGTAAGGTAATGGTGCAGTAAGGAGGCTGTCAACAGACTAATTTTAAAGGATGTTATGTCAACTCGCTTCGAGCTATCCTCGATCTTATTGAAATGGTGCAGTAAAGAGGTTCTCCTATAGCTTCTTATTTATCGTAAGCTGTGCATCCATAGGACTGGGATGGGAGATGCTGGTTATAAAAAGATGAAAGCCTCTACCAGAGCTGCGAAACTTCTGATCGACCTGTGAGGCAACCTCTCAAACAAAAACTATGCTACATCATGTAGTCTTGAAGGTAAAATTCAACACATTAATGCGTTATTGTGGCTCCATAAGGTCATTTCTTATCGATATTACTTGACATGGTCTACGGGATCTATTTTCCCATTGTAGACTTTGAACCTAGGGACAATGAACTTCTTCAGGGGATCCTCCTCTTCAATTTCCCTTGAAAAAAGGGACTTCATCTGAGTGTTGAGAGCTCTCCTAGCTAGCTCTCTGGTGGACCTGGCTCCATGATGGGCTGGATATTGGTCCATCTCCCTACGGACCAGAATCCTTATGTCTTTGTTTTATCGATCATTACTTCTATAGCGTCTTTCTGGTTTGCCACGATCCGATCACCTACGCTCTGACCTATCACGTTCAGCTTTCTCTTGGTCACGCCTGGAGCTCCTTCCTCGACTGCGAGTGTTGCTCACCTGAGGACAAGGAGTCCTATTATGATGCTTTCTAGTACCCCTTTAGAGATCTCTCTCCATTCTTTCAAGTCACCTTTGTAGGTGAGCATTTTCTTCTAGTTGGAGGCGTGCAGCCTCCTCTAATTCGTGAAACCTGGATTCATAAGCATTGACCAACCTAGAGATTTGCGTTAACCTAGGGGCCCTTGGCTTTCTTCAGAAGGTTACCTATCATGGAGGAACTTAGGGTTTGTATGCTGGAAAATCTCATACCTAACCCTATGTGGAACTAGGTCTTCCTGGACATCACCAACTTGGGGAATGTTACTATCGTGGTGAGACATCACGGGCTTTTTGTTGATAAATGTTTTTGCAGGAATATAAATTATTTTCCACAGACGACACCAATTGTGAAAACTAAAAATATCACAATATAGAAATTCACAAAAGCAATCACAAAGGAAGAAAGTAATATATCACAACAAAATGATATATGTGGTTCGACAACTTGCCTACGTCCACAGAGAGCTTACTGCTTTTATTAAGTGTCTCTCAAGGGCTCAAGTTACAATCCCTTTGTCCTTGGTCAGGGTGAATAATTTATAGATTTGTCATAATAGAGTTTGAATTATACAAGGAACCCAAAATAACACGTGGATAAGCCAAGAAATACTTGAATATCTCCTCCGAGATTGTTGGTATTTAATTTGACTCTACCCACGAGATTTTTTATGTATCTAAAATACTTTGAGTATACTTTAATTTATCATTTGGTCTGAGTAGTGTGTTGATCCATCTGGGCTGGTCGACTACTCTCGCGAATTATATAAAATGGCCTCCCATACCCTAAGATTCAACTTCAAGGCATCCAATAATGAATCTGAGTATGAAGTCCTGCTGGTGGGTCTCTCCTTCGCAAAAGCATTGAACATCGACCAAGTGATTGCCCACAGTGATTCACAGCTTCTAGTCAATCAGATTTTGGGTGTTTATGAGGTAAAGATGAAAAGATGGGCAGATACTTTGCCAAAGTAAAAAAGATAATGGTAAACTTTAGGGAAGTCAAGATTAAGAGGATCCCCAGACTTGAAAATAGCCAAGATGATGCACTGGATAGTTTTTCATCCACTATTATGACAAAGATCAGACGATCAATCCTTGTACAAATTCTGCATAAGTCGAGTATTAAAGAAGAAGATAATAGCATAGCATTCTGTTTGAATCTAAATTGGGGGGATTCTTAGATTGATACGCTGCTTAAGTACATACGAGATAGTGAGCTACCAGAATCTAAAGTTGAGAGGAAGAAACTCTGATACCATGCAATAAAGTTCACCATCATTGGTGATGTGTTATACAAGAGAGGATTTTTACTCCCGTTTTATAAATGCATTCACCCTATCGAGACATGCTACATACTCAGATACGTCTATGAAGGTTCTTGTTCATGTCACATTGGTGGTCGATCACTCGCTAAGAGGATCATCACCCAAGGTTATTTTTGGTCGACACTTGGTAAGGACGCGATCGAGCATGTGAAGAAATGTGATAAGTGTCAGAGATTTGCGAGCATCCCTTATTAGCCTCATCAACCCCTCTTGTCCATCATAACGCCTTAGCCATTTGTAGTTTGGGGGAACGATTTGGTTGGCCCTTTTCCAAAAGCATTGTGCAATTACTAGTATCTAATAGTAGCGATTGATTATTTATCAAAATGGGTGGAAGCTGAAGCTATGATATCTATTACAGAAGTCAAGACATTCAAGTTTATTTGGAGGAACATCAACTGCTGATATGGCTTGCCCCACACATTGATAACGAATAACGGTAAACAGTTCAAAAATCAGTCACTCGAAGCCTATTGCACAAAGGTAGGCATAAAATAGTTTTTCTTTACTTCGAGTCGACCCCAAGCTAATAAACAGAAGGAGGTCACCAACAGGACGATACTTGATGAGAATAAAAAGAAATTGGAATATTCCAAGGGCATGTGGACTTAAGAGTTATGTGGTGTCTTATGGGCTTATAGGACGACTGAGAGGATGTCGGCATGTGAAACACCGCTCATGCTTGCATACGGGACCGAGGTAGTCATCCCTACCAAGCTTGGACTTCCCAATCACAGAGTTCAAACATACAACCTGAAGGTCAATGTAGAAGAGAGAGGGTTACACACTACAATAAATAGTATTTTTAGCAACAATTTGGTTGTCTATGAAGCTAATTTCGTGGCCAAAAGGTCATTTTTGCAATGAAATTCAAATTACGGTAATAAGTTATGCTATTCGCCATGAAATCTTAATTTCATTATCAAATCATCAATGAAAGTTAGGCACCATCATTCCCGCCCAAATAATATAGCACACATTTTTTTGCCAACACAAAATAAAGTTGCCAATGAAAAATTTTCGTGGCGAAATGTTCTTCTATTTTTCCATAAAGTAGTTTTGTAGCCAAACATCATTCCTTATTCTCTACAACATGAATTTTGTGGCCTGAAAATACCTTAAAATTGACACGGAACAATATCACCAAAAGAAAAACACACTCATAAAAACTAATTTATTAGCATCACTCGACCCACCATTACCATATTCCTCACCCCTTCCATCTCTCTCTCTCTATGTAACTCCCATTCGTCGCTCTCTCTCTATAACTCCCGATCTTCACTGCCAAAGGTTATTTCCTCCATTGACCACTACCATCAGAAACCAATCGTCGCGTTTCCCCTCCCATCCCAACATGTATTTATTTTTCTCTCTCTCCCCCCTATATGAGTTTATTATTTTTGTTTGGGTTTTTCATTTGCGTCTTTCGAACTCGAAGAAATGGATCTCCTATTGTAGGTTAGATTAAGGTGGGGCTCCCATTGCATTTCTCTTTTTCTTTCACATTGAGTTTCACGTGGTGTTTGTTGACTTGGAGGGACTAGAAGACCAATTGTTGCCACTACAATGTTAGATTTACACCAAATTTCATGTAAATCTAGTTCAATTTGTGTTGTTTGGATAATTTTGTTTAGCTCGAGTTTAATAGTTAATATGTCCTCATGTTAGTGGAATTTTCTTCGATTTTAAGAAAATTCAGGTTTAGGAAAAAGGCTAGTAATGACTGCTCCTCGTTTTTGTAGTTTTTCGAGTAATTGATTGAATTTTGTGGAAAACTAATTATAAATTGACTGGGAACTTTGAATCTCTTAAAATATATGGAAGATAAAGGAATTATGAATTTACATTGAACTTCACATTAATTCAATTAAATGTGAATCGTTTGGCTATTTACTAGAATTGGTTAGTTTAGAAATAATTTTTTTTAGGTCGAGCTTGATTTGTGGATTAATGTTCTAATGAGGATCCGTTGTTATTACATTAGAAATGATATTCGAATATTAGGGGAATTTATTTTGATTTAAATAAAATTTAGGTTTAAGAAAAAGGATAGTAGTAGTCAGTGCTCATTAGGTTGATTAATCAGTTAAATGACCTCATTGAAGTAATCAGTTAAATGACCCAATTGAAATCGCTTGAATTTTTATAGCTCGATCTTGATATATGAATATTGCATCATTTAACTGATTACTTTAAGAGAATCGATTATTTTAGAAAGAAATCACTTTAATTTTGAATAGCCGAGCTTCATATTTGGATTAATATTTTGATGATGATATGTTGTTAATACTTTGTATTTTATGCTCACATCTTTGTCGAATTTCTTCCAAATTTATCTAATTCTGCCCAAGGAAAAATAGGTTCCTATAATTGGAAATTTATTCATACTTATAGAATACGGATTTGTGTTGAACCCCTGATCTACAAATTAACCTTGGTAATTTTGGACAAACAATTACAAACTCATATAAGGACACTACCCTTTCTAATCGATGTCTAGAATTCTCTAGTTGAAGTACAAGTTGATACTTATGATACATTTAGTAGTTCCTTCTCGTCGTGGTTATGCATTGATTCCTTGTACAAACTACTCAAAAAAGTCATTCATTTTCTAAGGGAAATCTAGATCAGATTATATTAACACTTAGTCTGTTTAATTTTTTTATATTTTCTTTCACAACAATTATTGCCCGTTGGTGCTCGTGGATATCTACCTAAGGATGTATGTACCACATTATTTAATTTGGGAAAAATTTCAAGGACTTATGTTGTAAAACATTAGATGTGGATGTATATACCATATTAGTGTTTATGCCTTTTACATGCATCACGTTTGATATATTAAATTAAGTAGTTAAAGTTTATATACTTGATTCAAGTTCTTCAATACTCATAAAATTCAATTTGATAGTTTATGATATTGTTAATGCACTTGTGAGATTTCCTCCAGTTACTGTTCAAGGCCTTAAATTTGTTATTTTCATATTTTTGAAAAACATTTACCATTTACTTACATCATAATATGCTCTTCCTATTCTTGATTATTTAGCATGACACTGAGATGTTCTAGGCATCTCAAATTAGCTCCCGCGGCAACAACTACTATGTAAGAGGTGCAACCTGCTATTGTACAAAAGGCACAACCCATAGATTTCACACATTTTTCTTAACCAACCAAATGTGACACTCCTATGAGCAGCGAAGGTATAAAATTCTTAGAAATAAACTATATTTTTATGACAAATATCTTCTTTATGTTTTGAAGAGGTAAAGTGCCCAGTTTTCAAATACATTTAGCCACAGAGCATTGGCCATGAAGGTGGAACGAATAAAATTATGTTGCTATTACACTTTTGCCATGAAAATATATATCTTACCATGATTTTTTTTTTGCAAAAAATTGTAGTGTTTGTTGTACTGAGATCTAGACTGAATTGAAGAAAGGCGAGAGGATGTAGTAGTCCGACAATCATCGTACCAGCAGAGAGCTGTCAGATTTTACAAAAAAAGGTGAAGGCTAGGCCAATAGCTGTGGATGATCTAGTCTTAAAGAAGGTTGGGAAAAAGCCGAAGAAACTCCATGTCAATTAGGACGGGTCATACATGGTTACTGAAGAGGTCGTGCCGGGTACTTTTAGGTTGAAAAACTTAGAGGTCGAACCTTTCTCTAACCCCTTGAATGCTAACCATTTGAAAATATATTATCGATAGTTACAATTGTGTCAAGTGTAGCCTCTTAAATTAATTTATTTCAGTATTAGTTTCATCTGTATGGCAATGTGATCAATGAAAAATCAAAATGCTCATCTCATATTTATTCGACTTATTGTCATTAATTGCTATATGGTTTGAACAATATTAAACTGAAGAACATTATTTCTTTGGTGAATTAGTTTGCAACTCACTCTCAGTGATACGAGAATGTATGAGGAGTCTTATTTCCTCCATACTTTCTCAAGAACACCGAGAGGAGGGATCAACAATGTGAAAACATCACTCATGTGGTGAAAAAAAAAACTTAAAAATCATTTTATATGGTTGCTTAAACATCAACTTTGGGTGAGTTATAAATTATAATAACTCTCTCGGTGATACGAGAGTGTATGAGGAGTATCGTGTCTTCCATACCTTCCCAACAACGTCGAGATGGAGATCAGTGTTATAACATCACTCATGTGGTGAAAAATAAAACTTAAAAATTATTTTATATGATTTGTTAAACATCCATTTGTGGTGAGTTATAGATCATAATAACTCTCTTGGTGATACACGAGTGTATAAGAAGTCTCGTATCCTCCATACCCTCCCAATAATGCCGAGAGGGGGATCAGAGTTATAACATTACTCATGTGGTGAAAAATAAAACTTAAAAATCATTTTTATATGGTTACCCAAACACCGGCTTATTATGGTGAATACAATGTATTAAAGGCAAAGTGTAATCACAAGTATTATGTTCAAAACAACATTCAATAGTTATGAGATAAGAAAATGTAATACATTGATTATACACAACACAAGATGGTATATATCATCAAAAGATCATCAAAACAAGATCAAAAAGTGTATAAGTGTTATAGACATTCAAAAATATGAGAAAGATATGACATTGATTCAACATATGATTACATCAGACAGGGTATAAGGCCACAGACGACCACCCAATAAAAGATAAAAGTTTAAATGTCCTTCTCCTTCTCAGCCTCGTCCTGGACAACATAAGTTGCAGGAGACTTTGTTTGAATTTCCTCTTTCGCATTACCCCCATCTGGTGCCTCAATGTCATCTTGAATTATGGTCTTAACCATAGTAGTCTCAGTCATAGCCTCATTCTTCACTTCTCCTAGAGTAACAACAGTTGCCGAGTTAAAAATATCGAAGGTCTTCAAGTCCTCTGCCAGTTGGGACTCGACCTTATCGAGGTCAGGATACTTATTAAGGGAACAACATTAAGCCATCTTTTCCACCTCTCCAAATACTGGAGACCGTAGATAGCAAACTCCTCAAAAGTTTTGAGGGCCTCAATAACCTTCCCGATAGATTCTTTAGTCTCGACCTTATGTTGGATCTTAAAATACTGAATCTCACCCTAATGGCCAGCCTTTTGGGTCTCCAAGTTTTCAGACTGTTTCTGTTTCATCTCATTAATGGAACTTTTGTGGCTTGTCTTGGCTTCCTCAACTCTTTTTTAAGATCCTTATTGTCCATAATGGCCTCATTTGCTTGCTGAACCATAGGAAGGTTGTCCCGATCCCATCTATTCAGCTAATGAAGGGAAAACAGAGAATGTGACCTAAAGAATACAGAGCAAAATATGAGACAACACTTAAAAATAATGAAAAAAACTTGAAAGGTTACTTGGGTCGACTTATGAAGAGTAAAGTCTCTAAGCATTTCTTGGAGAAATTTTCTATTAGATTCAGCGAGGATGGACCTAACAGATCCTTTGCTATGTTCATATCACCGATCAAAGAGTCGGTGGAGATCGTTAGTTAAGATATCCGGGAAGAAACTCTAGCATCACTCGATAATGGGATGGCTTAGTTAGAAACAACCTTGGATGAGTCATCTTTCTTATTATTATTTAGAGGAAGGGGACGAGTGTTGTCACACTCAGCTTGATCCTTTCTTTTTATTCCTTCATCGGCCTGAATAGGACCCTAGCTATTGTTTTCTTAGTCAAGGTTGAAGGTACGTGCTTTCTGCTGGTGATCTTATTTATAAGGTTTGCTAGGTTGGGGCAACCATCTTCCAAATCTCCTCAGGGGTGTCAGCTAGATGACCTGTGGACAAAAAACGTTGATTAATATCAACATTAAAATAAAATACAATGGTACAATTATAAAAAAAATTGGAACTTGCACATCTAGGTGAGGGGGTCAACCCCCAGACCCGTATTTTTCAAAAGGGCAGGAGTCATCAATTGTTCGAACTTGTCCAGGCCGCCCTTTTTGCCTCGAGTACGTAAATTATCTATATTTTCTTAGTTGTTTATACTTAAGACGAGGTCAAGCCTGGTTAATATCGATGTACTACCCCACTTCTGGGGAACCCTCGGTTTATTGGCACTACATGGAGCGTCAGTGTGGAACTCCCAAGCCCTCGATATAAAGAAGTATCGAGGCTTCCAATAATGGTTTAAAGTGTGATTTACAATTAGAACCTTCTTGTCAGACTTCCATGCTACGAGGTGGAAGTACCAAGGTTGAGACTTAGTTATGGACACATTGTAGCAAGCTAAAAAAATGCTAACTGGAAGGTCGGTTTCAAAAAATACTCTCCATAGTTAAATGAAGCGGAGAATAATTCTCCATATGTTTGGGAAAAGTTAAGCTGGGGAAAGTCCCATGATAGAAAGGATGGTTCTAATATTAAGGTGAATCGATAATCTGAAGCCGACCCTAAGCATTTATTCGTAGACAGTTGCCTCACCCTCTCGATTGTCATAGGCTCTCTCACCTCAGATGGGACTCTCATGTTAATAGAGGATTTTATCTCATAGAGATGCCTCCACAAAATAAGATATATCTCTCGGACAGTCCTATGAAAGGTTGCAACATAGGACGTGTCAAGGGATTCCTCATCATCATCCTCATCCTCAACATCAATGACAAGAACACCACTTAAGAATCTTGTTAAGAACTCGACGCCAGTCATGGCCAATAAGGGAATAGACATTAAGGATTGTGTGTAAGCAACTTTGTCTCTTGGCTCGTCTTTGTCTGAGGACTCTTAAAGATTTTCTCGATTGTTAGACTCGATAGCATCAGCATCATCTAGACGAGATGTTTGGGCATGCATAGCCTTATCGAATGAGTCGACCCTCTCAGACTCTTTTGATGTAGAGGGTTGTAATCCTCAAATGAAGACATAGATTGTGACCCATGTGAAGAGTTATCAGATATTATGTCACTACTAATATTGATGACATTAATATTGACTGGAGATGGGTATGTAAAAAGTGGTGAAGGGCATACTATAGATAAGGGGGTTAGTTGAATTGGAAGTTTACATTTGTCCTTGGCTCTACGTCTAGCCTTGGCCTCAGGTTCGTGAATGTTCCTAAGTATCCTCTCCCTCAAATGTGGGTTTTTTTCAAATAACTCATACAGTCTTATGTACATTTAAATAAGAACAATTTTGACTTAGGTTAACTAAATGATCAAAGTGAAAGTCTAATCATTTTTAAAGGATGAACCAGTTAAGAACTATATTAAGCTCATCGAGGAAGATGATCGGAGGACCACCGAAAACTAAACCGTTGAATAAAATGGTAACCTATCTCCAAAAACCTATCCCTACTGACTTTCTATAACGGAGAAACTTCCTCCAAGTCACTAAACAACCCCTTAAACAACCACGTATAATCATCGAAAAACTCAAGGATCACCGAAAAATAATCAAAACTGAAAAAAAAATAACATAATGCAAATAGAATGAAATAAGATAACAAGAAGGGATTGCCTGAATGAAGGGGAAGACTTTGGAACGAAAAATTAACATCGAACTCGCATAAAGAGAAATGGTTCTAAGGGAGAGAGTGAATATCTAAGGTTTGATGCAGATTAGCTTGTGAGCGGGATAAACTTTAGAGAAGATAAAATTATTTGAGTTTTAGGTATTTAAATAGGACAATGATTAGGCATGGTTTTTTAGGCAAGCATCATTAGGGTACAATCCCCCAGACAGGCATGTAGCTGCCTTTCCTGGAGCAACGTGCCAAGCCACACACTCACTGATATGTGTCTAATGAAATACTTTTAAATGCCATGTATATCTGGGACACATAAAGAGCAGTCACTACCCCTGCATGACCCAAAAGGACAGTTACGACATTTGCATGACTCATTCACGTCACAAAAGAAGCCTCTGACACTGGGGGATCCCATATCCATAAGGTTTTGGATGATTATACCCCTCATCCTTATATTCAAATTACAGACTAAGGTCTAGGGGTGATTGATATACATAAGTGTGGTCTCGTCCAAGACGTCTCGGCTTAATAACCCCTGCTCAGTATCTATTGGACTCATCTACATATCGGATCGCAGCTCAGAGGCCCACATACTTATAACAGTTACAGTCACACATGAAGGTTTACTCTACAGTCCAGGCTGACTCTATATCTCGGCAGTGATAGGTGTCAGCCTCATACCTTACTGACATGCTGAGACCATCCTGGTGCTCCTAGACGATCTCTACAGTCTCGGAGTTATCTATATGTAAGATCACCTCGACTTGGTCGAGACCAATGAAATCGACTTCAATACCTCAAATGGAACATGCTACTTGTACATCACCAGGACATGTGGACCATACCATTATAACAGATCTCCAACCCACGTGAAGAAATATTTCATCATCATGACATACTTGTGTAGAGGATAGTTGGCACTGTTTTAGTGGATGGCTCATTTCATGCACATCAGGTGCATATTTGGGGGGCACACTGTGCTCCCCCAAGCTTATATATGCACACTTCATCTTCCTCATTGTTAAAAAGAAGGATGAACCTAGAAGAAACTCTATCCATTTATAATCCTAGAGAGGGAAAGCTTAAGTGATTGGTAAATTTGGCCTTCAATGCCCAATAGTAATATAACACTCGCATTCTTTTATACAATGGAGTAGGCTCAAACCGAACCACTTGTATCCCTGTGTTTGCTATCCATCTCATCCCCTGCTTTATATATATATATATATATATATATATATATATATATATATATATATATATGAATATCTCCATTGTTAACTTAGCCAGACCTAGATGTGCATGTACATTTGAGGTGTGATTATCAACATCATCACGGACTACTTAGCTCCATTAAATATAATGCGTAGGGTCTTCAAATATTTTGGAGAATACTGCATAATATAACACCGTCCACAGGAAGGGTCTTCCCTCAATATCCACTGATCAGCATCTGGATGCACGATCTTATCTTCTTCATCAATAAAGCCTTAGCTCCACAAATTAGAAGTGGAATAGAACTCTATAAGGGTTTCTTGAGTGTATGGAAACTTGGATTTCAATAAGATCAACAAATCATATATGGGATAAATAATCTATAAACCAAACCTTGATTTGGTAAATAGAAGTGTTTTTATCAAATACAAAGGTGGGAAATTTTGGTTCAGATATATGAAAAGATTTTCGCCCAAAGTTCTTTAGAAAAATTAATCAAAATATTTTTTTTATAAAAAAACATAAATTTTGATGCGGAGGTCTTGTTCGAACGAAAATGGCATCTTGTTCGATTGAAAACTTAGTTTCATTCTACGAATTTAGGTCTCGCTCGAACAAAAACCTATTCTCGTTCGAACATGCTTCTAATGACATTAGGTCTGACAAACAAAGGATTTTCATTTAATAGCATTCGAGCTCGTTCTAACAAAAAGCCAATTTCGTTCTAAAGAGACCTCATCTCATTCAAATGAGATTAAAAAATAGTTTTAAATTTTATTTTATTAAAAAGCCTCGATTTAAAAAAATAGACATCCCGGACTATAATTTGACTAAGAAATAAAAATCACAAGTCATATACCTCTATTAAAGTGTCAGCGACAAATCCAGCAACTTGAAATCCATAAATGATGCTCGGTCACTAACATATATTTGAATGATCATGGAGGCAATGCAAATATAGTGTTCAGTATGAAACTCCGATTTGTAATGGTATACGCCAAAATATAAAAATTCATAAGCTATGAGCAACCATAAAATCTTAATCTTGCATTTTGATTGGCTAATTTGATAACGTACAAGGTCATAAAAGTTCATTTACACTATTACAATAATTTCCTAAGTACTTCAAAGCTTTGGGAACATATCATACTTCTTCTGGTATAATTATGATAATCAAGATATTTGTTTCATAGTGTAGTGTATGGTTCTTGTTCTTTTTTCAATCATCAACATCATCATCATCCTTGCCTGAACCCCATCATATGGGGTCAACCACATGGATTCTCTTTTTCCATTCTAATTTATAATAATCTTTATTATCATTTAAGTTTAATTCCTTAAGGTCTCTCTTAATAATTTCTTCCCACAATGAATGATTCTTCATATGTTGTGAATGATTGGTGGACTTTCTTGAATTTTTTTATTACCCTTGATCACGTGTATCTTCTTTGGGTGATTCCCTTGAGGTTCTTCGTTACTTGATCGATATAATCCTGGAGATAAGTCTCATATAATTTGAGTGTATGTTTTCATCTCAATAACATTAGAGGGAAGATAGTGAAGTGATGCCATATATCAGTTTTATTATTATCAATAAAAATATTTACTCTTGAAAATACTTTTATTTTCACAAATCAAATCCAACTAAAAAAGTAGGAAAATTTTATTTACGGGTGGAGAGTATAGTTTTGAGTATTATATCAATGCTTTCTAGCCCTAACGACGAGTATCATACCAACGTCAAAGTTGCGGTATATCTACTTTGTGGGGGTGTACTTTCAATTAATTAATAATATAGAACTAGATAGAATTGCATTTTAATACCATATGCTTTGAAGGTTCAGTGTCCATCATTTTTTGCCCCTTCTGCTTGGGATGATCTATTATGGTGTTGCAAGATTATAAAACTTGTATTGATTGGTCACTAATTATCTATCCCTTACAACTTAGATAGTCGATCTATAGAAGTTATGGAAAGAGACAATGGATGATTTTAAGAAGAAAGTCCTCGCTGCATGAGACAGTCACAAGAAATTATTTGAACTGATGTCATTATCGTCGTTTTTGCTCCGACGCTTATTGGGAAACAAATAGTTAATATATTTGCGCACCGTGAGAATTCAATTTGCTTTTGTACTATTCTTTGTTGTCATGTAAAATTGTCATCTAAGTTTTTCTAACCACCACTGCTTGTGCATTTTTTCTTTCGTTTATAATTTTATTAGTTTGATTTGATTTATATTTAAGGGTTTAACGAAAAATTAAGATCACGATTTGGAGAAGAAAATAAAGTGAGATGAGATATGGTTTAAAAATAAGGTCACTTTGGTCAAAATAATATTTTGGGAGTTAAGTCTAATTAGCAAATTAGAATTTTTAGTAGATCTCTAACAGTGTAAAAAAATAGGGGTGATATTAAAGAGATTAAGAAAGTGGGGGTTAAGTAAAATAAGGCATTAGGAAGTGGAGGTTGAGTGATAAAACTTTTTTATTGCTTTTTTTCAATTAATTAAAGACAAATATTTTTTGTCACGTTGATCTCTTAATTGGATATTGATAATTATTTTGACACATCACTTGCCAAGTATGTTGTCAAGTCATATTTTTGTCAACCTTCACTAAGTGTTAGTGTCAAGAGTTCAATTGTTAAATTTAATGTACTTCAGAATTTATCATGTCAAATTGAAATAACTGGTTAGGGTTGAAAATTACTCCAAAGTTCGGATTTTACGCCATTGGTAGACTTTTGTCCACATCACTTGTCATTAGGATGCCACATCATATTTTCGTTGACCTTAACTTACGGTGTTAGTATCAATGGTCCAATTTCTAAATTAATGTACTTCAGATCATGCCAAATTGAAGCATTTGGGTAAGGATTGAAAATTATCCTCAACTTTAGGGTATACGATGTCTTTTTCCCAAAATTTAATAATAGCCTTAATCTTATTGTGATATGTAGAATTAAACAATTGAGATTTTAGAACTTCCATTTACAATTAGTTTATAATAATAAAAATGTATAATCTTTCATTTTTCTCCTCTAATTTGAAAAGGATTCTAATAACATGTTTCCTAAGGACACACGCTAAGAACAAAAAAATAGTAAGGACAAATTCCAACATACAAAATATGATACAGTTGCTCATTCAGAGATCTCAAACATACTGATTTGGTATTCTAAGGCTCAAAACTTGTCTCCTAAAGGCACATTATAACACCCCGTATTTTTGGAAATATTTAGTTTACACGTGTCACAGTAATTTCATTATATTGAAAAATAAAGTTAAATGAATAAATAATAATTGGCGAGAAATAGATTAATATTAATGTGTTATTATATTTGCTTGTGTGATAAATAAGTGAAATCGCATTATTTTATAATACGTCGTAAGTGAGTAAAAGCGATGAATTGACTGTATCTTATTCGGAACACGCGTGTGAGGTCATGTTAGGAACAAGATGGCATATTTATGATGGGCGACTCAAATGTTGATTTCTAGGGCACGCGTGATATGGGACGGGCCGATATTATCATAATTAGGTACCCGGAGGATGTAATTGGGTGTCGGGGACTTTTTAAGCAATACGGGACCCGTACAGGGGTATTCGGGTCATTTTAATGTTATTACTTAACCTAATTTCGATTAATTAGGGGTTTTGGATGATGGGGCAACCATTCCATCATTTTCAAATACCTAGACTTCAGAGATACGAGAAAAGAGAAGGTGGAAGTCAAGAGGAAGTCAAGAAAATCAATTCGAAGTAGAATTGGACCAATTTTCGGGCAAGAATCAACACGTAAAGAGAATCCTAAGAGGAAAATGAGACTTATCTACGATTAAAGGCAAGATTTTAAACTTTCTTTGATATTTTATGCTATGTCAATCATCCTTATACTGGTGGGTGTAAAAATATGAATTTTAGGGTGGGATTCACATGATAAAAATGGAATTTGAGGAATGATATTATAGAAGTTGATTAATCGTAATATCATATGAAATCTGAGATTTCTTTATATATAAAAGATGCGATCTTGAATAAAATCTGAGATTGATTCATAGAGAAGATGTAATCTTGAATGGTTCTTGGGAGGATTTAAAGAATCTTGAAATTTAATTAAGAAAGTGATTGATTTCGTGTAGTTTATGTCGAATCCCAAGGATTAATAATGTTATAGGATGATTTGAGATATAAAAATGTGTATCACATGTTTAGAATTGATGGAATGATATTAGGTTAAGTTCGGATGAAGATGGGTGTTTAAATAGAATGAGGAAGATTGGGGAAATTCGTCAAAAATGAAAAAAAAAAGCTCAGGCCAGAACCAAGTGTTCGACCTAGGTTGTTTATTTTGAAAATTGGTCAGGGTCCGGGTTAATGTTGGAGGCCCATAGATGAGATTTAGGACTTCTAGAAAATATGCGGGACATTATATAACCCAAGGTATTCGGGAATAAAATTTTGGGTATGAAAATATGGGTGTTTAGTATGAATGACACTTGAAAATTAATTAATGAAATTGGATTGGGATTTTAGATAAAATCAGCATACGAGCTAGAGTAAAACGGTTTAGTGTCCAGAACAAAGATAATATTTTTTAATTTATTATAAGTAAGTGACTACTTATGTATTCAGGAGTAGGGTTTAGACTCAGAGATTATGGGCTAGTGCTATGAGTGGCATACGCATGTTTAGTCATATATATATACACACACAGACAGTATATATATATATGTGTGTGTGTGTGTGTGTGTGTGTGTGTGTGTGTGTGATTGATATATTTAAAACGTACCTACTCTATAGATGTTATCGTTAGAGGCTGCACGTAGTGGGCGGTCCACCCTGGCGTTGACCAATAGGTGTTGGATCGGTTCCCTAAGTCATAGGTCTATGCATGACCACTGTATGTGATTTTAAAGTCTAATGGGGTAATCTGGTCTGGTTAAAACTATGAACACTCCGGTTATTTGTTTACGTTTTGGGTTTAGTGGCGAGATTCGAACTCGTTGGCCAAGGATAGAGGTGGCAATTCGTGTGCGTCGTGTCGTGTTCGGGTCGTGTCATGTCGGGTTCGTGTCAAGTATTAATCAACCCTAACCCGACCCATTTAACTAATCGTGTCAGATGAGCAAACACTAACCCGACCTATTTATTATCGTGTCGTGTTCGGGTTGACCCGCATAACCCATTAAGTAAAATATAAAATATTTTTTTTATTCTCTCTTAACCAATCTTACCAATCATAGGCCTACAATAACTTAAATTTAATTAATTTCAACTTCTTGCAACACATAAACAATTTATAATCCGATTCTCCATGAATTTTATAGAGTGCCTATCAAGATATATAAATTATCTAATATATTCTCCATAAAATACGAGTTAAGGGGGTCTATTCGTGTCATTTTCGAGTTATACGTGTTTGACACTAACCCAACCCGTTTATTATTCGTGTTGGCGGGTCGTGTCATATTCGGGTTCGTGTCAAGAAATCATCAACCCTAACCCGCTAACTTCGTGTCGAGTTCGTGTCGGGTTATCGTGTCGTGTCAAAAATTGTCACCCCTAGCCAAGGAGTAGTATGCGACATACCAAGAGCCTGATAGCATGCTAGAGAATGCATCTGCGAGTTTAAGCTCTAGGATGCAGTTATATGTATATAGCTGATTCATCCCGAATCATAGCACTCATTACCCTCGAACTTAGGCATTTTAGCCCCTCAAGTACTTTAATGTCTATAATTATGCTCGTTAATCATACAACATCCGTTTTATATGCTAACATGTTATTTGAGGTATAATTGATCTTTATAGGTATTAAAGTGCTTAGTATGAAGTTTGGACGCATTCCGGTAGAGTTCCGTCGCGATTCGTATGTTCAGGGGAATTTTTGTAATTTTATACTTTGGTATTTTTGACCAAAGTCTTCACGAAAGTTGTATCCCTTGGTCCAAGCTTTGCATAGCCATGAATGGTGCTTGAATTGGAGTCCGAACGAAGGACACACGGACATTTAATCGGGGAAGAATTATAAGAATTTATTTATTATTATTTTATTTATTAACTAACAATCTAAATAATTCCATCTATGTCCCTTTCTCTTTCAATTACAGCAAGCTTCCATAGGCGATTTTGATTTGGCTAGGATTTGTGCTCGGGTTTTTCTTTCGTCCAAAATTGGAGCTTGCGTCGTGTGCGAATATGGTCGTGGGTCAATTGACTCGGGTTTTTGGAGTACCCATTTTGACCATTTTCAAGCTTTGGCCATTAATGGTGGTGGTGGTGGTGGTGGTGGGTTTTACCATTTTTCTTGGAGTTTGTTTTTAGTCCATTTCATCTATGGAGATTTGGGCAGGGTTTGATGTTGGCAGGTGAGGTGGTCTCGGCCATTAATGGTTTTGTCCTGCTGTTTCGTTTTGGTGGGTCTCGGCATAAGCAACCATGGCTACGATTTTTGTGGGCTTTCCCAGCAGATGCGGTCGACCGGCCCAGTCGCCGTGGTCGACTGGGAAATTGGTTTTTGTTGTGGTCACGAGACAGTATGGTCCCCCCATTTGTAGCGATAGACCGGTTTGGGACCCGATCGATCGGTGTTCTGTTTTTCGCCGACTCTGTTTTTGCTGCTTAACCCCCTTTCCCTTTTCATTTTCTTTTTCTATTTTTTTCTTTAGTTTATTAATATACTTATCCCCATTTTCTATTTCTTTTTCCTTTTTCTTTGGTTCCTTAATGTAACTTAGTATATAAGTGGCCCTTAGTGTATTTTTGTGGGGAGATTAGATTTTTAGTTCTCTTCTCTCTTAGAACCTAGGGTTAGTATGCATATGGGGATTTTTGTGGAGACCTCCCATCTCCTTTATTTTCTTTGTGTAATCCACCATTAATGTAAGTTTCCTTTATTATTCTAACTTTGTTCCTTTTCCTCGTATATTTATTTCTTTCATGCCTAGATAGATTAGTGTAGTTTATTTATTTATTATTTTAATTATTAATTAGTTTAATCATATGTAGTGAGTAGTTTATCGGGTTGGGATTGTGTGTCCGCCATTAATGGGCATCGAGCTCCGAAAATTAGGTTTCGTGTAAAATTGTATTTAATTAAAACCTTGTGAATTAAAATGGAATTATTATGAGTTTAACTTTCTTTGTCACGCAATGTTAGTGCTTAAAGGGATAATCTGATTTTAAGTCGCGTGTGACCATTTTTTATTAAATGTTTAATCTCGCATCGTTGGATTAAATTCCTTCACGTGTATTGTTTATTTTTAACTAAAAATGCTCGATTAAATGTTTTCGAACCAAAATTTTAATTTCGTGTGTTTATCCCACAGCGGGGACATGATTCCAACTCTTGTTTTCTTAATTCTTGATTAGGGTTAACTTCTTCCTTTCTCCCTTTTCTTTCTTCTAAACCAATCAACTTTTTTACATTTATTCCTGAAGTAATAAATCCGTTACGATCTGTCGAACATTCCCTGTGTATTTGATACCCTAACTTACCGCTATACTTATAAAACAAATGTAGTTAGAGTTTAGGTTTTTGCATAGTGGAGGGAGCCGATACCGACAATCGGCGTATATCTTTATACACTCGCACCGCGATTCCCCCTGGCTGTCAAAACGGTGTCGTTGACGTGGAGTGTTTTGTTATAGATTGTAATTGTCTTATTATTTCATAGTATTTTTTCTTTTGTATTTGTATTTTTTGTTTTAACCTTTTTTGCAGGATTTGCACATTTGAGCGCCAAGAACCGCTTGAATTTTTTCAACGCACATCATCTTTGTGGAAACAGCCACTTCAAGCCTTCTTTGGGGTAAGCATGTTTTATTCCAATTTTTCTGGTAATCGTAATGATAATTCTCAAAATCCTCGCAAACCTATAACTTTTGGTCAATACTTACAAACCAAAAAAATTGAAACATCTAAAAGAACTTTGGGTGAGTATTATGAAAGTCAAGATATGGATTGCGGGAATTTTGGGAATGATCATTTATATTTTGGGTCGCAAGATCCTTATGATAACAATTTTGAAACAGATTGCAATAGCTTTGAAATTTTTTATGTTAATGATTTTTATAGTCGTTCCGATGATAACTTTCAAAGTTCTCATTTGTAAGAATCCACTCCTCACCCTATGACTTTCGGTGAGGGCTTGCGCATGCTTGAGAATGAGAAACTTGAAAACCGTTATCGAGAAGAAAATCATAGTTGGGAGCATTATTGGATTTATTATTTGAATTAGACGATGATTTTTCTTCCGAGACTTTTGAAGTCGAGAAATGTTTTGAACCAAATGAAGAATTTTTGCCTACTTTGGAACAAACCATCCCTCACTGGGCCCATAGTATAATAGTGAATGAAAATGAGGAAGAAATGCACGTAGTATCCATTTGTAGTGAAATAGTTTCTTCCTTGATTCTTAAAGAAGAAAGTTTCATTGAAAATGATCTTATTTCTTTCAAAATTCAATCTTCATGCGATGATAACTCATCTCTTGAGATTGAATTTCTTTCATCCCCGTCTTTATTCTATATTGTCACACCGTCGCTAGTACCCGATGAATCGGTTCCAAACTTTATAGTGTCAAACCTTTTCACCGATGAGGAGTACTTGCTCGAGTCGCCTTCCTTGAAGGCATCTTTGCCTCCTTGTGCACCACCTCCCATTCCAATTGAAAAATATTTGGGAGGAAATTCAGTTTTTTTTTAACCCATGTGTACCTATCCCCCTTATTATCCAAATCACCCATCTTCCCTCCAATACTTTTAAATGGGGATGGTTCATGTCTTCCGCCTTACACATGCCTTCCGTTGTTTGAATGGAATTCCTATTTTTCAGAAGGTATGCTTGAGAGTGAGGGCACAACGGTTATCCTCCAAATCCAAATTGTAGTTTGGGTGGACCCACAAACATTTAGACTTCTAGTATATAGTTAGTTAGAAGTCTAAATGGTAGGTTGTACATAGTTAGTTTGTTTTTCTTTTCACTTATAGTCTAGTGTAATTAGTTAAAGTTTTTTTTCTTCTTTTTGTTATGCATTGGTATTAACATGTTTTATAGAATCATTGGACTTGGACTTTCACGAGATCGCTCCTTTTTGGGTAATATCCCTCTATAGCTCTCTTTAACTTGGTTCTTAATTCACATTGAGGACAATGTCAGGTTTTAAGTTAGGGGGTGTGGGATATTCTATCCATTCATTGGTAGTTTCTTTGATTTGATTATATGTTATTTCAAAGAATGCTTTTTTTGTTAAAAAAAATTCAAAAAGATTTTCTTTCTTTTTTCTCCTTTATTGGGCATTTCGCCTTTATTTCCGATGATAAATTTCAATAATTGCCCGATCCATTAGACAACTCAACGATGCATGCTCTCAATTTTAGAAGTCATTAGACTTTAGTTCTAAAATCATTGATATTATGAATAACTTCATGAATTAAACTTTATCTCACGAGCACATGCATTTTTCTTGTTTTATTGATTTGGTTTAAGATTTTTATAACTCGGTATTCTTTCGTTGCATTGTATACACTAAAATTGAGAAAGCTTTGTGCTTTCCTTCATTTGCGAGTGTTTATAAACTATTCTTTCTTCTTTGAAAACGTTGAATTCATCGGTAATCTCTCTATTCTTTCATTGATCGTTCATTAATTGGGTTTATATCTTGAAATGTGTTACTTGATCATGATTTTCATATATTGTTTTGACTAAAAATTTTCCTAAACTTTATGAAACGATCATAGGAAATATTTGTTATATCACCCATATTGACCTTGACCTCACCTTATATGTTTCCCCTCGTCAACCCCTTTGAGCCTAAATGTAACGTTTCGTTTCATAACCCCAAATCCCAAAAACAACTCTGAATTGGAGTTATAAACCATACACATTACCTTCCATACCTTTGTTTGGAATGTTACTTGGGATTGAATGATGTTATTGTCTTGTGGTTGCAATTTAGGCATGCGAGAGTGATAAAAGAAAAGAAAAGAGAAAATGAGAAGTGAAAAATAAAAGAAAACAATAGAAAAAGCTAGAAAAAAGAAGAAAACAAAAGAAAGAGAAAGTTGTATATTGTGTGTATAGTGTTCAATAACCTTTGTTTACTCTCCCCATTGTTATATTATGTAAGGACATTTTTGTCCATTATCAATTTGTATGTCGTACGCCGTTACACCGTTGAAGAAACTCAAGATCGCATTTACATCAACGGATCCGAATATCAAAGGGTCTTCAACAACATAGCCTCTGCGAGAATGAACTTGGTGAAATTTTGTTTTTACGTTCCTTAAAGTTCATATTTAGTATTGGGAAATTTTTATAAAATGTTTTTTTATAAAAATAAGAAGTAAGTTTTTTCAAGCAAAATGAGGCTGTTAAAAGTTTTTTAGTTTTCTGGGAAGCCAGACCGGTCCGCCTCTATACCGGACCGGTCCGCCCCTCAACCGGACCGATCCGCTTGCTGCAGATCCAGTAAACCCCGAACCGAAAGCGAACCGAAGAAGCCAATTTTTAAAATAACCGATCCGAGGTCGGACCGATCCGCCTCCAAGCCGGACCGGTCCGCCTGGGATAAATTCGGCCAGATCTGTTCGAGATTTTTTAGGCTCAAAGTCTTCTTATTTAAGCCAACTTCGGGGAGTTGTTTTCCCAGACTTACATACACGATTTTCAGAGTCCTAAATACTCTAAGTCTTCACCTTTTTTATGTGCAAAACATCTTTTTGATTCACACAAAAATCCCAATTACTTTTGTGAATCTTTTGGAACCCTAGAACACAAGCTTTGCTGTAGTTCATCTTTGTGGAGAGATCTTTGCAACCGAGGGTTGCGTGTCATTGCTGAGGGAGTCTCTACAAAGTTTGTATGGTTGCGTGTCATTGAGGAGAGCTGCGGTTCTACCTTTGTTGTTTGGGCTGCGAGTCCTTGGAGGGTGCTGCGTGTATTCTCTTGTTGAGTTCAAGACTGCGTGTCTTTGTGGGTTGGCTGCGCGTTAATCCATTGCAGATTTCTCTATGTAATTGTAAGTTGCGGCTTGTATATTTATAGTAAAATAAAGGTTTTACCCGAAAAGGGTTTTTTCCTGAATTCTGTGTCTCAGCATATTTTTTGTGTCACATGCTTTATTTATGATTTGACACATACACGCACTTTAGATGCATGATTAGGGGCTGAAATTAAATAAGGGTTCTTGGAAACTTGCGAATTTAATTTAATCAATTATCACACAGTCTTGGCTTCTCATATTAATACCTTTTATGGATGTTATTTGTACAATTTTGAAATTGCCCACTATTTACCATTATCCCGAGTTTTCATCCCCGAACACGTTTAATCCGTACATATTCCCTTCATTTCGTACCCTAGCCTAGCCTACATTACAACCCTATACAAGTCCTATGTGATCTTAGGGTGAATTTAATTTAAAAGTCATAACAGTTTTGATAATCCGTGAAAATACATTCCGCCTCCTTTAATGTGCGGTATCTTTCATTGAGATTACAGTTTTTCATTTTTTATATAGCGTTCTTCATCTCTGACATGTGTGCGGCCTTGTTTCCATTTACATTTACTCTTTATGCCCGCATGTTTCGTGTGATACCTCCCTGTTTCAAGTGAATTCATTTAATGAGTGTAATGCCCATAAAGATTGAATATATGCACACTTTATGTTTATCCGATTTATTTAAGTTTTTGCCAAATCATATTTTGCATGTGCTCTCTCCCCTCCCATATTTTAAGGTTTCATTCTACGAAGTTCATTCTATAATGTTAATAATACGAACTTTTGTGTGAATTCATTCACTATGATAATAATGTGTATGAAATATTTTTCGTATTGTTGGGCTTAACGCATGTTGTGTTGGGCATATTTTGAGGAAACCATATGATGTTTGTGGGTTTCATCCCTGAAAACCCTCACAACACGACACTCGTCCACTAGGGTAACCTAGGGGTTTAACGGCTTATTGCTTACGCAAAATGCAATCGTTTACCGGCGAAAGTGGTTTTTATCTATTTTCTCTCTTTTGTATATATCTCTTGTTTTGTGATTTTCTTATAGTTCTTCTTGCTTTGAATTTCATTACTAGAGACTAGCAATGTGTAAGTTAGGGGGGTGATTCGTACCGAATCATAGCACTCATTACCCTCGAACTTAGGCATTTTAGCCCCCTCGGGTACTTTAATGTCTATAATCATGCTCGTTAATCAGACAATCTACGTTTTATATGCTAACATGTTATTTGAGGTATAATTGAATTTTTATAGGTATTAAAGTGCTTAGTATGAAGTTTGGACACGTTCCGGTAAAGTTTTATCACGATTCGCACGTTCGGGGGCATTTTCGTAATTTCACACTTTGATATTTTTTACCAAAGTCTCACAGAAATGGTAGCCCTCAGGCCAAACTTCGTGTGGCCACAAACGGTGCTCGAATAGGAGTCCGAACGAAGGAAACATGGACCTTTAATCGGGGAAGAATTTTAAGAATTTATTTATTATTATTTTACTTATTAACTAACAGTCTAAATAATTCCATCTATGTACCTTTATCTTTCAATTACAACAATCTTCCATAGGCGATTTTGATTTGGCTAGGGTTTGTTCTTGGCTTTTGCTTTCGTCCGAAATTAGAGCTTGGGTCGCGTGCGGATATAGTTGTGGGTCAATTGACTCGGGTTTTTAGAGTACCCATTTTGACCATTTTCAAGCTTTGGCCATTAATGGTGGTGGTGGTGGGTTTTACCATTTTTCTTGGAGTTTGTTGACGAGACCACAAATGTGTATCTAGTGTTTGTGATGATATAGGCTCAAGTGCAAGCCTGTCGCGTCAGTAATAAATCCGGTAAGTCGGGATCATTTCCACAGGGAAATATGACAAATAAACGTAACGACGTTGGGCATAATGAGAATCCTAGCTCGACTCTAAAAAGAACGAAAAGGTGATTATGGGAGATGGACTAACTATAAGCAGAAATAATAAGAAAATTACCAACAGAATTTAGAAATAAATTAAAAGCTTTTTGACCTACTTAAGAAAATTAAAAACTGTAATGATAAGTGCAAGTGAGAAAATGAGTCAGGATACACTCCTCCAACCCTAGTTTATTTATCAATGTTAAAACCTAATTCGGAATTGAAATATATGAGTAAACCTGATCTTTAGTACTCCTAAGCATTACATATATGAGGGATCTTATCCCGCACCATACATAATCAAGAGACGAGTAAAGCAATGGCGTCGTAGCTACACACGCGTTGCACTCTTAAGCCTCTCGGTTACCTAGGGCAAACGAAATCAAAAGTCCTATAATGGTTGTGATCACCATACAACACGATTAACTCAGTTATTTAATTTAAAATCAAATTTTACGCATTTATCAAGAACATCGGGTTGGATTCATGCATCCCAACCCTTAGAAAATTAGTCGGACATAGTAAAACAAGAAGAAAGCATGATTTTAATAAAGGAAAACATCTTAACTAGTAAGTTAGAATTAAGAAGAATGAAATTATTAAATAATCAATTAACTAAAGAAATTATGAAAGCAAGAATGGAATGAATTTACTTGAATTGCGGAATCTCGAATCAAATCCTTACAACAAACTCTTTAAATGAACACTAGTTTTTTTTTTTATTGTTCTCTCATTAAAACTAAGTAAAAAGCTCCTCTAAAAACTGATTAGAAGCTCCCTTAATGTCTGGGAGGACATTGAAATATATACACTACGAAATTTGCAAGAGTTGGAGTCATGCAAGACTCAAGGTGGAACATGATAAAATCAAATCTCAAACCCCGGATCGATCCAGTGGTAATATTTTGGATCGGTCCACTGATACCGGATCGATCCCTTTATTTTGGAAAACGGATTGGTCTGTTAAATGACCTTGATGTAGTGAACTTTGGGGGACAGAGCGTTCCTTTTTTTATGAAAACCGGATTGATCCGATAAATGTATCCTTAGACAGTGTCTTCTAGTGTCTGGATTGATTCCTTTTTTAGGCCATCCCGATCGGTCCGGATTTCCTTCTCAATTTCTCTTTATTTTTCTTCAATTTCTCATGATTATCTCGTATCTTTAGATATTCATAACTTCAACTCCAGAACTCGGATTGAAACTCCGTTTCTTCTTACGCACTCGTAGACTCGAGATCTTTGACTTTTATTTTGGGTCCTTGATCGGATTCCTAGTGGAAATTACACTTTTTCCCTTTTGATTCGTCTTCTTTATTCTCTCTTGCTTCTTCCGATTTCTTTCTTTCTTTCATTTATTAAATACCTTCAAAATCAATAAGAAATACACAAAACTCGGGATACTTATTAGACGAAGCCATTAGTAATGATATGAGATAAATCAACTCGTTTTACATTGTTCGAGGTAATAAAAGCCTCTAAATTAAGGGGAAAATTTGGAAGAAATTATTCCTAATTAAACCCCCTTAACTTAGAACTTTGATCGTCCCAAGCAATGTAAAAGAATAAAATGGGGTTCAATTCTAAAATGAGATAGCATACCTTTTTTGTGGGCAAACGATTACATTTAGCGTATGCAACAAGCCTTTAAACCTCTAGGTGACCCTAGTAGGACGAGTTGTGTCTCGTGGGAGTTTGCAATTAATATACCCACAAAATTCGTTATTGACTCAAAGAAAAATCAAAGTACTTAAAAATCGTACAATTTAAACTCCCCCAAAACTAGTCATTATAAAATCATATTCACAAGTCTCAATCCATTGTATGTGTGTACGAAGCCAAAAATCGAACTGCTAATTTCCACCGATTGATCATTACGTTATTTTTCAAAAATTCGCTTTGATTTCAAAATCTCATCGAATACACTCACAAACGAATCACTCGAAAGTGTGGCTATTCTCTCGGTGTGCGTGATACAAGGAGAAAATATATGATGGACACAAATTCATGCACACTATTTTGAAATACGAAATTTTTATGGTGAAAAGATCTCTTCATCGGAATACGGTTATAGGAAAACGGGAAACATCATCTATTTTTCACGCCATGTAATCTCTTTTATTATCTTTTGTGCCTTAACTCTCCACGCGATAGACAATTTCGCAATTCGAACTCGGTTAGGACTTTCTTGGGTTTAAGGTGTATTTGGGTAAAATGAAAATGGTTGGGAAATCTGGAATTGGAAAATTTTCTTATGATGTCCGTTAGTGCTTTTTGGGGCATTTGCGCATTTTTTTTTTCTTCTTTTTCTATTTTTCACACTTTTCTTTTCTTGCTATTTTTGTTGAGCATTTTCTATTTTTATCTTACCCCTTTTTATGCACTTTTCGGACTTTATTTATGGGATTTTCAACTTTCACAATTTCGGCTCAATGTGGGTTTTTCGGGTTATCAAACTAAAATGACAAACTTTATTGGGCTCAAATTGGGTTACAAAAAGGTTAATTTTCATGACTTTTTATGGCTTATCTTTTTTGGGTAACAAACGATGGCCTACTTCATTGTCCAAATTCGAGTTGTTTTACCATATGCGTCTCGAGATTAATTAAGTTTAGAGATATGTTAGCGCGCTTTTTGAGACAACACCAAACACATTTCCCGTAACCGATCAAAACAATAAAATAGAGATCATCAACGACTTTTTAATATGCTGAAAAGAACTTTGATTTAACCATTAACTCGGATTGATTTATAAACTCAGAAAAATGATAGGCTCGAAATCTCACCGAGTTTGTCAATCTCCTCACGTATTCGTAAAGTCGTCGAATTCTCAATTTCCATCTTTGGTCAATTTTGACTTTGTGCATTTGATTTTTATAACTTGAGACAAAATATTTTTCATATTTTTGAAGGTTTTAAATTTCAATTTTTATTTATTTTGAAGAAAAATATTTTTGGATTTTTCAAATTTTTCAATTTTTTTTTTAAATTTCTGGGCATTTTTGAAAATTTGTGAAGTTTTAGAAATACGCACTTGTGACCCCCCTAACTTAGACTTTTACATTGTCCTCAAGCATAAAGGACTAAAATCTAACTCGAAGCGAATTAAAAGTGCGAAGAAATAAAACGAACAAATACTGAAAATGCAGAATTTTATATAAAATGACCAAAATGAGTTACAAGGGAAAGAGAGACAAATAACCAACTGTTATAACAACTAACCACATCACAACCAAACTACAGAAATGGCATCACTGGGGTGGCGCATTGGATCCACCGGGCGCATTCGGGTCATATGGGACATAAAAATATGGCGGTGGTGGTGTACCCATAGTCATCCGATACATCTCTGCTTGGAGACGGTGCATCATACTGGTGTCGCGCTGACAAGCCCTTTGGTCGGCCACCCTATCGGTGGTGTATTGGTTTATGAACCCATCAAGTCGTGCTTCCACCGCCGAAATACGTCGATTAATTTTTGCATTTGCTGGCTAAAAATCAGAGTCCTCGTCACTATCATACTCCTCGTCACCTTCACCCATCTCGATATCCTCCTCTTCTTCATCGCTACTTTCTTCATCATCACTCGCGTCCTCTTCTTCATCATTATCCTCCTGTACTAGTCTGGCTTGGATGTTTTCCTGTTGTATTTCACTTCTAGTCCGGTTGGTTGCCCCAAAAGGAGCTGGGAGGCGAGGGAAATCCTATGGGGGGAAATTTCGGCATCCGCTAGCATGGACGTGATGAGCCGGGAATAGGGGATAGGGGTTTTTCCCTTTTTATCCGTGACTACATAGAATACATCCTTATAAATGTAGGGAGCCAGGTTTATGGGGGTTTTGTGGTCGAAGAGGTGATATACGAGGGTGGCCTGACACGGGCGCATTGCCGAGTTATTTCCCATTGGGAGAATGTTCACGCATATGATTTTGAAAGTGAGGCACGCTTTCTCATTTAGCTGGCCCACCAGGAATGTCTCGGTGATCGAGTTAGTGTTGGGGTCAATGCGGTACATGCACACGTCTTTGTCAAGTGGGAGAAGAGGGTTGGGGTATGTGTATGGATGGGGGCTTGGGACGTCTTTGGCAACCAACTTCTGGAGCAGAAGGGCCAAAAATAATGGGACGCGAATGACGCCTACATATGCTTTGGCCTCGTTGTGCCCGGTGAGGGAAAGTGAGCCATAGAATGCTCGCACTTCGTTGGGCCACACCGCGTCATGAGGCTCATTTAAGAAATGAAACCAAACTCGTGCCATAAAAAGTGCAGTGACGGAGTTTGGCATGTCAGTCCAAATGAATTGATGCTCCACTTGGAGCTTGCGAGTTTTCCCGAATAAACGCTCACACCACACTTGTTCTTGAAGGGAACGGTAGCCGGCGGATCGATCGCCGAGAATTTGGGTGGACTCGTATTTTTGGGGAATTGGTTGGTTGGCCATGGTACCTGGATAGTAGAATTGCTGGACTAAAAGAGAGTGAGTAGTGGTGGTGAAAATGTGGTGGAGAGGGTGTGGTTTTATAGGTGGTTAGGGAAGAGTGTAGGGTAGGTTGGGAAGTATTTGGTATGGAAAAGGTGGTTGGGAAGGGTGGGGGACGAAATTGGAAGGAAAGAAATGGATTGGGGGAAAAGGGGTGGTGAACCTTGGAAATGTAAAGGGTTACAGAAATCGGACCGATCATGGTTCCCAGGACTGGATCGATCCGAACCCTTTTTATTTTGATTTTTTTCCGCAAGACCCAGATCAATCCGGTTCCCGGATCAGATCTAGTGCACCTTTTTTATGGTATGCTCTTCTCTCATGACTTTCGGATGCTCCTACTAATGGTCCTACACATGTTTGTCTTCGAAGACCTCTCACCTCGCACTGATGCCCTAAACATTCACCACGTAATGCGTGATGGTGCTCTAATTCCTCTCCTTTCGTGATTTGAACCTACAGACTCTACTACCCTAACATAAGTGCAACTACTATACACAAGAATTCACCTCATACACGTCGGGGGTGCAACGATCTCTCAATTTCAGCTCACTCTACCCCGTAAATGGGGTTCGACAACCATATGGTGTCGATCTCTTCTCCGCACACCTATTCATATGGCTTTAGGCTTTGTCCATTGACTTTGAACATGTTCCCCCTTTTGGATCTTCCAATTCCACTGCTCGGTGGGGGAATACGCTTTTCACAACGAATGGACTAGTCCACCGAGATCGTAATTTACTCAGAAATAGTTAAATCCATGAGTTATAGAGGAGTACCTTTTGTCCACGTTGAAACTCTTTCGGTCGAATAATCTTATCATGCACGAGTTTCATCCGTGCTTTTGAAATCTTGGCATTATCATACACATCATTGCATATCTCCTCTAACTCATTCAGTTGAAGCTTATGAGCTTCACCGGCTTTGTCCATATCGTAATTTACCCTCTTAATGGCCCAATATGCTTTGTTCTCTAATTCAACGGGAAGATGGCAAGATTTTCCATACACAAAGCGGAACGGGGACATGCCGAGTGGGTTCTTGTATGCAGTACGGTAGGCCCATAGCGAATCGTTCAATCAAAGGGACCAATATTTTCGGTTAGGATTGACGATCTTCTTGAGTATGTTTTTTATTTCATGATTCGACAACTCAGCCTGCCCATTCGTTTATGGGTGATACGTCGTTCCAACTTTATGAACAACACCATACTTTCTCCTGAGCTTCTCGAATCGCTTATTGTAAAAATGCGTGCCATTATCACTGATTATCGCTTTCGGTACACCGAAGCGAGAAAGTATGTGTTCTTGCAGGAATCTTATCACCACTTTATTGTCATTAGTCTTGGTAACTATAGCTTCCACCCATTTAGAAACATAGTCTACTGCGATAAGGATGTATAGGTAGCCAAAGGACGGGGGAAACAGGCCCATAAAGTCAATACCCTAGTAGTTGAAAACCTCAATGACGAGAATTGAGGTCAATGGCATCAATCTCGTCAGGTTATCGCCCCTATCCGTTGACACCTATCCTAAGATTTGCAACAATTGTTTGCATCCCGAAAGATTATGGTCCAGTACAAGCCACTTTGGAGAATTTTAGCGATTGTCTTTTTCACAGGAAAGTGGCCTCCACATGCTTCCGAATGACAGAATTAGATGACTTTCAAAATTTCTTCATCTAGTACGCATCATCGGATGATTTGGTCGGGGTGATATTTAAAAAGGAATGGATTGTCATAGAAAAACATGCGTGATCAAGTGATGAACCTTTTCTTATCTTGCGGTGTCCACTTGGGAGGGACGACTCCCATGATAAGATAGTTCACTATATTCGCAAACCAGGGCAAAGAAGAGGTGGCAAAGAGTTGTTCATCCGGGAAGTACTCATCTATGGGTGTAGGATCACTAGGTACGTCGGACGAAAGTCGTGATAAATGATCGGCGACGAATTTTTTTACTCCTTTTTTGTCTTTAAAGGAGAGATTAAACTCTTATAGGAGTAAGATCCACCTTATAAGGCGTGGCTTTACGTCTTTCTTTGCAAGGAGATATTTTAAAGTTGCGTGGTCAGCGAAACAAGTGATGGGGGAACCGATAAGATAGGACCGAAATTTATCTAGAGCAAAGACTACCGCTAGTAATTCCTTCTCCGTGGCGGAGTAATTAAGTTATGGTCCGGTGAGAGTCCGACTAGCATAGTAGATGACATGAGCCTTTTTATCTTTCCTTTGGCCCAAAATATCCCTTATCGCATAATCGCTAGCATCACACATGAGCTCGAATGGTAAGGACCAATCCGGTACTTGCATGATGGGAGCGAAAACAAGCATGCTCTTCAATTTATCAAAAGAACTTTGGCATTCGTCATTCCACTCGAACTGGGTGTCCTTCATAAGAAGGTTGCTTAAGGGTCTAGCGATGGCGCTAAAGTCCTTAATGAACCTTCTATAAAATCCCGCGTGGCCCAAGAAAGAGCGCACATATTTTTGCAATTTAGGTGGGGGTAGGTCATCTATGACATCGATTTTTTCTCTATCAACCTCGATCCCTTTAGATGGAACAATGTGGCCAAGAACTATGCCCTCAGTTACCATGAAATGGCATTTCTTTCAATTCAGCACTAAGTTCTTCTCCACACATCGGGCTAGTACTTTCTCAAGATTGGATAAACATAGATCGAAAGAGGTGTCGAAAACATTGAAGTCGTCCAAAAACACCTCTATCCCTCTCTCAACCATGTCGCTGAATAAGCTCAACAACGCACCGTTGAAAGGTCACGGGTGCATTACACCAGCCGAATGGCATACGTTTGTAGGCAAACGTACCAAAGGGACAAGTGCAGGTCGTCTTCTCTTGATCCGGTATATCTACCTCAATTTGGTTATATCCGAAATAACCATATAGAACGCAATAATAAGGGTGGCCTGCTACTCTTTCAAGCATTTGATCGATAAATAGCAAGGGAAAATGGTCTTTCCTAGTTCCTGCATTTGAGTTTTCGATAATCAATGCAAACGCGCCACCCAGTAGTGGTACGTTGGGGAACTAGCTCTCCCTTGGCATTTTCAATCACTATCATGCTCGACTTCTTCAGGACGACTTGAATGGGGCTCACCCACTTGCTATCCGAGATTGGGTAGATAATCCTGGCATCCAATAATTTTATGATTTTTTCCCTCACCATTTCTTTCATGGTTGGGTTCATCCTTCTTTGCATTTCCCTCGAGGGATTCACATCCTCCTCGAGGTGAATTTTGTGAGTGCAAATTAGAGGGCTTATCCCCTTTAGATCAGCTATACACCAACCAAAAACAATTTGGTGCTTCCTTAAGATTTTTAATAGCTTACCCTCCTGCTCTTCATCTAAGTTAGAGGAGATAATAACAGTAAATGTCTCACTTTCACCTAGGAAAGCATATTTAACATTGGAGGGTATTTTCTTCAATTCAAGTGTCGGGAATGTGTAGCTAGAGGGCACCGTGCGTGTCTCTCTTGGCGGTAACTCTTTGAATCGAGAAACCCAACTAACATCTCTCGCGTCCTCATCCGACGCTCTCTCATCAAGAAGCTCTCTCAACTCCTCAACCTCTGTCTCAAACTTGGTATAAGATCCCTCTCTCATGACTAGACATTAGGCAAGCTTCTAAGTCATCTCCACATAATTTTTCTCAACGTGCTCTTCTACGAACTCATAAATTAAGTTCACCGTGTGAAGATCATCTTCTTCCCCTGCTTGTTGGGCTATATTTAAGATGTTTGTTTATAATGTCATGTTCCCAAAGGTGAGTTGCATCTGCCCATTTCGAGTATTGATAAGTGCGTTAGCCGTAGCTATGAGTGGGCGCCCAAGAATGATGGTAACATGATTCTTGGAGGCGAAGGAGGGCTCCGTGTCCCAAATGACAAAATCTACTAGGAAGTAAAAAGTGTCCACTTGGACTATCACGTCCTCAACTATACCTCTCGGTATCTTCACGGTTCGATCGGCCAACTGGAGAGTGATCCTTATGGGCTTAAGGTCGCCCAGATCAAGCTTCCTATAAATGGAATAGGGGAGGATATTAACACTTGCCCCCAAGTCGAGTAAGGCCCTCTCAATTTTGCTCTCTCCAATGGTGTAGGAAATGGTGGGTGCACCGGGATCCTTATATTTAGGTGGGAGATCATTAAGAAGAACGAAGCTCACGTTTTGTGCTAGGAACACATTTTTCTTTACCTTCATCCTCCACTTGACAGTCAATAAATATTTAATGACTTTTGCATAAGCTGGAATTTGCTTTATTGCATCGAGGAAAGATAAGTTCAATTTCACGGTTTTAAGCACCTCTACCACTTCATCACTTATGGTCCCTTTGTGGGAAGGAACCAATCTTTGAGGGAATGGTGCAGCGAAAGGTGGCTTTACAACTACCGTAGTCTCACTAGTGTCTTCCTTTTCACTCTCGTTTAAGGGGATATCTTCGGCCTTTTTCGTGCTGGGAGAATTCTCCTTGACTTTCGAAGTGTCATGTAGGGGAGGTGATAAATCAACAACTCTCCCACTACGAAGAGTGGTTACCGCTTGGTAATGATCCTGCTATTTTGTAGAGGTGGAGATAACACTAGGTTGACCTTAGGGAGGTCTTTGGCCCTGGGCAGGAAACTTGCCCTTCTCTTAGATACTTAACAATGGTTGCAACTTGGAGATGTTCGCATTCATGTCGGCGAACATGCGATCATATCTATCATTGGTTTCACTCAGGGAGTTGATGAACTGGTTTATTGTATCCTCGAGGTTCCTCCATGGTGGAGTAATATACGGAGCTATAGGGGTGGTACTTGCTGAAATTGACGAGGCAGTGGAGGTGGGACAACTTGTGAATGTGGGTTCATCGCAGCTTGTGGTTGTCTGTAATTAAAACCAGGATGGTTTCTGCACGAAGGGTTGTACGAGTTCCTATGCGAGGCATTAAAATTTCCCTTGAATCCTCCTATAGCATCTATCTCCTCGGTGTGCATGGCCTTGTAGGCTAAAATCGTCGGGTATGCCTTTATGGAATGGATCACCTCACAGATAGTACACACCTTTTATTTCGAAACATGGTTGGATCCGGATATCTCTCAACCGGCTATTAATCAAATCTTTCATATCTCTCTGAAATTGATAGAATCAATAGTTTATTAAGGAATAACTATCCAAATGGTATAGACCGGACGCAGTTGGAGCGATAGATGTTTGTCTAGGCCGAACTTGGGTATTAGGATCAGATGTGTCCCATGCTTGAGTAGTCTCTGCGGTATACTTAAGATGGGCCTCGGCATCGCTGGAGTCTAAATCCCAAAAAGGTACTTCACACATTGTTTGCACAAGTTGTTTGGAAGCCACTGTCAACCCATTATGGAAGAAAGAGATCAAATGGTGTTTTCCAAAACCATGATGGGGGCATGCGCTTACTAACTCTTGGAAACGTTCCCAACACTTGTCAAAAGGCTCATTATCTTGTTGTCGAAAGCCTTGGATTTGAGTCTTGGCAAAGTTAGTCTTGTGATGTGGGTAGAATTTTGAGATAAATTTGAATTGTATATCCCCCCAGGAAATCACGGAGTTCGGGGGTAGAGACCACAGCCAGGTCTTGGCTTTATCCTTTAAAGAAAAAGGAAAAAGCTTTAGGCGAACGACATCTCGCATGCAAGCTTGGTCATAAAATGTGTCACACGCCTCTTCGAACTCTCTTACGTGAAGGTATGGTTTCTCTGAATCCATGCCATGGAAATTAAGGAGAATCTGTATCATCCCATTGCGGAAGTGGAACTGACCGTCATTACACGGGAGTAAAATGCATCCAGGGTGACAGTTCGTTTAGGAAAGAGTAAGTCTTTCATGGGACGATAGGGTGGATTTCCCTCGTCAGTGCCAAAACTAACAGCCTCAGAAATTACTCCTTCTTCAAATGGCTTGGAATAACCACTCGGTGTCCTAGATGTGTGACTAGCAATAGAGTGCTCAGGGGTAGGAGGTGGAACCCAAAACTTTGGAACGCGAGGTGTGTGGGGACTGTTAGAGTTATACTCAACGATTGGATTTTCGTGAATTCGGGTTGGAGTATTTTGAGGAGTTTGGGTTTGTTCACGATTTTTCATTAAAAACTTTTGAGAGATGATTTTTTTTTATGTTTTTATTATTTTTTTTTTTTGAATTTTTGGTCTAATCTTTAGATTGATTCGATCTAACCTAAGTCTACCTAAATCCACGGCAACGGTGCCAAAAACTTAATGCAATCACAAATGTGTATCTAGTGTTTGTGTTGATATAGGCTCAAGTGCAAGCCTGTCGCGTTAGTAATAAACCCGGTAAGTCGGGATCGTCTCCACGAGGAAATATGATGAATAAACGTAACGATGTTGGACAGAATGAGAATCCTAGATCGACTCTAAAAAGAACGAAAGGGTGATTATGGTAGATGAACTAACTATAAGCGGAAATAATAAGAAAATTACCTATAGAATTTAGAAATAAATTAAAATCTTTTTGACCTACTTAAGAAAATTAAAAATATAATGAAAAGTGCAAGTGAGAAAAACGAGTCAGGATACACTCCTCCAACCCTAGTTCATTTATCAATGTTAAAACCTAATTCGGAATTGAAATATCTGATTAAACCCAGTCTTTAGTACTCCCAAGCATTACATATATGAGGGATCGTAGCCCGCACCATACGTAATCAAGAGATGAGTAAAGCAGTGTCGTCATAGCTACACGCGCGTTGCACTCTTACGCATCCCGGTTACCTAGGGCAAACGAAATCAAAAGTCCTACAACGGTTGTGATTACCATACAACACGATTAACTCAGTTATTTAATTCAAAATCAAATTTTACGCATTCATCAAGAACATCGGGTTGGATTCAGGTATCCCAACCCTTAGAAAATTAGTCGAACATAGTAAAATAAGAAGAAAGCATGATTTTAATAAATAAAAAAAGACATCTTAACTAGTAACTTAGAATTAAGAAGAATGAAATTATTAAATAATCAATTAACTAAATAAATTATGAAAGAAAGAATGGAATGAATTTACTTGAATTGCAGAAACTTGAATCAAATCCTTACAGCAAACTCTTTAAATGAAAACTAGGGTTTTTTTTATTGTTTTATCCTCAAAACTAAGTAAACATCTCCTCTAAAAACTTATTAGAAGCCCCCTTAATGTCTGGGAGGACATTGAAATATATACACTACGAAATTTGAAAGAGTTGGAATCATGCAAGACTCTAGCTGGAAGAGGATAAACTCAAATCTTGAAGCCCGGATCCATCCGGTGGTAATATTTTGGATCGATCTGCTGATACCAGATCGATCCCTTTATTTTGGAAAACGAATTGGTCTATTAAATGGCCTTGATGCAGTGAGCTTTGGGGGCCGGATCGATCCTTTTTTTATGAAAACCGGATCGATCCGGTAAATGTAACCTTAGACAATGGCTTTTAGTGTTCGGATTGATTCCTTTTTTAGGCCACCCGGATCGGTCCAAATTTCCTTCTCAATTTATCTTTATTTTTTCTTCAATTTCTCATGATTATCTCGTATATTTAGATCTTCATAACTTCAACTTCAGAACTCGGATTGAAACGTCGTTTCTTCCTACGCACTCGTAGACTCGAGATCTTCGACTTTTATTTTGGGTCCTTGATCGGATTCCTGGTGAAAATTACCCTTTTGCCCTTTTGATTCGTCTTCTTTCTTCTTTCTTGCTTCTTCCAGTTTCGTTCCTTCTTTTATATATTAAACACCTACAAAATCAATAAAAAAAATACACGAAACTCGGGATACTTGTTATACGAATCCATTAGCAATGATATGAGATAAATTAACTCGTTTTACATTTTCCGGGGTAATAAAGTCCTCTAAATTAAAAGAAAATTTTGGAAGCATTTATGCCTAATCATTTGTTGTTGGTCCATTTCATCTATGGCGATTTGGGCACGAGTTTGAAGTTGGCAGGTGTGGTGGACTCGGCCATTAATGGTTTTGGCTGTTGTTTCATTTTGGTGGGTCTCGACATAAGCAGCCATTGCTGCGATTTTGATGGGTTGTCCCAGTAGACGCGGTCGACCGTCCCAGTCGCCGCGGTCGATCGGGAAATTAGTTTTCCCGTGGTTGCAAGATAGTATTAAAATATAGGTGTATAGGGTGAATGACACTCGAAAATTAATTAATGAAATCGGTTTGGGATTTCAGATAAAATCAACATACGAGCTGGAGTAGAACAGCTTAGTGTCCAGAATAAAGATAATATTTTTGAATTTATTATAAGTAAGTGACTACTTATGTATTCAGGAGTAGGGTTCAGACTCAGAGATTATGGGTTAGTGCTACGAGTGGCATACGCATGTTTAGTCATATATATATACACACACAGACAATATATATATATATATATATATATATATATATATATATATATATATATATATATATATATATATATATATATATATATATATATGTGTGTGTGTGTGTGTGTGTGTGTGTGTGTGTGTGTGTGATATTTGAAACATACCTACTCTATAGATGTTATCGTTGGAGGTTGCGCGTAGTGGGCGGTCCACCCTAGCGTTGACCAGTAGGTGTTGGATCAGTTCCCTAAGTCATAAGTCTATGCATGACCACTGTATGTGATTTTAAAGTCTAATGGGGTAATCTGGTATGGTTAAAACTATGAACACTCCGATTATCTATTTATGATTAAGGTTCAATGGCGAGATTCGAACTCGTTGGCCAAGGAGTGGTACGCGATGTACCAAGAGCCTGATAGCATGCTATAGAATGAATCTGTGAGTTTAAGTTCTGGGGTGCGGTTATATGTATATAGCTGATTCATCCCGAATCATAACACTCATTACCCTCGAACTTAGGCATTTTAGCCCCCTCGAGTACTTTAATGTCTATAATTATGTTCCTTAATCATACAACCTCCGTTTTATATGCTAACATGTTATTTGAGGTATAATTGAGCTCTATAGGTATTAAAGTGCTTAGTATGAAGTTTGGACGCGTTCCGATAAAGTTTCGTCACTATTCATACGTTTAGGGGCATTTTCGTAATTTTATACTTTGGTATTTTTTACCAAAGTATTCACGAAAGTTGTATCCCTCGGGCCAAGCTTTGCATGGCCATGAACGGTGCTTGAATTGGAGTCCGAACGAAGGACACACGGACCTTTAATCGGGGAAGAATTATAAGAATTTATTTATTATTATTTTATTTATTAACTTACAATCTAAATAATTCCATCTATATCCCTTTCTCTTTCAATTATAGCAAGCTTCCATATGAGATTTTCATTTGTCTAGGGTTTGTGCTCGGTTTTTGCTTTCATCCAAAATTAGAGCTTGCATCGTGTGCGGATATAGTTGTGGGTCAATTGACTCGGGTTTTTGGAGTACCCACTTTGACCATTTTCAAACTTTGGCCATTAATGGTGGTGGTGGTGGTGGGTTTTACCATTTTTCTTAGAGTTTGTTGTTGGTCCATTTCATCTATGGAGATTTGGGAAGGGGTTTGATGTTGGCAGGAGAGGTGGTCTCGGCCATTAATGGTTTTGGCCTGCTGTTTCATTTTGGTGGGTCTCGGCATAAGCAGCCATGCCTGCGATTTTGGTGGGCTTTCCCAGTAGACGCGGTTGATCGGCCCAGCCGCCGCGGTCGATTGGGAAATTGGTTTTTGCCGTGGTCACAAGACAGTATGCTCCCCCCATTTGCAGCGATCGACTGGTTTGGGACCCGATCGACCGGTGTTCTATTTTTAGCCGACTCATTTTTTGCTGCTTAACCCCCTTTCCCTTTTCATTTTCTTTTTCCATTTTTTTTAGTTAATTAAGAGGCTTATCCCCTTTTTCTATTTATTTTTCCTTTTTCTTTTGTTCCTTAATGTAACTTAGTATATAAGTGGCCCTTGGTGTATTTTTGTGGGGAGATTAGATTTTTAGTTCTCTTCTCTCTTAGAACTTAGGGTTAGTATGCATTAGGGGATTTTTGTGGAGACCTCCCATCTCCTTTATTTTCTTTGTGTAATCCACCATTAATGTAAGTTTACTTTATTATTCTAGCTTTATTCCTTTTCCTTGTTTATTTATTTTTTTCATGCCTAGATAAATTAGTGTAGTTTATTTATTTAATTTTTTAATTATTAATTAGTTTAATCATGTGTAGTGAGTAGTTTATCGGGTTGGGATTGTGTGTCCGACATTAATGGGCATCGAGCTCTGAAAATTAGGTTTCGTGTAAAATTTTATTTGATTGAGACCTTGCGAATTAAAATGGGATTATTATGCGTTTAACTTTATTTGTCACGCAACGTTAATGTTTAAAGTGATAATCCGATTTTAAGTCGTGTGTGACCATTTTTGATAAAATGTTTAATCTCACATCGTTGGCTTAAACTCCTTCATGTGTGATGTTTATGTTCAACTAAAAATGATCGATTAAATATTTTCGAACCAAAATTCTAATTCCGTGTGTTTAGGCCACGGCGGGGACATGACTCCAACTCTCGTTTTCTTAATTCTTGATTAGAGTTAACTTCTTCCTTTGTCCCCTTTCTTTTTTTTAAACCAATCACCTTTTTCACATTTATTCCTGAAGTAATAAATTCGTTACGATCTGTCGAACATTCCATGTGGATTCGATACCCGAAGTTACTGCTATACTTACAAAACAAGTGTAGTTAGAGTTTAAGTTCTTGCATAATGGAGGGAGCCGATACCAACGATCGGCGTATATCTTTATACACTCGCATCGCGGTTCCCCCCAGCTATTAATAACGGGTGATAAACATGAATGTGTATGAGATGCGATATGTATATACATATATATGTGTGTTAAATATATATGGGTGAATTAAATAAATGTGCGAACAGTAAATTATATGCATCCGGGAGGACAACTCAGTAATGCTATGTTATATACTTATATAAGAGGTATATATGCATATATGCAAATTAAATGAAAGTGTGAACATGAAAAATCGTAATGAGCATAAAGTTATGTGAAATGCTTAATTTAAATTTTATAATTGAGAATTATAATGAAAAAGCTTATGTGTTAGCTAAATGAAAATGAAATGAAGTAAAATATGTATAGCACGGGTGGGCCAAAATATTAGTGTGCAGGACTAAGTTAGGTGATGGTACTAGTTAGGTAGGGTAGTATAACATGGGTGTTTAAAATACATGCATTAGGTGCGCACCATAGATGTGGGATGAGGATTTATCTCATGGGAGTGCGACACCAGTTTAAATATGAACTATTACATTGCAGATTTATTATTGTATTTTAAGCACTTGGAAAATATTTTCAAATGTTTTTTGGGATCTGACCCTATCAAAATCTTTTCAAAACCTTTTAGGTGCTCAGCCACAGGGACGTAAGGCTTAGCTATCCTTTCGATCAAACAATGTTGCAGAAGTTGTGGGTGCTTGAAGGGATTGATTAGACACTTTTATTATTGTGATTTAGATAGGAAATTACTTCAGGTTTTCTTATAATTGCATTTATCGAGATTTATCGGTTAATTTATTTATTTCAGCCCGTTCATTAATTATTATGGTGAATGTGTATCTAAATTATTCAGGAATTTTTTTGTATGATGGAAAGTTTTATTTAGGCAAGTTAATAAGTTTTTAAAATTTGACATCGGGCTTAATAGGTTGTTAGTAATTAATTTATTTTTCGACATTGATGCTAAGATTGAGCCAGTCTGAGATTCGTGTTTTATTTTAATAGAGGGTTGGCCACGCATTATTTTGATAGGCGGGATGTCACAGATGGAATTAGAGCCAAGTTCTAGTGTCCTTAGGATCTGTGCGGACTTACTACATTTTTAGCATTTCTTTTCTTTGATGTAGAGCCTTATGCTTAGGACTGTTGATTCCTATCATGATTTGTGTTCTCATGCTATTGTGTGTAATTGAAGTGAATCTCATATGAGTTTGGTTGGGTTACATATGTCAAATAGTAGAGGACAACCAATGAAGGCCGTTTGGAGGACTGCAGGAGAAGAGGCTCGGAGCCGCAGACTATTCTAGAAACGGTGACCGTAGTAGAAGTCATCACTATTTGTTGCTCAGATAGTTAATGTTGTGATGATCGCTAGGGCACATTAGTTTCCCCAAATGCCTCCATAGAGGATAATGAAGCTAATTCAGACTCGCCCAGTCCAGTCAGTATGGAAAGATTCAGCGAAGCCATTCAGAAGGGCCAACGGCCAAAGTTTTTGGGAAATGCAGACGTTTTACTAACTAGACAATGGGAGGGGAACATCCAAAGTCATTTGAGTATGGTGGAGTGCAATGACACTTAGAAACAAATTTTTGAGATTTTTAAGCTTGTAGGAGCAGCTCTGCAGTGGTGGGAGTCATTCACCACAATTGAGGAAAGATATATTAAAAATATTGAGAAATTTTGGGTGCAGTTTGACCGCAAGTCCTTTCATCTGCTGTTCAAACGGAGATGCAAAGAAAGTTTTGGGACTTCTCACAGGAGGGCCAAATAGGGGCCGACTATGAGGAAGAATTTTTTTATTTAGCAAACTTCATACCTGATGAGGTGAATACGAAGGAGAATAGGGTCCTTAAGTTTAATGATGGACTCATGAGTATAATTCGCCGGCACTTATGGGGAAATTCGGCTTTGAATGATTTGTGTCGATGTCGTTAATGTCGTACTTTTACAATGTCAATACCAATGCTTCAATGTGAAAGGAGTTAAGAGATTAAAGAGTCTAGGCGGTATGTCAAGACTGGATATAATCAGTGCTAGTGAGGAGCCATAGAGGGGATACCTAGAAGGGGGTCTGTTTAAAAGATTAAGATTAAGGGAATTTCGACCGAGTGAAGGTAATTTCAGATAGGACCATTGGGGCCAGCAACATGTTCCCCAGGTCCATCGGAGCCAAAGGAACAACTGGAGTAGCCATCCGGACTGAGGCTACTAGGGCCAGATAGTAAGTCAACCCCGACATGGCTAATAGGGCGAAAGGCAGGGGGATAACATAGAAAGGTGTTTTATATATGAAGAGCTGGATCAGATGTGTCGATCTTGTTCGCAGAGAGATAGGGAACAAGAGCAGGGTGCCTAGCAGGGAAAATAGTTACAATAGTTTTTACTTTAGTTCAGACATGAGTACTACGTCAAGGAACCATTTATATAGCCATTTCCACTGGCAATGGAGGGTACGATTATTTTTATCCATAAGCAAATGGGGTAAGTTTTGCGTGGCACGAGTGCATCACAGTATTTCGTTAACACTAGATTCGCGCCTTAAACGGGTTTAGTGAATGTATCATCATTATCACTACAGTGTGTATATATTTACCATTGAGTAGCGGGGATTTCTTTGGTTCCATATGCAGGGGAGAGGGTGTGGACACTGAGAGGATATATGTTAGTGCATTTCCCCATATACGAGAGATATGTTATGCGAGTAGATGTTATCTTAGGTATGGACTGGTTAGCGATGGTACAAGCGATGATGGACTACTACAGTAAGGCTATCGGGTTCGCTATTCCAGCGTAAAATGTATTGTTTTTACGAGGTCTTACCTAAAAGAGGGTCGGGCTCGCATATATACTATATTGTAGTGGAGACCCAAAGAGTATAGTTGTCTCATTATATTCGATCCCAATGTGTATGGACTTTACTTATGTGATTCAGTGGATATCGTATTTATCGCCGAGCAGAGAGATTTATCTTGTTATTGATTTAGTGTTAAGGATTAGTGATAGTGCGAGCCTCATTTGTAAGACTCCTTTAGAGATGTGGGAGTTGAGGATTAGACTTATACATTTGGGGGCAGGATATTGAATGTCCTGGTTATGTGTTTTGGGTCAAATGACCTCGATAACTGAATGTGCCAGGTGATAAGGCATTGGGGAAATTCCTTGGTTGGATTTCAATTGTGTGACATTCCATGCATGAAACTTAATAAACGTCATGAGTTGGGAGATGTTGTTGGATGCTAGGGTATTAGTTTTGAACGATGATCATTGTACCTGTGGAGAAAACATCTTGAGCTAAGAGATATTATACGATATAAGGCCAGTTGAGCTGGATGGTGTTATGTAGGGAGCACTGGATAAACTTTTGCACCACTAGTTGATAGGTGGAGCAATCCCGAGAAGACTTAAATCATGATTGGTGGGGTGATTTATAATACCCTTACGATATAACCACGCTGAGCATGTGGGGCTGATCTTGACGTAAATATGTTACGTCTGGGATGTTTGTGCAGATATGCACAGGATATAGGGTGTATGGATGACCTCGTTAGTTCGATTTCCAGTATCATTCGAGATGAGGAGACATGGAAGAATATATGTTTAATCGTATGCCTAGGGAAGTTAGAAACAAGGTTGAAATAGCAGGGTGGACTGAACTTTATTAGAGGAAGAAGATACTCCGGATATATACAAAAAGGAGAGCTAGCATACCTGAGATGGGTTGAAAGACTCTGAAGACACAGGCGAGGGATCTCTCTTGACAAAAGAGGATCCAACAGTTTTTGGAAATAAAGTAAAGTCGTATTCAGTCAAGTTCTGAGGGTGGCTTGTTCATGGATAAGATGTTGCTTGTACAAAAAGAGAAGGACACTGGAAATGCACAGTTTTGGAGTAGACGCGTGGGTCGAGATTTTTGAGTATACCTCAAGAAGGGAAGTAAGGTGTACCATATGTTGTGGGATATAGAACTTGTGGGTAGGTGTGGAGTGAGAGATAGAGAAGTTTGTCTCCAAGTGCACCACTCATTAGATGGAAAAAGGTTGGTCATAGGCGATCAACTAAAGTTTTGCTATAATTAGGGACTCCAATGATGGAATGGATGGTTAGACCGATGCAATTCATTTTTAGGATACCAATATAGTGCAAAGGTCAGGAATTTCTTTGGGTTTTCTGGATAGGTTGACCGAATGGGGGCAGTTATTTCTAATTTGGATGAGTTACACAATCGAGTAATATGCCTGACACTTTCTTGAAAATAGAGAATGAACCGGCACAAGGTGACGCCCAACATTGTAGATCATGAAAAGATCCTTGTGTCTCACTTTTGGTTGGGTTACAGAAGGTAGTGGGGACGGAGTTGCATTTAATCAAATCGTATCACCCGTACATCGTTAGGTAGACGGGAAGGGTGGTTAAGATGGTGGAGGATATACTAGAGATGTGTATCCTGGTTTTTTAGAGTAATTAGGAGGAGTAATTATTATTGGTAAAGTTATGTGTAATAACTTGTACCTATAGACACCCGATTCCGTTACCCCCCAAACTCTCCTTAGGTCCCTAGTACCTCCCTTCATCACCACAAACCTAGGTCATGTCCCGAGTACTAATCCAGAAGCCATCGGGCACTCCCTGGCTCAGTTTGACCAAAAATTCAAACTCTTCATCTTGACCGAGACTGAATAAACTTTTTAAGGTCTCTGAATACCATTTCCAACGGTCTATCTCGTGCGCGATTCCGACTTACCATACGAACGAACGATCCGTTTGCGTCCGAAACTTGACCTAGAGGCCACCGGGCACTCCCGAGCTCTTTTTGACCTAAGTTAACTATTCATCTCGACTGAGATTGAATGAATCTTTGAAGGTCATTGAATACCCTTTCCAACGGTCCATCTCATCCGCAATTCCGACTTACGATGCGGACAAATGACCCGTTTGACTCCAAGAGGTCACTGAACCCTTCCGGGGCCATTTGACCAAAGTCAACTCCCCAAACCGGGTCAAACTATTTGGAATGTCTAAGTACATCTCTTAACCTTTCCAACGGTCCGCCCCATGCGCGATTTGGACTTACCATGCGGACGAACGACCCGTTTGCGTCCGAGTGATTCCCTGTCTAATGGACCGACAAACGCTTCCGAGCCATATTTGACCCAAAGTCAACTCCTGAACCTGAGAGAAGTCCATAGGACTTTCGAAGGTCTCTGAATTACCTTTCCAACAGTATGCCCCATGCATGATTCTGACCAACGGCTTGCCCTCGGCAGCCGTTTTTCTGAAAAGGCCTGAAACACACAGTCAAATGGCAGGTTCCAGACCCGGCCTATCGGCAGGTGCCGATAGGCAGGAATGGGTCTATGTCGATCGGCAGTGACCTGACCCTATAAAAGGAGGCCTTCACCTCATTTTCAAGGGGAGCCCAGATCTGATAAAATTCACTCTCAACGAATCCCAGAAACCTCTCTCGAAGGCAGCATGATTTCAACCTCCAAATCCCTTTTTTACTTCCACTTTTCATCATCCTTTTCATCAAACTTGGTGAATTATCCACTCTCCATCATCATCCAAGTTCAAGGGCTGCTCTCCCACATTCAATATCAAGCTCAAGATCTTCAAGAAGGTCCATCTTTCTCATCATTCTCTTCAAATTCTCTTAAATTTACAATAACTTGTTTTATTACTTAGCATTTTTATTATCTCATATCACATATCCTAATATACTTTTCATTTACTATTATTGCACATCTCTCATTTTCATATAAATAAAAAACCCAAAAAATAAGAAAAATGGGGTTTACTCATAAATTCCAAATAGGGATTCTCATACCGTTCCCACACTTTTCTCACAACTAAAACACTTTTTCTACACACACACACATTCACAAATAAGAGATCTCCCATTTGGATTTATGGGATAAACCCCACCCCCTCGTTTTGTATGCGAACTACGTGGACTTTGATGCCTTTATAATCTACGTAGGCGCTTTGGGGTAAAACTCGAGACTCGAGTCCTTTTCTCACTTCTTCTCTTATTTTTCTATTTTCTCTAAAGCTAATTTTCTTATATTCTATAAACTTGTAACGTATTACTCCATATGTGTTATCGTTCCATTATAACGACCAGTGTAGGGGTAATCGCGTATATCTTATTCTCTTGATACTATTCTTATATCTTCCTATGGATGACTCGCTTTATCCTTTCCATGAAACAAGTCAAGGATTCCTACCTCTATTATATATATACACATGCACACATATCACGGGGGGAAATATAAAGGAAAATAGCAAATATCCATGAGAGACCGAAAGGGTGGAATGGGTGCCTAACACCTTCCCATTTCGTAACTAAGCCTCCGAACCCTTCTCGAATCATCTTGGTTTCGCATGCACCAGTATGTCTTTGGATTCCATCCTTCCTTTTTCTTTTGTCTGTTTTGAGTAAAATATACTGGCGACTCTGAATCTCTCTACATTTTTACACCATATCTCAAACGACGCCGGCTGAAGCGCTCCCGAGAGGGATGCGCAGGACCCGAGGATCCTTCCTCCAAGCGCCCACTCGCACGGAGAGGATCGGGGATGGCCACAGTGGCGACTCTGCTGGGGATTATTATTTTGTTTGTGGGCTTGACTCTATTTTCATGGATGCTATATTTGTTTATGTTTTTCCCCATATCTGCATGTTCCCCCTTTTCCATGTGTATCCCATGCTTATGCCTATGTTCACACACTTGTAGAAAATTCTCCATGTACACTTCACACCACGTGCACCTAGGATCACATATATCCACATGTTGCACGTATCAGCCATCCATACTTGGTGTACCTTGGGTACTTGTACTTTACTCCCTGTTTGACATAATCAAGAAAGGCATTCTCATTATAAGATACTAATAAGAGAATCATGCATGATTCACACAACATCACCAAAGAGCATTACTATTGACCAAATTTTACGCAGTAACTGGAGGGTCACTTCGTGATGGGCGCTGGTCCGGCAGGTCGCAGTTAGCCTAAGCGATATGACTCTCACCTTCTATTAGCCAAGTACCTTTGACGTATATCGAACGGTTACCCCGCATTGTACCTCTTGACCGAGGTCATGATGGGAGGTATATCGCAAGGAACTCATTCACGTACGCCGAGTATATCGAATTCTCTCTCACACGTACCATCCCCACAAGGTATATGGTGAGGCAATTCACGTATACTCAGGTATATCAAATGGCTTGTCCACACGTAACGATTGCCCGCAAGAGCAAGACGTATCTCGTGGAAGTCATGCCAAAGGGGGGAACCCATGACGATTCACCCAACAAACAACATATCCGCATATAGGTGTCAAACCTAGGACACGCACTTTAGATTACCGATTTCGACCCAAAACTCTGCCGAAATTCCGGGTCGGTCTGCCACCCAATTTTTGCGCATTTTTAAAACGGGACCCTATCCGTGAGCCTGGTTACAAGTCCAACCGTAGCTTTGCATATATTAAAACCCGACTTTTTCAGGCTCGGGTCCCATCCGACATTGCATTTAGGAGAATTAAATACAAATGAGAACATAATAATCATAATAATCATGCTGAATTCCGTCTCCAAAAACATTTTTCCCTTCTTTATCAAAAAGCTAAAAACATTTTTCCCTTCTTTATCAAAAATCCAAAAACATTTTTCCCTTCTTTATCAAAAATCCAAAAACATTTCTCCCTTCTTTATCAAAAATCCAAAAATAGTTTCTTCCCTTTTTCTCAAAAATAAATCTCATCCTACGCCTTCTCAGGTCGATCGCAAGCCCTTGGCCTGGCTCCCTATTGGTTTCGATCTTCAGTAAAATCACCCCAGAGTTTCGTCCATTCCTCTACTACTTCTTTCGAGTTCAAAATCCATTCACTTTCCATGGAGAATATAGATCAAGCACCAGTCATACAGACGTATCTGACGACAGTCCTAGCTCAGCTAATGTCCAAGATTGACAACCTCCAAACCGAGGTTCGAGAAATGCAACGAAACCAGGTTCCAATTCCTCAAGATCCTGAGGCCCTATTCCCTCGTGCTGTGGGTCCACCCGAGCCTATCTGGGTTTTGGAAGAATATCAGCACGCTCCATGTGCCCCTCCTGCCAATGGACCGCCGCCTGCCCATCTCCCAATGCCCAATATTTCCCAGCCTATGGCTAACCTTCCTATGGTCACTGATCCAAAGGAGGAGGAGTTAAATAAAGTCAAAGAGGATCTCAAGATGCTCACCAAGAAGTTTGACTAAGTCAGGATCTCTGTGAATTACATGGACTACACCCACATGTCTCATTTTCCTAAAGCGAGGTTGCCCGAGAAGTTCAAGATGTCGAACATCGAGAAGTTCGGAGGGAGTGGACCCCCAATCGTACATCTTCGCAGTTATCATCGTTCCATGACTCTACTAGGGGCTTCTGAAGAAGTTATGGACCAATTGTTTCAGTAAACTTTGAAGGATAGTGCCCTCCGATGGTTTTTATCCCTTGAGGAATCCAGAATTCGTAGTTGGGAGGATGTAGCCTGAGAATTCATATCACAATATAAATACAACGAAGAGCTTGAGGTCACCCGTCGTGAGTTAGAGCTGCTCAAATAGAATCCAGGAGAATCAGTCAGTAACTTCATAACTCGGTGAAGGGAGCAGACAGCTACCATGAGTAATCGGCCATCCGAGGAAGAACAGGTCAACATAGTGAAGAAGAAATTCTTACCCCATGTCCGAGCGACGATGGGAGGACAATACTATCCCCATTTCCGAGTTCTCGGAGAGGCTGGAGTGGAAATAGAGGAAAGCCTCGTTAAAATAGAGGTTGAACCGAAGAAGGTGTCCGGACAGTTCACCCCTAAAAAGTATGACAAGTCTGCCAGTGCTACAGTTTCAACCATCAACAACATTTCTCAACCAACCACATCATGGGCACCAGAAAGCCTCCCTGCCCCCATTCGAAGGGAATACACAGAGCTCCATGCTCCCCTCTCCAAAGCTTACCAAACTCTGTTAAGACGAAACCTCATCAAACCCTTGGATCCCCGTCCATTGCCAAATCCACTCCCAAGAAACTTCAAGACCGATGCTCATTGCGCCTTTCACCAAACTGCCGGCTATACCACCGACCAATGCTTTCACCTCCGAAACATAATCCAAGATCTCATTGACCGGGGTACTATCTCCCCACCAGCCAATCCTAAACCAAACACTACTGACAATCCACTCCCAAATCTTACCAATGCCATCTTCTTAGAAGAAAACCCAGATTTTGATCCCTCAACCCAAATCACACCCATATACTCTCCTAAACTTCTTTAAATTTGCCCGTATTTCCTCCTACACCCTACTAGCCTCACTGATCAGGCGATGTCACTCCTTACCAGAGCATGCATCGCTGTCCGTACCCGTTCTGAAAATGGAAGTATGGAATTATCAAAGGTGTTAAACCAACTCCTAGAGTTCGGGCTGAAATTACCCTCATAGATGGTCATCGATTGCCAGAGATTCAGTACACTGTTCTTGGAGGCACGTAAATGGGCCCGAGATTCAAACAGATGGGTGGTACCAACCGACGAAGTCAACCTAGATGATATTGTCCAGATTATGAATGAATTATTCGAGCAAACCAACAACATTTGCAGTATCACCGGGTTACTTGACACTTTGAAGCTACAAGGGCACTTGGTCCCTTCAACCACACATATCCCCATGGCATGGTAGGACCTGTATGAAGAAGCCGTTGAAGTTGTGGAATGCATTGACTTTACATGGAAAGGAATAATTGTTTCCACCGGATGGGGGGAAGAGTTCAAAGATTCGAGCGAAGAACAGGCTTCAGAAAGAGCTGGCCCAGTAGCCAACATATGTGGGATGATATCATTTGAAGAGCTCCTCGAAGAAATAAATCGGTGGCAGAACAACCTGAGATTGACGAGGAAATGGGATTCATGTTCTTCCCTTCTTCAGTAAATCATATGACCATATCAAGAAGACATTACCAGGTTCCAAGCTCACTACCAGCAAATGACAAGGGGAAGGGCGTCGAAAACCTTCCTATGCCAGAGATGACCATTGAGGAGAGCAAGATCCTCGATCAACTGAAGAAAACTCAAGCTAATCGGGACTTTTCATGTCTTCCCAGCTACACAGAAACTCTTTAATCAAATTGCTCGTTGGACCCACAGTTCCTCCCTCTACCTCACCAGAAGAAGCGATAAATCTAGTCGGATCCTTGACCTCTACCCGAATGCTATCATTTTTTGAAGAAGAAATCCCCAGAGTTGGGACAAATCACAATCATGCACTCAACATCTCCATCGAAGTTATGGGTAAGGTTGTGCCACTCTCTCTTATCGATAATGGATCCGCCTTGAATGTTTGCCCTATGAGAACCTTCAAGTGTTTAGGCCTGAAAGAAAGCAACCTCGCTCCAACCTCCGCCGTTGTACGTGCCTACGATAATACCTGTCATGAGGTGATGGGATCCATAAAACTTGTAATAGGAATTGGCCCTATAAACCCTATCATTGAATTCCAAGTCATAGACATCCCAGATTATTTCAACCTGTTGCTCGGATGACCCTGGGTCCACAATATCAAGGATGACCCTCACCCTGGGTCCATCAGAAATTGAAGTTCTTCGCCGACGGGCGAGTTATCACCATTTTAGGAGATGACAAAAATTTCGAGGGTGCAAGCACCAGCAGTCCCATCTTTGAGATACAGCACGAGTTAAATGATATGCTCCTATCAGGATTCCGAGTTGAGCCACTCCTACTCCCAGCAGGGGACGGTTTCAAAGAAAGGGTTTGTCCAGAATATGACCCTCATGGCAATGTCAATGTGATTCAGATGTTCAGAAACATGCACTTCATGCCCGGACTGGGGCTAGGATGAAGACAACAAGGGATACTTGAACCCATCAAACTGAAGAAAGCTTTCCCTCCTTGTGGCTTGGGGTATCAACCATCAGAACAAGAGCTCAGAATGATCCACCAGTCTCGACCAAAGAGAAGATTAGACTACATCCCGACTATCCCAGGAGACTCCTTAAATGGACGATTCATCAAAGAAGGTGAGGACTTTACCTTTTGCGGTTTTCCTGAACCATGGTACGATCACACAGACAAGAAGATGAAACCTGGAATGGAGATCTTTTTCTAAGATAGCTACCCATGGGCCGAAAGTTTCCAACACCGCGTACAACTGCTCATCAAAGATATCGAAGAGACTAAGGAAAGTGATTTTGAAGATGCCTCTAACTTACAGACACTGGGGCTGACACTCTGCATGGTTCATTCAGGCACTACATCAATGGATCCATCCCATCTGATTAAAGTTGCTGATACACCTCTCCTTAACTGGCATGTTGTGCCAGTTCCACCTCTGGAAATCCCCCATAACCCCAATGTTTACCCTATTTCTTCTTCTACTGTCTATCCTTGTTCAAATGTAATTAAGCCCTCTTTTGATGAGGTTCTCAATGTTATTTTTCCTATCAATGAAATAAATAAAGATTTCGAGTATCTTGTTGTGCCTTACATTAATTGTTTGGATTCTAATCAAACTTTTGATGATGATGATTTTGCAAATGAACAATTCTTAACTGATCTAAATAAGGTTAATAATAAACAACATAACTGCTTTCAAGTTAATGAACAAGAGACTGTTGTTATTAATCTCGATTCTAGTAGCTAACTGCGTGAGATTACGATAGGGGACACCCTTGACGAGCATGAGCGTGCACAACTCGAAGAATTACTGAAGGAGTTCGTGGATGTCTTCACATGGTCATATGATGATATGCCCAGCATTGATCCTAAAATAGCTCAGCACGAGATCCCCACTCTCCCAGATTACAAACCGGTTAAACAAAAATTGAGAAAACTCCACACCGAATGGTCGCTCAAGGTCAAAGAAGAGGTGGTCAAACAGTTGAACGTGGGTTTCATTCGGGTGATCGAATATCCCACATGGCTAGCCAACATAGTACATGTGCCAAAATCAGGAGGGAAGGTCCAAATGTGTGTAGACTATCGAGATTTAAACAAAGCTTCTCCAAATGATGATTATCCGTTACCCAATATCGACATGATCGTGGATAACACAGCCAGTCATGCTCTCAAGTCATTCGTCGATGGGTTTGCCGGATAAAACCAAATCAAGATGCACCCAGACCACCAAGAAAAAACCGTGTTCATCACCCCTAGGGGAACCTTTTGCTACACCATTATGCCATTCGGTCTCAAGAACGCTGGGGCTACCTACCAAAGGGCTTCCACAACCATCTTACACGATCTGATTTACAAAGAGGTCGAGGTTTATGTGGATGATACGATTATCAAGTCCAAAACTAGAGAAGGTCATGTACCCGCTCTCTAGAAGTTCTTCTAACGACTGCGATGGTATCAGATGCGACTTAATCCACAGAATTGTGTCTTCGGCGTTATAAAGGGAAAACTCTTGGGATTCATGGTCAGCGAAAAGGGGATAGAAGCAGATCCTAAAAAGCTGAAGGCCATACTTGAGATGCCACCACCCCGAACAGAGAAAGAAGTCTGAGGTTTTCTTGGTATATTATAATATATCAGTCGGTTCATCAGCCAGCTAACTTCCATCTGTGAACCGATCGTCAAGATCCTTCGAAAGGATTCAACCAAGGTTTGGAATGAAGCCTGCCAAAAATCTTTTGACTGAATCAAATAATACTTGACCCAACCTCCAATGCTCATGCCACCACAGTCTGGTCTCCCTTTGCTCTTATACCTAACCATAACCGACACTGCAACTGGGGCTTTACTATCCCAATACCTTGAGGACTCCCGTAAAGAAAGAGCCATCTATTATGTCAGTCGCAAACTGGTTGGGTACGAGGTCAACTACACTGCTTTGGAAAAGGCATGTGTCGCACTTGTGTGGGTCACCCAAAAGTTGCGACACTACATGCTCGCCTTCCCCATCAAATAACTGCTTGAGAAACCCGCCTTCTCCAATCGAATGGCCCGATGGTTGATGCTCCTAACCGAGTTCAATATCGTGTACGTCACACAGAAAGCTATTAAAGGAAGAGATATCTATGACTACCTCGCTGATTACCCTGTAGAAAAAGCAGATGTATGGATCTCCGAATTCCCAGATGAAATATCCTCTGCACCACTCAAGATCGCCTTCGATGGAAAATGTTCTTTGACGGCGCTGCCAATAAAAAGGGATATGGCATTAGGATCCTCCTGATCGCCCCAGATGACTCCCACACTCCCATCGCCATTAAATTGGATTTCCCTTGCACCAATAACATGACGGAATATGAGGCATGCACAGTAGGCCTCAAAGTTTCTCTCAAGAAATGTATTCAATACCTTGACGTCTACAGGGATTCTTCCCTTATCATCGGTCAAGTGTTCAGAAAGTGAAAAGTCAAGGATGAAAAGCTCCAACCCTTTCATGCCCACTTATAAGAGTTAGCCTCCCGATTCTGAGATATTACCTTCCATTACCTACCCCGAGCAAAGAAGAATCTAGCTGATGCTCTCGCTACCTTGGCCTCCATGGTCGACATGCCCGAAGGAATAACAATGACCCCTTTTCTAGTCCAAAATCATGACAAACCAACCCACTGCTATCATATTGAGCTTGTCTCGACCAAAGATCCCGAACTAGTCAATTGCTGGTACTATGATATCTGGTGCCTACTCAAACATGGTAGGTATCCCGAGGGTTCCAACAAGAAAGATCGAACAACCCTCCGAAGACTGGCCGCCCGGTACATCATCTGTCATAACGCTCTACTCAAGAGGAACTTCGATGGAACTCATCTACACTGTATCGCAGGGGCAGAGATTGAGAAGATAATGCAGAAAATCCACAGCGGGGAATGCGGGCCCCATATGAATGGTCATATGCTTGCCAAGAAAATCATCCAACAGGGCTACTACTGGACCACCATGACCTAAGACTGCACTGCCTATGTCCAGAGATGACTCAAATGTCAATAATTCTCCAATCTTCAACACCTGCCTTCGCGAGAATTATACAACATGACCTCTCCCTGGCCGTTCTCCACCTGGGGTATCGACATCATCGAAAAAGTTATGCCAAAGGCTTCAAACGGACATGAGTCCATCCTAGTTTCCATTGATTACTTCACCAAATGGGTCGAAGCTGAGTCATACGCGATATTGAACGCCAAGAAAGTGGCCAAATTCCTCAAGAAAAATATCATCTGTCGATATGGGGTCCCGCACGAGTTAGTATCAGATAACGGGTTGCATTTCGAAGCAAAAGTTACAGAAGTAGTCAACGAGTATGGGATTCAGAGACTCAAATCTTCTCCCTACCGACCTCAGACCAATGGTGTAGTCGAAGCCACCAACAAGAACCTTAAGGCTATCATCATCAAGATGACCGAAAGTTGTAAAGATTGGGCTGACCGGATCCCGTACGCCCTCTGGGGCTACCGAACCTCAATCTGAACCTCTACTGGAGCTACCCCTTACTCCCTGGTCTACGGCATGGAAGCAGTCCTACATGTGGAGCTAGAAATACTCTCGCTACGCGTTATGCTCGAAAGCAAAGTTAGTGAAGAAGACTGGTGCCAAAGCCGTCTTGATGAGCCAGCCCTCCTAGATGAAAGAAGACTAAAAGATCTTTACCACATACAGGGGTACCATCGCCGAATAGCGCGATCATTCAACAAGAGAGTCAAGGACCGTGGCGTCCGGGAGAGGGATTTATGTAATACCCCGTACTTTTGGCTATATTTATTTTGAGGATTAATTAATTAAATGCGTATTAATTGGAAATTAATCCGGGATAAAAATACTAATGTGATGCGAATTGGTATTTGATTTTGTGCATATATGATTATATATGAACTTGGTATTATAAAATTTGTCGTGGGATTTATATACGGCATTTTAGAAATTTTGTTGAGACGCGTGGGACCGCCGCGTCACGGTATAATACTTTGATAATAAAGTGAATTTAAAATCTATAATCCGTATGGTCGTTTTGAGTGCGCCATCGCGTCCGGAAGGGTCGAGATAGTCAGAAAACACTAGCCGGGGGTATTGTTTGGGTCCCGGGGTATTTTTAGGCCATACCGGCAACTTAAAGGGTATTTTGGTAATTTCACGTTTTGAGGAATTAAAAGTGACGAAAATTTGGTTAATTAAATCTGATGTGGATAAGACCCACTAAGCCCATAACCAACCCTTATTAACCTAGAAAGCTACGTAGGTTATCATTTAGTCTTCCAACTCTCCCAAAGGAAACCCTAGCCACCATAGCCACCTTTGGAAGAAGAAAGCTTAGAGAGGAAGGGAAAGAGGAGGAATTCTGCAGAAAATCTGCAGAAAGAGCTTACAAATCCAACACCAAATCCAGAGATAATCAAGGCAAGTGATTTATTCCATTTAAATTTCGGAGAATGCTTCTTCCATGTTAGATTATTCAAAAACTTTATGTGTTCTTGGAAGATAATGAAAAACCCATAAGATTGGAGTTATTAGTTTAATTTTTGGGATATAGGTTGCATGTAGAATGTTACTGGAAGATCATATTAAGAGAATTACTGACTTTTGTGATACCAAAAACGGATTTAAGATGAGGTTTATGAATGTTCTTGAGATAAATTAGAAAACTAGGTTTTTGATAAAGATTGATCCATATGTAGCCTTTAGTTGTTGAAATATTGATTTATGGACGTTAGTAATATTGTAGGATGGTTATATAACATTACTATAACGTTATATTAGAGAATCATGCTTTAAAAATAAGTTTTGGGATGTTTTCAAATCTGTAAATCGAAGCAGTCCGTAACCACACCTGTGTAATCGATCGATCGACATTCATCAGTCGATCGATCGACAAAATCGATCGATCGAAGGTCAAGGTCGATCGATCGACCTTCCCAGAATAAATGAAGTTTTCCCTTAATTGAATTTTAGTGGTGTTAACCCTTGAATAATATTATTAGAGACTTTATGAATACCCTTAACTTTAAGGAAGACCAGTAGGCATGATTATGAGATGGGACTTTATTTGGAATGTAATTTGAGGAATTTTTCTAAATAAATGAAATTTGTCATGTGAGATAATATTTGGGTTAATAGTACAAATTTGAATAAGTTGATGAAATAAGGTTTGGGGCAGAAGCAAAGACCTTAGGTATAAAGATGTCATATGTGAGAATTATGGGAGACTTAATAGTCTATTTGAGATAGGTTTTAAGTTTTAGGAATTACGACGTGAGACGTGTCGACCATTTAAATTATATATTATCGGGATACTTGAAATATATGGATTTGGAATAATGGTATAATGATGTAGAGTATGAATTTATTAATATTGAGATATCTAAGATGTGTGAATACTTAGCATAAAATCTTGTGTGTATGACATACCTACCATACTTGCTATCACGGGAGGTTACGTTCGCTTAGGACCCTCTAATCCTTGTGTGCCTACGGGGGGGATATAGACTGGTACCTTGATGAACATAGGTCATAGAAAGACTTATTGTGATATTAATAAGTCCGCTGATCATGGGAGCGTAGGTATGTGCGTGACCCATGTGATGGTGACTGTGTTCGCCTCCACTATTTGTGATTTGTGTTATCTGAACTATTCCTGAGAGATTTGGAATATGTGATCCTTATGTACGTGATGTACCGGGATGGATAGCAGAGTATGTGTGCACCATAGCTTAGATTGCGGGGTGCTTGTATCGTATATTTATGATGTGGATAATATACATTAAATTAATGGGAATCCTCATGTTAATGTTGTAAAAATATTACGGTGTTATTTCGAGTTATATAATGAGTTAACTGATAGTTATATCAATGGTATGTTTAGTAACTGAGAGTACGTTAAACTTCTATTTAATTACGAGCGTTGTTATGTTAAATAGAACCGGGTAATAAGGGTAGGAACTATTACAGTCTAGCTAGTTATGATGTCACTTAGCTAGTGGTTTATATCGTTATAGATGGGTACTTACGTTAGGAGTGCACAGTTAGACGAGAGGTGAGAATATCATGTGAGTGTACGTCCTAACATGTACTTTGCATTTAATGTTTTAAATGTTTTTAAAGCACTTGCAGGTTTTTAAAATATAACTCCACATTCGGGCTCTGACCCGTTTGCTTTTCAAATATTTTCTTGTAAAACCATTTTTTAGGTGCCCAGCCACAGGGACACCAAGCATAGGTACTCATTCAGGCGACGAGCTGTAGCTGGTTGTGGAAGCTACAGGGATTTGCTCATAGACGCTTCTATCTCTTTGGATTCCAGAGTCACTATCTATCAGTTGTAGGGCATGCTGCCCATTTCTTTAGAGACATCTTTTACATTTCAGTTTTTAGACTTTAGCATGTTTTATTTCAGTTCAGTTTATTTATTTCAGTCTTGGGATTGTAGTGAGGGGTTTCCTCCAGACTTTATTTACTCTATTGTGATGGTTATTCATTTTACTTCAGCATGGTGAATGGTGTTATTTATTTCTTCATTACTTTTGTGGCATGTTAATCAGACTTAAATTAAAATTTGGCAACTTGCTTTTTTAAATACTAGGTGGTTAGTAATAATAAAATGTTTTCGACAATGATGCTATTAACTGAGCCAACTTGGCATTTTGAATTAATTTTATAAAGGAGTAGCTATCCGGTATTTAATTAGTCGGGGTGTCACAATTTATCCCTCAAAGAGATAATAGAACCCATCTAGGACCCCATAAGGAAATTCAAGCCCAATTGGAGCGGCCCCTACATTGTGAGGAAAATCTTATCCGACGGTGCCGCCATGCTCACTGACCTAGATGGGGAAGAGATGGCTCGTCCAGTCAATCTGGACCGTCTCAAGAAATTCTACCCCTAGTCCAAAATCTCGGCGCGCTACGATTCTTCTCATCCCCCTTCTATTCTAAAAAAAAACTCTTCATTTCCCTCTACCCAGAACTACGTGGGCCTGATCCTCGGAAAAAAAAAAACTATTTTCAAAAATATAAAAAAAAATTCAAAAACCCCGGAGGTACGTAGGCAGCTTGATAAGCACCCTAAACTGTACAATTTATACCCCGAATAGATGTACTTTAGTTGCTAATTCTCGGCAATATGGGTCTTATGTGCTTAAATGTTTATTCTGTAGGTCAATTGTGCGTTGCAGAGTTCAAGCATTTAAATCAAAGAATTGCGCATAAATGGAGCTATATACCCAATTTTCTAAACCCTTACCCTACCCTAAACCTAGCCTAAACCTACCCCGAATCCCGTGTCTGTTTGATTTGTTCCCTTTCGTATTTTTTAGATTTTTAATTTGAGTCATTTTTATTTTTAGGATTTATTTTAGATTTATTTAGTATTTTCTAGGTTTATTTTCTATTTTTATCTTATTAGTATAATTTTATTTTATTTCGATTTTTTTAGCTTTTAGTTTAGTCTTATTTTATTAGGATTAGTTTTAGGAGTTCATTTTATTATATTTTATATTTTTTTTAGGACTTTAGTTTTCATTTAATTTTATTTTTTTATTTCTTTTATTTTATTTTAGTTTTTTTTATAGCTTAGGATTTTATTTTTTAGTTTTATTATTTATTATTTTTATTATTTTTAATTTGTCTTATTTTTAGTTAGATTTATTTTTTTATTTTTAGTTTTTAGTTTTATTAATTTTTGTTGAGTCTTTGTTATTTTAGGTGTCCAAACTAAACACACACACAAATCCCATACATTATCCTACACCCTAATCTATCCTACACCCTCACCCTCACACACATTCCCATACACCCTCACTACACACTATCACCCCCATGCCATCTTCAACCTCCAACCAACAACTTCTCTCTCCTAACTCTCCATCCATTAACAAACATTTAACCAACATCACTCTCTCTCTTTCTCTCCCTCTAAACCACCCTTATATCCAACCTCTCTCCAACCCAACCTCTCTCCAAAGCCACATGCCGGTAGCCCCCCCACCGGCGTTGCGCCCCAACTGCGTACCAGCCAGCCACCGGCGACCTCCAATTGAACCCGATCTCCCTCTCCCTCTCCCTCTCCCTATCGGCCTTACCCATGCCCTCAACCACCAGCCCCTGCGCCCGAACTCCGATCGCGGTGACACCGCTGACCCCGCTGTCACCGGACTTCCCAACTCGCCTCCGGCGCACCCACCACCAACCCATTACCGTCCCAGCTCGGCGAAACCTCCGGCCAGAACCTCAACCGACCCATTCTCCATTTCTAGCTCCAAACCCGATTCCCATTTTCAGGACCCACTTTCCATTTGAACTTTTCCAAAACCAAAATCGTGACCTGCCAATTTCTATAAACCAAACAAAGACATTCCAAAAGCAAGACCAAATAAAGCCACATGTGCCAAATAAAACCCATTTAATTTCTTTTACCCCTTATACCCCCAACTAACTCTTTTATCCAATACCCAAAAATACCCTCACCCATATCAGATTTTTATATCCTCTCAACCCACATGCTCCTCTCACCATTTTCATGCCCACTCATGTAAATTATTTAATAAACCCCTAGCCTCCATGTGCACCATATAAATTGAAGACTTGGGCCATTTTCAAGGGATCTCAAATTTAGTTTTAAGCTTAGTGTGATAAAATTCTCTCCATCCCTCTATGTTGAGTATTTGCATTTTTAGCAAATACCTCAATATAGAGGTGTGTAGTGAAAATTATCTCTAGGATAAATTTCACCCCACCCCTCTATTATGAATTATTGCATTTTTAGCTATTAATTTAAAATAGATTGATGTAGTGAAATTTATTCCTTATGGGAGGTAAATTCTAACACATTCCTTTATGTTGAGATTTTGCATTTTTAGCAATTATCTCAATATAAATTAATGATCTAGAATTTATTTCTTTGGATGAGTTCTAATGTACAATTTTATAATGTTAGGATTTGCATTTTTAGCAAATCTCTTTTATTATTTAATTGTCCATTATGAATTCATCCACTATCCTTTTTATTTTCCTTTTGTAATCTTTAGTTTAGATTCAATAAATACATGAGTGAGAAATTGTAATTGAGAGATTGATGATGTAATTGAAAATTTCATGTCAATTCAAGGCTTAAATGGGTTTGATCTCCTCCTGTTGATTACTTTTAGTTTAATCTTCTCATGTTTTTATTTGTTTATCTTATATTTGTGGATGATGATTATTGAGGACTAATCTCCCATTTATGGGATGAAATTTTGAAGCCCTCATGAATCCAAATTAGTTAGTTTACTTTTTAGCACAATTTTATTTACCTCATTTTTTTATTAGCTTTTATATCTTAGTAGTACTTTAAAAATTAGTATATAGTTAGTTAATTAATATTCCCTTGAAAAATCCATAAAAAATAGAAAAATATAATAAAATGCAAATGGATCTATATATATGTCCTCACCAATTTTGTGTTTCACCCTTAGATTTGGATTGACTCCCTTACTTACCCTCTACACTAGTTTTGTTATAATTTTGTAGGTTCAAGGGAATTTTTGATGGATAGAGAAGTTGCAACAACGACACAAAAATCTACATTAGAGGCAATTTTTCAATTTATCACAGCTCATACACCTCACATGAGTGCGGCGCTTTCTTTTTTACAAAATACTATTCTTTTCTTACCTCCGAGAACGGCGGTTCATTCTAACAAATACTTGAACAAAAGGATTATGTATGCCTTAGCGATCGGTATAGATATTTCAAAATACAAAATTCATCAAAAGGCATAGCTGGATGATCAGAAACTTATTTATTTCATTAATAAGAAATTATAGTACGGATTACATAAGAAAAGGAACGGATAACTCCCTTTCCCTTACTACCATAAAAAGCCAAATAAAATCCCCACACCTATTACACAAATAAACTCCCCAGGAGTCCTACCCACAGCTACCAGAGGAGCTTGCACCCTCATCATCTACATTCGGAGGTCCCCAAGTTTCCCCTGCCTGAATAGAGTGTCGTAAACACTCCATGGACCGATGGGCCTGAACCATCTTCGAAAAGACCACAACACCCCCTTCCATGGCATTAGATAAAACAAACCATCTTTGTCCAGTCTCCACGGCCTATATCTTGCTGACTACTTTCCTCCACAACCACTTCATATAATCTTTGGGGACATGCCAAACTTTCCTGACAGACTGGGAGGGACGGGTTGACGGACGCCAATTTTCCCACAGAGATCCAAGCAACAGACGCAGGCACTCAGTCAAGTCTTCTACCGGAAAGAAATTTGAGGTCCGAGGTGGCACGACTTGTGCCCAGCCAAATTGGCGCAGAAGCCGCCAAGGGAAATAAAAAGAGGTCTGCCTGAGACCAACCAGTCGCACATATGAATACTCTCCTAGCTCCAGAACGGGCTATTACTGCCCCCACCAAGGCACTGACCAATACAGCCCACGAGCCCCATGCTCCACAAACCAATGCTCCCAGTTCTCAACATACAGGTCAACACTGATGAAGTAGCGTGAAAAGAAGTTGGGTACGACCGACAAGGGATATTTTGGAGGAGTCGCAAAGAGGAATCTTTCAGACAACCACATGAACAGCATCACGGGGCTACCCCTCAAAAAGTCAGAACGACCTTCTCTCCAGGCATCCAGGCCATTTAGGGTCTCCGCCAGTATCACTGCCGCAGGATTGCGACGATATGACATCCATAAAGTAATAGCTGTAAGTTACAGGTCCACCTGTAGTTCTCTAGACACCAGCAGTAATTTTGAAACCAGACCCAGAACAACGGCTCCAGCATAGCCAGCATCACATACTTCCCGCAAATCCACGGACTGCAGCATCCCCGGGAGTGAGATTATTCCTCCAGCAACTAATGATCTAGCCGCCGAAGGCGAAATATGAAGAAGCCCAGCCAACAAATCCCTGGGAGAGCGGAAAAATTCGGTCAGAGCCGCAGCAACACTAGGATTCACACCCAGTATGGCCGAAAATTCCTCGTAGGTAGAACAAACTTCTTCCAACCCAAAGCGGAATACATGGTCTTCGGGGTACCAGAATTATACCGCTGCCATCAGCACGTTCCACCCAAGAGGCCGATTGCGCCACAGGGAGACTCGACGCATGTTGAAAGCATCATAGTCGATATTATAAGAGAACATTGCTTCCAAGGCTTCGAGGTAATTGGCAAACTCAATGCTACCAGGGAGAGCCATATTGTAGGGCTAAGAAATAATGGGCAAGTAGGTAAGAATGCAAAGATGTTATGAAAACACTCCACCCCTACCCCTTTTTATACTTGAGAATCCTCACAAGAGACATAATCCCTACAGAAATCGGAGGGAATCCTACCCCACAAGGTACCAAAGGCTGAAGAGGGTACCAATCAAAACTTTGAATTGATGGGACTGGACTGAACTGCCGATAGGCAGGTCAGGGTACTTGCCGATCGGCAACCCCCCACTTTTAGAAATTTCCCCTTTTCCTCTTTTGTCAAATCAGAAAACTCAAATAAAAATAAATTGATATTCTCAACAGAATTTCAAAATACCTTTAAATTTCCCCTTTTTAATCAAAAACTTTCCTTAAAAAAAATCAAAAATATTCCTTTTTACGGTCTCAGCAGTAAAGTAAAAAGCGAATGTGCATGCGTTTATTCATCACTAATAAAAGATAATAAAAAAAACTCCATTAAATTGCATATATATATTTTCTGTGTTACATCAATTTTGCAAAAAATAAAAAGAAAATGCAAAAACAACGGGACTCAGCCCGAACCCACATTATTTATCTCTCTCTCTCAAGAGATTCCATCCTTGCGACGTGCTCTCTTCCCCCTACGGCGAGACGACGCACCACCACTACCCAAACCCGAGTCCTCTCCGGACGAAGCAGACGACACCAAACAAGAAGTGACAGGAACCGAGTTCCGAATATGGGAAGTCGCCAAAGATATCCAGTCTCTGATGTCCCTTAGCCAAGTGGTCGACGCCCGAACTTGCTGCAAAGAAAGGAAAAATTAGTATCAAAACAGAGATGACCAAAACAAAAAAGAAAAAAAGAGAGGAACAGAAAGGTATACCGCAGGTCGAAGGACCTCCTCTGTCAAACCCAACTCCTCCGGATCCATCGCATGAGGACGGTGCAGCATAGGCACCATCCCTCCATCCGCCTGCCGAATATTGTACGAGGGGGTATGCAACCTCACAAAATGAACCTCTGAACTCGCCGCTGTCGCAGATGCCATCGGACCAGCGCCGCTTTGGTAAGAACCCACCGCCCGACTCGAACCCGTGGGAGGGAAAGGCAGGGCATCATATATGCTGGGCGCCATCAACCAGCTCGTCACAAAGTCCATATAGTCATACGACGTAGCCATATCGGTGTATAACAAGTAGGACTCGCCAATCATAGCCGCGATCCTCTCATCCTCCAACAGCAGTCACTCCCGCCTCATAGACTTAGGAGGTTTCACAGGTGGCACCACCACCTTCTCCTCAGTAATCTGACGAACCACCCGCTCCCCGAGGTACCAGGAGTAGCCGAACTCATGCACCAGCAAATGCCTCATCCACGCATTCACCCCAGTCGCCCCCGCATCCAGAATGGCTGTCCCCCAGGGATAAAAGGTCACCTGAAAATCTCCAAGCGAGCATAAATCAATACAAGATCAGAAGGTGCAAAAACTAAGATTGAATTGGAAAGAGTCTTACCCTCCACTAGTCAGGTCATTCAAGACCTGACGCACCGCCTCCGGGGAGAGAGATCCCTTCGACTATCGATTGGCCTTACGCCATCGATACAATCGATAGAATTCCCCAACAGTGTCGTCCTTCAAAGCGATCAGTGGAGTATTGCACCCAATCACCTCATAGAACCACGTCTAAATTCACAAGCAAAAGAGACGCATAAGGAAAATGCGAATGCATGAAAGGAAAATGCGGATGCATGAAAAGAAATGAGCAAATCAAAGAATACCTCAAGAAGGTACATGGCTCCAGTAAACGTCTGCCGATAGCACCGGCTGAATGCATCCAGAGAAGAGTAAAGGGTCTCCAAGGTCAGACTCCCCCAATCATAGAAAGGGATGTTCGAAAACATCCTCAGGTACGGCAAGAACCACAAATGAACGACGCCGTCGCTCGACGCCACCATGAAACCTCCTAAAACCAGCAGAATAAATAACCGGGCCATTTGCCTCACTTGCAGCCCGTCCTCCACATCAATCACCCTGCTTAGCAGAACATTCTTCAACAGGGACAACCGGATAGAATCCCCAGATACTATCCTCCCTACATCACCAAGTGCCGCACGCACTTCCTCCGGTCTCACCCGTAAATAGCGATCCACCTCTATCTGCTCTCCATTATAATCCATCCCCAACAGCTGTTGCACGTCTATGGGAGTCACAGTCATCTCCCCGAAGCCGAAATGTAAGGTGTGGGTAGTATCCCACCATCTCTCTCCCAAAGCGCACAAGACCGCTGTCGAACGAGGAGTCTCATCCAGCACCGATGCCAACCTCCAAAAACCCGCTGATGATACCACCAAACGCACCACAGGTGGGAGATGCTCCCAGACGTCCCTGAGCCCCGTCGTCCCGCGGGCGCGCATGTTCTTCAAAGAAATATCAGACTGGCAAAAAGGAAAAGTCTCATTAAAAGTCAAGAAAGAAAGAAAAATCACCAAAAAGAAAGGAATGCCAAAGGTCAGATTATTTACATAATCATCGGGACTCACTCTCGAAGAGCGATGACTCCCGCAGCAAGTTCCGCTCATCCACAACAGGCTCAAACACATCAAAGGAGTTCTCACTCCCCAAAGCAAGAGGTGACCTAGCCCTCCACTCCACGTTCGCCCAGTCATCAACGGTCAACCACTCTCGGTGGACTACAGTGCTCACAAAAGCGGCCATTTATTATAGATCGGAATGCTAGAACGATTTGCAGATGAATCGCATAGAGAGAGAAAGCAAAGAAGCTGTGAAAAAATGAGGGGATTCGCCCCCTTTATATAGGATGCCAAACGCCATACCAATCGGCACTGACCCCTACCATATTGATCGGCACTGACTCCTTACCTTCCCGAGGTAGCCCAAAAGTCCGTGCCACTGTCGAATGGAACCCTTCATACTATGCCGATCGGCACCCCCATTAAATTTCGTACAAAAATTCCCAGAAAATACCAGAAAGCCTCCAAAAATCCTCGGAAAATTCCTAAAAATCCCAAGAAGGATTTAAAGCCTTTTCATCAAGAAAAACTTTGCGTTACCTCGAGTGGAACCCCTCTTTCCCAGCAAAACCCTCAAAACCAAGTGAAAACTCCTCCCGGCACAGCTCCGGAGGATCTCTAAGGATCACCTCATCACTTCCCTAGTGGAATTCTCTTACAGCACCCAAAATAGGTTATTCCCCCCGCGCGGTCTCCTAATGAAATAAAAGCTTCCCCATCTATCAGCTCCCCAGCTCAAAGCAAAATCACAAATCACTTTCCCCAGCGAAATCAAAATCCAATCCTCATCCACTCTTTAGGTCAGAATTGACCTCGATCTTGGATCGTCACCTGAGTTGGGTCATAATTGACCCCGGTCCTCGGTCGTCACCACTCTTTAGGTCAGAATTGACCTCGGTCTTGGATGGTCACCTGAGTTGGGTCAGAATTGACCCCGGTCCTCGGTCGTCACCACTCTTTAGGTCAGAATTGACCTCGGTCTTGGATGGTCACCTGAGTTAGGTCAGAATTGACCCCGGTCCTCGGTCGTCACCACTCTTTAGGTCATAATTTACCTCGGTCTTGGATCGTCACCTGAGTTGGGTCAAAATTGACCCCGATCCTCGGTCGTCACCACTAGGGGTGTTCAAAAAACCGACTGGACCGACGGACCGAACCGAACCGAGCCGAACCGACTACTTTTTTCGGTCTTTTTTCTTAATCGGTCCGATCTCGGTTTATTTTTTTGGAGGACCGACCTAGTCGGTCCGGTCCACGGTTTACAGATTCATAAACCCTGTTAGGACCGACCCGGACCGATTATATATAAAATAATATATTTTTAGATACATATGTATATATATAAGATAAACAAATAGTGAAAATATTAATTTTAATATTTGATTAGTTTAAATTATAGTTTAATCCAATACTAGTTTTGTTTTAATTGTAAATTTCGATATTTTTTAGTTTTTAATATTTGGAAAAAATAGACTCGAGTAAATTTTTATTATTATAAATGATGTAATTCATTAATGTGAGGACCGACGGGTTAGACCGAACCGACCCTATAAAAAACCGAACCGACTAGGGTCGGTTAACCGACATTATCGGTCCGGTCTCGGTCCATTTTTTTAGAGGACCGACCAAGTCGGTCCGATCCGAAAAAAACCTTAAAACCGAACCGGACCGCGAACACCCCTAGTCACCACTCTTTAGGTCAGAATTGACCTTGGTTTTGGATCGTCACCTGAGTTGGGTCAAAATTGACCCCGGCCCTCGGCCGTTACCACTCTTTAGGTCAAAATTGACCTCGGTTATTAGATCTTCACCCTAAGCCCACAGATTTGGCTTCAACCCGCAGAATTGGTCATCCCCCCAACACCACTTCAGGTCCTCAGAATTGACCTAAACCTTGGATCATCATTCCATCCCCAGCACACTCCTTAGGTCCTCAGAATCGGCCTCGACCCTCTGAATCGATCGTACTCCTTCAAAAGCATCATGTGGTGTCTATTCGACGGTCATCATTTGTTCTAAACTCATCCGTCGAGGGGCTCTGTATACACCCCATTCCTTTACCCCCCAAACTCTCCTTAGGTCCCTAGTATCTCCCTTCATCACCACAAACCTAGGTCATGTCCCGAGTATTGACCTAGAAGCCATCGGGCGCTCCCTACCTCAGTTTCACCAAAAAGTCAAACTTTTCATCTCGACCAAGACTGAATAAACTTTTGAAGGTCTCTGAATACCCTTTATAACGGTCCATCCCGTGCGCGATTCCGACTTACCATACGGACAAACGATCCGTTTGCGTCCGAAACTTGACCTAGAGGCCACCGTGTGCTCCCGGGCTCTTTTTGACCTAAGTTAACTCTTCATCTTGACCAAGAATAAATTAATCTTTGAAGGTCACTGAATACCCTTTCCAATGGTCCATCCCATGTGCAATTCCGACTTACCATGCGGACGAACGACTCATTTGACTCCATGAGGTCACCGAACGCTTTCGGGGCCCGGTTGACCAAAGTCAACTCCCCAAACCGGGTCAAACTCTTTGGAATGTCGAAGTACATATCCTAACCTTTCCAACGGTCCACCCCGTGTATGATTTGGACTTACCATGCGGACGAACGATCCGTTTGCGTCCGAGCGATTCCCCGTCCAATGGACCGACAAACGCTTTCGAGCCATATTTGACCCAAATTCAACTCCCGAACCCGAGAGTGGTCTAAAGGACTTTCTAAGGTCTCTGAATTACCTTTCCAACGGTATACCCCGTGTGCGATTCTGACCAACGGTTTGTCCTCGGCAGCCATTTTTCCGAAAAGGCCTGAAACACACTGCCAAATGGCAGGTTCCAGGCCCTGCCTATCGGCAGGTGCCGATAGGAAGGAACGGGTCTATGACGATTGGCAGTGACCTGAGCCTATAAAAGGAGGCCTTCACCTCATTTGCAAGGGGAGCCCAGATCAGATAAAATTCACTCTCAACGAATCCCAGAAACCTCTCTCGAAGGCAACGTGATTTCAACCTCCAAATCCCTTTTTTACTTCCACTTTTCATCATCCTTTTCATCAAAATTGGTGAATTAGCCACTCTCCATCATCATCCAAGTGCAAGGGCTGCTCTCCCACATTCAAGATCAAGCTCGAGATCTTCAAGAAGGTCCATCTTTCTCACCTTTCTCTTCAAATTCTCTTAAATTTGCAATAACTTGTTTTATTACTTAGCATTTTTATTATCTCATCTCACAAATCCTAATATACTTTTTATTTACTATTATTGCACATCTCTTATTTTCATATAAGTAAAAAAACCTAAAAAATAAGAAAAAGAGGGTTTGCTCATAAATTCCAAATAGGGATTCTCATACCTTTCCCACACTTTTCTGACAACTAAAACACTTTTTCTACACACACACACACATTCAAAAATAAGAGATCCCACATTTGGATTTATGGGATAAACCCTACACCCCTCATTTTGTATGCGAACTACGTGGACTTTGATGCCTTTATAGGCTACATAGGCGTCTTGGGGTAAAACCCAGACTCGAGTCCTTTTCTCACTTTTTCTCTTATTTTCCTATCTTCTCTAAAGCTAATTTTCTTATATTCTATATAATTGTCAAGTATTACTCCATATCCGTTATCATTCCATTATAACGACCAACGTAGGGGTAATCGCGTAAATCTTATTCTCCTAATACTATTCTTATATCTTCCTACGGATGACTCACTTTATCTTTTCCATGATACAAGTCGAAGATTCCTACCTCCATTATATATATACACATGCACACATATCACGCGGGGAAATATAAAGGAAAATAGCAAATATCCATGAGAGATCGAAAGGTCGGAATGGGTGCCTAACACCTTCCCATTTCGTAACTAAGCCTCCAAACCCTTCTCGAATCATCTTGGTTTCGCATGCACCAGTATGTCTTTGGTTGCCATCCTTCGGGATGGCTTCCCCTTTTTCTTTTGTCTGTTTTGAGTAAAATAGACTGGCGACTCTGAATCTCTCTATATTTTTACATCACATCCCAAACGACGCCGGCCGAAGCGCTCCCGAGAGGGATGCGCGGGACCCGAGGATCCTTCCTCCAAGCGCCCGCCAGCACGGAGAGGATCGGGGATGGCCACAGTATTAATTTATTATTGACATGGTACCTTTTGAGGCTTCATACGGGAGACCTTGTCGTCTGCCCTCTGGTTGGTTAAAGGTGGAGGATAATAATCATCCCGGATCGGACGTGATTCAAGGTCTGTCGACAAGGATTGAGTTAATTTGGAGTTATTTTCGTATAGTTCAGGAATGTTGTAAGAGTTACGTCATCACGAACCAAAGAGTTAAAGACTGACATGAATGTTAAAAAATTATTACGGATATTTTCCCATTAAAAGAATTATGTGATTTAACAAGAAGTGAAGTTAGCACCTATGAAAGTGGGGCATTTCCCCAACATTGAGATGATAGAGCTAGTGGTGCATAGTGTCGTCTTATTACAACATTTTTAGCAGTTGAACGATGATTTTGCATATTTCCATAAAGATGAGACCTTAATATTGATGGAATAAATCGACATGAAATGGTTTGAATAGACTTGCTATTAATCTTGGGCTGTAACAAGTAGGCCTTCAATCATAATGGTACCACTAGCGGGTGTATAGTAAAGGCACCAAAATGTTATCATGAGTTTATTTTGAGTACGATCGGATGCAATGCATATAAGGATCCGAAGTTTTGAGTACCAGGCATATTCGAATTTTGGGGACGAAATCCCTTCTTAAGGTGGGAAGTATGTAACACCCCGTATTTTTTGAAATACTTAAACTACACGTGTCACAGTAATTTAAATAAATATTAATTAGTGAGAAATGTATTAATATTTATGTGATGAAATTACATTATTTTATATTATGTCATAAGTAAAAGCAACGAGTTGGCGGTATCTTATTCGAGACATGCGTGTGAGGTAGTGTTGAGAATAAGATCGTATATTTATGATGGGTGACTCATATGGTGATTTTGAGTGCACGGATGATCCGGTATGGGTCAAGATAGTTAGAATCAGGTACCCAGGGTAGTAATCAAGAATCTGGGACTTTTTAAGTTATATGGGACCCGTATGGGGGGTTATTCGGATCATTTTAATGTTATTATTTAACCTAATTTTAAGATTAGGGTTGTTTGATAATGGGGGCAGCCATTCCATCATTCTAAAATAATACGGGACCCGTACGGGAGTACTTGGGTTATTTTAATATTATTATTTAACATAATTTTGGGATTAAGGGGTTAATTAGGGTTGTTGGATGATGGGGGCAGTCATTCCGTCATTCTAAAATATCTAGACTTGAGAGATAAGAGAAAAGAGAAGGAAGAACTCAAGAGGAAGCCAAGAAAATCAATTCTTAAGAGAATTGGACCGATTTTGGGGGAAGAATTAACACGTAAAGAGGATCTTAAGAGGAAAATCAAAATCCTCTACGATTAAAGGCAAGTGCTTAAACTTGCTTTGATATTTTATGCTATGTTAATAATTCATACTATGGTTAGTATAAAAATAATATTTGGGTGGGATTCACATGATAAAAATGGAATTTTGGGAATGATATTATGGAAGTTGATTTAATCATAATATCATATGAAATACCATATTGATTTAAATATAAAATATGTGATCTTGAATAAAATCTGAGATTGATTCATAAAGAAGATGTAATCTTGAATGGTTCTTGGGAAGATTTAAAGAATCTTGAAATTTAATTAAGAAAGTAATTGATTTCTTGTTGTTTATGTCGAGTTCCATGGATTAATGATGTTGTAAGATGATTTGAGATATAAAAATGTGTATCCATATGTATGGAATTGATGGGATGATATTAGGTTAAGTTTGGATGAATATGGGTTTCCAAATAGAATAAGGAAGATTGGAAAAATTCCTCAAAAACGTAACAAACCAGCCAGGGTAGAACCAGGGCGAACTGGTTCACTTTTCGGACCATCCATTCGACCCAAATTGTTTATTTGGGTTATTTTGTGAATCGGTTGGGGTCGGGTTAATGTAGGAGGTCCGTAAATGAGATTTAGGACATCTGAGAAATAAGTAGGACGTTATGTTACCTTAGGTTAGCCGGGAATAAAATTGGGGTATGGAAATATGGGTGTTTAGGATGAACGACACTCAAAAATTAATTAATAAAATCGGTTTGGGATTTCATATAAAATCATAATACGGGCTGGAGTAAAATGGCTTAGTATCCAGAATAAAGATAATATTTGTGATTTCATTATAAGTAAGTGACTACTTATGTATTCGGGAGTCGGGATTAGACTCGAGGATTATGGGCTAGTGTTACGAGTGACATACACAGGTATAACCGATTATATATATATATATATATGTGTGTGTGTGTGTGTGTGTGTGTGTGTGTGTGTGTGTGTGAAACACACCTTCTCTATGGATGATATGATTGGAGACTGCACTTAGTGGGGAACCTGCTGGCCCAGGAGTGGTACGTGATATACCTGGAGCTTAATAGCATTCTAGAGAATGCATCCACAAGTTTAAGTTATGAGGATGTAGTTATACATATATAGCGAGTGATATATATTTATGTGTACGAAATGTGATATGTATATTGGTATATGTGTGTGTTAAATATATACAGGTGAATTAAATGAATGTGCGAACAATATATTATATGCATTCGGGAGCTATGTTATATACTTATATAAGAGGGATATGTGTACATGTGCGAATTAAACGAAAGTGTGAACATGGAAATCGTAATAAGCATAAAGTTATGTAAAACGGTTAATGTAAAGATTATAATTGAGAATTACAATGATAAAGCTTATGTGTTAGCTAAATGAAAAATGAAACGAAGTAGAATACGTATAGCACGAATGGGCTAAAAGATTAGCATGTGGGACTAAGTTATATGATGGTGCTAGTTAAGCAGGGTAGCATAGCTTGGGTGTTTAAAATACATGCATTAGGTGCACACCATAGACGAGGGATGAGGATTTATCTCATGGGAGTGCGACACTAGTTTAAATATGAATGATTATGTTGCTGATTTATTTTTGTATTTTAAACTCTTGCAAAATATTTTCAAGTGTTTTGCGCTCTAACTAGTGTCAAAATCTTTTCAAAACCTTTTAGGTGCTCAGCCATAGGGACGTCAGACTTAGTTATCCTTTCGATTAGACGATGTGGCAGCAGGTGTGGATGTATTCTTGTAATTGCATTTACCTAGAGCTATCGGTTAATTTATTTATTTTATCTCGTTCAGTGTTCATTTAATTATTGTTGTATATGTGTATTTAAATTATTCGGGATGATTTTTGTATGATGAAATTTTTTATTTAGTCAAGTTAATAAGTTTTTTAAATTTGATATCGGGCTTAATAGGTTATTAGTAATTAATTTGATTTTCGACAGTAATACTAAGAATGAGCGAATATGAGATTCCTGTTTTATTTTTGTAGAGAATGAGCCACCCTTTTTTAACAGGCGGAGTGTCACACACGTGTTATCATTTTTCATTTAAATTTTTTTTTAACTTTAATTCATCCATAATTATTTCATTTTGAGTTTGGCACCTTTTTTTAATTTACTTGCGTGTCTTACCCATTACCTGAGGAAATAAAATAAAAAAGAAATTAGAAAATTATAACATAATGAAAAAATTATAGGAAAAAAAATAATTGTTCCCCCCACCCCAGCCCTCTCCTCCCTCCAAATAACACCATCGACGACCTCACCTTCCCTTCAGCCTTTGTGCCACCTCACCCCCTTTGTCCTATCCCACCAGGGGCGGATGGAGGTAAGGACCAAGGGGGGCTATAGCCCCGGTTGAGTTTTCCCCCAAAAAAATTTAAGGTTTTTTGGTAAAATTTCATACTTTTAGGTATAACTATAATTATTTTCAAACCTTAGGGTATAAGTTTGTAATTACTTAAAAAACTAAATTTACTAAATGAAAAGAAGCAGTAGTCAAGCCGGCCTTAAATTTCTCACACCTCTCTATTACCTCATTTATTCTCCTCACCTCATTTCTTCTCCTCTATCAACAGGGCAGCCACCCCACGCCCACCACCAGCAGGGCAGTCACCCCACGCCCACCACCAATAGAGCAGAGCCATGCCCATCCCACTGTAATCTAATTTTTTGTCAGGTATTTTTTGTCCCTTAATCTGATTATTGTGTAAATTTTTATGTATAATTTTGGTTGAATGTATGATTTTTGTGTAAGATTTTAATTGTGTAAAATATAGGGTTTTGATTGGTTGAATTTATGATTTTTTGAGAAATTATACAGAAATAAGGGTATATATTTTTCGTACAATTTCTCAAAAAAATGTTAAATTTCTGTAATTTCTCCAAAAAATCTCTATAATTTCTGTAATTTGGGAAAAATGTCAAATTTCTATAATTTGTGTCTCTAAAATAAATGCCCTTATTATTTTTTTTAAATATGTGGTGATAAATGTAGTCTAAAATATGTGGAGAAACTTTTAAATATATAGTCTCAAATTTGTGTTATTTGTATGTATGTTTGTGTAGTCTCAAATGTTTAATAATGATTTAGAGTAATTGTTTGGGCATTGTAAAGCTATAATTTGTTTAAAATTAGAAATAATCCAAAAAAAATCGCCTCGTGGGCTACCGCCCCCGAACCCCCGGCAACACTCGAAACTTTTGCACATGTAATTTTGAACCGATTTAACCCCGGTTGAACTAAAATCCTGGATTCGCCACTGTATCCCACCCCCACCGGTAACATCCCTCTCTCCTTTTAGGGCTACGTCACCACAAAAAACCTCTCCTCCAATCAAAACCCTAAATAGTCAATTTGATCGATTATATATACATCAATATGATTTCATTGTTAGAATTTGATAGTCTGGTTATGGGTTGGTAGTCATTGTTAGGGTTTTAAAGGTCTAATCTGGCGGGGTGTGTGTGTGTAGAAAGAGAGAGAGAAGAGTGGGGCTAGGGGGTAGACGGTGTGGGGTGGGTAAGGGATGACGAGGGCTAGTGATGATGGGGTTAGGGGGAGTTGAGGTTGCAAGTGGTGGTGTTTGTGGGGAGTTGGGGGGCTGGTGTGAGGGGTTGGGGGTGGGGGACAGTTTTTTTTTTTTTCAAGGCAAGGATAAAGATGATGATGATGATAATGATGTTTTTCATTTTTTAAATGTTTTTTCTTTAATTTTTTCATCTTTTTCTAGTATTTTTAATTTCTTTTTTTTTTCGCATATAATCTGCAAGGCACCTGACCGTTAAGTTTAACATACCCTTAATAGAAAAGGTACCAAACTAAAAGCTAATTTAAAAAAGACAGACTCAAAAAAGAATAATTATGGACGTATTTTTTTTTATAAAAAAAGGAGCAAGACCTACTATGTTTTTCACCATTAGATACATTCTCTCTCCATATTGGTAACCTCATCTAATGGTGAAAAATACTATCCTTCCAATCCTCACATGAGCATTAGTTATTTATAGGTAGTCTCAAACAATGCAAACCATTTATTTTAAATAATAAAAATTGAATTTTTCGATGATTTTTTTTGGAGATGATATTCATAATGAGGAAATCGTCTAAAAAAAGAAAAAAGAATCATCAGAAAATTCAATCCTAAAATAGGTGAGATGATCATCAAAAGTTTCAACGGTCGAAAATATTCATCAATTTTGCATCTCAACTCATTTCACTCGCTTTTTGCTCTAGTTTTTTTAAGAAGTCTTTTGTAGATGATTTCTTCAACTATGTAGATCATCTAGTAAATCATCAAAACAATCATTTTTTTTACCATTTTAAAAAGATATAAATATATAAATGGTGAGGATCTCCAACACACCTCACTTATCATCAATTAAATATTTGGGCCGAGTCATTCTAAAACACCTGACCCAAAATGTTATAACCCGACATACTTATATGATGATAAGTAAAGTGTGTTCTTTGGTGTGTTGGAAAGTCACGTGTGTACTTGTGTGTAATTATATTCACAAAAATTTCAAATCAAACACCACAAACGCTAGAAATGGATGGAAAACGAAACATTTCCCGTGAAAGAATTGGTACTGCCCAGGAAGATAATAAAACGCTTTTGGTAAAATAATATATTCTATTATTCCGGGTAGGATGCTGCCCAGGAAGACAAATATTTACTATAAACTAGCACTGGCAATCAAGCGGACTGGGCCTATTATGGACGGGCCTAATATGGGCCGAGCTAAATATGGACCGGGCTGAATATGGGTCAAATCTGTTTGTGGGCTGGTTTTGGGCCGGGCTGGCCTGTTTTTTTTAACAGCTTTTTTTATTAAGAAAAAACAGCCTTCTTTTTCATTAAAAAAAAAAAAAACTTTTTTTAACAGCCTTTTTTTTTCTTAAAGAAAAAACAGCTTTTTTTTAACAGTTTTTTTTTTTAAGAAAAAACAGCTTTTTTTCCATCTACTTTGGACTGAAATGCGTTTTAACTGTTGCTCTTTCCATCGACATCGAGCAGTTGTTCCGGCGTCAAAACTCCATGGACTGAAATCTTGGTTGAAAAGGAAATCTCCAAGATACAAAACGCAACTCTCTCACCACTGCCATCTTGGTTAAAGCGCAACTGGAACAACTGGAATAATCTCTGGCTCTACAGTCCTCTACAGATACAAAACACAACTGGAACAACTGAAATCTTGGTTGAAGAGGTGTCTACACTGTAGACTCTATAGATACAAAATGGCTAACATTTAGGTTATGAGAAAAAGGTGTCTATGATGGGTTGTGTTTAACTAGGTTTGGACTTATATTTGGGCCAACAGTTTTAAAACATGGGCCCCATATTATTTTATACATCTAAAATATGGGCCCCATATTCTAGTGTTTGGACTAATATGGGTCTATATGGTAAATGGGCTGCATATTGCCAGTGCTACTATAAACTAAAATCAAGAGAATGCAATTTCTATAAAATATCAAACAAGTGATAGCATCAATAGTGATCAAAGCAAGAAGATACAAACTTGGCCCCATGGCTGGCTAAGCCAGGTTGTTATGGAATTGCTCCATCATCAAACTTAAGAATGAGGAAGTCCAATCCTCAATACAACAAGACTATATTACAATTCATTATGTCTGTAGTGACTTAAAAACAAAAAAAATTGTCTGTTCCAACCTTAACTGGAACCTAGAATCCCAACAGTAACAGCTCTATCCTCTTTAAGGCGCAAGGAATTAGTTGCTGCCACCTCCAAACAGGTATCCCAAGGAAGATCCGCCACCTGGGGCAGCATGGACCTTTGTCGAAGGCCGATCCTGCAGGGTGAAGTAAACATCAAATCCTGCTTTGATTACACAAGTTAACATCAAATTACGCTTTGATACTTCAAAAATTAATACTCTCAATGCCAAAAGATTGTTCTGAGACGAATACACTTCTGGCTGTGATCGACTTGAGCAATAAAAGATGTTCAGTGTTTTTGTTCCTTCTTCAATTATTTATTTTCACCTTTTTCACAACTCGGGTAAAAAATCAAGGACAGTTTACCAAAGCAACATGAACAGCCTAGAGTGATTTATAATCGATCAGAACATAAAAAAGCACCAGGCATGGGCCAACTGAGATTTGAGAATGTCATATACATGTATCAATCAATTTCAAAGATGAACAAGAGCTTGACTTACGAGTTCTAATTGCAGATTCATTACTAATTCAAAATTCAAATCCTCCATTTGACTAAAGGAGGGCATCATCAGCAGTTATACATTACAAAAATTGTATAATTGGTTATTTTCTTAATGAGCAGCGACATGAAATGGCTATACTAGCAAGATACTGCATTAGGGAATAACCCCTAGAGACCAGAGACTTCTGGTTCTTTTTTCAATAAGTAGGTCATCTGCCTTTTTGAAGTGTCATCTAGCCATCTCTCTCTCTTTCTCACACGCACACACATAGACAGAGAGAATATAAAGGCGGCCAAGAAGTACCAAACTATTCCTTTGACTTCAATAAGCTCCTCAACCTTTGATGAAGCTCCTTACATCTCCATTAGCTCCAAATAGCATCCCTCCACTCTCTAAGAGATAGAATATTGCTTTTAGTTAGCACTCCATGGGATTGAGACAATGAAGATGGCATATTGAGGTCTGTTCAAATAGGTGATATTTTATGCTATTACAATTTGAGGATGTTTTGAATTCAATTATGATTGGAGTGTAACTTTTTATGCTCATGAGATATAAATGTATTTTTCCAACACGTCTCAACCTTGTACTCAACAAATCCTTTTTCAACCACGTGATCTATTCTCTTACAATCTCCCATCAACGCATTTTATCATGTAAAGGCAGTGGAAAGCAGTACTACAACATATAGAAATACAGATTTCTCTGTATCTCTCATTCATTATCTTCTCAAAGGTAAGGTGATTACAATGGTTGGCCAAAAAAATAAATAAAATAAGTCACCTAGCTAGCCAAGATAACCTAAACAAGAGTAAAAAGATTAAAGAGGGCACTATAAGAATATACTATACCAAGGAACCATCTACCTACTAACTCTAAAATGAAGAATTACCTAAAATCGACACGGAAGTAAAAATGTTGCAATTAAACATATTACAAATAGGCCATCGGGACTTCTCATATACATCAGTTTAGGTCTACTTATACCCCCTAATGTTACCATCAATCGGGGACGAAACCAGCCATTTTCGGAGGAGGCCATGGTTCTCCTAATTTTTGAAAAGTTTTAAATATGACCCCTTCAATATTTTATAATGCACAATTTAGTCATTTTCTTCACAAATTTTACAAACAAAATGTATACTGGCCTCTCTTAGTTAGAATTCCTGGCTTTGCCACTGCCACCGATAGTAACTAAATCACTCTTCCGTACTAGTACTATTATTGGTTAGCATGCTCTAACCATCTAATGCAGTTTTCTATCGATTATCTTTTATAAAAGCTACTTCTATATTTGACGTCACAAATGTGTACCAGTACAATTTGTTAATAAAAAAAGTGAGAAATTATAGAAACCCCCCATATCACACCCTGATCTAAAAACTCGACAAAGTGCCCCCAAACTATTGAATTGTGACAACACATTTTAGTTAAAATTTTAACAATTTGTATGCACAACGTCAAGTTTATATAACCATTTTTTTTTTTAACTAAAATGTGTTATGTCATGTTTCAATAGTTTAGGGGGCACTTTGTCGGGTTTTCTAGTAATGTGTAAAACTGCTATAGTTCCCCCTAAAAAATCATGCCAATGTGTTTGCTTCATAAATCAGAAGTTATAAGTAAAATTGAGGTAAATTGTCTATAACAGCCAAATTGTTATAACTCGTCGAGGGCACATGTAGACCCTCAAATCCAAACGGCCAGGACTCAAATAATGGAGGTGGCCTCACAAGGGTATATGCATCCGAGGACTCAGATCTCGTGACGCGTGCTTCATGAGGATTTATGCCTTATTTTTAGAGGGGAAGGTGGCAAAACAATGGGAATAGTGTATTGAGCATCATGGGACAAGTTACCGAGGGCAAGGAATTTTAGTCGAACCTAGAGCTGATTGAGAATGATGAACATAATTTTGTTGCATGTCTCAAAATTAGATCGCCATGGCTGCATGTATAATGCTTCACTAATGCAAGATTTTGTTAAAAAGATGAAAGTCTCAAGCACTAATTTAGTTGGTGAGGACTATTTCCGTAACCTTGAGAATGTATGGTATGCCATAAACCATTAGTATCTTCATTGATACGCCTTCTTTGAGGCAGATATAGACTATGAAGGCTTACTCAAATTGCAATGTACTTGTCTCTGATTTGGTACCGAGTCTCATATAAATACTGTAAGGAAAATCCATAATGAAATATGTGAAGAAACCGTAGGACAAAGTTTCTCTCTTATCCTCCAACCTTTGTCTTGTTGACCTCTTTGGTCGGTTGTGTCTGATCTATTCCTATCAGAGTTAAGAGTACCTCTTTGTAGTCTTTGAGTTTGTTTACCTGTTATTTTATTTCCTCATTTTGATTAGTATTTTAGGTAGGGGTAATGTTCCTTTAAAATATTCTTAACATGGGGTTAGTCCTTTTACCTTTTAGGGCCATCATGTCTAACAAGATAACATAGCTTATAATTAAAGTCTTTCACCAATTACTTTAATGAATTTACGTCTTGAGATATTAGAGCGAAAATTTATTTTAATTTGTGCTTGCTCAGCCATTTGCAGTTTTACGTCAAATTGATATCAGAGCCATAAGAGCTACAAAGTTATTGGTGTTGATTTTATTGTTGTTTGTATAACAAATTGTGACAACTTCAATGGCACCCAAGAGATTAGTTCAAATTGGCATCGAATGACAGATCTGTGCCTTAGAGACGATGCTTGCGAGCTTATAAATAAGGCCTTTAGTATAACAAATTGTCATCTTACATCAAATTGGTATTAAATCAATAACCGCTCCCAAGTTTTTATCGTTGTATAACAAATCGTGACAACTTCAATGGTGCCCAAGATATCAGCCCAAGTTGGCATCAAACAACGCATATCCAACGCATCTCCGTCTTGGAGAAGAGGATTGCGCCTTCATTTTCAAGTTTCGAGACTCTTACATTCTCAACCGACACTACACCCGCACCACCTCATCTACCAACCATTCAATTACCATTGTTACCAAACCCAGCCCCCAACGACAAAAACAAGGGCAATAACCTAGGGGTGGCAATTTCACAAACAACACGAAATTGACTCGAAATTGACATGATATGTCGTATTCGTGCTGGATTTTTTTACAGTAGTCGTGTCGTGTTTATGTCAAAATTATGAGTCGTGCTAGTCGTGTCTTGTCGTGTTAATCGTGTTTTTATTCAGGTTATCGTGTCTATCTATGTTTAATTTAATGTGAAATTTAAGAAATCGTGTTATTCGTGTCGTGTCGTGTCGTGTCTTTTTATTTTGGGTCGTGTTCGTGTCAACTAAAAAAAACACGAATTCGTGTCGTGTCCGAAAAACCCTTGTCGTGTCGTGTCGGCCCGAAACACTGCCCAAAAACACAAATTGCCACCCCTACAATAACCCTCATGACCTCTGCCCCTGTTTGCGGGGCGACACTGGACCACTCAACAACCTCCGGTTAGGCCCAGCCGAACTACCGCGACTCCAACGAAGAGAGAGACGAGAAGTAAGAAGAAATCGGGTAAGGGAGGGGCTGAAACAACCAAATCCACACCCGCTTCTATCCCGGCAAACCTTCAAGGTTTTCGGCGACCTCCGACGGAGACCCAATGGACCGGTGATGGCATTGGAAGGTTATGCTTAGGGATTCACAACCATAGAGGGCCTAGGGTTTTGTGGCTCATGGGTTGTTTTTTACCTTGGAGGTGTCCATTTATGTCGAGATTGACGATAGAGAGCGAGAATGAGATATAATGAACATAGGTGACGATCTGAACAAGTCATGGCGCCAAGTCGTGGCTAAACTCGGGGTGTGCTGCGTTTGAAGCCGTCAATGACAGGAGAAGAGCACCCGTCATTCATGACAAGGTGGCCCACCTATGTTTACAAGAAGAAAGAGGCGAGCGGAGAGAAATTGAAAAAGAGAACACAGGGACGTGAGACGTCAACCTTGGATTTCATGGAAGCCCTCACAATTGTCGACGAGGTCACAACCTGAGGTGACAACTAGAGAGACGTAACCAACGACAATCATGTTTTGTTGCAGCGGCTTGGGTTTGTTTAACCCCAAGGTCCTATTTGGCCAAAGGATTGAACAAGAATGGGTTAGGCCTTTTTACTTACTAAAACAATTCAGATGTGGTATCACTAAATTTGGGGCCAGTCTAAATTACAAGTGTTTGGTATTGTGCTGTTGGAGCTTAAACAGATTGGTCCAGCTTACCCCAATCTTGTGATATATATATAGTATTGCCCGTGCCGATGGCACCGAAAAAAAAAACATATTGCCCAAGCCCATTTTCCGAGCCCAATTACTCCCCCAGCCCATCTAATAGCCCAAACCCATGCGCATCCCGTTTGCTTTTGCTTTTAGCATGATATTTTCATGCATGCCCATGCATGATAAAAAAACATGCAAAAATATCATGCATATTTTATCATCCATGAGCTATCTTATATAATATATATATATATAAACACACACACACACACACATAATAAATGAAGGAAATATCCCTGCAATTTTGTGGTTGTATAAATTTTGTTTGGGGCCCAAAATGGCTCGTTTGAATTCTGCAAATTTCTGAAGCCAAAATAATTCAAAAATGGCCCCTTATTTGGTGACGAAAATTGTTGCTCTCCTTATTTTCGGTGACCAAATTCATTTCCCAAAATTCATTTTCTTTTCGGCTGCATATTTTTGGGATTTACACTACAAAATTTGAGGACGAGGTTTTTCTACGGAGGGAGTGATGAGAATTAAGTGCCATTTTCCACGGAGGGAGTCATGAGAATTAAGAAGTGCCATTGCCTTAATTATAATATCATCAAGTTGTACTCTTTAAGTTTGTTTACCTTTTATTTTATTTTTTATTTTGATTAGTATTTTATGTAGGGCTAATATTCCCTTGAAATATACTTAAAGCTCCCTCTTTAGTCTTTATACCTTTTCGGGTTATCTGGCTAGCAATATTAGTCAGTTTGTAAATAAGGCCTTTGTCCAATAATTGTTATGACGAAATATTAGAGAGAAAATTCTTCTTAATCTGTTCTTGTTCATGCTATTTGCCGTGTTACGTAGTTACGTCATTTCCTTGCTGTTTTATCTGATATTCTAACAACTTTATGACACTTTGAAGTCTGCAAGATCTTAAGGCATTTTTTGGTTTGTGATGGGATTTAAGTCTGTCCTAACCGTATTGTTTTCACTATTTGAAGTCCTTCTCACAGAATATTTGGGATTCAGTTTCCGACTCATTTGATAAGAGTCTTCCAATGAGTTGATACAAGTAGAAGAAATACGAAAAACAAACAAAAAAAAAGTTGATGACGATATGCAGATGGCCAAGGTGGAAGAAACAGTAGACTTTCATTGATTTATCACTTTTGCCTATCAATGCACGTGCCTTTTTCTGTTAATCTACTGTTGTGATCAAATAGATGGGTAACATTGCTTACTTATATTAGTTTTAAGGGCTCAATTGACACAAAATTTGTGAAGAGGCTGAATTGAAATTAGGCACACAGTTGGGGGCCATATAGGTAAAAAGAAGAAGAAAACGGTAAGCTTTGGTAGTATAACCTACATATTCATTGTAATTCAAGAAGGTTTCAAAGGATAGCAACAGAAACAAAGTTTTTCTGTTAACCTTGAAACTGAGCATGTACTATATGAAATACAAAAGTGAAGAACATTAATAGCTATGGTATGAAAAAAAAGATATGTACATGTATTCCCACCTACAGGCAAGTGAAGCACTGTATAAAGGGATAGGGGACTTGGGCCTTACCGAGTCAAGATGAAATGTTACCAAGTAGACCACAATGTTTAAAAAGGCGTTTGAGGCTTACGCCTCGAAGCGAGGCGGGAAAAAAATGCCTCAAGGCTTAAGCCTTAGGATTGAATTTTTGAGGCTTACGCCTCAATGCGCCTCGAGGCTTACGCCTCGCCTCACGCCTTTTTGCTGAGGCGCGGGGAAAAAAGAAAAAAAAAACACTTTTCCCGTCACTAAGTCTATTTTTTCAAAGTTGAAGTTCTTCATTTTTCTAAAATTGCATTCAACTTTAAAAAATGTTGTTTTAATCTACTAACTCTTTTTTTTTTTTAAATTGTTCTTAACTTATACTATTTACTATTGTAACTTGAAAGAAAATTTTAAAAAATAACCAATATGTGAATGAAACTAAAAAAAATGATTTGGCCAATTTGATTTTGCATTGATTAATTTATTGCTAGGAAGCACGGAATCGACACGTAATACGGGATACGTCTCGATTCGGGATACGGGATACGTGATTTTTCCAAAATGTAGGATACGGATACGGTAGGATACGTTAAATATTTATTATTTATTTTATATATATTAATGATAAACTTGATAAAATGAAACTAAAGCATTAAACACAATTATATTAAAGTGCTCAAATATGTTGATTGTTGTCACCAAACAAACACCATTACAATAAAACATCATTAACATAAAAGGTTGTTCCAACAAAAACATAAAGCAAAAATAAAGATAATATCCTTAGCATAAAATAAGATAGAGAGAAGCCTCCCGAGAGCATCCCGGCTTCGTAGTATCTCAATCACTAAGTAGACCCAATATCAACGACATCATCATCTCCGTCAACCACATCATCAAGTACTATAAAAAAGGATTCAAACAGTCAGATGTAAAGGTTAAAAATAACACAGCTAAGAGTGAAAACAGTTAAAGAAAACAATACAGTTAAAAACAACATAGATAAAAAAAAGAATGAAAACATAAAAAAAGTTAAGAAAAAAATCAAAAAACAGTACAGCACAATCAAAGAATGAAAAACAAACAATACAGTTAAAAAAAAATATAGTAAAGGAAGAAAAATAATTAAAGAATAAAAAAAACACAGTTAAAAAAATAAAAAAAAATAAAAAAACACAGTTAAAAAAATATAAAAAAATAAAAAAAAGTATCCTAAAAACGTATCCTAGCGTATCCCCAGCGTATCCTAACGTATCCTGCCCATTTAACAATTAAATAAAAATTAGGATACTCTAGGATTCACGTATCCTAGCGTATCCTAACGTATCCTGTATCCTATACGTGTCCAACAAAAATTCGCGACCTCCCGAGAGTATCCGTGCTTCATAGATTTATTGTCATATTATAAAATCAACAATATGTAAAAAAGTCATCTCGGGGGAACAAAAATATGTTCGACTATGTGAGAAAGTCCTAAAAGATGTTTTTTTATATTTCTGTGTTACTTTATTTTTTATGGTTTTAGTATTATTTTGTTCTTTTTTATTTTGGGTGAGGCTTACGCCTCGCCTCGCTGAAGCCAAAACGCCTTGCCTCGCCTCGAGCCTTTTTAAACATTGGTAGACCATGAAAAGGTGGTAACAGAATTATGATAATGCTTTGAACACACACATTTCTTAGTCGAGGAGGTGTCATGACCACTATATGGGAAATTTATGTTACATGAACTCCGACTTAAGCTGGACATGTTGAACGAATGGGGCGTTGAGGCAGTCAACCTATGGAGATATAGCTTCTAAGACACTTGTAAGGACACAATTCTCCTCTCCGGTTGAGTTTTAATGTAGTTTTGGCTCAATTCCGGACAAAAACGTTTATTTCATAGGATAGTTTTTAATTGTATCCATTCAAGCCTATGACGGGTTAATTGAAGACGTAGCGGCCAAGATATTAAAGCTTCATCACATGCCGTGTGTATTGTGCCTCGTTTCTACGTCATTAACATGGTTCCATTGCTCCTAAGGTATGAATGCATTTTAATATATATATATAGGAGCTCGGAACAATAGCTAATTGGGTGTAATTTATAAACTTTTTATAAATTGTTTTATCGACTTTGTTTTACTCGGAAAATATTTTTTTTGAACTTTCAAGGTTCTAAAAGGCGCGTGGCGTGGTCGAGGCGTAGAGGTCACCCCTCAAGCCTTAGGAGCCTAGGCGCGCCTAGGCAAAGCCTAGGCGTAAAAAGGCGTTTTTCCTTTTTTTATTATTTTAATTATTCCAAGGCTAGTAATATAATAAAATAGTACATACCTTGAATTTTGAAAATATATCCATATGTTTGGTAGCCATCTTTCTCATACTCATGCTCTATAACCAATATTTGTCAACTAATCATTTGTTTTTAAAAAAAAAAGTGAGCCTTAAGCCTTTTACCAAGAATAAGGCGTAATAAGGATTAGGCGATGCGTTTCTCTCAAGCCTCAAGCCTAGGCGGGCCTTTTAGAACAGAGAGAACTTTTCATAAATGTTTTGGGGTTAAAACTTAATATTTCTTTTTTCTGAGACGTCGTTCGATCCACACTGGAATCTCGTTCGAACGAGATTGCCAAGTCATTTGAACGAACTGACAGGTCGTTCTAACGAGATGCCAGGTCGTTCTAACGAGATTTCTGACGATTTTCCTTTTTTCATTCTGGAACCTCGTTAGTAAATCCGTTCGAACGAAAAGTCGTTCGAACGAGTTTTGGCAAGAAAATTTGTTGGGCTGTTTTTGACGATTTTCCCACTTTTTCCACTACGTTTCCCCACTATCTTTTGCCAGATTTGATAAGGTGCAGGAACCAACTTTTAGAACCAACTTTTTCATAATATTCCATCTCCTAGAGAGAGTTTTGAGAGTGCAACTTTCCTAAGAAAAAGTTCAAGTTTGAGTGTTCATTTTTCAAAGAAAAATCGCTTAAACACTTTTGTTTACACCCAATAGTTTGTTTATTCCAAGCTACCATATATATATATCTTGCTTGGAACGTTTGGCACCATTAGTTCACTTTTCTACCTAAGAAGAAAAGAGTTTGGGTTTGCTTCTACATCCCCCAAAGAAGAAGCTTGTTTGCTGTGACATACCCACTTGGAGAAAGGCTCCGTATACCTAAAAAGTCCGATCGGTGGATTCCTAGACTGCGGTGGAGATGCGTGGTTATCCACTAGAAAGAGGTATGTACAAGAAGGAGCGTCGGGGCTTGGACGGAGTCAAGTCGAGTGTTATAAGTCTTTCGTGTCTTGTACTTGTAAAACCGTATTTAGTGGATTTGAGGCTAGGACCGTCCGAGGTTTTTTCCCGTTGTGGATTTTTCCTCGTACATCGCGGCGTAGTGGATTAATTGTTTATTTTACCTTTCGTAAAATTCACCTAGAACGCATGCTCAAGTAAAAAGATAAAATTGGTTTATTTCACTACTTATTTAATTTGGTGCTAAATTAATTTGGGTAATATTTATGTTAATTTAATTCAAGTCATCACTTAATTTGATAAAATTGGTTTGGCCTAACTTGGTAATATTGAAAATATGACTTGGGCAAATTTCTAGGACTTGAAGTGAATTAATTTGGTTTAAGTGAAATTTAAATTGTGTGTGTGTTTTAATATAATTTCACGTTGTTTAATTTTAATTTAGAAGAAATTAAAATTTGTTGTTTAAGTTGAACCATCTCGCTTCCGCATATCTTCAAAAGGATATTGAAATATTAATTTTTGTATTAAGAAATTAAAATTGGGGGCCTCGTGTTCCAACAACACTTCTCAGAAACAGTGTCGTGGGTGGGCCTGTGTCTTTGGATTCGATTGATCCCCCCAAAGCCGAATGTATACATTTATAATAATATTTTTTCTAATTGTTTGTCATTCATTCATTTCTTAGTATAAAATGGTGTTCTATGTAACATACTTTGTTAAAGTTAAAAATTTATTTAATTTGAAGCAACCACAATACAGAAAAGCATAGAAGAGAAGTCGCCCCAACACTTACCTGGGGTCGAGCTTCTGATATGAGTGCATCACAGTTCAATAATAAAACATAGCTTCATGGACAGGGTTCCACAAGCATAGCTGTCGGAATTTGATTTGTTGTAAAGTAGATCCTTTCTATCCAATCAAAAATTAATGTTTGTAGAGTAACATTTTGTAAACTCTTTTGAGATTGTAGCATTATCGATGCAAAACTTTTTCCATCTCTCTTTCCTTTATTTTCAATCTTCTCTCTTTCATCGCACCTGTTTCCAACCCCCTTTCTCTCCTATAGAACTCATCTTGTTCCTAATCTTTTATCTTCCGTGTATTTCAGTCACTCATAATTCTCTCATTTTATCTCACAGGCGTCACATTCCCCTCTCAAACTATTTTATTTCTCTCTCATCCCTTTCTTTTTCGATCTCTCACTTTCTTTTAGTTATTACTCTATCTCCCTTCTTTTTATCCCTCTCTTTACTCTTTTATTTTCTTTTTTGAGTCTTTTATCACACCCATTCCATTCTACTCCCTCATTGGTGTTTATTTATTATCTATCCTATCATATCTCGTCTCCCAGAATAATTTCTCCCTCTCGCTTAATACTCAATCTCTATCTCTAGTTTCTTTTCTTTATTTTCTTCTCTCCCTCCTTTATCTCTCCATTCGATTCTCCTGACCCTTATTTAATTTCATTGATTATAATGCCCGATCAGAGATTGCTTTCTTTTATTTTTTCTTTTACTTTTTCCAATAAAGTAAATTATTTTTGTAACCGAAAATTTAAAATACGAAATTCAATGAAAAGAACGATATTTAATCACATGGACTTTTATATATACTTTATTTCTAGATGACATATAAAAAGCATATACACAAAAAACAAAGAAAAAAAATCCCCATGCATCACACGGGTTGAAAAGTCCACGTATGTTAAACCTAATTTTACATGCGTTGTCTTGTCTCTCCATTAATATTTTGTTTCGAAACAAAATCTAATCCACCCCAAAATTTTGGCGTAGCTCTTGGGAACAATGATGCCTAACACCTTCAGTGCAAAATATGGCATGATAAAATGATTGTCCATAAAGTTGGCATCTGATACAGAACAGAATAACTAGCCGCAACATATAAATGTAACTAAGATCGAAAAATGATGTATGCACACAATCTGTGCACCCCAAAATTACCGAATGTGCTTTAACAGTATTGTACTATGATGTGGGTCCCGCTAGGATACAAGTCCTTAAAGCACAATTTCGGTAATTTTGGGTAAGTGTATCATTACTCAACTAAGATCATACCGTGAGGAAGTTGCCAGTGTTCTGGCCATCAGCTCGGAAATAGTTGTTGGCCTTGTTTCCCTGGATGCCAGCTGGAATCTGCTTAGTAATGTCAGTCGGTGGTGCAGCAGTAGGCTTTTGAGAAGGCTCACTGGTAGCTGCTTGCATCTCATTATGAGGGGCTTCTGGTTTGGTTGGGGTAGGTTTTGGAGCTTCTCCACTCCCAAAAAGGTAGCCAAGAGAACTCTGCCCCCCACCACTGCTGACTCCACGACCCATGATCTCTGATTTGAACTTTAATAAGAACCTGCAAATCCTGCTCACATTTCCAGCAGATAAAAGAGTAAGATAGATGAGCTCAACGCACAAGAAGCACTGTCAAAATTTAACCAAAACAATCAGATGATTCATGAATCATTTAGTCAGATTCAATCTGAAGAAATTATTCACTGACAGAGACAAATGAAGAATCTGACCGATAGAATAAGCACAATCAAAAATCAAGTAGAAAGAATTACAAAAGAAGAAGGAAAAAAACTGGAAAAAAACTGGAAAAAAAAAGCACCTCCACGAATAACCCCTGCGTACCACTCTTCATAGTTAAATTAATAGTCTAAGAACCAAGAACCAATCATTAGGGGACCAACCATACGGAGAATGCTATAAAACTGAACCTGAACATTGTCATAATGCATAATGCAGAAGCACCCTAAAATCGAAATCTAGCTACAGTTTTCATGCTGACTACTCACAAAGTTTTCATAAATACATAGTAATATAGCTAATTACTGATGTAACTGCAGAAGAAAACAAGGGAAATAAGAAACCATATGTCACATCAGCAGCAAAAATTTTGCTACAGCTGACATATTTGGATTTCTCAACAGACTGCGTGGGTTCCGTGTAGTAGTGAAAGCACTTTCTTAAACCTTGCGCACAAAATGTTGCTTTTAAACGACATAGAAAAATGTAAGCAAAAGTAAGATGATATACATGTAAATGAAAACAGATACATAGACAATAACATCAACAAGCGATTTTAGTATAATGCAACTGTTTCCTTCTAAAAGAAAATTTTCAGTTTTACTTACAACACAGATCTTAGATCAACAGTATAAAAATATGGATTCTATAAACCTAATAAAAATGATCAAATTGGCGAATACTAGCAAAAATAATCAAATTAAGCATAAAAATGAACATCGAGTGCCAGATCTTAGGTAGAAATAAAGAGAAGACGTGGAATTGGAATCAATATTGATTTAGGAGGTGCAGATCCGTATGAAAAAAGAAGAAGAAATTACAAGAGATATAACACCTCTCTGTCTGTATACTTACTGTATTGTTGGGATCAGATCTGGAAATAAAATAGGGGTCGGGGACCAGGACTAGGACTAGGACTGTTCGCGCTTTATATATCTCAATCTCAACCTATTCCACTCTTATTTATGGCCAACCACTATATAACTAAAATATTGTGAAAATTATTATATGAAATATATTATTTTAAAATATTTTCAAAATTTTATTATTTCATTATATATAACTAATATATATGTATTAATAAAATATTTATATATTAAACAGTACCTGCGAAAAAGTTTTAATCTCATACATGTATTTTATTAAGAAAAATCCAAAACATAAAGAAATTTCATTTATAAAATTGAAAATGTCTTCAAAATTTCAAGCGTCATTGCGGTGACTCAATCTTTAATCTCTATTTCTTTTCTCCTGCAAAATAACGTCATTTTGTTTTAATATATAAACATATTTTAGAAAATTTTGTATAAAATTATTAAACAAATTGACAAATGAAATTCAGTGCAAACTTCTTACACAAAATTGTTGCGAAATTAACCTCCTAAGCTATGAAAAGTATCAAATTCTCCTTATACGTAGCTATGAATTGTCGCTAGAACCTTTATTTAGGGACTCATATAGGGGGAAATTGCAAACAAATAGAATAGTTCAAGGAATTTTCTGCAAAATTTATTTCGAAGAAAAAAAATAGTGTAGGGAAGTGGTATTTGCAACTCATGTTATTGTCCAAAGGGTTCCTTGCAATTTAATGGAATAAATCATAATTTGTTTGCAATTACTAACTTAGAATATGAAAGAGGAATGGTCTCAACATATATAGTTTGTTTCACGAATTGATGAATGCATATGACTAAAGCCTTATTGGAGTTTTAAATTTTTTTTATCGAAGAACTTTCCTCAAAGAAAAGAAAAGGAGGAACTTAGTGCAGCCCATAATAAGATAATCAAACAATAAAATGGACAGATCAAGAATGTTCCATCAAAGAACACATAGATAAATAGTATATTCTTAACTAAAGAAGAATTACAAATATATTCGATGAAATTTGTTAATAAATTATCGATTACCCTAACAATCATCAAATAATGAATTTTAAGTAGTACTACTTACCGGGTGGGGTGCAATATGTGGATTCTTATATTTAACTGCTTCCAAAAATGATGTTGATGTTCTCTTATCTTCAACCGGTTCTCTCCCTTTCTCCAATTCCATTTGAACGTTTACTATTAGATCTTGTAGGGCTCTACATCTCATTTGAATATACATCTTCATATATATTATCATCTTCGAATCCAACTTCGATTATTTCATTACTCCCTATACTATTAATCCTCTCGTTACCTTTCACCACGGAAAAAATGAAAAAGAGAGGCAAGATCAGTTAGAGCAGCACAAGGACAATTCCAAGCTAGGCAATAAAATGGTTGCCAAATTAGAGAAATAAATGGAAAAACATTAAGTGGAGGGCATCGAGCTGATTAATTAATCCTTTACAGATGATCCGGCTACTACTAGTTCAAAAACGCAAAATCTAAATAACAATCTTTGAGGAAAGGCATTATGCAAACAACAAAAGGATTATAACCATCCTGATATTAGGAGTAAAATATACCATTTTTTCTAGCTGAGGTGAATGATTGGAAGGAAAGTAAAAAAAAAAAACTTTGGCAGGTGATGTCTCTTGATTTTTTTTTACACAAACTAAAACGAAAAGGATTTTGATATGAGGGAGATTGAGGAGAAAATTGTTTAGGAGTAAGAGAAATCGTTTGGGGAGGAGAAGCGAGGGCTGGCCTTTAGTCTCCTAAAAAACATAAATGCAAAATTAAAGAGGCATATGAGGGAGAGAGACTCGTCGGTTGAAGTAGGAAGAAAAAATATAGGATTTGGCATTAATGGCAAGGTTTTACATTAACACATATAATATTATCGTATTAGATGTATAATATAGATATCCCCTTTTAACATTACAAAAAAAATGAAAATAGAAGATAAAACATTAACAAATAAAATAAACATCAGCATGTCTCTCTCACACCTCTCCATCTCTCTTTACGATTAAACATTTCTCATCGGCGTAACAACCATCGCCTCATTCCCCTTCTAGACACCAAAGCCCCCTCCTTTCTTCCCACCCACCAACACTTTGATCCATTGCTCAATCGTCAACATTTTTCTCTCTCTACATACACACACACACGCTCACACAAAAACTTGTGTATATGTACATCGATATGTGTACACAAATTATGTGTGTAATGTGTATGTATATTTGTGTATATGTGTGTGGATGTGTATGTGGGTGTATATATGTGTCGTGTATATGATGTGCATGCATTGTGTGTATATTCTTTGTATGCATATGTTGTTGTATGGTTGTGTATCTATGTTTTTATGGTTTTATGTGTGTTTGTATTGTTATGTGTGTGTGGATGGTTGTGTATGGGTGTGTATATATGTTTTTATTATTTATGAGGTGGAATTATGTGTAAAGGGTGGTTAATGGAGGTGGCAACAGACTAAAAGTGGTGGTCGGTGGAGGAGTTATGGTGTTTATGTGTATATTTCTTTTTAATTTTCTTAATTTTTTTATTTTTTATAGGTGATATTCTTTAAAGTTTATTTTTTAATTTAATTAAATTTTTTAAGCCACGTGTCATTATTTTATTGGTTACCTTAATAAGTTAAAAATCCAACTTAGGTGCATAATCAAAACATTTGCTAATCAAAGTAACGACGGGTTTAATTGAAGCATTTTTTTTTTTTTTGGGGGGGGGGGGGGGGGGAGGGGGGGTAACATTGCAACTTCTAAAAACATTGGGTCCAAAATTTAAAAATCACGGCACACTTAAGGATTAATTTTTTTTTATTATTTTCTTTAATTGTAGTTTAAATGCATTATTTTTCAAAATATTGAATTCAAATGTACTTATAAAAAATATTACAATGTGGGAAGACGTCAACTCACATTCGATTAAAGGAGTCATTGGGCGTAATCTGTTAATAGATTCGAAAATGTATTTTCATATTTACATCCTCAATGTCTCATTAAATACAATGAATAAATAGTTTTCTAGACATAATGTGGGGACCAAAATTATGGAAGCACATGACCTGCACGTGTTCAGCATGGGCCAACAAGTTCCTTACGTATCAAGTCAATTGAGAATCCATGTCACGAAGGACTCTCGCATATATATCCCTTGGGCGACTTGAAAAGATAAGAGATGGGTATGAACTTCTAAGCTTAACTATTAATTGAGCTAGGACTCTCTTGAGATCCTCTATATATGTAAACTCGCTCCTCTTGGGGACGAATATGTGAAACTGTAACGTATAGAAGTACTTCAACTTTGCCAACTTTTTCTCTAAGTTAATATAAGAGAAACCTAAAATCCCATGGATGTATGCACATTGTCTAAGTACGTATATTCATGTGTTATGTGTTTTTGTTATCCTCCCTCCTGAGTGCCTTATTTTATTAAGTTATGTGAATTGAATACATACATTATAAGAAAATACCACCTACAATTGTCGCCATCTATGGGAAACGATCTGAGTTTTTTCCACTAGATAAATTCCAAGATGTCTCGATCACCCAACCCATATCACATGAATGTGAATAACCAGAATGGTCATCAACAACACGACTATGGAGACCTAGAGGATTATTCCCTCGAACACGAAAATTACGATGACCAGGAGGGCCGTTAGTTGACCCTTGCCTCTCAGAGGGTCAGATATTTATGAATATTACAAGTCCTCAGATGCTCGTTATTGTCCTCATGAGGATAAGAACGTGAAAAATGATGAGCTTGAGTGATCCAACCAGATCTCGAGGCTCATTGACAACTACAAGACGTGCCTCCGGGATGAGATGGCTACGAACAGGAGCAAAATGCCACACTCCAGCAACACCTAGAGAAGCTATAAAAGTAAGCCTACAAAGAGAAACACAAGTGTGGCTACTGCTCACGAACTCCTAGCCCTTAGGCGAGCAGAGATCGCAGCTGAGGAAAGATTACCCAATGACAATATGAAGGTTCTCCTCGCCGAAGGTTCCCTAAGAGAGACCACACCCCAATGATGGATGAGGAGATATGGAGTTTTGTGGCTTTATTCAAAGTGAGGTAGAGAGACACCCAGCCCATCAAAGGGCTCTTACTACGAAGGAGCTCGTCATAAGAGCACTCGTCTGCTAAATAAAGTCACCATTTAGCTGATTTATAGAAGAGTTTGGGCCACCCTAAAAATTCTCTCCCCCAAGATTCAAAATATATTACGGGAAGACTAATCCCACCGATCACGTTAGGCAATAGCGCTAAGAGATGACTCCGTGCAACACTAATAAAGAATTGATGTGTTGGATATTCCCCTGTAACCTTGGAGACATTGTCCAAAAGTGGTTTGAAAAGTTGCCTCACCGATCAATAGCTTCCTTCATGCAACTAGTCAAATTCTTCACAGACAGATTCACTGCTAACAACACCCATCCCAAGCGAATGGATTCACTTATGATAATGAAGAAAAAGCCCCAGGAGACACTCCATGCATACGTTAAAAGGTATTGGGAGGTGTACATTAAAGTGGAGGACTGCACTGAGCAAGTCGCGATGGTATTCTTCAAAATTGACCTGTCAGGCAATTCTATGGTCTACCAGTCCTTTAACAAGCGGGAGGCCATCACAATTGATGACCTCATGGCTAGGATTAAAAAATATGCCAAGGTTAAAGATACGATGACCAGAAATGACCAGGACGGAGAGCGACAAAAGCAGCATAAGAATGGGGACAAGGAGGTAGAAAACAGAAAAGTATAATGGAAGCAAAATAGGAAGTAGAGAGGATCCGAGAAAAAAGATCCTGAAAAGTCATTCAAGGCAGTCAACACAGTGCTTTCTAAACTAATTTACAAGATCTTGTACAAAATCAAGGGATGACGGTATTTTAAATGGCCCGAGAAGATGTTCAGTGATCTGAAAAAGAAGAGGAACTCGACACTAAAATGTGCATATCATAAAGATTACAGTCACAAGTTCGAGAACTGCAAGGCACTAAAGTCCCATATCGACGAGATAGTTTAGGTTGGTCACCTAAATGACTTTATTGAGAAAAAAAGAATGCGCAACATAGCCTGTGTGCGACTAAAGATCAGACAACATCCTGAAAAATGACATGGGATGTGAGTTTATGGTAATCAATGGGGGCACAATACCGAATAACTTCTTGGATAAGTGTTTGTACCATGAGTCTACAGTGATTCGTGGAGCGTCCAACCCAAGCCAAATCAAGGGTAACTCCTTCAGGATAGAGGTTAAGAAACTCATGGCAGTTATTAGAGATGTTTAGATTGATCCAGCCAAGCCCATTGTGAACGAATGCCAACTATTGGAGGACAATGATTACATAAAGCACATCATTTTTACAGATGAAGATTTGGTCGAAATGAGGGTTCCCTACCACAAGACTCTTGTCATCACCCTCAGAGTTGCCAACTGGGATGCGGGCAAACTGTTAGTGGACCAAGGAAGCTCCTCGAAAGTTATATACCCTCAGTTGTACCTACATATAGAAGACCTACAAGAAGCCACCACTCCATTGGTTATATTTGAAGGAAGAATGACCTTACCCCTATGAAAGGTAGTTCTCCTTGTCCAGGCTAGAGGGATCTCCAATCTTATTGATTTCGTAGTGGTGGATATAGACTCCCCATACAACGCTATCCTAGGAGAAGGGTGTTTATACGCCATGATGGTTGTACCATCCATTTATCATCGTAAGATAAAATGCATTACTGATAAAAGAGTTATAGAGATACACGAGAACCAAGCCTTGGCCAAAAAATGCTTAATAGTCATCATCCAACCTAAGAAAGAGAAGAAGGAAAAATCAGTAGAGCTAGAGAATGGCTCAATGCCTTCTAAATAGGAATAAAAATATGGACGACCTGGTGTTGAGGAAATTATGATTACCCCTACTGATCGCATTATGGAACCCCTACAAGAGGTAGTGTTTGATGATAATTTGCCCAAAAAGACGTTCCTAATTGGTACTTCACTCACTAAAGAAAAGAAAAGAGAGTTGGTTATTTTACTCTAAGGAAACCAAGATATGTTTGCATGGAGTCCATATGGAATACCGAGGAAAGACCCGGAAGTGATGTGTTATAAGGTCCACATGGATCCGCTGCGTCCACCCGTGGCTCAGAAGGCACGAAGAACTGCGCTCAAGAAGGCTAAAGTTACTGAAGAGGAAGTGGGGAAATTTCTGGAGGCACATTATATAAAAGAAGTTCAATGCCCTAAGTGGCTGTCAAATCCTGTAGTCGTAACGAAGAGTAACGAGAAGTGGAGAGTCTTCGTAGACTTCAATAATCTAAACCATGCATGCATGAAGGATAGTTTTCCTCTGTCGAAGATAGACCAGCTAGTCGATGCCACGGCTAACCATGAGAATATAAAATTCATCAAAACTTACCTTGGGTAACACCAAATCCCATTATTCGCCCTCGACCAGGAAAAGACGTCCTTCATCACCACCCTGTGACTATAATGTTGTAGGGTGATGTCGTTCAGAATGAAGAACGCTAGGGCAACCTACCAAAGACTGGTGATGAAGATGTTCAAGGAACACTTAGGAGACATAATGGAGGTATATATCGATGACATGCTTATAATGAGTAGGAGGAAGGGGTGTCACCCTGTAGACTTGACGAAAACTTTTTAATTGCTTTATTATTGTAGAATGAAGTTGAACATGGCGAAGTGTCCCTTTGGGGTATAATAGGGAAAGTTCCTTAAGAGGTATCAATGCAAACCTCGACAAAATTAAAGCCATCAGAAAGGTGAATCCCCCTAAGACTATATGTAAGGTACAAAAGTTAACTGGCATGTTAGCTACCCTCAATCACTTCATCTCTAGGTCCTCAGAGAAGTGTTGACCTTTCTTTCAAGCACTTAAAAAAGAAAGGAATGGGTTATGGAACGATGAATGCACCAGGACACTTGAAGAAATTAAGAATTATCTGAGCAAACCACCACTGCTGACCATTCCAGATGATAGAGGCCCTTTATACTTATATCTGGTAATTTTCATTGGCCTTTGTAACACCCCGTCCGCCCGGGGAAAGCGAACGGAGCGCTAGTGCGATAAAATAAATCCAAATCCACAAGTGACAAGTGACAAGGTATAGAGCATCTAAATAAACCCACAATAATTTAAATACACTAATCTCAATCTCTTCAATTACAACAAGTCTCTCGAATTAAATACAACATCTAGCTCGAAATAAAATAAATCCCAATGCTCTATACATCAAAATAAATAAATACAAGTCTTCTCAAATGTATTAAAAATTCTTCCCAAAATATCTAAGATTAAATCAATCTCCAATAATCCACAGCGCCCAAATCCACGCTAACCTGCCACTAAAAGAAAATATGAGGAAGTACACAATACGACAAGAAAGATGCTCAACAATTATATTAACGATGAACAAAGCGTAACAACACGAGTACGAATATTCAAATCAAAATACAAATCTCAAAGCATTTATCAATATAATTTCTCAACAACACTTTAACCGGGTCACCAGGCCTCACCACATCCGTATATGCTTTATCAAGCCATAGCCCAGGAAACAGGAATTTTGGCGGATGCCCAACATCCGTGCCATATTAAAATCTCATGACAATGTGCTCATCAACAATATAATGATACCACATGAATCAAAATAATTTCAACAATTATTTTTCAGATTTCAATGAATTTATCAATTCAAATATGAGTTAAATTAACAAGAATTCAAAGAAAATGACACTCGCGAGATTTAAGGAGCATATTGTGTAAAACCCCATACCTCAAACCATGATGAGAAACCAACGTTCACATCCTCAAGATCAACTCAAAAGATCTACAAAAGCTCCTCCAAGAACCTCCAACAAAAATAGCCCCAAGAACACCTCTAATCTAATGTTGGAACTCACAAATCTCAAGGGCTAATGTGTATACAAAAAGAAGAGGAATATAAAATATATTTGCTGCCAAAATTTGTGCCAAAAGTATGTTAAATGGGTTGTCCACGACTTCCTTTTATAATGCAAATAAATGAAAAGTTGGAATCCAAAGGACTCCTTTAAATAAGGCAAATAAATGAAGAGTTGGAAGTCAAAACAACTCCAAGAGTTAAAAACATTTAAAAATTATTTTAAAATCCGTTTTAACTCCGATTTCGAAACCGTTTGAAATTCTCGCCTTTAAAAATAATAACCAACATATTTGAGAAATAAAAATAATTTTATCAAAAACTTTATTTTCCTCCATTTTCCAGAAATTAATTAGAATAGCCCAAAATTACGCGGGTTATTACAACCTTGTTAGATCAACCTTAGTTTACGAGAAGAATGGGGATCGAGTTTTAATTTATTATGCGAGCAAAATATTGTTCGATGCTAATAAAAGGTATATGTCGTTGGAGAAGATCACATGTTTACTAGTGATATCCTCCCATACCATCATCGTTCTAACCTCCTTCCCTCTAAAAGCAATGCTCGAGAAGGCCGACCTATCTGGATGAATGTCTAAGTGGTCGGTGAAACTTGGGAGGTTTGATATTCAGTATCAGCCTAGAATCTCAAGCAAAAGGCAAGTCATAGCAGACTTCATCGCTAATCAATAACCATGAGAGATTAGAATGAAAGTACAGATTTTATCCCGTAACCAATCAAAGAGGGAGATACATAGGTAGTGTATGTGATGGAGCCTCGAATTTCAAGGGGGCAGGAGTGGGGATAGTACTGATATCCCTAGAGAAAATAGTTATTGAATAGGCAATTCGTTTGGGATTTGAAGTCTTGAACAACGAAGCTGAATATAAAGCCTTGCACGGTAGATTACAAAAGGCATTCTTCCTAGAGTCCCATAAACTTGATGTCTTATGTGACTTAAGTCTGGTAACAAATCAGATATCGGGGGACTACAGTGTCAGGGATGAGGGCATGGCAGCATACTTTGAGGAAGCCCAATAATTGGTCATCCAATTTGTGCATATACAAATACAACAGTTCCCAAAATGTAGCAATAGTCATATTGACGCACTGACCACACTTGTTTCATTCGTAAAGGGAGATATGAAATGGATGATTGAAGTGGAGTACCTTGACTAGCCTAATATCAACATAGGGAAAGTGGCCGAGCAAGTTATGATCATCTAAAGGACCCCGAGTTGGATGGATCCAATCATACGTTAACTAATAGAAGATGCCCTGCAGGTTAGTAGGAAAGAAGAGCATAAGGTACAAGTGAAATCCGGTCATTTCCACTCGAGGGTAGACAATAAACTTTATCAGCACTCTTTTTCAGTGCCTTACCTCCAATGCGTGCACCCGGATGACATTGAACAGATCATTTACGAGCTTCATGAAGGGATATATGGAAGAGACCAAAGGGGTAGATTGTTGGCATCTAGGGCAATAAAAGAAGGTTACTAGTGGCTATACCTGCAAAAAGACACAATTTCTTATGTTTTAAAATGCAAGAACTGTCAATTTTTCTCACCATTGGTGCACTAACCAGACAGCAACCTTAAATCCCTCACAAGCCCTTGGCCATTTGTATAGTGGGGACTTGACATCATCGGCCCGTTGCCCCTTGTATCAGGCAATAAGAAGTATCTATTAGTCGACATCGAATTCTTCTCTAAATGGGTTGAAAGAGAACCCTTGCCAAACATTCGAGATGTCGATATGGCCAAGTTTATATGAAGAAACATCATAACACAATTTGACATTCCTTGGATCATCATGACTGACAATGGGACTTAGTTTGAGAGCAACTTCTTCCAAAGCTTTTGTAGCGAGCATAATATCAGGCATTACTACAGTTTTGTGGACTACCCCCAAGGCGAAGAGCAAGCAGAAGCTTCCAACAAGATAGTCCTCGATGAAATGAAAAAGCGACTAGAAAAAATAAAGGGAGTTTGGGTTGACCAAGTCCCTCGTGTTCTTTAGGCATTTCGAATAATTCTGCCCTTGCTTACGGAGTGGAGGTACTGATCCCAATGGAAATAGGTTTGTTGACCATGAAGTTCACTTTAGTCGATCAAGATCTAAACAATGAAGTAATCAGAGCAGAGCTCGACTTAGCCAATAAAAATAAAGAATTGGCCCTTGTAAAGCTTGCCTCCTACCAGTAGTAGTTGGCTAAGCAGTGCAACCAGAATTATGGGGGCACGTGACCTGCACGTGTTCAACATAGTCCCATAAGTTCCTTATGCATTAATTTGGACTCTCGCATATATATATATATATATATATATATATATATATATATATATATATATATATATATATATATATATATATATATGTATGTATGTATGTATGTATCTTTGTATGTATGTATCTTTGTATGTATGTCCATTTGGACGGCTTGAAGAGATAAGAGATATGTTTGAACTTCTAAGGATAACTGTTAATTAAGTTATGATTCTCTTGAGATCCTCTATAAATGTAAATTCCCCCTTCTTGGGGACACGCATGTGAAATTGTTATGTCATCCAGCAATAATACATCTTTGTCGACGTGTTCCCTAAGTTAATATAAGAGAAATTACGAACCCTATGGAGGTAGACAAGTTACCGAACCACATATTGAAATAGTGAATTCTTAAAGCATATGCTATGATACCACAATATTAAATTGCAAAGTAAAAATGGTCCACAATATATTCCAAATTAAAATTTCTTTTGATTTATCAATTAAATTTCACAGATATTAATTTCTTCAAAATTAAAATTAAGTCAAACAACACAAAACAAATATTTAAAACTTTCTCCTTAAACAAAATTAATTAAATTCAAGTTAACCAACGAAGCATGCATTTTGCCAAATTAATTAAGTCCGACTTGAATTAAATTAAACTAACCTAAAACTTAATTAGCACTAAATAAAACTAAAGTTGTGATTAAATCATTAAACCAATTTTTATCTTTTTACAGCTACACATACATCTAAGCGAATGTTTGCAAGATAAAAATGAAATCACAATCACACTACGTGGCGATGTATGAGGAACCCCACAACGGGCAAACCCTCGGATGGCCCAGCCTACAAGTTCACTGAATATGGTATTTTTGCAAAAGACACGACAAGAGAACTTATAACAACGACTCGCCTTTCAAGCCTTAACGCTCCTTCGCTCTTCAACCTCTGCCTATTCAATAACTCCGGAGTCCACTGAAGTCGAGGAATCCACAAATAAGGTTTGGCTACTGTCAACCCACACACGGTGCCTTTCACCGTATGAGTACGCCGCAGCAAACACAATCTCCTTTTTGGGGTAGAAAATGAACCCAAACTTTCTCCTTAATGGGTAGAGAAGAAACCCGATGCCAAATGATCTCAAGAAAATGTATATATTAAATAACTTGGATCAAACTAAAACTTGGATGAAAACTTTGTGTTTTTATGGAATTAAACGATTTAAGTTTAAGAACACAAAAGTACTTTTGGATGATGATTTTTTTTCTCTCAAAAGAAAATAAATGTTCTCAAAAGTCTTGTGAAAAACCGTTTCTCCCGCACTAATTAAATCAGGTATGTAAAAGTGGAAGAGTGGGAAGTTAGAAATTAAAAACTGCAAAAAAACTATTCCCGCGCACAGTGGTTTGAAAGATTTTTTGATATCATTCGAACGACACTGTTCGAGCGAGATATCAGAAGATAAATAGGCCAAAATCTCGTTAGATAAAACTTCGTACTAACGATAATTCAGTAAAAAATGGCAAAAGTTCATTCGAATCTCGTCTAAAGTTCGTTCAAATGACCTGGGAATCTCGTTCGAATGAGATCCCATTTCGTTCGGACAACTTTTTAGAAAATCCACCAAAATTGATTTTAAGCCCAAAACTTTTATGTAAAGTCCTAAAATGATTTTCTGAGAAAAATGAAAAGTTGTTGTGATAAAACTTTATAAAAAGACACCCATTAAAAATATCTAAGACTCTCTATATATTAAATGCATTCATACCTTGGAATCAAAATGTTGATGACACAAAACTTGGCACGAAACCGGCAAGGATGAAATCTTCACTATGCTACGATGCTACGTCGTCAACTAACTTGTCACAGGCTTGAGGCTTGAAAGGAACAACATGCATCTATCCTATAACACACTTAGTTTTGTTCAAAAATATGCCAACACTACAAATGACTCGATTGGAAATTTGCTCTTACAAATCTCCCCCTTTGGCTATTTCGAGATAAAACCTAAAAGAAAAATCCTAAGTGTCGTCAAGATTTTCTAAAAGACACAAACCCACCCAAGGTATATAAAAAAAATACAATGCTTGACACGACTCAAGGTTGAGAAGCTTTGCCGCTTTGACATTTCCCGATAAAGATAAAGTCCTACACACTTAAACACACCATCAAACGCATAGGGAATATCAAATAAATTCTCCCCCTTTATCTAATAATGTCTACTTTAGAAAGACATCTCCCCCTAAATTTTAACTCCCCAAAATAAAAGGTTTAGATACCATATCTCCGTCGTTTTGTTCAGAAACAGACAAAGCATAAAGAAACTTATTTCTCCCCAATTAAAGCAAAATCTTACCTTAAACGAAATAAGGGATAAGTAACATGGAAAAACAAGATTATCATGCAATAGTGTAAATAGTGACAAGAACAATAAAGCATATTGGCAGCATTGAAAATCAACTAATTCACAAAATAACAATAGAAACCAACTACGATACGAAACAAAATGATACCAACTAAAATGTACTAAAGATAAGCATCGGATATCAAACAAATGTCGCAACAAGATAGATACTAATTTGAATAAGATGTATACATGGATTAGATGCTAAGGCAAAGACTTAAAACACACCATACCATATATATACACACACAAAAGATACCAATAACGCACACGCACATATACATAGGTATAAACACCACACATGACATAAAATACATTAAACTTTCCACACTCATATGGCAAAAATATGTATAAATACATGTGGTGAACGAAAGTGAAGGGGTGTGAACTAGAAACTAAAGCAATATAGACCCGATCACCTAAACGTGTTCACGGAGTTCTCATTTGATTATAAAACTTTATCAATCTTAAATATAGCCTCATGCGACAATATAAAGTGAACTCATTGAACAAACATACACAATGCAAACAAGCCTAGAATTTTAATGATTCTACAAACCAATAGAGTCACGATAAAAAATAGCACAAATCGAATACATTGTCATTGTGCAAACCCGTTGATATATCCAACAAAACTTCCTTATTAATATCCTTTTTTCTTTTTCTTTTTCTTTTCTTTTTGAACATACCAACTAAAATAATGCAGGCATTGGCTAATTTTTTCAATGCCACATTTTTTAGGCTAAATTTAAATGGTGGATTTTTATGCAAAGTAGTTTTGTCTTTCGTAGCCCGATTCCATTGATAAACAACTACACCAGATAAATATTTTCCTATTATTTTTTAAATCTGGGAAACGGTTATTACGTGAACAAATCCTTCATAGTCATAGTTACATGTAGATGACTAAATTGATAGGAGAACATCTCACTTAGCTTAAATATACATGTGAAGTTAAATTTTAAATGAGCTTGTGCATGTGTGAATCGAAGCATATAAAAAAAGAATCCATTAAGCAAGTCAAAGTCAAACTACTCCATGCAAGCATGATAAAGAACAATTTAAGTATTAAAAATCTTAACCAAAAGTTCTAGCCACATGGAAGCGGATATGATATTTGATTTAAACACAAGTATATGCCACATAAAATGTGTAAAGCTAAAAAAATAAAGAATAGAAAATCTTTTTGAGTTTTTCAAATTTTAACCAAAAAAAAATTCAGCTTAAAAGAAAACAAAAACTTTTTGTATTTTTCAATGAGACACAATAAATAAAGATAAATACAAAAGATACACAAGTCATAATTATAGCAACATATATATGATGAATCAAAGACTAGAAAATGACAAACAAACATACAACTAGCAAAAATCTATCATGAAACACAAAAGCTAGTGAATGCAAATTAAGCTAACACATTCAACTTTTAGATTTAGTAAGGGAGGTATCACGTGCAAGCAAATAAGAATAAAAAATCATATCTTATAAATCCGCCAAATTAGATCTCCTAACCCAAACTAGTGAAGCGTGACACTCTCGGGATTTAGTGACCTTAGTTACTTTACCCTCGGATTTCCTAGGACCATTTTGAAGTTCAAAACAAAACTTTCTAAGGTGACCCTTTTGACCATAATGTGTACAAGTAAAGATCCGATGAAAAGTAGTACTTGAGGATTGACCTTTTAAAATGTTCCTAGAGGATTCTCTCAAACACACGGTTTTGGCTTTATTAGTAAAAGCATTGTGAGTATCAAAGTCAATACCACACATCATTTTTTATTTGGACGGTTCCTAAAATTTTATCTAATTTCTTCGACCTACACTCCAAATCAAATTTGACTCGACTTGAGTCTTTAAATTTTTCTTCAAGTTCCACTATTCAAGACTCAAGTAAATGCCTACTCTCTTCAAACTCAAGAAGATCTTTCTTCATAGCCTCCATTAATGCTCTAAGGTTATCTCTCTCACCTTTAATATACTCAAGCTTCTCACGAAGAGATCTCTCACATAGCCTAAGATATTCTACTAAAACACTCTCATTATTTTCCTTAGCACTTTCTCTCAAACAAGCTTTTAACTTCAAATTAGCCCTTTTTAATTTCAAAGATTCCCTATAAAACTCACAAAAAGCTACTTGAAGTTCACTATCTTCAACCTTTTTTTCATTCTCACTCTTATCTCCACTCTCTACACCATCAAACTCTCGGGATTCGCAAACAATGGCCTCAGAAGTGTCATGTAAAGGGATATCTTTATGGGAAGATTCATTATCGGTGCTCACATGACTTGACATAAATGCGGTGAAATTGCGCTCAATTGGGAAACTGGGTCCCACTTCCGGTTCACTATCACTAAGGGTGGCATCGTATGAAATTAGTTGCTTGCCCTCCTTCCTTAGTTTAGTGGGACACTCGAATGCCCTATAGCCATAACCCTCACAACCATAACACCTATTTAACTTGTCCCTATTGAGATCTTCATTTCAATTTTTAAGGAATTTTTCGGCTTTACTAAGCCTAGACTTCTCAAATATTTTATAATCATTCTTAAGTTTCTCTTTATTAGTCTTAAGAAATTTTCTAAACTTCCTAGCAAATAAAGCCATATCTTCCGAGTCAATCTCAAAATCATCATCTAAAACCAATATTTCCTCCTTACAGGCTTTCAAGGCGATGCCCTTATCTCTCTTCTTCTCATCATTCGAGGGAAACATGTCAAGTTCATAGATTTGTAAGTCACCTACGAGATTTTCAAGTTTTATAGAGTTTAAAGTGTTTAAAGAATTTAAAACGGCCACCTTAACATTAAATCTCTGTGGTAAAGACCTGAAAAATTTATTTATTACACGCTTGTCGGGTGTTGATGACTGGAAATGGCCCCAAGCCATCTTATCGGCATCAACACCGGGTATCTTTTCTCTCAAATTAAAAGATGAATTTACAATATCAGAAAATCTCGTGTAGAACTCATTAAAAGTCTCACTTTCTAGCATTGTAATGGTTTCGAATTGAGTGGTGAGGTTTTGGAGTTTCGAAGCTTTCACGACACTAGTTCCCTCATGGGTGAGTTGGAGTATATCTCATGCCTCGTTAGACGTTTCACACGTCATAATACGACGGAACTCATTCGGTGAGACTGAACTAAAAAGGGCATTTAAACCACGGGAATTAAAATTAGCTAACTTAAGCTCAGCCTCACTCCATCTCTCAACAAGTTTAGGTACACGAACCTCTCATTCCAGGCATGTTGGTGGGGTCCACCCTATAACTATCGATTGTCAAACCTGCTCATCTAAGGATTTAAGTGCCGATTTCATACGCGCTTTCTAATACGCGTAATTGGAACTATAAAAAATAGGGAATTTTGAAAACGGTGAATTTTCCATTTTTAAACCAAACAAAAATTACGGATTTTAACGCAATAATTTAGCGTTTCTGCTCTGATACCAATCTAAAACTGTGAATTCTTGGATCATATGCTATGACACGCCAATTTTAAATTGCTAAGTAAAGATGGTCCATAATATATTCCAAATTAAAATTTATTTTGATTTAACAATTAAAGTTCACACATTTTAATTTCTTCAAAATTAAAATTAGGCAAACAACTTAAAAAAAATATTAAAATTTTTCTCCTTAAACAAAATTAATTCAATTCAAGTTATAAATTAGGCCAAACCAACCAAGCATGCATTTTGCCAAATTAATTAAGTCAAACTTGAATTAAATTAAACTAATCTATATTTAATTAGCACCAAATAAAACTAGAGTTATGATTAAACTAATTTTTATCTTTTTACACCTACACATGCATCTTAGTGAATTTTTTCAAGATAAAAATTAAATCACAATAACACTACGCGACGTTGTATGAGGAAATTCCACAATAGGAAAAACCTCAGACGGCCCAGCCTACAAGTCCACTAAGTATGGTATTTTTACAAAAGACGCGACAGGAGAACTTACAACAACGACTCGCCTTTTAAGTCTTAACGCTACTTCGCTCTTCAACCTCTGCCGAGTCAACAACTCTGGAGTCCACCGAAGTCTTGGAATCCACCAATGAGGCTTGGCTACCATCAACCCACACACGGTGCCTTTTACCGTATGAATGCGCCGCAACAAACACAATATCCTTTTGGGGGTAGATTAGGAACCCAAACTTTTTCCTTAATGGGTAGAGAAAAAACATGATGCCAAATGATCTCAAGCAAATGTATATATTAAAGAACTTGGATAAAACTAAAATTTGGGCGAAAACTTTGTGTTTTTATGGAATTAAACCATTTAAGTTCAACAACACAAACGGACTTTTAGATGATGAATTTTTCTCTCAAAAGAAAAGAAATGTTATCTAAAGTCTTGTGAAAAACTGTTGTTCCTGCACTAATTAAATCAGGAATATAAAAGTGGAAGAGTGGGAATTTGAAAATTAAAAACTGCAAAAAAATTATTCCTACGCACAGTCGTTCGAACGACCTTTTGATGTCGTTCGAACAACACTGTTCGAACAAGATTTCAAAAGATAAATAGGTCAAAATCTACCTGGATAAAACTTCGTTCAAACGATGTCGTTCTAACGACAATTCAGTAAAAAATGGCAAAAGTTCGTTCGAATCTCGTCTGAAGTTCGTTCGAACGACCTGGAAATCTCGTTCGAATGATATCCCATTTCCTTCGAACGACTTTTCAAAAAATCCACAAAAATTAATTTTAAGCCCAAAATTTTTATATAAAGCCCTAAAATGATTTTCTGAGAAAAATGAAAAGTCATTGTGATAAAACTTTGTAAAAAGACACCCATAAAAATATTCAAGACTCTATATATATTAAATGCATTCATACCTTAGGATCAAAATGTTGATGACATGAAACTTGGCACGAAACCGACATGGATGAAATATTCACTATGCTAGGCCGTTACGTCTTCAACTAACTTGTCATAGGCTTGAGGATTGAAAGGAACAACCAACATTTATCCTATGACACAATTAGTTTTGTCCGGAATTAAGTCAACACTATAAATGACTCGTTTGGAAATTTTCCCTTACACGTATATTCGTGTGTTGTGTGCTTTTTTTATCCTCCCTCTTGAGTGCTTTTCCTTATTTAGCTTTTGTGCATTGAATACAAACATTGTAGGAAATTACCACCTACTTATAATTAAATGGGTGTAATATATTATAATTGATAAAACTTTTTAAAATTGTGAATTAATGTCGACAAACTTGATTCAATTTTGTTATGAGATACGTAATTACAAAGTAGACTTGAATTCAAGTTTGTATAAAGATTATAGCTAAGTCTCAATTTATATTGTAGTAATTCCCCACGATATCATTTTTAATTCATGAAACAAAATTGTAAGGACAAAAATGAAATTATATTTCCATTCACTTTTCATCCGAGCATGAAGATTATAGCATTACCAATGGTTAGTACAAAATTGACAAACATCTTTTTTGTAAGTGATGTGTTATTTTCTAATAGTTTATAGTTGATAGACCCCCTAGTATAATGGTAAGATTCTTCAACTCAATGGTGAGGTCCGCAAACCATTCAGTGATAGTGACTTCACCATATCCACATTGTGGCCATTCGGATTTGGTTCACCCCAAAAAAGTCTTGCATGAAAATGGGGTTAAGGAAGAGAACTCCTTTTTTCACCACTCGTGCGATGTTCATGAACTCCCATGGATATAAAAGCAGTCATCGTCAAAAGGTGTGAAAAATGTAAAGAATGGAATCGCCAACCTATTTTACTCAAAAAAGGCAAAAGATATAGCCGTCTCCGAAGAAACGACATCAAAAAATTAATTGATGCATATAAACCAAATACATCACGGGTTCGGGGATTAAGTTATGAAATGAAAAGGTGTTAGGTACCCATTCCACCCTGCCGGTCTCCCATGGGATATAAAAATATCTTATTTTTCTCAAATGTGTAATCCATGTGTTTGTGAAAAGTGTGTGAGGAATGAAATCATTGTGTCTACATTATGAAAAGGACGAAAACGAATCATTCTACGGAGTATAACTAAAAAGAGGAGAAAATAAAAGTGGTAAAATATGAGTGATACAGTGGATCATGATTCACTATAGAAGAGTAAATATGCATGTCTAATAGGACCGCTAAAAGGTAAATAAATGGATAAAAATGACCAAACTATGAGCGATACACTGGATCACAATTCAACATAAAAAAAGAATATGCATGTCCGATAGGATTGCTAAAAAGTGAATGTTTTATAAACTAATATATATATATATATATATATATATATATGTGTGTGTGTGTGTGTGTGTGTGTGTGTGTGTGTGTGTGTGTGTGTGTTTTAAATAATGCGCCTAATCGCGGAGCTTTTTACAAATACCAAGTTTTGGCCCAAGGCCTGTATTAAGGCGCGGTCAACGATGATCAATATTTTTTGGAATAAGGCTTGAAACAACACGCGTTTTTCCTGATTAAGGCGTGCAAAAAAACACATGTTTTTTTTGTTTTTTTTAGTATTAAAAAAATAGTATTTTAGTTTGCAAATATTGAAACATATTTTAAGGTACGTACCATTTATAGTATTTTTAATATCCTTGTTATAATTAGAAATGTTAAAATATATTAAAAAAGGCCTAAACGCCTTTTTATGTCTGAGGCTTGCCTACGCTTAAGGCTTGACCTCCATGCCTCGGTCACGCCCATATATATACATATATATATATATTATATATATATATATATATATATATATATATATAGAGAGAGAGAGAGAGAGAGAGGGAGAGAGAGAGAGGAAGGCTAACCTACATCCTGATGTATACATCACACATAGTTATTGCTGACGCAAAAATTCTCCATCTACGAGGACCAATCAGAAAATGGCACATGTCATCCTACGTGGCAATATTTATACTTATTCGGCACCCGAGGAGAGTTGGTCGGCACCCGAGGAGAGTTAGTTGGCATACCAACCAACACATAGCATACCAAGTAACTCAAGGAAGACCAACCACCATAGAAGGCCAACAGTTATATTCATTGTATATAGATATAAATGTCTGAATGTATAAAGACATTGTATCTCTTTAACTCCCATCACTATAAATACATGTATTTCCTTAGCCAAATGAGGGGTACGAGGGGCAACTAAGAAACACCATACACAAGATACACACTCTTTCTCTCTCTACACCATATTGTGCTATTGTAAACCCCTGGGAATAAAATAACAGTGGATGTAGGCTTTATTCATAGACGAACCACTTTAAAAACCTTTGTCTCTTATATGTTTGATGTGATCACTAGTTCATCTTCAATCATCATCTTCACACCTTCATATTCCAGCAAAGTTCTCGGCCATATTCTTATATTGTGAAAAATATTATTCTTATTCGGCATTATGCAATTTTGCCTCGATAGATCAACAAGACAATTTATTATTATTATTCTTTATGTCTATGCATGTTTTATATTTATCTCAGCATGGAGCTCGGAAAATTTCTTCTCTTTATATATATTCAGCTTCAAGAAGTCTTCAACATGTATTATCTTATTCCCAACAATCTGTTGAGGAGGTCTCATGCATTTATTATATCTTATTCCCAACAATCTATTGGTCAACTCCGAGGAAGTCTCTAGCATTTAGTATCAATTACCACCAACTCCGGTTAGTCAGGAACTCAATACCACCAACTCCGGTTGGTTGGTACCAAACTAGGCAAGAAGATGGATGACCTCCCGGGGCATCCACTGTCTAGGCAACAAGGTAATTCTGGTAAGATTACTACAACTAGGCAAGAAGATGGGTGACCTCCTGGGGTATCCACTGTCTAGGCAACAAGTTAATCCTGGTAAGATTTCTACAACTAAGCAGGAACATGGGATGAAAATCATTCCATTGCTTAGGCCTAAAGAGTGATAAGTCACTATAATTAAATAGCAGGTGTAGCAAGTTTCATTGTCAATGCAAAATAGGATAATTTGTCCTTCTACATATATATTCATCAGCAAACAACAAGGAAATCATCTTACAAAGTATTTCCAAGAAAATGAAAATGCAAACATGCAAAGATCTCAGGGAATCATTTCAGGGAACATTTCTTCGGCCTTATTTTTCTAGTAAGACCAACATACTTCAAGGCCGAGAAAGCATTCAAAGTTCATATTCCACACTTGGGGGCTTCTATTACAGATTTAGTTATTCATTCGGTGGCACACTCTCATAACATCATGCAATCGAGCATCAAATTCAACTCCACAAACTTACACGGTCGGGGCCCCGACCAATCAGCATTCAGGAGTTATTTTTCTTGCTCAAGAATTAGTTTTAATATTGAAGTTCATGAGGCATATTGAAGTTTAGGAGGCGTATTCAGAAGTTCAAGAGGCATATTCAGGAGTTAGTTGTGCTGTTGAAAGTTCAGGAGGCATATTCAGGAGTTATTATGCACATGTTATTGAAGTTCAGGAGGCATATTCAGGAGTTATTATGCACATGTTATTGAAGTTCAGGAGTCAAATTCAGCATCTACAGTAATGAGATCTTTACTACTATTGTCCCGACCAACATTGAAGAAGAAGTTGCATGAAAATGTTTCGAAGTCCACCACTAGATTGGTACTAATCAGATTGTAGAGTTGGGTTTAAAAGCTAGAATGTTACTCGAAAAAGTATTTAGAGGAGCATAAATCAGAAAAATTAAGCAGGTGAAGTTAGCACTCAGTTGCTCGGCACAGGAGGCAGTTGGTCGGCTAGCAAACCAATCAACATACTTGAAGATTATGACAAGCTACAAGATGTATACCATGGCATGGCTACATCCACATTCCCAGGGGTGATACATATCACACGTTCACTTGACGAACGGAGTTCTTCAAAAGAGATATTAGCAACCATCGATCAACCTGCATCATATGTTGTCCAGGAGATAGTGCACTTTATGTTGAACAAATCAAGAAGGCGGATCAAGAATTTCACTAGCACAGAGCAACACTGCAGAATAAATACTCCATCCTTTCAGTGAACCATCAATCATGGAGTATTGGGGTCTTCTATTAAGGAAAAAATTCTCCATCTACGAGGACCAATAAAAAAAGGACACATGTCATCCTGCATGGCAATATTTATACTTATTCGGCACCCGAGGAGAGTTGGTTGGCATACCAACCAACACATAGCATACCAAGCAACTCAAGGAAGACCAACCACCATATAAGGCCAACAATTATATTCATTGTATATAGATATAAATGTCTGAATGTATAAAGACATTGTATCTCTTTAACTCCCATCACTATAAATACATGTATTTCCTTAGCCAAAGGAGGGGTACGAGGGACAACTAAGAAACATCATACACAAGATAAACACTCTTTCTCTCTATACACCATATTGTGCTATTGTAAACCCCTGGGAATAAAATAACAGTGGACGTAGGCTTTATTCATAGCCGAACCACATTAAAAACCTTTGTCTATTATGTGTTTGATGTGATCACTATTTTATCTTCAATCATCATCTTCATACCTTCATTTTATCTGTAGGCTCTAAAAAATCTGTTTTTCAAATTCTTTATTTTTCTCTTTAAATTAACCTTCCAATCAACCCATATTCAAAAAATTAGGTCAAAATACATTTTGTAGCTATTTTTAAAAAAATCAACAAAAAACTGTTGGCGCAGACCCTTATAAATAAAGTATTTTGAGCAATTTTTTGTGGATTTTTTAAAAATAACTACTATTTTGATATAATTTTTTGAACATGGGTTTATTGGAAGGTTATTTTCAAGAGAAAAATAAATAATTAAAAAAAGGTTTTATAGGGCCTATAATTAGGTGTGATGTATGAATGATATATAGAGCATGATGTAGCTAAGAATTCTCCTATATATATATATATATATATATATAACCGAGATTACTAAGTAGGCAAAACCAACATCAAAATTCATGTAGTTCGAAAATAAAATAAGGTTGGGGTCTAATCCATAAATTTGAAACTAGATTTTTCTTATTTTAATTTATAGAAAATGTGCCCAAGTGGTGAAAAGTGTAGAAAAACGTAAGAAACCACTAATTTGGGATGTATGGAATAAACTATCTTTTGGCCTTTGGAATTTGCGAAAATAGATTTATTAGTGTATGGATAATAAAAAGATGATTAACAGTGAGAAAGAAGAAACTAAATGAAAAATATTTGCTAAAAGTGATAAAGTATAAGAAATGACACTAAATAAATAAGCTTGAATGGATATAATGTAGATCTTCTAAATAACTTAAGATTTGATTTTGGAGAAATGTGGGCTAATAATTTTGATTAATGGTGTAATGGTGGTGAAGTAGTGATAAAAAATGAGGTTCAAGTGAGGTAATGGAATGTTAGAGGAATGTTTAGAGAATGATATGTTGAAAGGATTTTGTACTGATTTCGAGGCAAAAGGTCTTGAACAATGAGGTCAGGGTTTCCTTAAATATGAAACCTAAATGAGACAAAAGACTAAGCTGACCCTGGGGGATCTTCCAGTAGGCATAGATCTAGGTTTGCTAATAGGCAGGCCTGCGAGATTTGGAGGAATTAAAGTATCTCGTGCTTATAAGTAGGGGTGGGAGGGTGCCTATAGACAGTCTAAAAATGGATTTTCAGGAAAAGCGGTTATAAAATACAAACTGTAAATCCATTTTGTACAAGGTTGGGATTGTTGGAGAGAGGATTCAGAGATATATGGAAATATGTTAAGATACTCTCGATTTCGAGAGTTAACGAAAGTTAAACGGAGCTCGGGAAATGTATGATGACCTCTGATTTAGGGTTTTGAGGTAAAAAGGCAACAAAATAAGAACCATAAGTCTGATTAGCACACAATATGGATTGTTGGAAAAGGTATTCAGAGACCTATGAAAGTGCATTGAGATACTCTCAAGTCTGGGAGTTGTCCAAAATTAAACGAAGCTCGAGAAACATTGGTGACCTTTCGGGCAAAAGGGGTGCTAAATGCGAATCGCAAGTGCAATGTGGGAACGGTATGGTCCTTTAAAAAAAAGATTCAAAGCCTATGAAAGTGTATTGGCATTCTCTTGGTTTCAAGAGTTGAACAAAGTCAAACGGATCTTGGGAAGCATTAAGTGATCTTCAGTTAGCATTTGAAAAAAGACAAGGGGTACGAGGGTTGAAGGGATAGTGTTTGAATCCTATGGAGGTGTATAGGGGGGGTACTATAATGGGGTGTATACACACATCATAATAAAAAAAAGTTCAATAAAAAATATAGTCGTTACAATACATCACAATCTTTTTACAAGTGATGTTACACGTTGAGGTCTACTTACCACTAAAATATGTGGCTAAAATTGATAAAGTTATGTATCTCTACATGAGTAGTATAACATTGATAAAAGAAGTACATGTAATTCTATGTTCGGGTCCATGGATCTTTAAATAAGTCGTAATATAGGGTTAGCTCCATCGAGCGTAGTTTTATGTACACTTGAGATGGAAGTAGAGTGCCAATATCCTCGTCCCTCCATTTTTCGTGCATTGCTTTTGAAATATTTCGGGTAATCAGGAATGTCACGGTTGGGAGGATTATTTCATGATTGCTCTAGCAATGACCGTAGACATTTTTTTTACTATTTCATAATTGTTTGGTACAATCTTATCTTTTTCTTTCATTGTTTGTAAGAAAAGCTCTCTTTTACACATTTTTATGTAACTAAAGACTAGCCCTTTGAGAGGAGAGATACATGTGCTGAAATACTTGGAAATAATTAGTCCATAACATTTTATATGGACAAATGTCTATAGTTTTTAAGTGCTTCAAGTTAAAGGAAAAGAGATAGCCTTGCATTTACTTATGCCTACTTAAGGGAGAAATGACATATCATAGCATTATAGTGGGATTAATGAGTCATATACTTGATGCATTAATGATGCAACACAAATGTACTCTAGTTCATATGAACACTAATGGTCTAAAAACTGTGAGTTTTGACTCGAGTATGCACTAAAACAGGACGGACATCAATAAACATGGAAAATGAAGGAGTTGGTTGGAAAACAAATTACCTAACTGCGCACATAAAATAAATCATGTCACTGAATGACCTAGACAATGAAGGAGTATGGTGAAAAGCTAATGTCTTAACTCCACACTGAAAATAAAGAACTTGATTGCGCATTGAAAAACACTTGCATTTGACTGAAAATTAAATAAATTGACTACACACTTAAACACAAATGTCTTGACTGAACAACGAAAGAAAAAGGTATTAGTTGAAAAATAAATTAAATTACTACACGTTAACATGAAATTCATATGAATGGATAATGAAATAAGGGATGGATTGAAAATGAACAGGCTACTCACCAAAAAGGAACGCTGATTAACGAATGAATTAAAAACTAAAGGGGTTGACTTAAAGACCAAAAAATCGATTATACATTAAAAATAAAAGGACTTGATTGCACACTAAAAAGGCTTGGACTTGGCTAAAAATGAAAAGAATATATCGCACATTGATATATAAAGGGGCTGAGTAAAAAACAAAAGGGCTTAGCTTAAAAAATGAAATGAATAGACTAGACAAGACACCAAAAAAAAAATAGTGGGCTAAATACAAATGACTTTAGTTGACACTAAAAAAAGGACTTCACTAAACACTATATCGTGGACAATCTATTTGACCTTTAACAAAGATTCAAAAACAAAAATAAAAAATGATTATTTTCAACCCAAATCGAAAACATTGAATATATTTTCACATTTACCATGGTGTTGCAACCCAAAACGTTTGAAAAGGTTAATAACATGAAGGAGTCAATGAGAATTCCACTATTAAGGTGTATGCCCAATAATATTAATTTATTTATTAAATGTTAGTTCATTGTTGTTGTGAAAAAAATTATTTATTATAATGTCGTTATCATCGGTGTTGTCATTGAATTCACTCTGATATAGAATTAAGAAGGTACGGAAGTCATTCCAAGGGACCCATTTAGTGATTTATGAGTTATGGTAAATGACAAGGTGTTCTCATGTGGAATTTTTGGTTACATAGTTAATTTGGGTGTAGTATTAGTTTTCATAGATGATACTATGACCTTGCCCTTACTAGGACCACTAATGTCAACTATAACACGTAAAAAGTATCGGAAACCAATTATTAATGGGGAGAGTATGTACGGTATTATCTTAGTCGCCTAACATTATGTGGCAAGTATTATTTGAGTATCATGTTTTATTCTTGTATGTCTTGTATTGTTATGCTTTAACGAAAAATTTGCATTTCATAATAAATTTTTATGATTTTATTTTACCACTACTTGTGATCATGATACTCAAGACGTCTTACTAATATATTATTCAAATGATGTTACCAGCCTATTATATAGTGTTTGACGATGGAAGGCAAGAATATTTAATTCTTGGGTTGTGTTAGACATAATTTTTTATTTTAGTTTTGCATCCCAAATGTTTAATGTGTGGATATATTAAATGACATGTCCTTTTGGTTAACGAGGTATAATAAAAGTGTATGTCTCTTTGGTGGAGAAGAGACACAACTCTTGAATCAAAGGTTGGGTCCTTTCTTTACTTATAAAAGCACACACCATTCCTATCAAAGGTGTGTGAAAAATTATAATTTCTACAGAGACATTAAAGTGTAAGAAAATTATCAAAAGGATTAAGAGCAAGAAATACCAATTCTTGCGAGTATAAAATTTAGGACAAATTTACAAAGACTACAATGGATCAAGGCACGCTTTCCCTTATTATTTATATGATTTTATGGAGAAACACAATGATTAAAGATTGATAGTTTGGGGTTTAATAAACCATTCAAATTTACATGTGGTATTAGAGCCATGTTAGGAATCATTACAATTTTCTAGTTTTATATATATATATATATATATATATATATATATATATAGAGAGAGAGAGAGAGAGAGAGAGAGAGAGAGAGAGACCCTGTAGGGGACTCCTTATGGTGTAGACCCCAAGACATACTACTTTTTTACAATAATAAAAAAATGATTTTTTTGATGAAACTTTATGTATATGATCTTTACAGTGATAAGATCATCTTCAATTTTTTATCAAAAAATTGAATAAAAAACGTTGAGATGAGGTGATATGTAAAAAATGGTATAAATATGCATTTTCGACCGTTGAAATTTTAACGATCATCTCATCCAATTTTTTATTGAATTTTTTTTTTATGAAACTTAATGGATATGATCTCGACAGTGAGAAGATCATATCCATAGAGTTTCATTAAAAAATTTAATCAATCAAGTGGCTGGCGCATGCCCAATATTTCAACGATCGAAAATGCATATTTATCCCATTTTTTACATATTACCTCATCTCAATGGTTTTTTTATTGAATTGATTTATGAAAAAAATTGAAGATGATCTTTTCACCATGGAGATTATATATATATATATATATATATATATATATATATATATATATATATATATATATATATATATATATTCTTTATTACTGTCATATTTATAACGATCATATATAGGTTGTTCTTTATTAAAACTGTTCCATGTCAAAAGAAGACATCATGCATTTTTGTTGATACATTTGTTCACACACACACACACACACACACACACATATATATATATATATATATATATATATATATATATATATATATATATGATGGTTAAAGGCAAGATTTTGCTGATGCATCCATTGGATATATTGCCTTTATTCATTAAGCACTAATTGGGCATATCTGATGACAACGCATTTTCAAGATGAAAAATCTTACCCAAAGTGGGACAAAATATTTTTTCTATTTTCTAACCGTGTGTAATCGTGTATATATACGATATATTCTTTGGCATTTTCAAATGTTCGTGTTTTAATATATATATATATATATATATATATATATATATATATATATATATATATATATATAAGTGCATCAAATTGGTTATACCAACAATATATATTTGTTTTACAGTTAAATAAAAGTCCAAATGAAGAAATGGTTACAAACACACACACACATATAACATTTAAAATTAATTTCTTGATAGGTCAGTTTGGTGACTTCCAAACATGTTTAAATTATAAAATCATATTATAATAATGACATGTTCCAATTTCATATTATTTCGCATTACAAAGAAACTATATATATTTTAGCACATATATATATATATATATATATATATATATATATATATATATATATGTATGTATGTGTGTGTGTGTGTGTGTGTAGCAAATAAAAAAATGTGTGTGTATGTAGCAAATAAAAAAATGTGTGTGTGTATGTAGCAAATAAAAAAAATCATTATTTGCTAAAATATATATAGTTTCTTTGTAATGTGAAATAATATGAAATTGGAACATGTCATTATTATAATATGATTTTATAATTTAAATGTGTTTGGAAGTCGCCAAACTGACCCATCAAGAAATTAATAATAAATATTATATTATACAATGAACTTATTACATATAATTTTGTATTAAGATAATGACATATCAAAATGTATTCTTTCTTTCTAAATTATGTATAAATAATTATCCCAAAGGCATATTAATTAGAAATATTTTATAAATTAGGTAAAGGGTTATTGAAATTTACTATTATTATATTAATAGGATACTTAAATGTACCATAGAATTAAAATTTCATGACTGCATAACCCTATCACTAATAAAATACAAAATTGAATGAACACTTTATATGTTATGATTATGTCCAAAGGCAAAAACCATAATGATATTATTTGTTCATCAATTATTATTTATACGTGTTCATGCTCAAAGCATTAACGTAAATTTATTTATTTGTTTATATATCTATTGCAGTCCCTACTCTCATTTCACTGCACTCGCATGCTTCGTCCCTTCCCGTATTTAATGGAATCAATTTTTCCGATTGGTGTGAACAAGTCCAATTTCATTTAGGTGTATTGGATTTGGACGTGACACTCAAAACTAAAAATCCGCTGCTATTACGGAGACTAGCAACATCGATGAAAAAAATCTCCATAAAGCATGGGAGAAATCGAATAGACTTAGTATGATGTTTATGCGAATGAGATTGCAAACAATATTAAGACTTCACTTTCTAAAATCGATAGTGAAAAAGAATTTATAAAAATTGTGGAAGATCATTTTCGTAGTTCTAACAAGTGATTCGTTGGAATATTAATGGCTAAACAAACCACAATGACGTATGGTAGGGCCTCGGAGATGCATGCGCATATCCTCAAAATGACAAACCTAGTTGCCAAACTTAAGAGTTTAGGAATAAATGTGGAAGAGTCATTTCTTGTTCAGTTTATTTTGAATTCCTTACCTCCTCAATACAGGTCATTTCAAATTCATTACAATACCATTGAAGACAAGTGGAATGTGCATGAATTAGTGAGTATAGTTGTTCATGAGGAGGCAAGACTTAAACAACATAGAAATCACTCTATCAATTTATTAACTCAAGGAGCCGGAAAGAAAGTAAAGAATCGTGGAAAGGGAAAGAAAAGAAAGGCATCAAGCATTAATGGGTCTAATAATGCTTCCAAGACCCAAAAGAATGAACATGGAAATGAAGAAGGATGGTCATATTTAGAGTGACTATCATAAACGTAATCCGTGGTTCGAAAAGAAAGGTGAATTTTTAATTTTTGCCTGTTTGGAATCAAATCTTACTGAAGTTCCTCATAATACTTGGTGGATTGATTCGGGATCTACCGTTTATGTTTCAAACACAATGTAGGGATTCCTTACGACCCAAACCATCACATATCTAAATGAACATTTTATCTATAAGGAAAATATGGTCAAAGCTCTATTTGAATCTATTAGAACATTTCGTTTATTTTCAAACACGGGATACTATATAGACTTACAGAAAACTCTATACGCACTTACTATTTTTTGAAACTTTATTTCTTTATCCAAACTTAATAGTTATCGTTACTCTTTTAAATTTGAAAAAGGTTGTTTTAGTTTATTGTAAAGTTAGCGCTTTATTGGTTCTAGTGTTTCATGTGATGGTTTATAAAAACAAATTAAAACTTGATAATAATTTTGCTAAAACCCTTTTGACCCTGCATCTTAATGTTGGAACAAAAGGTACTGGAATAAAAGAGAAATTTTCTTTTTTGTGGCACAAAAGACTGGGGCACATCTCACGAGAAAGATTGGAGAGACTAGTAAAAGATGAGATATTGCCTAATCTGGATTTTACTAATCTCAGAGTGTGTAGAGATTGTATTAAAGGGAAACAAACTAAACAAACCAAGAAATGTGCTACAAGAAGTACTGAGCTTCTTGAAATTATCCACACTGATATTTGTGGACCATTAACCACTTCGTGTTTCAATGGAGAAAAGTATTTTAACACTTTTATTGATGGCTTTTCATGTTATGAATATGTTTATTTATTAAGTGAAATTTTTTCAGGCACGTGGACATTCTCGAGATGTACATTAGTGAGGTTGAAAGACAATTAGATAGGAAAGTTAAAATTATAAGGTCTGATAGAGGTGGTGAATATTATGGTAAATATAATGAGTCCAGTCAATGCCCAAGGCGATCTATTAAATTCCTTAAAAAGCATGGCATTTATGCTCAATACATGATGCCAGGTACACCACAACAAAATGGTTTGGTTGAATGACATAACCATACATTGATATGCATGGTTAAGAATATGTTAAGTAACTCATCATTATCCGAATCCTTATGGAATGAAGACCGCCATGTATTTATTAAATTGGGTACCTAGTAAGACAATTCTAAAAACTCCTTTTGAGTTGTGGACTGGAAGGAAATCTAGTTTAAGACATCTTGATATTTGGGGATGTCCAGCAGAGGCTAGAATTTACAATCCATGTGAAAAGAAGTTGGATTTAAGAATGATAAGTGGTTACCCAAAAAAAATCCAAAGGGTATAGTTTTATCATCCAAACTATAGTACGAGAATCGTAGAAATCGGTAACACTAGATTCACTAAGAATTGCGAGATTAGTGGGAGTGATGAACCATATAAGGTGTGATGATGTTGGAAACAACACCACCCTTCAAGATGTTTGTGAGCTCAATTCAGTGTTAACAATGGCAGTATAAAGGTATATGTATATATAGTAGAAGGAGGTGAGGAAAAGAGGATTCACACCAGAATATAAGTGGTTCAGCCAATCAGGCCTACGTCCACTGTGAAGGTGTGCGGTTGATATCACTATATGAGGGCTCTAATGGCCATGGGTACAAACTCTCAAGCTCTCTCTTTTCTGTATAATTTGACAGAGCTTCAGCTAGGGTTGTTAATTTTGGGTCATTTGCAAGGTAGAGGATGACCTCTATATATAGTACTTGGGGGGTGTAATGTACCCCCTACGCATGCAATGAGCATGTGTGTGTTGATCTAGCCAATCTGATGAAGACATCTTTCACTGTCATAGGTAGAGAATGATGATGAAATATTTCCCCCACGTGAGGGGAATGATTTGTTATAACTGAATTGTGTCCACCTGTCCTTGTCCACACATATGCCAATAAGAGCTCGGCCTCGATGCTTAATCCTGACCTCGGCCTGGAAGAGGCCGAGGCTGGTAAGGTCCAGTTTCGATATAATTCGAGATGAGTCATTATGGTCCCGACTTAAGTGAAGCCGAGGCAAGTATTGAGGTCGGTCCGGGCCGAGGTTAAGCTGGACTGTGCATGGAACCTCGACTAATTCATTGATGGGTTTGTCCTTGATAGAGATGTATCCTCATAAGCTCGGCCTACTCCTAGCCGAGGTTGTCATTCCTAGGTAAACTGAAGAGTTTCTGACCCTTATGATACATGAAGCCTCCCCTTGATGAGGTTTGTAGTGGTGTCGGCCAGGGCCGACCCTTCTATGGCCGAGGCTACTGGTCATAGATCCAAGGATCTTCCAACGTCGGCCATGTCCTCGATCGAGGTTGATGTCTCTGAGCTGAGATGACACTTGGGGCATATCAATCACCCCCAGCCCTTAGTTACATGTAAGAGCAGGTGATTATGGGATCACTACACCTCTGAGGTCTTTCTTCTATGTGCCAATGTTCATTTGACACTTGTCCATTGCTGAAGTGTGGCTTGCCTGGCAAGCATGTGTTGTCAGTCATCCTTTGGGGCTTCCAAGGCAATGATGGGCCTTAAGAAACGTGCCTCTATATTTAAGGGTTCAAACCCTATTTTCCCTCCTTCTTCCTCATTTCTCTTTCCTGGCACGATTTGTTTCAGCAGAATTTTCTCTCTCTAGAAAAGCTTTGGTTCGAAGCCTTTGGTGGTGATTCCTCGCGTCTTCTTCCTTCTTCTTTACCATTTCATCCTCAAGTATCCTCTTCCATTCCTTTTCTTTCATTTTTCCCTTTACTTTTTCATTTTCCGGTGGGTTTTTGGGGATTTTTGGCGAGTCCCCATATTTTCAGGCGAACTGTTCTTGCTCTAGGTTTAACAGTTTGATCTTTTAATTGCTTTATTCCATTAGCCAGTCTTGTTTGTAGTTTAGGAGAATTACAAGTGTAGGGTCGGCCTCTGATGCTCAGACCCCTTTACCAACTTCTAGAGGAGTTCCCTTCTCTTAGGGAGAAGACTTTAGAGAAAATTAGGCAAATAGAAAGAGCGATGGAGGAAGCTCGTAGGTCAGAGGAATTCCCCCTCAGACCTATCTTTCCACCACCCCTAAAGGTAGTATACCCTGAACCAGCAGAGCCCATTAGCCAAGCCGACGTCCCTGCTGAACCATCACCGATGTCTGAGTCTGAGTCCTCCACATCAGACCCCATGTCTGTGGATTCTTTCCAAAAGGCCATGGACTTTACAAATTAATAAGATCAGGCCCTTGATCAAGCAGAGGTTTCCAGTCGGGCCTCGTCTCATAACCATTCAATCACATCGTACTCTTCCTCAGAGGTCGAGATTATTGAACCAAACATGGCTATTCCAATAATATTTGATGCCATTCCCCTGTCGGCCGTCATAGGGGCTGAGTTCTCTCAGAGGTTCCCAAGTAATCCTCCAACGTCTGCTCCGACCGACGTTGAGATGAATGATGACGATGATGCTGAGAATGACATCGACATCTCTGAGGTGGCCGAGATTGAAAGTTCAGTTACTAAGGTATACCTTCTTTGCTTCAGATACTTGTACTCCATCAGCCCCTCCATAAAGCTCAGGAGACCTCTGAGGGAAGAGAGGGAATATCATGGCCGAGATGGTGAGATCTGCTTGTACGAGCAGATGTTTAAGTTAGGGTTTCGTCTGCCAATCCACCCTATCATTAGGTCTATTTTATCCTACATCAACTTGGCCCCTTCCCAGTTGTCACCTAATGCCTGGAGGGTAATAATTGGGGCCATCGTCTTATGGAGGGCTGTTCACCATTCAGACCTTCCAGTCCAGGTCTTCATAGGTTGTTATGTTCCTTTTTCTGCCAAAAACCATCCGAGCTACTATTATTTTGTAGCTCGAAAGCTTGAGAAGAAGATGCTCCAGATAACTCACTATTTTTTTGCTTCAGGGCCATGGGAATTTAGCCCATGTTCCCTCTCCTCCTTAATAGAGCCGCGAATGCCCATAAAGTGGGGCAAGGTTACAATGTCTGCCAAGGCCGACCCTGGTCTAAGCCTGCAGAATCTTCAGAAGGTCAAAGACCTTGGGGATCAGGGGATGCATGGTCTGCTCGTTAAGTTTTAACACCTTATGACCCTCCACTACCTCTCTGAGACTGGTTTGGGGGGTAGTCCTCTTACAGAGCTTGGTAAGTGTTTTTATTCAAGTTATACCTCTGAGTTTATACATATCTGACTCACTAACTCAGACCTTTCAATTTTACAGAATATTCGAAGGATATCTCAAACGAGCTTTGGATAATGGCGGCACTGAGTTCGACAAAGCTTGCCAAGAAGGCTGGTCTGAACGCCCCTCCTCCTCCTCCCTCAACCTCGAAAGCTCAGGCCACAAAGAAGAGGAATGCTACTGACCCTTCCCCTGAAGATCAGAGGAAAAAAAAGAAAGGTGGGGACTCTGCCATCCCCATATCTTCTGCTGATGCCTTGGCTGCTCGCATAGAGCAACTAAAAATCAACGACAGCATAATAGGTCATAGTCTGCAGGCACTTGATTCCATCGGCTCTGCCATGATCGAGGCTGACAAACGTTTTTACCGATCAATGGATACACCTCTTCTAGTTGAATTTGGTCTCCACAGGTCCATTCAGGTATGACTTTATATTTCTTTATGGTTGCCAACTGTAACCTCTGATTTGACTTTCAACTCATATACATAATCACATAATTTGTAGGGCCTGGCCGCTATGCATCATCTCTCCAACTGGACTCTGAGGAAGTTACCCCTCATCCAGAAGGGTCAAGAGGCCGAGAAGGTGCAAAGCACTCTGAATGTCGAAATAGACCGCCTAAAGTCCAATTTTAACGAGTCTGAGAAGAAGGTGAAGGGGCTGGAGAAAGAGATCTCCAAACTTAAGAAGGACCATGATGTGGCTCTGAAGGCCAAGGACAATGTTCTCTAGTAAAAGGTCGACTCTACGGTGAAGGCAGCCCTTAAAAATGCCTCTGAGGAGATTTTGGCAGACTATAAAGTCTCGGACGAGTTCATGAGCTTTGTCTTCGAATACCTTGAAAGAGGTATCAAGGCTACTGTCAAATGGGCGGCTGCTAAGGAGAAGGAGGCAGGGAGTCTGAAGGCCTCTGACTTTGTAGGTCTAGGTTTTGCCGACCCTCAGTTTGCCCAAGCACTTCAGGAGGTTTAAGAGGAGGTCGCTGCCCCTGTAGATACTGTGTTCCTGGACGGTACAGAGACAGGCAGAGGTAATCACAGAGATGACGAGGCCTAGGTGATGAACATTGGCCAAGAAAATCAGGTTGAGGATGTCAACACTCTTCCTTATAATCCTTAGGCTTAATTGTGAAGCTTTATTTTGTAACCCCTGACTGAATAGAGCCTCTGAGGAACATATAAAACTTGTATCTTTTGAATTTTTACAATTGGAATGACAACCTCTGAGGAGGGTTTTTACTTCATTTGCTTTGTTGAATGCTTGTCATACGATGTTTTAGCTCTAAAGTCTGTGCAATGATATCTGCTTGAACTAAATTAATAGCCTTATCTCAGACCTTGTCACCACTTAATGATGTTGTAAGGGTCTAAGATCATCACCTAAGATGTTATCCTCATAATTAATCTCACCAAATTAGTGATGTTAAGGATCTGAGGTCATCCAATTATGGTGTCGAACTTCAGACCTTGTCACCACTTAATGATGTTGTGAGGGTCTGAGGTCATCACCTAAGATGTTATCCTCATAATTAATCTCACCAAATTAATGATGTTAAGGGTATGATGTCATCCAATTATGGTGTCTGACTTCAGACCTTGTCACCACTTAATGAAGTTGTAAGGGTCTGAGGTCATCACCTAAGATGTTATCCTCATAATTAATCTCACCAAATTAATGATGTGAAGGGTTTGAGGTCATTCAAGTATGGTGTTTGACCTCAGACCTTGTCACCATATGATGATGTTATAAGGTTTGAGATCATCACCTAAGATGTTATCTTCATAATTAATCTCACCAAATTAATGATGTTAAGGGTCTCAGGTCATCCAATTATGGTGTCTAACTTCAGACCTTGTCACCACTTAATGATGTTGTAAGGGTCTGAGGTCATCACCTAAGATGTTATCCTCATAATTAATCTCACCAAATTAATGATGTTAAGGGTCTGAGGTAATCCAATTATGGTGTCTGACTTCAGACCTTGTCACCACTTAATGATGTTGCAAGGGTCTGAGGTCATCACCTAAGATGTTATCCTCATAATTAATCTCACCAAATTAATGATGTTAAGGGTCTGAGGTCATCCAAGTATGGTGTCTGACTGCAGACCTTGTCACCACTTAATGATGTTGTAAGGGTCTGAGATCATCACCTAAGATGTTACCCTTATAATTAATCTCACCAAATTAATGATGATAAGGGTTTGAGGTCATCCAATTATGGTGTCTGACTTCAGACCTTGTCACCACTTAATGATGTTATAAGGGTCCGAGGTGATCACCTAAGATGTTATCCTCATAATTAATCTCACCAAATTAATGATGTTAAGGGTCTGAGGTCATCCAATTATGGTGTCTGACTTCAGGCCTTATCACCACTTAATGATGTTGCAAGGGTCTGAGGTCATCACCTAAGATGTTACCCTCATAATTAATCTCACCAAATAAATGATGTTAAGGGTCTGAGGTCATCCAAGTATGGTGTCTGACTTCAGACCTTGTCACCACTTAATGATGTTGTAAGGGTCTGAGATCATCGCCTAAGATGTTATCCTCATAATTAATCTCACCAAATTAGTGATGTTAAGGGTCTGAGGTCATCCAATTATGGTGTCTGACTTCAGAGCTTGTCACCACTTAATGATGTTGCAAGGGTCTGAGGCCATCACCTAAGATGTTACCCTCATAATTAATCTCACCAAATTAATGATGTTAAGGGTCTGAGGTCATCCAATTATGGTGTCTGACTTCAGACCTTGTCACCACTTAATGATGTTGTAAGGGTCTTAGGTCATCACCTAATATGTTACCCTCATAATTAATCTCACCAAATTAATGATGATAAGGGTCTGAGGTCATCCAAGTATGGTGTATGACCTCAGACCTTGTCACCGTATGATGATGTTATAAGGTCTGAGGTCATCACCTAAGATGTTATCCTTATAATTAATCTCACCAAATTAATGATGTTAAGGGTCTGAGGTCATCCAAGTATGATGTCTGACCTCAGGCCTTGTCACAATATGATGATGTTATAAGGTCTGAGGTCATCACCTAAGATGTTATCCTCATAATTCATTTCACCAAATTAATGATGTTAAGGGTCTGAGGTCATCGAAGTATGGTGTCTGACCTCAGACCTTGTCATCATATGATGATGTTATAAGGTCTGAGGTCATCACCTAAGATGTTATCCTCATACTTTCTACCATTAGAGCATAATGTCGCAAGAATCGACATGGGAACTGATCTTTTATTGATAACCTCTTCATAAGATGGTACATTTACATAACTTTTTGCAACATCATATGTAATACTTCTTTAGGTGATCAACATTCCATGGGTTAGCGAAAGGTTCCCCTTCAAGGTTTTCTAGCCTGTAGGTCCCGATACAACCTCTTCTGTCACCTTGTAGGGGCCATACCAGTTTGGGTGGAGTTTATTTATTTTCTGTAAGGTCTTATTCAGTACCAAGTCTCCCACGGTGATGGGCCTTGACTTCACCCTCTAATTGTAGAATTTTGCTCCTCTCTGCTGGTAAGCTGCTTGTCATATTTTTGCGTCTTCTCTTCTCTCTTTAATCAGATCTAGGCCTAGTCTCCTCTCTTCCCCATTTTTATCAGGGTCATAGGTCTGAACCCTATGAGTAGGGAGTCCCACCTCTGTTGACGACCTCTGATCCATGTGCGAGCATGAATGGGGTTTCTCCTGTTAGTGTCCTTGTCGTGGTTCTGTAGGCCCATAACATAGCGTAAACCTCTTCAGCCCATCTTCCCTTTACTTCTTCTAACCTCTTCTTGATTCCGTAGAGGATTGTTCTGTTTGTGACCTCGGTCTGACCATTTGCCTGAGGTCGCCCAGGAGATGAGAAGAACTGCTTTATCCCAACTCTTACGTAATACTTTTCTAAAGAGGAGTTCTTGAACTGGGTTCCATTATCTAAGATGAGAGTGTTTGGGAGGCCATGTCTGTATATGATGTTCCTCCAAATAAATTGGAAGGTCTTCTGTTCTGTGATCGTTATCATTGGCTCTGCCTCCACCCACTTTGAGAAATAGTCAATGGCTACTATCAGGAACTGATAGTAGGGGTCCTATCAAGTCAATTACCCATACTGAGAATGGCCATAAAGAGGTGATTGACGTCATAGGTTGATGAGGAATAGTGGAAAATCTCTGACATTTATCGCACCTCTTTACGTAAGCTGCAGCATCCTTGGCTAAGGTTGGCCACCAGTATCCTTGGGTAATGATTCTCTTGGCTAAAGGTCTTCCTCCTATGTGACTGAGCAAGAACCCTCATGGACTTACTGTAGGACCCAGGGAACTTCGGTGGGATTCACACATCTGAGGAGAGGCAACAGGAATCCCTTCTTGTACAGGATGTCTCCTACTATGGAGAAGCTCTCCCTAGTTGATATATCTGACGAGGGGGTCCATCCATGAGTCCCCTAGGTTCAAATTGAGACAAGGGTTGCATACCTCTTCTTCCTCAATGGTCGCTTTTCCTAAGACCTCGACCGAAACTGTCCTTCTGACGTCTGTCTTCGTCGTCGAGGCTAACCTTGCCAATGCATCTGCGTGGTTGTTACTTTTCCGAGGTATTCTCTTTAGCTTTGTCTCTTCAAAATATTCTAAAATTTCTCTTACCCTCTTAAGATACTTTGCCATTCTTTCATCTTTGGCTTCATAGACTCCCAATACTTGATTGACAACTAACCTTGAGTCACTATGAAGTAGGAGTCGCCAAGCCTTTGCTAATGAGAGACCTGCTATCATGGCTTCATATTTCGACTCGTTGTTAGATGCCTTGAAGTTGAACCTCAAAGCGTATTCAATGTTGGCACCATCTGGAGCTGAAAGTATCAACCCTGCGCCGCTTCCACTGTCGCAGGAAGAACCATCAACGAAGAGGTTCCAAATGTTCGTATCCGATGGGAAGGCCCCTTCTGACATGACTCCTTATTTGAAAAGGTACCGATCCTCCTCGTTCTCCGCTACTCTGCTCCTGATCTTTTTGGATAAGACCTCTTCCTGGCCTCGGAAGACATTCGGTACCACCTCTTCCTGCTCTCGGAGGACACTGTTGTTTGTCCTTTCAGTACCCTTTAGGTCACTCTCTGCCTCAGCCTCTTCCCATGTGAACTCAGTAACAAAATCTGCGAGGGCCTTACCTTTGATGGATGTCCTTGGTTAGTAGGTAAGGTCATACTCCTCCAACTCAATGGCCCACGTCATCAATCTCCTGGACTTCTCAGGTTTATGTAGGACCTATCTTAGTGGGGAGTCGATGAGGACAACCATGGAATGAGCTTGGAAATAGGGCTTCATCTTCCTCGAAGCATGTATCAGGGCGTAAGCTAGCTTTTCCATACGAGGGTAGTTTTGTTCAGACCCTTGTAGGGCTTTACTGTTAAAATACACAGGCCTTTGGATTCCAATGTCTTCCCGTACTATGGTTGCACTGATAGTCGACTCAGAGACTGCTAGGTACACATATAATTTCTCTCCTACTCTGGGCCGAGATAATAACAAGGGAGACCCAAGGTAAGACTTGAGCTGGTTAAAAGCTTCTTCACACTCTTCGTCCCACTGGAAGGCCTTTCTGAGCACCTTAAAGAACGGAAGACACTTGTCCGTTGCTATGGAAATAAATCTGTTGAGTGTGGCCACTCTCCCAGTGAGTCTTTGGACGTCTTTGATACTCCTCGGTGTCTTTATATCAAGTAAAGCCTTGATTTTCTCTGGGTTGGCTTAGATTCCTCTTTGTTTGACGATAAATCCAAGAAACTTCCCAGCTCCTACCCCAAATACACACTTCGATGGGTTGAGTTTCATCCTGTACAAGTCCATAGTATCAAAGGTCTTTTCAAGGTCTGCCACGTGAGTACAGGCCTTTAAGCTCTTCGTCAGCATATCGTCTACATACACTTCCATGGTCTTGCCTATTTGGTCTTCGAACATCTTATTCACAAGACGTTGGTACGTCGCCCCTACATTTTTTAGACTGAAGGGCATCACCTTGTAGCAGTACGTCCCTTTGTCGGTAATAAAGGCTGTCTTCTCTGAGTCTTCCGTATCCATGAAGATCTGATTATAGCCTGAATACGCATCCATGAAGCTCATGAGCTCATGCCGTACAGTAGCATCTACCATCTGATCTATCCGAGGTAAGGGATAGCTATCTTTTGGGCAAGACCTATTCAGGTCAGTGAAATCAATGCACATTCTCCACTTCCCATTGGCCTTGGGCACGATGACTGCATTTGACAACCACTCTGAGTATATGAGTTTCCTTGTGAACTCAGCCTCTTCCAATTTTTTGACCTCTTCCTGGATGACGTCGTACTTCTCTCTGGAGTAAACTCTTCATCTTTGTTTGATAGGCTTGGCCTCTTTGGTCACGTTGAGCTTGTGACTCAAAACTTTAGGGTTGATACCGGGCATGTCTGCATGACTCCAAGCGAAGACACTCTGTCTCTTCCTGAGGAAGTTTATCAGCTCTTCCTTGATTTCTGTCTTTAGGGCTTTGCCGACCTGGATGGTTTTTTTCGGTTCGTCCTCATTGAGGACGATGGATTCTACCTCTTCCACGGCCTCTCCCTTCTTCAACTTTGTTTCATCTCTCGGGTCCAATATATCAATGCTATAGGTGGTAGTTGCTCTCTTATGCGCCTCTCTCTCTTCGGCCGAGTTGAAGTAACATTCTTGTGCTATGGTCTGGTCACCTTGCACTTCCCCTACCCTATAAGGGGCTAGGAAGTTTAGCATCTGGTGGACCGTCGACGGCACAACTTTAAACTCCTTAAAGGCCACTCTTCCCCGTGATGAGGTTATAGGCTGAGAAGACGTTTTCGTCCATTACAAAAAAATTTATCTTCCGAGTCAACCTCTTAGTCCACTCGTCACCCATCCGTACGTCCATCTCATACATGCCCAATGGGTGGAACTTCTCGCCGCTGAAGCCCATCAAGGGATGATTATAGGGTACCAGCCTAGCTCAGCTAAGACCTAATCTCTTGAAGCAAGGCCAAAACATTACGTCTGCTGAACTCCCCCCGTCCACGAGGATCCTCTGAACCTCGCACCCATACACTCTTATTGTTATTACCAATGGGTTATCATGGGGAGCTAAGATACCTTTGAAGTCGAGTCGAGAGAACCCAACTATAAGGGTGTCCATGTCCACCTTCTTTCTCTTCTGCGCTGTATCGGAAGACGTTAGATTTACAACCTCAAGTTTGGCCACCGACTTGGCCTCTGCCACATGACCTTTCCTGTCAGCCACTTCAAAACCACCTCCCGCAAGCCCTGCGCATATGGTATCAACACCAAAGGAGATCATGCTAACCCTCTTTACCAGGGTATTGTCATCTTTCGATGGAAGGTCCAGATCATCTTCATCATCATCTTTCGAGTCATTGCCTCTTCTAGCTGGAGCATCATCACGGCATCTATCATTTTTCCTTTTCTTAGGGTCATCTCTTCCCCCTTAGGAGCTTTGCAATCAACATACTTCCTCAGCTTTTCGAATTTTAACATCTTCTCAATCTCATCCTTCAAGGCGAAGCATCTGTCTGTAACATGGCCATGGTCCCGGTGGAACTCACACCACAAGTTTTTATTCCTCTTATGCGGAGGGGCCTTCAGTTTCTCTGACCATCTTAGAGTCCTATCATTCTTGATCTCGTTGATGATATACTCATAGCTCACGATTAGAGGGGTATAGTGAGAGAACTTATCATCGGGTGACCTCTTCTTTTCGTCTTTCTTTCTTTGGGACTTCCCGTTACTACTGCGGTTCTCATCCTCATACTTGGCGGCCATTGCCTCTTCGACATTCATGACTTTTCCCGCAGTTGCCAGTAGCTCTGCCATGGACCTGGGAGGGTCTTCCGTAAGTTTCCACAACAACTTCCCTTTCTGAAGACCTCCTGTGAGGGCGATCATGGCTATATTCTCTTCGTAATCTTCAGCCTCAAGTTTCTCTTTGTTGAACCTGGCGATGTAGTCCCTTAGGCACTCGTCCTTGCCTTGCTTGACATACAGTAGATGAGTGGTCTTCTTTTGAGGTCTTACCCCAAAGCAGAAGTTGCGAATGAATCGTTCGACCAAGCCCTTGAAGTTCTCAATTGAATTCTTCGAAAGAGAAGTAAACTAGATGTGTGCTGCTCCTATCAGAGTCCCAGAGAAGGCCCTACACTTCATCTCATCAGGTATCGAGTAGATGTCCTCTGCTGACTGATACATCTCAATATGATGTACAAGATTGTTGCTACCGTCATACTTGGGAGACACCAAGGGTGGTTTGAACTTAGTAGGGGTCGGGAAGCTCACTATCTTAGCCACAAATGGAGAGCCCTCTGAGAAACCTCTTTGCAATGGGTCTCGGCTCTTAATGAGGTCTCATATCTTATCCTCAAGACGTTGGATAGAGTCATTCCATGGTCTCCTACCATCGGCCTGGCCAAGGTTATTCCCAACTACCTCCAAGGGATGGACTGAGGGTTCCCTTGCCGCAGCACGACGTCGGTTGTTAACCCCTTCCTGGTCTCTACCCCTTTCTTCACGGGGTCGGCCTTTATCTGACCGACCTTATTTGTCTCCTCTTTGCGAGCCGGCTGCGCTTATCGACCTTGATAACCTCTGTCTTAGGTCATTCACTGGGCCCAACCTCTCAAAGGCTGACCCTCTGCTCAATCGATCAAAAGTTGATCCTCTTTATTGGGCCTCTTCACCTCTTCGGTCGACACAACCTCGGCTTTGCTGAAGAGGACATACCGTATTATTCGAAACCTCATACGACTCCCAACAATCCTCTGGGACCTCTTCCGCCTCTAGATCGTCATACCTGTCCTCCGGGCAAGGGTTTCCTTGCCTCCCCAGGCGTAAGTGCCTAGGGTCAGTAGCGTCCCTCCTCCTCTGGGGTGCAGGTTGGTCCTTCATTGGTGCCTGGGGTGGTTTCCTGGCGTCAGGATGAGGCTGGACAGCCGCCGGAGTGATCATCTCCGATGAAAGTCCAGGTGGCCTCATCATAGTTTGGCTGAGCTGTGCAAACTGCTCCTACATAGCTTATTGCGTTGCAGCCAAAGACCTCAAGGCTGCAGCTACCTCTGCCATTTTGGACTGAGGCGGTGCCTGGCTAGAACTAGGCCCTCCCCCACCAGACGGCGGAAGAGGCGGTGGTAATTCTGGTGCCATGTGTTAACAATAAAGAGCTTGAGTAGCAGGTGAGCTTAATACTTAAAGGACCTCTTTCAATGGTGAAGCAACTCCACGTAAGGGGTGGCACCTGGTTCACCACCAGAGTCTCCGGTGAGGTTAAGCTGAAGAAGAGAAAGAGACAGCTTCTCGTTCCCACAGACGGTGCCAAAATGATGATGCTGGAAACAACAAGACCCTTCAAGGTGTCTGTGAGCTCAATTCAGTGTTAACAATGGCAGTATAAAGGTATATGTATATATAGTAGAAGGAGGTGAGGAGAAGAGGATTCACACCGGAATATAAGTGGTTCAGCCAATCAGGCCTACGTCCACTGTGAAGGTGTGCGGTTGATATCACTATATGAGGGCTCTAATGGCCATGGGTACAAGCTCTCAAGCTCTCTCTTTTCTGTATAATTTGACAGTGCTTCATCTAGGGTTGTTAATTTCAGGTCCTTTGCAAGGTAGAGGATGACCTCTATATATAGTACTTGGGGGGTGTAATGTACCCCCTACGCATGCAATGAGCATGTGTGTGTTGATTTAGCCAATCTGATGAAGACATCTGTCACTGTCACAGGTAGAGAATGATGATGAAATATTCCCCCCACATGAGGGGAATGATTTATTATAACTGAATTGTGTCCAGGTGTCCTTGTCCACACATATGCCAATAAGAGCTCGGCCTCGATGCTTAGTCCCGACGTCGGCCTGGAAGAGGCCGAGGCTGGTAAGGTTCAGTTGTGTCCATATAATCCGAGATGAGTCATTATGGTCTCGACTTAAGTGAAGCCGAGGCAAGTATTGAGGTCGGCTCGGGCCGAGGTTAAGCTGGACTGTGCATGGAACCTCGACTGATTCATTGATGGGTTTGTCCTTGATAGAGGTGTATCCTCGTAAGCTCGACCTACCTTTGGCCGAGGTTATCATTCCCAGGTAAACTGAAGAGCTGCTGACCCTTATGATACATGCAGCCTCCCCTTGATGAGGTTTGTAGTGGTGTTGGCCAGGGCTGACCCTTCTATGGCCGAGGCTGCTGGTCACAGATCCAAGGCTCTTCCAACGTCGGCCATGTCCTCTGCCGAGGTTGATGTCTCTGAGCAGAGGCTAGAATTTACAATCCACGTGAAAATAAGTTGGATTTTAGAACGATAGGTGGTTTACCAAAAAAAATCGAAAGGGAATAGTTTTATTGTCCAAACTATAGTGCGAGAATCGTAGAAATCGGTAACACTAGATTCACTGAGAATGGCGAGATTAGTGGGAGTGATGAACCACATAAGGTGGATCTTTCAAAAGTTAGGGTAAACATCCTTTACCCCAAGCTTCTAAACAAGTTGTTATTCCCGTTGTTATTAACCAATATCATAATGATGAAGAACAACCTAATGAACAAACACTTCATAATGATATTGTCTCCAATGAACAAATTTTATAAGAACCACAACAAGTTCCATTAAGACTATCTATTAGAGAAAGATGATATTTTATTCCAAATGATTATGTGGTTTATTTACAAGAACATTATTTTGACATAGGGATGAATAAAGATCCGGTTTGATTTTCACAAGCCATGGAAAGTGAAGACTTTACTAAGTGGTTTGGTGATATGAAAGAAGAGTTGAAATCAATGGACTAAAATGGAGTATGGGATATCATTGAGTTGCCTAAAGGATATAAGAAAGTTGGTTACAAATTGGTCTATTAGACCAAACGTGATACTAAAGGCAATATTGAGTGATATAAAGCCCGACTTGTAATAAAAGGTTTTACTCAAAAGGAAGGTATTAATTATAAAAAGTCCTTCTCAACTGTATCTAAGAAAGACTCATTTATATTTATCATGGCATTAATAGCTTATTATGATTTAGAGCTACACTAAATGGATGTGAAAATTGCTTTTCTAAATGGGAATTTAGAAGAGGAATAACTGAGTCAATTCGAAAACTTCTCCTTAAAAGGAAAGGAATACGTGGTTTGTACACTTAAGAAATCAATATACGAACTGAAACAAGTTTCCCATCAATGGTATATTACTTTTAATGACACCATCATCTCTTTTGGATTCAAAGAAATTATTGTTGATCGGTGTACATATCTAAAGGCCAGTGGGAGTAAGTTTATTTTTCTATTCCTATATGTTGATGATATTCTACTTGCTAGCAGTGATCTTGGTTTGTTGTATGAAACCAATAAGTTTCTCTTTAATAACTTTGAAACGAAAGATGTGTGAGGCAACTTATGTGATTGGAATAAAAAAATTTCGAGATCGAAAACGTGAATTATTATGCTTGTCTCAAAAAGCGTATATTAAAAGAGTTCGTGAGAGATTTGGAATGAAAAATTGTTCAGCCAGTGATGCCCTATTCAAAAATATCATAAGTTTAGTATTATAAAATGCCCTAAAAATGATTAGAACGGAAGAAAATGGAAGTAATTACATATGCTTCAGCTGTGGAAAGTCTTATATACGCACACACTTATACCACATTAGATATCAGCTTTGCAGTTGGAGTTTTGGGTAGATACCAAAGTAATCCAGGAATCAAACATTGGAAAGCTGCAAAGAAAGTTATGCGGTACTTACAAGGAACGAAGGATTATATGCTTACCTTTAAAAGGTTATATCGACTAGAGGTGATTGGATATTCAGATTCAGACTTTTTCGGATGTCCTGATAGTATGAAATCGAATTTTGGTTATGTTTTCTTACTGGGGGAGCTATCTTGTGAAAAAGTGCAAAGCAAACAATTATCACATCATCTACCATGGAGGCTGAATTTGTGGCATGCTTTGAGGCCACCGTTCAAAGATTATGGTTGCGAAATTATATATCAGGACTTGGAGTAGTCGCCTCTACTGCCAAGCCACTTAAAATTCATTGTGATAATGCTGCTGCTATATTTTTTCTTCTAAAAATGACAAGTATTCTAATGCTGCTAAATATATGAAATTGAAATATCTCGTCATCAAAGAAAAAGTACAGAAACAAAAGTATCTATAGAGCATATAAGCATACAAATGATGATTACTGGTCCATTAACCAAGGTATTGCCATCCAATACATTTAAAGAGCATGTTGCTAATAGGGGTCTTGAAATTATCCCATAATATTTGAATGTTTGGGCATATGTATCTATAAATTATACTATTATATATCTTGAAATCTTTTAAATAGTTGTCTCTATTAAGTTTCCTATTTTTCAATTTGTATATATATTATGTATGGATGAATGATAATAGAAATAATCTTGACAAAACATATTATTGTTGGACCTTATATGAAAATATGTTATTTTTAAATTTCCTCAATACTAAATTTGTTAAATATGTTAATACAACCAAATTAAGTTGAAATTGAACTAATACTTCGTTGGGATATTTTATTCTGATCACATAATGTGTTGTATCCCACATTCTTTATTTAATCATATGGGAGAAGTGGGAGAATGCTAGCCTTAATTTTTTTTATTTTAGTTTTGTGTCCCAAATTATTTAATATGTGGACGTATTAAATGAAATGTTCTATTGGTTAAAGAGGTGTAATAAAAGGGAGTGTCACTTTGATGGAGAAGAGGCACAACTCTTGAGTCAAAGGTTGGGTCCTCTCTCTACATATAAAAAGCACACACCATTCCCATAAAAGGTTTGTGGAAAGTTATAATTTGTGCAGAAAATATAATACAAATTAAAGTGTAAGGAAATTAACAAAAGGGTTAAGAGAGATAAATACATATTCTTGTGAGTACAAAATTTAGGACATATTTACAAAGACTACAACAGATCAAGGTACACTTCTGCTTATTATTTATATGATTTTATGTGAGAAACACAATGATTTAAGATTATTAGTTTGGGGTTCGATAGACCCATTTAAATTTATAGATTGTTCCTAATTAGTTGAAGAGTCATTGATGCCATTATTAAGACCTTTAACTCATATTATGGTCGTTTAACATATATTATTCATAACGGTCAATAGAGGCATTCAGGGGTCAAACTCAAACCCTCAAAGTATTATGAGTCATATAAGAATGATGTGTTTGGCATGCAAGAGAACCCAATAAAGCTTGGTTATTCACATTAATGTTCATTAAGTGACTATGTACCACTAGTGTGGATTGTGTAATAAGTGTTGCGTTATTCGTTGTTAAATGAGAGTTATGATAAATGTATTAAGGACTTGAGGTTTTCATTTTGAAACATAAACTTCATACAAGATCAAGATTACCAACTTTCACATTATAATACCGAAATGAAATACATAACCACCTTAAACATATGAAATATAAAAACTAATGTGTGAACACATTCGTAATCGGCACATGTGTTCTCACATCTCATAGAACACTATGGAATTCCTTCAAATTTGGAATATAATGGAAATGATAAATCCATAACATATTTGCAAATCGGGATTATGAGGTAAAAGATTTTTCGCTACTCGTCATCATAGATTTTAATCTTAAATATTTTCCCATTCCATTGAAAATCGATCTTTGTGTTTAAAAGTTGAATTTCTTCAAACCATATATTTAGTGTGGTTCCTTTTAAATGCAACTTGTTCTCAGTGCAGGGACTCGAAGCACAAGGAGGCATTGTCTACCGTTCTTCCACTAATATGAAAGTGTTGGCATGTAAATGGGCATCAGATTGTGCTATTATGATAGGGCAGGGTCAACCACATCTTTAGTTTCATGGTGCTCGACCCCACATACATGGTAGGGGCAATAATAGTCGAGATAGCAAGGGCGCCGATAACTTGGGTCCATGTGTAGCTATTTAGAGAAGATTGTTACAATTGTGAGAAGATACGAAACATGGCTCGGAAATTCCCTAATATAGGATGGGTTGTAGGGCCAAAGACCCCGGAAGTAGTAAGAATCATCACACACATCACTAGTTTCTTGATTTCAGACACCATTGACTCCTCCATATGCACACGTAACACAACCTCACATGCTCTATGGGTGATATTACCAAATGATGTTGCATGAGGTAAAGGTACCAGTTCATGTATGATGATATGTTTCTCATTCATAATTGACATTTTAGTGTACTCTTTAACACGAGTGCCAATCACTTAATTATAACACATAGATTTATAACTGTATCTAGAGTGACACTGAGGCCATGCACCAAGGCTTTATTAATAGACTCCTTAGTGGTTAATAATATGATTACTTTAGAAATATGTGATGGTATAGGAATAAACATAGGATCCTTGAGACATTTCGCACACATATTGGTATTAGACATGCATGTGTATGATGTAATTTTGGGTATGGATCGGATAATGATACATAGGGCACTCATAGACTATTTTGAGAAGAAAGTGATGTTTTCTATACCGGGATAAGATATGTATGTATCAAAGATGCCTCTTATATTTTATCAAATCATGTACCAATAAGGAGTTAGGGTTCCACTTGAGTCCATCCCGATTGTACAATAATTTATAAATGTGTTCGAGGAAGTTTTAAGATTGACACCTAGTTGAGAGGTTAATTTTTGTGATTAATCTGGCATCTATCATGAAGCCAATTTCTAGGGACCCTTACCGTATGTATCCTTTGGACATAAAGGATATAAGAGAGGAGATACAATAGCTACTGAGTGGGGGTTGATATGATGGAGCATGTATCTATGGAGAGCTCAGTGTTGTTAATAATAAGAAAGGCAAGTCATTACAATTACGTAGTGATTACAAGGAGTTGAATAAAGTGATAATCTCAAATAAGTATTCATTACCATGGATAGGTAGCTTATTCGGCCAATTAAGAGGGCCAAAGTATTTCTCTAAGGTTTATTTGCTGGCAAGGTATCACCAACTTAGGTTTTGTAAGGAGGACATACATAAAATAACTTTTACCATTCAACGTGGCTCTTATGATCTCTAACTTATTCCATTTGAGTTCTTTAATGCCTTGGTACTATGTATATATTCTATGAACATGAGTTTAAGTCTTTGTTGGAGAAATTCTGGTTAGTTACATTAGACATGTTAGAATAGCTGACTTGGTTGTGGGATTCTTAAGGAGTAAGTTGTACATAGGCTTTATTTTCTTCATTATTGCCAAAGGGTAATTTATCATTCATAGACTGTTTAAGGTTTTATTGATAAGCAAACCAAACTCTATTGAGTTTTAAGATTTTAAGGTTAAAAAGGCTTTGAACCTAAAAGGTGGCACGGAGATTGACTGGAATGCACTTGCCAACTAAAGTGAGTATGATTCCCATGTATCGAAGAATCTGAGTGATTATTAATCTAGAGGGTAAGCTTCCTCCTTCTCTCTTATGAAAACTTCCCATATGATTAATGATGTATAAGGAGATATCAAAGATAACACTTTTATGAGCACTCTAATTAAGAGATATTCTTCGCTTGGACACGAAAGAGTGTTATGATTCTTAGGAGGATTAAAATCTCAATTATGTTGTGGATGATTCTTGAGTGGGCCGAGAAACGGGAAAAATACATCTTGAAGTTTGAGGAGATGATTTGACAAGATATATATGGCATCAACATAGTTGAATCTTGGGTATTCAACCCACTTATGGTGTACATAAAGACAAAGACCATGGTGTGACACCCCGACTAATTGAATACTGGGTGGCCAGTCCTTTATAAAAGTCACACATAAGGACAATCAGTTCCGGGCATACTCTACTATCAAGTCCCGGTACATCTCGTGCTAAATAAGGACAATCAGTTCGGAATCACTCTCGAACCGTATAAATACAAGTCACACATATTGGAGATGAACATAAATCAGAGCCTACAGGTTACGCACACACCTACGTAACCATATGACTGTAACTTATCAACTCATAGATAAGTCACTCCTAGGTTCTATGCTCTAAGGTACCAATCTAATATCCACCCGAAGGCTCATCAAGATAAGATTGTCCTCTCTGTAAGACCTCCCGTGATAGTACTATATGTATTCACATAACCCATCAAGAGCATTAGGTATACACATACCCCAATATTTTAGTTCATATGTAGTATTATTCTCATTACTACTTACGATATATTTATTTAATTACGAATACTCTCTCACATAATTCTCAAGGATAACTCGCCGCTCCAAACACCTTAAAGTTTTATTCCCTAATGACTTAAAAAATTATTCCCTATACCGAGATAAATTCCACATCATTAAATCTTACTCGAATTAACTATGCTACGCAAATTGGAACCAAAATGAATTTTCCAGAAATCCTGCCACATCGCTCAAACGAAACTGCATTTCATTTGAACGAGATAGTAGGTCGTTTGAACGACCTCTTCGTGTGAGATGCCATTTCGCTCGCACGAGATCCAATCTCGTTTGAACGAGATTGCACATTATCGTCCCCTACCTCTGGCAACAACGTTTTTCATTTCAAACCTAAAAACCTCTACAAATCAGTCCCAAACACCAACTAATCAGCTCTAATCGATACTCCAACATGCATATTTGATTTCTGACAACCTAAAATCATTTAATCCTTAATAAACAACCCTTAAATCCGAAATCCCCAATTTAAATAAATTAAACCCTAGGTCTTCCCATTATCATTCAAGAACATAAATAACCCAGTTTCGTTCATCACAATACATTATACATTCGTGACTTCTAATATACCTACATGAGGGTTTAAAATATTACGATTTCAGATTGTAATTAATCATCTTAAACCTCCAATTTCATCAAGATTTATGAACAATACATGGGTAGTATACAACTATACTAACATGAACATGATTATTGCTACAGTTTTGCAAGAATTAAACACTTTCCTCATGAAAGAAGGTCTGATACGTTAATGTAGTTGATATGGTTGCGATTCTCACTCTTTGATCTACGCGGTGGTGGTCTTGGTGGTGTAAAAGGTGCACTGGTGGTGGTTCTGGCCCTAGAAACCTCTCATCCTCCCTTTTCCTTTTGGATTCTTCGTATCTAACACTGATAGACCTAAATCTAATTCCCGTACATGATATATTAACCATTTAATTTTTGTCATTAATAATGCTCCAAAAATATAAATTACTAAAAACACCCTTCCGAGATGCCAGTTTGGCCTAAAACTTTCACGGGAACCAAACTAAATCCCGAGTAGACTTTTCTGACTATCTCGACCCTTCTAGGGACATTGGCAAACTCCAAATGACCATTTGGGCGACTTATAAATACTTTTCTTTTTATTCCATTAATTTAGTCTTGACACGACTGACATGCGCGTGCCGACTTAATTACCGTAATTGTCATATTTCTCACTTGTGCCAATTTTCATAAATTCTCAACCATATTAACAATCATATATTACTTTATTCTCTCAATAATATTCAATGTAATTCTCATCTATAAACACTAATCCTTATCTCGCTAGTTAATATTTATTTTAGTCAGGATTAATTATCAATTAATTTCTCATATTTAATTTAAATAATCCAATATTTAAAAATCGTTAAAAATACGGGGTGTTACATACTTCCCCCCTTACAACGAAATTTTGTCCCGAAATTCAAAAAATAAAAGTATCCCGAGTGAAACTAACCCTGGATATTTCTCGCGCATCTCATCCTCGCGTTCCCAAGTAGACTCATCGACATCACTAAACACGCACATGTGGAACTACCTTCAACCTCAATCTCCTCTCGTTGTGGTCTAGGATAGCCATTGGTCTCTATTCATATTAACTATCAGGCTATAAATCAATCTACTCCAGCGCAATATGAGTACGAGTTAACTCATAAGCGAAGATATATGGAACACATCATGTATACGATGCAAGTGTTCCGACAATCCTAGTTTATATGCCACCGTTCCAATCCTCTCGATGGTGGGAAATGGCCCTACGTACCTTGGTGCCAAAATCCCCTTTTTCCAAATCGTATTATCCCTTCATAGGAGATACTCACAGTAAAACCTGACCCCCCATAGCAAGCTCACGAAAGAACCGTTTGGCATCGGTGTAGCTTTTTTGTCTGTCTCGAGTCACCCGTATACAACCTGAATCATCTCTATCCTGGCCATAGTGTATTGTCTCAACTTTGGCCCTAGTAACTTATTTTCCCTCACCATTAACCAACATGCAGGAAAACGATAAGGTCTACCATACAACGCCTTAAATGGGTCCATGCCAATTGTAAACTGATAGGAGTTATTATATGCAAACTCCACTACTGGAAGGTACTGCTACAACTTCCCTTAAATTCAAGGATACACATACGCAACGTATCCTCTAATATTTGATTAGTCCGCTCTGTTTTCCCATCAATTTGCAAGTGATACGCCTACTCAACCGCAACTCAGCACCCATAACCTCTTATAAACCTCCCAAAACTCGAGGCATGAAACCTTGTCCCGGCCAGACACAATATCAACTGGTACCCCATGAAATTTCACTATCTCAGTGTCATTTTGTTATTCTTACTTTATCTCTTCTAATAACATCTTGGAGTTGAACGGTCTTCCCTTACCGATCCATTCTATTGACTACTTCGCTTTAGTCACCACCTATGAACATATTCTATCATTTAATCTAATGATTTCCCCCTGGTACTTACACGATACATTGAAAATTTGTTTCCGTTTTATCACTAATATGAGACTCTTTATGCATGGATAAAGTATTTTCTCTACTGGAAAAATTTCTAATAGTCCCCCATGTGTTAATTTCCATAATCATTAGTTTTCCTCACACATAAATTTCCACCTCTTTAATATTTTTTTAACATTACGATGTTCCCCGTGTCCCTTCATTAATGGTACTCTTTTGTCTGATGGTCTATTCACCACCATTCGAACGTGTGATCCATTAGCTCGTGGAAGATATTCGTAATAATACCCGTCTATGTGTATTCCTGTGTTTTCACATCTTATCCCCGTAATTGTTTTCAAAGGCATGATTAACTTGGGTGCCCATACACCCTATACCCCATGCATTTCTGCACACCCGTACTAAATATGACACCTTTATCTCAAACTATGCCTCACATACTTGGCATAGCTACATAGTAGGGTCATACTCAACCACCTTACATTTTATACTTAATTATAACATAGGTCGTCCCACCAAACTGCTCGTGGTATCAACGATTAATAATATTTTTGCATTTTAGCATTAAAAGGCTCTACCGACCTTAATTCGTAATATAACTATTATCTCACAGTTATAACTACATATATGTGTAATAACTATGGTACTAAACCCATGTACTAAAGACAAAACATCTCCCAACTCCCGACATTTGTTAATTTTCATGAGTGGGATCTCTCGCAATCGAAATCCAAACAAGGAACCCCCTATACACTACTATCTAATATTGCTGGTCATCGAGATCTATTAAGTCCTTAGTCTATAACATGTACCCCTGGATTTTTGTCTGCGGATATAAAAGTCTACTCGTCCACTCTCATGTCTCTAAGATGACTTTTACACGACGCTCTCATTATCACTAAATTCTCAACGCTAAGTAACTTAATGAGTTATATCCCTCCGCTCGACAATAAATCAATATACCATGAATTTCATCGGTAAAAGTCCCTACTCATTGGGATCAAATATAACAAGACAACATACTCACGAAAGTCTACAATACAATATAATATATATGCAGGCTCAACCCTCTTTCAGGTGGTGCCTCGTAAACTAAAATATATTACCTTGAAATAATGAGTACGATAGTTTTAGCATACAATTTACTATCAGTCATTACACACTATAATAATAACATACTCTACTATTATAACATCCAAAAAGGAGTAAAAATAGCTATGTAACATGTGTACAAATTTACTTAGTGTCCACACCTGCTCCTCCGTGCATTTGACACAAAAGTCTCGCTACCCAATGGTAGTCATATACATAATAAGGCGACTATCGCCAGCGCGCCCATTAATTAGATGCACACTAGAATTGTAGTGTTAGTAGTCCATTATTGTGACTCATCCATGTCACCTGAAGCGTCATCACTTACTTGTAAGGGTAAGGCAAGTATTCTATCTCCATTTGCCATCTACCTTGCACAGTTATCGGGTCCCTGAGCATAACTCTCGAGCCAAAACTGACCCGTTGTTCATCTGTAATGGTTATATATCCAAGATCTCATCATGTGGTTGCCCCATGTCCCAATTTAGTCGAAACCTCTTTATGAGGTCCGTCATTCCATAACCGTAACAATTTTCCAGAGAATTTCTCTCGCTTCCAGCCCTGGCCCTACTGGCCTCCCTCACCATCTCCTCAACCGTGATAGTTTTGAGGAACGGAGATATTGTTATTACTGTTGAGGACCTTGTTGGTCCTATCTGAACCCAATGATTCCTCAGGTTGATAATCCCTGGGCCTAAATCTGTTAGCTTGATTCTCTTGCTGGGAATCTCTCTCATGCTGCTATTATGTCCCACTGGCATCATTTTTCCTTTACTTTCCCAGTCCAAATCCTCTCACTTCCCGTTATGAATTAGTTTAATATCGGTGGTCCTACTCACCACCTACATGACGCCTTCATGTGTCCATTCTCTATCTCGAGCCCACGGGCCATGTCGGTGTTTCGTTCTCTTGAACCTGGCAATCTTAGCCCCGATTGCTACTCCATGTCCCTTTGGCTCTACTGGCCTTATGGAACTTGTTGCTAGTCTTGACAACCCCGACTGATTCCACCATCACTCAATAAGAATTCAAATAATCTAAAGCATTTGCATGGGTACCTTACTGGGTATACCCTCCCGTGGTGCCTCACTGGTACCGTTAAATTCAGTGTCGCTCTTTATTTATATTCTGTAATCCTCTTGACTTCCTTCTCCTGGAAGCGTTGATGTACTCTTGTAAACGAATGGCGTTGAGACACCGACTCTAGTCACCTTAGTCATATCTCCCCTTCATGCTTGGGTATTTTACCCACAAGTCCATTTTGAAATTACAGACCCTTTTTATTCTCCGTATCCCCTTCTTTGGTTACGAAGTTCATTAAATAAATTAACTTATCTCTCACGGTTAGTCTCTACCTGGTTTACTTATGATAAGTTTGTAATTCCATTTGCATTCATGTCTTCACAGTGGGTGGAAGGTCTTACGGCCAAACCGCACCCAACCTTTCGTTTAAGTCTATAGATATACTGCTTTATAAGTGGAGCCTGACTATCACCGCTCTATGCTGTTCCAATGAGCTAAAAAAATTGCCCAAAATTTAATTATGAGTGTCACTGTACTACACTCTACATCTTTGCCTTTGGATTATCCCCTTCCATTGGCCCATCACACTTCATCTTTTCTTCAAATCCTTATAGGCGATTCTTCAAAGGAGTTCCTCTGACTCTCCTCTTAGTCGTCTATGATGGGTGAGTCTGAGTTTCCACTACTGTTATCTACAATAGTGTTTGGGAAGTCATTTATCCCGAGCGCTTGTCACTTTTTATCATCTGCTTAGATAATGATTTCAGTGACTCCTATCACGATCACTATTATTCAAATACTCCATAGCTCTTACTGTACCTCTTCTTCCATAGTCTTTCTAATGGCCCTTTACTGGTCATCCCATGTTGTCTAGTGTACCACGCCCATCCGAACTCGTATATGAATTGCATCAACTATGCTTAATCGTAGGAGAACGTAAGTTGCATTTGTAGAGGAATACAACAATCCTATGATAAGGCTCTACATCAAAGAACGCTACGCTGAAACGTAAAAAGCCGCACAGATCCTAAAAGACTCTAGAACCTGGCTCCGATACCACCTGTGACACCCCGCCCAATTAAATACCGAGTGGACAGTCCTTTATAAAATTTAAAACAGAGTATCCGGTTGGTTTATTCTTAGCATCACTGTCGAAAAATAATTTTCTTATTAACCACCTAATAATTAATTAAGCTAGTATCAAAACATTTTCCCAGTAGTAAAAATTATTTAATTTAAATCATTAAACACATCCAACATTTTCACGAACAATTGAATAATGAATAAAATACTATCGAACTGAATGTAAAGAAACTGGAATAATCATCCCAGTTAAATAAAAATCCAAACCATCAAAATGTAATAATACGAAATCCGACTGAATACTGAATATGTAAATGAAATGTGTACAATGTCTCTCTGACATACAAGAATGAGAATGGGCGACACCTTCCCTGACTGGAAGGTCTAAATAATAGAACTGAGATGATAGAAGTGGAAGCGTCTAAATATGAGGATCGATAACTCCCACAATAGCTGCAGCACGTCAAATGGTTCGAAAGTCTAAACTTGGCATCCCTGTGGCTGGGCACCTAAAATAAAATACAACAAGAGAAATAGATTTTTGCAAAAGACGGGTCAGAGCTCGAGTGTAAAACATTTTAAAACAATTTAGCAAGTATTTAAAAATTGCAATAAAGCAAATATTATGTGCATGATATCTTTTAGAGCACTCACTTAAGATTCTTGCCTATTAAGTATTTTTCACGCCTAATGTACCTTTAATCCGTCCTAATTATCTTTATCACACCTAACTTGGTTGTAACCACCTTCAAATACCCACCCATAGCAATAACCCGCATATAAGCATTATTAAAATTTTTGTATTTAATACCCCAAGTAAAATTCCATAGTAAGGTTAAGAATTCACATAATTGATTCGATTCCATTTACATACTCATCTAAATATTCGCACGGTAGATTAAATCACAAGTATTTATTTTCCATCACACTACTATAAATAAACACTAATACATCACCCTAGACTCAGCTGCGGTGCGGGCATACTCTGCTATCGATTCCCGATATATCTCGTACTGAATAAGGACAATCAGTTCAGAATCACTCTCGAACCGTATGGACACAAGTCACACATATTGGAGGTGAACATAGTTCCAATCCTATGGGCTACACACATACCTATGCACCCATATGACTGTCAACTTATCAACTCATAGATAAGTCGTTCCTAGGTTCTATGCTATGAGGTACCAATCTAATATCCCCCCGAAGTCTCATCACGATAAGATTATCCTCTTTGTAAGACCTCTCATGATAGCAAGTATAATAGGTATGTCATACACAAAATATATAACACTATAAGTATTCACACAACCCATCAAGATCATTAGGCATACACACAACCCAAATATTTTAGTTTATACGTAGTGTTATTCTCATTACTACTTACGATATATTTATTTAATTACGAATACTCTCTCTCGTAATTCTCAAGGATAACTCACCGCTCCAAACACCTTCAAGTTTTAATCCCAAATAACTTAATTTTTTTCCCTATACTGAAATAAATTCCACATTACTAAATCTCACTCGAATTAACTATGCTACATAAATTGGAACCAAAATGATTTTTTTAGAAATCTGGCCACGTCGGTTAAACGAAACTACATCTCATTTGAACGAGATAGTAGGTCGTTTGAACCACCTCTTCGCGCGAGATGCCATCTCGCTCGAACGAGATCCAATCTCGTTTGAATGAGATTGCACAGTATCGTCCCCTACCTCTGGCCGCAGCGTTTTTCACCATTTTCAAATCTAAAAACCTCTACAGATTAGTCCCAAACACCCATTAATCAGTTCTAATCGATACTCCAACATGCATATTTGATTTATAACAACCTATAATCACTTAATCCTTAATAAACAACCCTTAAATCCGAAATCCCTAATTTAAATTAATTAAACCCTAGTTCTTCCCATTATCATTCAAGAACATAATCAACCCAAATTATTTCATCACAATACATCATAAATTCACGAGTTCTAATCTACCTACATTAGGGTTTAAAATATTGCGATTTTAGATTGTAATTAATCATCTTAAACTTCCAATTTCATCAAGATTATGAACAGTACATGGGTATTATACACCTATACTAACATGAACATTATTATTGCTACAGTTTTACAAGAATTAAACACTTACTTCACAAAAGAAGGTCTGATTCATTGATGTAGTTGGTATGGTTGCGATCCTCGCTCTCCGATCTACGCGGTGGTGGTCTTGATGGTGTAAAAGGTGCACTGATGGTGGTTCTGGACCTAGAAACCTCTCCTCCTCCTTCCACCTTTTGGCCTCTTCGTGTCTAACACTGATAGCCCTAATGTAACCCCACGTACATGATATATTAACCCTTTAATTTTTGTCATTAATAATACTCCAAAAATACAAATTACTAAAACACCCTCCCGAGATGTCGGTTTGGCCTCAAACTATCCCGGGACCCAAACTAAATCCCCAGTTAGACTTTTCCGAATATCTCGACCCTTCCGGACAAATTGGCGCACTCAAAATGACCATTTGGGTGACTTATACATATTTTTCTTTTTATTCCATTAATTTAGTCTTGACACGACTAACAGGCGTGTCCCGACTTAATTACCGTAATTGTCGTATTTCTCACTCGTGACAATTTTCATAAATTCTCAATCATATTCACAATCATATATTACTTTATTCGTTCAGTAATATTCAATATAATTGTCATCAATAAATGTCAACTCTCATCTCACTAGTTAATATTTATTTTAATCCGGATTAATTATCAATTAATTTCCCATATTTAATTTAATTAATCCAATATTTAAAAATCATTAAAACTACAAGGTGTTACACATGGTCTGGAAGATTTAGGACCCATTTGAGGAATGATTGAGAAAGGATAATTTGGTGTTAAAATGCATAGGTACATATAACATTATATTCAAAAAGTAGATTTGATTAAAATACCTTTATGATGTCTGAGTAGACATTTTCAAGTGCTTCAAGTTACATTTAATCATGAATATTATATGTATGTGAGAGAGTTCTTGACATAGAAATATTGATGATTGAATCCTATTAAAATCTAGTGAAAGCTGGCGATAGTCTGTTAAATATCTTACTTCAAAGGGTTAGTTAAATTTAAAGTGATATTCTACGTTGAAGGTGAGAGTGATGATAGGAAGAGATTTATAGGAAATATTTTCATTTTCTGGTATGAAGTTGTTAAGACCTCCAAATTCCACTTTGAGGGAATATATTCTTTTGAGAGAGTATAAGAGAAGGTAACAATGGTTCTAGGAGAGTGGAGGGCGGTTGGATGATTTTAAGGTGAGTTAGTCTCGAGCTGCATAGTTTGAGTCGACTCCAACTTAAAGTGATTGATTTTTCACTTTTTAGTGATTAGATGGTTTTAAGTGATGGTGATTGAGTATCACCAAAAAGTGAGGGAGGTTGAATGATTTTCACTTTTTGGTGATTGGTGAATTAGTCTCGAGCTACATGGGTTGAATTGACAGATGATCAAAATTCATAGGGGTATATGTAATTTTAGGTGATGGTGATTGAGTAAAGGATTTCCTTTGGATCTTTAAATAAATCATGTGACGATGATTCCTAATGTGTCTATCATTTCTGTGCGGATGAATTTTTAATAAAAAATCATTCTATAGAATTTTTATGTTTTTAGACCTAATGTTTTGAATGGAAAAAATTAAAATTTAGACCTAATGTTTTTATATGTATTAATTTTTAATTTTAGACCAGATGTTTCAAAAGTTGGAGTGTTAACCCTAAAATTTTGAAATCGCTTGAATCAAACCCACCACCAGATTGCCTTTAAAAATATAACGAAAATTATGACTTATTAATCCCTTTAAACTTATTATTTATTAGAGTGACCAATCATATAGTGATATGTGGATTATAATATATATAATGAAAAATAGAAAATTTGTAATTTCCAAAAAATAAAATAATTGTTTTAATCTAATAATTATTTGAAAAAAATAATAATAAAATGTAATGCCCTGTAATTTTAATAATTTTAAAAATGGGATTAATTAGGATTAATTGTGGGTTAAATTAAAATTAATTCGAATTTCAATATTACTGGGGAATAAAGTAATAGGTGATTTATGTGAATTTTACTTAGTGATTATAAGTAATATATGACTATAACTTTACATATGATTATGATTTAATAAAAATTGTCACGAGTGATGAATACGATAATTAGGGGAATTAGGTCGGGACGCATGAGTGAGCCGTGTCGGGACTAAATTTATGGGAATTAAAAGTAAAGTATTTTTATGTCATCCAAATGGTTGTTTTGACGGCACCAAAGTGTTCGGAAGTATTTAAATAATCGAAAAAGTCTACTTGGGTGTTTGATTTGGGTCTTGGGGCACTTTGGGACCGAATAGACACCCCAAAGGGGTATTTTAGTCATTTTACATGAGAGGTGAATAGTAACCATGAAAATTGAGGATTATTATATAAGTCTAAAAGGTTGTAATATACATAGTTCATCACCAAACTTAGATAGAAAGACTTAGGGGAGAGTAAGAGATTGCTCTGAAAGTGAAGAGACACCTCTAGGAAGCCAAGAAGCCGGAGGTCATCCTAGACCATCACCGCCACCGGAAGTTGGATAGTAAAGGAAGAGGACCACCAGTAGACTATCATACCCAAAGGTTCAGACTTATAATTTAAAGGCAAGTGACTTAATCTTTGCAAAATTAGCATGTATAATGCCCATGTTAGGATAGTGTAGAATTCTGAGAAATTGCATGATTTAGAGCTAAACCATGATGATTTAATTGGACTCCTTGATATGAGAAATATGTAGAACAAACATTCTTTTGATTATGTATTTTAATCCACGAATTTGGAATCATTTGATAAAGAAAATCTGAGTTTTATATGTTATTCTTGGAGAAATGATAAAAGATTGGGTTTCTAGAAATTATGAGAAATAACATGTTTAATCCAAACCTATTGATGTTTTAGGTTGTTTAGTGATTGAAAATCATTTATATGTATTGTTATATCATGCGGAATTAATTATATGGAGTTTGGTATTTTAGAATAGAGGATTTGAGGTTGAAAATTGGTTAAACTCGTAGGTTAATTTTGCAGAAACAGTACGCTTATACCTGTTCGATCGATCGATCGACCATCGATCAAACAGATCGATCGATCGATCGATCCACGACTACCGATCGATCGATAATCCCAAAATTCGTATGTTGATTTTATTTAAGGCTTGATTAAATTCCCCACTTCCAAGGATGCTTAGTGTAAATTAATTATAGCATAATGGGATTTAGGGAAGGTCAGTAGGGTGGTAATTGAGACCCAAAAATTATGTATGTGTGAATTAATCCTTGAAAGTAGAATGATGGATTAAAAGTAATTAGATTTTATCGTAGAATAAATCTATTTGAGGATAATATGAATTTGTAAAAATTTAGATTTGGGATGACATGGACCAGTAGGGTGTACCTACTAAATTTATTTGAGAAACAGTGGTTAACTTTCAAGTGATGGGAAAACTCGAGAATTATATGTTAATAAATAAAGTCATAATCTATAAATACATAGGATATTAGAGAGAAAAATATACTACGTACGGATTTATCATATGGGTTGTGTGAATACCTTATTGATATTATATAGGTGGGGTGAATACATATATTTTTATTTGTATGGCATACCTACGCTGCTTGCTATCGGGGTGGAGGTTTTGTGTTATGGTCAATCTTATCCTGATGAGCCCACTTGGGGGGATTTATATTCGTACCTTGCGCATAGGACCTTGGACACGTTCTATTGGTGTTAATGATAGTTTCGACGGTTGAATAGGAGGGGTAGGTATGTGCGTGATCCATTCAGCCGGGGAGTATGCTCGCCTCCAAATATGTGTGTTATGTTATTTATGGCTCGGGAGAGACGCTGAGATAGTCGTCCTTTTTACATCGATAGATGTAACTGGACATGATAGCTGAGTATGCATGCACCGCAGCTGTGTCTGGGAGATGCCGTATTAGTATATATAATAGTGTGAAGAATATATATATATATACTATATGTGATTTACCGTGTGAATTAGTAGATAAAAATGATTAATAAAATCTGAATCGAGTTAAGTAAGTGAATACTTAATACTTAAAGGCCTAGTTCATCCTAAAGATAAATGAACATGCTTAATTAAAGGTATCGTGTGTGAAATACGGGATAAGGAGAAGAGATAGAGTAATAAGTAAGAACCTTATTTAGGGAGATAATAAGGTACGTTAGTCGTGCACACTAGATGAGGGGCGAGATTCTCAAGTGAGAGCCGAGAACTAACATGTACATAATACCTGCTTAATTGCACTTTTAAGAACTTGTTATTTAAAATCTTTTACAATCGGGCTCTGACCCGTTTACTTGCATATTTCTCTTCTCTACTATATATATATTACCAGGTGCTCAGCATCAGGGACGCCCGACTTAGAGGATGGATATTTTGACGAGTTTCTGGAGATGCATCTTTGGATTAGACACTTTCATATCATTAATTCCTATCTTTGTAGAATTTTCCCCATTTGGGGCATGTCGCCCAAGATTCTAGTAGTTCTATTTCTATTTTGGATATTGTATTAGTTTTATGTTGGTACTATTATTATCATTTTGTTTTGGATGGTGATATTGAGATATTTCAACTGGAGAATTTATTCCAGTTACATTTATTTTGGTTGACTTTTAATTCAGTTGTGATGGGATGTTACTTATTTTATTCCGTATGGTGGAATGGATTTAATTAAATTAAAAATTGGAAAAGTTTTTACACTTAGCTTAATTAATTATTAAGTGAGTTAATAAGAAATTGTTTTTCGTCAGTGATGCTAAGAATGAACAAACTGGATATTCTGATTTAATTTAATAAACGACTGATCACCCGGTATTTAATTAGGTGGCGTGTCACATATATAAAACACATCTATTTAAAGAAAAAAAAATCGAAATACTCCAAAAAATGTCCACCCCTCCACCCACCACCCACCACCCACCACCCACCACCCACCACCTGCTTCCCACCTCCTCCCTCCTCCGTGTACATCATACATGCATAAACACACTTACATACACATTTACACAAACATAAAACCATATATACACACATACACACACAAAAATATACACCCATACATACATATACACACCATATATTTTTACCATGCATACACAAATATATACCCAAAGAGATATACATATACACACACATAGACAAACATAAACACCCAGATACATACCCACATATATGCCCATATATAAACGGTATGTGTATATATACATGATTCCATGTATATACACACATATGTATGTATATATACATCAATTTGTTTATACTTACATATATAATATGTGTGTGTGTGTATATATATATATAAATATATATATATATATATATATATATATATATATGTGTGTGTGTGTGTGTGTGTGTGTAGAGAGAGAGGGATAAATATCTGATTTTGAGAGAGATAGAAGTGTCAATAGTGGTGAGCGACAGTAAGCATGGGAGGGGCTAGTGGTGGGCATGGGAGGAGCTAGTGGTGGGCGAGGGAGGGGCCAGTGGTTGGAGTGTGAGAGGTGGGGAAGGATGAAGTTATAAGGACGAGGGAGAGATGATAAAGATAAGAACATTTTTTGTTTGTATTTATGTTGTTTTTATTGTTTGTATATTAAAATTTTATAATGTATAATAGAGCATTTAAGATTAAAAGTAGGTGTTACGTGTTAAACTCTTACTGAAATATGTAATTTTTTTTCCACATAAGAAATTGAATGATAATTTCCATTACTGAAATCGTATGCGTTATATGGATACTCTGTATATTAGGTTACGCACACATAAATTTATTTTTACCAATTTTTTTCTTGATTAAACGTCAGTGAGCATGCAAGATAAAGTGAAGCCAGATCACAAACCAAATATCCAAACCGAACAAAATGGGAAGAAGATAGAGGAAAAATCAATTTCGAGCAAAAGCTGTATTCGACACTGTTTAAGATATGACAGGCGCGTAATGACTTAAAAATTACTTAGAGAACCACTAAGTATAACGCGATAATGGCCTTCAAATCTTCAACTGATACGACACAGTCTAACATAGTCCATAGCAAGTAGTTCTAGCCTCAGTATCCACCAATTAGCCTCAGGAATTATCAATTCCTTTCTTCTTTCAGCCTTAGTGCCTCGACTCCACAAATCAGTAGTAGAGAATAATCTTTACAATGCTTTAGAACTCAGATTGTGTTCTTATTGGTTTGGCAAAGTGATCTTAATAGATACAAGGGGTTTGGATGAAAAATTTGAAGAGTTTGATCACATAAATAACTCTAAAAAAGGCTTGAAAATAAATGCATCCCTGAATCTCTATTTATAGGGATAGAGATCAACTAATGATAAACATGAAGATTGCACTTGATTTGGGATAAAAAAAGAAAAATATGCATACTCATTCGGACAAATTGCCATCTCGTTCAAACCAAGTACCTATTTTTGTTCGAACAACCTTCAAATGAATCTTCGAATGACATTCCAGTGCTTTTTGAAAGGGAAAGCATCAGAACTAGTTCGAACGGCCCTGTGAGACGTTCTAACGATTAGTAGAGACTTATTCGAATGACATATAATGTAAACATGCGAAATTTCAAAAAACTTTTAAATGTCATTTTAAATATATTTTAAAAAACATTTGTAAAAATAAACTCTTTGAAAAGACCCCAAAATAATTTAAGTTTAGCAAAACCACACAATAAACTATCTCGTGTTATGTAGCGACTCTCGATATTCGATTCTTGCAAATGGTTATAGACTCCTCTTCTCTTCAAGAGTTGAGAATGTTCATGAAGGTGCAGTGGGGTGTAACAAAACAAGACAAATAAAAAATGAGAAATAATAAAATTTTCTCTTACAAATCGACCCATTTGGCTATTTTGATACATAATACAAACCGAAGCCAAATTAACCCCTAATACTAATACAAATAATCCCCTACCAAACCAAGAAATGAGAAAGAATAAGAGTATTTGCCTTCAACTGAAATTCTTCATTTTGTGAGGTCTATGAGATCATCATCATGGTGGAACAACTACACATGAAGCAAAAGAAATACAGTGACACATACGAGGGTTTAAAAAAATATATAAAAAACTCTCCCTTAATTTGTTCTTCCCCTTTTTTATCCACAATAGACAAAGGGTTAGAAAATAATCCTGGAATTTTAGCATCACCCAAATTCAAAAGAAATATCATCACAAAGATAAACAATACGAAACATGTAATGAGATTCCAAAGAGGCAACCAACTATTTTATTTTTAATTTTTTTTCAAGTATAAAAAGTATACGAGTATAAAAGGTATATCTAAGTAAAAATACATCAACCATGGAATATCACTAAAATATCTGAATCATGAAAGCGGAATGTAATTGTGAGAACATATTCCAAAGGAAAATCAACATAGGTATACATAACAAAGCTGTGCGACATTAATAAGATACTTATAAAGAAAGAGTTTAATGTCAAACTTAGGTGTAATAATGTTGAACAAGATGAAATTGACTCGACTTATGTAACCTAATATAAATTTAAATACTTCTCAAATCAATGATGCCAAAATTTTAATGTTTTTCAAGAAATTTCATCGTGTAAACCTGTAGACACCAAATTCTAGGACCCCCTAAGTCTCTCCTTAGGTCCCCAGCACCTCCCCATTTCACTACAGACCCCAAGTCATACTCCGAGTACCGATCTAGAGGCCATCCGGTGCTCTCGAGCCCCGTTTAACTCCAGTTGACTCTATCATCAGAGTGAAAGATCTTTGAAACTTCGAAGGGATATGAATCTTCTTTCCAAGGATCTACCCTATGCGTGAATCGACATAACGGTTTGGAAAAACAAACCATTTTACTATCGAAATCTATTTGGAGGCCATTGAGCACTCCCGGGCCCCAAATTGACTCCACTCAACTTCATCGTCAGAGAAAAATCTCTTTAAATCTTCGAAGGGTACTCAATACCCTTTCCAATGGTCCACCCCGTGCATGAAATGATATAACCGTTCGAACGAATGATTCGTTTTCCCCTAAATATTGATCTGGAGGTCACCGGGAGCTATCGGACTTCGTTTGACAAATGTCAACTCTTCATATCGAATGAGACTGAATGAATCCTCTAAGGGCACTAAATAACCTTACCAACAGTCTACCCCGCGTAGGAATCAGCCTTACGGTACAGATGAAAGATACATTCTACTCCGAGAGGTCACTAGACGCTTCTATAACCCTGTTGACCAAGGTAAACTTTTCAAACCGAGTAAAGATCTTTGGAATGTCGAAGTACCTTGCATAAACATTCCAATGGGTTGCCTTGTTCACTATTCTGACTTACTGTTCGAATGAATGATCCATTTTCGTTCGACGATCTCCCGTCCAAAGGATCGACGAGTACTTTCGAGTCACGTTTGACCCAAAGTCAACTCTAAGACTCGGAAGCGGATCAAAGGATTCTTAAAGGTCTCTTAATGATCTTTCTAATGGTATGCCCCGTGCGGGATTTGGATCAACAGATTGTGTTCTATGACCATTTTTTTAGAAAAATCTGTACGAGACTGAAAATTGGCAGGTCCATTTCCCTACCTATCGACCGTGTGCATAGGGCTACCTGCTGATTGAAAGGGCTGGGGCTATGCCGATCGGCATCCCCCTTACCCTATAAATAGAGGGCATGACCTCACTCGTAAAGCACACCTTAGATCCATCAGTATCAGTGATCTCAGTAACATTCTCTTGCAATCAACGAAGTTTCCTTTTGTGAAATTCCATCCGATCTTACATTCCCATCCTTTTCATACCTAATTTGGCAAAATTTCATTCTCTCTCATCAAACATTCATCTTAGCATTCAAGGAAATTCATCCAAGATCAAGATCAAGCTTCAATTCTACAAATAAGGTCCAAAATCGTTCTCTCCCTTTAGATTTCTTATTTTTGCATTAATTACATTAAATTCTTAATTTAGTTTTTACTTTAGTTCATACACATTAACGTGTCACCTTTTTATTAGTTATATTGCACATAGTTTATTTTCTATAAAAAAAAACCAAAATAAACAAAAAGAGGTTTATACTTATAAATTCCAACGGGATTATCTATCACAAATTTTCAAAACTAAAACACATTTTTCTACACACACACATATATAATAAAACCCCTTTTGAATCTATGGGATGAACGCCACCCCTATGCTGCATGCGAACTACGTGGATTTTGATGCCTTTATATGCTATGTAGGCATTTTAAATTAAAACTCGAGACTCGAGTCCAATTTTTTTATTTTACAATTTTCTAATTTTCCCAAATCCCCCATTTTTCGCATTTATCATATTCTTGGATTATTTTAATTCATATTATATTTGTGATCTTTTTTAGCGTTTCATCCAGTATATATTATCGTTTCAGTATAACGATCAACATCATGATAAACGCCTAAATCATATTTTTAATATTATTTTTGGGAACATTCCTACGGATGACCTCACTCTATCTCTTCCATGGTATGAGTTGGGCGATTTTGATCTCCATTATATATACATGCACACACACTTCACGGAGAAATAAAGGAAAATAATAACACAAGCCCATGAGAGACCTAAAGGTCGTGATGGGTGCCTAACACCTTCCCATTCCATAACTTAGACCCCGAGCCTTTAAACAACTGGTTTTGTAAGCATCAGTTTATCTGTAATGTCGCTCTCTCGAAGCGACGACATGTTCTTTTAACTTTTTTATGCAAAATAGGCCGACGACTCCATCTCTTTACTTCACCCCACACCGACGAAGGCCGTAGCTCTCCTCGAGAAAGAGGGCGTGAGACCTTTATCCCCTTTATTTTCCTCGCCCCTGTGGAAGAAGAGAGGAAATTTTTGGGATGGCCACAGTGGCGACTCCGCCTGGGAGAATTTCATAAGAGGGCTAGACTCTGTTTGCATGGGTGTTTTATTTTTCTGTTTGTGTGCGTATGCACCTATATGTATGTTCTTTTTTTTCACCTATGTTATTTCTTGTACATATATACCTCATACTTATATCACTACTCACTAATAAACTTATAGATACTCTCCATGTACACTTCACACTACGTGACCCTATGATCACTTATATCACATGTTGCACACACCACTTAGAATATCCATGCTTAGGTGTCACTAACATACACCTCCACTTATCACACTTGTATATATCCATGCTCACTCACTTTACACACCACATTATAGGACCCCCTATGTCTCCCCTGAGGTCCCTATCACCTCACCATCTCACTGCAAACCTTAGGTCGCACTACGAGTACCGATCTAGAGGCCATTAGGCGCTCCCGGGACCCGTTTGACTCCGATCAACTCTATCGTCAGAGCAAAATCTCTTTAAATATTTAACAGGTTTTGAATACCCTTTAGAATGGCTTGCCCCATGAATGAATCGGCATAACGATTCGGACGAATGGACTATTTTACTACCGAAAATCGATTCGGAGGGCACCTGGCACTCCCAGCCCCCGAATTGACCCCAATCAACTTCACCGTCAGAGCAAAATCTCTTTGAATCTTCAAAGGGAACTGAAACCCCTTTCCAACAGTCTACCCCATGCACAAAATAGCGTAACTGTTCGGACGAATGATCAGTTTTCCCCCCAAAATCGATCCGGAGACCATCGGGATCTCCCAGGCTCCGTTTGACTTCGATCAACTCTATCGTCCGAGAAAAATATCTTTGAATCTTCAAAAGAAACTGAATAACCTTTCCAACCGTCCGCCCCGTGCATGAAACAGCATAACCGTTCGGACGAACGATCAGTTTTCCCATAAAAATCGATCCGGAGGCCACAGGGCGCTCTTGGCTCCATTTGATCAAAGTCAACTCTTTATCTCGAACGGGACTGAATGAATCTTTGAAGGGCACTAAAACCCCTTTCCAACGATCCACCCCATGTGCGAAATAGTATAACGGTTCAGATGAACAATCAGTTTTCCCCCAAAAATCAATCTGGAGGCCACCTGGCGCTCCCAAGCTCCATTTGACCAAACTCAACTCTTTATCTCGAATGAGACTAAATAAATCTGCGAAGAGAACTGAATACACTTTCCAACTGTCCACCCATGCACGATTCTAACATACGGTATGGACGAACAATCTGTTTTACTTCGAGAGGTCCCCGAGAGCTTCCAAGCCCCAGTTGACCGAGGTCAACCTTTCGAACCGAGCAAAACTCTTGGGAATGTCAAATTACATCTCCTAACCTTTCCAACGGTTCACCCTATGCACGGTTCTGACTTACCATGCAGACGAACGATCCGTTTTCGTCCAATAATCTCGCGTCCAAAAGGGCGACGCGGGCTTCCGAGACACATTTGACCCCAAGTCCTCCCGGACCTGGGAGTGGTCCAAAGGACTCTTGAAGGTATCTAATGTACCTTTCTAACGGTATGCTCGGTGCACAATTCGAATCAACAGTTTGTGTTCTACGATCATTTTTCTAGGAAAATCTGCATGAGACTGCTAATTGGAAGTTCCAGATCCCCGTCTATCGGCATGGTATCAAGAATCACATGCCTATAGGCACCCCCTGGGGTAGGGCGATCTGCACCTCCCTGGCCTTATAAAAGGAGGCCATAACCTCACTCCCAAGGCAGACACAAAGAAGAGATCCATCAATATCAGTGATCTCAGCAACATTCCCTCGAAATCAGTGAAGTTCCTCATGTGAAGTTACATTCAATCTTACATTCCCATCCTTTTCATACCCAATTTGGAAAAATATCCGTCTCTTTCATCAACATTCATCAACACTCAAGGGAGTTCATCCAAGATCAAAGATCAAGCTTAAAAGAAAGTCCAATTCCTTCCCTCTCTATTTAAATTCCTTGTTTTTGCATAATATACATTAGATTCGTAATCTAGTTCTCACTTTATTTCACACACATTAATATCCACACTTTTATTAGTATATTGCACAAAATTTATTTTCTACAAAAAATCCCCAAAACAAATAAAAAAAGGGTTATACCCGTAAATTCCGAACGGAATTATCCGTCACACTTTTTCCAAAACTAAAAAACACATTTTCTACACATACACATAATAAAATTTTGTTTGAATCTATGGGATAAACCCCACCCTCTGCAACATTCGAATTACGTGAACTTTGATGCCTTTATAGGCCACGTAGGCATCTGATTAAAATTCGGGACTCGAGTCCAATTTTTCAATTTTTCAAATTCCCTAATTTTCTAAAATCTCCCATTTTCACACACACACACACACACACACACACACACACATATATATATATATATATATATATATATATATATATATATATATATATATATATATATATATAATGCTTGTTTGCATTTCATCCAACACATATTTTTGTTTCCTAATAACGATTAATATCGTGATAAACGCACAAATCATATTTTCTAAATATGTCATTTTGGGAACATTCCTATGGATGACCTCACTCTGCCTTGTCCATTGTATGAGTTGAATGATTCCTATTTCCATTATATAAACACACACACACACACACACACACACACACACTTCACGGGGATATAAAGGAAAATAATGACACTAGCCCATGAGATACCGAAAGGGCGAGATGGGTGCCTAAAACCTTTCCATTCCATAACTTAGCCACCGAACCTTCGAACTATTGGTTTCGTATGGATCAGTTTGTCCTTAATGCCTCTCTCTCGAAGTGGCGACATGTTCTTTTGCCTGTTTTGTGAAAAATAGGTTGGCGACTCCATTTCTTCACATTTACCCCCACACCGACGATGGCCGAAGAACCTTTCAAAGAGCGGTGCGAGACCACCGTGCAGTCTCGTCGAGGGATCCTCCCTCGACGCTGCTCGGGATGTCCATAGTGGCGACTCCGCTGGGGACTATTTTTAAGAGGGCTAGTCTCTGTTTGCATGGGTGTTTTATTTTCTTGTATAACCCCATATTTCCATGTTCCCCTTGTTATTCCATCTACATATGTACCTCATGCTTATGCCACTATTCACACGCTTATAGAAATTTTCCATGTGCACTTCACACCACGTGAACCTAGGATCACGTATATCCACATGTTGCACACATCACGTAGAAATTCATGATTAGGTGTCACTAACACATACCTCTACTTATGCTCATCACACACTCAGTTGTAGATAATTACACATCACCCACTCTCACTTATTATCCCTGCTTAGTATGGCTATACTATTTATACTTGTACCTTATTCTCGGCTGGGCATGATTAAGAAAGATACTCTCCCCATAAGATAGTAATCAAAGAATCATGCATGATACACACGACATCACCAATGAGCATTGCTATTGACAAAATTTTGTCCCGTAACTGGGGAGTCACTCCGTGATGGGCACTGGTCCGACAACTCATAATTAGCCTAAGCTATATGACACTCACCTTCTGTTGGCCAAGTACCTTCGACGTATATCGAACGGTTCCCCGCATCGTACATCTTGACCGAAGTCATGATGGGAGGTATATCGCAGGGAACTCGTTCACGTATGTCGAGTATATCAAATTCGCTCTCACACATGCCATCCCCACGAGGTATATAGTGAGGAAATTCACGTACACCCAGGTATATCAAATGGCTTATCCACACGTACCGATTGCCCTCAAAAGCAAGACGTATATCGTGGAACTCACGCCAAAGGGGGGAACACCTTCCAATTAACCCAACAACTGCATACCCATATATAGGTGTCAAGCCTAGGACAAACATATTAGATTGCCGGTTTCGACCTGAAACTCTGCCAAAATTTTGGGTCGGCATGTCGCCTAAATTTTCGCATAATTTTTGAAATGGTACCCTGCGTGTGAGCTTGGTAACAAGTCCAACCCTAGTTTTTACATATGTTGCAAACCCAATTTTTCCAGACTCGGGTCCCGTCCGACATTTCTTTTTTGCATCTAGGCAAACTTAATACATGTGAGAACCTAATAAACACAATAATCATGTTGAGGCCCTTCTCTCATCTTTTCCTATCTCTTTCCAAAAGTGTCCTAAAATATTTTTCCAAAAATACCAAAAACATTTTCAAAAAAAAAATTGTCCTCATATTTCCCAATAAAGTCAAAAAACATTTTCCTCCTTTAAAAAAAATTCCTTTTTTTTCCCGAAATATATTCTAATTTTTCTCCTTATCAGGTTGATTGCATACTTATCGCCTGGCACCCTATTGGCTTCGGTCTTCAGTTGAACCACCCCGAAGCTCTGTCAGTCTCCTTACTCTTCTGAGTCCGAGATTTACATGCTTTTCATGGAGATCACGGATCAAATTCCGAATGAATAGTCGAGTTTGTTGACGGTTCTAGCTCAGCTCACTGCCAAAATTGACAACCTTCAAATAGAGGTTCATGAGATGCAAAGAAACCGGGTCCCTATCCCCGAAGAGTCCGAGTTCCTCTTCCCCCGCGCTATGGATCCGCCTGCACCCAAGCCTATTTAGGATCCTGAGGAATATCAACATGCTCCCCGTGCTCCTCCTGCTATTGGGCCGCCGCCAGCCCATCTGCCTATGACAAACCTTGCTCAGCCAGGGGCTAAATTACCCGTAACTGTTGATCGAAAAGAGGAAGAATTGAACAAGGTCAAGTAAGAACTCAAGATGTTGACCAAGAAGTTCGATTAAGTCAGACTCTCTGGGAACAACATGGACTACACCCACATGTCTCCATATCCTGAAGCCAGGTTACCGAAAAAATTCTAAATTCCCAATATTGAGAAGTTCGGAGGCAATGGACCCCCGATCGTTCATCTTTGTAGCTATCACCAAGCCATGACTCTCCTCGGGGATTCTGAAGAAATAATAGCCCTGATGTTCCAACAGACTTTGAAAGATAGCGCTCTTTGTTGGTTCTTATCCCTCGAGGAATCCAGAATCCGTAGTTGGGAAGATGTCGCCCGCGAGTTCATGTCATAGTACAAGTACAATGAAGAGCTAGAAGTTACTTGCCGTGACTTAGAGTTACTTAAGCAAAACCTTGGGGAATCAGTCATTAACTTCATAAGAAGTTGGAGAGAGAAAGCAACTACCATGACCAATCAGCCTTACGAAAAAGAACAGGTCAGTATCGTAAAGAAGAACTTCCCACCCCATGTCCGAGCAACAATGGGAGGGCAATATTACCCTCACTTTCGAGCCCACCGAGAAGTAGGAGTAGAGATCAAAGAAAGTCTTGCCAAGACAAAAGTTTAATCGAAGAAAACCTCTGGACAGTTTGCTCCTAGAAAATTAAAAAAAACGTACTAGTACCAGGGTTTCTACCATCAATAACATCTCTCAGCCTGCCACTTCATGGGCACCAGAAAGTCACCCAAACCCAGTCCGGAAGGAATACAACGAGTTTTATGCTCCTCTCTCCAAAGTCTATTAGGCCCTCTTGAGTCGAAATCTGATCAAACCCTTGGACCCCTATCCAATACCAAACCCACTTTCAAAAAACATCAAACCCGATGCCCATTGTGACTTTCATCAAACTATTGGCTTTACTACCGACCAAAGTTTTCATCTCCGAAATATGATCCAAGGCCTGATTGAATGGGGTATCATCACCCCACCAGCTAATCCCAAACCAAACACACCCATAATCCACTCTTAAATCATGCAAATTCCATATTCCTAGAAGAAGACTCAGAATTTGACCCATCTACCCAAATCATGCTGAGTAAATCACCAATCATACCCATATATTCTCCTAAATATCTCCAAAATGCCCACATTTTCTCTTACACCATACCAACTTTGCCAATCAAGACTTATCCCTCCTCACTAGAGCATGCATCGCTATTCACACCCATTTTGGAGGTAAAGATATGGAACTGTCAGAAGTACTGAACCAACTCTTAGAGTTTGGGATGAAATTTCCCTCCCAGATGACCATCGACTGTCAGAGATTCAGTGAGTTGTTCTTAGAAGCTCAAAAATGGGCTCGAGAGTCACACAAATGGGTGGTGCCAACCGAAGAAGTCAGTCTAGATGACATGGTCCAAATCATGACAAATTTATTTCAACAGGCTTGTGATATTTGTAGTGTATCCGAGCTACTCGATGCTTTGAAATTATAAGTGCACCTGGTCCCTTCAGTTCTATATTCCCCTGTCGAATGGGAGAAATTATACGAAGAGGCCTTGAAAGTTGTGGAGTGCATTGACTTTTCATAGAAAGACAATATCGTTGCCACCAGATGGGCGGACGATTTTTACGATTCGGGTGAAGGGAAAGCTTAAAAAAAGACTAGTTTGATAGGCAATATATGCGGGATGATATCATTCGAAGAACTGCTAGGGGAAATCAATAAGGCGGATGAACAACCTGATATCGATGAAGAAATAAGATTTCTATTTTTCCCTTCTTCTGTAAACCACATGACCAGGTTAGGAAGACATAACCAAATCCCAAGCCTACAACCATCAACAAGTAATAAAGGGAAGGGTGTTGAGAATATCCCTATGCCAAAAATGACCCTCGAAGAAAGTAAGGTCCTTGATCAGTTAAAGAAACCCAATCCAATATCTAGGGGCTTTTTATGTCTTCCCAACTACACCGAAATGCCCTAATCAAGCTACTCACAGGACCTAGAGTTCCTCCCTCAACCACGCCAGAAGAAGCGGTGAACCTAGTCAGAGACTTGGCCTCTACTCTATTGCTCTCCTTTTCTGAAGAAGAAATCCCCAAGACTGGTCGCATCTACAATCATGCTTTTAATATCTCTATTGAAGTCATGGGGAAAACCATCCCCCTCTCTCATGTCAATAACGTATCAACTCTGAACGTTTGCCCGTTAAGAACTCTAAATTATTTGGGATTAAAAATAAGCGACCTCGCTTCAACTTCTGCCGCCGTACGTGCCTACGACAACACCCATCGAGAAGTAATGGGATTTATCAAGCTTGTAATAGGGGCTGGCCCTATAAACCCCATTGTGGAATTCCAAGTCATTGACATCCCAACCTGTTTCAATCTGTTGCTTGGACGATTGTGGATCCATAGCATCAAAGGGGTGTCTTCTTCCCTCTTTCAGAAATTGAAGTTCTTTGCCAACAGATAAATTATCACTATCTTGGGAGACAGTGACAACACCGAGAATACAAGCACCACTAATCCAGTACTTGAGATACAACACGGGGTGAACGATGTGCGACTATTTGGATTCTAAGATAAACCACTCCTACTCCCAATAGAGGATGACTTCAAAGACATGGGTTGTCCGAAATATGACCCCCATGGAAACATTAATGTAATACAAATGTTTAAGAACATGCACTTCATGCTCGGACTGGGGCTAGGACAAAGACAAAAAGGGATAATTGAACCTATTGTGTTGAAGAAGGCCTTTACTCATCGTGGCTTCGGCTATCAACCATCATAAGAAGAACTCAAAATGATCCGTCAGCCTCGACTGAAGAGGAGGTTAGAATGCGCTAGTACCATCCTAGAAGATTCCCTTAATAGAAGATTCATTGTAAAGGGTGAGGATTTCCCCTTTTGCGGCTTCCCTGAACCTTGGTATGACCATGTAGACAACAGGAGGAAACCAAGAATGGAGATCTTCTTTTAAGACAGCTACCCAACACCGCGTACAACCACTCACTGAAGAGACCATGCCTGATACCGGGGATTTTGAGGGTAGTGACTCCGAGGATTCTTTCAGTTTACAAATACTGGACTGACACTATGCATTCAATTTTCAAATACTGGGCTGACACTCTGCATGATCCACTCAGGGGCTACAATCCATCTTGCCTTATCAAAGATGCTGATGCACCTCTTCGCAACTGGCATGCTGTACCAGTGCCACCTGCTGATATTCAACCTAACCCTGATGTTTATCCCCTTTCTTCTTCCCTAGTTGTTCCTCCTTACTCTGATGTAATCGATACCTCCTTTGATGAGGTTCTCAATGTTATTTTTCCTATCAATGAAATAAACGAAGATTTTGAGTATTTTATTATGCCTTACATTAATTATCTTGATTCTAATCAAAATCTTGATGATGATGATTTTGCAAATGAATAATTCTTAACTGATTTAAATAAGGTTAATAACAAATAACATAATCGCGTTCAAGTTAATAAAGATGAAACTGTTGTTATTAATCCTGGTTCTAGTAGCCAAATGCGCAAGATTAGGATAGGGGCCACCCTTAATGAGAATGAGCGTGCGCAACTAAAATAACTACTAACGGAATTTATGGATGTCTTCGCATGGTCCTACGATGATATGATCGATATTGACCCTGAGATAGCGCATCATGAGATTCCAACTCTCTCAGAATGCAAACCGATCAAACGAAAACTGCGAAAGCTCTGCACTGAATGGTCATTCAAAGTTAAAGAAGAAGTAGTCAAGAAACTGAACGCGGGTTTCATTCGTGTGATCGAATATCCCACATGGATTGCCAATATCATACCCATGCCGAAATTGGGTGGGAAAGTCACACGTGTGTTGACTACCGAGACTTAAACAAGGCCTCTCCGAAGGATGATTACCCACTAACCAACATCGACATAATTATGGATAGTACAACCAATCACGCTCTTAAGTCATTCATTGATGGGTTTGCTGGATATAATCAGATCAAGATGCACCTAGATCACCATGAGAAAATCGCATTCATCACCCCTTGGGGAACCTTTTGCTACACTGTTATGCCATTTGGTCTAAAAAATGCAAGGGCTACCTACCAGAGGGATGACACAACCATTCTGCATGATCTGATACATAAGGAAGTCTAGGTCTATGTAGATGACATGATTATAAAGTCCAAGACTAGGTAAGGCCATGTTCCCACTCTCCGAAAGTTCTTCGAACGACTGCGATAGTACCAAATGCAGCTTAACCCGCATAAATGTGTCTTCGGTGTTACTAAAGTAAAACTCTTGGGATTCATGGTTAGAGAGAAAGGGATAGAAGTAGAACCTGCCAAGATAAAGGCCATACTTGAGATGCTAACTCCTCAAACGGAGAAGGAAGTCCAGGGATTCCATGGGAAATTACAGTACATCAGTCGGTTCATCTGCCAATTGACTTCCATCTATGACCCATCTTCAAACTCCTTCGAAAAGATTCAACCAATGTTTGGAATAAATTTTGTCAAGAATCCTTGGACCAAATCAAGCAATACCTAACCCAACCTCTAGTGCTCATGCCGTCGAAGCCTGATCTTCCCTTACTCCTATACCTAATCGTAATCGTTACTACAGGTGGGGCTTTACTAGCCCAATACCTCGAAAAAATATGCAAAGAGAGAGAGATATCTACTATATTAGTAGAAAGTTGGTCAGTTACGAAGTTAACTACACCGCCTTAGAAAAGGCATGTGTCGCTCTTGTTTGGGTAACCCAAAAGTTGCAACACTACATGCTCGCCTTCTCCATCAAGCTTGTGTCCTGAATGGATCCCATCAAGTACCTACTCAAGAAGCCCGACCTATCCATCCGAATGGCTCGTTGGATGATTCTCCTAGCTGAATTTTATATTACCTATGTCATACAGAAAGCTATAAAAGGAAGAGCCATCTCTCACTACCTTACTGACTACTCTATGAAAGAGGCCGATGTCTGAATTTTCGAGTTTCCTGATGAGAATATTCTTTGTGCCTCCTAAGAAGACCTCCGATGGAAAATGTTCTTTGACGGCGCTGCCAACAAAAAAGGGTACGACATCGGGATCCTCCTAATTTCCCCTGATGACTCTCATACTCCCATTGCCATCAAATTAGATTTTCCCTGCACTAACAACATGACTGAATACGAGGTGTGTACGGTAGGCTTCAAAGTTACCATCAAAAAGGAATTCGATACCTCGATATCTACGGGGATTCAACCTTCATCTTCGATCAAGTACTTAGAAAATGAAAAATCAGGGACGTGAAACTCTTACCCTTCCATGCCCACCTAGAAGGGCTAACTTCCCAATTCCAAGATATCACCTTTCACTACCTGCCCCGAGCAAAGAATAACCTGGTCGACGCCCTTGTTACCTTAACCCTTATTATTGACATGGCCGAATGAATAACAATGGACCATTTCCTTGTCCAAAAATAAGACAAACCAACCCACTGCTACCACATTGAGCTTGGCATGGAGGAAGATCCTGAGATAACCGATTACTGGTACTATGATATTTAGCGTCTCCTCAAACATGGTAGGTATCCCAAAGTATCTCATATGAAAGATAGAGCAACTCTCTGCACACTGGCTGCCCAGTACATTGTCTATAATAAAGCACTATTTAAGAGAAACTTCGATGGAACCCATTTGCACTGCATCGCAGGGACTGGCATTAAAGAGATGATGCAGAAAATCAATAACGGGGAATACAGACCCCATATTAACGAACATATGCTTTCCAAGAAGATCATCCGACAGGGTTACTACTGGTCTACCATGGTTCAAGATTGCATAGCCTACATTCGAAGATGCCTCAAATGCCAATAATTTTCTAACCTACAACACTTGACTCCGCAGGAATTGTACAACATGACTTCTCCCTGGTCATTTTCTACAGGGGTATTGACATCATAGGGAAAGTTACACCGAAAACATCTAACAGGCATGAGTTCATCCTACTCTCCATTGACTACTTCATCAAATGGGTCGAAGTCGAGTCATACACAGTTCTGAATGCTAAGAAAGTGGCCAAGTTCATCAAGAAAAACATCATCTGTCGATATAGAGTCCTGCACGAGCTAGTATTAGATAACGGGTTACACTTTGAGGCAGAGGTTACAGAGGTGGTGGACAAGTATGGATTTCAAAGACACAAATATTATCCATACCGACCTCAGACCAATGGAGCAGTCGAAGAAGCCAATAAGAACCTTAAAGCCATCACCAGTAAGATGATCGAGAGTTGTCGAGATTGGGCTGATAGGATCCCTTACTCCCTCTGGGGCTACCGCACTTCATCTCGAACCTCTACTGGGGCTACCACTGACTCTGTAGTCTATGGCATAGAAGAAGTCCTACACGTGAAGCTAAAAATCCCTTTGCTACGTGTCATTCTTGAAAGCAAAGTCAGTGATGATGACTGGCACCAAAGCCGTCTTGACGAGCTATCCCTCTTAGACGAAAGAAGGCTGAGAGATCTATATCACAAATAAGGTTATGATCATCATATAGCGGGATCATTCAATAAAAGAGTCAAGGAGCATGGTGTCCGAGAAGTGGATTTAGACCTCAAAGAAATAGTAGAGCCCATTTGGGAAAAACCACAACGCCTCCTCCATGGTTTCAGATATGGCAAACCAACTTTGCCCAGTATCCACTACCAGCATCTTGGCTACTACCTTCTTCCATAACCACTTCATCTAGTCCCTGGAGACATGCTAGACTCGCCTAGTAAACTGAGAAGGACTGTAGACGGATGGCGATTCTCTCATAAAGAACGAAACCATATGCGCATACGCTCCGTCAGGTCCTCTACAGGAAAGAAGTTCAGTGTCCACGGTGGCACAATTTTCTCCCAACCATATTAGCGTAGAAGTCACCAGGGAAAGTAGAAAGAGGTCTACCTGAATCCATCCAACCGGACATATTGGTACTCCCTGAGTTCTAAAATGGGAAACATCCCCCCACCAAGGCACTGACCAGTGCAAGCCTCATTCCCCTTGCTCTACAAACCAGTTACCCTAACTCTCAGTGTTAGGGCCTAAACTAATGAAATTGTGCAAGAAGAAGTTTGGCATCGTCGGTAAAGGACACTCAGGTGGGACCGCTATACGAAACCTCTCTGACAGCCACATGAGCATAATTATAGGGCTACCCCTCAGAAAGTTGGAACGACCTTCCCACCAGGCATCCAAACCATTCAAAGTCTCCTCCAGTATCACCATCGCAGGATTGCGATGGTAAGACATCCAAGAAATAATAGCTGCAAGTTGGGGATCCTCCAGTACTTCCCCAGTCACCAACAACTGTTTTGAAACCAGGCCAAAAATAACGGCCCCAACGTACATGACATCACCCATATCCTGTGAATGCACGGACCACAATACCGCCGAAAGAGAAATCATACCTCTCGTAACCAACGGCCTGGTTACCGAAGGCGAGATATGGAGAATTCTAACTAATAATTCCCTAGGAGAACGGGAAAACTCAGGCAAAGCCGCAAAAACGTTGGGATTTATCCCCAATATGGCAGAAAATTCCTCATAGGTAGGGCAGTTTTCATCTAACTCGAAGCGAAAGACACGGTCTTCGGGGTACCAGAATTCCATGGCTGCCATTATTATATTCCACTCTATCGGCCGGTTGCACCATAAAGGGACTCGCCGTATGTTGAAAGCACCATAGTCAACATTGTAAGAACATATTGCTTCCAAGGCTTTGAGGTAGTCGGCGAAGTCAATTCTACCACGAAGAGACATCTTAAAAAAAACAAAGAGATAATAAGTAAGTAGGAATATGAGAAAGAAAGGAAGTGAAAGTGTGAGGAGAAAAACCCCATCCACACCCCTATTTATACTCTCATGCAAAGACAAGAAACCCTGGAGAAATCGGAGGAAAGATTTCCCCACCAAGTACCAAGCAATTGAAGAAAGTGCAATCAAAGCCTTGGATTGATTAGACTGGACTGATATGCCGATAGGCAGGATAAGGGTCATGCTGATCGGCAACCTCGTATTTCGAGAAAATTCCCTTTTTCCTTTTTTGTCAAAATAAAAAAATCTAATAATAAATAATTTTTATCTTAAGGGAATTCCGAATTTGCTTATGCTTTTACTCATCCCATTTTAAAATAAAATCCTTCTCAAATTGATTTTCAAATTATTTTTACGGTCTCATCAACAAAGTAAAAAAGAGCATATGCATTAATCACTGAAACATCAATTAATAAAAACTTCATTTTTATTTGCATATATTTTTCTGTGTCACATTGATATCTTACAGGAAAAACAGCAAAACAACGGGACTCAGCCCGAACCCAATTTTCTTTCTCTCTCTCTCACCCACATTTTCTCTCTCTCTCTCTCTCTCTCCCCCTCTCTCTTCTTTCTTCTCTTCTCTCTCTCGAAGAGCCTCCATCCCCACGACACACCCTCTTTTAGCGAGATGATGTGCCACCACTTCCAGAGCTTAACCCTTCTACGGATGAGGCAGACGACACCAAATAAGAAGGGATCGGAACCACCTCACGAATATGAGCAGTCGCCGAAGATATCCAATTCCTAATATCCCTCAGCCAAGTGGTGGAGACCCGGACGTGCTGCAAAAGAAAATAGAAAGATCAAATCAGTCAAGTTTGAGAGAAAAAAAGGAATCAGGAAATCAAAAGACAAGGAAACACAAAGTATACCTCAGGACGAAGGACCTCCTCTATTAAGACCAACTCTTTCGGGTCCATCACATTGGGACGATGATGTAAACACACCGAACCTCCGTCAGCTCGTCGTATATTGTAACCAGGCGAGAACAACCATATAAAGGGAGCCTTCGAAGTCATTACCGCCTCTGATGTCGTCGAACCACCTACATTGTGGGAGAACCCCACCTGCCGACTCGAGTCCATGTTAGGTAGAGGCATTACATCGTATATACTGGGAGGCATCAACTAGCTCGACATGAAATCCATGTAGTTATACCTCACTGCTATGTCGGTATATAACGAATATGGCTCACCCATCATTGCTGCCACCCAGGTGTCGCCCGATATCTCCCACTCTCGCCTCCTAAACATAGGGGGCTTCGCCGGTGGCCCCACCACCTCATCCTACATGATCTGTCTAACTACTCTCTCCCTGAGGTACCAATAATATCCAAACTAATGCGCCAGCAGACGCCGAAAATGCACATGTCCCCTAGTCATCCCAGTGTGCTGAATGGCCACCCCCCAGGGATAAAAGGTCACCTGCAAATCCCAGCAAGAGCAAAATATCAATATCAATATCAATAAAAGATCATCAAAGGAAATGACAGCCTCAAGATAAAAGAGGGCTTACACGCTCGCTCGTCAGGCCATTCAAGACTTAACGCATCATCTCCAAAGAGAGAGACTTCTTCGACTGTCGGTTGGACTTCCTCCACTGATACATCCGACAGAAGTACCCAACAGAGTTATCCTTCAAAGATATCAACTGGGTGTTTAACACGATCGACACTGACTCTCCACCTGCTCGAGGTACCCCAAAAGACTGTGCCACTACCGTTTGGCACCCCTCCATCTATGTCGGTCGGTATCCCCTTTAAAGTTTTGTACAAAAATTCCAAAAATACCATAAAATTCCTAAAATTACCAAATTAATTTTAGAACCTTTTTGGCTAAGAAAAAAGTTTTTTTTACATCACTAGCGAAATTCTAGAAAATAATTCTCCCCAACAAGGTCTCCAAAGGACACTCTAAAATTATAAAAAATCCCCCAACTAAGAACCCTCGGATCATTCCCTCTTCCCTGGCGGAACCTAAAATCAAATGCTTCCCCAAACCCCCAGAGAAATATCACACATCCCCAGTGGAGGCACCAAACTTCCCAAAAGAATCATAAGCCCGAACAATTGGTCACCCCTAACTTAAGCCTGCAGAATTGGTCATCTCTACTTAAGCCCTCTGATTTGGCTTTGACACGCAGAATTGCTCATCTCTACTTTAAGCCCACAAAATTGACTTTGACCCGTAAAATTGTCCAGCTCTACTTAATCCCTCAGAATTGGCCTTGACCCGCAAAATTGGTCATCTCTACTTTAAGACCACAGAATTGGCTTCGACCCTCAAAATTAGTCGCTTCTACTTAAGCCCGCAGAATTGGCTTTAACCCGCATAATTGGTCACCCCAAATAAGCCCTAAGAATTGGCTCCGACCCGCAAAATTGGCCATCTCTACCTTAAGCCCACATAATTAGCTTTGACTCGCAGAATTGGTCACCCTTATCTTAAGCCCTCAGAATTGGCTTTGACCTGCAGAATTGGTCACCCCTAACCTAAGCCCGTAGAATTGTCTTCGACCTTCAGAATTGGTCACTTCTACTTAAGCCCACAGAATTGGCTTTGACCCGTAGAATTGGTCACCCCTAACTCAAGCCCATAGAATTGGCTTCGACCCTCAGAATTGGTAGCTTCTACTTAAGCCTGCAGAATTGGCTTTGACCCGCAGAATTGGTCATCTCTACTTAAACCCTCAGAATTGGCTTTGACCCTCAGAATTGTTCATCTTTACCTTAAGCCCGCAGAATTGGGTTTGTCCCGCAGAAATGGTCATCTATACTTAAGCCCTCAGAATTGGCTTTGACCCACAAAATTGGTCATGTCTACCTTAAGCCTGCACAATTGGCTTCGAACCTCAGAATTGGTCGCTTTTACTTAAGCCCGTATAATTGGATTTGACCTACAGAATTGGTCACCCCAAATAAGCCCTTAGAATTGTTCGTTTCTACTTAAGCCCACAGAATTGGTTTTGACCCGCAGAACTGATCATCTTTATTTTAAGCCCGCAGAATTGGCGTTGATCTGCATAATTGATCGCTATAATTTAGATCCTCAGAACTAACCTCGGCCCTCAGAATTGGTCACCTCTCTACTCATCACCTCCTTTAGGTCCTCAGAATCAACAGCCCCAACATCACCTTAGGTCCTCAACAGCGACCTCGACCCTCTGAATCGATCATCCTCATCCCTCAGGTCCACAGAACCGACCTCTATCATGTGGTGTCTACTCAATTGCTATCACTTATTCCAAGGTCACCCATCGAGGGGATCTATAGACACCACATTCTAGGACCCCCTAAGTCTCCCCTTTGGTCCCTAGCACCTTCCCATCTCACTGCAAACCTTAGGTCGCACTCCGAGTATCAATTTAGAGGCCATCGGGCGCCCTCGGGCCCCGTTTAAATCTGGTCAACTCTATCATTAGAGAAAAATATCTTTGCTATTTTAAGGGCTCTGAATAACCTTTCCAATGGCCCACCCTATACACGAATCAGCATAACAGTTCAGACGAACGAACTATTTTACTATCGAAACTCGATTCTTAGGCCGCCGGGCACTCTCGGGCCCTGAATTAATCCCAATAAACTTCATCATCATAGAAAAAGCTCTTTTAATCTTCAAAGGGAACATAACACCATTTCCAACGGTCCATCCCGTGCGTGACACAGCAGATTCGTTCGAACAAACAATCGATTTTCCCTTAAAAATCAATCCGAATTACCGGGCGCTCTCGGGCTCTGTTTGACTCTAGTCAACTCTATCGTCAGAGAAAAATATCTTTGAATAATTAAAGGGCACTGAAATCCCTTTCTAATGGTCTGATCCGTGCATGAAACAACCTAACCGTTTGGACGAACGATCAGTTTTCCCTCGAAAATCGATCCGGAGGCCACCGGGCGCTCCTAGGCTCCGTTTGACCAAAGTAAACTCTTAAACTCAAATAAGACAGAATGAATCTCTTAAGGGAACTAAAATATCTTTCCAACAGACCACCTCATGCATGAAACAGCATAACCATTCGGACAAACGATTAGTTTTCCCCCAAAAATCGATCCGAAGGCCACCGGGAGCTCTCGAGCTCCATTTGACCAAAGTCAACTCTTCAGCTCGAACGAGACTGAATGAATCTATGAAGGGAGATGAATAACCTTTCCAACGGTCCACCCCATGTGCTATTATTACCTACGGTATGAAATAAAGATCTGTTTTACTTCGAGAAGTCCTCGGGCTGGCCCTCAGTTGACTAAGGTCAACCTTTCGAACCGAGCAAAGCTCTTTGGAATGTCGAAGTAAATATCCTAAAATTTCCAACGGTCCGCCTGGTATGCTATTATGACTTACCATGCGGATGAACAATCCGTTTCCGTTCGACGATCTTCCGTCCAAAAGACCGACATGCGCTCCCTAGCCACATTTGACCCAAAGTCAACTCTCGGACCTGGGAGCGATCCAAAGGACTCTTAAAGGTATCTGAAGTACCTTTCTAATGATATCAATGATTTGTGTTCTATGATCATTTTTCTGGAAAATCTGCACGAGACTGCCAATTGGCAGGTCCAGATCCCTGACTATCGGCACAGTGTCAAGGATCATCTACCGATAGGCACCCCTTAGAGTAGGTTGATCATCACCCTATGACCCTATAAAAGGAGGCCATGACCTCACTCCCAAGGCAGGCACAGAGAAGAGATCCATCAACATTAGTGATCTCAACAACATTCCCTCGCAATCAGTGAAGTTCCCCATGTGAAGTTCCATTCAAGCTTACATTCCCATACTTTTCATACCCAGTTTGGCAAAATATCCTTCTCTTTCATCAACATTCATCAACACTCGAGAGAGTTAATCCAAGATCAAAGATAAAGCTTCAAATAAGGTCCAATTCCTTCCCTCTCTCTTTAAATTCCTTATTTTTGCATAATATATATTAGATTCGTAATCTAGTTCTTACTTTATTTCATACCAATCAATATCCACACTTTTATTAGTATATTGTACATACTTTATTTTCTACAAAAAATCCCAAAAATAAATAAAAGAGGGATACACTCGTAAATTCCGAACGGAATTATCCATCACACTTTTTTCAAAACCAAAAAACACATTTTCTATACATACTCATATAATAAAATTCCGTTCGAATATATGAGATAGACCCCACCCCTATGCTACATTCGAACACGTGGACTGTGATGCCTTTATAGGCTACGTAGGCATCTCGAATTAAAATTAGAGACTCGAGTCCAATTTTTTAATTTTTCAATTTCCCCAATTCCTTAATTTTCTAAAATCTCCCATTTTCACACACACACACACACACACACACACACACACACACACACACACATATATATATATATATATATATATATATATATCGAGCTTGTTTGCATTTCATCAAACACATATTGTCATTTCCTAATAACGATTAATATTGTGATAAACGCATGAATCATATTTTCTATATATGTCATTTTGGGAAAATTCCTATGGATTACCTCACTCTACCTTGTCCATGGTATGAGTTGAATGATTCCGATCTCCATTATATAAACGCGCACACACACTTCATGGGGATATAAAGAAAAATAATGACAGTAGCCCATGAGAGATCGAAAGGGCGGGATGGGTGACTAACACCTTCCCATTCCGTAACTTAACCCCCGAACCTTCGAACTATTGGTTTCGTATGCATAAGTTTGCCCTTGATACCGCTCTCTCGAAGTGGCGACATGTTCTTTTGCGTGTTTTTTGCAAAATAGGCTGGCGACTCCATCTCTTCAAATTTTCCCCACACAGACGATGGCCGAATCACCTTTCAAAGAGGGGTACGAGATCGCGGTGTAGTCTCTTCAAGGTATCCTCCCCCCCGATGCCCCCCAGGATAGCCACACCCACACTTGTCATGCACCACTTCTAGTTGATACATGCTTAGGTTCACTACCACACACTCACTTGTAGATATCCACACATCACTCACATATCCATGCGTAGTATAATCTTCATGCTCCATGTTAGATTTACTTTTACATTCTCCCCTTCTTACTATAATGCTCATCATGCCAAATAAAGATAACATTTTCCATAATATGTTAATCATGAATCATGCATTTTTCACACTACATCATGAAAGAGCATGGATATTGACCAAAGTTTGTCCCGTAACTAAGGGGTCCCTTCGTGATGGGCGCTGGTCCGATAGGTCACAGTTAGCCTAAACGATATGACTCTCACCTTCCATTGGCTAAGTACCTTCGAAGTATATCGAACGATCCCCCTCGCATCGTACCGCTTGACCGAAGTCATGACAAGAGGTACATGGCAAGGAACTCGTTCACGTACGTCGAGTATATTGAATTCGCTCTCACACGTATTATCCCCACGAGGTATATAGTGAGGCAATTCACGTATAGTTAGGTATATCAAATGGCTCATCCACACGTGCGGATTTCCCTAAAAAGCAAACGTATATCGTGGAAGTCATGAAAAATGGGAAAACCTTTCCAATTAACCCAACAAGTGCATATCCTCATATAGGTGTCAACCCTAGGGCACTCATATTTAGTTTGCCAGTTTCTACTCAAAACTCTGTCGAAATGATAAGTTGGCATGCCGCCCAAATTTTTAGGCGATTTCATCTTTTTTAAAACGGGACCCTATCCATGAGCCTGGAAAACCATGTTTTTACATATTTTGCAAACCCAATTTTCCCAGGCTCGGGTCCCATCCGACATTTTTTTTTTGAATTTAGGTAAACCTAATACAAGTGAGAACATAATAAACATAATAATAATCATCCTGAGACCCCTTTTCTTATTTTTTCTCTTTCTTTACCAAAAGTGTCAAAAAAAAATTCCCCCTCTTTTATCAAAAATACCAAGAGCATTACTCCTTCTTTATACCAAAAATATTTTTCCTTTTTTTGACCCAAAAATATCTTTTCCTCCTCTTTTCCAAAAATGTCAAAAATATTTTCCTACATTTTTAAAAAAATAACAGTTTTCTCCTTTCTCTTTCAACAGTAAATTCGAATTTTCCCCCTCGTAGGTCGATCGCATACCCAACCCTTGGCCTGGCTCCTAATTTTCTTCGATCTTTCGTCGAATCGCCCCGAGGCTCCGTCAGTTCCCTCACTACTTCCTCCGAGTCCAAAATTAATCTTCATCCATTTTCTATGGAGAACACAAATCAAGTACCGAATGTGCAACCAGATTTGATAATGGTCCTAGCCCAACTCACTGCCAAGATTGACAACCTTCATACTGAGGTTCATGAGACGCAATAAAATGGGGTCCCTATTCTTTAAGAACCCAAGGTCCTCTTCCCTCACTTTATGGGTCCTCCCGTACCTGAACCTTTATGCATCCTCGAGGAATATTAGCACGCTCCACGTGCTCCTCCTGCTAATGGGCCGTCGCCAGCCTAACTCCCTAGGTCGAATCTTGTCGATCCAGGGGCTAACCTACCCATAACTGTTGATCCGAAGGAGGAAGAATTGAACAAGGTTAAAGAGGACCTCAAGAAGTTGACCACGAAATTTTACCAAGTCCGAATCTCTGGGAACTACTTGTATTACACCCATATGTCTCCCTATCCTAAAGAAAGGCTGCCTAAAAAGTCCATGATGCCCAATATTAAGAAATTTGGAGGTATTGTACCCCAAATTGTTCATCTCCGAAGTTACCACTGAGCTATGACTCTCCAAGGAGATTTTGAGGAAATAATGGCCTAAATATTCCAACAAACTTTGAAGGATAACACTCTTCGTTGATTTTTATCTCTCGAGGAATCCAGAATCCACAGTTAGGAGGATGTTTCCCACGAATTCATATCACAGTACAAGTATAACGGAGCGTTGGAGGTCTCTCACCATGATTTAGAAGTGCTCAAATAGAACCCTAGGGAATCAGTTAGTAACTTCATAGCAAGGTGGAGAGAGAAAGCTGCTACCATGACTAACCGACCTTTTGAAGAGGAGCAAGTCAGTATTGTGAAGAAAAATTTCTTATCCCATGTCCGAGCGATGGGAGGATAATACTACCCTTAATTTTGAGCTCACCTAGAAGCAGGATTAGAGATCAAAGAAAGTTTTTCCAAGACGGAAGTTGAATCGAAGAAACATCTGGACAATTCATTCCCGAAAAGTATGAGAAGCCTGCCGGTATCGTAGTTTTAACCATCAACAACATCTCTCAGCCTGCCACTTCGTAAGCACCATAATGCCGCCCTAACCCAGTAAAAAAGGAATACACCGAGCTTTATGCTCCCTTCTCTAAAGTTTACCAAGCCCTTTTAAGACGAAATCTTATCAAGCCTTTGGACCCTTGTTCGTTACCAAACCCAGTTCCCCCCAATTTTAAACCAATGCCCATTTCGACTTTCACTAAAGTTTCGACTATAAGACTGATCAATGTTTCCACCTTCAAAATGTAATCCAAAGTCTGACTAACTGGGGTATCATTGCCCCACCAACCAATCCTAAACCAAACACTACCCATAATCCACTCCTAGATCGTGCTAATACTATCTTCCTATAAGAAGACCCAGAATTTGATCCTTATACCCAGATTGTACCCAGCAAATCACCCATCATATCCATATATTCCCCTAAACCCCTCTAAGTTTTCCCATACCCGACCAGTTTCACCGATCGGGCTCTGTCACTTCTTATTAGAGCATGCATTGATGTCCGTACCCATTCTAGAGGAAAAGATATGGAATTATCAGCAGTATTGAACTGACTTCTAGAGTTTGGTATGAAATTTCCCTCTAAAATGACCATTAGATGCCAGGGATTTAGTACATTATTCTTGGGACTTCGAAAAGGGGATTGAGAGTCAGAAAATTGGGTAGTACCTACCGATGAAGTCAGTTTAGATGATGTGGTCCAGATTATAGCAGACTCATATCGACAGACCAGTGAAATTTGTAGTATGTTCAAATTACTTATGCTTTAAAACTACAGGGGCACTTGGTCCCTTCAATTATACATCTTCCCATCGAATGGGAGGATCTATACGAAGAGACCATTGTGGTCGTGGAGTGTATTGACTTTTTGTTGAAAGATGATGTTGTTGCCACCGGATGGGGGGAAGAATTTGATAATTCAGATGAAGATAAATTCCAAAATAGACTAGCCTAATAGACAACATATGTGGAATGATATCGTTTAAAAAATCTGCTAGGAGAAATCAATAAGGTAGATGAACAACCCGAGATAGATAAAGAAACGGGGGTTTCTATTTTTCTCCTATTCTGTGAACCATATGACTAGATTATGGAGACATTACCAAGTTCCAAACTTGCAATCATCAGCGATCGACAAAGGGAAAAGGTGTTGATAATTTTTCTATGCCAGAAATGACCCTCAAAAAGAGAAAGATCCTCAATTAGTTGAAGAAAACCCAAGCTAACGTCACCTTTGTGACACCCCGCCTATTTTAATCTCGGTTGATCAATCCTTTATCAAAATAAAACAGGATTCTCATATGGATCATTCTCAACATCACTGTCAAAAATATAAATTAATTACTAATAACCTATTAGGCCCGATGTCAAATTTTGAACTTTCTAATCTTGTTAACTAAAACACACAAGAAATTCGTCCACCCAATTAATATACACATTAATTGAATTAAAATAAACAATAATCGATAACTCTCGATAAAATATTAATACAACCATATCGAAGGCATAAATGAAAAAGAGAAAAAGAAAATAAAAATAAATGACAACCATGGGGCAACATGACCAAATATAACCCACAGTACCTCCTACTTAGATCACAAGGAAAGAAGCTTCTAAACAATCCCTGCTAGCATCCACAACTGTTGCATCATCATCTGACTCGAAGTAATGATATCATCCAGGCATCCCTGTGTGTGAACTCCTAAAAGGTTTTTAAAATATTTGCAAGTGGGTCAAAGCCCAAAATGTTTTGAAAACATTTAACAAGTGTGTAAAATACTTTAATATTTAAAATATGATATCCTCCATATTTAAACTGGTGTCGCACTCACATGAGATATCCATCACCTCTCATCTAACACCTAACGCATGTATTTTAAACACTCTAGTTATGCTACCCTGCCTAATAGCATCTCACCAAAATTTTAAACACTAAAAAGCTATCTCATAACCCGCGTATATACTATCCTAAGCTTTCGCACGAGCTTATGCATTATAATTCTCACTTATAGTTTATTCGTTCATTATGAATAACTTTCACTAGTTATTATACACTATTCTCATTTTAGTGTTATTAATCTCGTATATAATATTCTCATCTTTATATACGTATCTCATGTTTTATTTCGGATTTTATTTTCCCGGATGTAGCAATTTACTTTTCACTTTATCCTTTATTTGCCCATATGTATATATCTTTTCGCCACTTCACATATATATATACAATATACTATACACATCAAGTATATCCATACTTATGTATCACACACTACATAAGTATCATAACCATCCCTGAGAGATATGACTCAATGGATGCAGTCTCTAGAATACTATCATCTTCCAGGGAAGACATACATCATCATATGTACCACCGATCGGGATGTCACACCGACCTGATAAAATATAGCACAAACATAGGGGAAGCGGACATAATTCCTCACCTGAAAGGAAGACTGAATCATACCCAAGACGTCCCACCCATGATAAAGAGCCACACTGTATAAATAATTAGACGCTATGACCTGGGGACTATACTCACCCTGCTCCTCAAGCCGGGGGATTCATCCACATCGCGCAACTTCCCATGATAGCACTAGAGGGGTATGTTTCACATAAATATACCATTCACACACAGATATTTTTATAATCATATCATATATATACTCTCTATACCCGTATATATATATATATATATATCATCATCATCATCATCATCATCATCAAATCTAGCTATTCCTGCCTATTTTACCAGCATTAGCCTATAATCCCAAATAAACCAATTCTACTAATTCATAAGTGTTTTCACAGTTATGTTAATCCCATAATTATTCACTCACTTATGTTACAATTATCAAATTGATTTCTTCTGAACATTAGCTTATCACATCTAGCTAGTATTCAGTTTCATCCTACTTGCACGTTCGGATTTCACTCACATATTATCGACACATACATTCTACACGCATAAATTCATATATACCCGCCGAAATGATTTTTTCGAGTGTCGTTCGTCCCAAACACTCCTAAAATTTATAACCCGGATCTTATTCCCGCTAACCCGAGGTTTATATACCACTCATTAAATATTTTAGAGGCCTTCACACTCTATTTAAGGCCCCCTATTATTTATCTCCAAAAAGGAATTCTTGTCCAATCCTTTTAAGTCCAAGAAAATTTCCTAATTTTAACTATCATAAATGAACCGACCCGATGGCAAAAAAAATGAACCGGTCTGGTGACCAACAAACGAACCAATTCAATGGCCAAAAAAATGAACCGGTCCGGTGACCCAAATTGAACCGCATTTCACCGGTTTGACGTGTTCAGATTCGGTAGTTTATCATCTTCTCCAACTCCAAATTCAATCCAACACTCATCCAACCCAAGATTTATGGTTTCTAACCTCACCAACCATCAATATAATCATCTACACACTATGATTTACCAAACATAACAATTAATTCATGGGATTCATAGATTTAACTAAGATTTAAACCCTAACTTTTAAACCCTCAACTTTATTCAACACTTCCAATTTCTCACCAAAATTTACACCATTAACATGGATTCAAGCTTAGATTTCATATGGAGTAATTATCACATGAATTTATATGAAATCATTTCCAAAACCCCATTTGATTCAAGAATCTCAACCCAAAATCCATATAGTTTACACTAACTATAATATGAATTATAAACACACAAAAATAGTTAAAAAGCAAGTTAAACATTTGCCTCGTTGGATAGATTCGACGACCTCGTGTCGGGATCCACCAGAGTTTGGCCGAAAATCTCCTTTTCTTCTCCCTTTCTCTCTCCCTTTCTTTATTTCCTTCTTTTCTCTTTCTCTCGTGGATTATAAGAGAGAAATAAGGACTCTCCCCTTGTTAAACCCAAAATTGACTCGTATACTAAAATGTGAGTCCCTACTAGTCCAAAAAGCCCCTGGAACCCAATCACTACCCCTCGATACTCTATTTTGACTATCTCGGCCCCTCCGAGACCAATCGTGCACTCAAAATCCCCATCGAGACAGTTATAAAAAATTCACCTTTTTATATCCAATACAACTCCGCACGTATATTCCAAATAAAATATTATTTCTTATCGCTTTGCCCAACTGCAATATGATATAAAATAATCCAACTTCATTTACTTATCCCCGTAAGTAAATATAGCACACATCGATAATAATTCAAAACTCGCCAATTAATATTTAATCCACACTTCAAATTCTCTTTCCCTTAAAATTCTCAAATCATTAAATTACACCCACTTATGTAATTTAAATATCCATAAAAGTACGGGGTATTACATACTCCCCTCTTATAATGGAATTTCATCCTCGAAACTCAGATACAATCGGTACTAAGACTCATGATCTTTAACAACACAACATTATTTAGTACTCGAAATAAATCTCAAAGTAACATAAGGGTTACTCCACTATACACCCACTAGTGGCACCCACCTGTCTAAAGGCTTAATCACTATAGCCCCAGCTTCACGACAAGCTTATTCAATTCTCTTCATACTGATATACTCTATCGATCATAAGGTCTCACCTCAATAATAACACATCACACATTGTGCTTTTACCAACGACATTCGAGTGAGATGAGCCTATATATCACTGGCTTTATCGCCTTAATATTATTGTAAGGCTGCACATCACTAATTACCAGCTTCCCATATCCATCCCAACACAAAGCTCCTATCGTGAGAGAAACCATAAAAACATCTGACCACTCCTGTCAGTCCTTCAAATCTCGGTTCATGGCGACGTAACTCTTACGACGCTCAAAAGTCACCCCCAAACAGTTTGTGATTAATGCCCGTCTCGATAACGGACTCTAAATCACTTTCGATCCAAAAATCTAGTTATTCGCTTACCTCTAAACAACTAGAGAGGGAAATGACAAGGCTTTTCACACAAAACCTCAAATGGCACCTTGTCCATAATAAACTAGTACGAGTTATTACACAAAACTCTAGAAATTGATAATTTCCCTTCCCAATTACCGTACAGTTTATAATGATCACCACTCGCATTATTCAACATTGTAAATCACCTCCTGTATGCTCATCGGGCCTTAGGTGATATGATTTTCCCCCCAAAATATGTCATCCCCAATGCTTCCCGAAAATCCCTATCGGAGGTGGGGTTCAAGGATCTCATCCTGATTCACAACAATATTGGGCGGCACGTTGCACTGGTGCAATCCTTCTTTTCAAAGAAAGGTTTGGGCACAACCTATCAATTAAATTTACCAGCCTATCTACCCATTCCATCATTAGAATCATCGGCTTGATACCAAATTTCTGGTTGATCATCTCGAACCAACCTATTTCCATCTATGAGTGGTGAACTCGGAGACAATCTCGCTATGTCTCACCTAACACCAATTCCCACTCATAATATCTCACATTAAGTGGTACTTTATACTTCCCTTTTTTCCCCGGGGTATACTAAAAATCACGGTCCGTGCACTTTTTACCACAATGCGCACTTCTTGGTCCTTTTTACCTTATAGACATCAACATTATATTTACGTGCAAGCCACCCTTAACATTCAACTGAATAGGACTCCGCTCTACTTTCCTACAATAGTTGGATTTTCCTCTTCTCAAAAGATATCCTTTTAAATAGCTTCCCATAGCCTTTCAACCCATCTCGGTTGTGCTATTCTCATTGCACATATATACTTGGATCATCGTCTTTCTCACACGACGTTCAATCCATCATGCCATTCTATCTTGTTTATAACTGCCCCACATGAATATATTCCACACATTTATTCGCATGTCCCCCTATCTTGGACGATTTTGAAAATCAAACTAACCAGGGTGCCCATACACCCTATAATCGGTGCATGTTTGCACAACACTGGAAACGTCACACACTTTACACACTTTTCTCAAAATTGGCCTCGCATTCTCGACGTGGCTATAACACATGGGTATTATCCATCACCCCATAAATTGAAATTTAATTCTCCTTAACGTCATTCCACCCTTCAACTCGTGGTGAGAAGAAAAAATTTTAGTGCTCTCTCACAACACTACCGGCTCCACTGGACTTATCCTATATAATAACTCTCAGCTCAGAGTGCTTTCTCTACACTTTCATTGATTAATATTCAAAATAGATGCTCTAACATCCATCAACATCTCTCTACTCATGATGTTTATCAAGATTCATGCGTATCTCATCCCGCAATAACATCCAAATAAGGGATTTTCCCCAATGCACTATCACTCAACATTAATAGAAATCAAACTCCATAAACTTCAAACACACAACTGGGACTCACAAAATCCTATCCCCAGACATATAAATATAAATCTCAAATCCCACGTCTATAAAGGAGTGATATAACAATGCACTCTCCATATCACCAAATCCCGAGCACTAAACATAATAACGAGCTAAATCTCTCCGCTCTATAGTAAGCCCAATATACCCCGAATCATATCGATAAAGTCCCTACACATCGGGATCAGCATCTCGAGACAACTATACTCTCCCGAGTCACCATAATAATATAATATAAATGTGAGCTCGACCCTCTTTCAGGTGAGGCATCGCCAAAACAACCCATTCGGCCCTAGAACAACAAACACGATAGCCTTGCAATACCATCCCATAATCGTTTTAACTAATCTATACTCAGGATAATATCAAACTTGTATAACACATTACTATAATGAGTAATTCTAATAAAATATATACCACTATGACTACATACTCTTCCCTTGCGGATGAAACTAAAGATAACCCCACTACACAACGAAAAATATATAAACGCAATAATGTTCTCGATGAAACCACTAAACTCGTCTCACATGAAAATCTAGTGCTCATCAAAATACCGTGACTCGCACGTGTCACATAAAGCATGCCTCATTTACCTGAGGATAAAACTTATATTTCCTACCTTGCCAAATCATCTTGGCTGCTCAAATGGTTCCCAGATATAACACGCTTGTCCGAACTGAACCAAAAACTATCTTAATCATTGCCCCTGTTAGGCACCATACTCTTGCCCCTTTACTCGCTTTGGATAAGATCAATGCATGTGATCTTACTCTCCACGTAAAATATCTCTCTATAGAATCCCCTTATCTCCTACTACGCTGGCCGTATTAGGGTTATCCTTCTCTCGGACCTCGATAGCCTCAACCCTGATGGCTATCCCCGTTGTTCCCTTAGCTCCGCTAGCCCTAAGTAACTCACTATTGGCTTTAACAGTCCCGATTGAATCCATCGTCAGTCGATAGGAATTCATCTATTTGAATTCTTTAAATGGGTCACCTTATGGGTCCCCCCCGCAGTGTTTCTCTAGTACCGTTACATCCAGTCTTACTCTCTGACCAAATTCTTTTTCACAAATGGGCCTCTATCCGGCCCTCCTGTGATAAGTTCAGAATTTCATTCACATCTCTTCCTGAACAATAGATGAAGGAACTCGTGGTCAAACCGTACCTAAGATCATTCCATTGGCATAATATTTCACTTTTCAAATGTGGTGATTGACTCCCACCATTACAACAATGCTCCCACGAGATAAAAATTTTTTTACCCCAATTTTCACTTCCGGGTATACTACACTCTACTATATGCCAAAGCCTCTACATATCCTACTTCCATTGGCTAACAAACACACAATCTTTGCATTTACAAAAATTCCATCGGGTGGTCATCTTGAAGACCCCTTTGAATCTCTCCCATTTTCCCATGCTTGGTGAGTCTAATTCGGCACCACTTTCTGCTATAGCGGTACTTGAAAAATATATGCTGCACCATATTAGTCCTTACATCCCCAACTGCCAGAGCAATAATAAGGGTGACCTCGATTGTGATCATCGTCCTTGAAATATTCTGCATCTCCAACTGAGCCCCGTATCTTGTTGTCGTCCAAATGATCCTTATCTTTCGTCCTTCATTGTTCGGCATACGAAGCTCACCCGAACACATATAAGATTCACAATCATTATACAATATAGCAGGAGAATGAAATCTTACCATAAGAATCAACAATCCTAAGCATAGGGCTCTACATCAAATAGAAAGCAACTTTGAAAATGTAGTACATCCGCACAGATTCTTAAGGACACTAGAACTTGATGCTCTGATACCATCTGTGACACCCCACCTATTTTAATCTCGGCTGGTCAATCCTTTATCAAAATAAAACAGGATTCTCATATGGATCTTTCTCAGCATCGCTATCGAAAATCCAAATTAATTACTAATAACCTATTAGGCCCGACATCAAATTTTAAACATTTTAATCTTGTTAACTAAAACACACAAGAAATCCATTCACCCGATTAATATAAACATTAATAGAATGAAAATAAAAAATAATCGATAAATCTCGGTAAAACATTAATACAACCATATCGAAGGCGCAAATGAAAATGCGGAAAATAAAATAAAATAAATGACAACAGTGGGGCAACATGCCCGAATATAACTTACAACAATTCCTTTCTAGATCATAAGGATAGAAGCGTCTAAATAATCCCTGCTAGCATCCACAGCTGTTGCATCATCATCTGACTCAAAGTAATAATATCATCCAGGCATGCATGTGTCTGGACCCCTAAAAGGTTTTTAAAATATTTGCAAGCGGCTTAGAGCCCAAAATGTTTTGAAAATATTTAGCAAGTGTTTAAAGTACTTTAATATTTAAAATATGATATCCTCCATATTTAAACTGGTGTCGCACTCATATGAGATACCCCTCACCTCTCAGTTAACAGTGCACACCTAACGCATGTATTTTAAACACTGTAGTTATGCTACCCCGCCTAACTAGCATCTCACTAAACTTCTAAACACCAAAACGCTATCTCATACCCCGCGTATATACTATCCTAAGCTTTCGCACGAGCTTATACATTATATTTCTCACTTATAGTTTATCTGTTTATTATGAATAACTTTCACTAGTTATTATACACTATTCTCATTTTAGTGTTATTAATCCCGTATATAATATTCTCATCTTTATATACGTATCTCACATTTTATTTCGGATTATATTTTCCCGGATGCAGTAATTTACTTTTAACTTTATCCTTTATTTGTCTGTATATATATATATATATATATATATATATATATATATATATATTCACAACCTCACATATATATACAATATACTATACACATCAAGTATATCCATACTTTTATATCACACACTATATAAGTATCATAACCATCCCTCAGAGCTATAACTCAATGGATGCAGTCTCGAGAATGCTATCATCTTCCAGGGAATACAAACTTCATTCTGGGTACCACCGGTAGGGATCTCACATCTACCTAATAAAACATAGCACAAACGTAGGGGAAGCGGTTATAGTTTCTCACCTGAAAGTGAGACCGAATCATATCCAAGACATCTCACCCATGATAAAGAGTCACACTGCATAAATAACCAGACGCTATGACCTGGGGACTATACTCACCCTGCTCCTTAAGCCAGAGAATTCACCCACATCGCGCAACTTCCCATGATAGCACTAGAGGGGTATGTTTCACATAAATATACCATTTACACACAAATATATTTAACATCATATCATATATATATTGTCTCTATACCCGTATATGTGTGTGTGTGTGTGTGTGTGTGTGTATATATATATATATATCTATCATATCATATCAAATCCGGCTATTCCTTCCCATCTCACTGGTATTAGCCTATAATCCCGAATATACCAATTCGTACTAATTCATAAGTATAAACACACTTATGTTAGTCCCATAAGTATTCACTCACTTATGATACAATTATCATATTGATTTCTTTCGAATATAATCTTATCACGTCTAGATAGTATTCTAGTTTCATCTTACCCGTACATTCGTATTTCACACACATATTATCAGCACATACATTCTACATGCATCAATGTATATATACCTGCCGAAATGATTTTTTCAAGTGTCGTTCGTCCCAAACACTCCTAAAATTTATAGCCATGATCTTATTCCCGCTAACCTGAGGTTTATATACCACTCATTAAATCTTATAGAGACCCTCACAATCTATTTAGGGTCCCCTATTATTTATCTCCAAAAGGAATTCTTCTCTAATCCTTTTAAGTCCAAGAAAATTTCCCAATTTTAACTATCATAAACGAACTGAAACGTTGGACCAAAAAAAGAACCGGTCCGGTGACCAATAAACGAACCGGTCCGATGTTCAGAAAAAAGATTCGGTCCGATGACCCAAACCGAACCGCATTTCACCGGTTCGACATGTTCAGATTCGGGAGTTTATCATCTTATCCAACTCTAAATTCAATCCAACACTCATCCAACCCAAGATTTATGGTTTCTAACCTCACCAACTATCAATATAATCATCTACACAATATGATTTACCAAACACAACAATTAATTCATGGGATTCATTGATTTAACTAAGATTTAAACCCTAACTTAGTTAAACCCTCAAGTTTGTTCAACTCTTCTAATTTCTCACCAAAATTAACACCATTAACATGGATTCAAGCTTAGATTTCATATGGAGAAATTATCACATCAATTTATATGAAATCATTTCCAAAAACCCCATTTGATTCAAGAATCCCAACACAAAATCCATATAGTTTCCACCAACTATAATATGAATTATAAACAAACATAAATAGTAAAAGCAAGTTAAACACTTGCCTCGTTGGATAAATTCGATGACCTCGTGTCGGGATCGGTCGGAGCTTAGCCAGAAATCTCCTTTTCTTCTCCCTTTCTCTCTTCCTTTATTTTCTTTCTTTCTTTCCTTCCTTTCTCGTTCTCTTGTGGATTATAAGAGAGAAATATGGTCTCTCCCCTTATTAAATCCAAAATTGGCTTGTATACTCAAATGCAAGTCCCTACTAGTCCAAAAAGTCAAACACTACCACAGGGTACTCTATTTTGATTATCTCAGCTCCGAGACCAACTGTGCACTCGAAATCCCCATCCGAGTCACTTATAAAAAATTCACCTTTTTAAATCCAATACAACTCCGCGCGTATACTCCAAATAAAATATTATTACTTCTTGATTTGCCCAACTGCGACATGATATAAAATAATCCAACTTCATTTACTTATTCCCGTAAGTAAATATATCACACATCGATAATAATTCAGAACTCGCCAATTAATATTTAATCCACACTTCAAATTATCTTTCACTTAAAATTCTTAAATCATTAAATTACACCCAATTATGTAATTTAAATATCCATAAAAGTACGGAGTATTACAACCTTATGGGGACTCTTTATGTCTTCCCAACTACACCAAAATGCCTCGATCAAACTACTCATCGGGCCAACTGTCCCTCTTTCCAGTACACCAGAAGAAGAAGTGAATCTGGTTGGATCATTAACCTCTATTAGATTGCTCTCGTTATCCGAAGAAGAAATCCCTAAGATTGGTCCAAATAACAACTTTGCTCTCAATATCTTTATCAAAGTTATGGGAAAGACCGTCCCACTTTCTCTTGTCGATAATGGATCATCTCTTAATGTTTGCCTGTTGAGAACCCTCAATTGCTTGGGAATGAAAGTAAACAACCTTGATCTAACCTCTGTCGCAGTGCACGCTTATGATAATACTCATCAAGAAGTAATGGGATCCATAAGCTTACAATGGAGGTCGGCCCTATAATCCTGTTGTTGAATTCCCAATCATCAACATCCTGGTTTATTTCAATCTGTTACTTGAACGACCATAGCTCCATTATATCGAAGGTGTGTCTTCTGCCCTTCATCAGAAACTAAAGTTCTTCACCAAAGGGTAGGTCATCACCATCTTGGGCAATGAAGATAATGTTGAGAATGCAAGCACCAGTAGTCCAGTAATAGAGATACAACACGAGGCAAATGATATGCTTCTATCAGGTTTCTGAGTTGAACCACTTTTACTCCCGGCAAGGGATGATTTCAAAGATAGGGTTTGCCCAGAGTATAATCCTTATGGCAATGTTAATGTGATTCAGTTTGAAACACCCTAAATCTTTGACTTACTTGAGTCTACATTATTTAGGCATTTCAACTAATTTGGATATTGTGTCAAAACATATTTTTTAGTAGGAGCCTTCTCCTTGGTACATCAAATGACGCTACTTGACGACTCAACATGCCTCGACTCTACTCAATGACATATCCGAGTAAAGGTATTCATGTGTGTTGCACATTTGCACTTGTATATATATTATTTGTGTCTAAACACTTGCTTAAATGTGAAATTATATTATATTTGCTATAAATAATTTTTTAAATAAAATTGGTACAAGTATTGGTTAAAATGAATTTTTATTTTAAAAAAAATTTTAGAATTTATTAGTCAAATTAATTTTTCATTTGGATAATAATTTTTTAAAAATTAAAATACATGTTAAACAATTTTTTTGTGTAACTAAAAGTCTTTGTTGGTTTCGTCATTTAGTGTGAAGTGATTTGACCGAATACCTGTTATAATAAGATAATAGGGTAATAAATTGTAAGAAGATTTAGTACCATTAGACATTTAAGAGTCTATGCGTATATGTCTTTCATTAGTCTCACAGTTGTTTCGGTCTTACCTTTTACAAAGTGATAGGTTTATTTCTTTAAAAAAAAGCTTTAGGAGCTTTATTCATTTACCTTAGACCGATATTTGTTTTTGGCCGACTAGACCTGCTTGAATATTTATCTATAGGATTGATTAGGAGCCTTTGTTCAAATAGTTTGATTTGTCCGCTATCTCTTTAAAGACTGTTAGGATCTGTATGATTAGACCTGCCATCACCTGTATTATTCGTCCATAACTTGTGAAGTTGCTTACCTATACTCGCTATTGCTTTCGGCCATAGGTTCATACCTATTTCGTTCTTTTGGTTTATTATTTTTAAACCGTTGGATAATTGCTTTGACCGTATAGATCAGTTAGGTTCAAACTAATAAGACCTGTTGGAGATCTTAGGAACCTTTGGACTACATGCACCGATGTTAGACATTGCCAGCTGTCTTAAATATATACGTTGAGAGTTTGTTACAACACAAAACCCTGTACCAACTTGTTTACATCTTTAGTTGTTTAGGTTGTTCAGTTAGTTAATACCAAACCTAAGTTGTTTAAGCTGTTAAGTTGTTAAAATCACTTAATTAGTTTTAACTCAAATTAATCACAACCATTAGATTAAAAACTTATAGTCTGAACCCTTGATTTAATGTTTCTAGAATAATCTTTTTCTCTCCTATGTAAACCTCATTAGAGAGTTTATTTGTGTTACATATCCAGAACATATTTTCTAGAGTGAGAAACACAAAAGGGTTATATATTTTGTAGAGAGAAAAATATAGAGAATTAGAGAATATCTGAGAGAGAGATTAATTATTATTTTATACACATATTGTGTTTATTTCTACTTCATCTCATTTCTATTTTTGTTTTTAAATTCTCATTGATCTTGCACATCATCTCATAATTTAGAGATTGAAATATTGTGTTATTGTAGAGATAATTTATGTGCTTTCATGATGAAATAATTTTTTACAAAAACTAGATTTCCTTAGATTTTTAGATCTGAATTTTATTGAATATTTTTATGATCTAAATATTCTGATTTTTGTGTGAGATGCTATATGATGTTTAAATCAGAATTTCTCTGGATCTTGCTTGTTTATTGAAAATCTTTTGAAGATCTGTTTTCTCATATTTGTGATTTTATTTGTAAAACACTTTTCTCATAAAATCTGATTTTATATTTTTGAGAAATTAAGAACACATATTGGTGTGAGTATTTTATGTCTAAATGATTGTGTTCATATGATTGTTATTACATATTGATTAGAAATAGTTTTTGAAGAATTGATGATGATAATTTTGAAATCTTTCTAGAAAATGATTATGTGAAGATTTATGATTGAAAATTTATTTTGTAAGTTTTTGTAGAAAACTTAATTGATTGTTAATTGAAAATGTGTTTTTGTTAAGTTTTTGTAGAAAACTTATATGCTTGAGATTTGAATTAAGTTCTTTCATGGTTTGCATTTAGAACATATTCACTTGCATGTTTTGTACAACTAGTATGTTGTTGAGAGATCAGTTTTAACTGAGTTGGAATTCGCTAAAATAAGAAGCAAGGAGTTAAAGCAAGGAAACTGCCATGGAGATTAAAGTGTCAGTATCAGAAATGCCGTGGAGGAAAGACCTAAGAGTTTTATGCTCAGGAGAAGAGATAGAATGTGTAGGTATATTTTTCTGACTGTTTTACTTAGTATCTTGCGTTGTATGTTTGGGTGCTTGTAATTCTTGTAAAATTATTTAATAGTGGAATTTTTGTTTTGTGGCATAGAGGTCACCGTGGATGTTTTACCTAGTTTGGTTTTTTACCATGTAAAAAAATCATACTTGTTAATCTTCTTTTCCTCTTCTTCTTATATGTATGATTTATAATTAAAAGTGTTACATGATTTAATAACTTGAGTTAGAATAATTAATCATATGAGATATATTGAATTGTAACGTAATAAATCATATTGTCATTAATTTGACTTTAAATTAAATCAGATTTAATTGATTTCAATTTTCGCATGTGTTAATATCTGATTAGTTGAATGATAAAGTTTTTCTTGATTTGATTAGATACATGTTATTAGAAAAACTTGCATGAAATAAAAGTACGTTCATTTACGTGTATAGAGATTGTTTCATGGGCGTATTCCAAGAATTTCACAGATGTTCAAGAACATGCACTTCATGCCCGGACTAGGGCTGGGATGACGACAACGGGGAGTACTTGATTCCATAATACTGAAGAAAGATATTTTTCCTTGCGGTTTGGGCTATTAGCCATCAATAGAAGAACTCATAATGCTCCACGAACCTAGGCTGAAGAGAAGGATAAAAAGTTCCAAGACTGTCTCAAGAGATTCCTTGAACATAAGATTCATTAGAGAGGGTGAAGATTCCCCCTTCTGTGGCTTTTTCGAATTGTGGTATCATCACGTGGACAAGAAGATGAAACTAGGAATGGAGATCTTCTTCCAAGATAGCTACTCATGGGTCGAAAGTTCCCAGCATCATGTGTGACCACTTATTGAGGAGACTGTAGCTGCTACTGGAGATTTCGAGGGAAGTGACTCCGAGTATTCATTAAACTTGAAGACACTAGAGCTGACACTCTGCATGATCCACTCAAGCGCTACATTATTAGATCCATATCGCCTTATCAAAACTGTTGAAGCACCATTCGTCAACTAGCATGTTGCACCTATTCCACCTACTAAAATACAACCCAACCCAATTTTTTACCCCATTTTCTCTGCTCTTATTGTTCATCCTTATTCTGATTTAATCGAGACCTACTTTGATGAGGTTCTCAATGCTATTTTTCCTAACAATGAAATAAACGAAGATTTTAAGTATCTTATCGTGCCTTACATTAATTGTCTTGATTCTAATCAAACTTTTGATGATGATGATTTTGCAAATGAACAATTCTTAACTGATTTAAATAAGGTTAATAACAAACAACATATCAGCATTCAAGTTAATGAAGATGAAATTGTTATTATTAATCTCGATTCTTGTAGCCAACTACACGATATTAGGATAGGGTCTATCCTTGACGAGCATGAGCATGCGCAACTCGAAGAATTACTGAAGGAATTTATGGATGTCTTCACATAGTCTTACGATGACATGACCCACATTGACCCCGAGATCTCTTAGTAAGAGATTCTAACTCTCCTAGAATGCAAACCAGTCAAATAAATACTGCGAAAGCTCCGCACTGAGTGATTGCTCAATGTTAAGGAAGAAGTGGTCAAACAGTTGAACGCGAGTTTCATTCGTGTGATCGAATATCCCACATGGATAGCCAACATCATACTCATGGAAAAATTAGGAGGGAAGGTTCGTATGTGCGTTGACTACCGAGACTTGAACAAGGCCTCTCCAAAGGATGATTACCCACTACCCAATATCGACATGATTATGGATAATAAAGACAGTCACGATCTTAAGTCATTAGTTGATGGGTTTATCGGATATAACTAGATTAATATGCACCCTGATCATCAAGGGAAAACCACATTCATCACCCCTTGGGGAACCTTTTGCAACACCGTCCTGCTATTTGGTCTGAAAAACTTAGAGGCTACCTACCAAAGGGCTTCCACAACCATCTTGCATGATCTGATACACAAAGATGTCAAGGTCTATGTAGATGATATGATTATAAAGTCTAAGACTAGGGAAGGTCATGTTCTCGCTCTTCGAAAATTCTTCGAGCGACTACGACAATATCATATGTGATTTAACCCACATAAATATGTATTTGGCATTACCAAAGGAAAGATCTTGGGATTCATGGTTAGTGAGAAAGGGATAGAAGAAGATCCTGCTAAGATGAAAGTCATAAGTGAGAAAGGTATAGAAGAAGATCCTGCTAAGATGAAAGTCATACTCGAGATGCACCACTCCGAACGGAGAAGGAAGTCCGGGGGTTCCTTAGAAAATTACAGTATATCATCTGGTTCATCAGCCAGTTGACTTCTATTCGTGAACCCATATTCAAACTCCTTCGAAAGGATTCCACTAAGGTTAGGAATGAAGATTGACAAGAATCCTTTAATCGAATCAAGCAATACCTAACCCGACCTCCGGTACTCATGCCGCCACAACCTAGTCTTCCTCAACTCCTATACATAATCGTAGTTGATACTATAATTGGGGCTTTGCTAGATAATACCTTAAAGAGTCTTGCAAAGAGAGGGACATCTGCTATTCCAGTCACAAGTTGGCTGGGTACGAAGTTAACTAAACAACCTTAGGAAAAGCATGTGACACCCTTATCTGGGTCACCCCAAAACTACGACAGTACATGCTCGCCTTTCCCATTAAACTCATATCGTGAATGGATCCCATCGAATATCTGCTCGAGAAGTCTATCCTGTCTAGCCGAATGGACTGATGGTTGATGCTTCTAGACGAATTTGATATTGTGTATTTCACGTAGAAAGCCATAAAAGGAAGATCCATCTCTGACTACCTCGCCAACTACCCTATGGAAGAAACCGATGCTTGTATTTTTGAATTCTCAGATGAGAATATCCTTTGTACCTCCCAAGAAGACCTTCGATGGTAAATGTTCTTTAACGGTGCCACCAAGAAGAAAGGGTATGGAATTGGGATACCTTTAATTGCCCCTGATGACTCTCACACGCCCATTGCCATCAAGCTGAATTTTCCCTGCACCAACAACATGACAAAATACGAGGCGTGCACGATAGGCCTCAAAGTTGATCTTAAAAAAGGAAATCATTACCTAGATGTCTACGGGGATTCAACCCTCATCATCGATCAAGTACTCAGAACATGGAAAATCAAGGACGAGAAACTCTTACCTTATATGCCCACCTAGAAGAATCAGCCTCCCAATTCCAAGATATCACCTTTCACTACCTGCCCCGAGTAAAGAACAACCTAGTTGATGCCCTTACTACCTTAGCCTCCATGGTTGATATGCCTGGAGGAATAACGATGCTCCCCTTCTTAGTCTAAAATCAAGATAAATCAAGCCATTACTACCACATTGAGCTCATCATAAAAGAAGATCCTAATATAGTCGACTGCTTGTACTATGATATTTGGTACCTCCTCAAGTATGGTAGGTATCCCCAAGGTTCTAATAAGAAAAATCGATCAACTCTCTACAAACTGGCTACCGAATACACTGTTTATGGTAAAGCACAATTCAAGAGAAATTTTGATAAAACCCATTTACACTGCATCATAGGGGCTGACATTTAAGAGAGGATAAAGAAAATCCAGAGCGGGGAATGCAGACCCCACATGAATATCCATATGCTCACCAAGAAAATATTCCGACAGGATTACTACTAGACTACCATGGTTTAGGATCCTATGTTCGAAGATGTCTTAAATACCAATAATTTTCCAACCTCCATCACTTACCTCCGCGTGAATAAATTGAAGACTTTATGTGTGTGGTTTATTAATTACTCTAGAGTGCTGAATAAAGGTTTTTCCCTTTTACGGATTTTCCTTACTTCTTTGCATGTGTGGTTTGCATGTGTGTTTGCTTATAAATTAGTTTGGACTATTTCATCACATGAACACTTAATTAATAATCAAGATAAAAATTGATTAAAATTGGAATTTATGTGTGAGTAACCTAGTATTCGAATCAATCCACTGAATCTCATATTCTTAAATTGGTATCAGAGTTAGTTGCACTAATATATTGTATGATCCATTTTACAAAAAAAAAATTGATTTCATTTTTTTTAAATTTGGTGATGTTTAAAAATTTGGACTTTATGGATGATATGTATAACAAGTTTCCTGTTTTGAATGGGTCAAATTATTCGTATTGGAAAACTAGGATGAAGTCTGCTTTAAAAGCAATTAATGAAAGGGTCTGGATTATATGTGCAAGAGGGTGAACACCACCCACTGTGACTAACGACAATGCTAAAAGTCTTAAACACCTCACTGCTTGGACGAAGGATGAATTTAAATAGAGTACTTATAACTCACCACACAGTTTGAGACTATTACCATGCTAGATTTCGAGTCTTTTGATGAGTTTTATGAACATTTTTGGACATAGTCAATTCTAGTTTTAATTTAGATTAGGAAATTCCTGAGACGAGAGTTGCGAAAAAGATTTTGAGATCCCTGCCAACCCGTTTTATCCCTAAAGTCACTGTTTTGAATTCGTTGGGACTTTCAAATACTCTTAGGTTATAAGAACTAGTAGAATACCTTCAAACTTATGTAATCGACATGTTTCCTAAAACTGTTAAGAAAAAGGAAGTAGGGATTGGTTTAAAATCTCAAGCTAAAAAATGATTTTTTTTGTGATTCTAAGTCTGAGTTTGATTTTGAGCTTGACTATTTAGCATTTTTTGCAAAAAAAATCAAAACATTTCTCAAATTTAACAAAGAAAAGTCTTCCTAAGACAAGAGTTTTAAGAAAAATAAAAGTCGTAATGAGTGAAAGAATTTTGAGAAAGATGAGGTGAGATGTAATGAGTGTGAGGAAAGGGATATAAAGCCCATGAGTGCACCAGTTGGCATAAGAGACAGGGCAATAAAGTTGCACATAAGGCCACTCTTAGCGATAGTGACGCTGAGTCGGTGGATTTCGGGGATGAATCACTACATAAATGAATTTTTTGTGTGTTCATGGAAAGTTATGTTAGCTCTTCTAATTTATCCTATACCGATGAGGACATTTCTATAGTTGAGAGCCTCAACGATATTTCCAATAATTCTGGAGAGAGTGAGAGTGAGAGTGAGAGTGAGAAAGATAATTTAAGTGAGGGATAAGGTGGACTCCAAAAGGCCTTTAGCGATCTTTACATCAAGAATTTAAAAATGAAAAATCTTAATAAAGATTCATTTCTTAGAGTGTTTGATCTAGAGAAGGACGTGAAAGTTTTGAAAGAGTGTGAGGCATCGATGAGTCAACTCGAAAAGGTGACAGTTTGTTTATGGGAGCAGTTGATTGTAGTAGGTAGGGAGAAGACCGATTTGACCAACATAGTGGCTAGTCTTGCGAGAGATCTTCAGGCTTCATTGGAGACTCGTGAGAAACTTGAATCCCGTGTATCCCAACTCTAAATTGATCTCGAATGTGCTCAGAAGGTCAAGGTTACTTTATAGTACACATTTAAGAAGGTTGGAAATATACTTATCTATCTTGCGTTAGGTAATGTTGAGAGGCAAGCTATAAGTTATGACGGTGCATCCATTTCTTATGCCACACTCGAAATGGATCCCAAGTTTATGATGGATCCATATGGCCCTCATACTAACCCACCTAGGAGAGCTCATCCTAGAAGTTTTGAGAAAGGTGGACCCAAGTCCATGTATGTTTGTCCCCATTACAAATAAAGAGGTCACTTTAGAGAGTTTTTTTTAAGCTAGGGAGAGTTTCTCGCATGCGTGTTCCTTAGAATGCTCCCACTCGAGTTCCTACACTTGTTCCCACACGCACTCCCATACGTCTTGCTACAAATGCTCCCGCACATCATCATAGACATTTTTGCTAGTTTTCAAGAGCAAGTAGAGTATTTAGTCAAAACTTCACAAAGTTTGATGGAGGAATTTCATAGGATGTATTCTCCTTTTGAGAACTCCATCGCACCTAATGATTGAGGTTGAGACTTATTTTTAGAATAGGGTAATTATCATGTTCATATCTTATATCCCTATTGATAGATTGTCTTATCATTGTATTGATATGTTTTCCTGTTTGATATATTTTGAAAAATTCCAAAAAGAATTTTGTTTTTCTTGAAAAAGTTTGGAAAATTCAAAAAGACTTTTGGTTATTAAGAAAAAAATATAAAAAATTGAAAAAGATTTTATTTTTGATAAAATTTTTGAAAGATAGAAAAGAGATTTTTGTATTTAATATTTTCACTATATTTATATGTACATTTAAGATATTTCGATCCCCCTTACATTCCATCCATTCACGTGATTTTTTCATAATGCTTTAAGACATGAATTTATTTTATTAGTGTGATTAATAATGTGGGGATATCATTACGTTGATCATTGATGACTACTTTCTACATGTTTGACTCTTATCACCGTTATTGCACACGTGCATGGACTCTTTAAACATTGTACTTGTCTATTATGTATCGAATACGACATTCTCATCTCAATTCTCGTTAATAACGAACCAAATGTAAAATAAATAAGTTGTGCATGTAAGAACTATTGCCCGATTTTTTTTTTTGAAAAAATATTGTTATATGTTAAGCAATGGAAAAGGGCTTCGAAAGATCAAAATATTCTCTACGTTAAAAGCCACCATTTGTATAAAAAAGACTAAAATATTAACGACACAAAAAAGATAGAAGTGCCACGACCATTTAGTTTATCTTCATTGATGCTTCGCTACATATGAGAATATGATTTCTTCAAAATATTTGAGAGTGAATTCTTATATGTGAGAGATTTTGAGGGAGTTATAAAGTAGAAAATCAATGGGTTTGCACAACAAACTTTCTTGAAAACCATTAAATAGTTTGGCGTTATTAGTGTGAGAATCATTTAATTTCATGGCATATTGATTAAGTTGAGTCAATTTCATTTGATTTCACTATTTTACATCTAAAGTAGACTTTGAGTTCTTTCTTTAGTAGTGTCTCATGGCTTCGTGCACGTAAGATAAGAATGTTTATGTTGATTTGCCTATGAAAATTTTCAATACCATTTCATTCCGTTTTTATAATTAGGATATTTTAGTGTTATTCTCTGGTGTGTTTTATTTGTACATTTTATACTTTATACTTGAAAATTTTGAAAAACTTTAAAAATAGTAGGTGGAGAAAATATGCCTTTTAATATTATCATTACACGTGCTTCATTTGTTATCTTTATGATGATATTTTTTCTCTTTAATGTGATGCTTATTAGTCACGACTAGTTTCTAGTCCTTTGTCTATTACGGACAATAGGGGGAAGAAAAAATTGAGGGGGTATTTTATTTTTCTTTAAAACTCGTACGTGTCAGGTTATTTCTTTTTTAATGTGTTTAGGTCTCTTCCCCTTTGATGAGAATCTCATATACTACACAATATGAATACAATGCTAGCTAAGAGAAGAATGAGTTTCAGTCAATGACAAAGTTTCATATGTCGTTCCGTTTATAGGGTTTGGGAGGACATTAGGATTCATTTTCTTAGAGGGTTTTATTGTAATTTGATTTTTGGTTTTGTTTTTTATCAGAATAGCGAAAGGGCGAGATTTGTAAGAGAACGTTTTTATAATTGCTCACAGCTTAGGCTTATATTATAGTTTTGGCATATCCCATTACCAACCGACATCTCAAACTGAACACTACATCTCCAAGATCATTTGAAGACACACCGACACGTTATGGAGGTATAAAATTTTTGTTTCCATGGAATTTTATAAATCATATGTTGGGATGTATATCTTTTAAATCGAGTCTTTTTATAAAAATAATTTAAAATAAAAGTTTTTTTAGCCTTGTTCAAACGAGATTGAGTCTCATTAAAACAAGATATGGAGTCTCGTTAGAACCACCATCAAATGACTTTCAAATGAGATATCTTAACCTTGACGGAGATTGGTCGTTAAAAGCTTGTTAGAAGGTCATTCGAACGAGAATAGGCTTTCGTTAGAATGAACCAGGATGTGGTTAAAACGAAACTAATGTTTTCATTCGAATGAGCTATGATTTCATTTGAATGACCGTGCCACCTCGAAATTCATGATTTTGTTATAAAAATCTGTTTTGTTCAGAATTTTTTAAAAACTTTGGCAAAAATGATTTTCCAATACTTATTCCAAAGTTTCCCATATTCTCTTTTCCAAAACCAAATTTTATTTTCCAAATCATAAATCCCCATAGGTGATTTATGAGATTTATGAAATCGTAGTTTCCATACATATTCCATGAACCTTTGTAGAGTCAATCTCTACTACTGACTTGTTAAACTGAGATTTCACTACTAAAGGAGAAGGCTGATCGTTGGATACCGAGGGAATACCGCTTCCTGTGGACGACATTGGACTGGGTCGTATTCTGTAGAAGAAATTAAAGACTCAGTGTGTTATACTTAGTTGTTCTAAGTAATCAGTAAATCAACTATGTCTGTCAATTACTCTACAACTCTGAATAAAGGTTTTGCCCTTTTTAGAAAATTTTCCTTACTTCTTTTCATGCGTGGTTTGAATGTGTGTTTGATTAGATATTAGTTTGGACTGTTTCATCACATGAACACTTAATTTCTAATCACGGTAAAAATTTATTAAAAGTGTAATTTGTGTTCGAGGAAGTTAGTATACGAATCAATCTATAGATTCCCACATTCTCAAGGTTATCATCAAGGCAGAATGACCTACACACATAAAGCAAAAGAAATATCGTGACGCATATGAGAGCTTAAATAAATATAAAAAACTTCCCTTCAATTTGTTCTTCCCTTTTTTATCTGTAATAGATAAAGTGTTAGAAACTAATCCTGAAATGTTAGCATCACCCGAATCCAAAAGAAATATCATCACAAAGATAACTAGTGGAGAACATGTAATGAGATTTTAAAGAGACAACCAACTATTTTTGATTTTTTTCAATTATAAAATTTTTATGAAAGTATATGAGTATAAAAGATACATCTAAGTACAATTACATCACACCATGGGATAGCAGTAAAATATCTGAATCATGAAAGTGGGATGTAATTGTGTGAACACTTTTCAAGGGAAAATCAACATAGGCATACATAATAAAGTTGCACGAAGTCAATGACATACTTCTAAAGAAAGAAATCAATGTCAACCTTAGATGTAAGAACGATGAACAAGATGAAATTTACTCGACTTATGCAATATGAAATGAATTTAAATGCTTCTTAAATCAATAACGCCAAACTATTTAATGTTTTTAAGAAATTCTGTCGTGCAAACCCATTAATCTTCTACTTTTTAACACCCTTAAAATCTCACATATTTTAGGATTCACTCTCAAAATTTTGAAGATATCATAATACCTATTTACGGTGAAGAATAAATGGAATAGAAAAATTGGCTTTGGCACTTCTGTTTTTGTGCGACGTTAATCTTTTTGGCCGTTTATAAATATGGGCTTTCAACGAAAAGAAAATTTTATCTTTTGTATCCCCTTTCCATTACTTAAAATAAAACAAATTTCCTTTCGTGGAATTGTTTTCCTTGTTGATTTTTATGTGAGCTAAAAAGATGACTTTGTTCCACATGATGAGAGGAGGGTATTTTAGTTATAAAATTGACATGCGTGTCTCTCATTTTACATCTAATACAGAAGATGAAATTTTTGTTTATTGGTTCACGATGATGTTTTTTGAGAGTCTAACTTGTCTTATTGCTCTTGATTCTAGAATTATTTTTGGCTTTTACATATATTGTTTTTGTTTCTTGATTAGAAAATATTTTATGAATCCTAGACCTTCCTTTCCATACCTATTTTTTTGTCGTTCAATGAGTAGATTTAGACTATGATAACTTGACTCATATTTTTCAATTTTTTTAATCTTTTAACTCAATGCATTAGTTTTAAGTTTTAAACTTCAAATATGTTATCATGCGATGTTTAATTTTTTATCAATTTCACAATTTCCATTGTTAATATTTTGTTTTCTAGTTATTTGCGTTTTGTATTTTTAGGTGAATAGAAAATAATTTTTATATACACTCATGGTTCATTGATAAAAATCATTTATATGATCAAATGCCTCATTTATATCATTTTTTGAATGGTGCTCAATTTTTAGGGATTTTGTTGAGGAATAACTAACCGCTTAAGCCTTGTTAGATTTCTTGCTTAATTTTATAGAAGATGATGAACATTCAGTTTCCTTTTCATCATTCAGTGTATTTGTGTGATTGCTTTCAGATTCTTGGTGAGATAATGAGCTAGTGTATTATTCTATTAGAGCTTATTTCTATGGATCTCAGAGACTTCCTCTTCTTCAAATGACGATGACCTCGAGGTCTCTTCCATTATTTCTTCCTCCTACGAACGTAGAAAGAATATTTCTTCTTATTGTTTATTTTCTTGAATTTGAGGTGGGTACACATATGTTGACTGGTTGAGTCTAGTATGATGTTCTTAACTTTTTCTTCTTCTTTGTTAACTGTAGTTATTTATTCCAAATATTCTTTTATAAGAATACCCCAAATTTTGCTCGATTCCTTGCAACGTGTAACTATACATGAAGTATTTTTATTTAAGGAGGAACGTAGAATTATCATAGATTCCTCATTCTATTCATTTTTCTTTGTTGCGATTAAGATATAAATTAGGGGTGATTTCTTATCACATATTATTTTTCAAGCATAATAGTAACCTAATTAGATGATATAAGAAGTTCTAGTTCTCCATAATTTAAATTAATCATTTGAAAAAATGGGTAGATAATTTCTTTCCATAAATATTTATTAAAGTCTTTCCATTGTTATTTTGATCCTTGTACTTAAAATATACTTTTCAAACTAAGTATATATGAGCTAAGCTCTGATTCCGATTATTGACCAAAAAGTATACCCAAGAGGGGGGTGAATTGGGTATTTAAAAAATTAATAGAGATTTTAAAATTTTCTTTTGAGATTTATTACAATATGATAAATTAATTTAAGTAAGAGCAACTATTCAAACAATTAGGATAATTATATAAAGAGACTTTAAAGAAACTTTACAACCGAGGTTTTAACTGATTCGGCATTGCCTACGTCCACGCTTGAGATGGTACTTAAGAAACTTCACTATTTTCGCTTCACTATGGCGTAACCAAAATCTCACAAATAATTATAACACCTTGTAAAATGTAAGAATTAAGGAAACTACTCCCGTCATTGCCCAAGTGATACACATAAGAGCCCAAGGTGTTATCACACCTTGACTCCCCATAATTACTTCTCTACCATCCATGAAGATACAATAAGTATAACCATAATTATCAACAATGAGATATGTAACCAAAACGTAAAGAAAAGTTTCTTTAATAAGAACGATGGGAAATGGGTTTACTTTCTCTCTCTAGACATGTAAACAAACAAGTAATCAGAATTATGCTACTCAAGTGGGTTTTGGGCAAGATCTTTAGCACAATAGATTTTTGGATTTATATCTTTTTCTAAAGATGGGTTAAGGAAGAAGATTAAGCTCAAAGGGTATTTTATTGGAGATTTGTTTGAATGGAGTTTGGGGTTTAAAACTCTCAAGTTAGAAATGGATTTGGGACTTAGGTTTTCTTTCTAGAAAACTCAAGTAAAGGGACACAAGATATGAAATAAATATTTGATTAAGGAAGAATGTTGTAAAAAGATTGCGTGCTTAAAGAGGAACTCAAAGGGTATTTTATAGACTTTTTTAATAACTACTTGTTTAAAGGGTACTGTGGTAAATTTTAGAACTTATGGAATATGAATTTTGAAAACTAGGCGCGTTGGAATTTTATCCATTTCGGCACTTTGAATCATCTCAAAGTACTTTGATTCGACTTAAAGCTCCGGGTTCGCTTTTGAAAAATTCTAAAGACTAAACAAATTTCAAGGCATATCAACTTGGGTAGTTTAATATGACTCAAATTTGAGTTGACTTAAAGTGGCAGACTTGATCTCTAAGTTAATTGGGTTTGTTATTATGGGTTTTGAGGAAACTTTGGTTAGTTTTTGAGAAAATACATGATCATATAAGTCCATTTACATTATTACAATCATTAAATAATCACTTAGAGTTATGGGAGGGTCTTTTGGATTTTGTTATCATGAGATTTGATTTATGCATGGTTTCATGGTATGAAGTTCTGTAACACTAGCCCTTGCGACTTTGGTCGTACCCATGTTATTCAGTGACTTTGTATGATCCAATTGAGCTTTAGATCATCTTATATGAATTATGGGTCAAGTTTGGGTAATATGGTGGCCCTGGTGTAATTAATAGGAATTAAAATAGACTTAAAGTTAATATTGGAAAAGTTCAGGGTTGTTAGGAAAACATACGGAGTCATTCCAAAGAGATTCAATTCTCGTTCGAACGGTCTTCTAATGACCTTCGAACGAAAAATCTCTGTATAGAAAAACCATACCTCGTTCGAATGATATGTAGTTCTTATTTGAACGAGATGCAGTTTGATTAAAATGAAATGGTAGTTCTCCTTTGAACAAGGTCCATTCTCATTCGAACGAGATGGTCAAAATCTATGTCTGCATATTTGGAAAGTGATGTCAAATTCCTGACCATTGGATTTGGACATATGTCATGCTCCCATAGCAGTAGATCATATTGAGTTAATTCTTTTGGGCAATTTAGGTATTTTTCCTCTATGAATTTTGCAGTATTTAAGGGTTATTAAGTCCATTTTGGTTCATTAAAAAACATATTTTCTCTCTCTATCTCTTGAGAGATCTTCCACCACAAACCACCTTTTACCACCCTAGCACCACTACCCTCAACCTTAAACCACCATATTTTAACCCTAATCTACCATATTTATGCTTATAAAACCCAATATACAGCACATGTCTGAGCAAGATGGGACTTTATGGAGACGTTGTGGAGGATTTTGGGAGAAGAAATGAAGAAAAATAATGGACTTTGAAGGGAGTTTTGCTTGGAGCTTTCATAGAGGCAAGCTTGGTGGAGATAGGCAACCTCTTTAAGGACACCTTAGGATGTGGGAGGTTTTCATCTTATTCTACATTTAATACACTATTATTAAAGCTTCCTTTGAGGTGGGATACTTCACTCTTTAAGTTTAAGACTTTATTTCCCTAGTATTTGGTCTTGTATATAGGGTTTAAGAGTAGAATGCATGTATATTATAAGAAATTTAATTCGCATGATTAGTGTAAAATGGTTTTACAAAGGGTTCCAAAGTTTAGAGAAAATGATATATTTTAAAAAAAGCTCAGTGTTAAAATTTTATGGAATAAAATGTATTAAAAGGAAATTTATCTTGTTGAGAGATTTTGTGAACAAAATCTAAAAGGTTCCTTGTAAAAATGGTTTTTTGTGAAATTAGATATTTATTCAAGTGTGAAGAACAAAAATGATTTTTAAATCTTAAAAATTGTATTTTTGTAAGTATTAGAAAACCCCTTGACTAAGTCATGAGTTAAACTCATTATTTTGGATTTTTGGACTTAAAATCCATATTCCCATGTGTATGAACTTGTAGTATTTCAATAATGAGAATATAAACAAGTTTAATGTAGGTTTTAATGAGTTTTAACTTGAAACAAGGAAAATAAAAATTTCAGACCTTAAAGTGTGTGAATAAGTGTATAAAATGTGATAAGTGTATAGTAGAATACATGTGTTAACAAAGGAAAATGGTGTTTTTCTTGTAAAATAGTCTTTAAAATACTCAATGATTTCTTAGAGAAAGAAAGTGATGAAATAAAGAAATTTCCAACTTGAAAGGGGTGCTAACACCAAAGTGTGAAATTAGTGTTAATAAGTAAAAATATTTGAGAAGTTAATGCATATAACTTAATAATATTTTTGAAAAAATAACACTTGTGAAAATGGAATGTAAGTTTGGAAATAAATGGATAAAATGGTAATTTTACATAAAATGGAACATTTTTATGAAATAAAATATTGGAAATAGTGTTACAAAAGTAGTTTTATAATGTTAAAACACATTAATATGGACATTTTATACAAAAATGGTGTTTTTTAAAGTGTAACACAATGTGGGGTGAATCTTCGGGTTTCGCCTTCGGTCGGTAAAAAGTGGAATAATATGGATATTTGAAAAAAGTTAAAACATATTAATATAAACTCGGGTGACACCAGGATAATTAAGAAGGGAATGGAGACCCAGGGTAAAAGACCTAAAATCACTAGCCAGAGCATATGGTAGCATAAACGGCGGTATGGACTTCGTTAAAGTATGCGAATATTTGGAGGACTCCGCAAGAAAGATAATGAAAAGTGGAATAAGTCAAGAGGTGCGATGTGTGGTGAATATAAGAAAAATATAACTTAAATGGAATGAAATTGATAAGTGTTCCGGTTGAAAGACAGTGTGGACAAGTAATGTGAGAAATTGGCTAATGTCTATTAAATAAAGGAATGGTAAAGTGAAGTGATTAAGTGGGTAATTAATAAACCTAAAGAGGTTAACCGATAATTAACAAAAGTGTGTGTTCATGAAAGTTTTTCAACAAAAATAAGTATTTTCAAACATGGTGCTTGCGTGTATTGAAAGGCGATTACAAGAAGAATACTAAGGTGAATTTGGTGTAAGTAAATGGGAAAACTTTGATAAGTTAAGTACATTTTTTTTAAACAAATGGCGTTTTTTTCAAAATATTTAACCGGGTGCGTTAAATCTAGAAATAAATGTCAATTCAAGTAAAAAGAGATTCTTTTATAAAATTAAGGTGAATTAATCGAAAGAAGTACTATTTTCTTAATAAAACAGTTTCATGCATTAATGTATATCTATGTGCGCCATACCCCACACAAATTAATTGCATGTGCACGTAGGTAAACGTGTTAGAGTCTCTTTTCTACCACCCGATTCTATATTGTATAATTGTATTTTTCCAGTGGGCCTTCGGCTAATTCCCTCCTCTTTGTTATGGCAGGTTGTGTGCGGTTTCGTATTTTGAGGGCATTATGCAGATAAGTATTCATTTATTTTTTGTTAGTAGCTCTGTGTGCTTGGATTTCGGAGACGCTTTTCACAGGTACCTCACGTAGTTTGATTTAAATTGGAATCGCATGCTAAACAAGTGAAATGTTAATTAAATAAAACTGGATTCGCAACATTATCTAGGTTGTCTCATCGCATTTCACACCCAATGTTCGGGTTGGACCAGGTTTACCCCGGGTAACCCATAAATTTGGGCCAAGGAGTTATAAATAGTATTAGAGCTCTAGGTTCAAGGTTCCTTTCGGGAGTGACGTCAAGAGCTCGGTAGTGGATCTTTGGCATCGGTTTTAGTTTTGGGACGATCACAATAGACAAGTGACAGTTTTAGTTCGTGTTCTCGACGATTAAGTCAAGGAAATTTACACGACGGGCAATTCATTGCCAAGTAGCATGTGGCCAAGTTAGTTACCATTAATCGTTTTCTCTCTTCTGATTTAGACATGTTGGTAATTTTTGAGTGTCTATTCGAGCTAAAAGTGGTGACACTGCATTTTTTTATTGTGAGGGGCTTTTGTGTCAACCCTTGACAATGTGAGGGATCTATTAAGATGTTAATAAAGTGAATAGCATCCATCGAATTAGAGATATGAGTTGTTTATAGTCAACTGTGGAGGTTACATGACTAGAGTGTCATGCCTAAATGATATTGACTTTGTGATAAGGATGCATTAAGTTCCTTGGTTAAGTACTTACGGGTAGTTAATAATGATGATGTGATTAGGGGAAACTTAACCCTTGGGGAAGTGTCAAGTCGTAAGCATTTGACAATTCGATAGGCCTGTAGAACCGTGTCGGTTACTACTTGAGGATGTGTGATCGGGCCTGAGTTAATAGGATACTATCATTGTAAATACGTGCCTTGGTAATTATCAATTGAAAGTTGTATCTTATAAGCTATGGTAAGAGTTATGGGCCATAGGTGGTATGTGTTTTACATGTGTAGCAATAATGAGTTAAAGTGATGTAGGAGTGAACTCTCAATAATCTTTCATGATGTGGTTTTAGAAACTATGATGCAACTTTTGAGGAATAGGATCCCTTGTAAAGTTGGTAGTAAGGACTTAGAGGATTATAGGTTGTAAACGATGTCTTATATTCTGCCAGAATCATAGTAGTGCCAGCATATGGTTTGATATGTAATATATGGCATCAGCGATTTGGAAAGAGGTTTTCGGATATCTTCACTCTCAATCGTTATATACAAGTCTATAGAACATAGAAACGCAGGATGTCCATGACGTGTACGTGTCAGATGAACCAAATCTTCATTGAATTTTATTTTTCCATTAGAAGGGGCTCACACATGTTTTGAAGTACCCCCCGTGAATACTCTATCGATATAAAAAGTTCTTAATGTTAATTGGGGGCACGCATGCAAGAAGGAAGTTTGAACTTGATGCAAATGTCTAAAATATTTTTTGCTTTATATGATTATCAATCAAATGAAAAGTTATTCAATGTATCAATCCTTACATCTCCTACTACTAGTGGGGTGATAGCTAGTTTTGGTATGTTGGGGGATATCATTATTGTCATCTCGAGGAGAGGGTTATTGGTTAGACCCATGCCAGAGTTTCAAACAAAAAGGGAAATAAGGTTGTCTATCTAAATACCATAGCTCATTTTAGCAACCTAAGGAATGGCTAAATTCGAGGCAATTTCAGTGTGAGTATGATTTAAGGAAGTCCTTAGAGTATCATTAGGACTAATTTTGTGTGGCGCCCTTGGAAATTGAAATCGACTTATTGTGATGACTTGAGATGTTTTATGGTTAAAGTGCACCATGTGTAGAGACTTGTAAACTAGTATCTTTGCTCGTACCTAATATTCATAATGTGGATATGGGGAAATCTATAGAGCGTATCTATGATGAGATGATCATAAAAGATGAAATCTTATTAAGGTTTTTGATGACTTTGATGTGGGGTGGGCTTGATGTCCTTAGGGAACCAGTTAAGTTTGGTATTATGAAATCCTATTGTTTTGGTGATGATTATAGTGAGGTTTACATAATGATCTCAGGTTATTGATCAAATTCTAAGGAGTCGAATCGTGTAATCCTTGGCGAGGTCATACAATTCGATATAAATAGGTGAGGTAACCTTCTCACGATAATTAAAGAATAGTATCATGATTGGACATAATGCATGTTGTCGTAAGATGGCTAGTGTTGAAAGTGTCGTACTTAATTGTGATGGGTACTAGAAAATGCAATAGGAACTTAGATTGATGATGTCGTAATTAGGGACTTTAAAATAGCACCCATGAGGGATATTAAGCCATAATTAGGATATCGACATATGTTAAAACTGTAAGTTAGAATAGCCCTTGAAGGGCAATGATTAGTTCTTGGCAGGTCTTTCCAGACTGGTACAGATTAGGAAGTATATACATATGTAATACTTGTTATCCTTATAGTGCTAATAGAGACCATGTGGCCATCACGCAAATTTATTTTGGGTAGGATCTGAAGATAGGTACAGTGATGACCTTGTGCCATTAGGGGTTATAATAAGGTGAATGTTTTGCTTAGTTGGACACTACCTAAGGAAACATATGGGATATGATCACGGTACGATGAAGTAGATAGTAACCTCGGTGTTTCAGGTTGGCCACGACGTCACGTTGACTAGAGAGATAGATAAGGTCATCGTTGTGTTTGGCATTCGTTGATCGGAGTGGCTCTCGTTCATCAAGGGCAAAAGGAGGAAGCCTTATTCCTAAGGAGGGGAGTTCAACATTTGACTTCTCAAAGGACAATAGGTTCGTAGGTTACTTTCGTCTTTAGGATATGAATGGTTTATGATCCGATAAGTCACAGTTGGTGAATCAAGACAATGTGTATGACCATATTAGGATCTGATGGGAACACCTGGGATGAGTTGTAAACTTCGAGCGTATGGCGTAGGTTCGCCTTTCGTAAACCATAACTGCTGCATGCGAATGGGATTCCCTAGGAGCGATTGTTATTCATTCTTTTTCAATGTGTTCTTTTAGTTTCGATAGTTGAGGACTGTATTCCTTCGATTTCGATGGTGTCCTTTTAGTTTCGATGACCTGGTATTATTCTATGGTGACGGTTTGGTCATAGAGCGACTTAGATCAGTATGAGTGTGGATGGACCTAGTGTGGACATTGCAACTCGGTAACTGGCACATTTTTATTTTAAATATCCCTTTATTTGAATAAGTTTTGTGTACGTGTGGCTATGCATTCTTCCATGCGGTTTGCTCATAGTGTCCGCCTTCCTTAGGATTAGCGATCTTATGGATTAATCGGTATGACGATTAGCAGATCTAGTGGTAAAAAGCATAATTATAATTTGAGGACATCATAAAGTGTTAGAACTTGGAGGAAACTTAACACATAGTGTTATTTTGCCACAATGAGTGGATTAGGGTAATACATAGGCAAATTTTCCATAGTATGACGCCTAGAGTGCTCCTAGGTTCACGGAAAGATCTTGCGGAAGGTGTAAGTCGAATGCATAATTTGTAACTTAGTTGGTGTGTCGCTTCACAGAGTGAGTGAATAGCGATGCGATGTTAGTATCAAGTCTAAGTGAATTTGTGTGGTCAGGAGAACCCAAAAATTCAAGGAGACTCAGAATATGTAGTCCTAATAATTAAAACAATTTATGATTAAGGAATGGGTGTTAGTTATATGTCGTTTTGATCTTGGGTGAGAATCGATCACTAGAGAGTGTTGCCCGGTAGAGGCGCCGGTATGCTTTGGGTATTACCAAGGAGCCTTGGGACTTGATTAAGCATGATCATTGAGTAAGTGGAGAGTCGAGGACTGTTATCCGACTTTTATGGCTAGCTCGATGGTGTTATAACATGTGTGTAGAGCTCTTATCCCCTTGTGAAAGGGTGTAATGAAGGTTTATTAGTGATTGAGGACTTCGATGACCTAGACTTGAAGGATTACTATGACTTAGGATAAGAGTTGATAAACACCAGGAACTTGAGGAATCGATGGATCAATAATTTCGAGGACAAAATTTTCTAAGGAGGAAAGAATGTAACACTCGCCCTTACGACTTTGACCGTACCAATGTAATTCGATGACTTCTTGTTACCCAATTGAACTTTAGACCTTGTGAGATGAATTATGGGTCAAGTTTGGGTAATATGGTGGCCCTGGTGTAATTAATAGGAATTAAAATGGACTTAAAGTTTATATTAGAAAAGTTCAGGGTCATTCAAGTGATATCTGGATTCGTTCGAACGAGATTCAAATCTCGTTCGAACTGACTCCTTATATATATATAAGGAGAAGATCATCCATACATCACACTTAGTTGTAGGCCCTAAAAAACTTTTTTTCCAATTGTTTTATTTTTCTCTTGAAATTAACCTTCCAATAAACCAATATTCAAAAAATTAGGCCAAAATACATTTTGTAGCTATTTTTCAAAAATCCACAAAAAACTGCTCAAAATACTTTATTTATAAAGGTCTGCGCCAATAGTTTTTTGTGGATTTTTTAAAAATAACTACAAAATGTATTTTGACCTAATTTTTTGAATATGGGTTTATTAGAAGGGTAATTTCAAGAGAAAAATAAAAAATTAAAAAAAAAGTTTACTTAAGATCTAGAACTAGGTGTAATGTATGGTGTGATGTATACATCATGATATAGGTGTGCCTTCCCCCCCCCCCCTCTCTCTCTCTCTCTCTCTCTATATATATATATATATATATATATATATAATTTCCACACATGTACATATTCTTCAATCATTTATTTAATCATGCCTATCACTAATGTCACAAACGCATTATTTTCCAATGCTCCATTATATATTCAATTAATTAATTATCCACTTAATTAATTAATTTATTTTCAAATATAATTTATGTAGACATAAATATCATCACTCATTCCGTATCCCAATATCCAAATTTACATCAAAATTATTCACATTTAATTACATTCCTCAGTTATTCTAAATTTGTAATCCTGAATAAAAGTCTCCTTTAATCCAAGGTTCTGATACCCACTTTATTCGATTTTCAGAAATATACAAATATAAAATTTGGATCTATCATTCCTTAATCATTTAATTTATATCTAATTAAATAAAAATAACCCAATATGAAAATTTCCAGAAATCTGAATGAGTTATATCTAAAAGTGAATCGGTTCGCTTTTATAGTCAGCGAACCTTAACCCCTATTTTTTTCCTAATTCAGTCGTAATTATCTTCAAATTAGTATTATACACTTGCCAATCCATATAGAGTATAAGGGTAAATTTCTAAGATGATTCTAATATCTAGTAATCACTTTAATTCAAAAGATTAATCAACAATTCAGGGATTCATAACTAAAGTTAAGAATTGCATCATTTTAATAATGATATCACATAATCATTTCCATATACCATTCTTCCTATAAATACCAATTCTAAATTTTTTTAAATTCTCAATCAATATTACTTCTTTATAATCCAAATTATTATCATTTTCTAACTATAAATCATTATCCAAAAATCCCATCGTTTATATGTGAAATCATCCAAAAATATCATTTCCCAACTATGATATAAATTGAAAATTGAACACAAGATTTAAGTAGCAAGTTAATTACTTTCCTTAATGTTTGTAGGGTCTGAATGTGGTGGAGATTTGATAATCCTCCAAGAATTTTCTTCAAATTCTTCAATCCTAGAGTATTCTTGAGTTGTTCTTCAATCTCTCACTTGAACTCTTGAATTTTCTTCTCAATTCTCTTCACTTTCTCTCCAACTCTTTGTATAACTCTACTAAACCTTTGGATTTGTGAAAATGACAATTCCTTAAACCTAAACCCTTCATACTATAAGCCTAATCTCGTTTTTGACTTTACATATACCATTAAGAAGTTTAAAAGTCACTTAAACTAATCCAGATTAATCTAAAAATCCCCTGAGATCGAAACACAACACCCGAGTACTTAATTCTAACTATTTTGACCCATTCTAGATCAACCGTGCACTCGAAATTATCACCAGAGTCACTTAACAATATTTCTTATCTCAACCTACTATAATTTAACCAAGCATTTCTCGGTTGAGATATTATTAAATTCTATCGCATTTCTCACTTACGGCATAAATATTATTTGACATCTAATTTTATTTACTGTATTTCACTACTAAATAGATTATCACATAAATATTAATTCATTTAACTTTAAATTAAATTTTAATTATCTCACTATTTCTTAATTCAATTAAATTATGTGTTCTCCACATAATTGAAATGTCCAGTTAAATTTATATAAAATTATGGGGTATTAGAGTTAAAGGGTCAAAATCGGGGTCTTCATCGGTACGGATGGAATTCATGCCGACTTAATGCATTGTCAAAGTATTTTGGTTAGTGTTTGGCTTTGAGACTATGGAAGGATAATTGATTCCCTTATAAATGAGGTTTTGTACAAAATTCTTCATATGGTGACATTGGCTGGTGGCATGCCCGACGGTTTGATAAAAGTCATAACAGACATTATATTTAAAGTACCTGGTAAAAGGGTCATGCATGGACGAGGTTCGAGTGATTTTATGAGTATATTGGACAAAAGGGCTTGATATACTTTGTAGACAGGTGCATGGAATTCAATATACTCATTTTTGGTAAGACCAAGGCCGGCTTCTGGAGCCCATAAATTAGTTAGTTGGGAGAAAATGTTATTGATGGTAGAAACGACGAGTTTGTTATACTTTCGAGGAATAAATTGATCGATCGGTTTATCCCCTTCGAATTATGTCTTCTAACTGGCATCATTCTTTTTAATTTCGACCCCGACCTCCCGGAGGACTCTAAATTGGGGATAATATCGACTACTCATAAAACTATGAATATGCGACATAAATAATTTCTTTACTATGATGCCTTGCTCTTCTTCAGATGGGTGGACAGTTATGATGGAATCTTTCTCTCTCCATCGAGTTATAAAACTATTAATGGGCTCCCCAGAGCATGGTTTGAGAAGCTCAAGGTCTCGACGTGTTACCTCCAACTCCTCATTGTATTTATATTGATCCATATATTCTCTAGCAATGTCCACCCAACTCTGAATTCGGGATTCTTCCAATAATTGAAACCAATGGATAACACTTTCCTTGATGGTTTGTTAAAACATCTGAGCCATGATTTTATTTTGTATCCCCTGTTAGACTCATGGTTCGATGATAGTTTCGAATATGCACAATAAGAGTCCCACTTCCTTCAAATTTCTCAATGTCAGGCATCATAAAATTTTTGGGCAATCGAGCCTTCAGATAAGGAAAATGTGGTACACTAAACAATTTCCTAAGAGATTCATTTGATCAAATTTCTGGGAGATCATCTTGAGATCTTTATTTACCTGGTTGAATTCTTCTTCTTTAGGATTAACAATAGCATGCACGAGAAAGTTAGACCCTCCTTGAGCAAGATTAGGAATGGGTAAATGAGTAGGAGGTGTCCCATTTATGGGAGGAAGATATGGAGGAATTACAACATTTATAGCATCTTAGTATTCTTCGGGAGCCCATATTGGTGCAGGCGTTTGTGGTCCCATGACATGGGAAAAAATAGCATCGGGATTTAGCATAATTTCAGGTTCATGCATCTCCAAAATTTGGACCTTATTTCTTTACATTTCATGAACATCCGGCTGTAGAATGTACATCTTTATAGTGCGTTGGGAAAGTGCAGTTATCAAGTTTGGTTGATCATTAGCATTTTGATCAGGGTTTTCCATGACGAATCTGAGGTAAGAATGTTATGTCTCAACTGTAGTAGGTGTTGATGAAGTATAACTCTGAGGTGGTTTGATAGTGGATCTTAACCAATAAGGAGCTAGGCCAAGCTAGGGGAATGCAATCGCACCTGAGAGAAGAAGAATATTCTTGTTATTATTTGTTTTTAAAATAACATTTTTGGTATTTTTAGAAAAAGGGTGAAAAGGTTAAAATCCCTCAGTATAGTTATTATCATTAGGTTCCACTTATATTCAAGATTCTAAAAAATGTGGGGCGTGACCGAGGCTTGGTGACTAAGCCTTAAGCCTTAGAAGCCTAGGCGGGCCTTAGGCGTAAGAAGGCGTGAAAAGGCGTTTAGGCCTTTTTAAATATATTTTAATATTTTTTAACTATGATAAGGTTATTAAAAATACTAAAATTGTATATACCTTAAAAATATGTCTAAATATTTGTAAATTAAAATATTGTTTTTTTTAAATACTTAAAAAAATAAATAAAAAACTCTCATTTTTTCACGCTTTACTTCTAAAAAACTTGCGATTTTTCACGCCTTACCCCCAAAAAATGTGCGTTTTTTCACGCCTTACCCCAAAAAATATTGATCATCGTTGACCACGCCTAGGGACAAAACTTGGCGTATCTAAAAAGCCACGTGCCTTGGCACCGCCTAGGCGCATTTTTTAGAACACTGCTTATATTATATTCCGCCTAGGGTGCAAGTGAAATATCGAACAGGACCCGATTCTGGGAGAAAAAAGGGTGCATAATTAAAGACACGATTTAACATGTTTCCAGACTTATAGCAGCGTTATGTTTTAAAAATAGGCGAAAAAGCACAAAGTTGGGCGGTAAGACGACCCAGACTTTCGACAGAGTTTCACATTGGAACCGAAAAATCTAAGTATGAGTGTCCTAGGACAGACATCTATATAAGGGTCATGAATAGGCTAGTATAAGGGTTCCCCCTTTGGAATGACTTCCATTATATAAATGTTGCCTATTAAGGCAATCATTCATCGGTATACATGGAGAAGGCATTTACAATACCCGAATGTATGTGAATTGCCTCGTGATTTAACTCGTTATAATGATACGTGTGTGAGAGAATTTGACACACTCGACATATGTGAACACGTTCCTTCTACATACCTCCCTTCGTGATTTCGATTAAGCGGTTGATGTGGGGGAACCATTTGATATACGTCGAGGGTACTTGGCCAATGGAAGGTGGGAGCCATATTTCTTAGGTTAATCGTTCCCTACAGGACAAATTTAGGGTCAATGCTCAATGCTCTTACGAAGTAGTGTGCAAATACATGAGTCTTAATTAGTATCTTTATGCAAAGTATTATGTACTAAACATGTGAGAGAAAAATGAAAATATATACAAGTGGCATGTGATAAGGAGCTAACTATATAAGTGGGGTGAATTTAACAATTGTGTACAAGCAGTATGAAGAACGTGAGAGAAAAATGGGATAAGAAATATATAGTAAGCACAAATTTCCAACATAGTCAATTTGTATGTAATTTGTCATTTTTTCGTGTTGGACAAAACTCTTTGAGTCATAGGTTAGTACTTGATTTGTTGACCTTTCAAGACTATAGCGTTCTTTCTTAAAGATGTAGTGGCCAGGATAGAAGATATACATCATCGTATCATGTTTCGTGCTCATTTCCGTCTCCATGTTCTAAGGATCTCTCAGGTATGAACACGCATTTATGTTGAGCCTTGGATATTTTATTTTGAGGTGTTAGGTTGTTTTTAGACTAAATTTAAAATGATTTTAGAAATTTTTATTGGTCGTTTTGGGTGTCGTAAGAACCAGGATCCAACGAAACTTTAAACGAGTCAAAATTAGCCTTTGTTATTTTTTCGTTAGACATCTCGTTAAAAGATGGTTCCAAAGAGAACATGTACCTCGTTCAAACGAGATCCAAGAAAACTTCTAACAACCCAGTTTTGCCTTCTCTATTTTCTCATTGGATATTTCATTATAAGTTATTCCAATGAGAATAGTTACCTCATTACAATGAGATCCAATGAAGCATCTAACGAGACGACAATTTTTTCCCAAAGATATGTGTTTTGCATAACTCTTTGGTTCTCATCCTTCTAAGATGATTTATACTACATAAATGACTGCTGGGATGCATTTTTAAATGATCCTTTTGAGAGCCTTATATCATAAAATTTTCAAGGATTCTTTTTCCCAAACCCTAATTTTCACATAACTAGTTTGAGATCTAAGTGTTCATCTTATATGCTTTGAGATCTTGTTTGTTTATGTTCACCGAAGTTCATTCTCTTCATCTTGTTTTCTCTTCATCTTGTTAAAAATATGTTTCATGCGGTGTATTCCGTGCTTAGTTTGTTTACATAGAATAAACTCCATGTGTGACGCTTATTAAGCCATATCGATGGATATTAAGGCATGTATGGACTCACATGTTATGATAGTTGTGCGGGTGGACTCCTGCATGTCATTGTGAAGGAGAGATTAAAGATCAAAGACATGTCAAGGCTTGCGAAGGCGTTAAGTCATTGTGTAAGTCATTTATTGACATCAATAATTCCTTATCATAGTGATATTGTGGAGATTGATCGTCCGAGGTTTTTCCCATTTGGGTTTTCCTTGTACATCAAGCGCTGTGATTGATTTGCTTTATTTTATCCTGCACTCACCTAGATACATGTTTAGGTTAAGATAAAATTAGTTAATCAGTTTAATCACAACTTGTTTAAAATCAACGCGACATTTTACTTTGGGGTAGATTGTTTAAGTTTAATATTTAATTTCAAAAATTAAAAATTGGCTTTTGTTTAGACTATTACCTATTAGCACGCTTTCTCATATATACAAATGAACTAAAACATGAAAAAATATACAAGTGATATGAAACATGTCGATATACACAATTAAAATATAACATGGATACATGTATAAGCCAGGAGAAACATGATAATATGAACAAGTGGATAAATCATCGGGGTATGTACAAATAACATGAAGCATGTGATATATACAAGTGACATGAAGTAATGTGATATGTGAATATATACAAGGGGAAAAAATCATGGATATACACAAGTGACATGAAGTCATGGATACATGGATAGGTGATGTGAAACATGGAAATTATGTACAAGTGCACGTGAGGCATGGAATTTATACAAGTGAAGAATGGGATCTAAAAGATGGTGTATACATGTGATGAAAAGATAAGCATGATGGGGAAAATATACATGGATAGTGTAACATGAATGTGGCATATAGAACATGTAAGCATATGAAGAAAAAGAATATACAAGTGAGAAATCATATACACAAATAGAAAAAGATGTAAGAGAAAGAAACAAAACCCATGTAAATAGAGTTTAGTCCTCAAAATAAACTCCCCAGTGGAGTTGCTACTGTGGCCATCCTAGCCTCTAGCCACTGTCAGTGCTAACGCACGGAGGGGGATCACGTGGGCTTCCCTTGAGGTGAGGGGGCTATAAAAGTGGTTGTCCTAGTGTGTGCGTGTGAATATATAGAGATCAGAGTCTCCGGTATATTTTACTCAAAACATTTAAAAGATATCACCATCTCCAAAGACATGTCATAAAAGAGTACTAGTGTGTGCGAAACAAAAAATATATGGGCTCGGAGACTATGTTATGAAATTGGAAGGTGTTAGGAACCCATTCTACCCTTTCGATCTCTTATAGGAAACAAAATTTTATCCTTCTCCTAAAGTGTGTCAACATGTGTATAATATCTAAAATGTTCTATGTGCACAAAATGTATATATAGAAAATGAGTATATGTACAAATATGTGAAAGTGTGTGAGGAGCGAAAGCATCGTATCCACGTCATATAAAGGATGGGAACAAATCATTCTAAGGAGATAAACAAATTAAAAAGTTTGCAAAACAATTACAATGTGATCTATGTACCGGATCGTAGCACTGATACAAAAAAGTGAGCATGCATGTCACGAAATAGCTAACAAATGGTAAGCATACAGAAGTTAATTACGAGTAAAATGATTGAGGAGTAAATTAATATGAGCGATGTATAGGATTTTATCATCACTATGAAAAAGTGAGCATGCATGTCATAGAACCACTAAGACAATATAAAGAAACAAAATTATGTAATAAAATAACTTAAAACAACAATAATATAAACAGTGTAATGGGTCATAACATCACTATGGAAAAGTGAGCACGCATGTCACAAAATCGCTAAGAGGTAATAAAATGAGAAAACTAACTATGGGAGTAAAACATAATATATATATATATATATAAAACAAAAAAACAACATGAGAATATGAAAGTGAAAGATAATGCATAAATAGGACTTGAATCCCAAAAGGGACTTCGGGATGCCTATGTAGACGAAAACAACATCAAAGTCCACATAGTTCGTATAAAATAGAGGTTGGGGTTTAACCCATGATCCTTGATTAGATTTTCTCCTTTTGTTTATTAAAAAATATGTTTGATGTGATGAAAGTGTGAGAAAACTTTAACTTGAGAATTATTTATAAATATAAGTACGGAGCTATATATAATAAAAAGATAATATTAGTGATAATAGAAATAAATTTGGAATAAGAATATGCTAGAAATGATAAATAAGTGAAATAGTAACTAATTGGGAAAATGGAGCGTAAAGAATTTAGACCTTCAAATCTACTTGAATTTTGTTTTTTTGACTTTTGCAATCTTATTTTTGAGTATTGATAACGTTGGTGGAATGATGGATAATGGGGAGGTGGGGGTGAGGGTGGGTGGTGTAAGATAATGTAACGATAATGTTTTGAAAGTGATGTAATGAAAGTTGTCGCACTGATTTTTAGGTCCAAGGTCATGAATAATGAGGTCAGGATTCCTTTTAATGGGAAACCCAAAGGGAATAGAAAGACCAAGCGAACCTCGAGGGGTTTTTTATCAGCATGTGGGTTTCCTTGCCTACCAGAAGGTTGTCCAAACTTGGTGGCCAAGAAATCCACCACCTACCTGCAAGAAACTGAGGTTTGTTACTGATAAGGTAGGCATAATCGATTTTTTGGCTAGAAATGCAAACCGTAGGTTCGATTCGCACATGGATAGGACCATTGGAAGGATGATTTAGAGCTATATGAAACTGTGTTGAGATAACCTCAGGTTTGAGAGATGACCAAAGTCAAATAGGATTCGGATAATACACAGTTATTCTCCGATTAGGGTTTAAAGGAGGACCAAGGGTCCTGAAATTTAAGGGACTTTGTTTGGACCCTATAAAGATTATAAGGGTGTTGGAGTAGGGTGTCTACAGTCCCACTTTGTCTTAAAAAAATAAACTTATGCATATAACACCTAACCAGTTATTATCTGAATCAATTTTGGACACAAACTTATCACTTGCCCCGTTTGATTCATCGAACTAAGTGATGTCGATGCTCAGTGTGTTTGAGCCTTTTTATTGGTTCAAGGTTCTCTCGATCTTGATAGAGTGATTATAATCTCATGCATTCTATGATGTCTATAATTTGGAGATGAGTAAGTCTCATGGGTTCAAGGTTCTACTTAAGCCTAACATCCAAAGTATAAGGTGTATTCCTCATCCTCTTTATTGTTTAACCCCGCTTAAATCTATAGCAACTTATATCGATGCTCAGTGTGTTTAACCACTTTTATGGGTATAGGTGTCTTAGTACACTAATACTTAGATAGAGCGATTATGTGCCAGAAAGGAAAAAATCCTTTCTTGAAAACTCACATGCTAACAGTATCGATATAAGTTGCTTGGGATAAGCCCAACATCCAATTTATTCGATTTAGAGCAAGCTTGACCCCAAGGATGTGATTGGCATATCCTAAAGTCTTCATATTAAGTTACAAGGATACATATTCTTAAATGTAAGATGATATACCCACCTCTTTCCAAATTAGGATAATATCATCCACAAAGTGTACCAGAAATTCCACCATGCTTATTTTATTCCTCTCATCCACATAAGTATTATTTCGCTGGCTTTGTTGGTATGTGTGTTATAATGTGTGCAAGAATGCTAGATAAGGTTGTGGTATTTCCTACCAATTGATTATCTTAGCCTGTGATAATTAGGCAATTGCATACCATTCAATGCTTCAATTAAAAAGAAATTTTAGTGAGTGGTAATTAAATTTGTAAACAAAATAAACTATAACTTATAAATGAGTTAAAATAAAGAGGAACTAAAAGTGAAAAAGAGTCAAGTAAGATGGTTTAACACTAAACTAAACTAGAATGAGGACAAGTAAAACAATTTACACTAAGGTATGTAAAACAAATTACACTAAGAAAAGTAAAGATAATTCAAATGTAAAGGAAAAAAAATCATAAATATAAAAGAGAGTTGCAATAATTCGAACTTACAGACTACTTTGAAGCAGAAAGGTTGAACTATGCTAGAAAAACTGTAAAGAGAAGAAAATGAAAAGAAATGAAAAGAAAATATTTGAATGAGTAAAATCGATTTTTTGTTGAGGGAGTCCTCTTTTTTTGTCCTTGAGTTTCTTATTTATAAAATCCTTTGCCATGCAACTTCTATTGTAACTGCTAGTTGGTTACTCATTTAAAATTTCCCACATTGGTGCACTAACACCCCTAATACAGTTATTTAAGTGGTTGCCCCACATTCAAGGTCTTGACAAGTGTCAATAGCTTATGTATCCATTTATATTAATATCGCCTATGGTATATCTTGGCTATAAAAATCGGTGTGATACTTTATTGGTTGATAATAATATGGTGTAAACATACCCCCGACACTAATTAATTTTTGAGAAAAAATAATTAGTGGACTGCTAAAATTCATACACCATCTCCCCATATCTACTCCTCATTACGTTGTCGTTAATGCTACTTAAATAGACGTCTTTGGCGGTGACGGGATCTTTATCACCAATCCTTCAGCCTTTTGGTCTTTTCATATGAGCTCTTATTTTTTATTGCTCCATTTTTCTTTGTTATCTCAAAAATGGCTTCTAATGGCTATGATAATGACCCTTCAAATAACACTTGGGAGTTTGGACCGTCTTCCTCCCCAAAATCAATTGGTAGCAACATTAATCATTGGACGGTTGCTGTTATTTCTTTAAACCCATTTTGTGATGATGAATGGGACAACACTAGTAAATATATTTTAGAAAAATATTAATATCTCATTAAACAAATATATATAAATATAGAAGTAAATACCCTTTCTTAATCAATGGTAATGCCATACACTCAACCAATGCCCACAAATTTCACTGGAAACATAATTCCGAAAACACAGGAGATAAAATGAACGACACTACATTTCCATGACAAAAAACATTTCGGTGATATTAAACTGATATTACCAAGATGGTCAAACAAGGGGTTTAACTAATGCATTAATTGATTTGGGGTGTTTGAGGACACACCTAACATAGACGTCACATTTGGATTTTTGCCCTTAAAGTCGTTTCTAAATTCAATTCTTGATATTGAGTATTTGGACTTAGTTCTTAATCGGTTTAAACAGTTGTTGATCTATAGTGGTGGAAAGTTGGCTCGTTGAACCAATTTCACCAATATTGTATATTCCATCATCGGTTTTTCTCGTCTTAGCCATGATAAACACCTATATAGCACTATAGTCCCACTGAGCGTGTCAAAAATAAGTTTCGTTGCCTTGGTTTGTGTGTGTGTGTGTGTGGGGGGGGGGGGGGGGGGGGGGTTAATGTGTGTGTTCATGTCAAGAAATATTGTGCTTAAATAAAAAAACTTTATTTAAGTAAACACTTATTTGTAGTGGCTAAATAATTAAATAAGTAAACAATACTTATATCTTTTATTATGTGTGGATCATCTAAACTATTTTTGTTCCTTAAACCATCACTGTAACAAAATTTTAAAGAAAATTGTTGGCTATTAACATACAAAGTGGAGACACTTTTATAGTAAAATAAATAAATCACAAACTAAAAGTCAAGTAAAAAAAACTTAAATAAGCCACTCAATTTTAAAAAGGGGTGTCAGTGCCACCATATAAAGTCATGTCACTGAATTATAAATAACAACTAATAATAATAATAATAAAGGTTATCATCATCGTAACGCTCGCCATAAAAATCCACATCTTCAACATCTCGTTATTCAGTATCCATTATAAACTTTAAATTTTCTCGGTAAAAAGCATGAGTATATATGTAAATTTGTAATGACAAATAGATAAATGATTAATTGACTAGATTAGTTTCTCATAAAATAATAGCAACCAATCTTTCACACATATAAGAGTCTCTACGGTCTTAAAAGCCAATGATGAACATGTGTCATCCATAATTCGACGCACCCAACTATAATCAGACTCTGATACAACAGTTGAAACTAGAATAGCCAAAATATTAGAAGTCATCTTTGCAAGTACTCGAAACTTTGGCTCATTAAGTTTCCACCAATTCAAGATATCAAAAAAATGTCATCCAAATCATCTAAAGGATATAAAGTTCCCTCCAAGTACTGTTCCAATTCTATTTTTTGAACCAATAAAGTGCTAGAACGCTCCCTAATATACCTTTTAAATCCTCTAGTAAATACAACCCTCATTCAGTTTGTTGTTTCACCATAACTATCACAAACAAGAAAAGAATGCTCAAATGTTGTGGGAGAAGAAGAAGAAGAAGAAGATGATGAATCATTTGAGTCCTTATACTCGGCATACAAATCATATAAACTGCAAACAATATCTGTTTATATATATATATATATATATATATATATGTTTAACAAAAATGACCTTGTTTTTCTGGAACAAAAATTTGTTAAACAACTAACAACGTAACCATTTACTAAGTTTTAATATACAAAAGAATGAAGTATCCGTAAAAATGTATTGTTGTGCTTATATACATACACATGCACACACACAAAGAGATAGAGAGAGAGAGAGAGAGAGAGAGAGAGAGAGAGAGGAGCTCGTCGGTGTAAGGAAGGAGGAGAAATGGAGGGGGGAAATGAGCTTAGTTTTTTTTATTGTTGGGTCATCTGGTTTTAGCTGAGGGGAAATAAGGAATGGATGAATGGTTTGCTTTTTAATTTGGATGATCCGATTATTTTTTATTTTATTATTATTTTCTTTTCTTTCTTTCTTTAAGTTATTCCCCATTCATTATGTTTTGGTTTTAAAATATTATTTCTATATTTTTTTCAAATGAGAAAAAAATGATAAATAAATAACATTTTTATATTATATTATTATATATTTATATTTTACATTGTTACAGTACATATAATATATATTATTAATTATATATATATGTAACTAATATTAATAATAAATTAATATTAAATATAATACAAATACAGATTTTCGAAAAAACGAATATCTGGAAATTTAGATACTCCGCCTCGGATACGGATTAGTATACATATCCATTTTTATGGATAATTTATCTCACTATCCATATATGTGTTTCAGATAAATATCCGCAAAATTCGAACTCGGATACCAGGCGAATTCTAATTTTTGAATATTCACTTACACACGTAGGTCTTACCAAGCAATTGATTATCTTAGTCTGCGATAATCACGCATTTGCGTACAGTTCGATGCTTCTGTTAATAAGACTTTCCAGTGAGTGTCAAATAAGTTGTAAACTAAATAAACAAGAACTTAGGAAAGAGTTAAAACAAAGGGGAACTAGAGGTGAAAAAGAGTTTTGAATTACTAAAATAGGATAGTAAAAGAATTCAACACTAAATTGAACTGGAATTGCAATAAGTAAAATAGTTTACACTAAGATATATAAAAACAAATTATATTAAGAAAAGTGAAGACAATTTAAATGTAAAGAAAAAGAAAATTTTCATAAATATAGAAGAGACTTACAATAATTCTACCTTACAAACTACTTTAAATAAGAAAGGTTAAACTATGAGAAAGTTTAAACTATACTAGAAAAACTGTGAAGTCGATAGACAGAACAGAGGATGGTCTAAAAAAGTCAATTTTTTAAATTTCAAATTAAATATTAAACTTAAACAGAATAAACCTATATTTAAACTTTGCACCAATTTTAAACCGATTGTTGTAATAAACCATTTACCAAAACTTTCTCTTATCCTAAAATATGCATTTAAGTGTGAATAATAATAAAATGAAGCAACAAACCATGACACGTGAATGTACGAGGAAATCAGACGGCCCAACCACGCAAATTCACTATGATAAGGTTTTACAAAAGTTGACAGATGACTTACTCAATGACTCGACACCCTCACAAGCCTTGACGTGTCTTCGACCTTCAATTACTCCTTCATAACGACAATATAGGAATCCACCCATGCAAGTGACACAACGTGTGATTCCACACACGCCTCGGTATCCGTCGATAAAGCTTAGCAATCTTATACGAATATGGAACACAGAGTCCACTATTACTTCCCCGCAACACCACACCACAGATTCCACCGTGTGTAAACAACAAATTGGCTATGGAATATACCGCACGAAACTTCTTTCTATCAAGATGAAGAGAGAAACAAACTATGGTGCCCACAAATAAGATTTCAAAGAATATAGGATAATGAAACTTCAATCTTAAGGACTTCGTGTGAAACTAGAGTTTGGTAACTTTTGGATATGAATGGGAAAATGATTTTCACCAAAAGTCTCTCTAAAAACAAATGCCCGAACCCCTTTATATAGAAAACACGTTTTCGTGGCAGCACATTTTTCAAGAAAACTCATTTGCACAGAAATAAGAGTTCGTTTGAACTAAAACATAATCTCGTTCGAAGCAACTCAAAACTCGTTCGAACCAGTTTTGAACGAGCTTCGAACAATATTAGTTTTGTTAATAGAGAAATGTCGTTTGAACAAACTGCTAAACTCGTTCGAATAAAACCTCAAAGTCGTTCAAGTAACTTAAAATTTAATTTTTTTCTTTTAAAAAACATCTTTCAAAAACAGCCTAAAACATTTTATAAAAACAAAATAACAAAATAAAATTCTATGGATCAAAATGTATATGCACTCATACCTAAGAGATCCTTGAGAACACGAAGATGAAACGTGGTATGAAACAAGACAGAACAATACAACCTCGAATGCTTTTCAACTACATATTCAATCAAACACGTAATATGCCTAAAAGTTCAACATACAAAGCCTAACCTATGACTCAAAATATTTTATCCGAAATTAAGTCAATACATACAAATTGTCTCAATTAGGAACTTATCCTTACAAATACCCCCATTGGCTATTCCCAAACAAAACCAAAAATAGAAAACTATTAGCCATCAAGATCATAAAAAAGACTCAATTTCCAACCCCAAAAGAAAAAAAGTAGAGACTTAACAAACATATACGCGGAGTAGCTTTTCATACTTGTAAACATTGTCTCATGTTGCAAACCTACACACTTAAACACACCTTCAAATGCAAAGATAATATATAAATAATATAAATCTGTATATAAATTGATATACGGATTTATATTATGCATATATATAGATATAAACGACCACAAGCTGACACAAAACACAGAAGCTTTACACACTAGCATATTATCGATACGTCTAAATATGTGGGATGGAGTGAGATAGATATGAATGAATTATGACCCAATCACTCAAAAATGTACAAGGAATTCTATTTGACTACAAAACTATATCAAACTAAGATTTAGCCTCAAGTGACAGATAAAGTGGACTCAAATAATAAACAAGCACAATGCACACAAACCTAGAATTTTGAAGATTCTATAAATCAGTAGTGTCATGACATGATAAGTATAACTAGGATTCATTATGAAAAACCGTTGTTCTTCAACTATAACGTCCTTAAAATATTAACATATATCATATACATTTTCACTCAATTCTTTTGAAGATACCATTTTTGAAAATCAATCAAAGAAATAAGTTGGCCTTTAATCTTTCTTTTTGCCTCCCATTTTCTTAAGCTCTTCCCAATGCTGGCTTTCCTGCAAAAGAGATTTGCTCATTTCCTAGCCTTTTCCCATGTACCCTCATATTTTCAATAAAAATCAACATACTCGGGGGAAATGGTTCTTATATGCACAAATCCCCCATAGTCAACAGATATATGTAGATAATAAGATTAATGGGAGAACATCTCACTTAGCTCAAATATAACATATGAAGTTAAAGTTCAAAAGATCTATTGCATGCGTATGTGGAGGCATATACAAATTGAATCCATTAAGTAAATCAAAGTCGTGCGATGCCATGCCTGCTTGATTAAGAACAATCTAAGCATTGAAAATATAATCAAATGCCCTAGCCACATGGAAATATGGAATGAAGTGCATTCAAACGCACCAATATGCCACACAAAATTTGCAAAACTAAATTACACATAAACAAAAAATCTTTTTGAGTATTTAAAAATGATACCAATTTAAAAAAATAACTCAAAACACAAGCAAAATCTTTTTGTGATTTTCTCATTAAGACCCAATAAAAGAATTTTTATAAAAAAAAGGACTAAACACGTCATAACACTAGTAATAACATATAGCAATAAGCATAAAACTAGTGTATGACAAATATGCAAGCAATCACTCATAAGATATAGTAAGTGATGAATCGTGTGAGAGCATGTGAGAGTCAACAAGCCTAACATTTAGAGCCTTCAAAACGAATCTCCTAACCCATGTAGGTGTAACGTGACGAAATTAGGCTTGGGGAACCTTGGTGACACTATCCTTCATCTTCCTAAAACCTTTTCTAAAATCATAATAAAAATGCCTAAAGTGACCTTTCCTACCGTAATGTATGTAATTGAAGACACGAGGAATTTTATTTATAGATTGACCTTTTCTAATGTCCCTAGCTTTGGTTAGTGATATACCTATATATACCCTCGACCTGGCCGAGGGCGTAATCCACTTGGGCGGGGCCAGGATGACCTCTCATCAGGCCCCAGACGACCCTTCAAGGGGCCGACCCCTCACCAGGCCCAGACGACCCTCCAAAGGGCCAACCCTCCATCAGGCCCAAACGACCCTTCAAGGGGCCGACCTTTCATCAGGCCCAAACGACCCTCCAAGGGGCCGACCCTCCATCAGGCCCAGACGACCCTTCAAGGGGCCGACCCCTCATCTGGCCCAGACGACCCTCTAGGGGGCCGACCCTCCATCAAGCTCAGCCGACCCTCCATCAGGCCCAGATGACCCTCCGAGGGTACGACAGTACGAGGCCTAAATTAGGCCAGACTCACTACCAGAGGGAACTTTGCCCTCGGCCTCATATCATAGGTCGAGGGTGACATCATCACAATGCGTGGTTTGGGAGACACGTGGAACAGTGCGCGTGAGGCTCACATGGCACGTGTAAGACCGTTATAACAATATCACCACCTCACGTGAGGGAATATTATGTCATCATTTGGCATCTATAGGTGTCAACAGGAGATTGCCTAGATCATCATTCACATACACCATGCATACTTGGGGGGTACACTACACCCTCCAAGACCTATATATACTTGTCACCTATAACCCTACAAGGGACGATCGATAATTATAACCCTAGCAAAAACTCTACTTGTACACACAATAGAGAGAGAAAGGGATCTTATGTGCATTGTACCCAAGGCCATTAGTGCCCATAGTGGATCACACACTCACAGTGGATGTAGGCTTAATTGGCTGAACCACTATACATCATTGTCCTATTCCTCTTATATTCACCTCCTTCTATACACTTATACACTTACATCTCTATGGCTGCCATGGTTAATATTGTTTGAGCTCATCATCACTTATCTGGTGGTGCTGAATCCAAGCATCATCAGTTTGGCGCCGTCTGTGGGCATGAGAAGACATCTCTTCCTTTGTATTGCTTGACCTCACTGGTCTCCCCCCGAGAGGAGATGTTTTACCATTAAAAGAGACCCATTAAGGTTCTTAAGCTCACTTCAGTTCAGCTTTTCATAGATCAAACACATGGTACAAGAGATGCCACCACCACCACTTCCTCCATCGGATAGTGGAGTAAGATCTAGTTCCAGTCAACCACCACCTCAGTCTGAGATGGATGATGAGGCGGCAGCCTTGAAGTCTCTGGCAGCAAGCTAGCGGATCATGTAAGAGCAGTTCACAGCTCTAAGCCAGAACATACTAAGACCACCAGGGGTCTCATCTAAGATGATTACTCCAGCAGAGGCTCTAGGGCAGCACGAGGCTAGGGGACCACCCCAGGCACCACGCAAAGACTTGCCACCCCCTCAGCGGTGGAGGGATGTTGCTGACCCGCGGCATCTATGCTTGGGGAGGTAAGGAAACCCTTGCCCTGAGGACAGGTATGACGATCTGGAGGGAGAGGAGGCCCCCATAGAATGCTGGGAGCCATATGAGGTCTCCAATAATACTGTACGACCTCTCCAGGAGAGTAGAGGGAAGTGCGGGAGGAAAAATCCTGACGATCGCCTAAGAGGCTCTGCTTTTGATCGCTTGAGCAAGGGGTTGGCCTTTGAGAGGCTGGGCCCAATAAATGACCTGCGGGAAAAATTGTCTAGATCAAGGAGCGCTGCGAGGTCCAGAAGGGAAGCAGCAGAGGGTCAACCCCAAGGACGGGACAACGACCAGGGGGAAGCAAACAGCCGACACAGGCCTGCCGCAGCAGACCCTCCGTCCATCTCAAAGAGGCAGCATGGGATAACATCGGCCAAGCCAACCCTACGAGGCCATGGAATGACTCGATCCAATAACTGGAGGATAAGATCGGTGATATACTGAAGAACCGGGACCCTCTTCAGAGAGGATACTCCATAAGCTCACCCTTCGTGGCGAAGATAGTCAACTTCCCTATGCCATCAAAGTTCAAGCCACCTGCGATCACCCCAAGATATGAAGGGAGTACCAACCCTATCCACCATATTGAGATGTATCAATCAGCGGCAGACATATACTCTATCTCAGATGAGATGAGGTGTCGTGCCTTCTCTGGTACTCTAACTAGGGCTACACATATCTGGTATATGTCTCTTCCAAAAAACTCCATTGAAAACTTTAAGCAACTGACATACCGGTTCATCCACAACTTTTGCTTTGGGGTGAGGCCACAGAAGAAGACCACACACCTGCTCTATGTTAAGGAGGGGAAGAACGAGAGTCTAAGAGACTACATAGCCAGATTCAACAAAGAAAAGTTAGAGGTGGAAGACTTTGAGGAGAGCATAGCTATGACAGCCCTGATTGGAGGACTCCAAAAGGGAAAGCTGTTATGGAAGCTTGCTGAATACCCTTCGAGGACGATGGCTGAATTGCTATCGATAACAGGAAAGGTGATGAACGTCGACGCCGAAGAGGCGATGGCCGCAAAATACGAAGATGAAAAAGGAGGCACTAGTGGGGGTAAGTACCCTAAGAAGAACAAAAAGGGGAAGAAGAGGTCTACGAACGACAAGTTCGCTGGTTACACCCCTCTAACGGTCAGCTGTGACCATATTCTCAATGAGATAAAGAGTGACCGATCCCTGAAGTGGCCTGAGAAGTTGAGGGCAGCCCCCAACAAGAGGAATAAAAATATGTGGTGCGAATTTCACCAAGACCATGGCCATGTGACAGACAAATGATTTGCTCTGAAAGATGAGATTGAAAAAATGTTAAAAGAAGGGAAGCAAAGGAAGTACTTTGACAAGAGTGCCTTCAAGAGGGGCCGAGGGGATGACCCCAGAAAGAAGAGAGGTGATGCATGTCGAGAAGATCCTCCAAAAAGAGGGGATGACCCTTCTGACGATGAGGTTGACCCTGACCTCCCTCCGAGAGACGACCACGGGCCTGTCAAGAGACTTAATATGATCTCTCTAAATATGGGGATGATCTCGGGGGACCTAGCAGGATGAGGGTCAGAGGTCGCAGACAGGAAGGCCCATGTAGCTGAAGCCAAGGCAGTGACGAAAACTGTGCACTCAACCTCTTTGGAGGCAAAGTCAGAAAAGAGGAAGAAGGTCGATATGGATACGCTGATAGTGGGATTCTCAAGAATGGACTTCAAAGGCCTCTTAGCCCCACATGATGACCCTCTCGTCATCACTACCAGCGTACATGGATGTGAGGTGCCTAGGATCTTGGTAGATGGGGTAGCTCTACAGACGTGATGTTTTGGCCATGCTTCAAAGCCTTAGGTCTCAGCCATGCAAGACTTATCCCGTACCATCACCTATTAATTGGGTTCAGTGGGGAAAAGGTTCATCCCCTCGAAGTGTATGAGGTCGATGTCAGGATGGGGGACGAGTGGACGAGATGGCTTACCAAGAAGGTCAGCTTCTTTGTGATGGATGAACAAGTCTTTTCGGCCTATAATATTATACTGGGGTGGATAGCCCTCAAGGGGTTCGAAGCTGTGCCATCTACGATCCATCGAATGATTAAATTTCCAACCCCTTACGGGGTGGGGGGAAGTTCAGGGAGACCAGACGACAGCATGGGAATGTTATTACAACTCCGCTGAAGAAAGAGAGGCACACAAGAAGGCTACAACCACTTACAATATTGATACCCTAGACCCCAGAGACGAGACGAAGGTGAAGAAAGGAGAGGCCGCGGAAGAGGTAGAATCCATCATCCTCAACAAGGATGACCCGGAAAAAACCGTCCAAGTCAGCAGGTCTCTGAAACCAAATATCAAGGAAGACCTCATTAAACTGTTGAGGAGAAGATAGAGCGTCTTTGCATGGAGTCATGCAGATATGCCGGGGATCGACCCTGAAATCATGTGCCACAAGCTCAACGTGGTAGAGGGTGAAAAGTCGATAAAGCAGAAGAGGAGAATTTACTCTAGAGAGAAGTATGAGGTCATAAGGGATGAGGTCAAAAAATTAGAAGATGCTGAGTTTATTAGAGAGGTCATCTACCCTGAATGGCCGTCCAATGCAGTCATTGTCCCAAAGGCCAATGGGAAGTGGAGAATGTGTGTGGACTTCATCGACCTCAATAATCATTGTCCCAAAGACAGCTTCCCTCTCCTCCGCATTGACCAGATAGTAGATGCTACTGTAGGCCATGAGCTCATGAGCTTCATGGATGCTTATTCAGGGTACAACCAGATCTTCATGGACCCTGAAGACTTGGAGAAAACAACCTTCTTTACCGACAAGGGGACATACTGTTATAGGGTCATGCCCTTTGGCCTGAAGAATGCAGAGGCAACATATCAGCACCTTGTAAATAAAATGTTTGAAGACCAAATTAAGAAGTCTATGGAGGTCTATATAAATGACATGCTGACTAAGAGTTTGAAGGCAGAGGATCATGTGACTGACCTTGAGAGGACCTTTAACACGATGGACAAGTACTATATGAAGCTCAACCCGGCCAAGTGTGTCTTCGGGGTTGGAGCAGGGAAATTCTTGGGGTTTATCGTGAATCAAAGAGGCATCGAGGCCAACCCTGAAAAGATAAAAGCCCTTATGGAGATAAAGACCCCCAAGACCATTAAAGACGTTCAGAGGCTCATGAGGCGAGTGGCTGCTTTGAATAGGTTCGTGTCCAGAGCCACTGACAGGTGCTTACCATTCTTCAAAATTCTTAGAAAGGCCTTCGAATGGAGCGAGGAGTGCGATGAGGCTTTCAGGGAGCTAAAGTCATACTTAGGGTCTCCCTTGCTGTTGTCATGACCAGTGCAGGGTGAACGACTCCATGTGTATCTAGCTGTCTCAGAGTCAGCCATTAGCGCTGCAATCGTCAGAGACGAAGATGGGGTACAGAGGCCAGTGTATTTTAACAGTATAGCACTCCAGGGAGCAGAGCAAAGATACCCAAGGATGGAGAAGTTAGCCTATGCCTTGATCCATGCATCAAGAAAGATGAAGCCATACTTCCAATCCCACACAATGGTCATCCTCACTGACTCTCCTCTTAGGCAGGTCCTACACAAGCCAGAATAATCAGGCAGGTTAATAGCCTGGGCTATAGAGCTGGGGGAGTTTGACATTGTGTATCAACCTAGGACGGCCATTAAGGGGCAAGCATTAGTATATTTCATAACCGAGTTTACTTGGGAAGATGATGAAGCCAAGGATAAGATCCTCGGAAAGACAGATACCTAACAAGATAGGCTCACTAACACACCTGTAGATAAGGCTGAGACAAGCACCGCTAGAAGGAAAGTGGTTGAAAACGAAGAGGGAAGATACCTCTTTAGAGAGGGATCCCTCACCGAGGGAAATTTCTTTGAGGAAAAAATTATGTGGAGCCTCTTCGTTGATGGGTCCTCCTGCGATAGCGGAAGTGGGGCTGGACTGATAGTATCAGCACCCGATGGCACAGACATTGAGTCACCCTGAGGTTTAACTTTAAAGCCTCTAACAACGAGTCCGAATATGAGGCCTTAATAGCAGGCCTCTTCTTGGCCAAGTCTCTCAGTGTCTGCCATATTTTGGTTTATAGTGATTCGAGGCTAGTAGTGAATCAGATACTAGGAGCCTACGAGACCAAGGATAAGAGGATGGCCAAGTACCTTGAGAAAGTAAGGTCATTACTGAAGATCTTTAGAGAAGTGAAATTAAAGAGGATACCTAGGCATGAAAATGGCCGAGTCGATGCACTTGCCAGGCTGGCCTCAGTAACTAGGACAGATATTAGGAGGACAGTCCTAGTGGAAATTTTACTTCGACCAACTATTGAAGATGCTGAGGGAACACTTAGCAATTGCCTGAATGTTTCTAAGGAAGCTTCATGGATGGACCCTATGATCAGATACATTAAAGAGGAGGAGATGCCAGAAGCAAGGCAAGAAAGGAAGAAGCTGAGATACAGAGATATAAAATTCACTGTCGTCGGAGACATCTTGTACAAAAAGGGGTTTTTGCTCCCCTTACTTAGGTGTGTACTCCCATCTGAAGTCCCGTGCATTTTGAGAGACGTGCATGAGGGGTCATGTTTAAGCCACATTGGGGGCAGGTCTTTAGCGAAGAGGGTGATCACCCAAGGGTACTGGTGGCCAACCTTGGGGAAAGATGCCATGGCATATGTAAAAAAGTGTGACAAATGTCAAAGATTTGCCACCATCCCACACCAGCCTCATCAGCCTCTTACCTCCATTACATCCCCATGTCCATTTGCAGTGTGGGGGATTGACCTAGTAGGCCCCTTGCCTAGGGCCATCAATAACTATCGGTTCCTCATCGTGGCCATTGACTATTTTTCAAAATTGGTGGAGGCAGAGCCGATGGTCACTATTGATGTAAAAAAATAGATCGTATCTAATTATTAATCACAGATAAAATTAAATAAGACAAAGAATTTTTTAAGTGGTTTAGCCTTATAAGAATGGCCTACGTCCACTGTTTCTGTTATTGCTGAGTGTTTGGGAATTCTCGATTACAAGTTTGATCAAGAAATTCTGGTCCCCCTTAAATGAGGATGATACAATGTATTTATAGCCTTTATGTTATACATGTGAAAGGGTAAATAATTAATGCCCCTTAAGCGTATACATCTGTATGATAAGCATTCAATGAATAGTCGAACTGTTGGTTATCTGGCAATTAATGCTATGGTCGAGATGCATCTCGGACCGCCTTGGTTGCTCGACATTTAGGAGTTCCTCGGAGCAATGAAGTTCCTCGGAGTATTCCTATTACTCGGAGTGTCTGAGTTGATCGGGGAGGCAGAGTTCCTCGTTGCTAAAGTGACTGTAGAAATGTCTGTAGGTGACATGCAACCTGATGCGTGTCTTCTTGTGATTCATCCACGCCAGCATGTCAATTTTGGTATCAACAGAAGCCCCCAATGTTTCATAGTTTGAAATTTAAGGAGTATGGAACATTCTTTCTCGGAATATGACAATTTTAAATGATCCTCCTAATTTTTAGGAGCATTTCCTTCGTATTTATTTTTCCTTCCAAATTCGAAGAATCAGACTTTTTGAATTTTTATAACTGCTTCGATCTTCGCGCACTTTTTGTCCTTTTAGCTATGGGTAGCGTAATCGTTTCTTTTTGTAATCATTTCATTTATCGTTTCTCGAGGCAAAGTATTTAAGTGTCGCAGACAATCCCATCGTCTTCTACTTTTTCAAATTTCTGTCTTCGAGTTTTCCATTGTCTCTTTCTCTCTCGTGTGTTCATCTTTTCCCTCGTTCGCTGTCAACAGATTCCCCTTTTTTTTGTAAGATCTTCTTCCTTCTTCTTCATTTCTTTTATTCATTATAGTTTATCTTGTTGAATCTCTTGATAAATTACTTTCTGATTTTTCTATCCCTTCTTGGGTAATTCTGGAGGAACTTTCTGAGCCTTCAAATTATTTCCGCTTGGCTGAGGGACATTGGTTCCCCAGCCTCTTTATTACTGAGTGTGGATTTTCTTTTCCACCAAATCCTTTATGTTTAGAATTTTGTCAATACTTTGATGTTGTTCCTGCAAAAATAGCCCCCAACACATGGAGAATAGTTAATGGGGTGAATAGGCTCAATCAAATTCATGGAACTCGCATAGGGATTCCAGAAATCATGTTCTGTTATAGATGGGCAGTTGGGGATAATACTTTTTATTTAAAATCTAGATTTTTGAATAGGGCTTTAGTAGTCAATCTCCCAGATGCTAATAGGGACTATTTCGAGCATGGGGTTATTAAAAATTGACAACATGCTCCTTTAAATGGAGATGCAGTATATCAGGGTCCCAGATGCCCTCCCTATGGCAATGGGATAGGTTATTTTGATTTTATTTCTAAAATTATGCTTTCATTGTATTTGATAAAATGTGTGACTGATATTTCAATGTGTATTTATTTGTAGTTGATAGCAAGAGAAAAGCTCCAAAGGAAACAGAAGTTAACATAAAACACTTGAAACTTATCTGGAGCTTGCATCAGACAGTTGCAGATGAGCATATTAGGTCTGCCTCATATTTGCTGCAGTATAAGAGCTATACATCTTCTTTTACTGCTCGTCCGGTGATTAGTGATATTGAACCGGTGTCAGTTCTTGAAGACTCTTCTCCTGAATCTCACATTCCCCTGAGCCAAAAGATGGGTAAAAGAAGAGTTCCTACTATCTTCGAGACATCTGCCTCTGCTGGAGAGGAAAAAAGAAGTAAGTCTGATGTCCCAGAGGGGACAAAGAAAATAGATGCTGCTCCTTCTGTTGCAACTAAGAAGGCTGCTGAGAAGCCCCCAGTGGCTCCGAGAAAGAATGATGCTCCCAAGGAAGTGATTACCATTTCCCCGACCAAGAGTTCTTCCTTGGTTGAAACTATTCCTGTGCCCCCGAGGAGGCTGAAGAAAAGTTCCTCGATCAATTTGGCTGAAACCATTTCCCAGCCCCCAGTTATTAGTACTAGTGTTCCTACCATTGTTCCCCCAAGCTCTGCCATGAGCTCGGTGAAGACTTGAACCATCCCCGAGATCCAAGGTCTTGAAGAAAACCTTTCTCGGGATATGCTCACTTATTTGGCTACTCGCTATATTGCTTCAGTAAGTTTTTCTTATTTTGAATATTTTTATCTTTCCCCTGTTATATCTGTCTCTGTACTGACTTGTAGTTATTTCCTTTTTCCAGTTGGTGAGCTGTTTTAATAAAATTGTGAAGAAAGACGAAGAAATCAAAGCTTCTAGCTCCTCATCTGGTGTGGAGGAATCTTTAGTGGGTTTGACCCAATCTCTGAAGGATTCTCGTCAAAAATATGACGAGGACAAAGCTGATTGGGAGAAGAAACTGTCCTTGATCGAGGAAGAGAAGGCTCAGATTGTTGAAGTCTCCAAGGGGTTGGAGAGCAAAGTGAAAGATTTAGAAGAGAAGAATAAGGAGCTTGACGAGAAGCTCAAGAATTCTGGTGAGCTTGAGAACAAGCTCAAAATTGTTGAGGAAGAACTAACCCATCTTCGCGAGGTAAATCGTCCGAAGGAGGAGATGGAAGGCAAATTAAAGGCCACCGAGGAACTTTTATTCGAGAAGGTCTCCTCGGAAAAAGTAAAAAGAAAATTGGCTGTGAAGAAGTCCTTCAGCGTTGGCTGGGACAAGGGATGGAATAAGGGAGTGGCTGTAATGATGTCGCAGGTAGAGTATGGCAGTATCAAGTACTTTAGAGATGGCTGGGTTGCTGCTCTACAAGAATTGAAGGTTGATGAGGGTTCCGACCTATTTCAACAACATTTTCCTGGTCCCCCTCCAACTCTCGAGGATGAAGAAGAGGGCGAAGCTGCCTCCGAGGAGTCCTCCATGGTTGTGGGTGATCAAATCCCTACCCCACAAGTTATCCAGCCAACCAACGAGCAGCTTCCACTTCTGCCTGCCTCATCTGAGCAACCTCCTGCACCTGTCGAATAACTTTTTATTCCTGCCGAGCAACCTAGCTCCTTGTCCCAGGCTCCCGAGAAAGTTTTGGGAGACAAGGAAAAGGTGTAAAGTTGTTCGGTATTTATCTTTGTTTTATTTTCTTTTGGCATATGTACTCTGAACTTTGTACTCCTTTTCCATGATGTAATAAAACTTTCGCTTTTGATCATACATGTTGTTGATTCTCTGTTTGCATTCTTATTAACTCTTGCCTTCTCCTCTTTATTAGTTTATGGCCAGAATGGAATTCTTGTCTGCTCATGACACAACACTGCTGAGACAATGCAATGAATATTTTAAGGCTGGTCACACTGACTTGGATGAATCACAAATTGTAGACATCCTGGGTCAAGATGCTTCAGAGCAGGCAATTGAGGCTTATCAATATCTGAAGTGTCTGCTTGATCGTGCCGTAGCCAATAATGTGGCTTATTATGAAATGATTGAAGACTTACAAGGAACTCTTGCTGAACTTCAGCAGCAATACAAAGAGTCTTCAGCTCTCTTGCATGAGGGGTATGAAAAGAAATATCAACAACTCAGTGTTGACAAGGGCCATGATAAGATGTTTGCTGCTTATGAAGTGAGAGAGAGAGCTTTAAGAATATAGGTCGAGGAACACAGGCAGATAGCTGAGCTGTTGGAGCAAGAGAGCAATAATCTGCAAAAGGAATTAGCTCAGTTGAAGTCTGTTGCTTCCTCCTCAAGTGCCTTGGTCCTTGTGACTGACGAGGGATTCTCCTTCTTGGAAGTTGATAACGCTAAATTATGAGAAGAATTGGAGACTTTGAGAAGAGCTGGTCCTTCTACTCCTGCTCGAGGACGAGCAAGAGGTTCTTGGGGACGAGCAAGAGCTGCTCTGAGTACTGTCGAGGAACAGGGTACTCCACCTTCTCGGGGATGACCAAGAGTTCTTCGGCCTACTATTGAAGAAGCTCGAACTCAATCAGCGTTGGAAAACCAAGCATTCCAGTTGATGGCAAAAAATCAAGCCCTGTCTAAAATGTCCAAGAAAATCCAGAGTTTGGACTAGCAACTTGCTACGCAAAAGTCTGCTTTGGAGAATAAGGAAATTTTTTACAGAAGCCTTCACGAGCAATTAGAAAGATTAACTTATCAATTCCATAAACAGCCTCGAGAATTCTGGATGGCAGGATACAACGAAGCCCTTTTCCGTTTGGATGCTCGTATTGAATATGCCAATAATGAAGGCTATAAGCAGGGGTGGTTGAACTCTCTGGGTGTACTGCAATTGGAGCAAGGTCATTATTTATGGGATTACTATAATCCTGGACTACTCGATCTACCAGTTCCACCTTACAAGCTTGACATGAGCTGGATTCCTGCTCGGGCCATTCCTCGGTGCTTGATTTCCAAGTTTCTCGGTGATTATAATCTCCATTCAAATGCAGAGTTATCTCGTCCCAAGCACCTGCTAGATAGACCATCTGTAATGAATATCAGAATGCTTCAAGACCCTAACTTAATCAACTCTTCCCTTTCCTTGGAGGATCCTCCTGCTGGCGAGGAACCTGCTTCAAAAGCACAAGGAAAGAAACCAATAGAATAGGGTTCTTGATGTAATGGTTATTTATACATTTCATAATCAATGTACTTTATTTTTGGATTTAATGAAAGACATTTCATAATCAATGTGCTTCAAGACCCTAACAAATGTTGATTGTCATTGTCTTATAGTTACAAAACACTTTTCATTTGTGTATGTATATCTGTTAAAAAGATAACAATATTATGTATCTTGTCGACCAACTGTAGTTGATTCAAACTTGTTGTCGACTAGCTTAAATTTGTAGTAATCATTTGGCTGACCAAAAATAATGATGTTTTGCTTCTCGGCCAATTAAAAGTCATAAGTAATAAAAATTTAACTTGATATCTATAATATTCGTAAAATGTTTCCGACCAACAATGGTCAACATCCTTTGATTCTCAACCAATATAACTTGGTGAATTTTTCTTTTTCCGACCAACTTAGGTACTTTTTGGAAAATATATTTTTATTCCTAACCAATCAGAGTTGGCATTTTTAGGGATATTTTTGCCTCCTAACCAAACCGAGTTGGCATTTTTAGGAGTATGATTTCCTAACCAACTGAAGTTGGCATTTTTAGGAATGTCGTTCCCTTAACAAATCGAGTTGGCATTTTTAGGAGTATGATTTCCTAACCAACTGAAGTTGGCATTTTTAGGAATGTCGTTCTCTAACCAAACCGAGTTGGCATTTTTAGGGATATTTTTGCCTCCTAACCAAACCGAGTTGGCATTTTTAGGAGTATGATTTCCTAACCAACCGAAGTTGGCATTTTTAGGAATGTCGTTCCCTAACCAAACCGAGTTGGCATTTTTAGGAGTATGATTTCCTAACCAATCGAAGTTGGCATTTTTAGGAATGTCGTTCCCTAACCAAACCGAGTTGGCATTTTTAGGGATATTTTTGCCTCCTAACCAAATCGAGTTGGCATTTTTAGCAGTATGATTTCCTAACCAACCGAAGTTGGCATTTTTAGGAATGTCGTTCCCTAACCAAATCGAGTTGGCATTTTTAGGGATATTTTGATGTTGCTGAGCAGTGTAGTACGTAGCACTAGTATTCCCCAAAAAATTTCAATAAAAGGAGAGAGGCTGGCAAAATATCATCATTTTATTCATACTAATGGAACTGCTTTACATAAGATTTTACATCACTGATAGTACTTGTGTAGGTGTTCAGCATTCCATGCATTCTTAAACTCTTCTCCTTCTAAAGTTGCTATTCGGTAAGTTCCTGGTCGAACAACTTCTGTAACTCGCTATGGTCCATGCCAGTTTGCCTCCAACTTGTTGTGCTTCTGAATGACCTTCTTTAGCACATAATCTCCTTCTTTTAGGTCGCACTTATTCACCCTCTTATTGTAGAACATAGTTGTTCGTTGTTGGTAAGCAGCATTTCTAATGGCCGCTTCTTGTCTAACTTCCTCGAGCATGTCCAAATCCAATCTTCTCATTAATTGGGAGACCCAACTCGGCAGGTATTACAGCCTCACTTCCAAACGCCAGCATATATGGGGATTCTCCAGTCACTACACCAAATCCTGCGAATGGTCACGCCCAGTGAGTCACGGCCCAAGTCCGCGACCAGCTGGTCGCGGACTTGGGCCGTGACCCACTCAATATTTGGCGTGACCATATTTATTATCACACTAAATTATCGATGCTCTCAAAGTGGTCACGGCCCAAATCCGTGACCACGGTGGTCGCGGACTTGGGCCGTGACCAGGTCGTGACCATCTTGGCGCCAAACTCGCGCCAAAATTCCCTCCAAGCTTGGTCGTGGATGGGTCACGGCCCAAGTCCGTGACCCATGGCATGATGAAGAAGAGAGTACACACATTGAGGGTCACGACTTAGGGCCGTGACCATTTCTGGGTGTGGGTCACGGCTATGGGCCGTGACCATCCCTCATTCAAGCACTAGGGTTGATAAAAAAAGGTCGCGCATCACAGATTGAGGGTCACGGCTATGGGCCGTGACCATTTCTTGTTATGGGTCACGGCTATACACCATGACCAATAGGCGGTATACCTCCCACTTAGCTTCATTAATGGGTCGCGGTGGGTGGGTCACGGCTCTAAGCCGTGACTAGTGTTAAACCTAAAACAATATAGCTCGTCTCAAATTCTCAATTTCCCCCGCTCATCTTGTTCCCCAAACTGTGAAAAAGGCACAGCCAACATCGTGAAAATGGCACTCACTCTTAGAGATATTTGTTCGAAATACCTGTTTGGAGGTCCAGTTTGTTCGAGTTTCCCAAGTTGCTCACATATAACAGTGTGGGGGTAAAACTTATTCGCGTATAGCTGTTCAGATTTGAGCAGTTCACTCCTTTGTGGTTTGTTCTCTCGAAGATGGATCGGAGTTACATCGTGATTAGTCATCACGAGGTGATGTCAATTTTTGTGGTCATTGGGTTTCCCAGATAGTGTTCTGATCTTTTTTTTTACAGAACAATGTCGATTTTTTGTGCCTGATTTTGAGATGGGTCGCCCGAAATGGTTTGGGAGGTATATTTAGTGCACATATTTTCTGTGTGAATATATACGTTTATTAAAGAAAAACAGTGGTTTGTTCGATAAACCTTAACAGAAGTGGGTAAATTTTTTTGCTGCTGGCATGAAGTTGGGTATAAATCGTGAAATCATGGAACTCTTGATTTTATTTGAACAGGTGTTTCTGTTCTACTCATGGACAGGGAAGATGGGGAACATCTGGGACGCATTGCTTAAAAAAAAAAGCTCTAATCTACCGAAAGTGGTTCCGGTAGGGAGTCGCGTCGGGGGGTTTGGAATCGGCCTTTCCGGGTGAGAGGCGGTGGGCGATAAAGGTTGGACGAAGGTTGGAGTGGTCGCAGGGGGTTGAAGGTTGGAGGTTGGAGTGGTCGCAGGCGGTGGGCGATAACGGCCTTTCCGGTAAGGAGTCGCGTCGGGAGGTTGGAGGTTGGCTGGCAGCGCCGATTTGGTCAGGGAGGCGCTGGCGGTAGGTCTGAGCTTGGGAGTGTCCAATTTTTGGTTTGATTTCGGGTTTGGACATAGATTCAGGTGATGGGGTTTGGTTACTCGCCGGAGATGATTACAGATTTCTCTGATTCCTGTTCGTCTCTCATTTTCCTGTTCGTCTCTCATTTTCATTCGACTCCAGCAAACATGTAAGATCGTTTCCTTCTTTGTTTGAGTTTCAATAATCAAATTTTCAGATCTATGAATATTTGGGTGTGTATTGATTTTTAGATCAATGATTTCGAATGACTATTTCCTCACTCTCTCTTAACTTCAACAAACAGGGCATGAAAGTATTTTGGTTCGAACCAAAAAGGGCCATGGAATTAGATTACCTTTTAATCGGATGAAAATATTTTACTTGATCCATTTGTAACATGGCCATGGTTGAAAATATTTCGGCTCGAACCAAACAGGGCAATAGAACTGTGAAGACTCATTAGTTTTGTTTAAATTATGAATCGCATTAGTTTTGTTTAAATTGCATAGGTTTTAATGGTGTATACATTATCTTTTTGATTTTTTGAATATACCCATTTTCAAATATAAATGGATTCTTCGCTCCCCATGGATCGTGTCTGCGCCTTCTTGTTTCCCCATGGATTCTTCGCTCCCGATCCTACCATTCGAAATTGCAGACTTTCCAAATCAAATCTCCAGGTATGTTTATGTACATGTGCGTGTTCGTGTTGTTATCAAATTCAATTTTATGTTACTTTCAAATTCATTGGCTTTCAACACTGTGCGTGTTCGATTATTTAATTTCAACACTGTGCTGTTGAATGCTAAACTGTTAGGATTGGTGAGTTTGAGCTTCGTAGTAGTCTCTAGTTTGTTAAGAAGTTTATAGAGCTACAATTTTCATGCTTTGCGTTATTATTATTATTATTATTATTATTATTATTATTATTATTATTCGTTTTTTTACTTAAATATATTACTAATGTTTTATTCTAGACATTATTCCAAATCAATCAATTTAGTATGACTAAAATCTAATAAACGTATTAATCTGGATTAAAGTCTAAAATCAAAATTTGTAATGTATTGAAGTTAAACAAACTTTTTATTATTATTTTGTTATAATGTCCTGCAATTAGTGCCCAAGTGTTTGAGTAAATACCTCAAAGTTTGAAGGTTTTCAAAATTGCTCACTTACATATTTCTTATCATTGAAGCATTGTGCCTATTCGCAAAGATAAGTGATGTTCTGTATTTTTGTAGAGTCAAATTTCACTAATTCATTTTGAAAGTGGGCATATATACGCATATATCCAATGTTCTGCATTTTTTTAATTCATGTCCTGCAATATCAAATGCGTATTTGCTCGGTTTAGATTTATTAAAGTGGGAGACTGACTAGCCACTCTCGCTTTGCTGATATGACTTGGGTTTAATCGGGTATTGTTCGAGACTTATTTATTCGTGAAAGTATAACTATAAGTTTTTTAAAGCAAGTAAACGAGTTTTATTTTTATTTTTTATGTACTATATGAGTATTTAGGCTTTCGGTAGTTATATATTCTCATCTTTTATATCTGATTTTGTCCCACTTTGTAGGTTATCAATTTGACTATGTATTTGATTGGACTATATTGAAGTATCCTCAGATTGGTGCCAGTTCTAGAAGACGAGTCGGTGTTTGAATAATTTTCTTTCGTGTTTTTTTCTTCTTCCAAGGATGTTACTTATTTAATGCTTTTGTTTTCAAAATCCCAATGGAAATGCAGGTTTAAATGCAAGACCATCTGCGAAAAGGACCTTAGGTACTCTCTCTAAGCATATTCAGATTTGTCCGCGAAATGTCATGTCTTCATATAATTATTCTTCTAATTATTCGATTTAGTGTTGTGAGTCAAATTTGAACTTTGCGGAATGACTATGTTCCTAATTCAACCAAAATTGTAGTTTTACTGGAATGGCTTTTTTGGATTCCGTTAGATTTTTTTTAATAAAGCTACCTATGCTTCTGGGGAATATATTGTATATTTTGTTGGGACTCATTTTAATATCAGTGTGCTATTGCTCCAATTTATATTTCTAAAAAATATTGTGTTATGCATGCTAGACGGCCAGTAAAAAACATTCCCATGTATGCTCCAACACAGTTCTACATTGACCATGTGTTGTTTCGGATCAAGGAGAAGAACATTCCCTATTGCTATTGTTGCAGGTTAGATCTTCTATGCTTTACTTTAACAAAAGTAGTTATATAATTGATATACATTATCTATTAAATCTTTTAGATGATAGAAGGAGTACGGGATAATTATTGGTTTTGTTTGGTTTGGCTGTTGGATAATTATTGGCTGTTGCTTGTTGTTGGATAGTATGTTAGAAGGAGTATGGGATAATTAGAAGGAGTACGGGATAATTATTAGATAATATATTGAAAATATTTTAGACTCCCGGTTTGGGAATACGACGATAATTTGAAAATGTGTAGACTTAAGCTTAAAAGCATGGCGTTAGAGGGGAGAAACCCGAAACATCCACCAAACGGTCCCGTTAGAGGCATCAACACCTTGCACGGAACCAATGTAACTCGTACCAATAGGCCACACAATCACGGGTCTCCCGATTTGAGAATCAGAGGGTGAAAACTCGAAACAGCCCCCGAACGGCCCCGTGGGTGGCACCAACACCTCCCACGGGACCAACGTAACTCGTAGGAACTGACCCCGCAGCCGCGGGTGTCCCGGTTTAAGAGTACGACGGCAATTTGCTTATTTCCACACTTAGGCTTAAAAACATGGCGTTAGAGGGTGAGAACTCGAAACAGCCCCCAAACGGCCCCGTGGGTGGCACCAACACCTCCCACGGGACCAACGTAACTCGTAGGAACTGACCCCGCAGCTGCGGGTCTCCCGGTTTGAGAGTACAGCAGTAATTTGCTTATTTCCACACTTCGGCTTAAAAACATGGCGTTAGAGGGTGAGAACTCGAAACAGCCCCCGAACGGCCCCGTGGGTGGCACCAACACCTCCCACGGGACCAACGTAACTCGTAGGAACTTACCCCGCAGCCGCGGGTGTCCCGGTTTGAGAGTACGACGGTAATTCGCTTATTTCCACACTTAGACTTAACATGGCGTTAGAGGGTGAGAACTCGAAACAGCCCCCGAACGGCCCCGTGGGTGGCACCAACACCTCCCACGGGACCAACATAACTTGTGGGAACGGACCCCGCAGTCGCGGGTCTCTCGGTTTGAGAGTACGACGGTAATTTGCTTATTTCCACACTTAGGCTTAAAAACATGGCGTTAGAGGGTGAGAACTCGAAACAGCCCCCGAACGGCCCCGTGGGTGGCACCAACACCTCCCACGGGACCAACGTAACTCGTAGGAACTGACCCCGCAGCCGCGGGTCTCCCGGTTTGAGAGTACGACGGTAATTTGCCTATTTCCACACTTAGGCTTAAAAACATGGCGTTAGAGGGTGAGAACTCGAAACAGCCCCCGAACGATCCCGTGGGTGGCACCAACACCTCCCACGGGACCAACGTAACTCGTAGGAACGGACCCCGCAGCCGCGGGTGTCCCGGTTTGAGAGTACGACGGTAATTTGCTTATTTCAACACTTAGGCTTAAAAACATGGCGTTAGAGGGTGAGAACTCGAAACAGGCCCCGAACGGCCCCGTGGGTGGCACCAACACCTCCCACGGGACCAACGTAACTCGTAGGAACTGACCCCGCAGCCGCGGGTGTCCCGGTTTGAGAGTACGACGGTAATTTGCTTATTTCTACACTTAGGCATAAAAACATGGCGTTAGAGGGTGAGAACTTGAAACAGCCCCCGAACGGCCCCGTGGGTGGCACCAACACCTCCCACGGGACCAACGTAACTCGTAGGAACGGACCCCGCAGCCGCGGGTGTCCCGGTTTGAGAGTACGACGGTAATTTGCTTATTTCCATACTTAGGCTTAAAAACATGGCGTTAGAGGGTGAGAACTCGAAACAGCCCCCGAACGGCCCCGTGGGTGGCACCAACACCTCCCACGGGACCAACGTAACTCGTAGGAACTGACCCCGCAGCCGCAGGTTTCCCGGTTTGAGAGTACGACGATAATTTGCTTATTTCCACACTTAGGCTTAAAAACATGGCGTTAGAGGGTGAGAACTCGAAACAGCCCCCGAACGGCCCCGTGGGTGGCACCAACACCTCCCACGGGACCAACGTAACTCGTAGGAACTGACCCCGCAGCCGCGGGTGTCCCGGTTTGAGAGTACGACGATAATTTGCTTATTTCCACACTTAGGCTTAAAAACATGGCGTTAGAGGGTGAGAACTCGAAACGGCCCCCGAACGGCCCCGTGGGTGGCACCAACACCTCCCACGGGACCAACGTAACTCGTAGGAACTGACCCCGCAGCCGCGGGTCTCCCGGTTTGAGAGTACGACGGTAATTTGCTTATTTCCACACTTAGGCTTAAAAACATGGCGTTAGAGGGTGAGAACTCGAAACTGCCCCCGAACGGCCCCGTGGGTGGCACCAACACCTCCCACGGGACCAACGTAACTCATAGGAACTGACCCCGCAGCCGCGGGTGTCCCGGTTTGAGAGTACGACGGTAATTTGTGAGAACTCGAAACTGCCCCCGAACGGCCCCGTGGGTGGCACCAACACCTCCCACGGGACCAACGTAACTCGTGGGAACTGACCCCGCAGCCGCGGGTGTCCCGGTTTGAGAGTACGACGGTAATTTGCTTATTTCTACACTTAGGCTTAAAAACATGGCGTTAGAGGGTGAGAACTCGAAACAGCCCCCAAACGGCCCCGTGGGTGGCACCAACACCTCCCACGGGACCAACGTAACTCGTAGGAACTTACCCCGCAGCCGCGGGTGTCCCGGTTTGAGAGTACGACGGTAATTCGCTTATTTCCACACTTAGACTTAACATGGCGTTAGAGGGTGAGAACTCGAAACAGCCCCCGAACGGCCCCGTGGGTGGCACCAACACCTCCCACGGGACCAACGTAACTCGTAGGAACTGACCCCGCAGCCGCGGGTTTCCCGGTTTGAGAGTACGACGATAATTTGCTTATTTCCACACTGAGGCTTAACATGGCGTTAGAGGGTGAAAACTCGAAACAGCCCCCGAACGGCCCCGTGGGTGGCACCAACACCTCCCACGGGACCAACGTAACTCGTAGGAACTGACCCCGCAGCCACAGATCTCCCGGTTTGAGAGTACGACGGTAATTTGCTTATTTCCACACTAAGGCTTAAAAACATGGCGTTAGAGGGTGAGAACTCGAAACTGCCCCCGAACGGCCCCGTGGGTGGCACCAACACCTCCCACGGGACCAACGTAACTCGTAGGAACTGACCCCGCAGCCGCGGGTGTCCCGGTTTGAGAGTACGACGGTAATTTGCTTATTTCAACACTTAGGCTTAACATGGCGTTAGAGGGTGAAAACTCGAAACGGCCCCCGAACGGCCCCGTGGGTGGCACCAACACCTACCATGGGACCAACGTAAGTCGTAGGAACTGACCCCGCAGCCGCGGGTCTCCCGGTTTGAGAGTACGACGGTAATTTGCTTATTTCCACACTTAGGCTTAAAAACATGGCGTTAGAGGGTGAGAACTCGAAACAGCCCCCGAACGGCCCCGTGGGTGGCACCAACACCTTCCACGGGACCAACGTAACTCGTAGGAACGGACCCCGCAGCCGCGGGTGTCCCGGTTTGAGAGTACGACGGTAATTTGGTTATTTCTACACTTAGGCTTAACATGGCGTTAGAGGGTGAAAACTCGAAATTGCCCCAGAACGGCCCCGTGGGTGGCACCAACACCTCCCACGGGACCAACGTTACTCGTGGGAACTGACCCCGCAGCCGCGGGTGTCCCGGTTTGAGAGTACGACGGTAATTTGCTTATTTCCACACTTAGGCATAAAAACATGGCGTTAGAGGGTGATAACTCGAAACAGCCCCCGAACGGCCCCGTGGGTGGCACCAACACCTCCCACGGGACCAACGTAACTCGTAGGAACTGACCCCGCAACCGCGGGTGTCCCGGTTTGAGAGTACGACGGTAATTTGCTTATTTCCACACTTAGGCTTAAAAACATGGCGTTAGAGGGTGAAAACTCGAAACAGCCCCCGAACGGCCCCGTGGGTGGCACCAACACCTCCCACGGGACCAAAGTAACTCGTAGGAACTGACCCCGCAGCCACGGGTGTCCCGGTTTGAGAGTACGACGGCAATTTGCTTATTTCCACACTTAGGCTTAAAAACATGGCGTTAGAGGGTGATAACTCGAAACAGCCCCCGAACGGCCCCGTGGGTGGCACCAACACCTCCCACGGGACCAACGTAACTCGTAGGAACTGACCCCGCAGCCGCGGGTGTCCCGGTTTGAGAGTACGAAGGTAATTTGCTTATTTCTACACTTAGGCTTAACATGGCGTTAGAGGGTGAAAACTCGAAACAGCCCCCGAACGGCCCCGTGGGTGGCACCAACACCTCCCACGGGACCAACGTAACTCGTGGGAACGGACCCCGCTGCCGCGGGTCTCCTGGTTTGAGAGTACGACGGTAATTTGCTTATTTCCACACTTAGGCTTAAAAACATGGCGTCAGAGGGTGAGAACTCGAAACAGCCCCCGAACGGCCCCGTGGGTGCAACCAACACCTCCCACGGGACCAACGTAACTCGTAGGAACTGACCCCGCAGCCGCGGGTGTCCCGGTTTGAGAGTACGACGGTAATTTGCTTATTTTTACACTTAGGCTTAAAAAATGGCGTTAGAGTGTGAAAACTCGAAACAGCCCCCGAACGGCCCTGTGGGTGGAACCAACACCTCCCACGGGAGCAACGTAACTCGTGGGAATGGACCCCGCAGCCGCGGGTCTCCCGGTTTGAGAGTACGACGGTAATTTGCTTAATTCAACACTTAGGCTTAAAAACATGGCGTTAGAGGGTGAGAACTCGAAACAGCCCCCGAACGGCCCCGTGGGCGGCACCAACACCTCCCACGGGACCAACGTAACTCGTAGGAACGGACCCCGCAGCCGCGGGTGTCCCGGTTTGAGATTACGATGGTAATTTGCTTATTTCCACACTTAGGCTTAAAAACATGGCGTTAGAGGGTGAGAACTCGAAACAGGCCCCGAACGGCCCCGTGGGTGGCACCAACACCTCCCACGGGACCAACGTAACTCGTAGGAACTGACCCCGCAGCCGCGGGTGTCCCGGTTTGAGAGTACGACGACAATTTGCTTATTTCCACACTTAGGATTAAAAACATGGCGTTAGAGGGTGATAACTCGAAACAACCCCCGAACGGCCCCGTGGGTGGCACCAACACCTCCCACGGGACCAACGTAACTCGTAGGAACTGACCCCGCAGCCGCGGGTGTCCCGGTTTGAGAGTACGACGGTAATTTACTTATTTCTACACTTAGGCTTGACATGGCGTTAGAGGGTGAAAACTCGAAACAGCCCCCGAACGGCCCCGTGGGTGGCACCAACACCTCCCACCGGACCAACGTAACTCGTAGGAACGGACCCCGCAGCCGCGGGTGTCCCGGTTTGAGAGTACGACTGTAATTTGCTTATTTCCACACTTAGGCTTAAAAACATGGCGTTAGAGGGTGAGAACTCGAAACAGCCCCCGAACGGCCCCGTGGGTGGCACCAACACCTCCCACGGGACCAACGTAACTCGTAGGAACTGACCCCACAGCCGCGGGTGTCCCGGTTTGAGAGTACGACGGCAATTTGCTTATTTCCACACTTAGGCTTAAAAACATGGCGTTAGTGGGAGATAACTCGAAACAGCCCCCGAACGGCCCCGTGGGTGGCACCAATACCTCCCACGGGACCAACGTAACTCTTAGGAACTGACCCCGCAGCCGCGGGTGTCCCGGTTTGAGAGTACGACGGTAATTTGCTTATTTCTACCCTTAGGCTTAACATGGCGTTAGAGGGTGATAACTCGAAACAGCACCCGAACGGCCCCATGGGTGGCACCAACACCTCCCACGGGACCAACGTAACTCGTGGGAACGAACCCCGCAGCCGCGGGTGTCCCGGTTTGAGAGTACGACGATAATTTGCTTATTTCCACACTTAGGCTTAAAAACATGGCGTTAGAGGGTGAGAACTTGAAACAGCCTCCGAACGGCCCCGTGGGTGGCACCAACACCTCCCACGGGACCAACGTAACTCGTAGAAACTGACCCCGCAGCCGCGGGTGTCCCGGTTTGAGAGTACGACGGTAATTTGCTTATTTCTACACTTAGGCTTAACATGGCGTTAGAGGGTGAAAACTCGAAACAGCCCCCGAACGGCCCCATGGGTGGCACCAACACCTCCCACGGGACCAACGTAACTCGTGGGAACGGACCCCGCAGCCGCGGGTCTCCCGGTTTGAGAGTACGACGGTAATTTGCTTATTTCCACACTTAGGCTTAAAAACATGGCGTTAGAGGGTGAGAACTCGAAACAGCCCCCGAACGGCCCCGTGGGTGGCACCAACGCCTCCCACGGGAGCAACGTAACTCATAGGAACGGACCCCGCAGCCGCGGGTGTCCCGGTTTGAGAGTTCGACGGTAATTTGCTTATTTCCACACTTAGGCTTAAAAATATGGCGTTAGAGGGTGAGAACTCGAAACAGCCCCCGAACGGCCCCGTGGGTGGCACCAACACCTCCCACGGGACCAACGTAACTAGTAGGAACGGACCCCGCAGTCGCGGGTGTCCCGGTTTGAGAGTACGACGATAATTTGCTTATTTCCACACTTAGGCTTAAAAACATGGCGTTAGAGGGTGAGAACTCGAAACAGCCCCCGAACGGCCCCGTGTGTGGCACCAACACCTCCCACAGGACCAATGTAACTCGTAGGAACTGACCCCGCAGCCGCGGGTGTCTCGGTTTGAGAGTACGACGGTAATTTGCTTATTTCTACACTTAGGCTTAACATGGCGTTAGAGGGTGAAAACTCGAAACAGCCCCCGAAGGGCCCCGTGGGTGGCACCAACACCTCCCACGGGACCAACGTAACTCGTGGGAACGGACCCCGCAGCCGCGGGTCTCCCGGTTTGAGAGTACGACGGTAATTTGCTTATTTCCACACTTAGGGTTAAAAACATGGCGTTAAAGGGTGAGAACTCGAAACAGCCTCCGAACGGCCCCGTGGGTGGCACCAATACCTCCCACGGGACCAACGTAACTCGTAGGAACTGACCCCGCAGCCGCGGGTGTCCCGGTTTGAGAGTACGATGATAATTTGCTTATTTCCACACTTAGGCTTTAAAACATGGCGTTAGAGGGTGAGAACTCGAAACAGCCCCCGAACGGCCCCGTGGGTGGCACCAACACCTCCCACGGGACCAACGTAACTCGTGGGAATGGACCACGCAGCCGCGGGTGTCCCGATTTGAGAGTACGACGGTAATTTGCTTATTTCCACACTTAGGCTTAAAAATATGGCGTTAGAGGGTGAGAACTCGAAACAGCCCCCGAACGGCCCCGTGGGTGGCACCAACACCTCCCACGGGACCAACGTAACTCGTAGGAACTGACCCCGCAGCCGCGGGTCTCCCGGTTTGAGAGTACGACGGTAATTTGCTTATTTCTACACTTAGGCTTAACTTGGCGTTAGAGGGTGAGAACTCGAAACAGCCCCCGAACGGCCCCGTGGGTGGCACCAACACCTCCCACGGGACCAACGTAACTCGTGGGAACGGACCCCGCAGCCGCGGGTCTTCCGGTTTGAGAGTACGATGGTAATTTGCTTATTTCCACACTTAGGCTTAAAAACATGGCGTTAGAGGGTGAGAACTCGAAACAGCCTCCGAACGGCCCCGTGGGTGGTACCAACACCTCCCACGGGACCAACGTAACTCGTAGGAACTGACCCCGCAACCGCGGGTGTCCCGGTTTGAGAGTACGATGATAATTTGCTTATTTCCACACTTAGGCTACATGGCGTTAGAGGGTGAGAACTCGAAACAGCCCCCGAACGGCCCCGTGGGTGGCACCAACACCTCCCACGGGACCAACGTAACTCGTGGGAACGGACCCCGCAGCCGCGGGTGTCCCGGTTTGAGAGTACGACGATAATTTGCTTATTTCCACACATAGGCTTAAAAACATGGCGTTAGAGGGTGAGAACTCGAAACAGCCCCCGAACGGCCCCGTGGGTGGCACCAACACCTCCCACGGGACCAACGTAACTCGTAGGAACTGACCCCACAGCCGCGGGAGTCCGGGTTTGAGAGTACGACGGCAATTTGCTTATTTCCACACTTAGGCTTAAAAACATGGCGTTAGTGGGAGATAACTCGAAACAGCCCCCGAACGGCCCCGTGGGTGGCACCAATACCTCCCACGGGACCAACGTAACTCTTAGGAACTGACCCCGCAGCCGCGGGTGTCCCGGTTTGAGAGTACGACGGTAATTTGCTTATTTCTACCCTTAGGCTTAACATGGCGTTAGAGGGTGATAACTCGAAACAGCCCCCGAACGGCCCCGTGGGTGGCACCAACACCTCCCACGGGACCAACGTAACTCGTGGGAACGAACCCCGCAGCCACGGGTGTCCCGGTTTGAGAGTACGACGATAATTTGCTTATTTCCACACTTAGGCTTAAAAACATGGCGTTAGAGGGTGAGAACTTGAAACAGCCTCCGAACGGCCCCGTGGGTGGCACCAACACCTCCCACGGGACCAACGTAACTCGTAGAAACTGACCCCGCAGCCGCGGGTGTCCCGGTTTGAGAGTACGACGGTAATTTGCTTATTTCTACACTTAGGCTTAACATGGCGTTAGAGGGTGAAAACTCGAAACAGCCCCCGAACGGCCCCATGGGTGGCACCAACACCTCCCACGGGACCAACGTAACTCGTGGGAACGGACCCCGCAGCCGCGGGTCTCCCGGTTTGAGAGTACGACGGTAATTTGCTTATTTCCACACTTGGGCTTAAAAACATGGCGTTAGAGGGTGAGAACTCGAAACAGCCCCCGAACGGCCCCGTGGGTGGCACCAACGCCTCCCACGGGAGCAACGTAACTCATAGGAACGGACCCCGCAGCCGCGGGTGTCCCGGTTTGAGAGTTCGACGGTAATTTGCTTATTTCCACACTTAGGCTTAAAAATATGGCGTTAGAGGGTTAGAACTCGAAACAGCCCCCGAACGGCCCCGTGGGTGGCACCAACACCTCCCACGGGACCAACGTAACTAGTAGGAATGGACCCCGCAGTCGCGGGTGTCCCGGTTTGAGAGTACGACGATAATTTGCTTATTTCCACACTTAGGATTAAAAACATGGCGTTAGAGGGTGAGAACTCGAAACAGCCCCCGAACGGCCCCGTGTGTGGCACCAACACCTCCCACAGGACCAATGTAACTCGTAGGAACTGACCCCGCAGCCGCGGGTGTCCCGGTTTGAGAGTACGACGGTAATTTGCTTATTTCTACACTTAGGCTTAACATGGCGTTAGAGGGTGAAAACTCGAAACAGCCCCCGAAGGGCCCCGTGGGTGGCACCAACACCTCCCACGGGACCAACGTAACTCGTGGGAACGGACCCCGCAGCCGCGGGTCTCCCGGTTTGAGAGTACGACGGTAATTTGCTTATTTCCACACTTAGGGTTAAAAACATGGCGTTAAAGGGTGAGAACTCGAAACAGCCTCCGAACGGCCCCGTGGGTGGCACCAATACCTCCCACGGGACCAACGTAACTCGTAGGAACTGACCCCGCAGCCGCGGGTGTCCCGGTTTGAGAGTACGATGATAATTTGCTTATTTCCACACTTAGGCTTTAAAACATGGCGTTAGAGGGTGAGAACTCGAAACAGCCCACGAACGGCCCCGTGGGTGGCACCAACACCTCCCACGGGACCAACGTAACTCGTGGGAATGGACCACGCAGCCGCGGGTGTCCCGATTTGAGAGTACGACGGTAATTTGCTTATTTCCACACTTAGGCTTAAAAATATGGCGTTAGAGGGTGAGAACTCGAAACAGCCCCCGAACGGCCCCGTGGGTGGCACCAACACCTCCCACGGGACCAACGTAACTCGTAGGAACTGACCCCGCAGCCGCGGGTCTCCCGGTTTGAGAGTACGACGGTAATTTGCTTATTTCTACACTTAGGCTTAACTTGGCGTTAGAGGGTGAGAACTCGAAACAGCCCCCGAACGGCCCCGTGGGTGGCACCAACACCTCCCACGGGACCAACGTAACTCGTGGGAACGGACCCCGCAGCCGCGGGTCTTCCGGTTTGAGAGTACGATGGTAATTTGCTTATTTCCACACTTAGGCTTAAAAACATGGCGTTAGAGGGTGAGAACTCGAAACAGCCTCCGAACGGCCCCGTGGGTGGTACCAACACCTCCCACGGGACCAACGTAACTCGTAGGAACTGACCCCGCAACCGCGGGTGTCCCGGTTTGAGAGTACGATGATAATTTGCTTATTTCCACACTTAGGCTACATGGCGTTAGAGGGTGAGAACTCGAAACAGCCCCCGAACGGCCCCGTGGGTGGCACCAACACCTCCCACGGGACCAACGTAACTCGTGGGAACGGACCCCGCAGCCGCGGGTGTCCCGGTTTGAGAGTACGACGATAATTTGCTTATTTCCACACATAGGCTTAAAAACATGGCGTTAGAGGGTGAGAACTCGAAACAGCCCCCGAACGGCCCCGTGGGTGGCGCCAACACCTCCCACGGGACCAATGTAACTTGTAGGAACTGACCCCGCAGTCGCGGGTGTCCCGGTTTGAGAGTACGACGGTAATTTGCTTATTTCTACACTTAGGCTTAACATGGCGTTAGAGGGTGAAAACTCGAAACAGCCCCCGAACGGCCCCGTGGGTGGCACCAACACCTCCCACGGGACCAACGTAACTCGTGGGAACGGACCCCGCAGCCGCGGGTCTCCCGGTTTGAGAGTACGACAGTAATTTGCTTATTTCCACACTTAGGCTTAAAAACATGGCGTTAGAGGGTGAGAACTTGAAACAGCCTCCGAACGGCCCCGTGGGTGGCACCAACACCTCCCACGGGACCAACGTAACTCGTAGGAACTGACCCCGCAGCCGCGGGTGTCCCGGTTTGAGAGTACGATGGTAATTTGCTTATTTCTACACTTAGGCTTAAAAACATGGCGTTAGAGGGTGAGAACTCGAAACAGCCCCCGAACGGCCCCGTGGGTGGCACCAACACCTCCCACGGGACCAACGTAACTCGTGGGAACGGACCCCGCAGCCGCGGGTGTCCCGGTTTGAGAGTACGACGGTAATTTGCTTATTTCCACACTTAGGCTTAAAAACATGGCGTTAGAGGGTGAAAACTCGAAACAGCCCCCGAACGGCCCCGTGGGTGGCACCAACACCTCCCACGGGACCAACGTAACTCGTAGGAACTGACCCCGCAGCCGCAGCTCTCCCGGTTTGAGAGTACGGCAGTAATTTGCTTATTTCCACACTTAATTTTTATATTTCTACTTGGTTACTGATAATTTTAACTCATATATGCAATTTTTCAGCTTGATTAATTTTTTTGTAAAACTACTTGGTTATTGATACTTTTATTTTTTGTATCCTATCATTTGTAGGATTTTTGCACGTGGATCAAATGAAGGAGGCAATGGTTTACAACATGATGATTATTTATATGTTGTGGACATTCAGGATAATGTTTTTTATGTGTTATAGCCGTGCAGGCTTTTATTGTTTAGTTTTATGGCCGTGCGGGCTTTTATAATTTGATTGTTGAATTTTATAGCCGTGCGGGCTTTATAATAAGCAGGTTTTTCATTTACAGGTTTTGGAATGTCAAGAAAATAGAGGAAACTCTGCTCAATTTTTTTTGGTCTGTGAATTATTAAGACGTGTAATATTTTTAAGTTTGTATATATATTTGTTTATTAACAACATTCTCAATTCGCAATTTGTGATTTTTTTTTATTGTTTTGCCTATAATAAATATTTGTAACACCTCGTAGCAACCGATGATGCACTCACAGGAACCCCAATTTTAGGATTGGGCAAAAAAAAAATACTTTTTTTTAAATTACAGATAAATATGGTCATGGACTTTGTCCATGACCATTTTTATTTTTTTTTGTCGCGCTTAAAAATGGTCGCGGCCAAAGTCCGCGACCATTTTTTTTATTTTTTGTCACGGTAATGGGTCGCAGACTAGGGCCGCGACCAATTTTTTTTTAATTTTTTTTGTCACACACATGGGTCGCGGCCAAAGTCCGCGACCAATTTGTCACGGTCGTGGGTCATGGACAAGGACCGTGACCAATTTTTTTAATTTTTTTTTTGTCATGCACATGGGTCGCGGACTTTGGTCGCGACCAATTTGTCACGGTTGTGGGTCATGGACAAGGGCCGCGACCAATTTTTTTAATTTTTTTTTGTCACGCACATGGGTCGCGGACTTTGGCCGCGACCAATTTGTCACGGTTATGGGTCACGGATTAGAGCCGCGACCCATCACGGCATGGGTCACGGCCTAAGTCCGCGACCATCTGCCGTGACCCCTCTCGGCCGTGACCATTTTTTGGTCACGGACTTGGGCCGCGACCCACGAAAATGGTCACGCCCGAAATGGTCACGGCCCAAGTCCGCGACCCACAGGTTTGGTCAGGGATTTTGGCCGTGACCAATCGCCAGTTTTGGTGTAGTGAGTTGCTGCTCGGGGAGTAGTATGATAAGCCCACAATACTGACTGTAACTCGTTAATCTAATTTGCTTTTGCCTCACTTAGCCTTTTCTTCAAACCATTTAGCAGTGTCCTATTCGTCACTTCAGTCTGTCCATTGCTTTGGGGATGACCTGGCGCTGAATGGATCTTCAAAATGTTGGACTGATGGCAATAGGCAGCAAATTCCTCATTATCAAATTGCGTTCCATGGTCGGTGATGAATGCATGAGGAAGACCATACCTGCTAATGATATTTTTCCAGAAAAATTGATATACCTTCTCATAAGTCATGTCGACAAGAGGCTCATCTTCTACCCATTTGGTAAAATAATCCACTGCGACGATGAGGTATTTAAACCTTACCCTGGTCGTTGGCAGTGGCCCGACCAAATCTATCCCCCACATGGCGAATGGCCAAGGTGAAATGATAGGTGTCAACAATGCTTGTGGAGTTCTTCGGATGGAGGAAAAGCGCTGACACTTGTCACATTTCTTGGGATAGGCTATACAATCAGCCCTCATCGTTAGCCAGTAGTATCCCTGCGTCATTACCCTTTGCAAAAGAGTCCGACCTACGACATGGGCTCTACAGGACCCTTCATGGATCTCTTTAATCAATTATTTCACCTCGGAGGGATGTACACATCTTTGCAAACCTGCCATAATTCCTCGTCTGTACAAAACACCATTAATTAATACATACCGAGCAGCTTTAAACTTCAATTTCTTGGCCGCGAGCTTATCCATTGGTAATTCTCCCTCCTCGATATACGCCCTTATGGGATCTATCCAAGATGGTCCTAAGTCAAGGGTGATAAAATTCATCATCAGGTCTTCATCTATGCTCCGACTAGCTAACACTTTAATTGCTACTGTTCTTCGCGACTCGGTACGAGTAGCTGATGCTAATCGGTCCAGGGCGTCTGCTCTTACATTCTCCATTCTCGGTATTCTGATCAACTGAATGGAAACAAATTCTGATACCAACTCCATCACCTTTGCATGATACTTGATCATTAATTCTCCTTTGGCTGCATATGTTCCCAACATCTGATTCACAATTAATTGAGAATCACTGAAGACAATAACCTGTTGCGCCTCCATAGTTTTTGCCAAATTAAGACCTGCTATCATGGCCTCATACTCAGCCTCATTATTGGAAGCTTTGAATTGGAATCGTAGCACATATTCCATATCGACTTCGTCCGGGCTGTTCAGAATGATCCCTGCCCCATAGCCTGTAGTACAAGATGAGCCATCTACATACAACTTCCATATAGGCAACTCGTCTTCTAATTTCTAGTCTGACAGAGTTCCTCGATGAAATATTTGTTGCTTCTTTTCACCATCCCCTGATATTTCTTGTTCTTCATCGACCATCTTTTCTTTCCCTTTTACCAACCTAAATTGGTCTGAGTTCGAATTTGATGATCCTGTCACATCCACTTGCCCTTTTACCAACCTAAGTTGGTCTGAGCCAGTGTCTGTTGGTCCTGTAACATCCACAGGTTGATCGGCGAGCTGCTTTTGCTCCTCGGGGGTATCAGGATAAGTGAACTCTGCTATGAAATCTGTTAGTGCTTGCCCTTTAAGCGACGAACTTGGTTCATAAATTATATCATATTCACTGAGCTCTATTGCCCAGTACATCAATCTTCCTGATTTTTCTGGTTTGTGAAGGGCTTGTCTCAATGGCATGTCAGTATATACAACTATAGTATGGGCCTGGAAGTATGGCCTCATTCTCCTACTCGCTTCAATCAGTGCCAATGCCAATTTTTCCAGCTTTGGGTACCTGATCTCTGCTCCTCGAAAGGCCTTACTTGTGTAATAAATTGGCTTTTGCACTTCATTCTCCATTCTGATCAATGCTGAACTAACTGCATTATCTGATACTGCCAGATACAGGTACAATTTTTCTCCCATCACTGGCCTGGACAACAGCGGAGATGCTCCCAGATACTTCTTCAAGTCTTGAAAGGCCTTCTCACATTCATCATTCCACTCGAAAGTTTTTCGGAGTGTTTTGAAGAACAGGAGACATCTATCAGTTGCTCGCGATACAAATCTGTTGAGTGCTGTTACTCGTCCTGTAAGACTTTGCACTTCTTTCTTCATCGTTGGAGATCGTATCCCTAATAGAGCTTTGATCTTTTCTGGATTTGCTTCAATGCCTCATTGATTGACGATATACCCGAGAAACATGTCTTCTCGTACTCCAAATATGCACTTCGTCGGGTTCAGCTTCATTTGGTATTTGTCCAGTTGATCAAAGGTCTGACCTAAGTCAACTAGATGATCCGCAACTTTCTTACTCTTTGTCAGCATATCATCGACATAGACCTCCATATTACAACTGATTTATTCGGCAAAGACCTTATTCATCAGCCGCTGATATGTCGCACCTGCATTTTTCAAACCAAAAGGCATAACATTATAATAATAAGTTCCCCTAGGGGTAATGAAAGATGTACTCTCCCTGTCTTCAGGTTTCATTTTGATCTGGTTGTAACCAGAATAAGCATCCATGAAGCTGAGTAGCTCGTGTCCCGAGGTAGCATCCACCAGTTGATCAATTCGGGGCAATAGAAAATGATCCTTTGGGCATGCTTTGTTGAGATCGGTGAAATCAACACACATCCTCCATTTGTTGTTTTTCTTCTTTACCATCACCACATTTGCTAACCAGTCCGGATATTTAACATCTTCAATGAATCGAGCTTTCTGGAGCTTCTCGACCTCCTCTTGTATAGCTTGATTCTTCTCGGGACTGAATACTCTTCTTACCTACTTTACAGGCTTGATCTCCTTATTCACGTTGAGCTCATGACATAAGAAGTTTGGGTCTATCCCTGGCATATCTTCATGACTCCATGCAAAAGTTTTTCTTCTGCTTCTTAGGAAAGTTATCAACTCCTATTTTATTGATGCATCCAACGACGAACCTATTTGAGTTGTTCGTTCAGAGTGCTCGTCGTCCAGAATGACATTTTTTGTAGGTTCCACCACCTGACCTTTTACAAGTTTAGATTCATCTCTAGGATCCAGTGTTTCAATCTCTGTACCTTCATCCACTTGATAGGTAGTAGTCTTTTTCCTCGACTCCTCCAGTTCCTCTTGTTCGGCAGATGAATAATAGCATTCCCGAGCTACTTTTTGATCACCTTTCACCACTCCTACTCCAAAGTTTGTTGGAAATTTTAAGCACTGATGTACTGTAGATGGGACTGCTTCGAACTTTTTCAATCCTACCCTTCCCATGATGATGTTATAGGCTGACTGAACATTCTTATCCATCACAAAGAAGCATATTCTTTCTGTTCGACAAGCAGGCCACGTACCAATGAATATATCCAACTTGATTGTCCCAAGTGGAAAAACTTTCTCACCAGCAAAACTAAGGAGAGGTTTGTGATAAGGTTCCAGTTGAGATAACTTTAAGTTTAAACTGTTGAAGCATGAGTAGAACATGATGTCTGCCTAGCTATCATTATCTACCAGAACTCTCAAAATCATCACTTCTTTCATTCTCATTTTGATTACCAGTGGGTCATCATGAGGATATAGGACACCTGCAAGGTCGTTCTTTGAAAAACTAATGACCAACTTCTCCTTGTTTACCTTTCTCGGGCGATCTTCCTTGGCTAGATTTATTCGTTGAATATATAAGCAAGCTTGAGCCTCACAGAGGTAAGCCTTTATTTCTATAGTAAGATCTCCTCCACCTGCATCTCCACCTATAATAACATTACAATCAAATGACCCAAAACGTATTGAAAATATCTCGCGTTTCGGTTGCCTTGGCCTTTGGGGAAGATCGGGGTCATCTTCTGTATCATCTTTATGGTCTCTTTTCCTGTTCTCCTCTGCCCGACGAGGAGATCTAGACCTTTCTTTTATTTGGTCGTCATTTCTTCGTTCATTTCTACGATCAACATACTTTGTCAGTTTTCCTCGTCTAATGAGTGTTTCGATCTCGTTCTGAAGAGCTATACAATTTTTAGTCATATGGCCATGATCTTTGTGGAACTCGTAATATTTTTCCCTATTCCTCCTGTCAGGGTCTGCCTTCATTTTCTTTGGCCACTTTAGCTCCTCATTATTCTTGATTTCTTCCAAGACGTGATTGATACCCTTCTTCAAAGGAGTATAATTATCAAATTTTTTCAACATTTCCCATGACGACCTATTCTTGGATTGTTTGTCACCACCATTATCCTTATGCTCTTTCTTCTTAGCTTTGTCGACTTCCACCTTGGTTTCTTTATCCATATTCTTCTTCGCAGCCATAACCTCCTCGGCATTCATGATTTTGGCTGCTTTTGCCATCAACTCTGACATGGTTGTAGGTGTATCTTTAGCCAAAGTGTAGTACAACTTATTGGGCAACAGCCCACTCATCAAGGCGGTGATCGCTGTCTTCTCTTCATAATCTATGACTTCTAGTTTCTCGTTATTGAAATGAGTTATGTAATCTCTAGTATTCTCACCAGCTTTTTGTCTAACGCTTAACAAATGCGCTACTCGTTTTACTGGCTTTGCTCCAAAATAGAAATTCCCAATGAATAACTCGACCAGTTAAAAGAAAATTGAAATCTTACCCCGAGGAAGATTGTTGTACCATATCTTGGCAGATCCAGTAAGAGTTCCCGAGAATGCTCTACATCTCATCTCGTCGGGGACAGCATAGATGTCGGCAGCAGCTTGATATTGCTTTATGTGAAGAACATGATCTGTCTTTCCATCATATTTGGGGGTAACAACAGGTGCTTTGAACTTTGACGGTGTGGGAAAATCCACAATGGCCTGGACAAAAGGTGTTCCTTGAACAAAAGTTCGCTGTAGGGGATTCTTCGCCTTAGCCATTTCTCCCAACCTATATTCTAGTCTCTGAATAGAGCCTTTCCACTCGTCATTTCCTTCCCCGGGCCTATTGGTTCGAGCAATTGATCGAGTTGATGTGGCTTCTTGAGATCTATCTTGACGAGCAGCTGGTCGCGATTGTGCTGATCCTTCTCTTAGATCTGATGGTTGTCGAAAACTCCTCGACATGGCCTTAGGTGGACTTCTATTCCTCCTAGGGCCTAATCGACTGAAAGGAGACACCCTGCTTAATCTTTCCAGGGCACTGGTCCTTTCTGGAGAGAGAGTGATACGTTGTTCAGTATCTGTGGCCCGTACTGACGAAATTCGCCCAGGTTGATAGGAGAAATCATCAGATTCCTCATTATGATATGAATCAGTACGCCTGGTTTGCGAAGAAAGTAAATGGGTTTGTCTTTGAATACTTTGTTGTCCTGAATGGGCAGGTGAACCGCCATGAAGGGTTTGTGTGAGTTGCCGCATAGTTTCTTGCATGGCGGTCTGGCCCTGGGCCAGATTTGTCATTATTCCAGCCAGATCTGGAACGTTTGGCGGGGCAGATGGGTTTGGTGGATTTCCAGCGTTTCGATTGCTAGATTCAGGATTATCATCCATTGATGATGAATTATTTTGGGTGAAAAACGATACTACCAGTCGTTTCCCACAGACAGCGCCAATCTGTTGATGTAAAAAATTAGATCGTATCTAATTATTTAATCACAGATAAAATTAAATAAGACAAAGAATTTTTAAAGTGGTTCAGCCTTATAAGAATGGCCTACGTCCACTGTTTATGTTATTGCTGAGTGTTTGGGAATTCTCGATTACAAGTTTGATCAAGAAATTCCGATCCCTCTTAAATGAGGATGATACAATGTATTTATAGCATTTAGGCTGTACATGTGAAAGGGTAAATAATTAATGCCCCTTAAGCGTATACATTTGTATGATAAGAATTCAATGAATAGTCGAACTGTTGGTTATCTGGCAATTAATGCTATGGTCGAGATGCAGCTCAGACCGCCTTGGTTGCTCGACATTCAGGAGTTCCTCGGAGCAATGAAGTTCCTCGGAGTATTCCTGTTACTCGGAGTGTCTGAGTTGATCGGGGAGACATAATTCCTCGTTGCTAAAGTGACTGTAGAAATGTCTGTAGGTGCCATGTAACCTGATGCGTGTCTTCTTGTGATTCATCCACATCAGCATGTCAATTTTGGTATCAACAGTCACGATTGCTGAGCAGAAGACCTTCCAGTTCATCTGGAAAAATATCATATGCAGATATGGCCTCCCCAACACCCTCATCTCGGATAATGGGACTCAATTCAAGAATGCCTCTCTCGAGAAGTACTGCGAAAGGGTGAGTATCAAACAATTCTTCTCTACCCCAGGCCGACCTCAGGCTAATGGGCAAATGAAAGTCACGAACAGGACGATCCTAGACGAGATCAAGAAGAGACTTGAGGAGGCAAAAGGAAGATGGGTTGAGGAGTTATATGTCTTACTATGGGCCTACAGGACGACAGCAAAAACCTCTACTAGAGAAACCCTGTTCATGCTAGCTTATGGCTCAAAAGCCGTCATCCCCACTGAGATTGGGTTTCCTACTCATAGGGTTCAAATGTATGACCCCTAGAGAAATATGAAAGAGAGGAGACTAGACTTAGACCTGATTGAGGAAAGGAGGGAAGACGCCGAGATAAGGCAGGCCACCTACCAGCAGAGGACTGCAAGGTTCTACAATCAGAGGGTGAAGAAGAGAACAATTGCAGTAGGGGACTTAGTCCTCAAAACAACATGGCAAAAACCCAACAAGCTCCACCCGAATTGGCATGGCCCATATAGGGTCATCGATGAAGTTGTCCCTGGGACCTATAGACTAGAAAACCTAGAAGGGGAACCCTTTTCCAAACCCTGGAATGCAGATCATCTGAAGAAATACTATCAGTAGTGTTGTAATGTCCTGACGGACCATAATTATAATGGGTGTTGCTCCAACAGAACAATTAGAATATTAATGAGAAAATCAGTGTTCCCTCCCATCTAGTGTTTGTCAGTTCTAGTATGTCTGGGATCACCTTTGGAGAACCACCCTCAGCTATAATGAGGGTCAACGGTGGGGATGACCCCACCTTTGCCCTCAAGAAAGACGAGGGTGAACTTGATTAAAAACCATTAATTTGGTAAAAGCAACCCTCGGCTATAATGAGGGTCAACGGTGGGGATGAACCCACCTTTGCCCTCAAGAAAGACGAAGGTGAACTTGATTAAATACCATTAATTTGGTAAATGCAACCCTCGGCTATAATGAAGGTCAACAGTGGGGACGACCCCACCTTTGCCCTCAAGAAAGAAGAGGGTGAACTTGATTAAAAACCATTAATTTGGTAAAATCAACCCTCGGCTATAATGAGGGTCAACGGTGGGGACGACCCCACCTTTGCCCTCAAAAAAGACGAGGGTGAACTTGATTAAAAACCATTAATTTGGTAAAAGCAACCCTCGGCTATAATGAGGGTCAATGGTGTGGACGATCCCACCTTTGCCCTAAAAAAAGACGAGGGAGGACTCGAAAACCATTAATTAGGTAAAACCAACCCTCGGCTATAATGAGGGTCAATGGTGGGGACAACCCCACCTTTGCCCTCAAAAAAGACGAGGGAGGACTTGAAAACTATTAATTTTGTAAAACCAATCCTCGGCTATAATGAGGATCAATGGTGGGGACGACCCCACCTTTGCCCTCAAAAAAGATGAGGGAGGACTTGAAAACCATTAATTTGGTAAGACCAGCCCTCGGCTATAATGAGGGTCAATGGTATGGACGACCCCACCTTTGCCCTTAAAAAATATGAGGGAGGACTTTATCAACCTTATCAATTAAAATTGGTGGAAACCATCCTCGGCTATAATGAGGGTGAATGTTGAGGACGACCCCTCATTCACCCTCAAGAAAGGCGAGGGCGGGGTTAGTGATATTGTTAATATAAAAAATTCACAATACAAATCACACAAGAGACGAGTATGGAAGGCAACAAGAGAGATGATATTATAAATGAAATACTACAAAAGGATGTTTGTTCTCCAAAAATAAAGTACATTCATGAGATACATAAAGCGGGTATTGGCTATAAACAACCACCCTATTGAGCAGCATCAGAGGGAAGGGCCTCAACGTCGATAACAGAAGTCTCCTCAACGACCATGATAGGCTGATCCTCAGACGTGCCGATACCCTCGATGTGCACTTGAAACTCCACCTGTGCCAAAGCCTCAGGGATCAGGGGATCGTCCAGCTAGACTGCTTCGATAGAGGGGCGGACAGATGATACTGCGTCAGCAAACTTAAGGACGACCCACCGACAGGACATCCTGATCCCCCTCTCTAAGTACTCACGATCGAAACCTTGAAACTCATCCGAGAGTTTGTAGGCCTCCACAGCATCGGCCTCGGATTTCTTCACAGCCACCTTGAGATCGATCTTGAACTGGACCCCCAAGCTGGTCAAGGCCTCGTCCTTCTCTTTTATAAGAACGTCCTTGGCCTGCAAGTCTGCATCGTGCTGCCTCGTCAGCTCATCCAAGACCCTGGCATGTTCGGTCCTGGCACTCTCCAATTCAGCCCTTGCAGTCTCCAGCTCCATCTGCAGATCAGCCTCGTGCTGGATGGCCCTCTTGGCCTCATGAAATTTTTATTGATTTTCAGCCATCCACTTGGTGGTCGAAGTAAAGGCACAGACAGACTGCACAGAAAAATGATAAACATGTGTTAAGAGGCCGAGGAAACAGTTGGAGAAAAATTCAATTAAGGAAGAAAAAGTAAAAGAAAATACCTGAGCTAGTGTGCAGACCATAGTCATACACCTTCACTGGGGGCATCTTGGATAAGAATTCGTAGTCGGCAGCCGAGGGAGCAGAAATATAGACGCCTTGGCCGCCCTCAAGTTGGCAATCACAGAAGACAGCTCAGCCTTTAAAAATGCCAAGTTCTGAGACCAATAGGCCCCCATACTGGAAGAGGAGCTAGCCCCTCTAAAGCCTCCACCCTTGCCCTCGTCCTTGAGTCCAGCCAAGGGATAACGGGAACTTCAGAGCCTTTTATTTTGGAACCCTCGGCGGAAGGTTCGATAGGTGTCGGCCCCACAACCTTCGACTTCCTTGGAGCCTGTTAAGGCTCCTTGCCCAAGCCAGATAGCAAACTTGGGGCAGTCATTTCCCAGAGTTGGTCAGATATACCTGTAGGATGACCTGAAAAGAAGACGACACATAAGAAAAATGCAGAGGCAAAGATAAAACACTTAGAAAAAGTAAAGATTGGGCAAAAAATAATATAACTCGCATATCTCTGTCAGTGGGCCGACCCTCAGACCAGCTTATTTGAGGAACCAAGGGGTCATAAGATCTTCAAACTTTGCAAGTTCACCCCCTCTCCCTCGTTCTCTCAGGTACTCAACTATGTCTTTTTCATCCATATTAAGTCTGGGGTCTGACCTAGCCTTCATCGAGGGGTTAGACCATCTCCTTGGAACCCTCGGACCGTCTTCCATAGGTTGAGCCTCGGCAGTAAATTCCCAGTCTCCAGAAATGAAGAAAAACCTCTTCTTTCAGTCGTGGTTGGAGGTTTGAGCCACGTGGAGAAGTTTTTTATCAGACTTCCTCTCCCCCAAATGATAATACCCATGCTGTTTAGACGAGGAAGTGATATTGTAGCAAGCCAAGAATAGATCGATCGAAGGCTCGTCAGTAAAGGCATTCTTCCATTAGGAGACGTAGCCGAGGATCGTCCTCTAGGAATTCAAAGGAAGTTGACAAGGGGCAACGCCGAGGGCTGACAAGATATTTATAATGGCAGGGTGCAGAGGGAACCTAACACCGACCTTAAACATCTGTTTATATACTGCGATCTCTCCCTCTTCACCCTCAAAGACCCTCTCAGACTTAGAGGAGACCCTCATACTTACACTACACCAAATCCTGCGAATGGTCACGCCGAGTTGGTCACGGCCCAAGTCCGCGACCCGTTGGTCGCGGACTTGGGCCATGACCAAGGCTGTTTTGGGCGTGACCATATTTATTATCACACTAGACCATGGATGCTTTGAAAGTGGTCACGGCCCAAGTCCCTGACCACTGTGGGTCACGGCTCAAGTCCGTGACCAGACCGTGACCATCTTGGCGCCAAATTCGCGCCAAAATTCCCTCCAAACTGGTCGCGGATGGGGTCACGGCCCAAGTCCGTGACCAAAGGCACGACGAAGTAAATAACACACACATTTAGGGTCACGGCCGAAGACCCTGACCATTTCTGGGTATGGGTCACGGCTTTAGGCCGTGACCATCCTTCATTCGAGCAGTGGTGGTGATGGTTTGCAGGTTGCGCAATGGGGGTCACGGGTCACGGCTGAGGGCCGTGACCATTTCCTTGTATGGGTCACGGCTTTAGACCGTGACCATCCCTCATTCGAGCAGTGGTGGGGTTTGCACGTTGCGCACTGGGGGTCACGGCTCTGGGCCGTGACGAGGTTCAATCGAGCAGCAGTTCATTTAAGGGTCGCGCATGGTGGGTCACGGTGGTTGGCCGTGACCAGGTTCAGTCCTTAAAAAAAATAATCGCGCCTCCCTCATTTCATTTCTGTCGATCGAGGTCAGTGTCTAAAGCCCTAGGCGATTTGTGCGATTTCCATCCTTGAGATTTCGGCTCAGAAAGGTATTGTGTGTTTATTTGTGCGATTTCCATCCCTCATTTCGATTCTCGTGCATTTCGATTCCCATTGTGTTAGTATATGTGTGTATATGTGTGTGTATGTATAGATTTATGTGTGTGTATGTATAGATTTGTATATATGTGTGTGTATGTATAGATTTATGTTTATATGTGTGTGTGTATGTATAGATTTGTATATATGTGTGTGTATGTATAGATTTATGTTTATATGTATGTGTGTATGTGTGTTTATGTGTGTAAATACAAACAAATTGTATTTTATTTCAATAAACCCTAGACATTTTATTTCAATAAACCCTAGACATTGTATTGGGATTTTTTTTTTGACAAAATATTATTCAAAATATAACCCTAGACATTATATTTTTTTTGACAAAATATTATTAAATGGATTCTTAATAAGTAAAAAAAAAAATTACATCTACCTCGTGGGATTTTATAGGGGGTTATATGCGTGCCATCATACTATATTGGGGGTTATATGCATGTCGTGTTGGATACTATGTTGAATTTATTGAATTGATACTAGTGTCGATAAATGTATATGTTATAAAATTTGTTGGATACTACTTTTCTCAGGAAAAATGAGGCACGGTGATAAATACTGTCAACAAGAGTGGGACAGGTTGCAATTAGACCGCACACATAACTCTTTTATTAGCGTGCGTCATATAGAGGGTACTCCTATTTATAGGTACGGAAATAAAAAGATCGAACAATTTAACTACCTTATAAATCATGGATTTGATATCCAGCAAGATTACTTGTTCGATCGTATTCTATTTTCTCTACCAGAAAACTGGGATGACGTTATACAAAATATATTTCACACACATAATCCCGACATAGCCCTGACCTTGGTTACGTTGTTGGAGAAGGCGGAAAAAAAAATCCACCCGTTATGGATACAACTGCGTACAGAGAGCATTGACATAGACTGTGATGTCTCGCGCCACATGCACGTAAAATTGAATCTTGCCAACAAGTTGAGAAATAGGGGATTCCGAGTTCATGTCACTGACATCTACACATCAATCATAGATACCCTTCCTTCTAGTTGGCCACGTGCAAAAATTTATAGGTTCTTAAAAACTAATACCGAATGGATGGAGATCAGACACATTGAACTTATTCTAAAGTCTTACTTTGAAAAGGTATCTATCTATCTATTTATATATCTAAAACTAATTAAGCTTGATTAATTAGTTATAATTTCATATTACTATAATTATTTAGTCACTCATATTTTTTAATTTTTGTAGATAATGTCGAGAGGAAACAACCCTAGGGTACCAAGTGCCGATGTGACACCACAACGAGGTTCACCATCTTCTGCAGAACCCGAATTCTCAACACCAATGGCTGAGCAATTCACAACTCCACCAATGGTTCACTCCTCACCAAGTCCAACCCCAAGTGCTCCTACACCCCAATCCGGCACTCCCGTTGCTTTAACGCCCCAATCCAACACTCATGATGCCTCCCGCTCAAATGAAAAGAAGCCTATTGGATTCTCCCTTCTCGGGAATAACCCGATGGGTGATAGGAGTGACGTGCTGAACTTTAAAGCCCGGTGTTTGTCGCTGGGAAAAATGAACGTGGGAGTCGGTGGACCAGATAATTGGAACCTTGTTGATCAATCTGTCAAAGATGACATATATAACCAACTTTGCAAGCATTTCTCATTTCCTGACCGTTCCAAGAATAAGGTTCTATCTCGGGTTGCTGAAGGATTGAGGACATACAGGAGAAACCTTCGGAAGAAACATTTCCCGAAAGAGGTAGCGAGCTCCGATATTTTGGCTTTGAAAGAGAAAGTGCCTCCCAATGTTGAAATGCCGGTGGATCAGTGGAATAAGTTTTTGGAGAATGAGGCGAAGGAAAACAAGTTGGTCCAGAGGGAGCAAAACAAAAAAAATAGGGCACAAAAAACTGATATCCATAGGCTGGGATCCAAATCATATGAGGATTTGAAGAATGAATGGGAGAGTAGGACAAAAGATGGTCCAGATGCCGGTAAAAACCCAAATCGATCCAACTTATTCCTTCATGCTCGACGGGACAAAGATAATAAATTCCCCCTGCAGTTGGCTAAGACACTGGAATCAATAGAGGCCATCAGCAGTCAATCAGATTCGTGCCCTACTGATGACTTTGACCTTGAAAATGATGCCCTGACTAAGACCTTTGGAAAGGACAAAAGGGGGAGGACGAGAGGCGTTGGCTCACATATGCCAAAAACAAAACTTCAACACATTGCACCTCTTGTGGACGAGCTATCTTCGGTCAAGAATTATATCTCATCCCAAAAGGAGCACCAACAGAAGACCGATGGGGATGTCCATGACCTTAAAAATTCCCTGGGATTATTGAACAATCAAATTGGGAAACTTGTGAATCTTATTGAAAGTTATAGGCCCCCAATGCCTCCTCAAGATTTCACACATCCTTCCCCTCCAACATTCCCCTCTCAAATGCCTCATCCTCCAATCACGGGGCTCGGATCATCGTCAACAGCTCACGGTGACTATGGCGAAGAGTACTATATCAAGGACATGAGCAATTCGAGGTTTGTTGGCGTGTGCATACTCATCTCCAGGGAAAGGGGGACTCTAGTACATCGCCGACCTTTGGAGAAGGGTGAGGCTAAAATAATGGTCGATGAAATATACAACGGCTGCGGAGATGTACCTGTGTACGTTAACAGCGGGGATGGGATGGAATTGAGGAATTATGCAAAATCTTTTATTACTTGGCCACTTTATCTGTTGGCCAAGGTTTAATAATATTTTCTTTCGTTTCAGTTGTAATAATTTTTTTTTGTTTTAGTTGTAAGAATATTGGTTTTGCTTCAGTTGTAAGAATATTGGTTTTGTTTCAGTTGTAAGAATATTGGTTTTGTTTCGTATGGAATGATATTTTTTTTGTTTCAGTCGTAAGAATATTCTTTCTGTTTCAGTTGTAATAATATTTTTTAACCTATTACCACAGGACTGAAATTTGAAGATTATTACATGGATTTCCCACAATACAAAGAGTGGATGGGAGAGACTAACCGGATATCAATTAATCATGTAAAGGGCATTTATGAATTTGTTAAATATGCTTCCAAAAATCTTAAAAGTGAGAAGATTCCGTGTCCGTGCACTCATTGTATTAACGGAAAATATAAGTCATTGGAAGTTGTTGAGTTGCATTTACTAAAGTGGGGAATCTGTCAAGACTATATAATATGGACATACCATGGTGAAAAAGTTGTACCTTATGTTCCAGAAGAATTACCGGGAGCCGACCGTGTAACGGAACCTCAAGGAGTAGAAGTGGTACATGATTCACCAACACATCGTCCATTGACCGACTTAATTGATGATGCTTACGGACTCCACAACCAACAAAACCACCAACCTATGGATACAAATAATGTGCATTATGACCAAGTAAATGAACAAATTGATGCTGAACTACTAGGAGATCGGGAATACATACGGTTGAAAGCAGATGCGGCTAGACCGTTGTATAAAGATTGCGATGAAGATCACTCGGTATTATATGCAATGATTGGTTTGCATAATTTGAAGAGTCAATTTGGTTTGTCTGGAAACAGCGTAACCGGAATTCTTAAGTGGGTTAAAGAAATTCTCCCAAAAGAGAACATGTTACCAGACAATTATCCTACCATGAAGAAGAGTTTGAAGGGTTTAGGTTTGAAATACAAATCTATTCATGCTTGCAAGTATGATTGCATATTGTACCGGAATGAGCACGAAGAGAAGGATGAATGTCCTGTATGCAGTGAGCCTAGATATATGGTTTGTGAGAATGGAAATGACAAACATGCAAAAAATCGCAAGTGCTCGCAAGTCCCACAAAAGGTTTTGAAATATTTTCCACTTGGGCCACGGTTAAAACGTTTTTTTACTGTACCGTGGATAGCGGAGGCCATGACATGGCATGCTCGATGCGAGGTGGGTGGGAATTTGATGCGTCATCCGGTTGATTCACTCATCTGGCAAATTTCAAATGCACAACACCATGAATTTGCAAAGGAACCGCGCAACGTTCGTCTTGCAATCTCAACCGATGGGTTTAACCCTTTCGGTAATTTAAGTACTAGTCAGAGTTATTGGCCAGTTCTTATGGCGCCTTTAAGTCTTCCTCCGACGTTATGCATGAGAAAGGAGTTCACATTGTTATCTCTGTTGATACCCGGGCCTAAGGCTCCCAGTGATGATATTGATATATTCTTAGCACCATTAATCGAAGAACTTAAAGAGTTGTGGGATAAAGGCGTGACGGCGTTCGATTCTCATAAGGGTGAAGAGTTCACACTTAAAGCAATGGTGATGTGGGCGATCCACGATCTTCCTGCTTATGGGACCTTGTCCGGTTGTAATGTTCATGGTTATTATGGATGTCCCATATGTGGGGAGGAAACTGAAGCCTGTTGGTTAAAACATAGTGGTAAGTTGAGTTACACGGGTCATCGTAGATTTCTGCCGACCAGTCACCCTTTTAGGAACGACAAGTCTAACTTTTTGCCTGTCGGTCACGAGCGAAGAACGGCACCTAGTCGACTTTCTGGTCAGCAAATTGAGGAGAAGGCGGTGGCTGCGACTGCTGGGAATAGGTATGTAGGCAAACACCCCCAGTTTGTAAACCTGAAGCGTAAAGCTAGGGAGGATCCGAACGACCCTAGTAAAGCGAAGCCATGGTCCAGGCGATCAATATTTTTTGATTTACCGTATTGGAAAGATCATCGTGTAAGGCATATAATTGATGTGATGCACACAGAGAAGAATGTTGCAGAACATTTGATAGGAACATGTCTGGGTGGATCTCATTCCAAAGATGGAGAGCGTGCCCGCCGAGATCTACAGGATATGAAAATAAAGAAGAGACTGTGGTTAAAAAATGATCCAACGACAGGAAGAATTTCTATCCCCCCCACTGCTTTCACTTTGACTACTAGTGAGAAGAAGATCCTCTTAGACACGTTGTTCAACTTGAAGACTCCAACCGGTTATTCTGGTAATTTACGTAGGGTAGTAAACTACCAAGCAAATGACTTGAAACAGTGCAAGTCTCACGACTGGCACGTAATCATCCAATTAATCCCGTTGTTATTTCGGCATTGCTTCTCTGAACACAAAGATCTCCGTCGGGCAATTATGCAAATCAGTTTGTGTTTTACCCTACTTTGTGCAAAAGTGGTAAACAGAAGACACATTAAAGCTGCGAAATCAACTTTAGCCGAGGCAGTTTGTGTGTTAGAGAAATATTTTCCTCCGTCATTCTTCGATATCAGTATCCACCTGCTTGTGCATTTATGCGATGAAGCTTTATTATGTGGTCCCGTGAGGTATCGTTGGATGTATCCTTTTGAGCGCTTGATGAAAACCTTCAAAGATTATGTAAAGAATACACGGTATATTGGAGGGTCAATTGCTGAAGAATACGTAACGGTGGAATCATCGCTATACGCTAGGGAACATATGCCAGAACAAGAGGTGAGGAGGTTTAATCCTCGTGGAGAACGAGTGATAGAGGAACCTGACGAGTTTGAGGACGAATTATCGTTTGGGAACCCTAAAGAGGTGAAACTCACAAACCTACAATACGAGCAAGCAACTCGTCATGTCTTCGAATCGCAAGATGAAGTCCAAGACTGGAGACAGTGAGTATCTACTGAATTCTTCTTCTTTGATTATATGTATTTTTTATTTTATGATCTAAACTCTATAATTTTTCGGTAGGAAGTACGAGAACGAAATTATCCAAAATCAAAGGAGAAATTGGACGACAACTGACTTTAGGGCATGGGTGTCAAAAGAGGTACTTTTCACATCTTATGTGTGCGGTTATTTATTCATGTGTGGTAAAAACATGCCCTAATACAAATTCATTAATAAATGCAGCTTCTAAAAAGAGGTGATGTCTCTTCCAGACTTGCACGCCTAGCAAAAGGTCCTAGTTTTCGTGCAAAAGAGTTTAAGAAATTCCGCACCAACGGTTTTGATTTCATTTCATATCCATATGAGGAAAAGCTTTTGACGCAAAACAGTGGAATATCAATTTCTGCCTTGACCACCTGTATCGCTAGCAAAAGTGATAAAAATCCAAAGAATACGGTGCTAACCTATTATGGGATAATTCAACAAATCCTAGAACTTGATTACTTGGATTTCACAGAAACCGTATTCTATTGTGATTGGGTAAAGGTGGAGGATACAACGAATGCTTGCAAAGTTGATCCCGACTCCAAACTTATTATGGTAGATTTATCAAAGCTGAAGACTAAAGACCGCATAGTCGACGAGCCTTTTATTTGTGCCTTTCAGAATGTAAAGAAGGTATTCTACTCGAAGTGCATAAACGATGGCAATTGGTCTATTGTTGTGCATGCACCAAAGGGTATGACTACTGAAGTAGACGCATTAAAGGCTCCAAAAGAGTTCCAGTCAGCTCTTGATGACAACCCTAATTTGAAGGATCTTTTAGTTGATTTAGAGGAAGATTGAGTATCAAAATATTATTTTATCCTCATCAATCTTATTTGTATCCTATTATGATATTGACATTGTATTAGCACTTTACATTAATTTATGAATTTCATCTACTTTTAAGTGTAATGTCCCGCTATTTTTTGGTTCTACCATTTTTTTAATTGAACATAACTGTTTGCAAAAAATTCATTATTTTTTCACTGTCATAGGATACATTGATGTTGGGGTCGAACTACTATCAAACATAATCTGAAATTGCATCGCTGCTGGCATAGAGAAGGTTCTGATTGGCGTTGGGTGTAACAAAATATCCAGGTAATGGATAGACCTATGATGAACTTTATTTTAAGGTTAAATATGCATTGATTCAATTTTTTAATTATTTTGGGTTTGGATAACTTTTGAACACGTAAAACAGCCTTAAAATAGCCATCGAACGGTGAAAACGTAAAACACCCACAAAACGGTCCCGCAAGAGTCACGAACATCTCGCACGGGACCAATGTAAGTCGTAGGAACCGACCGTGTAGTCACGGCGCTCCCGGCTTGTGTGTGTGCGTGTGTGCATGTTTGTGTGTGTGCGCGTGTGAGTGGGAAAGGGGGGAGGGGATGGGCAGGGGGCGCGTGTGTGCGTGTGTGCATGTTTGTGTGTGTGCGCGCGTGTGAGTGGGAAGGGGGGAGGGGACGGGCAGGGGGCGCGCGCGTGTGTGTGTGCGTGTGCGTGTGTGTGTGTGTGTGTGTGTTTGTGTGTGTGTGTGTGTGTGTGTGTGAGTGGGGAAGGGGGGAGGGGACGCGGCATGTATGCATATATGCATATGCATATATGTAGTGAGAGTGTGCGTGCGTGCGTGCGTGTGTTTGTGTGCGCGTGTGAGTGTGTGCATATTGGTGATAAAATCCAAAATAATTTGAAGCACTTCCTCCTTTTTCAACAGTCCACACAAGCTCCAGATTTTTTAAGCCACTTTGCATCGAAACGAGATGTGTTTGATAGATTCCATCTCCTGGCCCTACGGGAGGAGATTTTTCCGCTGGGAATTGTGGGGACTCACACGTCCACCCAGATGTTCACGCACTCACCATTGCCAATACGCCATCTTAGACCTGATTAAAGAAGATCATTGCCTTCCATAAGACTGCTCCACACCTTAGATGGTCTGTGGCCCGTTTTTGCTTCTAAGAACAAACAATTAGGGAAGTAAATATTTTTGAGGATTTTAGAACACAAGGAATTAAGGTTTTTCATAATTCTCCAGCACATGTTTGCAAGCAAACCTCGGTTAAAACTTTTGAAATCTCTAAATCCCATCCCCCCCTCCACCTTGGGAAAAACTACCGTATCCCAACTAATCCAGTATATACCATTTTTATCCTGGCAGCCCCTCTACCAAAATTTTCTGACATGGGATGTGAGGCTATTACATAATTTTTTTCGGGAGTAAAATGCAGGGCATGGCAAAGGTGGGGATTGCGTGCGTGCGTGCGTGTGTTTGTGTGCGCGTGTGAGTGTGTGCGTGCGTGTGCTTGTGTGGACTGTTGAAAAAGGAGGAAGTGCATATATATGCAGCCATATAACTGCTGCATATATATGCATATATATGCAGTGCTGCATATATATGCATATATATGCTGCATATATATGCAGTGCTGCATATATATGCATATATATGCAGTGCTGCATATATATGCATATATATGCTGCATATATATGCATATATATGCAGCACTGCATATATATGCATATATATGCATATATATGCAGCATATATATGCATATATATGCCAACTGCTGCATATATATGCTGCCCACCCCAGCCCACCTGCTGCCGTAACCGCCCCCTATGCAAACACCCTGACCTGACCGCCTTCGCACCCACCCTCCCTCCATCGCCTGAAACTTGCGCCCACCTTACCCCTGCCGACGCACCTCCCGAGCCCAAAAAAATAACCCCCCAGCCTGCATCTGACCCAGGACAGCCTCCCGAAATCCCCCCAACCACTTCCGACCCCTTCGCAGCTCCCCGGCCTTCTTCCAATGGCAGCCCCTACCTTCATGTCCCCGGAAAATACCCATATTCCGGCAGATCTGCCCCAGACCCTAACCAGCTCGTTCACACCTCTCATCCACAAACTCCCGTCCCTCAACCTAGCCCAATTCAGCCCCTACACTACACAGCCCCCAATCCCGCTAATTCTTTTTAGGGGTCCACCTCATTTCACCCACCCGACCCCCAAAATGATCCACATCCTTTTACGGGTTTCATACCTACTTCAAACCCCCACCCGACCTCCTATTTCCATCCTTCCACCCCATTTCACCCACCCTTATCATTTACCCGCACCACTTTTACCCCAAATCCTCGAACCGATGTACATCCCCAACCCCTCGTTACAGCCATTAACCTCGCAACCCTAAACCACCTCAAAATAGCCCCCGAACGGCCCCGTGGGTGGCACCAACACCTCCCACGGGACCAACGTAACTCGTGGGAACCGACCCCGCAGCCGCGGGTGTCCCGGTTTGAGAGTACGACGGTAATTTGCGTATTTCCACACTTAGGCTTAAAAACATGGCGTTAGAGGGTGAGAACTCGAAACAACCCCCGAACGGCCCCGTGGGTGGCACCAACACCTCCCACGGGACCAACGTAACTCGTAGGAACTGACCCCGCAGCCGCGGGTGTCCCGGTTTGAGAGTACGACGGTAATTTGCTTATTTCTACACTTAGGCTTAACATGGCGTTAGAGGGTGAAAACTCGAAACAGCTCCCGAACGGCCCCGTGGGTGGCACTAACACCTCCCACGGGACCAACGTAACTCGTGGGAACGGACGCCGCAGCCGCGGGTGTCCCGGTTTGAGAGTACGACGGTAATTTGCTTATTTCCACACTTAGGCTTAAAAACATGGCGTTAGAGGGTGAGAACTCGAAACAGCCCCCGAACGGCCCCGTGGGTGGCACCAACACCTCCCACGGGACCAACGTAACTCGTGGGAACGGACCCCGCAGCCGCGGGTGTCCCGGTTTGAGAGTACGACGGTAATTTGCTTATTTCCACACTTAGGCTTAAAAACATGGCGTTAGAGGGTGAGAACTCGAAACAGCCCCCGAACGGCCCCGTGGGTGGCACCAACACCTCCCACGGGACCAACGTAACTCGTAGGAACTGACCCCGCAGCCGCGGGTGTCCCGGTTTGAGAGTACGACGGTAATTTGCTTATTTCCACACTTAGGCTTAAAAACATGGCGTTAGAGGGTGAGAACTCGAAACAGCCCCCGAACGGCCCCGTGGGTGGCACCAACACCTCCCACGGGACCAACGTAACTCGTGGGAACGGACCCCGCAGCCGCGGGTGTCCCGGTTTGAGAGTACGACGGTAATTTGCTTATTTCCACACTTAGGCTTAAAAACATGGCGTTAGAGGGTGAGAACTCGAAACAGCCCCCGAACGGCCCCGTGGGTGGCACCAACACCTCCCACGGGACCAACGTAACTCGTAGGAACTGACCCCGCAGCCGCGGGTGTCCCGGTTTGAGAGTACGACGGTAATTTGCTTATTTCTACACTTAGGCTTAACATGGCGTTAGAGGGTGAAAACTCGAAACAGCCCCCGAACGGCCCCGTGGGTGGCACCAACACCTCCCACGGGACCAACGTAACTCGTGGGAACGGACCCCGCAGCCGCGGGTGTCCCGGTTTGAGAGTACGACGGTAATTTGCTTATTTCCACACTTAGGCTTAAAAACATGGCGTTAGAGGGTGAGAACTCGAAACAGCCCCCGAACGGCCCCATGGGTGGCACCAACACCTCCCACGGGACCAACGTAACTCGTAGGAACTGACCCCGCAGCCGCGGGTGTCCCGGTTTGAGAGTACGACGGTAATTTGCTTATTTCTACACTTAGGCTTAACATGGCGTTAGAGGGTGAAAACTCGAAACAGCCCCCGAACGGCCCCGTGGGTGGCACTAACACCTCCCACGGGACCAACGTAACTCGTGGGAACGGACCCCGCAGCCGCGGGTGTCCCGGTTTGAGAGTACGACGGTAATTTGCTTATTTCCACACTTAGGCTTAAAAACATGGCGTTAGAGGGTGAGAACTCGAAACAGCCCCCGAACGGCCCCGTGGGTGGCACCAACACCTCCCACGGGACCAACGTAACTCGTAGGAACTGACCCCGCAGCCGCGGGTGTCCCGGTTTGAGAGTACGATGATAATTTGCTTATTTCCACACTTAGGCTTAAAAACATGGCGTTAGAGGGTGAGAACGCGAAACAGCCCCCGAACGGCCCCGTGGGTGGCACCAACACCTCCCACGGGACCAACGTAACTCGTGGGAACGGACCCCGCAGCCGCGGGTGTCCCGGTTTGAGAGTACGACGGTAATTTGCTTATTTCCACACTTAGGCTTAAAAACATGGCGTTAGAGGGTGAGAACTCGAAACAACCCCCGAACGGCCCCGTGGGTGGCACCAACACCTCCCACGGGACCAACGTAACTCGTAGGAACTGACCCCGCAGCCGCGGGTGTCCCGGTTTGAGAGTACGACGGTAATTTGCTTAATTCTACACTTAGGCTTAACATGGCGTTAGAGGGTGAAAACTCGAAACAGCCCCCGAACGGCCCCGTGGGTGGCACTAACACATCCCACGGGACCAACGTAACTCGTGGGAACGGACCCCGCAGCCGCGGGTGTCCCGGTTTGAGAGTACGACGGTAATTTGCTTATTTCCACACTTAGGCTTAAAAACATGGCGTTAGAGGGTGAGAACTCGAAACAGCCCCCGAACGGCCCCGTGGGTGGCACCAACACCTCCCACGGGACCAACGTAACTCGTGGGAACGGACCCCGCAGCCGCGGGTGTCCCGGTTTGAGAGTACGACGGTAATTTGCTTATTTCCACACTTAGGCTTAAAAACATGGCGTTAGAGGGTGAGAACTCGAAACAGCCCCCGAACGGCCCCGTGGGTGGCACCAACACCTCCCACGGGACCAACGTAACTCGTGGGAACGAACCCCGCAGCCGCGGGTGTCCCGGTTTGAGAGTACGACGGTAATTTGCTTATTTCCACACTTAGGCTTAAAAACATGGCGTTAGAGGGTGAGAACTCGAAACAGCCCCCGAACGGCCCCGTGGGTGGCACCAACACCTCCCACGGGACCAACGTAACTCGTAGGAACTGACCCCGCAGCCGCGGGTGTCCCGGTTTGAGAGTACGACGGTAATTTGCTTATTTCCACACTTAGGCTTAAAAACATGGCGTTAGAGGGTGAGAACTCGAAACAGCCCCCGAACGGCCCCGTGGGTGGCACCAACACCTCCCACGGGACCAACGTAACTCGTAGTAACTGACCCCGCAGCCGCGGGTGTCCCGGTTTGAGAGTACGACGGTAATTTGCTTATTTCTACACTTAGGCTTAAAAACATGGCGTTAGAGGGTGAGAACTCGAAACAGCCCCCGAACGGCCCCGTGGGTGGCACTAACACCTCCCACGGGACCAACGTAACTCGTGGGAACGGACGCCGCAGCCGCGGGTGTCCCGGTTTGAGAGTACGACGGTAATTTGCTTATTTCCACACTTAGACTTAAAAACATGGCGTTAGAGGGTGAGAACTCGAAACAGCCCCCGAACGGCCCCGTGGGTGGCACCAACACCTCCCACGGGACCAACGTAACTCGTAGTAACTGACCCCGCAGCCGCGGGTGTCCCGGTTTGAGAGTACGACGGTAATTTGCTTATTTCTACACTTAGGCTTAACATGGCGTTAGAGGGTGAAAACTCGAAACAGCCCCCGAACGGCCCCGTGAGTGGCACTAACACCTCCCACGGGACCAACGTAACTCGTGGGAACGGACGCCGCAGCCGCGGGTGTCCCGGTTTGAGAGTACGACGGTAATTTGCTTATTTCCACACTTAGACTTAAAAACATGGCGTTAGAGGGTGAGAACTCGAAACAGCCCCCGAACGGCCCCGTGGGTGGCACCAACACCTCCCACGGGACCAACGTAACTCGTGGGAACGGACCCCGCAGCCGCGGGTGTCCCGGTTTGAGAGTACGACGGTAATTTGCTTATTTCCACACTTAGGCTTAAAAACATGGCGTTAGAGGGTGAGAACTCGAAACAGCCCCCGAACGGCCCCGTGGGTGGCACCAACACCTCCCACGGGACCAACGTAACTCGTAGGAACTGACCCCGCAGCCGCGGGTGTCCCGGTTTGAGAGTACGACGGTAATTTGCTTATATCTACACTTAGGCTTAACATGGCGTTAGAGGGTGAAAACTCGAAACAGCCCCCGAACGGCCCCGTGGGTGGCACTAACACCTCCCACGGGACCAACGTAACTCGTGGGAACGGACGCCGCAGCCGCGGGTGTCCCGGTTTGAGAGTACGACGGTAATTTGCTTATTTCCACACTTAGGCTTAAAAACATGGCGTTAGAGGGTGAGAACTCGAAACAGCCCCCGAACGGCCCCGTGGGTGGCACCAACACCTCCCACGGGACCAACGTAACTCGTAGGAACTGACCCCGCAGCCGCGGGTGTCCCGGTTTGAGAGTACGATGATAATTTGCTTATTTCCACACTTAGGCTTAAAAACATGGCGTTAGAGGGTGAGAACGCGAAACAGCCCCCGAACGGCCCCGTGGGTGGCACCAACACCTCCCACGGGACCAACGTAACTCGTGGGAACGGACCCCGCAGCCGCGGGTGTCCCGGTTTGAGAGTACGACGGTAATTTGCTTATTTCCACACTTAGGCTTAAAAACATGGCGTTAGAGGGTGAGAACTCGAAACAACCCCCGAACGGCCCCGTGGGTGGCACCAACACCTCCCACGGGACCAACGTAACTCGTAGGAACTGACCCCGCAGCCGCGGGTGTCCCGGTTTGAGAGTACGACGGTAATTTGCTTAATTCTACACTTAGGCTTAACATGGCGTTAGAGGGTGAAAACTCGAAACAGCCCCCGAACGGCCCCGTGGGTGGCACTAACACCTCCCACGGGACCAACGTAACTCGTGGGAACGGACCCCGCAGCCGCGGGTGTCCCGGTTTGAGAGTACGACGGTAATTTGCTTATTTCCACACTTAGGCTTAAAAACATGGCGTTAGAGGGTGAGAACTCGAAACAGCCCCCGAACGGCCCCGTGGGTGGCACCAACACCTCCCACGGGACCAACGTAACTCGTGGGAACGGACCCCGCAGCCGCGGGTGTCCCGGTTTGAGAGTACGACGGTAATTTGCTTATTTCCACACTTAGGCTTAAAAACATGGCGTTAGAGGGTGAGAACTCGAAACAGCCCCCGAACGGCCCCGTGGGTGGCACCAACACCTCCCACGGGACCAACGTAACTCGTAGGAACTGACCCCGCAGCCGCGGGTGTCCCGGTTTGAGAGTACGACGGTAATTTGCTTATTTCTACACTTAGGCTTAACATGGCGTTAGAGGGTGAAAACTCGAAACAGCCCCCGAACGGCCCCATGAGTGGCACTAACACCTCCCACGGGACCAACGTAACTCGTGGGAACGGACGCCGCAGCCGCGGGTGTCCCGGTTTGAGAGTACGACGGTAATTTGCTTATTTCCACACTTAGACTTAAAAACATGGCGTTAGAGGGTGAGAACTCGAAACAGCCCCCGAACGGCCCCGTGGGTGGCACCAACACCTCCCACGGGACCAACGTAACTCGTAGGAACTGACCCCGCAGCCGCGGGTGTCCCGGTTTGAGAGTACGACGGTAATTTGCTTATTTCTACACTTAGGCTTAACATGGCGTTAGAGGGTGAAAACTCGAAACAGCTCCCGAACGGCCCCGTGGGTGGCACTAACACCTCCCACGGGACCAACGTAACTCGTGGGAACGGACGCCGCAGCCGCGGGTGTCCCGGTTTGAGAGTACGACGGTAATTTGCTTATTTCCACACTTAGGCTTAAAAACATGGCGTTAGAGGGTGAGAACTCGAAACAGCCCCCGAACGGCCCCGTGGGTGGCACCAACACCTCCCACGGGACCAACGTAACTCGTGGGAACGGGCCCCGCAGCCGCGGGTGTCCCGGTTTGAGAGTACGACGGTAATTTGCTTATTTCCACACTTAGGCTTAAAAACATGGCGTTAGAGGGTGAGAACTCGAAACAGCCCCCGAACGGCCCCGTGGGTGGCACCAACACCTCCCACGGGACCAACGTAACTCGTAGGAACTGACCCCGCAGCCGCGGGTGTCCCGGTTTGAGAGTACGACGGTAATTTGCTTATTTCCACACTTAGGCTTAAAAACATGGCGTTAGAGGGTGAGAACTCGAAACAGCCCCCGAACGGCCCCGTGGGTGGCACCAACACCTCCCACGGGACCAACGTAACTCGTGGGAACGGACCCCGCAGCCGCGGGTGTCCCGGTTTGAGAGTACGACGGTAATTTGCTTATTTCCACACTTAGGCTTAAAAACATGGCGTTAGAGGGTGAGAACTCGAAACAGCCCCCGAACGGCCCCGTGGGTGGCACCAACACCTCCCACGGGACCAACGTAACTCGTAGGAACTGACCCCGCAGCAGCGGGTGTCCCGGTTTGAGAGTACGACGGTAATTTGCTTATTTCTACACTTAGGCTTAACATGGCGTTAGAGGGTGAAAACTCGAAACAGCCCCCGAACGGCCCCGTGGGTGGCACCAACACCTCCCACGGGACCAACGTAACTCGTGGGAACGGACCCCGCAGCCGCGGGTGTCCCGGTTTGAGAGTACGACGGTAATTTGCTTATTTCCACACTTAGGCTTAAAAACATGGCGTTAGAGGGTGAGAACTCGAAACAGCCCCCGAACGGCCCCATGGGTGGCACCAACACCTCCCACGGGACCAACGTAACTCGTAGGAACTGACCCCGCAGCCGCGGGTGTCCCGGTTTGAGAGTACGACGGTAATTTGCTTATTTCTACACTTAGGCTTAACATGGCGTTAGAGGGTGAAAACTCGAAACAGCCCCCGAACGGCCCCGTGGGTGGCACTAACACCTCCCACGGGACCAACGTAACTCGTGGGAACGGACCCCGCAGCCGCGGGTGTCCCGGTTTGAGAGTACGACGGTAATTTGCTTATTTCCACACTTAGGCTTAAAAACATGGCGTTAGAGGGTGAGAACTCGAAACAGCCCCCGAACGGCCCCGTGGGTGGCACCAACACCTCCCACGGGACCAACGTAACTCGTAGGAACTGACCCCGCAGCCGCGGGTGTCCCGGTTTGAGAGTACGATGATAATTTGCTTATTTCCACACTTAGGCTTAAAAACATGGCGTTAGAGGGTGAGAACGCGAAACAGCCCCCGAACGGCCCCGTGGGTGGCACCAACACCTCCCACGGGACCAACGTAACTCGTGGGAACGGACCCCGCAGCCGCGGGTGTCCCGGTTTGAGAGTACGACGGTAATTTGCTTATTTCCACACTTAGGCTTAAAAACATGGCGTTAGAGGGTGAGAACTCGAAACAACCCCCGAACGGCCCCGTGGGTGGCACCAACACCTCCCACGGGACCAACGTAACTCGTAGGAACTGACCCCGCAGCCGCGGGTGTCCCGGTTTGAGAGTACGACGGTAATTTGCTTAATTCTACACTTAGGCTTAACATGGCGTTAGAGGGTGAGAACTCGAAACAGCCCCCGAACGGCCCCGTGGGTGGCACCAACACCTCCAACGGGACCAACGTAACTCGTGGGAACGGACCCCGCAGCCGCGGGTGTCCCGGTTTGAGAGTACGACGGTAATTTGCTTATTTCCACACTTAGGCTTAAAAACATGGCGTTAGAGGGTGAGAACTCGAAACAGCCCCCGAACGGCCCCGTGGGTGGCACCAACACCTCCCACGGGACCAACGTAACTCGTGGGAACGGACCCCGCAGCCGCGGGTGTCCCGGTTTGAGAGTACGACGGTAATTTGCTTATTTCCACACTTAGGCTTAAAAACATGGCGTTAGAGGGTGAGAACTCGAAACAGCCCCCGAACGGCCCCGTGGGTGGCACCAACACCTCCCACGGGACCAACGTAACTCGTAGGAACTGACCCCGCAGCCGCGGGTGTCCCGGTTTGAGAGTACGACGGTAATTTGCTTATTTCCACACTTAGGCTTAAAAACATGGCGTTAGAGGGTGAGAACTCGAAACAGCCCCCGAACGGCCCCGTGGGTGGCACCAACACCTCCCACGGGACCAACGTAACTCGTAGTAACTGACCCCGCAGCCGCGGGTGTCCCGGTTTGAGAGTACGACGGTAATTTGCTTATTTCTACACTTAGGCTTAAAAACATGGCGTTAGAGGGTGAGAACTCGAAACAGCCCCCGAACGGCCCCGTGGGTGGCACTAACACCTCCCACGGGACCAACGTAACTCGTGGGAACGGACGCCGCAGCCGCGGGTGTCCCGGTTTGAGAGTACGACGGTAATTTGCTTATTTCCACACTTAGACTTAAAAACATGGCGTTAGAGGGTGAGAACTCGAAACAGCCCCCGAACGGCCCCGTGGGTGGCACCAACACCTCCCACGGGACCAACGTAACTCGTAGTAACTGACCCCGCAGCCGCGGGTGTCCCGGTTTGAGAGTACGACGGTAATTTGCTTATTTCTACACTTAGGCTTAACATGGCGTTAGAGGGTGAAAACTCGAAACAGCCCCCGAACGGCCCCGTGAGTGGCACTAACACCTCCCACGGGACCAACGTAACTCGTGGGAACGGACGCCGCAGCCGCGGGTGTCCCGGTTTGAGAGTACGACGGTAATTTGCTTATTTCCACACTTAGACTTAAAAACATGGCGTTAGAGGGTGAGAACTCGAAACAGCCCCCGAACGGCCCCGTGGGTGGCACCAACACCTCCCACGGGACCAACGTAACTCGTGGGAACGGACCCCGCAGCCGCGGGTGTCCCGGTTTGAGAGTACGACGGTAATTTGCTTATTTCCACACTTAGGCTTAAAAACATGGCGTTAGAGGGTGAGAACTCGAAACAGCCCCCGAACGGCCCCGTGGGTGGCACCAACACCTCCCACGGGACCAACGTAACTCGTAGGAACTGACCCCGCAGCCGCGGGTGTCCCGGTTTGAGAGTACGACGGTAATTTGCTTATATCTACACTTAGGCTTAACATGGCGTTAGAGGGTGAAAACTCGAAACAGCCCCCGAACGGCCCCGTGGGTGGCACTAACACCTCCCACGGGACCAACGTAACTCGTGGGAACGGACGCCGCAGCCGCGGGTGTCCCGGTTTGAGAGTACGACGGTAATTTGCTTATTTCCACACTTAGGCTTAAAAACATGGCGTTAGAGGGTGAGAACTCGAAACAGCCCCCGAACGGCCCCGTGGGTGGCACCAACACCTCCCACGGGACCAACGTAACTCGTAGGAACTGACCCCGCAGCCGCGGGTGTCCCGGTTTGAGAGTACGATGATAATTTGCTTATTTCCACACTTAGGCTTAAAAACATGGCGTTAGAGGGTGAGAACGCGAAACAGCCCCCGAACGGCCCCGTGGGTGGCACCAACACCTCCCACGGGACCAACGTAACTCGTGGGAACGGACCCCGCAGCCGCGGGTGTCCCGGTTTGAGAGTACGACGGTAATTTGCTTATTTCCACACTTAGGCTTAAAAACATGGCGTTAGAGGGTGAGAACTCGAAACAACCCCCGAACGGCCCCGTGGGTGGCACCAACACCTCCCACGGGACCAACGTAACTCGTAGGAACTGACCCCGCAGCCGCGGGTGTCCCGGTTTGAGAGTACGACGGTAATTTGCTTAATTCTACACTTAGGCTTAACATGGCGTTAGAGGGTGAAAACTCGAAACAGCCCCCGAACGGCCCCGTGGGTGGCACTAACACCTCCCACGGGACCAACGTAACTCGTGGGAACGGACCCCGCAGCCGCGGGTGTCCCGGTTTGAGAGTACGACGGTAATTTGCTTATTTCCACACTTAGGCTTAAAAACATGGCGTTAGAGGGTGAGAACTCGAAACAGCCCCCGAACGGCCCCGTGGGTGGCACCAACACCTCCCACGGGACCAACGTAACTCGTGGGAACGGACCCCGCAGCCGCGGGTGTCCCGGTTTGAGAGTACGACGGTAATTTGCTTATTTCCACACTTAGGCTTAAAAACATGGCGTTAGAGGGTGAGAACTCGAAACAGCCCCCGAACGGCCCCGTGGGTGGCACCAACACCTCCCACGGGACCAACGTAACTCGTAGGAACTGACCCCGCAGCCGCGGGTGTCCCGGTTTGAGAGTACGACGGTAATTTGCTTATTTCTACACTTAGGCTTAACATGGCGTTAGAGGGTGAAAACTCGAAACAGCCCCCGAACGGCCCCGTGAGTGGCACTAACACCTCCCACGGGACCAACGTAACTCGTGGGAACGGACGCCGCAGCCGCGGGTGTCCCGGTTTGAGAGTACGACGGTAATTTGCTTATTTCCACACTTAGACTTAAAAACATGGCGTTAGAGGGTGAGAACTCGAAACAGCCCCCGAACGGCCCCGTGGGTGGCACCAACACCTCCCACGGGACCAACGTAACTCGTAGGAACTGACCCCGCAGCCGCGGGTGTCCCGGTTTGAGAGTACGATGATAATTTGCTTATTTCCACACTTAGGCTTAAAAACATGGCGTTAGAGGGTGAGAACGCGAAACAGCCCCCGAACGGCCCCGTGGGTGGCACCAACACCTCCCACGGGACCAACGTAACTCGTGGGAACTGACCCCGCAGCCGCGGGTGTCCCGGTTTGAGAGTACGACGGTAATTTGCTTATTTCTACACTCAGGCTTAACATGGCGTTAGAGGGTGAAAACTCGAAACAGCCCCCGAACGGCCCCGTGGGTGGCACTAACACCTCCCACGGGACCAACGTAACTCGTGGGAACGGACCCCGCAGCCGCGGGTGTCCCGGTTTGAGAGTACGACGGTAATTTGCTTATTTCCACACTTAGGCTTAAAAACATGGCGTTAGAGGGTGAGAACTCGAAACAGCCCCCGAACGGCCCCGTGGGTGGCACCAACACCTCCCACGGGACCAACGTAACTCGTGGGAACGGACCCCGCAGCCGCGGGTGTCCCGGTTTGAGAGTACGACGGTAATTTGCTTATTTCCACACTTAGGCTTAAAAACATGGCGTTAGAGGGTGAGAACTCGAAACAGCCCCCGAACGGCCCCGTGGGTGGCACCAACACCTCCCACGGGACCAACGTAACTCGTAGGAACTGACCCCGCAGCCGCGGGTGTCCCGGTTTGAGAGTACGACGGTAATTTGCTTATTTCTACACTTAGGCTTAACATGGCGTTAGAGGGTGAAAACTCGAAACAGCCCCCGAACGGCCCCGTGAGTGGCACTAACACCTCCCACGGGACCAACGTAACTCGTGGGAACGGACGCCGCAGCCGCGGGTGTCCCGGTTTGAGAGTACGACGGTAATTTGCTTATTTCCACACTTAGACTTAAAAACATGGCGTTAGAGGGTGAGAACTCGAAACAGCCCCCGAACGGCCCCGTGGGTGGCACCAACACCTCCCACGGGACCAACGTAACTCGTGGGAACGGACCCCGCAGCCGCGGGTGTCCCGGTTTGAGAGTACGACGGTAATTTGCTTATTTCCACACTTAGGCTTAAAAACATGGCGTTAGAGGGTGAGAACTCGAAACAGCCCCCGAACGGCCCCGTGGGTGGCACCAACACCTCCCACGGGACCAACGTAACTCGTAGGAACTGACCCCGCAGCCGCGGGTGTCCCGGTTTGAGAGTACGACGGTAATTTGCTTATTTCTACACTTAGGCTTAACATGGCGTTAGAGGGTGAAAACTCGAAACAGCCCCCGAACGGCCCCGTGGGTGGCACTAACACCTCCCACGGGACCAACGTAACTCGTGGGAACGGACCCCGCAGCCGCGGGTGTCCCGGTTTGAGAGTACGACGGTAATTTGCTTATTTCCACACTTAGGCTTAAAAACATGGCGTTAGAGGGTGAGAACTCGAAACAGCCCCCGAACGGCCCCGTGGGTGGCACCAACACCTCCCACGGGACCAACGTAACTCGTGGGAACGGACCCCGCAGCCGCGGGTGTCCCGGTTTGAGAGTACGACGGTAATTTGCTTATTTCGACACTTAGGCTTAAAAACATGGCGTTAGAGGGTGAGAACTCGAAACAGCCCCCGAACGGCCCCGTGGGTGGCACCAACACCTCCCACGGGACCAACGTAACTCGTAGGAACTGACCCCGCAGCCGCGGGTGTCCCGGTTTGAGAGTACGACGGTAATTTGCTTATTTCTACACTTAGGCTTAACATGGCGTTAGAGGGTGAAAACTCGAAACAGCCCCCGAACGGCCCCGTGGGTGGCACTAACACCTCCCACGGGACCAACGTAACTCGTGGGAACGGACGCCACAGCCGCGGGTGTCCCGGTTTGAGAGTACGACGGTAATTTGCTTATTTCCACACTTAGGCTTAAAAACATGGCGTTAGAGGGTGAGAACTCGAAACAGCCCCCGAACGGCCCCGTGGGTGGCACCAACACCTCCCACGGGACCAACGTAACTCGTAGGAACTGACCCCGCAGCCGCGGGTGTCCCGGTTTGAGAGTACGATGATAATTTGCTTATTTCCACACTTAGGCTTAAAAACATGGCGTTAGAGGGTGAGAACGCGAAACAGCCCCCGAACGGCCCCGTGGGTGGCACCAACACCTCCCACGGGACCAACGTAACTCGTGGGAACGGACCCCGCAGCCGCGGGTGTCCCGGTTTGAGAGTACGACGGTAATTTGCTTATTTCCACACTTAGGCTTAAAAACATGGCGTTAGAGGGTGAGAACTCGAAACAGCCCCCGAACGGCCCCGTGGGTGGCACCAACACCTCCCACGGGACCAACGTAACTCGTGGGAACGGACCCCGCAGCCGCGGGTGTCCCGGTTTGAGAGTACGACGGTAATTTGCTTATTTCCACACTTAGGCTTAAAAACATGGCGTTAGAGGGTGAGAACTCGAAACAGCCCCCGAACGGCCCCGTGGGTGGCACCAACACCTCCCACGGGACCAACGTAACTCGTAGTAACTGACCCCGCAGCCGCGGGTGTCCCGGTTTGAGAGTACGACGGTAATTTGCTTATTTCTACACTTAGGCTTAACATGGCGTTAGAGGGTGAAAACTCGAAACAGCCCCCGAACGGCCCCGTGGGTGGCACTAACACCTCCCACGGGACCAACGTAACTCGTGGGAACGGACGCCGCAGCCGCGGGTGTCCCGGTTTGAGAGTACGACGGTAATTTGCTTATTTCCACACTTAGACTTAAAAACATGGCGTTAGAGGGTGAGAACTCGAAACAGCCCCCGAACGGCCCCGTGGGTGGCACCAACACCTCCCACGGGACCAACGTAACTCGTAGTAACTGACCCCGCAGCCGCGGGTGTCCCGGTTTGAGAGTACGACGGTAATTTGCTTATTTCTACACTTAGGCTTAACATGGCGTTAGAGGGTGAAAACTCGAAACAGCCCCCGAACGGCCCCGTGGGTGGCACTAACACCTCCCACGGGACCAACGTAACTCGTGGGAACGGACGCCGCAGCCGCGGGTGTCCCGGTTTGAGAGTACGACGGTAATTTGCTTATTTCCACACTTAGGCTTAAAAACATGGCGTTAGAGGGTGAGAACTCGAAACAGCCCCCGAACGGCCCCGTGGGTGGCACCAACACCTCCCACGGGACCAACGTAACTCGTGGGAACGGACGCCGCAGCCGCGGGTGTCCCGGTTTGAGAGTACGACGGTAATTTGCTTATTTCCACACTTAGGCTTAAAAACATGGCGTTAGAGGGTGAGAACTCGAAACAGCCCCCGAACGGCCCCGTGGGTGGCACCAACACCTCCCACGGGACCAACGTAACTCGTGGGAACGGACCCCGCAGCCGCGGGTGTCCCGGTTTGAGAGTACGACGGTAATTTGCTTATTTCCACACTTAGACTTAAAAACATGGCGTTAGAGGGTGAGAACTCGAAACAGCCCCCGAACGGCCCCGTGGGTGGCACCAACACCTCCCACGGGACCAACGTAACTCGTAGTAACTGACCCCGCAGCCGCGGGTGTCCCGGTTTGAGAGTACGACGGTAATTTGCTTATTTCTACACTTAGGCTTAACATGGCGTTAGAGGGTGAAAACTCGAAACAGCCCCCGAACGGCCCCGTGGGTGGCACTAACACCTCCCACGGGACCAACGTAACTCGTGGGAACGGACGCCGCAGCCGCGGGTGTCCCGGTTTGAGAGTACGACGGTAATTTGCTTATTTCCACACTTAGGCTTAAAAACATGGCGTTAGAGGGTGAGAACTCGAAACAGCCCCCGAACGGCCCCGTGGGTGGCACCAACACCTCCCACGGGACCAACGTAACTCGTGGGAACGGACGCCGCAGCCGCGGGTGTCCCGGTTTGAGAGTACGACGGTAATTTGCTTATTTCCACACTTAGGCTTAAAAACATGGCGTTAGAGGGTGAGAACTCGAAACAGCCCCCGAACGGCCCCGTGGGTGGCACCAACACCTCCCACGGGACCAACGTAACTCGTGGGAACGGACGCCGCAGCCGCGGGTGTCCCGGTTTGAGAGTACGACGGTAATTTGCTTATTTCCACACTTAGGCTTAAAAACATGGCGTTAGAGGGTGAGAACTCGAAACAGCCCCCGAACGGCCCCGTGGGTGGCACCAACACCTCCCACGGGACCAACGTAACTCTTAGGAACTGACCCCGCAGCCGCGGGTGTCCCGGTTTGAGAGTACGACGGTAATTTGCTTAATTCTACAATTAGGCTTAACATGGCGTTAGAGGGTGAAAACTCGAAACAGCCCCCGAACGGCCCCGTGGGTGGCACTAACACCTCCCACGGGACCAACGTAACTCGTGGGAACGGACGCCGCAGCCGCGGGTGTCCCGGTTTGAGAGTACGACGGTAATTTGCTTATTTCCACACTTAGGCTTAAAAACATGGCGTTAGAGGGTGAGAACTCGAAACAGTCCCCGAACGGCCCCGTGGGTGGCACCAACACCTCCCACGGGACCAACGTAACTCGTAGGAACTGACCCCGCAGCCGCGGGTGTCCCGGTTTGAGAGTACGATGATAATTTGCTTATTTCCACACTTAATTTTTATATTTCTACTTGGTTACTGATAATTTTAACTCATATATGCAATTTTTCAGCTTAATTAATTTTTTTGTAAAATTACTTGGTTACTGATACTTTTATTTTTTGTATCCTATCATTTGTAGGATTTTTGCGCGTGGATCAAATGAAGGAGGCAATGTTTTACAACATGATGATTATTTATATGTTGTGGACATTCAGGATAATGTTTTTTATGTGTTATAGCCGTGCAGGCTTTTATTGTTTAGTTTTATGGCCGTGCGGGCTTTTATAATTTGATTGTTGAATTTTGTAGCCGTGCGGGCTTTATAATAAGCAGGTTTTTCATTTACAGGTTTTGGAATGTCAAGAAAATAGAGGAAACTCTGCCCAATTTTTTTTTGGTCTGTGAATTATTAAGACGTGTAATATTTTTATGTTTGTATATATATTTGTTTATTAACAACATTCTCAATTCGCAATTTGTGATTTTTTTTTATTGTTTTGCCTATAATAAATATTTGTAACACCTCGTAGCAACCGATGATGCACTCACAGGAACCCCAATTTTAGGATTGGGCAAAAAAAAATACATTTTTTTTAAATTACAGATAAATATGGTCATGGACTTTGTCCATGACCATTTTTACTTTTTTTTGTCGCGCTTAAAAATGGTCGCGGCCAAAGTCCGCGACCATTTTTTTTATTTTTTGTCACGGTAATGGGTCGCGGACTAGGGCCGCGACCAATTTTTTTTAATTTTTTTTTGTCACACACATGGGTCGCGGCCAAAGTCCGCGACCAATTTGTCACGGTCGTGGGTCATGGACAAGGACCGTGACCAATTTTTTTAATTTTTTTTTGTCACGCACATGGGTCGCGGACTTTGGCCGCGACCAATTTGTCACGGTTGTGGGTCATGGACAAGGGCCGCGACCAATTTTTTTAATTTTTTTTTGTCACGCACATGGGTCGCGGACTTTGGCCGCGACCAATTTGTCACGGTTATGGGTCACGGATTAGAGCCGCGACCTATCACGGCATGGGTCACGGCCTAAGTCCGCGACCATCTGCCGTGACCCCTCTCGGCCGTGACCATTTTTTGGTCACGGACTTGGGCCGCGACCCACGAAAATGGTCACGCCCGAAATGGTCACGGCCCAAGTCCGCGACCCACAGGTTTGGTCAGGGATTTTGGCCGTGACCAATCGCCAGTTTTGGTGTAGTGTTATGTTGGGGGACACACCAAATACATGCCTCCAAGCAGCAGGTCACGATCCCTGACTGAGGAAATATAGGACGAGGCATGGGAGGTGTTAATCGGGTCAGCATCAGAGTCCTCATCATTATCCTCAGTCCCCTCTCCCTCGGCCTCATCACCTGTCAGAGGCTCATGAGGAAATGCCATCTGAAAAGCGTGGGGGGATAAAGTTGTCACAGGAACAGCGTCAGAAGGGACCACACCCTCAGCCTGTCATCCTGGGCTAAGATCAGGCATTTCTCTCCTCCCAGAAGGGCCTGCACCTGTTGGTGATGAGGCTCTCTCATCCATCTCTCCTGAATGACTCTCGACTGGACGACAGGAAGACCTGCAAGACTCAGATGGGTTTATTGTGGCTAGAGGAATGGGAAAAATGGGTCGTACCCAATTGGGGTCAGCCCCTCGTCTTCTCTCTTCCTCTTCCTCTACTCGTCTGATCTCAACAAATAATCTCTCTCTCAAGGAAGGGAATTCTTCAGCTAAATTGTAAAGCCTCCTAAGCATTAAGAGGGAGACCCTACACTTAGAAGAATTTGGCTAACCTAATCATAAACAAGTTGACAGTTGACTAAGTTAGACTTTTGGATCAAAACCAAAAATTAAAGGTTTTTGGTCAAGAACACTCAAGAAAGGGAAGAACTCAACTCGCCGAAAAAAGTACCAGAAAACACAAGGAAGCCCTAGAAATGCAATAAGGGGATGTCAGACCCAATGCATAAAATGAAATTGAAGATTAAAAAGGGAATTTATGGCAGAGAAGAGTACCTAAAGACGAAAGCAAAGGCTGAATGAAGCGACGCACAAAAAGGTTGCAGAAATGGCTATGGAAGCTGTTGAGAGGCTAGAGAGAGAGAGTTCAGGCGCGAAAAAGAAGAAGAAGAAGGGAAATGATTTCAAAAATTGTTTAAATACCTTGCCAATGAGTGGGCCCATTAATCAAGGCAGAACACAGCCCACGAAGAGGGCATCATTAGGGCACAAAGTCCCAAGCAGAGTGTGCAGCCACCACGCTTAGGAAATTGGAACAACAATGAGTATCTGCCTAAGTGTCTCATCAGCTTGAAAGGTGTCACTCATAAAATGGACCATACACTTGTCTCAAAAGAAATACTATCCCTCAGCCATCTCAGCAATATCTATGGCTAAGGGCTGGGGGTAATTGATATACCTATATATACCCTCGGCCTGGCCGAGGGCGTAATCCACTTGGGCAGGGCCAGGATGACCCCTTATCAGGCCCCAGACGACCCTTCAAGGGGCCGACCCCTCACCAGGCATAAACGACCCTCCAAGGGGTCGACCCTCCATCAGGCCCAGACGACCCTTCAAGGGGCCGACCCCTCATCAGGCCCAGATGACCCTCCAAGGGGTCGACCCTCCATCAGGCCCAGACAACCATCCGAGGGTATGACATTACGAGGCCTAAATTAGGCCAGACTCACTGCCAGAGGGAACTTTGCCCTCGGCCTCATATCATAGGTCGAGGGTGACATCATCACAGCGCGTGGTTTGGGAGACGCGTGGAACAGTGCGCGTGAGGCTCACATGGCACGTAGAAGACCGTTATAACAATATATCCCCCTCACGTGAGGGAATATTATGTCATCATTTGGCATCTACAGGTGTCAACAGGAGATTGGCTAGATCATCATTCACATGCACCATGCATACTTGGGGGGTACACTACACCCCCAAGACCTATATATACTTGTCACCTACAAACCTACAAGGGACAATCGATAATTATAACCCTAGTAAAAACTCTACTTGTACACACAGTAGAGAGAGAAAGGGATCTTATGTGCATTGTACCCAAGGCCATTAGTGCCCATAGTGGATCACACACTCACAGTGGATGTAGGCCTAATTGGCTGAACCACTATACATCATTGTCCTATTCCACTTATACTCACCTCCTTCTATACACTTATACACTTACATCTCTATGGCTACCATGCTTACTAATGTTTGAGCTCATCGTCACTTATCCGGTGGTGTTGAATCCAAGCATCATCAGTTGGCTCTCTCAAAAGCATGGTCTTAACTTTAGCAGCGAAAGTGTCTATATCATCAAAGCCAATCCCACACTTGTCATCTTTGATTTGGACGGTGCCTAAAATTTTATCCACATTTCTGACTTAGATTTTAAATCAAATATGACATGACTCGAGTCTCTCAATCTCTCCTCTAGCTCCAATATCCTAGACTCGAGTAAATACCTAGACTCTTCAAACTCAAGAAGCTCCTTCTTTAAAACAATGATCAAACCTCAAAGGATATTTCTCTCACCCTCAACATACTCTAGCTTTTCCTTAAGAGTCCTCTCACGTGCCCTTAGATACTCAATTAATTTAGCATTATCATGACCTATGGCATGTTCTGTCAAACTAGCTTCTAACTTAATTTTTTTTTTAATTTTCATCATTTTCGCATACAACTCGTGAAAGGAAACTTGGATTTTACTCTCCTCCTCCTCTTCTTCACCCTCTTCTTCTATACTCTCTTTATCATCACTCACATGGGAATCATAAACAATGGCCTCATAAGTGTCATGCTCAGGATTATCTTCATGGAAATATTTTTTATATGGTCTCTCATGTCTAGCCATGAAGGTGGTGTAGTTGCGCTCAATTGAGGAATTGTGTCCCTCTTTCAGATCACTATCACTAAGGGTGGCATTATATAACTTCAGCTTCTTACCTTCCTTCATTAGTTTAGTCGGACACTTAGTTGTCCTATGGCCATAACCCTCCCATCCAAAACATTTACCCGACGCTCCCCTCTTAAAATTGTCATTGTGATTGTTAGGTAATTGATCGGTCTTATTATATTTATTTTTCTCAAACTTCTTTACACCTTTATATTGTTTTTCAAACTTGAGAAATTTTTTAAACTTCTTTGCAAACATGGTCACGCAATCGAAATCGATATAAGACTCATCATCTGAAACACGTGATTCTTTTTTCAAACTTCAAAGCAATGTCCTTATCTTTCTTCATCTTTTTGGAGGGAAACATGTTGAGTTCATAAGTTTGAAGATCACCTACAAGCTCTTTTAGTTTCGTAGAGTCTAAAGTACTCATAGAATTCAAAACTGTCACTTTTGAATTAAATTTTTCATGAAAGGATCTTAAGATTTTCTTGACTATACGGGTTTTGAGTATTCTCTCTCCCAAGTTAAAAGACGAGTTCACGATATCTGACAATCTAACATATAACTCATCAAAGATTCTACTTTCCTCCATTCTAATGGTTTTAAACTGAGTGGTGAGTTTTAGAGTTTGGAAGCCTTAACAATACTAGTACCTTCATGGGTGAGTTAAAGTATGTCCTAAAACTCTTTATACATTTCACATGTCATAATACGTCGAAACTCCTCCAGTGCGACCAAACAAAAGCGTTTCAACCTTAAGAATTATAATTTGCTAACTTATGCTCTTCCTCACTCCATGATTTTACGAGTTTGAGAATCGTATAATCACCACTTAAGGTTGTAGGTGGGGACCAACCCTTAATAACCTCTAGTTATAAAAATCACGTATAGCTTAGCTACGCAAATTCACTATAATAAGGTTTTACAAAAGTCGACAAATGACTTACTCAACAACTTGATGCCTTCACAAACCTTGACGCGTCTTCAATCTTCAACCTATCATCCACATAAATAATGTAGGAATCCACCCACGAAAGTTCCACAACGTATGAGTCAACACATGCCTCAGTATCCACCGATAAGGCTCAATAACCATAAATAGATATATAACAAGGAGTCTAACATTTCTTCACCGCAACACCACACCACGGAGCCCACCGTGTGTAAATAGTAGACCGGATATGGAATTCACTACATAAATTTTTTCTTTATCAAGATAATGAGAAAAACAAACTATGGTGTCCACAAATAAGATATCAAAGCATATATGATAATGAAACTTGGATTTTAAAAAGTTTGGGTGAAACTAATGTTTGAAAACTTTTTCATATGAATGGGAAAATAATTTTTCCCAAAAGTCTCTCATAAAATAAATGTATGAACCACATTATATAGAAAGTACGTTTTTTTGAGGCAGTGCATTTTTTGAGAAAACTCGTTCGAACAAAAATAATAGTTCTTTGGGATACAAACAGAATCTCATTCGAATGAACATCTAATCTCATTGTAACCAGATTCAAACGATCTTTGAATGATATTAGTTCTGCTAATAGAGAAATATAATTTGATGTTCGTTTGAACGTACTACTAAACTCGTTCGAACGATTTAAAATTAAGAAAAAAATATTTTTCCTAATAATCTTTCAAATACAACCCCAAACATTTTATAAAAACAAAACACCCAAAATAAATTCTCAAATATCAAAATATACATCCATTCATACCTGAGAGATCCTCGAAAACACGAAGATGAAACTTGGCATGAAAGAAGACACGATGATGTAATCTCTCAAACTTTTCCAATATGTCTTCAGTTAAACATGGCATAGGCTTGAAGGGTAAACATGCAAAGCCTAATCTATGACTCAAAATATTTTGTCAAAAATTAAGCTAATACAAACAAATTTACTCAATTGTTTTCTTTCAAAATATAAAGAAATAAAAGGAAAGGAAAGGAGAGGAAAAGAAAAAGAAAAGGTTTAAATCATAAATAATTTTTTTTTGTTAAGGGAGTCCTCGTTTCTTTCATTCTTGAGTTGCTTATTTATATAATATTTGCTATGTAACTGCTATTGTAACTATTGGATGGTTACCCTCTTAAAAGTTCCCGCCTAGGTGCACTTACGCTCTTAAATCGGTTATTTATGTGGCTATCCCACATTCAAAGTCCTGACAAGTGTCGATCGCTTGTGTGTCTATTTATATTAATCTGGTCTATGGTATTTCACGGACATAATAACCAGTTTATATTTACATATGGTGATACTTTATTTTTTCGTAATAATATAGTGTGAACAAGTATTATTTCGGCAGTAATCAAAATCAAATGATTGATTGCTTGATCATACCGAATGTTCCGATACTTTGATGTTAATTTAAGTCCATAAATGGACTTCTTGTACTTACACAAGTTGCTTTACTGGCTTCTTACTATGAATCCCTTAGGTTTCGCCACATAGATCCACTAGTTGAGGACACCATTTAAGAATGCAGTATTGGCATTAGTGGAATTATGATAGACTTTAACATGGATACGGGCGAGAAGGTTTGCTCATAGTCAATCCATTTCTTTATGAGTAAACCCTTTCGCAATAAGTCTTGCCTTGAAGGTTTTCACATTCCCATCTACCCGTATTTAAGCTTATTATAAATAGATGTCGATCATAGTCAATATTAATGTAATACCCCGTAATTTTATATAGATATATTTAAATGGGATATTTAAATTATGCTGGTGACACGTAAAAATTTATGAAATAATGAGAATTAAATAGATATTAATTTAGAGTGAAACAAATTAATATATATGTGATTAGTTATTTACTAGTGTACTACAGTAAATAAAATTGAATAAGTCATAAGTGAGTAAACGCGATAGAATTTAATATTATTTCAATTGGGACACGTGTGCTTAAATTAAAATAAGTTGAAATGGGAAAATATTGTTAAGTGATTCGGGTGACGATTTTGAGTGCAAGGTTGATCCAAAATAGGTCAAAATAGTCAAAATTGAGTACCCGGGGTTGTGTTCGGGTTTCGTGGGCTTTTTAAATCAATTAGGACTTAATTAGGTGACTTTTGGGCTCTTTAAAGGTATATGAAAACCCAAAAACGGGATTTCAGTTATAAAATGAAAGGGTTAAGTCCTAGGGAAGAGTCATTTCACAAATCCAAAGGTTAGGAGAGTTATACTAAGAGTAAGAATGAAAGTGAAAAGAATTGGGAAGAAATTCAAGAGTCTAAAGGATGAATTGAATAACTTTACAAGAACACTTTAGGATTGAAGAAGTGAAGAGGAATTCGTAAAGGATTAAGTGACATCTTCATCAAATCAGACTCTACGAATCATAAGGCATGTAATTATCTTGCTATTTAATTTGTATATGCAATTTTAATCATATTATAATTGGGAAATGGTAATTTGGAGATGATTTTACATATATACAAACTATGGGATTTTAGGAAATAAATTATATTTTGGGAAATAATTCATATTCACGAAAATGATTTATATTTGGGAAACGATAAATTATTCATCTTTAAAGAATTAAGGTGGATTAAAATTGTGAAATTTGAGAATGGTTATTAGAATGTTGAAATTCTTGACTCTAGTTATAATCTCATGAAATAATGATTAAAATTTTCAATTGATGTGATTATTAGATGTTAGAATCATATTAGAAATGTCTCTTATTCTCTTTATGAATTGGATAGTGCATGATATTGGGTTGAGGATCATTGGGACTAAATTGGGAAAGAAAACGGGGACTGGGTTCGTTGACTGGAAACGTGAATCTGAAATGAAAAATCGGTTCAAAATTCTGGAATTTTCAGCTTGGGGGTATTTTATTTAATTAGGGACAAATTAAATAATTAAGAGAATGAGCGAACCTAAAGTTGATATTTTATATTTCTAGAAATTCATGTAGACCTTGAGTTAAAAGGGACTTTAGTTGGGATGTGAAATTAAAATATTTGAGGAAAATAGTTGAATATGAATAATTATGATGAAAATTGTGGGAATTTAAATACGGGTTGAGTGATGTAGACACGTGTCCAGATTTAGGATTGAAAAATAAATTAATTAATTAATTAATTGAGTATAAAATGGAACATTGGGTGAAAATATATTTTGTGCCATTCTTGATAGGCATAATTAAATAAATTATTAGTAAATATATACACATTTGAAAATTGTATATAGAGATATTATATCGGTGTGAAATATGGATCATATAACATACCCCTCTAAGGGTTATCATCGATGGTTGTGCGAGTGAGTGATCTTCCCTGGCTAGTGAATGCAGGGTTAGTATTATTCACAGGTCATAATCTCCACGCATATGCCTGTTAAAGTTAAGTGTGAGGTGAGGTAATTATGGGTATGGTTATTATTCAGTATTGGGGAACTTATGACCGCCTCCAATGTCGTTTGTTATTTTCTATCGTAATTCGATGTGAGATTCCGACGCGGTAGCCAGGATGATAAGAGTATTCCCTGGATGATGATAGCATTAGACACCCGCATCCGGAGAAATTATTATTATTATTATTATTATTATTATTATTATTATTATTATTATTATTATTATTATTATTATTATTATTATTATTATTATTATTACGGATGGCGATTATATATATATATATATATATATATATATATATACATACATATTGGATCAAAATGTGAAAGTTATTGGAAAAGATTTAATAAATTATAAATGAGAATTATAATTAGCGAATGTGATATCTAAATAAGTAAATTGCACAGGATAGGATAGCGTATGGACTTTAAGTACACTTGGAAACTAGTTAGGCATAGCATAACTAGTTAATTAAAATGCACACGTTAGGTACGCACTGTAGATGAGAGGTGAGTAATGTTTCAAGAGAGAGTGCGGTACCAATTTAAATATGAGTAAATGGATATACATTTATTTATGTATTTTAATTATTTGCAAAATATTTTCAAATGATTTTGGGCTTTGACTCGTGTCAAAATATATTTTCAAAATTTTTTAGGTGTCCAGCCACAGGGACGCCAGGCGTGATCTTTCTCATGTACCGAAGCTGCGACAGTTGTGGATGTTGCAGAGTTTTGTGTAGACGCTTTTGTTTCTATATTCTAGTCCATGACTCTCTTTCTTTCCCTATTCAGGCAGGTTGCCTAAGACAGACAGTTTATTTATGTTTATGTTTATTTCATACAGAGTATTGTTGTATGGAGATTTATTTTGATGATTTAATCGGAACAGTTTGACACATAATAATTTTGCAGTTTTGATATATTTGTGATTGTGGATTGGAATTCAAGTTATTTAGATAATTGTGGTTGATTATTATATTGTTTTGTCACGTAAAATAAGATTAAAATTGACACATGACTTAATTTAATAATATGTGGTTAGTAATTAATTGAATTCGGCAATGATGCTAAGAATGAGCCGATGAGATTCCCATTTTATTTTAGTAGAGGGTTGGCTACCCATTATTTTAATAAGCGGGTGTCACACTTAATCATCAATAATGTGTAATTAGTTAGGACTCTTTGATCATGTAAATAAGACCCTCGCGTTATGAGGAGGGCACAAGTTGATAATTTATTAACTTGCAACACATTTTACTCACGATTTGGACTCTTAGCTAGCAACCCTAGCAAATCAAATCTTCTTTATCTAATAAATAAACATACCTCCTTTTACCCATGGTCGTCGGCATCGCCGACTTGCCGAACCACATATATTTTGTGTCGACTTGCATGTCACACTATAGTTTAGGCATAATTAACAATTAGAATTATTGTATATTTGGTTCTCCTACAATATTATTTTTATATTTAGACTTAAAAAGACCTTTTTTTTAATTATTTATATAAGTCAAATTTTTAAAAAAAAACACCATTTTTGTTCTTGAAATGTATCATTTGAAGAGAAAGGTTATGGATTGTGTTAAACATTTTTTTTTATATTGAAAATGCCAATGTCATGTTTTTTTATAAAAAAGTAGTTCTCAGATAAACACAATGATTTTAAGTTACACCCTTTTGTAAAATTATATCGCATATTTTTATGCACTTAAGATTTGTTTATTAAATTTTGATAATTATTCGATTACTAATATACAATTAAACAATAATTCCAATAATTTGTTATAGTTAAAACAATATAAAGTTATATAATGTATTTGTATAGAAGCTAATTACGGGGCATTTAACAAAAAACCGTGATTTTTTTTAAAGTTAGTCCAATATATTTTAAAATTAAATTTTAGTCCTCGATAGTAACATTAGTACATATGTAGCAATATTAAATACGTATCCTTAATGTAACTATTCATGTTCAAATGTCACTGTCAAGCAATAAAAGTTATTTTTTGAAATATTTTGAACTAAAAATTAAATAAATCTTTTTGGGACTAAATACTAATTAACCCATTCATTATTTATTAAACTAAATTTAATTAATCTGATTTTCCCGAGTATCATGTCTGTCAAAACTTTATGGATCCTTTGGCTATAGGCCCCAAATGTTTTATCATATGGGTACAAACTTATTGGGGATGACCTCTAAATTTAGATGGACCATTAGTTGAACTATTTTTTACTTCATCTTTTTGTCTAATTTTGATTCCGGTACCCAAAATTTCTAGTCGTTTAACGATCGACCAATAAAAAAATTATTATAGATTGAACTCCAATTATATATGAATTTATTAACTCGCTAAGTTTCAACATTATTTATGTGTTAAATTACTAACATGCCCTTAAAATACCAAAAATAGAAAAATAGTACCCCCATACAAGTTTCTTATCATTTTACAAAATGGTTAGAAAGTTTCGCACGATCATCCTTGATGTCTTCTAGACTAATAAATTCCTTATATACCGACAAAAAAGAATTGTGAAGATTAATCATATGGTGGTAGGGATTATTGCCTTTAAAAGTTGAGATTGATAATGCATCTTTTTTTGGTAAAACTCAAACAATGATTTAAATGATTTTTTTTCAAAATATTGGATCTTTGTATTACTTTTTATTGTTTCCTGCTTATAATTTTTTTTAAGAAATGCATACGATATATAGAACAAAAATCATAATGTTGTTTAAATTTTAAATGAGAAAGTGGGAAGAGAGAGAAGATAACTTCTTTAAATCTAAATAAAAAAATTATTTATAAAAATACAGCACTTTTAAACTTAGTTTAAAAGCTAAAGCACTCTCTAATTTCGTTGTGGTGGCAAAGATCATTAAAGGAATTTAGTTGTCAACAAAAATAAAATTTAAAGGGTGTATATAAGTCAAATTCTTTCCCAAATTTCATTTTTCAAAATCATAATGCACCAACCCACCATTTATGGCAATTTAAGGTTTTTCATCGAAAATTTCATTCAAATATCCATCAATTTTAGCAACGAATTGTCTAAACATACATCCACGATAAATACTTCAATTTTATATTTATTTTATGTATTGTTTTTCTTTTTGTGTTTTAACCCAAAATATTAATATTCTACATTTCTTGATAATTCACCCTCAAATCCTGGACTATTTTAGTCCATGATTTTTGGGATAAAAAAATATGCCCAATTCATGTGCATACATCTGTGCTTAGCTATACATTTTAAAGTAAAAAGGCCTAGTTTTATAGAATACATTTTGGTATTGTTAAGTTATTATTTTTTTCTTAGTTCAAATATTCATATAAGGTGGGGTGATTTTTGTATTTTAAATTTTTGTTAGGAATTTGATATAAGGGGCTGTAATTTTAATTTTTAAGATTTAGTAAAATCTGTTGTAAAATAACTAATATTTTTTCCCCAATATTTGGTCTTGTGTTAAATCTGCATTAATTAAAGTTTAGTCTATTTTATTGGAAAAAAAACATTATAATAAATCAACTTGTCAAAATTTGTAAAAAAAAATAGCAAGTAAATAAGCCTTCAGTTTTGTCTTTATTTTGCTTGCCAAATATCAAAACTATAATAAATATTTAAGTAGTTTTTTATTTTTAAAATTTGTCATTTGTTTACATGTATTAAAAGATGATTTTTTAAATCTTTTCATTAATTCTTCTCTTAATTAACACATAATGGAGGCGGAGTAAAAAATTATTTAGAATATTCAGGTATATTCGATCTCAATTGTTTTCATGAAATATTTCCCATATAAATTTTAGTCACGTAGTGTAAGGGGAACGTGGAGTAATAAATTGTAAAACCAATAAGTAATGTTTTCAATTGTTCTTAATCATTTTATTATAAATTTTTTGTGGTTTGAAATTAATTGATAGTGAATTTTTCTAAGAAAACAAAATCCAAATATACCATATAAAGTAAATGTGAAGGTATGGATGGGGTAAAAGGCTAAACTCTTATGGAATGATAATAATCATTAGTTTTATACATAAGTTTTTTTTTTCAAAATCATTTGTTTCTATTCAATGGCATACGATTGATAATATCTTTACAAATTGCAAATTCATTTAATGCCCCCAAAATTTGTTACGTTTGTGTGTTATTGAGGAGGAACAGTGTTATAAGGGTTCTTACACCATATAGTGTAGCCACGTGGAAATACAAATCGGTAATTATAGTCGAGAACACAATGGGAGAGTTTAATAAAAATGGCCACATAAGCAATTAACACTTGTAAAGACCTTGAAGGTGGGTTGAACACTCAAGTAGCGGTAGTATGGGAGTGAGTGAACCTAGTGTAACACCCCGTATTTTTGTGCATTTAATATTTAATTAATTAGGGAATTTTAAATTACTTGTGTGTTGTAATTTTAATTGAATTAATTATGGCAATATATATATTTAAATATTAATCGGGGAGTGAATGGTTAATGTTTAGGAAAATTTATTTACTAAGTGAATAGTAATAATTTAATTACGTCGTTTCGGGTATTAATGACGGGGTATGCACTTATCCCAGCCGGGAGTCGGTATAGACTAAATTGGGTGTGAGATAAGGATTTTTATAAATTAATTCGGATGCCAATTCTGAGTGTGCGGTTGTATCCGGAGGGGTCGAGATAGTTAGAAAAGAGTACCCGGGGGTAGTAATTGGGTCTCGGGGCATAGCCGGTCCCACAAGGGGTCATTTGGCTATTTTAATTAATCCCGTTAGGCTAAAAACGGGATTAAGGGTTTTTAACGTAATTGGGAGATTAAGGAATGGCAGCCAACATAACTCTAAAACTAGGGTTTGAGAGGGGATTTTGGGAAAAGCAAATCAAGAGAAAATTGGAGGTTATTGGAGCCAAGTTAAGGGACATCAACAACGGATCAGACCCTACAAGTAATTCCAGGCAAGTGGTTAACTGTTTTTACTCCTAAATTGTGATATCCAATTCATATTTTACTGATGTGTAATTAAAATTCGTTTTGGGGACAAATGGGTACGAAAATGGGGTTTTGTTAACGAAATTTAACGGGATTTAAGGTGAGAATTAGTTGTGTTTTATAATTCTGAGTATGAATATCTGATGAGAATGTGAAATCCAGTAGAAATTATGAACGAAATTGAGATGACTTGATGAAATTTGGATTTTACATGTATAAACCCGAAAATTACCCAACTCGAAAAAGTAGAAAATCGTGAGATTTAATTTCAGTTTGATGTTCCATAAGGTGCTTTGATCCTATTCCTATGTAGATATAGGGTGGATTGGGCTTGGGTTAGTCCAGGGGAAAGAATGAAAGTTGGAGGTTTTCGTTAATGGTGGAACTGCCTCTCGAAGGAGACGAAGTCAGGGACGATCGATCGATCGACCCAGGGGGTTCGATCGATCGATGATTCAGAATTCTGGGCAGTTCGCCCAGTTTGTATATAAGGGGGAAATTATTTAGATATTAATTTCCGTACATTAATTTGTGATGGATAATTATGAAACACATATTCCTAGTAATTATGGGGAAAAGTAATTGGGACTAGGGAAAATTTATGTGGAACACTTTATGGATGAATTTGATGAATGTAATTCTAAAATAGGGAGATACGGATTAAGTAAGTGAGTCCAGGTATATTGGCTAAGCGATGCCAAGGTAGTGAATTAAGTTTGGAGATAAACTAATTAATTTAAAGTCGGGATATAGACTCGAAAAATATTTAATTTCGGGCCAAGTGATAGAGTTCGAGGTATGTTGGTAATTATAGGTAAATATAATTGGGAAATTATGGAGATGAATGTGCGACACATGGTGGGTGAATATGTGGGTATAGTATTATGATATGTAAAATGGATCAAGTGAGCGAGTCCGGGTATGTTGGTTAAGTGACATCAAGTGTTGAATTAATTATTGAGAGAAAGTAATTAGTTTGGAGTCGGAACATAGACTCGGGAAATATTAAGTTACGGGCCAAGTAAGTGAGTCCGGGGATAATGGTTGGGTGACACCAAGTTATTAAATTAATAGGTGTGATAATTAATTTAATTAGAGTCGGGTGATAGACTCGGGAAGGTATTAAATTAATAAGGGTGTTAATTAATTTAATTAGAGTCAGATTGTAGACTCGGGTAGGATTAAACTAAAAAGAGTGAAAATTAATTTAATTAGAGTCGGATTGTAGACTCGGGTAGGATTAAATTAATGGATGTGAGAATTAATTTAATCAGAGTCGGATTGTAGACTCGTGAAAGGTATTTATTAATTAATGTGATAATTAATTATATTAGAGTCGGACCACAGACTCAGTTTAGTATGAATTAATTAATGTGTAAATTGATTATATTAGAGTCGGACCACAGACTCGGATTTGGGTTAATTAATTAATGTGATAATTAATTATATTAGAGTCAGATTGTAGACTCGGGGAGGTATTAAATTAAAATGTGTGTTAGTTAATTTAATTAGAGTCGGGTGATAGACTCGGGAAGGTATTAAATTAATAAGTGTGTTAATTAATTTAATTAAAGTCGGACCATAGACTCGGGGAAAGTATTATATAAATTGAAGTGTGAGTTAAAAATATCAGAGTCGGACCATAGACACAGGAAGACGATAAATTATTAAGTGAGAAAATTAATTGTGTTGAGTCGGGCCACAGACTCGGGAAATTACAGGCAGTGTACGGGATTTTGAGTACACGGTAAAGCCGGGATTTATATTATATATATACGGTACAGCGATAGTATATATATACGTGTTTTTATTGTGAGTGATATTATATATCAGTGACTAGATATTTATTCAATTTATATACTCTAATGCTATCAAGGGAGCTTGCGCGATGTGGGTGAATCCCCTAGCTTAAGGAGTAGGGAGAGTATATCCCCAGGTCATAGCATCCGGTATATATGGGTGAGGGATTTATCTCACTTTTAGGGAAGGAATATGACCGCCTCCACTACGTTTATATTTTGGTCCAAGTTGGTGAGCGATTCCAACTTGGGGAACTAGGTTTTGTGAGAACACCTAGTGAGATAGCATTTTAGAGGGAATCATCCGGCGAGGGTATACTCGAACGGATGGATATACGTATGTTATATGTGTGGGTATTGTGGTAAAGGTACGTATATAATGGTAGTAAATATTATACACGGGTAATAATACAGTGTGTGATGTATTTACTTTATATAACATGTGACACGGTTATATGCTACTATTTAAGAGGAATTAATTAAGTTAATTGTGAGATAACTTATAATTCAAGAATCATTATACTTGGGTTAGAGTAATATGGAAAGGGATGGTTATACCAGGACTAGTTGGACGGGGTAGTACAACTAAGTGGGGTTAAGGTAACCGGTAGTTGTGCACAATAATGGAGGAGTGAGTATGTCCACAAGGGAGTGCGATACTAACTTAAATATGAAGCGCATTCATGCATTTTAAATTACTGCAGTTAATTCACTTGCTAAATATTTTCAAAATGTTTTGGGTTCTAACCCTTGCTATAAAACTATTTTCAAAACCTTTTAGGTGTCCAGCCATAGGGACGCCAGGATTGATATTTTATTTCAGGGACATGGAGCTGCGGCATATGTGGATGCCAGCAGGAGTTTGGATTAGACGCATCATTCATTCATTCATTCCTAGAGTAGGAATCTTGTATCATTTTCAGTTTTATTCAGGGCATGTCGCCCAGACTTTCAGTTCAGTTTCAGATTTGTTTTATTCATGTGTTGGATATTGTATTGGATTATTTCACTTTGGTGGTCGATGGTTTATTCGGCAAGTTGTGTAATTAATTATTTTAGTTGAGTTTTATTCAGTTGTGTGAATGGTTTATACTTATTTCCGCATGTACTATTTTGTTTAATCAAAAAGTTAAAATTGGCACCAGCTTTTTGAATACTAGGTGGTTAGTAAGTTTTAAAAAGTTTTAGACAGTGATGCTAAGGATGATCCAACTGGGATTCCTGTTTTAATTTGGTATAGGACTGATCACCCGGTATTTTATTAGGCGGGGTGTCACAGATGGTATCAGAGCATCAGGTTCTAGTGTCCTTAGGATCTGTGCGGCTTTTCACGTTTCAGCTTAGCAATCTTTTATGTAGAGCCCTATTATAGGATTGTTATATTCTCATACGTATGCGCATATACGTTCTTCTGCGAAATTTATATTTGAGAGTGAACTCATACAAATTCGATTCTTATTTCGGATGACGCCCAGGAGAGAGAGAGCAGCTAGGGCAGTAGGGGGAGATGAGAGAGGCTCTTCAGGGGCAAGAGCTACCGCAGCAACTGCCAGAGATGATTTTGGCAGCACAAGTAATGGAACTAGTGGCGCAGGCGGTTGAAACGACGGTGGTCGCAATGACAGGGTACTTTCCACGGGATCAGCCACAAGTGTTAGTGGCGCCGGATGTTTAGACTCACGCGGGGTCGTCGGGGTGGAAACAAGAAAGAGAGGTTATTTTTAGTGGAAACCCACCAGAGTGCGAGGGGATTCATATGTAGTTCTATGTGTCAAAGAGGAGAGATATCCAGCATCACCTACGCATGGGGGATTACGATGAGGTGTGGAAGCAAATGCTAACAACTTTTAGTTTAGTGGGAGCAGTGCTACAGTGGTGGGAATCGATCACCACGATCGAGGAAAGGGATACGCTAGCTATTGCAATGTTTTGGGTGCGGTTCGACCGCACGTATTTTCCTCCAGTGGTTGAGACCGAAATGAGGAGAAAAATTTAAAAAGGTGACTCAGGGAGGCCGTTCAGTGGACGATTACGAGGAAGAGTTCACTCGTTGGCAAATTTTTTACCGGATGAGGTAAGCGAGGAAGAGAGAAAGAAAGCAAGGTTTGTGGAGGAGTTAGTCTGGAGAATCAGACAACATTTTTCTGGTAATCCCGCATTAGTAGCTTATACTGATTTCATTTACGCAGCACTCCGATACTGTCAGGAATATCGCTTCCACGTGAAAGGAAGCGGGAGGGGAGTGGGAATTAGCCAGTCGGATAAGGAAGAAGGGAACAATACCAGTGGGGTATCCCAGAAGCAGACTGGGGGAGATCAGGGGCAGGATTTTCGGCAAGGAAATCATGCCAAATGATCTAGAACTGAAGGCTATCGGCAGGATGGCCAGGAATTCCAATAAGGTCGGCATGGAAGGGACCAGGGGTAGGGTGAATGTATTAAAAGGTGTTTCGTTTGTGGGGAAAGCGAGACACATGAAGAGAATTTATCTTAAGCGAGTCAGGGGTCAACTACAGGACGAGGTCCTGGATGTACAGCCACTAAAGCAAGTCATGGAAACAGTCGGGCAAGGAGAAGATGCTCTGGAACCCGAGGATCATCCGTTGCAGCTGGAGCATGGAGGTAATTATTTTTACCCTATGGACGTGGGGTATATTTTTGAGTGGCAAGGAGGATGTCACAATATAAGACTTATTTTTTACTAGAGTTTGCGGGTGAGTCGAACTTAGTCGGTGCGTTGGCTGTAGCAGTCATTGTATGTAGATAAACTTTTCGTAGGGTAGCGGAGTTTCCTTGGTGTTCTTCACGGGAGAGTGAAGGTGTACACTGAGTAAAGGTTTGAATTATGCGAGGAATTACTACTTTCGAGAATTATGGGAGTAGGGTTAATAATATTTTCAAAATATCGGCTGGATAATGATGAAATTTAACTATGATAGATAGTGGTGTAAAATTTTGGTGTTCGCGACACCAGGGTATGGTTGGTAATAGGTATCACCTGAGAGGACGTATAGCTTATATATATGTGGATATATATGTTGTATTGCGTGGTGCGATAGCACATAGTGAGGTTTTGTGTTCTCACAATTTATCCCGGTAAGTGGAGATGTTTACTGAAGTGAATCAGCGTGGTTAGATTTATTTTCGAGTAAAGAGAGATAGCTCGGGGTTTATTATGTGCAAGGACTAGTGATAGTAAGGGGTGCGGTATTTTATGTTGTCTTTGGTAGTATAAGGGTAAGCATATATACTTTTGTGTTGAGAGACAAGTATTTATGGGGAGATGTTTGGATGTTAGCACATGGGTTGGGTACCCAGGCAGTAGATATATATGTGTATATATATATATATATATATATGTGTGATATGACTACGGGATTCAAAGTTATATTACGGGTTACGACTAGCATAGTCGGGTAACTTTCATGCTATAGAGCGCAGGGATAGGGTGTACGGGCACCCGGGTTAATTAAGGTAAATTTTGTGCGGTTAAGCATGGGTATAGGGTGTATGGGCGCCCTGGGTAATCTAAGTGCATACTTATGAAACATATGGTTTGAAGCGGATGGGATAGATATAGCGGGCTTGGAGACACATGACTAGAGAGTAATATACGAAGCTTGGAACATTACACTCATCTTAATTTCGAGGATGAAATTTCTTTGTAAGGGGGGGAGTACGTAACACCCCGTATTTTTGTGCATTTAATATTTAATTAATCAAGGAATTTTAAATTACTTGTGTGTTGTAATTTTAATTGAATTAATTATGGCAATATATATATTTAAATATTAATCGGGTAGTGAATGGTTAATGTTTAGGGAAATTTATTTACTAAGTGAATAGTAATAATTTAATTACCTCATTTCGGGTATTAATGACGGGGTATGCACTTATCCCAGCCGGGAGTCGGTATAGACTAAATTGGGTGTGAGATAAGGATTTTTATAAATTAATTCGGATGCCAATTCTGAATGCGTGGTTGTATCTGGAGGGGTCGAGATAGTTAGAAAAGAGTACCCGGAGGTAGTAATTGGGTCTCGGGGCATAGCCGGTCCCACAAGGGGTGATTTGGGCTATTTTAATTAATCCCGTAGGATTAAATTAAAAAGAGTGAAAATTAATTTAATTAGAGTCGGATTGTAGACTCGGGTAGGATTAGATTAATGGGTGTGATAATTAATTTAATCAGAGTCGGATTGTAGACTCGTGAAGGGTATTTATTAATTAATATGATAATTAATTATATTAGAGTCGGACCACAGACTCAGTTTAGTATGAATTAATTCATGTGTAAATTAATTATATTAGAGTCAGACCACAGACTCGGATTTGGGTTAATTAATTAATGTGATAATTAATTATATTAGAGTCAGATTGTAGACTCGGGGAGGTATTAAATTAAAATGTGTGTTAGTTAATTTAATTAGAGTCGGGTGATAGACTCGGGAAGGTATTAAATTAATAAGTGTGTTAATTAATTTAATTAGAGTCGGACCATAGACTCGCGGAAAGTATTATATAAATTGAAGTGTGAGTTAAAAATATCAGAGTCGGACCATAGACTCGGGAAGACGATAAATTATTAAGTGAGAAAATTAATTGTGTTGAGTCGGGCCACAGACTCAGAAAATTACAGGCAGTGTACGGGATTTTGAGTACAAGGTAAAGCACGGATTTATATTATATATATACAGTACAGTGATAGTATATATATACGTGTTTTTATTGTGAGTGATATTAAATATCAGTGACTAGATATTTATTCAATTTATATACGCTAATGCTATCAAGGGAGGTTGCGCGATGTGGGTGAATCCCCTAGCGTGAGGAGTAGGGAGAGTATATCCCCAGGTCATAGCATCCGGTATATATGGGTGAGGGATTTATCTCACTTTCAGGGAAGGAATATGACCGCCTCCACTACATTTATATTTTGGGCCAAGTTGGTGAACGATCCCAACTTGGGGAACTAGGTTTTGTGAGCACACCTAGTGAGATTGCATTTTAGAGGGAATCATCCGGCGAGGGTATACTCGAAGGGATGGATATACGTATGTTATATGTGTGGGTATTATGGTAAAGGTACGTATATAATGGTAGTAAATATTATATACGGGTAATAATACAGTGTGTGATGTATTTACTTTATATAACATGTGACACGGTTCTATGCTACTATTTAAGAGGAATTAATTAAGTTAATTGTGAGATAACTTATAATTCAAGAATCATTATACTCGGGTTAGAGTAATATGGCAAAGGATGGTTATACCAGGACTAGTTGGACGGGGTAGTACAACTAGTTGGGGTTAAGGTAACCGGTAGGTGTGCACAATAGTGGAGGGGTGAGTATGTCCACAAGAGAGTGCGATACTAACTTAAATATGAAGCGCATTCATGCATTTTAAATTACTGCAGTTAATTCACTTGCTAAATATTTTCAAAATATTTTGGGTTCTAACCCTTGCTATAAAACTATTTTCAAAACCTTTTAGGTGTCCAGCCACAGGGACGCCAGGATTGATATTTTATTTCAGGGATACGGAGCTGTGGCATATGTGGATGCAAGCAGGAGTTTGGATTAGACGCATCATTCATTCATTCCTAGAGTAGGAATCTTGTATCATTTTCAATTTTATTTAGGGCATGTAGCCCAGACTTTCAGTTCAGTTTCAGATTTGTTTTATTCATGTGTTGGATATTGTATTGCATTATTTCACTTTGGTGGTCGATGGTTTATTCAGCAAGTTGTGTAATTAATTATTTCAGTTGAGTTTTATTCAGTTGTGTGAATGGTTTATACTTATTTCCGCATGTACTATTTTGTTTATTCAAAAAGTTAAAATTGGCACCAGCTTTTGGAATACTAGGTGGTTAGTAAGTTTCAAAAAGTTTTCGACAGTGATGCTAAGGATGATCCAACTGGGATTCCTGTTTTAATTTGCTATAGGACTGATGACCCGGTATTAATTAGGCGGGGTGTCACACCTAGATGGGAACATTTTAATGATTAACCACTCAGGAGTTATAGTAGAAATTGCATGGCAAAGGACTCTATAAATAAGCAGCCAAAGGACGAAGAAAAAGAGGACTCCCTCCACACAAAAAAATATTCATTTAAACTATTTTTCTTTTTATTTCCTTTTTATATTTCTTTACAGTATTCTTATTCTGTGAAGTAGTTTGTAAGATAGATTTTCTATAACTCTCTTTAAATTTTATGAAAAGTTCATTTGCCTTCGTATTTAAATTGTCTTTACTTTTCTTAGTGTAACTCGCTTTACAATCCTGGTTCTTAACTGTTTTCATTTAGTTTATCTATCTCACTTCACTGTTTTATTTAATTTGAACCCTCTTTGCACCTTTAGTTATACACTTTACATATTTTCCTTAAACTTTATTTGATTATATATATTTAGCACTCACTATTGAGTCTCCTCAAAGGGGAGCACAATTTTTCTTAATTAAATCATCGAACGATACAAAATCGCTTGATTATCGGAAAGGGCAAGATAATCAATCTGTTGGCAAGATCATAACCTTGTCTGACACGCTTGCACACAATCAAGACTTATAAGAAAACTAAGCCATCATAACATATTTTTAGCACGCCTAGTGGGATAACAGTTATAGATAATAGTTAATCATGGCAAAAAAAAGAAAGGGCGATGATAGTACATAGAATGTTGGAAAAATTGGTTCAATTATCCAACATGTCACCACCACGGAGTAAACAATGGTTAAAACCAGTCAATAGCAACTACTTAAAACCAAGATTTGAATGTGACAATGGATCCAAGGGCATCCAAGTGTAACACATTCTATAGGGGTGTCTTTAAACCCCCAAGATCAATTGATACATTAGTAAAACCCGACACTTGACCAACTTGGGAATATAATGCAGAATATTAGTAAAATGATCATAGGAGTAACTAGTAGGCCATATCATCTTACTATTAGAGTATCTAATGGTCAAGGATACATACGACAAATTGACATAAATACGACCACCCAACATAGGCTTAATAATGGGAAAACCAATTTTGGAACAAATCGAAGGATGGGAACCTACACAATTGGTTTAGGTGTGAATAATCCACTAGAACGTTTGGGAACACCTAATACTTATCAATAAATAGGGTACAGTAACCCAATAGGAATAATATTTGTCCCAAAAGTGGGACGAACTAGGCCATACTACAATGAGCCTAAATTAAGTTTTTAGGGACTTCGAACTATAGAATAATCACCAATAGTATATTTGAATATGAACCCAAGGGGTTTAGAAATAAAAAAATATTTGGTAATGAACCCCTTTAAAAGGAGAATAACCAAGTTCCTCGTGTGTCTCAACCAATGTCTTTCTAAACGAAGCAAAATTCTCCTCCACATATCCCATGTCCATTGGTACAACCAGTGACGGGGATAAATAAAGAAGTTGTCTACCCAAACATGCAATTACGTAGGGGAGTTGGGAGGAATGATATTGTGGATCTCATAAATGAGGTTTGTGGACCACAGTCATGGGGGTCCAGACTCCAATCTATAGGAAGCCACTTTATGAATGGGAAGATAGGATTGAACTTCCAAAGAAAATTAAGTTTCTAAATTTCTCTCTTTTTCTCAGAAGATGGGAGTCAATTCATAATGGAATATACGGCGAGGTTTACTACTTAATGTGCTGATACAAGAACTAATTAATACCAAAAAATATGTGTGTCCTCTAGTTCCCTACGTAATGCATCCTTCTCTTAGTTCATAAGCATGCCACCTAATACTGTCCAAACTTGAAAGAAAATAGAATATATGTTTCATCGCAATTCTTCCAACTGAACCAGAAGTGTTTATGTCCGACTTGTCTAGACTAAGCCAAAAGACATGTGGAAAAATAACTTGTTATAAATAGGTTTAAAAAATTAAGGAACAAATGCAAGATGATATTACCTCAGTCTAAATTTCTCCAATTGGCCCAAAATCGAATGGAGTTTAGGCTTCGAAAGACGTTTAATACTATTGAATTAAGAGATTTGGTAGAATTAACTCCAAAATGTCCTGATATGAGGCCCTTTTAGAGGAAGAGCATAAGAGAAACACTTAGTCTTTCGGAACATATTATAAGGAACCAAACCTAGAAATAGATGTTGCTGAAATAATTAGAACTAAATATATAGTCTTTGAACCATTGGTTCAAAAGAACACAACTATACAATTATATGAACCAAAATCAAAAGGGATAATTAAGAAATATTCCTCTGACATATCTAAGGCGGAATAAATATTTAATTATCTCTTAAGAGTTAAAATGATAAAATTGCCTTATGATATGAAAGTGACAAGAGTAAATGAAATGAAAAGATAGATTATTATAAATGGTATAATGTTTATTCACATTCAACGAATGTTTATTAGGTTTTTCATGACAGGTTGTAAGATTTTATTAGAAAAGGGAAAATTAAATTCCATGGGAAACAGGAAAATACCCATTTCCTCATGTAAAAAAGAAGTGGTAACTAATATGCAATCCACACAGTTATCAAGGAATAAAGGGCATGTTGAGTTCAAAATGAAGACAACGGTTGATTCTAAGGCTTTGAAGTCTGAAGTAGCTGTTGGCCCATATCAAAATATCTTAAAACACCTGTGTATTATGTGTGGGGGGCAATGCATTGAGATGTGTCAATTTATTTCTATAAAATGGGAAGCAACAACAAAATCCTGAGAAAAATCAAAATGATGGGTATTTTACGAACACCCAGGATTTTCAAAACCAATAGGGTTCCAAAGGAATTGGCCCAAGGGAATTGAGGTTATTCAATGGACCCTATCATCTTCAAGGAAATTCAAAGACACCAAGGAACTACCAGGACATCAGACCAGGATTTAATAAAGCAAAACATCGACATTACTTGGGAGCTCTAGGGCCCATGAGTATTACAAAGTCAGTTCTTATGGTGAAGAGAGTAATTAATTGGTTTGTTACTCAAGACCCAAAGGTATCCAAATAGTTCAATGAGATGTCTATAAGGAAAAAAGTTGTGAAGCCTTAATAGGTAGCTCTAAGGATGTGGCATATGGTGCAACCACTAAAATTAAAGAAAAGAGAGCTGAAAATTATGATATCTCCCACTCAATAAAGGTGGATTCAAAGAAAATAAAAGACCTGGAAAGAGGCCTCAAAGATTTTAAGTGGAAGTGGATTAGGAGGAATCGCGTCTTCGTCTTCGAATCCAAATTTAAGGTTACATACAAGGCAAGAAGGAAGACAATCTTCTTTGGACATGTTGGTCAAGAAGATTAAACAGTTGGAAAAGTCCATTAGTGTGTATGGAGATAGCACATATGAAGAGAGTTCCTATGTTGAAGAGGAAATAACGATTGTGGATGCAACTCAACATGTTCGAGAGGCTACTCAATAATAATTAGTCTAATTTAGGTCTCTAACATAGCAAGTTTCGATCAACATGGCAGTGATCCTCCCAATTAGGTTCAGATCTGGATAGGGGAAAAAGGTCCCAGAGATAGAGATGGATGAAGATGAGAATTCAGATATAAACAACCGTGATCCATTTGTGTATACTTTAAATCTTATATATGGGTTTGAAGAGAATAATAAAGATATGACCAATCACATTAAGACTTTATTCATAAAAGCTTGGGCGAATAGACTATTAATAAATAAAATATTGGTAGATAACAATGTTGTTGTTAATATAATTCCATACGATATACTTTATAGAATAAATAAACAAAATTCTAAATTAGTTCAGACTCAACTCATGATATCTAGTTTCATTGGAGATAAAAAGTCGACAAAAGATGTACTACCGGAAGATATTAGAGTAGGCACAAAAAAGTCTAAAACTACTTTGTTTATCATCGAAGGTAAACCAGACTTTAAGGCTTTACTTGGTAAATATTTTATTATTATAATAAATGTATCCCTTCTTCCATACATAAAAAACTATTATTGATGAAAGAGGATATGAACGTGGATGATGTGGAAGAAGACTCGTTGCCATTCCACACCAGCTCTAACTGTGTTTAAGATTAACTTTACCAATAAAATATGGGCACTGACAAGGTAGACACATCAATACTCGAGGCAACAGAAAGAGAAGTCTCAGGTGAAGCTTAGGAGAAACTATCATTTGGTCTGATGGGACCAAACGAAACAAATAAAATAGTTCGTTGATTAGCATCACACCTATTAATTTATAAAGGTCAATAAAACTTTGGTTATTGTGTTGCATAAGTTCACAGAGTTAAACCTGAATACCAAAATCAATGAAGAAAGTGTAGAATCGCTACAGTGGAATAATGCGAATTCTAAAAAAAATCCAATTTTAGTTAAACCCTAAAACATGCATCTAAGTGATTGAATTAAATATGAAAATCAAACAATCACAAGATTAAATATTAGGAACACCAAATTCAGAAAAAATCTCCGAAGGGCAAAACCTTTTATTTCTAGAACTCTGAAAAGTTTACAAGACCATTGACTTACATAAAACTTGATCGCCCACAAGAGTAACGCACGGTGCCTTTGTCAAACCTTTAAAGTAATGGATAGAAATCAGTAGTGGTTCACACGCATCTATACCACAACGACATGCAGTCCTAGACACGCAGTCTTCACAGTATAGGTTATCCTCCCCATAAGAGTAACTTCATAGAGACCCCCTCCACAATAGCATGCAACACTCCGGTTGTAGAGTTCTCCCCACAAAGGTAAAGTTTCAACAAAATTGAATCTAGGGTTCCAAAATAATTCACTAAAAGATTGGGAAGTTTTTTGAATTGAAAAAAAAAGGTTTTAAACCCTAAAATTGAAGAAGACGAAGTGTTCTGCTGTTAGCAGATTACTGGTATCGAAAATCCCCAGGGCTCCTTAACGAAAGACGCCTCGTTTAACGCACTTTATATACACAATTTGAGTTGACACGTCGTTCGAACGAGATCTGATGTAGTCCGAACCAGATCCCATGTCGTTCGAACCAGAAAATTCGCGAAAAATAAATTTAATTTTTATTTCAAAAACTCTTCTTTTAATCCTGGAAAATTCATTTTGACGAAAAACAACGCCTCAACACATAGAAAATATATTAGTAAAATACTCAAACCACTTTTAAAAATTATCACAACACTTTTAAGTGAACCATATAGGGACTTAAATACTTTATCACCGAAATTAACCTTGCAGAGGCTTGAATGTTGAATATCTTGATATTCAGATCCGCCTTTGATGCTTGGATGCTCTTCGACGGTGTAGCGGTATACGACATACTAAATTGATAATGGACTTATAAAATAATGTCCTTACAGAAAGGATCATTGATCGGGCCGACTACGTATTCAAAGAAGATAGAAATGAGGAAACACCTCAAGACAATGATGATCTAGCAAGTTCTCCAATAGAATATGAAGATATTTGAGTAAACCAATTATATCCATTGCTAAAATTAAACTTAGGTGAAAAAATAATGCCACTTAAGTTGTTTAATAAAAGATTAAAATAATTTAAATGGCTCTGAACAGTTTGTTTAAGAAACTCTTTTTTACAAAACAAATTACCAACACAAGATTGGTATGAAAATAGTTATGAACAAGATATTTCAGTAATAGGTGACTAAGTTTTGAAAACCAAAACTAAACAAATTCTAAATCAGCACCAGATCAAAAGGGGATGAGAGGAAGATTAAGCATGCAAGTACACAGATATTTTAACGTGGTAAAACCCCACCCAATTGGGAAAACATCCACGGAGGTGTCTACACCTCAAAAACAAAAATCCACTAAAAATGAGTTATAAGGTTACAAACTATTAACAAACTACGCACACAACCAGACCAATACTAAGTCAAGAATTTATACCAGATCCATTAGGTAAATCTGAACTTTTAAGTGAACCTGTAACACCCCGCCTAATTAAATACCGGGTGGCCAGTCCCATACCAAATTAAAACATAATATACAGTTGGCACATTCTTAGCATCACTGTCGAAAACATTAACAAATCACCCAATACCCAATTAAGCTGAACATATAACTCAAAAGAATAACTGAACAGTTAACTCAAAAGAATTTAAATCCAATTGGAATAAACATTCCCAAATAATAATCCAATACAGTAATCCCAATAATGATAAAAGTATTAAAATGACACGAGTACAAGACTATTTAACTCAGATAGAAAGGAGATAACTGAATTCCTTTGGGCGATATGCCATAAATAAAAGACCACTATGAATCAAATGAATATAGGCGTCTAAGCAATACTCCATAGCTCCATAGCTCGTCATAATTCTCTAAGGTTGGCGTCCCTGCTGCTGGAAACCTGATATTGAAGGTACAATAGAAAATAGAATATGCCAGGAAACGGGTCAGAGCCCGATGTAAAATAATTTTGAAAATAGTAAGTATTTAACAAGTGAAATAAAGCATTTATTATGTACATGTTAGTATTCAGACTCTCACTTGATATTGTCACCTCTCATCTAAAGTGCACGCTTAATGTTTCTTATCAACCTCCTAGTTCATGGGTCCTCCTAACTAATTTCCATGATATGATTCTATCCCATATCATAACCCCGTATGTCCCATACCATACGTAGTATAATCATTCCTATACGTTTTTCATCAATATGAATTAAGCTTTTCAAATCAACAAGAATAAATATTCATTAACTTAATTAAATTATTTTCCTCTATTCATCATCATCTACAATTATCAAACAGTAGAATTTATCTAACCACTATATATACATTCATTTAATTCATTATATATATAAACATATATAATACGGCACCCTTAGACACAGCTACGGTGCATGCATTACTCTGCTATCACGTTCCAGTATCGTCGATCGCCGAATAGGGGACTAAAGGTTCGGTAAGGATTCCTCGAACCACAAATAACAACACAAAAATTAGAGGCGAACATAGTTCTCGTATCCACGGGTCACGCACATACCTACGTTCCCATAGTCAGCGAACTTATCAACTCCCCGATAAGTCTTTCATAGACCTATGTTCTCGAGTGACAAATCAAAAATCCCATGGATTTATGAGGATATGACTGCCCTCACGCGCAAACCTCCCGTCGATAGCAAGTAAGCTAGGTATGTCATACATATAAATCATCAATTAATCAAATAGGTATTATCATCTACCTATAGATATAATATCAACAAGGTAATCACACTACCATAAGATAATTCCCATACGTAGCATTATATCTCTTAAATCCTACGTATTAAAATATTATGACTTTACTTCTTTAATTTAATTATTCCAGAGTCTCACTCATTACTCAAGGTTTAAATAGGCTTTCCTCCATATATTTATTCATTAAGACATTACTAATATCCTACTGGTCTATATCATCTTATCTCCTGAATTACTATGAATTAAACTCTCCTTTAATTAGAGTTATAACCGATCATTTCTAATCTCTTATAAACACCTCTTCTATCACTTAGGATTAAACCCTCTTGTAAACCTAAGGCTGCCCAAGTGATTTATTAAATTTCCCCTACTGGACCTATCCTTAATCCTCATGCATACAAATTAGAATCCAACACATAAATCTAGCAACCAAAATTTCTTCCAAATTTGATTATCATAATTCTCATTAATTAAACCCCATCACATTAATTCGGTTCTTATCTAGGGCTTACTGATCTTCCCTACATCCCATTATATCCAATTAATAATCACCAAATATTTACAAAAGATTTGGGATAAGATCAAGGATTAAAAAGAAACAACTTCATAAATTCTGGGGAGGTCGGTCAATCGAAGGTAGGGGGTCGATCGATCGATCGCCCAGATATCAGCCCAGAATTCTGCAATTCTTATACTACGGGTTTCATAACTTTTGATCATTCAAACCTTCATATTAACAACCCAAATTACTTATAACCCTTACTACATGATATAGCAACATATGTAAATGATTCCTAATGCTCTAAACATCCTAGAATCATCAAGAGTTTGAATTAAAAGCATATATTTATCCTCTCTTTTTTCCAAAAAATTATAAACATGATATCTTCAAGAACAAACCAATGATTCTCAGAATTTATTTAACAAATTAATGATTATTTCGTGGGTTACTATCTACCTACAACATGAGTTTGATTCCTATATATCTCCATTTTCCAGAAATCAATTAACAACTCTATCATTATCTTCCAAACATGTAAAATCTCATTTTTTCAATAACTATCCTAACATGGACAATATACTAACTAGATTGCAATTATCAAATACTTAACTCTAATGAAGATCTGATCCTTTGGGGTTGTATATCACTAATGGCTCTCCCCTTCTCCGATCAACTTTCGATGGTGGTTGGTGGTGGTGACCTTTGGCCCTTGGTTCTCCTCCTTTCCAAGTAATCTTCTCTTCTCCCAAGCGCCCTCACTCTCTCTCAAAAGGTGACCTCTCAATTTTTGTGTAGAAGAGAAAATGAACCTATGTACAACTAATCTCCAAATATTTATAATAAGACAAAATCCGAAACCCTATGCATCCCCTCTGTAAAAATGACCAAAATTCCCTTTTTGGGTGTCTTTTCATTTCCAAATGACCGGAGACCCAAAACCAACATCCAAATAGATTTTTCTGACTATTTCAACCCTTCCGAACGCAACGACGCACTCGAAATGACTATAAGGTTGATGTAAAAATAAGTTTCCTTTTTAATTTAATAAATTTGTCCCGACACGTCCCATACCGCGTCCGACTAAAAATTCAAATTACTGAATTAATATCTCACATCAATATCAATACCATCCCATTCATATATTACCTAAATATCTTTAAGTAATATACATAATCATTCATTTTAATATCCACAATTCGGATAAAACCCAAATGAATTAATTTATAATAAAATCCAATTAATCCATTAATTTAAAATATAACCCATTTTAAAAGTCATTAAAATTATGGGGTATTACAAAACCATATAGGGACTTAAATACTTTCTCACCGAAATTAACCTTGTAGAGGCTTGAATGTTGAAGATCTTGATATTCAGATTCTTTGATGCTTGCATGCTTTTCGACGGTGTAGCGGTATACGATAGACTAAATTGATAACAGACTTATAAAATAATGTCCTTACAGAAAGGATCATTGATCGGGCCGACTAGGTATTCTAAGAAGATAGAAATGAGGAAACACCTCAAGACAATGATGATCTAGCAAGTTCTCCAATAGAATATGAAGATCTTTGAGTGAACCAATTATATCCATTGCTAAAAGTAAACTTAGGTGAAAAAATAATGCCACTTAAGTTGTTTAATAAAATATTAAAATAGTTTAAATGGATCTAAACAGTTTGTTTAAGAAACTCTTTTTTACAAAACAAATTTCCAACACAAGATGGGTATGGAAATAGTTATGAACAAGACATTTCAGTAATAGGTGACCAAGTTTTGAAAACCAAAACTAAACAAGTTCTAAATCAGCACCAGATCAGAAGGGGATGAGAGGAAGATTAAACATGCAAGTACACATGTATTTTAACATGGTAAAACCCCAACCAATTGGAAAAACATCCACGGAGGTGTCTACACATCAAAAACAAAAATCCGCTAAAAATGAGTTATAAGGTTACAAACTATTATCAAACTACGCACACAACCAGACCAATACTAAGTCAAGAATTTATACCAGATCCATTAGGTAAATCTGAGCTTTTAAGTGAACCATATAGGGACTTAAATACTTTCTCACCGAAATTAACCTTGCAGAGGCTTGAATGTTAAAGATCTTGATAATCAGATCCGTCTTTGATTCCTGAATGTTCTTGAATGCTCTTCGACGGTGTAGCGGTATACGACATACTAAATTAATAACGGACTTATAAAATAATGTCCTTACAGACAGGATCATTGATCGGGACGACTACGTATTCAAAGAAGATAGAAATGAAGACAATAATGATTTAGCAAGTTCTCTAATAGAATATGAAGATCTTATAGTAAACCAATTATATCCATTGCTCAAAGTAAACTTAGGTGAAAAAATAATGCCACTTAAGTTGTTTAATAAAAGGTTAAAATAGTTTAAATGGCTCTGAACAGTTTGTTTAAGTAACTCTTTTTTACAAAACAAATTACCAACAAAAGATGGGTATGCAAATAGTTATGAACAAGACATTTCAGTAATAGGTGACCAAGTTTTGAAAACCAAAACTAAACAAGTTCTAAATCAGCACCAGATCAGAAGGGGATGAGAGTAAGAATAAACATTCAAGTACGCAGGTCTTTTAACTTGGTAAAACCTCACCCAGTTGGGAAAACATCCGCGGAGGTGTCTACACCTCAAAAACAAAAATCCACTAAAAACGAGTTATAAGGTTACAAACTATTAACAAACTACGCACACAACCAGACCAATACTAAGTCAAGAATTTATACCAGATCCATTAGATAAATATGAGCTTTTAAGTGAACCATATAGGGACTTAAATACTTTCTCACCGAAATTAACCTTGCAGAGGCTTGAATGTTAAAGATCTTGATAATCAGATCCGTCTTTGATGCCTGAATGTTCTTGAATGCTCTTCGACGGTGTAGCGGTATACGACATACTAAATTAATAACGGACTTATAAAATAATGTCCTTACAGACAGGATCATTGATCGGGACGACTACGTATTCAAAGAAGATAGAAATGAAGACAATAATGATTTAGCAAGTTCTCTAATAGAATATGAAGATCTTATAGTAAACCAATTATATCCATTGCTCAAAGTAAACTTAGTTGAAAAAATAATGACACTTAAGTTGTTTAATAAAAGGTTAAAATAGTTTAAATGGCTCTGAACAGTTTGTTTAAGTAACTCTTTTTTACAAAACAAATTACCAACAAAAGATGGGTATGCAAATAGTTATGAACAAGACATTTCAGTAATAGGTGACCAAGTTTTGAAAACCAAAACTAAACAAGTTCTAAATCAGCACCAGATCAGAAGGGGATGAGAGTAAGAATAAACATTCAAGTACGCAGGTATTTTAACTTGGTAAAACCTCACCCAGTTGGGAAAACATCCGCGGAGGTGTCTACACCTCAAAAACAAAAATCCACTAAAAACGAGTTATAAGGTTACAAACTATTAGCAAACTACGCACACAACCAGACCAATACTAACTCAAGAATTTATACAATATCCATTAGGTAAATCTGACTTCTCTGAAGGTTCTGAAGTTGTCCTAGTTATTATGCAGCTTTGTATCTCCTCCTCCTTTTAGCTTTACGTCGACTCTAAGGTAAAAAATCTCTCAACCAACACTATTTTAGTGTTGTAGTGTGAAATGTTTATTGTGGTGTTGTACCTAACACATGCATGAACACACACACACTTATACAGACCAATAATCCTACAAATTACAGATTTCTAATAAAAGTGTTATGCAAGATTCTGAATCACAATTTATTGAAAACTAGGCTTCCTTTTTATTAAAGATCGTGTGACAATCTTGCTATTCAAAAAGAGACAAGATCCTATACACTTTCTCTTATTTATTTGCAAATCTATTTCACAAAATGTGAAATATGAACTGGAAAGTGTAAACGTCTCAAGATCTTGAAATTTTTTGAAGTCTCTTTTTCTCAAAACATAAAACAGAAAAAGGTATGTGTTGGTAGAACGTTAAATGAAAACTTTTGAGTACAAAAACACCAACAAATAATGATTTCTAGATAAAGAAATCAAACCTAACAATTCTAAGTGATTTATATCACAAAAGAATCAGATCTACACTTCCTATTAAAAAGAAACGAGATCTAACTCAGTGACTGGTTGGAAAAGAGATTTAAAACTAGAGAGGAAATGATCTTCGAACAGGAATAACTCTCAAACTCACAAGGAAATTTTCTAGGAAAATTTTGCAAGAGTTTGGCTATGTTTTGCAATTTCTCTCTTTTCTCTCTCTCTCTATCTCTATCTCTCTCTCTTTTCTCTCTCAAACTCATACTCACCAAAATATTTTGAACGTCAAACCCATAGCCTCTATTTATACTATACAGTGGAAGGGTCTAGAACCATTAACCAAATCAACAACCTGGATTAAATCTAATAAATCGAATGTAAATTCAAAGGTTTTAAAGGCACCGCTTCCAAACGCTCTCCTATTGGTCAATTTAGTTAATACTTGGATTGAGATAGGCAACATGAAAACCATTGATAAGTTTAGTCCAACAGTTGTAAAAGGTTCTCAGTTAAGTGAGGAGAGAAAAACACAATCTAAATCGATATATAACAAACACGTGTAAGGCTTGGATGAGTTCAAAAATGCGTGTTTTTGGTTTATAATTAATCCCAATTTCTACCCCACATTTTCTTGTCGGTTTTGGTTTATACCCAACCAAGTTTTTAGGAATTTAAATATAATGCAAATCAACCCAAAAAATTTTAAAACCTTAATTTTAAATGATTTAAAAATGTTTAAAAATTCCTAAAAAATGTTTAAAAATCCCAAAAAAATATTAGAAAATTATTTTGATGGGAATTAACACTCACACACCTAAAATGATATAAATGCAACATAAAATATGCAAGCCTAGGTGCAGTGTTGGAATACTACCTTTAAGACCATTAGAGGATAATTGATGTAGTGTCTGAGGTTCCTTGGTAACAAGGGATATAACTGTAATTTTATCGCTATTTTCAAACTAGATAAGCGCTTATATGGTATAGGCTCAAGTGAGTCAAAAATATAAGGTGATTCAATCTCCCCTTTTGGAAATATGAGACAAAATATCCTTTGAGTCAACGGGGACTCGTAGGGATAAAAAAATATAGAAATCCTATTCCTATACAAAAATTCTATCTACCCCATATCCTACAAAAAGAAAATTACATTACTCAACAAAATACAGACCAATACTCTGGCAATATTCTGATGTAAATGAGGCACTGATTACTTAAAATAAGATAGCTAAGATCAAGTATTTTAGTTGAAGTGAACGAAAAGATGTCCAAGTGGACTCAAATTTCTCCCCCATTTTGTCTCAAATGGACAAAGGGTAAGCATAAATATTCATAAACAAATAAATATATAGGAAAGATAAATATATATCAACGCATAAACATCAATGAGTCACATCAAGTATTTATTCAAGATATATCATGCCGATATATTTTTGAAAATATTCAAATCTTAAATTATCTTGAGGCTTTGAGAACAAATCAGCTAATTGAATATCTGTAGGCAAATACATAATTTCGAATTCCTTGGATTACACTAATTCACGAATAAAGTGATATCGAATCTTAATGTGTTTTGTGCGAGAATGTTGCACAGGATTTTTGGAAATATTAATTGCACTTTGATATGCAACTTATCTTCAATTATGTCGTAATCTTTTAACATATGTTTTATCCACAGTAATTGCGAGCACAACTTCCTGTTGTGATGTATTCCGATTCAGCGGTGGATAACGATGTACAATTTTATTTCTTACTATACCATCCTACCAAATTATTTTCTATGTAATAGCATGCTCCTGACATACTCTTACTATCATCGGAACACCCAGCCCAATCAGCATCGGTGTAACTAATTACAGAATTGGATGTGTCATTTATGTACCAAAGACCTAAGTTGAGAGTTTCTTTAACCTATTTTATGATTCGTTTAACACAGGATAAATGACTCATTTTAGGTGCATTTTGATATTTAGTGCATACACAAACGACATAAATATTGTCAGGGCGTGAGGCAATTATGTATAGTAAGCTTCGTATCATGCTACGATAAAGAGTGGTATCAATAGATTTCCCATGTTCGTCCTTAGACATTTTTACCGAAGTACTCATGGGTGTCCTAGCATCTTTTGCATTTTTTATGCCGAACTTCTTAACAATCTCTAAAGCATATTTGGATTGCAATATGAATAATCCTTTGGAATTCTGTTTAACTTGAAGTCCTAGAAAGAATTGTAACTCCCCCATAAGATACATTTGAAATTATCCATGAATAACTTTGGACAAATTTTCAACTTCGGTTACGGATGTAGATCCAAAGATTATATCATCTACGTAGACTTGGGCTATAACTGCAGTTTTGTCAAAACGTTTGACAAATAGAGTTGGATCAATAACACTTCTCCTAAAGTCGTTATTTAATAAAAATGTAGACAATCGATCAGACCAAGAACGAGGTGCTTGTTTTAGACCATATAGAGCCTTTTTCAATAAAAAAAAGCGTGATTAGGATGGTGAGGGTCAATGAACCCTTTGGGATATTCTACATAGATTTCCTCAGTTAAGATACTATTAATGAACACATATTTCACATCTATTTGATAGAGAGTGAATTGAAAATGACAAGCTATTGATAAGATTAAGCGAACAAACTTAAGGCGACTTACTCGTGCAAATGTTTCCCCAAAATATACTCCTTCAATCTGAGAATAGCCCTGGGCAACTAATCTAGCCTTATTTCTAGTGACCATCCTAGTCTCATCTGTTTTATTTTTAAAAGCCCAACGTGCACTAATAAACTTTTTATTTTATGGTCTGGGTACAAGATACCATACGTCATGAGTGACAAACTAAAGAAGTTCCTCCTGCATAGCACTTATCCACAAGGATTCACTTAGGGCTTCATTTACATTCTTTAGTTCTACGAGAGACATAAATCATGCATAATGAGCAAAATTACGTAGCTGGGATCTTGTACGAATAGGCTCGGTAAGGTTACCAGCCACGCTGTCTAAAGGGTGATCCTTAGAAACCCAGTTAGGCACCTCGGGGATCTCATGTGGTAAAGGATCATCTATCTATGGAGAGTCATAGTTTAAAATATTTTCAAACTCATCCATGATAGTTGGTCTTGTGGGTTTACTCTCAACATTAGTGTCACTAACAATTACATTAATGAATTTCATTAGGGTTTTGGTACAAAGATTATAGACACGATAGGCTCTACTTTGGGGAGAGTAACCTAGGAAGAGGGCTTTATCACCTCTGGTTTCGAATTTGGACAAGTGTTCTCTGTCCTTACACATATAGCAAACACTACCAAAGAATCTAAAATATTTTATGTTAGGTTTCTTGTCGTACCAAAGTTCGTAAGGTGTCTATTTAGTATCTTTTCTAAGGTAGACTCGATTTATAATATGACAGACAGTCCAAATAGCTTCAACCCAAAAATACTTAGGGAGGCTTTTGGCATAAATCATTACTCATGCCATTCTTAAATAGTCATATTCTTTCTTTCAGCTATACCGTTTTACTGAGGGGTTTGAGGAGCGCTAAATTCGTGTTGATATCCATTGTAGGTACAATATTCAGTTAATCCTAAGTCTTTAAACTCTCCTTCTTGATCACTATGGATACGATTTACTTGACTATCCTTTTCGTTCTCAATATGTAGGAGAATTTTTATAAATTCTTGAAAGGTTTTGGACTTTTGTTTAAGGAAATTTATCTAAGTAAAACGGATAAAATCATCGACCATCACTAGGATGTAACTATTGCCACATAGCTTAACCATTCTAGCAGTACCCCTTAGGTCCATATGGATGAGTTCTAGAGGTTTAGTAGTCAATACATCTTTGACTTTCCTATGTGCAAATTTAACCATTTTTCTTTCTTGACTTGGCCCACAAACAATGTTTGATATAGGCTTTATATTAGGAAGACATCTAACTATTTCTTGAGAACGCAATTTACCAAGGCTATCAAAATTTATGTGACCCAACCTATTATGCCAAATCTCATTGTCATCCATTCTGGCAATGTTACAAACCTCATTACTTGGATTAACTGTATAACATTTATCTGGAGTACGAAGGCCTGTAATAATGCAGTCACCATTTTCATTTAAAAATTTTCAATTATTCTTTAAAAATATGACAGTATGGTTAGAGTCAAAAAATTGTGATATACTAAGTAAATTTGCTTTTAGACCTTTTACTATAAGTACATCTTCTAAAGTAGGTAACCCTTTTTCATGAAGTGTCCTTTTACCAGTGATCTGGCTGATACACCGTCTCCAAACAAAACTTTACCTCCCTAGAAGCTAGTTTTATTTGAAAGTTTGGTATCATCCCTATTCATGTGTTTAGAACATCCTAAATCTAAATACCATCCAGATGTTGTAGGCTCTGCTTTCAAAGCAATAATCACTATGGTACATCTCATCTGGGGTATTAATTCATCTTTTCTAACCCAAATTGCTCTGGCTTTTAAACGTTTGCGCTTATTAGCTCGAATAACGTAAACTTTATGAGTGTTAGCCTTCTCTTTAAAACATTTTTACGCATAATTTTGAGTTTTCTCAAATCTCTGAGCATTTGGTTTAGTCACAAATCTATGGTTCCCTCTTATTCATGATATTTTAATACTAGATCTTTTCTTCCTATTACGATAGTTAGAGTTCTTATCTGGTGGCCTAGGAAGAATATAGTTATTTATGCCTTTTCTAGAATAGTTAAAGTTATGATAGACTGGTGAACAAAAGGCTTATTTATATAGACGTTTAGAAAAACATCCATCAACAGAATGTCCATAGACATCGTAATATGAGCAAGAAAGATGGCTCGTATGAGGCTTATCCTTAGGAAAGCTGTTAAACACAGATTTGCATAAAGGTTGGACTCTAGCTTTATTTCTAGAGGGAACAAGTTGGAAAGATGATTCGCATTATCTTATGGGAGGACATACGTATTTAGCCTTATGTTCAACTTTAAGCTGAGAAGTACTGGACTCACCAATGTCTGTCATTTATTATTTTAAATCAAAATCATTTTTTAAGGCTTGAAAATCTGGACAAATTTCAATAGGTTTTTTGCCACCAGACACAAACTTAATAATTTTAAGATTTTTAGTTTGTTTTGTTAGTACTGGGGCAAAATCCTATTCCAGTTCTGCCATCAGAATTTGGTTTTAGTTTCAGTAACAAAGTCTTCAAAACAGTTTGAGTTATTTTCAAATTTAGCAAATTTTTTGAAGACCGTTGATGTCTTTTCTTTAGTTTGTTCTAATTCCAACAACGTCCCTTTATATTTATTTTCCAGAATTTCATTTCATTCAGATAATTCTTTGATTTTTTGAACAAAAGTCTTAGTCTCATTCTTATGATCTAGACATTGAGAGGTGTACTCTTAAGCATTATGTTTGACCATTTGGCTTAAGGCTTCTATTTGATGGGTAAGATCCTTGACTACTTTTTCAAGTTTAGTACTCTTCTTGAGGTTTTTATGTATAGTGTGTGAATCTCCGGGAGGTTCTTATTATCGGAGTCACTAAGTGTACAGTGTGTAGTGTCCCCTAGCGATTCATTTTTAGAACTCACACACACGTCTACATCATCAATAGAACGATCCCTTTGACTCACACACACGGCATTGAACTACTAGTAGCATTCTCAAGTAACAAAGAAGATAATCCATTAGGAATAGTATTATTCAGCATAACATGATTAGAGATACTACTATCAGATTCAGTACTAGTCATAGGCTCATCAGTGTAAATAATTTTGGCAAAGAATGACATACAAGGGTCAAAAGGATTAGATGACTCAGGCTCATCAGTTTCTGATTCACTTGAATCATCCCAGGTCTTACACAAATTAGCCCTATTGTTTTTTGTTATTCTTATTCAAATTGACTCTACAATCATTGGCCATATGTCCTAATTTCCCACATCTAAAATACCCAACATTTTTTAGGTCTGTTTTAGATTTGTTTTGGTCATCAGTCTGGTGTTTGTCCCATTTTTTCTCATGAGGCCTATTATTAGAGAACTTTGAATAAGCAGGTTTGCCTTGTCTATTTGCAAATTTATTTCAAAATTTCAAAAATTTCTTAAACTGTTTAGACGTTAAGGCAATATGATAATCCAAATTGTCTAAATTATAATCCTCATCAGAACTTAAGTCAATATCGGGCAAATTGAACTCAGATTTGATCAACTTAGAGGAGAAGACAAGATTAGAGCTGGACTATTTTTTTGGGACTGATTTAACTCTTTCTTAAACTCCAATTCCATTTCCATTGTTCTTATCTTACTACTGTGGAGTTTAGGTGTTAAATTCGATTCATCCATCTCCTCAATGGCATAGCGCTTGTTATCAAATTTTTATGGAAGTGACCTTAGAATTTCATAAATAATTTCCTTCATATCATAAATTATTCCATTAGCATGTAGCTTAGTCACTATGTTTGTTAATATAATATAGAAATCAACAAATGACTCAGTCTCAATCATGACCAAAGTGTTGTGCTGATGGATTAACATTTGGGTTTTAGCAGCTTTAACACGTGTGTCTCCTTTATGTACAATCACTAAAGTATCCCATGATTCTTTAGAGATAGAACATAAAGATATCCTCTTGAATTTATGTTCATTTATTGACATGAATATGGCATTTTTTCCTTTATTATTATTAAGAGAGGTATGTTTCTCCTCTTTAATGTATTCACTTAGCGGTTTCCTAATCCTCACATTACTTCCTTCTTCGGATGGTTTAGTAGGAAAAGTGTATCCATTTTCAATAGCATCCCAAATATCGTCTCCCAATGTACCTTGGATGAAAACAACCATCCTCGCTTTCCAGTTAGGGAAGTTGGTTCCATCAGAGAGTGGGGGCCTAGAAAAAGGTTACCTAATCTCTCAAATTTCTCGTCCATTGTTTGTTTTGAAAAAAAAAATTAGAAACTCAGGTTCTAAAAGTATTTTTATAAAACCAAAGCTCTGATACCAATTGAAAAAATAATTCCACTTAAGTTGTTTAATAAAAAATTAAAACAATTTAAATGGCTTCGAACATTTTGTTTAAGAAACGCTTTTTTACAAAACAAATTACCAACACAAGATGTGTATGAAAATAGTTATGAACGATATATTTCAGTTATAGGTGACCAAGTTTTAAAAACCAAAACTAAACAAGTTCTAAATCAGCACAAGATCAGAAGGGGAAGAGAGGAAGATCAAACATGCAAGTACACAGGTATTTTAATGTGGTAAAACCCCACCCAATTGGGGAAAATCCAAGGAGATGTCTACACCTTAAAAACAAAAATCCACTAAAAATGAGTTATAAAGTTACAAACTATTAACAAACTAAGCACACAACCACACTTATACTAAGTCAAGAATTTATACCAGATCCATTAGGTAAATCTGACTTCTCTGAAGGCTCTGAAATTGTCCTAGTTGTTCTGCAGCTTTGCACATCCTCCTCATTTTAGCATTATGTCAACTCTAAGGTCAGAAATCTCTCAACCAACATTATTTTAGTGTTGTAGTGTGAAACGTATATTATGGTGTTGTTCCTAACACATGCATGAATACACACACATATGCATATCAATAGCCCTACAAATTACAGATTTCTACTAAAAATGTTATGCAAGATTCTGAATCACAATTTATTGAAAACTAGACTTCTTTATTTATGATAGATCGAGTGACAATCTTGCTATTCAAAAAGAGCCAAGATCCTATACACTTTCTCGTATTTATTTGCAAATCTATTTCACAAAATGTGAAATATGAATTGGAAAGTGTAAACGTTTCAAGATTTTAAAATTCTTTGAAGTCTCTTTTTCTCAAAACATGAAATAGAAAAAGGTATTTGTTGGTGGAACGTTAAATGAAAACTTTTGAGTATAAAAACACCAAAAAAATAATGATTTCTAGGTAAAGAAATCAAACCTAATAATTCTAAGTTATTTATATCACAAAAGATTCAGATCTACACTTTCTATGAAAAAGAAACGAGATCTAACTCAATGACTGTTTGGAAAAGAGATTTAAAACCATGGAGGAAATGATCTTTGAACACGAATAACTCCCAAACTCACAAAGAAATTTTTTGGAAATTTTTTGTAAGAGTTTGGCCACATTTTGCAATTTCTCTCTTCTCTCTCTCTCGCTCTCTCTCCTCTCTTTTGTCTCTCAAACTCAGAGTCACCAAAAGATTGTAAACGTTAAACCCATAGCCTCTATTTATACTAGACAATGAAAGGGTCTGGAACCATTAACCAAATCAACGACCAGGATTAAATCTAATAAATCGAGTGTAAATCCAAAGGTTGTAAAGGCACCGCTTTTAAACGCTCTCTTATTGGTCAATTTGGTTAAGACTTGGATTAAGATAAGCAACATGCAGACCATTGATAAGTTTAATCCAACGGTTGTAAAAGGTTCTCAGTTATGTGAGGAGAGAAAAACACAATCTAAATCGATATATAACAAACACGTGTAAGGCTTGGATGAGTTCAAAAACACGTGTTTTGGGTTTATAAAAAATCCCAGTTTCTACCCCACATTTTCTTTTCGGTTTTGGTTTCTACCCAACCAAGTTTTTAGGAATTAAAAGATATTATAAATCATACCAAAACATTTTAAAACCTTAATTTAAATGATTTAAAAATGTTTATAAAATCCCAAAAAATATTAGAAAATTATTTTGATGGGAATTAACACTCACACACCTAAAATGATATAAATGCAACATAAAATATGCAAGCCTAGGTGCAGTGTTGGTATACTACCTTTGAGACCATTAGAGGATAATTTATGTAATGTCTGAGGTTATTTGGTAACAAGGAATATGACTCTAATGTTGTCACTATTTACAAACTAGATAGGCGCGTATATAGTATAGACTCAAGTGAGTCAAAAATATAGGGTGCTTTATTAGGAAACAAGCAAAAAAAAGGTAACATACATCAGTGCATGCCTAACATAGAAGATTAACGATTGGTTATAGACCTTTTACATCAATATAGTGACTATTTTTCTTGGGAATATGATGATTTTCCTAAACTAGGCAAGTAATTGGTGGAACATATATTGTTAATCAAATAAGGATACAAGCATGTTAAATAACTGACAGCCATGACAGATGACTCAAAAAGTCACAACAAAATAAAAGAGGAAATTAAAAGGCTGTTGAAGGCTGGATTTATAAGAACTTCCAGGTATGTTGACTATCTCTCTAACATAGTGCAATTTGTTTACAAAAATAGCAAGCTAAAAGTGTGCAATGACTTTAAAAACTTTAATATATCCACTCCAAATGATGAATATCCAATGCTAATGGTAGACCTACTCATTGATAATTTTTTTAGTCACGCTATCAAGTCTATAATGGATGGCCACTCAGGATATGACCAAATATGCATAGCTGAAGACGATGTAATTAAAATATCATTTGGATTAATTAATGCAGGGTCCTTTTACCAAAAGGGAATGAATACCATTTTCCATGACATTATTGTCACCTTTCTAGAGTGTTATATTGATGATATAATCTTCAAATTAAAAATAGTGAATGATCATATAACACACCTTCAAAAGTTCTTCGAAAGAATGAGACTTTATTAACTTAAAATGAATCTTTTAAAGCGTGCCTTTAGAATTTATGCAGATAATTTCCTGGGATATTTGGTTCACCAAAAGGGAATTCAAGTTGATATGAATAAGGCAAATACTATAATTGAAATCACAATCCCCTACGAATAAAAAAAGAATTACAAAGGTTGTGGGACAAGTTAATTTCCTTCGTAGATTTTTATCTGATGTTGCGGGACAAACTAAGGTATTTTCTCCTTTCTCGAAGCTAAAAGATCAATAAAAATTGGATTGGAAGTAAGGTAACGAGGACTTTCCAAATGCTCAAGAGAAACTTGGCTAAGTCACTATTTTTGGCACCTCCATGGGAAGGTAGGCCACAAGAGTTGTACGTTTTTGCCTATTAAAGCTCAGTTAGAGATTTTTTGGCACAAAATTGTGAGAAAAACAACGAGCATGCTTTATATTATCTAAGTAAATTTTTGAATGACTGTGAATGTAGATACTCTATAATGGAAAAATTATGTTTAACTTGTATTCCGCAGCAATGAAATTAAAATATTACTTATTGAATAAAGAGGTGTATGCCATTCTGAAGTTTAATTTGATTAAATACATATTGACAAGGCCTATTTTTCACAATAGGATTGGTAAATATGTGTTAGCTATATTTGATTTTTGCCTATACTATGTACCTTAAAGGGCTATAAAGGCTAAGTATTAACTGACTTTTTGGCATATCAGTCATGTGAGGATGAGCCATAAGGTAAATACGAAATAAGATATATATCCTTAAGTCCTTGAAAGTTATAGTTTAGGTAATACCCCATATATTTTTCCATCGAGGGTGATCATACCCTGATGCCAAATTATGTCAGGAGTTAAAGCTATATACCATCATTAGCATGTGACAGAATTATGAGACATTATAAGGACATATTTTCATAGGTCCGTTATCAATTTATTATGTCATATACCGCTACACCGTCGAAGAGACATCAACATCAAAGACGGATCCGAATTACTTAAGTTCTTCATCATTCAAGACTCCACGAAGTTTACTTTGGTAAGGTTATGTTTTAAATACCTTTACTTTTCACTTAGAGCTTTGGGGAGATTTTTACAAAATATTTTCTAAGTGTTGGAGCAGACTTTTTCATCAAATATTGAGAATCAGTATTTTTTCTAAGTTTTGAAGCGAACCTCGATTTTGATGCCCAGGTCGTTCGTGTGAGATCAGCATCTCATTCAAAAAAGATTGGAAGTCGCACGATGTCGTTTGAACGACATGCGTACTTCGTTCGAGCGACATATGCTTCTCATTCGAACGAGCTCGAATTTCGAGGCGGTGAATTTTTGTATAAATACTCACTAAATGGTAACGTTTTCATTAAGAAGTCCATACGTTTTCTAGAACAGAAACACTACCAAAGCAGTAATCTTTAGGCTTCTTCTTTTAGGGGTTTAATCCCTTTTTGATTTACAATTCACAAAACTCCCATCTTGCTTTAGTGAATTGTTTTGGTGTTCAAGAACACATCTTTGCCTTTGTTTATCTTTTGTGGAGTGCGTCTCTACACCGTATGGCTACGTGTCATTAAGGATCTTGCTGCGTGAAGATTCTTCACTGAAGATAGGACTGTGAGTCCTTGGAGGGTGCTACGGGTATTCTCTTGCTGAGTTCAAGACTGTGAGTCTTTGTGGGTTGGATGCGCATTGATCCATTGCAGATTTATCTATGTAATTGTAAGTTGCGATTTATAGATTCATAGTGAAATAAAGGTTTTACCCGAAAGGGTTTTTTTCCTAAAATCTGTGTCTCAGCATATTTGTTGTGTCGCATGCGGTATTTGTTTATGGTTTTTCACACGCACCATAAATGCATGTTTAGGGGCTAAATTAATAGACTCTAATTAAATAAGTGAGCCAAATTAGTAATTTGCGAATTTAATCAATTATCACACAGTCGCACTTTCTCAAATTGGTATCAGAGCGGGTTACGCTAATTTATCGCGTATTCCTATTTTCCGCAAAATCGTGTGATAGTGATTTTTTTTGAAATATCAGTTTTGTGAAAAATCGCATTTTTTCTATGGAGAACTTCTATAATAAGATGCCTATTTTTGACGGATCTAATTATGCCTATTGGAAAGCTCGCATGAAATATGGTTTAAAAGCAATTGACGAGCGTGTTTGATACCTTTGCGAAAATGGGTGGACTCCTCCTACGGTCATCGTTGATAATATCACCTCTTTAAAACCCGTGTCAGCCTGGACTGAAGATGATCATAAAGTGTCTAAATATAATTCACGTGGTTTGAGTGCTATTTCTGGAGCTATCACTCCTGATGAGTTTCGCCGAATTATGACATGCACCACGTCTAAAGAGGCATGGAATGTTTTGAAATTGACACATGAGGGTACGAACACGGTTAAAGAATCTGAGTTACAAAATTTGGCCACCCAATTTGAGACTATCACCATGTCTGAGTTTGAATGCTTTGATGATTTTTATGCACGTTTGTCAGACATTATTAACACCAGTTTTAATTTGGGTGAGGTGATTGATAACACGCGTATCGTTAAAAAGATTTTGAGATCTCTCCCAAAACGCTTTATTCCTAAAGTCACTGTTTTGAACTCTTTGGGAAATTTGAAATCACTTAAGTTGGAAGAACTTGTAGGAGATCTTCAAACCTATGAGACTGACATGTTTCCCAAAACCATTAAGGCTAAGGATAATGGCATTGCTTTAAAGACTTATTGTAAGAAAAAGAAAGAAAAAGTTTGTGAGTTCGATTCCGAGGGAGACTTTGATTTCAATGATATGGCCTTGTTTGCGAAAATTTTTAAAAAATTTCTCAACAAGAACAAAAATAATTCTTCCATTAAAAAGAAATTTTTTGAGAAAAATAAAAAGAAAGGAAAGGCCAAAGAAAGCGGTGAGAGAGAAAAAGAGAATGACTCAGATGAGGATCCTGAGGAAGATCTTGAGAACGTGACTTGTTTTAAATGTGGGGGTAAGGGACATAAGTCATTTGAGTGTCCAACATGGCTTAGAAAGAAAGGGAAGAAAGTAGCCATGCCTGCCACACTTAGTGATAGTGAGGGTGATGAGGGAGATGAGTCCGATAAAGGTTTAGCTCATGGGATGGTTGTCGCTTTTTCTAGTCGTGTGACACCCACTTTGTCTCACGAGAGTGCACACGAGAGCGATGATAGTGATTTGTGTTCTTCGAGTGAGGATGAGAGCGAGGAAGAAAGTGGAGATGAAAGTGAGCTACAAAAATCTTTTAGGGATTTGTACACCGAGACCTTGAAAACTAAGAAGTATAATCGAGATTTAGGTCGTCGGGTTTTAGATTTGGAGAGAGAGAGAATGAGGTTTTAAGAAAGGAGAAGTGTGATTTGACCAACACGTTGTCTAGTCTGACGACACGTGTATCCCAACTCGAGAGTGATCTCGAACGTGCCAGGGAGGTCAAAGTCATTTTTGAGAACGCACCCAAGAAGATTGAAAAGGTGATTCTTAAGGGTAAAGGTGAGAAGTTAGGAATAAGTCATGACGGTGCTTCTATTTCCCAATTAGCACCCGAGCTGGTTCCCACTTTAGTGTTTGATTCATGTGAGTCTCACCCTCACCCACCTAGGCGTCCCATTTCTATTAAGAAAGTGCATCCTAGAGTTTTTGAGAGAGGTGTTCCGAGGCCTATTTATGTTTGCTCACATTGCAAAAGGAGAGGACACCTTAGGAAATTTTGCTTTAAGTTGGGGTATGTGTCACGTTTTGCTTCTACACGTGTTTCTGATGCACATGCACCCACACATGATTCTTTACATGCTCCCGGAGACTATATGAGAGATTTTGCAAATTTAGGTGAGCAAGTTAAGATTTTAGTCAAAACTTCACAAGAATTGATGGAGGTTTTTCATAAGTTGTCACCACCATTGGAAAACCCCTCCGCACCTAATGATTGAGGTTTGATTTGTTTACTAGCATAGGATGATTTTCATGATGACATTGTTTGTTTATTGCTAGTATGAATAATTTTTGTATCTTTTTTGAAAAATTTTGGAAAAATACAAAAAGATTTTATTTTGAGAAAATCCAAAAATATTTTTGTATTTTGTTTGCACCGTTTATGGATGAAGACTTAGGATGATCGAGTCACAACATCATTCCATTTTTTTCATGTGACTATTTGATAGTGTTTTGAGACAATAGGTCAATTCATCCATGTTCTTTATAATGTTTGGAGTCATTAAGATGTAATTAAGTATTACTTCCTACATGTTTGACTCATGTTTCCTTTATTGCACACATGCACGGATTTGTTTGATTATTGTGCTTATCTTATCACATGTTGGTTGGGTGTTTTCACTTCAATCATGTCCTTAAAATGAACCAAGCGCGATAATTTTTTATAAGGAAATTGTGCATATAAAAACCGTTTTGTGAGTTTGTGCTTTTTGTTTGAAAACGGGGAAGAGCTGCGAAAGGTTCATTTTGCCTTTGCGAATACTAAGACACCGTTAAATTGGACCTAAAAATGGAGGAATTTTATTATCCGGGGTCCAAAGAGATATAGAAGATCCCGAAAAAATTTAAAGGCAATAAAAAGAAATTCATGCCAATTATGGGCCATTTAGGTTTTTGCACCAATTCCCCAAAGTTTGAGAATTTAGTTTATTCACCTCTAAAAGAAAATATCACTGTTCTAAAAAACCTGCCTAGGCTTAAGGCTTGGGAGAAATGCCTCGCCTTACGCTTTTCACGCCTTATTCTTGGTAAAACCCTTAAGGCGCCCTTTTTTCTAAAAACAACAATGCTTTAGTGAAACGATGTCTCCTTTTAAAGAATTTGTTTACAAACAGGACCATTATCTCATTCAAAATAATCAAATAGTATTTTAATTTGCATATATTCAGACATAGTTTTTTATATATGCAATTTTTGTATTTTAATAGCCTTGTTATGGTTAAAAAATATTAAAATATATTAAGAAGGCCTAAACGCCTTTTCCCGCCTTTTTACGCCTAGGCTTCTAAGGCTTAAGGCTTGACCTCCACGCCTCAATCACGCCCCACGTTTTTTAGAACCTTGGAAAATATATATGATGGAGTTTGGTTAGAGAATTAAAACGGGTTTGCACGTCCTTGAAATTCTTGAAAATGCACTAAAAAAAGTTTTGGACGTTATTGGTGTGGAAAACATTTAACTTTGATTTGTTTATTTGCATAAGACGATGTCATCTAAATTCAACAAAATTTTTACACCTAAGGATTCTTTTGATGTTCATTCATTAGGGGTACACGTATTCATCGTGCACATATGATTGATTGAGTTGATTTACCTATCGAATGTGTTCACACCCATTCATTTAGTTCCCATGACTTGGTTGTTTGAGTTTAAATCCATGGTGTGATTTTTGTATCATATTTTTTTTCAAAGTGGTATCTTATTTTTGTATGAAAAATTGAAAAATCCAAAAATAGTTTGTGATCCTTTTTGAGATATCCCTTTGCATTCGCGTAGTTTGATCCTTGTTTGCTATGCATTTTATCGTGACACTTCATGTTTTGATTGTTTCTTCTTATCTGTCTATTTGGGGACATCATAAAAAGGGGGAGAAAGAATTATCAGTTATGGGGGAGTTTTTGCATTATGGGGGAGATTTGATTATTAATGCTTTATTCTTATATCATTTCAAACTCAATGCGTCACGAACGTTTTTGCTTTATCTCATGTGTGTAGGTACAAAATTGAAGATTGATATGTTGCACACCCTGATGAGAAAAGCTTTGAGATTTGACGAAGATGATTGAAGAACAATTTTGAAGTCTTGCAAATTTATTCATGGGAGGGTAGATTTGTATAGGCAATTTGGTTTTTGATAATTCGGATTTTTTATATATGTACCGGCATAGACATAGGGGGATATTTGTAAGGACATATTTTCATAGGTCCGTTATCAATTTATTATGTCATATACCGCTACATTATCGAAGAGCATTCAAGAGACATCTACATCAAAGACGAATCTGAATTACTCATGTTCTTCATCATTCAAGACTCCGCGAAGTTTATTTTGGTAAGGTTATGTTCTAAATACCTTTACTTTTCAGTTAGAGCTTTTGGGAGATTTTTACAAAATATTTTCTAAGTATTGGAGCGGACTTTTTCATCAAATATTGAGAATCAGTATTTTTTCTAAGTTTTGAAGCGGACCTCGATTTTGACGCCCAGGTAGTTCGCGCGAGATCAGCATCTCGTTCAAACGAGATTGGAAGTCGCGCGATGTCGTTTGAACGACATGCGTACTTCGTTCGAGCAACATATGCTTCTCGTTCGAAAGAGCTCGAATTTCGAGGCGGTGCATTTTTGTATCAATACTCACTAAATGGTAACGTTTTCATTAAGAAGTCCATACATTTTCCAGAACAGAAACACTGCCAAAGCAGTAATCTTTAGGCTTCTTCTTTTAGGGGTTTAATACCTTTTTGATTTACAATTCACAAAACTCCCATCTTGCTTTAGTGAATTGTTTTGGTGTTCAAGAACACATCTTTGCCTTTGATCATCTTTTGTGGAGTGCGTCTCTACACCGTATGGCTGCGTGTCATTAAGGATCTTGCTGCATGAAGATTCTTTGCTAAAGATAGGACTGCGAGTCCTTGGAGGGTGCTACGGGTATTCTCTTGCTGAGTTCAAGACTGCGAGTCTTTGTAAGTTGCGATTTATAGATTCATAGTGAAATAAAGATTTTACCCGAAAGGTTTTTTTTCCTGAAATTTGTGTCTCAGCATATTTGTTGTGTCGCATGCAGTATTTATTTATGGTTTGTCACACGCACCATAGTTGCATGTTTAGGAGCTGAATTAATAGACTCTAATTAAATAAGTGAGCCAAATTAGTTATTTGCGAATTTAATCAATTATCACACAGTCGCACTTTCTCAGACATTAAAAACTTTACATCCACAAAATATAAATTAAGATAATCTAATGAATATAAATCATTCCCCACAATAAAAATTTATCACCATGCTAAGCTCCAATAATAAATCTGAACTCCAAAAAATAACAAATCTCTAATGAAATAAAGTCAACTGCAAAAATCTCCCAACTCAAAAATCATAAACAACTGTGGAATCGAATGACCCACTAAGTCCAAAAAACTGTTTTATAAATAGTACGAATGGTAAGGAAACTAAACTAATAAAAATAAATAAATTTCTAGTTACAAGTCTAGTAAACTCCAAATTAATCAATAACAATGGGTCAGAGCTTAGTATGGTGATAAATTTTAGTCAATAAACGCAACTACCCAACAACCTAACCTGAAATGTTAGTCAATGACAACGGTCAGAGCCCACTACAAGAGTACCAACTACTCTTTACAAATTGGATCCTTGAATCCAGTCACAAGCATTATAAGAGAGAGATATATATCACAATAAAAGATTTTAATTAACTATGAAATAATAATAATGATGCGAGTAACGTAAAACTATAACAACTACCCACATAAAATAAACCATCGCATTACCCAAGTCTGATTATATTTATTTTAAACATTAATGAAATTTAACTCCACTGTCTTAACCAATCCAATTATCTTTATAAATATTAATCATATTACTGATGCAATACCATTATAGCCAGTCCACCTTTCCATTGGCCCTGCACATACTCATGGGTGTCAAAATATCTCAATATATCAAATCCACATGCATCACTATAGCTCGTCGGTCCAATATTAGTGAACCCGCACATACCGTGATGTTCCCCACACAAGACACATCAAAATAGACAGTTATAGTAGGTTTTTCAATCATCATAATGGTCAGCCCACACTAGTGTCACACACCAAACCCAATATCCATACTAATCATTTCTTATTAGAATAATTAGATCATAATCTTGAGCCCATTGGAAATATAATTAATTTATCAATATTTTTCTACATAATGTGCACAATGAACATAATATTATTCTTATTCCATACCGAAATCAATATCAAAGTCGTAATTAAGAAGGCATACAGTAATGTGATTAACTATGATCAACTCAATCCATGTTAACTCAATATATACAATATGTGAGTGGATTAAAACCTCAGTGTGACAATGGCAAAACCCCCATGTCTAATCCCCAACTCTTTTCTAACGGTGCAACTCTCAAATCACTGATCATATGACATCCTAGCTGACAGCTTACAACTCTGAAAATGTCAAAATATAAACCATAAGCATTAATCTTAGTGAGGTACTCCTTCCCTGAAATGAAATAACAGTTCCATATCAAATCTGTGGATATTAATCCAACCAATCCTTCCATACAATGAATTGATAGTTATATATCAAATATGTGGATATTAATCCAACCAATCCTGCCATATAATGAATTAACAATTATATATCAAATCTGTGGATATTAATCCAACCAATCCTGCCATATAATGAATTAACAATTATATATCAAATATGTGGATATTATATCCAACGATTCCTACCATACAATGAATTAACAGTTATATATATCAAATTATGGATATTAAATCCAATCAATCCGGCTCATTGGCACTAACAAATCCTGGACCATAAGGCCCAAATAATTCTGCCCATTGGCAATGATAATTCTTCCCATCGACAATAGTATGTCCGGCCATTGGCAATAGTAATTCTGCCCATTGGTAATAATAAGTCTGCCCATTGGCAATAGTAATTCTGCCCATTGGCAATAATAAGTCTGCCCATTGGAAATAATAATGCTACCCATTGGCAATAGTAAGTCTGCCCATTGGCAATAACAAATCCTGGAACATAAGTTCCAACAAATCATTGGATCTTTGTCCAATTCCAATCCTGGATAATAAGACCCAAACAAATCCTGGATATTTTAATATCCAAACAAATCCTGAATACCTAAGTATTCAAACCAATCATGTATCATGAGGCCCAAGCAAATCCTGAATAGCGAAGTATTCAAACAAATCCACTCTTAGAGCTATATTCATATTTATATATGAAACAAATCATAAGTACACTCACCTTAATAATTTAATAGGCTTTCCTTTTCCTTTATTCGGCACTTGTTCAACTAGTTCTTATTCCCTTCCTATCATTCTTAAAATATTAGTATCATCATAATAATATCAATAATCCAAAGAATGATTTAAACATAATTCAATCCATAAGCATCACATGATTCTATTCAAATCATTTGTCACAAATGAAGTTTCATCCAAATTCATGTTAATATAATTATCATATCCAAATCATAGACCAAACATATATTCATTTATTATTGGTAATTCAATCCTTATCATATTAGTATTCCAATAAAAAAGATGGTACATCGTTTCAAGTCTCCTAGAGCAAGATATGCCCATTTCTTTACCACATAGAAAATCTGCCCTATAGGCTCTTTTATCGTTCATTTAACTTCCAAAAATTTTCATAATTTTTCTACATCATAAATGTATATGATATTTCACCCAACATCAGTAAACATATTGAACAATACAATATTAAAATTTCATAATTTTCAGAGTTCATTTGCTATGTCAAGTAAGACATCAAGCATATGGTATGCATATTTTTACCCTTGGGGCAGATTTCATACCCGAACTTCAAACTCTCACCAAAGACTCATTTCTTGGTATTTTCACATGATTTTAGGGTATGTCATACATATATGAGTCCAGGTTAATCTCCAATTGGAATCAATCAATTTCAGTAAGTATACAAAAAAATATGATAGTTTGAATACACAAGGATTCTAAACAAGGCAATTTCAAGGGTTTACACATTCAAGTTTGCTTAAACATGCATCTATCCATGAGTACACATCAAGACATGGAATTTAAGTAAAAAATGATCATTTATATCATTTAAATCAGTAATACAAAAAAATCAAACAGGATTTACGGATGGAATTACCTTAGGGGCTTTTATGTAATTTTCTATGAATTTTTCTTCAATTTCTCCTCACACTTTCTTCCTAGACTTCAAAACTCCCTTTCCTTAAGTTAAAACTCTTCCATGACTGAAATATGATTAAGGTGGAGCTTAATTAAAGGGTTTTAAGTCGGCATAAGGCCACCCCATCTGGGTCCAATCAAAATATAACATGTGGTGCCATATAAGACAACATATCATTTAAGGCTAAATGACTACTTTACCCCCTGTTCGTAAAAAGATGATATATTCTCACTTGAATGTCCGTTTGATGCACCGTTTATTGTGTTAGAAACCTAACTCATATGTCTACAACTATCTAATTTATACCCCAAGTCAATTGTTATGTCATAAAGGTCAAAACTAGTCTTGAACATGAACATTCCTACCGCAAACTTCAAAATTTCATATTTATAACTAATTCGATATTTCATGCTTTATGAAGGTAGGATTAGACTAAACATAATGACTTAATATTATGTAGATTAATAACATATTATCCATATCACATAAGTTAATCATGATTTAAACATAATTTATCATAATTATATTCGGGTTGTCACAACTAGACACTGCACATTTCATGAAACCAACACAAATTTTCAAAGTAAACAAGACCAAATGGGTCCCTTCATCATCATAGTGGTCGACCTACCCATCCCACACGTATAGCGTTGCATAACACAAATCTTTAATGTAGCCAAGACAGCGAGGGTCCCATAATCATAGTAATGGTCGACCTACCTCACCTGCACATACAATGATGCATATCAATTCGTCTTCAATGCCCGTTTATTATCTTGGGTATTATTCATTTTTATAATGTTTTCATTATTTAACACTAGCCTTCGATAATAAACTGGGATTCACCTTAAAATCTATCCATGGTCACATACCTAGAGAACACTAAATAATAAGTATCACCTAGTCCCTCACCTATGAAGAATACTTAATACATACTCGTCATCTAGTTTCATGCCTAGGATAAAACAACGTAATAGTGCATTATCTAGTCCAATACCTATGGAATACCCAAACGTATAAGTGCAAACTCCCTAGTCCCATAACTAGAAAGTGTCAGTAATAAATTATTATATCTACTCACTAGTCACATACCCATAAAGTAAGTATTTAAACCAAGGGTGAAAGTTTACTTACTTACGTAAATACCAACATCCTAATGGTGTCAATTTATTAGCACGAACAATTTCTACATTAATTACATTCTTAATCCAACGTTGCAATTCTTTATTTCATAATTATACAAATCTGATTCCATGCGTATTTAAAGAATTAAAAAATGTTATAAACAAGTTGTCTAAATATCCCAATAAGTTGTCCAAAATCACTATTTTAATATGAGTGATAATTTATCGAAGTACCGCATAAATCGATTTAAACATGTGTAATAACAACATTTTATCACATTCTTCATCATATAAATCGGATACGTAATTACCCATAAGGATTTTGTCTTTCCTGAACAAGTCATGAGGTCGCCTGTGTTGGTACCAACAGGGACCTGAGGGCTTTAGTTTAATTATTGTTAGAAAAATTACCATAGTAATCAAGTTAAAGCCTGATCAATACTCTTTTAAAAATTAAGAGCCAATTATGAGCATGTTACTTAGGAAATAATGTCATGTAAAATAACTTAATAGCTTTGAGATATGGAAAGAATGGCCTTTATCCATAATGGGAAGAATAAATTGCAAACAACATAAGTTTTGAAATGAAAATTTGCATAAACCAAGTGCTGAAAGGTAAAAAGAAGACTAAAAGTATAACTTCTTGAGATTGGTCTAACTTCATGCTTTGAGTATCTCTCTACCCTCAATTATTTCTTAGTGATAGGCTCCCTATAGATCGTCTCCAATCACATTGAATGGTCCCTCCCAGCTGGACCCCAACTTGTCGTCCGATGGTCTTATAGCGCTGCCAAGGACATTCCTCGGGGCATAGTCTCCCACTTGAAGCTTCCTCGAATTGATCCCTTGTTGTAATTTTTTACCAACTACTGTTGGTATGAGACCATATTGATTATGGCCTGCTCTTTTCGTTCATCATCCAGGTCAAGTTCAGCGTGAAGGGCATCATCGTTTAATCTTTGGTCGGCCAACCTTATTTGCATGGTCGAAAGGCCTACTTCAAGTGGTGTGACAACTTCCATTCCGTATATGAGTGCGAAGGATGTCCCTCCATTTTTTCTTTTGGGAGTGGTATGATATTCCCAACGAATATAGAGGACCTCGTCCACCCAGACACCTTTTTATCTTTCTAGCCTTTTTCTTATGGACAGCGAGCATTATTTTGTTAAAGGCCTCTACTTGACCGTTACTTTACAAATACGCCACCGAACTGAAGTGGTGTTTGACTTTATACTCATCGCAAAAAACCTGAAAAGTTTTGCTCTTAAACTGTGTACCGTTATTGATTATAATGATCCTTACTACCCTAAAGAAACTTACACTGTTCATCCAGATGATCCTTATCATGACGGTGTCTCTAATATTGGTCAGTGGATTTCCCTCCACCCACTTGGTGAAATAGTCTATCCTGACCACCAAGTACTTGTGATTTTTAGGTTTAGTAGTGAGTGGTACCATAATATCCAAACCCCACTGTGCAAATAGTCATAGGTTGGTCAATAGATTCGGGTCGCTAACCGGTTAATGGACCAAAGGAGATAATTTCTGGCATTTTTTACACTTTTAAACATAAATACATGCGTCTTTCTATATGTATGGCCACCAGTGGCCCTCCTTGATTGCTCGAAATGCCAGGGATCTTCCTCCTACGTGGCTCCCAAATATTCTATCTTGAAGTTCGGAAAGGACATATTAAATTTTGGTTGGGTGCACACACTAGAAGTATGAGCCTATGAAGGATCTCCTATACAGCTTTCCTCCATTGTCCAAGTAAAAATGCATAACTTTTACTCTGACCTGATGGGCCAACTTCTTGTCAGCCGATAGTGTTTCATTTTGCAAGTACGTTATGATGTTATGAATCCAACTGGGCCTTTATTAATGAGAAGGATGTGCTCGGGATCTGTTGTCTTCTCAATACTCATCTTGGCAAGGAATTTTACTTCAATGGTTCTCTTGAGAATTGATTCCACTATTGATCTTAGTGCAGCTAGAGTGTCGGTATGACTGGTGTGCCCTCGAGAAAACTGTTGAACGTGGACTTCCTCAAAATTTATAACTAGCTCGCACACAACTGTGAGATAGGCTGCCATGATATCATATTTGGCATTAAAATCCCCCTAACTAGATTAGACACCAGTTTGCAGTCTTAATAAACGTTGATTCTTCTTGCCCTGAGTAAATGCGCTTTGCAAAGTTCGATGAAGAGGGCCTCATACTCAGCCTCGTTGTTCACTACGCCAAAATGGTCAAATTGGCACCCTTCGAGCGGCTAGCCTTGTCACGATCAGTGACCATGACAACGTCGTAACAACGTCTTGTCACGATCAATAATCGTGACACGTCCGTGACAATTCTGTCAGCAAAAAAACCCTCCCTCTTCTTTTTTTCCCACCGATTCTAATTCCCTCCATTTATCACTCTCTCTGGCGACTGCACTCTCTCTTTCTCTACGACTTTAGTATGTTTTCTCTCTATTTCTCCTCCATTTATGTATATGTGTATGTATATATGTGTGTGCACTTGTGTGAGTGTGTATATATATATATATATATATATGTGTGTGTGTGTGTGTGCGTGTGTGGTGAGTAGGGGGCAGGACTGGGCGGGGGGGCAAGGGTGTGTGTGTATATGTGCTTGTGTCTGTTTTTTTTAATTAAATTTTTATTGGTTTATTAGATATTGCCCCCCATATTGTAGTGCCCTTGTAAAATAATTGATTGATTAAAAATTTGGAAGGATTGCCCCTCATTGTAAAGTAGTAAATTAATAATTGTATAATTTAATTGTTAGTTTAATTGATGAAAAGAATTAATTGAGTAGATGAATTAGAAGGAGTAAGGTATACACATTTTTTGTTTCCATTGCGGTTGGATTATAGTGGATCGATGTTGGGTTGGTTAATTTTAAAAGTGGCATGACCATTGGATTATTGTCCATATAGGGGTGGGATTTTTCATTTTTTTTAAATTACTTTGTATAACGAACAATATATATATATATATATGATAATTAAATGAAACATACTTGAAATTACATATAGTGCGCATAGATATTAGCCTTCTAGTTCTTATGCGTACGCATTCAATAGTCCTTAGACCCATTCGAGAGTCATTACCCCTGTAATGAGATCTCTCGAATTGTCCGGTTTGGACAGTTTGGGACTGCATAATTTTTGTGTAATAATATTCTTAGTGGCTTAAAGTTGTTACTTTTGGAGGAAGTTCTGCAGTCGTATCCTAATGTTCTTCGGTGCATACTAGATTTACAAGTGTGACTATTATTTCAATTGATCAATTGAAATAACACTCACACTTGCCAATCTACGTCATGTACTTGGAGAACTACGGGGATATGCTGCCGAATTTTTCTCATATCATAACAATGTGCATGAGTTGTTAAGTATATTACAGAAATATGCGGTCTTAAATGGGATAGGAAAGAGGAATTTCTATTATAAATTGAATTTGAATTTGAAATTTAAAAATCAAATATAAATAAGACATCATTAAATGAAACATACTATGAATCTAAGTTCTGTTTATACTAATCCATGAATATACACTTCTTACCTTTAATATGTGATTAGTCGTGGTAGATGTGATGGGATATTCGAAATACAAAGAGTGGATGGGTGAGACAAATGGAATGGGGGATGTGTTTCGTAGAGGTGCTAATGAATTTATGAAATACGCAAAGAGATGTCATAATTGTACTTCCAATTTGTACTTCATGAATTAATTTTTGATGCTTTTAATTGATTTACACTTCATCATTTTAACTCTTTTTATCTTTCTCTCTTTCCATTGTATATGTATGTGTGTATAGTGATTGTGTGTGTGTTGGGGGGCAATGTGTGTGTAGTGTTCGTGTGTGGCCCTAGGGTATGACACATAGGCTTGATACTTATGTGGATATTCGGACAAATAAGGGGAAGGATAAGGAGTTGTCCCCGAGTGTCGCATCCACGATTGTAAGTAATCCGACAGTTTACTTTTTCTTAATTACGTTGTAATGTTTTTATTTACTTATTTAAGTAATCATGCATTTTTTGTCGTTTTAGGCAAAGCTTAAGGAAGTGCATGAGTCGCAGTCTGATACCTATAAGGCATCTTTGTCCACAGATGCACTCAGTCAAGTGTTTGGTGTTGATCGCAAGGGGAGGACAAGGGGGTGAGCTCGCGGGTGGCCAAATCTAGGATCATCGGATTGGATACGAACAACACCGGGTTGGCTCGAATGGTGGACTCGCATGATGTGAAGCTTTCCTGTTTGGAGGTGACGGTCCAAGATATGTTCTCATTCATGAAGCGTTCATTGGGCGGAAACCGTAAGGGTAAAGGGAGGGAGGGAGGATGTGCAGGAGGACGAGGTGCGGGATAACGAGGAGGTGGACCTCGCTGTTTCATCACCGACATGTGCGGACTTTGATGATCCAGTCCCCTATTTGGCTCCCTTCAACCGACCGATGTTGACACTTGGTTGGTCGAGCATGTTTATACTGGACATATTTGATGGTCAGCGGATAGGGCGAGGGTTGAGGGACCCGAATACTGTCCATGGTGCACTAGTTCATGGACTTTCGCTTCAAGTCATCAAGTCCAAGGTGCTCTTCACGCATGTGATACCAGGGAAGGAGAACTCCCTATTGTGGTTGCGCAAATAATGCGGCACGATGTATATTGTAGGGTGTGTCAATTCGTATACCGTGTGGCCTACTCACCTCCTCAAAGTTAACGTTACCCCAGACATATAGTGACATTATTTGAATTGAATTGTTTTAAGGTGTTACATTTGAATTACATTTGGATTATATCGTGATGAATATTGTTTTGAGTGTATATTTGCCTTACATTTATTTTATTTGGATATATGATGTTTGAACAGGTACAACGTTACTATAACAGGTATAAATATACAGTTGGGCAATGGCAGTGACCATACTGCCCAGCAGATTTTTTTTCAAATCTGCCCAGAATTGTCACGGTCATTGACCGTGATAATTTTTTATTAAATGTCTATAATACCCCGTATTTTCATGGCTTTTAAATTTAAGGATTTAATTGAGATAAATTAATTTAATTTTAATCCGGAATGTTATTTTAAATATTTACTAGCGTGACGAGAGTTAGTAATTATTGGAAATTTGTTATTTGTTGAATGTTACTGGATGAGTATAGTAATATATGAGATTTATTTTTATAATATTGTCACGTGTGAATAAAATGACAATTATGGAAATTTAAGTCGGGACGCGCCTGTGTCATGTCGGGACTAAATGTTGATTTATAAAAGTGAATAAATTATAAGTTGCTCGTATGGTCGTTTTGAGTGCGCCAAAGTGTCCGAAAGGGTCGAGATAGTCAAAAAAGTGTACCCGAGGGTTTAGTTTGGGTCTCGGAGCGTTTTTAGGCCTAATTAGTACCCCGGGAGGGCGTTTTGGACATTTCGCAATTATGGGTAATTAAACCTACGAATTTTATAGGGTTATATCAAATGGAAAGTGTTATCTTTTAGGGTTAACACAATGAAATACTAATGACGGCCATTGGAGAGGAAGAGGAGAAGCTCTCCAAGGAGTTCTAGGCCAAGAACACCTCTGATTGCACCGCCGTCACCACCAACGCGTAGATCGCGCGACAAGAAACGCAACCACACCAAAATTCGTCCATAAATCAGAGACTAAATTTCCAGGCAAGTATCTATCTTGATTTTATCAAGTTAATGCATCCTCTTATATTAGTCTTAGGTTGATTAGATTAGTATTCTTGAAGAAAAACATTAATTGGAGACACAAATTGCATGTTATAATGATAGAAGTCATATTTCTGAAAATCCATTTCACATGTAGAGGTTGAGCCACGATTTTCCATGGTATTAGTGATAGAAAATCTGGAAAAAGAATTTAAAGATATGAAGTTAAAAAAAAAATAGGGTTCTTGAGAGTTATAAAGATTTTGACCCTTTTTCCTTGTTATAGATGATGAAAATCCGCATGTGTTACTTAGGAAATTGTTTATATGGGTATACAATACTTGTAATATGAATTGTTGGGAGATTGGAACTGTAATATGATGGTTTGGAAGAGTTTGGGGTACCAATTGATCGATCGATCGAGCCTAGAGCATCGATCGATCGATCGACCCCCTTTCATCGATCGATCGACCCTCCTGGGAAAATCGCATTTTTGCTCGTGTTAGCTTAATCCAATTTTATGCATAGTAAACCTTGATTAGGGTTGCTAGAATATAATGGAACATAAAGAGGACCAGTAGGGTCAAGAGAAATCCCATAAAGTGGAACTTTAATACGAAGGGAAATAAAGGATAAACGGGGAGACTTTCAGACTTAAGAAACCATACGTGTGTTGATTAAATAATCGAAACATCTAATAAGTTGGATTAGAAGGCGAGATAGGACCTACTGAAATTGTACTTAAATAAAGAAAACTCTTCGAGTGACAAGAAGTGAGTTTAGAATAAATTAATTACGAGAAGAAAAAGGAATGAGGCCGTTATACGATATAATTGAGAAAAATGTGTAATAACGGATAATGATAATTTTGGGTCGTGAGAGTACCTAATTTAATAATGTGGATGTGATTATATATCTATATATGACAGTGCGATTGTGCATATATTATTTCCGTGTAAAAATCGTACCCGTGCTACTTGCTATCCCTGAGGTTACCGCGATGGGACAGTCTTATCTCGATGTGCCTTTATGGGGGATATTGACTCGTACCCTAGAAGATAGATATCCTTGGTACAGGCTATCGAATCGATAGTTCAGATGGTCCTAAGAGACGTGAGGGTATGTACTTACCTCTTAGAGACTTGTAATCTATGCTTCGCCTCAATGTTGTTTGTGTTTGTGTTAATACGGTTCGAGAGTAATTCCGAACTAGTATTTCCCTTAGTTTGTGTGATATGGGGACTTGATAGCAGAGTATGCCAGCACCATAGATTTTATGTGGGGTGCCGTTAGTATATATATAATTTATGAGTGATTGGTATATATATACTTTGATATGGAAGTCTAGCACCATAGATTTTATGTGGGGTGTTGTTTGTATATATATTATACGAATAATTAATATATATACGTGTAACTATATGAGAACTTTCTACTGAGTAAAATAGTGGTTAAGGAAAGTATGAAATTTAATCAGCTTCATTATAAGTATTCGAAAACGTTATAATAATACGGAATTATTCTAAATAACGTAAGAAATCTTGAAGAGTTAGATTTTCTAAAAGTGAATATCATAACCTTAATTTCACGTGATAAAACTTATGGAGAATAAGTTAGAGAGATATATGGGGTTCATTAGTATGATAGACGTGCACCCTAGATGAGAGGTGAGAATTCTCAAGAGAGTGTCGCGTACTAATATGATTGTTGCATTAGCCGGTAAGCATTTTAAATACTTGCTAAACTATTTTTAAAACGGTTTTACATTCGAGCTCTGACCCGTTTGCTGTTACCTCTTCTCTCTTGTGTATATATATATATATATATATATATATATATATATATATATTACAAGTGCCCAGCCACAGGGGTGTCTTACTTAGGATTCTTTGGATGGAACGCGCTGTAGCTTTTGTGGGAGTTGTAGGACATTGATTAGACGAACTCATTATTGACTCTACTCCTAGTTCAACTTTATCCAGCAGTGGCATGTGGCGCCCTTTTCCATTATTTAGTTGGTATTGTCAGAGATTGTAATTCTTTTAAATTTCAGTATCTTTATTTCGGGATTTGTTACTGGCAGGATGTTTTCCTTTAGTGTTTTAAATGTTGGGATTTATTATTGATGATTAAATTCTTGAATGTTCATTTCTATTCTCATTCTTAATGTGTGACTCTTAAAAGTGTAATTGGTTAAAGGTTTTATAATTGAATTTAATAGTATGGAAATAAGGTTTTAAACGGTTTTGACACTTAGCTTAATTATTTAGGGTGTTTAATCGGAAAAGATTTTCATTAACGACAGTGATGCTAAGAATGAACCAAATGTTCACCTTGATTTTAATTTAATAAAGGAGTGATCGCCCGGTATTTAATTAGGCGGGGTGTCACAATGTCATGAATTTGTTACGGTCCTTAACCGTGACAAAACTTGTCAATGTCAAGGACCGTGACATGACCGTGACAATTCTAATGAACTTATCACGGTTAATGACCGTGAGACGTCTATGACAACAAAAGTTATCACCCCCAGAATTTTCACGGTCATTGATCTTGACAAGTCCAACTTGTCAAGGTCATTGACCGTAACAATTCGGCAGATTTGGTGTAGTGGTTGGAGGCACCGAATCCTAGTATGATCATTTGCTTTGTCATAGCATTCTCCAGAGTCACAAAGGATAATCCCTACGCCCTCCCCCTTTGAATTAGAGGTGATATTAACATATAGCGTCCAACCCTTACCTTGAGTTTGCTCATAAACTCTGATTGATCGGACAACTGTTGGTCAGTGAGACCTTCTCAAGTAAATTATGCGATGAAGTCGGCCAAAACCTGCCCTTTGACTATTGTCCTTGGTTGGAAGTGAGTATCAAATCTTCTAAGCTCTACCGACCACCTTGACATTTGTCTAGAAGGGACAGCTTTAAGGGGGAATGAAGTAAGCACGGTTATGGAATGGACGTCATAGTAATTCTTCAGCTTGCGTAAAGTGATCATTAATGCGTAAATCAGTTTCTCCAAAGGCAAGTAATATCTTTGGGTATCTAAGAGCGTCTTGCTGGTGTAATAAATAGAAAATTCACTACACCAAATGGGTTATTTGTAAGTGTTTTAAACACTTGCAAATGGCAATTGTAAGTGTTTGAAACACTTACAAATAGGCGGGTTGCAAAAAAATTACAAGTGTTCAAAACTGTTGCAAATGTCATTTGCAAGTGTTTATGGGAACACATGTCCGTTTCGACTAACCGTTACAAAAAAAATTGCAAGTGTTCTGAACACTTGCAAAATCAACTTTTGTAAATGTTTTAAACACTTGCAAAATTTTCATTTGCAAGTGTTCAAAGCACTTGCAAAATTCAGCAAGCATTTTTAATTTACAATGGTTATAAACACTTACAAATTATTATATTTTTTTTCCTTTTTTGTAACAGTTCAAAACACTTATAAATAGTAATATCTTAGGAAAAAAATTTCTTTTTGTAAGTGTTATGAACCGTTACATAAATTAAAATATTAAAAAAAAATATCCATCAAAGTCACCACCCTCACATTGATAAAAAGAAGTGGAATACAACAACCAATAAAAATAAATTCTTGGCAAGAATAAAAATTTTACATTTCTACTAAAAATTCATCAATAAACACATCAATGCAATAATGATCATTATTACTAAATCCTTACAAAATGCACTAACTAACACAATCAAAACTTAATAACGTTACATTAAATAAAAAACAAAAACCCTCCATCTCAGTAACGTCACCATTGCTCAATGTCATAGTCTCCAATGCCATCTCTATTAATGCTACCACCACCATCTCTCTCTCCTTAAGTTGTATTCATTCCATAGGTCCCCTTGTACGACCCAATCGACCCTTATAGAACCACCCACCACTCCTTATGATAACTACAAAAAAGGCACTAAAACAAAATCAGCAAATCAAAGCTAGCACAACAAATAACATAATAGTTTATGTTAATAATAACAAACTAGTATTGAAAATTAAATACATTATCAAACCAATATTAAGGTTTCAATAAAAGCAAAAGCAGTAGCAAAATTATATCTGGAAGTATCAACAACCTGAGATGGAAGTTCACAGAGCAGGTTGACCTTCTTATGATGGAAATTATAAGAGATAGTGAACACTAGCGCCGAATCTTCTTCCTCTTTTCCCTTAACAAGATAAAGTATAGACAATATTGCATATTCAACTGCCTATAAATCCATCTCTCCCCAGTATGCCAACTCAGGGCTTGTTTTCTTAACAATTTCAGGAAATGGAGTTATACTCAGATCCATAATAAGAAAGTAAGTTAAAGAAGTTAAAAAATCTTCACAATCACTAGTAAAATAACTCTGGTTTCTACTGAACAACCTAATTTCCATATGTTAGAGTGCTTTTTAACGAAAACCTAAACTTGATTGAAAATTATAACAAGTACATGAGATGGGTTTTCAAATGTTTTACATAACAAGGGCTTGGGAACTAATGTAGGGCACAAATAAAGCAATGTAGATTCAGCAGAGAGAAATTTTCAGTTCAAAACAATATACCTCAACTTGGCTCACCACATTGCACTTTATAAAAAAATCTCTTCACACAAGAAAAGAAAATCTTAGCCCATGTAGTGAGATGGAGCACTTTCTAGATATGTAAGTAAATTCTTACATTATAACCGAAATTATTGATTATAACGAACGGGGATAGTGAAGTAGAAAAAAGATAGTAGTTTAAGCTGAAAATAGAAATGAAATCAACCTAAAAAATTAGTTTGCTTTAGACAGATTAAAGATGAAGATGTAGTAGGGAGTGTAAAATATGGAAAGAAAAAGACAGCCATCACCTGAGTTGTCTTAATAAGAACACGCCATCAGGTTGAAGATTTTTATAAGCTTAAATCGCAGCTCCAAGGTGCATATCTCAGAATTCAGACATTGAAATTGACACAAGCGATGGGAGAATCAATGAAAGGTTTCATAAAGGTAATGGGGCAGATGAATAGGCAAATGAACTTTCCATCATTATAGAAGATTATACAAGAATTTGAGAGGTAAAATGAGAAGATGGAAATGAAGAGCGAGCTCATGGGAGATTCCATTGATGATGTTTTGGAAGGGGATGAGGAAAAAGAAGAAATCGAAGAGCTAGTAAGCCAGGTCCTTGATGAGATCGGAACTGATATGAATTCAGAGCTTTTGAATGCACCCTCGACTACTGTAGTTGCCCCGGCTGTAAAGACTAATTTTCCACAAGCTGAAGCAACAACAACCGATGACACTAGAATTGACAGGGACTTACAGGCCATGTTAGACAACTTGAGAAAAATGAAAAATTTACTTGTATAATAATTTGACTACAGAAGAGGAACCATCTATATTGTCTTGTAAAAAATAATTTTGATTAATGGTTCGGAACAGTTCAGATTTGAAGCTTTGCTTTCTTGATCACGTTGGTATGCTATTTTCCTTGTATTAGTATGTAAAGAATCACACATTCATGTGACTCAAGATTTTTTGTTGTAAAAAAAAACTTAAAAACATACAAAGAAATTTAAGAATCCTACCTACTAACTCCCTTAACAGTGCTATAACTTTGAGCCACAAACTCACCTCTTAAGACAATTATAGAACTATGCCCCACTCACTTCATTTTCTTTATATCAACTGAAGTCTTTCTAGTCCCACTCTCTGCTATGCCCGAGACATGCCTCTCCTCAATTGTCTTCGCTAGCATAAGAAAATAATCTACCTAGGTTGTAACTTCAGGCTGCATATCAAAACCAAGAATATATCATTCACAATTTCACTGCCAAATCTATGGTAAAGTATATAACACAAAGTAAAATATTATACGATAGATAAAAAAATCTAAAACATCCAAGAACATTACATATAATAAGAAAGTTTTTCAAACTTTAAATGATTAAAATCATCTTAATCACTTCTTCGGTATTGGATTCATTTAAAACTTTTTATTGAAATTTGACCTTAATAAGGGACTCAAACATAGACAATTTGATGGACTTTGTCTATGCTTTAGGTCAACTTTTGGACTACCTTCACGTGTGGGTTTGCCTTTTTTTATTTGTATTAATAAAATTTGTTTGTTTATGATTGTAATAAATAAATCTCTGCCAGATCAGTAATGAAGAGGGAACCAAAACTAGAACATGTTAGAAGTTGTGCCTGTTTTTTGGGTTGCGGACCACGAGATTTCAGATCATGAGACAAGAATTTCTCTACAATAGTTGGGCCCCAGGAAAGTTGCACAAGGCTTGAATAGTAAGGTCCACTGCCTCCAGCTTCAATGGCACGAGTTGCATTCCCTAGTGATCTCAAGCACAGAGTACATATAATAGACATCACATGTACCACATTAAAACTAAATGTCCATAGACATAATAACACTTCAATGCAACTATACACACATAATATGTTGGTAAATTTGAATTTTCAATCACATATACTGGACTTGGTCAGAAGAACACACATCAGAGCTACATATATAGATATCTAATACTCAATTTTCTTTTTCTTTTTTTAAAAAGGAGTAATGCCAAAAGAATTTACACAAATGTACTTGATAAGCCTATTCAATGAATGAGAACCAGTTCTGTGACAAAGACGATGTGAATTGGGAAGTTTGATTAAGTAGCAATAACTTAAACCGATCTTATAATTTTTACCTCTTGCAGAACAAAAGGATCATAAAAAAATCTGGTTGAGAGTTTGATGAGCCTATCCATGCTTCTCTTCTCAACAATAGCGCTCTTATTTGTGTTTCACAATTAAGTACCTAGGGTGTCAAAATAAAGAGGATGCAGTCAAGATACCTTCAAATTAGGCAATATACAGTGTCTACAGGTGCAATTAGAACTAGATACATAATTCTGAATGGCATTAACTTTGTGATGTGTTATGAACGTTATGGGGCATGACGTACAAGCCAAGCAAGGGAAATATTTTTTATTTATTTTATTTAATTTAAATTTAGGAGATATTTTTAATTGTTCTTTTTGTTTATCTTTGATATATTTCCCTTTTTACTTCAGATACCAATCAATATAATTTATTGATTATCGCTTCCTTAATTAGTAATTACCTTAGTAACAATTTGGTTATGTATAAATATTGTCATTGGCCTTCCTTTCTAATTAGATTATTATGGTTATTATTAGTAATGACAGGTTGGGAGATACAACCTAGACTTCTTGTGTGTGTATCTAATTGCCTCCACTGTTTACATCACTTTAAATCAAGATTCAAACAAGCATTACAAGACTATGCCTCCTCAAAAATAAATATACAATTTTGTTTGAAGCATAAAAGACATTCAGGTGGCCAAATAAGGGAAAACCTAAATAGTCAGGGCACCCATCTTTTACAATCCTCATCAACTCAAATTTTATTAAAGATAATTGTTATGAATGCCATCCTAACACAATTAATTCCATTAAGAGTTGATATATCCAAAGACGAATTCTCTCTTATGACATATCAATCAATGCATTTCTTGTGGACATGAATGACCTTGGAAAAGGTGACCAAATCTCCTACTACTTCTTTCCCATCACCATAACACAACATTCGTCCAGTTCCTTACAGATAACCATTTAAATGACATAAAAGAGAACAATACCAGCAACGGTTCAAACATATAAAAGATAAGTTATACCTACAAATACTCCACTCTGCAGGTAATGTTCTTCATAACCATGTGACTATAGGAAAAACATCAATAAAAGTGTATTTGGGATCTTGAATTACATCATTTGGAACTAGAATTGAGGAAATTTTATCCATTTTCAATTGTAGAACTTGGAATTAGGGAAATTTTGGTCTAAATGTACTCTAATTTTGAACTAAATTCAATTCCAGAGCTTGGAATTGGATTTCCCAAACATACACGAACTAAAAAATGGAAAATATACTTTTAGAACTCATTTCTATGGTCTTAGAAGAATTACAGAAGGCATAAACAATCATATCAATATATGAAGAATCTAAGATTGCAGTTGACTAGACACTAGTATGAAGCTCTCCAGATTTAGATTCCAAGAAACTCACCAGAATGAACCTAATTTAGAATTTGGAATCTAAATTGGGTTCAAGAACTTGAAAAAAGAGTTAGATAAACTTCAGTTGCTCCTTGTTCACCATCATTGGATTTTAGATCCAGAAAAAACTTAGAAAGAGGTACTACCCTAACTTTAATTTTTGTTAGTAACTTTAACAAGTTACTAACAAAAATTAAAAGCAAGAAGTCATTGGGATCCAACAATACACGTGACTAAACTCTTCGACCACACCACCCAACTTCCACTACCAACATCTCCGAGAAGCTCAGCACCACCTTATGTTCCCAAGTAAAGAGAAGCATTTTCCTCAAGCACTTTATCCACTAACAATACCACCTATTTCTTGTAATTCACTATGTGATTGTGCACTACGTCTCGAAGGGTAGCATCTATCCTTCCCTTGATAATAATCTTACCATTAAATCCGAGCACATCACATGAGACACCATCTTCTAGTGAGCGGGATTCTACATTAAATTATGCAACTATCCCATTACTTTCACTTGCTCCAGCAGTTGGGGAGGAATGGGACTTCCCTAACGCCATACCTATCATTGTCTCTATATTGCTTAGTTTATTATTCATGCCTTTGATCTCGAATTCCAATGTATCAAGCCGACCTTTCATTTGGTTCCCATTGGCCTTTTCAGCTGCAAGTAAAGATAAAGATGGAGTCGAAGCCTCGATGGATGATAACAAAACTATGGAACCCACACCACGAGTGCTCCCTCGCTTGTCAATACCAAATACTTCAGACAAGGCATAATTTCTCAATGATTGGGACTAGTTGGTGTTATCACCATAACTTTCTTCTAGTTCTTTTTTCTTCGCGAGCACCTTGTCCCATGAAATGCCAAATATGTAGAAGTGTCAAGACTAATCATTTGAATGTATAATGTTATCATGTAACAATCATCATTCATTATTTATAGAAAATCACCATGATTGGAACAAATCTCCTCTTTTACTGACCCATTTTCGCATGTGTGGCTAGTTATCCATACATCAACACGCAATGGATTTTTATGCAATTTCTTTGTCTACAAACAAAAAACATAACATATATTATCTTCAAGGTAATAGTAATCAAACAAAGCAGTAAAAAATAATAGCCATATGTACCATATTTTACTCGACTTGGGCATGCCCATCACGCCCACTTATGTGAGTGGCCCCAATCTTTGCCCTATTATCTTTCCCTGATTTCCTCATTTTTTTAGCCTCTTCCATATTCTCATGCTCCAGAAACTCTTTCCACTGTTCCATCTTAACACCTGGAGGTACATTGGCCAATATTTCGGCATCCGTTGAATACTTATCATAATAGTTCTTTCGTAACGTGGATTTATATGCTTTAAGTACGTTGCACATACTTTTGTAGCAACTAATCTTATAACTTTTCGGGAGTCCATATGTTCTCTAACAAGACAATTGATATTTTTAAATTATAAGAAATGTGTAAAGTTATACAAAAGCAAAGTTAATGAACAAATTCATTATACATAAGAAGTCTTACTTTCATATCTTTCCAAACATCCTCCTTGTATGTTTCTGGAACCTTATGCCAATCAGTATATGATATTAGGACCTGAGCCTGAACCACTTTATCAAGTCGAGACATCAATCGACCTTTCTTGCTACCTATTACCTAATTATGTTGATTGATCTCAACCGCAATTATTGTGTCTAGAGATGATCTATCAGGACCATCGTGTGGGTTGGAAACATTAGCTTCATTTGACATTATACTGAAATTCAACTAGTGTTAGATATACGATGCACAAATATTCTGCATTAATAATATGTCTAAATGAATTATTCACATATTATGTCCAAATGCATTATCTGTCCAAATTTACTAAGAATCGGTCCATTCGTCGCATATTACAATATAAGTGAGGCATTAAAGTAATACATAAACATAATAGATCACAATAATAGATCACAAGAAACAAAATCTTGAAGTGATGTATAAAATTCCATTACATAGCAAATGATCTATCATAAACCCAAATATCATCCACACAGCTAGTTCTCAATTCAGATTCAAACAAGTAATGCAAAAATTAATGTCAAATTATTAAATAAAATGATTAATCTATTGTTCAAAAATATGGTGTCACTATTACTCTAGTTTCATCCAATTGAAGCCCTAACCCATAATGTACACTGAAAGTAAACACCATGATTGAAACCCATTCCTTCTATTTTTGAATCTGAACCTTAGCTTTCAATTTCATTCTTGAGATCCACCTAGAATATACATCACGAGTCAAATTTTAAGAAAATAAAAAATAAGAATCGAAAAGAACAATCGTTGTAAAATCGATTGAACAGAAAAAAATTATTGTTTACTGTCAGTTCAACCGATTTTGCACAGAAAAAATAAAGATCGATTTCGCATAGAAAAACACTCTCTCAATCAATTTCGCACTGATTTCTGTGACTATCTCAAATCAAATTATGGCAATTGAGGATTTAAATCCCTAACAAATCAAAACATATAAATAGACCCGATTCTTAGTTCATAAAAAGAAAAGAAAAGTAAATTTTAGTTTCGTGTTGAGAATCCGAAATAACTGTAATCATTTGGTATTAAAATCCCTAACAGAATAATACATACAAATTTACAGTTGTCTTCTAATTTCGCGTTATGAAGGAGAGAGAGAACACGGATACATAGTAAAATCGAAATCGAAACGATTAAATCGACACAAATACACAGTAATGAAAAGATCAAATGAATACATGAACACAAATACAAATTAACAACCTAAGACACAGTAGCAATAGTCAGATGTATCAGTTATTTCTTCCTAACACAAATCGAAATAAACAACATAATACAAATTACCAACCTAATAAAATTAACAACCTAACGAAAAGATCAAATTAAATGAAGGTTTGGAGGCACTAAGATTACCTTCTGATCTAATCGAACAAACGTTTGGAAGCACGAAGGTTTGGAGGGACGGAATTTCGCATGAAGGTTCGGAGGGAACACGAATACACAGTAATGAAGGCTTGGTGGGAATATTTTGGAGAGGAAATTTATTGGGAAAATTTTGACCCAACTTTTTTACTATGTAACCCTTTTAGGTTATCTTATTTAGAAATTGAGTAACTATCACAAATTTTATAACTGTTACGAACACTTACAAATTTTGTAAGTGTTCAAAACCGTTGTAAATTTTATAAGTGTTATAAACGCTTACAAATTAAATAATCTATTAGTTGCAAAATAGCCATTATGGTGTAGTGATTTCTTTGCCTTTCTTTTGCAGACCAAGTTCGAGCTGACTGCATGGCTTGATACTATGAGATAAAGGTAAAAAGGATCCCCTTGGTCGAGGATCGTCAGTAGTGGAGGTTTGATGAGGTAAAATTTGATCTTATCTAGGACTTTAGAGCATTCATCATTTTAGGTGAGGCCTGATAGGCAGGGTTTTACCACGGTGTGAGCGTCACCTGCATGCCGGTCGTTTGTTATATTTGGCTCACCAACTCTATTAAAAAACCTAAACTATGACTACACTCAACACGTGAGTATAGTGGCCAGTCCGGGTATCGAATCCATAAAGACAAGTTGCTAGAATTTAACTAGTTTAATATTCCTAAAATAAAAGTGTAAAAGATAATTATAAACAAAAAGGAAAAGATGCAAAAAGGGAAATATTAATGTAGGCGAGTGTATTTAAACTAAAATGAACAAAGAGAATAAAAACTATAGGTTGCGTCGAATATCCCTCACCTGGAGTTAATTAGTATAAAATGGTTACCTGGGTCAACGAGTTATTAAGACCGCGCCTCGTTTCGACAGTTAATTAAACTCAGAGTTGTCACACCCTAAATTTGCATAAAAGCCTAATATGATTTTGGCGTCAACAAATACCCCGTAAATTACGCACACAAGGTTGTAAGTACGGCGCATACATGATATACACCATTAAATCTCCTAGGCATAATAACTAGGAAAACACACTTGAAATAAATATGTAAAGCTCCATCACCGTAGCAAAGGAACCAAACAACCGTAGGTGACTTCAATCCGACACAACCTAGATTAAACTAGCCACTACATATAATAAATGACATTAATTAAACTAACTAATTAATTAAAGAACACTAATTAAATTACAATTAATCTAGGTAAGAAATAATAAATAAAGCATGGAATAAAAATGAACAAAGGTAAGAAAAGTAGGCAAAAGTGACAATGAATAGTAAACTCACATTAATGGTCGGTCTTAGACAACAAAAATGAGTAGAGGGGAAACACTCCACAAAAATACCCAATATTTCCAAACCCTAGAATTCTCCTAAAAAAACTAATATTACAAGATATCTACAAAAATGAGACAAGTCATCCTTTTATACTAAGTTAGAAACAAGAAACAAAAAGAAAAGGAAAAAGAAATAAAAGGGGGATAATTTACAACTAAAGAATTAAAAGAAAAAGAAAAAATAAAATAAAAAAGGAATAGGAATAGGAAATAGTGGCAGCAAAAAAAGGTCGGCCAAAAACAGAATCCCAATCGACCAGGGGTGGTGACCGGTCGACCGCAAAAATGGGGGGAGGCACACTATCAAAGCACCAAGGAAAAATCGATTTCACCTTTCGACCGCGAGTAGGCCGCCGGTCGACCGGGCGTATCAGTAAACTAGCTCTAATTTTTTACTGCACAAATCGCAGCTCAAGCCAAAACCCATTTCGCATAATAGCTCAAAACTAAGGTGTTTCGTCAAGACAACCCGATCACAAACTTGAAAGCAAAATTCGACTGCCAATCCGAGAACAACAAAATAAAACTCTAACACCCCGTGTTTTGATTTATTATTTTAATTAATTAATTGGAATATTCGAAAAGAATAAAATTTTGAATTTAATAATTTTTATTGGCTAAAAATGTTGGTTATGATTTTAGAAGAACAAAACTTCAAGCGGCATTAAAATCGGAGTTAAAACGGATTTTATATGAAGGTTTTTTATTTTGCCTTATGGCATTTTTAAGGGAAACTGTCAGATTTTAGGCATAATCGATCGATCGATGATTTTCATAGATCAATCGATGGTTCCAGAAATCGTGCCCTGCGAGTTATTTTTAATTAAAGTTTGGGTGGGATTAGAACTCCTAATCACTATATAACCTTGTTAATCTGTAGGGGGACTTCTCATAATCACTTTTTCTCAAGTTTTTCGCCAGAGAACACTTCCAAATATTTTTCCTCTCACTCATAATCATCAACCTTCTTCATAATCAAGTTTTTGTCACAAGTTTTGGGAGGCTTAATTGGAGCTTAATCAAGATTGATTCAAGAACACTTCTTTGCTAATTTTTTTAGACGAATCCAGATTTCTAATCAGATTTTCAGCACAATCTTCACAGGCATGAATACTCTATTCTTTTCCTTTAGTATTATGCGCTTTAAGTGTCGCCTAAACACTTAATTATATATTTTTTTAAACAATTAGTAACTTAATTAGAAAAAGTGGACACTAATTATGGGGCTATTTTTATAAAATCCTTTAAGCTGAATAATATTCATAACCCTTTGGGTACGTAGGATTCGTGAGTGATTTGGGGTTTTATTGGTGTAGGTTGCATGTAGAAAAATCCAAGTTTTAAAATAAATGGATTTGGGGGCGTATAACTCTGGTAATTTGTGTCGAAACAATGAAATTGGAATTATAATGTTTTAAATGATGAAATAGCAGTATATTTAATCTAAATAATTAAATGAGATTAATTGGATGTTTATGATGAGGTGATAATTAAATTAAGATTTAATTGAATTTGACTATCATGCGTAGTTTTATACACTCATTAATTGTGCTTGTTTGTTTGACTTGTTGGTATTATTATATTGCCTTTGTGACGATGAGTTGTTGGGTAATTTTTACTCTCCCTATATTTTAGGATGCCTTCTAGGTATGGGACTAGGGGTAGGCCTTTTAATGATGTACACCTTCTAGGTATGGAACTAGTGAGGGTAGATTATCGCATTTTTATCATCTTGGGGGTGGGATGATTTTTTGGTACTTTTTCTTCATTACGCTAGCCTAGGCATGAGACTAGGTCGAAGTTTAGGATATAAATTCTTCCTATACATAGGGTAGGATGTAATAATAACTTAGGGACCCTTAGTTATGGGACTAAGGGGGATTTTGAGGATCTCACATCGATTAAAAGGGTGGGATGATTATAAATTGAGAACTTAAGAATTAATGCCTAAGATAAAAACGGGTATTAAAATTTATGGCGACATAATGTGTCGGGGCCGACAGTTTAAACTGGTCAGGGGAAGATTTATGTCGTGTCGTGTGTAGAACCTTGTCATGTGCCGGGGCCGACAGTTTAAACGGGTCAGAGGACGATTGACAAGGGGAAGTGTGTTGCTTTAAAAAAAAGGGTGAGAACAATAATAAAAATTAGTTAATTTAATAAATTAACATCGTGGGACTTGGGAATTTTAAAATCATATTGGTGTGCCTTTTAAATGGGAATTTCTACGGGTAGTTAGTAATTTATATTTATCGCATTTAATTATTCAGTTTAATTGAAAATATTATATTGTGATATTTATTGCGTATAATGCTACTGTCTGGGTTCAAGGATCCTATTTGAGGGGAGTAATGTGTATTCTTGATTGGAGCTTTGGCTCTGACCCATGCGTTGACTAATCTTTTTCAGGATTAGAATTGGTGAAGCTACATAAGTTTATCGGAGTTTATCGTTTGGAGGTACAGCTGGAGTTATTTATTTTATGGCATAGTTAGTTTGACTTTCTTTTCCAGTCGTATTTAATTATGAGACTTCATTGGAGTTTTATTGGGCCATTCGTTTCCAAAGTTGTTTAGAGGATTTCTGTTGGATTATTCAGATTTTATTTAATCTTTTTTGGAGATTGGATTTATTCGGAGTTAGCATGTGATGGATCTTTTATCGCTTAGTTGTTTATGTTCATTTGAGATTGATTCAATTATTTATCTTATGGGATGATTTATTTATGTCTCATATCTGTCTCATGCTAAGAATGGTATTTATTTATATCACCCTCAGCAGAGTTCGCCGGCGGTGGCTGTCCACTCCGTCTGTCGAATTTTGTGAGGTGTGACAGATGGTATCAGAGCATGGTCTTAGGTTTCGTAGGTTATGAGTCCGTTTTAGCTTCCGCATTGCTTATCTTTGATTTTATTTGGGTGATTTGTACTGTTAGTCATTCCGAGTTTGATGTTGTTTTATTCCTATCTTCATAGATGGCGAAGACAAGGAGAATTGGTAATAGGAGAGAGGAGTCTGTTTCGGGTCCCGCGGCTCAAGAGAGGCGGCGTCAGATTACTTTGGAGGCTGAGGAGTTAGCGGCTATCATTCGTGAGCCCACGGCGGCCGGTTTGGATATGGGGAGACAGAGATGGGTGACTTTATAGGCTCAGCAGCAGGGTACACCCGTCTCAGCTTGGGATAGGGTGAGAACCAGTTTCCTTAAGGGCAATCCTCCCACATTTGGAGGATAGATATGGAGAGGCATTTGAGGATGGTGGACTGCACGGATGTGCAGAAGCAGATGTTAGCAACATATAAGCTGATAGGGGATGCATTGTAATGGTGGGAGAGTGCCACCACATCAAAGGAGAGAGATCATTTGGGTTATGCGGAGTTTCTGATAAATTTTAACAATAAGTACTTTTTGTACGTGATTAGGAACACAGATAAGAGAGAATTTATGGATTTGGAGCAAGGTTCAAATTCAATTGTTGAGTATGAATAGGAGTTCTCCAATTTATCTATGTTTGTACCAGAGGAGGTTAGCACTGAGATTAAGAAGATGTAGTGTTTCATTAAGGGATTGTCTTGGTCGATTAGGAAAATGATGTTGGGGAATCCGACATACACTACTTATGCTCAGGTGGTGGATGTCGCAATGTTGCTATGGCAAGAGAAGGCCAGTTATCAAAAGAAGTTGGGAAAGAGACAAGAGTCTAATGAACAGACAGGTGAGAATAAAGGTCGCAATGATCAAATATGGAAGAGGCAGAGGACCAATCAGGAACAACAAGGTCAATGAGAGGAGCAAGCCAATACTAGGTGTTTCGGACCTTTTAGGGGTGAATGCTTTGTATGTGGAAAAGTAGGACATCCAGCGGCAAGGTGTTACAAGAAAGCGGGCCAATAAAACCAAGAGTAACCATCCCAACAAGGTTAAGGTACGCAAGGACAACAAGGGTAAGGAGTTCAGGGGCAGCTAGGACTGAGGCCTCCAGTCTTAGCAGCTGTTAGTGTTCAGGGGGCGCCAGCAGCACCATCAGCACTAGTAGTGTTAGGAGCGCAGGGGGTGGTCACTGCACAAACCAATCTCAATTATTGGAGGTGCTATGTACCTCAGGTTCAGTCGGAGAAGGATAGATTGCGTGGCTAGTGGCGTATCGCGGTACGTAATACCTTCTTAGATACTTATATATATTGTTTTTTGTTAAGGATTGTGTTCGGGTAGATTTGGTGTATAGGCGCCTAATTGTGTTATTTTACGGTGTAGGCATATGTGAGCCTTATTTCCTTTTGTGAGATTTATGCGTTGATGAGTATGCTTCATCTAATTTCGAGGATGAAATTCTTTGCTAGTGGGAAAGTATGTAACACCCCATGTTTTTATTTATTATTTTAATTAATTAATTGGAATATTTGGGGAAAATAATATTTTGAATTTAATCATTTTTATTGGCTAAAAATGTTGGTTATGATTTTAGAAGAATAAAACTTCAAGCGAAATTAAAATCGGAGTTAAAACGGATTTTATATGATTTTTTTTATTTTGCCTTATGGCATTTTTAAGGGAAACTGTCAGATTTTAGGCATGATCGATCAATCGATGATTTTCATAGATCGAAGAAATTCTAATCACCTATATAACCTTGTTAATCCGTAGGGGGACTTCTCGTAATCAATTTTTCTCAAGTTTTTCGTCAGAGAACACTTCCAAATATTTTTTCTCTCACTCATAATCGTCAACATTCTTCATAATCAAGTTTTTATTACAAGTTTTGGGAGGCTTAATTGGGGCTTAATCAAGATTGATTCAAGAACACTTCTTTGCTAATTTTTCAGGAGGAATTCAGATTTCTAATCAGATTTTCAACACAATCTTCATAGGTGTGAATACTCTACTCTTTTTCTTTAGTATTATGCGCTTTAAGTGTCGCCTAAACACTTAATTACATGTTTTCTTAAAAATAATTAGTAACTTAATTAGAAAAAGTGGACACTAATTATGGGGTTGTTTCTATAAAATCCTTTAAGCTGAATAATATTCATAACCCTTTGATACATAGGATTCGTGAGTGAATTTGGGTTTTATTGGTGTAGGTTTCATGTAGAAAAATCCTAATTTTAAAATAAATGGATTTGGGGGCGTATAACTCAGGTAATTTGTGTCGAAACAATGAAATTGGAATTATAATATTTTAAATGATGAAATAGCGGTATATTTAATCTAAATAATTAAATGATATTAATTGGATGTTTATGGCGAGGTGATAATTAAATTCAGATTTAATTGAATTGGACTATCATGCGTAGTTTTATACGTTGATTAATTATGCTTGTTTGTGTGACTTGTTGATATTATTATATTGCCTTTGTGACGATGGGTTGTTGGGTAATTTTTTCTCTCCCTATATTTTAGGATGCCTTCTAGGTATGGGAGTAATGGGTAGGCCTTTTAATGATTTACGCCTTCTAGGTATGGGACTAGTGAGGGTAGATCTCGCGTTTTTATCATTTTGGGGGTGGGCTGATTTTTTGGTACTTTTTCTTTGTTACGCTAGCCTAGGCATGAGACTCGGTCGAAGTTTAGGATAGAAATTCTTCCTATACATAGGGTATGACGTAATAATAACTTGGGGACCCTTAGTTATGGGACTAAGGGGCATTTTGAGGATCTCACATCGATTAAAAGGGTGGGATGATTATAAATTGAGAAATTGAGAATTAATGCCTAAGATAAAAACGGGTATTAAAATTTTTGGCGACATAATGTGTCGGGGCCGACAGTTTAGACGGGTCAGAGAACGATTTATGTCGTGTCGTGTGTAGAACCTTGTCGTGTGTCGGGGCCGACAGTTTAAACGGATCAGAGGACGATTGACAAGGGCAAGTGCGTCGCTTTAAAAAAAAGGGTGAGAACAATAATAAAAATTGGTTAATTTAATAAATTAACATCGTGGGACTTCGGAATTTTAAAATCATATTGGTGTGCCCTTTAGATGGGAATTTCTACGGGTAGTTAGTAATTTATATTTATCGCATTCAATTATTCCGTTTAATTGAAAATATTATATTGTGATATTTATTGCGTATAATGCTACTGTCTCGGTTCAAGGATCCTATTTGAGGGGAGTAGTGTGTATTCTTGCTCGGAGATTTGTCTTTGACCCATGCGTTGAGTAATCTTTTTCAGGATTAGAATTGGAGAAGCTGCATAAGTTTATCGGAGTTTATCGTTTGGAGGTGTAGCTGGAGTTATTTATTTTATGGCATAGTTAGTTAGACTTTCTTTTCGAGTAGTAATTAAGTATGAGACTTCATTGGAGTTTTATTGGGTCATTCGGTTCCAAAGTTATTTAGAGGATTTCTGTTGGATTATTCATATTTTATTTAATCTTTTTTGGAGATTGAATTTATTCGGAGTTAGCATGTGATGGATCTTTTATCGCTTAGTTATTTATGATCATTTGAGATTGATTCAATCATTTATCTTATGGACTGATTTATTTATGTCTTATATCTGTCTTATGCTAAGAATGGTATTTATTTAGATCAAGCTTGGCATAGTTCGGTGATGGTGCCTGGCCACCCCGTATGTTGGATTTTGCAAGGTGTGACAAAAACCTCCATATCCATTCCACAATTTTTCCCGAAGGCCCATTTCCACCTTTAAAAGCCAAAACCCAAGCTCCAAACATGGCTAAATAGACCCATTTGCGCGTGTGGACCAAAATCGAGCTCCAATTTCGGACAAAAGTCCTCAATTTGGGACAAACACAAAACCCGATCATGGAACCAAAATCGCCATCTTCAAAGTGGGTTTGCTGCAAAAAACGATTTTGGGACATATTGGGAATTATATGAAGTGCTAATGAAAGAGAAAAGGGACATGGAGGTCATTAATGAAATCGTTATTTTTCTTATAATTCTTTTCCGATTAAAGGTCCATGTTTCCTTCATTCGGACTCCGATTCGAGCACCATTTATGGCCACACGAATCTTGGCCCGAGGGCTACAACTTTCATAAATACTTTGGGTAAAATCCGAAGTTTGAAATTACAAAAATGCTCCTGACGTGCGAATCGCGAAGAAACTTTTTCGGAACGCGTCCAAACTTCATACTAAGCACCGTAACACCTATAAAAGCTCAATAATACCTCAAATAACATATGAGCACATAAAACGGAGGTTGTCTAGTTAATGAGCATATTTATAGCAATTACAGTACCCGATGGGGCTAAAATGCCTAAGTTCGAGGGTATAAATGTACAATATTCGATACGAATCACACACCCTAACTTACACATTTCTAGTCCCTAGTAATGAAAATTCAAAGTAAGAAGAACTATAAGAAAACCGAAAAATAGTAGATATATACAAAAGCGATAAAATGGATAAGGCCGCTTTCGCGGGCGAACGATTGTATTTAGCGTATGCAATAAGCTGTTAAACCCCTAGGTTACCCTAGTGGACGAGTGTCGTCTCGTGAGGGTTTTCAGGGATGAAACCCAAAAACATCATATGGTTTCCTCAAAATATGCCCAATCACATGTGACACACCCAACAATAGCGAAAAAGATTCCATACACATTATTAACAAAGTAAATGAATTCACACAAAAGTCCGTATTATTAACATTATAGAATGAACTTCATTGAATTGAAACCTTAAAATGTGGGAGGGGAGTGAGCACATGCAAAGTATGATTTGTCAAAAACTTATATAAATCGAATAAATATAAAAGTAAGAACATATTCAATCCTAACGGGCATTACACTCATCAAATAAATTCACTCGAAACAGGGAGTTATTACACTGAACATGCGGGCATAAAGAGTAAATGGAAATGAAAACTAGGCCGCACACATATCACAAATGAAGAACACTATATATGAAATTAAAAACTTTAATCTCAATGAAAGATATCGCACATTAAAGGAAGCGGAATTCATTTTCACATATTATCAAAACTATTTTAACTTTCAAATTAAACTCACCCTAAGATCACATAGGACTTAATTGGATTATAATGTAGGTTTGGCTAGGGTATAAAACGAAGGATATGTATGTACGGATTCAAAGTGTTCGAAATGAAAACTTAGAATAATGGGAAGAATGTGGGCAATATCAAAAATTGCAAAATACAATCCATAAAAGGCATTGAATATAACAATGGGGAGAGTAAACAAAGCTTATTGAACACTATACACAACATATACAACTTTCTATTTCTTTTCTTTTCTTCTTTTTCTCATTTTTTTCTTTTTTTCTTTTGTTTTCTTTCTTTCTCTTTTTCACTTTTTCTTTTCTTTACTTTTCACACTCTCACATGCCTAAATTGCAACCACGAGACAATAACATCATTCCATTCCAAGTAATATTCCAAACAAAGGTATGGAAGGCAACATGTACGATTTATTACTCTAATTCAGAGTTGGTTATTGGATTTTGGTTATGAAACGAAAGGCTATATTTAGGCTAAAAGGGGTTGACTACGAAAAACATATAAGGTGAGGTCAAGGCTAATATGGGTGATGTAATAAATATTGCCTATTATCATTTCATAAAGTTTACGCAATTCTCAAGTCAAAACAAACTTTGAAAATCATGCTCAAGTAATACATTTCAAGAATAAACTCAATTAATGAACGATCAAATGAAAGAATAAAGAGATTACCAACGACAGTAACGTTTTCAAAGAGGAAAGAATAGTTTATAACACTCACAAACGACGAAAGGTACAAAGCCTACTCGGTGTAAGTATATACAATGCAACAAAAGATTATCGAGTTATAAAAATCTTAAACCAAATCAATAGAACAAGAAAAGCGCATGTGCTCATGGGATTACAGTTTAATTCATGAAGTTATTCATAATATCACTAATTAAGGACTAAAGTCTAATAACTTATAAAATCGAGAACATGCATCATTGAGTTGTATATTGGATTGGGCATTTATTTTGAAAATTTTAATTTTTTACAAGAAAAGCATGCTTAGGAAGAACATATAATCAAATCAACGAAACTACCAATAAATGGATAGAATATCCTACACCCCCTAACTTAAAACCTGACATTGTCCTCAATGTGAATTAAGAACCAAGTTAAAGAGAGGAAAATAGTGATATTACCCATAATGGAGCGATCTCTGGAGAGTACGAGTCCAAAGATTCTACAAAATATGTTAGTACCAAAGCATAACAAAAACAAATAACAAAAAGTTAACTAATTACACTAGACTAAATTAAAAAGGAAAGAAAAGATAAAAAGAAAGAAATAATAAAAAGCTAACTATATACAACCTACTATTTAGTGTGAAGCCTAAATAGTTTAGGGTCCACCCAAAACACGATTTGTCTTTGGAGGATAATCGGTGTACCCTCACTTTCATGCATGCCTCCCGAAAAATAGGAATTTCATTCGAACAACGGAAGGCATGTGTGAGGTGGAAGAAATGAACAATCCCCAATTAAAAATTTTAGAGGGAGGATAGGGGATTTCGATAAGACGGGTGACAAAAACACAAGAGGTCCAAAAAATACTAAATTTTCTCCCAAGTATTTTGAAATTGGAATGGGAGGGGGCTCACATGAAAGCAAAGATGCGATCATGGGAGGCGACTCGAGCAAGTAATCCTCATCGGTGAAAATATTTAACACATTAAAGTTTAGAACCGATTCATCGGGTACTTGTGGGTTTGATAACAGAGAATGAAAATGGGGAGGAAAGAAATTCAAACTTAAGAGATGAGTCATCATCGCTTGAAGATTGAGTTTCGAAGGAAATAAGATCATTTTTAATGAAATGTCCTTCTTTGGGGGCCAAAGAAGAAATCATTTCAATGCAAATGGATATTACTTCCATTTCATCCACACTTTCAATATCTATTATACTATGGGCAAAGTCAACAATGGTTTGTTCCAAAGTAGGCAGAAAAATCTCATTTGGTTCAAAACATTCCTCGACTTCAAAAGTCTCGAAAGAAAAATTATCGTCGGACTCAAATAATAAATCCAATTCATGCTCCCACAAACGATTTTCTTCCCGATAACGGTTTTCAAGTTTCTCATTTTTAAGCATGCGCAAGCCCTCACCGAAAGTCACGGGTCGAGGCGCGGATTCTTGGAAATGAGAAGTTTGGAAATTATTATCAGAACTATACTTAAACTCATTATTATAAGAATTTTGAAATCTATTGTAATTTATTTCAAAATTCCTATTATAAGGAACTAGAGGCCCAAAATCGTTATCCTCCTCCTCAAAATACACGCACTCTAAAGCTTAACTTTTGTAATACTCGCCCAAAGACATTTTTAAATATGCAATTTTTTGGGACTCTAAGTATTGACCAAAAGTCAAAGGTTTGCTAGGATTTTGAGAATTATCATAATGATTACCGAAAGGATTCGAATAAGACATGATTACCCAAAAAATGGCTCGAAGTGCAAATTCCACAAAGTAGATGCGCGCACGAAAAATTCAAGCGGTTCTTGGCGCTCAAATGTAGAAGTCCTACAAAAATGTTAGGAAAAAAATACAAATAGAAAGAAAATACAACGAAATACTAAATCAAATAACTTCTAAAACAAACTCATCCCCGGCAATGATTCCATTTTGATAGGTAGGGTTTTGCCGCGGTGCGAGCGTCACCTGCGCATCGGTCGTTTGTTATATTCGGCTCACCAACTCTATACAAAAATCTAAACTATGACTACACTCAACAGGTGAGTATAGCACCCAGTATAGCTATTGAATCCTGTAAGGACACAAATTTCCAATTGAGTCCATGTATTGTGTTGGCTCAATTCCGGACAAAAACATTTATTCATAGGATAGTATGTCATTGTAATACTCTCAAGCCTATGAAGTGTGTGTTGAAGACGTAGCGGCAAAGAATTTAAAGCTTCATCAAATATGTCGGTTTGCGTGCCACGTTTTCTACGTCATCAATTAAGGTTCCATGCTCCCAAGGTATGAATGCAATTATATATATATAGGAGCTTGGAACAAAGTTTATTGGGTGTTAGGTTTAATAAAAACCATGTTTTACTTTCAGAAAAATTTAATTAGTACTTTAAATTAAAGTATATAAAGTTTCTGGGCCAAAAATCGAATTTTATAAAAATTCTGGAAGTCGTTCGAAATGTCATTCGAAAAAGTTTTTCGTTCGAACCAGGTTTCGTTCGAACGAGTTTGCCAACAAGTCTAAACTGGTCCGCCGTTCAATATGTCATTCGAACGAGTTTGTTCGTTCTAACGAGGTATCTAACGAGTTTCTAACGAGTCCAAACTGGTCGGTCGTTAGAAGTCTCGTTCGAACGAAATGTCGTTCGAACGAACCGCTAGGCGGGAACAGTTTTTAGGCAGTTTTTGGCAGTTTTTACCCTACTTTCCCACTTGTTTCTTAACTGAATTTTTCAGACTTAATTAAGGACGGGAAACACATTTTCCTAATTAACTTTTCCAATCCATTTTCATCTCTTAGAGAGAGTTTGAGAGCATAATTGCTTAGGGAAAATGTTTATGTTTTGAGTGTTATTTTTAAAGAAAAAATACTACACACTCTAGTTTACACCCTATTGTTGTTTATCCAAGTTTCTATATTCATATCAATTGCTTGGAGTTTTGGCACCGGTTTTCTCTACCGAATTGAACAAGAGGAGTTTCGGGTTTGCTTCTACATCCCATCACAAAGAAGAAGACGTTTTGTTGCGGTACTACTCACTTGGAGAAAGGCTCCAAGCTTGGGTGACGGTGACCATATAAAGTCCCATCGGTGGATTCCGAGATCGCGGTGGAGCTCCGTGGTTGTCCGCTAGGAAGAAGTGTCTACAAGAAGGAGCATCGGGGCTTGAGAGGGTTCGAGTCGAGTGTTGTAAATCTTTTGTCTTGTATTTATAATTCCGTATCTAGTGGACTTGTGGCTAGGGCCGTCCGAGGTTTTTTCCCTTCTTGGGTTTTTCCTCGTACATCGCGGCGTAGTGTGATATTGTTTAATTTTATCTTGCAACAAAATTTAGAACGCATGTGTTAGGATTAATTCAAGATAAAAATTGGTTTAATTATCACACTCATTTAAAATTGGACTTTAATTAAATATTGGGTAAAATTTGTTTAATTCAAGTCTCTTGCAATAATTTGGTTTGGCCTAATTTGGACATATGGACAATCATCACTTAGGCAAATTCTAGGGCTTGAATTGGATTTAATCGGTTTAAGTGAAAATTAATAATTAAGTTGGTTTCGTTAATTCTCACTTTTGTTTATGTTAAATTAAAATTTGATATTTAGTATTTGTTTTGTTCAACCATCACCTTGTTACGCTTCCGCATAGAGATTTAAGTCTAAAAGGAAATTACAAGTTTGAGTTTAATTGAGAATATTTTAAAATCCCATAAATTCCATCCTTTTCAAATCCACGAAGATAAATTTCTAGAATTTAATTGGTTTAATATTCCTAAAATAAAAGTGTAAAAGTTAATTATAAACAAAAAGGAAAAGGAGCAAAAAGGGAAAGATTAAACCAGGCGAGTGTATTTATACTAAAATTAACAAAGTGAATAAAAACTATTGGTTGCGTCGAATATCCCTCACCTAGAGTTAATTAGTATAAAATGGTTACATAGGTTGATGAGTTATTATTACTGCATCTCGTTTCGACAGTTAATTGAACCCAAAGTTATCACACCCTAAATTTATATAAAAGCCTAATATGATTTTGGCGTCAACAAATACCCCAGAAATTACGCACGCAAGGTCGTAAGTACGGCGCTTACATGTTATACACCGTTAAATATCCTAGGCGTAATAACTAGGACAACACTCATGGAATAAATACGTAAAGCTCCATCACCATAGTAAAGGAACCAAACAACCCTAGGTGAGTTCAATCCGACACAACCTAGATTAAACGAGCCACTACACATAATAAATGACATTAATTAAACTAACTAATTAATTAAAGCACACTAATTAAATTAACTACACAATTAATCTAGGCAAGAAATAATAAATAAAACATGGAATAAAAATGAAAAAAGGTAAGAAAAGTAGGCAAAAGTGACAATAAATAGTAAACTTACATTAATGGTGGGTCTTACACAACAAAAATGAGGAGAGGGGAAACACTCCACAAAAATCCCCAATATTTCCAAACCCTAGAACTCTCCTAAAAAAACTAATATTACAAGATATCTACAAAAATGAGACAAGTCATCCTTTTATACTAAGTTAGAAAAAGGAAACAAAAAGAAACGAAAAAAGAAATAAAAGGGGGATAAGTTACAACTAAAGAATTAAAAGAAAAGGAAAATAAAAAAGGAACACTAAATAGTGGCAGCAAAAAAGGGTCGGCCAAAAACAGAGTCCTGGTCGACCAGGGGTAGTGACCGGTCGACCGCGAAAATGGGGGGAGGCACACTATCAAAGCACCAAGGCCAAATAGATTTCACCAATCGACCGCGAGTAGGCCGTCGGTCGATCGGGCGTATCAGCAAACCATCTCCAATTTCTTGCTGCACAAATCGCAGCTGAAGCTAAAACCCATTTCGCATAACAGCTCAAAACTATGGTGTTTCATCAAGACAACCCGAGATCAAAACCCGACTGTCAATTCGAGAACAACAAAATAAAACCTCCATATCCATTCCACCATTAATGGCCAAAACCCAAGTTCCAAACATGGCCAAAGAGATCCATTTGCGCGTGTGGACCAAAATCAAGCTCCAATTTCGGATAAAAGTCCTCAATTTGGGACGAACCCAAAACCCGAGCATGGAACCAAAATCGCCATCTTCAAAGTGGGTTTGCTGCAAAAAATGATTTTGGGACATATTGGGAATTATATGAACTGTTAATGAAAGAGAATAGGGACATGGAGTTCATTAATGAAATTGCTATTTTTCTTATGATTCTTTTTCGATTAAAGGTCGGTGTTTCCTTCATTCGGATTCCGATTAGATCACCGTTCATGGCCACGCGAAGCTTGGCCCGAGGACTACAACTTTCGTGAATGCTTCGGGCAAAAATTATGAAGTGCGAAATTATGAAAATGCCCCTGAACGTCCGAATCGCGATGGAATTTTATCGAAACGCGCCCAAACTTCATACTAAGCACCGTAACACCTATAAAAGATCAATAATACCTCAAATAACATATTAATGCATAAAGCAGAGGTTCTCTGGTTAGTGAGCATATTTATAGAAATTACAGTACCCGAGGGGGCTAAAATGCCTAAGTTTGAGGGTATAAATGTGCAGTATTCAATACAAATCAAGGCCCTTCTCCTTTTTTACTAGTTCAAAAAATGTTTGACAGTGCTTAGACGATTGATGTCTTTGATGGCTGGACCCTGTTGATTGGCTCTATTAGATCTGGGTTAGCCTTAATCCCCCTCCTACTGACTAGATAACCTAAAAATTTTCCTGACTCGATCATAAATGAGCATTTGCTAGCATTAAGTTTTATCCGATAGTGCTTGAGGATTTCGAAGGAGTTATCCAGGTCTTGGAGATGGTCATTCTTATTCCTGCTCTTAATGAGCATATCATCATTGTACACCTCCATAGTCTCTCATATTTTGTATTAGAACATCTTGATGACTGACCTCAATATGTATCTCTTGCATTTTAAAGGTCGAACGATATCACCTTATAGCAATATAGGTCGACTAGTATTATGAAAGAAGTCTTGTCTTGGTCGGGGCCGAATAGGGGAATCTAATGGCACCCCGAATAATCATTTAAGAAACTCATTTTCTTATAACATGCTATAGAGTCGGCTAGCTGGTTTATCTTCGGTAGCAAAAAAATGTCATTAGAACAGGCCCTATTGAGGTTGGTGAAATTTATGCAGACTCTCTAGCCCCTATTGATCTTTTGGACCACGATCGGATTTGAAAAGTCATTTTGGTAATTGAACTTATCTTATGGATCTTGATTTTAAAATTTTCCCAAATTCCTTTTCCATTGCCTTTTCCTTCTCCGGGACTGTTCGACGAGCCTTCTTTATGATCGACTTGAACGTTAGGTCTAGATGGAGTTAATGGCAGGCAGCTGCAGGGTTAATTTCAGGCATGTCATATAGTTCCTGTACGAACACATCCAAGCTTTATCTCAAGGAGGCGATCAACTCCTCCTTTTCAAGGTTAGCCATGATTGTGACAATAAAAAACTTTCTTTCTGGCTTGGCTTTGTCAAATATAAACTCTTTCAGGTCTTCAACGATCCTATGAGTGAGTCTCTTTCACCCCTGATCGGCGGCTATTTGGATAGAGTATCCCTATCCTGGGCTACCTTCAGAATAACTTATTTATCTTTCTTATTTTCCTGCTTAGGCCTAATGGAGGCTATAAACCATTTCTGAGTAGCTGCCTAATCTCCTCTGTTCTCTATTACCCCTCTATCCGTGATACATTTTAGCTTCCAGTGGTAGGTGAAAAAAACATTTCTCAAGGTATGAAGCCATTACCTGCCTAAGATGGCATGATAAGGTGACCCAATATCGACCACCAAAAACTTTATGAGTTTAAAAATATTCCTTACCCTTACTGGTATGACCACATTTCCTAACGACATCGTCCTCTTGCCTGCAAAGTCGAATAAGAGGACAGGCGCCTCCTTAAGGTCTGACATTTTAAGCTTAAGTTTGTGGAAGATCTCTAGGTACATCACCTCTGAAGATCTTCACTGGTCTGTTAGTAGCTTATCTATATCCCAGTTTATAATTTTTAGAGTGAATACTAGTGCGTTGTGTTGTGGAGTTCATACCCCAACCAAGTCCTCTTCTATGAAGAAGGTATGCTTATTATAGTCAACGTCCGTTGATCGTCGGTGCTTGCTAGTCTAAGTTTTATTAGGATCAATTTGGAAAGCTTTCGTTATATCTGTAACTTTCTTGAGTTCCAACCGTATAACATTCCCTCAAATCTACTTAAGGTCAGATGCTCCGTTAATGACCGTGAACTCATTCCCCATGTCATCATCAAGGATATTGTCTGGTATCTGATCACCATTGGCTGCGTCCTGGTCAGAATTTTTCTTAATAAATTTATTCGGATGCCCAGCTTATGCTAACTCCTCCATGTTAGCTTTGAGTGCCTTGTAGTTTTCAGTTTTATGGCCACCATCTTTTTATAATTCACATCGGAGCGCATTGTTCCTCTTGGTCAGATCGCCACCCATCTTTTTGAGCCACTTGACGAACTACTGATACTTGATTTTCATAAGAATTTTGTATATCGGCTCCTTGAAGATAATGTTAACGGCTTGACAGGCTTTAGAGGAATCAGTCTTTCCCCTATTTTTAGCACAATTCTACTTCTTATTCCCTTTCTTAGGTGCATTCTCCTTATCGCCCCCTTTGTTCGCCTTGGCACGACCCATCTCAGATTGACCAGTGTGGACCATATCCTCCACCTTGGCATATTTCTCAATGCGTGACATGAGATCGTCAGTGATTTTAGTTACCTTATTGGTAAGGGATTGATAGAGCATTAACGTAGGGAGTAGGCCTGTTTTGAATGATGCTACGAAAACTTGCTCTGAGAAATCCTCTACCTCATTAAAGACTTACTAGTATCGTTTGGCGTATTCACACAGGGACTTCTATTACTTCTATTTCATCGTGAGCAGTGAGTCCATATTTTTAGGGATGAGAGTTGTTGGTTATGAAATGAGCGGTGATGGATTCAACGATCACCTTGAAACTCTTGATGGACCTGCGTGGGAGCATATCGAACTATTTATAGGCGACACTGACCAAGCTGGAGGGAAATATATGACACATAAGTGCGTCATTATGGCTTCATAAAGTCATAGTCTGCCTGTACTACCAAGCATGGTCAATAGGATCGGTCTTGCCCTCATATACTTTAGACCTAGGGGTTACAAAATTTTTAGGGGGTCCTCCTATTCTATTGTTTTTTAGAAAGAAGACTTCATTTGGGTGATGAGGTTTCTCCTTGCTAACTTCTTGGTTGATCTAGTTCCCATAAGAGCAGGGTGTTGGTCCATTTCTCTTCGAACCAAACTCCTTATGTCATCTCTATAGAGCTCATCGCCTCTGTGGTGTCTGCCTTGATAACTTCCATGCACTGAGCGCTCTTAGTCTCATCTGGTGCTCATTCCCCAGCTACAATTCTTGCTCGCTTGAGGGTTAGAAGTTTGAGTTTAGTGCTTTCGATTCTGGCGAAGTTCTCTTTCTATCTCTTTTAGTCGTCGTTGGAGGCGAGAATTCTCTTCAACTTGGAGGCAATTTACCTCTTAATGCTGTTGAAGCATAGCATCGTAAGCGTCAACCAAACGTGAGATCTGAGTAGATCTAGGCTTCCCATGGATTTCTTCTGAAGGATATTATTCTGGTCGGAATCTTAGGTTCCCATCTTGGCAAACCTCAGATCTGACTCTCAGGAGGGCTAAGTCAGTCCGTATATCTCTATGTTGAGGGGCACTGTTAGGAACATTATTTGGTTGTAGAGACATCATGGGTGTTCCTTGCAAGAATTACTTTCGTGGAGAAGAAAATCATTCCCACAGACAGAGATAATTGTGAGTGCAAATTAATCATAATAAATAAAGATTCTGGAAAGAAATTAAGTAACAAATAAAGATATGCCAATCATACAACACAAGAATATACGTGGTTAGGCAACTTACCTATGTCCACGGAGAGGTCACTATTTTTCTATCAAGTTCTCTCAAGTATCCAAAATTACATCCCCATTGACCCTGGGGTGAGGGTTATATTTATAGCAGTGTAAAGTGGTTGAGTTGTACAAGGAACTCCCCCAGCTCGCTATTGGCTCGTGTGGTATTCCTGAATATCTTCTCAAAGATTGTTCGTAACTGTTTGAGCTTATCAAGTTTGGCGTGATAAATTTATTTATCCACGTGATAAATGTAGTTATTGATTCCTTATAGCAGTTGGGCCAGACATGTCCACATTCAGCTTGGCCTAGTGGGTCGTCTCTCAATTGGGACTAGTTAATTTTTTAGGTCCCCACGGCACCAAAAAATGGCATATTCATAAACCTAAGAAGTTCAATATAATTTAATTCATAAATTCGTCCAATACCAATGGGTTAGTGATTACAAATATCTCAAGCCCTACAACACACTATGACAACTCTTGTACAAAGTATAAAACAACACACTATGATCCCTGACCCCATCAATATTAGTTTCTTTACTCATAATTATTTATCTTACATTACCATTTGTTATTGTTAAAAAGTAACACCCAATGATAGGATTAGCAATGTAGATTTAAAAATGATATGTATTACACTAACATTGTTCCTTTGTCCTACAGTGCCTTCATAATACAATTTCATACTCATTGTAAGAGTCATGAAGCATTAGTTGTGCATTGATTAAATCTCTAATTAAATTGCACTAAAAATCTACGGTGCTAACTTGCTAAATTCAAAAGAAGATTAACATATCATATGGTTTAGTTATGCATACTATTAATAAATAAAATCTCATTTATTAATAAACACGTGCACTTGGTATTGTCGGCAATGCTTTCATATCATTAATCATTCAAAAGATTTTCGACCGTGTAATTTCATCAAATAACGCTTCAAATTTCCTTTGTCCAATAAGTCTTACCAACTGCCAACCTTGGTGGAACATATATCACCATGAAACGAAGATTGACGTGAATATCTTTCATTTAACACGTAATATGTTGGTTAAAGGGTTTTCGAAAGTGAATTTTAATGCAATGGAAGACTAAAACATTATTCGAGCATTATCTGTATTTAAAAACATTTTACCAGGAGAAGGAGTTTATTATACCTCTTGTAATTATTGTAAGGGACGCATAATTTAGTATTAAAATTTGTAATGCATATTTACACACTTTAGATCTTCCGTTATATGATCATTTGAACATGGAATTGTGCATGGACACACTTTCAAGAAGACTTGCGATATTCCCCATCTTCCTCTTTTCTCCATAGATAACTCCTCTCTCCCGCTCTATTTATCCTCATGGTCTCTCTTTCTCTCTATATATATATATATATATGTATATGAAGACTGGTTGATGAAAGTGTAAGTGTGAGGAAAGGGTTCATCCCTGGGAAACCATTGGGTTAAGAGATATGGGATTTGTTTGTACTTAAGGACTATACAAGGACAAGTGGCAAGTAATTTATTTAGCTTACAATAAAAATAGGAAATTCCTCATTAATTCTTATTATCAAATTTCCATTATTCCATTAATTGTATTTAACTCCACTATATAATTGCAATTGCACTCCAACCTACTTATCTCAATATTATTTGTTATTAATCAATAGTCATTATATGTAAAGTTTAACTTAGCACATGCTATGATTCCATTCGTTGAGTTACGAATACTCGCTTAGAGAAATTTAATTTTACTTGATATCAACCTTAACCTATTTGATATACTACCGAATTATTTAATAATCCACTAATTAGGTTAACTTGTAGAATGAAAATATATAAGCTCATAAAGGGGTATTAATATGTAGGATTAATAATTCTAAACATGGATTCCTATCCAATATAACACTAACAATGTCCCATAATTATTACCCAACTTATAGTGCTTATTGACCCAATAAAATGACTCTCACCCATTAGTAAACCAAAACAATAATTGTATGAACATTTCAGTATTCAATATTCCTCTAGATTAAGAATTAATACTCCATTTACAGACATATAAAACTATAAAGCCAACAACAGTTGCTGTAGAAACTTCCATTTCACTTCTCGTCCTCTTCAATATATTGTTTATGTATGGGTACAAAATTCTTTCAATTATCGAAAAAGTTTTTGAACTATTGTAAATTTTTCCATAGTTAAGATAAACTATTAAGATTGTACACGCATATATACCAACAGGATGTTAATTCCTATCTACGTTGTGAATGATTCAATTATATTATAAGTAAAATTTTGATCTTCTGTGAGTATACGAAACTTTACTCACATAGATTCTTACTCGATATATTTGACTGACATTAGAATATATTTTACAAATATATATAAATCAATCCCACGATCATATTCACATTAAAATGAGTTAAAAACAAACTATTATTTCAACTAGATAAATGTTGTTACAAAACATGGTTTTAAGAATAAAACTTATCATTCCATTTACAAGAATTCTTGTTGAGCAAATTCGCTAGTATGATCTTTATAAATGGATATGCCAAGTTTTTCTTGGAAGCAACATTGGTCACTACCTCACTTATCTGCTTACTCTATCGAAATATATGATACTTACGCTCAATGTGTTTAGCCATTTTGTGGGTCCTAAGTCCTATATAATTAAAACTCTTTTTTCCAGTATCCTAATTGCAGGGGATATCAAACCCACAATAAATGCAATATTATGAATTAACACAAATATTATGAATGTAGTAAAATAAAGTAGGAGAGTTATAAGTGTTTCGACAGATCGTCCTGCCTATATCGACGGGGAAGGTATGGAGAGTTGTTTATTTCTTGGAAGAACCAAGGTCGATTGGAGTGCTAGGGTCACTATATGAGAGTCAAAGTCGCTGTGATCGAGATACACATAAATCATCCCAAATGGGGTGAGGTCGACCTTATTTATAAGTACAGGGTTCCTATAAATCTAGGTCTCTCTTCCTTGAACTTATCCTTAGGTGGTAGAGTCGCATTAAAATTAAATCACCCATGACATGTTGTGGTCTTACTATATTTTAAGTTATCTCTTTCGTAATACTCAGTTGATTACGCAACTTGATGTTTAGGAACCACGTGTAAACACATGGCATGATCGACCTCATTTCCCTTTAATTGCCTCAAGACTGTGGGTAATCGGCTTGGTAGTTCAAGTTTCCCATGTCTTGTTTGCAACTTAAACAAGTGTTGGTGTGGGTTTCCTAAATCGTCGCTGATTAACTTAACACGTTCATGCTTAAGGAAAAAAAGTCGAGGGATTTTCTGTAACTAAGAATAATCCTTAGTTCTTCATGATGCCCTCAATTGCTTGAAACTCCTTAAGCAATCACATTAGTGAATTTTCCAACTTATGCATAGTATATGTTAGGCAAAATTGTTTAGACGCTTCAAAAAGCGATTGGAACACAAAATTGATATAGGTTCACCCATTTAATTTTTTATTTAATGATTTCTAGATCATTCAATGTGGAAATTATCTTTATAAATTATTCCTTACTAGAGCACCATCTACCGGCTTAGTGTTAACCACATATGGTATAATCGCCAACTTATTTGCACGATTCCGATCCTTAGACACATCTTTGATATTCCAAATGATGTCATATATTGTAACCATATGCTGAAGTTGATGTTGCAATGCATTAATTATAGAGGTCAACATGTAGTAACAATTCTTCTGATCAGCCTTACAATTTTTTTTTCAAAAGTATGGATTTTCATTTGGGAATCCCCTTCCGATGACATGTCAGGTCATGGTCGGGTTGAACAAAAACTTATAATCCTTTATAGTTAGAAAAATGTCCAAATTTATGTTTTAACTCTGTGAAGTTTGTTCTACTAAGTTTGTTTTCTATATATATATAAGCAAGTGGATTGTAAGAACTAACCATTAAAAATTTCTGAATCAAGATTGAAAGCTTATATTATATGCAAGAATTAGCCTTTGAATTAAAATTATAAATAAATGATGTCCCTTTACTATTGACTAATTTAAAATTTAGTCGACCAACCTGATTTTCTAAAAATAAAATATCTCGTTGGGAGCCTAAATTATTTAACAAATTGGAGAATCTCAATCTCTTTTAAGTTTATTATTTAGACAGTACATCTAACAACCCGACCCAGGTTTATGGATCACCCATGAGTCAACTCGATCCGAACGTTAGGTGCGAAGTGCAATGAAGCAACCTAAATAATATTGCTAGTCTAGTTTTATTTTAATTATCACTTCACTTGTTAGCCTGCGATTCCAGTTTCAAGATAAACTACGTGAGGGACCCATGGGGATCACCAGCTCCAGGTAAACAAAGATACTAACGTAAAATAAATAAAATACACTTACCTGTATAATTCCCTTAATATACGAAACCGCACCCAACCCGCCGTAACAAACTGATGTGAGCGAATGCCAAGTGGGAATATACAAACAGTATAGAAACAAACGGCAAAAAGGAATACTCACGCGCTACAACACATGTGTGCGAAAATATATATGTATACACATATATATACTTTTGAAAATATATATTTAATGCATTAATCGTTTTACTTTCTAAAACCACACTTGTCGAGATTAATTTACTTTAATCTTGTAAAATGTCTTCTTGTATTATAATTAGCATTTTCCACGCTATCTAACACACCCGATTCAAATCTTGAAACCATTATATGTGACTTACCCAAATACATTCCTTTACCGGAATTATTCCTCTTAACTCCTTTATATACACTTTAGTATTTTCTTTGAAAAGTACCATTTCAACACATGCATTCTCCGTATTTAGAAAATACTTGTTTATCATTTGAAAACCTGTCAATACGTACTCGTGCCAATTATGGGTTTAATAACTTAGGTTACTTGACCGCCCATTTGCCCACTTTACCTTACCCTTTTTACCTTAACATATGGACATTAATATATTTACACATTTACTTGTCCATTTAACCTTTACCGGAACATTTATCACATTCATTCAAGTTAGGTTGTATTAACACATTACAACACAACCCATTTTATGATACGTTCCATATTTCCTTTATCTTTTCTCATAATCTTCCAATACCGCATACTTTAACAGGCTCCACACCGCCGGCTATGCGCACCATATGCTCTGGCCAGTGATTTAAGGCTTTTCACCCAAGGGCTTCAAGCCCTTCTTGCTTATTTTCGGTTTCATCTGAGTCCTTATTAATGTGTTTAAAATTTTACACATGTCCACTTTATTCCACTTCTTTACTTTTACCCAACCGAAGTCAAAGCCCGGACTTAACCGTTCATTTTTCCATTAACACTTGAAAAGTTGTTTCTTTTCTTCTTCGAGTCCCTTACCCATACACACGTGATTTATACTAAAATTATTCATGTTTAGGACTTAATTCATTTTCACACACATTAGTGTAAAGACATTCTTTAACATTTTTAGTCCATAAAATGTTTCACTTTAAGTAAATTTCCAACTTACCCTTTGTTTACCAACTTGCAATTTAGTTCCCTTATGAGTGTTATTATCTCAAAATGGTTACTAATTTTTTAACTCAATACTTAAAACACTTTAGTCATTGTAACACTTGTTTAATATCACGCATTGGCCAACTTCTATACTTGTTACTTTAACACTGAAAATAGCACCCTTTACTCGAGACTACTTTTTATTTCTTAGAAATTACCATCTCTTTCATTTAACGCTAGTAGTATTATACTCTACATTATCCAACGTTTCGTTCCACAAGTATCCACTTTTTATTGCAAATGTTCATTACTAGTCTTACTAGTAAAATACACTAAACAATATTATCAAACATTTTTATTCAATAAAAATGTTTATTATTTCCCTTTTTTCTAGAAACGCACCAAATAACACTTCTTACATTTTTATTCCATAAAAAAAGGTCAAAATTCAGTTTTGCTAGAAAACATACACAACTAATATTTTCCTTACATTTTTATTTCCATAAAAATGTCTATTTTCAGTTTTATTAGGAAATATACACAAATAATATTTTCTTATATTTTTATCTCCTTAAAAATGTTTATCTGTAGTTTTATTAGAAAATATACACAAACAACATTTTCTTGCATTTTTATTTCCATACAAGTGTATATTTTCAGTTTTATTAGGAAATAAATACAAACGATATTTTCTTGCATTTTTATTTCCATAAAAATGTCTTTTTTCAGTTTTATTAGAAAATATTCTATAATCATATTGCTTTACATTTTTATCCCAGAAAAATGTATATTATTATTCTACTAGGAACCTATCATCATTTCATATTGATCATACTGTAAACATTCAATCAAGAACAATACTATAACATACACCAAGTAGAGTCTAAGACATAGAGTAGATTATCCCACTTGAATGGCTTCAAGGACGGCGGTGATGAAGACGGGTGACTCCCCCACCTTAAAAGGTGGCCCTAGAGGGAGTCACAATAGTTCCACCATGTAAGCCCCCCAAAAAAAGACCTCAACAGGGCCCTCTTCAACCCCCCTCCCCCCCCAATACACATTTACCTTCTTCCCAAAATATACTCCAACAATGCACTCATCATCAAATGATAACTCCTCCAATACCCATAAAAAATACACACCAGAACCCAAACAACAACCTTTATATTTTCGTGGCTTATACATATGGAGTGTGGGTGCAACCATTATACCATAGTAATCAGATGGATCATTGTGGGGATAAATGTTTGAGGGTGCCGAGAGAGATATGGAGGAGACTATTTGTTCTCTCTCTGTGTGTGGGTTGATGCCCAACTCTTCTCTTACAATCCATCATTTTAATTTGCCACTAAAAATGGAAAGGTTATCACCTCACGAAAAGCCCTATAACAGGTGTTAACCCATCCCCCAATCAGCAACACATTGATTGCAACTGATCCTATGGTTGTCACGGAGATTGCACTAGATTACGGATGACCATTCTCACGATTTTCTCATAATTATATATAAATCAAAACCCCCAAGGTTTTTATCAAACCTATGTGCTTGACTTCGTTCAGTCAGGAATCCCATGAGCTGACAAAGAGCCTCGATTGATGTATCAAATGCTTATAGCAACAGAGATAAAACCGTTGTTATCAGCATCGTTCAAACACCCTTATGTGTCGTTTGAATGAAACATGCCCTTCGTTTGAGCGATCTTAATTGTTGTTTGAACGACGGCCTGAACAGGGCAAAACTTCATTTTCCATACTCACGGTTTGTTCCTTCAATAGATAGGTATATATACATACCCTGAATATATATATATATATATATATATATATATATATATATATATATATATATATATATAAAGAACTATTACGTTACGAATATAAAAACCTTGATTTTTATACACAGAGAGCAATAAACTTTAAAAAACAAAAAGATTTTGCAAGTTTTTTAATAGTAAATTGGATAGTAGTACGTATAAAAGAAAAAATCAATCAATATAAACTAGAGATCGAAATCCTAGGAGAAAAAGGACGGTTAGGTTAATATATGTTAACAGAAAAAGAATTTCTCAGAGGAAGATTAATAGTAGAATATAAAATTTTAGATAACGCTATAAGTGAAAAAGACAAAAACATAAAAAATAAAAATTTTATTCAAGCCACTATTAATACGTGGATTATTAAAATAGCAAAAGAAAAAATTTATCAGTATCAGCTCGAATTAGAAATATTAAGTGAAAAAGGAAGATTTTAATGCGCACCAAGAAACAAAAATTAAGAATTTCAATAGAATATCATAGAATTGCCGTCTCGTTAGGTTTTGGCTTGACTGGGCTGCTACAGTTCTCTGTAGTACTGTGGACTTGAGGGCTATTCATAAGCTATAGTTCAATTCATTGTCTGTTTCTAAAATTCATATCACTGTTCTCTCCTGTAAAAAAAAGAAGAAAAATAATGGTATCAGAGCTTCTTTATTAATATATTATTATATAATAAGATAAATTATTTAACGAAAAGAGTGGAATTACACATCATAAGTTTACTTTCAAGTTTTTATCTATGGCTTTGATTGTAAATCATCTGTAAATTAAAGTTTGTACTCACATGCTTAACGTTCAATAATAATATTTCAAGTTTTTATTAGTACTTTCGGGAAACCCACTCTGAGTACTTAGATAATTTTCTTATTATGTTTTAATATATTACTAAAGGATCCTTGAGGAGTTGTTTTACAAGTTAATATTGATATAAATAGTTTAAACAAACTCTGGAATGATCTTCCGTTTATGAATTTTCCGGTGTCCTGTGATTTGCCATTGTCGCCGTTTTGCCATAGGCGTTGATATTGCCGTAGGCTGTGTAACCTCTCGTTAGGTTTTGGCTTGACTGGGCTGCTACAGTTCTCTGTAGTACTGTGGACTTGAGGAGTAGTACGTATAAAAGAAAAAATCAATCAATATAAACTAGAGATCGAAATCCTAGGAGAAAAAGGACGGTTAGGTTAATATATGTTAACAGAAAAAGAATTTCTCAGAGGAAGATTAATAGTAGAATATAAAATTTTAGATAACGCTATAAGTGAAAAAGACAAAAACATAAAAAATAAAAATTTTATTCAAGCCACTATTAATACGTGGATTATTAAAATAGCAAAAGAAAAAATTTATCAGTATCAGCTCGAATTAGAAATATTAAGTGAAAAAGGAAGATTTTAATGCGCACCAAGAAACAAAAATTAAGAATTTCAATAGAATATCATAGAATTGCCGTTAAATTTCAACAAAAACATCTTAGACGTCTTGTTAAATTTGGTCGTTTTAATTCAATAGATAACACTATTAGAGTAATCGAATATCACCAAGAACAACAATTCGCACAAGAAAATCAGGTAGCAGTATTAATAGAAAAAGGACGATTTTAATCTTATGCAAACAGAAAAACAAAGGTTAAAAGATTCTATAGATATAACAAGAAGACTACTATACGTAAGTAAAAAACTCTTAAATATTATAAACAAAAGTAAAAATTTTAAAATCCAGCAAAATTTACAACTAAAAGAAGACACCAAACAAATTATTATTCAACTACAAACCCGATTAATAAATCTAAAAACACAAATCGGAATATTAGCAGAAAAAGGCAGATTAGGATAATTTTATGAGCAATAATAACTTAATTGAAAGAATTAGAAAAATTTATAAAACACGAACATAAAAAAGAAGAAAAGGCAAAAGAACTAGCTAATATAGAAGAATTAGTTGACAAATTTCAAAAATTAACAACTGATCCTAAACCTATTAAAAAGAAAATAAACTTATTTTATTCTAAAGATGACATCTTCATCAACAAATAAAGGAAAAGAAATCTATCGCATAGAAAATATATATAATCAAGACGAAAATACTCAAAAATACATTGAAAAAGGAATTCAAAAAACAAAAGGACAACATTTATATCAAAATAATTTATTAGATTTTAAGAATAAATTATATAATCACACTAGCCAAAGAACAATAACTGCTATCAATAGTGAAGTAATCCTAGACTTAATAACTAGCGAATCATCAAAAAAACTAGATAAAATAGACGCAAAATTTATGCATTTAGGCGTAATCGTTATAGGATTAGTAGGATTAACTAGACTAGAAGCAGGAACTAAAGTATTAGTATATATTTATGACGACAGATGGGATAACCATAAACAAGCACAAATAGCTAGCGCTGAAGTAGACCTATCACATAATGCCGCAGTAATAGGCTGTATACCTAATTATTGTATAGATATAAATGAATTTGGTAAACACATAAAAATAGCAATAAGAACACGAGGATATAATATGACCGGAAAATATAATAATCTTTTAGTACATACTTTATTTATGGGAAAAGTATTTAATCACTATAAAATAAATTTTAAAGCAGAATTTGATTGTATCGTAAAATCATTTAATAGTAAATATGTCGAAATGATAGAAGCACAAAAAATAGATAGTAGTATTTATGAAGAAGTAGAATGGAAACTACCTAATTTAATTACATCTAAACCAAAACAACCTGAAAAAAATAGAATATATGAAAATCAAATAGGACAAAGTAGTATTAAATTCAGTCGCTATAAAACCATAGAAGAAGAAGAAAACATAGAATTAATTGAAGAAATTAATGTCTTAATTATAGAAGAACAAATAGATCATTTATTTAATCTATTAGAAGATAAAATATACGATATAATAATTAATGATTGTGATAATTTAACAACAGAACAATTAAATAAAAAATATGGTAATAAAAAAGAAGATATAATTTCAATTTATTGCGCTGAAGGAACTAATGAAGCTAATAAACAAAAAATAATAAATATAGGATTAGATAAATTCTTAGAAGAAAAAGAAATAGTAAAAGTATTAGAAGAAATAAATCCAGCCGAAGAAACTACTGAAACCTCAACATCAACTTCAAAATCACCCACTAGCGATTTTTCAACCCATCAACATCTAGGAGCAACAAGAGAAAAATACAATGAAAATACTAAACCAACACCAGGTAATAAAAGTAGAAGTAGATATGTATTCGACACTAGTTCTAATATAAATCAATATGGTAGTATATTAAACTTAGATGATATAAACCCATTAGATTGGGAAACTGCAATAGAAGTATGGGAAAAAGGATGTTTTCGAACTACTACATTAATAGAATTTACTAACAAAAGCGAAAGTGAATCATACTTTGAAAATACTTTACAAGGTAGCGTATCAAATTGGTATTTAACATATAAATTAGGTACCGACTATTTAAATTTTAAAGAAAACTTTAATATCGAAAGATTCACTAATTTAATAAAAGCCTCTTTTTTAGGCGGAAATAGACTTATCCAAATAACTGAAAAACAAACAGAAGCACTCAGAAATCTAGAACAATTACAAATTTGTAGATTAGAATATATTGGAGATTACACCAGAAAATATATACAATATTGGACACAAACTGGAAAAACTAATGATATAAGTTTATTAGATAGATATATACAAAAAATACCAGGGAAAATAGGTGAAAAAATATGGAAAAATTGGCAAAAAATAGAAGAAAATAGAACCGATGCATCTATAGGAGCTCGAGTTAATATGGTTTATAATACATTAAAATCGGAATGTAGAAAATTAAAAGAAAGTAAAGAAATTAGGAAACAATATTATCATACATGCCAACAATTAGACTTACCACCTCAATATGGTTGCGATAAAAAACGTCTAATAAATAAGACTTATAAACATACTAATAAACACAAAACTAAAAGGCATTTCAAGAAATATAAAAATTATAAACTACGACCTAGTCGAACATTTAAAAAATCTTATAAATATAATAATTACAAAAGAAAAAGACCATGGTATAAAAAGAGAACACTCCATGATAATAAAAAAGACACAAAAGATACTCCAAAGGGAATAAATAAAATAACAAATTGTAAATGTTTTATATGTGGTGACCCTAACCACATTAGACCAAATTGTCCATACAGAAATAAACCTAATAATATTTCTAAAATCCAAGAAAAAATAAATATTTTAGATGATATAGAAGCAGAATTAGAAGACACAATAGAATTAGAAAGTATATACGATGAATATGAAGAAATCGACAATATTAGTATATATAGTATAGAATCTATAGAATCTAACGAATCTAGTGATAATGATAATGATATAGAAACCTTAGAACAAAGTTTAGATAGTTTAAATCTTTGTTATAATATAGAAGAATGTACTTATAACTTTAACCAATTTCAATTATTACAGTTAGACTGTATCAAATGCAAAAAAGAATATAAAAATATATATATATGTGAAAATGAAAATTGTAGACAAAGATTATGTACAAATTGTTTTAATACAGAAATACTCAAACCAAAGGAACAGGTAAATAATACTAATAAAACTGCTTTAATAACATTTCCTATAAAAATAAAATTTGCTAATAAAACTATAGAGACAACAGCAATGTTAGATACAGGAGCCACTAAAAGCTTAATCCATGTAGATTTAGTAGAACGAGAAGATGCTAAAGCTTTAAATTACCCTGTTTATATACATCAATTCAATAAAGATGCTATACCTATAACTCAATGTATACAAAATATACCTATATATATAAATGATGAACAATTTATTTTACCACAAACATACATAACAAATGTAAAAAGCCACCATCCTTTTATATTAGGTTTAAATTTTATTCAATCTTTAACAGGAGGATTTATGTATACACCTTCTGGAATACAATTATTTAAAAAAGGAACACATATAATACCTAACAATCAATCTAACACTATAAAACACGAAAATAAATTAATTCTCAATAATAATATAATATTAGAATCAACTGAACAAATTGAAGACATAAAATGCAATAATGAATTAAATATTGAAACAGATTATTTAAATGACTATCTCCAATATCTTGAAGATAGTGATTGTCTTAAAATCGAATGTAATAATTTAAATAAAATCATTTTTAAAAATACTAAATTAGAATTAGAAGATTTAATTAGATTAGCGGAAAAAACTGAAATAATAGGTGAAGACCCTCAAAAACATTGGAACAAAAATAAAATAGAAGCAAAACTAAATATAATAAATCCTGACATAACTATAAAAACAAAAGATATTGCCTGTGAAATAATAGACCAAGAAGAATTTAAAATACAAATTAGAGAATTATTAAATTTAAAAGTAATACAAAAAAGCACTAGTAGACATAGAAGCCCTGCTTTTATGGTAAGAAACCATAGTGAAATAAAAAGAAACAAAGCACGAATGGTAATTAACTATAAAAGATTAAATGATAATACCTATGATGATAGCTACAAAATACCTAATAAAGATGAACTAATTAATAAAATCCAAAATAAAAAATACTTCTCTAAATTTGATTGTAAATCTGGCTTTTGGCAGATAAGAATGCAAAAGGAATCAATAGAGTGGACTGCTTTCACTTGTCCAGAAGGACATTTTGAATGGCTAGTCATGCCATTTGGTTTAAAGAATGCACCACAGATTTTTCAAAATAAAATGGATACTATTTTTAAAAAACATTCTGACTTTTGTATAGTATATATTGATGACATACTAATATTTAGTAATAATAAGCAAGAACATAGAAATCATTTAGAAATAATTTTTAAAGAATTTATCAATCAAGGATTGATTATCAGTAGCAAAAAGATGCAATTAGAAAAACAAGAAATAGATTTTCTAGGACTTTTTATTAAAGGAGGAAAAATAGAATTACAAGAACATATTGTAAAAAAGGTTTTAGAATTCCCAGATAAAATAGAAGAAACTAAAAAATTACAAGCTTTTCTAGGCTTATTAAACTATTGTAGATCTTTTATTCCAAATCTATCTAAATTAGTAGGACCATTATATAGTAAATTAGGAAAAAATGGACAAAGATATTTTAATAATGAAGATATAAAACTAGTACAAAAAATAAAACAAATTATTAGTACACTAGAACCATTAAATTTACCATTAGAAAATAATTATAAAATAATACAAACCGACGCATCAGCCTTAGGATGGGCAGGTATATTATTACAGAGACCTCATCAAGAAAGTAATAAAAACGATGAACAAATATGCAAATATTGTTCAATGAAGCACAAGGAAGATTACCATCCACTGACCTTGAAATCTTAGGGGTTATAAATACTATAGAAAAATTTCAATTATTTTTAGGAAAAACCTTTTTAATAAGAACTGACTGTGATAACATAGTCAAACATTTTAATAAAACTAACCAAAGTAGATCAGCTACAAAAAGATGGCTAAGCTTTATTGATAATATAACAGGTAAAGGCTTCACACCAACCTTTGAACATATAAAAGGTAAAGATAACCAATTAGCAGATATATTATCTAGACTAATTACTAACTCTTCTTAATTATTTTGCAGATGTCTTTTCAGGGATCTTCTTCAGGAACAAAAGATAATACTAACCAACTCTTTACTGTTCTTAATGCTAAACAAAAATTCAGGTCCAAATTACCAGTAAATGAAGACCAACAAAAAATGCTTGATAATCTCTGGTTTAACAGAGAATATAATAAGAGTTCTTTTATTCATACAATGAATTACGTAAATACCTATTTTCACAATACTAATAATTATGTGAAAACCTTAGAAGCACAAGTAAAATACTATAAAAGCAAAAGTGATCCACAGCTTATCAAGGACCATGAAACAGTTATAAAATATTATAAAGTTTTAAATCTAAAAAATCAAGAGAATGCAAAGAAAATGAAAACAGTAGATCTTTATTCTAATAATCTATTTTTATCAGCTTTTGACCCTTACCACAGATTTATATTAAAAACTAAAGTTGAAACTATTTTACCAAATGAATTAACTGAAAAAATAATCAGATTTGCACAAGAAAAAGATATTTGTAACTGGTTATATATTCAAAATTATTTTCGCTTTAACCCTGAACCAACTGGATGTAAATATAAATATGAACATGTCCACTTAAATGCTGTTAATAAATATGATACAATGATATTCATAGAAATCCAATCTAATATATTCCAAAATTTTATAATAACCAGACCTAACGTAATATTTCCAAACAATCCAGAGATTGCAATAGAAATAACTATTAGCTAATTACTTGAATACGGTATGGTAAGTAGTATTTTAATACCCCCTCCATGGGATAATATTGATTATAATTTCCCAAAATGCTTAAGAGAAGCACTAGCAGAGCAACAACCAAAAAGTGTCAGTTCCCTTTATATCTTATTAATAATTGAAAGTATTCCACCAGAATGGATCGGAACTGGACAAATAATACACAGCAGGCACAATATATTTATTGAACATAGAAAAGATAAAATATCAAATTATTATGTACAAGCAAGTAATGATAATTCGCTAATAAAAGGAAAAGAAGCAACAGAAGATTTATTACTAATGTACAAAGTATACAATATAATGAATGAAATACCAGCTGACCCCTGGTATATGATAAAGGAAAATTTTAATATGAGAATATTCATTCCAAAACACCCTTTCAATAGAAACTCAACATACTTTAATAAATCTCAAAATTCTACTGATGCCGAAGAAGCACTATTTAGCGAAAGAGAAAGCAACTATCATTATCTGGCATACAGGCATACTGATTCAGATGATGATTCAATGGACTCTGTAACTAGGCACAATATTGATAATATGATGGAACCCTAAAGAAGCAATCATAAATCTAAAAGATGCAATAGAATAATTAATACGTCAGCCTACAGTCAGCAAAATACTATTCAGAAGCAACAAAATCCATGACGCAAGCAATGACGCACGCGACCTTTACTGTGCAAATAGTAAATTGACCTTTACTGTGCAAACAGTAAAATGACCTTTACTGTGCAGCTACTGTGCGACCCCTACTGTTCATCTACTGTGCACTATTACTGTACATACACGGTTTCCACTATTCAAAGATTCGCTCGAGGCTCCTTTCTTCAGCTATATAATGAGACCTGACTCTCTCATTCGAAGACACCTAAAAAACACACATCGATACACTACTCTCTCGACTACAACAATTCCTACTACCAAAACCTCTTACTTGTAATAATAAAACCTCTCCAGCAATCATAAGTTTGTAATCTCTGTAAATTGTAAGTTTACTTTCAAGTTTTTATCTATGGCTTTGATTGTAAATCATCTGTAAATTAAAGTTTGTACTCACATGCTTAACGTTCAATAATAATATTTCAAGTTTTTATTAGTACTTTCGGGAAACCCACTCTGAGTACTTAGATAATTTTCTTATTATGTTTTAATATATTACTAAAGGATCCTTGAGGAGTTGTTTTACAAGTTAATATTGATATAAATAGTTTAAACAAACTCTGGAATGATCTTCCGTTTATGAATTTTCCGGTGTCCTGTGATTTGCCATTGTCGCCGTTTTGCCATAGGCGTTGATATTGCCGTAGGCTGTGTAACCTCTCGTTAGGTTTTGGCTTGACTGGGCTGCTACAGTTCTCTGTAGTACTGTGGACTTGAGGGCTATTCATAAGCTATAGTTCAATTCATTGTCTGTTTCTAAAATTCATATCACTGTTCTCTCCTGTAAAAATAATGTAAAAATATATATATATATATATATATATATATACTAGCGGAATGCCCGTGCCTAAAGGCACGGCGAAAATTTCCCTAAGTACATAATTGCAAAACTAAAAAACATATCGTTCCCCAATTAAAGCTTGTGTCATGTGATATGTTTCTCTGTTGAATAAGGCCAGCACACCCGACCGATATCCAACTTAGTCTTTTTTGGCTGAAATCTATTTTTTTGGTAGGATCAAATTGGTGGACATTGAACCACTTGTGCCTTGCCATGTCCTAATAACTGATACGTAAACATTTTCAATATTTTTTTTTCAAAAAGATAGATTGTTATGCATAAATATTTGAGAGATCTTGATTTCTTAGAGCATGCGACTAATACCGACTGACCCCCCAAAATCCGATTACTAGTTAATTTCATAATTATTGCACTATATATACATGACTCAAAAATTTTACACATAAAATGTTAATCAAACACTGGTGTCTTTAACATCTTAAGTAGAGTTCCTTATCAACAACATCAGCCTCTACTCCTTCCTTAATTAAGAGTTTGCTCATTGTTGAGTTCCATATGCTTGTTGCACGATGCAATGGAGTGTCGCCAACCTTGTCCTTGAGATTCAGCTTTGCATCATGCGAAAATAGAATTTCAGCTCAGTTCCATATACTTGTTGCACGATGCAACGGAGTGCTGCCAACGTTGTCCTTGATTGGTCCAAAATGTGAATCGATAAAACATTAGGACAGTGAGATAAGGGTATAATCAGGATCAAAATAGAAATAGATGTTTAAACAAAAATGAGCCCGGGTTACCTCCAAATCAGATTGCCAATAGTCTAGTACTTGAAAAATAGAGGTTGAAACACAATCGTGAATGAATAGTGGCGTTTATCTTATAGCAGCTTACATTCTATAATCAAATAATATGAATGAGAGTACTCTAAATGTAATCAAGTTTATGATTCATACTCCCATTCATATGAACATGTTGACTACTAAAAATGAATACCAATGAAAAACTTTAACAACGGATGTACATGTGGATGAAATCAATGGTTGTGTTAGTTCCAAAGTTCTAAGTCAACTTTCAAATTCTTACATATCCATTCAACACTAAGTGATTGCAACACTGTTAGAGGCTAGATTCCAGAGTATCATTACTTACAGCAGAACCTAAACCAATACCAAATCCACCTCTAGCCTCCACCTTTCCGAAAACCAAAACCAAGCATGTGCGTTCATAAAAGAAACAAAGTTCGATTTAAGCATAATTCCTTATGAACTAAGATAACTGCATAGAATAAATGTCTACTCACTCCATCCAAAGTAAAACTTTTAAATTCCATTATTGTACATTTTCAAGTGAAACCTTAATTTGACATTATCCACAAATATCATCATATATGGACAAAAACAAATAGAATGCCACTGACACTATTAATATAACCAAACAGGTACTTTCAAAGAATACCACAAAACATAATAAAACACCCTCACAAAATATAATAACTAATTAAACATATATAAACAATATCAATGTCAACAAAAAAGTAAGAAAATGAAACAGTTTAGTTTACCTGCCCAATATCCAATAAAAGATATTGTGATTTATTCAACTCTCAAATGAAATGTATCTTGGCAGTTATATCTACCTGTAAGTATAAAATAATCAAATTACGATCATTAGAAAATATACATCTTTTATATATTCATACTTTTCAAATTATTAAATTAGAATCTGACTAAACTAAAAACACCACACATCTATTACCTCATTGACAATCCATTTACTAGATTATTCATACATTATAACTCTGCATAACATAAGGTCTAGCAAAGTAGCAGGGGAAGAGGGAATGAATCTTAAGTAGTTTATGAACGCAATTATAGAAAATCAACATTATATATATTTTTACTAGCTAACAAAACTTCAACGTCATAAGAAATATATATGTACATTAACAATACATGAAGGATAAAAATCATTTTGAACCCAAAATGAAACAATCCCATCCATCATTACTCTAGAAATATTTCGGTAATCAGATACAATATCAACCCAAAAAATAATAAAATATGTAAAACTTAATGGAACTTCCAAATGAACTAAATGTAAACTATAGGAGTTCAGTTAAGTTGTCTCGCCTCCAATCTCACTCCAACTACCACCCTCAAGAAATTTAATATGCATAGCAAGAGGCTGCATCTCCACTGCCAACAAAGCCAACCAACATATACAAAAAAGGATATGGACAAATTTAGGGTAGTTTGGTAGTCAACAATGATGATAATTCTTACAACTTGATATCAAGAGAGTTACTTTTATGAAGATACTTCCATACTCTTCAATAAGATTATCTTTAAGAGATCAAGTAGAAGGAAAACTAGCTATATCAGTCTCTTCAGTTATTGCCCAGGAAAGCTTTGCCATTGGATGCTTCTCATATAAAAGGCTCTTGATTTTATCCAGCGCTGACAAAATACTTGATACTTAGAACATTGGGAATGCACTTACTGAGAAAAATATGGCCGCATCCCTAGAGGAAAACACAGACATATCAGAATGTAAGGTTTACACACCAAGAACACTTTTCGGGATGCTTCCTGATTGAAGAATTTTTTGCAAGCTCTTATTTCGTACAATAATATGTTTTAGTGCAGCTTCAGTGAAAGGTTGCTAATAAGGCAAATATAAATGCTTCAAGATCATTCTTTTTTTCTTTCTAAAAACTGCAAGTTAATAAATAAACTAACAACAAATACTGAAATTATAGAATTACTAAAAGAACGGATATTATATGATAATATGATATCAATCCAGCAAATGAAAAGGGGCATATAAGGATAAAAATCTTGAAGGTACCTCCTGAAGAAAGTTTAATTCAGACTCGGATAATCCTCTCCTATTAGAAAAAATAAAAAAATTAAAGGTGCCTCCTTAAGAAAATTTAATTCAGAGTCACAATTTTCTTGACGACGGTTCATGATCTGGATTAAACTTCATTTGTGTACTCATGCTCTGAACCTAAAACAATTTTCTTGGCGATTGCTCATGCTCTGAACCTAAAACAAACACATATAAAATTGCATGAGTGTACATATAAAGAATGATTTTGGAGATGGATTAAATTTAGATGACCAATTGAATGCCAAGAAATTAATTATAAATAAAGTAGACTACAGTTTTGATTCTAAAGTGGAGAAATCAGAAACAAAGACCAAGCCATCAAGAAAGGGCTATCATTCAGATTCTGAATCCATTAAATTCCAAAACAATTCTGTTTGGGATGAATTCATTTAGTTATCATCTCTTCTATACAAAAAATTGCAACCTATCAAGATTCTAAGACAAAGAAGGAAAAGTATTCACAGAATACTGATACTCCATCTTTAAAACAGATCAGGCCTCCGAATAAAGTGAAGAAAGCTCAAAAGAGAATTTCATTATCGAAAGGAATCATCAGTAGATCAGGTAACAAAGGTAGCAATAAAGTCTCATTTTCCATTTCCATTTCCAGATGAACAAAGGTAGCAATACTGCTCATATGTGGGTAATAAAGCAACAATATAAACTCACAACACACTTTCTAAATTCTATTTTAGAAATCAATCAAATACTAATTACAAATTTTTTACAAGCCACTAATGTATACATCAAAATAAAAATTAGGAATTCAAACCACAAAAATATGAGAGGGTGGGAGAGAGAGGCTGCGGGGAGGCAAAGACAGGGCCGTGGTGGGTACGTGTGTGGGTGCGTATAATGCAAACCCCTTTAAAATTAAAATCACTTTATATGGCCTAGATTCTTAGTGGAGTTACCCTTTCAATAGCATTTTCACTTCTGAAAAAATATCTCTGTTAGTTTGAAGTATAATGTAAACCCCTTAAAATCAAAAGAAATCTAAAATACCTTAGATTAAAAAGAAAAAAATACAAAAATATACAAACATGCAAACTAAACAACCTAAAACCGAACTAAATCATATAAAATATGAAGAAAAACTATCAGCAGCCTAAAAAAAGTAAAAAATATAAAATTTACATCAACCGCAAAGATAAAGCTTTAAAATGAGAGGCCTGAGATGAATAGCAAACCGCCAGAAGAAAATAACTGTAAATTGCACCAAAAAAAATGAATCTCTCCCAACAGCAAAATGTTCAGTTATGAATCGAATTTGGGAGACAATACCAACAACGATCTAGTTGTGATGATGGTTTCTCATCCCAGATCTGCTCGGTAATGGCACCTCCGGTTAGGTATCGTACCAGATCGTCCCAGATCTGCTAGTGAGCTGAATCTGCACTGAGGAAAGTCAGTACAACTACATCACTACATCATAATATCTTGCAGCTACATCAGTACATATGTATCCTTAATAAAATATCCATCCAAAACAATTAATAGAAAAAAACTTTGTAAAGTGTTCCTTAAATTCTTAATGAAATAAAACACAGAATCGAGTTGAAACCACAACTCTAAAGACCATAAAACTATACAAACTATAATAACATAGCAAGGAAAGATAATTATTTATGAAACCAAGATGATCCAACGTGGACAACTATAAAGATGAATTAATTCTGAAAGCCAAACTATAAGAATTTCATTACATTTTTCCATTTTTGTCCAAGTCAAAAAATTTCAAAGCATTCAAAACTAACAAAATGAGTTTGATTACAGTGGAGACTTAATGTAAAAGTGTGAAACAAATTAGAAGTGGGTACTAGTGATATTGAAAATTAATAAAACATGGCAAAAAAACACTTAATTCATATTACTAAAACAAACAGTTCACATTACTAACAAAAAACAAAAGTTTATACTACTAAAACCCAACATAATAATACATGACCATCTCCTTACTTTAAGCCTCAATGATGATAATTAAGAAGCCAAAACACCAATTAGGAAAATACCTCTCAATGCTGCTAGATGAAAAATTAAGAAACTACATCTCAATGCTGCTATACGGCCAAATTTTAGCCATTTTCATGCTGCTCTAAAGTGGAATAACTGCTACTGTATTATTTTTGTTAAAGTCTAAAAGATCACATTTGAAGTTTAGTTTCATAACACCATGTGTCATAACATTAAGATTCTCCTTGTGGTCTTCTGTATGAAATAAATGAGTACCATTTCCATATAAACCTATGGCACTTTAATATCCCGGATACGTGTTTACGGAAAAAAATGAACACGCCGTACACCATATAAAGAAGATCAACCTATCAGCAATAATGAACATATAAAGAAGACCAACCTAAGTTATCGAATACAACTACGAAACATCAACACACCATACACCATAGCATCTGAAAATGTAAACTAAAATGGGAAAAAGATTAACACTATCTCTTAGCAATGAGATTATAATAAGATGAATATAGATTGCAAGTACAACCCTGAACTATTTACATTGACTGTAATTAATTCCCTAAACAATAAAAAACATTTGTATGAAAAAGCATTGTCTGAGTGTCATAATATTTTGCTAGTTTTACACCTACGATACCTGAGAGAAACGAAGAAACCATAAATTAGCATTCGATCCCCCAAATCAGCTCCTAAATCATATAATTCCACATACATGATGCTTATTTCCATCAAAACATTTATACACCTTTGTTTTTCACAGAAGCCATTACGACATCTTCACACCCTTTTTCCTAAAAGGGAAAGCATAACTTATATCCTTTAAAATTGTTATTTTACAACACAATAACATGCATATGCGTTGTAACTGTTCATACTCTCATTTAATATACACAAAATAAAAACATAAAGATATCAAACTTATACTAAATGAGAGGAATATGTAACTTTCTTCATTGAGGTACAGAATCAAAGAGAATATATGACAAAACAAAACATTTTTTACTCGTGAAAAGGGATCAATATATCCCTAAAAAACAACATCGTCTACTAAATCAAATGATCTATAACTGGTGTATAAAACCATATCTTAAAAAGAAACACTATATCGAAGGTATAAAATGAAATTTTTAACTAACCTTAATAGTGAATTAAAAGGATAAAATAAACACAAAATTCTATAACTCAAAAAATTAAAACAATTCATATTAATAGAACAATTCAAAATAACAAAAAAATAATTTCAAATTATGATTAATAGAACACCTTCTAATTCCATAAACATCTTCTAATATATCCTTTTTTCTAGTGTATTTTTTCACAGTATCTGATTTTAATTAACTCCCATCCATAAAAGACACAAAACTTGGGCTCAAAGTCATTGAGTAATATAATATTGCATAATATTAACATTGGCCTCAAGTAACAACTCTAAATTCAAAAATAATAGGGTAAAAATATAACTTAACATTGGCCACTGCAGTTTGAACCTCCATCATCAACACTCGTGGGAAAGTCTAAATTTCAAGAAAATCCCCAATTCAAATTTCAAACCCACTTAATTTTAAAAAATCATAAAAAATTAAACTTTGAAACAAATAGTTCCAAGTCTTTAGATCTGTTAATTTCAAACACACTAAATTTAAAAAAATCCTAAAAAGCTGAACTTTGAAACAAATGGTTCCAAGTGTTTAGATCTACTATATGTTAAAGCCAAAACAATTTTCATACCAAAAAAATCTGTTATAGCCCAAAGATCAAACGTGATTCCTAAAACCTCTAAAAATTAGGGTTTACAAAACATTAAAATGTCCAAAGAAAAACTAAAGAGAGAAGAAGTCATACCCGAATAGATCTTCAAAACAAAACCTGAAAAAAACATTTTGATCTTCAAAACAAAACCCAAACAAACCAGTAGATCTTCAAAACAAAAACAAAAATAAACAAACGATTTACTTGTGTGTGCGTGTTTAAGAAGGCGAGAGGCGGAGGCGGTAGTGAAGGAAGAGGTGGCAGGGAGGTTGATGCAGGGGAGTCTGTGGGTGTGTGCTTGTTTGTGTGCATATGGGTGTGTGAGTGTATACGTGCGTGTGGGTGTAAGATAGTGGAGCAATGAAGAGTGGCAGAGGTGGGTGGCGTAGAGCAATGGTTAGGGTTTTTTGGGGGGAGGGTTTTTGTTGAAAGGGGGGAAGAGAAATGAGAGGGATAGAATGAAACAAAATGAACGGGAGAGAGAATGAGAGGTAGGGTTCGAGTTCTCTTCAATTTTAGGCATGACACGATCTCACACCCTTAGACCATAATAGGAAGGCAAATCACAACCCTTTGATCTATTAAGAAATCTGGACCCTTAATTTCTTGCCTTGTTGGTTAAATCCTAACATCTACTTAGCTTATTAACTTAAGGAATATATATATATATATATATGTGTGTGTGTGTGTGTGTGTGTGTGTGTGTGTGTGTGTGTGGTGGGGGTGAGTGTGTGTATGTGTGTGGGCGTGGGTGTGCGTATTCCTCTTTATTGGCAGTCGTTAACACGCATATATTGTTCTTAATTCCTTTGATTTATATTTCTCTTAGATCACACAGTGGGTACCCAACCAACCTTAACAAACGGATGAGAGCTTTTATAATTAATGACCCCTTTAATTTCAATAATAATTCTCCTTCCTATACATTCTATACAAAATCCGTAATTTAATATTTCTTTATATAATTAATTTTGGTACCCACAACCTCTCTTAATTATAATTGACATCAAGTTTCCACATTAATTTAATTTAAATAATTACTCGGGTGGGGTATTACAGTACATTAAGCGTCTGCAAAATAAAATTAAACTACCAATGTCTTTTATCATATAAATAATAGCAATGACTCCATTGGAGAGGATATTATTATTATTTATATTCAAGTGTATACCTTTAGTTCTCACAAATAAATTCGCTCATGATGAGCCACCCCATTGGGGGGATTTCTCCAACTTACAGTATATTTCAAGAATTATTACACAAGAGTTTTAAACTAATGATTCACAGTTTATTCCTTTGGGAGGAAAGGCTAGCTGACACTAGGAAGTAGTTGCATCACATACAAAAACATTAATGGAGATCGTTGGATTTATTTGGCTTAGGATGTATATTTTAAGTATTTCGTTAGGCGGATTGGTATAACTATTTATAGGGGAATTATCTATACAACTCAAGTTATTTAGATTGGGTGGCACTTGTTCAAAAACATAGATAAAGATCGCAGTTTAATATATAAGAACAAAAGGGAGTCCGATGAGCAGGAATCTCGGGGAAAAAATTAGTTTAATCAAGCTCTAGCTACATTTAGAGCTCCTAAAGTCCTACACGTCTCATCCACCTTTTGTACCCTATAAATATAACTCACACCCCTAGGGAAAGGTCATGTAATTCTTGTTATTTCAAATTTACTAATAAAAAAGAGAAAAACACCCTTTAGACGTACGCATGTTGCCGAACCACGTATCACTACACCAAATATTGCAAATGGTCATGCAAAAGGGGTCACGGATGGAAGCCGTGACCAGTTAGTCACGGACTAAAATCGTGACCACAGTCAAAATGGGCATGACCAAATCCATGACTCTGTATGGTCATGGGTCATCTTGTGTGTGGTCACGGCCCTAGACCCTGACTCTTTTAGGTGACGGCTTTAAACCCTGACCTAGCCATGACCATTATGGCGCCAAGTTTTCCTTCAATTTTGGTCAGGGAAGGAGTCACGGCCGTTAGTCATGACCACAAAACTCATTACAAGTCTCCATATGTAATGAGTTTTGTGGTCACGGCTTTAGGCCGTGACTATGTCCTTATTTCCATGATAAAGTGTAAAAAATAAAGGGGTCACATCATATGGTCACGACCCTAAGCCGTGACCATGGTCATTATACTTAAAAAATGCAGAACAGTTTTTCATTTCCCTCGAAAATTTCTAAACCCATATTTTTCCCTCCCTCTCTCCGGCGATTTCGGCGGTATACCTTCTCTCAATCTCAATCTCAAAGGTAAATACTTTATACTATAAATACGTGTGTGTGCATATTGCTCTGTGTGTGTATACTGTAAATACGCATGTGTGTGTGTGTAAATATGTGTGTATAGTGTGTGTGCGTGTGTAAATATATATATGTGTATGTGTGTGTGTGTGTGTATACGTCAGTGTATATGTATGTAGCTGTGTATACATTGTCATTGTGTGTATTGTGTATATGTATGTAGTTGTGTATTCTGTATTGTGTATACTATAAATGTGTATGTGTGTGTGTATTATAGAAAAAAATATGACTAATGTTGGTTTAAGTTTCAAACTAAGGCAAATTTTAATTTAATGGATATTATTGGTTTAAGTTTCAAACTAAGGCAAATTTTAATTTAATGGATATTATTGCTTTAAGTTTCAAACTAGGGCAAATTTTAATTTTATGGATATGGTTGGTTTATCTTCAAACTAGGGCAAATTTTACTTTAATGGATATTGTTGGTTTAATTTTCAAACTAGGGCAAATTTTAATTTAATGGATATTGTTGGTTTAAGTTTCAAACTAGGGAAAATTTTAATTTTATGGATATTGTGGGTTTAAATTTCAAACTAGGGAAAATTTTAATTTAATAGATATTATTGGATTATGTTTCAAACTAGGGCAAATTTTAATTTAATGGATATTGTTCATTTAAGTTTGGGGCTGAAATATAAAAATATGCATCTCCAATTATATTGATGCTAAATTCGGGATTAATTTTAGGGATGAAATGTAAAAATATTCATCTCCATTAAAACTAAGTCCCAAAAATGCATAATCTATTAATTGTTGGGGTAATGTTTGTAAGGGTTAATTTTAGGGTTGATTTTAGGGATTGTTGGCTTAAATGACAAAAATAGGTATTCAAAACTTAATAAATTAATGGTTGATGATTCATTAGAGCCATAATTTATAGGAATTATATTCACGCCCTCGTATATAATAACTCGTTAATGATTCATTAAAGCCATTATTTATAGGAATTATAATTACGCCCTCGTTCATTTTTCTCAGGAAAAATAAGTCACGGTGCTAATAAATGGTAACAAGAGTGGGAAAGGTTGCAATTGGACCGCACGTGTACATATTTCATTAATGAGCCTCATAAAGTGGGTACTCCGATTTATTGGTATGGGAATAGAAAGATCGAACAATTTAACTACCTTGTAAATCGTGGAGTTCATCTCTAGCAAGAGCACTTGTTCGATCGTATTCTATTTTCCCTGCCACAATGTTAGGATGAAGTTGTGCAATATATATATATATCGCGTACATAATCCCGATAGACCACTGACCTTGCTTACGATGTTAGAGAAGGCAAAAAAAAATTCACACAATATGGATAGAATTATGTACAAAGAGCATTGACGAAGACTGTGGTGTCTCACGATATATGCACATCAAACTCAATCTTGCCAATAGGCTGAAGAGGATGAGATTTCGAGTTCATTTTGCTGACATCTATGCATCCATTATAGATACGCTTCCTCCTAATGGGCCACGTTCAAAAATCCATATGTTTTTAAAAACAAATACAAAATGGATGGAGATCAGACACATTGAACTTTTGTTAAAATCTTACCATGAACAAGTAGATTATAATATATGGAAAAAAAATATTTTGTTAGTTATATTTTTATATTGAATTTTGAAATTATGCATCTATTATTATAGATACACATTTAAGTTTTATTATTTTTATAGATAATGTCGGGTGGTAATAGAAGCAACGCTCGAACCAACAACGTGACATAACCACAAGGAGAATTTTCATCACCAATTGGTGAGGAATACTCAACTCCACAAACTATTCACTCCCCTACACTAAATTTTGTTCACCCCCTACTCCACAAACTGTTCACTTTCCTACTCCGAGTTGCGAGAGGAAATGTACTCCCACTAATCCAACAGACATGCCCCATGCTCCTAAAACTGTTGAGTCAATTGAGAAGAAGCCCATTGGGTTCTCTTTATTGGAAAATAACCCCACGGGGGATAAGAATCACATTCAACAGTTTAAAGCCCAGTGTTTATCCTTAGCAAAAATGAATGTGAGAGTGGGAGGATCTGATAATTGGAACCTCGTAGATAAAGCTATCAAAGATGATATCTACGAGCAACTCAGCAAACAGTTTTTATTTTCCCCAACTCAAAAAATAAGGTGCTTTCTCGTGTTGCTGAACAACTCTGAACATATCGGATAAACCTTAGGTAGAAGCATTTCCCTAAAGGAGCATTGAACTTCGATATTTTGGGCCTCAAAGACAAAGTCCCTTCGAACGTTGAGATGCCAGTGTCTCATTGGAATTATTTTCTCGAGAATGAGGTGAAGGACTCCAAAATGCTGCAAAGGGAAAAAACCAAGCAAAATAGGACCAAAAAAACTGGTGTCCATTGGCTTTGCTCGAAATCTTATGAATATTTAAAGAATGAGATGACGATCGTTATGAAAGGCAACCCATATAATGGAAAGACACCGAATAGGTCCAACTTGTACGTGCATGCTAGACGAGACAAAGATAATAACTTCCCTCCTCACTTGGCTAAGACTCTAGAATCAATAGAGTCTATACGTACTCAGTCACATTCAATCCCGTTCAATGACATTGACAATGATGCCATCGCACAAACCTTTGGGAAGGACTACAGAGGGAGGACGAGAGGTTTGGGGTTGCATATGTCAAAAACAAGATTCAAACACATCGCACCTCTCGTGGACGGCCTTTCTTCTGTTAATAACCGTTTTGCTTTCAACGATGAACGTCAATCTTGGACTAAAGGGGACATAATGGGGATTCGAAATGAATTGGGAGGTGTGAATGATAAACTTGAACAGATTGTGTCCCTTTTAACCGGTCGTATGCCCTTGTATGCATCCCGGTTTTCCTCCATAAATGCTAGGGATTCCTAAAAAAATTCCTCATTCTCCATCCCCCCCCCCCACAGATTTCGGTACCTCCTTCAACATTCCCTTTTCTCAGCGCCTCAGTATGGCATGGGTCTTGGATCATCGTCAATAACCCGCGGTAACTATAGCAAAAAATACTATATACAGGACCTGAGCGGTAAATTTATCGTTGTGATATGCACGCTCTTATCCACTACCATAGGAACTTTAGTACATAATCTACCTTTGCAGCAGGGTGAGTGTCAGATCGTGGTTGATAAAATATATGAAAGTTATGAAACTTTTGCAATGCACATCAATAGTAGAGAAGGGAATTTTTAAAAAAATTATGTAGACTATGTTACCACTTGGATAGTTTATCGCTTAATGAAGGTATAGTAATATTTTTCTTCTGTTGTAATAATATCAGTAGATAAATTTATTTAATTTGAGTTTAAGTGGTTGTGCAGTATCATTGATTGGTGTGTTCTTGTATTTAAGTTATTGCATAGTTTGACTGATTGATGCATTGTTGACTATATTAGTGCTTTGCTTTGATATTATATTAGTGCTTTACTGTGCAACATGATATTTACGCAACATAACATTTATTCTATCATGTTAACACGGGACTGCAATTTGAAGATTATTAAATGGATTTCCAACAATACAAAGAGTGGATGGGGGAGATTGACCGAATAGCTAATAGTTATGTTAAAGGCGTTCAAGAATTTATTAGATACTCTTTTAAGAACCTTAAAAGTGAGAAGATTCCGTGTCCGTGCACCCATTGTATAAACGGGAAATATAAATCTTTAGAAGATGTTGAGTTACATTTAATAATGTGGGAAATTTGTCAAGATTATAACAAGTGGACATACCATGGTGAAAAACACGTTATGTTCCCGATGAATTATCGGTAACCGACCACATAACAAAACACCAATGAGTAGAAGTGGTAAATGATTCGCCAACACATCGTCCATTGACCGACCTAATTGACGATGCTTATGGAGTCCACCACAACCAAAACCACCAACCAGATAATGCGCACAATGAAGAATTTGATACTGAACTATCAAGAGACCGAGAATATATACGGTTGAAAGTCGATGTGGCTAGACCGTTGTATAAAGATTGCGATGAAGATCATTCGGTATTATATGCAATGATTGGTTTGCATAATTTAAAAAGTCAATTTGGCTTGTCTGGGAACAGCGTAACCGGAATTCTTAAGTGGGTTAAAGAAATTCTCCCAAATGAGAACACGTTATTAGACAATTATCCTACCATGAAGAAGAGCTTGAAGGGTTTGGGATTGAAATATAAATATATTCACGCATGCAAGTATGATTGCATATTGTATCGCAATGAATACGGAGATAATGATGAATATCCAATATGCGGTGAGCCTAGATATGTCGTTGGTGAGAAGGTAAATGACAAACCTACAAAATATCAAAAGAGCTCGCAAGTCCCACAAAAGATTTTAAAGTATTTTCCACTTGGGTCACGGTTAAAACAATTTTTTAGTGTACCGTGGATATCGGAGGCCATGACATGGCACGCTCGATGCAAAGTGGGTGGAAATTTATTGCGTCATCCAATTGATTCACTCGTATGGGAAATTTCAAATGCGCGACATCATGAATTTGTAAAAGAACGATGCAACGTTCCTATAACAAGAAGAATTTCTACCCCTCCGACTGCTTTCACTTTAACTACTAGTGAGAAGAAGATCCTCTTAGACGAATTATTCAACTTGAAGACTCCAACTGGTTATTCTGGGCATTTACGTAGGGTAGTAAACTACCAAGAAAATAACTTAAAACGGTGCAAGTCTCATGGCTGGCATGTAATCATCCAATTAATCCTTCTATTATTTCAGCATTTCTTCTCTGAACACAAACATCTCCATCAAGCAATTATGCAAATCAGTTTGTGTTTTACCCTAGTTTGTGCAAAAGTGGTTAACAGAAGGCACATTAGAGCAAATATTTTCTTGTGTCATTCTTCGATATCATCATCCACTTTCTTATGCATTTATACGACAAAGCTTTATTATGTGGTCCCGTTAGGTATCATTGGATGTATCTTTTTTAGCGCTTGATGAAAACCTTCAAAGATTACATAAAGAATACACGGTATAATGGAGGATCAATTGCTGAAAAATACGTAACTGTGGAATCATCATTATACGCTAGGGAATATATGCCAGAACAAGAGGTAAAGAGGTTCAATCCTCGTAGAGGAGGAGTGATCGAGGAACTTGGAGAGTTTGAGGATGAATTATCGTTTAGGAGCCCTAAAGAGGTGAAACTCACAAATATATAATACGAGCAAGCAACTCGTTATGTCTTCGAATCTCAAGATGAAGTCGAAGAATTGAGAGAGTGAGTATCTATTGAATTGTTCTTCTTTGATTATTTGTATTTTATATTTTACGATCTAAATTCTACACTTTACCCGTAGGAAGTAGAGAATGAAATTGCCCAAAATCAAAGGAGAAATTGCATGACAACTGATTTTAGGGCATGGGTATCAAAAGAGGTAAATTTCACATCTTATGTGTGGACTTATTTATTGGTGTGTGATAAAAACATGCCCTAATACAAATTTATTAATAAATGCAACTTCTAAAAAGAGGTGATGTCTCTTCTAGGCTTGCACACCTAGCAAAAGGCCCTAATTTTCGTGCGAAATAGTTTAAGAAATTCTGCACCAATGGTTTTGATTTCATTTCATATCCATATGAGGAAAAACTTTTGGCACAAAATAGTGGAATATCAATTTCTTCCTTGACCACCTGTATCGCTAGCAAAAGCGATAAAAATCCAAAGAATACGGTCCTAACCTATTATGGGATAGTCCAATAAATCATAAAACTTGATTACTTAGATTTCACAGAAACTGTATTATATTGTGATTAGGTAAAGGTGGAGGATACTACGAATTCTTGCAAAGTTGATCCTGACTCCAAACTTATTATGGTGGATTTATCAAAGCTGAAGAGTAAAGATCGCATAGTCGACGAGCCTTATATTTGTGCCTTTCGGAATGTAAAGAAGGTATTCTACTTTGAGTTCATAAACGACAACAATTGGTCTGTTGTTGTGCATGCACCAAAGGGTATGACTACTGAAGTGTATGCATTAAAGGCTCCAAAAAGTTTCAGTCAGCTCTTGATGACAACCCTAATTTGAAGTATCTTTTAGTTGATTTAGAGGAAGATTGAGTATCAAAATATTATGTTAACCTTATCAATCTTATTTGTATCCTATTTTGATATTGACATTGTATTAGCGCTTTACTTTGATGTATGTATGTTTCATTACTTTTACGAATGTATAATATGATTTATGTAAGTTAACTTTCGATAATTTATTATGCTCAGTCGAATATTTAGTTAACTTTTGATATCGACATTGTATTAGCGATTTACTTTGATGTATTTATGTTAGGTAATTATTGGTTGTTGGCTTGTTGTTAGATAGTATGTTAGAAGGAGTATGGGATAATTATTGGTTTTATTTGATTTGGTTATTGGATAATTATTGGTTGTTGGCTTATTGTTGGATAGTATGTTAGAAGGAGTGCGGGAAAATTATTAGTTTTGTTTGGTTTGGTTGTTGGATAATTATTGATTGTTGGTTTGTTTTTGGATAGTATATTAGAAGGAGTACGGGATAATGCTTTGGGTTTTATCCCTCTAACGGCATGTTTTTAAAGTTAATTCTAGATATTTTCAAATAATTATCATATTCTCAAATCAGGGGTCCCTTCACCACTCGGTCAGTTCTTGCGAGTTACGTTGGTCCCGTACGAGGTGTTCAAATTTCTTTAGGGGTTTTTTTGGGGGTGCTAAGGGGTTTCCCCTCTAACGACACGATTTTAAGCTTAAGTGTGGATTTTCTCAAATTATCATCGTTGAACCAATCTTTGGACCAGCAAAGCCACGTAGTCTCTCACGAATCAATCCCTAGCTTTTTAAAACTATAGCAAGTGTTCCCATTATTGATTTTAGATGGTGGAGTTCGATTTTGTTGAGTAGAGTGAGCGGTAATGTTTGTAAGGGATTAATTTCAGGGTGCAGGGAACTGAACATTACAATGTGGCCTCACACGAAGATTAACGGCTTGACAACCCTCAATGAGGGTTGTTAAGTTCTTAATATTTATGTGAGCCCACCTCTTTTGTTCATAACGGTGGGGTAGGGATTCTACTACAAATTGTTCAAAACGTTGGGGCTATTATCGAGCCAGCTCAGTAGAAACTACTTCCCCATCCTTCGTATCTTGAGCATAAGTTGAGTTCCCTGTGAGGTCACCTTTGAGTTTTCTGGATTGTCCTATATTGGTGGTTCTTGATGAAGGCCACACTTCCCGTAACGAGAGGAGTCGTATTTGGAATACTCTATCAAACTCCAAACGGGAAAACGCATCATATTATCCGGGACACCTTTCTAGAACAATTTCAATGAGCACTACAACACGCTGCATTTGGCAAGGCTAGAAAAGGCAGATTTTCTTGCCAAACATGCCTTTTGAGGGTGAAAATAAAAAAACCTCCCAAACAGACACGTGATAGGTGCAAACACCTCGCACGGGATCAATGTAACTCGCATGAACCGATCGCGTGGTCATAGGACCCTTGGTTTGAGAAAATGACGATAATTTGAGAAAATCCACACTTAGGTATGAAAACGTGCCGTTAGAGGGAAAAACCCCTTAGCGCCCCCCAAGTGGCCCTTTTAGGGGAGCGATCACCGCGCGAGGGACCAATGTAATTCACAGGAACCGATCGCGTGGTCACGGGACCCACGGTTTGAGAATAAGACGATAATTAGAGAAAATCCATACTTAGGCTTGAAAATGTGCCGTTAGAGGGAGAACCCCTTAGTGCCCCCCAAACGGCCCTGTTAGGAGAGCAATCACCGTGCACGAGTCCAATGTAGCTAATAGGAATCGACTGCGTGGTAATGGGACCCTCGATTTGAGAGCATGACCTAAAATACAGAATATCCACACTTAGGCTTGAAAACCTATCGTCGGGGAGGGCGAAACCTCGCAACTCTCCCCAAATGGCTCCATGGGTAGCGCCAACCGCTCGGGACAAACGTAGCCCTTACGAACTGACTGCGTGGTCATGGGACCCCCGGTTTGAGAGCACGACTCAAAACAGAGAATATCCACACTTAGGCTTGAAAACGTGTCATCGAGGGGCAAAGCCCCTTAATGCCCCTTAAACGGCCCCGTGAGCGGCGCCAACACCTCGTACAGGACCAATGTAACTCGTAAGAACAGACAGCGTAGTCAGGGGACCCCTGATTTATGAGCACGAACCAAAATAGAGAATATCCAGACTTAGGCTTGAAAATGTGTCGTTAATCTGCGAAAAACCTTAGCCCCCCACCCAAGGCTTGTGAGCGGTGCTAACACCTCTCACGGGTCCAACATAGCTCGTACGAACCGATCGCGTGGTAACGGGATCCTCGGTTTGAGAGCACGACCCAAAACAGAGAATATCCACACTTAGGCTTGAAAATATGTCGTCAGGGGGGGCGAAACCCCGCAGCGCCCCCCAAACGGCCCCGTGGCCAGTGCTAACACCTCTCGGAGGTTTAATGTATCCCGCACAAATAATCGCGTGGTCACGGGACCCCCAGTTTGAGAGCACGGCCCAAAACATAAAATATCCACACTTAGGCCCGAAAACGTGTCGTCGGGGAGGGAGAAATCTCGCAACACCCCCCAAACGGCCTCGTGGGTGATTCCAACACCTCGCACGGGTCCAACGTAGCCCGCACGAATCGACCACGAGGTAACGTGACCCCCGATTTGAGAGCACGACAAAAACATAGAATATCCACACTTCGACTTGAAAATGTGTCGTCGAGGGGGCGAAACTCCATAACTCCCCCATAACGGCCCCATGGACAGCGCCAACACCTCGCTGGGAACCAACGTAGCCTGCACAAACCAACCACGTGGTCACGGGACCCCCGATTTGAGAGCATGGACCAAAACAGAGAATATTCGCATTTAGGCTTGAAAATGTGCCGTCGGGGGGGGGGGGGCAAAACCTCTTAGTGCCCCCCAAATGGCCCCATGAGCGGCTTCAGCACCTCGCACAGGAACAACGTAGCCCGTACAAATCAATTGCGTGGTCACCAGACCCCCGATTTGATAGCACGGCCCAAAATAGAGAATATTCACACTTAGGCTTGAAAATGTGTCGTTGGGATGCAAAACTCCTTAGCCCCCCCCCCCCCGGCCCCGTAAGCGGTGCCAACACCTCGTATGGGTCCAATGTAGCCCATACAAACCTACCGCATGGTCATGGGACCCTCGGTTTGAGATCACGACCCAAAATAGAGAATATTGACACTTAGGCTTGAAAACGTGTTATCGGGGGGCAAAACCCTGTAACTCCCCCCAAACGTCCCCGTGGACGGCGCTAACACCTTGCTCGGGGACCAACGTAGCCCGCATGAACCGATCGCGTGGTCATAGGACCCTTAGTTTGAGAACACGGCCCAAAATAGATAATATCCACACTTAGGATTGAAAATGTGCCATCGGGGGGTGAAACCCCTTAGCAGCCCCCAAATGGCCCCGTGAGCGGCTCCAACACCTCACACATGACCAATGTAACTCTTAGGAACCGACTGCGTGGTCACGGAACTCCCGATTTGAGAGCATGACCCAAAACAGAGAATATCCACACTTAGGCTTGAAAACGTGCCATTAGAGGGGAAACCCCTTAGCGCCCCCAAACGGCCCTTTTAGGGGAGAAATAACCGCGCACAGGTCCAATGTAGCAAATAGGAATCGACTGTGAGGTAATGGGGCCCTCGGTTTGAGAGCACAACCTAAAATATAGAATATTCATACTTAGGCTTAATACGTGTTATCGGCGCGGGCGAAACACCGCAACGCCCCCAAACGGCTCCGTGGGCAGCGCCAACACCTCGCTCGGAACAAACGTAGCCCTCACGAACTGATCACGTGGTCACGGGATCCCCGATTTGAGAGCATGACCCAAAACAAGGAATATCCACACTTAGGCTTGAAAAAGTGTCGTCAGGGGGCAAAGCCCCTTAATGCCCCCCAAACGGCCCCGTGAGAGGCGCCAACTGATAGGCAGGGGTTTTGCCGCGGCGCGAGAGTCACCTGCGCCCCGGTCGTTTTGAATTTAGCTCACCTGAACTATACAAAAACCTGAACTTACGACTACACTCAGCGGGTGAGTATAGAGGCCAAGTCCGGGTATCGAAAATCCACAGAGACGAGTTGCTAGAATATTAATTGGTTTAATACTTCTCAATAAAAGGGTAAAAGATAAATATAAACAAAAAGGAAAAGATGCGCAAAAGGGAAATATTAATTTAGGCAAGTGTATTTAAACTAGATTAACAAAGCAGTAAAAACTATAGGTTGCGTCAAATATCCCTCACCCGAGTTAATTAGTTTAAAATGGTTACATGGATCGATGAGTTATTACGAATGCGTCTCGTTTCGACAGTTAATTAAATCAAGGGTCGTCACACCCCTAAATTCGCATAAAATCCTAATATGATTTTGGCGTCAACAAATACCCCAGAAATTATGCACGTGAGGTCGTAAGCACGGAACATACATGATATGTCCCGTCAAATATCCTGGGCATAATAACTAGGATAACGCACCCGAAATAGACCCGTAAACTCCATCACCAAAGAGAAGCAACATGTCAACCCGGAATGAGATCAATATGACACAACCTAGACTAAATTAGCTAGAAATCATGGTAAAAAGCATGTATTTAAATAAGTCAATGAAACCTAACTATGAAAGCAATAAATACCAAGAAATAAATATTAACTGGGCACGAAAATTAAAGGAAGCAAGTAAACAAAGCAAGAATTAAAGGAAGACAACTAAATTAATAAGCTTACATACATCAAAGTGGGTAAAACACCCAAAGGAAATGGAGTAGGTAAAAATCTCCTTACAAACCCTAAACTAATGTAAAATGTTGTAATACTCCGTATTTTTATGCTATATTAATTTGGGGATTTATTAAATTTAATGTGAATTAATTATCTAATATAAATCCGGAAATTAATTATGTTATAGTTATTAACGTGATGAGAGTTAGTAATTATGGGAAATTTGTTGAATATTACTAATGAGCAAAGTAATATATAATAGTGGTTATACTAAATGTCACGAGTGAATAAAATGACAATTTTGGAAATTTGAGTCGGGACGCGCCTGTGTCGCGTCGGGACTAAATATTGATGAATAAAAGTGAATATAATATAAGTCGCTCGTATGATTGTTTTGAGTGCGCCAAAGTATCCGTAAGGGTCGAGATAGTCAGAAAAGTGTACCCGGGGGTTTAGTTTGGGTCTCGGGGCATTTTTAGGCTTAATTAGTACCCCGAGAGGGCATTTTGGACATTTTACATTTTTGAGTAATTAAACCCACGAAAATTCAAGGGATATATCAGATGTCTAAGGTTGTCTTCTAGGGTTAGAACAACTAAAGACAAGTGACGGCCATAGGAGAGGGAAGGAGAGAGCTTCCAAAGCAATCCAAGGCCCAAAATCCATCCGTTTGCACCGCCACCACCACCAACGCGTAGATCGCGCGACGGGGAACGCAACCACATCAAATTCATCATCAAACCAAAACATCAAAAATCCAAGGCAAGCGTTTATCTTGCTTACTTCGTTAATGCATCACTCATGTTAGTCTAGGAATGATTATGATGAATTTTATGAAAGAAACCCGAAAAATTTGAGATAGGAAATCGCATGTAGTAATGGTTTAAATGATAATCTGGAAACCCTTCATATGTAGAGGTGGTATTATGAAATTTAGAATTTATATGGATGAACGAATTGATGTTGATTAGGTTCTCTAATTGAAGATTTGGGAATTAGGGTTCTTACGAAGTAATTTGGGGATTTCATGTAATTTAAATGATCTCTGATGAATTAATGATTCTGGGAAGATATTAATGTTATATAATCATGATATTATTGAATGGGATTGAAGAGGAGGCGTTTGGGATTAATCTATAAAGGTTTTTAGGCTTAAAAAGGTGAAAAACGAATCTGCCAAAGGTTGAAGACGAAACAATGCAGTTCGCGCGAAGTCGTTCGAGCGAGATGTACATGTCGCGCGAAGTCATTCAAGTGACACGTGGAAGTCGTTCGAGCGAGAACCATTCTAGTTCGAGCGAGTTTTTTTTTTTAGGGAAATTCCTATTTTACCTCTATTTTAGAAATCGGTTAATTTGAGTGCGGAAAACCAGTATTCAAGAAATTCAGATTAGTACAAGGCTTTTGGGGGTTGTGTAGGATGGCAATTTCAGTATTTGGGACGGTGAGATTTCTTTAAAGATCACGAGAGAGAGATAATCGTAAATAACGATATGAGTCCGTTATACGGGATAAATGAGTAAAAATGTCTTCAGAACAAGAAGTTGTAATTATAAATTGTGGGTACACCAAATTGAGAAATGTGAATAAGCGTTGTATATATATGACTATGTGATTGTGCATATATTATCTATGTGTGAAAATCATGCCCACGCTACTTGCTATCCCCGAGGTTACCGCGCTGGGACAGTCTTATCTCGATGGGACCTTTATGGGGGATATTGACTCGTACCCTAGAAGATAGATATCCTTGGTACAGGCTATCGAATCGATAGTTTAAACGGTCCTAAGAGACGTGAGGGTATGTACTGACCTCTTAGAGACTTGGAATCTACGCTTCGCCTCAATATTGTTGTGTATGTGTTTATATGGTTTGAGGGTGATTCCGAACTTGTATTTCCCTTAGTATGAGTGATACAGGGATTGGATAGCAGAGTATGCCCGCACCATACTTTTTATGTGGGGTGCCGTTAGAATATATATATATATTATACGAGTATTTAATATATATATGAAATTCTGAAATTTGGAACTGCCTACTGTGTTATGGCATGTAAGACATGTATAATGACTCAAATTGGAAATACTCGTTTTGAAAACTATAAAATAATGCTGGGGAACTTTATTAATAAATAAAGTTAAAATGAGAGCTTTGTTACTAAATGAAATTATTTTTAAACCATTATGTTGTTCAGTTTTAAATCTTACGAGTAACCTAAGATAAGTTAAATCATTGCGAAGATTAGTGCGATAGGTGTGCACATTAGAAGAGAGGTGAGAATTTCTCAAGAGAGTGTCGCACTAATATGTTGTTGCATTGGCCTGTAAACAATTTAAATACTTGCTAAACGAATTTTTAAATCATATACACTATGGGGCTCTGACCCATTTCTATTTTTCTTTCTCTCTTGTATTTGTATGTATATATATATATATAACAGGTGCCCAGCCACAGGGGCGTCTTGCATAGGATCCTTTGGAAGGAACGCGCTGCAGCTTAGGTGGGAGTTGCAGGCCACTTGCTTAGACGACTTCATTTATTTGATTCCACTCCTAGCATACTCATTTAGTGGGGCATGTGTCGCCCTTTTTCCATTATTCAATTGTTTATTTGGACATTGTGGTTCAGATATTTCTAGTATTGTCATTTTGGGATATATTACTGTTTGGATGTTTTACTTTAAGTTTTAATGTTGGGATTTAGTTGATTGAATGTTTAAATTATTTGGATTATATGTTTCAGGATTATTGTGGTATGATTATTTAATATTAAATTGTTGTAAGTAATTAAATCTTTGTTTTTAAAATAAAATTTGGAAAGTTATGTTCAAAAATGTTTTGACACTTAGCTTAATTAATTAGGGTGTTTAGATTGGAAAAGTTATTTTTACGACAGTGATGCTAAGAATGAACCAACTGTTCACCTTGATTTTAATTTAATAAAGGAGTGATCGCCCGGTATTTAATTAGGCGGGGTGTCACAAGTGGTATCAGAGCATCAGGTTCTAGTGTCCTTAGGATCTGTACGGCTTATTTCGCTTTCAGCTTAATATTTTTTGCTATAGAGCTCTATTTTAGGATTGTTGTATTCTTGCTTTTATGTTTACGTCTTCAGCTATTTGAGATTTGATAATGACTGTAGACTAATGAATTTCTTCACATTTCAGATGCCTCCGAGACGTGCACCAAAGGATAGGCGTACCCAGGCCGAGCAGCCAGCAGCTCTGTCACAGGGTACTATGAATGTTAATGAAGTAGCCGCCATTGTTGCTCAGGCGGTGAATGTCGCGCTAGCGGTGGTTCAGCAGGCTCCACCCCAGATTCAGGCAGTGGCACCAGTACCTGCACAGCTTCCATCTGCATGGGAGCGGGTTAGGGATGCCTTTCAGAAGGCGCATCCCCCTGAGTTCTCTGGTAGTTCAGATATCATCATCGTCAGCCAATGGAAGAAAGATATCCAGCGGCATCTTCGTATGTATGAGTGCACCGACATGCAGAAACATTTGTTGGCTTCCTTTAAGCTGGTGGGAGCCGCTTTGCAGTGGTGGGAGTCCACCACCACCTTGGAGGAGAGGGACACGATCCCGATTCAGTCATTCTGGGAGCGGCTTGACCGCAAGTACTTTCCACCCACCGTGCAGACTGAGATGAGGCGAAAATTACTGAATTTGAAGTAGGAGAATTCTACCGTTGCTGAGTATGAGGAGGAGTTCACGAGACTTCTCACCATAGTTCCAGATGAGGCACCCACTGAGGGCAATAAGATAATGCTGTTTGTGGACGGGTTAGCTTGGAGGATCCGTCAGCACCTTATAGGGAATTTGTCTCTGAGTACTTTCACTGATGTACTCAATGCCGCGTTACTACATTGCCAGGATCACTGCTTCCATCTGCAGGAAAGCAAGAGAGCAGGAGAGTCCAGCCAGCAGGGCAGGATCAGGGGTAGTAGTGCTACTGGAGGACCATCTTAAGGACAGACTCGTCAGCACGAGCAGAGTTCCCATCAGGGGGAACCTACTAAGCGATTCCGTTCTGGTGATTCCAGACAGGGATTTAGGGGTTATAGGCAGGGCCAGCCTAATCAGCAGGGCCAACATCGACAGCAACAGGGTCAGCAGCAGGGCCAACAGCGTTTTCATCAGGTCCAGTGGCGGGGAGGTAACGGCCAGCAGGGCCGTGGTCAGCAGGGTCAGAGGGGAGGTAACTTCAGAGGCAGATGTTTTGGGTGCGGTAAGCATGGCCATAGGCGCCAGGATTGTCCAGAGGGAGAGAGGGCCCCACAGCAGCAGGGTGCCCGTAATGAGCCACAGAGGCCACTTTTTCCAGCTGCCCTCCCAGCTTCAGCCCAGGTGCCAGCCCTACCAGCCGTTCCAGCAGCTCCAGTGCAGCAGGGGCAGTTACAGTATGGACGTGTCTATAACGTCCACCAGGCAGCAGCTCCATAGGCACCACCCGCGATTGAGGGTATGTTTCCTATCCATGGTACTATGGGTCGAGTTTTGTTTGATACTGGGGCGACGCATTGTTTTATAGCTATGCATTTTACGAAGGCCTTAGGGTTGTTAGCCACTGCAGAGAGTACGGTGACGTGTGTAGACTCACCACTGGGGAGTGGTTCGCTTATTTTCTTTATATGCCGAGGAATGGGGGTAGAGATTGGTAGCTTGGTATTACCTGCAGACATGTTAGTCTTAGATATGCATGAGCACGATGTTATTATCGGTATGGACTGGCTCGCAGCTTACAGAGCCATGATTGATTATTTCGGTGGGAGTATTATTTTTTCCATTCCGGGGCAAGAGATGTTTGTAGTGGCGATGCCTCGCCCGTAGGGAGGTTCGACCGCCCATTTGTATTACATAGAGGAGGATACCTCTAAGGAGGTTGTGACCCCCTTAGACTCGATCCCAGTGGTTTGTGAGTATTTTGATGTATTCCAGGAGATACCAGGCCTACCCCCCAGTCGAGAGATAGACTTTGTCATAGACTTATTATCAGATACTAGATCGATAGCACGCGCTCCATACCATATGGCTCCGACGGAGATGCGAGAGTTACGAGATCAGATAGAGCAGCTGTTAGGTCAGGGCTTCATTCGCAGGAGTACCTCACCTTGGGGCGCTCCAGTCTTGTTTGTGAACAAGAAAGATGGCTCACTGAGGTTATGTGTGGACTATCAGGAATTGAACAAGGTCACGATATGGAATAAGTATCCGTTACCTCGAATCGATGATCGGTTCGACCAGCTAAGGGGAACAAATTTATTTTCGAAGATAGATCTGAGGTCGGGGTACCATCAGCTACGTATTAGGGAGCAGGATGTTTCAAAGACTTCCTTCTTGACGCGATATGGGTCTTACGAGTTCAGAGTGATGCCATTCGACCTCACAAATGCTCCCGACGTGTTCATGGACTTAATGAACTGAGTGTTTAGAGAGTTCTTGGATCAGTTTGTCATCGTCTTCATAGATGAAATTTTGATATATTCACACTCCGAGGAGGAGCATGCCGAGCACTTGAGGCAAGTTCTTCAGACTCTACGAGAGCATCAGTTGTATGCTAAGTATGAGAAGTGCGGATTCTGGTTGCGAGAAGTACAGTTCTTGGGGCATGTTGTTTCTGAACAGGGGATAGTAGTTGACCCGAGTAAAGTGTCAGCGGTGAGGGAGTGGGGATAGCCCATGACATCGACGGAAGTGCGTAGTTTCTTGGGGTTATCCGGATATTACAGGAGATTCATTCGAGGATTATCCACAATAGCGGGTCCATTGATGAATCTGACTCGCAAAGGGGTACCATATGTTTGGGATGATGCTTGTCAATTAGCTTTCGATGAGATGAAAGACAAGCTTACTTCAGCACCAGTCCTTGCTTTACCGAAATCGGGTGTGGAGTACCTGGTTTATACCGATGCCTCTTTACGGGGACTTGGGGGAGTACTTCAGCGGGAAGAGAAGGCTATAGCTTTTGCCTCCCGCAAGCTTAAGCCGCATGAGAAGAATTACCCCACCCACGACCTAGAGTTAGCAGCGGTCGTTTTTGCATTGAGGATATGGAGACACTATTTATTAGGGGAGAAATCCCGCTTGTTCACCGACCACAAGTCACTGCAGTACCTGTTCACTCAGCGAGAGCTGAATATGCGTCAGTGCAGGTTGTTAGAGTTTGTGAAGGACTATCAGTTTGACATACAGTATCATCCGGGGAAGGCCAACGTAGTTGCTGATGCGTTGAGCCGTAGACCAGTAGATGATATAGCGAACGTCTGAAAAGCAAAGCGGAAGGAGTTGGGCCACCAGGACGCAGTAGCTCATTCCTTTATATCTGTTATGACAGTCACACCCGATATTGTTACGAGGGTGATACAGGCACAGACCACAGACCTGTTTTGCCAGGAGCAGATTGTATGACTTTTAGCCGAGGGTGCTGAGTCCTATTCTGTTAGTTCTGATGGGGGTTTGAGGTTTAATGTGAGATTGGTGGTTCTAGAAGGAGCAGAATTACGTCATGCAGTGATGACACAGTCTCACGGGTCCTCATTTGCGGTACATCCTGGAGGAGATAAGATGTACCAGGATATGAGGCGACAATACTGGTGGAGTGGGATGAAGAAGGACATTGCTGAGTTCGTGTCCAAGTGTCTACCTGCCTGCTGGTAAAGGTGGACCATCAGAAACCATCAGGGTTACTTCAGCCATTTGAAGTACCTGCGTGGAAGTGGGAGAGTATTTCCATGGATTTTATCACAGGGTTGCCTACATCACAGCGGGGTCACGACTCTATCTGGGTGATTGTAGACCGATTGACCAAGATGGCTCATTTTCTGCCAGTGCGGACAGACTATACCACGGGTCAGTATGCTCAGTTGTTCATTGCTGAGATTGTCAGATTACATGGGGTGCCCCTGAATATTATGTCAGATAGAGACAAGATTTTCGTGTCACGTTTCTGGGAGAGCTTTCAGGAGGCTATGGGTACTGAGTTGAGGTTGATTTCAGCTTATCACCCACAGACAGATGGACACACAGAGCGTACTAATCAGATGTTGGAGGATATGCTGCGCATGTGTGTTCTTGATTTTGGAGGAGGTTGGGAGCCACACATTCCACTGGTAGAGTTTGCTTATAATAACTCTTATCAGTTCACGATTGGTATGGCCCCATTTCAGACTTTGTATGGCAGGCCTTGTCGTTCCCTAACTTGCTGGCTCGAGGTGGGGGATAACAAGTTGCTAGGACCAGAGGTGATTCAGGAAACCTCCGCGAGGATTGAGATGATCAGGAGTCGCATTCGAGTAGCCCAGGACAGGCAGAAAAGCTACGCCGATGCGAAACGGTTCTTTCGGGAGTTTATTGTGGGGGACCAGGTGTTACTACGTGTGTCTCCTATGAAAGGAGTAATGAGGTTCGGGAAGAAAGGGAAATTGGCCCTGAGGTACGTGGGACCATTTCCCATCATCGAGAGGATTGGGATGGTAGCATACAGATTGGGACTGCCAGAACATTTACATCCCATTCACGATGTATTCCACATCTCGTCGTTGAGACGATATCTTCGGGATGATATGGCCCATACCCACATTGCGATAGATGAGATAGACTTACAGCCTGACAGCTCTTACGAGGAGAGACTGGTGGATATCCTAGACTATAGCGAGAGAAAATTGAGGTCAAAGGTAGTTCCACTTGTACGGGTCCAGTGGGAGCATCATAATGTGGAGGAGTCCACTTGGGAGCGCGAGACAGATATGCGCGAGAGATATCCAGAATTATTACTACCAGATACGCCTCATTTTTCGAATTTCAGGACAAAATTCCTTTGTTATGGTGGGAAGTATGTAATACCCCGAATTTTTATGCTATATTAATTTGGGGATTTATTAAATTTAATATGAATTAATTATTTAATATAAATCCAGAAATTAATTATGTTATAATTATTAACGTGATGAGAGTTAGTAATTATGGAAAATTTGTTGAATATTACTAATGAACAAAGTAATATATAATAGTTGTTATATTAAATATCAAGAGTGAATAAAATGATAATTTTGGAAATTTGAGTCGGGACGCGCCCGTGTCGCGTCGGGACTAAATATTGATGAATAAAAGTGAATATATTATAAGTCGCTCGTATGGTCGTTTTGAGTGCGCCAAAGTGTCCGAAAGGGTCAAGATAGTCAGAAAAGTGTACCCGGGGGTTTAGTTTGGGTCTCGGGGTGTTTTTAGGCTTAATTAGTACCCTGAGAGGGCATTTTGGACATTTTACATTTTTGGGTAATTAAACCCACGAAAATTCAAGGGATATATCAGATGTCTAAGGTTGTCTTCTAGGGTTAGAACAACCAAAGACAAGTGACGGCCATAGGAGAGGGAAGGAGAGAGCTTCCAAAGCAATCCAAGGCCCAAAATCCATCCGTTTGCACCGCCACCACCACCAACGCGTAGATCGCGCGACGGGGAACGCAACCACATCAAATTCGTCATCAAACCAGAACATCAAAAATCCCAGGCAAGTGTTTATCTTGCTTATTTTGTTAATGCATCACTCATGTTAGTCTAAGAATGATTGGGATGAATTTTATGAAAGAAAACCCAAAAATTTGAGATAGGAAATCGTATGTAGTAATGGTTTAAATGATAATCTGGAAACCCTTCATATGTAGAGGTAGTATTACGAAATTTAGAATTTATACGGATGAACGAATTGATGTTGATTAGGTTCTCTAATTGAAGATTTGGGAATTAAGGTTCTTACGAAGTAATTTGGGGATTTCATGTAATTTAAATGATTTCTGATGAATTAATGATTCTGGGAAGATATTAATGTTATATAATCATGATATTATTGATTGGGATTGAAGAGGAGGCGTTTGGGATTAATCTATAAAGGTTTTTAGGCTTAAAAATGGTGAAAAACGAATCTGCCAAAGGTTGAAGACGAAACAGTGCAGTTCGCGCGAAGTCGTTCGAGCGAGATGTCAATGTCGCGTGAAGTCGTTCGAGCAACACGTGGAAGTCGTTCGAGCGAGAACCATTCTGGTTCGAGCGAGATTTTTTTTTAGGGCAATTCCTATTTTACCCCTATTTTAGAAATCGGTTAATTTGAGTGCGGAAAACCACTATTCGAGGAATTCAGATTAGTACAAGGCTTTTGGGGGTTGTGTAGGGTGGCAATTTCAGTATTTGGGACGGTGAGATTTCTTTAAAGATCACGAGAGAGACATAATCATAAATAACGATATGAATCCATTATACGGGATAAATGAGTAAAAATGTCTTCAGAACAAGAAGTTGTAATTATAAATTGTGGGTACACCAAATTGAGAAATGTGAATAAGCGTTGTATATATATGACTATGTGATTATGCATATACTATCTATGTATTAAAATCATGCCCGCGCTACCTGCTATCCCTAAGGTTACCGCGCTGGGACAGTCTTATCTCGATGGGACCTTTATGGGGGATATTGACTCGTACCCTAGAAGATAGATATCCTTGGTACAGGCTATCGAATCGATAGTTCAGACGGATCTAAGAGACGTGAGGGTATGTACTGACCTCTTAGAGACTTGGAATCTACGCTTCGCCTCAATGTTGTTGTGTATGTGTTTATACGGTTCGAGAGTGATTCCGAACTTGTATTTCCCTTAGTACGAGTAATACGGGGATTGGATAGCAGAGAATGCCCGCACCATAGTTTTTATGTGGGGTGCCGTTAGAATATATATATAATATACGAGTATTTAATATATATATATATATATATATATATATATATGAAATTCTTAAATTTGGAACTGCCTACTGTGTTATGGCATGTAAGACATGTATAATGACTCAAATTGGAAATACTCGTTTTGAAAAGTATAATATAATGCTCTGGAACTTTATTAATAAATAAAGTTAAAATGAGAGCTTTGTTACTAAATGAAATTATTTTTAAACCATTACGTTGTTCAGTTTTAAATCTTACAAGTAACCTAAGATAAGTTAAATCATTGGGAAGATTAGTGCGATAGGTGTGCACATTAGAAGAGAGGTGAGAATTTCTCAAGATTGTGTCGCACTAATATGTTGTTGCATTGGCCTGTAAACAATTTAAATACTTGCTAAATGAATTTTTAAATTTTATACACTATCGGTCTCTGACCCGTTTCTATTTCTCTTTCTCTCTTGTATATATATATATATATAACAGGTGCCCAGCCACAGGGGCGTCTTGCATAGGATCCTTTGGAAGGAACGCGCTGCAGCTTAGGTGGCAGTTGCAGGCCACTTGCTTAGACGACTTCATTTATTTGATTCCACTCCTAGCATACTCATTTAGTGCGGCATGTGTCGCCCTTTTTCCATTATTCAGTTGTTTATTTGGACATTGTGATTCAGATATTTCTAGTATTGTCATTTTGGGATTTCTTACTGTTTGGATGTTTTACTTTAAGTTTTAATGTTGGGATTTAGTTGATTGAATGTTTAAATTATTTGGATTATATGTTCCAGGATTATTGTGGTATGATTCTTTAATATTAAATTATTGTAAGTAATTAAATCTTTGTTTTTAAAATAAAATTTGGAAAGTAATGTTCAAAAATGGTTTTGACACTTAGCTTAATTAATTAGGGTGTTTAAATTGGAAAAGTTATTTTTACGACAGTGATGCTAAGAATGAACCAACTGTTCACCTTGATTTTAATTTAATTAAGGAGTGATCTCCCGGTATTTAATTAGGCAGGGTGTCACAAATGTAAGATATCTCTCTCAAATGAGAGAAATGAGTATTTATACAAAACCTCCAAAATGGCAAACTTATAAATAGAATTGCTGAAAAAAATAGGGGATCGATCAATCAATTTCATCGATCGATCGATCGATCGATGAAATATTTGCCCACTGTAAAGATCAAAGGAAGAAAAACTGAAGGATCTATCGATCGATCCTTTTGATCGATCGATCAATCAAGCAGGTCTGAGCCCCCTGCATTCCCCTGCTTTGATTCACTTGGTTTTCTCTTCCGCTAAAATCGCCTTAACTTCTTCATTCGAACTCGAAATCACTCACCGTTCACAGCCACGCGAAGCTTGCGAGGAGGAGATACAACTTCCATTAGATGTCGGGTCAGGTGCCCAAGCTGTGAAATTACTAAATTGCCATTGAACGTGTGATTGTGTACGAAACTTGAGCCGAATGAGTCCGAACTCCATAGTTAGTTCCTAAATACCTACAAAAGCCCAATTATACCTCATATAGTATGTTAACAATATAAAAAAGAGGTTGTCTGGTTAACAGACATAAATATAGAGATTAAGGCACCCGAAGGGACTAAAATGCGTAGGTTCGAGGATAGAAATATGCAATATTCCGTACGAATCACACCCCTTAACTTACACATTGCAACTCCCTAGCAATGAAATAGGATGCAACAAGAACTACAAGCAAACCAAAAGCAGGATACAAGTATAAAAATATGGTATAAAATCATAAGGCCACTTTTGCAGGCGATTCGATTGCATTCAGCGTATGCAATAAGCCGTTAAACCCCTAGGTTACCCTAGTGGACGAGTGTCGTCTCGTAAGGATTTTCAGGGATGAAACCCAAAAACATCGTATGATTTCCTCAAAATAAGCACAACCCAACATGCAACAAGGCCAACAACAACGAAAAAGATTTCATACGCATTAGCAAAATGAACGAATTCAAACGAAAGTCCAAATCATTAACATTATAAAATGCACCTCAATGATTTGAAATCTTAAAATGTGGGAGGGGAGCAAGCACATGCAAAGTGTGATTTGGCAAAAACTTATATAAACCGAATGAAAATTAAAGCAAGCATAAATCAATCCTCACGACCATTACATTCATAAAGTGAATTCACTCAAAACAGGGAGGTAACACACGGGTCATGCGGGCATAAGGAGTAAATGTAAATGGAAACTAGGTTGCACACATGTCCCAAATGAAGAATGCTATATATAAAATGAAAAATTGTAATCTCAGTGAAAGATACCGCACATTAAAGTAGGCGAAATGCATTTTCATAGATTATCAAAACTATTTAAACCTTTGAATTACATCGACTTAAGATCATATAGGACTTTAATAGGTTTGTAATGTAAGCTAGGGTACGAAACGAAGAATATGTATGTACGGGTTCAAAGTGTTCAGAAATGAAAACTCGGGATAATGGGAAGAATGCGGGCAATATCAAAATTGGAAAACAAGTTCCAAACAAGCTTTAGATATATCATTTGGAGAGCAATAAAAGCTTATTGAACTATATACACAACATACAACTTTCTCTTTTCTTTCTTTTATTCTTTTTCTCATGTTTTCTTTTGTTTTTCACTTCTCTTTTTCATCACTTTTTTCACATCTCTTTTCTTTACTTTTCTCACTCTCATATGTCTAAATTGCAACCGCAACACAACAACATCATTCAATCCCAAGCAACATTCCAAACAAAGGTATTGAAGGTAATATATAAGGCTTAAACTCCAATTTATAGCTGGTTATGGGATTTTGGGTTATGAAATGAAAGGCTAATAATTAGGCTCAAAGGGGGTTAACGAGGGGAAACATATAAGGTGAGGTCAAGGATAATATGGATGATATAACAAAGAATGCCTATGATCATTTCATAAAGTTTACCCAATTCTCGAGTCAAAACACGCTTTGAAAATCATGTTCAAGTAACACATTTCAAGAAAGAACTCAATTAAAGAACGATCAAATGAAAGAATAGAGAGATTACCAACGACTGTAACGTTTTCAAAGATGAAAGAATAGTGTATACACTCATAAGCGATGAAAGGTACAAAGCTTACTCGGTGTAAGTATATACAATGCAACAAAAAATTATCGAGTTATAAAAATCTTAAATCAAATCAATAAAGCAAGAAAAGGGCATGTGCTCATGGGGTTAAAGTTTAATTCATGAAGTTATTCATAATATTAATGATTAAGGACTAAAGTCTAATAAATTCTAAAATTGAGAACATGCGTCATTGGGTTGTCAATTGGATCGGGCAATTATTGAAATTTATCATCGGAAACAAAGGCAAAATGCCCAATAAAGGAGAAAAAAGAAAGAAAATCTTTTTGAAATTTTTAATTTTTCTAAGAAAATCATATTGAGTAACTAACATGTGAGCAAAAACATAAACTAAATAAAGAAATGGATAAAATATCCCACACCCCCTAACTTAAAACGTGACATTGTCCTCAATGTGAATTAAGAACCAAGTTAAAGAGAGGAAAAGAGCGATATTACCAAAAATTGGAGCGATCCCCATAAGAACAAGTCCAAAGAATCAACAAAACAAGTTACTACCGAGCATAGAAAAAATAAATAATAAAAAGTTAACTAATTACACTAGACTAAATTAAAAACGAAAGAAAAAAAAATAAAAGCTAACTATATACAACCTACTATTTAGGCTTCACACTAACTGTGCACTAGAAGTCTAAATAGCTGAGGGTCCACCATAAACACGATTTGACTTTGGAGGGTGACCGGTGTACCCTCACTCTCAAGCAAGCCTTCCGGAAAATATAAATTCCGTTTGAACAACAAAAGGCATGTATAAGGCAAAAGAAATGAACCATCGTCAATTAAAAGTTTTGGAGGGACGATGGGGGATTTGGATTAAAGGGGTGACAAAAACATGTGGGGATCGAGAAAAGCAAAAAATCCTCACAAGGATTTTGAAATTGGAATGGGAGGTGGTGCACACAAAGGCAAAGATGTGATCGTGGAGGGCGACTCGAGCAAGTACTCCTCATCGGCGAAAAGGTTTAAAACTGAATCATTGGGTACTTGTGATGGGCGGATAACAGAAAATGAAAATGGGGATGAAAGAAATTCAAACTCAAGAGATGAATCATCATCGCTTGAAGATTGAGTTTCGAAAGAAATAAGATCATTTTCAATAAAATGTTCTTCTTTGGGGGCCAAAGAAGAAATCATTTCATTGCAAATAGATATTACGTCATTTTCATCCTCACTTTCAATATATATTACACAATGGGCAAAGTCGAGAATGGTTTGTTCCAAAGTAGGCAGAAAGACCTCATTTGGTTCAACACATTCTTCGACTTCAAAAGTCTCGAAAGAAAAATCGTCTCGGATTCAAATAATAAATCTAACTCATGTTCTCAACAACGATTTTCTTCCCGATAAAGATTTTTAATTTTCTCATTCTCAAGCATACGCAAGCCCTCACCGAAAGTCATAGGTCGAGGAGCAGATACTTGAAAATGCGAACTTTGAAAATTGTTATCGGACTTAAACCTAAACTCGTTATTATAGGAACTTTAAAAACTATTGCAATTCATTTCAAAATTCCTATTATAAGGAATTAGAGGCCCAAAATCATTATCATCATCATCAAAATTCCAATAACCTAAGTTTTGACTTTCGTTATACTCGCCCAAAGTCATTTGTAAATTTGTAATTTTTTGGGACTCAAAGTATTGACCAAAAGTCAAAGGTTTACGAGAATTTTGAGAATTATCATAATGATTACCGAAAGAATTGGGATAAGACATGCTTACCCCCAAAAAGGCTCGAAGTGGCGAATTCCACAAAGTAGATGCGCGTGCAATGAATTAAGGCGTTTCTAGGTGTTCAAATGTAGAAGTCCTATAAAAAATGTTAGCCAAATAATACAAATAGAAAGAAAATAGTACTAAATACTAAATCAAATAAATTCTAAAACAAACTCATCCCCGACAACGGCGCCATTTGATAGGCAAGGGTTTTGCAGCGGTGCGAGAGTCACCTGCGCGCCGGTCATTTTGAATTCGTCTCACCTGAACTATACAAAAACCTAAACTTATGACTACACTCAACGGGTGAATATAGCGACCAAGTTCGGGTATCGAAAATCCACAGAGACGAGTTGCTAGAATATTAATTGGTTTAATACTTCTCAATAAAAGTGTAAAAGATGATTATAAAGGAAAAGATGCACAAAAGGGAAATATTAATCTAGGCAAGTGTATTTAAACTAGATTAACAAAGCGATAAAAACTATAGGTTGCGTCGAATATCCCTCACTCGAGTTAATTAGTATAAAATGGTTACATTGGTCGATGAGTTATTACGAATGCGTCTCGTTTCTACAGTTCATTAAATCAAGGGTGGTCATACCCCTAAATTCGCATAAAAGCCTAATATGATTTTGGCGTCAACAAATACCCCGAAAATTACGCACGCAAGGTCGCAAGCACATAAAATACATGATATGCCCCATCAAATCTCCTAGGCATAATAACTAGGACAACACATCCGAAATAGATCCGTAAACTCCATCACCAAAGCGAAGCAACATGTCAACCCGGAATGAGATCAATCTGACACAACCTAGACTAAATTAGCAAGAAAGCATGGTAAAAAGCATGTATTTAAAGAAAGTAATTAAACATAACTATGAAAGAAATAAATATTAACTAGGCATGAAAATTAAAGGAAGCAAGTAAACAAAGCAAGAATTAAAGGAAGACAACTAAATTAATAAGTTTACATGCATCAAAGTGGGTAAAACACCCAAAGGAAATGGACTAGGGAAAAATCTCCTTACAAACCCTAAAATAATTTAAAATGTAAGATATCTGTCTCAAATGAGAGAAATGAGTATTTATACAAAACCCCCCAAAATGTCAAACTTGTAAATAGAATGGCTGAGAAAAACAGGGGACCGATTGATCGATCAATCAATCGATGAAGTATCTGCCCACTGTAAAGATCGAATGAAGAAAAACTGAAGGCTTGATCGATCGATCCCTCTTATCGATGGATCGATCAAGCAGGTTTGAGCCCCCTGCATTCCCCTGCTTTGATTCACTTGGTTTTCTCTTCCGCTAAAATCGCCGTAACTTCTTCATACAGGCGCGGAATCACGCACCGTTTGCGGCCACACGAAGCTTACGAGGAGGGATACAACTTCTGTGTAGATGTCGGGCCAGGTGCCCAAGCTGTGAAATTAATAAATTGCCCTTTAACGTGCGATTGTGTACGAAACTTGAGTCGAATGCATCTGAACTCCATACTTAGTACCTAAATACCTACAAAATCCCAATTATACCTCATATAGCATGTTAACAATATAAAACAGAGGTTTTCTGGTTAACGGGCATAAATATAGAGATTAAGGCACCCGAGGGGACTAAAATGCGTAGGTTCGAGGGCACCAACAGCTCACACAGGACAAATGTAACTCGTAGGAACCGACCGCGTGGTCACGAGACCCCTGATTTGAGAGCACGACCCAAAACAGAGAATGTCCACACTTAGGCTTGAAAATGTGTCGTTAAGGTGCAAAACACCTTAGCGCCCCCCCCCCCCCCCCCTCAATCCGGCGCCATGAGCGGTACCAATACCTCTGACGGGTCTAACATAGCCCGTTGTAACAACACTTGCTTTTGAGGTCCTATGTTATATTTAATTTGCTAAATATAGTAATTAGATATAAAGATGTTGATATGTGGAGTAGGTATTAATTTAAGAAAGAAAAGTTAATATCTACTATGATGTTGCATATTTACCGTATGTAGAGGTGAATTTTGCTATGTTATGTTTTGTAATGTCATATGATTTAAAAATGACATTTGGCTTAAAATAAAACCGGAACCTAAAATGAATTATAAAATCTCCAAATGATAATTTGGAGGGTGCCAATAGTTCCGGGAGGTTCGAGATAGTCAAATTGTGTGTCATATTGTATTTCTAGTTTCCGGGCACTTTTGACTGGTTCTAGCTTATATGAGTAGTTGCGTATTATTTTACCGCGTATTAATCACTTAAGCTAGAAATTTGGACATAAGCCACGAATTATGTCTTGAACTAAGTCACTATTCCCCTAATTGAATTGGTAAACCTAGAGAAAGAAAGAGAAGAAGAAACTTTGGGAGAAAGGGAGAGATTGAAGCTTGGGTGATTGTTCTTGCATTCAACTTCATCAAAATCTGAACTTGCAAGCTTGAGGCAAGTTATCTACTTGCTATTTTATGATTTAAGTAGAGTAGTTAGCATGGATAGTTATGGTTATGTATGGTTTATGGAAGTTAGGGTTTTTATTTGATTTATGGGCTTTAGATCTTTGGAAGTTGAATTAAAATGAATTGGAAGTAAATTATGGTTGGATGATGTATTTATGATCAGTTGGTAGCATTAAAAGATAGGGATTTGAGTTGGTTGAAGTTGGGTAGAATTTGGAGTCAAAGACTCCATAAACAAAACTTGAAATTTTTGCAGAACCGAATCGATTCGGCCAGGCCGAATCGATTCGCTGAGAGACAGTTTCCAAGCCTGGGTTGTTCGAATAGGTTCAGCTCCTCTGAATCGATTCGACAACTATGCAGAAACACACTTTTCCTAGCCGAATCAATTTGGCTATTCCGAATCCATTCGCCTTTAAGAACCCCAAATCGATTCGGCTAGTCCGAATCGATTCGGAAAGTCTATTTTCTTTTATTTTTCTTTTTTTAATTTTATCCCTTTCTTTAGGATTATGACCTATGACCCTTATTGTAAGAAGTAAAACTAGGATTTTAGAGTTTTAGTTGAGTTCGGTCGTTACCCTATAGTTGAATGGTATCACTTGGGGTTAATTCAGGGGTACTTAAAGTGATGCTTAGGTATCACTTCTCTTTTGGTAAATTAGTTAAAGTTAGAGTTCAAAGCCCATATGTGGAGTTTTTAGAGGCCTTTTTGAGGTATATAAAACCTTGGGACCTACTAGATTTTTGGGAGATTGTTTAGAGAATACTTCGGGACCTAATTATATGATGAAATTGAATAAGAAATATTCAAAAATAATTATTTCAAGTGAAATGAAACACATGAGATTCATGGTAATGAAAATGAGATTTAAATTGGTAATTGTTAAATTACTTAAACACACCTCTCTAAATACTATCATAAGGGAAGCTCGCGCATGAGGTGATGTCCCCTGACTATTGAATGCAGGCTGACTATAGTCCTCGGTCATAAGCGGGGTTTGTATATATTTTTCTGCGCTAGTGAGGTAATTCTGGGTGTGGTTATGACTCACTCGCAGGCATATGGCCACTTCCCGACGTGCGTTAGGTGCCCAGGTTGTCTTATATAGATAGGCCCTGGAAGATGATAGTCATTTAGGTGAGCGCCCAGTGGGGAAACTCGGAGGGGCGGTCTTAAAAACGTTATATGTATAAGAATATAACCTTTCTAACTCAAGTGGAACTTGAGGTATGTAAATTGCCATAAGATATGAGATGGTGATTATATTCCTGTTAAGGAATGGAAAACGAAAAGATATGATGGAAACTATATTCATATTAAGGAATGGAAAATGATAAGATATGAGAAGAAATGAGATTTAATTTTATTTCTCTTGCTTAATTTAATAACTGTTAGAAACCTATAAAATTGAATCATCACATTTTATGATTAGGGTGTTAGATTCTCATTCACATTATATATGATTCATTGTCCATATCTATCATGTTTCTTACTTTTATTGGAATCATATATAAATCGGGCCCTGACCCGTTCATTTTCCATGTTGTGCATGTTGTTGTATCCGCTCAGGTGCTCCTCCGCAAGGGCACCCGTTATGATTTTTCCTACTCTTATGCTTTTGACGAGCTGTATGACCATGAGGATTATTACAGGATGTTTGTTAGACGCCCTCATTTTTGGGATATAGTTATGATTGGGTCTTTCATTTGGGCTAGTGGCCCCTCTTTTGTACTTGTTAATGGATGTAGTATGTAAAATATTGAATTGTGGATACACTTTGAATGTAACTGTGGACTGACAGATTATTCAGTTCTTTTATTGTATGTTGTTTTAGTATTCATCTATATGTTCCATTGAAATTCCACTTTCATCAGATTTGGGTTGTTTAACTTATTTCTTAAATCTTTATTAAATCAAAAAAAAAATTTGACGACCTGCTTTCTGATTTATGGAGTGGTTTACCCGTATACCTATTTTATTGTTATGATGCTGAGGATGATACCCATCCATGATTCCGTTATGTCGAGGTATCGGGCTGGCCACCCCTTATTTCGGAAGGCGGGTTGTCACACCCGCACGAACTGACCGTGTGGTCACAGGATCCTCGGTTCGAGAGCACGACCCAAAACATAGAATATCCACAGTTTGGATTGAAAACGTGCCGTCAGGGGGGCGAAACCCCGCAGTGTCCCCCAAACGTCCCCGTGGGTATCTCCAAAATGTCTCGCGGGTCTAATGTATCCCGTACGAACCGATCGCATGGTCACGGGACCCCCGGTTTGAGAGCAAGGTCCAAAACACAGAATATCCACATTTAGGCTTGAAAACATGCTGTCGGGGAGGGCGAAGCCCCGCAATACCCCCCAAAATGGTCCCGTGGGTGATGTCAACACCTCGTACGGTCCAACGTAGCCCGCACTAACCGACCGCAAGGTCATGGGAGCCCCGGTTTGAGAGCACGACCCAAAATATAGAATATCCACACTTAGACTTGAAAACGTGCCATCGAGGGGGCGAAACCCCACAACACTCCCCAAACGGCTCTATGGGCAGCGCCAACACCTCGTTCGGGACCAACGTAGCCTGTATAAACCGACTGCATGGTCACGGGACCCCCGATTTGAGAGCACGGTCTAAAACATAGAATATCCACATTTAGGCTTAAAAACGTGCCGTTGGGGGGCAAAACCCCTTAGCGCCCCCTAAACGACCCCGTAAGCGGCTCCAACACCTTTCATAGGACCAACATAGCCCATACGAATCGACCGCATGGTCACCAAACCCCCGATTTGAGAGCACGGCCCAAAACAGAGAATATCCACACGTAGGCTTGAAAACGTGTCGTTGGGGCGCGAAACCCCTTAGCCCCCCCACCCCCCACCCCACCCCCACATCCACGTAAGTGATGCCAACACCTCATACGGGTCCAATGTATCCCGCAAAAACTGACCGCGTGGTAACGGGACCCTCGGTTTGAGAGCACGACTCAAAAGAGAGAATATCCACACTTAGGCTTAAAAATGTGTTGTCGGGGACCGAAACCCTATAACGCCTCCCAAGCTGCCCTGTGGGTGGCTCTAACACCTTGCTCGGGACCAACGTAGATCGCATGAATCGATCGCGTGGTCACGTGACCCCCGATTTGAGAGCACAACCCAAAACAGATAATGTCCACACTTAGGCTTGAAAATGTGCTGTCGGGGGGCGAAACTCCTTAGCACCCCCCAAACGGCCCCGTGAGCGGTGCCAACACCTCACACGTGACCAATGTAACTCTTGGGAACCGACTGCGTGGTCAAGGGACTCCTAGTTTGAGACCACGACCCAAAACAGAGAATATCCACACTTAGGCTTGAAAATGTGTCGTTGAGGTGAAAATCCCCTTAGCGCCCTCCCCCCCCCCCCCCCCCGCCCCGTCCCCATGAGCGGTGCCAACACCTCACACGGGTCCAACGTAGCCCGCAAGAACCGATCGCATGGTCACGAGACCCTCGGTTTGAGAGCACGACCCAAAACATAGAATATCCTCACTTAGGCTTGAAAACATTCCGTCGGGGGAGAAACCCCGCAACGCCCCCCAAACATCCCCGTGGGTGATGCCAACACCTCGCACAGTTCCAACGTAGCCCGCACCCGATCGCAAGGTCACGGGACCTCCGGTTTGAGAGCACGACCCAAAATAGAGAATTGCGACACAGGCTTGAAAACATGTTGTTGGAGTACGAAACACCTTAGCGACCCCTCCCCCCGGGCCCTGTGAGCACCGCCAACACCTCACACGGGTCCAATGTAGCCCGCACGAACCGATCGCGTGTTCATGGGAACCTCGGTTTGAGAGCACGACCCAAAACAGAGAATATCCACACTTAGGCTTTAAAACATGTCGTTGGGGGACAAACCCTGCAATACCCACCAAACGTCCCCGTGGGTGGCGACAACACCTCGCTCGGGACCATCGTAGCCCGTACGAACAGACCGCATGGTCACAGAACCCCCAGTTTGAGAGAACGGCCCAAAACAGAGAATATCCAGACTTAGGCTTGAAAACGTATCGTTGGGGTGCGAAACCCCTTAGTGCTTTTGGACAAATAATGCTTTTGGACATAATTTGTCCACTTTTGATATTGCCCGCATTTTCCCATTATTCCAAGTTTTCATTCCGAACACTTTGAATCCGTATATACATCCCTTTCATTTCGTACCTTAACCTAGCCTACATTACAACCCTATTAAAGTCCTATGTGATCTTAAGTAGATGTAATTCATATGTTTAAATAGTGTTGATAATCTGTGAAAATGCATTTCGCCTCTTTTTGATATGTGCGGTATCCTTTCACTGAGATTGCAATTTTTATTTCCTATATAGCGTTCTTCTTTTGTGACATGTGCGCGGCCTAGTTTCCATTTACATTTACTCTTTATGCCCGCTTGTCCCGTGTGTTACCTCCCTGTTTCAAGTTATTTCATTTGATGAGTGTGATGCCCGTGAGGATTGACTTTTATGCATGCTTTGATATTTAGTATCCGAGTTATTTAAGTTTTTCGCCAACTCATACGTTGCATATGCTCACTCCCCTCCCACATGTTAGAGTTTCAATTCATTAAGGTGCATTCAATAATGTTAATAACTACGGACTTCTCATGCGAATTCGTTTGCTATGCTAATAACATGTTGAAATCTTGTTCGCACTGATGAGTTTGTCTTACTTGTTGGTTTGGGCATATTTTGAGGAAACCATATGATGTTTGTGGGTTCCATCACTGAAAACCCTCATGAGACGACACTCGTCCACTAGGGTAACCTAGGGGTTTAACAGCTTATTGCATACGCTAAATGCAATCGAATCACCCGCGAAAGTGGCCTTATCTTTTTATTGCTTTTATACCATACTTTTGTACTCTCTCTCGTGTTGGTTTACTTGTTCTTCTTATTGCATCCTATTCCATTGCTAGGGACTAGCAATGTGTAAGTTAGGGGGTGTGATAATACGCAAATATTACGTATTTCATCTCTCGAACCTACGCATTTTAGCCCCCTCGGGTGCCTTAATCTCTAGTTTTAAGCCCGTTAACCAGACAACCTCCGTTTATACTGTTAACATGCTATATGAGGTATAATTGGGCTTTTGTAGGTATTTAGGTACCAAGTATGGGATCCGGACGCATTCCGCACAATTTCCGTACGCAACCGCACGTTCAAGGGCAATCCGGTCATTTCACAGCTCGGGCACCTGGCCCGACATCTACACGGAAGTTGTAGCTCTCCTCGCTAGCTTCGCGTGGCCGCGAACGGTGCGTGATTCTGAGTCCGTATGACAAAGTTACGGCGATTTGAGCGGAGATGGAATGTATGCCAATGCAGGGGAAATTGCAGGCTGCCACTGCTTGATCGATCGATCGAACTTGAGGGTCGATCGATTGAGCCTTTGTAATTTTGCCACGATTTTAACTATCGATCGATCGACCACACGGGTCGATCGATCGATGCTCTGTTTTTCCTGCATATATTTTCTTCTCTTTTCTTTCTTCTTTTCTTTTATTCCAACTTACTACTTAAGCCACTTTTTGTTGTAATAAGACGGAGGCAGTAGACAAAACGATTTTAGGTTATACTAGCTTAGGTTTTGAGGGGTTTGAAGAGTTCTTCCTCAATTGTTCTTGGATTGACACCCTTTTGGATTGATTGTTGCACTATTCATCATCCTCTCCATTTATATAGTTTGTAATTTCTTCTTTCTTGCTTTGATAATTAGGTTTACATGCTTTGTTAATTAGTTTACATGCTTTGTTTACTTGCTTTGTAGTATAGATTTATCGCGTTTATTCCCGCTTTCCATTTACCGCGTTTTTAACATGCTTTCTAGGTAATCTAGATTAGGTTGTGTTTGAATGGAACTCACTCGAGTTGATGCGTTGCTTTGCTTTGGTGATGGTGTTTACAGGTCTATTTCGGGTGCGTTGTCCTAGTTATTACGCCTAGGAGATTTGACGGGGCATATCATGTATGTCCCGTGCTTACGACCTTTCACGCGTAATTTCCGGGATATTTGTTGACGCCAAAATCTCATTAGGCTTTTATGCGGATTTAGGGCGTGACAACCCTTGATTTAATTAACTGTCGAAACGAGACGCACGTGTAATAACTCGTCGACCCATGTAACCATTTTATACTAATTAACTCGGGTGAGGGATATTCGACACAACCTATAGTTCTACTCGCTTTCATAATCTAGTTTCAATACACTCGCCTAGATTACTATTTCCCTTTTATGCATCTTTCCCTTTTTAGTTTCTAAACACCTTTTACACTTTTATTCCTGAATTAATAATCTATTGCAATCTATCGAACATTCTCTGTGGATTCGATACCCGACTTACCGCTGTACTCACCAGTTGAGTGTAGTCGTAATTTAGGTTTTTGTATAGTTCAAGTGAGCCGAATTCAAAACGACCGGCGCGTAAGTGACTCTCGCGCCGCGACGAAACCCTGCCTAGCCAATCTTCTTTAATTGCTCGTCCTCTTGCCCCTTCTGTGGTAATAGATCTTGATCAAGTACCAGCATCTCAATCAAGTGCCAAAGAGACTTTTTCTGATTTGGGTGCATCTATTACTGATTTGATGACGAGGAAGAGGAGAATGCCTGCGTTCTTTGCCAAGGATGCTCCTGATACTAAAGGGGTGAAGAAGAGCAAAGGGGATGTTCCAGTTAAAGGGACAAAGAAAGTGGATGGTATATCCTTCAAAGGAACAACTTCTCCTGTCAAGGAAGTCAGCAAGAAACCTCCTACTGTCCCAAAAGAGGCAGCACCTTTGATTGAAGGTGCTGCTATTGCACAAGAAGAGGCAGCATCTTTGATTAAAGATGCTCCTCTGAGGAGATTGAGGATAGGTCTTACAGAGAGACCTGTAGAAACTGTTGCTCGACCTTCTGATGTTGGAGTTCCTTCCTCAGGGACTAGCGCTCCAGTTAGTATCACCCCGAGTTCGGCTAGGGGTTTGATTAAGTCTTGGACCATTCCAGATTATCGAGCTGCTGGAGGTTCCCTTTCAGGGGAGAAGGTCGTTGATTTTGCGGCCCAATATATTGCGTCAGTAAGTATCATTATTCCCAACACTTCCTCCTATATACTGTATTCTCATTTTAATTTGAGCTTTGTTTCTTGTTTCCAGTTTATGACGTGCGTTAATAGGATCCTGGAGAGAGATGAGGCCATTAAGGCTACAACCTCGTCCATCGGAATTGAAGAAGCTTTTGCTGGGTTATCTCAAGCCTTGAAGGATGCTCGGAAGAAATACGATGAAGATAAAGCTATCTGGAACAAGAAACTTCTATCTGCAGAGTTAGCTCATGATCAAGTTATAAATGCCTCCAAGGAGTTGGAGGAAAAATTGAAGATCGTCGTTTCTATCCAGAAAGAAGCTGATGGTAAGCTTCAAGGGGTGATCAAAGAACTTCAACTTCAACATAAAAGAACCACTGCGCTCTTACACGAAGGTTGTGAGAAAAAAATACCAACAGTTGAGTGCTGATAGGGGCTATGATAAGTTCATCTCTGCCCATGAGAAAAAGGAAAGCGTGCTGAAGCTTGAGATCGAAGAGCACAGGAATATTGCCAAGCTGCTAGAGCAAGAAAATATTATGTTACAAGAGGAAGTAAAACAACTCATATCTGTTGTCTCATCTTCTTCGAGGGCCTTGGTTCCAGTTAATGATGAAGGCTTTTCCTTTTTAGAAACCGAAAATGCTTCCTTGATAAAGGAGTTGGAGATTTTGAAACGAACCGGATCTACCGAGTCTACTCGTGGCAGAGCAATGCCTTCTACCCGTGGAAGAGCAAGGGCTGGTCGAATCAATATTGAAGAGACGAGGACCCAACTGTCTTTGGAAAATCAAGTCGTTCAATTGAAAGCGAAAAATTAAGCCTTGACGAAAATGTCTAAAAAAATTCAGAGTCTTACCGACCAACTCTTCAACCAGAGCTCTGCCCTGGAGAATAAAGAAATGTTGGTGAAGAAGATCCATGAGCAACTTGAGAGATTGACTTATCAATTTTACAAACAACCTAAGGAGTTTTGAAAGGCGGGATACAATGAAGCTTTATGCCAGCTAGATGCTCAGTTGCAACAATCCAACAATGAGCGATACAAACAGGGATGGTTGAATGCCTTATATGTAATGAAAGTTGATTGAGGACTATCCTTGTGGGATTGGTGTGATCCTGGATTACTTGACTTGTCGGTTCCTCCCTTTAAATTCGATGTCAGCTAGATTCCATCTCGTGCCATTCCTCGATGTTTGATCTCTAGGTATCTCGGTGATTACCAGCTTCATTCAGAGTTTGAGATATCTCTTCCTCAATATTTGCTTGATTGACCATGTCCTAGCAATGTCAGAATGCTACAAGATATGAACTTTATTAATTCTCCCTATGCGTTAGATGATCCTCCAGCCGGGATGGAACCTGTGGCAAAATCAAAGGAAAAGAAACCCATAGAATAGGAAATTTGTATTCAATGAAACCAAATTCATATTTATGTGGTCTGATTGTGGTTAATAAAAAATGTTTTTTTGTCCTTGGAAATACTTTGTGAGATGGGTTTCTCGTTATTGTTGATGAATGCATATATGCAGATATATATAGAGAGGGACAATTTGTCTTGTTTTGCCTAGATAATGGAGCTTACCCCATTTGCTGCCTAGTTGTAGTGACTTATCACTTATTAGTGCCTAAGCAATGGGGTGATTTTCCTCTCGTATTCCTGCTTAGTTGTAGTAATCGCGTTGGGATTACCTTGGTGCCTAGTCAGTAGATGCCCCGTGAGGTCACCCATCTTTTTGCCTAGTTTGGCATATCTCTTGAGATCATCCGTGATTAAACAGGCTTTGCCTTGTATGATTGTTATGCCAACTTTGTTGTCAAATTTAGTGGTGCCGACCAACCGGAGTTGGTGGTTGCTGATGTAATCAACCGGAATTAATGTAGTGTGTAGCACTAGTGTTCCAACAAAAAATAATCAAAAAGAAGAAATATGGAAAAATCAACACTTTTATTCATGTAAGGAGAAATGTGTACATGTAAATTTATATTACTGGTAATACTTGCGCAAATGTTCGGCATTCCATGCATTTTTAAATTCTTCCCCTTCTAAAGTTTCTATTCTGTAAGTCCCGGGGTGAACAACTGTTGTTACTCGGTAGGGCCCATGCCAGTTAGCCTCTAGCTTGTTATGCTTCTGAATCACCTTCTTGAGCACATAATCCCCCTCCTTAAGTTCACATTTCTTCACTCTTTTGTTGTAGAACATGGTTGTTCTTTGTTGGTAGGATGTGTTCCTGATTATCGCATCCTCTTGAACTTCCTCGAGCATATCCAGGTCTAACCGTCTCATCAAATCGCTTATAAGAGAGTTGAAATTAAGTACCCAGTGTGTAAGTAGGCCCAATTCAACTGGGATAACTACTTCGCTTCCAAAGGCTAGCATGTAGGGTGATTCCCCAATGGTTGTCCGGGGTGTTGTGCGATATGCCCATAGTACAGAGGGTAGCTCGATAATCCAATTTCCTTTTGCTTCATCCAGTCATTTCTTCAAGCCGTTCAGCAGAGTCATGTTCGTCACTTCAGTTTATTCATTGCTCTGTGGGTGGCGGGGCGCATAATGGATTTTCTGAACATTGGATTGACGATAATATGCAGCGAATTCCTCATTATCAAATTGGGTTCCATGGTCTATGATAAAGGCATATGGCAATCCATACCTGAAAATAATATTCTTCCATATAAACTGGTAAACCCTTTCATATGACATATCAATGAGAGGTTCGGCCTCGACCCACTTGGTGAAATAGTTAACAGCGACTACCAGATATTTGAACCTTCCTTTGGTGGTCGGTAAAGGTCCGACCAAGTCCATACCCCACATATCAAATGGCCAAGGGGATGTAATGGGTGTTAATAATGCCTGGGAGGTTCTTCGGACATAAGAGAAATGCTGGTATTTATCGCATTTCTTCGCATAGGCTGTGCAGTCAGCTCTCATCGTTGGCCAATAATATCCTTGCATCATTATCCTTTGTAGGAGAGTCCGTCCTACCACATGAGCTCCACTAGTACCTTCATGAACCTCTTCAATCAGGTTTTTAACTTTCGAAGGACGTACACATCTCTGTAAACTTGCGATGATACCTCTTCAGTATAAAAAACCATTATTGAGTACATATCGAGCAGCTTTAAACTTCAGCCTCTTGGCTTCAAGTTGGTCAGTTGGTGCAACCCCTTCTTCGATGTATGCCCTGATAGGATCCATCCAGAATGGCCCCATATCTAGGATAATGAATTTCACCCTTATATTTTCATCTATGCTCCGTTTTACCAGTATCTCGATAGGAACTATTCTTAGTAGCTCGGTGCGAGTTGTTGAGGTTAACTGAGTTAATGCATCAGCCCTGGCATTCTCCCATCTTAGTATCCTAACCAACCGAACTGCACGGAAGGTGGACACAATCTCTTTAGCTCTGGCGTAGTATTTTGACATCAAGTCTCCTTTCGCTGCGTATAACCCTAAAATCTGGTGTACAATTAACTGTGAGTCACTAAATACGGTTACTTGCTCTGCGTGCAATGTTTTTGCCAAACTGAGGCCCACGATCATGGCTTCATATTTGGCCTCATTATTGGAGGCTTTAAATTAAAAGCGCAGAGCGTATTCGACATCCAATCCATCAGGACTGTTAAGAATTATTCCAGCTCCACTTCCTGTTGCACAAGAGGAGCCATCAACATACAAGTTCCACACAGGTATCTCCTTATCAAACTCTTGGTCGGATAAGGTTCCCTGATGGAATATTTGGTACTTCCTTTCATTGTTCTCCACTACTCGACCGTTACCCGATGACGCTTGTTGCTCGTTATTCATCTTTTCTAATGAATCTGCCAACGTTAGTTGATCGGGTACTGTCCTTGATGATCCCGCAACATCCATGGGTTATTCTGCATTAGGCTCTTATTAGTTGGGGGTATCTGGGTAAGTGAATTTCGTGATGAAATCGGCCACCGCCTACCCTTTGAGTGAAGACCTTGGCTCATAAACAATATTATACTCGCCCAATTCGATCGCCCAGTATATTAGTCTTTCGAACTTTTCTGGCTTGTGCAAGGCCTGTCTAAGTGGCATATCAGTGTACACCACTATGGTATGGGCATAGAAATAAGGTTTCATCCTCCTACTCGCCTCTATTAGAGCTAATGCTAGCTTTTCCAACTTTGGATATCTAATTTACGTTCCTCGAAATGCTTTGTTGGTGTATTACACGGGTTTTTGCATTCCATCCTCCACTTTTATCAATACCGAACTAACCGCGCTCTCCGAGATAGCTAGGTACAGGTATAATCTTTATCCCCTAACCGGTCTGGATAACAGTGGAGGTATCCCCAAATATTTTTTTACTTCTTGAAACGCCTGCTCGCATTCATCGTTCCAATCAAAAGTTATCCTAAGAGTCTTGAAGAATGGGACGCATCTGTCCGTTGCTCTCGATACAAACCTATTAAGAGCTGCGACGTGGCCTGTGAGGCTTTGCACTTCCTTCTTCGTAGCTGGAGATCGTAATTCCAGTAGAGCTTTGATATTGTTTAGATTTGCCTCGATGCCTCGCTGATTCACAATATACCCGAGGAATATGCCTTCTCGTAAACTGAATATGCATTTCGTCGGGTTCAACTTGATCCTATATTTTTCTAATTGATCACAGGTTTGGCTGAGGTCAGCTAGTTGTTCGGCGACTTTCTTGCTTTTAGTTAGTATATCGTCGATGTAAACCTCCATATTTTTGCCGATTTGCTCTGCGAAGACTTTATTCATCAACCTCTGGTACATAGCACCTGCATTTTTAAGTCCGAATGGCATGACATTATAGCAGTATGTTCCCCTTGGGCTAATAAAAGAAGTACTCTCCCTATCTTCTGGTTTCATTTTAATCTGGTTATAGCCGGAGTAAGCATCCATGAAGCTCAATAACTCGTGCCGCGAGGTAGCGTCCACCAACTGATCAATTCGGGGCAAGGGGAAATGATCTTTTGGTCAAGCTTTATTGAAATCTGTTAAATCTACACTAATACTCCACTTGTTACTCTTTTTTTTACCATAACAAAATTGGTTAGCCAGTCGGGGTATTTGACATCTTCAATGAAGGAAGCCTTTTGTAGCTTCTCGACTTCTTCTTGGATTGCCTGATTCTTCTTTGGGCTAAATACCTTTCTTCGTTGTTTCACCGACTTGACCTCCTTATTAACATTAAGTTCGTGGCATAGGAAATCTGGATCTATCCCTAACATGTCTTCGTGGCTCCATGCGAAAGCTTGCTTTCTATGCCGTAGGAATGCCACTAGCTCTTGTTTTATGCACGGATCCAGTGAAGCACTGATTTGAGTTGTTCGTTCTGGTCGTTCAGAATGATGTTCTCTGTAGTTTCGACGACTTGGCCCTTCATAAGTTGAGACTCGTCTCTAGGGTCCAAAGTCTCGATCTCCGCCTCTTTCGACTTATCCACCTGGTAGGTGGTGGATTTTTTCCTCGCCCCCTCTAGTTCTTCCTGCTCGGAAGATGAATAATAATATTCTCGAGCTAATTTTTGGTCACCTTTCACAACTCCAACTCTGAAATTGGTCGAAAATTTCAAGAACTGGTGTACCGTGGATGGTACGACCTCAAACTTCTTCAAGCCTACTCTTCCCATGATTATGTTGTAGGCTGATTAGACATTCTTATCCATTATGAAAAAGCGTACTTTTTCTATTCTACAGGCAGGCCAACTGCCTATGAGCATGTCCAACTTGAACGTCCCAAGTGGAAAAACCTTCTCTCCTGTAAAACCGATAAGGGGCCTATGATATGATTCCAACTGGGCTAACTTCAAATTCAAACTATCAAAATAGGGGTAGAACATGATGTCTGCAGAGCTACCATTATCCACCAATACACGTGAAATCACTACATCCTTCATTCTCATCTTGACTACTAAAGGGTCATCGTGAGGCTATAGTATGCCAACGAGATCATTTTTGGAAAATCCGATAACCAGTTTGTCCCTATTCACCTTCCTCAGACGATCGTCTTCAGTCAAATTTATGCGATGTATGTAAGAACAAGCTTGAGCCTCATTGAGGTAAGCTTTACGTTCAGCAGTATGATCTCCTCCTCCTGCATCGCCACCTGTAATCACATTACACACAAATGATCCAAAATGGATGGAAAATATCTCTCATTCCGGTTACCTTAGTTTTTTAGGGAGGTCGGGATCGTTCTCTAGATTATCTTTATAGTTCCTCTTGTTATCATCTCTCGGTCGGGGAGGAGATTTGGACCTTTGTCTTCCTCTTTCGTTAGTCTTCCCACCATTCTGACGATCAATGAACTTACTCAATTTTTTGTGCCTAATGAGTGCTTTGATCTCGTTCTGGAGGGCTATGCAGCGTTTGGTCGTGTGGCCGTGACCTCTATAGAACTCGAAATATTTGGACTTATCCCTCTTATCGGGGTCTGTCCTCATTTTCTCTAGCCAATTAGCTCCTCGCTATTCTTGATCTCTTCCAAAATATGGTTTATATCCACCTTTAAAGGCGTGTAATTCCCATACTTCCTCAACTGCTCGAATGCTTCCTTGCCTTTTGGTCGCTTGTCGTTCCCATTGCGCTTTTGGTCCTTCTTCTCCATTGTACCTTCAGCCTTGGTCTCTACTTTAGTGGCAGGGTTCTTTTTCACAACCATGGCCTCTTCAACGTTCATGATCTTGGCTGCTTTTGCCATCAGTTCTGCCATGGATTTAGGGGGATCTTTGGCCAATGTATAGAATAACTTGTCCGGTAAGAGACCACTCATTAGAGCTGTTATTGTTGTTTTCTCCTCGTAGTCAATCACTTCCAGCTTCTCGTTATTAAAATGAGTAATGTAATCCCTGGTGCTTTCTCCTGCTTTTTGCCTCACACTCAGTAGGTGTGCTACTCTCTTAACTGGTTTTGCTCCAAAGCAGAAGTTTCCTATGAATAGCTCTGCCAGTTGATAAAAAGTAGCAATCTTTCCCTGAGGAAGGTTGTTGTACCATATCTGGGTTGATTTAGGGTTGGTTCCTGAGAATGCCCTACACCTCATCAAGTCTGGAACTGCGTAGATATCTGTAGCGGCCTGGTACTGCTCTATGTGGAGGACGGGGTCAATTTCTCCATCATGTTTGGGTGTCACTATCGGGGCTTTAAACTTTGATGGTGTGGGAAAATCCAATACCATCTGCACCAAAGGTGACCCTTGGACAAAAGTTCTTTGGAGAGGATTCTTGGCCTTAGCCATTTACCCTAGCCGGTCTTCCAATATCTGAATGGAGCTCTTCTACGCATCATTTCCAACCGCAGGCCTATTTGCCCGAGCAACAGAATGCGCTGAATTCTCCTCTTGGGATCTTTCATTGCGGGTTACTGGGTGTGATTGGGCAGAACCTTCCCTTAGATTGGTTGGTCGTTGAGAATCCCTCGACGCAATCCTAGGGGGATTCCGATTCCTCTTAGGGCCCAAACAGTCAAAAGGGGAGAGTCTGCTCAACCTTTCCAAAGCACTTGTCCGCTCAGGAGTTAAAGTGACATTGGGTCTAGGATTTGTAGCTCTGATAAATGAAGTTCGTCCAGGCTGATATGAAGGATCATTGGACCTCTCAGTATGACAAGAGTCACTGCGCCTGGGCTGAGAAACATCCAGGAATAATGTACGTCTGGTTCTTGAGGATGGCAGATGGGTATTTCTCTGAGCGCTTCATTGTCCTGACTGGGCAGGTGATCCGTTACGAACAGTCTGAATGAGTTGCTGCATGGTTTCTTGCATAACCGTTTGCCCTTGGGCCAAGTTGGATACTATTCCTGTAAGTTGATCGATAGTTGGAGGAGCAGAGGGATTTGGAGGGCCCCCGATATTGTTCCGGGTGCTAGATTATGGGATCTCAGTCATTAGTCATAAATTTTTGGTAAAAAAATGCTACGTATAGTCATTTCCCACAGACGGCGCCAATCTGTTGATGTAAAAAACTAGATTCGATATAACTAATTAATCACAGACAAAAAGGAATAAAGAAAATAAGACAATAGATTTTAATGTGGTTCAGCCCAATGAGAATGGCCTACGTCCACTGTTCTTGTATTGCCAATGTGTGTCTTAATCTCGATGACGATTACAAGAGACAAAAAATTACCCGCTTATGGGGAGTGTTACAATGTATTTATAGCCATGGGGCTATCAATACGAATAGACCAAATGCCGTTATTTAATTGACATATACATCTGTACAATAAGAATGTTCATTACACCCAATGTTCAATGAATGTGCAGTCATCGCTTGATCTTCCTGTCCAGATGCTCAGTACGCTGAGTAGCTCAACAGGCCATGTAGCTCGGCATGCCTTGTAGCTCGACGTGCCTTGTAGCTCGGCATGCTTTGTAGCTCGGGGAGCGTATATATTTGCCACGTAATGCGCTACGTGTCTTTATATGGCTAATCCACGTCAGCTGTCTAATTTTCGTATCAACACTAAGTATATAATTTATTACAACAAAAATCCTTTCTATAGTAAGTTGGAAAAGAAATAAAGAATAAATAAATGAAAAGGAAGAAAGCTGTAAAAAATACAGGGGATCGATCGATGGTTCAGAATAAAGACCACTATCTCCATAGATTTCAAAATTGTTGAGGGGTCGATTGATCGATCAAGCAGGTCTGCGTTGAGTTTCCCCTATTTTGGTTGGTTTGAAATCCTCTTCGGCTCAAATAGTCGTAACTTGTTCGTTAGGAATTGGATTCGCACACCGTTCACGGCCACGGGAAGCTTGAAAGGAGGGATACAACTTCTGTGGAGATGTTAGGACAGTTACCCAAACTATGAAATGACTGAAATGCCCTTGCGCATGCGGATGTGTACGGAACTTCACCGGAATGCGTCCGAACTTCATACTACGCATCCAAATACCTATAAAAGCTCAATTAACCCCTGCAAAGCATGTATATATAGAAATCTGAGGTTATCTAGTTAACGAGCATAAATATAGGGATTAAGATACCCGAGGGGACTAATAACGCGTAGGTTAACGGGAGAAATACGCAATATTTGCGTCATATCGTACCCCCTAGTCCCTAATCATGAAATAGGATACAACAGGAACTACGAGTAAATCAAAAGCAGGAGACAAGTAAAACAATGGAATAAAAACATAAAAGCCACTTTCGCGGGCTATTCGATTGCATTTGGCATATGCAATAAGCCGTTAAACCCCTAGGTTACCTTAGTGGATGAGTGTCGTATCGTGAGGGTTTTCAGGGATGAAACCCACAAACATCATATAGTTTCCTTAAAATATTCCAAACCCAACAATATCGAAAAGGATTTCATATATATTATTAGAATAGTGAATAAATTCACATAAAAGTCCTTTTTATTAACATTATAGAATGAACCTCATTGAATTGGAGATTTAAAAGTGGGAAGGGGAGAGCACATGCAAAGTATGATTTGGCAAAAAATTAAATAAACTGGATAAACATAAAATCATGTATATAATTCAATCCTCACGGGCATTACACTCATCAAATGAATTCACTTCAAATTGGGAGGTAACACACGGGACATGCGGGAATAAAGAGTAAATGTAAATGGAAACAAGGCCGCACACATGCCACAAATGAAAAACGCTATATAGAAAATAAAAACATGTAATCTCAATGAAAGATACTGCTCATCAAAGGAGGCGACATGCATTTTCACAGATTATCAGAACTATTTAAACTTTTAAATTGGACTCACCCTAGGATCACATAGGACTTTATAGGGTTGTAATGTAGGCTAGGCTTGGGTTATCAAATGAAGGAAATATGTACGGATTCAAAGTGTTCGGGATGAAAAATCAGGATAATGGGAAAATGCGGTCAATTCCAAAATTGGAAAACAAGTTCCCTAACAGGCATTAAATATGAAAATTGGAGAGTAACAAGGATTATTGAACTATATATACACAACATATATAAAAACTTTCTCTTTTCTTTTCTTTTCTTCTTTCTCTCGTGTTTTCTTTTTCTTTTCTTTTCTTTTGCTTTGTGCATTTTCTTTTCTTTTTCACTACACTTTCTTCTTTTCTCACTATTTTCATGCTCAAATTACAACCACACTACACAACGTCATTCAATCCCAAGCAACATTCCAAAGTATCCCACCTAATGTGACAACCCGCCAACTAAAATAATATGTGGCCAGCCCAATACTCTAATAATCTCAGGAATCATAGATGGTCCATTCTCAGCATCACTGTCGATTAAAATAATAGTATGAGATAACCACCAATCATTTTAGAAAACGGACTGTCAAATTTAAAATTTTGAAAGTAAAAGAAAACACTTAGGCAATCCAATTTGCAAAAACGGTGGATATAAAAAATCAACGAATAAAAGAAAGACAAGATAATAAATAATAACCGAATAAGCTGTCGGTTAACATACCAATACAATTTATTACACCGAGTATTACAATTTAAATATCACATTATATTAAATGAGTACAAAGCATGGGCAACACGCCCATATAAATACTGAATGTAACTAGAGTACAATGGAAAGAAGCGTCTATAACAAATAACCTACAATATCCGCGATATGCTATAGCTCCATGACAACTGAAATGGAAAGTCAATACGGGTGTCCCCGCGGTAGAGCACCTGAACGGTCAAAGAGTTGCATGCAAAACAAAGAAATATATACGGGTCAGGGCCCGGTTTGATATGACTACCATGTGACAAAATGCATGACAGTTAAGTGCGTAATTCTCTCGCAATATAATATAAAGGTTCTCACCTCTCATTCTAAAAGCACAACCTAACACAATATAGATGATGATCCTCAACATTCATATAAACAGGGGAGAACTCAACTACATAATTACCCAATGAGACATAAATAAATCCATAGTTACAACTACACATGCACAATTCCTATTTCTTTCTTTAGGAATATATATAAATGGTAATTCATTTTATTAAATGTTCCCAAATCAATTTCATTTCAAAACTTTCTTTACCAATTTTATTTCCTTTCTTCCATCCAGGAAAAAAATACATATTTGAAAGCAAGTTTTATTAACATAAAAATGCATTTCTTTCATTTCATATCTTCCATTTTCCTTCTTCCATCCGGAAAATGTATTTAAATCCCCATTTCCCTTCTTCCATCCGGAAAATGTAAGTAAAGCCATTTTATTATCATAAAATTCTTTAACATCAATAATGTCCCACATTATTATCCATAGTTATATATCATATAATATAACGTTCTCTAAGACCTCCCTTCCGGGTTTCTCCACTGTACGCCCCCCTAAATGGCTATCATCATCCATGGCCTATCACCAAGATAACTTGGGATCCTATCGAAACGTCGGGAAGCGGCCATATGCCTGCGGGAGAGTCATAACCACACCCAGAATTACTTCACCAGCGCAGAAAACATATACAATAAACGCTCATATGTCCTAGGGATATATCCACCCTGCATTCACTAGCCAGGGGCCTTCACCACACGCGCGCAACTTCCCTTATGATAGCGATTTAGATAGGTGTGTAATCATACATTAATATTTATGAAAATCATTTTTCAATTTTGAAATCATTCACTTTTACATTTTCAAAAACCATTTATATTTAGCCATTTGTGCCAAATTTTAGAATATACATTTATTATTCTTATAGTCATATTATTTTAATGACCTACGCCCCGAAGTGCCAATAGACTCACACTAGTCTCCAAGAGTTCAATACAATACCCTAAGTCATCAAAGTGAGTCTCCCTCAATGATTGTCTCCCAAAAGTCTCAACATTAACATTATATCTCCTATAAAGTTTTAGGTTAACTACCTATATCATTTGGACATTAACCTACACAAACTAGCCATCGGAGTAAACCCAATTATCCCCATTTTAGCCTAGGACATTTGCCTACCCAAAACAACCCTCTAGGACTCCTCATTACTTCCCAAAGGAAGTTTCCTAAACCTCGAACCTAAAAGAAAAGGGATAAAAACTAAGCTGGAAAAACATCCTAAAAATGCAGGGCTTTTGAATCGATTCGCCCTGGTCGAATCGATTCGGTCCTGAAAGCGAATCGATTCAGATAGGCCGAATCGATTCGGTCAAGAAGACCCTGACATTCTGCATAACCCCGAATTGATTCGCTTGGTCCGAATCGATTCGGTTAACTCAGACCTGATTCCTTCCCCATTATCGAATCGATTCGCTGGGGGCGAATCGATTCGGCCCTGCAGAATTTCCAAATCTCTCAATTTCTCTCAACAACAGCAACAATTTACTCTCCCAAATCACTTCTACACAACTAATAACTAATATACATTCCTCAAATCAATTTTAAATCAAGATCAAAGGGTTAAACACCAAAAATTCCCAAAACCCCTATTTTGGCATTCGGTATAACGTGAACAATTTTTTTTATGTTCCAAATTCATTTTAATTTATTAATTATACTCCAATTTAAATACGAGTCATAACCGTCGCTTTACATATAACGACGCAATAAAACACAATATAATGCTATTTACCTTCTCATAACGGTAAATAGGCAAAACACAGTAAATATTATCCCTTAATATCACGGGAAATAATATTTACTCCAACTTCCCTATTTTATAAAATTAGCCCATCAGGCAAAATAATATAAAATAGTCGCCCAAAAGCCTAGGTTGTTACATACTCCCCCCCCTTAGAAGGGAATCGTGTCCTCAAAATTTAGGCGTACCTTATAACCATATAAAGGTATACTATACTAAACTATCGTTCTATCATTCTTAGCAAACCCCTCGTTATTCTATCATCCCCATTGGGCTCGGACTAAGGTCATCACGATTCGATCTCAGTTTACATTCTTCGTGCTCTACATAGCACCAATTCGTTCCTTATGAGATGTCGATCTCACCTTTCTACAACGGGAAGATGAAGCCTACATAGCTCGGCGCAAATTGCCTTTCTTCCCGATTCACGTTATACCCTCCCCCGGGAATAACTACACTAACATATAATCGCTTAACCCCAACATTATTTAACTTCTATTCGCATTGGCGTGACCCATAGAAATATGCGGCTCAATGAACCCAATCATCAAAGAAATGTTCCCGGACCACTCCAAGTCCAAGGAATATATTGTCCACTGGTTCCATTCCAATGACAGGCAAATTACTCAGCCGTCTCCACTAAGCCACACACACACGGCATCACACATATAGAAAACAATCCGAACTATGGTACGAAATTTAAATCCATAAAAGCTACTACACATATCCTTCCTTTAAGTCAATACCCCCATTCGAGGTATGCCTTTCGGCATTTGGTTAACTTCAACCACTTACGGGTGGTACGACTAACATTTTTTTCGGGAAACTTTACCAAAACCTTGACACGAGCATCTCGTCTCGGTCCAACCCTGTTTTGATAGAAACATTACATAGTTTCATAACTGCACCATGAAGAGTTGGGCGTACTCCTCCGCAATTTGTCTGCCCATTTCCCCCCCCGAAAAAGTGGCGATTGGTCCAACGATCAGCAATTTCCTCAACTAGGATCATGACCACTTCGGTGCCGGTAATCTAATGAAAATGTTTATGAACATACCCTTCCTTGTTCCACACTACTCTTTTCACCCAAGTAGGCGAATTGGTCAATCACGGACATGAACGCTCTTGATACAAAGTCCTCCTAGTTAGGCTCGTTCTACGTGGCTTTCCATGCTTGCGCTAGTCACCCCCACCGTTTTCTACTCAGCGTACACGTTACCCCAGTCGCATTTCCTTAGTGAAAGGGAATATCCAGTTGATAGTCCTTTACGAACTTTAACTTATTGCTCGTAAAAAGACCAAATTCCTGCCCAGGAAGTAGTGCCTTGATCTCTTTAAGGCGATACTACCGCTACAACTTTAAATCAAGCGTGGAATAATACTTCTCACAAAATTTAAGCTTATGAGACGCATAAACAAAGGGGTCCATGCTCCAGTATTAATACTTCCCGTTCCTGGCAGAGACTCATTCCTTAAATCCGCTCTTGATCATAACAACACGAGTGCAGGAGTAAAAGTCGGCTCATAGTTCAACTCCTCAAAAACTAAGTTACCGATGCCCTGCTCTATCTAAGAGAGGCCTCATCTCTATGGTCTAACATTCCGAATCACTCGAGATCCTATACTCCTTCGCTCTAGGGACCTAATCCTACTTAGAGTTAGCCCACAAACCTATTGTGGCCAAATCCTTACCACCTTCCCAAAGTAATGTTATATGCCCTAAAGGCCTTACGTCCTAAAAATCCTAAAGTCGATCTACATCTTATCTAAGTCGTACCCGTATTACACTAAATACATCCCTAGTGCCCAAGACCTTTCTCAACTTCCAACATTCGCTTGGTTTCATGCATGGGACGTCTCGTCGAAGCGAAATCCAAATAAAGAACCCTCCCATTACACTACTACCTCGCATCGTCGATCGTCAAGAAGTAACGGTCGAAGACACATGATCGGGACCGCTAAAATTATAAATCGTAACCCTCCTAATGCACTTCTACTTCTATGTCCTACCATCTCAATTAACTGAAAATTTAACTAACCTGGAATTTACTTTCTGTAAGATGCTACAAATGCTTTATCCCAATATACATACATACATCTTTTTAAATGGCCCTCTCATTAAGGCATAAGCATAAGTCTCAATTCAACTTTCTTATCCAAGTCTCCCCTACATCGATCAGAGGGATGGATTATTACAGTGCTCATATCTCGCACTTTAACTCAACCCTTAATCACCCAACTACGTGATTCTCGGCTAAACCTTCCAACTCAGTACATTAACAATAAAATAAAATAATAAAAGAAGAAAGAATGGCATCTCTCCACTTCCAACATCGTTAAGGTTCACGCGTGAAGCGTCTCGTAAAAGTGGAATACAAACAAGGAACCCCTCAAATGCATTGCTACTTAACTTTATTGGTCGTGGAGATAAGGCAACATCATACACAAGCAAAGCAAATAAGCAATCAAATAAAATAAGCAAAACAAGTAATGAAAACTGCCTATATACCATAAACCACCTCTATAAAGTCTCAACCTGTATCCAGGAAAGATATTATAGAACAACTAGTTCTTCTCTAGGACTAAAAATAGGATAGCCTCGCGATTTATTCGCTTGCTATCGTACCAACCAAACCAAGAATATTTCCACCCGTATAACACATAGAATACGAGTAGCACATACCACATATATACTTCTAAAATATCATCACTCGCCTCATAACGAGTGAAGGAAAAATATAGAACTTTTCTACTATAGAAGCCATATAGATACACTCTCTATAATAACACGGTTACCACCACAAGCTCAATATACACACCCGTATCTAGGGTTAATACCATACTACTCCATCTTATCTTAAGGAAAGCTCCACCCTTAACTAAGGTGAAACTCCCGCCAACATCCTTGCCAATCTCCATGGCCACTACCAATTGTTCCTAGACATAACATTCTAGTCTTATATGAACCCAACTATTTCCATCTATGCGCCAACTAGGCACCCTATTCTTGTCAGGTGTCTCCAATCGATAAGATTAAAACGCGTGGTTCCACATTCCACGTCAGAACCATTTCTCCCTTGCCTTAGTTCAATGAGTCTTCCCCGGGTGGATGTCCACCGATGGGGTCCCATGAACACCACTTCTTCAAAAGTGTTAACAACACTTACTTATGAGCCTATCATTTCCATTGAAGGGCTCCCTATTTTCCTTGTACCAACCTTATTTTGATGCACAATTTCCTTAATCGTAACACCCTTTATTCACTGTCGGCCTCTGACCGAACCTCGCGTGAATACTTGAGAATCTACTTTCTCATCATTTCTGATATTCTAGAGAAATTCGCCATTAAAATATCTACCGGGCTTCTCTATGAGCAAAACTCCCTGCTCCTCCAAATTATGGCGACTACCAATTCCGCCACTTCAACTTTACTCTTATGGGCGAAAGATTTTCTTCGAAATCTTCACACCTGGGCACTTCTATACCCCTCTCTAGAACAAAACTCTAGGGCCTTATATTCTCCCCAAATTAGGTTACACTTCCTCCATCTGACTTATCTTCTATATGTAGTCCTTATTAAGGACCCCTCAACTTGAAATTGACATCGCTCGGAATCCCAAGCTTAGTACCACTCTCTTCTTGCAGCGGTACATGGAAAAACCATATCTACTACACTTAGTAGTCGCGATAGCGATATAAGATAACGCTACAGAGAGACCTCCAAAGTGGCCCTCATCCTCGACTACAGCTCACAGTTATTAGAAATCCCGTCTCGTGACACCTCCTTCCTCGATCGACTTGCGAATCTCACACGAACGCGAAAAAGATTTTCGAGGTTCTCATATCGTAGCGGGAGAACGAAATCTCACAAGAGAAATCAATGATCTTAATCCTAAGGCTCTATAACAAATCAGAAGTAACGCTGAAAGCAAAATACGTCCACACAGATTCCTAAGGACTCTAAAACCTAATGCTCTGATACCATCTGTGACAACCCGCCTACTAAAATAATAGGTGACCAACCCAATACTTTAATAATCACAGGAATCATAGATGGTCCATTCTCAGCATCACTGTCGATTAAAATAATAGTACGAGATAACCACCAATCATTTTAGAAAACGGACTGTCAAATTTAAAATTTTGAAAGTAAAAGAAAACACTTAGGCAATCCAATTTGCAAAAACGGTGGATATAAAAAATCAACGAATAAAAGGAAGACAAGATAATAAATAATAACCGAATAAGCTGTCGGTTAACAGACCAATACAATTTGTTACACCGAGTATTACAATTTAAATATCACATTATATTAAATGAGTACAAAGCATTGACAACACGCCCAAATAAATACTGAATGTAACTAGAGTACAGTGGAAAGAAGTGTCTATAACAAATATCCTACAACATCCGCGATATGCTATAGCTCCATGACAACTGAAATGGAAAGTCAATACGGGTGTCCCCGTGGAAGAACACCTGAACGGACAAAGTCTTGCATGCAAAATAAAGAAATATATACGGGTCAGGGCCCGATTTGATATGATTACCATGTGACTAAAATGCATGACAATTAAGTGCGTAATTCTCTCGCAATATAACATAAAGGTTCTCACCTCTCATTCTAAAAGCACAACCTAGCGCAATATAGATGATGATCCTCAACATTCATATAAACAGGGGAGAACTCAACTACATAATTACTCAAGGAGACATAAATAAGTCCATAGTTACAACTACACATGCACAATTCCTATTTCTTTCTTTAGGAATATATATAAATGGTAATTCATTTTATTAAATGTTTCCAAATCAATTTCATTTCAAAACTTTCTTTACCAATTTTATTTCCTTTATTCCATCAAGGAAAAAAATACATATTTGAAAGCAAGTTTTATTAACATAAAAATGCATTTCTTTCATTTCGTATCTTCCATTTTCCTTCTTCCATCTGGAAAATGTATTTAAATCCCCATTTCCCTTCTTCCATCCGGGAAATGTAAGTAAAGCCATTTTATTATCATAAAATTCTTTAACATCAATAATGTCCCACATTATTATCCATAGTTATATATCATATAATATAACGTTCTCTAAGACCTCCCTTCCGGGTTTCCCCACTGTGCGCCCCCCTAAATGGCTATCATCTTCCATGGCCTATCACCAAGATAACTTGGGATCCTATCGAAACGTCGGGAAGCGGCCATATGCCTGCGGGAGAGTCATAACCACACCCAGAATTACTTCACCAACGCAGAAAACATATACAATAAACGCTCATATGTCCTAGGGATATATCCACCCTGCATTCACTAGCCAGTGGGCTTCACCACACGGGCGCAACTTCCCTTATGATAGCGATTTAGATAGGTGTGTAATCATACATTAATATTTATGAAAATTATTTTTTCATTTTGAAATCTTTCACTTTTACATTTTCAAAAATCATTTATATTTAGCCATTTGTGCCAAATTTTAGAATATACATTTCTTATTCTTAGAGTCATGTTATTTTAATTACCTAAGCCCCGAAGTGCCAATAGACTCACACTAGTCTCCAAGAGTTCAATACAATACCCTAAGTCATCAAAGTGAGTCTCCCTCAATCATTAACCTACACAAACTAGCTCTCGGAGTAAGCCCAATTATCCCCATTTTAGCCTAGGACATTTGCCTACCCAAAACAACCCTCTAGGACTCCTCATTACTTCCCAAAGGAAGGTTCCTAAACCTCTAACCTAAAAGAAAAGGGATAAAAACTAAGCTGGAAAAATATCCTAAAAATGCAGGGCTTCCAAATCGATTCGCCCTGGCCGAATCGATTCGGTCCTGAAAGCGAATCGATTCGGTCAAGAAGACCCTGACATTCTGCATAACCCCGAATCGATTCGCTTGGTTCGAATTGATTCGGTCAACTCGGACCTGACTCCTTCCCCATTACCGAATCGATTCGCTAGGGGCGAATCGATTCGGCCCTGCAGAATTTCTAAGTTTGGGCTATGTGTTGTTTGAACCCTAAAATCCTCAAAACCCAAATCTCTCAATTTCTCTCAACAAAAACAACAATTTACTCTCCCAAATCACTTTTACACAACTAATAACTAATATACATTCCTCAAATCAATTTTAAATCAAGATCAAAGGGTTAAACACCAAAAAATCCCAAAACCCATAAATGGTTTAAATCTCCCAAAAACTAACTATACATGCAAATTATCACATTAAATCAATATCTAGCAAGGAAGAAACTTGCCTCGAGGTTGTAGTCTCGGATTCTCTTCCAGTAGCAATGGATTCCAGCCCACATCTTCCATTTCTCTATCTTTTCTCCATTTCTCCCAAGCTATCTCCTCTCTCTCTCTCTCTCTCTCTCTCTCTCTCTCTCTCTCTCTTGGCTTCTAACACAAGAATGAGGGAATAAATGGGGTGGGGAGACTTAACCGAGTCTTAAAACATTAATCCCCCTCTTTATATTGCTAATACACCACTAAAATGACTCGTAACCACATAATTGAGTCATAACCCGTCAAAAGTGTCCGAAACTCAAAATACAACTTGGTACTTATTCGGAATAACGTGAACTATTTTTTTATGTTCCAAATTAATTTTAATTTATTAATTATACTCCAATTTAAATACGAGTCATAACCGTCGCTTTACATATAACGACGCAATAAAACACAATATAATGCTATTTACCTTCTCATAATGGTAAGAAGGCAAAACACAGTAAATATTATCCCTTAATATCACGAAAAATAATATTTACTCCAACTTTCCTATTTTATAAAATTAGCCCATCAGGCAAAATAATATAAAATAGTCGCCCAAAAGCCTGGGTTGTTACATTTGACTACCCCAAATGTCGCATAAAAAATTCGAACAAGCTCCTCATTAATGTGCCCATTCGTGGTAAGAAAGGGATCCTAACTGTGTCGGCGTAGGATAACACGCGCTTCCTCAGGCAAATCCACAAGGTTCCAAGCATAGTGGCAGGCCAATGGCCTCTTCGGTGTCTGAAAGTATGCTTGGAACCAATCACGCTCCCTTTCGCATCGAAATCCCTCAAAGCCCCGAGTGGGCACACACTTGGTAGAATCATACTTCATAATCTCGTCTATTTCAACCTACAAAACAATAATTAGGCAAAATAAATAGAATTGTAAAGCGCAGTTAAAAGTTAGTTAGTGAACTAGTTGAAATGGTGGGTGTAAGAGTAAACATTCCACATTGATGCAAAATGTGTCGAGGTACGACAACGAGTGAAAACCACCCAAGTGTGTGCTGAAAATGGATTGAAAAAGTGGTTTAGGCATTTTAGTAAAACAATTGGTGTGCACAATGTGGGATAAGGGTGTGAAAATGCCATTGGAACCAAAAACCAAGCCCCATTAATCAACAGACCAATAATCTAACAACATTTGTGTGTTCATGAATGGATATATAGCACTAATCAAGTTGGTACACACAATATGGGACACACCCAACAACATACTCAAACATTGTCAAAATAGGGATAAACATTAAAAGCATGACAAAAATCAACCCAAAACCAAACATACAAGAGAGAATAGGAAGAATTTTACCTTGAATGAGTAGAACGAGGTTGATTTTGAGTGAAATTGTGTAGGGGAAAGCAAGGGCTCGAAAGTAGAGGAGAGAAATGAAAACAGAAGAAGAAAGAAAAAGAAGGTAGATTTCGGCCAATAACTAGTCGATCGATCGACCGCTGGAGTTGATCGATCGATCCCCCGTGAATTAGCCCATTTCTTCCAGTTTGCAAAATTGGGATAAAAAAAGGGGTATAAAGATTGGGGGGGGGGGGGATATAGCTATATATATGTGTGTGTGTGTGTGTGTGTGTGTGTGGTGACAATTATTATTCAACACAAAGAGATAAGAGAAGCACAATCACCAAGCAGAAAAAGAAAATACAAAATGTCAATCACACAACAAAGGATGTACGTGGTTAAGCAAAGATGTCTATGTCCATGGTGGTGTAGTCAATATTATTTATATATACTCCGGAGAGTGATTACAGAGAATACCATGTGTCCTTTGCCCCGGACCTAGGGTTTGTTATATACATGCTCATTTCAGGGAGTGGGGGTGTTGGACTCCCCCACGTTTTCCATCTTCTCCTAGAACCCCTCTTAATGGGAACATGGGAGAATACTAAATCATAACCGGTTAAGATATGAGGGGTCTACACTTTGGGCCTCTATAATTGGGCTACTCGTCCAGGCCCATCATTCTATTTTGGGGTACCCACAATTGCCCCTAAGTTTGTTGGGCCATACTTTGGGCTCAATAAATTTAAATGATTTGTCATAATGGCTCATTTGTACACCGTGCAACTCTTCCCAAAGTTTGAGGACTGAGTTTAGGCGGCACTTGCTTCGTGGTCTGTGCATTATGATTAACAGCACTCAAAGGCTATCCAAAGCGATCATTTTTCGATCGTCGTTTCAACCTTCCCAGTACTCTCCCCTTTTCTGTGAGCTCTAGCTATTCACATTCTCTTCTCCCAATTTCCATTCTTATTACTTCCTTGTCATTTGGGCTCGTGATTCTTCATCGTTTGAGTCGAACTTTCATCTTGTAAGTCTCATATGCCTTCGCTTTGTATTTTCTCTTTGAATTTGTAGTTTTTTAGGGTTTCCCAATGGCAAAGATCGATAATAGGTCAGTGTCTGAGTTTAGAAAGTTTTATAATATCCCAGAGTGGGTAGAGATTGAGTGTGTCCCTCCCCCCAAAAATGTTAGAGAGATAGAGGGTGTCCATTGGATCCATGTCTTACTGCTTTTCCAAGGGGGACTAACCTTTCCTCCCAACAATCTATTCTTGCACTTCTTTGGTTATTTCAACATTGTTCTTACACAGTGCTCGCCCAATGTGTGGAAGATAATCAATGGTGTTCATAGAATAAATCAGCTATATGGTACCAAATTAGGGCTCGTTGAGGTCTGCTTTTGCTATTCCTTTTCTCGAACTAGTTATGGTGTTCTCTATCTCAAAGCCAGGAGTCCTGATAGGGTATTGGTAGTTAACTTACTTGATTCTCATAAGGACTATTGGCAAGACAGCTTCCTTGCCAGAAATTGGCAGTTCTCTCCCCATACTGAGGGATCGAGGTCTGATAGGTTCTCTATTCCCTTTTATGGGGAAGAATATATAGGTAGTCTTTGCTCTGTTCCTTCAATTTCTTTACTGGTTTGTGATCTTTCTAACTTTCCCTATTTTTTCTTCAGCGAGGTCGAAGAACTTGGAACCTGCTCTCAGCGAGGTTCGTCGTTCTGAATTGGTCAAGGCCTGGAATATCAAGGAGCCTTTAGCTCAAGGCGAGCATCCCCGGTCCGCTGCTTTCTTGCTCGAATATAAAAACATTGGTTCCAGTTTTATAGCGAGGCCGGTAGATAGTATCCCTGAATTTGATACCTCTGAAGAGACTGCTGCTGATCCTATTCAGTTGGATGAGGAGGAGAGCAGTTCTGAGAGTGATATCGTAGGTGGTGTTAAAGGCAATTTTGGCGAAGAGATCTCCAGTGGTAGTAGTTCTTCTAGTTCGGAGGAGGTTTTTGAAGCCTGAGAATCTTCGAGCACATCCAGCAGTTTAGGCGAGGAGATGGTTCCTCCCAGGAAAAACTTGATTCGGGATGATGACGACGACGATCACGTGCTCCTTGCCCAGAGGTCAAAGAAGCAGAAGTCTAGTACTGGGGCTATTGCTACTGGCTCTCGATCTTCTGCATAGGAGCAGGAGAGGAAGAGGAAAGAAGAAGAACAGTTGAGAGAGAGAGAGAGAGAGAGAGAGAGAGAGAGGAAAAAAAGAGGAAGAGGAGAGAAAAAAGATAGAGGAGAAGAAAAGGATGGAGGAGAAAATGAGGATAGAGAAAGAGAGAAAGGAGGAGAGGAGAAAGATGGAATCGATGACGAAGGATGGGCAAGTCTGAGTCCCGGTGTCTGCATTACCCGAGGGGGCCTCAGTTGCTATTTCTCCTCAGTTGTCCCCCGCGCTGCTTGAGAGGGATGTGCTTCCTGCTGATCGCCAAAGGGCGTTGGAGTCTGATCAATTGGTAAGACCTTTTCTTTTTCTTTGATGCTCTATTAAGTTTTAGCTATTTCCTTTTCTTGACGTCTTCTTCTTTGGTTTCGCAGTTTGTGACTGACTTTGCTGTGCTCTATCGCTCTCGCGACGAGCTGAAGCAGCAGAGTGCTACCTTAAAAGTGAGGGGCACTCAACTGGAGGTTAATCTAAAGACTGCTGATGTTGATCGAGCTTCTTCTAACCTGGACCTCATTAATTCCAATCGAGAGAGGGACGCGGCGGTTAAAGAGCTGATCGAGCTGAGGCAGGCCTATGACCTGGTCTGCTCGAGCAAGTTGGCCGTCGTAAAGGAGAACAAGGTGCTGGCCTAGCAGCTAAAGGATAAAGAGTCCCAGGCATCCACCATCAAGGAGGATTCATACAACTCCAGGTGGGCTGCTGCGTATGAAGACGCCGAGGTTCAAATGGGCTACATCATCCGTCTGAACTTTAAGAAGGGCTGAAACAAGGCCCTCTTAGCTGTTGGTGTCGATGTTGAATCTCCTCTGTTCGATGAGCACGACCCGAGCCCGAAGTCAACTGTGGATGAAGAAGCCCCTGCCCCAGCCATCGAAGGCGTTGATTATGACTTTAAGACAATTCATACCGATGCTCACCCTGCCAAGGCGACTGAGGTTATCACTGCAGAGGGGGATGCCTCTACTACTGCTGACAAGGGGAAATAGCCTGCTACCTCTGAGCAGCCTGAGGTTGCCAGTTAATTTACTTCTAGGACTACTTTTGTATTTTTGCTTGTAATTTTCCTTTTTGTTGCTCGATGTACTTTAACCCTTTATCAATGAAATGAAAAGGTTTATTTTTCCCAGTGCACTAATTTATTTTTCTTTTCGTTGCCCTCTTATATCCTGTAGTTGATTGATATAGAAGAATATATTCCTATCACATCCCAATTGGGCAGGACCCTTGGTCCTAACGCAAGTCCTCAGGTTCGCCACGCTTTTGTTAGGCTTTGCAAATCTCTTAGGTCCAAGAATCAGAAGTATAAGGATCAGTCTGAGCTTGTGGCCAAGTTGAAGGACATGCTCCAAGAGATGGAAGAAGTTGGTGCCTCAATCCAGGAGGAGGTGAATACATTAAGATCAAGGCTCCTGGATGCCTCTGAGATCAATCGGGTCGGAGAGATTCTTCAGCGGGAGAATAAAGCTTTGAGGAGGGAAGTATCACGACTCAGGGAACATGCGCCGAGCACTGTTCCTGCAGTATTACGAGGTTCTTCCTCTTCACGAGCTGGAGCAAGATCAAGTGATGTTCATCCAGGGATGTAAGGTTCTACCTCGTCGACTGTTCCACGAGCTGGTACGAGTGCCAGGGGCCCTGTTAGGGAAATGGAAGAGCTTCGTGATGATGTTCGACGAGCATATGTGATTGCTACGAGGCTTCAAAGGGATGTTACTCGACTGTGGCACCTGTTCAAAAAAATACCTCGGCGAGTATTAGCCGATGGTTATGACCAGGGTTGGTTAGATGCTCCAACGAGGCTGACAGAATTTGAAGAGCTCGCCTTCATTAGGGTGTGGTTGAGTGCCTTGAGGGAGATGCAAGTTCCAAGGAACTCAATGCTCTGGTATCGCCATGAAATATCTCCTTCCACTAGGATACCTAACCCCTTCCGGAGAGATGATCAGTGGATACCCATTGATGCCATCCCTCGGCAGCTATTAGAGTCGGATGTGAATGAAGTTGAGGAAGAGTTAGCTCCCCCTCCCGATGATGGTCGAAAAGCTAGAGTGGCTGATTATCTTGCTCGGAGACCTCACCCTCATTAAGATTCTCTTAGTAGTAACTCTGTGTATTTTGTATTGAAGTGATGTAAAGTCGATGTTTTGGGCGAGCTCGCCGATTAAACATGTATTGTATTTGCTGTAAATGTGATGAATTAATATAAAATTTATGTTTGGGGCAAATTTGTCGACTAAACAAGTGTCTTATATTTTTCCACATCTTTGCTCAAAAAATCTTGAGCCTGTCTTGGCTGACTAGATTTGTATGTTTACATTATCAAGTAAGTGTCCCTCCAGTCCAGTATGCCAATGAGATACCATTCTACCCCACTTTACCTTTTAGGTTGTGTCGTCACACTCCCTTAGGCCTAAGTGTGGCAATTGGAGAGGACACACCTGGTGTTGGATTTTTCATCCGATCAGGATTTTATCAACCAAACATTATTTGGTAGCCAATTTTGAACTGGCCTTATTGCCTAAGGATCCCCTGTAGGGCTTCGTATATTGCCAGGGGCAATGCTAGGAGGTTTTTCGTGTCTTATAACAAAAACCTGAGGAGGGTGATTTCCATGCTATGGCGTAATGATTAATGTGCCTGTCACTTGGAAAGGGTGTGTGAGTTATGAAGTCCATATACTAGTTAACTGACACTTCGTAGAATGCAACTGCTAACAACTTTTATTAATGAGTTTTAGTTTCATAAGTACAATGCAAAAGAAGAATCTAGAAATAGAATTTCTTGAGATTGGCTGCATTCCATGCTCGGGGTATCTCTCTGACCTCCAGTATTTCCAAGTGATAAGCTCCTTTCAGATCGTCTTTTGTTATCTTGAATGGTCCTTCCCAGTTTGGCCCTAGCTTACCGTCTGATAGTTTTACTGCGCTGCCCAGGACTTTCCTTAGGACGTAGTCTCTAATCGAAATGCCCTTGGATTGACCTTCTTGTTGTAGTGCCTTGCGAGCTGTTGCTGATAGCTCGCTAGTTTCACTAGGGCTAGCTCTCGACGCTCATCGGCTAGGTCGAGCTCAGCGAGCAATGCTGCATTATTATAGCCCTGGTCGACAAGGTTGGACTTTATTATTGGCAAACCTGCTTCCAATGGGATGACTGCCTCCATTCCATACATCAATGAAAATGGGGTTTCCCCCGTTGCTCGTCGTGGAGTGGTACGGTAGGCCCATAAAATATGCGATAGTTCATTTACCCATGCGCCCTCGGCTCGCTCTAGTCGTTTTTTTAATCCGTTGATCACTTTTTTGTTAGAAGCCTCGGCTTGGCCATTGCTCTGAGGATAGGCCACCGAGCTAAAATGGTGTCTGATTCCATGCTCGTTACATAAATTTTTGAAGGAGATGCTTTCAAACTGCGTTCCATTGTCAGTGATGATGGTTATGGGGATGCCAAAATGGGTGATTATATTTTTCCATATGAATCTTGTCATATCTTCATCTCGGATGTTCGCCAGGGTTCTGCCTCGATCCACTTGGTGAAGTAGTCACTTGCGACCAATAGATACTTACGATTATCGAGAGCGGTAGGAAATGGTCTTATAGTGTCCATTCCCCATTGGGCGAATGGCCATAGGCTGGATAGTGATTTTAGGTCGCTAGCAGGTTGATGGACCATAGGAGCATGAAGTTAGCATTTTAGGCACTTGCGAACATACATCGCAGAGTCCCTTTGTATATATAGCCACCAATAGCCTTTCTTCATTGCTCGAAAAGCCAGAGATCTCCCTCTAATATGGATTCCATAGATTCCCTCGTGAAGCTCATGTAGAATCTGCTCGACATCCCATGGGTGAACGCATTGAAGGTACGGGCCCGAAAAGGATCTCTTATATAACTCGCCCTCTGGTGATAAGTGAAAGCGAGCAGCTTTGACTCTTATCTGGTGAGCGATCTTTTTATCTTCTGGGAGCGTGCCATCCTTTAAATAGTTCCTTAAAGGGTCCATCCAGCTGGGCGCTGACTCCACTTGGAGCACCTGCTCCACGCCTGGCGGCTTGCTGTTTAGGTCAATGCTTGGGTGAGTGAGGAAATCGATGGGAATTGTTCTTTTTAAGTCGGAGTTGACTGCTGAGCTCAGGGCTGCTAGGGCGTCAACATGGTTGTTCTGTCCCCTGGGAAACTGCTGGACATTGACTTTTTCGAAGCTAGCCATTAATCTTTTCGCTAAGGCGAAGTAAGCTTCCATTCTCTCATCTTTCGCATTGTAGTCTCTGCTTATCTTATTGGAGACCAATTGCGAATCGTCGAACACATGTAAGCCTTTTGCCCCCAAAGTGTGTGCCTTCTGGAGGCCAGCTATTAAAGCCTCATATTCTGCTTCGTTATTGGAGGCTGCAAATCCAAGCCTGATACCCTGTTCGAGGATTGTATTCTCTGGGGTGATGAGGACAATGCCTACTCCTACCCCCTTCGAGTTGGAGGCTCCATCAACAAATAATTTTTAGACTCCCTCCATTGCATGGCTCTCTTCTTATTTCCCTGGTTGAGGTTAGTCGAGGGGTTGTTCGCCTGTGAATTCAGCTATAATATTAGCAAGGTCCTGCCTCTTGATTGCATTCCTTAGTTGAAATTGGATATCAAATCGTCCGAGCTCGACTGACCATTTAGACAGTCTGCCCGATAAATCCGCCTTCCTTAGGATTGCTTTAAGGAGGTACGACGTAAGGATGATGATAGTGTGGGCTTCAAAGTAGTGCTTCAGCTTTTTTGAAGCTACTACTAGTGCAAAAGCGAGATTCTCCAGTGGTAGGTACCGCTGCTCGACGTCTAGTAAAGTCTTGCTCGCGTAATAAACGGGGTGCTGGATCCCTGCAATTTCACACATCAATGCAGAACTGACAGTGTGGTTGGAAACGAAGAGGTATAAGTACAAAAAATTTGTTCGCTGTGGTATGACGAGCAGTGGTGGGGAGCTGAGGTAAGTCTTGAGCTCGTCCAATGCCCGTGAGCAATCTTGGTTCCATTCTACCATTTTGTTTCCCTTTAGGAGCTGGAAGAAAGGCTTGCACTTCTCGGAGGACTTAGAGATAAAGCGGTTAAAGGCAGCGAGCATACCGGTGAGCTTTTGTACGTCCCGGATCGTGCGAGGAGGTTGTACCCTATTTATTGCATTGATCTGATCTGGGTTAGCCTCGATGCCTCTCTTACTAACCAAGTACCCAAGAAATTTCCCTTACTGGACACCGAAGGAACACTTGCTTGCGTTAAGTTTCATTCGGTATTTCCTGAGGATTTCGAAGGTGTTTGACAGGTCTGAGAGGTGATCTTCTTTATTCTTGCTTTTAACGAGCATATCATCGATGTAGACCTCTATGGTGTCTCCCATTTGGTCCTTGAACATCTTGCTGACCAGTCGCTGGTAGGTTGCCCCTGCATTTTTGAGCCCGAAGGGCATGACCTTGTAGCAGTATAACCCAACTATGGTGATGAATGCTATTTTGTCCTGGTCTGGGGTATACAGAGGGATCTGATGATACCCTAAGTATGCGTCCAGAAAACTCATCCTCTCGTAAGCTGCAATGGCGTCTACCAGTTGATCAATTTTTGGGAGGGGGAAGCTGTCTTTCGGGCACGCTCTATTGAGGTCAGTGAAGTCGATGCCAACTCTCCACTTCCCGTTGTTTTTTGGAACTACTACTGGGTTAGATAACCATTTGGGGAATTGTACCTCCCGTATGGATCCTGCATCCATAAGTTTTTCCACTTCTTTTTCTACGGCTTTTTCCTTCTCGGGTGCAGTTCATCGTGCCTTCTACGCGATTGGTTTGAAGGTGGGATCGACGTGAAGCTGATGACAAACCATACTAGGATCAATTCCAGGCAGCTCGTATGGCTCCCACGCAAAGATGTCTATATTGTTTCTTGGCAGGGTCATCAATTCTTTCTTCTCCTGATCTGTGAGAGAAGCTCCAATCAAGAAGACCCAGCTGTCATCGCAATCTCCAGCTGTGATTTCCTCCAGGTCCTCGATGACACGTTCAGAGGGGAGGAGCTTGGTCTCCTCTACTCCGGGCCTTTCGTTTTTTAATTACTATTTCGAAGGTATCGGGTCTTCTTATTCTTCAACTTTTTCGTTGGACTTGTCGGCCTTCTTCTCTGGTCTTGGGCGGATGGCTGTTATGAAGCACCTTCTTACCATCGCTTAATCGCCATGGATCTCCGTTACTCCTCGCTCGGTCACATATTTGAACTTCTGATGGTAGGTCGAGGAGACTGCCTTCATCGCGTGCAGCTATCCTCTGCCGAGGATAGCCTGGTATGGCGAGTCTATGTCGACCACCAGAAACTCGATCATTTTGGAAACATGTCCTGCCCTTACTGGCAATACGATCTTTCCCAAGGGCATAGTCACTTTCCCAACGAAGCCAACTAAAGGGACAGTAGCTTCCTTTAGGTAGGTGGTGCTTAACTTTAATTTTTTGAATTGGTCGAGGTACATTACCTCGGACGAACTTCCTTGGTCAATGAGTAGCTTGTCGACGTCATAGTCAGCTATTCTAAGGGTGATGATCAGAGCATCATGATGTGGGGTTCTCACTCCCACCAGATCTTCTTCTGTAAATACGATATACTTGCTATAGTCGACGTCATCTGCTCGTCGACGTTTTCCGGACAGCGTCTTTGCTGGATCGATCTGAAAAGCTTGCATCACCGCCGTAAGCTTTTTCACTTCCATTCGAGCTGAATTTCCTTGGACCTGTTTTATGTCAAATGCCCCATGAATTACTGCAAATTCATGGCCGGCATCGTCTTCGAGTACGCTGTCAGGCCTTGCTTCCCTATGGGCAGTAACTTTTTTTGCCTTCTTTTCCACGAATTCGTTCAGGTGTCCGGGCTGAGCCAGCTCTTCGAGGTGGGACTTAAGAGCCTTGCAATGCTCGGTTTTATGTCCTCCTTCTTTGTGAAAAGCACACCTCATCGCGTTGTTTCTCTTCGAGGGATCTCCCCCCATTTTCTGGGCCACTTGATAAATGGTTCGTCTTTGATTTTGCGAGAATTTTATAAATTGGTTCTCTGAAAACGGTATTAATCGCCTAAAATGCTTTCGACAAATCATTATTGCCTCCGTTCTTGGAGCCATTATTGCCCCCATTCTTTCCTCCTTTCTTCTGGTTCTCAATTTTGTCACTGCCCTTGGCAGCGAGCTTAGCTCGATCGTTTTCCCCTGTGCTGAGGCGAGTTACATCTTCCACCTTAGCATATTTCTCGATGCGGGCCATTAGGTCATCGGTGGTCATGGCTTCTTTCTTTGTCAAGGACTAGTACAGAAGGGAAGAGCTGGGTAACCCAATTTTGAAAGAGGCCACTGGCACCTTCTCCGAGCAGTCCTTAACCTCGTTGAATAACTCCCAGTACCTCTTCGCGTAGTCTCGGAGGGTCTCTTGAGGCGTCTTTTTCATGGTTAGCAAAGCATCCATCCTTTTGGGATGGGAGCTAATTGTAATGAATCGAGCCGTAAAAAGCTCGACCAGGGACTTGAAACTCATAATGGACCGATGGGGGAGACTTTTGAACCATTTTTGCGCCACGTCATGCAGGCTCGAGGGAAAAATCCAGCACATTAGCGCGTATCGATGGTTCTAGAGGGTCATGGCCTGTCGGTACTGCCTGACGTGATCAATGGGATCAGTCTTACTGTCATAAATTTTGAACCTTGGAATAGCAAACTTCTTGGGGGCTTCCTCTTCTTCTATTTCCCTCGAGAAAGGTGATTTCATCTGAGTTTTAAGAGCTCGCCTAGTGAGTTCTCGGGTCGATCTGGTACCGTGATGCGCAGGGTGTTGGTCCATCTCCCTTCGGACCAGGCTGCGTATGTTTTCGTTGCTGCGATCCGGGATCCTGTGATGGCGAGCTAGTCGTAGTTGCTCGAACAGGTCGTCCTCTGACTCGTTTTTCTCAGCCTTTTGGAATCCGTGCCTGGGACTCCTTCCTCGACTGCGAGATTTGCTCGCCTGAGGGCTAGGAGTGCGGTATGGACGTCTCTTGGTACCGTGATGGAGTTCTCTCTCCATTCTTTCTAATCTTCTTTTGAGGCGAGCATTTTCAGCTTCGTGCCAGCGAGAAGACTCCATCTGCTCGTGGAGCCTCGCCTCATATGCATCAATCAGCCCGGATAACTGTGTGGACCTCGCTGGTCCTTGGCTTTCTTCTGAGGCTGGCCTTTCTAGACGAGTCCTCTGATCTGAACACCGAACTTCAGATCTAATCCTGCGAGGAGCAAAAGGTTCTTGGATATCTCCTGCCTGGGGAGCATTACTACTATAACCAAACATTTTGAACTCTTTTCTTGGTGTGGGCTTTCTTAGGGAAGATAAACGTTCCCACAGATGACGCCAATTGTGGTGACAATTATTATTCAACACAAAGAGATAAGAGAATCACAATCACCAAGCAAAAAAAGAAAATACAAAATGCCAATCACACAACAAAGGATGTACGTGGTTCAACAAAGATGCCTACGTCCACGGTGGTGCAGTCAATATTATTTCTATATACTCCGGAGAGTGATTACAGAGAATACCATGTGTCCTTTGCCCCAGACCTAGGATTTGTTATATACATGCCCATTTCAGGGAGTGGGGGTGTTGGACTCCCCCACGTTTTCCATCTTCTCATAGAACCCCTCTTAATGGGAACATGGGAGAAGACTAAATCATAACCGGTTAAGATATGAGGGGTCTGGACTTTGGGCCGCTACAATTGGGCTACTCGTCCAGGCCCATCATTATATTTTCGGGTACCCACAATATATATATATATATATAAACAAAAACACAATATAAAAATAAAATAAAATAAATAAATACAAATATACATATATAAAATAAATACTATAAGCCGATAAATTTACAATGAGGGACACACACACATACACAAAAATTAAATAAAAAAAAGAACAAACAAATGCAAATAAGTGATAATGAGTGTGTGCAGAATAAGGAAAATCTTTTTGTGAGTAAACTTTTTTTTCCAGTTATTATATTTTTTTAAAAACGTATCTCTGGGATGCACAATCTCTACAAATTCAAGCTCGTTGAACCTACAAAAAATGTTAGGACCAAGCATACAAAAATCAATAAAAAAGAGATTAATTAATTACACTAGACTGAATTAAAAAGAAATAAAATATAAAGAAAGAAAAAATCTAATTATGTACAACCTACATTTTGGACTTCTAATTAACAATATACTAGAAGTCTAAATATTTGAGGGTCCATCCGAAACATAATTTGAATTTGAACGATTAACAATGGACCCTCCCGAACATGCATGTCTCTCGAAAAATGAGAATTTCATTTGAACAACGGAAGGCATGTGGGTGGCGGAATAAATGAACCATCCCCAATTAAAATTTTTGGAGGGAGGATGGGGGGATTTGGATAACACGGGTGACAAATGCACAAGGGGGCCAAGAAAAATAGAATTATCTCCCTAAAGATTTTAAAGTTGGAATGGGAGGGGGCACACACGAGGGCAAAGATGCCTTTGTGAAAAGTGACTCGAGCGAGTACTCCTCATCGGTGAAAAGGTTTGAAACTATAAAGTTTGGAACCGATTCATCGAGTACCAGCGTCGGCATGATAGTATAGAATAAAGATAAGGGCGAAAGAAATTCAATCTCAAGAGATGAGTTATCATCACTTGAAGGTTGAATTTCGGAGATGGATACTACGCCCATTTCTTCCTCATTTTCATTCTCATTTATACCATGGGTTAAGTCAAGAATGATTTGTTCCAAAGTAGGCACAAAGTGCTCATTTGGTTCAAAACATTCCTCGACTTCAAAAGTCTTAAAAGAAAAATCGTCGTCGAATTCAAATAATGAATCCAACTCATGCTCCCAACAACGATTTTCTTCCTGATAACGGTTTTCAATTTTCTTATTTTCAAGCATGCGCAAACCCTCACCTAAAGTCATAGGGCAATGAGAGGATCCTTGCAAATGATAACTTTGAAAATTATCATCGGAACAACTATCAAAATCATTAACATAAGAATTTTGAAAGATATTGCAATCTGTTTCAAAATTCTTATCATAAGGATCTTGCGATCCAAAATCGAAATGATCATTTCCAAAATTTCTGTAATCCATACTTTGACTTTCGTAATACTCACCTAATGTCATTTTAGATGTTGCAATTTTTTGGGCTTGTACGTATTGACCAGGAGTCATAGATTTATGGGGATTTTGAGAATTATCATTAGGATTACTAGAAAAATTGGAATAAGACATGCTTACCCCAACAAAGGCTCGAGAAAGCAAATTTCACAAAATGATGTGAGGCCGAAAAATTCGAGCGGTTCTTGGCACTCAAATGTCCTGCAAAAAATGTTAACAAAAAATACAATTAGAAATAAAATAATACGAAATACCAAATCAAATAAATTCTAAAACATCAAGTCCCCGGTCGCGGCGCGAGAGCCACCTACGTGCCGATCATGTTATTTCGGCTCACCAATTCTATACAAAAACCTAAGCTTATGACTACACTCAACAAGTGAGTATATCGGTAAAGTCCGGGTATCAAAAATCATAGAGACGATTGCTATAATTTAATTGGTTTATTACTTCTTAATAAAAGTGTAAAAGATAATTTTTGCTAACTAAAAAGAAAAGATAACAAAAAGAAAAGGTTGTTCTAGGCATGGGTAAATTAAACTAGTTAACAAAGCGAATAAAAACTATAGGTTGCGTCGGATATCCCTCACCCCGAGTTAATTAGTATAAAATGGTTACATGGGTTTACGAATGATTAAGATTGAGTCTCGTTTCGTTAATTAATTAAATCAAGAGTTGTCACACCCCTAAATTCGCATAAAAGACTAATATGATTTTAGCATCAATAAATACATCAAATATTACGCACGCAAAGTCATAAATACGGGGAATAAATGATATACACCATTAAATTTTATAGGCATAATAACTAGGACAACCCACTCGAAATAATCCCGCGAGAAACCATCACTAAAGCAAAGCAACCAAATAACCCGAAGTGAGTTCAATCCAATACACCCTAGACTAAATTAACTATAAAGTATATTAAATGGCATGAATTGAATGCAAGAAAGTAAACCTAATTAACAAAGCAATAAATGAAAGCAAGATAAAGAAAGCATGTATATAAAGCAATAAACTAATTAACAAAGCAAGAAATGAAGGAAAAACAACTATATTAATGGTGAGGATGATGAACAGTTCAACTTACAACACCCAGAGGGGTCACAACCAAAGAGAGATGAAGAAGAACTCTCAACACACAAACCCTAACTTAAATTATCTATTAAAACTAAGTATATAATTTATTATAACAAAAACCCTTTATATAGTAAGTTGGAAAAGAAATAAAGAATAAATAAATGAAAAGGAAGAAAGTTGTAAAAAATACAGGGGATCGATTGATCAACCTTGACAGTCGATCGATCGATGGTTAAGAATAAAGCCCACTGTCTCCATCGATTTCAAAATTGCTGAGGGGTCGATCGATCGATCCTTTTGGTCGATCGATCGATTGATCAAGCAGGTCTGCATAAAGTTTCCCATGTTTTGGTTGGTTTGAAATCCTCTTCTGCTCAAATCGCCGTAACGTCTTTGTTAGGAATTGGATTCGTGCACCGTTAGCTACCACGCGAAGCTTACAAGAAGGGATACAACTTCCGTGTAGATGTTGGGCCAGTTGCCCAAACTGTGAAATGACCGAAATGCCCTTACGCGTGCAAATGTGTACATAACTTCACCGGAATGCGTCCGAACTTCATACTAAGCATCTAAATATCTATAAAATCTCAATTAACCCTGCAAAGAATGTATATACAGAAATATGAGGTTATCTGGTTAAAGTGCATAAATATAGGGATTAAGATACCCGAAGGAGATAATAACGCGTAGGTTAACGAGATAAATACACAATATTTGCGTCGTATCACCTATACATGCGAAGAAAAGTCTAAATGTCACTCTGGTGCTTTTCATTTTCTATTGTCTTTATTTTTTGTGGTTTACAATCATTATCTTTCTTGCTTTATTCCTCTCTCGTTTAATAAAATATTTAAGTGCAAAATGTGTTCTCAATTACTATTCATTGACATCAGGAAAACATGGGGAAAATAAAATCTCACTGTCACTGAAAATGACCTTACGTGATCTTGTTGTCTCTGATGACGAAGTTACATGATTAAATTGTCGATGACAACACTTAAGACTTGAACATAAAGACGCTATCATCGATGACGAAACTACCTAATGCTTATCTAACTTCGTCACCATGAAGAGTGAAAGGTGGTGATCTCGTCATTACAAATAATAAAATTAGGAATTCCGTATGTTTGATATTAAGTTTGAATTTGAAAGTGTAGTATGGTTAGTAAACAAAACTCAGAGAGAGAAGTAGTGTGATTTTTTATGTGTGCAAATTGGTTCAAAACCGACCTATTTGAAGAGAACCACATCCAGTCCAATCGAAGTCGAATTTTTCTAATTTAATCCAATTCGAACTAAAGTCAATCCAATCATGATCCAACACAATAAAGATTGGATTTTATCGTTTTTAATTGATTTTGATTCCTCTAATTTATGATTTATTATATCATAATTTGATTCACTTTTGATCTAATGTAATATAATATATTCCATTCAATCCATAATATTCAATACAATAAATTCTATATTGTTCATTTAACATGATATAATTGACAAGGTGTATACGACTAAAAACTAATATAATATTAAATCCAATAAAATTATGACAAATGTTTATTTTTTGACATAATTTTATATGTTGTCTGTTTGGATTAGGGGTGTTCGCGGTTCGGTCAGGTTCGGTTCGATTTTGAGTTTTTTTTTGCATCGGATTGACTTGATTGGTCTTCTTAAAAATGGATCGAGATCGGACCGATAATGTCGGCTAACTGACCCTAGTTGGTTCGGTTTATTATAGAGTCGGTCCGGTCTAACCCGTCGGTCCTCACATTAATGAATTACATCATTTATAATGATAAAATATACTTGAGTCTATTTTTTCCAAACATTAAAAACTAAAAAATATCAAAATTTGTAATTAAAACTAACCTATTATTGGATTAAACTATAATTTAAACTAATCAAATATGATACTATTTACTTTTTCTATTTATTTATGTTATATATATACATTTATATGTAAAAATATATTATTTTATATAGAGTCGGTTCGGGTCGATCAAAATAAGGATTTTGAAACTGTAAACCGTGGACCAGACCAACTAGGTCAGTCTGCCAAAAAAATAAATCAAGACCGGACCGATTAAGAAAAAAGACTGAAAAAGGGTCGGTTCGATGCAGTCCGTCGGTCCAGTCGTTTTTTTGAACGCCCCTAGTTTGGATCAATTTCATCGGTTCTTAAATATACAAAATCGAAATTGATCCAAATAAGGTTGTTTTTTTTAAAAAGCAAATCAAATCCAATCCCATATAGGTCAGTATTTTTAATTGAATTGGATTGGATCGATTGGGTTTTATTCGTTTGGTTTTGATCTTGCAGAGTCCTATGATTTTTTATTTATTATTAAACTAACATGTATTTTTGTAACTTACTAAATTTTGTAGGCCATTTGTCTTTTATCCCCCCAAAGTTTTGGCCGTTTGATGATTGACCTCCCCAAAACTTATTGAATATGTCAACTAACGATCCCTCTTAAAATCATGGGTCAATTCCTAATAAATTTTTTCGGAGTCAATCCCACAATAACCAAAACTTTTGGTGTGAAAAGCCAAATGAGCCAAACTTTTATATATTATATTGAGTATTCTTATTCGTTACGCTAAATTGTACATGACTCCAAAACAGAGGATTTATCTTACTTAGGGCTTTCTTTCGCCCTTTCCATGCTTCCTCTTAACACTCTCAGTTATGCACACGATATCCTACAAAACTTGAACAATTGCGATTGATTCTCAAATTCTAGGGTTTCTTTTTGGATCCCCAAACTTCTTTTTGGATTTTTGGTAAGCGCCACACTCGCCTTTATATATCAAAAAGTACTCTCAAATAGACACATATTTATGCCGGATCAAGAGGACCTTTTATGGGTGGTTGTTTTTATTGAATTGTAAATTTTATGCATCTGGAATACTAAAATCTCGTAGCACGGGGACTTTTCTTTACTTCTGTGTAAAAAAATGTTGATTTTTGATTTACACTGTATAGTTGTCTGCTTGTTGTATTGTTCTCATAGTAAGTGTTAATTGAACAAGTCGAGAAATTAAGTTCACGTGTAAGTATATTCTATGTAGGTTAGTTAGATTCACGCTGAGGATGGGCAATTTAATGTCATAAATATTGTATATTAAGATCTGAGGCCCTATTGAAATTTATATTTTCAATGGCAGCAATATCTTTTCTGTGCAAATGTTTGTTGAGGATTTTTCCTAAACCCCTTTTCTTTGCTCTATGTATGTTTATACTTTCATGTAAATTCTCCTATTGCAAAGTTTTATTTGGGTTTAGTTCTTTTACCTCTAGAAGAACAACTCACTAGTTTTCTTTCTGTTTCAGAGAGGTGTGTGGCAGAAGATTTGCTTTTGTAAGTTGGGTTTATATGCGCAGAGAAAAGATCACTGAGTTTACTGGCTAAGCCAAGTCATTTGAAATGTATGGTCAGGGGAATTTCGCTCCTCAGCCTGGGTCTATGCCGCCTCCTTTCCAACACGGCCCTCATATACCACCTAATGTGGGTCAGCCAGCGCCTCCTTCATATCAACAAGGTCCACACGTTCCAATTCCACCAGGTGGCATGTTTAACTCAGGTCAATCTTACTTAAATGCACCGCCACCCCGACAAATGCAAGGGATTGCCCCTATGGCACATTCATACTCAACTTCCCAGCAAAATTTCCAGTGGAATCAGAATATGCGTCACATGCAACCGCTGGCACCTCCTCATCTTGGTCCACCTGCCACTGGCACTAGTCACCCAGATATGTCACATCCCCTTCCAGCTCCTAGAGTGCTACCTCCTCCTCCTCCTCCTCCTCCTTCACAAGGTTCAGTACTGCATAGAGGCCCGCCTCAGCCACCACCACCTGGTGGTGTGTTGGGTCCTCAACATACTCTACCACCCCTCCCACCCCCTCCCCCATTCCCTTCTAGTTTCTTTATACCTCCTCCTTTTGGATCCTTCATGCAGCCCCCACCACCTCCACCATCTTCTCCTCCTCCAGGACCTCCACCCCTCCCACCTTCTTCACCCCCTCCCACCTCTCCCTCTCCTAGTTCTGGGATCTTGTCTTCTGCACCTCTTCTTACTGCTTCTGAATTGTCTCAGCAGTTGGAGTCTGGTCCATGTTTCAATGATCTTTCGGTTGATAAGACCTCTAGACATGATGACATTTCAAATCACAAAGGAAGGATTGATGGTGAGGTGCTTTCACCATCCGGGGGGAAGTTGAAGTTGGATATTCCTCCACCACCGCCCAAGCCCACGGAAGAAAAAGTTGTTCGGAATATTGAAATTTTATGTCAGTATATTGCAAAGAATGGTCCTGGATTTGAAGATAAGATTCGGCAAAAAGAATTTGGGAATCCGGAGTTTGAATTTTTGTTTGGTGGAGAGCCTGCAAGTGAAGCTGCAGCTGGACATGAATATTTTCTATGGATGAAAAATAAATATAGTTCGGGCTGTAAATTCCATGAAGGGCAGCAGCACAGTGATTCACCATTAAGGCCATCACGGGATGACTATTCAATGAAATTTTATAGTATGATGGATGCATATGTTTCTTCTTCACCTGCGGATTCCGACATGGATATGGAAGGTTAGTGAAGTGCATTGATTTCCATGATGTATATATATACACAAATGCCTATTGATATCATCTCCCGGTGGCAATTCGGGTTAATCGTGTCATTTTCGGGTTTTGTTGATTTTTATTTGAGTATAAGTTTTAAGTACTCTTAAATCTATACAAGTTAATCGTGTCATCTTCGGGTCATTTCGGGTTATTACCATAAACGGGTTACCGTGTCAAAAATTGCCAGCTCCATCATGGGTCAAATCTTTCTTTTGGGGTGTGCTCATGTGTGCCAGTATGCGTGCTCATGTAGGTATGAATGTCCAAGTTTGATTTTTTTTCTATCTAAAATTGAGCTGTCCAATAGGTTTACCAACTTGTCATCTACTAGATTACTACATGCATCAGTTGTCTTGGATCGTCATAGATGTATCAATAGTATTGGGTGATGCACATTTTATTTTTCCTTTCGTAATTTGGCATGTTATGAATGATAATATATGCATGTTGATGGGCTTTGATCTTATTATCTCATTCAGTGCAAATGGAGGATGTTGTATAAGGTGATAGCGTCTGTTTTTTTATGACTAATCTAAATGCTAAATCTGTAGCTTTATTATGCTTAGTCTGCACTTGCCTGCAGGATTCTTTGGAAATATGGATAATTTGCCCTATAAATATGGTGGAACAGCTAGAGGGATGATGTTAAATTGTGCGTATAGGGGTTCCACCAACATAGTTTGAAATTTTGTATATGTTATCTGAATGTGTACCTGATATCTTATGGTTTATTACCTGCGCAAACAAAATAAAAAATAAAAATAATGTTATGGATCATTGGATTTACCATGAAAACAACGATTGTTCATTGTAGGCATTCAAGTTGTCCTCAAATTTGATGATGTTATAATGTCATTTTCTTAAATCTTCTTGGAATTAGATACCTTATCCAACTTTTAGAGTTGACATAAAAGTTGTCATTCAAATTAATCAGGCTCTGCTTCTACAATCCATTAGTGTTTAGAGACCGAGGTCTTGTATTTGGAGTTATTATTAGTTTATATACTGAGTTGAGGTGGTAATTGTTGACACCGGCAAAAACCTGTATCGATAAAAGAATGGGGATGCGGTACTCTAATAATTCTTAAGAAGATTCATGTAGTTTAAATGCCATGCCAAGTCCTTAGATTCGCAGAGACATTTCCCACATTTATTATGGTGTTGGTGTATCACTACACTATCCAACACCCCTTTAGCTATTCATTTGCTTTGTATTATGGTTGAGTTTTTATTTGCTCTATTTAACACCACTTCGTAAGCAAGAGTTATTTTATTGATTTGAGTTTTTATTTACTTGTCATTATAAGGGATACATTCACTTATCTTGAGCCATTTTTAAATACCTACTTTATTTTGACGGGTTCTCTTTTGTATTTGGCTGCTCCATCTTATTGTTGTTTCTGTTGAATAATGAGTTGTTTATAATCTGTGTTTGATGCTGAAGTTTTCACCTATCATTGTTTTCCTGTGGTTCTCTTAGATGATATCACTCAGCCAGATGAAGAACATCGTATTTCTAAATCTTTTGAAAGTCAAAACCACGATTCCGATGTGGTATCTGCTGAACCTGATACAAAAGAGCAACTACATGCACTGCAGAATGATTCAGAACATAGCCCAGTCAAGGTTGCTGTATCTGGAAATATATTTTGCTCCGAGTCTTCAGGATTGGTTGACCATGGTGAAGGTATAAAATATTGTCTGCTTTTCACTTTTGCTTTCATGAACAAGCTAGGCATTCTCATCTCCCTCCCTTTTTCCCTCACTCACTCATTTCATTTCATTATTCAATTATCAAATTGCTAAATTAATGCATTTTCTTTAATTTGATTTGTACCTAATATCATGTTATTTTCACATATGAATTGCTTTCGTGATTTTTTGTATTTGGTATTCTGATTGCTAACTGAAGCCTGTAGGTTGTATCTAACAGGGAGATTTTATTTCAACCCACATTTTTTTTCTAACCGCCCCAATTTTAGTATACCCCTTTTATGGGACCCAATAAAAAAAAATCAGCTAAAAAAAACTTTTTTTGCTATTTTAAAAAAATCGGTCAAACTTTCGCAACTTTATTGAAATGTTTAAATATCACATAAAAAAAATCAACTCAAAATTATTTTTTTAATATTTAAAAAAAATAGGTGTGAGATATCACGTGTGCAAACTTATTGTGCATAGGAGCCTGCTTCTCTCTCTCTCTATATGTATATGTACACACGTATATAGACGGTATATACACATATATATACACGCTTAAAAACTGCATATGGACATATATAGACTGCGCGCGCGCGCGCGCGCGCGCACACACACACACATATATATATATATATATAGATGGATAGATAAAGAGAGAGAGAGAATCTCAGGTAAGGGCTTAAAAATAAGCCCGTACCGTACCGTACAATTTTTTTGGAAATACCCCCAAAAAATATTTGGTTGATTTTTTTGTGGGTTTTACACATTTAAAGGTAACTATAAAAAAATCAAGGTTCTAAAAAACGTGGGGCGTGACCTAGGCGTGGAGGCCTAGGCGGACCTTAGGCGTAAAAAGGCGTTTATGCCTTTTTTAATATATTTAATATTTTTTTGAGTATGACAGGGCTATTAAAAATACTAAAATGGTACATACCTTAAAAATATGTCTAAATATTTGCAAGTTAAAATACTAAAAAAACAAAAAAACTAGCGTTTTTTAACGCTTCACTTCTAAAAAACTCGCGTTTTTCCACGCCTTGCCCCCCGAACGCACGTTTTTTCACGCCTTACCCAAAAAAAAGCTGACCACCCCTTAATCCATGCCTAGGGTCAAAATTTGGCGTATCTAAAAAGTCTCGCGCCTTGGCGCGTTTTTTAGAACACTGAAAAAAATCCGTTCAAAATGATATTTTTTGCTATATTAAAAAAATGGATCAATGTTTGACAGTTTTTGTAACAATTACAAAAATTGTCAAACATTGACCCATTTTTTTTAAATAGTAAAAAAATCATTTTGAGATGATTTTTTTATGTGTACCCTTTAATATTTAAAACCCACAAATAAAATCAACCAAATTTTTTTGGGTATTTTAAAAAAAAGAATTCGTACGATACGGGCATATTTTTATGCCCTTACTTTATATATATATATATATGTGCGTGTGTGTGTGTGTATGTGTATATGCAGTCTATGAACGTGTGTATATATGTGTATGTGTATATGCAGTCTATGAACGTGTGTATATATGTGTATATATCGACTATATACGTGTGTACATGCAGTTGTATATATATATATATACACACGTGTGTGTGTGTATATTTGAAAAAGTGAAAAATATCAAAAATAAGGAAAATATATAAAAACAAAAGAGAAATAAATTCGTTTAGAGAATTTGCATGTATAATTAAAGTATATTTCGATTTTCATTTAAACCACTCCATGAAGTGGGGTGGCTAAATAAGAAGTCGGCCCAATAATAGAGGTATATTAAAATTGGGATGATTAAAAAAAAAAAGGGACATATACCAAATAGTCCCTCAAACATTTTTTAATACTCATTTAGTCCAAGCCTTTTTATTTTGCCCCAAAAAGTCCTTTGCCACATATTTTGAAAAGGGAGTGCCGCTGGCGCGGTCCTCTAAAAATAAGAGAATATTGAGTGCTTGAGGGACTAAATGGGTTAAACTAAAAATATGTGTCCTTTTTAAAAAATATATATTTATAGTAGGGACTATTAAATAATTGACCCAAAAAAAAATGGGTTGAAATAAAACCTTCCATCTAATATCATGAAAGTTTTTTCATTTTTTTTAATTCTTCTTGGCATGCTACGTATTAATTTACTTTACTTTTTATTTTTTATTTTTATTTTTAAACTCCAATCAGTATAATGTGCGTCTGTATGGGTCAGTCCTTGTTGCATCTGAAATATGAGCTCGGAACTAGAACAATGCGTAATGTATCCCTTTCTTGTTTCGAAGCTATAATGTTCACTTTGAGCGGCCTTTAGCTTTTATCCATTTGTGTGTATCTATAAAAAGTGGGGAAGCTTGTCATCGTTTATTTGATTAATGAAGTAAGATGCTTATATAATCAAGTGCAATGATGACTAGAAAAGAATGTTGACGGTAACATCATGCGCTTTAAAAGAAGAAGTCGTTCTTTGTAGAATAAAATGCTGAAATATGGTTCACGTAGCCGGACACAAGTATCCAGGACAAGATTTTTTTAGGTGTTGGGTCCATTTTTTGGTTCAAAGATAACCCTGGTTTGACTTTGAGCCATACCAATATCGAGTTGAGTTGTCGATTTTATTGTTTACCTGTGAACACCAGGGCACTCACATGGATTTCATATCTAGTATACATGGTCTTTTCTGCTTCACCTTTTGTATTTCAAAAAGGATGACAAGACAAAGTATGCGCAATTGTAGGGCAAGTCACTTCAGTAGTTCAGTGGCTTTGTAGTGGGAGTTGTTGAATGCACTTGCAGTTAACACTGAGCTTTTTCAGTGTTGTTCTATTTTATTTTTTTTATCTAATTTATTTTCATAGATAAAGAATTCTAATTAGAGCGTCAGAAGGGAGCAATTGGGATTGATTTATTGAATACTTGATCCTAATTAGTTTACTTTGAGGCACAATTATTAGATAATTGTTTATGGGGTTTAAGTTGACGTAAATGACGCCAAATGGGAGCAAAGAAAGATAAATCTCTCTAAACTCTCTCAAATCTTAATATCTCAAAATGGAAGAATGCCCCGAATGAGGCTACATATGGGTATTTATAGGAAGGAGGTTAAGCGAAGAATCTAATTACAATTACGTCCCTAAGAGCTAATAACCTTCCTTCTTTCAAATACTAAACAAACAAGTAATAAAAGAAAATACATCAAATAAAGGAAATAAAAAAAAATAATAAAAATCCTAAAATTACTAAAAATAACCCCTAATTCTTTATTCACATCATTCTCTCCGCCTTCGAAAAAGTTCGTCCTCGAACTTTAAAATTGAGGTTGAATGCATAAATTCCCAAAATTCTGGAAGAGGCAAAACTTGTGGGGCCAAAAAATAATTTCTGAAAATTTAAAGAAGATTCTTCAATTATTGTGTCAAGATCATCTTCTTCCTCATGCCACTCGTGTGAATCATCAAAAAATTATCTACACCCGGGGTCAAAAATCAAGATTTTGGTGTCAAACCCTAGTTCTTGCATTTGTTTGAGGGAGGGAGTTGTTGCCCTATAGGCTCGTCGGAGACGAAGCAGGAGGGATGGAAGAGGCCCGCCCCTGTTGGAACGGCGGGATAGGCCGGAGTGGTGGGTTGTGTGGAGATGGTGGTGGCCAGGAGAGTTGGTGGTCGGTGTGGTGTGGAGTGGAGCTGGAGGAGGAGCTTGAGAAGTTGAGGGATGGAATAGATTGAGGTTAACATATATATACACACGTGTTAGCATATATGTTTTTTACATCTTTGCACCGCAACTTTTAAAATGGAATAAACTCAATGCCTTTCACTACAAAAAATTACCCAGTCAAATTTTTTTTTAGCATATATTTCGAAAAAATTCCCGAAAACCCACGTAGGGCGGTCGCCTACCCTCGAGACCATGTAGGTCCACCCTTCTTAAATGTAACAACTATAACATACTGAAAGTTATTACTAATTGGTGATATCACTACCACCTCACCACTAAACAAATATAATAATAAACCTAATCAAATATATTACAGTGATGCCATGCTTTTAGCACCAAAAAGAATGTCATGGGGGTTCTCTAAGGACCTCAATGTCATCATCATCATTAGCCCGTTAATGTGGTTCATGTCCAAAGTAATTAGAATATGAAGTACTTGAATTAGAGCATCCATTCCAAAACTGTTACTTTCATTAGATTCCCCTTGTGGAAAATAATCTTGAGGCACTGGCATAACCATATGTTCATGTGAATAATTCTCGGAAGATGAAACGATAGTATATGAAGGTGCAAGTGGAGGATGATAGTAATAAGACTTGGTGGGGGTGGATAGAAGTATTGTGGTGGCGGAGGATAATATGGGAATTCTAGGGGACAGGGATACGTGGGTTGTGCTTGTGGGTTTCTCCCTTCGTATCTCCAAGATCAAGTTCAATGAAACGGTTCTCTAAATTATCTCCCATTGGATGACATGTATGTCTTCTTGTCCCACCCCAATGTCGTAGATCTTGTCTATCTACCAAAGTGGCATCATCGTTTTGAATTCCATAACTTCCAGCATCTCGTTGATACGGTGAGTAACTATCGCCTGCTCCAATAAATGATATTTTTTTTTGTGAAATATAATATAAGAATAAAATAATATTACACAAAATATAGACTTCAATATTTATTTTCCTTCATATTACACATCTCTACCAACAAAACCACCGTGTCATCGTCGTTGGCTCTTTCGCGAGGCATTTTACTTTTCTAAAATGCCCTACAAAACAAATATATAAAAAATTCATTATTTTTATGCATTTATATATTAAAAAATAACTTGACTTAATTTATTAATATCACATTAATTAACAACACATATTCAATTGAATAATAATTAAATTTGCAAGGCATAATAATAATTACTTGACTAAAACAAAAAAATTCCAAATTTTTTGATAGAATTTTGTAATGTTTTTGGTAGTTTTTTTTAAACATTTTTTGGCCCCCTTTTTTTGGTACATTTTTTTCGGGTACAAAACAATTTGTCTCATCTCATCTCATCTGTTAAAAACAAGATGAGACTCTCCATTATACACCAAACCAAACCAAACCAAACCAAACCAAACCGTAGAGACCTCTTTTTCTCTCCATTTCCTCTCCCTCACGGCACCTCCTCAACTCAAATACATCAAAAATCAAAACCCTCTCCCGGACTCCTACTTACATACTCACCTTGAAATGAAGAAGATCCGGATGTTGAGATGATGTCGGCGGCCTGACGCTGATTTTGGGTGGTCGGTCAGGTGTGCTGTCCGTTCTTTTCTGCTTTGGATTGGTTGGGAATGGAGGAAGAATGAAGAATGCACGCACTTGGTCACTTTTGCTTGGCAAAATAAATGATGAAAGGGGAGTGGATGATGGGAATCTCCTTTCAAACAAAGCTGTAGGAGAGCAGGTTTGTTTGTCCTCTTTCTTCTACCTTTCATTTCAGTCATTCACTTGTAGACTTGTTGAGTAGTCTTTGTTTCATTTTTAATACAAAAAACAAAGTGTTAGTAACAGTGTGTAGCAGAAAGTATCAGCGTTACCGTTACGTAACGGACTCGTAACGCAATACACGTGTGATATTTATTCATTCCGATAAGTCGTTATGTATCAGAAACGGCACCTCTGGATACGATTAAGTATCGGACGATTCGGTACGTAATGGCCGGTTTTTAAAACCATGCAACCAGCATGAAAAGCCTCTGTCCACCCTTTTCGGAACAGGTGCGACGACCCCCGGCCATCCCTGCCACCTTCAGCCCCTTCCAGTTCAGTTTCCAGCTAGATTTGAAGCCGAAACCCTTTGCTGGAGCTGTGTGCAACCTCCAGCCCTTGATTCCTCTCGTCCGGCACAAACATAAGGCTTTTCCGGCTAAATCGGCCTTGCCTCAGTTCACCCGGAGCAGATTCGGCGTGAGGAAGACCATCCTCCAACTCCCGAGTGCTACACGACCAGATCTGGCCCCCTCCGACCTATTTCCGACCAGCTCTGGGCGCGAGATCAACCCGTTTCCGATCGATAAAACCGGCAACCGTCCAGTGATTCCGACCTCCGGTGATGACCTTCGGCCGCTATTGGTGGCCGACCAAACTCTAGAAGCTTCTAAAGTGGTTGGGTTGAGTGGAGGGGCAGCTAGGGTTTGTCAAGAGAGAGGAGAAGCTAATGGCTATGGGCTAGGGTTTTATTTGTGCTCAGATAATGAAGCCATGGTTGTTGCCATTTACAAATATACTCGTATTCCTTTTATTCCCTCTTCCACTTACCAAAATTGCCCCATTATCCCCGAGTCTTTTCAAACAACCCACTTGAGTGTTGGTTTTATTGGGGTTGAGAAATTTGGGTAGTCCCTAATTTTTAAAATGTTAGAAAAGATTTTATTTGGGCTCCAAAATTTCCAGGAGAAATCTTTTTTCACCCCGAACCAAATATAAAAAAATATTTTCCAAGTATTTGTTTGTTTGGCAGGGACGTTTACAATTTTTTCCTCACGCTCGAGGACGAGCTTTTTCGAAGGAGGGGAGAGTGATGTATATTGATGACACGTGGCGCAAGGAGGTGGGTCCGAAAGAAACTTTTGATTTTTAATTGTATTTTGTTTTATTTTTATCCGTAAAGTAAATGAATATTCATCTTGAATATTCTAAGTTTGGGTATCATAGTATTTTAGTCATATTAGTGTCATTACTAGCCTCCATGTATAGTTTGAGGTTATTTTTGTCTTTTGTTTCTTTTGCCCTTTTTAGTCTTCTAACTTTTAGGGGTAGCTTGTCTAGCAAAGCTAACCTCACCTCACCCTATAAATAAGGCCTTTGGCCCCATTTGTATTCACAACTTGACTTTTATTAATGAAGAATTAGAGAGAGTTTCCTCTATTTATCATTGTTGTTGTTGTTGTGTAGTGTAATTAACACGCTTCCGCTACCCACTACGCATCAGGCACTAGCCAAAACAGAAGCAACGTCTTTGGGCATGACCCAAGCAATACTGCTTAGACCAGAAAAAGTGCTTCACAACCTACGGGGGACTTCACAATGCAAGAACAAATGCTTTATACTCTCATCAGATTTCTTGCTCATGGTGTTGTAGTTTCTTGTTTTTAAACAAAATATAACAATAATAAAGGAAGCTAAAGAAAAAACACTTGACATACAATGAATCTTTTCCGGTTTCATGCCACATTACTTTATACGAGGAGAGAGCAATCCCCATGAGTGGGAGGGCGTGTGAGAGAGAGAGAGAAAGAGAGACCTGTTATGTATAATGATAATATTTAAGTCATTTATAGATAATGGTGCAAGTTAGCTTACTATATGCATTAGGTATGGGTGACATGTCATAAGCCAATCATAGTTGCCGGGATCACTACATCTTCATATGCACTTAAAGGTTGCGCTCCAAATCTCTAAAAGGGACGTCTCCAATTTTAATATTTAGTTTACTATCTTAGCTTATATGCAATTTTTGATTTCAACAACAAAATTGATGGGGTAAAAGAACTTGCGGTATTGACTCTTACCTCGCAACTTAGGGGTCAAGGCTTCGAATCCCCTTGGCCTTGGTGTTGGTGAGTGTAAACTTATCACTGGGGATTAGGCAGGTGCTCTAAGAGTCCTTGATTCCTCACGTTGTTTAAAAATTTATTACAGTACATTCATAATGATGGTTGAGTACAGGTATTCTTGATTTTATACTTCTAATTAAAAGAACCCAAACAAAAGTTCTGAAATGTCCATGATCTGAGGGAACCAACTAAGCCTACCCCACGTACCAGAGCGACCCATCGTGCTTATGCTTTTTGAAAATTTTTCCGCTCCATAAATTAGCACAGTTAGATAGCGTCGCACAAATTCTGAAAAGAACCCGCATGAGATAGAGTACCCACGTGGTGCAAGGAGCCTGCGTAAACGGTCTTGGGCTGAATGAATAACGCTCCGGGTGAGAGCAGCTACGCTCTGGAAAGGGTTTTGCGGTGTAAGCAACTCTACACCGCAACATGTTTTGCACTGTAACTAGTAGTTAGTACCTATTTGTAAGCTCACTGAACCATAGCATCCTAGAAGTTTCCCAAGATCCGAGAAGAAGACATTTGGAGGATGGTGTTGGTGCTATCATACATAAGCACCTTGACTAATAGAAGCATTTTTTACACACAAACTCAAAACAACATGCACAAATCAAGACAAATGCTTATATCAGGCAAGATTGGATCTGGCAAACACTCCGGCATAGCTGCCTTGAAGTGCTCCCTAAAGCAAATGAATATGCTTAAAGTTGATTGTCTCGCAACTGGAAAGGACAATATTTGCTAACTGCTATTGATTACTGACAAACTGTGTTATCCATGTACATGAAAGCTGTACTGTCGTGGTAAATAGTGCCAGAGTTGATAAACTATCCATGAGGCGTGACATAGCAAAGCCATTTGTTACATCGTGGAGGGTGCACTACTAGATTATGTAGGACTCCGATTGGCCAGGTGACCTGATGTAAAGGGGGATCAACCTCCTAGAACTACACACCGGACAATGGGACAAAGTATGAGTTTTATGTATGATTAGGTTCAGGTAGCTTAGTAACCGAGCCCCAATCCTGATCTCATGCTCGTATTGTTTAGTTTTTTTATATAGATGAACTTGAGCAAGGCTTTATCTAGAATATGCCCAAGCGATCCTTGAATAAACTGGTTCTTTTGCAAGTCTTTTTGTAGATGAATGAAAATCCACCTCAAGTGACGTTACATTTTTTCCCTTATATTTATTAGATAGGTCAAACTAGTATATTTCATAAAACTTTATGATGTGTCTGGGGAGTCTAGCTTAGCCCATCTAATATTGAGTGGTCGTTTGTTCAGAATATTTTTGGGGTATGTTGGGGTATATAGATAGCCAGATTATTTGGAAATTAGGCATGTTTGAAGTTTTTGGAAGCATTTGGATAGGAAAGATTGCTAAGATTATCCATGATAATGTCTTCCTTTCCTTTTTCTCTAGAATATAGTGATGTTTTTTTTTTTTTCCGACTTTCTGCTTCAGTGCCTTAAAAAGGTTCCCTTGATGATATTCATCAGGATTGAAGGTCTGTTCATCATTAATGGTTTTGTTGCGTTTTTATGTTCTTTTTGGTTTTTGGATGGTTCCTCATTCGTCATTGTCTCTCCTTAATTCCTATTAATAATTTTTTTTTGTATTAGCAAAATCTTGTTTGTACTATTCATATTGCCACGGCCTTTTTGTTCTTGTGTATGTAGCTTTCTATATAGCGGCTGTTTATGCGATGTAGTCGGCTTATCATCTCAAAATTTATAGAACTTTGCTTTGAACAGTACACTGCTCAACACCATGTGATTTAATTTATTCTTTTGAACATGACCCAGACTATTTGCTCATTCTATCCTTTTTTTCCCCTTCAAAATCTGTATCAGGTTGTAAAGTTGCTTTATAACAGACATTCTTTTAGACCCTGTTCCAGAATGTCGTTTTGCCACATGTCTCTCATTTGTCATATTTCATTTGCATGGCAATGTTGGTGGATGGTCTGTAATTTTTTTTGCACAATATTGACAAGTTATGACCTCAACTATGTATATGTGTATATATATTGACAGGCCCGAATCTCTCTATGGATCATGATCAGTCCACATCTGGAAAGTCATTGCCCATGACAGAGAGCTCAGTCATGAATAAAATTGTAGCTGCTGAATGCCTTTTAGATAGCAATTTGGAGAAATCTTCGATCTTCCCACATGAAGATTTGGTCCAGTCTAGTGAACTTATCAAAGGAACTAGCCCTTTCAGGCTTCTACAAGACTATGCATCTGATGATAGTTCAGAACATGAAGACAAGCCCTGTCTTGAAGATGTTTACCCTGCAACAGTCTCAACATCAGTTAAAGTCGCTGCTGCAGAATTGGACGAAGAAATGGGTTCTGATTTTGAGACGGATCTAGGATCTAAGGGTCTTTCCGAGTCTGAAAAGGAGTTCAGGCCATTCTCGGAGTCCGCTGTGACTTTTTCTCCAAGCGTGCCACCTAAACCTCTGGAATCTTCCATAGAGTTGGACAGGCTTGTGAGAGAAACTGATCCCCCATCTATTGCAGCAACTGGAAAAGCTGAACTTTTTGAAAACAGCCACGTGAATCAAGAATCTGTTGACAGCGGTATTTCTCACAACGCTCTCCAGCAGAAAAATGAACTTGATGGTGGCATATCTAATGCCCCATCTGAGAGTGGCAAGTCTCAGAAGGAAGGTGCTAAATCTACTTCTACTCAGTTAAAAGTCGATGAATTTGGGAGGCTGGTTAGAGAAGGCGACAGTGACTCTGATGATTTACGCTATGATAAGCGGCGTGGTAAAAGGGGCAGAAGTTGGAGCAGAAGTCCATCTCCCCATGACAGGACGAGGAATTCACGGAGAAGAAGGGAGAAGCGCAGCCGATCTCGCAGGTATGCATACTTTTGTTTGTGATTTGGATTTTGTATTGTGCTATGCTTGCAAGCTGTCAACCCTTCTTCATACAAGTGTTGATTTATCTGAACTTTGCCTTCCTAAATTTGTAAATTCCTTTCGTCTTTTTTTAAGCTGGTCTCCCAAGAAACGAAGAAGCAGGAGCAAGTCTCCTTATAGGCGTGCAGGTGATTTTGGAGGTGACAAAACAAGACGGGACAAGGGTCAGCTTCCAGATTGTTTCGACTTTCGACGAGGCAAGTGCTATCGTGGGGCCTTGTGTCGGTATATGCACCATGACTCCGACAAAAGTGATGGATCAAGGCGCTATAAAAACAAACTGCAGTATGAAGAGGTCCTACCTAGTTCAAAGAGGGCTTCTGAGAAATTAGTTCAGGAGCCCAATGAAGTCGAGAGCCAAGAGATGGAACTGCTGTATCAGGATCTGCCTAAAAGAAATTTTGTTGTTGCAAAGGATGAAGACATTTACCAGAGAGAAGTAGCAGCTGTGGACGGACAACTTGTTACCACAGGTCAAGATGATGAATCATTGGTTACTGCTGTTGTGGCTGAATCTGAGAGGGCTCAAGAGGTCACAGTTCTAGGGCAGAAAAAACAAGATATAAAAGAAGTGTCTACAATTCATAGCCTGGAAATAGGGAAAACCATTGTGCAGGTTGATAGTTTTTCTGCTTGTTTCGTAACTGATGCGAGGACTGGTGACACTTCTCATGACTTGCTCTCTTCCCCTGGCCTTGAAAATTCGGATCGAGCTAATCTTTCTGATTCAATGCTTCAGAATACTGATAACCAATCTCAGCAGGTGGACATGTCGTCTGCCTTCAAAAATTCTTCGCCAATGCAGACAGCAACAACCACCATCCAAAATCAGCTTTCAATTAGTGAATCTCATCCAAGTCAGATTTCCTCAATCCAGCCATACCCTCCTGGTACAGGTTCTATGAGTAAGCCATATTCATCTGAAAACATTTCTGCTCAATCTCTGGTTGCTAAGGAATCATTATCCCCCCATGTTCCACATCGGTCTTCCCAGCTACCACCTCCTCCTCCCCCTCCGCCTCCCCCCATCTCACTTGCGACATATCCCCCATTTCCACCACAGCATCCTACAGATTTCAACATAATGCAACCGACTGTAATTTATCCATCTTCTACGGCTTCTGTGGAGAATCATCCTCCCTATCCAACTCCATTTCTCTACCAACATTCTCATTTGGCTGCACCACCAAACTCCTCTTGGAACTCTCTTCCACCACCACCGCCACCGCATCCACCATTTGTTAATGATTTAACTGTAAATTCCTTACAATTTCAGCAGAATCAGCTGCCTCCGAGGAATGACTTTTCTTCTCACCCATTTGTTAGGCCCTATCCAGCTGAACTGCCTACTCATTCTCAGGTTAGTGAGTTTCACAATCGAGCATATCCTCCAATGCATGATGATCCTGGTCGACCTTTATTCCATTTGGAGGATGTTAGACGAAGAACACTGACTCAACAATATGGAGGTTCCGGTGGTCATATTGGAGAAGGCCGCTTTCCAAGGCCTCCAATACAGGGTTTAATTTCTTCGAATTCAATTTCTCATGGCGGCATGCACCCTCAGCCCGTGCCTTTCTCAAGGGAATCTCCATTGAGGAGAGTCTCTGGTGACAATCTGCCTCCAGGTGAACTTCTTACTCCGGCTTCTCAGAGTCATCCGTACTTTCAGCATCCTTCCTATGGTTTGCAGCATCCTGCGAGCGACAGTGTTTCTACACATCTGGGTGACCTCGGAAAAATCAATTCTACCCTGTCTAGGTATACATCAGATATTCTTGACAGGAGCCAGCCGTCTCGGATGTCTGATTTTGGAGGATCTAGAATTTCAAATTACTATAATCCTTACGCATCTACTTTTGATCAGCCACTAAGCTCCAAATTCACTTCTAATTCTTTCAACCAAGAAAAGGACGCACCCTACGGAAATAAATATAGTGCTCCATTCAGTTCGAGTCATGTTTCGGTTGATGGGCAAGGTGTTGGATCAAGAAATATGACTTCCTCTTCACCAAATTCAACTCGGGCGTTTGAGCATAATCTACATCGGTCTAGTGGTGACCAGTATGATCCGCTCTTTGACAGCATCGAACCATCTTCAAATTCATTCAGGAAATCAGATCATGGTCAAAAGCGTGAAGCAACCGATGACACTGAAATCATGTTGAAGCGCAGTGGCTCAAGTAAGCCACAGGATGTAGAGGAGAATAACAAGCAGAAAGAATCTGGGCTTGTTGTAACTACATCTCTTGACAATGATGAATATGGAGAGACAGCAGATGCAGAAGTGGGGGCTGTGGAGAATGGAAGCCCAAGCGATCCAATTGATCTGGCAATTACAGGTACAGGAGATGTTGAGATCGATCAGGTTAAGACACCAGGGAAAAGCAAGAAGAGCAAGGATTCTAGATCAATGAAACTTTTCAAGTCTTCCCTTGCTGATTTTGTGAAGGAGGTCTTAAAGCCATCGTGGCGACAGGGTAATATGAGCAAGGAGGCATTTAAGACCATTGTCAAGAAGACTGTTGATAAGGTCTCTGGAGCTATGAAGAACCACCAAATACCCAAGTCCCAGGCGAAGATAAACCAATACATTGAATCTTCACAAAGGAAACTGACTAAGCTTGTGATGGTATATATTCTTTTTGGGCATTACTTAAAATCTTGACATTTATGTGGATATGCCATAATTGTTGCTTGTAATCTTATTATTATTCTTTGACTAAGGAACTCGATTTTGAAAAACAAATGTAGAGGGTGTCACTAACAAAAGAATCTAAGTATCATAATTACTGACAGGGCACAGCTGTACAAGCATTGCAGATTCACCACTCTTTTACCTCATCTTATGCGATATTCTTGCGGAAGAAATCACGATAAAATGACATAAAAGGCCTACTATTTTACAAATTTTTAATGCAGAAAAGTGCTCTTAGATAATTGGTTCATTTTAGCTGTGTCCTGTTAAGCTTTACACAGAGAGGTGTCTTTGATGATCTTAGTTTTTTTTACTGATATTTACTTTTTCTATTTACTTTTTCTAGTTCTTTTTATTTAGTAACAGTAGGTTGGAATTTGACCCTGTCGGACTTCTTGGATATTGTATAATTGTTTATCCTTAATTACTTGAAGGGTAAGGTTTATTATAATTGTGAAATTTCCAGATTAAAAGTACAATGTAGAATAAGATGATATACTCGAGGGTTAAGTATGCTCATTGCAAATCTTTTTCTTATCATCGACTGACAAAGTTCTTGTGCAGGGCTATGTTGACAAGTATGTCAAAGCATAATATGGAGATAAGTTTATGCTTTCAGCTGGAAAATGGTAAATATCGTATGAAGTACTCTCTCTCTCTCTCTCTCTCTCTCTGCGTGTGTTACGAATTTGGATTGATATCTCAAAGTCCATTCTAGCTTTAAACTGCATATGTTGTATGACAGAGCTATGGAAAGGCAAACATTCAGCTGGTGTTGGGTAGAACTGTGAGTGCGTGATGTTTCCCTTAAGGTTTGTACTTGCGGTTGTGGCCATGACCTTAGGGCCCTTGTGAAGATGAATTTATTGCTGGAAGGTAAAATATTATTCAAATGTCAGAAAAATCCTGAGGAGTTTCCAAACCTTGTATGTTATGCAATTTTTTATAATATATAAATTGCTTTTCTCTTTTTCTTTGATATTCTAGCCAAGTTACTATCATAAACTTTTTGTATAGAATCTCTTTCATAATTGTCTCAGCTAGATATATTAGTCTTCCACTCATTCAGCATTGCCATTGGTTGAAAATCGTGATTCATAACTGAAATGTTAGATATAAAATCAAAGCAGGAGAGAAATCTTTTGTATTAATTTCTTATGATTTAGGTTTAGTTTCCATTTTTTGCATGATATGACCCATTTTCTTTAACATTCTCAAGGCTGTTGATAAATATATGGTGACAATGAAAACAAATATTTTATTGATAATTAGCAACAATGAAAATAATAAAGAAGCTTTAAGCTTAGGATTGAATTATAATAGAAGTAATTCTTTTGGAGTACTGTTGTGTGATTTTTTAAATTATTATAACACGGCAAGAGGTATGGCTTTTTAGTCGACGAGCTTTAGGATAATTCGTTAACTAACATCTTAGGTATTTATTGGGTTCTGCCAAAGCCCACTGGTGGAACTTCTAGCATGTTTGAGGGGCTGCTTGCTTAGTAGATGCCTGAGTAGATATTGGAATGCCGTGCCGCTTTGCCTTTGTTTGTTTGTAGGGAGGCAGAGAGAATTTTTTATTTTTTTGTGGGAGTGGAGCTTGGTGATGAAATTTCTTTTTATTTTATATATATTTTTAAATATATATATAATATACATTGAGCACGTTATTCCTTTGGGTTAAAAGAGTTGTAGTCCTTTTTTGTTTATTCGGTTGTAGATTATTTGGGGGATTTTGATTTAGGGAGCTAGTTTTGTTGAGAGTTGCATTCCTTTTTCAGGCGTCTTGGATGAATATATGTGCTCATTGGAAAAAAAATGTAACTCAACCATGTAACATGCTGTCACATGTTCCTTGTTCTTGTTTCCGATAAGGAAAGATTGCATATCACTGATAAAGTAGACGGAAAATACAACTAGATGGGTTTAAATTTTTCCAAGTGAGAGAATATTCGTTGAAAAACAAATGAAGATTCGACAGTCTTACACCTTCAGGGCCTGCACAGAAATTTATGAGTCGTAAACATTTCCTTGAATTGACCTCGTGCTTTGCCAGCAAATATAGAAATGTCATTGAATTTTTTTGGATATTAATTATCAAGTATCCTTAGGTTTAAGAAAATGCTTATAGGGTAGGAAATTCTTTATTCTATAAAGCCAGGCTTGGAGGCTGAAGAATCAACGAGACTAATAGCCATTTCTAAGTTGTGAACAGAAACCCTACAAGTAAAATAATTCAAAGGTTGCAATTGATTTTAAAGGCTTGTTTGCAGAGTAGCACAGCATTAGTATGGAAAAAAGTTTATTTTAGGTATCTCGCTAGAATCATCAAAGGCAACACACCTGGGATAGATTTGCGTTGCACAATCCGTGAGACAATGTACTTTTGATTTTTGATAGGTAATGAGGCATTAAGGGGAAAAAAAGATAGACAGGAGATTACAATGTGAGGCAGGCAGTCTCACAAGGCAATGTTAGCAAGTGTAACAATACACGATGTGAGGAAATCTTTCATATCCCTTCCGGGTTGGAGAACTAGAGATATGCCAACTTCTCACATCCCAAAATGTCAAGGTCAAATGAACACAAATAGTGATTACTATATCACCCCTAACCCTAAATCCAAACCCAAACCCAAACCCAAACCCAAACCTAAACTAATCTTTTACACAAATCCATGAACAGCACCATCGCCACAGACCAGCCCAACCACCACCAGGTTACCTCAACACCACCACATTCATCGAGCACACAACCCACATCACCAGCCTTGATCGTAAATTGACCGAACATCTTTTCATTGTAACTAAGGGTATACAGACTCGGTCCTCATTCATGCCGCCAACAATCTACTTTTAGGCATAAACCAACATAGCAGCGGAAGTGGCCTTCCCAAGTCTCATTTGTTTGCTGGACGAACATCCGGACCATGGTCTAGAAGGGTAAATCAGACTTGGAAAACTGACAGCGTCGATGTGGTTGTATGCGAGGGCGACCTTGTGACTGGACTTTATAAGGGTACTTTGATGCTATGCGGCTGGTGTTTATGTTTTGTTGCTTATAATAAAATTCTTTCAATCATTTTACTCCCATTGGTTATGGGGCCCATTTGATTGCACAAGTTGGCAAAATTTGGGCAAATATGGAATCTTTTAGATTTGCTATCATTTTGGCATGTTTGATAGCCTTAATTTGCCATGACAAATTTTGACTACTTACACTAGAGGACCACATACCAATGCGCATCTCGATGATTTTTCATAGCAAAATTTTCTTTGGATGGAAAAAATTTCCAAGAAAATTTTCCCATATTGTGCTATCAAATGGACCCTTACTTCTTTGGCTCTGGCGAACTCTTCTTTTTTGTACGCTGGTGCTTATTCCCTTAAAGAAATTTGAATGGAAGAGGATTTGCGGAGTTGTTTCTTTAATGGGGGAGTTTGAAGGGGATGAGGTAGATCGATTCCACACAACTGGGTGGAAGCAATGGTTAATGGGTTGTGAGGGTGTTTCTTGGTGCAACTTTCCACTATGTCTCGAGTGTTTGTAATTCTCATTTTCATACTTACTCAGCTGTAATAACATACATGGAAATTTCTGAAGAATAGTTGTATTTTGAGAGCTTCTCTAGGTTGTGATTTTGACTTGGATTCCGATAAACTAACTACTTTACTACAAATAAAATAATGGACCTTGGTGTTCTACTTGATTGAATTTTGGTTCAAAGGAAAGAAAGTGTGGAATTGAAATAACTCACTCAGAATGCTTTTTAAAGGATCACGTGGTACGATTAGCTCGAATAAGCCCTTCTGGAACATTTTGATAAAATGATTCTCTTCAAATTATTTTGGTGTATGAATGAATAACCTAGTTATTGGTCTCTGATTGGATGAAAAACCTGGAAAGTACGAACAAAATTTGTTTACCAGAATTAGGGTGGTGTGAATTAGGGTGGTGTGGAGTCGATATTGAAGGGTTTGGATAGGGATAAACATTTGTCCTATACAAAATGTTACATGTTGATTTCAATATTATTTGATGGATCAAATACCAAAAAGTTTCTTAAATATTTTTTAATACACATTTAGTCCAAGTTTTTTATTTTGTACCAAAAAGTCTCATATTTTCTTATTTTTAAAGGTTCTCGCCAGCGGTATGGTAAAGTCTTTTTGGTATTATAAAGAACTTTTTGATACAAAATAAAAATATTTGGACTAAATGTGTATTAAAAAAAATTCGAGGGACTATTTGGTATATGCCTCTTTGATTGATGATTTTTTTAGGAGATCAATATTCTCAAAATTTCAATACAGATTTCTTGGAGAATCGATTAATATTTTTCAATTATACTTGAACATGTTTGTTAAAGGATTCATTATGTCATACTACGGGTTCAACAAAACTTCGATTAGATTAACATGTAACAATGAAACCAAAGTAGCTGTATATTTATTATAAGGAGCCTGCGTTGTCCTTGTGGAAAAGGAAAATAACAACTGATTGTAGCTTTATTTGATGGAAAAAGCTTAATACAGTGACACAACTGAATATACAACTTGGTACTGAAATTGTTCCTGAGTGGGTAAAACAGTCACTGAAATTGCCAACTGTACTTCAGAGTTATCTCTGGGCACATCTGATTTTGTGCTATTAGAGAATCATTTATTTCGTTGGCGATGACCAGTGTTGCTCATTGTTTTTTAGCAGAGATCAAGTTTATGGTTATAATGAGTGCTTTTCTCCAACAGCCCTATATATATATACGGAACCTATTCATGCTACATGTGGAGATCTTTTTTTTTATACAATAGAAAATTTATTTGGTCAATTTATTATGGTATTTAAATATTTCAGAGAACTCGTAATAAAAATTACTTCAAAATGATTTTTTTCTACTATTTTGAAAAAATTGGTCAAAATATGTAAGCTTTTAAGCTGCTTAAAAACTGTCATATTTAGATCGATTTTTTTAAATAGCAAAAAAAATTATTTTGAGTTAAATTTTGCTTGAGAGGTTCCTTGAAATGTTTAATTATCATAATAAAAAATAAGTCACAATTTTTTGGGAGCTTCACAAATAAGTTCTGTTTACACAAGCATTTTCTAATAGGTTTTATCATAACATTTTTTTTCCAGTAGGTTCTATTTGTACATATAGTGAATATACATTACATGTCTACAAAAATGACTTATTGGAACAAAAATCTTTCTTAATGGGACCTAATGGAGCAAAAAAAAGTTGTTAGGATTTATTGAACTACATATTTAGTAAACGGGGCTAATTGGTAAAAAATACATTTTTTATTATTTAAAAAAAATGGTGTGCACAGGTGGTATGTATTAGATCCGTCCTGTGTGTGTGTGTGTGTGTGTGTGTGTGTATATATATATATATATATGAGAGAATTCTCATCTACATCATGCATACATCACACTTAGCTGTAGGCGCTAATTTTTTTTTTCAATTTTTTAATTTTTCTCTTGAAATTAAGCTTTCTATAAACACATGTTCAAAAAATTAGATTAAAATACATTTTGTAGTTATTTTAAAAAATTCACAAAAAACAACTCAAAATACATTGTTAATAAGGGTTTGTGCCAACAGTTTTTTGTGAATTTTTTAAAAATAGATGCAAAATGTATTTTGACCTAATTTTTTGAATATGAATTGATTAAAAGGTTAATTTTAAGAGAACAATAAAAATTTTGGAAAAAAGATTTCTTAAGGTCTAGAACTAAATGTGATGTATGGTGTAATGTATACATCATGATATAAGTGAGCCTTCGTGTGTGTGTGTGTGTGTGTCTATATATATATATATATATATATATATATAGAGAGAGAGAGAGAGAGAGAGAGAGAGAGAGAGAGAGGGTTCCTGAACACATTAAGTTTGCATATGTGCTGGCGAACACCAATTTGTTTAAAATATTAAAAAAAATATTTTTGAGCTTACTTTTTTTATGTGATATTTAAACATTTCAATGACCCATTCTAAAAAAATCAGCTAATTTTTTTTTTGCTATTTTTAAAAAATCGATCAAACTTTCGCACCTTTTAAAGTTCTTAAAAATTTTAAATAAGAAAAAGTTTTTTTGAGTTGATTTTTTTTATATGGGTCTCTTGAAATGTTTAAATATCACACACAAAAAATCAACTCAATTTTTTTTACTATTTAAAAAAATGATGTGAAAACTTAGTGTGCACAGGAACTCGTCTCTCTCTATATATTGTGTGTGTGTGGTGGGATTTGGAACTTGTGAATGGATTATGATAAAGAGGATTATTTGAGTAGATCTCCAACTTTTTTTGAGGGTTGTTTGCTTGTTGATGTTCACATTTAAAAATCTACGTTCTCAGAACAGCGCCGAGCCAAATAGCTGAACCCGTGCAATGGAAAATGCTAGGTTGAAATATCTAATGATATTGCTACAAGAAAAATCAAGTTATTACTGAACAAAGAAAACTTCAAATTATTAAAAGATACGATAAATTCGAGAAGGTCACGGCGAGACGAGCCGTTTATCATTACGATAGGTGTCAAGTGAAAGTGCTGCTGAGGCATCCTAACAGACCGGTAGACTTGACCTTGTTCTTATGTCATTTAGTTTAATCTCAGAAAAGAAGGGGGTTGTCATTTTTGTTTTCTCACTTTTTAGAGTCTCGGTGTCCATGTTTATTATGTCTTTAGTTGCGCTCTCCAACGTAAATCAATTAACACCTAGAAATATAACCCATTTTAAAGGTAAATGGATGAATCTTTTGATAAAATTTGATGGAGATCATCTTCTCATTAGAGTTCTTCCTCACCAAATTTCATAATAAAAATACTTCAAAGATGATACTTAAAAGTTTTAACGATTGAAAATGCATATATATTTTTTTGGGTCATTCAAATTTTAATACATTACTAATTCTTGATTTTAGTTTTTAATTCATTTTAATTTAAAAATTAGACTTTATCCAAAATCATTAGAAAAACTGTCAAGTTTAACTCACAAGTGGTATTTTAAATTAAAATAATTTAAAATTTCTAAAAATTTTATAAAAAAGGAAAAAATGAATTATAAATTAAAAATAATAAAAAAATCTAAGTAAACTACAAAGAGTTGATCCCCCCCCCCCAAAAAAAAAAAAAAAAAAACTCCCACCATAACCTCCTTCCCCAACCCCCACCTTGCATTGAAATAGAAAAAATCAAAACCCAATCATATTGAAACTAAAATTGCATGATTTCAACCCAACAAACCGACACTGAAATTGCGATTTAGGTTCGTTGTTTTGTTTTTTGGTTGTCGGTTGATCTTCTTTTGTTGCGATTTCGGTCTTGAGATTTGGTTGATTTCATTTGTTGCGATTTCAGTTCATTTGTTGCGTTTTGGGGTTTTACTTTTTGACTTCAGCGATTTTGTTGCTTGGTTGTGGTGCTGGTGTGTATGTGTGAGAGAGAGGTTCCGATGTTTTTTGGGGGCCGAAGTCGAGATGAGGGGAAATTTGTGGACGACGGTGGATTGAGGGAGAGTGGGTTGTCGGGTGGAAGGAGGTCCCGTTGGGGGTCTGGGGTCGGGGTGAGGAGGGGATTAGGGTGGCGGTGAAGGTTTAGGGGATAAAATAATTATTTTTATTTTCTTTTTAGTTTTTGTATTTTATTTTGATTATTGAATTATTTTTAATTTATTTTTTGTAGTTTCTTTATTATTTATTTTAAAATTATTTTAATTTAAAATGGCACGTGCCCGTTAAACTTAACAGTTTTTCTAACGATTTTGGGCGAAGTCTGATTTTTAAATCAAAATGTATTGAAGTGTAAAATCGAGAATTAGTAATGCATTAAAGTGTAACTGATGTTATTTTTTTTATATTTAACTTCGCTTATTAAACAATTGGATTTTTTGACGGAATTTAGTGGTGATGATTACCTTCACCAAATGTTTTAAGTTCATCTCCCCCCAAGAATGGGAGTTAAGTTGAAGATGACTCTCTCTCTCTCTCTCTCTCTTTCTCCCTCCCTCCCTCCCTGGAGTTTTGAAAAATCCAAACATCTCAGAGATAGATACAGAGGTAGGAATTCATCGAACGAATCACACTCCTTCATATACGTCAGGAGTCCATTAATGAGAAGGGGCTGGGGAAAGCTTGAACCCAATTCCTAGAGTGATGAATATGAGCGCAATTGAAATTCATGGGGAGTGATACATTTGTGTATTGATAAGACTGTTCACTATTTCAATAGAGCCAAAGATTCCCCCCCCCCCCCCCCCACTGATCGGAGTACGCCGATTACCCCCCGAACCGTACAAGATAGTTACCACCTATCATATGGCTTCCTAACTTCACTTCTTTTTCTGGTTGTTCAGCTCTATCAATCGATGGTAGTATAAGAGATCTGCAACCCCCTGAAATTATTTACATAATGGTTCCTCTCTCTCTCTCTCCATATATATATACATAATTCTCCTATAAGAACTCCTTATAGTGCAGACCCCGGTACATACCATTTTTTTAAAATAGTAAACAAATCAACTTTTTGATGAAATTTCATGAATATGATGTCCACGGTTAGAAGATCATATCCAATTTTTTTCATTAAAAAATTCAATAAAAAAACCGTTGAGATGAAGTGATATGTTAAAAAATGGTATAAATATTCATTTTCAACCGTTGAAATGTTGGGTCAGCGCCAACCACTTTATTGATTGGATTTTTTGATGAAACTTCATGGATATGATCTTCTTATTGTAGAGATCATATCCATGAAGTTTCATAAAAAAATTCAATCAAAAAGTGGGTGAGATGATCGCTAAAAGTTCAACGGTCGAAAATACATATTTATACCAATTTTTACATATCACCTCATCTCAACGGGTTTTTTAATTGAATTTTTTGATGAAAAAAATTGGAGACGATCTTCTCACTGTGGAGATCATATCCATGAAGTTTCATCACAAAATTCATTTTTTACTATTTAAAAAAAATAGTATGTACCGGGTCTGCACCAGAAGGAGTACTTACAGGAGGGGGCTTCTCTTCTCTTCTCTCTCTCTCTCTCTCTCTCTCTCTCTCTCTATATATATATATATATATATATATATATATATATATATATATATATATATATTTATTGCATGGTAGTCTTGGGAACTCTAGAAAATCTTCTAGAGAATACTTTGAAAACTCTCGGACAAGATCTTAATATACACTTATATTTAAGGTGGTAAATTAATTCAAAGCACCATATATATTATTCTTCAATTATGCTCTACTTGAAATTGTGGTGCTAGCGGTTAATTCTTGAGTTTAAATTTGTTGATTATCAATACTAAATGTTAACATGAAGTTCCATTGTGATTAATTGAAACATAGATAATTCATTTAAAATTTAGGGACGAGTGGTAAGTTATTAATGTTAAAACCAATTATAATTGATATTTTTTTATATTGATTTCAGTTATTAAACAATTGGATTTTTTGACGGAATTCAGTGGTGATGATCACTTTACCATATGTTTTAAGTTCATCTCCCTCAAAAACTACGAGTTACGTTGAAGAAGACTGTGTGTGTGTGTCTGTGTATTTATTTATTTGCGTGATAGTCTTGGGAACTCTAGAAAATCTTCTAAAGATCACTTTAAACACTCTTAGACAAGATCTTATTATACACTTATATCTAAGGTGGTTAATTAATTTCAAATACCACAAATATTATTCTTCAATTATGAACTATGTGCAATTATAGTGCTAATGGTTAATTCTTGAATTTAAATTTGATGAGCATCTATAGTGAGTGTTAACATGAAGCTCCATTGTGATTAATTGAAACATAGACAACTCATTTAAAATTCAGAGACCGACTGGTAAGTTATTAATGTTACAACCTATTATAGTTGATGGTCATGTTAACCATCATTTAGAGAGGGTTAACAATTTAGTTCTAATTCTTGCAAAGGCCTCTCCAACATCCTTGATTTATTAGATAAATTTATTGCAATATATATATATATATATATATATATATATATATACAGTCCTGCTCTTGTGCGGACTAGTCCGCATTTTAAGAATGCGGACCGGACATGTGTCACCTGGCGGTAAGCCCAGAAAAGAGAGAGAGTATGCCTATAATTTAGGCGATAATTTTTAGGCGCACCTTTAGGCGACACATGTCCGGTCCGCATTCTTAAAATACGGACTAGTCCGCACAAGAGCATTATTTTATATATATATATATATATATATATATATATATATATATATATATATAGAGAGAGAGAGAGAGAGAAGCTCTCATTCCTACTAAGTTTACATACTTGCTGGCACAAACATATTCTAATAAAATATTAAAAAAAGTATTTTTGAGTTGAATTTTTTATGTGATATTTAATCATTTCAAGGGACCCATATAAAAAAAACCAGTTCAAAATATTTTTTTTTGCTATTTTTAAAAAATCGCTCAAACTTTCACAGCTTAAGTGCTTTAAAAACTATAAAAGTTTGACCAATTTTTCAAAAATAGCAAAAAAAGTTATTTTGACTTGAGTTTTTTATACGGGTCCGCTGAAATGTTTAAATATCATATAAAAAAATTCAACTAAAAAATATTTTTATTACTATTTAAAAAAATATTGTCGGAAGCTATGCGGGATAAATGAGGCACTTTTCTAAATGACACTACTAACTGCGTTTTGAGGGAAGAACTTAACAAATAGACAAAACGAAAAAAGTCATATGCTGTATACCATCCAAACCCAAACTCATCTCTGTACACCATAACCTTCCCTTCCCTGACGAAAAAAAAAAACAGGTGGAAAACATGGTGATATCTTGTTTTTGATATCACCTTATTCTTTAGGAGGTCGGACTTGGTGTGATGGCAAGTGCTTGCCCGCCCAAAGCATCATGTCACGGGTTCGAGTCTTGAAAGCAACCTCTCCAAAAATGGGGGTAAGGCTTTCCTACATCTACCTCTCCCAAACTTTGCTAAAGCGGAAGCCTTGTGCACTGGGTCCGACTTTTTTTTATTACCTTATTCTTTACTCATTATTTCTTTTTAATACTGTAACACCCCGTATTTTTGAGTATTTAAAATTAAATCGATTCGATTATTTTAAATTACACGTGTGACGTAATTTAATTGAATTAAATATTATGTGTTTATTAGAATATTAATCGGGAGAGATAAAGATTAATATTTATGGAACATAATTACAAAGTGAATAGTAAATAATTATCTTACGTCATAATGAGTGATATTGACGTGATAGTGTTGTATCTCAATCGGGAGTCAAGCGTAAGACTATATGAGGTTGAGATAGGAAATTTGTGTAGAGTGACTCAGATGGTGATTTTGAGGTCACGTTTGATTCCGAATGGGTCAAAATTATCAGAATAGTGTACCTATTGGGTCCCGGAGCGATTTTCGACCAACGTAACACCTCGTAAGGGAGTTTTGGTCATTTGAGAGACTAGAGTTGGAGGAGCTACGAATTTCTAAGTGTTATATCAGCATATAGTTTGAGGAGGCTAGGGTTAAAACAAAAAAAAACCAATAGAGGCCATAAGAGAGGAAGAAGAGAGAACTCTTGGACTTTTCAACACCATACTTGCACCCCCATTACCATTCGAGTGTGGATCGAAAGGGGAGAAAGACACTTTCATTATCTGAAGACGAAATCAGGCCACCTTCACAAGAGGCAAGTGTTAATCTTGCATGTTCTTGAATAGTTATAATATTCATGGTAAAATTAGATGTAATCTAACATGAACACATGAGTTTGAGATTATATAATGGGCTTAATTCATGTTAATAGTCGGGATTTTATTAGAGATTTGATTTCTGGGTTTAATAATACAAAAATTGACTTTTGGGACATTATGAGAAATTAAGTTTTGGGTTCATGAAGAACATAAATGAAAAGGTAGAACTAAGGCTGTGTAGACAAATCATTGATAAATTCTTGTTAATTATGGATTTAATGATGTTTTAGTAACGGAAATTCGTTGGAAACTGCTTATATACTCATATTTGATGATGGGTTGAATTATATGGGAGTTTGGGTACGATTCATGGAGTTTGTATTGGATAAAAATGGAAGAAACTCATAACAGTGCAATGATGTAAACGACCTACTGTGGTGAATCGATTCGATTCAAGGTCGAATCGATTCGGATGCCCAGATTTTTGCCATTTTCTTTAGTTATGCCCTATTTTCACAAATAAACAATGGGAGACTTTTATAATTTTCTTAAAATATAGGAAAAGGGCTTAGTGAGCTCCAGTAGACCTATGGTAAGGACTAGGGCTTGGCACAAAATGAGGGGATTAAGGCTAGGGCCGATTGGGCACAATTTGAAACTTAATAAATCACGAGGATTAAGAACAGGTCACAGAGAACATGAATGAACCCAAGACTTAGACCAATAATATAGGGATGTATGAACTACTAAAAATAACTCAAGGGGTAGTTGGGATCCTTTGGGTAGTGAGTGATACTTGGAAAACACAAATAACACACTATGTGACAATTATTAGTACGTTGAGTATTTGAGAGAGATAAATATTACGTATGGGTGTATATGATGGGTTGTATGCATACCTGTTGAACTATGTATATATATATATATATATATAGGTGGCGTGAATACCTATTATGTGATTGGTTATGTGTGTGAATATACCTATGCTGCCTGCTATCATGGAAGGTTTCATGCATATGGCGATCCCACCTTGTCCATTCTAGCGAGGTCTGTATTTGTGCCCCAGAACATAGGACTTAGGGCGACCCACTATGTGTTGTGTATTAGTGGAACTGACAGGTCATTTGGGTACATTAGGTATATGCGTATCCTAAAGGTTTAGAATTATGTTCGCCTCCATTGTATGTTGTTTGATTTAGGATTCGAGGTGACATTCCGAACCAATAGTCATTGATATAGTACGAGAGGTACATGGACTTAATGGCAGGGTATGCATGCATTGCGATGGCCGTTCCGTGGATTCCGTAGTAGTATATATATATATATATATATATATATGACTTATCAATTTTTGGTGTGACCGTAAAAATGATAGATAGTGTATATCTAAACATAACTTAAGTATGAGGAACTAATGAAATGGTTTAACAATAACATACAAGATATATTAATATGGTAGAGTACTGTATGGGCAGTACGGGGGAGTAAAACCTAATGAGGTTAGATACATACTTATGTCTAGTTAGGCTGAGTACTGAGTAGCATAACTAGGAGGGTTATTCGGAGACGTTAGGTGTGCACATCAGTTGAGAGGTGAGGAAACTAACATGTATATATAATAACTGCTCTTAATGCATTTTAACATTTGCTAAATATTTTTCAAATGGTTTTGGGCTCTGATCCGTGTCAATTTTTTCTTCAAAACATTTAACGTGTCCAATCACAGGGGCACCAAGCTTGATAACTCATTCCAGAGATGCATAGCTGCATCATTTGTGGAGGATTGCAGGAGTTTGCTTAGACGCTTTAGTTATTCATTCCTAGATTAGGATTTTCATTTCAGTATTTCATTTGAGCATGTTTCCCCTTCAGTTGATACAGTCTTTTTAGTTTATTTATCAAACGATGTTTTGGATTCTGTTTTATTTCTTATAGATTTCTTGTTGGTTTTTGTCTTGGGAATCGAAAATTTGTTCGGTATTATTTATTTATCTATTTACCGTATGATTGATTCATACTGTTATAATTATGTGGATGGATTGGTTATTGTATTTATATTACGCATGTTGTTATATTAATGAAAGGTGAAATTTGGCACTGGCTTAACTTAACATATGTGGTTAATTTAAAAAGTTTCGACATTGATGCTAAGGATGTACCAAATGAGATTATCACCTGTAGTTAAAATAGACGGGGTGTCACAAATACTAGTTTTTTTTATTCATTTTGGAATACTCAAATCTAGGAATTTTCTGTAATATACAATTAATGTTATTTTTAATTGCAAAATATCTTTATGCTATTATGTAATTCTAAAATGAGAAAAATCCACTTATTCTGATATTCTATTATCATTTTTTAGTATTAATATTATTGAAGTGGATTTTTTTCCCGAATATGACATAAAATACCAAATTAATTAACTCTCAATTTTCTTGCCATTGTGGAGATCGTGCATTAGTGCAAACATCAAATACGAAGGCAAATCCCGGACAACGTTTTGTTGGGTGTACTTACAGAAGACGTTCGTGTGGATTTTTACAGTGGCTTGATCCCCCCCAAAATAGTGGATGCCGACTACCATGAGTTACTTGTGAAGATTACGGAGTTAGAGAAAAAATATGAAGCATTGGATAAGAAGCTTATTGACAATTTTAATTTCCAACTAAAATGTATGTCAGTTGCACTTGTAACTGTTATTTTTTTTAAGATGTGGATCATGCAATGTTAGAGAAACAAATGACATTGTTATATTTGAGAAATGAATGAAATGAATCGTTTGGTTGGTTGATTTGAATAGCAATATTCATTGTTCGATTTGAATAGTAATATTAGAGAAATGAATGAAATTATTTTTTTTACCTAGCATACACTTTCCATACAAAACAAAACATGCCATACAAAAGCAAACTCCCCATACAAAACAAAATACCCCATACAAATTCCATACAAAACCAAATTAAGTTGACGAATAACTGCACCATCCAAACTTGCTCCTTGTGCTCCTTGTGTTGCATCATCGAATCCACAAAAAATAAAGTAAGCAATTGTTAAATTTAGGGACTTTTTAAAACATATTAAAAAATAGATATTTGACCACAACGTACCGATTTGTTGGACCCAAAATATTTCTTTTATCACGCGACTGCCCAAACAAGCCACAACCAGGGCAACACCTTACTTTAGTTTTTTTCACTCTTCCTACTGCTTTTTCTTTTCCCCCTTTAATCCCATTACCTCATTTTTTTTCCCTCATTTGTATTGTTTCGTCGTAAATATGCTCAAAATACAACTTCTGTTAACTGAAACTCCTCTACTTGTACTGCATTAACTCGTACACTCGAACCACAACCAACCACTTGATTGATTTTTTCAAGTACAATATCCAAAGTATCATTATAAATTGTATTTTCTTTCGTATTTCTAAGGGCCTTATAAACAACATCCAAAGACTTTTAAATTAACTGACTCCTTTCACGAAAATACGACTTGTCATCATTTATCTCAATGCCAGTCGCATTAGTGATCGACATTGATTTAACAATTTTCGTCCATCTCTTCAAAATATATTGGTTTAGTAAATTTTCAAAATCGTGAAACTTTTCCAAAAAAGATAACACATGTATGCATGAGATCCCCACGCTCTCAAACATTTTAAAAGTACATGAGACGTAATCCAAATTCTTATCATAAAAAATTTCCCGCACCCTTTCATATCATCATGTTTCCTTAAAATATTATAAACTATTCTCCCTCACTACCTTAAACTTATAATTCATGTTCTCCAACATCTCATCCTGAAATTTATAATTTTTTTTCACGTGTATAAATATCAATTATTTACACCAAAACATAGTGAAATAATTTTGCTTTTGACTTCTCGGTCAAGTTTTTGTGATCGGCTAGAAACTCTTTATGAAGTTGATGCACAAGCCCCATGCCAAACTGGATCATAAAATCTATAAGTGAATTCTTCTTTGAAACATATTTCTTATAAAATGCATGGGCACTTTCAGCTCGTTGGCTACTTGACATAGCAACGGAGAACACATGATTCATATAAGGAGGGACCTATTTTGAACAAATTTCATACTTAGAATGGAGCCACTTATTTTCATTTAAACCACTCATGCTAACAAGATCAATACACTTGGAATCAAACCCCTCCCTCATTTTTTAATTCCATATGCAAACTGAAAAACTCCTTATAGTGGGCACTAAATTTTACCGAATCAATATTCTAAGAAAATTTCATCAAAATGTGCCAACTGAAATACCTATGATAGGTATGTGGGAGAGCTTCCGATATTGCTCTTTTCATAGCCATATCTTGATTGGTGATAATTGTGACACCCCGTCTAATTAAACATCGGGTGATCAGACCTTTATCGAATTAAAACAGGTTTCTTATATGGTTCATTCTTAACATAACTGTCGAAAAACAAATTAAGTACTAATCACATAAGTTAATTAAACCGGTGCCAAAATTTATCTTTTAAATAAAATAAGATAATCGAATAGTTTGCAAACTAAAACAACATACACAAGTTACTATAATCCAAACCACCACTAACATGTAAAAGCAACTAAGTCAAGACGAATAAATCGTCGGCTAAAACCACAACCAAGCAATAATCCACAATCCAACTACTAAGTAAAACTAACATAAAACTGGAACTGTAATGGAGTCAACTGACAACATGTCTACATAACAAAAATAAGAATGGGATCCTATGCTAGATCTGAATGAAAGAGTCGGCTACTCAATAATCCTGTCAGCATCCACAGTGCTATAACTCCAAATCCCTAGAATGAAATTAAGTATGACGCCCTTGTGGATGGGCACCTAAAAGGTTTTGAAAATATTTTTATAGCAAGAGTTAGTACTTAAAACAGTTTGAAAATATTTAACAAGTAATTTATCACAATTAAAATCGGTTATTGATTACACATATTAGGTTCATGCACACTCCCTCGAGTCTCCTCATCTCTCATATAATGTACACACTTAACGTCCTATATTTAGCTCACCTAGCTATCATACGCAAGCTATCTCGACTAAAGTATACAACCAATCTCATCAATAGTTTACTCTCCCGTACCGCCCATACAACACGTTTCATTATTAACATCCTCGTATGTTTCAGTTTTCATATAACATTCACACGTGTTATGTTTAATCATCATAATTAAGCCTCACTACTTAATTCATAAAGCATTTCAAATTTATCATTCGACTTCCATAATTAAGTTTCACTACTTAATTTACTATAGATATTCCCAATCTATTCTTAATCTTGAAATTAAGTTTCTCTCTACTTAATTTATCATTTAGATGTATATATATATATATATCATCTACAAATCTACTTTCGCACATAAGTAGAATATCATGAAGTATATATATATTTAACCCAATATATACTATAAGGATTATTGGTCCGGCTAATCATCAACCCCAATCATCCTACCATTTACATTGGTCTGGATATCCCTCGACCCCAAAGTAAATGTTACGCATATGTATATTGGTCCGGATACTCAGCAACCCTAATATCTTTTAACTTCGATTTGGTTCGGATAATCATCGACCCCAAATCGAGCTTTTATGTATTGGTCCGGATAGTCATCAACCCCAATATCGAATTAAGCATACTTTAGGTATTCACACAGCCTAAGTATCAATATATTAGGTATTCACACAACCTAATTATTTATACTTGCACGTAATATTTTCTCTCTAATATTCACCATACTTTATCATGTATTTACGAATTTAATTAACTTTCGTAACTAGTTGAGCATTCACACAACTCTAAGGTTCCCTTACTATACCTACTGGTATTTATCAAGTCCCTACATAGGCATAATAACCCTCCTACGATCCCCTTCCATCATTGGTAATCCTAGAAAATTCAACCAAGAAAAGAATCCAAAATATGCTAGGGTCGATCGATTGAAGGTTTTGGTTGATCGATCAACTCAGTAGATCGATCGACATTCATGGGTCGATCGATCGATCAAGCTGGTGCAGCTTCGCCTTCTTTGATTTTCACCCTTTTTGATTTACCCAACTTCCATAATTCTTCAATAAATTCACATCCAATTATATATAATTATTTCTACATGAGTTAGGATGATTTCTAATGTTTCAAACACGTTAAAACTTTACTAAAATCAATTAAGAATGAATCAAACCCTCAAAACTCTTTCATAATCCATTTTTGTGTTCATCCCTTAAAGTCAATTCAAAACTCAGATTTCAATCCGTAGTAACAATCAAAACTCTTCTGATTTTACAATCCTCTACAGATATAAACCCTAACTACATACAATTTTTCCCAACATGAAATCAATTGGTACTCTTCATCAAGGTTTTGAAATAAAATCAATCTATTCATGAAATCCCTACACATGGGTATTTTAACTTCAATTCAATTTACAATAAACACTTGCCTTAGATTGATTGATCAAATTTTGTGGTTCTTAGTTGATGATTGATTTCTTCTTCTCCAATCTTCTTTTCCAATTGTCTTGAGGTGCAAGAAACCCTTCATCACCTTCTCAATTCTCTCCTTAGGCCTTGGAAAAATGATTATCTCTTTTCTCTAATGGCCTCTCTAATCTTTTGTGTTATGATCCCTAACCCCAATATCTAAATATCAGATATATGGATCTAATTTTCGTAGGTCCCTTGACCTCTTTTAGAAAAATGATCGTAACGCCCTTAATAGGTGTCGGTTTGGTCCAAAATTAACCCGGGACCCACACTATACTCTTGGGTACACTATTCTGACTATTTTGACCCATCCGGGATCATTCGTGACTGTAAGGACACAAATTTCTAATTGAGTCCATGTATTGTGTTGGCTCAATTCCGGACAAAAACATTTATTCATAGGTTAGTGTTTTATTGTAATACTCTCAAGCCTATGAAGTATGTGTTGAAGACGTAGCGGCAAAGAATTTAAAGCTTCATCAAAATGCCGGTTTGCGTGCCTCGTTTCTACGTCATCAACTAAGATTCCATGCTCCCAAGGTATGAATGTAATTATATTTATATAGGAGCTTGGAACAAAATTTATTTGGGTGTTAGGTTTCATAAAAACCATGTTTAATTTCAGAAATAATTTAAATAGAACTTTATATTAATGTATATAAATGTTTCTGGGCTAAAAACAAATTATAGAAAATTTCTGGAATTCGTTCGAAATTTCGTTCGAACGAGATTTTTCGTTCGAACCAAGTTTCGTTCGAACGAGACTGCCAACGACCCTAAACTGGTCAGTCGTTCGATATGTCGTTCGAACGAATTTTCTCGTTCTAACGAGGTATCTAACGAGGTTCTAACGAGCCCAGACTGGTCGCTCGTTAGAAGTCTCGTTCGAACGAAAGTCAATGTCGTTCGAACGAGAATGCCGGGCGGGAACAGTTTTGAGCAGTTTTTTGGCAGTTTTCACCCATGTTCCCCAATTGTTTTTCAACCAACTTTTTCATACTTTATGAGGGACGGGAAACACATTTTCTAAACTAACTTTTCCAACTTAGTTTATCTCCTAGAGAGAGTTTGAGAGCAAAAAGAGTTTAGGAAAATGTTCAAGTTTTTGAGTGTCACTTTTTAAAGAAAAATTCATACACACTCTAGTTTACACCCAATAGTTGTTTAATCCAAGTTTCTATATTCATATTCTTTACTTGGAGTTTTGGCACCGGTTTTTCTCTACCGAATTAAAAAGGAGACGTTTCGGGTTTGCTTCTACATCCCATCACAAAGAAGAAGACTTTTATTGCGGTTTTACTCAATTGGAGAAAGGCTCCAATCTTGGGTGACGGTGACCATACAAAGCCCTATCGGTGGATTCCGAGACCGCGGTGGAGCTCCGTGGTTGTTCGCTAGGAAGAGGTTTCTACAAGGAGGAGCGACAAGGCTTGAGAGGGTTCGAGTCGAGGATGTAAGTCTTTTGTCTTGTAATTTGTAATTCCGTATCTAGTGGACTTGTGGCTAGGGCCGTCCGAGGTTTTTTCCCGTCTTGGGTTTTTCCTCGTACATCGCGGCGTAGTGTGACATTGTTTATTTTATCTTGCACCAAAACGTAGAACGCATGCTTTAGGATAAATACAAGATAAAATTCGATTTATTTCTCGCACTTAATTTAAATGGGACTTTAATTAAATATTGGGTAAATTGGTTTAAATTCAAGTCACGTGCTAATTATTAATTTGGTTGGTTTGTTTAAGTTAATTCTCACTTTATTTTGTTTTATGTTAAAATTGGAATTTTAAATATTTAAATTTGAACCATCACATTACGTTTTTACGCTTCCGCATCGAGATTTAAGTTTTTATAAAAAGGAAATTACCAAGTCTGATTTTAAATTGTGAAAAGTTTAAAATCCGGGGACCCTCAAATTCCAACAAGTGGTATCAGAGCCAAAAACGATAAATTATTTCGTTAAGATCCTTTAAATTTTTGGCTAAAATGGAATTTTCTCCATTTTCAAAATTTCCTATTTTTGATGGTTCAAACTACGCGTATTGGAAAGCGCGAATGAAATCAACACTAAAATCTATCGATGAACGTGTTTGGATGTCGGTTGTTAACGGGTGGTCCCCACCAACTCATCTTGTTGAAAATGAACGTGTTCTCAAACCCGTCGATAGATGGACCGAAAATGAGTTTAAGCTTGCTAATTTTAATTCCCGTGGTTTAAATGCCTTGTTTAGCGCTGTCACACCGGATGAATTCTGACGCATTATGACGTGTGAGACCGCTAAAGGAGCTTGGGATATTTTACAATTAACTCATGAAGGAACGAGTGTCGTTAAAGCTTCAAAACTCCAAAACCTCACCACTCAATTTGAAACTATCAAAATGAATGAAAAAGAAACGTTTGATGAATTTTATGCTAGACTTTCAGATATTGTTAATTCATCTTTTAACTTGGGAGAGAAAATACCTGACGACCGTGTAGTAAAGAAAATTTTAAGGTCCCTACCCGATAGATTTATTCCTAAAGTGACCGTTTTAAATTCTTTACCCACTTTAGCCTCTACGAAATTAGAAGAGCTTGTAGGTGATTTACAAATCTATGAACTGGATATGTTTCCCTCTAAAAATGAAAAGAAAATCAAAAAGGGCGTTGCTTTAAAAGCCCGAAAAGAGGTTAAACAAGTAGTAGAGAGCGAGAGTGATAGTGACTCGGAAGATATGGCTTTATTTGCTCGTAAATTTAGAAAATTTCTTAAATTCAACAAAGATAAATTCAAAAATGATTTTAAGAAATTTGAATCTTCTAAACATGATAAAAGCGAGAAGATTTCTAAAGCCGAAAAGATCCCTAAGTCTAGTAATGAAAATGTTGATAGGGACGAGTCTAATAAATGCTTTGGTTGTGAAGGTTATGGCCATATAGCTTTTGAGTGCCCCACTAAACTAAGGAAAGAGGGTAAGCGACCCATCTCATATAATGCGACCCTTAGTGATAGTGATACGGAAGAACAGCCCGATTCCCCCACTAATAAAAATTTTGTGGCGTTCATGGCTAGTCATGTGAGTGATAGTGAGAACTCATCGATTGATGAAACCTTAACACATGACACTTCCAAGGTCAATGTTTTTGATTCCCTTGTTTTTAATGATAGTGAGAGTGGAGAAGAAAGAGAGAGTGAAAATGAAGAAGAGGTTGATATGAGTGAACTTCAAAATGCTTTTCATGAATTATATAAAGAATCTATTAAATTAAAAAGGGAAAATTTGAAGTTAGAAGCGAGTTTAAGAGAGAGTGTCAAGGTCGTTAATGAAAATGCTTTAATAGAAGACCTTAGGACACGTGAGAGAACTCTTCAAGAGAAGCTAGCATATGTAGAAGGCGAGAGAGATAGCCTTAGAGGTTTAATGGAATCCTTGAAAAAGGAGCTTCTTGCTTTTGAAGAGCGAAATTTTTTACTAGAATCTACCAATTTAGATTTGGAAAATAAATTAAAAGATTCTTGTAATGTCAAATTTGATTTGGAATGTCGTTCGGAAAAACTTGATAAAATGTTAGGAACGGTCCAAATTAAAAATGACACTTTTGGTTTAGGCTTCAATACTTGTAATGAATTTAACCCTAAAGTCAAAACCAACATTTTAGGAGAATCTACTAGGAATGCATTTCAAGATCACTCCTTAGGTAAATCTTTTCGACATGTTTTTACTTGTACACATTGTGGTCGAAAAGGTCATCTTAAGAAATTTTGTTTTGATCTTAAACGAATTCCTAGAAAATCCCATAGTAAAGTAACCACGATAGTTAACGTTCCTACACCCCAAGATTGTCATTCTTCATTAATTTGGGTTAGGAAATCCGATTTGGTTGCCTTACAAAATAGGGATTTTGATTCTCATTTACTTTCACATGCTTCCTCCCATGCTAAATCTAAAGGATGAATGTGTTAGTATTTGCATACTTTAGCTTTTGTACTTCATGCTATTTTCACATGCTAAATGTATGCTTGTTTAATCATTTTCTAGTCTTTAATCCTTGCTTATCCCATGCTAGAATTATGATTTTTGTTTATCTGTTGTATTATATTTCTTCCATTTTGTTTGCTTTAAATGAAAAATACAAAAAGATTTTTGTTTATCATTTGGACTTTATATCTTGATAATTTGAGCTTAATGAAAGATTCAAATGATTTTTGTTTATCCTTTTGAGTATATATATTAATGTTTGGTTAAAAATATTAAAAACTCAAAAAATATTTTATTTTGTGTGTATTTTTGTTTGACACACTTTATGTGGCATATACTTGTGTTTGAATCCCTCCTTTAACGCTCCCACGTGGCTAGAACTTTTGGTTTAGATTGTCAATCCTTAAAATGTTCTTTACCATCTTTTTTGGAGTAGTTGGATTTTGTATTGATTAAATGGATTCTATTTTCATATGCCTCTATTTCACACATGCATGAGCTCTTTTGAAAATTTTAACTTCCTATGTATATTTGAGCTTTGTGAGGTGTTCTCCTACCAATCTTGTCATCTACATATTTGTGACTTAGGAGGACTAGTGCATGTCAAAATCCGTTGCATGTGAGATTTGTGCGAAAAATGAAAACATGATAAATTTAAATGTGCACGGGGAAGGGATCCGAAAGGACTAAGTGATCCTTTGAGAATAGTAAGCCACCGTTTTTAATGGACCTAAAAGAAATACGTGGTCCAAGGCCTAAAAACAGAAAAATATGGCATCAAAAAGAAAAATAATTGCCAAGGCCTATGTTTGATTGATATATTCATTCAAAATTAATATAAATGCAAATTGAGGGAGATTGGATGGTATATCAACGGTTTGCACAATGTCCGTTTATCCTAGTTGCGTATTTAATGTCATGACTCTATTGGTTCGTAGAATCATTAATATGCTAGGCTTGTATGCATTGTGTATGTTTGTTCATTGAGTTCAATCTATATTGTCACATGAGGTTATATTTAAATGTCATGAAATTTGCAATCAAATGAGAACTCCGTGAACGTTTATTAAGTGTTTGGGTCTAAATTTAATTGTTGCTAGTTCACTCCCCTACACTTCCGTTTCCATATGACACATTTTTGCCATACGAGTGTGCAAACTTATTGTATTTTGTGTCATGTGTGTGTTTATATCTATATATATATGCAAGTGCTCTATTGATATAATTTTAGTATATATATATATGATATTTGTTTGTCTTTGCCTTGATTTCTAGTCCATCCATGCTTATACTTATTTATTGGTATCTATCTTGGATTAGTTATGCTTTTATTGCCCATGTGCTTTAATGACTTAACACTTTAAGCTTCAACATGCTTTTATGTTTTGATTCTTTAAACCTTGTCTATTCCTGAACAAAAAGGGGGAGAATGATGATAGGGGGAGAAATGGTATTTAATCCTATTATTATCGCATCTTAGTTTGGGGGAGATTTATCTTAGGGGGAGACGTCTTTCTAAGTAAATGTCATTTGTTTGATAAAGGGGGGGAGTATTTAATTAATTGCAATTAATATATTTTGATATTCCCTATGCATTTGATGAGTTTGCTTAAGTGTGCAGGTATTCTACTAAAGCGGCATCTTTAAAAGGCAAAGTGTTTAATCCTTGGGTTGAGTCAAGATTGGGCGGGTTGTGTTTTGAGTCTAGTGAGCTTGACGGCCCTTTAGGATTTTTGTTTTGGTTTTTGTCCCGGAATAGCCAAAGAGGGAGATTTGTAAGGACACAAATTTCCAATTGAGTCCATGTATTGTGTTGGCTCAATTCCGGACAAAAACATTTATTCATAGGTTAGTGTTTTATTGTAATACTCTCAAGCCTATGAAGTATGTGTTGAAGACGTAGCGGCAAAGAATTTAAAGCTTCATCAAAAGGCCGGTTTGCGTGCCTCGTTTCTACGTCATCAACTAAGGTTCCATGCTCCCAAGGTATGAATGTAATTATATTTATATAGGAGCTTGGAACAAAATTTATTTGGGTGTTAGGTTTCATAAAAACCATGTTTAATTTCAGAAATAATTTAAATAGAACTTTATATTAATGTATATAAATGTTTCTGGGCCAAAAACAAATTATAGAAAATTTCTGGAATTCGTTCGAACGAGATTTTGCGTTCGAACCAAGTTTCGTTCGAATGAGACTGCCAACGACCCTAAACTGGTCAGTCGTTCGATATGTCGTTCGAACGAATTTTCTCGTTCTAACGAGGTATCTAACGAGGTTCTAACGAGCCCAGACTGGTCGCTCGTTAGAAGTCTCGTTCGAACGAAAGTCAATGTCGTTCGAACGAAAGTCAATGTCGTTCGAACGAGAATGCCAGGCGGGAACAGTTTTGAGCAGTTTTTTGGCAGTTTTCACCCATGTTCCCCACTTGTTTTTCAACCAACTTTTTCATACTTTATGAGGGACGGGAAACACATTTTCTAAACTAACTTTTCCAACTTAGTTTATCTCCTAGAGAGAGTTTGAGAGCAAAAAGAGTTTAGGAAAATGTTCAAGTTTTTGAGTGTCACTTTTTAAAGAAAAATTCATACACACTCCAGTTTACACCCAATAGTTGTTTAATCCAAGTTTCTATATTCATATTCTTTACTTAGAGTTTTGGCACCGATTTTTCTCTACCGAATTAAAAAGGAGACGTTTCGGGTTTGCTTCTACATCCCATCACAAAGAAGAAGACTTTTTGTTGCGGTTTTACTCAATTGGAGAAAGGCTCCAATCTTGGGTGACGGTGACCATACAAAGCCCTATTGGTGGATTTCGAGACCGCGGTGGAGCTCCGTGGTTGTTCGCTAGGAAGAGGTTTCTATAAGGAGGAGCGACAAGGCTTGCGAGGGTTCGAGTCGAGGATGTAAGTCTTTTGTCTTGTAATTTGTAATTCCGTATCTAGTGGACTTGTGGCTAGGGCCGTCCGAGGTTTTTTCCCGTCTTGGGTTTTTCCTCGTACATCGCGGCGTAGTGTGACATTGTTTATTTTATCTTGCACCAAAACGTAGAACGCAAGCTTTAGGATAAATACAAGATAAAATTCGATTTATTTCTCACACTTAATTTAAATGGGACTTTAATTAAATATTGGGTAAATTGGTTTAAATTCAAGTCACGTGCTAATTATTAATTTGGTTGGTTTGTTTAAGTTAATTCTCACTTTATTTTGTTTTATGTTAAAATTGGAATTCTAAATATTTAAATTTGAACCATCACATTACGTTTTTACGCTTCCGCATCGAGATTTAAGTTTTTATAAAAAGGAAATTACCAAGTCTGATTTTAAATTGTGAAAAGTTTAAAATCCCGGGACCCTCAAATTCCAACAGTGACCTCTAAATTCCCATCCGAGTCACTTAAAATATATATCTCATTCCTTACCTCAAAATACTCTACACGTGACTCCCGGTGAGATAAACTAGAATACAGACATATCACTCACTATGCCGTCTAATAATAATGATTTATTATTTACTATTCACACTTAGTAAATTTCATCAAAATATTAATCAATATCCATTTATCGATTAATATTTAATAAATAAATTTATTAATTAAATCACATTAAATTACTTCACTCGCGTAATTTAAATAAAACGTATTTTCCTAATTAATTGATTTAAAAATACGCAGAAATGCGGGGTACTACATACTTCCCCCCTTACAAAAAAATTTAGTCCTCGAAATTAGGACATACCTGCGATAAATGACTCTGGATACTGCTCTCACATGTCATCCTCCCTCTCCCAAGTTAACTCCTCAACATTGTGGTTACCCCACTGAACTCGCACTATAAATACCTTGAATGTGCTTTCTGGTGGGATGGACAATAGAGGACTATGACCCTCCATAAATATTCTAACAATATGTGTGTCATTCGAAGACCTCACAACCACAAGTTTTATGTTAAAATCCCACCTAACAGAACACCGACTTCTAAATGTATCGGTATTTGCTATGCCAATATTCTTTCCTCGCTTGAAGCAAACATACTCCTTCCTTATGATATTATTTGTCACCAAGTCCCTTTGGAAAGATATATTATGAACACTAAACCTAACTTCTTTAGCATATGTATTGTAAAAATTCTTGATATGATCAAGTGTTTGGTACTCTTGGCCTATTTTATCTTAAATTCAAGTGCTACTTAAGGGTTAAAATAACAATCAGTGTTATTAGAATTTGACACCACACACTGTTCCCCTCCTCCACTCTTAATTTCTAAATTTACATTTTTCTCAATCTCAATCTCTAATTCCATATTATCTCCAACCTATAACTCCTTTTTAAGCAACAAATTTCAATTATCCACTTTTGGGAAAAAATAAAAAAAAAACGTTAAATCACATTTTAAACATAGACCCTAGGTCAACAAATTATAACGAACTAAAATAATCTAAGAAATAGATTTGAAAATAACAAATAGACGAAAAAGCATATGACTTTAAAAAAAATCTAACTGTGTATAAACGTAGGGATCTATGCGGCACTGAGTTGTCTTCATTTTGGGGTTGATGAGTTTGGGTTTGGATGGTGTACAACATATGATTTTTTTGGTTCTGTCTATTCGTTAAGCACTTCTCGCAATACCCAGCTGGGAGTGTCATTTATAAAAGTGCCTATTAATACCGCACAACTTTGCACAAAGTAATACCGCATGGGAGATTCTCTCTCTCTCTCTCTCTCTCTCTCTCTCTCTCTCTCTCTCTCTCTATATATATATATATATATATATTATGTGTAACCCTTGCCGAAGGCACAATTGCAATTTCATTCTAGCACACTGTCTGCGACATACGAATAAACTACATTTAAAATTTCTTATGTGTCGAGGAAATAACATGCATAGTGCCAAAGAAACTCTAATGTTTCGTTCGTCTGTTACGCTAGTTCATTTAGCCTATGCCATGTGTCTTACCTCGATCCCATAGTACGTCTTATCGTCTTTAACCACAATTCTTACTGAAATTCCCCAAATAGATATTGTATGTTAAAATTCAAAATTTACATTTAAAACATCTTTATGGAGAAGAATATATATATATATATATATATATATATATATATAATCATTTTCTAATCTTTTAAATATTTTTATAAAAATGTAAAATATGTATGAGGGGGCATATAAAAACTTCACTCGTAACATTTGACTGCATATGACTCTCTCTCTCTCTTTTATTTTTTTATTTTTATCTATTGAGTTAATTAATTTTAATTTACAAATAATGATCCATTTTAATTAGTCTCACATATGTTAAAAACTAACTTTTCATTCCTTATTTATTTGTACATAAATGAATTTTTTAATCATATATTTGATTCTCCAATGTAAAAGTGCAACGTGTTTACTGCATGCCCCATTCGATTCAAGAACTCATGTAGTGATAATATCATGTGATATCCAGTTCTTAGAGTTAATCCATTTAATTTTGCTACCGTGGGACGTGTAAAGAAAAAACTTGTGAAATAATTAAATTTCATGTCATTCTAGACCAAAAATATCATATATATTATATCCAATCCATTAATAGTTTATAGGGGCAATAATTTTAGGAACGACGTGAAACCATGAAACGAAATTGACCTATATTAGATAAATCATGTCATTTTCGTATCAAGTCGTTTTTGGAGGAAGTTATCTGGTGTGTTGTTCGTGTTAAAATTATGAGTATGTTATCATATTAAGTTTTTTTTATAATGTTTTCATACAGATTATCAAATTTATATATGTTTAACGTGGGTCATGTCAGGGACGTAGCCAAGAATTCTTGTTAATGGGGGCTAATTCATCGGTGATTTCTGGGGGTTCGAGGGCGGTAGCCCCCGAACCGATTTTTTTGAGGTTATTTTTGAGTATTTGACAAAAATAACGTAATTTATTTAATCTAATGAAAGGAGAAATAAATATTTAAATGAATATTTCGGCCTCAAATTTAAACCAACAATATCCTTAATTATCAACTAAAATTAGCCCTAAAATAAAAACTAGCAACAACTTTAAAGAAAGCTCTAACAAACATTAACATGAATTAACTGTTAAAACACAAAATTCAACCATAAAAATTTCAGTTCCAAAATTCAACCATATAATTAAGCAACTTTATCCCTAAAATTCAACTCTAAAGTTTCAGCCCTAAAATTAAACCTCAAAATTTCAGCAATCAATATGCAATTAATAAGCAATAAATTTCAGCAATCATATAATAACTGTTGAAGCACAAAATTCAACCATAAAAAATCCAGCCCTAAAATTCAACAATTTTATCCGGTTCTATATTGCTCTCAATATGCGGTGTCGATGTTGACTCCAATTTTCTTTTATAAAACCTCTCAATAAGTTGACTGAATCTCACTAAAATAAGTATATAAATATAATAAATTTTTCAACAATAGACACATGATAGGGAAAGAGGAAATAACGACTAAAAGCCATATACTGTATTATCCCCTTCGTGTAAAGCCTAACCCTTCCCCATAAAATTCTCTGCATATATGATGAAATATGTAAATCGTTATATCGATTGTCATTTCCTCACTCCATAATAAGCCCAATATTTTTTTCTTGCAAAATGACATGAACTCAAATACAAAAATAAAGTACAGTGAAAAATACTAAGTTCAAGCAGATCTTGGTTTCCTTGTGTATGATTACGAAGTTTGTTGGCTGGATCTCCAAAATAAAAGATAAGTTCCTTAGTAATTATACACAAAATTATTTTTCATTATATTATACTATATATACTTTATGGTATATTAAATCCGCATGCCGTCACTCCCAATAAATTTTCTCGTATTTCATCATATTATACTCTATATATTTTACAACATCCATATTAATTAAACTTATATTATATCATAATATGAGTATATGGGTGACCCGCTGTGACACCTCGCTCAATAAAATACCGGGTGATCAGTCCTATACCAAATCAAATAGGAATGTCATATGGTTCATTCTTAGCATCACAGTCGAAAACTTTTTTTAATTTCTAACCACCTAGTTTTTCATTAAGCTGATGTCAAATTTTATCTCTATTAAATCAACCCAAACAACATACTAGAACAACAAATAATCCAATACAAGCACGAACTAAGACATGCCACAAAGTAAGTTCAAGAGTCTGTCGAACAACGCCGACTACAAGCCATCCACAAAGTGCAAGTGAAAAGAATATTGATACATGCCTAGTCTGAATATAGAGTGTAACAACCCTCGATTCTAGGAGGCTCATTTTATACTGATTTACCGCATAAGGTAATTATATAAAATGTGGGGACTGGAGTAAATATTAATTTAATGAATTGAAAGTTAATATTTACTAGATTGATGCATATTTACTGCATGTGAAAGTAAATAACATCAGGTTGCATGTCTGTAGTGTCATGTATTTTATATGGCCTTTTAGTTTAAATGATTTTGGAACTCGAAATAATTTATAAAATTTTCGGATGCCAGTTTAGAGGGTGTAGTTAGTCTCGGTAGGTGCGAGACAGTCAAAATAAGTGCCATATTGTATTTTTGTATTTCGGGCACTTTTACCTGGTTTTAGCTTATATGCGTATTTGCGAGTCATTTTAATGTGGTATTAACCATTTAAGTTGGGAGAATTATGTTAAGCCCCGATTTTTGGTCTTGCCTCTTATTTCATTCCCTCATTTTATGTCTTAAAACATAGAGAGAAAAGGAGAGAAAGAGAGAGGAAGAGAAAGAATGGAGAAAGAAGAGAAAATGAAGATTGTAGATGGATTGATGCTCCTACTCAAAGAAATCTGATATTCCCTACATCAAGGCAAGTTTTCTACTTGCTAATATATGATTTAAGTTGAATAATTTGTATGATATTTATGTAAATTCATTTGAAGATCAAAAATGGAATTTATGGAATTTAAGCCCTAATCTTAGTTTTGATGATGAAATTGTGGACTAAAATGGTTTTAAATCGTGTAGGATACACTTTGGGTAGATAAATATTGTTGGTTGTGTGTATGATGGAAGAGATTTGGGGTTTGGAGAAATTAGGGTTCATAACCTTTCGTAGCCATTTTTGGCAGATTTGCAGGTCCGAATCGATTCGGCCCTTTGGGCGAATCGATTCGCTAAGGGACATTGGCAGGTCTGCATAACCCGAATCGATTCGGGATTGAGGCCGAATCGATTCGGTCAATTGCAGAAGGTTGGTTTAGTTGTCCGAACCGATTCGCTTTCTGGGCGAATCGATTCGCTAGAGCGAATCGATTCGGCCCTTGGGCGAATCGATTCGTTTTCCTGCTGTTTTGAGTTAACTTTTATAACTCAATTTTAATCCTTTTTTTTTTATATAGGGACTAGGAACATTCTTGAATGAAGTAAACTTAGAGTCCTAGAGTGTGAGATGAGTTAGATGTCTACCCTACATTAGGAATGGGTTATGTGGGGATTTTTCCGGGGTTAGGCCTATTAATGATAAGGCATTCTTTTCTTCTAGTTAATTATTATAAAACTAGGAGATGTAGTGTTATGTTCGGGAGACCTTAGGAGCTTAATTAAGCTATACTAGCTTTGATGGTTTATATTACCACCCCAAAAGAATATTGAGAGACTTTAAAAGTTCGATTGAACTATGTTAACCTTGGTGGTTCATAATAACGCCATAAAGGTGAGTTTGGAGAATAAATTGAAAGTCATTTCATTCCTTCGAACGATGATAACCTTGGGGTTCTAAAATAACCTCCTAGAATGCTTGGAGATAATGAAGAGTTTATTTACTCCTTTGAGGTTGTAGTGTTGATATAAACTATCGTATGGCTCCGGATAATAAGTTCTATCTATTACTAGACGTAAACAGTAATGGTTTCGAATAAAATGAAACATATAAATGGAAATGGTATTGATACTAGTAGATGGTAATTTACTTAATCATGAAATCGGTAAATAATGATTTACTTGATTTTGAAATGATAAATAAAATGGTTTAAACACACCTCTCTAAATGACATCATAAGGGAAGTCCGCACGTGAGGTGAAGCCCCCTGGCTAATGAATGCAGGGTGGATATAGTCCTAGGCCATGGGAGCGCTTATGGTTGTATATTTTTATGCGGGGGTAGGGAGATTCCAGGTGTGGTCTTGGCTACCACGCAGGCTCATGGCCGCTTCCCGACGTCTTGCGATAGGTGCCCAGGTTGTCTAATGATAGGCCCTGGAAGATGATGGTCATTTAGGGGCGCGCACAGTGGAGAAACCCGGACGGGCGATCTTAGAATACGTTATATGTATATTATATAACAGTTCATAATCAAGTGGGACTTGATGTATTTGTTATGCCATAGAGAGCATGATGGAGTGCCTTAAAGAGCACATGTAAATGCCATAAAGAGCATTTGGAAATGATTATTTTCCTGATAAGGAAGGGATTTTTACAAAAGGTAAAATTGAGATAAAATCTCCTTAAAGAGTAAAAGATTGTGATTATATATATACTTCCTGCTAAGGAAAAGATATATGAAATAATTGGCACATTTGGTGAAGTCTTTAGTTTAATGCTTCTTATTTTTGTTCCTGCTTAGCTTATGTTTTAAATTGTATAGGTTGCTTCTTATTTCTCTTTCTTCACGATTTATCATGCATAACTGTCATACTCTTTATTCATCTGGTAATCATATAGAACCGGACCCTGACCTGGTTACATTTCTTGTTGCATATTCATCTTGTCTCTGCTCAGGTACTCCGCCGCAAGGATGCCTGATTTGAATTCCTATTCCGATGTTTTCGACAAGCCGTGATGCATTGCGGGTATTACGGGATACATTTGGTATAGACGTTTCCTTTTTATTCTAGTTAAGATCAAGTCTTTTATTCGGGCAAGAGGCCCAAGCTTTTGTAAATGTCTAATGTAATGTAATAAGTAACTTATTGTACTTGTGTATTATTGGTGTATCAGTTTAAGTGACCGGTTACATATTCGGTCTCTTTATTGTATTCTTGTTGTATTATTTATATATGTCTTGGGGTTTCCCTTATCTTTCAGGAATTGGGTTGTTTGTTTTCATTTATTTACTTTCAAATCAAAATTTTTGGCAACCCGTTTTCTGAAATATTGGGTGGTTATCCTGGATACTCTATATTTTGTTATGATGCTGAGAATGATTCCATCCATGATTCCGTTATATTGGAGTATTGGGCTGGCCACCCCTTATTTTGGTGAGCGGGTTGTCACATAGAGGTACAAGCCCAAAAGTACAACTGAAAAGATCCCTATCTAAAGATAGAATGAGGAAAGCGTCTAAACAAAGATCCCACAGCAATCCACATAAGCTGCAGCTGCGCACCCTGTAGGAAAGATCAAGATTGAAGCCCCTGTGTAAGGACACCTAAAAGGTTTTTGAAAATATTTTATAGCAAGGGTTAGAACCCAAAACATTTAAAAATACTTAGCAAGTGAATTCAAATGCGAGAAGTAAATATGCAAATGCTCTCCATATTTAAATTAGTGTTGCGCACTCCCTTTTGTTTACCTCACCCCTCAACTAATATGCACACCTATCGAAACTATAAACGCCCCATCTAGCTAACCCTCCATAACTATCCTTGTCTCGTATATCTCACTATTTCACACTATCCCAACTTGAGTGAGTGTCGTATACATTTTATGGTTTATTAGCCACATTAGCTTATTCAAATCAATTCCTATTTAATGCCATATAACATTCTCACAAGTTATATCCTTTACACTATTTACATCATGTATACGAGTTATAATTTATATTTCACACTAACTTATTTATATCCATATCCAACTTGATACCATATAACCATTTCAAAAGATATATTATTTATACATTTCACACCATGTATATTTATATAAATTCCCGTATATAATTCTGCAATATATATACGTATCACATCTCAACATTCACACATATGTCGAATATAAAATGCTATCACCGAACGCATAGGAGGTGGCCATAGTTCCAGCTGAAAGTGTCCGCTCCATACCATAACGGTCCCACCCCTCTAAGTCACAGACGCTATGGCCTGGGGAATATACTCACCCTACATTTACTAGCCAGGGGGTTCACTCACATCGCGCAACCTCCTATGATAGTATTAATATTGGTATGGCTTTACAATATATATTATTCACACAAATATATATAAATCATATATGTACTACACATCGACATATATATAGAAATCCAGGCTATCAAAGTATTATGATCATACCCAAGCTTAAAAAATTTTAGTCTATGGGATCGACTTCATTTTAATTAATTACACATTAATTCCCATTATTTTGATGTATCCCTTACAAGTATACCCGGATTCTCGATCTCTCGGCCCGAAATTAAATAGTTTCAATCCCCCTTCAATTTCATGCAATCGAGTTTAATCACTTAAACAACAAGATTACAATATGCTAAATCATGAACATACATCTTCAATTTGATGCATTCAAGTCTAATCACTTAAACAACGAGATTACAATATGCTAAATCATAAACTTACCTTTTCAATTTAACTAATCCTCTAATTAATCCAAGGGTAATTAGTCACACCTATCAATCTAGGCAATCTCCAACGGAATAACAAATAAAAATATTTCTTAAAAATTTACCACACGAATCTGTCCAGATTTTTAAAATTCCATTTTGGGGAATTTTGGAGCCATTTTTGGAGAAAACGTATCAGAGAACAAAAGTTAGAAAACGCCATTTTCTACAGGGCAAAGCGGACAAAATCGCCATTAGAGCAGTAAATACCTCAATTATGTACATATTTCTTCATTAAAACTTTTTCAACATTTATCCTAAATCGATTCTTTTGTTATCACAAATCTAGCCCTAACAATTTCATCGATTCAATCATCAATTTAATAAATTCTAAAACCCCCTATAGATTTATAACTCTCATTAAAAGGAAATCCCCAATTTACTCAAGAACAAACCCTAGAATTAAATTGGATTCCACCTCTTTTAATATGAAAATGTAGATGCAATTTATTAATCACAATTTAAACCACTTGCGTAAAACATGAAGATCCAAGGCTTGAATGAAGGCTTTGAATTGGAATTGAAGCCATCTCTCCAAGATCCCTAAGTTCCTCTTCTATTTGCTCTCCCTTAGCTTTTTCCCTCTTTAGTCTTCTAATGTGATTTAATGATGCCTAACCCTTACACATTTGGAGTTAAAAACCCTATTCACGTTTTTGGGCTAATGGGCCTTATAAAAAGGGTCCATACTCTCCATATGGAGCTCACATATGTCTAATTAGGCCGCAATACCCAATATATGCGTATTACCACTCATTTCGGACTATTTCGACCCTAACAAACTCAATCTAGCGCTCAAAATCACCGCGCGCTCAAAATTACCATCCAAAATAAATTTCTAAAATTAAATCTCACCCGTTAACTTATTTAAATATATTCACTTTTAAATATTATCATTAATTAATTCTCATTAATTTACAACACAAGTAAATTACTAATTACTAAATTAATTAATTAGAAATAATAACACAGAAATTTCGAGGTGTTACACCCTCCCCTTTAATATTTTCAAATGCCAAACTCCAAAGAAATTAACCCAAGCCAGCCTCACAACCAAACTACAAAAAATAGCATAACTCCTAAGTTTGCAAGTAACAAAAAATGAATATTTTTTGATGAAGTAAAAAAAACATATAAACTCTATAAAAATTATATCATTTCACAAAATAGCCATATATATTTTAAACCAAAAGTAGGGTTATGTATACACAGTTTCGATGAAATATATACTAATTATGGGCATACCCGAGGATATCTATATATTACATGAGTTATAACATACCAAAAAGGAATAATAAACTTAAGAAAAGTAAGTTTGACTGCGTAAAACTAAAAACTAAACCCAATTATTAAAATCAAGAACAAAAACATAAAACTTTGCTTATCCATTCATTTTTAGATCACTTCAAAACAACCTCAATTTAACCCCCACAAATATAGAATGCTTAGCACGAAGGTTAAATCCCCAATTTAACCACTACAAATACAAACTTTGCTTATCTGTACGTAGAATGCTTAACACGAACAAAGCAAAATACCAACAATCATAAAAAATTCGCTTAAAATAATTTAAAATTCTTCTCTAATTACATTGACAAATGACACTTTGCTAGATTGATGAGGAATAACTTATTGTAATGATATTTTATGTGAAAACATACATTATATAGCCTAAAGTATAAATATATGTATATATTATGTAGCGTTAGGTAAACTGAGGGACTTTATCAAACCTTCACCGTGGATTCAAATTCTAATAGAAAATAAATCAGTGTTATTTCTTTTTCAAAATATTTCTAATGGATACAATCAAACACGGGAAGGCTAAAGAAAAAAAATGACAAAATAACAAATATATAAAATAAACTAATGTACACACGTAAATATTGCCAAATGTGGTTCCTACTTCCCACATATTTTCATCGAGGAATAGTGTAATACCTTTTACTTTTATGAATATTTAAATTACATGAGTGGGTGTGATTTAATAATTTGAGAATTTAAAGTAAATAGAATGGACTAATTATATTTCATGTCACAGGTGAATAAAAGCGATAGGTGATGTTATTTTATGAGAAAAATACGTGCGGAGATGTGTTGGGTTTAAGACAAGAATTTTTTATAAGTGACTCAGACGGAAATTTGAAGTGCACGGTTGATCTCGGAAGGGCCAAGATAGTCAGAATAGAGTACCCAGGGGTTGTGTTTGAGTGTTGAGGACTTTTTGGATTAGTAGGGACTCACATTTGTGTATATGAGTCAATTTTGGGTTTAATAAGGGATAATCCTTATTTCTTCTCTTATAAGCTGTGAGAAAGAGAGAAGAAAAAAGAAAGAAAGAAGAAAGAAGAGAAAGAAGGAAGAAAAGGGATAAAAAGAGGAGAATCGGGCCAAGCTCCGGCGGATTTCGGCATGAGATCGTCAGATTTATCCAACCAGGAAAGTGTTTAACTTGCTTTAATCATTTTAGTGTGTTTATAATCCATATTATAGTTGGTGTAAAAACTATAAAATGTTGGGTTTGGGATTCTAAAATGAAAATGGGTCTGTGGAAATGATTTTAATATAAAATTGATTTGATGATAATTTCTTATGAAAATCTAAGCTTGAAGCATTTTAATGGTGGAAATTTGGTGAGATAATTAAATGGGTTGATTTTTGGGTTAGGGTTTAATCCATGATATTTATGATGAATCCCATGAAATTAAATGGTTGTGTTGGATGTTGATAAATTTGTAGATATCTACATTGTTGGTTTGGGAGATTAGAAACCTTAAATCTTGGGTTGGATGAGTGTAAAAATAGATTTCATAGAAGCAGAAAATCTGCATAGACAGGACCAGTCCATTTTTCTTGGTTATTGGTTCGGTCCCATTATGACGAAACCGATTCATTTTCTTGGAAACTGGTTCAGTCTGATTTTGATAGAAAATCTAAGAGGTTTTTCTTGTCCTAAAAAGGATTGGAGACAAATTCCTTTTGGAGATAAATAATAGGGGATCCTATATAGAGTGTGAGGTCCTCTAAAATATTAATTGAGTGATGTATAAGTCTCGGGTAAGTGGGAAAGACCCGGGGTTTAAATTTAGGAATGTTTGGGACGAATGACATTCGAGGAATTATTCGGCGGATTCGTACATATATATTTATGCATGTAGAATATATATGCCGATTATATATGAGTAGAATATACATATGCTGAATAGAAATATATGAGTAATATCCTAAGGTGCGAATAGGATGATATAAGAATACCAGCTAGACGTGACACACTACTATTTGAAAATAAGAAATGTGAGAATTGTATCATAAGTGAGTGAATACTTATGGTTAAAATAAGTTGTGTGTATACTTATTAATCTATAAGAATTGATATATTCGAAATTATAGGCTAATGCCACGAGAGATAGGCATGGATAGCCGTATATATATATATACATAGAGAGAGAGAGAGAGAGAGAGAGAGAGAGAGAGAGAGAGAGTATATGATGTGATTTTAAACTTATTTGTGTGTAAATGTTATATTTATGTGAAGCATACCCCTTTAGTGCTATCATGGGAAGTTGCGCGATGTGGGTGAGGCCTTGCCTTCAGGAGCAGGAGCGTATAGTCCCCAGGTCATAACGTCTAGTATTAACCGCGTGTGAGGTTCAGGGGTAAGACGTCTTGGGTATGATTCGTCTTATTTCCAGTGATGAACTATGGCCGGTTCCCCTACGTTATGATTTGATTTTTATAAAGTCGGTATGAGAGTTTGACCGCTGGTACCGAGGATGATATGTGAGTAATTCCCTGGAAGATGATAGCATTGAGAGACTGCATCCATTGAGTTATAGCTCTGAGGGATGGTTGTTATAATTATATAGTGTATGATATATATAAGTATGGATATACTTGATTTGTATAGTATATCATATATATATATATATATACACCTACATCATGTTCTATACATCACCCATGCATCACGCCTAATTCTAGGTCCTAAAAACTTTTTTTTTCAAATTTTATATTTTTTTCTTTAAATTAACCTTCCAATCAACCCATATGCAAAAAATTAGGTCAAAATACCTTTTGTACCTATTTTTAAAAAATTCACAAAAAACTGTTAAAAAATACCTTATTTATAAGGGTCTGCGCCAGCAGTTTTTTGTGGATTTTTTAAAAATAGTTACAAAATGCATTTCGGCCTAATTTTTTGCGTATGGGTTGATTGGAAGGTTAATTTCAAGAAAAAAATATAAAATTTGAGAAAAACGTTTTCTAGGTCCTAGAATTAGGTGTGATGTACGGTGTGATGTATAGCGCATGATGTAAGTGAGCCTGCCTCTCTCTCTCTCTCTCTCTCTCTCTCTCTCTCTATATATATATATATATATATATATATATATATATATATATATATATATATATATATATATATATATGGACTAAAATAAGGAAAGAAATGTGAATTAATTTCTGGTTTATCCGGGAGTATAAAATCTAGAATATAATATGTAATATACGTATATAACGATGAGAATATTATATAAGATAATAACCCTGAAATGTGAATAGGGTAATAACTAGTGAAGGTTATTTAAAATAAATGGTTATATGAGAAGCAAGAATTATAGTGTATAAGCTCGGGCGAAAGTTTAGAATATTACATACGCCAATTGTGGAGATAACGAATGGTATTTTGAATTTTGGCGAGATACTAGTTAGGCTGGGTAGCGTTACAAGGATGGTTAAAATACATGCGTTAGGTGTGCATTGTTAGATGAGAGGTGAGGGGTGTCTCATTCGAGTACGACACCAGTTAAAATATGGCTAATATCATATTTAATATTAAAGTAATTTAAACACTTGCTAAAAATATTTTTTAAAACCTGGGCTCTGACCCATATCTATTTTCCTTTTTCTTCTCCTTTATATGCTTTTTAGGTGTCCAGACACATGGATGCCTGGATGACTATTCTTTTGAGTCAGACGTAGCTGCCGTAGCTGTGGATGTTGGCAGGGATTGTTTTAGACGCTTCCTTCTTTGAGATCTAGATATGAGGTATTAAAATTGATAATCGGGTATGTTGACCAACTGATGTCATTTATTTTATTTACAACGATTTTATTTTACGCCTATTCAATTTAGTTGTAATAAATGCTTTACCGAGAGTTATCGATTATTTATTTATTCATTTCAGTTGCTGTTTATATTACCGTGTGCATGGTTTTTAATTGTTCTTTAAGTTAAAAGATTAGAAAGTTTAAAAAATTGACGCTATGTCTAATATGTTATTAGTAATTAATTGGTTTTCGACAGTGATTCTGAGAATGAAACCACATGAGATTCCTATCTTAATTTGATATAGGACTGATCACCCGGTATTTTATTGGGCGGGCTGTCACAAATAGCAGTTTCAAGATTTTAACTATCAAAGAATTGTTAAGTCGCTCTCAAAATCTTTGGTGAAGATTTAATCTCTTCATACTTGTCTCGTAAAAGCTCAGTGTTCTAACATCTTTGGCATTCCACCAGTAACCCTCCCCATGTAGGATGTTATTCGAAATAAAAATATCTGCATTTGAATATTAGAAAATAAAAAACTGTGAAAGGAACATATATCATGATCATGAATGAAAACATTTCCAAGAGTCAAAACTCTATACAAGAACAAAATAGGCGTTGGAAGATAAAGTAAACAAAACTAAAGTACACACTTATACATCAAATGGATGGCAAAAAAATTCCAATATCATTGAGGCCTATACGAAAAAATCAAACCAAAAATATTATGTTTTCCTCACAGATAAGAAAATGTAAGTAGAATAATGGAATTCACTTTCCTTCTTTGGAAAAATAATAACATATGTTTACCCAAAATATATTACAACATTGATATATATATATATATATATATATATATATATATATATATATATATATATATATATATATATATATATATATATATATATATATATATATATATATGGAGAGAGAGAGAGAGAGAGAGAGAGAAGAATGGGTGATGCATAGATAAAAAAAATCATACATTATTCCTAAAATCTTAAGAAAAAATTAAAACACACAAAGATCTGTGAGAGGTTTCCACATACTAATATGTTGTTAAAATGTTCAAGTGGCGTTACATCTGAAAGGCCAAAAACCTGACAATTCATTCAACCTGTTACGATGAAAAGTAGAAAATAAATGCCCTAGAGAGAGAAAACATAAATAACACAAAAATAAAAACCATAGAGAAAATTATGATGTCAGAAGGCGGAGGTAGTGGATGAAGATAGGAGAGAGTGAGTAATTTTATCACGATTAATTCGTCATTGCTTCCAATCAATAATTCCTTAGACATATCATTGGTTCCATTAAAACCAAAAATAAAAGAGTATATACAATAAAAAATGATGATATCATCTCACACACTGATAAATCGAATATTGCATTTATTTACCTTATTTACTTATGCATTTTAGCCCCCTCGGGTATTTTAATTCCTATATTTATACTCGTTAACCATACTACCTCTATTTTATATGCTTACCTATTTTGTGAGTTATAATTGAGCTTTTGTAGGTATTGGTATGCTTAGCGTGTGAATTGGTTGCGTTTCGAGGAAGTTTCGTCATCTGACTCAACTTCAAGGCATTTCAGCGTTCGAGCTTCGTGCCCGAACTCTTCATGGAAGTTGTATTCTTTGGAGTTAGCTTTGCGTGGCCTCTAACGGCTCATCGATTCGGTTGCTAAACGAGTATGTTATGACCATTTTCCTAGGGATCTCCTTCTTAGTTTTTAGGATGATTCATTTTCTTTTCATTTCTCTTTATTTCTTTTACCACTTACTATTAAGTGGGTTTTTGTTGTATTTGAAGACATCTTATTTTTTAGTTTGTTTTTAGCTTGCATTTTAGGTTAGTTTTAGGTTAGAGGGGAGATTTTTGGTGGAGCTTTATCTCTTCTAGGATTTGTACCTAAATGGGTTTGTATGGCACTATTCATCTTCTTCCTTGTTAATGTAAGTTTCCATTGTTGTTTTTCTTGCTTTGCTACTTATTTACTTGCTCCGTATTTAGTTTTTGTTGATTAATTACTTGTTTTCTTTGGTTAATCAGTTTTATTTCTTGCTTTAATCATGTCTTATAGCTAAGTTAAGGGTTGGGGTCACGTTTCCAACATTAATAGGTATTGAGCTTTGAAATCTAGGTTTTGGGTAAATATGCATTTAATTAAAACTTCGTGTATTAAAGTTGGAATATTAGGCATTTAAATTTCTTTGTCATGCAACGTTAGTGCTTATAAGGATATTTTGAAATTAATCCATTTGTGACCATTTTCGATTGAAAATTTAATCTTTCATTGTTGATTTAATTTTCTTCATGTTTGATGTTTATAATCAATTGAATATGCTCGGGTAAATATTTTCGAACCAAAATACTTAATACACGTTATTTAGCCCATGACGGGGATGTGATCCTAATCTTATTTTATTAATCTTGTTTAGTTTTAGTTAGCACAATTAACTCTTTTCCCCTTTTCCCCTTTTAAACCATCATCATCTTTTACACTTTTATATTAGAAGTAATAAATCAATTTAAGTCTGTCAGACATTCCTTATGGATTGTCGATACTCAGACTAGCCTCTATACTCCATTTGAGTGTAGTTAAATTTTAGGTGTGTTGCATCGCGTTCAGAATCCGATAACAACAATCAGCGTATCTACACGGACGCTCAATTTTTGCCCACATCACACACACACACACACACACACACACATAGAGAGAGAGAAAATGAATTACATTGGGATAGTCATGGGAGGCAAGAGAAAATAGACGATGACGGTGAATTACCAATGGTGTTCATTTCAGCCAGTGGTAGGGAAATTATGAGGATAATGGGGTTTCTTGGCCATTGTGTGAGAGATTGAAAAATAGAGATGAAGGTTGGGAAGTGTGCAACATAAAATTTGTGTGTGGTGTAATGTGAGAATCAAATGTTAAAATTAAAGTGGTTGTGTGTATGGGCAGGATATTGAAAAGGTAAAAGAAGATACCTTTTTCTCAATACCTATTATACATGTGCCATTCTTCTCCCAACATTAAATCTTAGCCCCTTATTTTCTCTCCCAACTCTTTATATCTCCCAACATTATATCTCAACCACTACTTGTCACACATTAAATCACCATCCTAACACACACTATCATGCTTTATTATATAGACTAGGTGTAACCCGTGCCGATGGCACGGTTATAATTTCATTCTAGCGTACTGTGTCTCCGACACACCAATACATTATATTTAAAATTTCATGTGTCGAGGAGATAACATGGATGTTGCCAAAGAAACTCTAATGTTTCATTTGTATGTTACGCTTGAATCATTTAACCAATGATAAGTGTCTTGCCTCAAACCTAGAGTACGTCTTATTGTCATTAACTGGAACACTTACTGAAATTCCCCAAGTAAATATTGTATGTTAAAATTCAAAATTTACATTTCAAACATCTTTATGGAGAAAGAATATATATATATATATATATATAATCATTTTCTACTCTTTTAAATATTTTTATCAACATGTAAAATATGTATGGGGGGGATAAAAAAAACTTCAATCGTCTCCAAAAATACATCGCTAATTAAAATGTGAAAATATTACAATCCATAAAATCTAAGTGTGAGGATTTAACATTTGACTACACATGGCTGAATTTCATTAAATTTGGAGTTTTCTTGTTTTTATCAATTGATTTAATTAATTCAATTGACAATCATATACCATTATTATTAGTCTAACATATTTTAAAAACTGAATTTTTGTTCCTTATTTATTTGTACATAATTGAATTTTTTAATTGTATATTTGATTAATATCATGTAATATCCACTTCTTATAGTTAAACGATTTAGTTATGCTACCGTGGAATATGTAAAGGAAAAGCTTGAGAAATAATTAAATTTCATGCCACTCTAGACCAAAAGCATAAAATATATTATACCTGATCCATCGTTTATAGGGGTGAGAATTTTAGGAACGACATGAAACAATGACACAAAGTTGACCAACATTAGACACATAATGTTATCATCATATCAGGTCTTTTTTACATGGAGTTGTGTGGTGTCTTAATCATGTCAAAATTATAAGTATGTTATCGTGTTAAGTTGTGTTAATCATGTTTTCATACAGATTATCAAATTTATTTGTGTTGGATTAAGGACAAAATTTAAGAAATCGTGAAAGGGGTGATGGTTCCCGAAATACTCAAATTTTGAATTTCTTCAAAAATAAAATGAGATGAAACAAGTATTTAAATTATTTCTTAAACAAAATTAATTCAAGTTCTAAATTATGCAAAACAACCTAAACATGAATTTTTCCAAATTAATTAAGTCCGACTTGATATTAAATTAGCACCAATTTAAACATATGTTGTGATTAAACCGATTTTTGTCTTGTTACCCCCTAAGCATGCATCTATGTGATAATCTGCAAGATAAAAACAAACACACCACAACGTCGCGATGTACGAGGAACCCATAATGGTAAAAACCTTGAATGTCCCAACCATAAGTCCACTAGGTATGATTTTATAAATGACACGACAAGAAGACTAACTCAACGACCTGAATCCTTTGTAAGCCTTGACACTCTTCGTTCCTCCACCTTCGTCTCGAAGTCCACCGATGGGGCATAGCTACCGCCAAACACACGGAATCCACTTTCGTATGTACACCATAAACACAAAACGGTATCTTACGTAGGAAACTATCTCTTTTGGGGTAGAGAATGAAACACGGTGCCAAAATGATGATCTCCACACAATGTTAAGTAAAAACTTAGATCATGTAAACTATATGGGCATAGACATGTTATTGTGTTGAAATTAAAGCATTTTGATTCACAAAACCAAAGGGGAATTTTTGGAATATGTTTTGGCTCTCAAAATCTCTTGGATAATCTGGAAAAGTCCTGCCAAAAATGTTTTCCCCGCACCCTTAAAAAAGGTACGCAGTAATGGGGTAATGGGTAGTTTTTCAAAAAACTATTAGAAGACTGCCAAAAACTGCATTGTCGTTCGAACGACTCCGTCGTGTCATTTGAATGACATATCGAACAACAATACAGTAAAAAAACTTGTTCGATATCTCGTTCGAACCATTACCTCGTTCAAACGACATTTTGAACAACTTATCCAACGAGATTTAAAAAAAACCAAGATTAAGCCTTATTAGATGTCTCGTTCGAATGACCTAGAAATTTCGTTCAAAAGACCTCGTTCGAATAACCTTATCAAATGACATTTCAGAAAATTGTAATACCCCATACTTTTATGGACATTTAAATTACACGAGTGAGTTTAATTTATTAATTTATTAATTTGAGAATTCAAAGTGAATGTATAAATAGTAATTGGTGAGTTTTGGATTATTATCGATGTGTGTAATATTTACTTACGAGAATAAGTAAAGGAAGTTGAATTATTTTATATCAGGCAGCGGTTGGGAAAAGTGACAAGTAATAATATGTTGTTTGGAAAAATACGTGCAAAGTTGTATTGGATTTCAAAAGGTGAATTTTTGATAAGTGACTCAGATGGGAATTTTGAGTTCACAGTTGATCTCAGAAGGGCCAAAATAGTTAGAATAAAGTACCCGGGGGTAGTGTTTGGGTTTTGGCGACTTTTTGGACTAGTAGGGACTCACATTTGTGTATACGAGTCAATTTTGGGTTTAATAAGGGGATAACCCTTATTTCTTCTCTTATAAGCCGAGAGAAAGAAATATGGAAAGAAAAGAAATAAAGAAGAAAGAAGAGAAAATAAGGAAGAAAAGGGAGAAAGAGGAGTACTCCGGCCAAGATTTGGCAGATCCCGGAATGAGGTGGTCAGATTTATCCAACGAGGCAAGTGTTTAACTAGCCTCATTTTATTTAGGTGTGTTTATTGTTAATTATATAGTTGGTGAAAACTATATGATTTTGGGTTTAGGATTCTTGCATAAAAATGGGTTTTACGGAAATGATTTCATATAAATCGTTGTGATATTAACTCCATATGAAATTGAGGCATAAATCCATGTTAATGCTGTAATTTTTAGTGAGAAATTTGGAGAAATGAGAGATGGTGGGTTTAAATGAATTAGGGTTCAATTCTTGAACAAATTGAGTAATTCCATGAATTAATTATTGTTTTGGATATATACAAGTGTGTAGTGATCTTAGGATCCATAAAAATTAGGTTGGATAAGTGTTGGATTGAGAATGGGAGAAGAAGAAAAGGTGCAACTCGTAACAGTTGTCAATCTGTGCCATTTCGAATCGATTTGCAGGGGAGCGAATCGATTCGGCTTGGGCGAATCAATTTCGGCCCTTACAATTTTGAGAATTTCCTTGGTTTTAAAGGGATTTAAGGATAATTAATTTTTGGAGAAATTATAAGGGATATTAAATAGAGTGTGAGGACCTCTAGATGATTAATTGAGTGATATGTGAACCTTGGGTTTGTGGAATTAAAATCCGGGGTATACATTTTAGGAATGTTTGGGACGAACGACATTCGAGAAATTATTCGACAGGTTCAAAAATAGATATTTATGCATGTAGAATATATATGCCGATTATATATATGGGTAGAATATATATATATATATATATATATATATATATATATATATATATATATATATATATATATATATATATATATATATATATATATATATATATATTTATTTATTTATTTATTTATTTATATGAGTAAATCCTAAGGTGTAAGTTGGATGATTTAAGAATACTAGCCAAAGGTGATAAGCTACTATTCGGAAATAATGAATGTGATAATTATATCATAAGTGAGTGTATACTCATGGGATTAAAATAAGTTGTGTGTATACTTATGAATTAATACAAATTGGTAAATTAAGGATTATAGGCTAATGCCACGAGAGATAGGCATGATAGCCAGATTTGATGTGATAATTTATATATACGGGTATAGAGAAAGTATATATATATATGATATGATTATGAGGATATCTATATGTGAATGATATATTTATGTGAAGCATACCCCTCTAGTGCTATCATGGGAAGTTGCGCGATGTGGGTGAATCCCCTGGCTTGAGGAGCTGGGTGAGTATTGTCCCCAGGTCATAGAGTCCAATTATTTATGCAGTGTGGCACTTTATCATGGGTGAGACGTTTTGGGTATGATTCGGTCTCACTTTCAGGTGAGAAACTATGATCGCTTCCCCTACGTTTGTGATTTGGTTTATACCAAGTCGGTGTAAGAGTCCGACCGCTGGTACCCATGATGATGTGTGAGTATGCCCTGGAAGATGATAACATTGTAGAGACTGCATATATTGAGTTATAGCATTGAGGGATGGTTATTATACTTATATAGTGTATGATATATAAGTATAGATGTACTCGATATGTATATTATATATATATATATATATATATATGGAATAATTTCTGGATCATCCGGGAGTATAAAATTCGGAATAAATATATGTTATATGTATACAAAGATGAGAATATTATATACGAGATATAACACTAAAATGTGAATAGTGTATAACTAGTGAAAGTTATTCAAAATGAAGGAATGAATAATAAACGAGAAACTAAAATGTATAAGTTAGTGCGAAAGCTTAAATATTATACGCGGGACATGAGATAGTGTATGGGTATTTTGAAGTTCGGTGAGATGCTAGTTAGGCTGGGTAGCGTAACTAGGGTGTTCAAAATACATGCGTTAGGTGCGTACTATTATATGAGAGGTGAGGGGTATCTCATGTGAGTGCGACACGAGTTTAAATATGGAGAATATCATATTTTAAATATTAAAGCATTTAAGCACTTGCTAAATATTTTCAAAATGTTTTGGGATCTGACCTGCTTGCAAATATTTCTCTTAAAAAAAACCTTTTAGGTCTCCAGACACAGGGACTCCTGGATGATTATTCTTTCGAGTTAGACGTTGCTGCCGCAGTTGTGGATGTTGGCATGGAATTGTTTTAACCGTTCTATCCTTGTAATCTAGATAGGAGGTATTGTAAGTTATACTTGGGCATGTTGCCCAACTATTGCCTTTATTTTATTTCAGCATTTTTATTAGCACACATTCAATATGGTTGTATAATTAATTTACCGAGAGTTATCGGTTATTGTTTTATTCAATTTGATTAATGTTTATATCATTGTGTGGATGATTTAATTGTGCTTTAAATTAAAAAGATTAATGAGTTTAAAATTTGACGCCAGGCCTAATAGGTTATTAGTAATTAAATGGTTTTCGATAGTGATGCGGAGAATGAATCCATATGAGATTTCCATTTAATTTGATATAGGACTGATCACTCGGTATTTTATTAGGCGGGGTGTCACAGATGGTATCACAGCATCAGGTTCTAGTGTCCTTAGGAATCTGCACAGAAGTATTATGTTTTCGGAGTTGCTTTTATTTAATATAGAGCCTTATGTTTAGGATTGTTGATTCCTATGGTGAGATTTCGTTCTCTTGTGCGCGCGCGCGCGCGCGCGCGCGCGCACACACACACACACACACACACACACACATATATATATATATATATATTAGTAAATCTTATATATGTTCAGGTGTGTTCGTTTGTCGAACAATGAAGGGCGGCAGATGAGGGCCGTTGGGAGGACATCCGGAGGCGTAACTTAGTTGAAGTTGTAGAATATTTTGGGGACAACGACCTTAGCCGAGGTCACCCCTTTGGTTACTCGGGAAGTTAGGGCCGTAAAGATTTCTAGGGTGCAATATATATTTTCCAAGTACCGTTATGGTAGAATGGGGTGCCAAGTTAGACTCACCCACTGTAGTTAGAATGGGAGAGAGTCAGAGGGTTCTTGCAAGAGGACCACCCATTGAAATTTTGGTAAATGCGGAGATTGTGCATGTAGCCAATAGATGCAAGATAACCAGAGGTTTGGCATATAGCAGGGAATAGTATACCTGGAAGTAAAAATTGGGGTAAAATTTTTCTTGGCCGTGGGAGCAGTGTTGTAGTGGTGGGAGTCAATCACCACATTTGAAAAGTGAAATATTATGCCAATGGAAGGATCTTAGGTAAGGTTTAACCTCAATTTCCTTCATTTGTTGTTCAAAAAGAGATGTGAATGATGTTCTAAACTTATCACAAGAAGGATAGTCATAGGCCTATTTGGGAATAAGAAATTAATTGTCTAGCAAACTTTATACCCGATGAAGTAGTTACAATGGAGAAAAGAGTCCCTAAGTGGGTAATGGACTCATGAGTAGAGTCGCCAGCCCTTAGGGGAAATTCTGCTTGGAAGGTCGAAGCAGATGGCGACTACATTGTGTTTTGACAATGAGGATATTAATGCTTCTTTGTGAAGGGAGATAAAAGAATTATAAAATTGAGTCAGAAAGTAAGACTGGATGCAACGGTGCTAGTGAAACACCACAGGGGGAGACCCATAAGGGGGCCCGTTTAAATGATTCAGATAGCTGAATTCCTACTTAGTGATAATGGATTCAGTTGGGATTGATAAGACCAGTAGTGTGTTCCTTAGGGCCAATGGATCTAAGGGAACAATGAGGGTGGCCATCAGGGTCGAGGCTACCAATGGCCAGGAATAGGGGATTATATGAAGAGGTATTTTTATGTGGAGAGTAGGACCTCATACATTGATTTTTGTCCAAAGCTAGAAAAAGGGACAAGAGTATGGTGCTTAGAAAGGGCAACGATTAAGATCGTTTTGGTTCGATTCGAACAAGTTTGCTATGTCCGGGAACTGTTTTAGTAGCCAGGGTGATTAGCAATGTTGAAATATGAGTTTTATCCTCAGGTGAATGAGATATGCTTTGTGTGACACGAGTGAGCCACGGTATCTTGATTTGCACTAGATTCCCATATGAGATGAGTTTAGTGTGTATATCGATAATATTGTTATGTTTATATATATTTTTGTGGTATAACGGGGTTATTTTTGGTTTCATCCGCGGGGAAGCGGGTGTAGGCATAGTGGTATATATTTTATTGAAATTACTCATTTTAGTGATGTGTTAGGAGTATGATATTATCCTGAGTATAGATTGCTTAGAATGATAGTGGGATGATATTGCCAGGCTATCATGTTTGCTGTTCTAGGGCAGGACGTGTTATTTTAGCGATGTCTCACCTGAAAGAGGATCGAGCTCGCATTTATATTATATTATGATAGTGACTCCTGAGAGTATGGTTATCTCGAGATATTTGATCCCAGTGTTTAGGGACTTTATTGAAATGATTTGAGGTATATTGGATTTACTATTGAGCAGAGAGACTTAGCTTGTTATTGTGTTTGGCGCTCAAAACTTGGTGATAGGGAGAGCGCATTGTTATATCACTCTTTTAGAGACGTGGGAGTTGGAATTTATAATTATACTTCTGGGGACAGGATTTTGAGAGTCCCGAGTATGTGTTAAAGTTTATGGAATGTGATTATCCCCAACGCTGAGTGATAGTTCATTTGGGGAAATTCCCATATATGAATGTTATTACATGATGAGAGACGCATGGACCTTGATGAACATCGTGAGTAGAGAGACGTTGATGGATGCTAGGGCATTAGTTTCAAATGTTAATTAAGGAATGTGTAGAGAAAACACTCTAAGATGAGAACTATTATGTAGTATAAGACCATTGGAGTCGATAGTGCCGTGAGATAGCACTGAAAATTTTTCTTCTCACCACGAGTTGAAAGATGTTAAGAAGGGTTAAATTATGATTTATGGGGTGATTGAGAATACCCATGTATTATAGCCACGTCGATAATTCGAGGCCAGTTTTAAGGAAAGTGTGTGTTGTTTCTAGTGTTGTACAATTATGCACGAATTATAGGGTGTACGTGCGCCCTTGTTAGTTGATTTTCAATCGTTCGAGATAGAATGATGTGGAAATAAATGTGTGGAATGAATGCCTATGGGGAAGTTATAAAAAACCCTGGAATGGCATGATGGATTGAATGTTGTGTGAGAATGGAAATAATCCAAGTATATGTGTACAATGAGAGTTGGCACACTCGAGATGGGTTGAAAGGACGTGGGAAGCCATTTACAAGGATATCTCTTGATAAGGGGAAAATCTAACTATTGTGGAAAAGTAGAGCGAAGCCCTAGTCAGTCAATTGTTGAGAGTGGCTTGTGTGTAAATAGAATGTTGATGTCTATAAAGGAAAAAGGCCCCAGAAGTGCGCATTATGGTAAAAGTGCACGGGTAGAAACTTTGGTACCCCAGGGAAAGAATGTGAGTATAAAGTACCACTTAAGGTGAGATATTATAAGTGGAAAATTGGTGTTAGGTGAGATATAGTGAGGTTGTCTCCGGGTGAACCACTCATAGATGAAAAGAGGTTGGTTCAAAATGATAAACCATGAAACTTGGTATTAAGCAGACGATTCCAGTGATTGAATGGGCAAACAGGATGAGATTCTTGTAAAATATGACTGTGTGATAATTGATTAAATTCGCAAATTTCTATTTTGCCACACTTATTTAATTAGAGTTTATTTTTAAAACAAATTAATTCAGCACCTAAACATGCAACTATGTGTGTGCGTGTGTCAACCCATAAATAAATAAAGCACGCGACACAAATTTTAGGAAAAATCCCTGAAGGACAAAACCTTTTATTTCTAGAACTCTGAAAAGTTTACAAGACCATTGACTAACATACCATCTTGCTTTCGCCCACAAGAGTAACGCACGGTGTCTTCATCAAACCTCCAAAGCAACAGCTAGAAATAAATCAATAATGGTTCACACGCAGCTATACCACCAGGACGCGCAGTCCAGACACGCAGTCTTCAGCAAAGAATCAGCACGCAGAAGATCCTTAATGACACGTAGTTATAAACTTTGTAAAAACTCACTCCACAATAGCATGTAGCTCTTAGGTTGTAGAGTTCTCCCCACAAAGATGAACAAAAGCAAAGTGTATTCTTGAACACCAAAATAATTCACCAAAGCATATGGAATTTTTGTGAATTGAAAAAAAAAGGGATGAAAACCCTAAAAGAAGAAGTCAAAAAGAATTCTGCAAATTAGCAGTTTTCTGTCTTTCAAAATGATGGGACTTTTTAATGAAAACAAAACCATTTAATGATTATTTATAGAAAATTGCACCGCCTCAGTCGTTAGAACGAAAAAGGGATCTCGCTCGAATGAAGTACACGTGTCATTGGAACGACATCGCACGACATCTCAATGTCGCTCGTACGAGAAGGGATCTCGCTTGAACGACCTGAGCGTCAAAATCGAGGAATGCTACAGGACTTAGAAAATTACTCATTCTCAAATTTTAACGAAAAAAGTCTGCTCCAACACTTAGAAAATATTTGGTAAAAATATCCTATAGCTCTAAGTGCAAAGTGAAGGTATTTAAAACATAACCTTACCAAAGTAAACTTTGTGGAAGATTTTTGATGAAGAACCTTGATATATTCGGATCCGTTTTGATGTAGATTGCTCTTGAACTTCTTCGACGGTTGTAACGGAATACGATATAATTAATTGCGACGAACAATTATAAAATCATGTTATTACAAATCTTTCCTATGTCTAAGCCGGTACATACATAAAAATATCCAAATTATCAAATACCAAAATGCCTATACAAATCTACCATCCCATAAATCTCAAAACTAAAAGGGTACGAATTTTCAAGATCTCAAACTTTTCTTCAAAAATCTTCATCAAATCTCAAAACTTTTCTCATCAGTGTGTGCAACATAATGATCATCAATCTTTGTACCTACACACATGAGATAAAGCAAAAACCTTCGTGACGTATCGAGTTTGAAACGATATAATAATGAATCAATCAATATAATCAAATCTCCTCCATAATGCAAAAACTCCCCATAAAATCATAATTCGTTCTCCCCCTTTTTATGATGTCCCCAAATAGACTGATAAGAAGAAACAAACTAAAACATGGAGTGTCACGATAAATTGCATAGCAAACATGAATCAAACTATGCGCATGCAAAGGTATATCTCAAAAAAATATCCGCAAACTATTTTTTTAATTTTTCAAACAAACCAAAAATGGTACAAAAATCACACATCATGATTTATACTAAAACAACCAAGTCATGGAAATGGAATGTATGGGTGTGAACACATTCAATAGGTAAATCAACTCAATCAATCATATGTGCATGATGCATACGTGTACTCCTAACGAATGAACATCAAAAGTATCCTTAGGTGTAAAAATTGTTAAATTTAGATGATATCGTCTTAATCAAATCAACAAATCAAAGCCTAAGTGATTTTCACACCAATAACATCCAAAACTATGTAGCGTTTTTTCAAGACTTTCAAGGACGTGCAAACCCGTTTTAATTATCCATCCAAACTCCCTCATATATATTTTCTTTTAGAGGTGATCTAAATTCTCAAGCATCGGAGAATTGGTGCAAAAACCTAATGGACCCTTTTTGTCATGAATTTCTTTTTATTGCCTTTAAATTTTTTTGGGCTCTTTTAACCTCTTTAGACCCCGAATAATTAGAATTCCTCAATTTTTTAGGTCCAATTTAAATGGCGGCTTAATCGCAATGGATAGATGAGTACCTTTCGTAGCCCTTCATCGTTTGCAAATAAAGCGCACAAACTCACCATATGGTTTTTACATGCATTCCAATCTTGACAAGTTTTATCATGCTTGGTTCATTTTTAAAGACAGTATTGAAGTGAAAACACCCAACCAACATGTGATAAGACAAGCACAATAATCAAACAAATCCGTGCACGTGTGCAATAAAGGAAATCATGAGTCAAACATGTAGGAAGTAACACTTAATTACATCTTAATGACTCCAAACATTATAAATCACAAATATGACATGATATATTATCTCAAAACACTATCAAATAGTCATATGAATAAATGGAATGAAATTGTGACTCGGTCATCCTAAGTGTCCATCCATAACCGGTGTAAACAAAATACAAAACTCTTTTTGGATTTTTAAAAATTTTTATCAAAATAAAATCTTTTTGTATTTTTTAAAATTTTTCAAAAAAGTGGAAAACATACAAAAATGATACATACTAGCAATAGGCAAATAATATCATCATGGAAAACATCCTATGATAGTAAACAAGTCAAACCTCAATCGTTAGGTGCAGAGGGGTTTTCTAAAGGTGGTGCCAACTTATGAAAAACCTCCATCAAATTTTGTGATGTTTTGACCAAAAATGTAACTTCCTCACCTAAATGTACAAGCTCGCTCATGTAGTCTCCAGGAGCATGTAAAGTATATGTGTGGGTGCATGTGTGGCAGAAATACGTGTAGAAGCAAAACGTGACACATAACCCAACTTAAAGCAAAATTCCCTAAGGTGTACTCTCTTCTTGCAATGGGAACAGACATAAATAGGCCTAGGAACACCTCTCTCAAAAACTCTAGGACGTGCTCTCCTAACGGGAAATGGACGCCTAGGTGGGTTAATTTTTGGGCCATGTGAATCTGTCACTAAAGTGGGAATCGGCTCGGGTGCGTCAAAAGAAGTGGAAGCACCATCATGACCTTTTCATAGCTCGTCAACTCTACCCTTTTCGGGATTAAGAACCAACTCCTTCAACCTTCTTAGGTGCGTTCTCAAAATTGACTTTGACCTTCCTGGTATATTCGAGATCACTCTCGAGTTTGGATACACGTGTCGTCAGACTAGACACCGTGTCGGTCAAATCATATTTTTTCTTTCTTAAAACCTCCTTCGCTCTCTCCAAATCTAACACTCAATGACCTAAATCCCTATTATACTTCTTTGTTTTTAAGGTCTCGATGTACAAATCTCTAAATGCTTTTTGGAGATCACTTTCATCTCTACTTTCACTCTCGCTTTCTCCCTCAGTTGAAGCGCTCAAATCATCACCATCGCATTCGTGTGCACTATTGTGGGACAAAGTGGGTGTGCTCACACGACTTGCTAAAAAAGCAACAAACTTCTCACCACCAGTCACATCACCCTCACCTTCACTAGTATCACTAAGTGTGGCGGGCATGGCTACTTTCTTCCCTTTCTTTCTAAGCCACGTAGGACACTCAAATGACTTATGCCCCTTACCCCCACATTCAAAACAATTCACATTCTTGAAATCCTCCTCACGCTCCTCATCTGAGTCATTCACTTTTTCCCTATAACCGCTTTCTTTGGCCTTTCCTTTCTTTTTATTTTTCTCAAAAAATCTCTTTTTATTGGAAGAATTTTATTTAGAAATTTTGAGAAACTTTTTAATTTTTTTTGCAAATAAGGACATATCATTAAAATCAAAATCTCCCTCAGAATCAGACTCACAAACTTTTTCTAATTTTTTCTTAAAATGAGTCTTTAAAGCAACGCCTTTCTCCTTAGCCTTAATGGTTTGGGGAAACATGTGAATCTCATAGGTTTGAAGATCTCCTACAAGTTCTTCCAACTTAAGTGATTTCAAATTTCCCAAAGAGTTCAAAACAGTGAATTTAGGAATAAAGCGTTTTGGGAGAGATCTCAAAATCTTTTTAACGACACGCGTGTTATCAATCACCTCACCCAAATTAAAACTAGTGTTGATAATGTCCGACAAACGTGCATAAAATTTATCAAAAGTTTCGGACTCTAACATAGTAATGGTCTCAAATTGGGTGGCAAGATTTTTCAATTTTGATTCTTTAACCGCATTTTTACCCTCATGTGTCAATTGGAGTACATCCCACATGCCTTTTTAGACGTGGTGCACATCATAATTCGGCGAAACTCGTCGGGTGTGACGGCTCCAGAAATAGCACTCAAACCACGTGAATTAAAATTAGAAATTTTAAAATCATCTGCAGTCCAGGCCGACACGGGTTTTAAAGAGGTGATATTTTCAACGGTGACAGTGGGAGGAGTCCACCCTCTTTCACACAACAACCAAACACGTTCATTAATAGCCTTTAATTGTGATTTCATACGAGCTTTCCAATAGGCATAATTAGACCCGTAAAAAATCGGCATCATATTAAATGGATGTTCCATTCGAAAAGTTGCGATTTTTCCCAAAACTGAGTTTTTGAAAAAAAATCAATATCATACAATTTGGCGGAAAATAGGAATGCACAATAAAATAGTGTAACCTGATCTGATACCAATTTGTAAAATATGACTGTGTGATAATTGATTAAATTCGTAAATTTCTACTTTGGCACACTTATTTAATTCGAGTCTATTTTTAAACCAAATTAATTCAACACCTAAACATGCAACTACGTGTGTGCGTGTGTCAACCCATAAATAAATTAAGCATGCGACACAAATTTCAGGAAAAATCCCCGAAGGGAAAAACCTTTTATTTCTAGAACTTTGATAAGTTTACAAGATCATTGACTTACATACCATCTTGCTTTTGCCCACATGAGTAAAGCACGGTGTCTTCGCTAAACCTCCAAAGCAATGTCTAAAAATAAATCAACAATGGTTCACATGCAGCTATACCACCAGGACGCACAGTCCAAACACGCAGTCTTCAATAAAGAGTCAACAAGCAGAAGATCCTCAATGACATGCAGTCAAAAACTTTGTAGAAACTCACTCCATAATAGCACGCAGCTCTCCGGTTGTAGAGTTCTCCCTACAAATATTAACAAAAGCAAAGTGTGTTCTTGAAAACCAAAACAATTCACCAAAGCATATGGGATTTTTGTGAATTTAAAACAAAAGGGATGAAAATCCTAAAAGGAGAAGTAAAAAAGAATTATGCAAATTCGCAATTTTCTGTCTTTCAAAACGCTGGGAGTTCTTAATGAAAACGAAACCATTTAATGAGTATTTATTGGAAATCGTGCCGCCTCGATCGTTAGAACGAAAAAGGGATCTCGCTTGAACAAAGTACACGTGTCATTTGAATGACATAGCGCGACATCTTAATGTCGCTTGAACGAGAAGGGATCTCGCTTGAACGACCTGAGCGTCAAAATCGAGGAACGCTACAGGACTTTGAAAATTACTCATTCTCAAATTTTGACGAAAATAGTCCACTCCAACACTTAGAAAATATTTTGTAAAAATATCCTGAAGCTCTAAGTGCAAAGTTAAGGTATTTAAAACATAGCCTTATCAAAGTAAACTTTGCGAAAGCTTTTTGATGACGAACCTTGATATATTCGGATCCGTATTGATGTAGATTGCTCTTGAACTTCTTCGACAGTTGTAACGGTATACGACATAATTAATTGTGACGAACATTTATAAAATCATGTTCTTACATTAAAACCTGATTTCGATAGAGATTTTCACGAAGCAGTAGAGAAGGCGTTTTGTTTTGGGCAAGTCGTGTCACCTAAGGCCCGATGAGTAAACGAAGGTGATTGACGAATTGTAAAATGGTATGAATGTGATTTTGGAGTCACTGTGGTTATTTCACTTCCACAACTGATATAACTTGTATGTGAAGTAAAGCACAGTACGGTTATTGGGAGGAGAAATTACCGATTGGTAGAGTTGTGTGTAATCCTTTGTACCTAGTTGTTGTAGACAAGGTGCCATTTGAGGTTTTGAGCGTGAAGCTTTACTAGTCCCCCTCTGGTTGTTTAGAGGCGAGTGAATAACTAAGACTTTTGGATCAGACGAGAGTTAAAGTCTGTTGATAAGTGGGGTAACCAAAAACTGTTGGGATGGATATGGGAAGCCGACACTTAGTGATGTGCGACCTTCTAATAGTATTAAAGCAATAAAGCCAGTTATGTATAGGCTCGTCTTACTCGGATGTCGTTGGTAGAAGCACAATGTGTGATGTGCCATTATTGAGGTGAGACCTCATAAGTGATGGAGTACATCAGTATGAAGAGAATTGAACAAGCTTGTAGTTAAGTTGAGGCTATAGTGATTAAGCCTTTATTTTTGGGTACAAGAGGATGTTGTGTTGTTAAAGATCCTGAGTTTTAGTACCGGTTGTATCTGAATTTCGACGATGAAATTCCCTTGTAGGGGGTGTAATACCCTATACTTTTATGGACATTTAAATTACATTAGTGAGTGTAGTTTATTAATTTGAGAATTTAAAGTGAACGCTTAAATAGTAATTGGTGAGTTTTGGATTATTATCGATGTGTGTAATATTTACTTACGGGAATAAGTAAATGAAGTTGAATTATTTTATATCAGGTCGCGGTTGGGAAAATCGACAACTAATAATATTTTGTTTGGAAAAATATGTGTGAAGTTATGTTCGATTTGAAAAAGGTGAATTTTTGATAAGTGACTCGGATGGAAATTTCGAGTGCACGGTTGGTCTTTGAAGGGCTAAAATAGTCAGAGTAAAGTACCTGGGGGTAGTATTTTGGTTGCGGGGACCTTTTGGACTAATAGGGACTCGCATATGTGTACACGAGTCAATTCTGGGTTTAATAAGGGGATAAACCTTATTTCTTCTCTTATAAGCCGAGAGAAAGAAAGAAGGAAATAAAAGAAAGAAAGAAAAAAGAAGAGAAAAGAAGGAAGAAAAGGAAGAAAGAGGAGAACTTTGGATAAGCCCCGACGGATCCCGACACGAGGTCGTCGAATTTATCCAACGAGGCAAGTGTTTACTTGCTTTAATTATTTAGGTGTGTTTATTGTTCATAATATAGCTGGTGAAAACTATAGATTTTGGGTTTGGGATTCTTGCATAAAAATGGGTTTTTCGGAAATGATTTCATATAAATCATTGTGATATTAACTCTATATTAAATCTAGGATTTAATCCATGTTAAAGCTGTAATTTTTAGTGAGAAATTTGGAGAAATGAGAGATGGTGGGTTTAAATGAATTAGGGTTTAATTCTTGAACAAATTGAGGAATCCCATGAATTACATGTTGTTTTGGATATATACAAGTGTGTAGATACGTATATGAATGTTGGGTGATGTTAGAATTCATAAAAATTAGGTTGGATGAGTGTTTGATTGAGAATGGGAGAAGAAGAGGTGAAACTCATAACAGTTGGCAATCTGTACCTTTTTGAATCGATTCGCGGCTTGGGCGAATCGATTTCGCCCCTAGCAGTTTTGAAAATTTCCTTTATTTTAAAGGGATTTAAGGATAATTAATGTTTGGAGAAATTATAGGGGATCCTAAATAGAGTGTCAGGACCTCTAGATGATTAATTTAGTGATATATGAACCTTGGGTGTGTGGAATTAAAATTTGGGGTATAAATTTTACGAATGTTTAGGAGGAACGACATTCGAGGAATTATTCGACGAGTTCATACATATATATATTTATGCGTGTAGAATATATAAGCTGATTATATATATATATATATATATATATATATAAATCCTAAGGTGTAAGTAGGATTATTTAAGTGAGTGAATACTTATGGGATTAAAATAAGTTGTGTGAATTAATACGAATTGGTATATTCAGGATTATAGGCTAATGCCACAAGAGATCGGCATGGTAGCCAGATTTCATGTGATGATGATATATATATGAGTATAAAGACAGTATATATATATATATATATATATTATGAATATATCAGTGTATGAATGATATATTTATGTGAAGCATGTCCCTCTAGTGCTACCATGGGAAGTTGCGCAATGTGGGTGAATCCCCTGGCTTGAGGAGTAGACTGAGTATAGTTCCCAGGTCATAGAGTCCAGTTATTTATGCAGTGTGGCACTTTATCATGGGTGAGACGTTTTGAGTATGATTAGGTCTCACTTTCAGGTGAGGAACTATGATCGCTTCTCCTACGTTTGTGATTTGGTTTATACCAAGTAGGTGTGAGAGTCCGACCGCTGGTAACCAGGATGATGAGTGAGTATGCCTTGGAAGATGATAACATTGTAGAGACTACATCCATTGAGTTATAGAGTGAGGGATGGTTATTATACGTATATAGTGTAGGATATATAAGTATGGATATACTTGGTGTGTATATTATATTGTGTGTATATATATGAAGATGTGAAGATATATATGTATGTATATATATATATATATATACGGACTAAATAAAGAATGAAATGTGGAATAATTTCTGGATCATCCGGGAGTATAAAATTTGAAATAAATATATGTTATACATATACAAAGATGGGAATATTATATACAAGATATAACATTAAAATATGAATAGTGTATAACTAGTGAAAGTTATGCAAAATGAAGGAATGAATAATAAGTGAGAAATTAAAATGTATAAGCTAGTGCGAAAGCTTAAATATAATACGCGGGACATGAAATAGTGTATGTGTATTTAGAAGTTAGGTGAGATGCTAGTTGGGCTGGGTAGCATAACTAGGGTGTTTAAAATACATGCGTTAGGTGCGCACTGTTAGATGAGAGGTGATGGGTATCTCATATAAGTGCGACACCAGCTTAAAGATGGAGAATATCATATTTTAAATATTAAAGTATTTTATGCACTTGCTAAATATTTTCAAAACGTTTTGGGCTCTAACCTACTTGCAAATATTTTTCTTAAAAAGAAAACCCTTTTAGGACTTCAAACACAGGGACGCCTGGATGATTATTCTTTCGAGTTAGACGTTGCTGCTACAGTTGTGGATGCAGGCAGGGAATAGTTTTAACCGATTCTCTCCTTGTGATCTAGATAGGAGCTATTGTATGTTATACTCGGGCATGTTGCGCAACTGTTGTTTTTATTTTATTTTCGGCATTTTTATTAGCACACATTCGATATGGTTGTATAAATACTTTTTAGAGAGTTTTTGGTTATTATTTTATTCAATTTAATTAATGTTTATATCATTATGTGGATGATTTAATTGTGATTTAAATTAAAAAGATCAATGAGTTTAAAATTTGACGCCAGGCCTAATAGGTTATTAGTAATTAAATGGTTTTCGACAGTGATGCTGAGAATGAAACCATCTGAGATTCCTGATTAATTTGATATATGACTGATCACCCGGTATTTTATTAGGTGGGGTGTCATAGAAATTCATTTTTCTTAGAAAAAATTAAAAGGCAATTTGGTAAACTTTTATACAAAAATTCTGAAACCCAATAAAAATATCCAAGTCTCTATATAACATACGCATTCATACGTGAGAGATATTAGAAATTTGATGATGAAAATGTGGCATGAAAACATGGCAATGATGTGAACTTCAGTCTCTTGGCCACTACGTCTTCAACTAAAACATCATAGGCTTGGAAGGTCACAAACACGACTTCTATCCTATGACTCAAAGAGTTTTGTCTGAAATTAAGCCAACACTTACAAATAGACTCAATTGGAAATTTGCCCTTACAAATCTTTCCCTTTGGCTATTCTGGGAGAAAACTAAAATAAAAATCCTATGGGCCTTTAAGCTCATCTAAAAGACACATATCCACCCCCCCCCCCCCCCCCCCCAAAAAAAAAAAAATACAGATGCATGATCGACGCATAAGTTGAGGAGCTTTGCTTACCTTAACATGTTTTCGCTAAGATGAAACCTGTACACTTAAGCAAACCATCAAACGCATAGGGAATATGATAATATAAATTGCATTATTAAATCCTCTCCTTTTGTCTAACAATGTCTACCCAAGAAAGGACGTCTCTCCCTAAGATATATCTTCCTAAATTAAAAGGTTTATATACCATTTCTCTCCCTTTTTGTTCACGAATAAACAAAGATTAAAGTTCATTAAATAATCCATTTCTCCCCAATTAATTCAATTCTTCCCCTAAATGTAATAAGGGATAAGCATAATGGAAAAAAAGTATATTATGCAATGATGTATAGAGATACAAGTACAATAAAGCAACATGGCAACAAAATAACAACCAATCCACACAAAGATTAACTGATACTAACTACGATGCGATAGCAAAAAGTTACCACTTAGAATGTACTAATATAATCATGGGATTTTAAGAAAACATCTCAACAAGATAGATACCTATATCAATAAGAAACATACATGGACTAGACAACAAGGCAAATACTCAAAAGAAAATGATATCATATATATAAATATGCAAAAGATACCAATGATGCACACACACACACACACACACACACACACACACACACACACACACACACACACATATATATATATATATATATATATATATATATATATATATATATATATATATATATATATATATATATATATTAACACCACACAATACACAAAATAAAATAAGCTTTCCACACTCATATGACATAAATGTGTCTAAATAAACATGTGGTAAATGGAGTGAAGGGGTGTGAACTAGACACAAAATAATTATGACCCAATCACTTAAACATGTTCAAGGAGTTCTATTTGATTATAAAACTTTATAAAACTTAGTTTTAGCCTCATGTGACAAGATAAAGTGAACTCAAAGAACAAAAAAGTAGAGTTCGCACAAGCCTAGAATTTTAATGATTCTACAAATCAATAGCGACATGAGAAAATAGCGTAACTAGGATTCATTGTCATTGTACAAACCCATTGATATATCCATCCAAACTCCTTCATAAATAATAATTCTTATCTTTTCTATTTAATGATCATATCAAACTAAACTATGTAGGCCTTGACTACTTTTTTCAATGCTACACTTTTTTAGGACCTTTTTCAATGGTGGCTTTTCACGCAAAATCAACTTGACTTTCGTAGCTCGATTCAATTGCTAAAAAAAACTTTATTGGATAAATGATTATCTATTTCTTTCAATCCGGGCAATAGTTCTTACATGCACAAATCCCCCATAGTCACAAAACATGCAGATGATAAAATTGATGGGAGAGCATATCACTTAGCTTAAATATACATGTGAAGTCAACGTCCAAAAAGTTCATGCATGTGTGTGAGGAGGCATATACAAAAAGAATCCATTAAGAAAATCAAAATCAAACTACTCTATACAAGCATTATAAAGAACAATTTAAGAAATTAAATTCATAACCAAAAGTTCTAGCCATATGGAAGTGGAAAGTGATATAGGATTCAAACACAAGGTTATGTCACCTAAAATGTGTAAAACTAAAATACACAAAACATAAATTTTTGAGTTTTCAAATTTTTTGAACAAATTTAAAAAAACTAAGACAACTCAAATGACAAAAAAAATCTTTTGTATTTTTCAATAAGACTCAATAAAAGAAAAATAAAATACAAAAGATATACATTTCATAATTCTAGAAAAACCTATTTAATGAACCATGTACTAGAATATGACAAATAAACATTCAAATAGCAAGAATGTATCATGAAGCACATCTAGTGTATGTAAAACAAAGCTAACATAATAAACCCTTAGATTTAGCAAGGGAGGAATCATGTACAAGCAAATGAGAATCATAAACTCTATCATGTAAAACCTCCAAATCGGATCTCCTAACCAACATAGATGGAAAATAACACTCTCGGGTTTTGATGACCTTGGTGGATCTACCCTTTAACTTCCTAGGACTGTTTTTAAGATCGAAACAAAACCTCATAAGGTGATCCTTCCTACCACAATATGTTCAAGAAAAAACACGGTGAGAAGTGTTACCTAAGTATTGACCTTTTCTAGCATTCCTAATCGATCCTCTCAAACTTATGGTTTCGACTTTGATAGCAGAAGCATTTTGAGTATCGAAGCCAATACCACACTTGTCATATTTGATTTGGACGGTGCTTAAAATTTTATCCAACTTCTCCGACCTAACCTCCAAATCAAATTTGACCCGACTCGAGTCTCTCAATCTCTCTTCAGGTTACCTAATCCTAGACTCAAGTAAGCTGCTAGACTCTTCAAACTCAATAAGATCTTTCTTCATAGCCTTCATTAAACCTCTAAGGCCATCTCTTTCACCTTTAACATACTCTAGATTCTCACAAAGAGTCCTCCCACCTACCCTAAGATCTTCAATCAAAACACTTTCATAACTATCTACGATACGTTATCTTATTCTAGCTTCTAACTTCAAGTTTGCCATTCTTAATTTCAACGATTTCTCATATAACTCACGAAAGGCAACTTGGAGTTCACTCTCCTCCTCTTCCTCTTCTTCATTCTCACTCTCTTCTCCACTCTCTTTACCATTAAACTCATGTGATTCACAAATAATGGCCTCGAAAGTGTCATGTATAAAGTTATCTTCATCGAAAGATTTTTCAGTATTGCTCACATAACTAGCCATGAACGCAGTGAAGTTGCACTCAATGGGAGAATCGGGTCCCTCTTTCGTTTCACTATCACTAAGGGTGGCATTATATGATAATCGGTTTCTATCCCTCCTTCCTTAGTTTAGTGGGACACTCGAATGCCTTATGGACATAACCCTCACAACCAAAACACTTATTTGACTTGTCCTTATTAATATTCTCATTACGATTTTTAGGGAATTTCTCGTCTTTATTATGATTATACTTCTCAAACTTCTTATAATCATTTTTAAGTCTCTCTTTATTAATCTTAAGAAATTTCCTAAACTTCTTAGAAAACAAAGCCATATTATTTGAGTCAATCTCAAACTCATCATTTGAAATCGGTATTTCCTCCTTTCGGGCTTTCAAAGCTATGCCTTTATCTTTCTTCTTCACTTCCTTGGAGGGAAACATGTCAAGTTCATAGGTTTGTAAGTCAGCTACATGCTCTTCAAGTTTCTTAGAGTTTAAAGTGTCTAAGGAATTTAAAACAACTACCTTTGGAATGAATCCATCGGGTAATGACCTCAATTTTTTTTACGACACGGTTGTCGGGTATCTTTTCCCCCAAATTAAAACATGAGTTCACAATATCAGATAATTTTTCATAGAACTCATAACATCTTAATGGTTTAAAATTGAGTGGTGAGGTTTTAGAGTTTAGAAGCCTTAATGACACCGGTACCTTCATGGGTGAGTTGGAGTATGTCCCATGTCTCCTTAGACGTTTCACAGGTCATAATCCGATGAAACTCCTCCGGTGTGACCGCATTAAAATGATCATTTAAACCTCTAGATTTAAAATTTGCTAGTTTAAGCTCATTCTCACTCCATCTTTCTACGGGTTTAGGTACACGAACTTTTCCATCTAGACATGTTGGTGGGTACCACTTTCTAACAATTGATAGCCAAGCCCGCTCATCTAACGATTTAGTTGCCGACCTCATACGCGCTTTCCAATACGCATAGCTGAACCATCAAAAATTGGAAATTTTGAAAAAGGTATATATTTTCTATATTTAAACCCAAAAATGATCTTAACAAAATAAATTAATGTTCCTGCTCTGATACCATTTGAAAGGGGGTGATGGTTCCTGAAATACTCAAATTTTAAATTTCTTCAAAAATAAAATGAGATGAAACAAATATTTAAATGATTTCTTAAACAAAGTTAATTCAAGTTCTAAATTATGCAAAACAACATAAACATGAATTTTGCCAAATTAATTAAGTACGACTTAAATTAAATTAAACAAAACTTTACCCAATATTAAATTAGCACCAATGTAATCCCAAAATTTGTTTAACCAAACAACTTTACAACAAACTTTCTTGCAAAATGATATGAAGTCAAATTGTAAACAAACAAACTTTTTCTCGTATTTCATCATATTATACTCTATATACTTTAAACAAATAACTTTACAATAAATTCCGCACGTCAACATTGATTAAACTTATGTTACATAATCCTCTTGGCATTGTGAGTGTATGGGTAACTCGCTTATTTAATATTTTCAAATCCCAAACTCCAAAAAAATAAACCAAAGTTACCTTCACACCCAAACAACAAAAAACAACATAAATCCTAAATTTGCAAGTAATGGAAAATGATTTTTTTTTTGTTGAAGTAAAACAACATATGAACCCCATAAAAATATATCCTTTCACTACGTACCCATATATCTTTTAAACCAAAAACTAGGGTTATGTATACACAGTTTAATTTAAACGTATACTAAATATGGAAGTTGATTCGTCCCAAATATTGTATTTTATACCCTTTTATTCTTGCGCATTTTTGTCCTCTCTTGTATGTTAATTCCTATATTTATTCTAGTTAAACATACGACCTTATTCTTTATTTTTATATGTCTTGCGAGGTATGTTTGAGATTTTTTTGGTATTATGGATGCATAGTGTGAAGTTGGATACATTTCGAAAAAGTTTTGTTGCAAGATTCAACTTCAAGGGTAATTTGGTCTTTTTGTATTCTATATTTTGGATGGTATAAAAGTATGAATATTTGGATGATTAGATTATCTTCACGTGGCTGTCAACCGCGCGTCATTGTGATCTCGAATGAGGAAGTGATGATCGTTTTTTGAAAATTTCAACATTTGCTTCAACTGCAGGGATCATCATCACCATCCTTTCCATAATCTCATCACATGGGGTCGGCCACATGGGTTCTTCTTTTTCATTCTAATCTATTATCAGTTATATTATCATTTAAATTTAATTCCTTAAGAGCTCTCCTGATAATGTCTTCCCAAGATAGCTTAGGAAGACCTCTTTATCTTTTAATCTCTATTTCCAATAATCATCCTCTTGCTATATGCACATCTACTGGTCTACGCAACACCTGTCCGTACCATATAAGTTTACTTTCTCTTAATTTTTTTCTAATGGAAGCTACTCCTAACTTTACTCTCAAATAATGGTTTTTAATTATCCGTTCTAATAATTCCTATCATCCATAGGAGCATCCTCATCTCACTAACATGGATACTTTGCTCCTGTTTTTTCTTTAAAGACTAACATTCCACTTCATAGAGGATATATTCTATAAAATGTTACTTTTAATTTATTAGGTATCCTCTTATCGCATAACACTTTACTCGCTTGTCTCCATTTCATCCAACCAGTAGCTATTATACTTGTAACTTCCTCATCAATATCCCCATTATTCTGTATCACTGAACCTAAATAATGAAATTTATTAGTTTGTTTTATCAGTTTTTCTTCAATCTTTGACATTATGCTATCAGACACCTCATTATTAAATTTACATTCCATAAGTTCAGTTTTATTTCTACTGATTTTCAATCCCTTAGTCTCTAAGGGATTTCTCCAAGTATCCACTCTCATCACTAAGGTCTCCTTTGAAGTGTCTACTAAAATTATATCATTCACAAATAACATAAACCATGGGATATCTTCTTATATGTCTTTAATTAACTCATCTAATACTACGACAAATACGGAAGGACTTAAATCCGATCCTTGATGTAGACCCACTTTAATCATAAAATCATTAGTTTCTCCACAAATAGTTCTTACTCTAGTCTTAGTGTTATCATACATATCTTCTATAACTTTATTATAACTCATGGGGATTATTTTGCTCTCTAAAACCCACCATATTATATCCCTAGGTACTTCATCACACTCCTTTTCGAATTCTATAAAGACCATGTGCAAATTTTTATTCTTACTTCTACGTTTCTCTATTAATTGTCTTAATAAGTAAATAACTTTCGTGGTGTATCACCCTCGCATAAATTCAAATTGGTTGTCCGAAATAGTTGACTAGTTTCTTAACTTTTGTTCTATAATCTTTTCCCATAACTTCATAGTGTGATTAATCATTTGATTCCATTATAATCACTACAGTTTTGTATATCCCCTTTGTTTTTATACAAAGGTATTATAGTGCTTTTCCTCATCTCATTTGGCATATTTCCTTCTTTTAAAAATTAAATAAACATGTTAACCACTATAATTCTAAAGTTTCAAGAGTTCTCCACACCTCAATAGGTATTTTATCAGGACCAACTACTTTATTCCTCTCCATTATTTAAATTATTATATCTACTTTCTTTTCAGTAATCTGGCATACCATCCCTAAATTCGGTTCTAAGTTCTCATCATCTCTTTTGGGAAATTATTCATTCAATAATCCTTCAAAAATACTCTTCCAATCTATCTAGAATTTCTTTATCGTTAATTTATATATTTTGATTTATGTCTTTAATACACTTAACTGGACCTATATCTTTTGTAAATATATCTCTATTCCTTTTCGGTTTATATATCTCATTTTCACCTTCTTTGGTACCTAATTTACTATAAAGATTATATAGTGTGTTTTGTTGCGCATTTCTAATAATATTTTTACTTCACTTTTTAATTTCTTATACCTCTCTAAATCTTCTTGATTTTTACTCTTTTGTCATTCTTTAAAACTTATTCGTTTCTTTTGTATTATCTATTGCACTTCCTCATTCCACTACCAAGACTCATTTTCTATGAATCTTTTTCCTTTAGTCTCACTTAAAATTTGTTTACTTATTTTCTCAATATCATTCTTTCTTGACCAAATGTTGTTAACATTATCGTTCCAATTCTACTTTATGTTTAATAGGAACTTATGCCTAAATTCTATCTCTTTGTATCCTTTTAAATCCTTCCATTGTATATTTTGATAACCTATTTTCTCTTTTTGGTACTTAAATCCTTTAATGAATAAATCTATTACTAATAGATGATGTTGATTTGTTAAGCTTTGACCAGGTATAACATTACAATCTTTACGTGTGTTCAAATCTCTTATTCTAAGTAAGCAATATTTTATTTGAGTTTTATTATCACCACATTTAAATGTTATTTCTTTTAAAAAAAAATATGTTTGGTATCTCTAGATCGTAAGCCTTAGCAATTTCTAAGATAGTTTCCCCTCTTTCATTTCTCTCACCCAAATCACAACCTCCTTGTATCCTTGAATAACTGTCCTGTACTACTCCTACATGTCCATTCAAGTCACTTCCTAAAAAAATATTTTCATTCATATTTTTTTTTGTAATATTTCATCTAGTAATTCCCATAAGAATTTCTTTACATTTTCATCAAAACCTCCTTGGGCACGTAAGCCCTTATAATATTCATGATTGTTTTATCCAAGACAATCTATATGTTCATTAATCTATCTTTCCATCTTTTAACATCCACCACTTTATCTTTCATATAGTTATCAATAAAAATGCCTACCTTATTTCTACAATCATCCCTCCCTACCGAATAAAATAATTTATATCCTTCTCCTATCTCTTTAGCCTTTTCTCCTTTCCATTTAGTTTCGTGTAGGCATGCTATGTTGATTTTTCTACGTTTCAAGATATTCACAAGTTCTTTACGCTTTCCAGTTAGTGCTCCTAAATTCCATCTACCAAATCTAATTTTATGCATGTTATCATCATCATCATCATCATCATCATCATCATCATCATCATCATCATCATCATCCTTCTCCTCCTCCTCCTCCTCCTCCCCCTCATCATCATCATCATCATCATCATTATTAACGTTTCTTCTTTTAACTAGAAAATCCATCATCAATATTTGACAAAATTTTACAATCGGTTGTCAAACTAACACTAACCCAACTCATTTCACATCCGGAAAATGGTTGAGCCAAAAATGATTAATTAATCAATTAAATACTCGAACAAATTAAAACACACAAAAATGTGCTAAAATAAAGTCACAAGTTTTTTTTCTTAAGAATAAAAAATAAAAAAAATACAACACACATATACGTATGTTAAAATAATAATATCTCTAGTTCATACAATTATGGGATATAAAACTTTTAAGGAAGACAACTTCAGTAATAATCAACTCGTAAACAATAATGAACATATAATAACGTAGAAATGCATGCAAGTTAAATAATAACGAGCCAATAAAAAATTATAATAATGGAAATGACACACCTGGATAATGCTTGCTTTGCAATGAACAAACTTCAAGACTCCTAAACAAACTTAGAAAAACTTTACCAGTGCGTGAAGAATAAGCACTGGATTTTCGTCTCCGATTTGGATCAGTTTCAAAACCCCCCACTTTCAAACCCCCTCCCTTTACACCTATTACTAATATAAAGAAATCCTCAAAACCTAAAGACAGAAAATTGATTTATCTAAGAACTCGATAAAGATCGATTTGTAAATTATGATTGAAAAATTAAAATACCCTTTAAACCATTTGACGTTCTTTTGTAAATTACGATTTATCTAAGTACTCCACAATGATCAGTTTGAAAACTATGGTTTGAAAAACTCAAATATCCTCTAAGCAATTTTTTTGCCAAGTTGTCTAAAATAAACCTCTCATGTTGTGTTGAGAATCTAAACACTTTAGGAATAATGGATTTGTAATCCAAATAGAAAAGAGAAATTGACAAGACAAATAGTAACAAATAAGAAGTCGGAGATCCTCAAAGATGGCTCAAGGAGATTAAAATTCTTGCATCTTTTGATGGAAACTATCTCTCTCTAAATTAGCCAATTAAGCCAAAGCTTCAAATAACCAACTCTCTAGATAATGAATAATTGAATAATCTAACAAACTTGAAACGATTGGTATCATATCACAAATATTTTGATATGCACGATCAAAAGCCAAGGATAATTTGGTAATTTAATACTGAATAATTTGGGCGGTTTCAAAACACTAACATGTATAGCATTAAATTATCTTCACTTGGCTTCTGACTATGCATCTTTTCGAGTCCGTATGAATATTTTATGACTTCTTCTGTAGGACTTTTTAGAATTGTATCAAAGTGAGAAAGATGACTGCATGACCAGAATTGATTCGGGCCTATTACAAATCAATTAGGGTATTGTTCACTTTCGCTAAACTCTCTTTTTTAGGTTTTTTGACTTTGGTATATATATGTAAACTTAATTTTAAGTGTGTGGCTTCTTTTTTTAGGTTAGTTTAGTTAGGTTTTGGAGCTCAAGGTGATTTTGGGAGTTTATGTTCCTCTCTCTTAGGGTTCACGTTTATAAGATTGTAAGAGGGTAGTTTAGATAAGATGGAGGCGTAACCTCTTTTGAGTATAGTAATGATAAGTTAAATAGCAACACTATTGATTAACCATAGGACATTCAAACACTACTCAATGAAGATAGATTCAGTTTAAGCTCACAGATCTCTCGTGTATAACTCAGAAGGTAATAATGAACTTAAAAGTAACTTAGTTAGAGGGAGAGATAAGTAAGCACCCTAGATACACCTTGAAAGGTAGCCAAAGCACACCAACCACCCTCAAGAATCTCTATCAAGTATTAAAAGCTTCGTAATAAATGACAATGGTGGGTGAGTAAACTCCCTGGTTGGTAATAACTCTCTAATAATCGCTTCTGAACTCTAAAAAAATATTATCCTCTCCTCAGAGGTGGTTGGGGTCCTTAAATAGCCTCCCACACCACCCCCGAGGCAACTCTGCCATCAATTCCTGTGAAAGACATCCCTCATACTTTATGTCACAAACATTAAATACCTCATGCACTAGTTGTCTCCACGTCCTAAACATTAAATGCCAAGACATGCCTTTTTGCCTAACCACTGTGTGTCAGGGGGATTGATAAGCACCCAAAACTGCACATTTTATACCCCGAATAGTTGTATTTTAGTTGCTATTTCTCGACAATATGGGTCTTATGCGCTTAAATATTTAATATGCAGGTTTAATGTACGTTGCGGTGTTCAAACGCGTATTTCAAGGCAATTGTGCATTTTACGGAGCTAAATACCAAATTCCCGTACCCTAACCCGAGCCTAAACCTAGCCAAACGTACCCTAAGCCCGTGTGTGTTTTATTTGTGTCATTTTATTACTTTTTAGATTTTTGGTTTGAGTCTTTTCTATTTTTAGGATTTATTTTAGGTTTATTTTAGAATTTTTAGATTTTATTTTCTATTTTATTTTTTATAATTTTATTTTATTTTGATTTTTATTAGTTCCTAGTTTTATTTTATTTTATTAAGATTTTAATTTTTAGGATTTCATTTATTTTTTTTAGTTTATTAGATTTTACATTTTTTAGGACTTTAGTTTTTAAATTTAATAGATTTATATTTATATTTTTATTTTCATTTCATTTCTTTTTATTTTTATTTTTATTGAGTCTTTATGTTATTTTTTTAGAATAGAAATTTAATTTTTAGATTTTTTAGTTTTTATAGTTTTATTTTATTAGTTAGTTTATATTTTTAGGGGTCCAAATTAAACACACACTCACATACCCTTATCCTACACTCCTATACACTCATTTACCCCTAAACTAACACCCTCACCCTCACACACTTACCATACACCCTCACCCACCAAATTCCCCCACATCATCTTCTCCAACACACCCACAAAACAAAACCATCTCCACCACTAACACTCTCTCTCATCTCCATACCCACCATAACCATCAACCTAATCTTCTCTCTCTCTCCTCGATCCAATCCGCCGGCAACCCACAGCAGCCATCGCGACCTGATCTACCGGCGGCGACACCCCCAGCCGCTGCCACCGGCGTTAATCACCAAAATTCGGCGTTTCCCCAATCCCCTGCTCCGGCCGAGACCCATCTCCCACGAATCCGGCGACGCCATCTTCAATCCAGCACCGACCCACCTTCTACCCCCACCTCCGACGACCAGATTTCGGAGCCCCGATCCCCTCTTCCTCTGCTCCGGTCGGAGCTGTCCTCTACTCACGACCTACATCCTGCCGGCAGCCGAACCCGCTCTCCGGCGTGCCACCTACTCCGCTCCTCTCTCTCTCCCCTACCTTGCCAACCCAAACCCATTTTTGAAAACCCATACCCATTTCATTTCAATCAAAACCCAAACCCCAAACCCATTTGTACCCAAGCCAAAATCGTGGCCATTCTTCACCTGCCAAAATTCCAAACCAAAAACCAAACAATTATCCCCATGTGCCATTTAGCCCATGTGACTTAAACCACCTTTTAACGATTATACCTATTATACCCCCTAACCAACCACTTTAAGCCATTTTCCTAAAATACCCCATAAACCAAAACAGATTTTTTTCAAATAACCTCACACCCCCATGCACATGTGACCTCACCCATTTCCACATGCACTCCCTACCAATTTCCAATTGTACCCTTTGCTCCATTGCATATTTAATGAAGAAGAAGACCCATTTGTTAGGAGGCTAGAAAGAGGATCAAAGAGAGAAGGAATTATCTAGAGAGAGTTTTTAGTTAGAATTTTTGGAGAGAAAAATAGAGAGAGAATTAGATAGGAAAATTCATTTTAATTTTTCTAGTGGGTTGGTTTCTTTTGTTCTACATTTTGAGTGTTGTAATTAAGTGATGTGAAGGATGAATAGAAGAATTTAAGCATTTGAAGGCTATTTGGTTTGATTACTCCTTTCTAATTTTCATTATATGCTCTTATTTGATTTTAATTTCTATTGGATGATGATTATGGAGGGCTAATCACCTCATTCAAGGGGTGATTGAAACCCTCATGAATCCAAGTCAATTTAGTTTGTAATTTTAATTTTGATAATTCCCTTTGAGTTGTATATTTGATTCCCACTTTATTTTCACATTGAGAAATGGAAAATCAACCTTGAAAAAGGTATGAAAATTTAGTTAATAGTTGATTAAGTGGTTTAAGCTAGAGATAGACCTACCATTTGATTTTAATATCAATCTAATTTTCATCTACTCTTGATTTGATTTACTTCTTTCAATTTAAAATTAGTTGGACAAATTCTTCTTAGTAGATGATTTGTTTGGTTAATTTTAATTCAATTAGAGTAGTGTTTGTGGGAATTAAATTTGCTTTTCTAAAAGAATATTTAATTTAATTCACTAGTTTAATGAGAATTAGCTTTTGAATTAATTAAATGTTATGGGAATTAATGAAATTAAAATAATACAAGCTTAGTTGATTTGGGGAATTGAGGGTGGATTTCTCTTCCCTTGAATATTTTCTCTCATTTAGTTACACTCTCACTAATTTCTATTACTCACTAGTAGTTTTGTCACACTTTATTTTAGTTTGATTACTCTTACTTTTGTTATTAGCCTTAGTCATAATTACTCATCCTCAAAACTTGTTTTAATATTGAAAAAGCATAAAAAAAAATAGAAAAATATAAAACAAAAAAAAAGTAATTAGAAAAAGTGACTTGCACAAATTTTTCCCTTATGTGCTTCATCCTTGAAGTTGGTTCGATTATCCCTTACTTACCTCTATATTGTTAGTATTTTATATTTGTTGTAGGTGTTTGAGGATTTTGATTAGCTTGGTTCCATCAACGACACATACATAAACCAATTTATCAAATGGCGCCGTTGCCGCTTTGAGGAGTTTGAGGCACTCGAGAAGGAATTGTGCTTGCCATCCATTTAGTTCATATTTTTCATTTTTTTTTAGTACTACTTTTTATTTTTCTAGAAGTTGTGTATTAGGACCTTATTATATATTGGCTTGTATTGCGGTGCTTAGAGACACCATTTATTTTCCAAGTAAAATTGTAATAAAAGAAGATAAGCGTGATAGGGAAACCGGACAAGGTAGAGAGAGGGCGTCCATTGGTGAGGATTTAGAAGCCTCTCTACCTTGGGTCGGTAGGACTCCCGGGGCCGACTGAGATTGGTGTATTCTCCCCCCGGTCGACTCAACATATTCGGCACCCCACGGCCTAAAAACCGTGGGAGGTAAATTTCTTAAACCCTCGCGCCCTCTTGTTAGCGAGTTCATATTTTGTGTGCTCCTCCGTGCTCTTGTGTGAATTTAATTCTTGCACTTAATTTTGAATGAAATGATGAATTAAATTGACTAAGACCTACACCCGGTCACTAACGAGAAGGGATTTCATCACCCAACTCAATCACTTATCCTTTGTGTGCTACCCTAGCCATCATTAATTTAAAATCAATCAACTAGATAGCCCCATAGGATACGGTGTTCGTAGGACCCTTTTTGATCATTTTGACTTGTAGGATAACCCGTAGAGTCCTCTCCACCGGGCAAACCCTCGAACGGTTCGCTTTGCGGCACGGAAGTGTCCAGGGAAACTGGGTTTTAAGTGCGGCCGCCCAGTAAAACGGGTTTGTGCTGTCCCCAGCGTTGTACCGGCCGATCGTTTCGTCGTAGTAGCTTTTTGGAGAATCTCTGTGGCAAACCTCTTGGCATCTTGTGATTAAAGTAGGAACACACATTTTGCAAAAGGCGATCACTCATATAAAGTCCGTGATTTTTATCGCCCGCGAATTTCATTAAAATTTTGACTACCCCTCTCATTAATTTTCAAGATAAATAATTGGTTATGTGCTAGTAGGGATTTTTCCTTTACTTGTGTGTGTCCAATTCCCTTTTCGGTAGTCCATTTTAGTGAATTCGTCCAAATTCTTCGAGTCCAAAATTTCCAGCACCTTATTTCTTCCACAAAAAATCCAAAAATATTTTCTTTTCTTATTTTTATATAAAAACAAAAAACTCAAAAATATTTTCTTCTTCTTTTCCTCCTATAAACAAAACTAAAAAATATTTTCTTTTTTCCAAAACCTAAGCAAAAATCCAAAAATATTTTTCCTTTTTTCCAAAAAATCCAAAAAACCAAAAAGAATCCATCTTTGCATGCCCACGTGGAACCGAGTTAATCGTCGATTAATTCGTTCACGTAGTCTTTCTCCCGTCTCATCCACCTTAGGAGAACCAAGTGTTCCCCTTACTTCTTCCATTCCACCGATCACTTTGAGTTGTCCCCGAGTCGACATCTCTAACCCCATCATTCATCCACCCACCATGGCTGAAGAGCGTGCCTTAAGGGACTATTTTGCCCCGATAACAGCCACCCCACCATCTTGCATAGTTCTTCCACCCACCCCGGCGGATCAATTCGAAATTCGTCCGGCAACCATTTCTATGTTGCCCAATTTCCATGGTCTTGAGCGTGAATCTCCATACACTCACTTGCGGAAATTTCTCACGGTTTGCGCTACTTTCAAAAATCAAAACTTAGATGAAGAAAATGTTCGTCTTCGCTTGTTTCCATTTTCTCTCCATGATAAAGCATCCATGTGGCTACATTCCTTGTCACCGGATTCTATCCATACATGGGAACAACTTGTGAAGAAGTTCATGTCTAAGTTTTATCCCATAAGTAAAACCAATGAGGTTCGCCAAGCCATTCAAGATTTTCGCCAAAAGCCCACCGAGCAATTTTGTGAAGCATGGGGCCGTTTTCAAGATTATATCAATAGTTGCCCACATCATGGTCTTGAGAAGAGTCGCCTTGTCCATAGTTTTTACAATGGTCTCATTCCTTCCACTCGCACCATGATTGAGTCCATGCACAAAGGAAAATTCATGCACTTAACTCCCACTGCCGCCTACAATTTTCTCCTTGAATTAGGCGATGACTCCCAAGATTGGGAGGGCACCAATGAATTTTCGAGATCTGAGCCACCACGAGTAGGTAGCACTTATGAGGTTAAAAATGATCCCGATTTTAAATCTTTACTCCATGGCTTAAACACTTTGACTAAGACTGTTGATGCTCTCAGTTGTTCTCTTTCTAAACAAGTGATGAATGTCAACGAGTCTAGTCCTTCTTGCCATGTCTGTTTCAGTCATGATCATTTATCTCATTTGTACCCCCTTATTCACGATGATCCCGAACCCACTCTTGCCCAAGCATGTGCCTTTGATACCACTCGAAAACCCTCACCACCGTCGTTTACTTATAATCCGAATAATAGGAACCATCCCTATTTTTCTTATAAGTACGACAATCACCTTGCTCCATCACAACCACAACAACATGTTGGTGGTCCACCCGGGTTTCATCAAAACCCGCAAAGGCAACATCGCCCTCCTATCCAGAATCACCATGCTCCTTACCACCAACAGAACCACCCATCATCCTTTGTCCCCCAAGGAGGACCGTCCCACCTCAATCATCAAATTGTCCCTGTCCCACCTCCGTCCTACGAGTATTCTCAGCCGCTTAGTTCTAACCGAGAGTTGGTTCCCCAACCCCCTTATGCCCCTCCACGTCCATCATCCACCTCTTCTATTGAGAATCTCCTCACTCAATTCATCACGACTCAACAACAAACCACCCAAGTGCAGACTCAAGCCATCCAACGGCTTGAGCAACGTCTTAATCAGTTTGAGTCTGAGCGAGAGAAAGGTCGTTTTCCGAGTCAACCCATTCCTAACCCTAAGGGGAATGGAAAGGAGTCGGCTTATGAGGTTGGATCCCCTTCCACTCCAGCCACATACCAAGCGGACATGAAAGCGGTGAGTACTCTCCGATCCGATAAACAGGTTGACAATGGTGTTGATGCTCCTTGTGATGTTCCCATCCCACCCACCCAGATTTGCCCATTAGAACCACTCCCTAAGGTCCCACCTTCCCATAGAGCCACCGACAAGAATGCTTCCACACCTACTGAGGCCACCACTACTTTTGTCCCTCGAGCCCCTTTCCCTCATAGGTTGGCCCCAACGAAGAAGGCTCAACAATTTGATGAAATCAAGCAAGTTTTTCAGAATGTTCACATAAACATTCCCTTTCTCACCGCCATCCAACAAGTTCCTTCTTATGCAAAGTTCTTAAAGGACTTGTGCACTGTCAAGCGACGGACGAATGTGCCTCGTGATGCTTTTGTCACTGAACAGGCCACGTCCCTCCTCCACGAGAATGGTGTTGTGAAATATAAAGACCCTGGTCGTCCCACTGTCTCGGTAATGTTAGGAGATCAATTCTCTACTAGGGCCTTGCTTGATCTTGGAGCGAGTGTAAATTTGCTACCTTACTCTCTCTACCTCGAGTTAGGTTTGCAAAACATGAAACCCACACGGGTAACTCTTCAACTTGCGGACCGATCTGTGAAAGTACCTAAAGGAATTGTTGAAGATGTCTTGGTGAAAGTGTCTGACTTTTACTACCCTGTGGATTTCATCATCTTAGACACTCCTGCTCCCGACCCAACCAATATTCCTCTCATTTTGGGTCGCCCATTTTTGGCCACTGCCAATGCCATCATCAATTGTCGAGATGGGTCAATGAATCTTTCTTTCGGTAATATGACCGTCGAAGTCAATATTTTCCACCTCATGCAACAACTGGCCGATGTTGATTCCATTGATGAGGTATGCATGATTGACTCCTTAGTCCAAGAAATGTTGGATACCACCTACCCAGAAGATCCTATCCACCAATGTTTGGCTCACTTTGGGTCCGACTTTGATATTGATTCTTCCATCTCCGAGGTCAATACCTTGTTAGACTCTACACCACTGTTGGACACTTCCACTTGGGTTCCTCCATTTGAGCCTCTTCTTCTCGATACTCTTCTTTCTGTGGATGACCCGGTCAACTCGTGTCCCGATATTCTCCCGGACTCTATTTCTGCGTCTGAGTCCAATGCCTCTCCTGAGCCACCACCTAGTTTGGAGCTTAAGCCATTACCTACTGAGCTGAAGTATACCTTCTTAGGCCCAAACCAACATCACCCCGTCATTATTGCTTCGGACTTGACACCGGATCAAGAAGAGCAATTGGTCCACACTCTCACTCAACATAGCACTGCTTTAGGGTGGACCATTTCTGACATTCAAGGTGTCAGTCCCAATGTCTGTAGACACCGCATTCATTTAGAAGAGAATGCCAAGACCTCTCGTGAGCCACAACGCCGACTCAATCCGGCAATGAAAGAGGTCGTTCGAGCTGAAATTCTAAAGTCGCTTGATGCTGGTATTATCTACCCCATTTCAGATAGCCAATGGGTCAGTCCCATTCATGTGGTGCCTAAAAAGTCTGGGGTCACCGTTGTCAAAAATAGTGACAATGAGCTTGTGCCTACCCGCATACAAACCGGCTGGCGTGTTTGTATTGATTATAGAAAGCTCAATGCTGTCACTCGCAAAGACCACTTCCCTCTCCCATACATTGACCAGATGCTTGAACGCTTAGCTGGCCATGCTTACTACTGCTTCCTTGATGGATATTCAGGGTACAACCAAATACCTATTGCCCCTGAAGACCAAGAAAAAACTACCTTTACCTGTCCATTTGGCACATTTGCTTACTCTCGTATGCCCTTTGGCCTTTGCAATGCACCTACGACTTTTCAAAGGTGTATGACTAGTATTTTCAGTGACATGGTAGAGCATTTTCTCGAAGTCTTTATGGATGATTTTTCTGTGTTTGGTTCATCTTTTGAACAATGCCTATCCCATCTCACTATGGTCCTTCAGCGTTGTCAAGAAAAGAAGTTGGTTCTCAATTGGGAGAAATGCCATTTCATGGTAAAAAAGGGTATTGTTTTAGGTCATGTTGTCTCCAGCTCCGGTATTGAGGTCGATAAAGCAAAAGTTGACTTGATTTCCTCACTTCCCATTCCTAAGTCTGTTAAGGACATTCGCTCCTTCTTAGGACATGCGGGCTTCTACCGGCGCTTCATTAAGAACTTTTCTAAAATCGCGCGACCTTTGACAACCCTTTTATCCAAGGATATCCCTTTTGTCTTTGATGAAGCATGTGTTGCTTCTTTTGAGCGCCTAAAAGCTGACCTCACTTCCGCTCCTATCATGCAACCTCCCAATTGGTCTCTCCCCTTTGAGCTCATGTGTGATGCTTCTGATTTTTCACTTGGTGCCGTTCTTGGCCAGAAAGTTGACAAGCGCCCACATGTCATCTCTTATGCTAGCAAAACCTTGCATGATGCTCAACTTAATTACACAACCACCGAAAAGGAGTTGTTAGCTGTTGTGTTTGCTCTTGATAAATTCCGCTCATATTTCATAGGTTCCCCTATCATCGTGTATACTGATCATGCTGCTCTTAAGCACCTTCTTCATAAGAAGGATTCCAAACCACGATTGATACGGTGGATTCTCTTACTCCAAGAGTTTAACCTTGAAATTCGCGACAAGAAAGGTTGTGAAAATGTTGTTGCTGACCACCTCTCTCGCATTACTGTCACGTCTGACTGTGATCATATCCCCATTTCTGAGTCATTTCCCGATGAACAACTATTTTCCATCTCCACTTCGCCTTGGTATGCTGATATTGTCAATTTTCTTGTTACCGATTAACTTCCTAGTCATTGGTCGAAACAAGATCGCTCCAAATTCATGGCGAATGTGAAGTTCTACTCTTGGGATGACCCGTTTCTCTACAAGTATTGCCCCGATCAAGTCATTCGTCGATGTGTTCCCGAATGTGAACAACTCAGTATTCTGTCCTTTTGCCACAATAGTGCTTGTGGAGGCCACTTTGGCTCAAAGAAAACAGCTGCCAAAATTTTGCAAAGTGGTTTTTATTGGCCTACTCTTTTTCGCGATGCCCATCAATATTGCCAGGCTTGTTCCAATTGCCAACACTCTGGGCGTCTCTCTCGTCGTCATATGATGCCTCTCACACCCATCCTCATTGTTGAAATTTTTGATGTGTGGGGTATCGATTTCATGGGACCATTTCCCTCCTCTCATGGTTTTCAGTATATTCTTGTTGCTGTTGACTATGTTTCCAAATGGATCGAAGCCATTGCCTGCCGCACCAATGACCATCGCGTTGTGGTCCAATTTCTCAAAGAGCATGTCTTCACGCGTTTTGGAACCCCCAAAGCTATCATTAGTGATGGGGGTAAAATTTTTTGTAATCGAGTCTTTGAACACCTTGTCAAAAAGTATGGTGTTACCCACAAGGTTGGTCTCTCTTACCACCCGCAGACTAGTGGGCAAGTTGAGGTCTCCAACCGCGAGATCAAGCAAATTCTTGAAATAACCGTCAATCCTAATAGGAAAGATTGGTCCTTACGCTTGAACGACGCATTGTGGGCCTACCGTACTGCTTACAAGACTCCAATTGGCATGTCTCCTTATCGCTTAGTCTTTGGTAAGCCTTGTCACATTCCTGTCGAGCTTGAACATCATGCTTATTGGGCCGTCAAAAGCCTTAATTTCGACATTGATGAGGCGGGTGTACATCGAAAGCTGCAACTGAATGAGTTGGAGGAAATGAGAAATGATGCCTATGATTTGTCCAAAAAGTATAAGGACAAGATGAAGTGGATCCATGACCAAAGTATCATGCGTAAAGAATTCTATCCTGGTCAAAAAGTTCTGTTATATAATTCTCGGTTGCATCTCTTTCTCGGGAAATTGAAAACCAGGTGGTCTGGACCCTTCATTGTTGAGTCAGTTACCCCTTATGGTGCCATCACCGTGCAAAATCCCAAGGATGGTAGCCTCTTTCAGGTCAATGGTCAACGCTTAAAGCCTTTCTTGGAGCTAGGCTCCACTCACATAGAATCTATTGATCTTGTTGACCCCATTTATGAAGAATGACCGTTCAGTCTTGTTTGGGGGTGATTCTCGTACTTGAGGGTGAGTTCAGTTTTTTGCCGCCCCGTGCTTTCATAGATCTTATCTTGAGGGTGAGTTCTCATCGGTCTGGCTGAAGACATTAAACTTTGCGCTACCGGGAGGCAACCCGCGGTTCTTGTACTTGTCTCATCCTGTTTGGGGGTGGTGTTTCACATCACCCTATGTTTTCCCATGCTTATAGACTTGTACATCTTATATTCAGGTTTATTCTTGGCTACATCTTTCCACTTTATTAGCGGTTCATTCTGGTAATCTCTTTCCTACCTTATGCTCTCAATTTTACAAATCATTTTACCTAACATCGAGGACGATGTTCCTTTTTGTTTGGGGGTGGGGAATTTTATCAAAATCGTACCTCTTTTGAAAAAATTTTGATTTTTGAACCTGATTTTTAAAATTTTGTGCAGTTTCTTTCATCTCACTCATTGATGTGAATTTTCGATCATCCATCTTTCAAAAGTCTAGGAATCAAGCTAGAGAATATTTTTTCTAAATAGCTTATGTAATACATAACAAGGCACTTTGCACTATGAATTCCTAGACTCAACAAAAATTTGCGCACTTATCATGTCACTACGGTTTAGAGTTGAAGAGTACTACAATTCTAAAGAGAACCTTAAGGATCACTAGTAGAGACTTTAGCTTGTGAGATTTGTGCCTTTCACCCTTTTTGAGTGTCTTACGCAATCTCCGAGTCACAAGTTGATTCAACTTCGTTTGGGTCCGCACTTTAAATTGTTGTATGATCTCATTTTCTTTCATAAAACTTTGGTTGATCACTGAGAACGACATCACTTTCGAGTTGTAAGAAACGCGTGTCTTGATATTTGTCCCGATCACTAGGATTTTCATCCATACACCTACCACTTTCCCCCATATCATATTTCCATACATTTCACCCATTACATTTCCACTATCTTTCCATATTTTTCCCATCCATATACATTCACCTATCACCTCCATTTATATCTTCCTCATTTTCAAATAAAAGAGTGTGATTTCAAATGTAAATGTCTTAAGTGTTAGTTTGAAAAGTGAGAGAAAAAAGAAAAAAGAAAAAAAAGAAAAGAAAAAACATAAAAATAGCAAAAATAGAAGAAAAGAAAAAAGAAAAAGAAAAGAAAAATCGAAAAAAAAGAGAGAAAAGAAAAGAAAGAGAGTTGTAGTTAATTTTTGTTAAAATAAAGACATTTGTGCCTAAAGTGTATACACTCTTCTATCATATCCATTGATATATCATCATTCATATCACCATTATATCCTACATGACATATCCACCATCTATCATATCATCACCCCATTCTACATCACTATCCTATCTACCTCATACCATTCATCCTACCTAACATACCCAATCATATCCACGTCATCTTCCTCATACCATCATTCCCATTTCATTTCCCCCTCACCCATATACATACATGTTCCCCTAGGTGTTCAGGCAAATGATAGTCAACGTGGTGAATAACTCGACGTTCTCACTATAGTGATTAGCATTCTTTCATGAGATCAATTTTCTTTCTTATTGTTCGTTCTTTCTTATACGTGTGTGAGACGTTTGAACTTGCTTACATTTACTCACTTCCTCACACACAAGAGCGATACACTTACCCATATCTCGAAAGTTCGTTTGAGAGTGATATATCTAGTGAGATTTGAAGTTGAAGCGTTGATTCCGACAAGGCAATCTAGGAATTACTCTTGTGATACTCGACCCGTTTTGACTGATTCACACTACACACGTTGAGTTCTAGGAAGGATGTGCCTTGAGTATTTACTTAGCTTAAACTTTTTACACATTCTAGCTTGTATTTCTCAAAATATTTCTCATGTGATGGATTGTGCGATTATTCTACATCTAATAAGAGATTGACTGCCTTTCAATAAATTTTTGCAAGTAAGAATTTTGTGGGTATATTCCCTGCAAACCCTCACGAGACACAACTCGTCCTGTAGGGCAACCTATAGGTTTAAAGGCTTGTTGCACAAGCTAAGTGCAATCGCAAGTGCCCGCGAAAGTGGTACACTTTTGGTTACTTATCTTTCTCTTTCTCTCTATCTTATTGCTCGAGGACTAGCAACGCTCTGTTTGGGGGTGGTGTGATAAGCACCCAAAACTGTACATTTTATACCCCGAATAGTTGTATTTTAGTTGCTATTTCTCGACAATATGGGTCTTATGCGCTTAAATGTTTAATATGCAGGTTTAATGTACGTTGCGGTGTTCAAACGCGTATTTCAAGGCAATTGTGCATTTTACGGAGCTAAATACCAAATTCCCGTACCCTAACCCGAGCCTAAACCTAGCCAAACGTACCCTAAGCCCGTGTGTGTTTTATTTGTGTCATTTTATTACTTTTTAGATTTTTGGTTTGAGTCTTTTCTATTTTTAGGATTTATTTTAGGTTTATTTTAGAATTTTTAGATTTTATTTTCTATTTTATTTTTTATAATTTTATTTTATTTTGATTTTTATTAGTTCCTAGTTTTATTTTATTTTATTAAGATTTTAATTTTTAGGATTTCATTTATTTTTTTTAGTTTATTAGATTTTACATTTTTTAGGACTTTAATTTTTAAATTTAATAGATTTATATTTATATTTTTATTTTCATTTCATTTCTTTTTATTTTTATTTTTATTTTTATTGAGTCTTTATGTTATTTTTTTAGAATAGAAATTTAATTTTTAGATTTTTTAGTTTTTATAGTTTTATTTTATTAGTTAGTTTATATTTTTAGGGGTCCAAATTAAACACACACTCACATACCCTTATCCTACACTCCTATACACTCATTTACCCCTAAACTAACACCCTCACCCTCACACACTTACCATACACCCTCACCCACCAAATTCCCCCACATCATCTTCTCCAACACACCCACAAAACAAAACCATCTCCACCACTAACACTCTCTCTCATCTCCATACCCACCATAACCATCAACCTAATCTTCTCTCTCTCTCCTCGATCCAATCCGCCGGCAACCCACAACAGCCATCACGACCTGCTCTACCGGCGGCGACACCCCCAGCCGCTGCCTCCGGCGTTAATCACCAAAATCCGGCGTTTCCCCAATCCCCTGCTCCGGCCGAGACCCATCTCCCACGAATCCGGCGACGCCATCTTCAATCCAGCACCGACCCACCTTCTACCCCCACCTCCGACGACCAGATTTCGGAGCCCCGATCCCCTCTTCCTCTGCTCCGGTCGGAGCTGTCCTCTACTCACGACCTACATCCTGCCGGCAGCCGAACCCTCTCTCCGGCGTGCCACCTACTCCGCTCCTCTCTCTCTCCCCTACCTTGCCAATCCAAACCCATTTTTGAAAACCCATACCCATTTCATTTCAATCAAAACCCAAACCCCAAACCCATTTGTACCCAAGCCAAAATCGTGGCCATTCTTCACCTGCCAAAATTCCAAACCAAAAACCAAACAATTATCCCCATGTGCCATTTAGCCCATGTGACTTAAACCACCTTTTAACCATTATACCTATTATACCCCCTAACCAACCACTTTAAGCCATTTTCCTAAAATACCCCATAAACCAAAACAGATTTTTTTCAAATAACCTCACACCCCCATGCACATGTGACCTCACCCATTTCCACATGCACTCCCTACCAATTTCCAATTGTACCCTTTGCTCCATTGCATATTTAATGAAGAAGAAGACCCATTTGTTAGGACGCTAGAAAGAGGATCAAAGAGAGAAGGAATTATCTAGAGAGAGTTTTTAGTTAGAATTTTTGGAGAGAAAAATAGAGAGAGAATTAGATAGGAAAATTCATTTTAATTTTTCTAGTGGGTTGGTTTCTTTTGTTCTACATTTTGAGTGTTGTAATTAAGTGATGTGAAGGATGAATAGAAGAATTTAAGCATTTGAAGGCTATTTGGTTTGATTACTCCTCTCTAATTTTCATTATATGCTCTTATTTGATTTTAATTTCTATTGGATGATGATTATGGAGGGCTAATCACCTCATTCAAGGGGTGATTGAAACCCTCATGAATCCAAGTCAATTTAGTTTGTAATTTTAATTTTGATAATTCCCTTTGATTTGTATATTTGATTCCCACTTTATTTTCACATTGAGAAATGGAAAATCAACCTTGAAAAAGGTATGAAAATTTAGTTAATAGTTGATTAAGTGGTTTAAGCTAGAGATAGACCTACCATTTGATTTTAATATCAATCTAATTTTCATCTACTCTTGATTTGATTTACTTCTTTCAATTTAAAATTAGTTGGACAAATTCTTCTTAGTAGATGATTTGTTTGGTTAATTTTAATTCAATTAGAGTAGTGTTTGTGGGAATTAAATTTGCTTTTCTAAAAGAATATTTAATTTAATTCACTAGTTTAATGAGAATTAGCTTTTGAATTAATTAAATGTTTTGGGAATTAATGAAATTAAAATAATACAAGCTTAGTTGATTTGGGGAATTGAGGGTGGATTTCTCTTCCCTTGAATATTTTCTCTCATTTAGTTACACTCTCACTAATTTCTATTACTCACTAGTAGTTTTGTCACACTTTATTTTAGTTTGATTACTCTTACTTTTGTTATTAGCCTTAGTCATAATTACTCATCCTCAAAACTTGTTTTAATACTGAAAAAGCATAAAAAAAAATAGAAAAATATAAAACAAAAAAAAAGTAATTAGAAAAAGTGACTTGCACAAATTTTTCCCTTATGTGCTTCATCCTTGAAGTTGGTTCGATTATCCCTTACTTACCTCTATATTGTTAGTATTTTATATTTGTTGTAGGTGTTTGAGGATTTTGATTAGCTTGGTTCCATCAACGACACATACATAAACCAATTTATCAGGGATGTTGTCACAGAGGTGGCTCACCAACTGTCTGACAGCCCCAAATACCATGGTGGTTTACTCAAGTGCAGGTCTGACATTATTTAGCTGGTTAGTGACATCAACAATATATGTTACATTAAGTAGAGGGTTGTTTGGTTCACAACTCAATGCCTGATGGAACTCCAAGCTGCTCCACCCGAGGTTCCACGGTCAGGGTTCTTCGGAGTTTTACTAGGTGTATCTAAGATGGTCAGGACAAGATCCAACGGTGCCTCACTTCTCAATCCTCGAAACCAAGTCTCTCCAAAGTTCCCACGGTGAGGTCATTCGATAGAGCATGAAAACTCTCCCAGGCCCTACCAAGCCTGGTCTCTCGCGAGTATCATTTGACCTCACACTAAAACTCACTATTCTTCTCGTTACATCATTACAACCATTACAGCTTATAGTCAATATAAACAAAGATACAATATGGCTAAGTAACACAACAAACTAAAATATGAGTTACCACGCTGAGCTGCCTCGCTGAGATGCCACGCTGTGTTGCCATGCTAAGCTACCACGCCAAGCTGTCTTAACCCTAGATACTGTTGTAAATAGGGGAATTATCCCTAATATCAGGATTACCTTTAAGCCCCCTTTACATTTTACCCTTCATGGAGAGATTTATTGTAGGAACAGGAAATGTCTGCATGAAAACTTCTTAATCCGATGAACCTCCTCTGTGAGTAAAAAAAAAAAAATTTGGCATCCTTTCCTTCGTTAGAATCTCCAGGAAAAAGTAAAATTCTCCCCGATGTACCTGAACCGAAGCTCTACGTCTTATTAGCATTTTGACTAAGGGACATCACCGCTTTTTCCTTATACTGAGCTTCAACCTTCCTAACTTTATTATTTGAAATTCTCCCGAAAGGCCTGCTAACCTTCTGAAATGCTCGTTTTGACTCTTGGTAAGTGAAATTCTCCCTTGTAACGCTTCGCTATGTTAAAAAAAGTAAAAATTCTCGCCGATATAGCCGAGTCACCATTTAAACAACGTTTGGGCTTGTAGCGAGGGGTCATCGTAGCTTTTTGGACCATTGGGACATCTTTTTCATTGGGAGTTATTGGATATGTCTGAAAAAAAATTCTGGCGCCAAAACTCAAACTTGCTGAAGAAGTCAACCCTTTCTATTCCCCATGCGTTACTTCGTAAATGACGTGGCGCTATCTTTTCAACTGTCAAAACACTTCCTGAAGTGCCACATGTTCATTTAAAATGATTATAGGTGGCCTTGCACGTGTGGTGGTGGGAAATTCAGTAGACGAGTTCCTTAAAAAACTTCAAACGTCTCTTTTTCAAAACCCTTCTCTTTCCTTCATCTTCTTCAAGCTCCTGTCTTCTTTAGAGAGCGAACTCTATACAAACTCCATTGTTTACCAATCTCTTACCTAGCTTCTTCCTTCTCTCATCTTTTATGCCGCCACCCGTGGTTGTGCTTCTCCATTTTCATTCCCAACCCTTCTTTTACCGATATTGTTTTTTCGTACTTTATTGTTATCTGCAATAGCCTCCTCAAGCAACCCCACCACTTCTGCCACCAGTGCTCCATCTTCCATCCTCATTGCCACCACCTCTACTGCCACCTCCTTGACTGCTGCCCGCCAGGACCACCTTCGCTTCGACCGTCGGTCCCTTAGATTTGGCAAGGGTGATGACTTTGTTGGGTTATATAAGACTTGCATTTTTAATGCCAAGTATGATGCCCTGACGCTTGGTGTTGAAGATGAAAGTGCTGATGACTGGGGCTTTCTACCTCCAGAGGGGACTCTCCGATTTTGTCTTGAGCAAGGGGAATTCTCGTGGTCCCATATCAACTTCAAAGGGCCTGGGGGCTCTCCTGCTTACTTTGCTGCCTGGAGCTCCCTTATGCAGAGCTCCCATGCTGATACTCTCACCAAAATTGGGCTTTATTAGGCCAAGTGATTTGGTAAGTTCACCATGTCCAAGAATAATGCTGCCCTTCCCGTTTTGGTATTTCGTTGGAATGTTACCACTCATACGTTCATTGCTGCATGGGGCAAGTTTTAATAACGTTGGAGGACGTGTGCGAGCTACTAGGTCTTGAGGCAATAAGACATGAGCCCTATTCTGATGAATCCCTAGATGCCCAAGAGACTACTGATCGTTTAGAGTTAGACCGTATATACCAAAGGTGCATTGGTAGTTCAAATAAGGCTACCTTCACTCCTCTTATCAACTATTTCTTCAAGTATCCTTCTGAAGGCAGTTCCTCTGAGGCTTTCCACGATCAAGGTACATCGCTGGAACTTCCTGCCTACGTCCTTGTTGTTCTTTCTCATTTTCTTTTAACGGGGAAACCCAATGACCAACCTCGAAGGGACCTCATCAACATATCCCTCTATTTGGCCCAAGGTATCAAGCTTCCTCTGGCTATAATCACCTTGGGATCCCTTTACACATGGATTGATAAAACCCTTTTTAACATGAAATGATCTCTGGGTCGTTATAACCTGGCCAACTTTGCCAACTGTGTCCTCCTAATAGGCTTCCTCTATGTGCGTTTCCCCATCGTAGCAGCCAAGACCAACTGCCCTCCTTCGGGGGAAACAGTTCTGCCCCCATGCTCCTTTGTTTATCACAAGAGACAAAGCCGAAAGGAGTTGACTTCCATTATCGATGATTTTTTGAATTTTGTGATGAGGCCCTATGAAGAGGATATCTTTCTCTACACTTATGGTTTTTTCAAACATGAAGCAAGAGTGGTCCGGGCAACTACTCTGGACCTCATTATTGAAGACCCTTCACTAGCTTTGGTCCTTTTGTTTTCAACAGAATACCTGCCCTCTTACACCGAGTGGGGATACACCAGCGAGCACTACAATCCCAACCGATGCAACCATCAGTTTGGTTTTGATCAAGGGGATCCTCGCCCAGTTTTTCAATCATCTAACCCCAAGGTCTTTTTTAGCGAGGCATATTCCCTGTTCTCCTCAACTGCTGCGTGGGGAGTGAGTTCTACCATGGTTCGGAGAGTCACCATCCCCAGTAACACTAGGCAAGGTGACGTGACCCTTCTATTTGCAACAAAGTACTGGTCGAGACAACTGGCCCAAAATTTTGAATTCATCGAGGGGGATCTCGTGTATCCTCCAGTACTTTCATTTTCTGCCTTGGAGTTGGGGTTAAAGGGTAATTTCTTTCTTGGGATTGAGTTCCCTCTAAGCTAGACCCCCAAGGTACCTCCTATTGAACTTCGTCCACACTGCCCCATGATCCCCATTGCTATGCCCAACCCCAAGGCCGCAGCCACCCCCATACCACCTGCCCCTTCGGCCAAAGCTACAACAGGGGAAGGACCTTCTTAACCACCTACTAAAAAGACCAAGAAGTTTAAAAGTGGGGTTTCCTAGAAATCCAAGTCCTCAAAGTCCAAGTCCAAAGATCAAGCTCAAACTTTTTAAGAGGCATTCCCTATTTCCTCCCTTACCCCTCCTATGTCTGCAGAGGTAAGTGAAGAGATGAGGAGGTAGGTTTAAGCTGAGGTCGAAAGAATAAATGTTGAGTTTCAACGGCGCGCTATCGTCGTTCCTCCTTCGACGTCCTTTCCCACGATCGTGGTTAATCCAACTGAGCCAACGACAAAGAGGAGAAAAAGGTCGAGGCTACCTCAAGGTGCTGATGCAATGGGCGCAAGGAAGAAAACTCTGGGCGCTAAGTCATAGAATAAATGGACAACCGAGATACCTCCATCCTCAGCTCCCTCTGTTGCTGCACCCTCTCCACCTTCACCAGTGTTTATACCTTCTCGTTCTCCCTCCGGATCGGAGGTATGTGTGCATGTTTTTTTCTTGTTCCCCTTTTCTTAAGGAAAGCTTCATTTGCTTATTTCTTTGATAACTTTGGTGCAGGGAGTTGAAGAAAGGCCCAGTCCCCCTGGTTCCCCCGTGAGCCATTTCGTGTGTGTGTGGGGTGGGGGGGGGGGGGGGGGGGAGGGGGGGGGAATTTTGGTGTATCTCAAGCCGATACTACTCCTCCCCGTTCCCCCATGATAGGTCTTACCTAGTCTCATCGTTTGTCCTCCCAACGGGCCAAAGAAGCTGTTGCGGGGGCTGCTACCGTTGGATATGTTGGAATATCTGCCCAACCAGAGGCAACTTCTCTAGCCTCTTCTAAATTACCATCCGAGCAAGAGGTCCCTCTGCCCATCGTTATGGTCGAGGAGAGTCCCCCTGAGGTCAATTTATTATCAAGTCTCACGTCTTTTCCTTATCCCATTGCTTTGTTCATCATTCTGATAAGTTGGGATATTTTAGGTGGAAGTGGCATCTCTGATAGCTAACATTCTCCTTCGCACTGCACTGACGAGACCCCTGACTGGAATTCCCCTTTTGGTGACATAATGGGGGTAAGTAATGCTTAGATGTATTGTTGCCTTTTTCCTGTACTTTCTCCTTGTGTCTAACACTTGGTTTTGTATTTGTAACTTTCTCCAAGCCTTACACCACCTTTTGCTCTTATTGGCTTTTTCCTTTCCAAGGCTAAGGTTGATGCTGCTGCCCCGTGTGGTGATTCTTCAGTGTCTGCCCATGCTGGGGAATCATTTGGAGGTTCCTCGTGTTCTTTCAGGGAAGCTCCTTCGTTGGCCTTGGTATCATTTATTGGCGGGGGAGATTTGCCGACCGTTGAGGCTTCTTCAGTTAGGGGCGCCGTTGAGGCCTCCACGGTGGCTCTTATTCTCACTGATGCTACTGCTGAGGTATTTCGCTGATTTCTCTACATTTCTCAGTCTCTAAAACTTCACCTATGTTGGTGACTTAACAACGAAAACACTTGTTAAGGTTTTTCATAAACTCCACCTATATCGGTGACTTAACAACGAAAACACTTGTTAAGATTTTTCATAAACTCCACCTATATCGGTGACTTAACAACGAAAACACTTGTTAAGATTTTTTTCATAAACTCCACCTATATCGGTGACTTAATAACGAAAACACTTGTTAAGATTTTTTTTCATAAACTTCACCTATATCGGTGACTTAACAATAAAAACAATTGTTAAGATTTTTCATACTCCACCTATATCGGTGACTTAACAACGAAAACACTTGTTAAGGTTTTTCATAAACTCCACCTATATCGGTGACTTAACAACGAAAACACTTGTTAAGATTTTTCATACTCCACCTATATCGGTGACTTAACAACGAAAACACTTTTTAAGGTTTTTCATAAACTCATTATTTCCTCTAACAGTTCTCAGGTTGCTCGGGAGGATTCTCCACTAGTTCTTTCGCCTACCTCCTCACCCCATCGGGAACCCGTTGTTTCAGAGGACTCCATTCACAACGATCAAGGTTCCATGATCGGTGATACTGGTGAGAGAGAATCTAGCTGTGAGCTTCCTCTGCCCGACTTGGATCCTCATGCCTTCTGCCTGATGGTGCTCCAGCGTTCTTCTCAGATGCCTGTCAACCATCGCTTGGTAGTTGAGCTGCTTGCAAACCACCATCCCAAAATGTTTACCTTGGATTTTTCGCATTCTAACATCTTTGTGATGAGTTATAGGCTTCAGGGCATGGCTAGCGTTTTGGTTGAGATTGCCAGTACTCCGACCTCAACCGTTATTAGAGACCTCCTCAACTAATTCCTGGGTCACCTGAAGGAGTTGGTCGTGATGGCTTTCATCTTAATTGGCTTATAACATATTTGAAAACTTTGAAGAGCCAGCAACTGGATAGCTAAAGGGAATTGCTTCGAAAACATCAGGAGGATCAACAGGCTGAGGAAGCCAAGTTGGCTGAGTTGACACCTCTTCTAGGAGACATTGACAAAGAGGTGGGGGACCTCGAAGAAGCTCTATGCTTGGCAAAGTCAAAGTGAGAGAAGCTCCTCATCGAGCGTACATAAGTGCAAATGAGGCTGTAGGTTTGTATGAATGCCCAATAATCTTGCCTGGAAACTTCTTCGGGCCTTACTGGAGATTTTTTCTCTTCCCCAGATCTATGGTTCCTCTTAGGCTAATGAACTTTTGTATATATATTTTTTTATTCTTATGTAATTCTGGGGCAATAACTCCCAATTTTGTAATGCCCCAAAGTTTATGAATGAAGAATGATATATGTTTTCTCCTAATTTTACTTTGTGTTATAACTACTTGCGTACATTATGAAGTTCTACAATTCTTTCATCTCCACTTGGGTTATAATAAAAAGAACTTTCATACTCATCATAAAAAAGAAGTTGTGTATTCATAACAATAGCTAGATACATCAGTGGTTCAAACCTAATTGCTTACACATGATAGGCCTTCAACCATTTATTATTAATCTTGAATGGTTTATCTTCTTCCATCCTAGAAATTAAGAAATAACCTGAGTCATGAGATTCTTTTATAATGAAAGGTCCCTCCTAATTTGCTGCAAACTTGGGTAGAGGAAGCCCCCTGATGTGTTTCACTGCTGCTTTCAGTACGAGGTCTCCCTCCACGAACTTCCTTGGTCTCACTAAGTTATCATATGCCCTGGAGAGCTGTTTCGTATACATTTAAAAGTGTTGCATCGCATTATCTCTGTGTTCATCCAACGCTTCCAACTGCACATGTCTATTCTGAGGGAGTATGCTACTTCGCAAAGCATATCGAGCAGAGGGAACTTCTAACTCCACTGGGAGAATTGCGTTGGCCCCATAGACAAGGGAGAACGGAGTATACCCTGTAGGCTTTATCTTAGTTGTTCGATAGGCCCATAATACAGCTGGTATCTTATCATCTCACGCTCCTGGGAAATCCTCTATTATTTTAGCCAAGATATTAACCAAAGTTTTGTTAGTTGCTTCGGCCTGACCATTCCCCTTTAGATATGCCACCGTCAAAGTATGATGGATAATGGAGTACTTGTCTATGAGCATCGTTACTTCTGAATTGACGAAAGGGGTTCCATTGTCTGAAAGGATGACTTTTGGGATCCCAAAACGGCAAATGATGTATTCTCTGATGAAGTTTCTCACCATCCCCTCTGTTGCCCTTCTCAGTGGTATCGCTTCAGCCCACTTTGTGAAGCACTCCGTTGCTACTAGTATCCATTGTAACACCCCGCCCGCCCGGGGAGAGCGAACAGAGCGCCACTATCGATAAAATAAATCCAATTCCACAAATAACAAGGTATAGAGCATCTAAATAAATCCCACAATATAATTAAAATCACTAATCTCAATTCTTCAAATTCAATACAACAAAGTCTCTCTAAATAATATAAATCACTAATGCTCTACACAATAAAATAATACAAATCTTCCAAAAATATTATTCCCAAAATAATCCACGCTAAAATAATTCCAATCGGTCCATAGCGCTCAAATCCACGCTAATCTTCCAACTAAAAGAAAATATGGGGAAGTACACAATACGACAAGAAAGATGCTCAACAAATATATGTTAGCGATGAATAAAACGTAACAACACGAGTACGAATATTCAAATCAAAATGCAAATCTCAATAGCATTTTATCAATATAATTTCTCAACAACACATTAATCGGGTCACCAGGCCTCACCACTTCCGTATATGCTTTATCAAGCCATATCCCTAGAAGCAGGAATTTTGGTGGGTGCCCAACATCCGTGCCATATTAAAATCTCATGACAACGTGATCATCAAAAATATAATGATACCACATGAATCAAAATAATTTCAACAATTATTTTCCAGATTTCAATGAATTTATCAATTCAAATATGAGTTCAATTAACAAGAATTCAATGAGAATGACACTCGCGAGATTTAGGGAGCATATTGTGTAAAACCCCATACCTCAAACCATGATGAGAAACCAATGATCATATCCTCAAGATCAACAAAAGATCTACAAAATCCCTCAAAGAACCTCCAACAAAATATCCCCAAGAACACCTCTAATCTAAGGTTGAAACTCACAAATCTCAAGGGCCAATGTGTATATAAAAAGAAGAGGAATATAAAATATATTTGCTGCCAAAATTTGTGCCAAAAGTATGTTAAAAAGGTAGCCCACGACTTCCTTTTATAATGCAAAGAAATGAAGTGTTGGAATCCAAAAGACTCCTTTAAATAAGGCAAAGAAATGAAGAGTTGGAAGTCAAAACAACTCAAAGAGTGAAAAACGTTTAAAAATCCGTTTTAACTCCGTTTTCAAAACCGTTTGAAATTCTCACCTTTAAAAATAATGACCAACATATTTGAGCAATAAAAATAATTTTATCAAAAACTTTATTTTCCTCCATTTCCCTAAATTAATTAAAATAGCCCAAAATTACGCGAGTTGTTACACTTCCCCACTAACAATGGAATTTCGCCCTCGAAATTCGTCGAATGCCTAACTCTCAAAATCAGGCCACTACACTAAATCCAAAAATAATTTCGTCTCCAAAAATAAATTCCTCACATCTAATCTAGATGCCTATTACGAATATCACCTAAAATTTTCTATCTCCAAAAATTGCTAACCACGCAATGAACCCAAAACCCAAGCCCTGAGGGTTTCCATATACCTAAGCTCTGATACCATGTGTAACACCCCGCCCGCCCGGGGAGAGCGAACGGAGCGCTAATGCGATAAAATAAATCCAATTCCACAAATAACAAGGTATAGAGCATCTAAATAAATCCCATAATATAATTAAAATCGCTAATCTCAATTCTTCAAATTCAATACAACAAAGTCTCTCGAAATAATATAAATCACTAATGCTCTACACAATAAAATAATACAAATCTTCCAAAAATATTATTCCCAAAATAATCAACTCTAAAATAATCCCAATCGGTCCATAGCGCTCAAATCCACGCTAATCTGCCAACTAAAAGAAAATATGGGGAAGTACACAATACGACAAGAAAGATGCTCAACAAATATATGTTAGCGATGAATAAAATGTAACAACACGAGAATGAATATTCAAATCAAAATGCAAATCTCAATAGCATTTTATCAATATAATTTCTCAACAACACATTAACCTGGTCACCAGGCCTCACCACTTCCGTATATGCTGTATCAAGCCATAGCCCGGGAAACAGGAATTTTGGCGGGTGCCCAACATCCGTGCCATAATAAAATCTCATGACAACGTGCTCATCAACAATATAATGATACCACATGAATCAAAATAATTTCAACAATTATTTTCCAGATTTCAATGAATTTATCAATTAAAATATGAGTTCAATTAACAAGAATTCAATGAGAATGACACTCGCGAGATTTAGGGAGCATATTGTGTAAAACCCCATACCTCAAACCATGATGAGAAACCAATGATCATATCCTCAAGATCAACAAAAGATCTACAAAATCCCTCAAAGAACCTCCAACAAAATAGCCCCAAGAACACCTCTAATCTAAGGTTGAAACTCACAAATCTCAAGGGCCAATGTGTATATAAAAAGAAGAGGAATATAAAATATATTTGCTGCCAAAATTTGTGCCAAAAGTATGTTAAAAAGGTAGCCCACGATTTCCTTTTATAATTCAAAGAAATGAAGTGTTGGAATCCAACAGACTCCTTTAAATAAGGCAAAGAAATGAAGAGTTGGAAGTCAAAACAACTCCAAGAGTTAAAAACATTTAAAAATCCGTTTTAACTCCGTTTTCAAAACCGTTTGAAATTCTCACCTTTAAAAATAATAACCAACATATTTGAGCAATAAAAATAATTTTATCAAAAAATTTATTTTCCTCCATTTTCCTAAATTAATTAAAATAGCCCAAAATTACGCGGGTTGTTACACTTCCCCACTAACAATGGAATTTCGCCCTCGAAATTCGCCGAATGCCTAACTCTCAAAATCAGGCCACTACACTAACTCCAAAAATAGTTTCGTCTCCAAAAATAAATTCCTCACATCTAATCTAGATGCCTATTACGAATATCACCTAAAATTGCTAACCACGCAATGAACCCAAAATCCAAGCCCTGAGGGTTTCCATATACCTAAGCTCTGATACCATGTGTAACACCCCACCTGCCCGGGGAGAGCGAACGGAGCGCTAATGCGATAAAATAAATCCAATTCCACAAATAACAAGGTATAGAGCATCTAAATAAATCCCATAATATAATTAAAATCGCTAATCTCAATTCTTCAAATTCAATACGACAAAGTCTCTCGAAATAATATAAATCACTAATGCTCTACACAATAAAATAATACAAATCTTCCAAAAATATTACTCCCAAAATAATCCACGCTAAAATAATCCCAATCGGTCCGTAGCGCTCAAATCCACGCTAATCTGCCAACTAAAAGAAAATATGGGGAAGTACACAATATGACAAGAAAGATGCTCAACAAATATATGTTAGCGATGAATAAAACGTAACAACACGAGTATGAATATTCAAATCAAAATGCAAATCTCAATAGCATTTTATTAATATAATTTCTCAACAACACATTAATCGGGTCACCAGGCCTCACCACTTCCGTATATGCTTTATCAAGCCATATCCCTAGAAGCAGGAATTTTGGTGGGTGCCCAACATCCGTGCCATATTAAAATCTCATGACAACGTGATCATCAAAAATATAATGATACCACATGAATCAAAATAATTTCAACAATTATTTTCCAGATTTCAATGAATTTATCAATTCAAATATGAGTTCAATTAACAAGAATTCAATGAGAATGACACTCGCGAGATTTAGGGAGCATATTGTGTAAAACCCCATACCTCAAACCATGATGAGAAACCAATGATCATATCCTCAAGATCAAAAAAAGATCTACAAAATCCCTCAAAGAACCTCCAACAAAATATCCCCAAGAACACCTCTAATCTAAGGTTGAAACTCACAAATCTTAAGGGCCAATGTGTATATAAAAAGAAGAGGAATATAAAATATATTTGCTGCCAACATTTGTGCCAAAAGTATGTTAAAAAGGTAGCCCACGACTTCCTTTTATAATGCAAAGAAATAAAGTGTTGGAATCCAAAAGACTCCTTTAAATAAGGCAAAGAAATGAAGAGTCGGAAGTCAAAACAACTCCAAGAGTTAAAAACATTTAAAAATCCGTTTTAACTCCGTTTTCAAAACCGTTTGAAATTCTCGCCTTTAAAAATAATAACCAACATATTTGAGCAATAAAAATAATTTTATCAAAAACTTTATTTTCCTCCATATCCCTAAATTAATTAAAATAGCCCCAAATTACGCGGGTTGTTACATCCATATCTTCCACCTCGAAGAATGATGTATTGCCCCTACCAAGTCGAATGCCCAAGTGTGAAAAGGATAAGGTGTCGCCAGGGAGTGTAGGTCTACTGATGGGTCATGGATCATATTTCCATGAAGTTAATAAGCTTTGAATTTTCGAACGAACTCAGAATAGTCTTTCTTCATTGTTGGCCAATAATACCCCAACGTTATCAATTGGTTATATAACTTGGACCCTCTTATGTGATTTAGATCGTGAGCCTATTTGAGGACCTTGGTTGCTTATTCCTTTGTGATGCAATGCAACGGCCTGTTAAAGTATCCCTTTGATAAAGCTGCCCCTCCTGAACGTAGAATCTCAGGGCCCTCTGCTTGAGTCCTATCATGTCAATTTTTTATGTTGAGGCAACTCCATCTCTGATAAAGTCAATATACGACTATCTTCAATCAGATTGAGCTTCCACGAAATGACATTCAGCTGCTTCGAAGAATAACTGGCATTTTTTGCACTTTCGTTATAGCTCCGTCGCATCCTGTTTCATTCTGGGCCAAAAACACCCCTCTCTTTGCATTCTTAGGTAGAGGGGTATCTTAGTTATCTCGCAGTGCTCTTCATGTGTTCTCTTTAATCTCCGCTCTGCCTCTTCTGGACCGATGCACCTCAATAACTATCCTCCTACGTTCGTAAAGTAAAGGTTTCCCTAGTTAGTGAAGTATTGGGCTAATTCCCTCAGCTCTATCGCTCCTTCCCAAGTGTAACACCCCGCCTAATAAGATACCGGGCGATCACTCTAATATTAAATTAAAATAGGAGTCTCATATGGATCATTCTTAGCATCACTGTCGAAAAATCCATTTAATTACTAATAACCTATTAGGCCGGTGTCAAAATTTTAATTTTACTACTCTTTTAAACAACAATAAATAAAACATCCACACAGTTTATGCGTAAATGAAACTTTAATGAAATAAAGTAACCGAACACTCGGTTAAAATATACAACCATATCGAATGCTGTACTGAAAGAATAACTAAATGCAATTGGACCATTGGCCCGAATGTTTATACAATACCTCCTATCTAGAGTACAAGAATGGAAGCGGCTATCAAAAACCTGCACGCATCCACAGCTGCTGCAGCTGACGTCTGACTCGAAAGAAGTGTCATCCAGGCGTCCCTGTGTTTGGACACCTATGTATATATATAATATAACAAGAAAGGAAAAGTAGATAAACGGGTCAGAGCCCGAGTTTTTTGAAAACATTTTGCAACTGCATAAATGCCTTATTATTTTGAAAAAAGGTTTTACCTCATATTTAAGTTCGGTATCGCACTCCCATGAGATACCCCTCACCTCTCCACTAACAGTGCATTCCTAACGCATCCCTCTAAACATCCTAGTCAAGCTACCCGGCTAAACTAGTGTATCACCCAACCACTATCTACCCTAGATAGTCCAAGAAATGTACTAAGGGATAAACTTCACCCTAGTCTCAACGCTATGCCATGTTCGTGCGTGGGGTGTCTCGCAAAGCGAAATCGAAACAAGGAACCCCCCCGATATGCTACTATGCGGCAAGGTCGATCATCGAGATCCGCCAGTCCCTCAGTACAGAATATATATATATAAATAAATATGTATACCACAAGTAATACTAATATTAGAGCACTAAGGATTAAACTTCTCCCCAGTCTCAACACAGAGCCATATTCGTGCGTGGGGTGTCTCGCAAAGCAAAATCCAAACAAGGAACCCCCCCGATACAATACTATGCAGCAAGGTCGATCATCGGGATCCATTAGACCCTCGGTACTCGATTCATCCATTTATATATACATATTTCCATAATGATCCGGATCTATCTCCCGGACTGAGGATTCATATATCAAGTATTTATCAATACTTTCATTTTTTCTCAAAACTTTCCATTTCCCTTTTTATACTAAGGAAATGTAAATATAAAAGCCAATTCATTATCATGAATTGCTTTAACAAATCATATACTTTTAAAAGCCAATTTTATTATCATAAAAATGCTTTTCCTTTTCAAAATATCCCATTTCCCTTTTTATATTCAGGAAATGTATTCAAAGCCATTTTCATTATCATAAAAATGCTTTGATCATATCATATGCTTCCATATCCCTTCTTCCATCCGGGAGTGTTACCGAAGCTAAACATATAACCCATTTCCCTTCCTATATCCAGGAAATGTAATTAAAGCCAATCCATTATCATGAATTGCTTTAATATAACGCGTTCTAAGACCGCCCGTCCGGATTTCTCCACTGTGCGCGCCCCTAAATGGCTATCATCTTCCAGGGCCTATCATAAAGACAACCTGGGATCCTATATCGCAAGACGTCGGGAAGCGGCCATGTGCTTGCGGGATAGTCAAGACCACACCCGGAATCTCCTAACCAGCGCAAAAAATATATATATATCAACAATCGCTCACATGGCCTATAGGACTATATCCACCCTGCATTCATTAGCCAGGGGGCTTCACCATACGTACGCAACTTCCCTTATGATAGCGATTTAGAGAGGTGTGTATCCTCAATTTTATCATTTATGAAAAGTCATTTGTCTTTACATTTTGAATATTTTATTTTCAAAATCATTTACCTCATATCATATATATATACTTTAATCACATAGTATATACATATACCATATATTCCTCCTATAATATATAAACGGCCATAATGGCCTATAACATCTAGTGATGACCAATAATCCCAAAGATTCCCTTAAGGAATCATAATCATGCATTCATATATGCATAATACTAAACCCAAAGTATATTCTTACTTTGTTCAATACTAATTACCTCAATCATCTCTTAAAGGTTTATTTATCCTCAAAACCCTTATTTCGGAATCCCCATAAAAATCCCAAATGATAATTCAACTCCCCATACTCTTAAAGGGAGAAACCTAGAAATTCTGACCTAAGCGAATCGATTCGCCCCTTTAGCGAATCGATTCGGGTGGGCGAATCGATTCGGTTCCCAATTCGAATCGATTCGGAAAGTATTCTGCAAACAGGTCTGTAAATGGCGAATCGATTCGGTCTGTACCCGAATCGATTCGGCCCATTGCAGAAACCCAATTCCCCTTAGGCGAATCGATTCAGCCTGTACCCGAATCGATTCGCCATGTTCGAGGGTCACAGTTTGGGCGATTTCTCAAACTCCAAAATACCCAAAAATCAATCCAAATTCATTTTAATGGTTTCTACTCTACACCAAAAATCATCCCAAACATCTACACAATAATTTCTAGCCTTTATTTTTCCAATTTCCGATTTGATTTCCGAGTTGGTACTTTCAACCCGGAGCTGCCATCTTGTAAAAATCATATCAAATCGTAGAAAAATCAGAAAAATACGCGGTCAGTGCCCACGCGACCATATCGAGAAGATCTACATCTTTCGTGTTTTGGCCAAGAGCTAAATCATTTATCCTCTTAGCCGAAAATGACCCCAAAGGCTACGGGTTCACTATTCATTATCTTCCCCAAACTCCCAAACTCCATTTTTCTCCATTTTTGTTGTTTCTAACCTTATCCAACAACTCAAAAAACATCTAATCTATGTTTTATAACTAACACATCAATTATTTTGGGGTATTAAATCATTTCTCTTAGTTTTAAACCCTAAAACCCCAACTTAACATTTCAACCCATTTTTATACTCCATTAACATGGTTTTAACGCTAAATATCATTAAGAGTTTACACTACATCAATGTGTAAACTCATAATCAACTTTTGCCCAATTTATTTTAAGGGTTCTAACCCTAAAATCATATTTATACCAAATGTGATATGAGATTAATGCAAAAAAGTAAATAAAGCAAGTAAACACTTGCCTGGAGTCTGAAATCCGACGACCTCGAGTCGAATCCGTCGGAGTTTGGCCCGAATCCCCCTTTTCTCCCCTCTTTTCTCCTTCCTCTCTCTCTTCTCTCTTTTCTTTCTTCTTTTTCTTCTCTTTTCTCCCCCTCTCCCTCCTTTTATAAAGAGAAAAGGGTTAAATCCCTTAATACCCCCAAAACGACTCGTTTACCCAATTACGAGTTACTTTTACCTCTAAAATTACTCGAAACTCATTTTCTACAATCGGACACTCTTTTCCGACTGTCTAGGATATTCCGAGACTCATGGCGCAGTCGAAATTTCCATCCGAGGTACTTGACCGCAAATCACTATTCCAACCCAAAATAAATAAATGCGGGTTTTCCAATTAAAAATCTTACCTCGTGTCGCTTTTCTCCACGACGACATATAATTAAAATATTTCGACCTATATAGTCCCAAAAATAATTACAGCACCCATCGAAAATCATTCAATCCTCGAAAATCCCAAAAATTACTATTTAGGAAAATTCCCCAAATTGCCAATTTATATTTAATTATGGAATTTAATTGTCTCCAAAAAGGCGGGTTGTTACACCCAGATTCCAATTGGCCTCTATTCCCCCCCTCCAATCTATGTCCTCCTCCATCGGTAGAATTGGCTATACTATCGAAGGAGCTGTTCTTCATTGGATCACAACGGTATTTGTATCGTTCCTCATGACCATCTTCTGGGTGATGGTGGCATAGGCGTCTAGGTGACGATTCATCATTTCGGGCTGTCTCTTGATCTTGGTTCGATGGAACTGGCAGAGAAGTCTCTGAATGATTGTTCTGTATGGTGTCAGGCTCATGTGTTTTAATGCGTACTCTCCATTTACTTGCTGAACCATCAAATTTGAATCACCTTTGATGCAAAGTGAACGAATCCCCCTTCGAATAGCTCTAGCAACCTTAGCACCAATGTTTCATATTCTGCCTAGTTGTTAGAATAAGGGAAATCTAATTTGTAGAAAAGGCAAATCTCCTCCATTCATTTTGAAAGAATGACCCCTGCTCCTCCTTTCTTTTCTAGCGAAGATCCATCGAACTACATTGTCCATTCCTCATCCGTAGCGTCTAGGTGATTGGCCTGCAAATCATCTCCTGGAATACTTTCGTTAGGTGGCTCAAACATTCCCGAGGGGAAATTGCCAATAGATCAGCGTACGCTTGGCTTTTGATTGCGCGAGGAACCACACACTTCAAGTCATACTCGAAGAGGATGAGGAACCACCTAGCTGCTCTACCAATCAATATAGTTCTTATTATAAAATACTTAATAGGATCACATCTAGTTACAATATGAATTGTAAAAGACAACATAGAATGTCTAAGTTTTTGTGCTACAAAGTCTAAGGTTAAACAATGCCTTTCCAAGCTACTATATCTGACTTCTGGACCATATATGATTTTGCTAAGGTAGTAGACCGATCATTCTTCCCCATCAATCTCCTGTGCCAATAAAGCTCCCACAGACCTCGTGGTGGATGTGAGGTATAGCTGCAATGGCATTCCTGCCTATGGGGGAACTATGATGTGTGGTGAAACGAGCAGCTTCCTCAGCCCAGGGAGTGAATCTTGGTGAACCTCCTTCCACTTGAATTTTGCGTTCCTTCGTAATAGCTGCATCAACGGGTGTGTCATCTCGGCTAACCTGGGCACAAATCTCCTAAGATAGGAGACTTTATCGAGGAAACTCTTCAGCTCCTTCGCCGTTCTTGGACTTAGCATCTCCAAGATCGCTCGCTGTTTGTTATGGTCCATCTGTACCCCTTGCCGATTAACCATGAAGCCTATAAATGTCCCACTTGTTACCCCAAAGATGCACTTCAGTGGGTTCATCCTCAATTTAGACTTCTTGCCTCGGGCAAACATCTTCCTAAAATTGCCCAGATGGGACTCCTCCTTCCTTGATTTGATGACCAAATCATCCACATAGAATTCCATAAATTTATGGAATAAGTCTTGGAAAATTTCCATCATTGTTCTCTAGTAAGTAGCCCCAGTGTTCTTGAGTCCAAACGACATTACTCTGTACTTGAAATTTCCCAATGGGGTTCTGAAAGCCGTTTTCTCTACATCCGAGGGGTCCATCTTGATCTGGTTGTACCCTATGTATCCATCCATGAAGCTATAAATCTCATGACCATCCGTTGCATCTATCAAGCTATCAATGGGGGGAAGAGGGAGCTCATCCTTAGGGCAAGCTCTATTCAAATCTTCGAAGTTCATGCAGATCTTTATTTGGTTTTTATCTTTCTTTCCCACCCGGACAATGCTAGACAGCCAAAGCGGGTGATGTATTGGTTTGATGAATCCTGTCGCCAATAAGCACTGGACCTCTTCCTTTATCTTTAAGTCTATCTCAGGCTTGTACATTCTTGTTGCTTGTTTCACCGGAATGGATGAAGGCATTACGTTCAATTTATGACACCTAACTCCCTCATCCACCCCTTCCATCTCCATGTATTTCCACGCAAAAATGTCTTTGAACTCTCGAATCAACATAACCCAAGCCTCTCGTTTCTCCTTACTGAGATCTTTCACGATAAAAATAGGCCTCGGGTCCTCCTTTTATTTCACCAGGTTCAACCGCTCCAGTTCTTGCGCCTATGGTTTCGATTGAACCGCCATGTATTCTGGTTCTTCGGTGACTTCCTCTTCAAATTCCTGTATATTGGAGTCATTTATCACCATACATTATCCTCGCTCATCCACTAAAAAGCACTCATATATTGAGTCATCATCATTGTCGGCTTTTTCAGCCGCCCATTCACACCATTATAATCGATATATCACCTTTCCTTCTTCGATAACGACCTTTTTGCACTGTCTGTTGGTAGCTATAGCTTCCTTCCTCTTCTTCTCTCTAGAAGCCTCAACCACTCTTTTTCCTGAAAATCGGCTCAGCACACTTTGCCGTTGGACCTCATGCTCCATCGGATCCACTCTGGGCCTCATTCTGTCTTTAAACTGCTTCAAGATATTTTGGGGTCGAGGGACCTACTAGTGAGCTTCTTCGTCCATTACTCTTGTGCTGCTTGCAACCTCCTTATTCTGCTCGTTTAAGGTTCCCATCCTTTCTATGATCGAGGGAATCCAGGCTCCCTCCATTCTTCTCGTTAGGACCCGAACATCCTCCTCCAACTCTGTGTAAAATGCCGCGTCCACTAAGTGAGCTTCCTCGACAGCGAAGGGCCTCTTCATAGCCCTAATGGTCACCTCTGTTCCCTTGATGTTCACCTTAGCGCATTAGTGGTACGTAGAAGGAACTAGCCCTTGGTTGTGCATCCACACCCTTCCTATTAGCAGATGATAGGAAGTTGCACTCTCTATTACGTGGAACTTGATATGGGAACTTAGATTTACCATTACAATCCCAACATTAACGTACCAACGGATTTGGAAGATTGGTTATCATACCCCGAAATCACCAAAGGCATGGGGACCAACCTTTCTTCTGGAATATTGGCTGCGTGGAAGGAGTTGATTGGAATAATATTAATGGAAGCTCCCCCATCCATAAGAGTCCTTGCGAAACTAATTCCGTTGACGCTGGCAGTCACATACAATGGCCTATTATGTGGGAATCTCACAGCCCTATCTGCATCGCTAAAAGTTACTTCTAACAGAAACCTCCTCACCAACCTGGCCATGGGTCCCTTCCATCTCGGCAAAGGGACTGCGTTCTTCCTCGCAATGTCAAGTATTGCCTGGGTTTTATCCAACCTACTCTCTTTCGGTATCCCCACTTGGTCAAAGAACCAGGTGAACTTTGAGGATTTTGAAATTGCATAGTACTCTAGGACTGGGTCTGCTTCCTCACCTTCAACGCTGTATACGCCCTCCACGTCTTTGGCTCTTGCCTTATCATAGGCTAGTACTACATTAGCCATTCCCTTTGTACAATCTTCCATAGCTTCTTCGAATTCCTCCTTCTTCGACGTTGTCTCTCTTTCTTCTCTCTCCGCCTCTTCATCATAGGCCACCACTAGATTGGCCCCATGTGCTGGGAGTGAGTTGTTGTTAATGTTCTGCGAAGGGATTTATAATGTCCCTGCCTTTACGTACTTGTCGATGATTCTCCTCAGCGTAAAATAACTCTCTGTTGGATGCTGGATCTTCTGATGAATCTGGAAATATTTGGGATCCACCCTTGTTACCGCATCGGGTTCCCCCACGGGAATTTCCTTTGGTTCATAGACCGTTCCTCGTTGGACCATTGTGCTGTAACAGCTAATAGCCTCCTCCACCGTACAAGGCAATGGTGGTGGGTCCTCCCTGTCTTTTCCAAACTTCCTCTTATTATCCTTCTTTGCCGCCTTGACCCCATCTGCTCCCTCGGTGTACACTACTCGTGGGGGCTGAGACCTCCCCCCGCAGGTTGTATTGGCTGCCTAAACATCATGGGCACCACCACCAAATTTGTTCGAACAACCAAGGGGATATTTTTTGCTGCTTTTAAGAACGCCGAAAAAGTCCCCTCGCTCGTCTCATTGATGAGCTGACATATGTAATCAGGAAGCATCCCTTTCGCACAGATCTGCAATAACTTGGACTCTTTGGCCTCCTCCCTCACATCGAGGGACCTTTTCATGAACATTCAAACGTAAACAACACTTTTTCCTCGGGTCATTACTTCTCCCTCCCCAGTTGGGTCAAAGTAAACTCATCTTTCACTAGAAAGAACTTATGGACGAACAAAACATGCATCTCTTCCCACATAGAAACGCTCTTGGGAGCTAAATGAGAATACCAGGTATATGCTTTATCGGTTAAGGATTTAGAAAACTCCCTAAACCAGAGATTCTTATTATTATAATGTGCCCCTAAGTGTTCGACGAAGCGCTTAATGTGCTCTTTCGGGTTTCCACCTTTCCCTGTGTATTTTTCAAAAATAGGAGGAATATATTCCTTTGGATAGGGATAATCATTGTATTCCTGGGGATAAGGTGTCCGAAAGTCATCATAGGCCGAAGCTACCTTGCCAGCATATTGCGAGGAGGCCCGCATGAACTTCAGCATCTCTTTCTGCATTTCCTTCCTCATTTCCTCCATGGGTGATGCTATTGGGGCAACAACCAATGGGACCATAGGCTGAGTGCCTGCTGAAGCTAGAGCAATCATCATAGCTAGAGCCGTTGATACTCTCAAGGTTCCCACTGATGGATTCACAACAGAGGGTATACTTGCTGGGACTATTCCCGTTACACCAACACTTGGTGGGGCCATTGGGGTTTCCCCTGGTGTTAGGAAGGAGTTGGCTTCAAATCCTCCCAACACCATCGAAGATAACGAAGTTTTCAAGAACTTGTAAAACTTATTCATGAGGAGTGCCACTTGAGCTGGTCCCAACGCACCACTCATGGATGCTTGTGTCACCCCTGGAACGCCGATCGTCGCCTAAACTGGAGGTACCTCTATTCGAGGGTCCCCATTCCTTAGAGCCTCCAGTTCTCTCGCTACCTATTCTTCATTGTGTTGAATGTCATCAAAGTTGAGCCTTCGATTAACGTTATCTTGCGCCACACTCATTGCTTAGAAGAATTCCTCCCCAGCAGAGTCGCTAAATGTAAGAGGGTAGTTTAGATAAGATGGAGGCGTAACCCCTTTTGAGTATAGTAATGATAAGTTAAATATCAACACTATTGATTAACCATAGGACATTCAAACATTACTCAATGAAGATAGATTCGGTTTAAGCTCATATATCTCTCATGTATAACTCAGAAGGTAATAATGAAATTAGAAGTAACTTAGCTAGAGGGAGAGAGAAGTAAGCCCCTAGATACACCTTGGCAGGAAGCCAAAACACACTAACTACCCTCAAGAATCTCTATCAAGTATTAAAAGCTTCATAATAAATGACAATGGTGGGTGAGTAAACTCTCTGGTTGGTAATAACTCTCTAGTAATCACTTCTGAACTCTAAAAAAAGATCATCCTCTCCTCAGAGGTGGTTGGGGTCCTTAAATAGCCTCCCACACCACCCCTGAGGCAACTCTGCCAACAATGACTATGACAGACATCCCTCATACTTTATGTCACAAACATTATGTACCTGATGCACCAGTTGTCTCCACGTCATAAACATTAAATGCCAAGACATGCCTTTTTCCTAACCACTGTGTGTTAGGGGGCTGTTGTCACAGAGGTGTCTCACCAACTGTCGGATAGCCCCAAATACCATGGTGGTTTACTCAAGTGTAGGTCTGAAGTTGTTTAGCTGACTAGTGACATCACCTATATTAGATGTGACATTAAGTAGAGGGCTATTTGGTTCACAACTCAACGTCCGATGGAACTCCAAGCTGCTCCGCCCGAGGTTCCATGATCAGGGTTCTTCGTTGTTTTACCAGGTGTATCTAAGATGGTCAGGACAAGCTCCAACGGTGCCTCACTTCTCAATCCTCCAAACCAAGTCCCTCAAAAGTTCCCACGGTGAGGTCATTCAATAGAGCATGAAAGCTCTCCCAGGCCCTGCCAAGCTTGGTCTCTCGCGAGTACCGTTTTACCTCACACTAAAACTCACTATTATTCTCATTACATCATTACAACCATTACAACTTATAGTCAATATAAAAAAAGATACAATATGTCTAAGTAACACAATAAACTAAAATATGAGTTACCACGCTGAGCTGCCTCGCTAAGATGCCACGCTGAGTTGCCATGCTAAGCTGCCTTAACCCCAGATACTGTTGTAAATAAGGGAATTATCCCTAATATCAGGATTACCTTCAAGCCCGCTCTACACTTGTAACAAGAAATGTCTGTACGAAAACTTCTCAATCCTATGAACCTCGTCTGTGAGTAAAAAAAATTTGGCATCCTTTCCTTTGTTAGAACCACCGCGTTAGAATCTCCAGCAAAAAGTAAAATTCTCCCCGATGTACCTGAATCGCAGCGCTATGGCTTATTAGTGCTTTGACGAAGGGATATTGCCACCTTTTCCATATACCGATCTTGAGGCCATCGGGTGCTCCCGAGCCCCATTTGACTCCAATCAACTTTACCATCAGAGTGAAAGCACTTTGAATCTTCAAAAGGAAATGAAACCCCTTTCCAACGGTTTACCCCATGCGCAAAATGGCATAACCGTTCAAACGAACGATTAATTTTTCCCTAAAAATTGATTCGAAGGCCACCGGGCGCTCTGGAGATTCGTTTGACCAAGTTCATCTCTTCAAAGCTAATGAGACTGAATAAATATCCAAAGGACACTAAATACCCTTTCTAATGGTCTACCACGTGCATGATTCTGACTTACGGTGCGGACGAATGATTCGTTTTACTCTGAGAGGTCATTGGGTGCTTCTGAGCCCCGGTTGACCAAGGTCAACTTTTTAAATCAAGCAAAGCTCTTTGGAATGTTAAAGTAAATCACCTAACCTTTCCAAGGTCCACCCCGTGCACGATTCTGACTTATAGTGTGAACGAATAATCAGTTGTCGTCCGATAATCTTCCGTCTAAGGGATCGATGTGCGTTTTTGAGCCACATTTGACCCAAAGTAAACCTATGGACCCGGGAGTGGTCGCAAGGACCCTTGAAGGTATCTAAATTACCTTTCTAATAGTATGCCCCATGCACGATTTGGGTCAACGGATTGCGTTTTATGACCATTTTTCTAAAAAAATATGTACGAGACTGCTAATTGGCAGGTCCATTTCCCTGCCTATTGGCAATGTGCCAAGGGTTACCTGCCGATTGAAAGGACTATGGACATGACGATCGGCACCACCCCTGACCCTATAAATAGGGGGAATTACCTCACTCCAAAATCACACCCAATATCCATCAACATTACTGATCTAAAAAACATTCTCTCCTAATCAACAAAATTTCTTCATGTGAAATTCCATTCAAGCTTACATTCCCATCCTTTTCATACCCAATTTGGCAAAAATCTCATTCTCTCTCATCGAACATTCATCTCACATTCAGTGGAGTTCATTCAAGATCAAAGATCAAGCTTCAAAGAAGGCCCAAATCTGTCACTCTCTCTTAAATTCCTTGTTTTTGCATCAAATACATTAGGTTCATAATCTAGTTTTACTTTAGTTCATACACATTAACATATTACACTTTTATTAGTATATTTCACATACTTTATTTTCTATAAAAAAATCCAAAATAAACAAAATAGAGAGTGAATGATTTGGACCTTCTTTGAAAAGATTTGGAGGCATCAAAATAGGATGATGACTCCATCTCTTTACATTCACCCTAGACCGATGACGACCAAAGCATTCCTAGATTGAAAGAGGGTGCAAAATATTTTCATACCCCTTTTCTTTCCCCAACCCCCGTTCTCGGGAAGAAGGAGAGAGGAGAGAGAGAGGGGGGACACGTGTAAATCGGGATGGGCACATAAGCGTTTACTTCCTTTGTCATGCAACGATAGTGTTTAAAGTGATATTACAACATTAATTCATTTGAAACCATATTCAATTAAAATTTTTGTCTTTCATTTTTGGCTTTGATTTCTTCATAGTTGATGTTTATAATTAATTGAATATGACCGGTTAGTTGAGATTCAAACCAAATTCCTTGATACGTTTAGTTAATCCGTGGTGGGGAAATGATCCTAATCTCATTTTGATTAATCTTTGCTAATAAGTTTTAATTAGATTAATTAACTTCTTTCCATTTAAAACCCCCATATTATCTTTTATTTTCCCCTTTTTAATAATAACTCAATTCCATTCTAAATACCATTCCCTGTAGACCTGGTCCCTACTTTTTGCCACACTCCCATAATGTACCAAGTTGTGGTTTTTTGTTAGGCAGTAAAGACCCAACAACAAATTCATTTTACAAAGTTTACGCATCATAAAAAATGATGTGTCACATGGGAAAGGTGTATTTAGGGATTTTAGTGATTTAATAATTTAAATATTTTTTAAACTTATTTTGTGACTTTTACCATTTTAGCTTTAAGAAACTTGAAATTTGGGTACTCATCGCGTGTTTGAGAGATGTTTTACTAGTTAGACATCTATCAATGCGAAAGAACCATCGCTTCATATTTGTTTGTCCTGTCACGTAAAATGAAAATTAGACCCCAAAGAGCCCTTCTTTACTAGGTGTGTGTGTGAAGGGGGGTTTACATACAGCCGGGGCAAATTTGTTAATGATTGAATATCAAAGGCATTTTGATCATTTGGTAGATGCAAGTCTATGGCCTTGCACGTGAGGTAAAATATCTCATCTTAAATCCATAGATAGTTTTAACTGTTACATTAATGGTTCTCATAGTTGCGCTCCCAAGACAATCCATGAATTCCTATAAATTCTAACAACTGAAAGGCTCGAAAATGAAAGAATTGAAAAAATATATTGGAAAACTTTGCGAAATAGAGAATCCTCTAACTATGAGAAAATCCCCCAATAAGTTTTACGTCTTCTTGTTGGTTTGATTAGGATTTAGCGAAAAAGGATTTGAATGACCAACTCGAGAGTCATAAAGCTTGGAATTTTTAAATAAATGACCAACTTGATGAAATGATTTCTTCTTCAAAAAGCTCAATTGAGGTTAAAACTTGCAGTTCACCTTCACCCATTTTCAAAGAAGAAATCATTGAGAGTGATCCAAGAACTTTCAAATTTCAACCTTTGATTAATGATGCAACTTTTTCGGAGGTTGAAGGTCTGTCATTTCATTGGCTCCCCACCATTATCCAACCACTGCAACCACCACAAGAATCATGTCAAATTCTTGAGGACGTTGACCCGATTCTTGAAAGGGAATTATTTTTCGAGATGTTTTATCTAATGGGTTATTCACTTACACTTTTCGCACCTCCTATTTGTAACACCCCGCCTAATTAAATATCAGGTGATCAGTCCTGTATTAAATTAACATCAAGGTGATCGGTGGGTTCATTCTTAGCATCACTGTCGTGAAATAATATTTTCAATTTGAACACCCTAAATAATTAAGCTAAGTGTCAAAACCATTTAAAACGTCATTTTTCTTTTATTAAATACCAATACAAACTTTTTAATAATAACAGTTTAAGAGTCACATAAATAAAAGGATAACAATAACTAAACTAACATTTAAAACATCTAGATAAACCAAACCAAGTTATGAACTATAAATGAAATCATTCTGACAAGAGTTAACTCTCGAGGAGTACCGAATGCTGGAAATATCACAAATCTCTGACAAATCCAACTGGAATAGGAAATCGGGCGACACATGCCCTAACTATGAAGATCTAAATTAGGAACTGATTCAATGACGAAGTCGTCTATAGCAAAGGCCTGCAAATCCCACATAAGCTGCAACACGTCCAATCCAAAGAACCTAAGCATAACGCCCCTGTGACTGGGCATCTGTAATACATACATATATATATATATATATATAAGAGAAAGAAATGACAGAAAACGGGTCAGATCCTGAGTGTAAAACAGTTTAAAATAGTTTAGCAAGTATTTAAAATGCTTACCGGTTAATATCACAACCATGTTAGTATGCGACACTCTCTTGAGAATCATCACCTCTCATATAGTGTGCACTCCTATCGTACCTCTAGGACATCCTAGTTATAGTTCCCACACTAACTACATTATTCACATGTATCCATTCTTTATAGCCAAAATTATTCCAACGTATTAACCTTATAATACATATAATGATGTTATAAATATATATATATACTGCACCCCGAGACACAGCTGCGGTGCTGCATTACTCTGCTATCTTGTCCCAATATATCACGTCGCTGTATAGGGGACTAAAGGTTCGGTAAGATTCCTTGAACCACAAATATCAACACAAAAATTGGAGGCGAACATAGTTCTCATACCCATGGGTCTCGTACATACCTATGTTCCCATAGTTAGCGGACATATCAACTCACCGATAAGTCTTTCATAGTCCTATGTTCTAGAGTGACAAATCAAAAATCCCATGGATTGATTATGATATGACTGCCCTCACGCCCAAACCTCCCGTCGATAGCAAGTAAGCTAGATATGTCATACACAGATACATAATATATGCACAATCACAAAGTCATACATATAAATATTCATATTTTCCAAATTAGGTTCGCCCATGATCCATAATTATTATTATCCATTCTCAACACAAATTTTACTCAATTATTTCTCATAACGGATTCGTCTATTTTATTCTCATTTATTATTTACTTCATTCTTACTTCTCATCTCTTGAAGTATTCTTTCTCACTAAGTATAAATTTCAGTAGGTATACCCTCACTTACCTTCTAGTCTAAATCTTTCACGAGTCTCAATCTTTTAGTAAACGTACGCACAATTCCCAAAGTATAACTAACTCCCCGTTAACCCAAAATTTCATCTCATATTAATTTCACTCAACGGAGCCTACATAGACCCTATTGGTCATCTTCATCACCCATTATACTCTATCAATGATAATCAAGGGTTCCTAAGCATTTTAACCGGACTAAACAAAAAGGGGAAAAATATGCAGTTTTCGAGGAGGGGTCGATCGATCGATCATCGATCGATCGATGTTCTTGAGTCGATCGATCGATCAAGCAGTTCTTGCCCAGTTTTCTGCAATATTCAACCTACGGGTTCAATCATTTTAACCCCTCCAAACCTCTAAGATTTTATCCCAAACTCCCATCAAAGTAATCCAAGTGCATAAGCAATGTACATAAACAAGTTCTAACCTAACAACATCAATAAATCCTCAACGAATCAATTAAAAAGGGGTTTAATCTCAAATCTCTTTATAAAACCAAATTTTGCATGAATAATCACCAATCTCTATTTTAATAAATATTTTCTTCCCAAATATTATAATAAATTCATGGGTAATCCTCAACATGGGTTCTCCCTACAACACATATAAATTCTCTTCCAAAATATAAAATTTTTCCATTAAAACTTATGATTTTCATTCCTAGACTAACATGGAAGGTTTATTAACTTGGAATTTAGCAAGATAGATACTTGCCTTCAATTAAAGGGTATGATTTGTTGATGAAAATTATATGGATGCGTTCCTCGTCATGGGATCTACGTTTTGGTGGTGGTGGCCATGCAATCGGGTGAGTTCTAGGCCTTGGATTGCTTGAAAAACTCTTCACCTTCTTCTCAAATCTCTTCACCTTCTTATCTAATCACTTCACCTTCTTCTCTAATGGCTGGCTTAGGTTTTGTGTTTGTTAACACCAAGAGACAACTCTAAATGGCTAGTAAATATTAAGAAAATTCGTGGGTTTAATTACCCAAAAATACCAAATGTCTAAAATATTCTCCAGGGGTGTCAATTATGCCTAAAAACGCCCCGAGACCCAAACTAAACCCCTGGGTATACTTTTCTGACTATCTCGACCCTTCCGGACACTTTAGTGCACTCAAAACGACTATATAGATGACTTATAATTTATTCACTTTAATAATAATAATTTAGTCCTGACACGACACAGGCGCGTCCCGAATTAAATTTCCATAATGGCCATTTTATTCACTCGTGACAATTTTAATAAAGTCAATCACATATATTACTCTTCTCATCCAGTCATATTCAACAAATTCCCAATAATTACTAACTCTCGTCACGCTAGTAAATATTTAAAATATAATGCCGGATTAATATTAAATTAATATTGCAATTAAATTCAATAAATCCCCAATTTTAAAAGGCATAAAAATACGGGGTATTACATACTCCCCCCCAATAACGGAATTTTGTCCCGAAATTCGAAAAAAATAAAGCGTAACTGGTAAGGACAACTCATGTAATTTTCGTCGTACCACCCATACAATACATCACCGAATACCCCCACTAATGTTATATTCCAAGCCTTACCATTTAGTTTAAATTATCTTGAGTTAAACTTTACCCAATCCTTACTGTACCATCCTCATGGAAAAATTATGGGGAGTAACGATCCTAAGCCATCAAACAACTAAATCTGGAAGTCACAACTTCTACTTTCATTATCCTCAAGAATACTTACTGTGACACAAATATGGAAAATACTACAATCAAACCATCCAGGGCGCCCATACACCCAATGTGTGTACATTCCATAATAAGGTCTAAATGAATGTGATTCCTCTGCAAGGTTACCCTTAATTAACTGACAACTTAGTCTATAATCCGTATTTCTATGATTTCCACATTCTCATTCGGCGATTCAATTTGCCTCAAATCATGCTACAACTCCTAACTCTCGGATTAATATACATATATACATATAATGGCAAAGGTTATAAACTTATATTCTAAAGACCTAACTTACTTCGACTCCCAACGTTCTTTAGTTTCATGCGTGGGGTGTCTTGCAGAGCGAAATCCAAAAAAAGAACCCCCCCGATAATCTACTACCTAAAATAGTTGGTCATTAAAACTCCTCAAGTCCTTAGTCTATAGTATATAACATCCCAACAGGTTTTATCTATTTATATAAAAGTCTACTTATTCACTCTCGTAACAAAGACAATACGCTGGCTATAACGATCAATCTTGGTCTCATATGCAACAACTCAATCCATGCCGATAATCACATCCTACTCGGATATGTCTATAACAAGTAAATCCCCGATAAAATTAAACTCACGTTGTGATATATAAAAATAATTATAGGCGTGCCACTACCCATCGGTGAGTCTACATAAATAATAGTGCCAATGGACAAGTCTAGTAACCCTATGGTCCACGCAATTCTAATAGCTACAAATGAATGTGAGGTTCTAATGACATTCATCATGCGCCCCATAATTCCATAGATAGAAAACATACCCTCATTCGTGGGCGGTGGTTGTTGACTCCCACTATTATAACTTTGTTTCGATGAGTCAAGCAAAATTTACCCCAAATTTTCAGTTCTAGTTTACCATACTCCACTATATGTCCAAGCCTTTGAATATATTGCCTTCGTTGGGTAACACACCCAATTCCTTCATTTCTAGAACTTCTACTGATGACTCTCCCCAATTTTCCATTTGACCCTCTCCTAAGCGTACAACATTGGGTGAGTCTAATTTGGCGTCACCTTCGACTATAGCTGCACTTGGAATTTTTAGGATGCGTCCTAACCATCTTTACAGTCCTGTCCACTCGTGCCATACTAGGGGTGACCTCGACTACGATCATCATCCTCGAACATACTTCATAACCTCCTAAGTACAACCTCCCCTATTTGTCCAATGGCCCTCATCTGCCATACTTCTTGTACGAACACGTTCTAACGCAAATAAGATTCACTAATATATACGTTATAGCAGGAGAACTGAATCTTATCATAAAAATCAACAATCTTAAACATAGGGCTCTATATCAAACAAAGTAATGCTCAGCTGAAAGTATAGTAAGCCGTACGGACCTTAAAGGACACTAAAACCTGATGCTCTGATACCACTGGTAACACCCCGCCTAATTAAATACCGAGTGATCAGTCCTTTATTAAATTAACATTAAGGTGAATGGTTGGTTCATTCTCAGCAGCACTGTCGTAAAATAATATTTCCAATTTGAACACCCTAAATAATTAAGCTAAGTGTCAAAACCATTTAAAACGTCATTTTTCCTTTATTAAATACCAATACAAACTTTTTAATAATAATAGTTTAAGAGTCACATAAATAAAAGGATAACAATAACTACACTACCATTTAAACCATCTAGATAAACCAAACCAAGTTATGAACTATAAATGAAATCATTCTGACAAGAGTTAACTCCCGAGGAGTACCGAATGCTTGAAATATCACAAATCTCTGACAAATCCATCTGGAATAGGAAATTGGGTGACACATGCCCTAACTATGAAGATTTAAAGTAGGAACTGATTCAATGATGAAGTCGTCTAAAGCAAGGGCCTGCAAATCCCATATAAGCTGCAGCACGTCTAATATAAAGAACTTAAGCATGACGCCCCTATGGCTGGGCACCTGTAGTATATACATATATATACAAGAGAGAAAGAAATGACAGAAAACGGGTCATATCCCGAGTGTAAAACAGTATAAAATAGTTTAGCAAGTATTTAAAATGCTTACCGGTTAATATCACAACCATGTTAGTATGCGATACTCTCTTGAGAATCATCACCTCTCATCTAGTGTGCACTCCTACCGTACCTCTAGGACATCCTAGTTATAGTTCCCACGCTAACTAGATTATTCGCATGTATCCATTCTTTATAGCCCAAATTATTCCCACGTATTAACATTATAATACATATAATGATGTTATAAATATATATATATATATACTGCACACCGAGACACAGCTGCGGTGCTGCATTACTCTGCTATGTTGTCCCAATACATCACGTCGCTGTATAGGGGACTATAGGTTCGGTAAAGATTCCTCGAACCACTAATATCAACACAAAAATTGGAGGCGAACATAGTTCTCATTCCCACGGGTCACGCACATACCTACGTTCCCATAGTCAGTGGACTTATCAACTCATCGATAAGTCTTTCATAGTCCTATGTTCTCAAGTAACAAATAAAAAATCCCATGGATTCATCAAGATATGACTGCCCTCACGGACAAACTTCCTGTCGATAGCAAGTAAGATAGATATGTCATACACAGATACATAATATATGCACAATCACAAAGTCATACATATAAATATTCATATTTTCCAAATTAGGTTCGCCCACGACCCATAATTATTATTATCCATTCTCAACACAAATTTTACTCAATTATTTCTCATAACGGATTCGTCTATTTTATTCTCATTTATTATTTACTTCATTCTTATTTCTCATCTCTTGAAGTATTCTTTCTCACTAAGTATAAATTTCAGTAGGTATACCCTCACTTACCTTCTAGTCTAAATCTTTCACGAGTCTCAATCTTTTAGTAAACGTACGCACAATTCCCAAAGTATAAATAACTCCGCGTTAACCCAAAATTTCATCTCATATTAATTTCACTCAACGGAGTCTACTTAGACCCTATTGGTCATCTTCATAACCCATTATACTCTATCAATGATAATCAAGGGTTCCTAAGCATTTTAATCGGACTAAACAAAATGGGGTTCGAATCTATGAGGAGTTGAAGGATCTCCCGCAGTTGGCCAGAGGAGCTTATAAGTTAGACAAGATCAATTGTTTCAATTTTAGGTCGGTGTCGTATTGAGAGTCTTCTTATGGGGTCATAATTAACCCCTTCATTAAATCGTGCGGGGGTTTTGTTCCTTTTTTATTAAAAAAAAGAACAAAAAAAAAGGGAAAAAATATGCAGTTTTCTAGGAGGGGTTGATCGATTGAGGAAAGGGGGTCGATCGATCGATCATCGATCGATCGATGTTCTTGAGTCGATCGATCGATCAAGCAGTTCTTGCCCAGTTTTCTGCAATATTCAACGTACGGGTTCAACCATTTTAACCCCTCCAAACCTCTAAAATTTCATCCCAAACTCCCATCAAAGTAGTCCAAGTGTATATGCAATGTACATAAATAAGTTCTAACCTAACGGCATCAATGAATCCTCAATGAATCAATTAAAAAGGGTTTAATCTCAAATCTCTTTATAAAACCAAATTTTGCATGAATAATAACCACCCTCTATTTTAATCAAGATTTTCTTCCCAAATATTATAATAAATTCATGGGTAATCCTCTACATATGATCAAGATTTTAGACTACATGTGTTCTCCCTACAACACATACAAATTCTCTTCCAAAATATAAATTTTTTCCATTAAAACTTATGATTTTCATTCCTAGACTAACATGGAAGGTATATTAACTTGGAATTTAGCAAGATAGATAATTGCCTTGGATTCAAGGGTATGATTTGTTGATGAAAATTATATAGATGCATTCCTCGTCATGCGATCTACATTTTGGTAGTGGTGGCGGTGCAATCGGGTGAGTTCTAGGCCTTGGATTGCTTGAAAAACTCTTCACCTTCTTCTCAAATCTCTTCACCTTCTTCTCTAATCACTTCACCTTCTTCTCTAATCTCTTCACCTTCTTCTCTAATCACTTCACCTTCTTCTCTAATGACTGGCTTAGGTTTTGTGTTTGTTAACCCCAAGAGACAACTCTAAATGGCTAATAAATACTAAGAGAATTCGTGGGTTTAATTACCCAAAAATATCAAATGTCTAAAATATCCTCCCGGGGTGTCAATTATGCCTAAAAATGTCCCGAGACCCAAACTAAACCCCCGGGTACACTTTTCTGACTATCTCGACCCTTCCGGACACTTTGGCTCACTCAAAATGACTATACTGATGACTTATAATTTATTCACTTTAATAATAATAATAATTTAGTCCTAACACGACACAGGCGCGTCCCGAATTAAATTTCTATAATTGCAATTTTATTCACTCGTGAAAATTTTAATAAAATCAATCACATATATTAGTCTTCTCATCCAGTAATATTCAACAAATTCCCAATAATTACTAACTCTCGTCATGCTAGTAAATATTTAAAATAAAATGCCAGATTAATATTTAATTAATATCGCAATTAAATTCAATAAATCCCCAATTTTATAAGCCATAAAAATACGGGGTATTACACTATTTCAATTGAAAAAATTTGTGAGGTAATTTTTATTTTCTTGGGACCAATTTGGTCTTGTCCCCCGTATCATCCAAACCCTTCATCACTTATATTTTGGGTGATATCTCTTTTCTCCCGTCCTATGCATGCCCCCAATTGCATAAACGAAATTATTATTCTTCAGGAGGCATGAAATTAAATAAGTTTCCACCATTAATCCCTAAAAGTAAAATAATTTTTTTGGCGGACCCTCAAAATTTTTAACTTCTAGTATATAGTAAGTTAGAAGTTAAATTTATAGTTGTACATAATAGATTCTTTCTTTTTTATTTTTTGTCTAGTTTAATTAGTGATTTTTTTTTTATTTTTCTTGATTCCAACTTGTTTTGGTATTGAGGAAAATGTAATGTTTAAGTTAGGGGTGTGGGTTATGCTTCCCAGTCATTGATTCAAATAACTGCCCGATCCAATAGATAATCTAGTGATGTAGGTTCTTGATTTTAAAAGTTATTAGGCTTTAGTCCTCAAATCTTAGATATTATGAAAAACTTCATGAATTGAACTTTGAACCCATGTGTAATACCCCGTATTTTTGTGATATTTATTTATGGGATTAATTAAATTAAATGTGAATTAATTGGAAATTAATCCGGATAAAATACTAGCGAGATGCGAGTTGGTATTTGATTTTAATGTGTATATATGGCTATATATGAAGATTGAAATTATTAAATTTGTCGTGAGATTGAAATACGATAATTTGGGAAATTTTGTTGGGACGCGTGTGACAGTCACGTTAGGAAAGTATTTATTCTAATTAAAAAGTTAATTTTATTTCTATTAACCGTATGGTCATTTTGAGTGCGCCAACGTGTCCGGAAGGGTCGAAATAGTCAGAAAACACTAGCCGGGGGTTTAGTTTGGGTCCCGGGGCATTTTTAGGCCATACCGGCAACTTAAAAGGGTATTTTGGTAATTTTGGAATTTTGGGAATTATGATTAACGAATTTTAGGAGTTTAAAATTGAAAATTAAATGACCCACTAACCCATTACCAGCAACTATCTGATTTGTGGGCAACGGGAGTCTTAGGAGAGGTTAGGAGAAGTTCCCAAAAGGAGAGAACCATAACCACCACCTTCAAACTTGGGAGAGATTGTAGAAGAAAAGGGAGCAACATCCAAGATTCAACACAAAAATTCAGAGAAATATCAGAGGCAAGTGGTTTAATTATGTTATTTACAACGAATGCTTCCTCCATGCGTAGAAAATTCATATAATTGTGTTGTTTTGGGAGAATGACAAAACCCCATGAAATTGGAATTTGAAACTCATGTATTGATAAAGAGATTGTACGTAGATTGTGCTTGGGTGACTATACTGCTAGAAATACATCTTTCATGTTATAAAAACGGATTTAATTATGCCTATTGATGACTTTAAATTTCTAGGGTTCATACTCATAAGATTTGGGGAAAAATTAAGAGATTTGATAATTGGGTGATGTTTAGGATGAATTGACCCCATAAACATGTTAAAATACGACTTAAGTATGTCTAAGAATGATTAGAAACCTTGAACAATTGTTGGAATGATGTTTGGATGAGATTAGAGGTGAATAAAAGTTGGAAAATCGTAATAGGAAAATTCTGGGCTCGAAACTGTCACCTCGTTAGAAGGCCTGCCCAGGTCGTTCGAACGAGCTCATTTGAACGAGCTTCTAACGAGTGACAGTTTGACTTCTAACGAGTGGGATGTTCATTCGATGCCTTTCGTTTGAACGAGATCTCGTTAGATGCCCACTTCGTTCGAACAAACTCTCGTTCGAACAGCCTCGTTCGAACGAGTTGACAGTTTGGCCTTTTTGGCCTGATTTGATTTCTAGTGTCCCGTAACCTTGTTTAATTGATGAGATGACTTCCCCGTGTTAACTAATTGATATAGTTGGGAGATTTGGGATATATTGAGGAGTAAATTATTAAATAGTGAATTAGACCGAATGATACTTGTGGGTTAGAACATGAGTAACTAATTACGACGTGAGGATAATGGATGATGTGTATTTATAAACCGGGGACAAGCGTGTGGGTATAAGAACAAGAAGTATACCACCAATATAAATATGGTAAGAGATAATATGTGTGCATGCTTAGTATATATAATTTGATGTGTATGACATACCTACCATACTTGCTATCACGGGAGGTTTGTGTTCGTTTAGGGCCATCTAATCATTGCGTGCCTACGGGGGGATATAGATTGGTACCTCGAGAACATAGGTCAGAGAAGGACTTATTGAGATGTTAATAAGTCTGTTGATCGTGGGAGCGTAGGTATGTGCGTGAACCATGTGATGTAACTGTGTTCGCCTCCATTGTTTGTGATTGTTATCTGAGAACGATTCCTGAGAGATTCGGAATGCATGATCCTTATGTACATGATGTACTGGGATGGATAGCAGAGTATGTGTGCACCGCAGCTTAGTCTCGGGGTGCTTGTATTGTATATTTATGATGTGAATAATATACGCTTAAATAATGAGAACTTTCATGTTGGTATTGTGAGTATAATTACTGTAACGTTTTGAGAAAACATAAAGGGATGACCTGTAGTGAATTGTATTGCTTATAATTGAGAATTCAAGTTTAAGTAAATCCCTCTATTTAATTGATAATGTTAGAATGTATAATGGGAATCGAGTAGAAAGGGGTAGAACTTTTTACAGTTTGGTTAGATATGAATGTCACTTAGATGGGTACGGTACGTTAGGAGTGCACAATTAGTCGAGAGGTGAGTATTTCATGTGAGTGCGCGTCCTAACATGTATTTTGCATTCATTGTTTTAATGTTATTAAAACACTTGCTATTTTTAAAAATACTCTCCACTTTTGGGCTCTGACCTGTTTGCTTTCAAATCTATATTTTTTTTGTAAAAACCTTTTTAGGTGCCCAGCCACAAGGACACCATGCATAGGATTTCCATTCAGGTGACCAGATGTAGCTGTTGTGGAAGTTACAGGGCCTTGCTAGTAGGCGCTTCATTTGTCTTGACTCTATATTCAGTTTTCATCAGTCGTAGGGCATGCCACCCATTTCTATTAGAGACATTTCATATTTCAGATTTTTAGAGTTTCGACATGTAATTAATTCAGGATACACTGTTTTATTTATTTCCGTTGTGAGATTATTGTGAGGAGTTTTTACTCCGGACTTATTATTATTTATTGGTTATTCTATTTCTTCTTGATGGTGAATGGATTATGTTGTTCTTCCATTATTCTTTTGTTGCATGTTAATCAGACTTAATTTAAAATTTGACATCTTACTTTTTAAATACTAGGTGGTTAGTAATTATAAAAATGCTTTCGACAGTGATGCTGCTAACTGAACCAACTTGGCATTTTGTATTAATTTAATAAAGGAGTAGCTACCCGGTATTTAATTAGTCGGGGTGTCACAGGTGGTATCAGAGCATCAGGTTCTAGTGTCCTTTAGGATCTGTACGGCTTATTATGTTTTCGATGAGCTTTCTTTGATGTAGAGCCCTATATTTTAGGACTGTTGTATTCTGTTGTGTATGCTTCATTCTTCAGCTATTTTGAGTTTATAACTGCGAACTTATAGACTTTATTCTTGTTTCAGATGCCTCCACGACGTGCACAAAAGGTTCCCAGGGATGCAATGCCAGAACCACAGCCCGCACCAGTTCAGGGCACGATGAATGCCGCTGAGGTTGCAGCCATTATAGCCCAAGCGGTAAATGCCGCTCTAGCAGTTGTACAGCAGGCACCACCTCAGGCGCCAGTAGCCGCGCCAGTTCAGGCACATGCATTCCCGTCTGCTTGGGAATGTGTACGTGATGCTTTTCAGAAAGCACACCCGTCGGAGTTTGCAGGTAGCTCCGATGTTGTGGTTTCAAGTCAGTGGAGGAAAGACATGCAGAGGCACTTGAGGATGTATGAGTGCACCGATGTCCAGAAGCAGATACTAGCTACTTTTAAGCTAGTGGGATTTGCACTGCAGTGGTGTGAGTCTATTACCACCATGGAGGAGAGAGATACTCTCACGATACAGGAGTTTTGGGTGCGGTTCGACCGCAAGTATTTTCCGTCAGCTGTTCATACGGAAATGAGGAGGAAGTTGATGAATCTTAGATAGGAGGGTAAGACTGTGGCCGAGTATGAGGCCAAATTCACAAATCTATTGAATATTGTTCCAGATGAGATACCGACAGAGGAGAAGAAGATCCAGAAGTTTACAGACGGGTTGACTTGGAGGATCCGTCAGCATTTGTTAGGGAATTTATCGTTGGCCACTTACTCTGATGTGGTTAACGCCGCACTGTTACACTGCCAGGATCACCGCTTTCACATGGCTGAGGGCAAGAGATCGGGAGAGTCCAGCCATCAGGGAAGGACTGGAGGACATAGTTCCAGTGGGGCACAATCTACTCAGGGGCAGAGACAGGGTGACTAGGGTTCCCAGCAGGGGGATCATAAGAGGTTCAGATCGGGGAATTCCAGGCACGGACAGGGAGGTTTTCGGCAGGGCCATCAGGGTCAGAATGGTCAACAGCAGTTTCAGCAGGGCCAGGGGAGGAATGGTAACGACCACCAGGGCCGGGGGCAGCAGGGACAGAGAGGGGGGGACTTCCCGAGGAAATGTTACATTTGTGGCAAGACTGGCCATAAATGCCAGGACTGTCCTGATAGGGGCAGGGCCCCGCAGCAGCAGCAGGGTGCTCAACAGGAGCCGCAGAGGCCTATGTTTTCCTCCGCCCTCCCAGCACCACCACAGATGGCAGCATTACCACCCATTCCAGCGGTCCCAGTTCAGCAGGGACAACTTCAGTATGGGAGAGTATATCAGCTTCAGCAGGCCGCAGCCCCACAGGATCCACCAGCTATTGAGGGTATGTTCTCTATTCAGGGGAGTATGGGGCGTATTTTGTTTGACACGGGGGCTACATACTGTTTTATTGCTATGATATTTGCACGCACCATTGGGTTGTTAGACACCGCCGAGAGTATGGTTACTTGTGTAGATTCGCCGTTGAGTAGGGGTTCTGTGATTTCCCTTGTATGTAGAGGCGTGGGTATAGAGTTCGGGAGGTTTATTTTACCCGCGGATATGTTAGTGTTAGAGATGACCGAGTATGATTCCATTATTGGTATGGATTGGCTTGTTGCGTACCGAGCCATGATTGATTGTTTTAGTAGATGCATTATCTTTGCCATTCCCGGGCAGGAGATGTTTCTAGTGGCGATGCCTCATCTAGAGGGAGGATCGTCCACTCACTTGTACTATATAGAGGAGGAGACCTCTAAGGAAGTGGTGATACCACTTGATTCGATTCCGGTTGTTCGAGAGTTTACCGATGTATTCCAGGATATACCTGGATTACCTTCAAGTAGAGAGATAGATTTTGTGATCGACTTGACGCCGGGCACTCGGCCTATTGCTCGCGCACCTTACCGTATGGCTCCAGCTGAGATGAGAGAGTTACGGGATCAGATTGAGCAGTTGTTGGGTCAGGGGTTTATCCGGAGGAGTACTTCTCCATGGGGTGCCCCTGTGTTGTTCGTGAAGAAGAGAGATGGATCGTTGAGGTTGTGTGTGGATTACCGGGAGTTGAATAAAGTCACGATACGGAATAAGTATCCGTTGCCCCGAATCGATGACTTATTCGACCAGCTGAGAGGAGCTTCTTTCTTCTCAAAGATTGATTTGAGATCGGGATACCATCAGTTGCGTATCAGGGAAGAGGACGTCTTGAAGACCGCTTTCTTAACGAGATATGGTTCCTATGAGTTTTGGGTTATGCCTTTTGGGTTGACCAATGCTCCAGCCGTGTTTATGGACTTGATGAATAGGGTGTTCAGAGAGTTCCTAGATCAGTTCCTCATTATCTTCATTGATGACATTTTGGTTTACTCCCAAATAGAGGAGGAGCACGCCGAGCATCTGAGGCAGGTTTTGCAGACGCTATGCCAGAACGAGCTGTATGCAAAATATGAGAAGTGCGGGTTTTGGCTGAAGGAGGTTCAGTTTTTGGGACATATTATTTCCGATCGGGGGATATCTGTTGATCCGGGAAAGGTATCCGCGATGAGGGAGTGGGGACAGCCCACGACACCAACTGAGATCCGTAGTTTCTTGGGACTAGCAGGATACTACAGGAGGTTTATTCGGGGATTTTCGAAGATAGCGGGTCCTTTGACACATTTGACTCGTAAGGGTGTGCCATTCATCTAGAGTGATGCCTGTCAGTTGGCATTTGATGAGTTGAAGGACAAGTTAACCTCAGCACCTGTGTTAGCATTACCGAGACCGGGAGTTGAGTATCTAGTCTACACCGATGCGTCCTTATAAGGACTTGGAGGTGTATTACAGCAGGAGAGTCAGGCCATAGCTTATGATTCCCGTAAGCTTAAGCCTCACGAGAAGAATTACCCGACTCATGACTTGGAGTTAGCGGCAGTGGTATTTGCCCTTCGAATTTAGAGACATTATCTTTTGGGGGAGAAGTTTCGATTGTTCACAGACCATAAGTCCCTACAGTACCTATTCACACAGAAGGAGTTGAATATGAGGCAGCGAAGGTGGCTTGAGTTTGTGAAGGATTATCAATTTGATATCCAATATCACCCGGGGAAGGCTAACGTGGTAGCATACGCGTTGAGCCGTAGGCCAGTAGATGAGGTGGCAGGGGTGTGGAAGGAGTTGGGACACCAGGATGTAGTGGCCCGATCATTCATGTCTGTGATGACCGTTACACCGCAGATTGTCATGAAGGTGGTAAGGGCACAGACAAATGACTCGTTCTGTCAGGAGCAGATAGTTCGATTACTAGCAGAGGGAGTCGAGTCCTATATCGTTCGCTCAGACGGGGGATTACGCTTCAATGGGAGACTGGTAGTTCCGGAAGGGGAGGAATTACGACACGAGGTGATGGCAGAGTCGCACGGCTCTCGATTTGCGGTATATCCAGGTGGGGACAAAATGTACCAAGACATGAGACGACAGTATTGGTGGAGCGGGATGAAGAGAGATATCGCCGTGTTTGTTTCTAAATGCACCACTTGTCAGCTAGTAAAAGTGGATCATCAGAGATCGACAGGACTTCTACATCCATTGGAGGTCCCGATGTGGATGTGGGAGAGCATCTCCATGGACTTTATTACGGGGTTGCCTACTTCACAGAGTGGTCACGACTCCATTTGGGTAATTGTGGACAGGTTGACAAAAGTCGCTCATTTTTTACCCGTAAGGACTGACTACACTACGGGACAGTATGCCCAGCTTTTTATTGCAAAAATAGTGAGACTTAACGGTGTGCCCCTAAATATCATGTCTGACAGAGACAAGATATTTGTTTCACGGTTTTGGGAGAGTTTTCAGGAGGCCATGGGCACGGAATTGCAATTGAGTACGGCGTATCACCCGCAGACCAATGGGAAAACCGAGCGTACAAACCAGATGTTGGAGGACATGTTGCGTATGTGCATCATTGATTTCGGGGGTGGATGGGAGCATTATCTTCCACTGGTAGAGTTTACTTATGACAGCTCCTACCAATTCACCATTGGCATGGCTCCATTTGAGGCGTTGTACGGTAGACCTTGTCGTTCCCCAGCATGTTGGTTGGAGGTGGGGGACAACAAACTACTTGAGCCGGAAGTAATTCAGGATACTTCGGCGAGGATAGAATTGATTCGGAGTCGCATTCGGGTAGCTCAGGATCGGCAGAAGAGCTATGCTGATGCGAAGAGGTTCTTCAGGGAGTTCCAAGTGGGGGACCAGTTTTTGCTCAGAGTATCTCCTATGAAGGGGATTATGCGATTTGGGAAGAAGGGGAAGTTGGCACCGAGATATGTGGGGTCATTCCTTATCATCGAGCGGATTAGGTCTGTTGCATATAGACTTGGGTTACCGGAGCATTTGCATCGGATTCATGACGTGTTTCATATTTCCTCGCTAAGGAAATATCTTAGAGACGATTTAGCTCATTCTCACATTCCTTTGGAGGACATCGATCTCCATCCTGATAGCTCGTACGAGGAGGGGCCGATTGCTATTTTGGACCGAAGTGAGCGGAAACTGCGGTCAAAGATAGTTCCGTTAGTGCGTGTTTAGTGGCGACATCATAATGTCGAGGAGTCCACATGGGAGCACGAGGATGAGATGCGCGAACGTTATCCAGAGTTATTTTTACCAGGTACTTTCTAGTTCTGAATTTCGGGACGAAATTCTGTTATTAGGGGGGAAGTATGTAAGACCCCGTATTTTTGTGATATTTATTTATGGGATTAATTAAATTAAATGTGAATTAATTGGAAATTAATCCGGATAAAATACTAGCGAGATGCGAGTTGGTATTTGATTTTAATGTGTATATATGGCTATATATGAAGATTGAAATTATTAAATTTGTCGTGAGATTGAAATACAGCAATTTGGGAAATTTTCTTGGGACGGGTATGACAATCGCGTCAGGAAAGTATTTATTCTATTTAAAAAGTGAATTTTATTTCTATTAACCGTATGGTCATTTTGAGTGCGCTAACGTGTCCGGAAGGGTCGAAATAGTCAGAAAACACTAGCCGGGGGTTTAGTTTGGGTCCCGGGGCATTTTTAGGCCATATCGGCAACTTAAAAGGGTATTTTGGTAATTTTGAAATTTTGGGAATTATGATTAACGAATTTTAGGAGTTTAAAATAGAAAATTAAATGACCCACTAACCCATTACCAACAACTATCTGATTTGTGGGCAACGGGAGTCTTAGGAGAGGTTAGGAGAAGTTCCCAAAAGGAGAGAACCATAACCACCACCTTCAACCTTCAAACTTGGGAGAGATTGTAGAAGAAAAGAGAGCAACATCCAAGATTCAATACCAAAATTCAGAGAAATATCAGAGGCAAGTTGTTTAATTATGTTATTTACAACGAATGCTTCCTCCATGCGTAGAAAATTCATATAATTGTGTTGTTTTGGGAGAATGACAAAAACCCATGAAATTGGAATTTGAAACTCATGTATTGATAAAGAGATTGTACGTAGATTGTGTTTGGGTGACTATACTTCTAGAAATAAATATTTCATGTTATAAAAACGGATTTAATTATGCCTATTGATGACTTTAAATTTCTAGGGTTCATACTCATAAGATTTGGGGAAAATTAAGAGATTTGATAATTGGGTGATGTTTAGGATGAATTGACCCCATAAACATGTTAAAATACGACTTAAGTTTGTTTAGAAATGATTAGAAACCTTGAACAATTGTTGGAATGATGTTTGGATGAGATTAGAGGTGAATAAAAGTTGGAAAATCGTAATAGGAAAATTCTGGGCTCGAAACTGTCACCTCGTTAGAAGGCCTGCCCAGGTCGTTCGAACGAGCTCGTTCGAACGAGCTTCTAACGAGTGACAGTTTGACTTCTAACGAGTGGGATGTTCATTCGATGCCTTTCGTTCGAACGAGATCTCGTTAGATGCCCACTTCGTTCGAACGAACTCTCGTTTGAACGAACTCTCGTTCGAACGAGACTTCTAACGAGTTGATAATTTGGCCTTTTTGGCCTGATTTGATTTCTATTTTCCCGTAACCTTGTTTAATTGATGAGATGACTTCCCCGTGTTAACTAATTGATATAGTTGGGAGATTTGGGATATATTGAGTAGTAAATTATAAAATAGTGAATTTGACCGAATGATACTTGTGGGTTAGAACGTGAGTAACTAATTACGACGTGAGGATAATGGATGATGTGTATATACAAACCGGGGACAAGCGTGTGGGTATAAGAACGATAAGTATACCACCAATATAAATATGGTAATAGCTAAGATGTGTGCATGCTTAGTATATATAATTTGATGTGTATGACATACCTACCATACTTGCTATCACGGGAGGTTTGTGTTCGTTTAGGGCCATCTAATCATTGTGTGCCTACGGGGGGATATAGATTGGTACCTCGAGAACATAGGTCAGAGAAGGACTTATTGAGATGTTAATAAGTCTGTTGATCGTGGGAGCGTAGGTATGTGCGTGACCCATGAGATGTGACTGTGTTCGCCTCCATTATTTGTGATTGTTATCTGAGAACGATTCCTGAGAGATTCGGAATGCGTGATCCTTATGTACGTGATGTACCGGGATGGATAGCAGAGTATGTGTGCACCGCAGCTTAGTCTCGGGGTGCTTGTATTTTATATTTATGACGTGAATAATATACGCTTAAATAATGAGAACTTTCATGTTGGTATTGTGAGTATAATTACTGTAACATTTTGAGAAAACATAAAGGGATGACCTGTAGTGAATTGTATTGCTTATAATTGAGAATTCAAGTTTAAGTAAAGCCCTCTATTTAATTGATAATGTTAGAATGTATAATGGGAATCGAGTAGAAATGGGTAAAACTTATTACGGTTTGGTTAGATATGAATGTCACTTAGATGGGTACGGTACGTTAGGAGTGCACAATTAATCGAGAGGTGAGTATTTCATGTGAGTGCGCGTCCTAACATGTATTTTGCATTCATTGTTTTAATGTTATTAAAACACTTGCTATTTTTAAAAATACTCTCCACTTTCGGGCTCTGACCTGTTTGCTTTCAAATCTATTTTTTTTTTGTAAAAACCTTTTTAGGTGCCCAGCCACAAGGACACCATGCATAGGATTTCCATTCAGGTGACCAGCTGTAGCTGTTATGGAAGTTACAGGGCCTTGATAGTAGGCGCTTCATTTGTCTTGACTCTATATTCAGTTTTTATCAGTCGTAGGGCATGCCGCCCATTTCTATTAGAGACATTTCATATTTCAGATTTTTAGAGTTTGACATGTAATTAATTCAGGATACACTGTTTTATTTATTTCCGTTGTGAGATTGTTGTGAGGAGTTTTTCCTCTGGACTTATTATTATTTATTGGTTCTTCTATTTCTTCTTGATGGTGAATGGATTATGTTGTTCTTCCATTATTCTTTTGTTGCATGTTAATCAGACTTTATTTAAAATTTGACATCTTACTTTTTAAATACTAGGTGGTTAGTAATTATAAAAATGTTTTCGACAGTGATGCTGCTAACTTAACCAACTTGGCATTTTGTATTAATTTAATAAAGGAGTAGCTACCCGGTATTTAATTAGTCGGGGTGTCACACCATGAGCACATGCGCTTTTCTTACTTAAGTGATTCAATTTTAGGCTTTTATAACCCGGTGATATTTTGTTCAATTGTATATACTTATACCAAGTGAATATGATATTTTTCTTCGTTTGTGAGTGTTTATACATTACTATTTCCTTATTGAAAATGTTAAATTCATCGATAATCTCACTATTCTTTCTTTGCTCATTCATTAATTGAGTTCTTTTTGAAATGTGCTTAAGAATATTTTTCAAAGTTATTTTGACTTGAGAATTGCGTAAACCGTAGGAAAAGATCACATGCTTTCTTTATTAATTAACCTATATTGACCGTAATATCACCCTAAATATTTCCATAGTCAACCCCTTTGAGCCCGATGAGTGCATTATTTTGTATATTTTATACCCAAATTTATACTTTATTAGTCCCATTTTATGTTATTTAATAAGTTCTTTGGGACATTTTATTAAATAAAGTAAAAATGCAAGGATGATTGAATTCGTATTCAAAATGATAATTTTAAAGGCAAAAGGGGCATTATATAATTTTCTTGAGATAATTAGTGAAAAAATTTACCCAGTGAAAATTTTGGAGGTAGTAATGAAATTTTGTTCAAATTGATGATCAATTGGAGAAAAGCATGAAAAGGCTGATTTTTATGGTAGTTCAAAAAAGATGTTATTGAGTACCTTATTCCGTTCCAAAGACTAAAGGAGGTGGAGTGTTTGTTTCCAACACATTTCGTCCGAGTAAAGATAGTTTCATCCCAAACCAAATACACCACCACCTGGCCTATAAAAAAGACCCTTAGGCTCACCATTTCAGATAAATTTTTGGAAGTACTTTTTGGGAGGTCAAAACTTTGTAATTTTTGAGAGTGTTTTCTCTATTATTGTGAGACAATTCTTTATAAGTTTGATTTATTAATGAAAATTTCTTCTCATTTTTACAATTTATTTTTGTCTTTCATTATGGTAGCTTAATTCTTCTATTAGGATTATGGTGAAGTTTATCATAGTTAGCTAATATTATCATGTTAATTTAATTATTGTTTATTCCCCACTTATTTTAACTGATATAAAAAATCGATATTCATTTTAAAATTACATGAGAGTGCGTTTTAAGACCTTTAAAATCGTTTTGTCAATCAAGTTTTGAGATTTAAAAATTGTAATTTTTGATGGATTATGCTTGGACTTTGATTGTTTTGATAGTCCATGCTTAAATACAATTGGAAACTTTAAAATATGTATTCTCTAAGAAAACATAAATTTTAACCGTCTTTTAGAGATGCTAAAAATGTTCTGAACATAACTATTATATTTTCTGAATTAAACGCGATGAGAGTTGGTTTAATTTGAGATTAAAAAAGGAATGCCAATATTAAATTAGTGTGCAATATTAGTTATGTGATAAAAAGACCCCGAATCATAATTATTTCCGTAATATTTACAACTCTCTTGTGTTGCTATCATATTTATGTCTTTGCATTGATTTAGGTTAGTTCATAACTGTAGTGTTTATTCTTTATCCCAATTAGTCTAGTTGGACAGTTGCAATTATTTTAAATGTTAAAATTGACAAATCATTATGGGTCCGATCCGTACTTGTCGAAGCTATTCTATAATAGAGCGTGCACTTGCATTTTTTTTAATTTCACAACAAATTTTTGGCATCGTTGCTGAGGGAGTTTTTCAATTTTCATTAAAAAGATTATGACTTTTGGACTATTTTTTTTTACTTTTTGCATTTTTGTTAGAAAAATTCTATAACATCTAAAAACCAATAAAATTTGAAAATAAAAAATATATATTTTTTTGAAAATTTTGACATTTCTTTTTGTTTGTAAGTAGTTCAAAAATAAAAAAAATTCAAAAATTTTAAAAAATAATTTTTATTTGCAGTAGTAATTTTTTTCCAGAATATATATAGAAATAGTTAGTTCATAAGTATGTTTGGTTATTTTTTAGTGTTATTTTTCAATAGCACTTTAAAAAAATAGAAAAAAGAAGAAAAAAAAGGACAAAAGTGAAGAAAAATCTGAAAAAAGTGTGCAAAGGTGAACACACGTGAAGAATACTTCTGTAATCTCACCACGAGCAGATGGAACTATCGGAGACGATTGAAATGTAGGCGACGTTTCTCCCACTGGAGGTACAATTTTGTGTGCTCTTACATGGTTTTATTTTGCATTTAAATTAGCACGTTGCATAAATTGAATTAAGGGCAAATTCGTGTGGAAGATAAGGTGGAGATTTTACCACCCTTTTTTGGCCCAAAAATCACAAATTAACCAAGCATTTACATATTCCGAGCCAGTAGACGTTGACCTTAGGGTATCACATAGTTCGTAGGAAATCTCTTAATGAGGTTAGAATTCAAAGCTACTCCAACGTGAACTTATCAAATCGATTTTATTTACCTTGTCTAGAATTGGTGATTTTTAATGTATCTTTGTACCGACCACCTACCTAGAGGTAAAACTAGGATTTGAATCGATAAATTTTGTTGGTCGTCTTTTTAATTCTCCCTTGTCAAAGATTAGGAGTTGTCTAATTAGGAAAAATAATTCGAAGACCCCCGTCGTCATTGATTAATCTCGAAAAACTAGATTTTAAAATTGAAATTCCCTTCACTTAAATTAGATAAGTCAAATTACTTTGTTTTAGTTTAGGAATTACGTGATTTTGAGTCAAAGTATTTGCTTTTTCTTTCCTTTAAAAATAAAAAATAAATTAAAAAAAATCGAGAAAGATAAAGGAAAAAATAGGAAAGAAAATTTGAGTGAGATACGTTGTGTATGCGTAGTTGGTTTTGATACAATATCGATCGATTAATGAGTGAGGAATCCACTGATTTCTCAATCACCTTTACCAAAAGAGTCTCAATTTTTCTTCAAATGGGAGACGGAGTAGCACTTTGAATACTTAAGGACTAACTATGCCCAATAGGCCGATTCAACCATCACGTATCCTTTTCCCCCACATAATGCCAATAACTTCGAATTTAAAAAAGGGACCATCCAAATATTACCCATGTTTAGGGGCACGGATAAAGAAGACCCCTACTTGCACATACGTTAAGTCGATGAGATTTGCATGACGATGAGATAACAACAACTCCCCGATGATGTTGTTAGACTGAAGTTGTTCCAATTCTCTTTGAAAGAGAAGGAAAAAAGATGGTTCCTATCACTCGAACCCCACTCCATCACTAACTAAAACCAAAAGAATATAGAGTTTCTCTAAAAATTCTTCCTGAACTAAAAGATGTCGTCGATACGTCACACATTTAGCCAACGGGAAGGCAAATCATTATCTATATACTTAAAACAGTTTGAGGACGTGCTACAATAATGTCGATATCATGGGATAGAGTTAGTATTGTGGCCATACCCTCTTGAATCTTGATACTCACGGTGGGTGGGCCGCGCGAGAGTGGGGATCCTTGGGTCCTGCGCGTCCCTCTCGAGAGCGCTTCGGCCGGCTTCATTTGAGGTCAGGTGAAAAATGTAGAGAGATTAGAGTCACCAGTCTATTTTACTCAAAATAGACAAAAGAAAAAAGGAAGCCATCCCGAAGGACAACATCCAAAGACATACTGGTGCATACGAAACCAAAATGATTCAAAAAGGGTTCGGAGGCTAAGTTGCGAAATGGGAAGGTGTTAGGCACCCATTCCGCCCTTTTGGTCTCTCATGTTTTTTTTGCTATTTTCCTTTATTTTCCCCGTGATATGTGTGCATGTGTATATATAGTGGAGATAGGAATCATCGACTTATACCATGGAAGAGGTAAACCGAGTCGTCCGTAGGAAGGTATAAAGGTATTAGAAAATAGGATTTAAGCGATCATCAGTACGTTAATCGTTATGAGGGAACGATAATGTATACGGAATAATACGCCCTTAAGAACAAATATTTGTATATATATATATATATATATATATATATATATATAGTATAAGAGAATGGAGTTTAGAGAAAATAGAAAATGAGAGGAAAAGTAAAAATAGGACTCGAATCTCGAGTTTTACCCTGAAACGCCTACGTAGCCTACAAGGCATCAAAGTCCACGTAGTTCGCATGCAAAACGAGGGGTGGGGTTTATCCCATAAATCCAACTGGGGATTCTCTTATTTGTGTGTGTGTGTAGAAAAAGTGTTTTAGTTATGAGAGAAGTATAAGAAAAGTGTGAGAATTCCCGTTTGGGATTTATGAGCAAACCCTATTTTTTCTTATTTTTTGGGTTTTTATTTATATGAAATTAAGAGATGTGAAATAATACTAAATAAAAAGTATATTAGGATGTATGATATAAGATAATGAAAGTGTTAAGTAATAAAACAAGTTATTGCGAATTTAAGGAGAGAGTTGAGAAAATTGAACCTTCTTGGAGATCTTGAGCTTGATCTTGAATGTTGGAGAGCAGCCTTTAGACTTGGATGATGATGGAGGGTAGTGAATTCTCCAAGTTTGATGAAAAGGATGATGAAAAGTGAAGGTTGAAAAGGGATTTGGGTGTGAAAAACACGCTGACTTCGAGAGAGGTTTTCGGGGTTTGTTGAGATTGATATCTATCAGATCTGGGCTCTCTCTGCAAGTGAGGCAAAGCCTCCTTTTTATAGGCCCATGGCATTTCCGATCGGCATATCCCTGTTCCTACCATTCGACAGGTGTGTTTAGGCACACTACCGATAGGCAAGGTTTGGGACCTGCCGTTTGGCAATATCTTTCAGGCCTTTTTGGAAAATCGGCCATGGAACACAAACCGTTGATCAGAATTGCGCACGGGGTAGACTGTTAGAAAGGTAATTTAGATACCTTTGAAAGTCCTTGGACTTATCCCAGGTTCGGGAGTTGACTTTGGGTTAAATATGGCTCAGAAGCATTTGTCAGCCCATTGGATGGGGAATCGTCGGACGCAAATGGATCGTTCGTCCGCATGGTAAGTCCGAATCACGCATGGGGTAGACTATTGGAAAGGTTAGGAGATGTACTTCTACATTCCAAAGATTTTAATCATGTTCGAGGAGGTGACTTTGGTCAATCGGGCCCTGGAATCATTTGATGACCTTTCGGAGTCAAACGGATCGTTTGTCCGTATCGTAAGTTAGAATCGTGCACAGAGCAGACCGTTATAAAGGGGTTCCAGTGACCTTTGAAGATTCATTCAGTCTAGGTCACGTTAAAGAGCTAACCTTTGTCAAATGGAGCTCGGGAGCGTTCGATGGCCTCTTGATTGAGTTTTGAGGGAAATGGGTCGTTCTTTTGCATGGTAGGTCAGAATAGTGAATGGGATGGACCATTGGAAAGGGATTTTAGTGCCCTTCAAAGATTCATTCAGTCTCGGTCGAGTTGAAAAGTTTTACTTTTGGTCAAATGGAGGCTGGGAGTGCTCGATAGCTTCTAGGTCAGTACTCGAGGTATAACCTGGATCTGTAGTGATGAGGGGAGGTGCTAGGGACCTAAGGAGAGTTTAGGGGGTAACAGAATGGGGTATCTACAGAGCCCCTCAATGGGTGAGTTTGGAATGAATGATAGCCGTTGAATTGACACCGCATGATGCTCTTGAGGGAGTATGACCAATTCAGAGGGTTGAGGCCAATTCTGAGGACCTAAGGGATGGTTTGGAGGAAAGGTTTAGGCCAATTCCTGAGGAGGTGCTATGGATGACCAATTTTACTAGTCGAAGCCAATTCTACGGGCTTAAGTTAAAATGACATATTCTGTGGGTCGAAGCCAATTCTAAGGGCTTAAGTAGAGATGACCAATTCTGAGGGCTTAAGTTGAGAAGACCAATTTTGCTGGTCGAAGCCAATTCTGAGGGCTTAAGTAGAGATGACCAATTCTGCAAGTCAAAGGCAATTCTGAAGGCTTAAGTAGAGATGACCAATTTTGCGGGTCAAGGCTGATTCTGCGGGCTTAAAGTGACGATCAAAGACCGAGGTCAATTCTGACCTAATAGAGGTGATGACTGAGGACCGAGGTTAATTCTGAGCTAAGAGAGGTGACGACCGAGGACCAAGGTCAATTCTGACCTAACTAATGTGATGATCCAAGAACGAGGTCAATTTTGACCTAAAAGAGGTGACGATCGAGGACCGAGGTCAATTCTAACCTAACTATGGTGACGATCCAAGACCGAGGTCAATTCTGACCTAAGAGTGGTAACGATCGAGGATCGAGGTCAATTCTGACCTAACTATGGTGACGATCCAAGATCGAGGTCAATTCTGACCTAATTAATATAACGATCCAAGATTGAGGTCAATTATAACGTAAAAGAGGTTACGACCGAGGACTGAGGTTAATTCTAACCTAACTAATGTGACGATCCAAGATCAAGGTCAATTCTGACCTAAAAGAGGCGACGATTGAGGATCGAGGTCAATTCTGACCTAACTCATGTGACGATCCAAGACCGAGGTCAATTCTGACTTAAGAGAGGTGATGATCGAGGACCGAGTTCAATTATGACCTAACTAAAGTGATGATCAAATACCAAGGTTTGCCGATTGTATCGATGGCGGAAGTCCAATCGGTAGTCGAAGGTATCTCTCTCTCTGGAGGCGGTGCGTCAGGTCTTGAATGGCCTGACCAGTTGTAGGGTAAGACTCTTCCATTTTCAGTCTTGGTTTTGGCATGTTATGATTTTTTATTGACTTATGCCTGCTGTGGATTTTCAGGTTACTTTTTACCCTTGGGGGATAGCCATTCAGGATACGGGGGAGATCGAGGTGAACGCACAGATGAATCATTTGCTGGTGCATGAGTTCATCCATTCCTGGTATCTGAGGGAGCGAGTGGTTCGGAATATTTCTTAGGAGGAGGTGGTGGTGACACCCGCGTAGCCTCCTATGTCTATAAGGCAGGAGCGGCTATTACCGGAGGATGCGAGGATCGCGACAATGATCGGTGAGTCCTACCTATTGTACACTAATACGACTGCGCCGTATGATTATATGGACTTTGTGATGATCTGGTTGATGGATTCCAACATATATGATGCCTTACCTTTCCCCCTTGCAAGTTTAAGTTGGGCGGTGGGGTCTTCCTGCAGCGGCGACAGCTTTAGAGGTTCCTTTCGTGCGATTGCATACTCCTTCGTACAACATTCGACGAGCTAATGGAGGGTTGGTGCCTATGTTACACCGTCCTCATGAGATGTATTCAGAGGAGTTGGGTTTGATAGAGGAGGTCCTTCATCTTGCAGTATACCTTCTTGTTCTTTTTAGTTCCTTTTCTGTTTTGATCCATTTTTGATACTGATTTTGCTTTTTTCTTTGTAGCAAGTTCGGGTGTCGACCAATTGGCTGAGGGACATTAGAGATTGGATATCTTCGGTGACTGCCCATATTCAGTATACGGTCCCAGTTCCTTCTTATTTGGTGCCTTCCGCTTCATCCGAGGAAGACTCTGACTTGAGTAGTGGTGGTGCGTCGTCTCGCCGTAGGGGAAAGAGAGCGCGTCGCGGGGGTGGAAGCTCTTAGAGAGAGAGGTGAAGGGTAGGTGAGAGAGAATGTGGGTTCGAGCTGAGTCCCGTTGTTTTTTTTCTTTTTTCTATTTCTTGCAAAATTGATGTAACACAGAGAACAAATATATATGCAATGCAATGGGATTTTTTATTATCTTTTGTTAATGATCAATGAATGTATGCGCTTTTTACTTTGCCGCTGAGACCGTAAAAAGAAATATCTTTGGGATTTTGAACGAATGTTAAAAATGGGAAATTTTATAAGGATGGAAAATGATTTTTGAAATTCTGTTGAGAATATCAATTTATTTTTATTGGGCTTTTGATTTTGATAAAAGAGGAAAAAGGAAAATTTCCAAAAATAGGGGGTTGTCGATCGGCAAGCACCTTATCCTGCCTATTGGTAGTCAAGTCCTGTCCCATAAATTCAAAGATTTTGATTTGTGCCCTCTTCATCCTTTTGTACCTTGTGGGGTAGGATTCCCCCCGATTTCTACAGGGATTGTGTCTCTTGTGAGGGTTCATAAGTATAAAAAGGGGAAGGGTGGAGTGTTTCCATCACACCTTCACTTATCTACATTTTCTTAGTCTTTGTAAGATAGCTCTCTCTGGTAGCATTGAGTTTGCTAATTACCTCGAAGCCTTGGAAGCAATGTGCTTTTATAACATCGACTATGATGCTTTCAACATGCATCGAGTCTCTTTATGGAGCAATCAGTCCATTGAGTGGAACATGCTGATGGTGGCGGTACAATTTTGGTACCTCAAAGACCATGTATTCCATTTTGGGTTGGATGAAGTTTGTCCTACCTATGAGGACTTTTTTGCCATGTTGGGGATTAATCCCAGTGTTGTTGCGGCTTTACCCAAATTTTCTCATTCTCCCAGAGATTTGTTGGTTGGGTTTCTTTGCATTTTGCCTTCGATGAATAGATCACTGGTTGCTGGAGGAATGATTTCCCTCCCGGTGGTGTTGCAGTCTGTGCATTTGCGGGAAGTATGCGATGCTGGTTATGCTGGTGCGGTTGCTCTGGGCTTAGTATCAAAATTTCTTCTAGTGACTGGGGAACTGCGGGTGGATACGCAACTTGCAGCCATTACTTCATGGATGTCATACCGTCATAATCCTGCAGCGGTGATACTGGCGAAGACCCTGGATGGTTTGGATGCCTGGCGAGAAGGTCGTTCTGACTTCCTGCGGGGTATCCCCGTGATGCTGTCCATGTGGTTGTCTGAAAGACTTCGCCTGGTTACTCTTCCAGAATATCCTTTATCGGCTGTACCCAACTTCTTTTCACGTCACTTCTTCTACGTTGGCAGGGATATTGCAAGCTGGGAGAATTGGTTTGTGGAGCATGGGGCTCGAAATCTTTATTGGTCAGTTCCTTGGTGGGGACAGTTGCTGCCTGTTCTGGAGCTAGGAGAATACTCATATGTGCGGCTGGTTGGTCATAGACAGACCTCTTTTTATTTCCCTTGGCGGCTTCTGTGCCAATTTAGCTGGGCACAGGTCATGCCACCTCGAACACTAAATTTCTTTTCGGTAGAGGATTTGACTGAGCGTTTGCTCCTGTGGCTTGGCTCTCTGTGGGAGAGTCGGCATCCGTCGACCCATCCTTCTCGATCAATTGGGAGAGTTTGGCATATCCCTGGGGATTATATGAAGTGGTTGTGGAGGAGAGTAGTTAGCAAGATGTTGGCAGTGGAGACTGGACAAAGGATGTTTATTTCTTTTGACACTATGGAGGGAGGTGTCGTGGTTTATTCGAAAATGGTTCGAGCTTATCGGTCCATGGAGTGTCTGCGACACTCTGTTCAGGCAGGGGAAACTTGGGGACCCCAGGATACAGATGATGATGATGGAGCAGGCTCCTCTAGTAGCTGTGGATAGGAATCTTGGAGAGTTTATTATGGGGAATAAATGTGAGGATTTTATTTGGCTTTTTTAGGAGGGTATGGGGGAAGAGAGTTATCCGTTCCTTTTCTTATGTAATTTGTACCGTAATTTATTAGTAGTGAAATAAACGAGTTTTTGATCATCCATCTGTGCCTTTGATGAGTTTTGTATTTGTTTAAATTATCTATACCAATCTCTAAGGCATACATAAACCTTTTGTTTAAGTATATGTTAGAATTGACTGTCATTCTCGAAGATAAGAAAAGAATAGTATTTTGTGAAAAAGAAAGGGCCGTGCTTATGTAAGGTGTATGAGCTGCCTACGTACCTCTGGGGTTTTTGAAAAGTTTTAATTTTGTTTGAAAATGTTTTTTTTTTGCAGAGGATCAGGCCCACTTAGTTCTGGGTAGGGGAAATGAAGAGATTTTTTTTTAGAATAGAAGGGAGATGAGAAGAGTTGTAGTGCGTCGAGATTTCAGACTAGGGGTAGAATTTCTTGAGATGGTCCAGGTTGGCTAAACGAGCCATCTCTTCCCCATCTAAGTCGGTGAGCATGGCGGCACCGCCGGACAAGATCTTCTTGACAATGTAGGGGCCGCTCCAATTGGGCTTGAATTTCCTTCTGGGGTCCCAGATGGGTTCTATGATTTCTTTGAGGGCTAAGTCCCCTTCTCGAACACCATGGTCCTTGAATCTCTTGTTGAATGATCGCTCTATCCGGTGATGGTACCCTTGTATGTGGTATACTGCCTTTAATCTCCTTCCGTCTAGGAGGGTCATCTCGTCAAGACGGATTTGGCGCTAGTCTTCTTCATTGACCTTGCTTTCCAGCATGATGCGTAGCTAGGGTATTTCCAATTCCACGGGTAGGAATGCTTCCATGCCATAGACTTGAGAGTAAGGGGCAGCCCCAGTAGAGGTTCGAATTGAGATTCGATAGCCCTAGAGGGCGTACGGGATTCGGTTGGCCCAATCCTGATAGCTTTTGGTCATCTTGCTGATGATGATTTTGAGGTTCTTGTTGGCGGCTTCAACTGCACCATTGGTCTGAGGCCGGTAGGGAGAAGATTTGTGTTTTTAAATCCCATACTCGTTGACCACCTCTACGACTTCTGCCTCAAAATGTAATCGGTTATCTAATACTAGCTCATGCGGGACCCCATATCGACAGATGATATTTTTCTTGATGAATTTGACCACTTTCTTGGCGTTCAGCACTGCGTATGACTCAGCTTCGATCCATTTGGTGAAGTAATCAATGGTAACTAGGATGAACTCATTCTCATTAGAATCCTTTGGTGTAACCTTCACTATAATGTCGATGCCCCATTCCGCCCTTTCGGTTTCTCATGGGTTTTTTGCTATTTTCCTTTATTTTCCCCGTGATATATGTGCATGTGTATATAAAGTGGAGATAGGAATCATCGACTTATACCATGGAAGAGGTAAAGCGAGTCATCCGTAGGAAGGTATAAAGGTATTAGAAACTAGGATTTAAGCGATCATCACTACGCTAATTGTTATGAGGGAACGATAATATACATACGAAATAATACGCCCTTAAGAACAAATATATATATATAAGAGAACGGAGTTTAGAGAAAATAGAAAATGAGAGGAAAAGTAGAAATAGGACTCGAATCTCGAGTTTTACCCCGAGACGCCTACGTAGCCTACAGAGGCATCAAAGTCCACGTAGTTCTCATGCAAAATGATGGATGGGGTTTATCCCATAAATACAACTGGGGATTCTCTTATTTATGTGTGTGTGTAGAAAAAGTGTTTTTGTTATGAGAGAAGTGTAAGAAAAGTGTGAGAATTCCCATTTGGAATTTATGAACAAACCCTATTTTTTCTTGTTTTTTGGATTTTTATTTATATGAAATTAAGAGATGTGCAATAATACAAAATAAAAAGTACATTAGGGTGTATGAGATATGATAATGAAAGTGCTAAGTAATAAAACAAGTTATTGCGAATTTAAGGAGAGAGTTGAGAAAATTGAACCTTCTTGGAGATCTTGAGCTTGATCTTGAATGTTGGAGAGCAACCCTTAGACTTGGATGATGATGGAGGGTAGTGAATTCTCCAAGTTTGATGAAAAGGAAGATGACAAGTGAAGGTTGAAAAGGGATTTGGGTGTGGAAATCACGCTGACTTCGAGAGAGGTTTTCCGGGTTTGCTGAAAGTGATATCTATCAGATCTGGCCCCTCTCTGCAAGTGAGGCCAGGCCTCCTTTTTATAGGCCCAGTTCATTTCTGATCTGCATAGCCCTGTTCCTGCCATTCAACAGGTGCTTTTAGGCACAGTGCCGATAGGCAGGGTCTAGGACCTGCCGTTTGGCAGTATCTTTCAGGCCTTTTTGGAAAATCGACCGCAGAATGCAAACCGTTGATCAGAATTGCGCATGGGGTAGACTGTTGGAAAGGTAATCTAGAGACCTTCGAAAGTCCTTCGGACTGCTCCCGAGTTTGAGAGTTGACTTTGGGTCAAATATGGCTCGGAAGTATTTGTCAATCCATTAGACGGGGAATAGTCGGATGCAAACGGATCGTTTGTCTGCATGATAAGTACGAATCGTGCATGGAGTGGACCATTGGAAAGGTTAGGAGATGTACTTAGACATTCCAAAGAGTTTGATCAGGTTCGGGGAGTTCACTTTGGTCAACCAGGCCCTGGAAGCATGCGGTGACCTTTCAGGGTCAAACGGATTGTTCGTTCGTACCGTAAGGCGGAATTGAGCACAGAGTGGACCGTTGGAAAGGGGTTTCAGTGCCCTTTGAAGATTCATTAAGTCTTGATCGAGATGAAGGGCTGAACTTGGTCAAATGGAGCCTGAGAGCATTCGGTGGCCTCGAGATCGAGTTTCAGGGGAAATGGGTCGTTCATCCGCATGGTAGGTCGGAATCGCGCACGGGATGGACCGTTGGAAAGGGGTTTCAATGCCCTTCAAAGATTCATTCAGTCTCGGTCGAGTTGAAGAGTTTAAATTTTGGTCCAATAGAGTCTGGGAGTGCCCGATGGCTTCTAGGTCATTACTCGGGGTATGACCTGGATCTATAGTGATGAGGGGAGGTGCTAGGGATCTAAGGCGAGTTTAGGGGGTAACAAGATGGGGTGTCTACAAGTATGCTTAAGCCAAATCCTCTACGAAGGGTTTGAATTTAACACCCAAGCGATGTTGGAATCAATGTGCAATGGTGACTTTATGGAAAAGAGTGAAACCGATGCCTGAAATTTTTTAAAGGCCGTAGAGAAAAAGTCCTAACATTGGTAAACCAATCGAGAATTTAGGTTAAGCCTGATCAATGTTTGTACTACGCACCAAGTTGACCATAACTTCGATGTAAGCATTAAAATGGCCATCTTGGTCAACCATTTAGAAGCACTTGAAATGAGTAAACTAGGACAACAAGACGCACTGATGGCCATCCCACATGTATCCACCCCTCTATATTTACATTGTTACGCATTCGGTCAATTGGTTAAAAATTACCCCACACACCTGGCTAACAAGTTTTTGGACGAGCAAGCAAACGGCCTATTTTAGAATAAGCTGTGGTACGAATCATATTCAAACTCCTAAAATTCGGGCTGGAAAGACCACCCCAATATGTAAGAGCAAGTTATAATTGCTCATAATTTATTTTTGTATTTTGCCTTATCCCGTTACACATACACTGCACCTACATGACATCTCTGGATTTGAAGACAAAGTTGAAGACATTTGAAACATTGAATAATTGTATGTCTCAACAACCTAAGAAGAAGTTATGGATTATTTTGATAAAATGTTTACTTTATCTTTTCAGGGGTTTTAGAATGTTTAAATAGGTTATTTTTTCAAAAATGGTTTTAATTTTTTGGAAAATTCGTCGCCTCGTTAGAATAGATAACTATCTCGTTCGAATGAGATCCATTTATTTTAGAATGAACCATTTCAGCCTTTTTATTGAATCTCGTTCGATGAATCATTTGATACTAACTTGAATGAAAATAGGCATGTCGTTCGAACGAGGTACCATTTTGTTCGAACGATCGGGTGAGATTTAATTTTTTAATTAGTTCAAATCTAAATCTTTCATGCTTGTAATTTTATAACAAACCTTCTTATAAATAGGATGCATGGGATTAGACTTCTTAAGAACTCTTTTTACCATCTTTGAACACCTTTTTGAGTTCTCTTTGTGACCAAATACTTCTTCAATCGTTCCAAGCCGCTTAAAATCATAAAGACCACTTCACCAAGTCAAGAAGAAGGCGTCTAGATAAAAAATCTTTGGGAAGAGAAATATATAGTGCTAAATTATGGAATCAAGGTTTCATTACTGAAGAAGAGAAGGCTGACCGGTGAATACCGAGGGTAGACCGCTACTTGTGGACGACTTTTGATCGAGTCGTATTCTATTGAAGGTTTTGAAGACTTCGTTCATCTTACTTAGTTTGTCTAAGTCATTTGTAAGTCGATTTCCTGTCAAATCATTCGATAGTAATGAATATATGGTTTTGCTCTTTTTAGGGATTTTTCCTCATCTCTACGTGTTTATCTGCATGCTGGGTTTATTGCTTTAAAACTAAAACATAACTCATATGCACACATAATTTAACCGAAGATAAAATTTGGTAAAAAATAAATTTGTGTGTGGCAATTTACTACACAAATTAGTCCATGGAATCACAAGCATTCTCATAATATTTCGTGGTCCAAGGATGAGTACTAAGGATAAAAATCTTTCACTAATCTACCTCGATTTTCCAAATGACTCCGTCCACTCCTATGTATCCCGCGCCCCAAAAAGTTCAATCTCTCGAGCATTCATTAGCCTTTCTTGCCTAAAATTCACTCCGATTCCAACACTCGATGTAACAATTTTTTCATGAAAACATTCAACTGATTGCCGGGCTCGATGTACAAATAAGACAGATAGATCAAAGTCATAATGAGATAGAGAAAGGGAAGTTTCTGAGTCAGCCTGAACCCAACCCAAAGGGTAACATATCTTGAACCAAATATTCCGTTCAAGATGTTTTAGTTCATCACAAACCCAAGAGCTTGTCCAAGTCATTATCATGCTTAAGTCAAATATGGAAGTAGACACTAAGGTCCAAGAGTCGATCGAAATTAAAACATAAAAAGTTGAGGAGAAGTAGAACCCCCCACTGAACCACGAAAATGGTTAGGGTCAAGTCACTCCACCATCCAAGTCTTCTAAGCCATACATAGCGACCTACGTCCCTAAATCTCCATTTCCCCAACATTTAATCCCTCTAAAGAAGAAGGCACAAGTGCACAAGATGTTGGAAGTGTTCAAGAAAGTGCACATTAATATCCCACTACTTGACGCTATATAACAGGTCCCATCTTACGTTAAATTTTTGAAGAACCTTTGTACCTTCAAGAGGAACACAAATGTTCCAGATAAAGTTTCAATTATTTCATGTAAAACCCCCTGCCAAATATATAGAACCAGGGATGACTCGGAATTCGGCTCCGAATATATTTATCATGACCGGGGAACACACTATAGATAAAGCTCTATTAGTTTTAGGGGCAAGCGTGAAAATATGATAGAGTGGTCCAATTATATGTATAGATCGTAGAGTAGGTCACACGCAAAGCAAAATATATCTAATACAAATTTTATCTTGATTAAATTAGGTGAACCTAAACGTGAAAGATATTGAAAAATAAATCGAAGCCAACAAATCAAAAATCAAAAACAGAAAATAGGAGATGAGGAAAAATCCCTTTGGGACAAAACCTATATTTCAGCATTGTTTATGACTCGCTATTACAGAAGGACACCTGTAGACTTAAAGAAGTTATAGCGCCATTAAGTGACACATTAATTTTTCACTCCCAATTGTCAACAACAAGCGATGCAGATCCAACAACGCCCCACAACAAGCTCCACCTGCCTTGTTTTCCACCAATCAACCTCAGGAATCAATATTCCTATCTTCAATAGTGAAGAATTAACTTCACAAGGTTATGAACATGGATTGTTGAGAAAGCGCGGGGTTATAAAAATTTACTTCTTTCTTAGACTAAACATAAAAATTCACCATTTTACCTAATTTTATCTTGATTTAATTCAAAGTGAACATGCCATATAAATTATGAAGCCAAATTCCAAACCAATACAGAATGGGAAGGATATAGAGGAAAAATCCCTTTCGAACAAAATATTTTATTCACCACTTTTTAAGATGAGACATACACTTAACGACTTACAGACTACTTAGAGATACACAAAGTATAATGCATAGATGTATTCAAATCTTCAATAAAAAATGATGCAGTCCAACACCGCCCACAATAAGTAAATCTTGTCTCGGTATCCACTGATTAGCCTCAAGAACCGTAATTCCTTTCTTCTTCATCCGTAGAGACTCAAATCCACAAATAAACATTAGGGAATTTTTGTACAAGGGTTTAGAACATTGGAATGTTTTCTCTTGGTTTGGAAAAGTGATACGAAAAAATTCAAGGGGTTTGGATGAAAAAATTATAGAGTTTGATTGCAAAAAGATCTTTAAAAATGCTTGTTAAAAAGTTAAATCCCGCATCTCTATTTATAGGGAAATTTTTTGCAAAGATATAGTGATTAAATATTAGGAAAATATTTAATGAAAAAATAAAAAACGCGAGTACTCGTTCGAATGAACTTCCACCTTGTTCGAATGGTGTATTTAATCTCATCAAAATGGTTTCCAACTAAACTTCGAACGATATTCTAGAATGAACCCAAAAGGCGACGTTCCAGATTTTGTTCGAATGTGGGAACCTAGTTCTAATGACCCACCCAATATCGTGTGAACGACATGCCAAGTCATTCTAATGAGCCAATGAGTTTTTCAAAAATTCTTTATAATCATTACATAAACATTTTGAAAACTTTTAAATGCAAAATATTTTAAAATAACCCTCTAAACATTAAGGCATTACCAAACCATTTGATAACTCTTCTTGGATGAAGTTGTGACAAATGATATTCAATCTTGCAAATGTCACCAACGATTCTTCTTTTTGAAGACGTGAGAATGGTCATGAAGATGTAGTGGGGTGTAACGGGATAAGATAGATAAGAATAAGATGAAAAATTATAAATCTTACTCTTACAAATCCCCCCTTTGTCTATTCTGGTACAAAAAACACACTGAAGCCAAATTGACCCCTAAGACTAATATAATTAATGCCCTCTGAAATGAAAACGCATAAAATGTATAAGTCTTCAGTTGAAAGTCTTTATCTTGTGTAGTCCATAAAATCATCATCAAGGCGGAATGACCTATATACACGAGAAATGAAATATCGAGACGCCTATGAGTTTAAAGAAAAAATAAACTCCCTATCATTTTGTTCTCCTTCCTTTTGTCCATAATAGACAAAGAGTTAGAGAATAAGCATGAATAATAAGCATCATATGATTCCAAAATAAGATAACATCACAAAGATAAGCAACTAAGTACATGCGATGAGATTTCGAAGAAGCATACCAACTATTTTTGAAAATGTTCAATTTTCAAGTATAAAAAGTATATGTATAAAAATTACATATAGGTACAAAATACATCACACCATGGAATAACACTAAAATATTCGAATCGTGAAAGAAAAATTTGATTGTGTGAACATTTTTCATAGGCAAATCAACATAGGCATTCATAACATATGTGCACGAAGTCAATGAGATATTTTTAAAGAAATAACTTAATTTCAATATTAGGTGTAAGAATGTTGAATAAGATGAAATTGATTCGACTTACGCAACATGGCATGAATTTAAATATTTCTCAAATCAATAATGTCAAACTATTTAATGCTTTTTAAGAGCGTCTGTTGTGCAAATCCATTAATCTTCTACTTTATAACACCCTCAAAATCTCACATATTCAAGAATTCACTCTCAGAGTTTTTTAAGATATCATAATGCTCATGTGTAGTGAAGCATCAATGAAATAAAAATGGCCTTGTCACTTATGCTTTTGTGTGCCATTAATCTTTTAGGCTCTTTTTACAAATGATGGCTCTTAACACAAAGATAATTTTCTCTTTCGCAGTCCCTTTCCTTTTCTTAACTTAAAACAAATTTTCCAGGAAATAAAATTCGGGAAATGGTTCTTACAAGAACAACTTATCTCTAGTACATTTGTTTCATTTTTAAGCACGATTAAAAAGAAAACACCGTATTCGACATCTGATAAGCAACTACATTGTTTAAAGAGTCTATGCATATGTGCAATAAATGTGATAAAGTTTTAGTAAGAAGAAAGTAATCATTAATGAACAACGAAATGCTATCCACGCCTTATAAAGCACATTAAAGAAAATAATCCATGTCTCAAAACATCATGAAAAAGTCATAAGAATGGATGGAATGTAAGGGTGATTCGAACATCTTAAATGCATATCCATATATGGTGAAAAAAAAATATACAAAATCTTTTTTCCTTTTTAAAAAATTCTATTGAAAATAAAGTTTTCTGGATTTTTCAAAACTTTCTTGAAAACCAAAAATCTTTAATGAATTTTCAAGATTTTTCATAATAAAAGTATGTATAGACATAAAAATATAATAAAACTACAATATAGTAATATGGACAACTGATATGAACAAGATAATCACCCTATACTAGAAATAAGTCATAACCTCAATCATTAGTTCAAGATGAGTTCTTTAAATAAGAAGACATCCTTTGAAATTCCTCGATAAAACTTTGAGAAGTTTTGATGCGACATTAGAAATGGCTGCACCATTGTAACCTATTCCTTTCCTCTTGTTAAAACCTAACGTGGGACTGAGGAACATCTTTTCAACCCTTTTTTATGTGTCCTCTACAGTGACCATGACCTCCCAGGCACGTTCGAGATATTTCTCTAGTTGGGAAACTTGGTCTTTAAATTTCTCATGAGTTTCCAATAAAGTTTGAATATCTCTGATAAGACCAGTCATAATGTTGATCAAAACGATATTCTCCGTCCAACAATAATCAATTGCTCACACAAAAAAACTTTCAACTTCTCAAGTTTACTCACCGACGCTTCACACTCTCTCAAAACTTTCACTTACTTTTCTAAGTCAAAAACTCTAAGAGTCAATCTTCTATCTACTTTTTGATTCTCAATGACTCTTTATAAATTTCACCGTAGGCGCATTAGAGTCCACCTTACCCCTTACTCAAATTCTCCTTATCACTCTTGCTCTTTCTAAATGATTCGAAAAATTATCAACGCTCTCACATTTGTAAATGTACTCACTAGCATGGGACGAACTTGAAGTACTAACGTGACTGGCCATGAATGCAGTGCAAGGTTCATGTGGTTATTCATTAAAAAAATGCATCGACACGACGTCATTGTTGCTAAGAGTGGCTTTGTATGTAGCTTTGCCTTTCCCTTGTCACTTTGGCCTATTGGGACACTCATGAGCTTTATATCCTTTACCCTCACAGTCAAAACATCTCACTTGATTAATCTAAAAAGTGTTCTTGCCCTCATTGACATTTTTATTTTTCTCAAAACTTTTATTTTCTCTGGAAGAATTTTCTTAGTTAAAATTGAGATTTTTTTTTAATTTTTTTGAACATAGGGCAAGATCATCAGGCTCAAAATCAAACTCAAAGTCACAATCTAATAATTTTTTCTTCTTAGACTGGACTTTCAAAGAAATTCCTATTTTCTATTTATTTTTAGTTTTGGGGAACATATTGTAGACACCAAATTTTTGGACCCCCTAAGTCTCTCCTTAGATCCCTAACACTTTCCCATTTACCATAAACCCAAGGTCATACTTCGAGTACCGATTCGGAGGCCACTAGGTGCTCCCAAACTCCGTTTCACTCTCGTTAACCTTCTCGTATTAGTGAAAGATCATTGAATCTTCTAAGGATTCTGAATCCCCTTTCCAACGGTCCACACCATACGAGAATCGACCTTACAGTTCGGATGAACAATCCATTTTACTTTTGAAAATTGATCTAGAAGCCACTGAGCACTCCCGGGTCCTATTTTGACCCCAATAAACTTCCTCACTCGAGTGAAAGATCAATGAATCTTTAAAGGGATCTAAATTCCCTTTCCAACGGTCCACCCCATGTGCAAATCAGCCTCACAGTTTGGACGAACGATCCATTTTCTCCCGAAAATAGAATCAAAGACCATCGGGCACTCCCAGATTTCATTTGACTCCCCTCAACTCTTCGGCTCTAATGATATTGAATGGAAAATCTATTTCCCTGGCTGTCGGTAGTGTGTCTGGGATTGACTGTCATTAGGCATGTCAAGAACAATGCCAATCAAAACCTCTTTGATCCTATATAATGAGAGCATGAGCTCACTTTGAAGGGACCTTCGATACATCCTCTCAGTGATCTCAACAACATTCTCTCAAAGTCAGCGTGGTTTTCTATTGAAACCTCTCCTCCACATTCAATTTCCATCCTTTTCACACCTAATTTAGCAAAATCTCTTCCCTTTCCTCCTACTATCTTCACCCACTCCGAAGGGCAGCCCTCCAACAATCAAGATCAACGTTAAAGTCTACAAAAATGGTCCAAACATCATTCTCTCTCTTTAAATATCCTTAGTTTCGCTTTAGTTATTCAATTCTTATTTAAGCATTTCATCTTTGTTAGTTCACACATATTAATATCGCACTCGTTATTAGTAGTACTAGGTGTAAACCCGCGTGATGCGCATGCTAAGCAATTTAGCTAGTAAAAAAATATATTAAATGAGTATAAAAAATATCAGAAGGCGTTTCTTATACACTAAATGAAAATTTTCTCAAAAGCCAATATGCATGGGAAAGTCAGAGATTTGTAAGTTTTTTTCCTTAAATTTTGACAAAAATCAGGATGGAGATCAAAGGTATGAAATGGATTTCCAACATACGAAATAATGATTGCTCTCCTACGAATACAAAACAAAAATTTGAATTTATTCAAGAAAATGTACAATTTATCCAAACATGTCTATAAAGCATAAAATATAACTAAATAGATATTTATCAAATATCATGTGTACATATGCATAGATGGGTATACAAACCAATGTAAGATTAGCTAATATTTAGATAAAAAATATTTATCAAATATTGTGCATACGTAATTTTTATTTTGGATAGTTTGGCTCACAAAATACATTTCATCGATGCAAAAAGTGTCACAAAAATTTTACCAGTTATTTTTTGGGACACCTTACATGGCTAAAAGTTTTTTTTGGGATCAAATCCTAAGAATGAAAATATTGAGGATCGAAGTAAATAGCAAATAATTAATAGATTTCAAATATTGATTTATAACAACCAAATTAAAAGTCTAAAATGAAAGACAAAAACGCTGGAAAATAAAAAGTGAACGCATATATAATCAAATTAGATATGTATATGCATGTGTTTACCAACATGGAACAAAGTCTACATCTTTTGAAAAAAAATTGACAGTACCATCAATCCATCATGTCCATTGAATTATTTACTGACATTAGCTTCATTTGCCGGATACCCATTAAAGTTTCATTTTATGGATCAACTTACAATTTACTACCCGTTGGATATTACAACACCGATCACAAAAACGAAAAAGAAAAATCAATTAGAAGATGATAATTCATTGTTTAACTATCTCTAATGCCAAATTAATACAATAAACTGTGATGACACAATGGGTAAATCTACTAAAATAGCAAACATCGACAAATAAAAATGAACATTAAGACACCTTATATACTATTAGAAGTATACACAAACTGGATCATTACCGACTTATTTTCCTTTAAGACATCACCACATATACCATCAAAAGTATCATGAACAAATTGAAATGGCAACTGATCTTTACCGACTTATTTTCGTTTAAGCCAACACCATATATACAATAAAAAGTTTCAACGGAATCAACAAATCAAACGTCCATCTTCTAATGAAACTTATTCAGTGCTACTTGAGATTGCTGGCAAGAGGCTTTAGTTCATTATTAGCATTATATGCAGGGATGGCAACGGGGTGGGTTTAGTAAAATTTTGCCCTGACCCCATTTACCTCGCCCTCGTTCCGCCCTCATTTTCCTCACACACATCCCCGTCCACACCCCATTTAAAAACCCCGATGGGCCCCGAACCCGTCCCAAACCTGATCAAAATATATTTTATGATATTTTAAATATTATTTCAAATGGATTTAAATTTTTTAAAATTTTACAATATGAGAAAAATGATATTGTTTTGAATACGGATCAGTACTACTTGTTTATAATCTATAATTAAAATAAAGTCAATTATACAAATTAGTAGTGCAAATGAAAATGAATTACTTGTTTATAATCTGAAATTAAAATAAATCTGTAAAAAAAATCAATAGTTCATCGGGGAAAAAAACCATGCCAGGGCAAAAAATAATTGTTCATCAGAGGGAAGAACACATTGTATAATTGTTAAAAATAAAAAAATATAAATGTGAACATAGATATAACTGTGAAAAAAATTAGCAGTTCATTGAGTACGATTGAGGACGTAGATAAAACTGTGAAAAACAAATCAGTCCCATGTTTTAACCTTGAAATTAATCCATAAAAAAGAGGGAAGAACACATTTTAACCTTGAAATTAATTTATAGAAATATAAATGAGAAATGAAGAAAAACAAATCAGAAAAATGAAGTTAATCCCTAAAGAAAAGGAAAGAACACATCGCAATCCCAAAATCTGATACACAGTTGCTGGGTTAGAGAGAAATAGTTGTCGAAGTAAAAAAGAAGAAAAACAACTCAGAAAAAAAAAGAAATGAGAAACAATCATACCTTACCCAGTGTAGACAAACCGACGGTAGAGAGAGAGAGAGAGAGAGAGAGAGAGAGAGAGAGAGAGAGAGAAGAAACACGAACAAACCGATTCGCATGTGAGAGAGAGGGAGAGAGAGACGGTGAAAAAATGTCGAGACGAATTGATTATTATGAAAACTATATTTGTATATATATAGGTGTGGAGAAGGAGTCCTTTCAATTATTATGGGTATATCAAAAGGTAACCATAAATATTAGAAGATGAAGTGACAAAAACGCAAACGAAGAAAATAAAGGTGTAGAATCTGTTAGGATTAACTTCCTTGTATTACTGACACGTGGACACCTTAATTGAGAGGGAGTCTTAACTCCCTTGTATAGCATTTTATAGTATACAAAGATTGCACATACTATATTTTCTATAAAGAACCCCAAAACAAGAAAAATAGGGTTTTCTTATAAATTCCAAACGAGAGTCCTCATCACATTTTCTTAAACCCAATACATCCATTTTCTACACACACACATCTCTAATAAAGTCCCCAATTGGATTTATGGGATAAACCCCACCCTGGTGTTGCATGCGAACTACGTGGGCTTTGATGCCTTTTTAGGCTACGTAGGCATCTCGGGTAAAAACCCGAGACTCAAGTCCTCTTTTCCCATTTTTATTCATATATTATTTCCATATATTATATTTGTGATTCATGCTCGTGTTTTGTCGAATTTATACCGTCGTCTTTATATAAACGATCGGTGACCCGATAAATGGACACATTATATTTTTTATTATTATTTTGGGAACTCTCCTATGGATTACCTCACTTCATCTTTCTCCATGATGCGAGTCTAAAAATTCCATTCTCCATTTATATATACACGTGCACACACTTGACGAGTTATTAAGGAGAATAATAACATAAGACCATGAGAGATCGAAAAGGCGGAATGGGTGCCTAACACCTTCTCATTTCATAACTTACCCGCCCGAAATTCTTGAATTAATTCATTTCGTATGCATCAGTATGTCCTTGATGTCATTCTATTGAGGCGACAACATTTCTTTTGCATGTTTTGTGTAAAATAGGCTGGAGACTCTATCTCTTTACATCAACCCAAATTAACGACGAGCGAAGTGCCCTGAGGAAGGACGGGAGACCTTCACTCTCTCCACCATGCGCGTGAGCGCCAACACCCCTAGGAGGATAAAGGGATGGCCACAGTGGTGACTCCATCAGGGAATTACTTATCATAATAGGGCTAGACTCTGATTGTATGATTGTTATCATTTTTTGCGCGTGCGCGAATGCACCTACCTGTATGTTCCCTTTTTCCTCTATTACTTCCTGTGCATATTTATCTCATGTATATATCATTCTTCACTCACTTTACACTTCACGCACTTGTAAATACCCTCCATGTACACCTCACACTACCTAAAATTATACGTAGGATCACGTATATCCACATGTTTCACACACCACTCAGAATATCCATGCTTTGGTTTCACTAGTACACATCTCCACTTATCACACTTGTCTATATCCATGCTTACTTGCACATATCACACGCCACTTGTAGTTTATCCATGATTAGATTCACTACCACAAACTTACTTGTAGATATAATCACTCACTCATATGTATCCATGCTTAGTATAGTCTTCATACTCCATGCTAGATTTACTTGCACTTGTACTTGTTTTCCATAGTATTTCTATCATAAAAATGACTCTCTCCATAATACATTAATTAAGAACCAAGTATTTTTCACGCTACATCACTAAGAGCATGGCTATTGACGAAACTTTTATCCCGTACTGGGGGTCACCTTGTGATTGGCGCTGGTTCGATAAGTTACAGTAAGCCTAAGCAATATCACTCTTACCTTCCATTGGCCTATTACCTTCGAGGAATACTGAACGGCTCCCCTCGCATCATACTTCTTGACCGAACTCACGACAGGAGATATATAGAAGGGAAATTGTTCACGTATGTCGAGTATATGGAATTTTCTCTCACACACACTATTCCGACAAGGTATATAGTGAGGAAATTCATGTACACTCAGGTATATCAAATGGCTTGTCCACACGTATCGATTACCCTCAAAAGCAAGACGTATATCATGGGAGTTATGAAAGTGGGAACCTTTCCACTAATCCTACAACTGCACAAACCTCATATAGGTGTTAGACCTAGGACACTCATATTTAGTTTGTCGGTCACCACACGAAACTCTATCTAAATTCCGAGTCTACATGCCGCTCAAATTTTTGCCCGATTTTGCCTTTTTTCAAAACGGGACCCTATCCATGAGCTTGAAAACAAGTCAAACCACATCCTACCTATTCTCAAACCCAATTTTCCCAATCTCGGGTCGTCTCCGACAGTTCTTTGTATTTAGGTGAACCGAATACAAGTGAAAATATAATAATAATAATCATGCTGAAACTCCTCTCTCATTTTCCCTCCCTATTACCAAAATACAAAAAATATTTTCCCTCATCTTTCTCAAAAAACCAATATACCAAAAACATTCTCCCTCCTTTTTACCAAAAGTGTCAAAAACATTTTTCCTCGTTTTTAAAAAAAATACCAAAAAAAAAAATCCTTTCCTCTCTTCTTTCAAAAATAAATTCGACATTTTCCTTCTCAGGTCGATCATATAATCGATTCTTGGACTAGATCCCTATTGGCTTCTTCCTTTCGTCAAACACCCTAAAGCTCTACCACTTCCCCCGCTACTTCATCCAAGTTCAAAATATATCTTCACCAGTCCTTTAGGGATAGTCTTGATCAAGCATCGAGTGTATAACCTGATTTGATGGCAGTCCTGGTCCAACTTAGTGCCAAGATTGACAATCTTCAAATCGTGGTTCATGAGATGCAGTGAAAATGAGTCCAAGTTTTAAAAGAACCCAAGGTTCTTTGTCCTCGTGCCATGGGTTCGTCTGTTCCAGATCCAGTTTGGGTCCTGAAAGAATATCAACATACTCCACATGCCCCGCCTACCAATGGGCCACCACCAACTCAGCTCCCTATGCCAAACCTTGCCCACCCCAAGGAGGAAGAACTAAACAAGGTCAAGTAAGACCTCAAGCTTTTATCAAAAAAGTTTGACCAAGTTAAGATATCCGGGAACTACATGGATTACACCCACATGTCTCCCTACCCTAAAGAAAGATTATTAAAGAATTCAAGATGCCAGCCATCGAGAAGTTTGGGGGCAGCGGCCACCCAATTATTCTCCTTTGCAATTATGACCAAACTATGACCCTTCTTGGATCCTCTAAAGAGATAATGGCCCATATGTTTCAATAGACTTTAAAGGACAAGGCCCTATATTGGTTCTTATCCCTCGAAGAATTCAAAATCTGTAGTTGGGAAGATGTCGCCTGGGAATTCATGTCACAGTACAAGTATAACAAATAGATATAGGTTACACGCCGTGATCTAGAGCTTCTTAAGAAGATTCCTGGAGAAATTGTTAGCAACTTCATAACAAGGTGGAGGGAGAAAACTGCCACAATGACCAACTAGCCCTCCATAGAAGAACAAGTTAGCATAGTGAATAAGAATTTCCTGTCGCATATTCGAGAAACTATGGGAGGTCAGTATTACCACACTTTCAAGCCCTACAAAAAATGGGTGTGGATATTGAAGAAAGTGTTAGCAATATAGAAGCTGAGATAAAGAAAGTTTCCAAACAGTTCACCCCCACAAAGAATGAGAAGCTTGCCAATGCTACAGTCTCAACCATTAATAACATCTCTTAGCCCTCTAACTATTGGGCACCAGAATGCCGTGGTAATCACATCAGAAAAGAATACATCGAGCTCTATGCTCCCATTTGTAAAGTATATCAGGCATTTTTGATCTAAATCCTCCTCAAACCCTTAGACCCTCGTCCATTACCAAAGCCACTTCCCCAAAACTTCAAAATCGACGCCCATTGTGATTTCCACAAGTCTACCGGTCATACTAAAAATAAGTACTTCCGTCTTTGAAATGTGATCTAGGATTTAATTGACTAGGGTATCACCACCCTACCAACCTATCCTAAACCCAACACCACTCACAACCCACATAAATGCCATTTTTCTAGAAAATGACCCAAAATTTGATCTATTTACCCAAAATTTGATCAAATCTATTTATGTGGGTTGAAAGGTCGAACCTGACCATAATAATGCCCTCAACATCTCTGTTGAAGTGATGGGAAAGACAATCCCACTCTCCCTCGTCGATAATGGATCCTCCCTAAATGTTTTCCCACTAAGAACCTTCAATTGCTTGGGGTTGAAAGTAAGTGACTTGACTCCTACTTTCGCCCCAGTGCGTGCCTATAATAATATTCGTCGAGAGGTGATTGGATCCATAACACTCACAGTAGGGGTTGGACCTATCAATACCGTTACTGAGTTTCAAGTTATTAGCATACCCGCATGATCCAACCCGCTGCTTGGTCGATTTGGATCCATAGCATTCAAGGCGTATCCTCTTCCCTTCAATAGAAGTTAAAATTCTTCGCTAAGGGGTAAGTCATTACCATTTTAGGAGACGATGACAGTACTAAAAAATGACAGCACCAACAATCCAGTACTAAAAATAAAGCATCAGATGAATGATATGTTTCTTTTCGGCTTTCGAGTTGAACCACTCCCCATTCCAGTAGGGGATGACTTTAAAGACCGAGTCTGTCCAGAGCACAACCCTCACGACAATGTCAGTGTAATATAAACGTTTAAGAATATGCAATTTATGCTCGAACTGTGGCTGGGGCAACATTAATAAGGGATATTGAAGCCCATAATTCTTAAATAGACCTTTCCCCCGTGTGGCCTAGGTAATCAACCTTCACCAGAAGAACTCAGAATGCTCCGCCAACCATGGCTGAAAAGTAGTTTAAAAGATATCAAGATTGTTTCGAAGTATTACTTGCATGGAAGATTTATCAAAGAGGGTAAATATTTTCCCTTCTATGGCTTTCCCAAATCATGGTATTATCAGTAGATAAGAAGATGAAGCGAGGGATGGAAGTCTTCTTTTAAGATAACTACTTTTGGCCGAAGACTACCAGCATAAAGTGCAGCCTCTCATTGAGAAAGCTATAGCCGTTGCCAAGGAAAGTGATTTCGAAGAGTCATTCAACCTGAGAACACTGTGGCTAACACTATGTATGATCCATTCCAACGCTACACTATCCAACCCGTCTACTCTGATCAAGGCCGTAGATGAGCCTTTTCGCAACTGGAATGCTATACCAGTCCCACCTGTTAAAATGCAACCCAACCTTGTTGTTGACCCTATATCTTCATCTGTTCTTATTCCTCCTTTTTCGGATAACAATGTAATCGAGACCTATATTGAAAGGTTCTCAACACTTTTTTACCCAAAAGTGAATTAAAGGAGGATTTTTAATATCTTATCTTTCCTTACATATATTGTCTTGATTCTAATCAAACTCTTGATGATGATGACTTTGTAAATGAATAATTCTTAACTGATCTTAATAAGGTTAATAATAAACATATAGCCGCATTCAAATTAATGAGGATGAAACTGCTGTAATCAATATTGGTTCTAGTAGCCAACATCGCGAGATTAGGATAGGGTTCACCCTTAAAGAGCATGAGCGCACACAATTTAAAGAGCTGCTGAAGGAATTTATGGACGTATTTGTGTGGTCCTATGGCGACATGCCCGACATTGATCTCAATATGGCCCAGCACGAGATTCTAAATCCCCCAGAATGAAAAACGGCCAAACATAAACTACAAAAGCTCTGCACCCAATGGTTTCTAAAAGTCAAGGAGGAGGTAATTAAGAGTTCATTCAGTTGATCTAATATCCCGCATGGCTAGCCAACATTATGCCTATGCCAAAATTAGTGCGTCGACTAACGGGATTAGAATAAATCGTCTTCGAAAGATAACTACCCATTGCCCAACATCGACGTGATTGTGGACAATACGTCCAGTCACTCTTTTAAGTCCTTCGTCAATGGATTCTCTAGATACAATTAGGTCAAGAAGCACCCATACCATTAAGAAAAAATCGCATTCAGCACCCCCTGGGGAACCTTTTATTACACGGTTATGCCATTCGAGTTTAAGAACATTGGGGCTACCTACCAAAGAGCCACCATAACCATCTTGTATGATTTGATACACAAGGAGGTTGAAGTCTACGTAAAGGACATGATTATTAAGTTTAAAACTCGAGAAGGTCATGTTCCCGCCCTTCAAAAATTCTTTGAACGACTACGGCGATATCAGATGCAGTTAAACCCACAGAAATGAATTTTTAGCGTCACCAATGGAAAGATTTTAGGATTTATGGTTAGAGAGAAGGGGATCAAAGAAGACCATGCCAAACTGAAATCCATACTCGAAATGCCATAACTCTAAACAAAGAAGGATGTTCAGAGATTCTTAGGAAAATTACAGTATATCAACCGGTTCATCAGCCAGTTGAGTTCTATTTGCAAACCATCTTCAAACTCCTATGAAAGGATTCTACCAAAGTTTAAAATGAGTCCTGTTAGGAAGCCTTTAACATAATCAAACAATATCGTACTCGACCACTAGTACTTATTCCTCCGTAGGCAGGTCTCCCTATACTCTTATACTTAACCGTAACAGATACCGTAACAGGGGCTTTGCTAGCCTAATATATTGAAGAATACCGCAAAGAGAGGGCCATCTACTATGCTAGTAAAAAATTGGTTGGGTACCAAAATAACTATACTGCTTTAAAGAAATCACATGTTGCCCTGGTCTGGGTCACTCAAAAGTTACGTCACTACATGCTCGCTTTAACCAACATACTTGTGTCCCAAATGGACCCTATTAAATACTTGATTGAGAAAGTCTAAATGAATGGTCCGATGGTTGATACTTCTATCTGAGGTCGATATCGTGTTTATTACGAATAAAGCCATGCAGGGGAGATCCATCTCTGATTCCCTTGCTGACTACCCCATGGAAGAGGTTGATGTTTGAGCCTCTGAATTCCTAGACAAAGATATTCTCTGCACCTATTAATAGAACCTCTGATGGAAAATTCTCTTTGATGGTGCTGCCAATAAGAAAGGATACGATATTGGGATACTCCTAATTTCCCCTGATGATCTCACATTCCTATTGCCATCAAGCTAGATTTTTCCTGCACCAACAATATGATCGAATACGAGGCATACACTAAATGCCTCAAAGTCTCCCTCAAGAAAGGTATTAGACACCTTGATGGCCATGGGGATTCTGCTCTCATCATCGGCTAAGTCCTTATAAGATGGAAGGTTAAAGATGAAAAACTCTTATCCTTTTGATACGACGTAAATATTATGTATTTCACCCATTAACCTACGCGTTATTACCCCCCTCGGGTATTTTAATCCATCTATTTATGCTCGTTAACCAGACAACCTAGGATTTGTATAGATATATGTTTTACAGGGGTTAATTGAGCCTTTATAGGTATTTGGATGCTTAGTATGAAGTTCAGACGCATTCCGGTAAAGTTTTGTACAATTTTGCACGCACCAGGGTAATTTAGTCATTTCACAATTTAGGCCCCTGGCTCAATGTCTTCACAAAAATTTTATTCCTCTGAGTGAGCTTTGCGTGGCCGTGAAAGGTGCGCGAATCCGAGTCCGAACGAAGAAGTTACGAGGTTTTTTATGGAAGGGAATTCTAATGAAATCAAAACAGGGGAACTTGGTTGTGACCTGCTTGATCGATCGATTGACCAAAAGGGTTGACCGATTGACCCCTCCTTATTTCTGAAATCGTGGGAGATAGTGTGCAAGTTTTTGCCTTACTTTTTATTTTTCCGTTTCTTTTCAATTCTTTTTCCATTTTATTATATAAGAGTTATTTGTTATAATAACCCATATACTTAGTTGCAAGAGATATTTTTATGTTAGGGTTTGGTTTTGAGAGCTCATCTTCATTTCTTCTTGGGGTGACATCCATTTGAGTTTGTAAGTTGAATTATTCATTATCCTCTCCGTTAATATAGTTATGTTTTTCTTTTTCCTTGCCTAGATAATTAGTTGTAAGGACACAAATTTCCAATTGTGTCCTTTATTATTTTGGCTCAATTCTGGACAAAAACATTTGAGTCATAGGATAGAGTATATTGATCATCTTTCAAGCCTATGACGTGTTTGTTGAAGACATAGCGACCAAGTGTACAAAGATTCATCAAAATGCCGTGGTTTATGTGCCTCATTTAAATATCATCAACAGTGGTTCCATGCTCCCAAGGTATGAATGCATTACATATATATATAGGAACTTGGAACAGTTTATATTGGGTGTTAGGTTTTCAAACTGTGTTTTCTTTTCAGAATGTTTTAAGAAACTGTGTTTTCTTTTCAGAAGACTTGTTCGAACGAAATGTCGTTCGAACGAGATGCCAGGCGGGAATAGTTTTTGGCAGTTTTAAGCAGTTTTTCTCCCACTTCCCCACTTGTTTCTTAACCAACTTTTCTCAGACTTTATTATGTGCGGGAATAACATTTTCCAACTTAACTTTTCCACTATATTAGATCTTTTTGAGAGATTTTGATAGCTAAATTGCTTAAGGAAAATGTTCTTGTTTTGAGTGAATTTTTTTTGAGAAAAATATACACCACTCTAGTTTACACCCAATTGTTTGTTAATCCAAGTTTCAATATATGTACATCTTGCTTGGAGTTTTGGCACCGGGTTCATCTCTTTCGTTCAAAGAGAAGTTTTGGGTTTGCTTATACATCCCTCAAAGAAAGAAGAACCTTTTTGCTGTGGCATTACCCACTTGGAGAAAGGCTCCTTGTTCGGGTGACGGTGACCATATAAAGTCCGATCGGTGGACTCTGAGACCGCGGTGGAGCTCCGTGGTTATCCTCTAGGAAGAGGTGTCTACAAGAAGAAGCGTCGAGGCTTGAGAGGGATCGATTCGTGTGATGTAAGCCTTTCTGTCTTGTATTTGTAAATTCTGTATCTAGTAATTTGAGGCTAGGGCCGTCCGAGGTTTTTTCCCGTTGTGGGTTTTTCCTCGTACATCCGGCGTAGTACGATTGAGATTTATTTTATCTTTCTATATCACCTAGATGCATGCGTAGGACTAAAAGATAAAATTAGTTCAAAATCACAATCTATTTAATTTGGTGCAAATTTAATGTTTGGGTATGTTCAATTTAATTCAAGTGCAAAATTTCTTTATCTTGATAACATGCAAGTTTAACTTGAATTGGATTAATGTGTGTTTAAGTCGAAGAATAAATTAAAACTTGTTATTTTAAGTTGAACCATCACCTTTTACGCTTTAAAATCCGAGGGATCCACATCACACTTACAAATTGGTATCAGAGGCAAAAACGATAATTTACTTCGTTAAAGATCTTTGATCTATTTTTGGCTAAAATGGAATTTTCCCCATTTTCAAAATTTCCTATTTTCGATGGTTCTAATTACGCATATTGGAAAGCGCATATGAAATTGGCACTAAAATCTATCAACGAGAGAATTTGTTTGTCTGTTGTTAACGGGTGGTCCCCACCAACTCATTTAGTTGAAAATGAACGTGCTCCCAAACCGGCCGATAGATGGACTGAGAATGAGTTTAAACTTTCTAATTTTAATACCCATGGTTTGAATGCCTTGTTTAGTGCTGTCACACCGGATGAATTCCGACGTATTATGACGTGTGAAACCGCTAAAGAAGCTTGGGATATTTTACAACTAACTCATGAAGGAACTAGTGTCGTTAAAGCTTCGAAACTCCAAAACTCCAAAACCTCACCACTCAATTTGAAACTATCAAAACGAACGATAATGAAACTTTTGATGAATTTTATGCTAGACGTTTCGATATTGTCAATTCATCTTTTAATTTGGGAGAGAAAATACCCGACAACCGAGTTGTAAAGAAAATTTTAAGGTCCCTACCCGATAGATTTATTCCAAAAGTGACCGTTTTAAATTATTTACCAACTTTAGCCTCTAAAAAATTAGAAGATCTTGTAGGTGATTTACAAACCTATGAACTTGACATGTTTCCCTCTAAAACTGAAAAGAAAATGGAAAAGGGCGTTGATTTAAAAGCACGAAAAGAGGTCAAACAAGTAGTAGAGAGCGAGAGTGATAGTGACTCGAAAGACATGGCTTTGTTTGCTCGTAAATTTAGAAAATTTCTTAAATTTAACAAAGATAAATTCAAAAATGATTTTAAGAAATTTGAAACTCCTAAGTATGACAAAGCCTAAAAGATCCCTAAACCTATTAATGAAAATTTAAATAGGGATGAGGAAAATAGGTGTTTTGGTTGTGAGGGTTATGGACATAGGGTTTCTGAGTGCCCCACTAAACTAAGGAAAAAGGGTAAATGACCCATCTCATGTAATGCGACCCTTAGTGATAGTGATAAGGAATAGGGACCCGATTCCCCCACTAAGCCTAATTTTGTGGCTTTTTTGGCTAGTCATGTGAGTGAAAGTGAGAACTCATCGATTGATGAAACGTTAACACATGACACTTCCAAGGTCATTGTTTATGATTCTCTTATTTTTGATGATAGTGAGAGTGGAGTAGAAAGAGAGAGTGAAAATGAAGAAGAGGTTAATGTGAGTGAACTTCAAAATGCTTTTCAAGAACTTTATAAAGAATCTATTAAATTGAAAAGAGCTAATTTGAAGTTAAAAGCTAGTTTGAAAGAACGTGTCAAGGTCGTTGATAATAGTATGTTGGTTGAAGACCTTAGGACACGAGAAAAAGCTCTTATAGAGAAGCTTGAATATATAGAAGTCGAGAGAGATAACATTAGGGGTTTAATGGAATCCTTGAAAAAGGAGCTTCCTGCTTTTGAAGAGCGAAATGTTTTATTAGAGTCTAACATCATAGAATTACAAAATAAATTAAAAGACTCTAGTAATGTCAAATTTGATTTGGAGTGTCGTTCGAAAAAATTAGATAAAATATTAGGAACGGTCCAAATTAAAAATGACACTTGTGGTTTAGACTTCAATACTTGTAATGAATTTACTCATAACGCCAAAACTAATGTTTTAGGAGAATCTACTAGGAAAGTCTTTAGAGATCACTCCTTAGGTAAATATTTTCGACATATTTTTACTTATACACATTGTGGTCGAAAAGGTCATCTTAGGAAATTTTGTTTTGATCTTAAACGTATTCCTAGAAAATCCCAACGTAAAGCAAACAAGATAGTTAAAATTCCTACACCCCAAGATAGTCATTCTTCATTAATTTGGGTTAGGAAGTTCGACTTGGTTGCCTTGCAAAATGGGGTTTTTGATTCTCATTTACTTTCACATGCTTCCTCCCTTGTTAAATCTAAAGGATGAATGTGTCAGTGTTTGCATACTTTAGCTTTTGTACTTCAAGCTATATTCACATGCTAAATGTATGCTTGTTTAATCATTTTCTGGTCATTGCTTAATCACATATCTCATGCTAGAAATATGATTTTTGTTTATCTTTTGTATTTTATTTCTTCATCTTGTTTGCATTAAATGAAAATACAATAAGATTTTTGTTTCACATTTGTGTTTTATTTGTTTGATTTAAGCTTAATGAAAAATACAAATGATTTTTTGTTTATCCTTTTGAGTATATATTTTTATTTATTTTTGGTTAAAAATGTCAAAAAAAACTCAAAAAGATTTTATTTTGTGTGTATTTTGGTTTGACACACTTTAAGTGGCATAAACTTGTGTTTGAATCCCTCCTTTAACGCTCTCATGTGGCTAGAACTTTTGGTTTAGATTGTCAATCCTTAAAATGTTCTTTACCATATTTTTTATGGAGTAGTTGGATTTTGTATTGATCTAATGGATTCTATTTTTATATGCCTCTATTCACACATGCACGAGCTCTATTGAAACTTAACTGCATATGTATATTTGAGCTATGTGAGATGTTCTCCTTCCACTCTTGTCATCTACATATTATTGACTTAGGAGGACTAGTGCATGCCAAAATTCGTTGTACGTGAGATTTGTGTGAAACATAAAAACATGGTAAATATAAATGTGCACGGGGAAGGGCTCCGAAAGGACTTAGTGATCCTTTGCGATTGTAAGCCACCATTTTGAATGGACCTAAAAGAAATACGTGGTCCAAAGGCCTAAAAACAAAAAATATGGCATTAAAAAGAAAAACAATTTACCAAGGCCTATATTTGATTGATATATTCATTCAAAAATAAATATATGCTTATTGAGGGATATGGGATGGTATATCAACGGTTTGCACAATATCTGTTTATCCTAGTTGCGTATTTCATGTCATGACTCTATTGGTTTGTAGAATCATCAATATGCTAGGCTTGTATGCATTGTGTATGTTTGTTCATTGAGTTCAATTTAGATTGTCACATGAGGTTATCTTCAAATGTGATGAAGTTTGCAATCAATTGAGAACTTCGTGAACATGTTTTAATTTAATCGTTACTAGTTCACACCCCAACACTTCCGTTTCCATATGACACATTTTTGTCATACGAGTGTGAAAGACTCCTATTATATTTTGTGTGTGTCATTTGTGTGTTTTTATCTATATATGTGTACTTGAGTCTCTTTGGTATATATTATGTATACATATATTTGATATTTTTGTTTAGTCTTTGCCTTGATGTCTAATCCATATATGCTTTAATTCATACTTGATATCCATCTTATTGCATTCTTTATTGATATCACATGCTTAATAATTTATATATCATATTGATATCATTTTAGTGCATCCTAGTTGGTATCCGATGTTATTTCTTGGATTATTTGAATCTTTGTTGCCCATATGCATTAACGTTCTCATCATTATTCTTTTAACTTGTTATCCCATTCTTTTATCTCTTGCTTAGTTTAGAGGGTATATATGCTTTATTTGGGGAAATAAGTCATCATTGGATTCTTTAAGCCTTTGTCTATTCCTGAACAAAAAGGGGGAGAATGATAGGGGGAGAAATGGTATCTAATCATATTATTATCACACCTTAGTTTAAGGAGATTTATCTTAGGGGGAGACGTCTTTCTAAGTAGGTTTGTTTGATAAAGGGGAGAATTAATTTAGGGGGAGTACTTAGTTCACTTGAATTAAATGTATTGATATTCCCTATGCGTGTAATGTGTTTGCTTAATTGTGCAGGAATCATATTATAAGTGGCAACTTTCACCGGCAATGATTATGATCCTTTGGGTTGTTTATGTCAAGCATTGTAATTTTATTTTGGGTGGGACTTTTTATTAGTCTAGTAGAGCTTGACGGCCCTTTAGGATTTTTGTATAGTTTTTATCCCGGAATATCCAAAGGGGGAGATTTGTAAGGACACAAATTTCCAATTGAGTCCTTTATTGTTTTGGCTCAATTTCGGACAAAAACGTTTGAGTCATAGGATCGAGTATATTGATCATCTTTCAAGCCTATGACGTGTTTGTTGAAGACGTAGCGGCCAAGTGTATAAAGATTCATCAAAATGCCGTGGTTTATGTGTCTCGTTTCAACATCATGAACAGTGGTTCCATGCTCCCAAGGTATAAATGTTTTACATATATATATAGGAACTTGGAACAATTTATATTGGGTGTTAGGTTTTAAAACTGTGTTTTCTTTTCAGAATGTTTTCTAATAAAACTTATATATAAAGTATATAAAATTTTCTGGGCTTAAAAAGAATTTTTGAAGCATTCTGTGAGTTCGTTCGAAGTGTCGTTCGAACGAGATTTTCGTTCGAACCACAAGTCGTTCGAACGAGATTGCTAACGACTTCCCATTATGGCATACTGGAACTTCATTGGAAATGTCGTTCGAATGATATTGTCGTTCTAACGAGATTTCTAATGAGCTTCTAATGAGTTCATACTGGAACTTTATTAGAAGACTTGTTCGAACGAGAATGTCGTTCAAACCAAATGTCATTCGAACGGGATGCCAGGCGGGATCAGTTTTTGGCAGTTTTAAGCAGTTTTTCTCCCATTTCCCCACTTGTTTCTTAACCAACTTTTCTCAGACTTTATTATGTGTGGGAATAACATTTTCCAACTTAACTTTTCCATTCTATTCGATCTTTTTGAGAGAGTTTGAGAGCTAAATTGCTTAAGGAAAATGTTCTTGTTTTGAGTGAAATTTTTTAGAGAAAAATATACACCACTCTAGTTTACACCCAATTGTTTGTTAATCCAAGTTTCAATATATATACATCGTGCTTGGAGTTTTGGCACTGGGTTCATCTTTTCCGTTCAAAGAGAAGTTTTGGGTTTGCTTCTACATCCCTCAAAGAAAGAAGAACCTTTTTGCTGTGGCATTACCCACTTGGAGAAAGGCTCCTTGTTCGGGTGACGGTGACCATATAAAGTCCGATCGGTGGACTCCGAGACCGCGGTGGATTTCCGTGGTTATCCTCTAGGAAAAGGTGTCTACAAGAAGAAGCGTCGAGGCTTGAGAGGGATCGATTCGTGTGATGTAAGCCTTTCTGTCTTGTATTTGTAAATTCTGTATCTAGTAATTTGAGGCTAGGGCCGTCCGAGGTTTTTTCCCGTTGTGGGTTTTTCCTCGTACATCCGGCGTAGTACGATTGAGATTTATTTTATCTTTCTATATCACCTAGATGCATTCTTAGGACTAAAAGATAAAATTAGTTCAAAATCACAATCTATTTAATTTGGTGCAAATTTAATGTTTGGGTATGTTCAATTTAATTCAAGTGCAAAATTTCTTTATCTTGATAACATGCAAGTTTAACTTGAATTGGATTAATGTGTGTTTAAGTCGAAGAAGAAATTAAAACTTGTTATTTTAAGTTGAACCATCACCTTTTACGCTTTAAAATCCGAGGGATCCACATCACACTTACATTAGTCTAATTTAGTTATTTATTGTTTTAATCTAGTTATTTAGTTTAATTTTGTTAATTCATGCTTAGCCCTTAGATAAATAGGGTCGGAGTTGTGTTCCGCCATTAACGGGCCTCGAGCTCCGAAAACTAGGTTTCGTGCAAAATTGCATTTAATTGAAACCGCGTGTATTAAAGTTGGATTGCTATGCGTGTAACTTTATTTTTCACGCAACTTTAGTGTTTATAGCAATAATTCGAATTTAATCCGCGTGTGAACATTTTTGATTAAATGTTTATTCAAGAAACTTTGGGTTAAATTCCTTCTTGCGTGAAGTTTATGCTTAATTAAAATGCTTCGTTAAATGTTTTCGAGATGGAATTCTAATTAGTAATTTTTTTGATCCGCGTGGTAGGATGCAATCCCGATCCTCGATTTATTTTGTGTAGTGTAACCTATTCCTTTCTTTTGTCACATAACAACCTATCACCTATCACCTTTTACACTTTTATTCTTGAAGTTATAAAACAATTACAAGTCTAAAATTCTATCACTCCCTGTGTATTTCTTACGATACCTGACTTACCGCTGTGCTTGCCTTACAGGTGTAGTATTGTAGTAGCTTAGTTTTTTTTTCATTGAGTCACCGAACCAATAACAACGATTTGCGTATTACGTGACGCACGGTTCCCGGTCTATAAAAAAATGGCGCTGTTACCGGGAGTGTGTTTTAGGTTGTAATTGTTTTATTATTTTGTAGTGTTTTTCCTTTTGTGTTTGTATTCTTTGTTTTAACCTTTTTTGCAGGATAGCGTACTTGAGCGCTAAGAAACTTTCATTCGCGGTTGCTCATTTTCTTGCACGGATTCTCCATTTACGAACAATTTTGGTAATCACGTCTTTCTTTTCCTATCTTTGTGTTGTGTTCTTTAATGGACGCATTGGGGACAATGCAACATTTAAGTTAGGGGGTGTGGGATATTTATCCATTTCATTTTTAGTCCTTGGATTTGATCACATTTTAGTTACAAAGCATGTTTTTTGTTAAAAATTGAAAATTTTCAAAAATATTTTCTTTCTTTTCTCTCCTTTGTTGGGCATTTTGCCTTTGTTTTCGATGATAAATTTGAATAATTGCTCGATCCAATAGACATTCAACGTTGCATGTCCTCAATTTTAGAAGTTATTAGACTTAAGTCCTTAAATAATTGATATTATGAATAACTTCATGAATTAAACTTTAATCCCATGAGCACATGAACTTTTCTTGTTATATTGATTTGGTTTAAGATTTTCATAATGCGATAATCTTTTATTGCATTGTATATACTTACACCAAGTATGCCTTATACCTTTCGTCGTATGTGAGTGTATACACTATTATTTCCTCTTGAAAATTTTACTTTCTTCGGTAATCTCACTATTCTTTCATTTGATCGTTCACTAATTGAGTTTATATCTTGAAATGTGCTACTTGAGCATGATTTTCAAAATTGTTTTGACTCGAGAATTGCGTAGACTTTATGAAATGATCATAGGCAATCTTTGTTATATCACCCATATAATCCTTAACCTCACCTTATATGTTTTTCCTAGTCAACCCCTTTGAGCCTAAATATTATCCTTTCATTTCATTACCCAAAATTCCATAACCAAATATAAATTGGAGTTATACACCATACATATTACTTTCCATACCTTTGTTTGGAATGATACTTGGGATTTAATGATGTTCGTGTTAACATGGTTGCAATTTAGGCATGTGAGAATGTGGTAAGTAAAGAAAAGAAAGAGAAGTGAAAAAGAAAAAGAATGGAAAACACGAGAAAAAAAAGAAAAGAAAAGAAAGAGGAAGTTGTATATGTTGTTTATAGTGTTCAATAAGCTTTGATTACTTTCCTATTGTTATATGTAATGCTTGTTTAGGAACTTGTTTTCCAATTTTGGAATTGCCCACAATCTCCAATTATCCCAAGTTTTTCATCCCCGAACACTTTGACTCCGTATATATTTCCTTCGTTTCATGACCCTAACCTAACCTACATTATAACCCTATTCAAGTCCTATGTGATCTTAGGGTAAATTTTATTTAAAAGTCGAAATAGTTTTGATAATTTGTGAAAATGTATTTCTCCTCCTTTAATGAGCGGTATCTTTCATTGAGATTATAAGTTTTTTTATTTCCTATATTGCGTTCTTCATCTGTGACACGTGCGCAGCCTAGTTTCCACGGGCATTACACTCATCAAATGAATTCACTCGAAACAGGGAGGTAACACACGGAGCTTGAGGGCATAAAGAGTAAATATATGCTTGCTTTAGTGTTTATCCGGTTTATTTAAGTTTTGTCTAAATCATACTATGCATCTGCTCCCCCCCCCCCCCACACACACACTTTTAAAGTTTTAATTCCATGAGGTGCATTCAACCTGTTAATAACAACGGACTTAAGCTTGAATTCGTTTAATATGCTAATAACATGTTTGAAATCTCTTTCATTGTTATTGAGTTTATCGCATGTTGGGTTGGGTGTATTTTGAGGAAACCGTACGATGATTTGAAACACCCTAAATATTTGACTTACTTGAGTCTACATTATTTAGGCGTTTCAACTAATTTGGATATTGTGTCAAAACATATTTTTAGTGTGAGCCTTATCCTTGGTACACCTTATGACGTTACTCGACGACTCAACATGCCTCGACTCTACTCAATGACATATTCGAGTAAAGGTATTCACGTGTATTGCACATTTGCACTTGACACATTAGGCACACATGCATATTTCTTGATCTATGATTTTAATTGTGTGTCTAATTAATTGTGAGCATAAATAGTTTTCTAAAAATGAAATTATATTATTTTTGTTGAAAATATATTTTTTTTATAAAATTGGTGTAAGACTTGTTTTAAATAAAGTTCTTATTTTTTAAAAGTAATTTTCAGAATTTATTAAGAAAATTAATTTTTCATTTTGAAAAATAATTTTGTTTAAATTAAATTTCTTGTTAAACAATTTTTTTTGTTTAGTACAATTTGTTTTGGCTGAATAGGACCACCTTACTTTGTCCCATCAATTCATAGGCCTGCTTACTGCCTTTTAGGAAGCTTTCATTCTTTGTTTGTTTGGCCTTACAAACTGTTATTAGTTCTTAGGTTTATTTTTTAAACCTTAGGAATTATACTTGCTATAGGACCTTAACTGTCAACCGAGATATAGGATGTTATTGCAGTAGTTTTAGACCTTACACTTTAGACTAGGAAGCTCAAGCTTTAAGGTGATTTGTCATTTCAGCCTTCACATCTTTAGCTGTTGGACGAAAAGACTATACCTGTTATGTCATATGTTGAGCTAAATAGTCTCTTAGCTTTGCCTAGTGTCCTAATGGTTCCGTACCAATTGCCTTTGGCTTGTGACCTATTTTGTTCGGCTTTAGCTGATTTTAACTTTTAGGCTTATATTTTTTTAAACCATTGTTTTTCCGAATAGTACTTGCTAGTTCTTAAACCTTGACAATTTGTCACTTTAGGTTCATTAGCTATTTTCGTCCTTTTGTGACTTGACCACTGGGGTTTATTTTTTAAACCTTAGGAACTTATTTTGACCGAGTATAGCTATTGGCCGAAATCTCGTTTTTGGAGATGACCGGGACTTGACCACTCACTTCCTTCTTGTACCTTAAGTGCCTTAGGTTGTCCATTAGGCCGAAGTAGACTAGGAGCCTTAGTACTTGCTAGTGTGTACTTGACCGAATATTTTAGTGACTTGACTTGTCTACTTCGGTCACAACTTATAACTGTCAACCTAATTGATATTTTTCGAGAATACCCACTTGCTAAGTTAAAAATTTTTTAACTATCAGTTATATATATTAGATCCCATTGGATTTCTTGCCACCTGTCCATAATATATCCGTTGGAGAAGTTTGTTACACTAAAACCCTATACTGCCTTGTTTGTTTCTTTAGTGGTTTTAGGTTCTTGAATCTTTTACAACTGACTGAGTTTGTGGCATCAGTTTAATTTGTTAAGTTGTTAAAATCTGTTTTAACTCGAATTAATCAAGACCTTTGATTAATATCTTTTAATCTGAACCCTTGATTTTAAAAGTTTCTAGAATATTGTTTTCTCACCTATATAAACCTCATTGAAGGGTTTATTTGAGTTAGATATTCAGATCATATCTTTTAGAGTGAGAAACATAAGAGGGTTTAATATTTTTAAAGAAAAATATAGAGAATTAGAGAGAGAATGTCTAAGAGAGAAGAAAGTATTATTTTACACACATTGTGTTCATTCTACTTCATCTTTATTCTGTTTTTGTTTTAAATTCTTTATGATCTTACACATCATCTCATAACTTTAGAGATTGAAATATTGTGTTATTGTAGAGAGAATTTAAGTGCTTTCATGCTGAATTAATTTTTACAAAAACTAGAATTCCTTAGATTTTTAGATCCGAATTTTATTGAATATTTTTACGATCTAAATATTCTGATTTTATGTTAGATGCTATATGTTGTTTAAATCAGAATTTCTTCGGTTCTTGCATGTTTATTGAAAATCTTTTTAAAGATTTGTTTTCTCATATTTGTGAAATTATTTGAGAAACACTTTCCTCATAAAATTGAAAATAAATTTTTGAGAGATTGAGAACACATATTTCTTAAATGATTGAATGATCTTGTTGTGTGTTCATGATAAGTGTTGTATGTATTTCTTATAAAGAATGTTTATAAGATTTTTGATTGAAAATTTATTTTGTAAGTTTTTTGTAGAAAACTTAATTGATTGTTAATTGAAAATGAATTTTTCTTAAGTTTTTATAGAAAACTTATTTGCTTGATTACAAATATATTTTTATTAAGTTTTTGAAGAAAACTTATATGCTTGTGTTAAGAATTAAGATCTTGCATTGTTGCATTTAGAACATATTCACTTACACGTTTTGCACAATTAGAATGTTGTTGAGAGATCATTTTTTGACTGAGTTAGAATTCGCTAAACAAGAAGAACGGAGTTACGAAGTTGAGAGAACAACTACAACAATCAGAACTGGAGAGAAGTTAGAAGGATACGATACCAGAGGGTACATTCCTAAACTTGTATAGGTCTGATTTGTGTGTTTAGTTTGTTATATAGCTTGTAACCGATAATTCTTTTATCGAAATTTTTTGTTTTACTCCGTAGAGGGAGTCGTGGATGTTTTCCCGAGTTTGGGTTTTTACCACGTTAAAAAATCATACTTGTTATCTTCTTATCCTCATCTTATTCTTTTCATGATTTATAAGTAAAATTGTTACATGATTTAAATTGGAATAATTCTTCATATGAGATATATTGGATTGTAACGTAATAAATCAGATTGTTATTAATTTGACATTTGCTTAAATCAGATTTAATTGATTTTAATTTTTGCATGTATGAAAATTTGATTAGTTAGATAATAAATTTTTTCTTGATTTGATCATATACATGTTATTAGAAAAACTTGCATGAAATCAGAGTATGTTTATGTGTTAGTACAAAGATTGTTTCATGGGCGCATCTCAAGAAATGTTTCCTCATCCGGGAGAGGGAAATTTCAATTGGTATCAGAGCGGGTCGCTCCGAATAAGATTTAACTGTCTGGAGTGTTGATCCTTATTTCTTGATCATATGATTTCATGTTACAAATCTGATTACTTTCTATATCCATATATGATGATGATTTTTTATATGTATGACCTCATGGTAGACAACTTGTTATTTAATCTACTCTAATTGTTCTCATTCTATTTCTTGAATTTCAAGAACCCCTATTATGGTTTGTATGCCTAGCATAATATTTTTTTAACCATATCATTGGTTATGAGGGGGGGACCTTATTTGTTGATCACTCTAGAATATGCGGAACATCTTTAAATTATGTCTAATATGTTATTTACCCTTATTTTTTATTTGAGAAGTCCCTGAAGACTAGATGTATATGCTTTATTTATTCTCTACCATATTTACATATTTTCTTGTCATAATCATAGTAATTATATGTCCTCTTAGATTTTAGGGTATGGATGTTTGTCAATGCTAAAAACACCTCTTAAAATCATGATAATGTAGGAGTGGCACTTGATTAGAAATGTTAAAATATTTGTTGTGGTAGCTATTCATTTTAGTCTTCCTCATGTTATCACTTTTTATCCTTTGTCTATTTGAGACAAAATGGGGGAGAAGAGTACATCATTTTATTAGTCTTGATTCTTGAATTATATTCATGATATCTTATTTTTTAAAAATGATTTATCTATTTCTATGATATCTTACACTTGTTCTTCTGAGTTTGGTTTTATTGTTTTAATGCAGAAAATCACAAGAAGGTGTTAGGGTAAATTGATGTATAGTTGAGTATTGTAATTTTCACTTTCTAGGATTTTTTGTGGATTGGGTAGAATAGTAATTGTTGTATAGGACTTAGGTGATTAATTTTTTCCTAAGAGTACCATGATGTACTCGAAGGGTTTTGTCACAAATATCCAAAGGGGGAGATTGAAACACCCTAAATATTTGACTTACTTGAGTCTACATTATTTAGTCATTTCAACTAATTTGGATATTGTGTCAAAACATATTTTTAGTGGGAGCCTTATCCTTGATACACCACAAGACGTTACTCAACGACTCAACATGCCTCGACTCTACTCAACGACATATTCGAGTAAAGGTATTCACGTGTATTGCACATTTGCTTGACACATTAGGCACACATGCATATTTCTTGATCTATGATTTTAATTGTGTGACTAATTAATTGTGAGCATAAATAGTTTTCTAAAAATGAAATTTTATTATTTTTGTTGAAAATAGTTTTTTTTTATAAAATTGGTGTAAGACTTGTTTTAAATAAAGTTCTTATTTTTTAAAAGTAATTTTCGGAATTTATTAAGAAAATTAATTTTTCATTTTGAAAAATAATCTTGTTTAAATTAAATTTCTTGTTAAACATTTTTTTTGTTTAGTACAATATGTTTTGCCCGAATAGGACCACCTTACTTTGTCCCATAAATTCATAGGCCTGCCTACTGCCTTTTAGGAAGCTTTAGTCCTTTGTTTGTTTGGCCTTACAAACTATTATTAGTTCATAGGTTTATTTTTTAAACCTTAGGAATTAGACCTGCTATAGGACCTTAACTGTCAACCGAGATATGTGATGTTATTGCTGTAGTTTTAGGCCTTACCCTTTTGACTAGGAAGCTCAAGCTTTAAGGTTATTTGTCATTTCAGCCTTTATATCTTTAGCTGTTGGACGAAAAGACTATACCTGTTATGTCATATGTTAAGCTAAATAGTCTCTTAGCTTTGCCTAGTGTCCTAATGGTTCCGTACTTGTTGCCTTTGGCTTGTGACTTGTTATTTTTGGCTTTAGCTGATTTTAAGTTTTAGGTTTATATTTTTTTAAACCATTATTTTTCCGAATAGTACCTGCTAGTTCTTAAACCTTGACGATTTGTCACTTTAGGTTCATTAGCTGTTTTCGTCCTTTTGTGACTTGACCACTGGGGTTTATTTTTTAAACCATAGGAACTTATTTTGACCGAGTATAGCTATTGGCCGAAATCTCCTTTTTGGAGATGACCTCGACTTGACCAATCGCTTCCTGCTTGTACCTTAAGTGCCGTAGGTTGTCCATTAGGCCGAAGTAGACTAGGAGCCTTAGTACTTGTTAGTGTGTACTTGACCGGATATTTTAGTGACTTGACATGTATACTTTCGGTCACATCTTATAACTGTCAACCTAATTGATTTTTTCGAGAATACCCACTTTCTAAGTTAAATTTTTTTAACTATCAGTTATATATATTAGATCCCATTAGATTTCTTGCCACCTGTCCATAATATATCCGTTGGAGAAGTTTGTTACACTAAAACCCTATACTGCCTTGTTTGTTTCTTTAGTGGTTTTAGGTTCTTGAATCTTTTATAACCGACTGAGTTTGTGGCATTAGTTTAATTTGTTAAGTTGTTAAAATCCGCTTTAACTCGAATTAATCACGACCTTTGATTAATATCTTTTAATCTGAACCCTTGATTTTAAAAGTTTCTAGAATATTGTTTTCTCACCTATATAAACCTCATTGAAGGGTTTATTTGAGTTATCTATTCAGATCATATCTTTTAGAGTGAGAAACACAAGAGGGTTTAATATTTTTAGAGAAAAATATAGAGAATTAGAGAGAGAATGTCTAAGAGAGAAGAAAGTATTATTTTACACACATTGTGTTCATTCTACTTCATCTTTATTCTGTTTTTGTTTTTAATTCTCAATGATCTTACACATCATCTCATAACTTTAGAGATTGAAATATTGTGTTATTGTAGAGAGAATTTAAGTGCTTTCATGCTGAAATAATTTTTTACAAAAACTAGAATTCCTTAGAATGTTTTTATGATCTAAATATTCTGATTTTATGTTAGATGCTATATGTTGTTTAAATCAGAATTTCTCCGGATCTTACATGTTTATTGAAAATCTTTTTAAAGATCTATTTTCTCATATTTGTGAAATTATTTGAAAAACACTTTCCTCATAAAATTGAAAATAAATTTTTGAGAGATTGAGAACACATATTTCATAAATGATTGAATAATCTTGTTGTGTGTTCATGATAAGTGTTGTATGTATTTCTTATAAAGAATGTTTATAAGATTTTTGATTGAAAATTTATTTTGTAAGCTTTTTGTAGAAAACTTAATTGATTGTTAATTGAAAATGTATTTTTCTTAAGTTTTTATAGAAAGCTTATTTTCTTGATTACAAATATATTTTTGTTATGTTTTTGAAGAAAACTTATATGCTTGTGTTAAGAATTAAGTTCTTGCATTGTTGCATTTAGAACATATTCACTTACACGTTTTGCACAATTAGAAAGTTGTTGAGAGATCAGTTTTTGACTGAGTTGGAATTCGCTAAACAAGAAGAACGGAGTTACGAAGTTGAGAGAACAACTACAACAATCAGAACTGGAGAGAAGTTAGAAGGATACGATACTAGAGGGTCCATTCCTAAACTTGTATAGGTCTGATTTATGTGTTTAGTTTGTTATATAGCTTGTAACCGATAATTCTTTTTAGTGAAATTTTTTGTTTTACTCCGTAGAGGGAGTCGTGGATGTTTTCCCGAGTTTGGGTTTTTACCACGTTAAAAAATCATACTTGTTATCTTCTTATCATCATCTTATTCTTTGTATGATTTATAATTAAAATTGTTACATGATTTAAATTGGAATAATTCTTCATATGAGATATATTGGATTGTAACGTAATAAATCAGATTGTTATTAATTTGACATTTGATTAAATCAGATTTAATTTATTTTAATTTCCGCATGTATGAAAATCTGATTAGTTAGATAATAATTTTTTTCTTGATTTGATCATATACATGTTATTAGAAAAACTTGCATGAAATTAGAGTATGTTTATGTGTGCGTGTGGAGATTGTTTCATGGGCGTATCTCTAGAAATGTTTCCGAATCCGGGAGAGGGAAATTTCATGTTTGTGGGTTTCATCCCTGAAAACCCTCAATGAGACGACACTCATCCACTAGGGTAACCTAGTGGTTTAACAACCTATTGCATATGCTAAATGCAATCGTTCTCTCGACGAAAGTGGCCTTATCCTTTTCTATCCCATTTTTGTTCTTGTATCTTACTTTTGGTTTACCTATAGTTCTTGTTGTTTCCTATGTCATTGTTAGGGACTAGCAATGTGTAAGTTTGGGGGTGTGATACGATGCAAATATTGCATATTTCACACGTTAACCTACACATTATTAGCCCCCTTGGGTATCTTAATCCCTATATTTATGCTCGTCATCCAGAAAACCTCATATTTGTATAGATGTATGTTTTGCAGGGGTTAATTGAGCTTTTATAGGTATTTGGATGCTTAGTATGAAGTTCAGACGCATTTCGGTAAAGTTTCGTATAATTCCGCACGCGCAAGGGCAATTTAGTCATTTCACAAATTTGTCTCTTGGACCAATGTCTTCACGAAAGTTGTATCCCTCTGAGAGATCTTCGTGTGGCCACAAATGGTGCGCGAATCCGAGTCCGAACGAAGAAGTTACGAGATTTTCCGCGGAAGGAAATTATAATGAAATCAAAATAGGGGAACTTGGCTGTGACCGACTTGATCGATCGATAGACCAAAAGGGAGACAGTGTTCAAGTTTTTGAACCATCTATCGATCGACCCCTTGGGTTCGATCGATTGACCCCCTATTTTTCTCAGATATTTTGCCTTGCTCTTTCTTTTTCCTTTTCTTTTCAATTCTTTTTCCAATTTACTATATAAGAGTTATTTATTGTAATAAGCCATATACTTAGTTGGAAGATATATTTTTAGGTTAGGGTTTGGTTTTGAGAGCTCATTTTCATTTTTTCTTGGGGTGACATCCATTTGGGTTTGTAAGTTTGTAAGGACACAAATTTCCAATGGAGTCCATGTATTGTGTTGGCTCAATTCCGGACAAAAACATTTATTCATAGGTTAGTGTTTTATTGTAATACTCTCAAGCCTATGAAGTGTGTGTTGAAGACGTAGCGGCAAAGAATTTAAAGCTTCATCAAAATGCCGGTTTGCGTGCCTAGTTTCTACGTCATCAACTAAGGTTCCATGCTCCCAAGGTATGAATGTAATTATATTTATATAGGAGCTTGGAACAAAGTTTATTTGGGTGTTAGGTTTAATAAAAACCATGTTTACTTTCAGAAATAATTTAAAAAGAACTTTATATTAATATATATAAATGTTTCTGGGCCAAAATCAAATTATAGAAAATTTTTGGAACTCGTTCGAAATTTCGTTCGAACGAGATTTTTCGTTCGAACCAAGTTTCGTTCGAACGAGACTGCCAATGACCCTAAACTGGTCAGTCGTTCGATATGTCGTTCGAACGAGTTTGGTCGTTCTAACGAGATATCTAATGAGTTTCTAACGAGCCCAGACTGGTCGCTCGTTAGAAATCTCGTTTGAACGAGAGTCAATGTCGTTCGAACGAGAATGCCAGGCGGGAACAATTTTGAGCAGTTTTTTGGCAGTTTTCACCCCATTTCCCCACTTGTTTTTTAACCAACTTTTTCCTGACTTAATATGTGCGGAAAACACATTTTTCCAATTAACTTTTTCATTCCATATCCATCTCTTAGAGAGTTTGAGAGCTAAATTGTTTAAAGAAAAAGTTCAATTTTTGAGTGTTATTCTTTATAGAAAAATTCATAGACACTCTAGTTTACACCCAATAGTTGTTTATCCAAGTTCTATATATAAATATCTTTACTTGGAGTTTTGGAACCGGTTTTCTCTACCGAATTAAAAAGGAGACGTTTCGGGTTTGCTTCTACTTCCCATCACAAAGAAGAAGATTTTTGTTGCGGTTTTACTCAATTGGAGAAAGGCTCCAATCTTGGGTGACGGTGACCATACAAAGCCCTATCGGTGGATTCCGAGACCGCGGTGGAGCTCCATGGTTGTTCTCTAGGAAGAGGTTTCTACAAGAAGGAGCAACAAGGCTTGAGAGGGTTCGAGTCGAGGATGTAAGTCTTTTGTCTTGTAATTTGTAATTCCGTATCTAGTGGACTTGTGGCTAGGGCCGTCCGAGGTTTTTTCCCGTCTTGGGTTTTTCCTCGTACATCGCGGCGTAGTGTGACATTGTTTATTTTATCTTGCACCAAAACGTAGAACGCATGCTTTAGGATAAATACAAGATAAAATTCGGTTTATTTCTCACACTTAAGTTAAATGGGACTTTAATTTAATATTGAGTAAAATTGGTTTAAATTCAAGTCACGTGCTTATTAATTGGTTTAGCCTAACTTTGTTGGAATATGAAAATCATCACTTAGGCAAAATTCTAGGGCTTGTATTTATTTAATTGGACTTAACCGGTTTAAGTGAAAATTAATATGTTTGTTTGTTTAAGTTAATTCTCACCTTTGTTTTTGTTTAATTAAAATTTGGAATTTTAGAATTTGATTTGATCCATCACACCTTTTGTACGCTTCGGCATAAAGATTTAAGTTTTTTATAAAAGGAAATTACAAGGTTGATTTTAATTGAAAAGATTTAAAATCCGGGGATCCATAGTTTATTGGTCTCTCAAATTGGTATCAGAGCCAAAAACGATAAATTATTTCGTTAAAGATCTTTTAATTTTTGGCTAAAATGGAATTTTCCCCATTTTCAAAATTTCCTATTTTTGATGGTTCAAAGTACGCGTATTGGAAAGCGCGAATGAAATCGGCACTGAAATATATCGATGAACGTGTTTGGATGTCGGTTGTTAACGGGTGGTCCCCACCAACTCATCTAATTGAAAATGAACATGTTCCCAAACCCGTCGATAGATGGACCGAAAATGAGTTTAAGCTAGCAAATTTTAATTCCCGTGGTTTAAATGCTTTATTTAGCGCTGTCACACCGGATGAATTCCGACGCATTATGATGTGTGAGACCGCTAAAGAAGCTTGGGATATTTTACAATTAACTCATGAAGGAACGAGTGTCGTTAAAGCTTCTAAACTCCAAAACCTCACCACTCAATTTGAAACTATCAAAATGAATGAAAAAGAGACTTTTGATGAATTTTATGCTAGAATTTCAGATATTGTTAATTCATCTTTCAACTTGGGAGAGAAAATACCTGACGACCGTGTAGTAAAGAAAATTTTAAGGTCCCTACCCGATAGATTTATTCCTAAAGTGACCGTTTTAAATTCTTTACCCACTTTAGCCTCTACGAAATTAGAAGAGCTTGTAGGTGATTTACAAACCTATGAACTGGATATGTTTCCCTCTAAAAATGAAAAGAAAATCGAAAAGGGCGTTGCTTTAAAAGCCCGAAAAGAGGTTAAACAAGTAGTAGAGAGCGAGAGTGATAGTGACTCGGAAGATATGGCTTTATTTGTTCGTAAATTTAGAAAATTTCTTAAATTCAACAAAGATAAATTTAAAAATGATTTTAAGAAATTTGAATCTTCTAAACATGATGAAAGCGAGAAGATTTCTAAAGCCGATAAGATCCCTAAGTCTAGTAATGATAATGTTGATAGGGACGAGTCTAATAAATGTTTTGGTTGTGAAGGTTATGGCCATAGGGCTTATGAGTGCCCCACTAAACTAAGGAAAGAGGGTAAGCGACCCATTTCATATAATGCGACCCTTAGTGATAGTGATACGGAAGAACAACCCGATTCCCCCACTAATAAAATTTTTGTCGCATTTATGGCTAGTCATGTGAGTGATAGTGAGAACTCATCAATTGATGAAACCTTAACACATGACACTTCCAAGGTCAAAGTTTATGATTCCCTTGTTTTTAATGATAGTGAGAGTGGAGAAGAAAGAGAGAGTGAAAATGAAGAAGAGGTTGATGTGAGTGAACTTCAAAATGCTTTTCATGAATTATATAAAGAATCTATTAAATTGAAAAGAACTAATTTGAAGTTAGAAGCTTGTTTAAGAGAGAGTGTCAAGGTTGTTGATGAAAGTTCCTTAATAGAAGATCTTAGGACACGTGAGAGGATTCTTCGAGAGAATATATAATATGTAGAAGGCGAGAGAGATAGCCTTAGGGGCTTAATGGAATCCTTGAAAAAGGAGCTTCTTGCTTTTGAAGAGCGTAATTTTTTACTAGAATCTAACATTTTAGAATTGGAAAATAAATTAAAAGATTCTAGTAATGTCAAATTTGATTTGGAGTGTCGTTCCGAAAAACTTGATAAAATGTTAGGCACAGTCCAAATTAAAAATGACACTTTTGGTTTAGGCTTCAATACTTGTAATGAATTTAACCCTAAAGTCAAAACCAATATTTTAGGAGAATCTACTAGGAATACATTTAAAGATCACTCCTTAGGTAAATCTTTTCGACATGTTTTTACTTGTACACATTGTGGTCGAAAAGGTCATCTTAGGAAATTTTATTTTGATCTTAAACGAATTTCTAGAAAATCCCATAGTAAAGTAACCACGATAGTTAACGTTCCTACACACCAAGATTGTCATTCTTCATTAATTTGGGTTAGGAAATCCGATTTGGTTGCCTTACAAAATAGGGATTTTGATTCTCATTTACTTCCACATGCTTCCTCCCATGCTAAATCTAAAGGATGAATGTGTTAATATTTGCATACTTTAGCTTTTGTACTTCATGCTATATTCACATGCTAAATGTATGCTTGTTTAATCATTTTCTAGTCTTTAATCCATGCTTATCCCATGCTAGAATTATGATTTTTGTTTATATTTTGTATTATATTTCTTTCATTTTGTTTGCTTTAAATGAAAAATACAAAAAGATTTTTGTTTATCATTTGGACTTTATCTCTTGATAATTTGAGCTTAATGAAAAATTAAAATGATTTTTTGTTTATCCTATGGATTTCTTACGATACCCGACTTACCGCTGTGCTTGCCTCGCAAGTGTAGTAGTAGCTTTGTTTTTTTTCATGGAGTCACCGAACCAATAACAATGATTTGCATATTACACGACGCATGGTTCTTGCTCGATCACCTTCAACACTCGCTGAGAAGAGCTGGCCTCCCAGTTCCAAGTTATCACCTTCCACTACTTGCCCCGAGCAAAGAACAACTTAGTTTATTCCCTTTCCATCTTGGCCACCATAGTCGACATGCCTGAAGGAATAATGGTGGCCCCCTTCATAGTCCCAAAACAAGCTATGCCAACCTACGTCTACCATATTGAGATCGTAAAGATTTTGATATGGCCGAGTGCTGGTACTATAACATTTGGCGCCTCTTAAAGTATGGTAGGTATCCTCTACACACCAACAAGAAAGACCGTGCGATCCTTCACAAACTGGCTACCCAGTACATTATTTGCGATAAAGCACTGTTCAAGAGAAACTTTAAAAGAACCTATTTACACTACATCGCAAGGGTTGGCATTGAAGAAATGATGCAAAAGATCCACAACGGGGAATGCGAACCCCACATAAATGGTCATATGCTTGCCAAGTAGATTATCCAATAAGGAGACTATTTGACCACCATGGTTCAGGATTGCACCGCCTATGTTCGAAGATGACCTAAGTGCTAATAATTTGCCAATCTCCAGCACTTACCCTTTGGGAATTATACAACATGACTTATCCCTGGCCGTTATCCACCTGGGGCGTTGACATCATAGGGAAAGTCACACCCAAAGCCTATGATGGGAATGAGTTTATCCTAGTCTCCATTGATTACTTCACCAAATGGGTCGAAGCCGAGTCATATGCAGTACTGAATGCCAAAAAGGTAGACAAGTCTATCTAAAAGAAGATTATCTATCGATATGGACATCCCCACGAGCTAGTATCAGATAATAAGTTACACGTTGAAGTCTAGATCACAAAACTGGTCAATGAGTATTGGATCAGAGACACAAATCTTCTCCCTATCGATCCCAAACCAACGGTGCAGTTGAATCTGCCAATAAAAACTTTAAAGCCATCATCAGCAAAATGATCGAGAGTTGTCGAGATTAGGCCGATTGGATCCATTATGACCTCTGGGTCTATCGCACTTCTATCAAGACAACCACTGGGGCTATTTCTTACAATTTGGTATACGACATGGAAGCAGTCCTACCCGTTGAGCTAGAAATACCTTCCTTACATATTATGTTTGAAAGAATAGTTAGCGAGGAAGATTGGTATCATAACCACTTTGACGAACTGTCACTATTGAATAAAAAGAGGCTGAAGGATCTATACTACATATAAGGGAACAATCGTCGGGTAGCGCGATCATTCAATCGAAGAGTCATGGACTGTGGTGTCAAAAAAGGAGAGTTGGACCTAAAAAAGATCATAGAACCCGTCTGGGACCCCATAGGGAAATTCAAGCCAAACTGGAGTGGCCCCTACATCATGAAAAAGATGATGTCAGGCGGCGCCGCTATGCTCACTGACCTTAATGGAGAAGATATGACACGTCCAATCAACCCGAACCGTCTCAAAAAGTTCTACCCTTAAGACCAAAATCTCAGTGTGCTACGACTCTCCTCATCTCCCTTCTATTCTTTAAAAAAACTTCTTCATTTCCCCTTACCCAGAACTACGTGGGGTCTAATCCTCTAAAAAGTATTTTTCTCTCAAAATGGAACTCATAAATTTTCAGAACCCCCAGAGGTACGTAGGAAGCTCATACACTTTACATTGGCACGGTACCCTTTCCTTTCATAAAATGCTATTCTTTTCTAACCTTCGAGAATGATAATTCATTTTATTATTTAACTAAACAAAAGGATTATGTATGCCTTAGCGATTTGTATGGATGATTTAAATGCAAAACTCATCAAGAGTCACAATAATATGATCAAAATCTTTTTTATTTCAAATTAGGGAGTTCTACTATTACACGATGTATCAGCAAAGGGAGTCAAACCAACCACCTCGCTCCGCTGACCAAACTGTTCCTAAACAAGCTTAACCAATCATCATAAAATTATTCCCAAATCCTAGAAACACAAAACCAAAAACATAGAAAAAACAACCCACCCACACAAAAGCTTCACATGAAATAATCCTAGCTTTATAAATTTGATTTGCATATGCCGAATGACCTTATCCCATCATCATTCATTCCCTCTAGTCACCAAACTTCTCCTGCCTGTTTGATATTCTAAGTAATATCCATGGAGAGATAAGAATTAACTAGCCTGGAGAAAACCACTATTCCCCCTAAATGGTGTCAAAAAGAACGAACCACCTTTGACAAGTCTCCTCCACCAAGATCTTCTCCACTGCTCGCTTCCATAGCCATTTCAGATAGTCTCCAAGCACATGCCAGACCCTACCTATGAATTAAGATAGACAGGTTAACAGCTGATGATTCTCCTTAAAAACCGAAAAGAAGTTGAGTGTGCAAGGATGCACTATTCGCTCCCATCTGGCTTGATTCAAAAGTCTCCAAGGGAAGTAGAATGAAGTCTGCAGCAGACCAACTAACTGAACATATCGGTATTTTACCAGTTCCAAAAGAGCGTGCCACTATCCCCACCATGGCATCGACTAACGAAGGCATTGATCTCCGTGCTCGACCAACCAATTAACCCAGTTCTCTATGAATAGACAAAGTATCGAGTAAATAAATTTAGCACATCTTCGAAGGGATACTCAGGAGGAACTACCAAACAAAATCTCTCGACCGGCCACATAAACAACATCACCAGGATCCCTCTCAATAAATCAGAGTGACTTTCCTGCCAAGTATCAAGACCATTCAGAGGCTTCGCTAGTATCACCGTCGTAGGACTGTGAGGATAGGGAATCCATATTATGATTACAGCCAACTGAGGGTCCACCATTAGGTCCACCGTCACCAGTAAGAGCCTTGAAGTTAAGCACAGGGCAATAACTTCATCATGGCTTGCATCATTGAAATAACTTAGGCACACAAAATACATGACATCGGAAAAAACATCATCCCCTAGTGACCAACAGTTGAGCCACGGAAGGGGAAATGTGGAGCAACTCTGCTAACAGTGCCTGAAGAGATTGAGAAAATTCGAGCATAACTGCCATTACACTGGGATTAATTACCAACATGGCTAAGAAATATTCGTAGTTCGGATGTACTGTGACAACCCGCACTCCGAGGTAAGGGGTGGCCAGCCCGATACTCCGACATATATGGGAATCATGGACGGAAATCATCCTCAGCACCACCAATAAAGTAAGAGTAACCGAGAAAACCACCCAATACTTCAAAAAACGGGTTGTCAAAACAATTTAAATTGATTTATAAAAGTTAAGTAAAGAAAATAATTTAAACAACCCATTCTAGAAAAAGAGTGAAATTCCGAGAAACCCAAATAACATACATATACAACAGGAATATACAAGGGAGGACCGAATATGCTGTCGGTCCACAGCTACACAAAAGTAGTTTCAACAGTTATATGCATGTATTACATTCATTAGGCAATTACAAGATTGGGCCACTTGCCCGAAAGACATACCCGATCATAACTAGATATCAACAATGATGGCGTCTAGCAAAAACATCCTGTAATTATCCGCAATTTCATACAGCATCGTAAGGGCAAAAGAATAGGAATATCAACACGGGCGTCCTTGCGGAGGAGCACCTGAGCGGATACAATAATATGCATAACACAGAGAAAACGAACGGGTCAGGACCCGGTTTATATATAGTTCCCAGATGAATAAAAAGCATGCTAGATATGATAGTTAATTGTGGGAAGAACAATGAAAATCTAACAACCTAAGCATGCATAATAAACGAGACAATAAGAAAGATGACACAGCTAACATGAAACTATGCAAGAGAATGAAAGTATGCAATATAAGAAATTAAAGCTACATTCTCCAATTTCCATTTTTAATCCAATTCCAATTCCTTAACAGGAGTAAATTGTCATTCTTTTACTTATCTCTTTTAACTCTTATCCCTTAGCAGGAATATAATTTGACAATATAAATTAGTGGAAAATGTAACCCTCAAGTCCCACTTGAGTTTAGAAAAGTCATATTCTTATACATATAACGATTCTAAGACCGCCCCTCCGAGTTTCCCCACTGGGCGCGCCCCTAATTGACTATCATCTTCCAGGGGCCCATCAAACAAGGCAGCCTGGGCACCTAACGCACGTCGAGAAGTGGCCATATGCCTGCGAGTGAGTCATAACCACACCCGGAATTACTTCACTAGCGCAGAAAAATACACAATATAAACCCGCATATGGCCGAGGACTATAGTCTCCCTGCATTCACTAGTCAAGGAACATCACCTCATGCGCGAGCTTCCCTTATGATAGCATTTAGAGAGGCGTGTTTAAGTAAATTAGCATTTACTATAAAAACCATACTTTTTACTTCCATTACCTTATATACGTCTCATTTGTTTGAAACCATAATTATTAGATTCTTCCAATTATTCTCGTTATAGGTTATGCCTCGACAAAGTCTCAAAGGGGTGTTACCAATTCCAAACTTGAGGTCTTATATGCTTCGACTCAAGCCCCTAAAGTCTCCAAGTGTGGGACTACAACCCCCATCCATTTAGTAGGATGAACAACACAAAAAGTGATGCCTTAACATCACTAGGACAACCCCTCCCCCGGACTTAACCCCAAGTGAAACCCTTTCCACACTAGGGTGACAACCAACTCAACTAGGACTCTAAAGGGCAAGGTTTACTTCATTCAAGAAGGGTCCTAACTTCCTAGGGGAAGAAAAGAATGAAAATAAAATTTAAAACAATTGGTTAAGAAAACAGGGGACCGGTCGACCGGTCCCAAGACCGCGGTCGACCGCGTCTCAAGTTTTAGCCTATACTGAAAAGGAGAAGACTCAATTCGGATGGGCCGGTCGACCGGTCGACCGGTAGGGGACCCACGGTCGACCGCGCCATAATTTTCATGCCTTTGAAAGAAAGAAGTAGGCCATCCTCCGAAGGTCCGGTCGACCGGTCTGAGAGACGCGGTCGACCGGTCTCTGCAGACCTAGACCAATCCTCCTATGTTTTCTTCTAAACCCAAGAATCCAATCTCCATCAAAGCTAACCAACACCATTTATTGATGTAAAAAGGTCATAAAGACACCCAACAACCATTTTCTACCCTACAACATAATTCAATGTCTTCCAAAAGGGTTAATACCCGTAAATCCAACAAAACCATATCTATATAACACTAAACAATTCCATATCTAACCATACCAATTATTCATCTTAAACTACATAATTAGCGAGTAGAAAACTTGCCTTGGGGCTTCAAGATCAATCTTGGTTGAGGAAGAAAGCAAGAACAAATCCTCAATCTTCAATTTCTCCCTTTATCTCCACAATTTCTTCCACTCTCTCACACTCTCTCTCTCACATTAGGGCTAGAATAAGAGAAATGAAAGGCTTGGGAAAGACTAAAACGTGACTTAGGATAAAAAGGGTCTCTCATTTAAAATGTTAATACCGCAATAAATGATTTCTAATATGCAATGTGCCAATATCAGTCAAAAGTGCCCAAAATCTCAAAATACAATATGGCACACATTTCGACTATCTCATACCTCCCGGAACTAACTACACCCTCCAAATTATAATTTGGAAATTTTATAAGCCATTTAAAGTTCCGGTTTCATTATTTTCAAATTGCCATTTTAATTTCCATGACAAGATAGAATACCACATGGTAACAACTACTTACACACATGGTGATTATGCAACTTATTAGTGAATATTAACTTATTTCATCAATTTAATACTTACCCAATTTCGGCATTCTATAGATGCAACTACTCAACACAATAAATGAATATAAAATGGGCTCCCAAAAACGTGGGTTGTTACATACTCCCCCCCTTATAAGGGAATTTTGCCCCCAAAATTCAGGCGTACCTTGGATGAAAAGATGAGGATACTTATCCCTCATATCATCCTCACGCTCCCAAGTCGATTCCTCGACGCTGTGGTGACTCCATTGTACTCTAACCAAGGGCACCACTCGAGATCACAATCTACGCTCCCCATGCTCCAATATGGCCACGGGTTGCTCTTCGTAAGAAACATCGGGTTGTAACTCTATATCCTCAAAAGGAATGTGCCAAAGGGCACCATCGCACCTCTTAAACTTTTTCAAAGAGGAGATATGGAAAACATCATGAATTTGTTGTAAAGGTTCCGGCAGGGCAAGTTGATAGGCCACTGGACCCACCTTATTAATCACAGGAAAAGGTCCAACAAAACGCGGTGTAAGCTTCCCTTTCTTTCCGAAACGCTTAACGCCCTTCATAGGCGACACCCGAACCAACACTTGGTCTCCGACCTCCAAATCCACATGTCTTCTTCCCGCGTCGGTGTAGCTCTTTTGTCTATCTTGGGCTATCCGAATACGTTCTTGAATAAGCTCGATTTTTGAAGAAGTATCCCGAATCATTTCCGGTCCGAGAAACTTGTTATCCCCCACCTCCATCCAACAAGTGGGAGACCTACAAGGCCTACCATACAAGGCTTCATAGGGCGCCATCCCAATAGTGAACTGGTATGAGTTATTATAGGCAAATTCAACCAAAGGGAGATATTGTTCCCAACTACCCTTGAAATCAAGCATACACATACGAAGCATATCCTCCAACATTTGGTTAACCCTCTCGGTCTGGCCATCTGTCTGAGGATGATAGGAAGTGCTCAATCTCAATTCAGTCCCCATAGCCTCTTGGAAGCTTTTCCAAAAGTGAGAAACGAAGATTTTATCTCTGTCAGAAACAATATTCAAAGGCACCCCATGCAACCTAACAATCTCATCAATAAACAATCGAGCGTAACGAACGGTGTTGTAATCGGTACGAACGGGAAGGAAGTGAGCCGACTTTGTCAGGCGATCAATGATAACCCATATCGAATCGTGCCCCTTTTGTGACGTCGGTAAGCCGGTAATAAAATCCATTGAAACGCTCTCCCATTTCCAAACTAGAATTTCTAATGGTTGCAACAGACCTGCCGGTAGCTGATGATCAATTTTAACCAACTGACAAGTAGAGCACTGAGATACAAACTCTGAAATGTCCCGTTTCATACCCGGCCACCAATATTGATGGCGCATATCTTGATACATATTATCATTTCCCGGATGCACAGAAAATTTTGAACCATGAGATTCTGCCATCACAGCCCGTCGCAAGTCCCCGTCCTCCGGGACGATAAGCCTTCCATGAAAGCGCAATCCACCCTCGGAACTTATCGAGTAGGACTCCGCTCCCCCAGTCAATAATCGGCGAATGTGATCTTGGCATTCTTTATCTTTGCCTTGGGCCCCTACAACTCTTGCCATAATCGTCGGAGTAACGGTCATCACGGACATAAACGCTCTAGCAACCGCATCCTCATGACTCGGCTCCTTCCATTTAGCTTTCCACACATTAGCTAGTTCTCCCCCAGGTTTCCTACTCAAGGCATCTGCCACTACGTTCGCCTTACCCGGATGATAATGAATGTCAAATTGATAATCTTTCACGAACTCCAACCATCGTCGTTGACGCATATTCAAATCTTTTTGAGAAAATAAATATTGCAACGACTTGTGGTCCGTGAAAAGACTAAACTTCTCCCCGAGAAGATAGTGCCTCCAAATCTTCAAGGCAAAGACAACAACGGCTAATTCTAAGTCATTCATCGGATAATTTCTTTCATGCGGTTTGAGTTTCCTGGAAGCGTATGCAATAGCTTGCCGTTCCTGCTGAAGCACACCTCCCAAACCTTGTAGGGATGCATCGGTGAAGACTAAATATTCCAACCCCGGCTTAGGTAAAGCAAGGACTGGAGCCGAAGTCAATCTATCTTTGAGCTCATCGAATGCAGATTGACAGGCTTTATCCCAAACAAATCTAATCCCCTTCCGGGTCAAATTTATCAAAGGGCTAGCAATCTTAGAAAATCCCTTGATAAATCGACGGTAATAGCCCGCCAAACCCAGAAAACTGCGCATCTCGGTAGGTGTCATGGGCTGACCCCACTCCCTCACCGCCATAACCTTACTTGGGTCCACCGATATACCTTGCGAAGTCACCACGTGACCCAAAAACTGCACTTCCCGCAACCAAAAGCCACACTTCTCAAACTTGGCGTACAATTGGTGGTCCCTTAGCCTTTGCAGGACCAACCCCAAATGAGTAGCATGATCATCTTTTGTTTGAGAATACACAAGGATGTCATCGATGAACACGATAACAAATTGGTCCAAGAAGTCCCGAAACACCCTATTCATAAGATCCATGAACACGGCAGGGGCATTGGTTAGTCCAAAAGGCATAACCAAAAACTCATAAGACCCATACCTCGTCAGAAAAGCAGTCTTGGATACATCTTGCTCCCGTATCCTCAACTGGTGATATCCCATTCTCAAATCGATCTTAGAGAAGTATGTCGCTCCCCTAAGCTGATCAAACAAGTCATCTATATGAGGCAAAGGGTACTTATTCCGGATGGTGACCTTATTCAACTCTCTATAGTCAACACACAACCGGAGAGAACCGTCTCTTTTCTTCACAAATAGCACAGGAGCACCCCACGGTGACGTACTACGCCTGATAAACCCTTGCTCCAACAACTGCTGAATTTGATCTCTTAACTCCCTCATTTCCACAGGAGCCATACGATAAGGGGCTCGCGCAATCGGTCTAGTTCCCGGCGCTAAATCAATCACAAACTCAATCTCTCGGCTAGGAGGTAAACCCGGTATTTCCAGGAATACATCCTCAAAATCTCGAACAACTGGAATATATTCTAAGGGAATAACTACGTCCCGAGCGATCTCATCAGCAATACAATATAAATAAGTGCCAGTATCTCCCTCTAAACGAGGCATAACCACTAGGAACATATCTTGTCCCGGGACGGCGAAGACTATACTCTTCCCGTAACAGTTTACTATAGCATGATATTTAACAAGCAAATCCATACCCAGAATAACATCATACCCGACCATGTCAAGGATGAGTAAATCGGCCTCCAAACACAAATTTCCAAGAGAAATCCCTACTCGTTTACAAACAAAGAAAATGAGCGAACCATCACCCATAGAGGACTCCACACTAGTAAAAGTACTCTCAGCCGACTTTATTAATTCGGTGGACTGAGCAAAGCTTCTAGAGATGAAAGAATGTGTCGCACCCGTATCAAACAAAACGCGACCCATGTGTCCCTGAATAAGGAACTTACCCTCGATAGCTGGCGGCGCTGGCTGAATAGGAGGAAGCATAGCATCCTGAATGTGATAAACTCTCCCATACTGTAACTGACCCTGCTGCAAAGGGGCAACTGGATTAGGTGCCTGTGGAGGAAACTGAACATAAGGCTGCTGAGGAACTCGAGGAGGTTGTCCCCCAATCACCTGAGGACAATCTCTTTTAAAATGACCAGCCTCTCCACATTGAAAACACTTCCCCACCATGTTCTCCTGACCTCGACATCTGTTATTTCTGAACTGGCCAAAACCTTGGCCCGGGTTGCCTCTACCTCCCTGGCCACCCCGACCTTCTTGTTGCTGCGTATTACCCTGACCCTGCCTGTTAGCATTACCACCCACATTAAACCCGCCAAGGCGTTGTCTTTTTGACCCATCCCCTTGCTGGGGATCCCTGTCTCGCTGCTTATTTCCCATAGGTTGGGATGAAGGAAAAGCTCCTCCTCCATTCCCACTCACCCCGGGCTTCCCTACTTGCCCCATTCCTGTAGCTTTCTTGCTATTCTGAATAAACAACCGATGCTCCTGGCAATGGAGTAATGCCGCATTCATCACCTCACCAAAAGTTTGTAAGGCCGGATTACCCAACAAATGCTGCCGGATTCTCCAGTTTAGACCTCCCATGAATTTTGAGACTTTCCTTTCCTCCGGGGTTACCTCTTCCGGCACAAAGCTAGCCATTCGGGTAAACTCCTCCTCATATTCGGCAACAGATCGTTCTCCCTGAACTAGATCCTGTAGTCTTCTTCTCATCTCCCTTTGAATTGCGGGAGGAAAATACTTTCGGTCGAACAAAACCCAAAACTCGGTGATCGACATAGCGTCCCTCTGTTCTGGCATAGTCATCGACTCCCACCAATGTAATGCTGCCCCAACCAACTTGAAAGTGGAAAGGACCTGCTTCTTTTCCTCACTACAATCCACCATTCGTAAATGGCGTTGCATATCCTTCTTCCATTGATTTGCTCGAACAACATCAGAGCCTCCATCAAACTCAGGGGGATGGCCCTTTAAAAAGGACTCCCGAACTCTTTCCCACGGAGATGGTCCCGTAGGTACTTGGTCGTTCTGTACCTGCTGTTGAACGGGTGGCATCTGTTGAGCTACTGCGGTCATGGCAGCATTGACTGCATGATCCACAATATTGGCTACGTCCGTAGCATTAAAAGTCCCTTGGGGCGGTGGAGGACCAACATCCTCATCTACAACTCTATTGCATCTCGCAGGGCGACCCCTCTTAGGCGGCATCTGAGAGGAAGGAACAATAGAGTTAGAATAATGTTCACATCAATCTATTTCACATAAGATCGCTATTAAAAGTAACAAAGCAGTCTTATCATTAGGCTCTATATCAAAGAACGCTACGGTAGATCGTGACAAGTCCACATAGATCCTAGTACTCTAGAACCTAGTGCTCTGATACCATCTGTGACAACCCGCACTCCGAGGTAAGGGGTGGCCAGCCTGATACTCCGACATATACGGGAATCATGGACGGAAATCATCCTCAGCACCACCAATAAAGTAGGAGTAACCGAGAAAACCACCCAATACTTCAGAAAACGGGTTGTCAAAACAATTTAAATTTATTTATAAAAGTTAAGTAAAGAAAATAATTTAAACAACCCATTCTAGAAAAAGAGTGAAATTCCGAGAAACCCAAATAACATACATATACAACAGGAATATACAAGGGAGGACCGAATATGCTGTCGGTCCACAGCTACACAAAAGTAGTTTCAACAGTTATATGCATGTATTACATTCATTAGGCAATTACAAGATTGGGCCACTTGCCCGAAAGACAGACCCGATCATAACTAGATATCAACAATGATGGCGTCTAGCAAAAACATCCTGTAATTATCCGCAATTTCATACAGCATCGTAAGGGCAAAAGAGTAGGAATATCAACACGGGCGTCCTTGCGGAGGAGCACCTGAGCGGATACAATAATGTGGATAACACAGAGAAAACGAACGGGTCAGGACCCGGTTTATATATAGTTCCCAGATGAACAAAAAGCATGCTAGATATGACAGTTAATTGTGGGAAGAACAATGAAAATCTAACAACCTAAGCATGCATAATAAACGAGACAGTAAGAAAGATGACACACCTAACATGAAACTATGCAAGAGAATGAAAGTATGCAATATAAGAAATTAAAGCTACATTCTCCAATTTCCACTTTTAATCCAATTCCAATTCCTTAACAGGAGTAAATTGTCATTCTTTTACTTATCTCTTTTAACTCTTATCCCTTAGCAGGAATATAATTTGACAATATAAATTAGTGGAAAATGTAACCCTCAAGTCCCACTTGAGTTTAGAAAAGTCATATTCTTATACATATAACGATTCTAAGACCGCCCCTCCGAGTTTTCCCACTGGGCGCGCCCCTAAATGACTATCATCTTCCAGGGCCCCATCAAACAAGGTAGCCTGGGCACCTAACGCACGTCGAGAAGTGGCCATATGCCTGCGAGTGAGTCATAACCACACCCGGAATTACTTCACTAGCGCAGAAAAATACACAATATAAACCCGCATATGGCCGAGGACTATAGTCTCCCTGCATTCACTAGTCAAGGAACATCACCTCATGCGCGAGCTTCCCTTATGATAGCATTTAGAGAGGTGTGTTTAAGTAAATTAGCATTTACTATAAAAACCATACTTTTTACTTCCATTACCTTATATGCGTCTCATTTGTTTGAAACCATAATTATTAGATTCTTCCAATTATTCTCGTTATAGGTTATGCCTCGACAAAGTCTCAAAGGGGTGTTACCAATTCCAAACTTGAGGTCTTATATGCTTCGACTCAAGCCCCTAAAGTCTCCAAGTGTGGGCCTACAACCCCCATCCATTTAGTAGGATGAACAACACAAAAAGTGATGCCTTAACATCACTAGGACAACCCCTCCCCCGGACTTAACCCCAAGTGAAACCCTTTCCACACTAGGGTGACAACCAACTCAACTAGGACTCTAAAGGGCAAGGTTTACTTCATTCAAGAAGGGTCCTAACTTCCTAGGGGAAGAAAAGAATGAAAATAAAATTTAAAACAATTGGTTAAGAAAACAGGGGACCGGTCGACCGGTCCCAAGACCGCGGTCGACCGCGTCTCAAGTTTTAGCCTATACTGAAAAGGAGAAGACTCAATTCGGATGGGCCGGTCGACCGGTCGACCGGTAGGGGACCCACGGTCGACCGCGCCATAATTTTCATGCCTTTGAAAGAAAGAAGTAGGCCATCCTCCGAAGGTCCGGTCGACCGGTCTGAGAGACGCGGTCGACCGGTCTCTGCAGACCTAGACCAATCCTCCTATGTTTTCTTCTAAACCCAAGAATCCAATCTCCATCAAAGCTAACCAACACCATTTATTGATGTAAAAAGGTCATAAAGACACCCAACAACCATTTTCTACCCTACAACATAATTCAATGTCTTCCAAAAGGGTTAATACCCATAAATCCAACAAAACCATATCTATATAACACTAAACAGTTCCATATCTAACCATACCAATTATTCATCTTAAACTACATAATTAGCAAGTAGAAAACTTGCCTTGGGGCTTCAAGATCAATCTTGGTTGAGGAAGAAAGCAAGAACAAATCCTCAATCTTCAATTTCTCCCTTTATCTCCACAATTTCTTCCACTCTCTCACACTCTCTCTCTCACATTAGGGCTAGAATAAGAGAAATGAAAGGCTTGGGAAAGACTAAAACGTGACTTAGGATAAAAAGGGTCTCTCATTTAAAATGTTAATACCACAATAAATGATTTCTAATACGCAATGTGCCAATATCAGTCAAAAGTGCCCAAAATCTCAAAATACAATATGGCACACATTTCGACTGTCTCATACCTCCCGGAACTAACTACACCCTCCAAATTATCATTTGGAAATTTTATAATCCATTTAAAGTTCCGGTTTCAGTATTTTCAAATTGCCATTTTAATTTCCATGATAAGATAGAATACCACATGGTAACAACTACTTACACACATGGTGATTATGCAACTTATTAGTGAATATTAACTTATTTCATCAATTTAATACTTACCCAATTCCGGCATTCTATAGATGCAACTACTCAACACAATAAATGAATATAAAATGGGCTCCCAAAAATGTGGTTTGTTACACATACCTCATTTAAACCAAAGCGAAAGACGTGGTCTCCAGGGTAACATAATTGTGCTGCCGCTAACATGTTCCAATCAATGGCCCCGTTATGCCATAAGTAGACTCGATGTAAATTGAAAGCTTCATAGTCCATGTTATATTGGTGCATGGCTTCTAGAATTTTGAGGTAGGAAGAGAATTCTACATGCATTGAAAGGCCATTTGGGAAATAATGGTGCAAAAGGAAGAAACAAGAAGGACAAGAAAGAGAAAATCAATGAAAAACTACACCGCCTTTACCCCCTTTTATACACAAAGGTCTTGGCTAAATATAAGAGACCTAAGGAGTCTGAATGAATTCCTACAAAGAACACTAAGCTGCAGGAAAGTGCAATCAAGGCCTTAGAGTGATTTGACTTGACTCGTATGCCGATAGGCAGGACAAGGGGTGTGGCGATCGATAACCTCCTTATTTTAGATATTTCAACCTTTCCTTTTTTTATCAAAATCAAAAACTCAAAAAATAAATCCTTATTTTAAGACCCCCAGGTTATTTCTTCTAAACTTATCCATTTTTACCCATCATTTCTCATCATGCCTTTTTTTCTTGTTATTCAATCTCTTTTCTAAATAAATATCCCATGATTTTTACTGTCTCAACAGCAAAGTAAAAAATGCATGTAGAATAAGTCATTAAAACAAGAATGAGTAATAAAAATCTTCTTCATATATATACTTCCATTGTAAGATTACATTTTTCAGGTAGAAGAAGAAATAGAAAAAGAAACAATGGGACTCAGCCTGAACCCACAATCTCTCTCTCTCTTTAAACCCTCAATCCCTGGTGGACACGCTTCCCTTGGTGATGAGCTAAAGATACTCCACTCCCCGATACTGGTCCATCAATTGAGGTAGAAGGAGGAACTAGGCAAGAAGGAGCGAAGTCCTTGATATAGGTAGTCACGGAGGCTACCCAGTCCTGATGTCCTTTAGCAAAGTGGTTGGCACTCGAGCATGCTATAAGAAAAGAGACAGAAACAAAAGACAAATTAGTCAGTAAAGAGAAAGAGATGAATGAGAAGGGAAAAAAGAAAAAATATACCTCAGGATGAAGGATGTCCTACGTAAGCCCCATCAACCTTGAATTCGTTACATTAGGGCGGGGCGACAGGCTCAGTGACCCCCTTAAAATTAAAGGATAGAGGAGTGAACTGATTAAGCGGAGCCTCCTCTACTGCTTCCGCCGCCAACGATGTACCACTTGTGCTATAGGCGGATCCCACCGGCCTATAGGTACCCTAACTCAAAGTCATAAGATGCGGAGGCATGTTCACCATGTCATAAATGCAGAAGGGAATTAGCCTGCTTGTCATGAAATCCAGGTAGTCATTGGTCATCCCCATGTTCGTGTAGAGCGAATAAGCTTCACCAACCATCACCGTCACCCTAACCTCGGCGGATATCTCCCTAACTCACCTCATATACACCGGAGGCACTGCCGGTGGGACCGCCACCTCATACTCCACTATTTTTAGCACAAACCTCTCTCCCAAGTATCGAGCATACCTAAACTTATGTGCCATTAACCTCGGTATCAACGCATGCATGCCTGTCACCCCCGTGTGCCGAGGAACCGTCACCCCAGGGTAAAAAATCACCTGTAATTGCTAATAAAGATTAGTATTCATGCAACGAAACAAAATGCCAAAAGAGGATTCAAAACAAAAAAGGGAATAACCCGATCGCTTGTCAGCATGTTCAGAGCTCGCCGTACCGCCGCCAGGGACAAAGATTGGTTCAACCGCCTATTGGACTTTCACCACCGGTACATCCGAAAGAAGTACCTTAACTCTTTATCTTTTAGGGATATCAACCTGTCATTGAGCCTGATCACCTCATAAAACCACATCTGCAGAAAGGATAAGAATTAACAAAGAAGAAACTAAAAGAAAATACATAAAAAGAAAATGCAAGAATTACCTTCAAAAGGTACGTGGCCCCCGTAAAAGTCGTTCCCCATCGAAACCCAAACCTCAAAATCAAATGCTTCCCCAAATCCCCAGCGAAACTCCCCGACTAAACTTTCTCACAATCCATCCACCATAAGAATATCAGCTTCCCTAGCAAAGCTATCTCCTCGCAAAAGGACATAATCCTCAGCCAGATGTCTTTCCCTAATATAGTCTCAAAATAACATATTCATTAGGTAAATTAAAGATCCCCCAAAGGGCAAACCCCTATCTTATAACATCAGGTCATCAAAATTGATCTCGGCCCGCATAATTGATCTCCTCAACTTTAGGTCCTTAGAATTAACTTTGGCCCTTAGAATGGGTTGTCAAAAACATTGGTCCTCAAAATTGACCCCGGCCCTCAAAATTGGTCATCACAACTTTACGTCCTTAGAATTGACCTTGGCCCTCAGAATCGATCGTCACAACCTCAGGTCCTCAGAATTGATCTTGGCCCTCAGAATTGGTCGTCGTAACTTTAGGTCCTCAGAATTGATCTCATCCCATATAATCGATGGCCTTAACCTCATTTCCTCAGAATTAACCTTGGTCAGTAGAATCGATCTCAATAACTTTAGGTCCTCAGAATTGACCTCAGCATGCATTATCGGTATCCTCAACTTTAGGTCCTCAGAATTGACATCGACCCTCAGAATTGATTGTCACAACCTCAGGTCCTCCTTGGCCCTCAGAATTGGTCGTTACAACTTTATGTCCTCAGAATTGACCTTAGCCCTCAGAATTGGTTGTCATAATTTTAGGTCCTAAGAATTGACCTCGGCTCGCAGAATTGGTCTCCATAATTTTAGGTCTTCAGAAATAACCTTAGCCCTTAGAATCAATCATCACAACCTTTGGTCCTCATAATTTACCTCGACCCTCAGAATTATTCATCATAACTTTAGGTCCTCATAATTGACCTCGACCCACAAAATTGGTCTCCTTAACTTTAGGTTCTCAGAATTAGCCTCGGCCCTCAGACTCGATCATCAGAACCTCGGTTACTCAAAATTAATCTCGACCCATAGAATTGATCTCCTCAACTTTAGGTCCTTAGAATCGACTTAGGCCCTTAGAATACGTTGTGAAAAACTTTGGTCATCAGAATTAACCTCGGCCCTCAGAATTGGTGGTCATAACTTTAGGTTATCAGAATTAACCTCGGTTCTCATAATCGTTCTCCTCAACTTTAGTCCCTCAGAAGTGTCCTCGGCTCGCAAAATTAGTCCCCTTAACTTTAGGCCCTCATAATTGACCTCATCCCTCAGAATCGGTTTCAATAACTTTAAGTCCTCAGAATTGACCTCGATCCATAGAATCGGTCTCCTTAATGTTAGGTCCCTAGAATTGACCTCGATCCTCAGAATCAGTCGTCATAATCTTAAGTCCTCAAAATTGACCTCAACCCTCAGAATCGATCGTTATAGCCTCAGATCCTCAGAATTAACCTTGGCTCGCATAATCGGTCTCCTTAACTTTAGGTCCACAAAATTAACCTCGATCCTTAGAATCGATCGTCATAACCTCAGGTCCTTAGAATTGACCTCGGCTCTCAGAATTGGTCATCATAACTTTAGGTTCTCAGAATTGATCTCATCCTTTAGAATCGGTCTCCTTAACCTCAGGTCCTCATAACTGACCTCGGTCCGTAGAATCGATCTCCATAACTTTACATCCTTAAATTGACCTCGGCCCGCATAATTGATTTCCTCAACTTTAGGTCCTCAAAATTGACCTCAGCCCTTAAAATTGGTCGTTATGACCTCAGGTCCTCATAATTGACCCCGACACTTAGAAATTGGTTGTTATAACTTTAGGTCCTCAAAATTGATCTCGTCCCGCAAAATTGGTATCCTCAACTTTAGGTCCTCAGAATTAACCTTGGCCCTCATAATCGATCATCATAACTATAGGTCCTCAAAATTGACCTCGATTCGTAGAATCGGTCTCCTCAACTTTAGGTCCTCATTATTGACCTCAGCCCTCAAATTTAGTCATCATAACCTTAGGTATTCAGAATTGACCTCGGTCCTCAGAATATGTCGTCACAATCTCAGGTCCTCAGAATTAACCTCGACCCTTAGAATCGATCATCACAACCTCAAGTCCTCAGAACTAACCTCGGCCCTTAGAATTGATCGTCATAATTTTAGGTCCTCATAATTGACCTAGGCTTGCAGAATCGGTCTCCTCAACTTTAGGTCCTAAAAAATGACCTCAACTCTCAGAATCGGTCGTCATAACCTCTGGTTCTCAGAATTGACCTTGGACCTTAGACTTAGTCATCATAACTTTAGGTCCTCAGAATATGACCTCGGCCCACATAATTGGTCTCCTTAACTTTAGGTCCTCAGAATTGACCTCGTCCATCAGAATCGATTGTCACAACCTCAGGTCCTCAAAATTGTTCTCGGCTCGCATAATCAATCTTCTCAACCTTAGGTCCTTTAAATTAACTTCGGCTCTTATAATGGGTTGTCAAAAACTCTAGTCCTCAGAATTGACCTCGGCCCTCAGAATTGGTCATCACAATATTAGGTCCTTAGAATTGATCTTGGCCCTTAGAATCGATCGTCACAACCTCAGGTCCCCATAATTGACCTCGACCCTAAGAATTGATCTTGGCCCTTAGATTTGCACGTCACAACTTTTGGTCCTTAGAATTGACCTCGACTCGTAAAATTGGTCTCCTCCACTTTAAGTCCTTAGAATTGACCACGACCCGCAGAATTGGTTCCCTACAATTTAGGTCCTCAAAATTGACCTTAGTCCTTAGAATCAGTTGTCATAACTTTAGGTCTTCATAAATGAACTTGATCCACCGAATCGATCGCCCCACTTTAGGTTCTCATAATTGATCTCGGCCCTTTGAACCGACCATCCTCATTCCATTGGATCTCATAATTGACCTTTTCCCCAGAACATCCATGTGGTGTCTATTTGATGACTTTCACTAATTCCAAGATCACACATCGAGGAAATCTATACCACATTCTAAGACCTCCCATAAGCCCCTACTTAAGTCCCTAACACTTCCCTATTCACCATAAATCATAGGTCATACTTCGAGTACCGATCCAGAGGCCACCAAGGTCCCCCAGACTTTGTTTGACTCTGGTCAGCTTTATCATTTGAGATAAAGCTCAATAAATCTTTAAAGGGATCTGAATCCCCTTTCCAACGATTTACCCCATGCACGAATCGGCCTCACGATTCAAACGAACAATCCATTTTACTATAAAAAACTGATATGGAATCCATTAAGCACTCCCAGGCCCGTTTTGACCCTAATAAACTTCCTTGATCGAGTGAAAGCTCAGTGAATCTTTAAAGGGATATGAATCCCCTTTCTAACGATTTGATTCATGCGTGAATCAGCCTTACGATTGGACAAATAATCCATTTTCCTTAAAAATTGAATCGAAGACCATCGAGAGCTCTCGAATTCCATTTAACTCCCTTCAACTCTTCATCTAGAATGATAATAAATAAATATTCAAAGGTCTCTGATGACCCTTTCTAACGGTTCACCCTGTGCACGAATCAACCTTATAGTACGTACGAATGACCCATTTTACTCCGAAGGGTCACTGGGATCTTTCAAGCTCCTTTTGGCCAAGGTTAACTCTCTGAACAGAATTATACTAAATAAATCTTTAAAGGGATATGAATATCCTTTACAATATCCCATCCCGTTCATAAATTGGCCTTACATTTTGGACGAACAATCCATTTTCCTCTGGGAATCTCTTATTTAAAAGATCGTTGGGAGATTCTGAGCCCCGTTTGACCATAGTAAACCCCAAAACCTAGGAGAGGCCTAATGGATTCTTAAAGGGATCTGAATATTTTTTCTAATGGTACGTCCCATGTGTGATTCAGACTTACGAATTGCGTTTTACGACCATTTAAAAAAAAATATTTATGAGATTACCGAATGGAAAACCCATTTCCCTAGATATTGACAGTGCGTCTGGGATTGCCTTCCGATAGGCACGTCATGTATAATGATGATCGGCACACCCTTGACCGTATCTAAGGAGATCCTTATCTCACTTCAAAGGGACCTTAGAAATATCCCTCTCAGGGATCTCATCTACATTCTCTCAATGTCATCGTGGTTTTCCTATTTAACCTCTCCTCCACATTCCATTTCCATCCCTTTCACACCCAATTTTTTAAAATCTCTTCCCTTTCCTCCTATTATCTCCATTCACTCATAAGGTTAGTCCTTCAACAATCAAGATCAACTTGCAAGTCTCCAAAGAAAGTCCAAACATTCTTCTCTCTCTTAAATTTCCTTATTTTCACATTTGTTATTCAGTTCTTATTTTAGCATTTCATCTTTGTTAGTTCACACATTTTACTATCTCAATTTTTATTAGTAGTATTGAACATACTATATTTTATATAAAATCCCCAAAAATAAGAAAAAAAGGGTTTGCTTATAAATTCTAAGAGTGATTCCTCACCACATTTTATCAAACCAAAAACATCCTTCTTCTACACACACATCGAATAAAATCCCCGGTTGGATTTGTGGGATAATCCCCACCCTCGTGTTGCTTGCGAACTATGTGGACTTTGATGCATTTTTAGGCTATGTAGTCATCTATGGTAAAAAATCGAGACTCGAGTCCTCTTTTTTCATTTTTATTCATATATTATATTCATATATTATATTTGTGATTCATGCTCGTGTTTTGTCCAATTTATACCGCCGTCTTTCTAAAAATGATCGGTGATCCGACAAACGGGCACATTATATTTTTTATTATTATTTTGGGAACTCTCCTACGGATGACCTCACTATGACTTTCTCTATGACGCGAGTTGAGAATTTCCATTCTCCATTTATATATATATGTGCACACACTTCATGGAGTTGTTAGGAGAATAATATCATATGCCCATGAGAGACCGAAAGGCCGGGATGGGTGCCTAACACAGTTGGGATGCGGGCCTAACACCTTCCCATTCCATAATTTAGCCCCCAAATCCTTGAACTAATTGGTTTCTCAAGCATTGGTATGTCCTTGACGCCAATCTCTCGAGGCGACAACACTTATTTTGCGTGTTTTGTGCAAAATAGGATGGATACTTTATCTCTTTACATCACCACAAATTGATTATGCCCGAAGCATCCCAAGGAAGGGTACGAGACCTTCTTTCTCTCCACCGTGCGTGCAAGCACTAACACCCCGAGGAGGAGAACGGGATAGGGAGACATATAACTTTCATAAGTTTTAAGGTCTCCTATAAGTTTTTCTAACCTAAGAGTGTCTAACATTCCCAACGAATTAGGAACTGTGATTTTAGTGATAAAAAGGGATGGCAGGGATCTCAATGTTTTTCACAACTCTTGACAACATTAGATAACCTAGCATAAAATTCATCAAAAGTCTTAGATTCTAGCATAGTGATAGTTTCAAACTGCGTGGTTAGATTTTGTAGCTTAGAAGCTTTCATAGTAATGGTACCCTCGTGAGTGAGTTAAAGAGTATCCCACGCTTCCTTTGACGTGTTACACGTCATAATCCGACGAAACTCATTAACTGAAAATCATCCAAGGGATTTGGATTAAAAAATAAAAGAGTTTGATCACTGAAATATGTTTAAAAGTTTTAGATTAAAATCCAAGGTCCACATCTCTATATAGAGGCAGAAGAATCTCCAAGAGATATGCACAAAATATTTCATTTGAAATTAGATGAAAAATATTTTTTCGAGTACTCATTCAAATGAAGGTAAATCTTCTGTGAAGAAAGTACCATTTCTCGTTCGAACACACATCAAACGATTGATCCGACGAGATTACAGAGCCTGCCAAAGTTGCGAAAACAAATGTCATTCGAATGAAGCTGAAGTTATTCTAACGAGGTATGGGAACACGCTCAAACGACATTCGATGTCGTTCTAATATCCTAGTAAATTTTTCAAAAACATTTTATAAAAATATTTTAAGTTTTCAATTTTTAAAAATACCATTGAACAAAAATATTACACTGAAACAACCTCATAAACCTTCTATGAAAAATGAAGTAAAGATTGATCTTTGATTGTTTTAATCTGTCGCTAACTTATCTTCACTTGAAGTCTTGAGAATATTTATGATGGTGAAGCAGGGTGTAACATGATGAGGAAATAAAATATATGATGAACAATTATAAATATTGCTCTTACAAATCTCCCCCTTTGGCTATTCCGATATATAACACAAACTGAAACATATAACCCAAAAGAAAAGTTCAACTAATGCCCTCCCAAACCCGAAAAGGAAAGACACTTGTGAATTTGTATTCAATTGAAAATCTTCATCATGTAATCCATGAAATCATCAAAGCAAAAAATATTCACACACAGGAAGAAACATAAGTATCATGATGCATGGAGGATAAAGAAAACACAAAAATTCCCCTCAATATGTTCTCCCCTTCTTATCTTTAATAGACAAAGGCTTAGAAACAAATCCTGAAATGTTAGCATAGAAAAAATCCAAATACGAAACATCATCACAAAGAATAAATAATGAAGCATATGCGATGAAAATTCAATAAAGCAACAATATATTTTTGAAAAATTTAAATTTTTTTTGAGAATATAAATGTACATATAAGCAAAAATGCAAACATTCACACCATGGAGTGGCACGAAGTTAAAGAGATACTTCTAAGGTAGGTGTAAATTTCTTGAACGAAGTGAAATTGACTCGACTTATGCAAAATTCCATGAATTTCAATGCTTCTCAAATTAAAAACACCAAACTATTTATGTTTTTGAAGGAAGTTTATTGTGAAAAACCATTGATCTTCAACTTATAACACCCTTAAAATTTCACATTTTAAGCATAAACTCTCAAAATTTTGAAGGAATCATATGAATCTTGTGAATGAAGCATCAGTGAAATAAAAATAATTAACCTTGGCACTTCTGTTTTTATGTACCAAAATCAACTTTTAGGCTCTTTCCATTGGTAACCTTTAACGTAAAGAAGTTCGCTTCTTTCGTAGGCCCTTTACACTGCATAAACAAAAATTAAATTTTTAGGGAAAAGAAATTTGGGCAATGGTTCTTACAAGAAGAATTAATTCAATGTACCTTTAGTTTACTATTAAGCATGACATAGATGATAACACCTTATTTTATATATAACAAGAAAGTAAAAAGAATCAAACAACTCGTGCATATGTGCAATAAAGGAAATATAAAGAGTCTAGGAAAAGGAACTAAGAATCAAAGAACAAAGAAATGATAAACATGCATTTTTAAGCATGTAAAAGAAATGAAGAGAAGTTTCATAACACCATGAGTAAGTCACATGAACAGATGGAATGTAATTGTGATTCAAACATCTTAAATGCACATCCATATATGGTGTAAAACAAAATGCAAAAAATCTTTTTGAATTTTTTTTCTAAAAGAAAAGAAAATCTTTTTGCATTTTTTAGAAATATAAACATAAGAATATAATCTAGTAATAGGCAAGAATGATAACAATATGATAATCACCGTATATTAGAGATAATACCCAAACTCAATCAATTGCTTTAATACCTAAAGACTGCCTAAGATCCTCAAATCTAAGTGCATCTAAAGGTTTACTGAAAATGTCGGCCAGTTAATGTTCGGTACTCACGAAGCTCATGGAGACGGTCTTCTCCTCAACATGATCACAAATAAAGTGCTCACACATTCTAATGAGCTTCATACAAGAATGTTGGAAAGGATTATGGAAAAGGTGGATTGCACTCGTATTATTGCAAGAAATAGACATTGTGCCTAGAGTAGTCCCATAATCTTCCAACATTTGCTTCATCCATAAGAGTTGTGTGCAAAAACTCTTGGCGGCGATATACTCTGCCTCCACCATGGTAAAAGAAATGGAGTTTTGCCTCTTGCTCAACCAAGAGACAAGAGAACTCCTAACTTAAAAGCATCCACCAGAGGTGCTTTTGCAACCATCAACATCCCTCGCCCAATCAGCATCAGAATAAGACGATAAATGATCATCGACATCAAAGAAATACCAAATGATATAAGAAAGAGTACCACTCACTTAGTTGATGATACCTTTAAGTTCAAGTAAATGCGACTCTTTTAGGAATGCACACAAACTCCAACACAAAAGGCTATGTCAGGATGATTAACGGTCAATTAGAGGAGACTACCATACTCATATAAAGTGTTTGATCTACGTCCTTTCCTAAGGTATCTTTGCTAAGCTTAGTCGAGGAAATTATGGGTGTGCGTGATTACTTAGTGTATTCTAAACCAAACTTCTTACCATGTGTCTATCATTTTTAAATTGTGATATAACTATCCCATTCTTAATTTGACGCACTAGAAGACCTAAAAAGAACGTGAATTCACCAATTATGGTCCTCTCAAAATCACTTTTCATCACTCCCTCAAAGATATGAGCATGTTGGAGATATGTGAATCCAAATAGTAAGTCATCCACATAGACTTAAGAAACCAAGATAACACACCCTCTTTCCTAACAAACAATGTCATATCAACTCCCCCTCTCTTCAAGCTAAGAGTTAAAAGATAAGAAATTATACTTTCGTACTATGCACAGAGTGCTTTCTTTAAACCATACAAGGCCTTCTTTAAAAAAAGACGTGTCCCAGGTACTTTGGGTCTTTAAACCCCTTTGGTTGTTCCATGTTAACCTCCCACTGAAGAATGCCATTAAGGAAGGCACTATTGACATCCAGTTGGTATAATTTAAACGGTAGATGCTATGACAGGCAATATGTGGACAAACTCAAGCCCAACAATACGAGCGAATGTTTCGTCAAAGCTTACACCCTCAATCTGTGTGTAACATTAAGTGACTAACCTAACCTTATTGCTAACAATAGTGCCATTCCTATCCATCATATTCTTAAACACCGACTTATTACTAATCACATTAGTCTCTCTAAATTGGGTGACTACTTCCCAAATCCCATTCTTCCAAAACTAAGGAAACTAATCTTAAATAGCACATATCCAATGCTCATCATAGAGTGTTTCCTTCACATTTTTAGGCTCCACGTAGAAGTATATGATAAGTATCCAATAAAATTCTCAAGTTGAGTGTGAGTCTTGACACCAAGTGTAGGATAACCATGTATGTGAGAAGGATCTTGACACTTTTGAGACTAAGAGGGTGGGTCCTCAATATCAATATCGGGGTCCACCATTGTAATGTGGGGAACGATCATAACAGAACAATGAGATCATCACCGAGGGTACATTATTCTCACATGCATGGACTGGAACAATTACCGTAGACGGTGCATCATCTCTAATCGTGATGTTTGTCGATTCCATGACCTTAGAGATTTGAAGGTTAAACACCCTATAGGTTCTACTAGACAATGAATACCCTGAAAATATTCCCTCATCAATTATAGATTCAAACTTTTCTAAGTGCTCTCTATCTCTTAGGATATATCAAACACTCCCCAAAACTCAAAAATATGTTAGGTTAGGATTCTTCCCTATCCAAAACTCATACGGAGTGTAAAGTGTATGTGGATGGAGAAAGACCCTATTCACTGTGTGGCATACGGTATTAACCGCATCCGCCCGAAAATGTCTAGGAACATATGTCTTCTAAGAAGCATGGATCTAGCCCTCTCTTGAATTGTTCGATTCTTCCTCTCTATAATTACATTTTGTTGAGGAGTACGAATGGTCAAAAACTAATTTTTGATGCCGACTTCATCACAAAAACTATCCACTTAATCATTTTTAAATTCAGTGTCATTTTCAGTAGGAATTCGATTTATAGTGACACCATGTTGATTCTGTAGAACATGGTACTTGGTTGTTAGGAACTCAACAATATCATACCTTTTTTTTCTAGGAAATCTAACTATAGAATATCTTGAAAAGTCATCAACCATCACTAGGATATACTTTTTACCAATAATGCTTTTCATACACATGGGGCCTATAATCTCCCGTCTAAAGGATCGATGTGTGTTTTCGAGCCACATTTGACCCAAAGTAAACTTATGGACCCGGGAGTGGTCATAAGGACCCTTAAAGGTATCTAAATTACTTTTCTAATAGTATGCCCCATGCACGATTTGGGTCAACGGATTGCGTTTTATGACCATTTTCCCAAAAAAATATGCACGAGACTGCTAATTGGCAGGTCCATTTCCCTGACAATTGGCAATGTGCCAAGGGTTACCCTCCGATTGGAAGGACTATGGCCATGCCTATCGGCACCACCCCTGACCCTATAAATAGAGGGAATTACCTTACTCCAAAAGCACACCCGAGATCCATCAACATTACTGATCTAAAAAATATTCTCTCCTAATCAACAAAATTTCTTCATGTGAAATTCCATTCAAGCTTACATTCCCATCCTTTTCATACCCAATTTGGCAAAATCTCATTATCTCTCATCGAAAATTCGACTCACATTCAGTGGAGTTCATTCAAGATCAAAGATCAAGCTTCAAAGAAGGCCTAAATCTGTCACTCTCTCTTTAAATTCCTTATTTTTGCATCAAATACATTAGGTTCATAATCTAGTTTTACTTTAGTTCATACACATTAACATCTTACACTTTTATTAGTATATTGCACATACTACATTTTCTATAAAAAATCCAAAACAAACAAAATAGAGAGTGAATGATTTGGACCTTCTTTGAAAAGATTTGGAGGCGTCAAAATAGGCTGATGAATCCATCTCTTTACATTCACCCTAGACCGACGACGACCAAAGCATTCCTAGATCCAAAGAGGGCGCGAAATCTTTTCATACCCCCTTTCTTTCACCGACCCCCGTTCTCGGGAAGAAGGAGAGAGAGAGAGAGAGAGAGAGAGAGAGAGAGGACACGTGTAAATCGGGATGGGCACATAGGCGTTTAACTTCCTTTGTCATGCAACAATAGTGTTTAAAGTGATATTACAACATTAATTCATTTGAAACCATATTCAATTAAAATTTTTGTCTTTGATTTCTTCATAGTTGATGTTTATAATTAATTGAATATGACCGGTTAGTTGAGATTCAAATCAAATTCCTTGATACGTATAGTTAATCCGTGGTGGGGAAATGATCCTAATCTCATTTTGATTAATCTTTGCTAATAAGTTTTAATTAGATTAATTAACTTCTTACCATTTAAAACCCCCATATTATCTTTTATTTTCCCCTTTTTAATAATATCTCAATTCCATTTTAAATACCGTTCCCTATAGACCTAGTCCCTACTTTTTGCCACACTCCCATAGTGTACCAAGTTGTGGTTTTTTGTTAGGCAGTAAAGACCCAACAAAAAATTCATTTTACAAAGTTTACGCCTCATAAAAAATGACGCGTCACCTGGGAATGGTGTATTTAGGGATTTTAGTGATTTAATAATTTAAATATTTTTTAAACTTATTTTGTGACTTTTACCATTTTAGCTTCAAGAAAGTTGAAATTTGGGTACTCATCGTGTGTTTGAGAGATCTTTTACTAGTTAGACATCTATCAATGCAAAAGAACCATCACTTCCTATTTGTTTGTCCTGTCACGTAAAATGAAAATTAGACCCCAAAGAGCCCTTCTTTACTAGGGGTGTGTGTGAAGGGGGGTTTACATACATCCGAGGAAAAGTGGTTTATGATTGAATATCAAAGGCATTCTGATCATTTGGTAGATGCAAGTCTATGGCCTTGCACGTGAGGTAAAATATCTCATCTTAAATCAATAGATAGTTTTAATTGTTACATTAATGGTTCTCAAAGTTGCGCTCCCAAGACAATCCATGAATTCCTATCAATTCTAAAAAAATGAAAGGCTCGAAAATGAAAGAATTGAAAAAATATATTAAAAAACTTTGCGAAATAAAGAATCCTCTAACTATGAGAAAATATCCCAATAAGTTTTACGTCTTCTTGTTGGTTTGATTAGGATTTAGCGAAAAAGGATTTGAACGACCAACTCGAGAGTCATAAAGCTTGGAATATTGAAATAAATGACCAACTTGATGAAATGATTTCTTCTTCAAAAAGCTCGATTGAGGTTAAAACTTGCATTTCACCTTCATCCATTTTTAAAAAGAAATCATTGAGAGTGATCCAAAAACTTTCAAATTTCAACATTTGATTAATGATGCAACTTTTTTGGAGGTTGAAGGTCTGTCATTTCATTGGCTCCCCACCGTTATCCAACCATTGCAACCACCACAAGAATCAGATCAAATTCTTGAGGACGTTGACCCGATTCTTGAAAGGGAATTATTTTTCAAGATGTTTTCTCTAATGGGTTATTCACTTACACTTTTCGCACCTCCTATTTATAACACCCCGCCCAATTAAATACCGGGTGATCAGTCCTTTATTAAATTAACATCAAGGTGAACGGTTCGTTCATTCTCAGCATCACTGTCGTAAAATAATATTTCCAATTTGAACACCCTAAATAATTTAGCTAAGTGTCAAAACCATTTAAAACGTCATTGTTCCTTTATTAAATACCAATACAAACTTTTTAATAATAACAGTTTAAGAGTCACATAAATAAAAGGATAACAATAACTACACTACCATTTAAACCATCTAGATAAACCAAACCAAGTTATGAACTATAAATGAAATCATTCTGACAAGAGTTAACTCCCGAGGAGTACCAAATGCTGGAAATATCACAAATCTCTGATAAATCCAACTGGAATAGGAAATCGGGCAACACATGCCCTAACTATGAAGATCTAAAGTAGGAACTGATTCAATGACGAAGTCGTCTAAAGAAAGGGCCTGCAACTACCACATAAGCTGCAACATGTCCAATCCAAAGAACCTAAGCATGACGCCCCTGTGGCTGGGCACCTGTAATACGTACATATATATACAAGAGAGAAAGAAATGACAGAAAATGGGTCAGAGCCCGAGTGTAAAACAGTTTAAAATAGTTTATCAAGTATTTAAAATGCTTACCGGTTAATAGCATAACCATGTTAGTATGCGACACTCTCTTGAGAATCATCACCTCTCATATAGTGTGCACTCCTACCGTACCTCTATGACATCCTAGTTATAGTTCCCACGCTAACTAGATTATTCACATGTATCCACTCTTTATAGCCCAAATTATTCCCACGTATTAACCTTATAATACATAATGATGTTATAAACATATATATATATATATATATATATATATATATATATATATATATATATATATATATATATATATCCATTTAGATTCAACATGGATAAGTCCCTTATTAATTCAATTCAACTAAGTGTTTTTATACATAACTATCTTACATTTCGACTTTAGCCACATAGTAAATATCATTACATGTATATATATATATATATATATATATATATATATATATATATATATATTCACTATATTATATATATACTATACTGCACCCCGAGACACAGCTGCGGTGCTACATTACTCTGCTATCTTGTCCCAATACATCACGTCGTTGTATAGGGAACTATAGGTTCGGTAAAAATTCCTCGAACCACAAATATCAACACAAAAATTGGAGGCGAACATAGTTCTCATACCCATGGGTCACGCACATACCTACGTTCCCATTGTCAGCGGACTTATCAACTCATCGATAAGTCTTTCATAGTCCTATGTTCTCGAGTGACAAACCAAAAATCCCATGGATTCATCAGGATATGACTACCCTCACGCGGAAACCTCCCGTCGATAGCAAGTAAGCTAGATATGTCATACACAGATACATAATATATGCACAATCACAAAGTCATACATATAAATATTCATCTTTTTTAAATTAGGTTCGCCCATGACCCATAATTATTATTATCCATTCTCAACACAAATTTTACTCAATTATTTCTCATAACGGATTCGTCTATTTTATTCTCATTTATTATTTACTTCATTCTTACTTCTCATCTCTCGAAGTATTCTTTCTCATAAATTATAAATTTCAGTAGGTATACCCTCACTTACCTTCTAGTCTAAATCTTTCACGAGTCTCAATCTTTTAGTAAACGTACGCCCAATTCCCAAAGTATAACTAACTCCCCGTTAACCCAAAATTTCATCTCATATTAATTTCACTCAACGGAGTCTACTTAGACCTTATTGGTCATCTTCATAACCCATTATACTCTATCAATGATAATCAAGGGTTCCTAAGCATTTTAACCGAACTAAACAAAAAGGGGAAAAATATGCAGTTTTCCAGGAGGGGTTGATCGATTGATCGATGTTCTTGAGTCGATCGATCGATCAAGCAGTTCTTGCCCAGTTTTCTGTAATATTCAACCTACGGGTTCAACCATTTTAACCCCTCCAAACCTCTAAAATTTCCTCCCAAACTCCCATCAAAGTAATCCAAGTGTATAAGCAATGTACATAAACAAGTTCTAACCTAATGACATCAATAAATCCTCAACGAATCAATTAAAAAGGGGTTCAATCTCAAATCTCTTTATAAAACCAAATTTTGCATGAATAATTACCAACCACTATTTGAATCAAGATTTTCTTCCCAAATATTATAATAAATTCATGGGTAATCCTCTACACATGATCAAGATTTTTGACTACATGGGTTCTCCCTATAACACATATAAATTCTCTTCCAAAATATAAAATTTTTCTATTAAAACTTATGATTTTCATTCCTAGGCTAACATGGAAGGTATATTAACAAAAGTGAAGAAAAATCCGAAAAAAGTGTGCAACGGTGAACACACGTGAAGAATACTTCTGTAATCTCACCACGAGCATACAGAACTATCGGAGACGATTGAAATGTAGGCGAAATTTCTCCCACTAGAGGTACAATTTGTGTGCTCCTACGTGGTTTTATTTTGCATTTAAATTAGCACGTTGCATAAATTGAATTAAGGGAAAAATTCATGTGGAAGATAAGGTGGAGATTTTACCACCCTTTTTTGGCCCGAAAATCACAAATTAACCAAGCACTTACATATCCCGAGCCAATAAATTTAATTTAAAATCAAGTAGACATTGACCATAGGGTATCACATAGTTCGTAGGAAATCTCTTAATGAGGTTAGAATTGAAAGCTACTCCAATGTGAACTTATCAAATCTATTCCATTTACCTTGTCAAGAATTGGTGATTTTTAATGTATCTTTGTACCGACCACCTACCTAGAGGTAAAACTAGGATTTGAATCGATAAATTTTATTGGTCTCCTTTTTAATTCTCCCTTGTCAATGAGTAGGAGTTGTCTAATTAGGAAAAATAATTTGAACCCCCATCGTCATTGATTAATCTCGAAAAATGAGATTTTAAAATTGAAATTCCATTCACTAAAATTATATAAGTCAAATTACTTTGTGTTAGTTAAATAATTACATGATTTTGAGTCAAAGTATTTGCTTTTTCTTTCCTTCAAAAATAAAAAATAAATTAAAAAAAATCGAGAAAGATAAAGGAAAAAATAGGAAAGAAAATTTGAGTGAGATACGTTGTGTATGCATAATTGGTTTTGATACAATATCGATCGATTAATGAGTGAGGAATCCACTAATTTCTCAATCACCTTTACCAAAAGAGTCTCAATTTTTCTTCAAATGGGAGACGAAGTAGCACTTTGAATACTTAAGGACTAACTATGCCCAATAGGCCGATTCAACCATCACGTATACTTCTTCCCCACATAATGCCAATAACTTCGAATTTAAAAAGGGGACCATCTAAATATTATCCGTGTTTAGGGGAACGAAAAAAGAAGACCCCTACTTGCACATACGTTAAGTCGATGAGATTTACATGACGATGAGATAACAACAACTCCCCGATGATGTTGTTAGACTGAAATTGTTCCAATTCTCTTTGAAAGAGAAGGAAAAAAGATGGTTCCTATCACTCGAACGCCACTCCATCACTAACTAAAACCAAATGAATATAGAGTTTCTCCAAAAATTCTTCCTGAACTAAAAGATGTCGTCGATACGTCACACATTTAGCCAACGGGAAGGTAAATCATTATCTATATACTTAAAACAGTTTGAGAACGTGCTACAATAATGTCCATATCATGGGATAGAGTTAGTATTGTGGCCATCCCCTCCCGAATCTTGATACTCGCGGTGGGTGGGCCGTGCAAGAGTGAGGATCATTGGGTCCCGCGTGTCCCTCTCGAGAGCGATTAGAGTCATGTGAGGTGAGGTGAAAAATGTAGAGAGATTAGAGTCACTAGTCTATTTTACTCAAAACAGACAAAAGAAAAAGGGAAGCCATCCCGAAGGACAGCATCCAAAGACATACTGGTGCATACGAAACCAAAATGATTCGAAAAGGGTCCGGATGCTAAGTTACGAAATGGGAAGGTGTTAGGCACCCATTATGCCCTCTCGGTCTCTCATTAATTTTTTGCTATTTTCCTTTATTTTCCCCGTGATTTGTGTCCATGTGTATATATAGTGGAGATATGAATCATCGACTTATACCATGGAAGAGGTAAAGCGAGTTGTCCGTAGGAAGGTATAAAGGTATTAGAAAATAGGATTTAAGCGATCATCACTACGTTAATCGTTATGAGGGAACGATAATGTATACGGAATAATATGCCCTTAAGAACAAATATATGTATATATATATATATAGTACAAGAGAATGGAGTTTAGAGAAAATAGAAAATGAGAGGAAAAGTAAAAATAGGACTCGAATCTCGGGTTTTACCCCGAGACGCCTACGTAGCCTATAGAGGCATTAAAGTCCACATAGTTCGCATGCAAAACGAGGGGTGAGGTTTATCCCATAAATCCAACTGGGGATTCTCTTATTTTTGTGTGTGTGTAGAAAAAGCGTTTTAGTTATGAGAGAAGTGTAAGAAAGGTTTGAGAATTCTCGTTTGGAATTTATGAGCAAACCCTCTTTCTTCTTGTTTTTTGGGTTTTTATTTATATGAAATTAAGAGATGTGAAATAATACTAAATAAAAAGTATATTAAGATGTATGATATAAGATAATGAAAGTGCTAAGTAATAAAACAAGTTATTACGAATTTAAGGAGAGAGTTGAGAAAATTAAACCTTCTTGGAGATCTTGAGCTTGATCTTGAATGTTGGAGAGCAGCCTTTAGACTTGGATGATGATGGAGGGTAGTGAATTCTCCAAGTTTGATGAAAAGGATGATGAAAAGTGAAGGTTGAAAAGGGATTTGGGTGTGAAAATCACACTGACTTCGAGAGAGGTTTTCGGGGTTTGCTGAGAGTGATATCTATCAGATCTGGGCTCTCTCTGCAAGTGAGGTCAAGCCTCCTTTTTATAGGCCCAGGGAATTTTTTATCGGCATATCCTTGTTCCTACCGTTCGACAGGTGCGTGTAGGCACACTACCGATAGGCAAGGTCTGGGACCTGCCGTTTGGCAATATCTTTCAGGCCTTTATGGAAAATCGACAGCGGAACACAAACCGTTGATCAGAATCACGCACGGGGTAGACTATTGGAAAGGTAATTCAGAGACCTTTGAAAGTCCTTTGGACTGCTCTCGAGTTCAGGAGTTAACTTTGGGTTAAATATGGCTCGGAAGCATTTGTCAGTCCATTGGACGGGGAATCATCGGACGCAAATGGATTGTTTGCCCGCATGGTAAGTCTGAATCGCGCATGGGGTAGACTGTTGGAAAGGTTAGGAGATGTACTTCGACATTCCAAAGAGTTTGATCAGGTTCGGGGAGTGTACTTTGGTCAACCGGGCCCTGGAATCATTTGATGACCTTTCGAAGTCAAACGAATCATTCGTCTATACCGTAAGTTAGAATCGTGCATAGAACGGACCGTTGGAAAGGGGTTTCAGTGATCTTTGAACATTCATTCAGTCTAGGTCAAGCTGAAGAGTTGATCTTGGTCAAATGGAGCCCGGGAGCGCCCGGTGGCCTCTTGATTGATTTTTGTGGGAAATAGGTCATTCGTCCGCATGGTAGGTCAGAATAGTGCACATGATGGACCATTGGAAAGGGGTTTTAGTGCCCTTTGAAGATTCATTCAGTCTCGATCGAGTTGAAAAGTTTGACTTTTGGTCAAACGGAGCCTAGGAGTGCCTGATGGCTTCTAGGTCAGTACTCGGGGTATGACCTAGATCTATAGTAATAAGGGGAGGTGTTAGGGACCTAAGGAGAGTTTAGGGGGTAATAAAATGGGGTATCTATAGAGCCCCTCAACGGGTGAGTTTGGAACGAATGATAGCCGTCGAATTGACACCGCATGGTTCTTTTGAGGGAGGATGACCAATTCAGAGGGCCGAGGCCAATTCGGAGGACCTAAGGGATGGTTTGGAGGAAAGGTTTAGGCCAATTCCTGAGGAGGTGCTGTGGATGACCGATTTTATGAGTCGAAGCCAATTCTACGGGCTTAAGTTGAGATGACCTATTATGTGGGTCGAAGCCAATTCTAAGGACTTAAGTAGAGATGACCAATTCTGCGGGTCAAAGCCGATTCTGCGGGCTTAAAGTGATGATCCAAGACTGAGGTAACGATTGAGGACCGAGCTTAATTCTGACCTAAGAGAGGTGACGATCGAGGACCAAGGTCAATTCTGACCTAACTAATGTGACGATTTAAGACCGAGGTCAATTTTGACCTAAAAGAGATAACGATCGAGGAACGAGGTCAATTCTAACCTAACTAAGGTGACGATCCAAGACTGAGGTCAATTCTGACCTACGAGTGGTGAAGACCGAGGACCGAGGTCAATTCTAACCTAACTATGGTGATGATCCAAGATCGAGGTCAATTCTGATCTAAAAAAGATGACAATCAAGGATCGATATCAATTCTAACCTAATTAATATGACGATCCAAGATTGAGGTCAATTCTGATGTAAAAGAGGGGATGACCGATGACCGAGGTCAATTCTGACCTAACTAATGTGACGATCCAAGATCGAGGTCAATTCTAAACTAAAAGAGGTGACGATCGAGGATCGAGGTCAATTCTGACCTAACTAATGTGACGATCTAAGATCGAGGTAATTTCTGACCCAAAAGAGGTGACGACCGAAGATCGAGGTCAATTCTGACCTAACTAAGGTGGCGATCTAAGTCCGAGGTCAATTTTGACCTAAAAGAGGTAATGACCGAGGACCAAGGTCAATTCTGACCTAACTAAGGTGACGATCTAAGACCAAGGTCAATTCTGACCTAAGAGAGGTGACGATCGAGAACTGAGGTCAATTATAACCTAACTAAAGTGATGATCCAAGACCGAGGTTTGCCGATTGTATCAATGGCGAAAGTCCAATCGGTAGTCGAAGGGATCTCTCTCTCTGGATGCGGTGCGTCAGGTCTTGAATGGCCTGAACAGTGGTATGGTAGGACTCTTCCCTTTTCTGTCTTGGTTTTGGCATGTTATGATTTTGTATTGACTTATGCCTGTTCTGGATTTTTAGGTGACTTTTTACCCTTGGGGGACAACCATTCAGGATATGGGGGCGACCGAGGTGAACGCGCAGATGAGGCATTTACTGGCGTATGAGTTCGTCCATTCCTGGTATCTGAGGGAGCGAGTGTTTCAGAAGATTGCTGAGGAGGAAGTGGCGGTGACACCCGCATAGCCTCCTATGTCTATGAGGCGGGAACGACTATTACCATAGGATGCGAGGATCGCGACAATGATTGGCGTGTCCTACCTATTGTACACTAATACGGCTATGCCGTATGATTATATGGACTTTGTGATGAGCTGGTTGATGGATCCCAACATATATGATGCCTTACCTTTCCCTCTTGCAGGTTCAAGTCGGGCGGTGGGATCTTCCCGCAGCGGCGGTGGCTTCAGAGGTTCCTTTCGTGCAATTGCACAGTCCTTCGTACAACATTCGACGAGCTAATGGAGGGATGGTGCCTATGTTACACCATCCTCATGCGATGGATTCGGAGGAGTTGGGTTTGACAGAGGAGGTCCTTCATCCTGCAGTATACCTTCTTGCTCTTTTTGGTTCCTTTTCTGTTTCGATCCCTTTTTGATACCGATTTTTCTTTTTTCTTTGCAGCAAGTCCGAGTGTTGACCAATTGGCTGAGGGACATTAGAGATTGGATCTCTTCGATTACTGCACATATTCGGTATGCGGTCCCGATTCCTTCTTATTTGGTGCCTTCTGCTTTGTCCGGGGAAGACTCTAACTCGAGTAGTGGTGGTGCGTCGTCTCGCCATAGGGGAAAGAGAGCGCATCGCAGGGGTGGAAGCTCTTAGAGAGAGATGTGAAGGGTAGGTGAGAGAGAATGTGGGTTCGGGCTGAGTCCCATTATTTTTTTTCTTTTTTCTATTTCTTGCAAAATTGATGTAACATAGAGAACAAATATATATGCAATGCAATGGGATTTTTTATTATCTTTTGTTAATGATCAATGAATGCATGCACTTTTTACTTTGTCGCTGAGACCGTAAAAAGATTTTTTTTTGGGATTTTGAAGGAATGTTAAAAATGGGAAATTTTATAAGAATGGTAAAGGATTTTTGAAATTCTGTTGAGAATATCAATTTATTTTTATTGGGATTTTGATTTTGATAAAAGAGGAAAAAGGAAAAATTTCCAAAAATAGGGGGTTGTCGATCGGCAAGCACCTTGTCCTGCCTATTGGTAGTCCGCCCAGTCCCATTAATTCAAAGCTTTTGATTTGTGCCCTCTTCAGCCTTTTGTACCTTGTGGGGTAGGATCCCCCCGATTTCTGTAGGGATTGTGTCTCTTGTGAGGGTTCTCAAGTATAAAAAGGGGAAGGGTGGAGTGTTTCCATCACACCTTCACTTATCTACGTTTTTTTAGTCTTCGTAAGATGGCTCTCCCTGGTAGCATTGAGTTTACTAATTACCTCAAAGCCTTGGAAGCAATGTGCTTTTATAACATCGACTATGATACTTTCAACATGCATCGAGTCTCTTTATGGCACAATCGGTCCATTGAGTGGAACATGCTGATGGTGGCGGTACAATTTTGGTACCCTGAAGACCATATATTCTGTTTTGGGTTGGATGAAGTTTGTCCTACCTACGAGGACTTTTCTGCCATGCTGGGGATTAATCCCAGTGTTGCTGCGGCTTTACCCAAATTTTCTCGTTCTCCCAGGGATTTGCTGAATGGGCTTCTTCATATTTCGCCTTCAATGAATAGATCACTAGTTGCTGGAGGAATGATTTCCCTCCCGGTGGTGTTGCAGTCCGTGCATTTGCGGGAAGTATGCGATGCTTGTTATGCTGGAACTGTTGCTCTGGGCTTAGTATCAAAATTGCTCCTGGTGACTGAGGAACTATGAGTGGATCCGCAACTTGCAGCCATTACTTCATGGATGTCATACCATTGTAATCCTACGGCGGTGATACTGGCGAAGACCCTGAATGGTTTGGTATCCCCGTGATGCTGTTCATGTGGTTGTCTGAAAGACTTCGCCTGGTGACTCTTCCAGAATATCCTTTGTCGGCTGTACCAACTTCTTTTCGCGTAACTTCTTCTATGTTGGCATGGATATTGCGAGCTGGGAGAATTGGTTTGTGGAGCATGGGGCTGAAAATCTTTATTGGTTAGTTCCTTGGTAGGGACAGTTGCTGCCTCTTCTAGAGCTAGGAGAATACTCATATGTGCGGCTGGTTGGTCTCAAACAGACCTCTTTTTATTTCCCTTGGCGGCTTCTGTGCCAATTTGGCTGGGCACAGGTCATGCCACGTCAAACACTAAATTTCTTTTTGGTAGATGATTTGACTGAGCGTCTGCGTCTGCGCCTGCGGCTTGGCTCTCTGTGGGAGAATCGACATCCGTCGACCCATTCTTCTCGGTCTATTGGGAGAGTTTGGCATATCCCTGGGGATTATATGAAGTGTTTATGGAGGAGAGTAGTTAGCAAGATGTTGGCAGTGGAGACTGGACAAAGGAGGTTTATTTCTTTTGATACTATGGAGGGAGGTGTTGTGGTTTATTCGAAGATGGTTCGAGCTTATCGGTCCATGGAGTGTCTGCGACACTCTGTTCAGGCAGGGGAAACTTGGTGACCCCAGGATGCAGATGATGTTGACGGAGTAGGCTTCTCTAGTAGCTGTGGATAGGACTCTTGGAGAGTTTATTGTGGGGAATAAATGTGGTGATTTTATTTGGCTTTTTTAGGAGGGTATGGGGGAAGGGAGTTATCCGTTCCTTTTCTTATGTAATCTGTACCGTAATTTCTTAGTAGTTAAATAAATGAGTTTCTGATCATCCAGCTGTGCCTTTGATGAGTTTTGTATTTGTTTGAATTATCTATACTGATCGCTAAGGCATACATAAACCTTTTGTTTAAGTATATCTTGGAATTAACTGTCATTCTTGGAGATAAGAAAAGAATAGTATTTTGTGAAAAAGAAAGGGTCGTGCTTATGTAAGGTGTATGAGCTGCCTACGTACCTCTGGGGTCTTTGAAATTTTTTAATTTTATTTGAAAATGTTTTTTTTACAGAGGATCATGCCCACGTAGTTCTGGGTAGGGGAAACGAAGAGATTTTTTTAGAATAGAAGGGAGATGAGAAGAGTCGTAGCGCGCCGAGATTTCAGACTAGGGGTAGAATTTCTTGAGACGGTCCAGGTTGACTGGACAAGCCATCTCTTCCCCATCTAAGTCGGTGAGCATGCCAGCACCACCGAATAAGATCTTCTTGACAATGTAGGGGCCGCTCTAATTGGGCTTGAATTTCCCTCTGGAGTCCCAGATGGGTTCTATGATTTCTTTGAGGGCTAGGTCCCCTTCTCGGACACCATGGTCCTTGACTCTCATGTTGAATGATCACGCTATCCGGCGATGGTACCCTTGTATGTGGTATAGTGAATTTAATCTCCTTTCATCTAGGAGGGTCAGCTCGTCAAGATGGATTTGGCGCTAGTCTTCTTCATTGACTTTGCTTTCAAGCATGACGCGTAGCGAGGGTATTTCCAATTCCACAGGTAGGACTGCTTCCATGCCGTAGACCATAGAGTAAGGGGTAGCCCCAGTAGAGGTTCGAATTGAGATTCGATAGCCCCAGAGGGCGTACGGGATCCGGTTAGCCCAATCCTGATAGCTTTTGGTCATCTTGCTAATGATGATTTTGAGGTTCTTGTTGGCGGCTTCAACTGCACCATTGGTCTGAGGCCGGTAGGGAGAAGATTTGTGTCTTTGAATCCCATACTCGTTGACCACCTCTATGAATTCTGCCTCAAAATGTAATCGGTTATCTAATACTAGATCATGCGGGGCCCCATATCGACATATGATATTTTTCTTGATGAATTTTACCACTTCCTTGGAGTTCAGCACTGCGTATGACTCAACTTCGACCCATTTGGTGAAGTAATCAATGGTAAATAAAATGAAATAATGCTCATTATAAGCCTTTGGTGTAACCTTCCCTATAATGTCGACGCCCCAGGTGGAGAATGGCCAGGGAGAGGTCATGTCGTATAATTTGCGCGGAGGCAGATGATGAAAGTTGGAGAATTATTAGCATTTGAGGCATCTCCGGACATAGGCGGTGCAATCCTAGGTCATGGTGGTCTAGTAATAATCTTGTCGGATGATTTTCTTAGCAAGCATGTGACCGTTCATCTAAGTTACGCATTCCCCGCTATGGATCTTCTGCATTATCTTTTTAATGTCATCCCCTATGATGCAGTGCAGATGAGTTCCATCAAAGTTTCTTTTGAGCAGTGCTTTGTGACAGCTGATGTACTGGGCAGCCAGTCTTCGAAGGGTTGCTCGATCTTTCTTATTGGAACCCTCGGGATACCTACCATGCTTGAGGAGGAGCCAGATATCATAGTACCAACAATTGGCTAGGTCGTGATCTTCTGTGGTGACAAGCTCAATGTGGTAGCAGTGGGTTGGTTTGTCTTGCTTTTGAACTAGGAAGGGGGTCATAGTTATTCCTTCGGGCCTGTCGACCATAGAGGCCAGGGTAATAAGGGTATCAGATAGGTTATTCATTGCTCGAGGTAGGTAATGGAAGGTGATATCTTAGAATTAGGAGGCTAGCTCCTCTAAGTGGGCATGGAAGTGTTGGAGTTTCTCGTCATTGACTCTCCATTTTCTGAGCACTTGACCGATGATCAGGGAGGAATCCCCGTAGACATATAGGCATTGAATACCTTTCTTGAGAGCAACTTTGAGGCCTACTGTGCATGTTGTAATACCCCGTACTTTTATCGATGATTAATTAAATTAAATGTGAATTAATTGAGAATTAATTCGGATATAATACTAACGAGATGTGAGTTGGTATTTGATTATAATGTGTATATATGGCAATCTATGAATATTGAAAATATTGAAATTATCGCGAGTCTGAATAGGGCAATTTGGAAAATTTTGTTGTGACGCACGTGTCAGTCGCGTCAGGAACGTAATTATTTGAATTAAAAAGTAAATTTTATTTTTATCAACCGAATGGTTATTTTGAGTGCCCCAGCGAGTCCGGAAGGGTCGAAATAGTCAGAAAACACTAGCCGGGGGTTTAGTTTGAGTCCTGGGGCATTTTTAGGCTAAATCAGCAACTTAAAAGGGCATTTTGGTAATTTTGAAATTTTGGGAATATTAACCAACGAATTTTGGGAGTTAATTATAGGTTATTTAGTAACCCACTTAACCCATTACCAGCACTTGACAACCTAGAGGGCTACGGGAGTTATAGGAAAAGTTGGAAGAGGTTCCCAAAGAGAAAACCCATAACCACCATCTTCAACCTTTAACCTTGGGAGAAATCTATAGACAGGGAAGAGGACAACCTTCAACCTTCAACATCAAATTCAGAAAAAAATTTAAGGCAAGTGGTTTAGTTACGTTAATTTCAAGCGAATGTTTTTTTTTCCATGCTTAGAATTGAAATAATTGCATCATATTGGGTGTTTGATGAAAACCCATGAAATTGGAGATAGAAATTCATGATATGTTATAGGGATCGCATGTAGAATGTTATTGGATGAATGCCCTATACGAAGTACAACTTTTTATGATGTAAAAACGGATTTATAAAAGGAAATTGAAGACATTAAATTTCTGGGTTCATACTCATAGGGGTTGGGGGAAAAATTGGGGATTTATGGCAATTATATGTTGTTTAGGAAGATTGGACCCCAAAAATATGTTAAGATACGACCTAAGAAGGTTTAGCGATGTTTAAGAATCATAAAAATACTTTTGGGATGATCTTAGGATGAGTTTAAAGAAGAGAAAAATGGAGAAAAACGAAGTAGAAATTTCTGGGCTCGAAACTGCCATCTCGTTAGAAGTTCTGCCCAGGTCGTTCGAACGACCTCGTTCGAACGAGCTTCTAACGAGGTGACAGTATGCCTTCTATCGAGTTGGTAGTTTGTTCGAAGCCTTTCGTTTGAACGACCTCGTTCGAACGAGACTTCTAACGAGTTGACAGAATGGCTTTTTGGTCTGATTTCATTTCAAATGTTCCGTAGACTCATCTAATTGGAGTATTAACCTTCCCTTGTTGATCTGTGAGTATAATTGTGAGAATTAGGGCACGTTGAGGAGTAAGACTAAATACCTCATAATAAAATTGGATGTCATTTGTGGAATCGGAAACGAGTACCTAATTACGACGTGAGGAGGGTCGATAACTTGAATATACAAATTGAGAACTTGAAATCGTGTAACATTGAAGTGACAATATAAGAAGAAGAAGTATACCTATATTAAGATTACGAGATAAATAAGATGTGTGAATTCTTAGTATATGTGATTTTATGTGTATGACATACCTACCATACTTGCTATCATGGGAGGTTTGCGTTCGTTTAGGGCCATCTAATCTTTGTGTGCCTACGGGGGGGATATAGATTGGTACCTTGAGGACATAGGTCAGAGAAGGACTTATTGAGAAGTTAATAAGTTTGCTGATCATGGGAGCGTAGGTATGTGCGTGACCCATGTGATGTGAACTATGTTTGCCTCCATTGTTTGTGATTGCTATTATCTGAGAACGATTCCTGAGAGATTCGAAATGCGTGGTCCTTTTGTACGTGATGTACCGGGATGGGATAGAAGAGTATGTGTGCACCGCAGCTTAGTCTCAGGATACTAGTACTATATATTTATGATGAGAATAAAATATGGTTAATTGGAAAAAATTGTCATGTTTAATTGTGAGTATAATATTAGTAACACTCTGAAAAGATAAAAAGGAGATAACCTATAGTAAATGGTTTTGCTAATAATTGGGAATCCAAGAATTGAAGTAAAACTCTATATTTAATTGTTGATGTTGGAATTAAAGCGCGAACTGAGTAGAAATGTTAAAATTCATTTCGGACTAGATAGATATGAGAATCACTAGAATGGGTACGGTACGTTAGGAGTGCACAAATAGTCGAGAGGTGAGTTTTTCATGTGAGAGCACGTCCTAACATGTATTTTGCATTCATTGTTTTAATGTCATTAAATCACTTTCTATTTTTAAACTATTTTTTACAATCGGGCTCTGACCCGTTTGCTTTCAAATCTATTTTTTTTGTAAAAACCTTTTTATGTTCCCAGCCACAAGGACACCATGCATAGGAATTCTATTCAGGTGACGAGATGTAGCTGTTGTGGAAGTTACAGGGCCTTGACAGTAGACGCCTCCTTTTCTAGTCTTGACTCCATTACCAGTTTTATCATTTGTTGGGCATGTCGCCCATTTCCTTTAGAGACATTTTATATTTCCGTTATTCAGACTTTGGGTTGTAATTAATTTAGAATGCAGACTTGTTTTATTTATTTCAGTATTGGGATTGTTGTGAGGAGTATTTCCTCCAGAATCATTATTATTTTATGGTTACTCTATTGAGACTTTATTGTGAATGGTTATGTTAACTTTTCGTAATTCATTTATTGCATGTTAATCGGATTTAAATTAAAATGGACATCTCACTTTTCAAATACTAGGTGGTTAGTAATTATTAAAATTTTTTCGACAGTGATGCTATTAACTGAACCAGGTGGTATCAGAGCATCAGGTTCTAGTGTCCTTAGGTTCTGTACGACTTATTATGTTTTCGCTGAGCTTTCTTTGATGTAGAGCCCTATATTTTAGGACTGTTGTATTCTTTTGTGTATGCTTCGCTCTTCAGATATTTTGAGTTAATAACTGAGAACTTATAAAACTTTACTCTCATTTCAGATGCCTCCACGACGTGCTCAGCAAGTTCCTAGGGATGCACAGCCAGAGCCACAGCCTGCACCAGTTCCGGGCACCATGAATGCCGCCGAGGTTGCAGCTATTATAGCCCAAGCGGTAAATGTCGCCCTAGCCGTTGTACAGCAGGCACCACCCCAGGCGCCGGTAGCCGTGCCAGTTCAGGCACATGCATTCCCATCTGATTGGGAACGCATTCGTTATGCTTTTCAGAAAGCACACCCTCTGAAGTTCGCAGGTAGCTCCGATGTTGTGGTATCCAGTCAGTGGAGGAAGGATATTCAGAGGCACTTAAAGATGTACGAGTGCACCGATGTTCAGATGCAGATACTAGCTACTTTCAAGCTAGTAGGATCCGCGTTGCAGTGGTGGGAGTCCATTACCACCGCAGAGGAGAGGGACACTCACACTATACAGGAGTTCTGGGTGTGGTTCAACTGCAAGTATTTTCCGTCAGCTATTCACACAAAGATGAGAAGGAAGTTGATGAACCTCAAACAGAAGGGAAAGATCGTAGCCGAGTATGAGGCTGAGTTTACAAATCTCTTGAATAATGTTCTGGACGAGATACCAACTGAGGAGAAGAAGATTCAGAAGTTCACAGATGGATTGACTTGGAGGATCCGTCAGCATTTTTTGGGAAATCTCTCGTTGGCCACTTATTCTGACGTGGTTAACGCTGCACTGCTACACTGCCAGGATCACCGCTTTCACATGTCTGAGAGTAAGAGATCAGGAGAGTCCAGCCATCAGGACAGGATCGGGGGAAATAGTGCCAGCGGGGCACAATCTGCTCAGGGACAGTACATGCAGGGTGACCAGGGTTCCCAGCAGGGGGATTCTAAGAGGTTCAGATCTAGAAATTTTAGAAGTGGACAGGGAGGTTTCAGGCAGGGCCAACAGGGTCCGAACTGCCATCAGGGCCAGTAAGGTCAGAATGGTCAGCAGCAGCAGTTTCAGCATGGCCAGGGGAGAAATGGTAACGGCCATCAGGGCCGAGGACAGCAGGGAGAGTGAGGAGGAAACTTCTCGGGGAAGTGTTATGTTTGTGGCAAGACTGGCCACAAACGCCAGGATTGTCCTGATAGGGGCAGGGCCCCACAACAGCAGCAGCAGGGTGCCCGACACGAGCCACAGAGGCCTATGTTTCCCGCCTCCCTCCCCGCACCACCACAGATGGAAGCATTACCACCCATTCCAGCGGTCTCAGTTCAGCAGGGACAACTTCAGTATGGGAGAGTGTATCAGCTCCAGCCTACCGCAGCCCCATAGGATCCACCAGCCATTGAGGGTATGTTATCTATCTAGGGGACTATGGGGCGTATTTTATTTGACACGGGGGCCATACATTGTTTCATTGCCATGATATTTTAACGCACCATTGGGTTGTTAGACACCGCCGAGAGCACGATTACTTGTGTTGATTCACCGTTGAGTAGGGGTTCCGTGATTTCTCTTATATGTAGAGGTGTGGGCATAGAAATCGGGAGGTTTACTTTACCCGCTGATATGTTAGTGTTAGAGATGATCGAGTATGATGCCATTATTGGTATGGATTATCTAGTTGCGTACCGAGCCAGGATTGACTATTTTAGGAGGAGTATTATCTTTGCCATTCCTGGGCAAGAGATGTTTTTAGTGGCGATGCCTCGCCCTGGGAGGATCGTCCACTCACTTGTACTATATAGAGGAGGAGACCTATAAGGAAGTGGTAATACCACTTGATGCGATTCCAGTTGTTAGGGAGTTTGCCGACGTATTTCAGGATATACCTAGGTTACCTCTGAGTAGGGAGATAGATTTTGTGATCGATTTGACGTCGGGTACTCGGCCTATTGCCCGCGCACCTTATCATATGGCTCCAGCCTAGATGAGAGAGTTACGGGATCAGATTGAGCAGTTGTTGGGTCAGGGGTTTATCCGGAGGAGTACGTCACCGTGGGGTGCCCCTGTGTTGTTCGTAAAGAAGAGGGATGGATCGTTGAGGTTATGTGTAGATTACCGAGAGTTGAATAAGGTCACGATACGGAATAAGTATCTGTTTCCCCAAATCGATGACTTATTCGACCAGCTGAGAGGAGCTTCTTTCTTCTCAAAGATTGGTTTTCCATCAGGATACCATCAGTTGCATATTAGGGAAGAGGACGTCTCGAAGACTGCTTTCTTAACGAGATATGGTTCCTACGAGTTTCAGGTTATGCCTTTTGGCTTGACCAATTCTCCAGTCGTGTTTATGGACTTGATGAATAGGGTGTTCAGAGAGTTCCTAGACCAGTTCATCATCGTCTTCATTGATGACATCCTGGTCTACTCCTAGACAGAAGAGGAGCATGCCAAGCATTTGAGGCAAGTTTTGCAGACACTACATCAGAACGAGCTGTATGCAAAGTATGAGAAGTACGAGTTTTGGCTGAAGGAGGTTCAGTTTTTGGGGCATATTATTTCAGACCGAGGGATATCTGTTGATCCGGGAAAGGTATCTGCAGTGAGAGAGTGGGGATAGCCCACGACACCGACTGAAATTCATAGTTTCTTGGGCCTAGCAGGATACTACATGAGGTTTATTCGGGGTTTCTCAAAGATAGCGGGTCCTTTGACACATCTGACTCGTAAGGGTGTGCCATTCATTTGGAGCGATGCCTGTCAGTTGGCATTCGATGAGTTGAAGGACAAGTTGACCTCAGTACCTGTGTTAGCATTGCCGAGATCGTGAGTTGAGTATCTAGTCTACACCGATGCGTCCTTACAAGGACTTGGAGGTGTATTGCAGCAGGAGAGTCATGCCATAGCTTATGCTTCCCGTAAGCTTAAGCCTCACGAGAAGAATTACCCCACCCATGACTTAGAGTTAGCGACAGTTGTATTTGCCCTTCAGATTTGGAGACACTATCTCCTGGGGGAGAAGTTCCAGTTGTTCACGGACCACAAATCTCTACAGTACCTATTCACGCAGAAGGAGTTGAATAAGCGGCAACGGAGGTGGCTTGAGTTTGTGAAGTATTATCAGTTTGATATCCAATATCACCCGGGGAAGGCTAACATGGTAGCAGACGCGTTGAGCCGTAGGCCAGTAGATGAGGTGGCCGAGGTGTGGAAAGCTAAGTGGAAGGATTTGGGACAGCAGGATGTAGTGGCCCGATCGTTCATGTCTGTGATGACTGTTACACCGCAAATTGTCACGAGGGTGGTAAAGGCACAGGTAAATGACTCGTTCTGTCAGGAGAAGATAGTTCGATTGCTAGTAGAGGGAGCAGAGTCCTATACCGTTAGCTCAGATGGGGGATTACGCTTCAATGGGAGACTAGTCGTTCCGAAAGGGGAAGACTTGCGACACGAGGTGATGGCAGAGTCGCACGGCTCACGGTTCTCGGTACACCCCGGTGGGGATAAAATGTACCAAGACATGAGACGTCAGTATTGGTGGAGCGGGATGAAGAGAGATATTGTCATGTTTGTTTCTAAATGCGCCACTTGTCAGATGGTAAAAGTGGATCATCAGAGACCGGCAGGACTTCTACAGCCATTAGAGGTCCCGATGTGGATATAGGAGAGCATCTCCATGGATTTTATCTCGGGGTTACCTACGTCACAGAGGGGTCATGACTCCATTTGGGTAATTGTGGACAGGTTGACCAAAGTCGCTCATTTTCTACCCGTAAGAACAGACTACACTACGGGACAGTATGCCCAAATTTTTATTGCAGAAATAGTGAGACTTCACGATGTGACCCTAAATATCGTGTCTGACCGAGACAAGATATTTGTATCACGGTTTTGGGAGAGTTTTCAGGAGGCCATGGGCACGGAATTGTGGTTGAGTACGGCTTATCACCAGCAGACCGATGGGTAAACCGAGCGTACAAATTAGATGTTAGAAGACATGTTGCGTATGTGCATCATAGACTTTGGAGGTGGATGGGAGCAGTACCTTCCACTGGTGGAGTTTGCTTACAATAACTCCTATCAGTTCACCATTGGCATGGCTCCATTTGAGGCTTTGTACGGTAGACCTTATCGTTCACCAGCATGTTGGTTAGAGGTGGGGGACAACAAACTACTTGGGCCGGAAGTAATTCAAGATACTTCAGCAAGGATAGAATTGATACGGAGTCGCATTCGGGTAGCTCAGGATCGGCAGAAGAGCTATGCTGATGCGAAGAGGTTCTTCAGAGAATTCAAAGTGGGGGACCAGGTTTTACTCAGAGTATCTCCTATGAAGGTGATTATGCGTTTTGGGAAGAAGGGGAAACTGGCACCGAGATATGTGGGGCCATTTCCTATCATCGAGCGGATTGGGTCCGTTGCATATAGACTCGGGTTACCGGAGCATTAGCATAGGATTCATTATGTGTTTCATATTTCCTCGCTAAGGAAATATCTTAGGGACGATTTGGTCCATACTCACATTGCTTTGGAGGACATTGATCTCCAGCCCGATAGTTCATACGAGGAGGGGCTAATTACTATTTTGGACCGAAGCGAGCGGAAATTGCGGTCAAAGATAGTACCGTTGGTACATGTTTAGTGGCGGCATCATAATGTTGAAGAGTCCACATGGGAGTGCGAGGATGAGATGCGCGAATATTATCCAGAGTTGTTTTTATCAGGTACCTTCTAGTTCCGAATTTCGGCCCTAAATTCTGTTATTAGGGGGGAAGTATGTAATACCCCGTACTTTTATCGATGATTAATTAAATTAAATGTGAATTAATTGAGAATTAATCCTGATATAATACTAACAAGATGTGAGTTGGTATTTTATTATAATGTGTATATATGGCAATATATGAATATTGAAAATATTGAAATTGTCGCGAGTCTGAAATACAACAATTTGGGAAATTTTATTAGGACGCACGTGTCAGTCATGTCAGGAACGTAATTATTTGAATTAAAAAGTAAATTTTATTTTTATCAAAAGAATGGTCATTTTGAGTGGGCAGCGAGTCCGGAAGGGTCGAAATAGTCAGAAAACACTAGCCGGGGGTTTAGTTTGAGTCCCGGGGCATTTTTAGGCTAAACCGGCAACTTAAAAGGGCATTTTGGTAATTTTGAAATTTTGGGAATATAAACCAACGAATTTTGGGAGTTAATTATAGGTTATTTAGTAACCCACTTAACCCATTACCAACACTTGACAACTTAGAGGGCTACGGGAGTTATAGGAAAAGTTGGAAGAGGTTCCCAAAGAGAAAACCCATAACCACCATCTTCAACCTTCAACCTTGGGAGAAATCTGTAGACAGGGAAGAGGACAACCTTCAACCATCAACATCAAATTCAGAAAAACAATTTAAGGTAAGTGGTTTAGTTACGTTAATTTCAAGCGAATGTTTTTTTCCATTCTTAGAATTGAAATAATTGCATCATATTGGGTGTTTGATGAAAACCCATGAAATTGGAGATAGAAATTAATGATATGTTATAGGGATTGCATGTAGAATGTTATTGCATGATTGACCTATACAAAGTACAACTTTTTATGATGTAAAAACGGATTTCTAAAAGGAAATTGAAGACATAAATTTCTGGGTTCATACTCATAGGGTTTGGGGGCAAAATTGGGGATTTATGGCAATTATATGTTGTTTAGGAGGATTGGACCCCAAAAATATGTTAAGATACGACCTAAGAAGGTTTAACGATGTTTAAGAACCATAAAAATACTTTTGGGATGATCTTAGGATGAGTTTGAAGAAGAGAAAAATGGAGAAAAACGAAGTAGAAATTTCTGGGCTCGAAACTTCCATCTCGTTAGAAGTTCTACCCAGGTCGTTCGAACGACCTCGTTTGAACGAGCTTCTAACGAGGTGACAGTATGCCTTCTAATGAGTTGGTAGTTCATTCGAAGCCTTTCATTCCAACGACCTCGTTCGAATAAGACTTCTAACGAGTTGGCAAAATGGCTTTTTGGTCTGATTTCATTTCAAATGTTCCGTAGACTCATCTAATTGGAGTATTAACCTTCCCTTGTTGATATGTGAGTATAATTGTGAGAATTAGGGCACGTTGAGGAGTAAGAATAAATACCTCATAATAAAATTGGATGTCATTTGTGGAATCGGAAATGAGTACCTAATTACGACGTGAGGAGGGTCAATAACTTGAATATACAAATCGGGAACTTGAAATCGTATAACATTGAAGTGACGGTATAAGAACGAGAAGTATACCTATATTAAGATTACGAGATAACTAAGATGTGTGAATTCTTAGTATATGTGATTTTATGTGTATTACATACCTACCATACTTGCTATCATGGGAGGTTTGCGTTCGTTTAGGGCCATCTAATCTTTGTGTGCCTACGGGGGGGATATAGATTGGTACCTCAAGGACATAGGTCGGAGAAGGACTTATCGAGAAGTTAATAAGTCTGCTGATCATGGGAGCGTAGGTATGTACGTAACCCATGTGATGTGAACTATGTTCGCCTCCATTGTTTGTGATTGCTATTATCTGAGAACGATTCCTGAGAGATTCGGAATGCGTGGTCCTTATGTACGTGATGTACCGGGATGGGATAACAGAGTATGTGTGCACCGCAGCTTAGTCTTGGGGTACTAGTACTATATATTTATGATGAGAATAAAATATGGTTAATTGGAAAGAATTTTCATGCTTTATTGTGAGTATAATATTAGTAACGCTCTGAAAAGATAAAAAGGAGATAACCTACAGTAAATGGTTTTGCTAATAATTGGGAATTCGAGAATTGAATTAAAACTCTATATTTAATTGTTGATGTTGGAATTAAAGCGCGAACTGAGTAGAAATGTTAAAATTCATTTCGGACTAGATAGATATGAGAATCACTAGAATGGGTACGGTACGTTAGGAGTGCACAAATAGTCGAGAGGTGAGTTTTTCATGTGAGAGCACGTCCTAACATGTATTTTGCATTCATTATTTAATGTCAATAAATCACTTTCTATTTTTAAACTATTTTTTACAATCGGGCTCTGACCCGTTTGCTTTCAAATCTATTTTTTTTGTAAAAACCTTTTTATGTTCCCAGCCACAAGGACACCATGCATTGGAATTCTATTCAGGTGACGAGATGTAGTTGTTGTGGAAGTTACAGGGCCTTGACAGTAGACGCCTCCTTTTCTAGTCTTGACTCCATTACCAGTTTTATCATTTGTTGGGCATGTCGCCCATTTCCTTTAGAGACATTTTATATTTCAGTTATTCAGACTTTGGGTTGTAATTAATTTAGAATGCAGACTTGTTTTATTTATTTTAGTATTGGGATTGTTGTGAGGAGTATTTCCTCCAGAATCATTATTATTTAATGGTTACTCTATTGAGACTTTATTGTGAATGGTTATGTTAACTTTTCGTAATTCATTTATTGCATGTTAACCGGATTTAAATTAAAATGGACATCTCACTTTTCAAATACTAGGTGGTTAGTAATTATTAAAATGTTTTCGACAGTGATGCTATTAACTGAACCAACTTGGCATTTTGTATTAATTCAATAAAGGAGTATCTACCCGGTATTTAATTAGTCGGGGTGTCACACATGCCTCGTATTCAGCCATATTATTGGTGTAAGGGAAATCTAATTTGATGGCGATGGGAGTGTGACAGTCATCTGGTGTGATCAGAAGTATCCAAATGCCGTATCTTTTTTATTGGCAGCGCCGACAAAGAACATTTTCCATCGACGGGTGTCTTGAGCGGTGCAAAGGATGTTTTCATTTGGGAATTCAGAGACCCAGACATCGGATTCTTCTACGAGGTATTCAGTGAGGTTTTCAGAGATGGCTCTTTCTTTTATGGCTTTCTGTGTGATGTACACAATGTTGAACTCGGATAGTAGCATCAACCATCGGGACATTCGGCTAGATAAGGCAGGTTTCTCAAGCAAGTATTTGATGGGGTCCATTCGGGATATAATTTTTATAGGAAAGGTGAGTATGTAGTGCCGTAACTTTTGGGTGACCCAGACAAGTGTGATACTAGCCTTTTCCAAAGCGGTGTAGTTAACCTCATACCCGACCAATTTACAACTAGCATAATAGATGGCCCTTTCTTTACGGGAATCTTCAAGGTACTGGGCTAGTAGAGCCCCAACTGTAGTTTCAGTTATGGTTAGGTATATGAGCAAGGGGAGGCCAGACTGTGGTGGCATGAGTACCAGGATATTGTTTGATTCGATCAAAGGCTTCTTGGCAGGACTTGTTCTAAACTTTAGTTAAATCCTTTCGGAGGAGTTTGAAGATAGGTTCACAGATGGAGGTTAGCTGGCTGATGAACTGGCTGATGTATTGTAATTTCCCAAGGAAACCTCAGACTTATTTCTCTCTTCGGGGAGGTGGCATCTCAAGTATGGCTTTCAGCTTGGCGGGATCTTCTTTTATCCCCTTCTCACAGACCATGAATCCTAAGAGTTTTTCCCTTTGTAACACCGAAGACGCATTTCTGCGGATTGAGTCTCATCTGATACTATCGCAGTAGTTCGAAGAACTTTCGAAGAGCAGGAACATGACCTTCTCTAGTCTTGGAATTGATAATCATATCATCCACATAGATCTCAACTTCTTTATGAATTAGATCGTGCAGGATTGTTGTGGCAGCCCTATAGTAGGTAGCCCCAGCGTTCTTGAGACCAAATGGCATGACAGTGTAGCAAAAGGTTATCCATAGGGTGATGAATGCGGTTTTTTCTTGGTGGTCTGATGCATTTTGATTTGGTTATATCCGGCAAACCCATCGACGAATGACTTGAGAGCATGACTGGCTGTGTTGTCCACGATCCTATCGATATTGGGTAGCGGATAATCATCCTTTGGAGAGGTTTTGTTCAAGTCCCGATAGTCTACACACATCTGAACTTTTCCCCCTAATTTTGGCACGGGAACTATGTTAGCTAGCCACATGGGATATTCGATCACATGAATGAAGCCTACATTCAACTGTTTCACCACCAGTTCTTTGACTTTAAATGACCATTCAGTGCGGATATTTCTTAACCTTTATTTAACTGGCTTATAATCTGGGAGAGTGGGGATCTTGTGCTGAGCTATTTCAGGATCAATGCTGAACATATCATCGTAGGACCATGCGAAGACATCGACGAATTCCTTTAGTAATTCTTCGAGTTATCCATGCTCATGCTCGTCAAGGGTAGTCCCGATCCTAATCTCGCGCAGTTGGCCACTAGAACCGAGGTTTACAACAATAGTCTCTTCTTTATTAACTTGAACGCGGTTATGTTGTTTATTATTAACCTTATTTAGATCAGTTAAGAATTGTTCATTTGCAAAATCATCATCATCAAAAGTTTGATTAGAATTCAACAGTTAATGTAAGGCACAACAAGATACTCAAAATCTTCGTTTATTTCATTGATAGGAAAAACAACATTGGGAACCTCATAAAAAGAGGACTTGATTACATTTGAACAAGGATAAACAACAGAAGAAGAAAACGGGTAAACATTAGGATTAGGGGATATTTTAACAGGTAGAACTGGCACAGCATGTCAGTTGAGGAGAGGTGTATTAACAACTTTAATCAGTTAGGATGGATCCAATGATGTAATGCCTGAATGAACCATGCGGAGTGTTAGCCCTAGTGTCTGTAAGTTAAAGGAATCTTCGGAGTCACTTTCCTCAGCCTCTTCAGAATCTTTGATGAGCGGTTATTCATGGTGTTGGGTACTCTCGGCCCATTTTCGTGCTTCTAAGAACAGCGTACTGAACCTCTGGCAATCAATGATCATCTGTGAGGGAAATTTCAGCCCAAACTTTAGGAGTTGGTTTAAGACTTCTAATAATTCCATATATCCATTTTTAGAACGAGTATGGACAGTAATGAATGCTCTGGTAACGATTGATAGTGCCTGATCAGTGAGGCTAGCAGGGCGTAGGAGGAAATATGGGTAAATTTGGAGAGGTTTAGGAGAGTATATGGGTATGATTTGAGTTGAGGGATCAAATTTCGAGTTCTCTTCTAGGAAGATGGCATTGGTATGATTTGAAAGTGGGTTGTGAGTAGTGTTTGGCTTAGGACTAGCTGGCGGGGAGATGGTACCCCGATCAATTTCGGCTTAGCAGGTCTTGATAGACTTTGGAAAGGGGATCATGGAGCTTGGTGTATTCCTTTTGGACTGGGACAGGGTGGCTTTCTGGTGCCCATGATGTGGTTGGTTGAGAGATGTTGTTGATGGTTGAGACTGTAGCACTAGAAGGCTTATCATATTTTTTGGAGGTGAACTGTTCGGACACCTTCTTCAGTTCAATTTATGTCTTGGCAAGACCTTCCTCAATTTCTATCCCCTCCTCTCTGAGAGATCGAAAATGAGTGTAGTATTGTCCTCCCATCGTTGCTCGGACATGGGGTAAGAAGTTCTTCTTTACTATGCCAACTTGTTTTTCCTCGGAAGGCCGATAGGTCATAATTCCTTCTTTTTCCCTCCATCAAGCGATGAAGTTACTGACCGATTATCCAGGGTTCTGCTTGAGCAACTCTAAATCATGGCGGGTGATCTCAAGATCTTCATTGTATTTTTACTACGGCATGAATTCTCGGCATCCTCCTAGCTACTAATTCTGGATTCTTCGAGAGACAAAAACCATCGGAGGGCGCTATCCTTCAGAGTTTGCTGAAATAATTGATCAATTACTTATTCAGAAGCCCCTAGTAGAGTCATGGAACGGTGATAACTACGGAGATGAACAATCAGAGGTCCACTTCCTCCAAATTTCTCGATATTTGGCATCTTGAACTTCTTGGGTAACGTCGCTTTAGGATAAGGAGACACGTGGGGGTAATCCATGTAATTTCCTAAAATTCTGACTTGGTCGAACTTCCTAGTGAGCATCTTAAGGTCCTCTTTGACTGTGTTTAGGTCTTCTTCTTTTGGATTAATGACCATAGGTAAGTTAGCCCCATGCTGGGCAAGGCCATAGGAAGCTAAGCAAGCGATGGCCCATTGATAGGAGGGTCACGTGGAGCGTGTTGATACACTTCGAGAACCCAGATTAGCTCGGGTGGATCCATGGCACGAGGAAATAGGGCCTCGAGCTCTTAAGGAATGGGAACCTGGTTTCGTTGCATCTCTTAGACCTCGGTTTAGAGGTTGTCAATCTTGGACACAAGCTGAGCTAGAACTGCCGTCAGATCCGACTGCACAACGGGGACTTGATCTGTGTTCTCCAAGGAAAGCGGATGGATTTCGAACTCGAAAGGAGTAATAGGGGAACGAACGGAACTTCGGGGTGACTTGATTGAGGATCGAAGCCAATAAAGAGCCAGGCCAAGGGTTTGCGATCGACCTGGGAAGGCGTAAAATGGGATTTATTTTTGAGAAAAGGGGAAAAAGTTTTTTTTTGACATTTTTTTTCGAGATCGAAAGACAAAATATTTTTGGATTTTTGATAAAGAGAGGAGAAATGTATTTAGATTTTTGATAAATAAGGGAGAAATGTTTTTGGATTTTTTTTCGGGAGACGGATCTTAGCATGATTATTATAATTATTATGTTCTCACTTGTATTAAATTTTCCTAAATGCAAAATAAAATGCCGGACGGGATCCGAGCCTGGAAAAATTATGTTTGTAATATATGCAAAGCTATGGATGGACTTGTGACCAGGCTCATGGACAGGGTCCCATTTTAAAAATACGCGAGAACTCGAGCAGCAGGCCGACCCGAAATTCTGGTAGATTTTCGGGTTAAAATCGGCAATCTGACATGTGTGTCCTAGGGTTGACACCTATATGCGGGTATGGAGTTGGTTAGGTGAATCGAAAAGGGTTCCCCCTTTGGCGTGACTTCCATAATATACATCTTGCTCTTACGGGCAATCGATACGTGTGGATAAGCCATTTGATATACCTGAGTGTACGTGAATTGCCTCACCATATACCTCGTGGGGATGGTACATGTGAGAGCGAATTCAATATACTCGACGTACGTGAACGAGTTCCCTGTGATATACCTCGCGTCATGACTTCGATCAATCAGTACGATGTGTTGGAACTGTTCGATATACGTTGAAGGTACTTGGCCAATGGAAGGTGAGAGTCATATCGCTTAGGCTAACTGCGCCCTGCCGGACCAACACCCATCACGAAGTGACCCTATAGCTACTAGTAAAATTTAGTCAATAACAATGCTCTTTGGTGATGTCATGTGAATCATGCATGATTCTCTTATTAGTATCTTATGATGAGAGTATCTGTCTTGATTATGCCAAACATGGAGCAAAGTGCAAGTACCAACGGTACACTAAGTATGGATGAATGATGCGTGCAACATGTGGATATATGTGACCCTAGGTGCATGTGGTGCGAAGTGTACATGGAGAACTTTCTACAAGTGTGTGAATAGAAGCATAAGCATGGCGTACACATGAGTAATAAAGGGGGAACATGCAAAATTAGGGGGAAATATATACAAGCATAACATCCATGTAAATAGAGTTTAGTCCTCAAAAGAAGTCCCCAACAGAGTCGCCACTGTGGCCATCCCCTCCCGGATCCCGATCCTTACAGCAGGCGGACCGCGCGAGAGTGAGGATCCTTGGGTCCCGCTCGTCCTTCTCAGGAGCGCTTCGGTCGGCGTCATTTGAGGTGAGGTGAAAAATGTAGAGAGATTAGAGTCGCTGGTCTATTTTACTCAAAATAGACAAAAGAAAAAGGGAAGCCATCCCGAAGGACAACATCCAAAGACATACTGGTGCATACAAAACCAAAATGATCCGAAAAGGGTCCGGAGGCTAAGTTACGAAATGGGAAGGTGTTAGGCACCCATTCCGCCCTTTCGACCTCTCATGGGTTTTTTGCTATTTTCCTTTATTTTCCCTGTGATTTGTGTGCATGTGTATATATGGTGGAGATAAGAATCATCGACTTATACCATGAAAGAGGTAAAGTGAGTCATCCGTAGGAAGGTATAAAAGTATTAAAAAATAGGATTTAAGCGATCATCACTACGTTAATCGTTATGAGGGAACGATGACGTATACGGAATAGTACGCCCTTAAGAACAAATATATGTATATATATAATATAAGAAAATGGAGTTTAGAGAAAATAAAAAATGAGAGGAAAAGTAAAAATAGGACTCGAATCTCCAGTTTTACCTCGAGACGCCTACATAGCCTATAGAGGCATCAAAGTCCACGTAATTCACACGCAAAACGAGGGGTGGGGTTTATCCCATAAATCCAACCGGGGATTCTCTTATTTGTGTGTGTGTGTGTAGAAAAAGTGTTTTAGTTATGAGAGAACTGTAAGAAAAGTGTGACAATTCCCGTTTGGAATTTATGAGCAAACCTTCTTTTTTCTTATTTTTTGTATTTTTATTTATATGAAATTTGGAGATGTGCAATAATACTAAATAAAAAGTACATGAGGATGTATGAGATAAGATAATGAAAGTGCTAAGTAATAAAACAAGTTATTGCGAATTTAAGGAGAGAGTTGAGAAAATTGGACCTTCTTCGAGATCTTGAGCTTGATCTTGAATGTTGGAGAGCAACCCTTAGACTTGGATGATGATGGAGGGTAGTGAATTCTCCAAGTTTGATGAAAAGGATGATGAAAAGTGAAGGTTGAAAAGGGATTTGGGTGTGAAAATCACGCTGACTTCGAGAGAGGTTTTCGGGGTTTGTTGAGAGTGATATATATCAGATCTGGGATCTCTTTGCAAGCGAGGTCCGGCGTTCTTTTTATTGGCCCAGGGCATTTCTGATCTACATAGCCCTATTCCTGCCATTCAACAGGTGCGTTTAGGCACAGTGCCGATAGGCAGGGCCTAGGACCTGCCGTTTGGCAGTATCTTTCAGGCCTTTTTGGAAAATCGGCCGCAGAATACAAACCTTTGATCAGAATTATGCATGGGGCAGATCGTTGGAAAGGTAATTCAGAGACCTTTGAAAGACCTTGGACTGCTCCCGAGTTTGAGAGTTGACTTTGGGTCAAATATGGCAAGGAAGCATTTGTCACTCCATTAGACGGGGAATCGTCGGACGCAAACGGATCGTTTGTCCGCATGGTAAGTACAAATCACACATGGGGTGGACCGTTGGAAAGGTTAAGAGATGCACTTAGACATTAAAAATAGTTTGATTAGGTTCGGGGAGTTGACTTTGGTCAACCAGGCCCTGGAACCATACGGTGACCTTTCGGAGTCAAACGGATTGTTCGTTCGTACCGTAAGTCGGAATCGTGCATGGAGCGGACCGTTGGCAAGGGGTTTCAGTGCCTTTTGAAGATTCATTCAGTCTCAATAGTGCTCAAGAGCTGACCTTGGTCAAATGGATCCCAGGAGCACTCGGTGGCCTCGTGATTGAGTTTCGGGGGAAATGGGTTGTTCATCCGCATGGTAGGTCAGAATCGTGCACTGGACAGACCGTTGGAAAGGGGTTTCAATGCCCTTTGAAGATTCATTTAGTCTCAGTCGAGTTGAAGAGTTTAACTTTTGGTAAAATAGAGCCTGAGAGTGCCCGATGGCTTCTAGGTCAGTACTCGGGGTATGACCTGGATCTGTAGTGATGAGGGGAGGTGCTAGGGACCTAAGGAGAGTTTAGGAGGTAACAGGATGGGGTGTCTACAAGTATGCTTAGTCCAAATCCTCTACGAAGGGTTTGAATTTAACACCCAAGCGATGTTGGAATCAATGTGCAATGGTGACTTTATGGAAAAGAGTGAAACCGATGCCTGAAATTTTTTAAAGGCCGTAGAGAAAAAGTCCTAACATTGTTAACCCAATCGAGAATTTAGGTTAAGCCTGACCAATGTTTGTACTACGCACCAAGTTGACCATAACTTCGATGTAAGCATTAAAATGGCCATCTTGGTCCACCATTTAGAAGCACTTGAAATGAGTAAACTAGGACAACAAACCGCACCGATGGCCATCCCACATGTAGCCACCCCTCTATATTTACATTGTTACGCATTCGGTCATTTGGTTAAAAATTACCCCACACACCTGGCTAACAAGTCTTTGGCCGAGCAAGCAAATGTCCTATTTTAGAATAAGCTAAGGTACCAATCATATTCAAACTCCTAAAATTCGGGCTGGAAAAACCACCCCAATATGTAAGAGCAAGTTTTATAATTGCTCATAATTTATTTTTGTATTTTATCTTATCCCGTTACACATACACTGCACCTACATGACGTCTCTGGATTTGAAGACAAAGTTGAAGACATTTGAAACATTGAATAATCGTATGTCTCAACAACCTAAGAAGAAGTTATGGATTATTTTGATAAAATGTTTACTTTATCTTTTCAGGGGTTTTAGAATGTTTAAATAGGTTATTTTTTCAAAAATGGTTTTAATTTTTTTGGAAAATTCGTCGCCTCGTTAGAATAGCTAACTATCTCGTTCGAACGAGATTGGAAGGGGCATTAGAATGAACCATTTCAGCCTTTTTGTAGAATCTCGTTCGATGACTCATTTGATACCAACTTGAATGAAAATAGGCATGTCGTTCGAAGGAGGTACCGTTTTGTTCGAACGACCGGGTGAGATTTTATTTTTTAATTAGTTCAAACTAAATCTTTCATGCTTATAATTTTATAACAAACCTTCTTATAAATAGTATGCATGGGATTAGACTTCTTAAGAACACTTTTTACCATCTTTGAACACGCTTTTGAGTTCTCTTTGTGATCAAATACTTCTTCAATCGTTCCAAACCCTCTGAAATCATAAAGACCACTTCACCAAGTCAAGAAGAAGGCTTCTAGCTCAAAAATTTTTGGGAAGAGAAATATATAGTTCTAAATTATGGAATCAAGGTTTCATTACTGAAGAAGATAAGGCAGACCGGTGAATACCGAGGGTAGATCGAATTTCCAAGGTTTCATTACTTGCATTCTCATAATATTTCATGGTCCAAGGGTGAGTACTAAGGATAAAAATCTTTCACTAATCTACCCCGAATTTCCAAATTACTCCGCCCACTCCTATGTATCCCACGCCCCAAAAAGTTCAATCTCTTGAGCATTCGATAGCGTTTCTTGCCTAAAATTCACTCCGATTCCAACACTCGATGTAGAAAGTTTTTCATGAAAACATTCAACTGATTCCCGAGCTCGATGTACAAATAAGATAGATAGATCAAAGTCTTAATGAGATAGAGAAAGGGAAGTTTCTGAGTCAGCCTGAACCCAACCCAAAGGGTAACATATCTTGAACCAAATATTCCGTTCAAGATGTTTTAGTTCATCAAAAACCCAAGAGCTTGTCCAAGTCATTATCATGCTTAAGTCAAACAAGAAAGTAGACACTAAGGTCCAAGAGTCGATCGAAATTAAAACATAAAAAGTTAAGGAGAAGTGGAACCCCCCACTGAACCATGAAAATGGTTAGGGTCAAGTCACTCCACCATCCAAGTCTTCTGAGCCATACATAGCGACCTACGTCCCTAAATCTCCATTTCCCCAACATTTAATCCCTCTAAAGAAGAAGGCACAAGTTTACAAGATGTTGGAAGTGTTCAAGAAAGTGCACATTAATATCCCACTACTTGACGCTATATAACATGTCCCATCTTACGTTAAATTTTTGAAGGACCTTTGTACCTTCAAGAGGAACACAAATGTTCCAGATAAAGTGTTTCTAACCGAATAAGATAACTCAATTATTTCATGTAAAACCCCCTGCCAAATATAAAAAAACCTGGGATGTCTCCGAATATATTTATCATGATGGGAGAACACACTATAGATAAAGCTCTATTAGTTTTACGGGCAAGCGTGAAAATATGATAGAGTGGTCCAATTATATGTATAGATCGTAGAGTAGGTCACACACAAAACAAAATCTATGTAATACAAATTTTATCTTGATTAAATTAGGTGAACCTAAACATGCAAGATATTGAAAAATAAATCGAAGCCAACAAATCAAAAATCACAAACAAAAAATAGGAGATGAGGAAAAATCCCTTTGGGACAAAACCTATAAATCTTACTCTTACAAATCCCCCCGTTTGTCTATTCCGGTACAAAAAAGACACCGAAGCCAAATAGACCCCTAAGACTAATATAATTAATGCCCTCTGAAACAAAAACGCGTAAAATGTATAAGTCTTCAGTTGAAAGTGTTTATCTTGTGTAGTCCATAAAATCATCATTAAGGCAGAACGACCTATATACATGAGAAATGAAATATCGAGACGCCAATGAGTTTAAAGAAAAGATAAACTCCCTATCAATTTTTTCTCCTTCCTTTTGTCCATAATAGACAAAGAGTTAGAAACTAAGCATGAATAATAAGCATCATATGATTAAAAAATGTGATAACATCACAAAGATAAGCAATTAAGTACATGCGATGAGATTTCGAAGAAGCATACCAACTATTTTTGAAAATGTTCAATTTTCAAGTATAAAAAGTATTTGTATAAAAATAACATATAGGTACAAAATACATCACACCATGGAATAACACTAAAATATTCGAATTGTGAAAGAAAAATTTGATTGTGTGAACATTTTTCATAGGCAAATCAACATAGGCATTCATAACATATGTGCACGAAGTCAATGAGATATTTTTAAAGAAATAACTTAATTTCAACCTTAGGTGTAAGAATATTGAATAAGATGAAATTGACTCGACTTACGCAACATGGCATGAATTTAAATATTTATCAAATCAATAATGCAAAAATATTTAATGCTTTTTAAGAGCGTCTGTTGTGCAAATCCATTAATCTTCTACTTTATAACACCCTCAAAATCTCACATATTCAAGAATTCACTCTCAGAGTTTTTTAAGATATCATAGTGCTCATGTGTAGTGAAGCATCAATGAAATAAAAATGGCCTTGTCACTTATTCTTTTGTGTGCCATTAGTCTTTTAGGCTTTTTTTGTAAATGATGGCTCTTAACACAAAGATAATTTTCTCTTTCGCAGTCCCTTTCCTTTTTTTAAATTAAAACAATTTTTTTAGGAAACAAAATTCGGGCAATGGGTCTCACAAGAACAACTTATCTCTAGTACATTTGTTTCATTTTTAAGCACGATTAAAAATAAAACACCGTATTCGACATCTGATAAGCAACAACAATGTTAAAAAAGTCTATGCATGTGTGCAATAAATGTGATAAAGTTTTAGCAAGAAGAAAGTAATCATTAATGAACAACGAAATGCTATCCACGTCTTATAAAGCACATTAAAGAAAATAATCCATGTCTCGAAACATCATGAAAAAGTCATAAGAATGGATGGAATGTAAGGGTGATTCGAACATCTTAAATGCACATCCATATATGGTGAAAAAAATATACAAAATATTTTTTCCATTTTAAAAAGTTCTATAGAAAATAAAGTCTTTTGGATTTTACAAAATTTTCTTAAAAACCAAAAATCTTTAATGAATTTTCAAGATTTTTCATAATAAAAGTATGTATAGACATAAAAATATAATAAAACTACAATATAGCAATATGGACAACTGATATGAATAAGATAATCACCCTATACTAGAAATAAGTCATAACCTCAATTATTAGCTCGAGATGAGTTCTTTAAATAAGAAGACATCCTTTGAAATTCCTCGATACAACTTTGAGAAGTTTTGATGCGACATTAGAAATGGGTGCACCATTATAACCTATTCCTTTCCTCTTGTTAAAACCTAACGTGGGAATGAGGAACATATTTTAAACCCTTTTTTATTTGTCCTCTACAGTGACCTTGACCTCCCAGGCACATTCGAGATATTTCTCTAGTTGGGAAACTTGGGTTTTAAGTTCCTCATGAGTTTCCAATAAAGTTTTAATATCTTTGATAAGACCAGTCATAATGTTGATCAAATCGATATTCTCCGTCCAACAATAATCAATTGCTCACACAAAAAACTTTCAACTTCTCAAGTTTACTCACCGACGCTTCACATTCTCTCAAAACTTTCACTTCCTTTTCTAAATCAAAAACCCTAAGGGTCAAACTTCTATCTACTTTTTGATTCTCAAAGACTCTTTGTAAATTTCACCGTAGGCGCATTAGAGTCCACCTTATCCCTTACTCAAATTCTCCTCATCACTCTTGCTCTTTCTAAATGATTCGAAAAATCATCAACGCTCTCACATTTGTAATTGTACTCACTAGCATGGGATGAACTTGAAGTACTAATGTGACTGGCCATGAATGCAGTGCAAGGTTCATGTGGTTATTCATTAAAAAATGCATCGACACGACATCACTGTTGCTAAGAGTGGCTTTTTATGTAGCTTTGCCTTTCCTTTGTCACTTTGGCCTATTGGGACACTCATGAGCTTTATGTCCTTTACCCTCACATTAAAAAACATCTCACTTGATTAATCTAAAAAGTGTTCTTGCCCTCATTGACATTTTTATTTTTCTCAGAACTTTTATTTTCTCTGGAAGAATTTTCTTAGTTAAAATTGAGAATTTTTTAAATTTTTTTTTGCACATAGGGCAAGATAATCAGGCTCAAAATCAAACTCAAAGTCACAATCTAATACTTTTTTCTTCTTAGATTGGACTTTCAAAGAAATTAATATTTTCTTTTTCTTTTTAGTTTTGGGGAACATATTGTAGACACCACATTTTAGGACCCCTTAAGTCTCTCCTTAGGTCCCTAGCACTTTCCCATTTACCATAAACCCAAGGTCATACTCCGAGTACCGATTCAGAGGCCACTAGGTGCTCCCAAACTCCGTTTCACTCCGATTAACCTTCTCGTATGAGTGAAAGCTCATTGAATATTCTAAGGGTTATGAATACCCTTTCCAACGGTCCACACCATACGGGAATCGACCTTACGGTTCAGACGAATAATCCATTTTACTTTCAAAAATTGATCTAGAAGCCACTGAGCACTCCCGTGTCCTGTTTTGACCCCAATAAACTTCCTCGCTCGAGTGAAAGATCAATGAATATTTAAAGGGATATAAATTCCCTTTCCAACGGTCCACCCCATGCACAAATCGGCTTCACAGTTTGGACGAACGATCCATTTTCTCCCGAAAATAGAATCAGAGACCATCGGGCACTCCCAGATTTTGTTTGAACTCCCCTCAACTCTTCAGATCAAATGAGACTGAGTGGAAAACCTATTTCCCTGCCTATCGATAGTGTGTCTGGGATTGACTGTCATTAGGCATGTCAAGTACAATGCCAATTAGAACCTCTTTGATCCTATATAATGAGAGCATGAGCTCACTTTGAAGGGACCTTCGAAACATCCTCTCAGTGATCTCAACAACATTCTCTCAAAGTCAGCATGGTTTTCCTATTGAAACCTCTCCTCCACATTCCATTTCCATCCCTTTCACACCTATTTTTGAAAAATCTCTTCCCTTTCCTCCTACCATCTTCACCCACTCCGAAGGGCAGCCCTTCAACAATCAAGATCAACGTTCAAGTCTCCAAAAATGGTCCAAACATTATTCTCTCTCTTTAAATATCCTTAGTTTCGCTTTATTTATTCAATTCTTATTTAACCATTTCATCTTTTTTAGTTCACACATATTAATATCGCACTTGTTATTAGTAGTACTAGGTGTAAACCCGCGTGATGCGCAGGCTAAGCAATTTAGTTAGTAAAAAAATATATTAAATGAGTATAAAAAATATCAGAAGGCATTTTTATACACTAAATGAAAATTTTCTCAAAAGCCAATATGCATGGGAAAGTCAGAGATTTGTAAGTTTTTTTCCTTAAATTTTGACAAAAATCAAGATGGAGATCAAAGGTATGAAATGGATTTCCAACATACGAAATTATGATTGCTCTCCTACGAATACAAAACAAAAATTTGAATTTATTCAAGCAAATGTACAATTTATCCAAACATGTCTATAAAGCATAAAATATAACTAAATAGATATTTATCAAATGTCACGTGTACATATGCATAGATGGGTATACAGACCAAAGTAAGATTAGATAATATTTAGATAACAAATATTTATCAAATATTGTGCATACGTAATTTTTATTTTGGATAGTTTGGCTCGCAAAATACATTTTATCGATGAAAAAAGTGTCACAAAAATTTTACCAGTTATTTTTTGGGACACCTTACATGGCTAAAAGTTATTTTTGGGATCAAATCCTACGAATGAAAAATATTGAGGATTGAAGTAAATAGAAAATAATTAATAGATTTCAAATATTGATTCATAACAACCAAATTAAAAGTCTAAAATGAAAGACAAAAACGTTGGGAAATCAAAAGTGAACACTTATATAATCAAATTAGATATGTATATGCATGTGTTTACCAACATAGAACAAAGTCGACATCTTTTGAAAAAACATTGACAATACCATCAATCCATCATGTCCATTGAATTATTTATTGACATTAGCTTCATTTGCCAGATACCCATTAAAGTTTCATTTTATGGATTAACTTACAATTTACTACCTGTTGGATATTACAACACCGATCACAAAAACGAAAAAGAAAAATCAATTAGAAGAGGATAATTCATTGTTTAAAGATCTCTGATGCCAAATTAATACAATAAACTGTGATGACACAATGGGTAAAACCACTAAAATAGCAAACATAGGCAAATAAAAATGAACATTAAGACACCTTATATACTATTAGAAGTATACACAAACTGGATCATTACTGACTTATTTTCATTTAAGACATCACCACATATACCATCAAAACTATCATGAACAAATTGAAATGGCAACTGATCTTTACCGACTTATTTTCGTTTAAGCCAACACCGTGTATACCATCAAAAGTTTCGACGAATCAACAAATCAAACTTCCGTCTTCTAATGAAACTTATTGTCTGCTACTTGAGATTGCCGGCAAGAGGCTTTAGTTCATTATTAGCATTATATGTAGGGATGGCAACGGGGTGGGTTTAGTAAAATTTGGCCCTGACCCCATTTACCTCGCCCTCGTTTTCCCCACACACATCCCCGTCCCCACCCCATTTAAAATCCCCGATGGGCCCCGAACCCGTCCCAAACCTGATCAAAATACTTTTTATGATATTTTAGATAATATTTCAAATGGATTTAAATTTTTTTTAAATTTTACAATATGAGAAAAATGATATTGTTTTGAATACGGATCAGTACTACTTGTTTATAATCTATAATTAAAATAAAATCAATTATACAAATCAGTAGTGCAAATGAAAACGAATTACTTGTTTATAATCTGAAATTAAAATAAAATCTGTAAAGAAAATCAATAGTTCATCGGGGAAAAAAACCATGCCAGGGCAAAAAAATAATTGTTCATCAGAGGGAAGAACACATTGTATAATTGTTAAAAACAAAAAAATATAAATGTGAACATAGATATAACTGTGAAAAAAATTAGCAGCTCATCGGGTACAATTGAGGACGTAGATAAAACTATGAAAAACAAATCAGTCCCATGTTTTAACCTTGAAATTAATCCATAAAAAAGAGGGAAGAACACGTTTTAACCTTGAAATTAATTGATAGAAATATAAATGAGAAATGAAGAAAAACAAATCAGAAAAATGAAGTTAATCCTTAAAGAAAAGGAAAGAACACATCGCAATCCCAAAATCTGATACACAGTTGCTGGGTTAGAGAGAAATAGTTGCCGTAGTAAAAATGAAGAAAAACAACTCAGAAAAAAAAGAAATGAGAAACAATCAAACCTTACCCAGTGTAGACAAATCGACGGTTGAGAGAGAGAGAGAAGAAACACGAACAAACCGATTCGCATGTGAGAGAGAGGGAGAGAGAGAAAGTGAAAAAATGTAGAGAGGAATTGATTATTATGAAAACTATATTTGTATATATATATATATAGTTGTGGAGAAGGAGTCCTTTCAATTATTATGGGTATATCAAAAGGTTACCATAAATATTAGAAGATGAAGTGATAAAAATGCAAACGGTGAAAATAAAGGTGTAGAATCTGTTAGGATTAACTCCCTTGTATTACTGACACATGGGCACCTTAATTGAGAGGGAGTTTTAACTCCCTTGTATAGCATTTTATATTATATAAAGATTGCACATACTATATTTTCTATAAAAAAACCCAAAAACATGAAAAATAGGGTTTTCTTATAAATTCCAAACGAGATTCCTCATCACATTTTCTTAAACCCAAAACATCCATTTTCTACACACACACACACACACACATCTAATAAAACCCCCGATTGGATTTATGCGATGAACCCTACCTTGGTGTTGGATGCGAACTACGTGGGCTTTGATGCCTTTTTAAGCTACGTAGGCATCTCGGGTAAAAACTCGAGACTCAAGTCCTCTTTTCCCATTTTTATTCATATATTATTTCCATATATTATATTTGTGATTCATGGTCGTGTTTTGTCGAATTTATACCGTCGTCTTTCTATAAACGATCGGTGATCCGATAAATGGACACCTTATATTTTTTTATTATTATTTTGGGAACTCTCCTATGAATGACCTCACTTCGCCTTTCTCCATGATGCGAGTCTAAAAATTCCATTCTCCATTTATATATACACACGCACACACTTGACAAGTTATTAAGGAGAATAATAACATAAGCCCATGAGAGATCGAAAAGGCGGAATGGGTGCTTAACACCTTCTCATTTCGTAACTTACCCGCCCGAAATTCTTGAACTAATTCGTTTCTTAAGCATCAGTATGTCCTTGACGTCATTCTATTGAGGCGAAAACATTTCTTTTGCATGTTTTGTGTAAAATAGGGTGGAGACTCTATCTCTTTACATCAATCCAAATTAACGATGACCGAAGTGCCCTGAGGAAGGACGCGAGACCTTCTCTCTCTCCACCATGTGCGTGAGCGCCAACACCCCTAGGAGGAGAAAGGGATGGCCATAATGGTGACTCCGCTGGGAACTTACTTATCATAATAGGGCTAGACTCTGATTGTATGGTTGTTATCATTTTTTGCGCGTGTGCGAATGCACCTACCTGTATGTTCCCTTTTTCCTCTATTACTTCCTGTACATATTTATCTCATGTATATATCATTCTTCACTCACTTTACACTGCACGCACTTGTAAATACCCTCCATATACACCTCACACTACCTACAATTGTACGTAGGATCATGTATATCCACATGTTTCACATCCCACTTAGAATATCCATGCTTAGGTTTCACTAGCACACACCTACACTTATCACACTTGTCTATATCCATGCTTACTTGCACATATCACAAGCCACTTGTAATTGATCCATGATTAGATTCACTACCACAAACTTACTTATAGATATAATCACTCACTCACATGTATCCATGCTTAGTATAGTCTTCATACTCCATGCTAGATTTACTTGCACTTGTACTTGTTTTCCATAATATTTCTATTACTCATCATAAAAATGACTCTCTCCATAATACATTAATAAAAAACCAAGTACTTTTCACACTACATCACTAAGAGCATGGCTATTGACCAAACTTTTATCCCGTACTAGGGGTCACCTTGTGATTGGTGCTGGTTTGGGAAGTTACAGTTAGCCTAAGCAATATCACTCTTACCTTCCATTGGCCTAGTACCTTCGAGGAATATTGAACGGATCCCCTCGCATCATACTTCTTGATCGAACTCACGACAGGAGATATATAGAAGGGATATCGTTCACGTATGTCGAGTATATCGAATTTTCTCTCACAGACACTATTCCCACAAGGTATATAGTGAGGCAATTCATGTACACTCAGGTATATCAAATGGCTTGTCCACACGTATCGATTACCCTCAAAAGAAAGACGTATATCATGGGAGTTATGCAAGTGGGAACCTTTCCAATAACCCTACAACTGCACAAACCTCATATAGGTGTCAGACCTAGGACACTCATATTTAGTTTGTAGGTCACCACATGAAACTCTATCTAAATGTCGAGTCTACATGCCGCTTAAACTTTTGCCCTTTTTTGCCTTTTTTCAAAACGGGACCCTATCCATGAGCCTGGAAATAAGTCAAACCATATCCTACCTATTCTCAAATCCAATTTTCCCAAACTCGGGTCGTATCCGACAGTTCTTTGTAGTTAGGTAAACCGAATACGAGTGAAAATATAATAATAATAATAATAATAATAATAATAATAATAATAATAATAATAATAATAATAATAATAATAATAATAATAATAATAATAATAATAATCATGCTGAAACTCTTCTCTCATTTTTCCTCCCTATTACCAAAATACAAAAAACATTTTCCCTCATCTTTCTAAAAAAAAAACAATATACCAAAAACATTCTCCCTCCTTTTTACCAAAAGTGTCAAAAACATTTTTCCTCGTTTTTAAAAAAAGTACCAAAAAAAATCCTTTCCTCTCTTCTTTCAAAAATAAATTTGACATTTTCCTTCTCAGGTCGATCGTATACCCGATTCTTGGCCTAGCTCCCTATTGGCTTCTTCCTTTCATCAAAACACCCTAAATCTCTACCACTTCCCCTGCTACTTCATCAAAGTTCAAAATATATCTTCACCAGTCCTTTACGGATAGTGTTGATCAAGCATCGAGCATATAACCCGATTTGATGGCAGTCCTGGTCCAACTTAGTGCCAAGATTGACAATCTTCAAATCATGGTTCATGAGATGCAGTGAAAAAGAGTCCAAGTTTTCAAAGAACCCGAGGTTCTTTATCCTCGTGCCATGGGTTCGTCTATTCCATATCCAGTTTGGGTCCCAAAAGAATATCAACATGCTCCACATGCCCCGCCTACTAATGGGCCACCACCAACTCAACTCCCTATGCCAAACCTTGCCCACCCCAAGGAGGAAGAATTGAACAAGGTCAAGTAAGACCTCAATATTTTATCAAAAAAGTTTGAACAAGTTAAGATATCCTAGAACTACATGGATTACACTCACATGTCTCCCTACCCTAAAGAAAGATTGTTAAAGAAGTTCAAGATGCCAGCTATTGAGAAGTTTAGGGGCAGCAGCCACCCAATTATTCTCCTTTTGCAATTATAACCGAACTATGACCCTTCTTGGAGCCTCTAAAGAGATAAAACCCAGATGTTTCAATAGACTTTAAAGGACAAGGTCCTCTATTGGTTCTTATCCCTCAAAGAATTCAAAATCTGTAGTTGGGAAGATGTCGCCTGGTAATTCATGTCACAGTACAAGTATAACGAAGAGATATAGGTTACACACCGTGATCTAGAGCTTCTTAAGAAGATTCCTGGAGAAACTGTCAGCAACTTCATAGCAAGGTGGAGGGAGAAAACATCCACAATGACCAACTAGCCCTCCGTAGAAGAATAAGTTATCATAGTGAAGAAGAATTTCCTGCCCCATATCCGAGAAACTATGGGAGGTCAGTATTACTTTCGAGCCCTACAAAAAATGGATGTGGAGATTGAAGAAAGTGTTAGCAAGATATAAGATCAGATAAAGAAAGTTTCTAAATAGTTCACCCCCAGAAAGAATGAGAAGCTTGCCAATGTTACTGTCTCAACCATTAATAATATCTCTTAGCTCTCTACCTCTTGGGCACCAGAATGCCGTGATAATCACATCAGAAAAGAATACATCAAGCTCTGTGCTCCCCTTTCTAAAGTATATCAGGCATTTTGGATCTGAATCCTCCTCAAACCCTTAGACCCTTAGACCCTCGTCCATTACCAAACCCACTTCCCCAAAACTTCAAAATCGATGCCCATTGTGATTTCCACCAGTCTACCAGTCATACTACTAATAAATACTTCCATCTTCTAAATATGATCCAGGATTTAATTAACTAGGGTATCACCACCCTACCAGCCTATCCTAAACCCAACACCACTCACAACCCACATCCAACCCACATAAATGCCATATTTCTAGAAAATGACCCAAAATTTGATCAAATCTATTTATGTGGGTTGGAAGGTCGCACCTGACCAAAATAATGCCTTCAACATCTCTGTTGAAGTGATGGGAAAGACAATCCCACTCTCACTCATCGATAATGGATCCTCCCTCAATGTTTTCCCACTAAGAACCTTCAATTTCTTGGGGTTGAAAGTAAGTGACTCGACTCCTACTTTCGTCGCAGTGCGTGCCTACAATAATATTCGTCGAGAGGTGATTGGATCCATAACACTCATAGTAGGGGTTGGACCTATCAAAATCGTTACTGAGTTTCAAGTTATTAGCATACCCGCATGCTCCAACCCGCTGCTTGGTTGATCGTGGTTCCATAGCATTCAAGGCGTATCCTCTTCCCTTCAATAGCAGTTAAAATTCTTCGCCAAGGGGTAAGTCATTACTGTTTTGGGAGACGATGACATTACTAAAAAATGACAGCACCAACAATCCAGTACTAAAAATAAAGCATGGGACGAATGACATGTTTCTTTTCGGCTTTCGAGTTGAACCACTCCCCATTCCAGTAGGGGATGACTTCAAAGACCGAGTTTGTGCAGAGCACAACCCTCACGACAATGTCAGTGTAATATAAACGTTCAAGAATATGCAATTTATGCTCGAACTAGGGCTGGGGCAACATTAACAAGGGATATTGAAGCCCATAATCCTGAAATAGACCTTTCCCCCATGTGTCCTAGGTAATCAGCCTTCACCAGAAGAACTCAGAATGCTCCGCCAACGATGGCTAAAAAGGAGTTTAAAAGATATCAAGATTATTTCGAAGTATTACTTGCATGGAAGATTTATCAAAGAGGTTGAAGATTTTACCTTCTATGGCTTTCCCAAATCGTAGTATGATCAGTAGATAAGAAGAAGAAGCGAGGGATGGAAATCTTCTTTCAAGACAACTACTTTTAGCTGAAGACTACCGGCATAAAGTGCAGCCTCTCGTTGAGAAAGCTATAGCTATGGCCAAGGAAAGTGATTTCGAAGAGTCATTCAACCTGAGAACACTGTGGCTAACACTATGTATGATCCATTCCAACGCTACACTGTCGAACCCGTCTACTCTGATAAAGGCTGCAGATGAGCCTCTTCGCAACTAGAATGCTATACCAGTCCTACCTGTTAAAATGCAACCCAACCTTATTGTTGAGCCTTTATCTTCATCTATTCTTGTTCCTCCTTTTTCGGATAACAATGTAATTGAGACCTATTTTGAAAGGTTCTCAACACTTTTTTACCCAAAAGTGAATTAAAGGAGGATTTTTAATATCTTGTCTTTCCTTACATATATTGTCTTGATTCTAATCAAACTCTTGATGATGATGACTTTGTAAATGAACAATTCTTAACTGATCTTAATAAGGTTAATAATAAACATATAGCTACATTCAAATTAATGGGGATGAAACTACTGTAATCAATATTGGTTCTAGTAGCCAACATCGCGAGATTAGGATAGGATCCACCCTTAAAGAGCATGAGCGCACACAATTCAAAGAGTTGTTGAAGGCATTTATGGACGTATTTGCATGGTCCTATGGCGACATGCCCGACATTGATCTCAATATGGCCTAGCACGAGATTCTAAATCTCCCAGAATGAAAAATGGTCAAACATAAACTACAAAAGCTTTGCACCCAATGGTTTCTCAAAGTCAAGGAGGAGGTAATTAAGTAGTTGAACGTAGGCTTCATTCAGTTGATCTAATATCCCGCATGGCTAGCCAACATTATGCCTGTGCCAAAATTAGTACGTCGACTACCGAAATTAGAATAAAGCGTCTTCGAAAGATGATTACCCATTGCCCAACATCGACATGATTGTGGACAATACGTCTAGTCACTCTTTTAAGTCATTCGTTAATGGATTCACCAGATACAATTAGGTCAATAAGCACCCATACCATCAAGAAAAAATCGCATTCAGCACCCCTCGGGGAACCTTTTATTACACGATTATGCCATTCGAGTTTAAGAACACTGGGGCTACCTACTAAAGAGTCTCCATAACCATCTTGTATGATTTGATACACAAGGAGGTTGAAGTCTACGTAAAGGACATGATTATTAAGTGTAAAACTCGAGAAGGTCATGTTCCCGCCCTTCAAAAATTCTTCAAACAACTACAGCGATATCAGATGCAGTTAAACCCACAGAAATGAATTTTTGGCGTCACCAAAGGAAAGATTTTAGGATTTATGGTTAGAGAGAAGGGGATCAAATAAGACCATGCCAAACTTAAATCCATACTCGAAATGCCACAACTCTAAACAATAAATGATGTGCAAAGATTCTTAGGAAAATTACAGTATATCAACCGGTTCATCAACCAGTTGACTTCTATTTGCAAACCATCTTCAAACTCCTATGAAAGGATTCTACTAAAGTTTAAAATGAGGCATGTTAGGAATGCTTTAACATAATCAAGAAATATCATACTCGACCACTAGTACTTATGCCTCCGTAGGCAGGTCTCCCTATACTCTTGTACTTGACCATAACAGATACCATAACAGGGGCTTTGCAAGCCTAATATATTAAAGAATACCGCAAAGAGAGGGCCATCTACTATGCTAGTAAAAAATTGGCTGGGTACCAAAACAACTACACTTCTTTAGAGAAATCACATGTTGCCCTGGTCTGGGTCACTCAAAAGTTATGGCACTACATGCTCGCTTTAACCATCATACTTGTGTACCAAATGGACCCTATTAAATACTTGATTACGAAAGTCTAAATGAATGGTCCGATGGTTGATACTGCTATCTGAGGTCGATATCGTGTTTATTACGCATAAAGCCATGAAGGAGAGATCCATCTCTGATTACCTTGCTGACTACCCCATGGAAGAGGTTGATGTTTGAGCCTCTGAATTCCTAGACAAAGATATTCTCTACACCTATCAAGAGAACCTCTGATGGAAAATGCTCTTTGATGGTGCTCCCAACAAGAAAGGATACAATATTGGGATACTCCTAATTGCCCCTGATGATCTCACATTCCTATTGCCATCAAGCTATATTTTTCCTGCACCAATAATATGACCGAATACGAGGCATACACTAAATGCCTCAAAGTCTCCCTCAAGAAAGGTATTAGACACCTTGATGTCCATGGGGATTCTGCTCTCATCATCGGCCAAGTCCTTAGAATATGTAAAGTTAAAGATGAAAAACTCTTATCCTTTTGATACGACGTAAATATTGTATATTTCACCCATTAACCTACGCGTTATTAGCCCCCTCGGGTATTTTAATCCATATATTTATGATCGTTAACTTGACAACCTAGGATTTGTAAAGATGTATGTTTTACAGGGGTTAACTGAGCCTTTATAAGTATTTGGTTGCTTAGTATGAAGTTCATACACATTCCGGTAAAAGTTTCGTACAATTTTGCACGCACCAAGATAATTTAGTCATTTCACAATTTGGGCCCCTGGCCCAATGTCTTCACAAAATTTTTATCCCTCTGAGTGAGCTTCGCGTGGCCATGAAAGGTGCGCGAATCCGAGTCCGAAGGAAGAAGTTACGAGGTTTTTCGTGGAAGGAAATTCTAATGAAATCAAAACAGGGGAACTTGGTTGTGACCTGCTTGATCGATCGATTGACCAAAAGGGTCGATCAATTGACCCCTCCTTATTTCTGAAATCGTGGGACATAGTGTGCAAGTTTTTGCCTTACTTTTTCTGTTTCTTTTCAATTCTTTTTCCATTTTACTATATAAGAGTTATTTGTTATAATGAGCCATATACTTAGTTGCAAGATATATTTTTAGGTTAGGGTTTGGTTTTGAGAGCTCATCTTCATTTCTTCTTGGGGTGACATCCATTAGGGTTTGTAAGTTGAATTATTCATTATCCTCTCCGTTAATATAGTTATGTTCTTCATTTTCCTTGCCTGGATAATTAATCTAATTTAGTTATTTATTGTTTTAATCTAGTTATTTAGTTTAATTTTATTAATTCATGCTTAGCCCTTAGATAAATAGGGTCGGGGTTGTGTTCCGCCATTAACGGGCCTCGAGCTTCGAAAATAAGGTTTCGTGTAAAATTGCATTTAATTGAAACCGCGTGTATTTAAGTTGGATTGTTATGCGTTTAACATTATTTTTCACGCAACTTTAGTGTTTATAGCAATATTCCAAATTTAATTCGCGTGTGACCATTTTTGATTAAATGTTTATTCAAACAACTTTGGGTTAAATTCCTTCTTGCATGAAGTTTATGCTTAATAAAAATGCTCCGTTAAATGTTTTCGAGACGGAATTCTAATTATTAGTTTTTTCGATCTGCGTGGTAGGATGCAATCCCGATCCTCGATTTACTTTTCTGTAGCGTAACTTATTCCTTTCTTTTGTCACCATAACAACCTATCACCTTTTACACTTTTATTCCCGAAGTTATAAAACAATTACAAGTCTAAAATTCTATCACTCCCTGTGGATTTCTTACTATACCCAACTTACCGCTGTGCTTGCCTCGCAAGTGTAGTAGTAGATTAGTTTTTTTTTAATTGAGTTGCCGAACCAATAACAATGATTTGCGTATTACACGACGCACGATTCCCGCTCCATAAAAAATGGCGCTGTTGCTAGGGAGTGTGTTTTAGGTTGTAATTGTTTTATTATTTTGTAGTATTTTTCCTTTTGTGTTTGTATTCTTTGTTTTAACCTTTTTTGCAGGATAGCGTACTTGAACACTAAGAAACTTTCATTCGTGGTTGCTCATTTTCTTGCACGAATTCTCCATTTACGAACAATTTCGGTAATCATGTCTTTCTTTTCCTATCTTTGTGTTGTGTTCTTTAATGGATGCATTGGGGACAATGAAACATTTAAGTTAGGTGGTGTGGGATATTTATCCATTTCATTTTTAGTCCTTGGATTTGATCACATTTTAGTTACAAAGCATGTTTTTTTGTTAAAAATTGAAAATTTTTAAAAATATTTTCTTTCTTTTCTCTCCTTTGTTGGGCATTTTGCCTTTGTTTTCGATGATAAATTTGAATAATTGCTCGATCCAATAGACATTCAACGTTGCATGTTCTCGATTTTAGAAGTTATTAGACTTAAGTCTTCAAATAATTGATATTATGAATAACTTCATGAATTAAACTTTAATCCCATGAGTACATGCACTTTTCTTGTTATATTGATTTGGTTTAAGATTTTCATAACTCGATAATCTTTTATTGCATTGTATATACTTACACTAAGTAAGCCTTATACCTTTCATCGTTTCTGAGTGTATACACTATTATTTCCTCTTTGAAAATGTTACTTTCGTCGGTAATCTCACTATTCTTTCATTTGATCGTTCACTAATTGAGTTTATATCTTGAAATGTGTTACTTGAGCATGATTTTCAAAATTATTTTGACTCGAGAATTGCGTAGACTTTATGAAATGATCATAGGCAATCTTTGTTATATCACCCATATTAGCCTTAACCTCACCTTATATGTTTTTCCTAGTCAACCCCTTTGAGCCTAAATATTAGCCTTTCATTTCATTACCCAAAATCCCATAACCAACTCCAAATTGTAGTTATACACCACACATATTACTTTCCATACCTTTGTTTGGAATGATACTTGGGATTTAATGATGTTCATGTTAACGTGGTTGCAATTTAGGCATGTGAGAGTGTGGTAAGTAAAGAAAAGAAAGTAGTGAAAAAGAAAAGAAAGAGAAGTGAAAAAGCAAAAGAAAGGAAAACACAAGAAAAAGAAGAAAAGAAAAGAAAGAGGAAGTTGTATATGTTGTATATAGTGTTCAATAAGCTTTGATTACTTTCCTATTGTCATATGTAGTGCTTGTTTGGGAACTTGTTTTCCAATTTTGGCATTGCCCACAATCTCCCATTATCCCAAGTTTTTCATCCCCGAACACTTTGACTCCGCATATATTTCCTTCGTTTCATGACCCTAACCTAACCTACATTATAACCCTATTCAAGTCCTATGTGATCTTAGGGTAAATTTTATTTAAAAGTCGAAATAGTATTGATAATCTGTGAAAATCTATTTTGCCTCCTTTAATGAGCGGTATCTTTCATTGAGATTACAAGTTTTTTATTTCCTATATTGCGTTCTTCATCTGTGACATGTGAGAGGCCTAGTTTCCACGGGCATCACACTCATCAAATGAATTCACTCGAAACAGGGAGGTAACACGCGGAGCATGCGGGCATAAAGAGTAAATATATGCTTGCTTTAGTGTTTATCCGGTTTATTTAAGTTTTGTCTAAATCATACTATGCATCTACTCTCCCCCCTCCCACTTTTAAAGTTTTAATTCCATGAGGTGCATTCAACCTGTTAATAACAATGGACTTAAGCTTGAATTCGTTCAATATGCTAACAACATGTTTGAAATCTTTTTCATTGTTATTGAGTTTATCCCTTGTTGGGTTGGGAATATTTTGAGGAAACCGTATGATGTTTGTGGGTTTCATCCCTGAAAACCCTCAATGAGACGACACTCATCCACTAGGGTAACCTAGGGGTTTAACAACCTATTGCATATGCTAAATGCAATCGTTCACTTTACGAAAGTGGCCTTATCCTTTTCTATCCCATTTTTGTTCTTGTATCTTACTTTTGGTTTACTTATAGTTCTTATTGTTTCCTATGTCATTGCTAGGGACTAGCAATGTGTAAGTTTGGGGGTGTGATACGACGCAAATATTGCATATTTCACATGTTAACCTACACATTATTATCCCCCTTGGGTATCTGAATCCCTATATTTATGCTCATCAACCAAAAAACCTCATATTTGTATAGATGTATGTTTTTCAGGGGTTAATTGAGCTTTTATAGGTATTTGGATGCTTAGTATGAAGTTCGGACGCATTTCGGTGAAGTTTCGTATAATTACGCACGTGCAAGGGCAATTTAGTCATTTCAAAAATTTGGCTCCTAGACCAATGTCTTCACGAAAGTTGTATCCCTCTGAGTGATCTTCGTGTGGTCGTGAATGGTGAGCGAATTTGAGTCCGAACGAAGAAATTACGAGATTTTTTGATGAAGGAAATTATAATGAAATCAAAATAGGGGAACTTGGATGTGACCTGCTTGATCGATCGATCGACCAAAAGGGAGACAATGTACAAGTTTTTGAACCATCTATCGATCGACCCGTTGGGTTCGATCGATTGACCCCCTGTTTTTCTCAGATATTTTGCCTTGCTTTTTCTTTTTCCTTTTCTTTTCAATTCTTTTTCCAATTTACTATATAAGAGTTATTTGTTGTAATAAGCCATATACTTAGTTGGAAGATATATTTTTAGGTTAGGGTTTGGTTTTGAGAGCTCATCTTCATATCTTCTTGGGGTGACATCCATTTGGGTTTGTAAGTTGAATTATTCACTATCCTCTCCATTAATATAGTTATGTTCTTCATTTTCCTTGCCAAGATAATTAGTTTAATTTAGTTATTTATTGTTTTAATCTAGTTATTTAGTTTAATTTAGTTAATTCATGCTTATCCCTTAGATAAATAGGGTCAGGGTTGTGTTTCGCCATTAACGGGCCTCAAGCTCCAAAAACTAGGTTTCGTGTAAAATTGCGTTTAATTGAATCTGCGTGTATTAAAGTTGGATTGTTATGCATTTAACTTTATTTGTCACGCAATTTTAGTGTTTATAGCGACAATCTGAATTTAATCCGCGTGTGACCATTTTTGATTAAATGTTTATTGAAGAAACTTTGGGTTAAATTCCTTCTTGCATGAAGTTTATGCTTAATTAAAATGCTCCGTTAAATGTTTTCGAGACGGAATTCTAATTAGTAGTTGTTTTGATCCGTGTGGTAGGATGTGATCCCGATCCTCGCTTTACTTTTGTGTAGCGTAACTTATTCCTTTCTTTTGTCACCATAACAACCTATCACCTTTTACACTTTTATTCCTGAAGTTATAAAATAATTACCAGTCTAAAATTCTATCACTCCCTATGGATTTCTTACGATACCCGACTTACCGCTGTGCTTGCCTCGCAAGTGTAGTAGTATCTTAGTTTTTTTCATGGAGTCACCGAACCAATAACAACGATTTGCATATTACACGATGCACGGTTCTCGCTCGATCACGTTCCACACTCGCCGAGAAGAGCTGACCTCCCAATTCCAAGTTATCACATTCCTTTACTTGCCCCGAGCAAAGAAAAACTTAGTTGATTCCCTTTCTATCTTGGCCACCATAGTCGACATGCCTGAAGGAATAACGGTGGCCCCCTCCATAGTCCAAAAACAAGCTATGCTAACCCACGTCTACCATATTGAGCTCGTGAAGATTTTGATATGGCCGAGTGCTGTTACTTTGACATTTGGCGCCTCTTAAAGCATGGTAGGTATCCTCTAGACACCAATAAGAAAGACCGTGTGACCCTCCGCAAACTGGCTACCCAGTACATTATTTGCGACAAAGCACTGTTCAAGAAAAACTTTAAAAGAACCCATTTACACTACATCGCAAGGGCTGACATTGAAGAAATTGTGCAGAAGATCCACAACGAGGAATGCGAACCCCACATAAATGGTCATATGCTTGCCAAGAAGATTATCCGATAAGGACACTTTTTGACCACCATGGTTCAGGATTGCACCGCCTATGTTCGAAGATGACCTCAATGCTAATAATTTGCCAATCTCCAGTACTTACTCTTTGGGAATTATAAAACATGACTTATCGCTGGCCGTTATCCACCTGGGGCGTTGACATCAATGGGAAAGTCACACCCAAAGCCTATGATGGTAATGAGTTTATCCTAGTCTCCATTGATTAGTTCACCAAATGGGTCGAAGCCGAGTCATATACAGTACTAAATGCCAAAAAGGTAGACAAGTTTATCTAAAAGAAAATTATCTATCGATATGGAGTTCCCCACGAGCTAGTATCAGATAAAAAGTTACATCTTGAAGTCTAGATCACAAAACTGGTCGATGAGTATTGGACCAGAGACACAAATCTTCTCCCTATCGATCTCAAACCAACGGTGCAGTTGAATCTACCAACAAAAACTTCAAAGCCATCATCAGTAAAATGATCGAGAGTTGTCGAGATTAGGCTAATTGGATCCATTATGAACTCTGGGTCTATCGCACTTCTATCAAGACAACCACTGTGGCTATTTCTTATAATTTGGTATACCATATGGAAGCAGTCCTACCCGTTGAGCTAGAAATACCATCCTTACACGTTATATTTGAAAGAATAGTTAGCGAGGAAGATTGGTATCATAACCACTTTGACGAACTATCACTATTGATTAAAAAGAGGCTGAAGGATCTATACTACATATAAGGGAACAATCGTTGAGTAGCGCGATCATTCAATCGAAGAGTCATGGACTGTGGTGTCAAAGAAGGAGAGTTGGCCCTAAAAAAGATCATAGAACCCGTCTGGGACCCCATAGGGAAATTCAAGCCAAACTGGAGTGGCCCCTAAATCGTGAAAAAGAGGATGTCAGGTGGCGCCGCTATGCTCACTGACCTTGATGGAGAAGAGATGACACGTCCAATCAACCCGAATCGTCTCAAAAAGTTCTACCCTTAAGACCAAAATCTCAGTGTGCTACAACTCTCCTCATCTCCCTTCTATTCTTTAAAAAAACTTCTTCATTTCCCCTTACCCAGAACTACGTGGGGCCTAATCCTCTAAAAAGTATTTTTCTTTCAAAATGGAACTCATAAATTTTCAGAACCCCCAGAGGTGCGTAGGAAGCTCATACACTTTACATTGGCACGATACCCTTTCCTTTCATAAAATGCTATTCTTTTCTAACCTCCGAGAATGATAACTCATTTTATTATTTAACTAAACGAAAGGATTATGTATGCCTTAGCGATTAGTATGGATAATTTAAATGCAAAACTCATCAAGAGTCACAATAATATGATCGAAATCTTTTTTATTTCAAATTAGGGAGTTCTACTATTGCACGATGTATCAGCAAAGGGAGTCAAACCAAACACCCCGCTTCGCTGACCAAACTGTTCCTAAACAAGCTTAACCAATCATCATAAAATTATTCACAAATCCCAGAAACACAAAACCAAAAACATAGAAAAAACATCCCACCCACACAAAAGCTTCACATGAAATAATCCTAGCTTCATATAAATTTGATTTGCATCTGCCGAATGACCCTATCCCATCATCATTCATTCCCTCTAGTCACCAAACTTCTCCTGCCTGTTTGATATTCTAAGTAAGCTCCATGGAGAGATAAGAACTAACCAGCCTGGAGAAAACCACTATTCCCTCTCCATGGTGTCAAAAATAACAAACCACCTTTGACAAGTCTCCTCCACCAAGATCTTTTCAACTACTCTCTTCCATAGCCATTTCAGATAGTCTCCAAGCACATGCGAGACCCTACATACGAATTAAGATAGAGAGGTTGACAGTTGATGATTCTCCTTAAAATCCGAAAGGAAGTTGAGTGTGCAAGGATGCACTATTCGCTCCCATATGACTTGATGCAAAAGTTGCCAAGGGAAATAGAATGAAGTCTGCAGCAGACCAACTAACTGAACATATTGGTATTTTACCAGTTCTAAAAGAGCCTGCCACTATCCCCACCATGGCATCGACTAATGAAGGCATTGAGCTCCGTGCTCGACCAACCAATTAACCCAGTTCTCTATGAATAGACAAAAATTGATGGAGTATCGAGTAAAGAAATTTAGCACATCTTCGAAGAGATACTCAGGCGGAACTGCCAAACAAAATCTCTCCCTCGGCCACATGAACAACATCACCAGGATCCCTCTCAGTAAATCAGAGTGACTTTCCTGCCAAGCATCAAGACCATTCAGAGTCTTCTCTAGTATCACCGTCGTAGGACTGTGACGGTAGGGAATCCATATTATGATTACAGCCAATTGAGGGTCCACCATTAGGTCCATTGTCACCAGTAAGAGCCTTGAAGTTAAGCACAGGTAAACAACTTTAGCATGGCGCGCATCATTGAAATTAATTAGGAACACAAAATACATGACATCTGAAAAAACATCATCCCCCAGTGACCAACGGTTGAGCCACAGAAGGGGAACTATGGAGCAACTCTGCTAATAGTGCCTGAAGAGATTGAGAAAATTCGAGCATAGCTGCCATTACACTGGGATTAATTCCCAACATGGCTAAGAAATATTCGTAGTTCGGACATACCTCATCTAAACCAAAGCGAAAGACGTTGTCTCCAGGGTAACAGAACTGTGCCGCCGCTAACATGTTCCAATCAATGGCCCCGTTACGCCATAAGGAGACTCGATGTAAATTGAAAGCTTCATAGTCCATGTTATATTGGTGCATGGATCCTAGAATCTTGAGGTAGGAAGAGAATTCTACATGCATTGAAAGGCCATTTGGGAAATAATGGAGCAAAAGGAAGAAACAAGAAGGACAAGAAAGAGAACATGGATGAAAAACTACACCGCCTTTACCCCCCCTTTTATACATAAAGGTCTTGGCTAAATATAAGAGACCTAAGGAGTCCGAATGAATTCCTACAAAGTCCACTGAGCTGCAGGAAAGTGCAATTAAGGCCTTAGAGTGATTTGACTTGACTCGTATGACGATAGGCAGGATAAGGGGTGTGGCGATCGGTAACCTCCTTATTTTAGATATTTCTATCTTTCCTTTTTTTATCGAAATCAAAAACTCAAAAAATAAATCCTTATTTTAAGACCCCCAGGTTATTTCTTCTAAACTTATCCATTTTTACCCATCATTTCTCATCATGTCTTTTCTTCTTGTTATTCAATCTCTTTTCTAAATAAATATCCCATGATTTTTACTGTCTCAACGGCAAAGTAAAAAAATGCATGTAGAATAAGTCATTAAAGCAAGAATGAGTAATAAAAATCTTCTTCATATATATACTGCCATTGTATGATTACATTTTTCAGGTAGGAGAAGAAATAGAAAAAAAACAATGGGACTCAGCCTGAACCCACAGTCTCTCTCTCTTCAAACCCTCATCCCTACGGTGGACACGCTTCCCTAGGTGACGAGCTAAAGATACTCCACTCCCTGATGTCGGTCCATCATTTGAGGTAGCAGGAGGAACTAGGCAAGAAGGAATGAAGTCCTTGATATAGGCAGTCGTGGAGGCTACCTAGTCCTGATGTCCTTTAGCAAAGTGGTTGGCACCCGAACATGCTACAAGAAAAGCGATAGAAACAAAAGGCAAATTAGTCAGTAAAGAGCAAGAGATGAAGGAGAAGGGAAAAAAGAAAAAAATATACCTCAGGATGAAGGACGTCCTACGTAAGCTCCATCAAACTCGAATTCGTTACATTAGGGCCGGGAGAAAGGCACAGTGACCCCCTTAAAATTAAAGGATAGAGGAGTGACCTGATTAAGCGGAGCCTCCTCTACCGCTTCTGCCACCAACGATGTACCACTTGTGCTATAGGCGGATCCCACCGGCCTATAGGTACCCCAACTCAAAGTCATAGGATGCAGAGCCATGTTCACCATGTCATAAATACAGAAGGGAATTAGCCTGCTTGTCATGAAATCCAGGTAGTTATAGGTCATCCCCGTGTTCGTGTAGAGAGAAAAAGATTCACCAACCATCACCGTCGCCCTAACCTCGGTGGATATCTCCCTAACTCGCCTCATATACATCAGAGGCACCACCAGTGGGACCGCCACCTCATACTCCACTATTTGTAGAACAAACCTCTCTCCCAAGTATCGAGCATACCTAAACTTATGCACCATTAACCTCGATATCAGCGCATGCATGCCTGTCACCCCCATGTACTGAGGAGCCGTCACCCCAGGGTAAAAAATCACCTACAATTGCTAATATTCATGAAAAGAAATAAAATGCCAAAAGAGGATTCAAAACGAAAAAGGGAATAACCCAATCGCTTGTCAGCATGTTCAGAGCTCGTCTCACCGTCGCCAAGGATAAAGATTGGTTCAACCGCCTATTGGACTTTCACCACCGGTACATCCGAAAGAAGTCCCTTAACTCTTCATCTTTTAGGGCTATCAACCTCTCATTGAGCCCGATCACCTAATAAAACCACATCTGCAGAAAAGAAAATAATTAACAAAGAAGATACTAAAAGAAAATACATAAAAAGAAAATGAAAGAATTACCTTCAAAAGGTACGTGTCCCCCGTAAAAGTCTCTTGACAACATCAAATTATTGCATCCAAATAAGAGTAAAGGATTGCTAATGGTAGGCTTCCCCAATCATAGAGTGAGACATCCAAAAAGATCCTCAAAAATGGTAAGAATCAGAGATGGACTACATCGCCACTCGTAACCACCAAAAAACCACCCAATAGAAGAAAAGAAATAACTGGGCCATCTTCCTCACTTGCCTCCTGTCAGTCTCATAAATCCTCCTACTTAAGAGGATCTCCTTTAGAGGGAAAATGCGAATAAAATCTCCAAAAACTATCCTGCCCACATTTCCCAACGCGCATTAATAGCCTCCGACATCAACCTCGTAGTACGGTCCACCTCTATCTGCACACCCATATAATCTATCCCCAGCAGCTGCTAAATGTTGATGGGAGTCACCGTCATCTCCCCAAAGCCCAAGTGAACGGTATGGGTAGTGTCCCACCACCTCTCTCCCAATGCGCATAAAACTGTAATAGAATGCGACATTTCATCCAAAGCCTATTCAAGGCGGCCAATGCCAGCAAAAGTAACTACCTAGCGTACCACCACCGGATGGATCACACATACATACTTTAACCCCATACTCCTCTTAGAATGGGTGATCGAAGGAGTGATGACAGTCTGCCAAAAATAAAAAGAAAGAAAGATTTTTTCATCAAGAAAAGAAAGAAAAAAAGAATGCCAAAAGTCACTATAGGGTTCCTTTTCTTAGACGAACGGTGGTGTGAGGGCTCGCGAGAAGAAAGCGATCCTTAGTTACGGGCTCAAACAAGTGAAAAACATTTTCATTGACCAAAGAAAGGGGCACCCTATCTCTCCACTCCAGGCCCGCACTGTCATCAACACTTAACCACTTCACGTTGCATTCCTCGCTGGAAGAACCCACCATTTGAAGTCTTGAAGAAAGGAGGACTTAGAAACCGATTTTACAGGGAAGAAGTAGAAGATTCAGATGCCGGGAGATGTGAAAAATAAGGAGGTATCCCCCTTTTTATAGGAGTCTAAACGGAATGCCGATCGATAGACCCCTTCTCGTACCAATCGACATCTGCCTGTTCCTCTTCTCAGTCCATGCCTTTGCCAAACGACAACCTTTACCATATGCCTGTTGGTAGCTCCCTGAAAATTTTGTATTCAGAAAAAAATAAAAATTCTATGACAAATTCCTGAAAATGGCAAACACGTATTAGAATATTTTTTTACCAAGAAAATCATTTTTAGATCTCAAAATCCCTAGACGGATTAATATTACACTCTTACCCCCAATATATAACCCTAAACATATTCTGTAAAATGGTGCATCCCAAAGTCCTCTACAGTTCCCCATCGAAACCCAAACCTCAAAATCAAATGCTTCCCCAAATCCCCAGCGAAACTCCCCGACTAAACTTTCTAACAATACATCCACCATAAGAATATCAGCTTCCCTAGCAAAGTTATCACCTCACAAAAGGACATAATCCTCAGCCAGATGTCTTTCCCTAATAGAGTCTCAAAACAACATATTCATTAGGTAAATTAAAGATCCCCCAAAGGGCAAACCCCTATCTTATAACATCAGGTCGTCAAAATCGATCTCGGCCCGCATAATCGATCTCCTCAACTTTAGGTCCTTAGAATTAACTTTGGCCCTTAGAATGGGTTGTCAAAAACTTTGGTCCTCAAAATTGACCTCGGCCCTCAAAATTGGTTGTCACAACTTTAGGTCCTTAGAATTGACCTTGGCCCTCAGAATCGATCGTCACAACCTTAGGTGCTCAGAATTGATCTTGGCCCTCAGAATTGGTCGTCGTAACTTTAGGTCCTCAGAATTGATCTCATCCCATATAATAGATCTCCTTAACCTCAGTTCCTCAGAATTAACCTCGGTCAGTAGAATCGATCTCAATAACTTTAGGTCCTCATAATTGACCTCAACCCACATAATCGGTCTCCTCAACTTTAGGTCGTCAGAATTGACGTCGGCCCTCAGAATTGATTGTCACAACCTCAGGTCCTCCTTGGCCCTCAGAATTGGTCATTACACCTTTATGTCGTCAGAATTGACCTCAACCATCAGAATTGGTTGTCATAATTTTAGGTCCTGAGAATTGACCTCGGTTCACAGAATCAGTCTCCATAATTTTAGGTCTTCAGAAATAACCTCAGCCCTTAGAATCAATCATCACAACCTTTGGTCCTCAGAATTGACCTCGACCCTTAGAATTATTCATCATAACTTTAGGCCCTCATAATTGACCTCGGCCCACAAAATTGGTCTCCTCAACTTTAGGTTCTCAGAATTAGCCTCGGCCCTCAAAATCGATCATCAGAACCTCGGGTCCTCAAAATTAATCTCGACCCGTAGAATTGATCTCCTCAACTTTAGGTCCTTAAAATCGACTTCGGCCCTTAGAATAGGTTGTTAAAAACTCTGGTCCTCAGAATTACCCTCGGCACTCAGAATTGGTCGTCACAACTTTAGGTTCTCAGAATTGACCTCGGTTCTCATAATCGTTCTCCTAAACTTTAGTCCCTCAGAATTAACCTCAACCCTCAGAATCGGTTGCCATAACTTTAAGTCCTCAGAATTAACCTCGACCCGTAGAATTGGTTTCCTCAACGTTAGTGCCTCAAATTTCACCTCGATCCTCAGAATCAGTCGTCAAAATCTTAAGTCCTTAAAATTGACCTCAACCCTCAGAAGAGATCATTACAGCCTCAGATCCACAAAATTAACCTTGGCTCGCATAATCGGTCTCCTTAACTTTAGGTCCACAAAATTAACCTTGATCCTTAGAATCAGTCGTCACAACCTCAGGTCCTTAGAATTGACTTCGGCTCTCAGAATTGGTCGTCATAACTTTAGGTTCTCAGAATTGATCTCATCCTTCAGAATCGGTCTCCTTAACCTCAGGTCCTCATAACTGACCTCGATCTGTAGAATCGGTCTCCATAACTTTACATCCTCAGAATTGACCTCGGCCCGTATAATCGATTTCCTCAACTTTAGGTCCTCAAAATTGACCTCAGCCCTTAAAATTGGTCGTTACGACCTCAGGTCCTCATAATTGACCCTGACCCTTAGAATTGGTCGTTATAACTTTAGGCCCTTAAAATTGATCTCATCCTGCAAAATTGGTTTCCTCAACTTTAGGTCCTCAGAATTAACCTTGGCCATCATAATCGGTCATCATAACTGTAGGTCCTCAAAATTGACCTTGATTCGTAGAATCAGTATCCTCAACTTCAGGTCCTCATAATTGACCTCAGCCCTCAAATTTAGTCGTCATAACCTTAGGTATTCAGAATTGACCTCGATCCTCAGAATATGTCGTTACAATCTCAGGTCCTCAGAATTAACCTCGACCCTTAGAATCTATCATCACAACCTCAAGTCCTCAGAACTGTCCTCGGCCCTTAGAATTGATCGTCATTATTTTAGGTCTTCATAATTGACCTCGGCTCGTAGAATCGGTCTCCTCAACTTTAGGTCCTAAAAAATGACCTCAACTCTCAGAATCGGTCGTCATAACCTCTGGTTCTCATAATTGACCTTGGCCCTCAGACTTAGTCATCATAACTTTAGGTCCTCAGAATATGACCTCGGCCCACAGAATTGGTCTCCTCAACTTTAGGTCCTCAGAATTGACCTCCGCCATCAGAATCGATTATCATTACCTCAGGTCCTCAAAATTGTTCTCGGCCCGCATAATCGATCTTCTCAACTTTAGGTCCTTAGAATTGACCTCGACCCGCAGAATCGGTTCCCTACAATTTAGGTCCTCAAAATTAACCTTAGTCCTTAGAATCAGTTGTCATAACTTTAGGTCTTCATAATTTGACTTGACCCACCGAATCGATCGCCCCACTTTAGGTTCTCAGAATTGATCTCGGCCCTTTGAACTGACCATCCTCATTCCATTGGATCTAATAATTGACCTTTTCCCCAGAACATCCATGTGCTGTCTATTTGATGACTTTCACTCATTCCAAGATCACTCATCAAGGGGATCTATAGAAACCACATTCTAAGATCCCCCATAAGTCCCTACTTAAGTCCCTAACACTTCCCTATTCACCATAAATCATATGTCATACTTTGAGTACTGATCCAGAGGCCACCAAGGTCCCCCAGACTTTGTTTGACTCTGGTAAGCTTTATCATTTGAGAGAAAGTTTAATAAATCTTTAAAGGCCTCTGAATCCCCTTTCCAACGATTTACCTCGTGCACGAATCGGCCTCATGATTCAAACGAACAGTCCATTTTACTATAAAAAACTAATATGGAATCCATTAAGCACTCCCAAGCCTGTTTTGACCCTAATAAACTTCCTTGATCGAGTGAAAGCTCAGTGAATCTTTAAAGGGATCTGAATCCCCTTTCTAACGATTTGATTCATGCGTGAATCAGCCTTACGATTGGACGAATTATCCATTTTCCTTAAAAATTGAATCGAAGACCATCAAGAGCTCTCGAATTCCATTTAACTCCCTTCAACTCTTCATCTAGAATGATAATAATTAAATATTCAAAGGGCTCTAATAACCCTTTCTAACGGTTCAACCTGTGCACGAATCAGCCTTACAGTACGTACGAATGACCCATTTTACTCCGAAGGGTCACTGGGATCTTTTGAACCCCTTTTGGCCAAGGTTAACTCTCTGAACAGAATGATACTAAATAAATCTTTAAAGGGATATGAATATCCTTTATAATAGCCCATACCGTTCATAAATCGGCCTTACGTTTTGGATGAACAATCTGTTTTCCTCTGGGAATCTCTTATCCAAAAGATCGTTGGGAGATTCTGAGCCCCGTTTGACCATAGTAAACCCCAAAACCTAGGAGAGGCCTAATGGATTCTTAAAGGGCTCTGAATATTTTTTCTAATTGTACGTCCCATGTGTGATTCAGACTTACGAATTGCGTTTTACGACCATTTTAAAAAAATCTTTATGAGATTACCGAATGGAAAACCCATTTCCCTACATATTGATAGTGTGTCTGGGATTGCCTTCTGATAGGCACATCATGTATAATGACGATCGGTAAACCCTTGAAAAAATAAAAGGAGAGCCTGATCTCACTTCGAAGGGACCTTAGAAATATCCCTCTCAGGGATCTCATCTACATTCTCTTAAAGTCATCGTGGTTTTCCTATTTAACCTCTCCACCACATTCCATTTCCATCCCTTTCACACCCAATTTTTTAAAATCTCTTCCCTCTCCTCCTATTATCTTCATCCACTCATAAGGTTAGTCCTTCAACAATCAAGATCAACTTGCAAGTCTCCAAAGAAGGTCCACACATTTTTCTCTCTCTTTAAATTTCCTTATTTTCACATTAGTTATTCAGTTCTTATTATAGCATTTCATCTTTGTTATTTCACACATTTTACCATCTCAATTTTTATTAGTAGTATTGAACATACTATATTTTATATAAAATCCCCCAAAACAAGAAAAAAAGGGTTTGCTTATAAATTCCAAAAGTGATTCCTCACCACATTTTATCAAACCAAAAACATCGTTCTTCTACACACACATCTAATAAAATCCCCGGTCGGATTTGTGGGATAATCCCCACCCTCGTGTTGCTTGCAAACTATGTGGACTTTGATGCCTTTTTAGGCTATGTAGGCATCTATGGTAAAAAATCGAGACTCGAGTCCTCCTTTTTCATTTTTATTCATATATTATATTTGTGATTCATGCTTGCATTTTGTCCAATTTATATAGTCGTCTTTCTATAAATGATCGGTGACCCGACAAACGCGCACATTATATTTTTTATTATTATTTTGGGAACTCTCCTACAGATGACCTCACTATGCCTTTCTCCATGACGTGAGTTGAGAATTTCCATTCTCCATTTATATGTATATGCTCACACACTTCACGGAGTTATTAAGGAGAATAATAACATATGCCTATGAGAGACCGAAAGGCCGGGATGGGTGCCTAACATGGTTGGGATGGGGGCCTAACACCTTCCCATTCCATAATTTAGCCCCCAAATCCTTGAACTAATTGGTTTCTCAAGCATCATTATGTCTTTGATGCCAATCTCTCGAGACGACAACACTTATTTTTCTTGTTTTGTGCAAAATAGGATGGATACTTTATCTCTTTGCATCCCACAAATTGATTATGCCCGAAGCGCCCCAAGGAAGGTCATGAGACCTTCTTTCTCTCCACCGTGCATGCAAGAACTAACACCCCGAGGAGGAGAACGGGATAGGGAGACATATCGATTTCATAAGTTTTAAGGTCTCCTATAAGTTCTTCTAACGTAAGAGTGTCTAACATTCCCAACGAATTAGGAACTGTGATTTTAGTGATAAAAAGGGATGGCAGGGATCTCAATGTTTTTCATAACTCTTGACAACATTAGATAACCTAGCATAAAATTCATCAAAAGTCTCAGATTCTAGCATAGTGATAGTTTCAAACTACGTGGTTAGATTTTGTACCTTAGAAGCTTTCATAGTAATGGTACTCTCGTGAGTGAGTTGGAGAGTATCCCACGCTTCCTTAGACGTGTTACACGTCATAATCCGACGAAAATCATCAACTGAAAATCATCCAAGGGATTTGGATTAAAAAATAAAAGAGTTTGATCACAGAAATATATTTAAAAGTTTTATATTAAAATCCAAGGTCCACATCTCTATATAGAGGCAGAAGAATCTCCAAGAGATATGCACGAAATATTTCATTTGAAATCAGATGAAAAATATTTTTTCGAGTACTCATTCAAATGAAGGTAAATCTTCTGTGAACAAAGTACCATTTCTCGTTCGAACACACATCAAACGATTGATCCAAGGAGATTACAGATCCTGCCAAAGTCACGAAAAAAATCTCATTCGAATGAAGCTGAAGTTATTCTAACGAGGTATGGGAACACGCTCGAACGACATTCAATGTCGTTCTAATTTCCTAGTAAAATTTTCAAAAACATTTTATAAAAATATTTTAAGTTTTCAAACTCTTTAAAAATACCATTGAATAAAAATATTACGCTGAAACAACCTCATAAACCTTCTTTGAAAAATGAAGTAAAGATTGATCTTTGATTGTTTTAATCTGTCACTAACTTATCTTCACTTGAAGTCTTGAGAATATTTATGATGGTGAAGCGGGGTGTAACATGATAGAGCAATTAAATATATGATGAACAATTATAAATATTGCTCTTAAAAATCTCCCCCTTTGGCTAATCCGATGTATAACACAAACTGAAAACATATAACCCAAAAGAAAAGTTCAACTAATGCCCTCCCAAACCCGAAAAGGAAAGACACTTGTGAATTTGTATTCAATTGAAAATCTTCATCATGTAGTCCATGAAATCATTGAAGGAAAAAATACTCACACACAGGAAGCAACACAAGTATCATGATGCATGGAGGATAATGAAAACACAAAAATTCCCCTCAATATGTTCTCCCCTTCTTATCTTTAATAGACAAAGGCTTAGAAAAAAATCCTGAAATGTTAGCATAAAAAAATCCAAATACGAAACATCATCACAAAGAATAAACAATGAAGCACATGCGATGAAAATTCAATAAAGAAACAATATATTTTTGAAAATTTTTTGAACTTTTTTGAGAATATAAATGTACATATAAGCAAAAATGCAAAAATTCACACCATGGAGTGGCACGAAGTTAAAGAGATACTTCTAAGGTAGGTGTAAATTTGTTAAACGAAGTGAAATTGACTCGACTTATGAAAAAATCCATGAATTTCAATGCTTCCCAAATTAAAAACACCAAACTATTTATGTTTTTGAAGGAAGTTTATTGTGCAAAACCATTGATCTTCAACTTATAACACCCATAAAATCTCACATTTTAAGCATAAACTCTCAAAATTTTGAAGGAATCATATGAATCTTGTGAATGAAGCATCAGTGAAATGAAAACAATTAACCTTGGCACTTCTGTTTTTATGTACCAAAATCAACTTTTAGGCTCTTTCCATTGGTAACCTTTAACGTAAAGAAGTTCGCTTCTTTCATAGGCCCTTTGCACTGCATAAACAAAAATCAAATTTTTAGGGAAAAGAAATTTGGGCAATGGTTCTTACAAGAAAAATTAATTCAATGTACCTTTAGTTTACTATTAAGCATGACATAGATGATAACACCTTATTTTATATATAACAAGAAAGTAAAAAGAATCAAACAACTCGTGCATATGTGCAATAAGGCAATATAAAGAGTCTAGAAAAAGGAACTAAGAATCAAAGAACAAAGAAATGATAAACATGCATTTTTAAGCATGTAAAAGAAACGAATACAAGTTTCATAACACCATGAGTAAGTCACATGAACAGATTGAATGTAATTATGATTCAAACATCTTAAATTCACATCCATATATGGTGTAAAACAAAATATAAAAATCTTTTTGATTTTTTTTTATCAAAAAAAAAATCTTTTTCAATTTTTTTTCTAAAAGAAAAGAAAATCTTTTTGGATTTTTTCAGAAATATAAACATAAGAATACAATCAAGAAATAGTCAAGAATGATAACACTATGATAATCACCGTATATTATAGATAATACCCAAACTCAATCAATTGCTTAAATACCTAAAGACTGCCTAAGATCCTCAAATCTAAGTGCATCTTAAGGTTTAGTGAAAATGTCGTCCAGTTAATGTTCGGTACCCACGAAGCTCATGGAGACGGTCTTCTCCTCAACATGATCACAAATAAAGTGCTCACACATTCTAATGTGCTTCATACGAGAATATTGGAAAGGATTATGGAAAATGTGGATTGAACTCGTATTATTGCAAGAAATAGTCATTATGCCTTGAGTTGTCCCATAATCTTCCAACATTTGCTTCATCCATAAGAGTTGTGTGAAACAACTCTTGGTGGAGATATACTCTGCCTCCACCGTGGACAAAGAAATGGAGTTTTTCCTCTTGCTCAACAAAGAGACAAGAGAACTCCTAACTTAAAAGCATCCACCCGAGGTGATTTTACCACCAGCAACATCCCTCGCCCAATCAGCATCAGAATAAGACGATAAATGATCATCGACATCAAAGAAATACCAAATGATACCACTCACTTAGTTGATGATACCTTTAAGTTCAAGTAAATGCGACTCTTTTGGGAATGCGCACAAACTCCAACACAAAAGGCTATGTCGGGATAATTAACGGTCAATTAGAGGAGACTACCATACTCATATAAAGTGTTTGATCTATGTCCTTTCCTAAGGTATCTTTGATAAGCTTAGTTGAGGAACTTATGGGTGTGCATGATTGCTTAGTGCAGTCTAAACCAAACTTCTTCACCATGTGTCTATTATTTTTAAATTGTGATATAACTATCCCATTCTTAAGTTGACGCAGTAGAAGGCCTAAAAACAACGTGAATTCACCAATTATGCTCCTCTCAAAATCACTTTTCATCACCCCCTCAAATATGTGAGCATGTTGGAGACATGTGAATCCAAAGAGCATGTCATCCACATAGACTTAAGAAACCAAGATAACACACCCTCTTTCCTAACAAACAATGTCATATCAACTCTCACTCTCTTCAAGCCAACAGTTAAAAGATAAGAAATTATACTTTCGTACTAAGCACATAGTGCTTTCTTTAAACCATATAAGGCCTTCTTTAAAAAAAGACGTGTCCCAGGTACTTTGGGTCTTCAAACCCCTTTGGTCGTTCCATGTTAACCTCCCATTGAAGAATGCCATTAAGGAAGGCACTATTGACATCCATTTGGTATAATTTAAACTGTAAATGCTATGACGAGCAGTATGTGGACAAACTCAAGCCCAACAATATGAGCGAATGTTTCGTCAAAGCTTACACCCTCAATCTGTGTGTAACCTTAAGTGACTAACCTAACCTAACCTTATTGCTAACAATAGTGCCATTCCTATCCATCTTATTCTTGTACACCCACTTATTACTAATCACATTAGTCTCTCTAAATTGGGGAACTACTTCCCAAATACCATTCTTCGAAAACTAAGGAAACTAATCTTAAATAGCACATATCCAAAGCTCATCCTAGAGTGTTTCCTTCACATTTTTTGGCTCCCCATAGAAGTGTATGATAAGTATCCAACAAAATTCTCAAGTTAAGTGAGAGTCTTGACACCTAATGTAGGATAACCATGTATGTGAGAAGGATCATGACACTTTTGAGACTAAGAGGGTGGGTCCTCAATATCAATATCGGGTTCCACCATCGTAATGTGTGGAACGATCTCAATAGAACAATGAGATCATCATCGAGGGTACATTATTCTCACATGTATGGACTGGATCAATTACCATAGTCGGTGCATCATCTCTAATCGTGATGTTTTTTGATTCCATGACCTTAGAGATTTTAATGTTAAACACCCTATAGGTTCTACTAGACAATGAATACCCTGAAAATATTCCCTCATCACTTATAGATTCAAACTTTTTCTAAGTGCTCTCTATCTCTAAGGATATAGCAAACACTCCCCAAAACTCAAAAATATGTTAGGTTAGGATTCTTCCCTATCCAAAACTCATACGGAGTGTAAAGTGTATGTGGATGGAGAAAGACCCTATTCACTGTGTGGCATACGGTATTAATGGCATCCGCCCAAAAATGTCTAGGAACATATATCTTCTACGAAGCATGGATCTAGCCTTCTCTTGAATTGTTTGATTCTTCCTCTCAATAATTCCATTTTGCTGAGGAGTACGAACGGTCGAAAACTAATTTTTGATGATGACTTCATCACAAAAACTATCCACTTCATCTTTTTTAAATTCAGTGTCATTTTCAGTAGGAATTATATTTGTAGTTACAGCATGTTGATTCTGTAGAACATGGTACTTGGTTGTTAGGAACTCAATAATATCATACATTTTTTTCTAGGAAATCTAACTATAGAATATCTTGAAAAGTCATCAACCATCACTAGGATATACTTTTTACCAATAATGCTTTTCATACACATGGGGCCTATAATCTCCCGTCTAAAGGATCGATGTGTGTTTTCGAGTCACATTTGACCCAAAGTAAACTTATGGACCCTGGAGTGGTCGCAAGGACCCTTGAAGGTATCTAAATTACCTTTCTAATAGTATGCCCCATGCACGATTTGGGTCAACGGATTGCGTTTTATGACCATTTTTCCGAAAAAATATGCACCAGACTGCTAATTGGCAGGTCCATTTCCCTGACAATTGGCAATGTGCCAAGGGTTACCCTCCGATTGGAAGGACTATGGACATGCCTATCGGCACCACCCCTGACCCTATAAATAGATGGAATTACCTCACTCCAAAAGCACACCCGATATCCATCAACATTACTGATCTAAAAAACATTCTCTCCTAATCAACAAAATTTCTTCATGTGAAATTCCATTCAAGCTTACATTCCCATCCTTTTCATACCCAATTTGGCAAAATCTCATTATCTCTCATCTCACATTCATCTCACATTCATTGGAGTTCATTCAAGATCAAAGATCAAGCTTCAAAGAAGGCCCAAATCTGTCACTCTCTCTTTAAATTCCTTGTTTTTGCATCAAATACATTAGGTTCATAATCTAGTTTTATTTTAGTTCATACACATTAACATCTTACAATTTTATTAGTATATTGCACATACTTTATTTTCTATAAAAAAATCCAAAACAAAAAAATAGAGAGTGAATGATTTGGACCTTCTTTGAAAAGATTTGGAGGCATCAAAATAGGCTGACGAATCCATCTCTTTACATTCACCCTAGACCGACGACGACCAAAGCATTCCTAGATCGAAAGAGGGCGCAAAATCTTTTCATACCCCCTTTCTTTCACCGACCCCCATTCTCGGGAAGAAGGAGAGAGGAGAGAGAGAGAGAGAGAGAGGACACGTGTAAATTGGGATGGGCACACAAGCGTTTAACTTCCTTTGTCATGCAACGATAGTGTTTAAAGTGATAGTACAACATTAATTCATTTGAAACCATATTCAATTAAAATTTTTGTCTTTGGTTTCTTCATAGTTGATGTTTATATTTAATTGAATATGACCGGTTAGTTGAGATTCAAATCAAATTCCTTGATACGTTTAGTTAATCCGTGGTGGGGAAATGATCCTAATCTCATTTTGATTAATCTTTGCTTAAGTTTTAATTACATTAATTAACTTCTTTCCATTTAAAACCCCCATATTATCTTTTATTTTCCCCTTTTTAATAATATCTCAATTCCATTCTAAATACCGTTCCCTATAGACCTGGTCCCTACTTTTTTCCACACTCCCATAGTGTACCAAGTTGTGGTTTTTTGTTAGGCAGTAAAGACCCAACAACAAATTCATTTTACAAAGTTTACGCCTCATAAAAAATGATGCGTCACCTGGGAATGGTGTATTTAGGGATTTTAGTGATTTAATAATTTAAATATTTTTTAAACTTATTTTGTGACTTTTACCATTTTAGCTTCAAGAAACTTGAAATTTGGATACTCAACACGTGTTTGAGAGATCCTTTACTAGTTAGACATCTATCAATGCGAAAGAACCATCGGTTCCTATTTGTTTGTCCTATCACGTAAAATGAAAATTAGACCCCAAAGAGCCCTTCTCTACTAGGGGTGTGTGTGAAGGGGGGTTTACATACATCCGGGGAAAAGTGGTTTATGATTGAATATCAAAGGCATTCTGATCATTTGGTAGATGCAAGTCTATGGCCTTGCACGTGAGGTAAAATATCTCATCTTAAATCCATTAGTAGTTTTAATTGTTACATTAATGGTTCTTAAAGTTGCGTTCCCAAGACAATCCATGAATTCCTATCAATTCTAAAAAATGAAAGGCTTGAAAAAATATATTGGAAAACTTTGCGAAAAAGAGAATCCTCTAACTATGAGAAAATCCCCCAATAAGTTTTACGTCTTCTTGTTGGTTTGATTAGTATTTAGCGAAAAAGGATTTCAATAAAGCTTGGAATATTGAAATAAATGACCAACTTGATGAAATGATTTCTTCTTCAAAAAGCTCGATTGAGGTTAAAACTTGCATTTCACCTTCATCCATTTTCAAAAAGAAATCATTGAGAGTGATCCAAAAACTTTCAAATTTCAACCTTTGATTAATGATGCAACTTTTTTGGAGGTTGAAGGCCTGTCATTTCATTGGCTCCCCACCATTATCCAACCATTGCAACCACCACAAGAATCAGATCAAATTCTTGAGGACGTTGATCCGATTCTTGAAAGGGAATTATTTTTCAAGATGTTTTCTCTAATGGGTTATTCACTTACACTTTTATCACCTCCTATTTGTAACACCCCACCCAATTAAATATCGGGTGATCAGTCATTTATTAAATTAACATCATGGTGAACGGTTGGTTCATTCTCAGCATCGCTGTCGTAAAATAATATTTCCAATTTAAACACCCTAAATAATTAAGCGAAGTGTCAAAACCATTTAAAACGTCATTTTTCCTTTATTAAGTACCAATACAAACTTTTTAATAATAACATTTTAAGAGTCACATAAATAAAAGGATAACAATAACTACACTACCATTTAAACCATCTAGATAAACCAAACGAAGTTATTAACTATAAATGAAATCATTATGACAAGAGTTAACTCCCGAGGAGTACCAAATGTTGGAAATATCACAAATCTCTGACAAATCCAACTAGAATAGGAAATCGGGCGACACATGCCCTAACTATGAAGATCTAAAGTAGGAACTAATTCAATGACGAAGTCGTCTAAAGAAAGGGCCTGCAACTCCCACACAAGCTGCAGCATGTCCAATCCAAAGAACCTAAGCATGATGCCCCTGTGGTTGGGCACCTGTAATACATACATATACATACAAGAGAGAAAGAAATGACAGAAAACGGGTCAGAGCCTCAGTGTAAAACAGTTTAAAATAGTTTAGCAAGTATTTAAAATGCTTACCGATTAGTATCACAACCATGTTAGTGTGCGACACTCTCTTGAGAATCATCACCTCTCATATAGTGTGCACTCCTACCGTACCTCTATGACATCCTAGTTATAGTTCCCACGCTAACTAGATTATTCACATTTATCCATTCTTTATAGCCCAAATTATTCCCACGTATTAACCTTATAATACATATAATGATGTTATAAACATATATATATCCATTTAGATTCAATATGGATAAGTCCCTTATTAATTCAATTCAACTAAGTGTTTTTATACATAACTATCTTACATTTTGAATTTACCCACATAGTAAATATCATTACATATATATATATATATATATATATATATATATACTATACTACACCCCGTGACACAGCTGCGGTGCTGCATTACTCTGCTATCTTGTCTCAATACATCACATCGCTGTATAGGGGACTATAAGTTTGGTAAAGATTCCTCGAACCACAAATATCAACACAAAAATTGGAGGCAAACATAGTTCTCATACCCATGGGTCACGCACATACATATGTTCCCATAGTCAGCGGACTTATCAACTCATCGATAAGTCTTTCATAGTCCTATGTTCTCGAGTGACAAATCAAAAATCCCATGGATTCATCAGGAAATGACTACCCTCACGCGCAAACCTCCCGTTGATAGAAAGTAAGCTAGATATGTCATACACAGATACATAATGTATGCACAATCACAAAGTCATACATATAAATATTCATATTTTTCAAATTAGGTTCTCAACACAAATTTTACTCAATTATTTCTCATAACAGATTCGTCTATTTTATTATCATTTATTATTTACTTCATTCTCACTTCTCATCTCTCGAAGTATTATTTCTCACAAAGTACAAATTTTAGTAGGTATACCCTCACTTGCCTTCTAGTCTAAATCTTTCACGAGTCTCAATCTTTTAGTAAACGTACGCCCAATTCCCAAAGAATAACTAACTCCCCGTTAACCCAAAATTTCATCTCATACTAATTTCACTCAACAGAGTCTACTTAGACCCTATTGGTCATCTTCATAACCCATTATACTCTATTAATGATAATCAAGGGTTCCTAAGCATTTTAACCGGACTAAACAAAAAGGGGGAAAATATGCAGTTTTCCAGGAGGGGTTGATTGATCGATCATCGATCGATCGATGTTCTTGAGTCGATCGATCGATCAAGCAGTTCTTGCCCAGTTTTCTAAAATATTCAACCTACGGGTTCAACCATTTTAACCCCTCCAAACCTCTAAAATTTCCTCCCAAACTCCCATCAAAGTAATCCAAATGTATAATCAATGTACATAAACAAGTTCTAACCTAATGACATCAATAAATCCTCAACGAATCAATTAAAAAGGGGTTTAATCTCAAATTTCTTTATAAAACCAAATTTTGCATGAATAATCACAAACCTCTATTTTAATCAAGATTTTCTTCCCAAATATTATAATAAATTCATGGGTAATCCTCTAAACATGATCAAGATTTTTGATTACATGGGTTCTCCCTACAACACATATAAATTCTCTTCCAAAATATAATTTTTTTCCATTAAAACTTATGATTTTCATTCCTAGACTAACATGGAAGGTATATTAAAAAAAGTGAAGAAAAATCCGAAAAAGTGTGCAACGGTGAACACACGTGAAGAATACTTCTGTAATATCACCACGAGCTTACGGAACTATCGGAGACGATTGAAATGTAGGCGATGTTTCTCCCACTGGAGGTACAATTTTGTGTGTCCCTACGTGTTTTTTTTTGCATTTAAATTAGCATGTTGCATAAGGGCAAAATTCGTGTGGAGGATAACCAAATTAACCAAGCATTTACATATCCCGAGCCATTACATTTAATTTAAAATCAAGTAGACATTGACCTTAGGGTATCACATATTTCGTAGGAAATCTCTTAATGAGGTTAGAATTCAAATCTACTCCAACGTGAACTTATCAAATCGATTCCATTTACCTTTTCTAGAATTGATGATTTTTAATGTATCTTTGTACCGACCACCTACCTAGAGGTAAAACTAGGATTTGAATTGATAAATTTTTTTGGTCATCTTTTTAATTCTCCCTTGTCAAAGAGTAGGAGTTTTCTAATTAGGAAAAATAATTCGAAGACCCCCGTCGTCATTGATTAATCCCGACAAACTAGATTTTAAAAATGAAATTCCTTTTACTTAAATTATATAAGTCAAATTACTTTGTGTTAGTTTAGGAATTACGTGGTTTTGAGTCAAAGTATTTGCTTTTTCTTTCCTTCGAAAATAAAAAATAAATTAAAAAAAAATCGAGAAAGATAAAGGATAAAATAGGAAAGAAAATTTGAGTGAGATACGTTGTGTATGCATAGTTGGTTTTGATACAATATCGATCGATTAATGAGTGAGGAATCCACTGATTTCTCAATCACCTTTACCAAAAGAGTCTCGATTTTTCTTCAAATGGGAGACGAAGTAGCACTTTGAATACTTAAGGACTAACTATGGCCAATAGGCCGATTCAACCATCACGTATCCTTCTTCCCCACATAATGCTAATAACTTCGAATTTAAAAAGGGGACCATCCAAATATTACCCGTGTTTAGGGGCATGGAGAAAGAAGACCCCTACTTGCACATACGTTAAGTCGATGAGATTTGCATGACGATGCGATAACAACAACTCCCCGATGATGTTGTTAGACTAAAATTGTTCCAATTCTCTTTGAAAGAGAAGGAAAAAAGATGGTTCCTATCACTCGAACCCCACTCCATCACTAACTAAAACCAAATGAATATAGAGTTTCTCCAAAATTTCTTCCTGAACTAAAAGATGTCGTCTATACACCACACATTTAGCCAACGAGAAGGCAAATCATTATCTATATACTTAAAACAGTTTGAGAACGTGCTACAGTAATGTCCATATCATGGGATAGAGTTAGTATTGTGTCCATCCCCTACCGAATATCGATACTCATGGTGGGTGGGATGTGCTAGAGTGAGGATCCTTGGGTCCAGCGCGTCCCTCTCGAGAGCGCTTCGGCCGACATCATTTGAGGTGAGGTGAAAAATGTAGAGAGATTAGAGTAACCAGTCTATTTTACTCAAAACAGACAAAATAAAAAGGGAAGCCATCCCGAAGGACAGCATCCAAAGACATACTGGTGCATACGAAACCAAAATGAATCGAAAAGGTTCCGGAGGCTAAGTTACGAAATGGGAAGGTGTTAGGCATCCATTCCGCCCTTTCGGTCTCTCATGGGTTTTTTGGTATTTTCCTTTATTTTCCCCATGATATGTGTGCATGTGTATATATAGTGGAGATAGGAATCATCGACTTATACCATAGAAGAGTTAAAGCGAGTCGTCCGTAGGAAGGTATAAAGGTATTAGAAAATAGGATCTAAGCAATCATCACTACGTTAATCGTTATGATGGAACGATAATGTATACGCAATAATACGCCCTTACGAACAAATATATGTATATATATATATATAATATAAGAGAATGGAGTTTAAAGAAAATAAAAAATGAGAGGAAAAGTAAAAATAGGACTCGAATCTCGGGTTTTACCCCGAGACGTCTACGTAGCCTACATAGGCATCAAAGTGCACGTAATTCGCATGCAAAACGAGGGGTGAGGTTTATCCCATAAATCCAACTGGGGATTCTCTTATTTGTCTGTGTGTAGAAAAAGTGTTTTAGTTATGAGAGAATTGTAAGAAAAGTGTGAGACTTCCCGTTTGGAATTTATGAGCAAACCCTCTTTCTTCTTGTTTTTTGGGTTTTTATTTATATGAAATTAAGAGATGTGCAATAATACTAAATAAAAAGTACATTAGGATGTATGAGATAAGATAATGAAAGTGCTAAGTAATAAAACAAGTTATTGTGAATTTAAGGAGAGAGTTGAGAAAATTGAACCTTCTTGGAGATCTTGAGGTTGATCTTGAATGTTGGAGAGCAGCCTTTAGACTTGGATGATGATGGAGGGTAGTGAATTCTCCAAGTTTGATGAAAAGTGAAGGTTGAAAAGTGATTTGGGTGTGAAAATCACGCTGACTTCGAGAGAGGTTTTCGGGGTCTGCTGAGAGTGATATCTATCAGATCTGGGCTCTCTCTGCAAGTGAGGTCAAGCCTCCTTTTTATAGGCCCAGGGCATTTCCAATCGGCATATCCTTGTTCCTACCATACGACAGGTGCGTTTAGGTACACTATCGATAGGCAAGGTTTGGGACCTGTCGTTTGGCAATATCTTTAAGGCCTTTTTGGAAAATCGGTCGCGGAACACAAACTGTTGATTAGAATTGCGCACGGGGTAGACTATTGGAAAGGTAATTCAGAGATATTTGAAAGTCCTTTGGACTGCTCCCGGATTTTGGAGTTCACTTTGGGTTAAATATGGCTCAAAAGAATTTGTTAGTCCAATGGATGGGGAATCGTCGGACGCAAATCGATCGTTCGTCCGCATGGTAAGTCTGAATCGCGTATGGGGTAGACTGTTGGAAAGGTTAGGAGATGTACTTCAACATTCCAAAGAGTTTGATCAAGTTCGGGGAGTTAACTTTGGTCAACCGGGCCCTGGAATCATTTGATGACCTTTCGGAGTCAAACGGATCATTTGTTCGTACCATAGGTCAGAATCGTGCATAGAGCGGACCGTTGGAAAGGGGTTTCAGTGACCTTTGAAGATTCATTCAGTCTAGGTCAAGCTGAAGAGTTGGCCATGGTCAAATGGAGCCTGGGAGCGCCTAGTGGCCTCTTGATTTAGTTTCGAGGGAAATGGGTCGTTCGTCCGCATGGTAGGTCAGAATAGTGCATAGGATGGACCATTGGAAAGGGGTTTCAGTGCCCTTCGAAGATTTATTCAGTCTTAGTCAAATTTAAAAGTTTGACTTTTGGTCAAACGGAGCCTAGGAGTGCCTGATGGCTTCTAGGTCAGTACTCGGGGTATGACCTGTATCTATAGTAATTAGGGGAGGTGCTAGGGACCTAAGGAAAGTTTAGGGGGTAACAAAAGGGGGTATCTACAGATTCCCTCAACGGGTGAGTTTGGAATGAATGATAGCCATCAAATTGATACCGTATGATGCTTTTGAGGGAGGATGACCAATTCAGAAGGTTGAGGCCAATTCTGAGGACCTAAGGGATGGTTTGGAGGAAAGGTTTAGGTCAATTTCTGAGGAGGTGCTGTGGATGACCGATTTTATGAGTCGAAGACAATTCTACGGGCTTAAGTTGAGATGACCTATTATGTGGGTCGAAGCCAATTCTAAGGGCTTAAGTTGAGATGACCAATTCTGTGGGTTAAAGCCGATTCTGAGGGCTTAAGTAGAGATGACCAATTCGGCGAGTCAAAGGCAATTCTGAGGGCTTAAGTAGAGATGACCAATTCTGCGGGTCAAAGACGATTCTACGGGCTTAAAGTGACGATCCAAGACCGAGGTCAATTCTAACCTAACAGAGGTGACGATTGAGGACCGAGGTTAATTCTGACCTAAGAGAGGTAACGACCGAGAACAAAGGTCAATTCTAACCTAACTAATGGATGATCTAAGACCGAGGTTAATTTTGACCTAAAAGAGATAACGATCGAGGACCGAGGTCAATTCTAACCTAACTAAGGTGGCGATCCAAGATCGAGGTCAATTCTGACCTAAGAGTGGTGACGACCGAGGATCGAGGTCAATTCTAACCTAACTATGGTGACGATCCAAGATCGAGGTCAATTCTGACCTAAAATAGATGACAATCAAGGATCGAGATCAATTCTGACCTAATTAGTATGACGATCCAAGACTGAGGTCAATTATGACGTAAAAGAGGTGACGACCGAGGATCGAGGTCAATTCTGACCTAACTAATGTGACAATCCAAGACCGAGGTCAATTATGACCTAAAAGAGGTGACGATCGAGGATCGAGGTCAATTCTGACCTAACTAATGTGACGATCCAAGATCGAGGTCAATTCTGACCTAAGAGAGTTGACGGCTGAAGACCGAGGTCAATTCTGACCTAACTAAGGTGACGATCTAAGACCAAGGTCAATTTTGAGCTAAGAGAGGTGATGACCGAGGACCAAGGTCAATTCTGACCTAACTAAGGTGACGATCTAAGACTGAGGTCAATTCTGACCTAAGAGAGGTGACGATCGAGGACCGAGGTCAATTATGACTTAACTAAAGTGATGATCCAAGACCGAGGTTTGTAGATTGTATCGATGGAAGAAGTCCAATCGACAATCGAAGGGATCTCTCTCTTTGGATGTGATGCGTCAGGTCTTGAATGGCCTGACCAGTGGTAAGGTAAGACTCTTCCCTTTTCAGTCTTATTTTTGGCAAGTTATGATTTTTTATTGACTTATGCCTGTTGTGGATTTTTAGGTGACTTTTTACCCTTGGGGGATAGCCATTCAGGATATGGGGGTGACCGAGGTGAACGCGCATATGAGGCATTTACTGGTGCATGAGTTTGTCCATTCCTGGTATCTGAGGGAGCGAGTGGTTCGAAAGATTGCTGAGGAGGAGGTGGTGGTTACACCCGCGTAGCCTCCTATGTCTATGAGGTGGGAGAGGCTATTACCGGAGGATGCGAGGATCACCGTTATGATCGGTGATTCCTACCTATTGTACACTAATACGGTTGTACCGTATGATTATATGGACTTTGTGATGAGCTGGTTGATGGATCCCAACATATATGATGCCTTAACTTTCCCTCTTGCAGGTTCAAGTCGGGCGGTGGGGTCATCTCGTAGCGGTGGCGGCTTTAGAGGTTCCTTTCGTGCGATTTCACACTCCTTCGTACAACATTCGACGAGCTAATGGAGGGATGGTGCCTATCTTACACCGTCCTCATGCGATGGATCCGGAGGAGTTGGGTTTGACAGAGGATGTCCTTCGTCTTGCAGTATACCTTCTTGCTCTTTTTGGTTCCTTTTCTATTTCGATACCTTTTTGATACTGAGTTTTCTTTTTTCTTTGCGGAAAGTCCGGGTGTCGACCAATTGGCTGAGGGACATTAGAGATTGGATCTCTTCGGTTACTTCCCATATTCGGTATACGGTCCCGGTTCCTTCTTATTTGGTGCCTTATGCTTCGTCCGAGGAAGACTCTAACTCGAGTAGTGGTGGTGCGTCGTCTCGCCGTAAGGGAAAGAGAGCGAGTCGCAGGGGTGGAAGCTCTTAGAGAGAGAGGTGAAGGGTAGGTGAAAGAGAATGTGGGTTCGGGCTGAGTCCCGTTATTTTTTTTTATTTTTACTATTTCTTACAAAATTGATGTAACACAAAGAACAAATATATATGCAATGCAATGGGATTTTTTATTATCTTTTGTTAATGATCAATGAATTCATGCACTTTTTACTTTGCTGTTGAGACCGTAAAAAGAAATATTTTTGGGATTTTAAAGGAATGTTAAAAATGGGAAATTTTATAAGAATGGAAAAGGATTTTTGAAATTCTATTGAGAATATCAATTTATTTTTATTGGGCTTTTGATTTTGATAAAATAGGAAAAAAGAAAATTTCCAATAATAGGGGGTTGTCGATCGGCAAGCACCTTGTCCTGCCTATTGGTAGTCAAGTCCAGTCCCATCAATTCAAAGCTTTTGATTTGTGCCCTCTTCTGCCTTTTGTACCTTGTGGGGTAGGATTCCACCCGATTTCTGCAGGGATTGTGTCTCTTGTGAGGGTTCTCAAGTATAAAAAGGGGAAGGGTGGAGTGTTTCCATCACACCTTCACTTATCTATGTTTTCTTAGTCTTTGTAAGATGGTTCTCCCTGGTAGTATTGAGTTTGCTAATTACCTCGAAGCCTTGGAAGCAATGTGCTTTTATAACTTCGACTATGATGATTTCAACATGCATCGAGTCTCTTTATGGCACAATCGGTCCAGTGAGTGGAATATGCTGATGGTGGCGGTACAATTTTGGTACCCCGAAGACCATGTATTCCGTTTTGTGTTGGATGAAGTTTGTCCTACCTACGAGGACTTTTTTGCCATGCTGGGGATTAATCCTAGTGTTGCTGTGGCTTTACCCAAATTTTCTCGTTCTCCCAGGGATCTGCTAGTTGGCCTTCTTCACATTTCGCCTTCGATGAATAGATCACTGGTTGCTGGAGGAATGATTTCCCTCTCGACGGTGTTGCAGTCCGTGCATTTGCGGGAAGTATGCGATGCTGGTTATGCTGGAGCCGTTGCTCTAGGCTTAGTATCAAAATTGCTCTTGATGACTGGGGAACTGCGGGTGGATCCGCAACTTGAAGCCATTACTTCATGGATGTCATACCGTCGTAATCCTGCGACGGTGATACTGGCGAAGACCCTGAATGGTTTGGATACCTGGCGAGAAGGTCGTTCTGACTTCCTGCGGGGTATCCCCGTGATGCTGTTGATGTGGTTGTCTAAAAGACTTCGCCTAGTGACTCTTTCAGAATATCCTTTATCGGTTGTACCCAACTTCTTTTCTCATCACTTCTTCTACGTTGGCATAGATATTACAAGCTGGGAGTATCGGTTTGTGGAGCATGGGGCTCAAAATCTTTATTGGTCAGTTCCTTGGTGGGGACAGTTGCTGCCTCTTCTAGAGCTAGGAGAATACTCATATGTGCGGCTGGTTGGTCTCAAACAGACCTCTTTTTATTTCCCTTGGGGGCATCTGTACCAATTTGGATGGGCATAGGTCGTGCCACCTAGGACACTAAATTTCTTTTCGGTAGAGGATTTAACTAAGCGTCTGCGTCTGCGCCTACGGCTTGGCTCTCTATGGGAGAGTCAGCATCCGTCGACCCATCCTTCTCGATCTGTTGGGAGAGTTTGGCATATCCCTAGGGATTATATGAAGTGGTTGTGGAGGAGAGTAGTTAGCAAGATGTTGGCAATGGAGGCTGGATAAAGGAGGTTTATTTCTTTTGACACTATAGAGGGAGGTGTTGTGGTTTATTCGAAGATGGTTCGAGCTTATCCGTCCATGGAGTGTCTGCGACACTCTGTTCAGGAAGGGGAAACATGGGGACCCCAGGATGCAGATGATGATGATGGTGCAGGCTCCTCTAGTAGCTGTGGATAGGACTCTTGGAGAGTTTATTGTGGGGAATAAATGTGGGGATTTTATTTGGCTTTTTTAGGTGGGTATGGGGGAAGGGAGTTATCCGTTCCTTTTCTTATGTAATATGTACTGTAATTTCTGAGTAGTGAAATAAACGAGTTTCTGATTATCCAAATGTGCCTGTTTATGAGTTTTGTATTTGTTTGAATTATCTATACCGATCGCTAAGGCATACATAAACCTTTTGTTTAGGTATATGTTGGAATTAACTGTCATTCTCGAAGATAAGAAAATAATAGTATTTTGTGAAAAAGAAAGGGTCGTGCTTATGTAAGGTGTATGAGCTGCCTACGTACCTCTGGGGTTTTTAAAAAAAATTAATTTTATTTGAAAATGTTTTTTTTTGCAGAGGATCAGGCCCACGTAGTTCTGGGTAGGGGAAATGAAGAGATTTTTTTTAGAATATAAGGGAGATGAGAAGAGTCGTAGCGCGCCGAGATTTCGGACTAGGGGTAGAATTTCTTGAGATGGTCCAGGTTGACTGGATGAGCCATCTCTTCCCCATCTAAGTTAGTGAGCATGGCGGCACCTCCGGACAAGATCTTTTTGAGAATGTAGGGGCCGCTCCAATTGGGCTTGAATTTCCCTCTGGGGTCCCAGATGGGTTCTATGATTTCTTGGAGGGCTAGGTCCCCTTCTCGGACACCATGGTCCTTGACTCTCTTGTTGAATGATCGCGCTATCCAGCGATGGTACCCTTGTATGTGGTATAGTGCCTTTAATCTCCTTTCATCTAGGAGGGTCAGCTCGCTAAGACGTATTTGGTTCTAGTCTTCTTCATTGATCTTTCTTTCCAGCATGACGCGTAGCGAGGGTATCTCCAATTCCACGGGTAGGACTGCTTCCATGCCGTAGATAAGAGAGTAAGGGGTAGCCCCAGTAGAGGTTCGAATTGAGATTCGATAGCTCCAGAGGGTGTACGGGATTCGGTTGCCCAATCTCGATAGCTTTCGGTCATCTTGCTGATGATGATTTTGAGGTTCTTGTTGGCGGCTTAAACTGCACCATTGGTCTGAGGTCGGTAGGGAGAAGATTTGTGTCTTTTAATCCCATACTCGTTGACCACCTCTATGACTTCTGCCTAAAAATGTAATCAGTTATCTAATACTAGCTCATGCGGGACCCCATATCGGCAGATGATATTTTTCTTGATGAATTTGACCACTTTCTTGGCGTTCAGCACTGCGTATGACTCAGCTTCGACCCATTTGGTGAAGTAATCAATGGTAACTAAGATATACTCATGCTCATTAGAAGCCTTTGGTGTAACCTTCCTTATAATGTCGATGCCCCAGGTGGAGAATAGCCAGGGAGAGGTCATGTCGTATAATTTGTGCGGAGCCAGATACTGAAGGTTGGAGAATTATTGGCATTTGAGGCATCTCCGGACATAGGCGGTGCAATCCTGGGTCATGATGGTCCAGTAATAAGCTTGTCGGATGATTTTCTTGGCAAGCATGTGACCGTTCATCTGAGGTACGCATTCCCCGCTATGGATCTTCTTCATTATCTTTTTAATGTCATCCCCTATGATGCAGAGCAGATGAGTTCCATCGAAGTTTCTTTTGAGCAGTGCTTTGTGACAGATGATGTACTGGGCAGCCAGTCTTCGAAGGGTTGCTCGATATTTCTTATTAGAACCCTCGGGACTACCATGCTTAAGGAGGCGCCAGATATCATTGTACTAATAATTGGCTAGTTTGGGATCTTCTGTGGTGACGAGCTCAATGTGGTAGCAGTGGGTTGGTTTGTCTTACTTTTGAACTAGGAAGGGGGTCATAGTTATTCCTTCGGGCATGTCGACCATAGAGGCCAGGGTAACAAGGGTATCGACTAGGTTATTAATTGCTCGAGGTAGGTAATGGAAGGTGATATCTTGGAATTAGGAGGCTAGCTCCTCTAAGTGGGCATGGAAGTGTTGGAGTTTCTCGTCATTGACTCTCCATTTTCTGAGCACTTGACCGATGATGAGGGAGGAATCCCCGTATCCATATAGGCATTGAATACCTTTCTCGAGAGCAACCTTGAGGCCTACTGTGCATTCCTCGTATTCAGCCATATTGAGTGTAAGGGAAATATAATTTGATGGCGGTGGGAGTGTGAGAGTCATCTGGGGCGATCAGAAGTATCCCAATGTCGTGTCTTTTTTATTGGCAGTGCTGTCAAAGAACATTTGCCATCAACGGGTGTCTTGAGCGGTGCAAAGGATGTTTTCATCTAGGAATTCAAAGACCCAGACATCGGCTTCTTCTACAAGGTAATCAACGAGGTAGTCAGAGATGGCTCTTCCTTTTATTTCTTTCTGCGTGACGTACATAATGTCGAACTCGTCTAGTAGCATCAACCATCGAGCCATTCGACTAGATAAGGCAGGTTTCTCAAGCAGGTATTTTATGGGGTCCATTTGGGATATACATTTTATAGGGAAGGCGAGTATGTAGTGCCGTAACTTTTGGGTAGCCTAGACAAGTGTGATACTATCCTTTTCCAAAGCGGTGTAGTTGACCTCATACCCGACCAGTTTGCAACTGGCATAATAGATGGCCCTTTCTTTGCGGGAATCTTCAAGGTATTGGGCTAGCAGAGCCCCAACTGTAGTGTCAGTTATGGTTAGGTATAGGATCAAGGGGAGGCCAGGCTGTGGTGGCATGAGTACCGGGATATTGTTTGATTTGGTCAAAGGCTTCTTGGCAGGACTCGTTCTAAACTTTAGTTGAATCCTTTTGGAGGAGTTTGAAGATAGGTTCACAGATGGAGGTTAGCTGGCTGATGAACCGGCTGAAGTATTACAATTTGCCAAGGAAACCTCAGACTTCTTTCTCTATTCGGGGAGGTGGCATCTCAAGTATGGCTTTCATCTTGGAGTGATCTTCTTCTATCCCCATCTCACTGACCATGAATCCTAAGATTTTTTCCCTTTGTAACGCCGAAGACGCATTTCTGCGGACTGAGTCTCATCTCATACTATCGCAGTCGTTCGAAGAACTTTCAGAGAGCAGGAACATGAACTTCTCTAGTCTTGGAATTGATAATCATATCATCCACATAGATCTCAACTTCTTTATGAATTAGATCGTTCAGCATAGTTGTGGCAGCCCTATGGTAGGTAGCCCCAACGTTCTTGAGACCAAATGGCATGACAGTGTAGCAAAAGGTTCCATATAGGGTGATGAATGTGGTTTTTTCTTGGTGGTCAGATGCATTTTGATTTGGTTGTATCCGGCAAACCAATCAACGAATGACTTGAGAGCATGACTGGCTGTGTTGTCCACGATCATGTCGATATTGGGTAGTGGATAATCATCCTTTAGAGAGGCTTTGTTCAAGTCCCGATAGTCTACACACATCTAAACTTTTCCTCCTAATTTTGGCATGAGAACTATGTTGGCTAGCCACGTGGAATATTCGATCACATGAATGAAGCCTACATTCAACTGTTTGACCACCTCTTCTTTGACATTGAGCGACCATTCGGTGTGGAGATTTCTTAACTTTTATTTGACTGGCTTATAATCTGGGAGAGTGGGGATCTCGTGCTGAGCTATTTCAGAATCAATGCTGGACCTATCATCGTAGGACCATGCGAAGACATCCATGAATTCCTTTAGCAATTCTTTGAGTTATGCACGCTCATGCTCGTCAAGGGTAGTTCCTATCCTAATCTCGCGCAGTTGGCTACTAGAACCGAGGTTTACAACAATAGTATCTTCTTCATTAACTTGAACGCAATTATATTGTTTATTATTAACCTTATTTAGATCAGTTAAGAATTGTTCATTTTCAAAATCATCATCATCAAAAGTTTGATTAGAATTCAACAGTTAATGTAAGGCACAACAAGATACTCAAAATCTTCGTTTATTTCATTGATAGGAAAAATAGCATTGGGAACCTCGTCAAAAGAGGACTTGATTACATTTGAACAAGGATAAACGACAGAAGAAAAAAAGGGGTAAACATTAGGATTATGAGAGATTTTTGTAGGTAGAACTGGCACAACATGTCAGTTGAAGAGAGGTGTATCAGCAGCTTTAATCAGTTGGGATGGATCCAATGATGTAATGCCTGAATGAACCATGCAGAGTGTTAGCCCTAGTGTCTGTAAGTTGAAGGAATCTTCGGAGTCACTTTCCTCAATCTCTTTGGCATCTTTGATGAGAGGTTATTCATGGTGTTGGGTACTCTCGGCCCATTTTCGTGCTTCCAAGAATAGCGTACCGAATCTCTGGCAATCAATGATCATCTGTGAGGGAAATTTCAACCCGAACTTTAGGAGTTGGTTTAAGACTTCTGATAATTCCATACATCCATTTTCAGAATGAGTATGGACAGTAATGCATTCTCTGGTAACGATTGATAGTGCCTGATCAGTGAGGCTAGCAGGGTGTAGGAGGAAATATGGGCAAATTTGGAGAGGTTTAGGAGAGTATATGGGTATGATTTGAGTTAAGGGATCAAATTTCGAGTTCTCTTCTAGGAAGATGGCATTGGTATGATTTGGAAGTGGGTTGTGATTAGTGTTTGGCTTAAGACTGGCTGGCAGGGAGATGGTACCCCAGTCAATTAGAACTTGGATCACGTTTCGGAGGTGAAAGCATGGCTCAGTGGTATGTCCAGCTGTTTGGTGAAAGGCGCAATGGGCATCTTCCTTAAAGTTTCTTGGGAGTGGATGTGGCAATGGATGAGGATCAAAAGGTTTGATAAGGTTTCGGCTTAGCAGGGCTTGATAGATTTTGGAGAGGGGAGCATGGAGCTCGGTGTATTTTTTTCGGAATGGGACAGGGTGGATTTCTGGTGCCCATGATGTGGTTGGTTGAGAGATGTTGTTGATGGTTGAGACTATAGCACTGAAAGGCTTGTCATATTTTCTGGAGGTGAACTGTTCAGACACCTTCTTCAGTTCAATTTCTGTCTTGGCAAGACCTTCCTCAATTTCTATCCCCGCCTCTCTGAGATCTCGAAAATGGGGATAGTATTGTCCTCCCATCGTTGTTCGGACATGGGGTAAGAAGTTCTTCTTTACTATGCTAAATTGTTTTTCCTCGGAAGGTCGATAGGTCATAATTGCTTCTTTTTCCCTGCATCGGGCGATGAAGTTACTGACTGATTCTCCAGGGTTCTGCTTGAGCTACTCTAAATCACGGCTGGTCACCTTAATCTCTTCATTGTATTTTTACTGCGGCATTAATTCTCGGGCTACATCCTCCCGGCTATGAATTCTGGATTCTTCGAGAGACAGAAACCATCGGAGGGTGCTATCCTTCAGAGTTTGCGAAAACAATTGGTCAATTACTTCTTCACAAGCCCCTACTAGAGTCATGGAACGGTGATAACTACGGAGATGAATAATCGGGGGTCCACTTCCTCCAAATTTCTCGATATTTGGCATCTTGAACTTCTTGGGTAACCTCGCTTTAGGATAAGGAGACATGTGGGGGTAATCCATGTAATTTCCTAAAATTCTGACTTGGTCGAACTTCTTAGTGAGCATCTTAAGGTCCTCTTTGACTTTGCTCAGCTCTTCTTCTTTTGGATTAATGACCATAGGCAAGAAAGCCCCATGCTGGGCAAGGTTCGGCATAGGAAGCTAGGCAAACGATGGACCATTGATAGGAGGGTCATGTGGAGCGTGCTGATACTCTTCGAGAACCCAGATTAGCTCGGGTGGATCCATGGAACGAGTAAATAGGACCTCGGGCTCTTGAGGAACGAGAACTTGGTTTCGTTGCATCTCTTAGACCTCAGTTTGGAGGTTGTCAATCTTGGACACAAGCTGAGCTAGAACTTCCGTCAGATCTGACTGCACAATGGGCACTTGATCTGTGTTCTCCAAGGAAAGTGGATGGATTTCGAACTCGGAAGGAGTAATAGGGGAATGAACGGAACTTCGGGGTGACTTGATTGAGGACCGAAGCCAATAAGGAGCCAGGCCAAGGGTTTGCGATCGACCTAGGAAGGCGTAAAATGGAATTTATTTTTGAGAAAAAGGGAAAAAGTTTTTTTTTTGACATTTTTTTTTCGAGATTGAAAGACAAAATATTTTTTGATTTTTGATAAAGAGAGGAGAAATGTATTTAGCTTTTTGATGAATAAGGGAGAAATGTTTTTGGATTTTTTTTTTCGGGAGACGGATCTTAGCATGATTATTATAATTATTATGTTCTCACTTGTATTAAATTCTCCTAAATGCAAAATAAAATGCCGGACGGGATTCGAGCCTGGAAAAATTACGTTTGTAATATATGCAAAGCTGTGGATGGACTTGTGACCAGGCTCACGGACAGGGTCCCATTTTAAAAATACACGAGAATTTGGGCGGCAGGCCAACCCAAAATTTCGGTAGATTTTCGGGTTGAAATAGGCAATCTGACATGTGTGTCCTAGGGTTGACACCTATATGCGGGTATGAATTGGTTAGGTGAATCAAAAAGGGTTCCCCCCTTTGGCGTGACTTCCATGATATACGTCTTGCTCTTGCGGGCAATCGGTACGTGTGGACAAGCCATTTGATATACCTGAGTGTACGTGAATTGCCTCACCATATACCTCGTGGGGACGGTACATGTGAGAGCGAATTCAATATACTCGACGTACGTGAACAAGTTCCCTGTGATATACCTCGTTTCATGACTTCGGTCAAGCAGTACGATGGGGGGGGGGGGGGAACTGTTCGATATACATTGAAGGTACTTGGCCAATGGAAGGCGAGAGTCATATCGCTTAGGCTAACTGCGCCCTGCCGGACCAGCACCCATCATGAAGTGACCCTCTAGCTACTAGTAAAATTTAGTCAATAGCAATGCTCTTTGGTGATGTCATGTGAATCATGCATGATTCTCTTATTAGTATCTTATGATGAGAGTATCTTTCTTGATTATGCCAAACAGGGAGCAAAGTGCAAGTACCAACGGTACACCAAGTATGGATGAATGATGCGTGCAACATGTGGATATATGTGACCCTAGGTGCACGTGGTGCGAAGTGTACATGGAGAACTTTCTACAAGTGTGTGAATAGAAGCATAAGCATGGCGTACACATGAGTAATAAAGGGGGAACATGCAAAATTGGGGGGAAATATATACAAGCATAACATCCATGTAAATAGAGTTTAGTCCTCAAAAGAAGTCCCCAGTAGAGTCGCCACTGTGGCCATCCCCTCTTGGATCCCGATTCTCGCAGTGGGCGAACCACCTGAGAGTGAGGATCCTTGGGTCCCGCTCGTCCTTCTCAGGAGCGCTTCGATCTGCGTCATTTGAGGTGAGGTGAAAAATGTAGAGAGATTTGAGTCGCTGGTCTATTTTACTCAAAACAGATAAAAGAAAAAGGGAAGCCATCCCGAAGGACAACATCCAATGACATACTGGTGCATACAAAACCAAAATGATCCGAAAAGGGTCCGGAGGCTAAGTTACGAAATGGGAAGGTGTTAGGCACCCATTCCGCCCTTTCGGCTTCTCATGGGTTTTTCGCTATTTTCCTTTATTTTCCCCATGATTTGTGTGCATGTGTATATATGGTCGAGATAAGAATCATCGACTTATACCATGAAAGAGGTAAAGCGAGTCATCCGTAGGAAGGTATAAAAGTATTAAAAAATAGGATTTAAGCGATCATCTATACGTTAATCGTTATGAGGGAACGATGACGTATACGGAATAATATGCCCTTAAGAACACATATATGTATATATATAGTATAAGAAAATGGAGTTTAGAGAAAATAGAAAATAAGAGGAAAAGTAAAAATAGGACTCGAATCTCCAGTTTTACCCCGAGACGCCTACGTAGCCTATAGAGGCATCAAAGTCCACGTAGTTCACACGCAAAACGAGGGGTGGGGTTTATCCCATAAATCCAACCAGGGATTCTCTTATTTGTGTGTGTATAGAAAAAGTGTTTTAGTTATGAGAGAAGTGTAAGAAAAGTGTGAGAATTCCCGTTTGGAATTTATGAGCAAACCCTCTTTTTTCTTGTTTTTTGAATTTTTATTTATATGAAATTAGGAGTTGTACAATAATACTAAATAAAAAGTACATTAGGATGTATGAGATAAGATAATGAAAGTGCTAAGTAATAAAACAAGTTATTGCGAATTTAAGGAGAGATTTGAGAAATTATACCTTCTTCGAGATCTTGAGCTTGATCTTAAATGTTGGAGAGTAGCCCTTAGACTTGGATGATGATGGAGGGTAGTGAATTCTCCAAGTTTGATGAAAAGGATGATGAAAAGTGAAGGTTGAAAAGGGATTTGGGTGTGAAAATCATGCTTACTTCGAGAGAGGTTTTCGGGGTCTGCTGAGAGTGATATCTATCAGATCTGGGCTCTCTGCAAGTGAGGTCCGACCTCATTTTTATAGGCCCGGGGCATTTCTGATCTGCATAGCCCTATTCCTTCCATTCAGCAGGTGCGTTTATGCACAGTGCCGATAAACAGGGTCTGGGACCTGCCGTTTGGCAGTATCTTTCAAGCCTTTTTGGAAAATCCTCTACAGAATGCAAACCGTTGGAAAGGTAATTCAGAGACCTTCGAAAGTCCTTTGGACTTCTCCCGAGTTTGAGAGTTTACTTTGGGTCAAATATGGCTCAGAAGCATTTGTTAATCCATTAGACGGGGAATCGTCGAACGCAAACAGATCATTTGTCCGGATTCTAGGTACGAATCGTGCATGGGGTGGACCGTTGGAAAGTTTAGGAGATGCACTTAGACATTCCAAAGAGTTTGATTAGGTTCGAGGAGTTGACTTTGGTCAACCAGGCCCTGGAACCATGCGGTGACCTTTCGGAGTCAAACGGATTATTCGTTCATACCGTAAGTCGGAATCGTGCACAGAGCGGACCGTTGGAAAGGGGTTTCAGTGCCTTTTGAAGATTTATTCAGGCTCGATCGTGCTGAAGAGCTGACCTTGGTAAAATGGAGCCCAGGAGCACTCGGTGGCCTCATGATTGAGTTTTGGGGGAAATGGGTCATTCATCCGCATGGTAGGTTGGAATCGTGCACAAGACGGACCGTTGGAAAGGGGTTTCAACGCCCTTTCTAAAATTCATTCATTCTCGATCGAGTTAAAGAGTTTGACTTTTGGTCAAATAGAGCTTGGGAGTGCCCGATGGCTTCTAGGTCAGTACTCGGGGTATGACCTGGATCTGTAGTGATGAGGGGAGGTGCTAGGGACCTAAGGAGAGTTTAGGGGGTAACAGGATGGGGTGTCTACAAGTATGCTTAGTCCAAATCCTCTACGAAGGGTTTGAATTTAACACCCAAGCGATGTTGGAATCAATGTGCAATGGTGACTTTATGGAAAAGAGTGAAATCGATGCCTGGAATTTTTTAAAGGCCGGAGGGAAAAAGTCCTAACATTGTTAACCCAATCGAGAATTTAGGTTATGCCTGACTAATGTTTGTACTACACATCAAGTTGACCATAACTTCGATGTAAGCATTAAAATGGCCATCTTGTTCCACCATTTAGAAGCACTTGAAATGAGTAAACTGGGACAACAAGCCGCACCGATGGCCAGCCCACATGTAGCCACCCCTCTATATTTACATTGTTACTCATTCGGTCATTTGGTTAAAAATTACCCCACACACCTGGCTAACAAGTCTTTGGACGAGCAAGCAAACATCCTATTTTAGAATAAGCTAAGGTACGAATCATATTCAAACTCCTAAAATTAGGGCTGGAAAGACCACCCCAATATGCAAGAGCAAGTTTTATAATTGCTCATAATTTATTTTTGTATTTTGTCTTATCCCGTTACACATACACTGCACCTATATGACATCTCTGGATTTGAAGACAAAGTTGAAGACATTTGAAACATTGAATAATAGTATGTCTCAACAACCTAAGAAGAAGTTATGGATTATTTTGATAAAATGTCTACTTTATCTTTTCAGGGGTGTTAGAATGTTTAAATAGGTTATTTTTTCAAAAATGGTTTTAATTTTTTTGGAAAATTCGTCGGCTCGTTAGAATAGCTAACTATCTCGGTCGAACGAAATTGGAAGGGGCCTTCGAATGAGATCCATTTATTTTAGAATGAACCATTTCAGCCTTTTTGTAGAATCTCGTTCGATGACTCATTTGATACCAACTTGAATGAAAATAGGCATGTCGTTCGACCGAGGTACCGTTTTGTTCGAACGATCGGGCGAGATTTTATTTTTTAATTAGTTCAAATCTAAATCTTTCATGCTTATAATTTTATAACAAACCTTCTTATAAATAGGATGCATGGGATTAGACTTCTTAAGAACTCTTTTTACCATCTTTGAACACCTTTTTGAGTTCTCTTTGTGATCAAATACTTCTTCAATCGTTCCAAACCCCCTGAAATCATAAAGTCCACTTCACCAAGTCAAGAAGAAGGCTTCTAGCTCAAAAATCTTTGGGAAGAGAAATATCTAGTTCTAAATTATGGAATCAATGTTTCATTACTGAAGAAGAGAAGGCTGACCGGTGAATACCGAGGGTAGACCGATACTTGTGGACGACTTTGGATCGAGTCGTATTCTATTGAAGGTTTTGAAGACTTTGTTCATCTTACTTAGTTTGTCTAAGTCATTTGTAAGTCAATTGCCTGTCAAATCATTCGATAGTACTGAATATATGGTTTTTCCCTTTTTAGGGATTTTTCCTCATCTCTATGTGTTTATCTGCATGTTGGGTTTATTGCTTTAAAACTGGAACATAACTCATATGCACACATAATTTAATCGAAGATAAAATTTGGTAAAAAATAAATTTGTGTGTGGCAATTTACTACAAAAATTATTCCATGGAATAACTAGCATTCGCATAATATTTCGTGGTCCAAGGGTGAGTACGAAGGATAAAAATCTTTCACTAATATACCCCGAATTTCCAAATGACTCCGCCCACTCCTATGTATCCCACGCCCCAAAAAGTTCAATCTCTCGAGCATTCATTAGCATTTCTTGCCCAAAATTCACTCCGATTCCAACACTCGATGTAACAATTTTTTCATGAAAACATTCAACTGATTACTGAGATCGATGTACAAATAAGACAGATAGATCAAAGTCTTAATGAGATTGAGAAAAGGGAAGTTTCTGAGTCAGCCTGAACCCAACCCATATGGTAACATATCTTGAAACAAATATTTCGTTCAAGATGTTTTAGTTCATCACAAACCCAAGAACTTGTCCAAGTCATTATCATGCTTAAGTCAAACAAGAAAGTAGACACTAAGGTCCAAGAGTCGATCGAAATTAAAACATAAAAAGTTGAGGAGAAGTAGAACCCCCCACTGAACCATGAAAATGGTTAGGGTCAAGTCACTCCACCATCCAAGTCTTCTGAGCCATACATAGCGACCTACGTCCCTAAATATCCATTTCCCCAACATTTAATCCCTCTAAAGAATAAGGCACAAGTATACAAGATGTTGGAAGTGTTCAAGAAAGTGCACATTAATATCCCACTACTTGACGCTATATAACATGTCCCATCTTACGTTAAATTTTTGAAGGACCTTTGTACCTTCAAGAGGAACACAAATGTTCCGATAAAGTGTTTCTAACCGAACAAGATAACTCAATTATTTCATGTAAAACCCCCTGCCAAATATAAAGAACCTGGGACGACTCCGAATCCGAATCTGAATCCGACTCTGAATATATTTATCATGATAGGGGAACACACTATAGATAAAGCTCTATTAGTTTTAGGGGCAAGCGTGAAAATATGATAGAGTGGCCCAATTATATGTATAGATCGTAGAGTAGGTCACACACAAAATAAAATCTATCTAATACAAACTTTATGTTGATTAAATTAGGTGAACCTAAACATGCAAGATATTGAAAAATAAATCGAAGCCAACAAATCAAAAATCACAAACAGAAAATAGGAGATGAGGAAAAATCCCTTTGGGACAAAACCTATATTTCAGCACTGTTTACGACTCTCTATTATAGAAGGAAACCTGTAGACTTAAAAAAGTTATAGCTCCATTAAGTGATACGTTAATTTTTCATTCCCAATTGTCAACAAAAAGCAATGCAGATCCAGCAACGCCCCACAACAAGCTCCACTTGCCTTGTTTTCCACCAATCAACCTCAGGAATCAATATTCCTATCTTCACTAGTGAAGAATTAACTTCACAAGGTTATCAACATGGATTGTTGAGAAAGCATGGGGTTATACAAATTTACTTCTATCTTAGACTAAACACAAAAATTCACCGTTTTACCTAATTTTATCTTGATTTAATTTAAAGTGAACATGCTATATAAATTATGAAGCCAAATTCCAAACCAATACAGAATGGGAAGAATATAGAGGAAAAATCCCTTTTGAACAAAATCTTTAATTCACCACTTTTTAAGATGAGACATACACTTAACGACTTATAGACTACTTAGAGATACACAAAGTATAATGCAAAGATGTATTCAAATCTTCAATAAAAAAGGGTGCAGTCCAACACCGACCACAATAAGTAAATCTTGTCTCGGTATCCACTGATTAGCCTCAAGAACCATAATTCCTTTCTTCTTCATCCGTAGAGCCTCAAATACACAAATAAACAATAGAGAATTTTTCTACAAGGGTTTAGAACTTTGGAATTTCTCTTGGTTTGGAAAAGTGATACTAAAAAATTCAAGGGGTTTGGATAAAAAAATTATAGAGTTTGATTGCAAAAAGATCTTTAAAAACGATTGTTAAAAAGTTAAATCCCACATCTCTATTTATAGGGAAATTTGTTGCAAAGATATAGTGATTAAATATTAGAAAAATATTTAATAAAAAAATAAAAAACACGAGTACTAGTTCAAACGAACTTCCACCTTGTTCGAATGGTGTATTTAATCTCATCAAAATGGTTCCCAACTAAACTTCGAACGATATTCTATAATGAACCCAAAAGGCGACGTTACAGATTTTGTTCGAACGTGGGGACCTAGTTCTAATGACCCACCCAATATCGTGTGAACGACATGCCAAGTCATTCTAATGAGCCAACGAGTTTTTCAAAAATTATTTATAATCATTACAAAAACATTTTGAAAAATTTTAAATGCAAAATATTTTAAAATAACCCTCTAAACTTTAAGGCTTTACCAAACCATTTGATAACTCTTCTTGGATGAAGTTGTGACAAATGATATTCAATCTTACAAATGTCACCAACGATTCTTCTTTTTGAAGACATGAGAACGGTCATGAAGTTGCAGTGGGGTGTAACGGGATAAGCCAGATAAAAATAAAATGAAAAATTATAAATCTTACTCTTACAAATCCCCCCCCCCCCTTGTCTATTCCGGTATAAAAAATACACCGAAGACAAATAGAACCCTAAGACTAATATAATTAATGCCCTCTAAAACGAAAACGCATAAAATGTATAAGTCTTCAGTTGAAAGTCTTTATCTTGTGTAGTACATAAAATCATCATCAAGGCGGAATGACCTATATACATGAGAAATGAAATATCAAGACGCCTATGAGTTTAAAGAAAAGATAAACTCCCTATCAATTTGTTCTCCTTCCTTTTGTCCATAATAGACAAAGAGTTAGAAACTAAGCATGAATAATAAGCATCTTATGATTCCAAAATAAGATAACATCACAAAGATAAGCAATTAAGTACATGCGATGAGATTTCGAAGAAGCATACCAACTATTTTTGAAAATGTTCAATTTTCAAGTATAAAAAGTATATGTATAAAAATAACATATAGGTACAAAATATATCACATCATGGAATAACACTAAAATATTCGAATCGTGAAAGAAAAATTTGATTGTGTGAACATTTTTCATAGGCAAATCAACATAGGCATTCATAACATATGTGCACGAAGTCAATGAGATATTTTTAAAGAAATAACTTAATTTCAATCTTAGGTGTAAGAATGTTGAATAAGATGAAATTGACTCGACTTATGCAACATGGCATGAATTTAAATATTTCACAAATCAATAATGCCAAACTATTTAATGCTTTTTAAGAGCGTCTTTTTGCAACTCCATTAATCTTCTACTTTATAACACCCTCAAAATCTCACATATTCAAGAATTCACTCTCAGAGTTTTTTAAGATATTATAGTGCTCGTGTGTAGTGAAGCATCAATGAAATAAAAATGGCCTTGTCACTTATGCTTTTGTGTGCCATTAATCTTTTAGGCTCTTTTTGCAAATGATGGCTCTTAACACAAAGATAATTTTCTCTTTCGCAGTCCCTTTCCTTTTTTTAACTTAAAATAATTTTTTTAGGAAACAAAATTCGGGCAATGGTTCTCACAAGAACAACTTATCTCTAGTACATTTGTTTCATTTTTAAGCACGATTAAAAAGAAAACACCGTATTTGACATCTGATAAGAAACTACAATGTTAAAAAAGTCTATGCATGTGTTGCAATTAATGTGATAAAGTTTTAGCAAGGAGAAAGTAATCATTAATGAACAACAAAATGCTATCCACGCCTTATAAAGCACATTAAAGAAAATAATCCATGTCTCAAAACATCATGAAAAAGTCATAAGAATGGATGGAATGTAAGGGTGATTCGAACATCTTAAATGCACATCCATATATGGTGAAAAAAATATACAAAATCTTTTTTCCTTTTTAAAAAGTTCTATCGAAAATAAAGTCTTTTGCATTTTTCAAAATTTTCTTGAAAACCAAAAATCTTTAATGAATTTTCAAGATTTTTCATAATAAAAGTATGTATAGACATAAAAATATAATAAAACTACAATATAGCAATATGGACAACTGATATGAACAAGATAATCACCCTATACTAGAAATAAGTCATAACCTCAATCATTAGTTCGAGATGAGTTCTTTAAATAAGAAGACATCGTTTGAAATTCCTCAATACAACTTGGAGAAGTTTTGATGCGACATTAGAAATGGGTGCACCATTGTAACCTATTCCTTGCCTCCTATTAAAACCTAACGTGGGAATGAGGAACATATTTTCAACCCTTTTTTATTTGTCCTCTACAGTGACCTTGACCTCCCAGGCACGTTCGAGATCTTTCTCTAGTTGGGAAACTTGGGCTTTAAGTGTCTCATGTGTTTCCAATAAAGTTTGAATATCTCTGATAAGAGCAGTCACAATGTTGATCAAATCGATATTCTCCGTCCAACAATAATCAATTGCTCACAAAAAAAAACTTTCAACTTCTCAAGTTTACTCACCGACGCTTCACATTCTCTCAAAACTTTCACTTCCTTTTCTAAATCAAAAACCCTAAGAGTCAAACTTCTATCTACTTTTTGATTCTCAAAGACTCTTTGTAAATTTCACCGTAGGCGCATTAGAGTCCACCATATCCCATACTCAAATTCTCCTCATCACTCTTGCTCTTTCTAAATGATTCGAAAAATCATCAACGCTCTCACATTTGTAAATGTACTCACTAGCATGGGACGAACTTGAAGTACTAATGTGACTGGCCATGAATCCAGTGAAAGGTTCATGTGGTTATTCATTAAAAAATGCATCGACACGACGTCACTGTTGCTAAGAGTGGCTTTGTATGTAGCTTTGCCTTTACCTTGTCACTTTGGCCTATTGGGACACTCATGAGCTTTATGTCCTATACCCTCACATTCAAACCATCTCACTTGATTAATCTAAAAAGTGTTCTTGCCCCCATTGACATTTTTATTTTTCTCAAAACTTTTATTTTCTCTGGAAGAATTTTCTTAGTTAAAATTGAGAATTTTTTAATTTTTTTTTTGCACATAGGGCAAGATCATCAGGCTCAAAATCAAACTCAAAGTCACAATCTAATACTTTTTTCTTCTTAGATTGGACTTTCAAAGCAATTCCTATTTTCTTTTTCTTTTTAGTTTTGGGGAACATATTGTAGACACCACATTTTAGGACCCCCTAAGTCTCTCCTTGGGTCCCTAGCACTTTCCCATTTACCATAAACCCAAGGTCATACTCTGAGTACCGATTCGGAGGCCACTAGGTGCTCCCAAAATCCGTTTCACTCCGATTAACCTTCTCACATGAGTGAAAGCTCATTGAATCTTCTAAGGGTTCTGAATCCCCTTTCCAATGGTCCATGCCATACAAGAATCGACCTTACGGTTCGAACGAACAATCCATTTTACTTTAAAAAATTGATCTAGAAGCCACTGAGCACTCCCGTGTCATGTTTTGAACCCAATAAACTTCCTCGATCGAGTGAAAGATCAATGAATATTTAAAGGGATCTAAATTCCCTTTCCAACGGTCCACCCCATACGCAAATCGGACTCACAGTTTGGACGAACGATCCATTTTCTCCCGAAAATAGAATCAGAGACCATCGGGCACTCCCAGATTTTGTTTGACTCCCTCAACTCTTCAGCTCAAATGAGATTGAATGGCAAACCTATTTCCCTGACTGTCGATAGTGTGTCTGGGATTGACTGTCATTAGGCATGTCAAGTACAATGCCAATCAGAACCTCTTTGATCCTATATAATGAGAGACCTTCGAAACATCCTCTCAATGATCTCAACGACATTCTCTCAAAGTCAGCGTGGTTTTCCTATTGAAACCTCTCCTCCACATTCCATTTCCATCCCTTTCACACCTAATTTAGAAAAATCTCTTCCCTTTCCTCCTTCCATCTTCACCCACTCCGAAGGGCAGCCCTTCAACAATCAAGATCAACGTTCAAGTCTCCAAAAATTATCCAAACATTATTCTCTCTCTTTAAATATCCTTAGTTTCGCTTTAGTTATTCAATTCTTATTTAAGCATTTCATCTTTGTTAGTTCACACATATTAATATCGCATTTGTTATTAGTAATACTAGGTGTAAACCTGCGTGATGCGCAGGCTAAGCAATTTAGCTAGTAAAAAAATATATTAAATGAGTATAAAAAATATCAGAAGGCGTTTCTTATACACTAAATGAAAATTTTCTCAAAAGCCAATATGCATGGGAAAGTCAGAGATTTGTAAGTTTTTTTCCTTAAATTTTGACAAAAAACAGGATGGAGATCAAAGGTATGAAATGGATTTCCAACATACGAAATTATGATTGCTCTCCTACGAATACAAAACAAAAATTTGAATTTATTCAAGCAAATGTACAATTTATCCAAACATGTCTATAAAGCATAAAATATAACTAAATATATATTTATCAAATATCATGTGTACATATGCATAGATGGGTATACAGACCAAAGTAAGATTAGATAATATTTAGATAACAAATATTTATCAAATATTGTGCATACGTACTTTTTGTTTTGGATAGTTTGGCTCGCAAAATAAATTTCATCGATGCAAAAAGTGTCACAAAAATTTTACCAGTTATTTTTTGGGACACCTTACATGGCTAAAAGTTATTTTTGGGATCAAATCATAAGAATGAAAAATATTGAGGATCGAAGTAAATAGCAAATAATTAATAGATTTCAAATATTGATTCATAACAACCAAATTAAAGTCTAAAATGAAAGACAACAACGCTGGGAAATCAAAAGTGAACAGATATATAATCAAATTAGATATGTATATGCATGTGTTTACCAACATGGAACAAAGTCAACATCTTTTGAAAAAACATTGACAATACCATCAATCCATCATGTCCATTGAATTATTTATTGACATTAACTTCATTTGCCGGATACCCATTAAAGTTTCATTTTATGGATCAAATTACAATTTACTACCCGTTGGATATTACAACACCGATCACAAAACCGAAAAAGAAAAATCAATTAGAAGATGATAATTCATTGTTTAAGTATCTCTAATGCCAAATTAATACAATAAACTGTGATGACACAATAGGTAAAACTACTAAAATAGCAAACATAGGCAAATAAAAATGAACATTAAGACACCCAATATACTATTAGATGTATACACAAACTGGATCATTACCGACTTATTCTCATTTAAGACATCACCACATACACCATCAAAAGTATCATGAACAAATTGAAATGGCAACTAATCTTTACCGACTTATTTTCATTTAAGCCAACACCGTGTATACCATCAAAAGTTTCGACGGAATCAACAAATCAAACGTCCGTCTTCTAATGAAAGTTATTGAGTGCTACTTGAGATTGCCGACAAGAGGCTTTATTTCATTATTAACATTATATGTAGGGATGGCAACGAGGTGGGTTTAGTTAAATTTGGCCCTGACCCCATTTACCTCGCCCTCGCTCCGCCCTCGTTTTCCCCCCACACATCCCTGTCACCCCCCATTTAAAAACCCCGATGGGTCCCGAACCCATCCCAAACCTGATCAAAATACATTTTATGATATTTTAAATAATATTTCAAATGGATTTAAATTTTTTTTAAATTTAACAATATGAGAAAAAGGATATTGTTTTGAATACGGATCAGTACTACTTGTTTAAAATCTATAATTAAAATAAAATCAATTATACAAATCAGTTGTGCAAATGAAAACGAATTACTTGTTTATAATCTGAAATTAAAATAAAATATGTAAAAAAAATCAATAGTTCATCGGGGAAAAAAAACCATGGCAGGGAAAAAAAATAATTGTTCATCAGAGGGAAGAACACATTGTATAATTGTTAAAAACAAAAAAAATATAAATGTGAACATAGATATAATTGTGAAAAAAATAGCAGTTCGTCGGGTACGATTGAGGACGTAGATAAAACTGTGAAAAACAAATCAGTCCCATGTTTTAACCTTGAAATTAATCCATAAAAAAGTGGGAAGAACACATTTTAACCTTGAAATTAATTAATAGAAATAGAAATGAGAAATGAAGAAAAACAAATCAGAAAAATGAAGTTAATCCCTAAAGAAAAGGAAAGAACACATCGCAATCCCAAAATCTGATACACAGTTGCTGCGTTAGAGAGAAATAGTTGCTGAAGTAAAAATGAAGAAAAACAACTCAGAAAAATAAATAAATGAGAAACAATCATACCTTACCCAGTGTAGACAAACCGACGGTAGAGAGAGAGAGGGGGGGGGGGGGAGAGAGACGGTGAAAAAAATATAAAGACGAATTGATTATTATGAAAACTATATTTGTATATATATAGTTGTGGAGAAGGAGTCCTTTCAATTATTATGGGTATATCAAAAGGTTACCATAAATATTAGAAGATGAAGTGATAAAAACGCAAACGGTGAAAATAAAGGTGTAGAATCTGTTAGGATTAACTTCCTTGTATTACTGACACGTGGACACCTTAATTGAGAGGGAGTATTAACTCCCTTGTATAGTATTTTATAGTATATAAAGATTGCACATACTATATTTTCTATAAAAAAAAAACAAGAAAAATAGGGTTTTCTTATAAATTCCAAACGAGATTCCTCATCACATTTTCTTAAACCCAAAACATCCATTTTCTACACACACACACATCTAATAAAATCCCCGATTGGATTTATGGGATAAACCCCACCCTGGTGTTGGATGCGAACTATGTGGGCTTTGATGCCTTTTTAAGCTACGTAGGCATCTCGGGTAAAAACCCGAGACTCAAGTCCTCTTTTCCCATTTTTATTCCTATATTATTTCCATATATTATATTTGTGATTCATGCTCGTGTTTTGTCGAATTTATACCGTCGTCTTTCTATAAACGATCGGTGACCCGATAAATGGACACCTTATATTTTTTATTATTATTTTGGGAACTCTCCTATGGATGACCTCACTTCGCCTTTATCCATGATGTGAGTCTAAAAATTGCATTCTCCATTTATATATACACGCGCACACACTTGACAAGTTATTAAGGAGAATAATAACATAAGCCCATGAGAGATCGAAAAGGCGGAATGGGTGCCTAACACCTTCTCATTTCGTAACTTACTCGCCCAAAATTCTTGAACTAATTCATTTCGTAAGCATCAGTATGTCCTTGATGTCATTCTATTGAGGCGACAACATTTCTTTTGCATGTTTTGTGTAAAATAACTGGAGACTTTATCTCTTTACATCAACCCAAATTAACGACGACCGAAGTTCCCTGAGGAAGGACGCGAGACCTTCTCTCTCTCCACCATGCGCGTGAGCGCCAACACCCCTAGGAGGAGAAAGGGATGACCACAGTGGTGACTCCGCTGGGGACTTACTCACTTTACACTTCACGCACTTGTAAATACCCTCCATGTACACCTCACACTACCTACAATTGTACGTAGGATCACGTATATCCACATGTTTCACACACCACTTAGAATATCCATGGTTAGGTTTCACTAGCACACACATCCACTTATTACACTTGTCTATATCCATTCTTACTTGCACATATCACATGCCACTTGTAGGTGATCCATGATTAGATTCACTACCACAAACTTACTTGTAGCTATAATCACTCACTCATATGTATCCATGCTTAGTATAGTCTTCATACTCCATGATAGATTTACTTACACTTGTACTTGTTTTCCATAGTATTTCTATTACTCATCATAAAAATGACTCTCTCCATAATACATTAATCAAGAACCAAGTATTTTTCACACTACATCACTAAGAGCATGGCTATTGACCAAACTTTTATCCCGTACTGGGGGGTCACCTTGTGATTGGTGCTGGTTCGACATAAATGCCATCTTTCTATGACCCTTCTTGGAGCCTCTAAAGAGATAATGGCCCAGATGTTTCAACAGAGTTTAAAGGACAAGGCCCTCTATTGGTTCTTATCCCTCGAAGAATTCAAAATCTGGAGTTGGGAAGATGTCGCCTAGGAATTCATGTCACAATACAAGTATAACGAAGACATATAGGTTACACGCCGTGATCTAGAGCTTCTTAAGAAGATTCCTAGAGAAACTGTCAGCAACTTCATAGCAAGGTGGAGGGAGAAAACTGCCACAATGACCAACTAGCCCTCTGTAGAAGAACAAGTTATCATAGTGAAGAAGAATTTCTTGATAAGCACCCAAAACTGTACAATTTATACCCCAAATAGACGTACTTTAGTTGCTAATTCTCGACAATATAGGTCTTATGTTCTTAAATGTTTATCATGCAGGTCTAATGTATGTTGCGGTGTTTAAATGCGTATTTCAAAACAATTGTACATTTTATGGAGATAAATACCCTTATCCCGTACCCCAATAACCTCACCCGAGCCCTAGACCTAGCCTAAACCTACCCTGAAACCCGTGTGTGTTTTGTTTGTGTCATTTTTATTATATTTTAGATTTTTAGTTTGAGTCATTTTTATTTTTAGGATCTATTTTTGACTTATTTAGAATTTTTAGATTTTATTTACTATTTTTATATTTTATCTGTATATTTTTATTTTATCTTTATTTTTATTAGTTATTAGTTTTATTTTTATTAGGATTAGTTTTTAGGAGCTTATTTTTGGTTTATTAGATTTTATATTTTTTTAGGACTTTAATTTCCATTAAGAATTTTATATTTTTATTTCTTTTATTTTATTTTAGTTTTTAATAGCTTAGGATTTTATTTTTAGTCTTAATATTTTTATTTTTTTTAATTAGTTTTATTTTTTTAGTTTAATTTTATTAATTTTAATTGAGTCTTGTTATATTTTTAGGGGTCACAATTTAAACACACACACACTCCATACCCACACTCCTAAACCTACACCCTCATCCTCACCCTTATTCCCCTACACATCCACGCCACATAATCAAGCCCACCATCATCTTCCACCTCTCACCACTCTCTCTCCCCACCCACCATTAACACCCATCTCTCATCTCTAACCTTAATCATCCAAACCCCCACCTCCATTAAAACCCAACAACGGATCTTAGACCACCATACAACCCGAGCTACGACAATAAAATCGAACCCCCATTTGTCCACCCGATACCCAACCCAATCCATCAGCCCGTGACCGGCGCCGACCTCCCATCGTCGGCCAGACCTCTGCCGGACCACCACACAATTTGGCGACCCGCTGTCCCATCCTACCACCTGCCGGCATTGACCCTCCTGTCGCCGGCACTGAACCAGCCCCTATCCTTACCAACCCATACCCGGATACCCTCCGACCCGAGTTCACCCAATTCAACTCTCACCAACCATTTCCTCCCATGTCCATACCCACAACCCATTTCCTTCAACCAAATTCCAATCCAAGATCCATTTCTCATTTTTCACCCATTTTCTCTTCCACGACTTATATCACCTGCTATTCCAAAACCAAATTTCCAAGACCAAGTCAAACCATTTAACCAACTTGTTCCCATTTTACCAAAATACCCCCCAACTACCTTTTTAACCCCCATACCCATTATACCCTGAAACCATATCAGATTTTATCATCACCACCTTCACCCACATGACCTCACACCCCTCATGTGCACATCCTTATTTTACCAATTTAACCCCTTAGCTCCAATTGCATATAAAAGAAGACCTCAAGGCCATTTGAAGATAATCAAAAGCTTGTAGTAGGAAGAAAATTCTAGAGAGAGAGATAGGTTAGACTAGAAAATAAATTAGGTAGAATATTTTTGTAAATAATTTTGTTTTTATTTTTTTAGATATTTGTGAGAAATTAATTGTTGAGTGATTCAAATGAGTGTTTGTATGTAATTGAATATTGTGGAAAGATCATTTGGAATGGATGTTGCTCAATTTCAATGGAGGATTAGAGTCCAATTTTGCAAATCAAGGAGACTTGTTTGAAGATTTGTCCTCTTACCCTTCTATTTTATTAGTTTATGCCTTTGATTATTAATTTGTCATATTTCATACCATGTTAGGCTAAAACCCCTTTCAAGGGGTGGGGTGAAACCCTTATTTGATATTATTTTAGTTTAATTAGTTTGCTTACTTGAAATTTCCCTTTGAATGTTAAATTTGATCCCTCACCCTTAGATTTACGCCTCGAGAGAGGGTAAATGATTTTCGAGAGAAAATCGAAATTCTAGTGATAATACCCATTTTAGATTCGAACTAGAGATAGGGGTTTCTTAAGTGGGGTATTATCATTTGAATTTCAACTCTAAATTTAATTTCTAAGATTGACATAAATTCTAATTGATCGATCCTAGCGGGTGATTAATTAAAAGGAGTGTAGATCTAATTTTCTAGAGTTGTGGGGTGTTAATTTTAACTTTCTAAAAGATTACTATTCTAATTACACTTGCAACGAGAGTTGGTTTGTAATTTTAATATTAATTTGGGAGAATTCAAATAATTAAATTAATTAATTAGAATAACTAAAATTTGTGGTGTAATCCCACTCCTTGATTGTTCTCACAATTATTTTCCTCACTTTATCTCTTATTTTTAGTGTTAGACTTTATTTTTATTTTAGTCACTTTTTAATTAGTTGTTTAGATTAGTTTAGATTTCACCTCACCCAATTGTTTTAATATTGAAAAAGCTAAAAAAAATTAGAAAAAGTGAAAAATCCAAAAAGAAAATAAAAAGTGAATTACATGTGAATTTGTTCCATTTGCTTTACTCCCTAGAAAGTGGATTGATACCCTTACTTACCTCTATACTTTAGATTGTTATATTTTGTAGGTACATAAGGTTTTGATTAGAAGGACTTTTCAAGCAACGACAAAAGAGGAAAAGATACCCATACAAAAGTCATTTGATCATTTCTTGCCCCATATTTGAGAAACTATGGGAGGTCAGTATTACCACACTTTCGAGCCCTACGAAAAATGGGTGTGGAGATTGAAGAAAGTGTTAGCAAGATAGAAGCTGAGATAAAGAAAGTTTCCAAACATTTCACCCCCAAAAAGAATGAGAAGCTTGCCAATGTTACAGTCTCAACCATTAATAACATCTCTTAGCCCTCTACCTCTTGGACACCAGAATGCCGTGATAATCACATCTGAAAAGAACACATCGAGCTCTATGCTCCCCTTTCTAAAGTATATCAGGCATCTTGGATCTGAATCCTCCTTAAACCCTTAGACCCTCGTCCATTAACAAACCCACTTCCCCAAAACCTCAAAATCAATGCCCATTGTGATTTCCACCAGTCTACCGGTCATACTACTAATAAATACTTCCATCTTCGAAATATGATCCAGGATTTAATTGACTAGGGTATCACCACCCTACCAGCCTATCCTAAACCCAACACCACTCACAACCCACTTCCAACCCACATAAATGCCATCTCTCTAAAAAATGACCCAAAATTTGATCTATTTACCCAAAATTTGATCAAATCTATTTATGTGGGTTAGAAGGTTGGACCTGACCATAATAATGCCCTCAACATCTCTGTTGAAGTGATGGGAAGGACAATCCCACTCTCACTCATCGATAATGGATCCTCCCTCAATGTTTTCCCACTAAGACCTTCAATTGCTTGGGGTTGAAAGTAAGTGACTTGATTCCTACTTTTTCCTCAATGCGTGACTACAATAATATTCATCGAGAGGTGATTGGATCCATAACACTCACAGTAGGGGTTGGACCTATCAAAATCATTACTGAGTTTCATGTTATTAGCATACCCGCATGCTCCAACCCGCTGCTTGGTCGATCATGGCTCCATAGCATTCAAGGCGTATCCTCTTCCCTTCAATAGAAGTTAAAATTCTTCGCCAAGGGGTAAGTCATTACCATTTTGGGAGACGATGACAGTATTAAAAAATGATAGCACCAACAATCCAGTACTAAAAATAAAGCATGGGACGAATGACATGTTTCTTTTCGACTTTCGAGTTGAACCATTCCCCATTCCAGTTGGGGATGACTTCAAAGACCGAGTATGTCCAGAGCACAACCCTCATGACAATGTCAGTGTAATATAAACGTTCAAGAATATGAAACTTATGCTTGAACTGGGGCTGGGGCAACATTAACAAGGGATATTGAAGCCCATAATCCAGAAATGGACCTTTCCCCCATGTGGCCTAGGTAATTATCCTTCATCAGAAGAACTCAGAATGCTCTGCCAACTACGGCTGAAAAGGAGTTTAAAAGATATCAAGGTTGTTTCGAAGTATTACTTGCATGGAAGATTTATCAAAGAGGGTGAAGATTTTCCCTTCTATGGCTTTCCCAAATCGTGGTATGATCAGTTGATAAGAAGATGAAGCAATGGATGGAAATCTTCTTTCAAGACAACTACTTTTGGCCGAAGACTATCGGCATAAAGTGCAGCCTCTCATTGAGAAAGCTATAGACATTGCCAAGGAAAGTGATTTCGAAGAGTCATTCAACCTGAGAACACTGCGGCTAACACTATGTATGATCCATTCCAACGCTACACTATCGAACCCATCTACTCTGATCAAGGCCGCAGATGAGCCTCTTCGCAACTAGAATGCTATACCAGTCCCACCTGTTAAAATGAAACCCAACCTTGTTGTTGACCCTTTATCTTCATCTGTTCTTATTCCTCCTTTTTTGAATAACAATGTAATCGAGACCTATTTTGAAAGGTTCTCAACACTTTTTTACCCAAAAGTGAATTAAAGGAGGATTTTTAATATCTTGTCTTTCCTTACATATATTGTCTTGATTCTAATTAAACTCTTGATGATGATGACTTTGTAAATGAACAATTCTTAACTGATCTTAATAAGGTTAATAATAAACATATAGCCACATTCAAATTAATGAGGATGAAACTGTTGTAATCAATATTGGTTCTAGTAGCCAACATCGCGAGATTAGGATAGGGTCCACCCTTAAACAGCATGAGCGTACACAATTCAAAGAGTTACTGAAGGAATTTATGGACGTATTTGCATGGTCCTATGGCGACAGGCCCGAAATTGATCTCAATATGGCCCAGCACGAGATTCTAAATCTCCCAGAATGAAAAACGGTCAAACATAAACTACAAAAGCTCTGCACCCAATGGTTTCTCAAAGTCAAGGAGGAGGTAATTAAGTAGTTGAACGTAGGCTTCATTCAGTTGATCTAATATCCCGCATGGCTAGCCAACATTATGCTTGTGCCAAAATTAGTGCGTCGACTACCGGAATTAGAATAAAGCGTCTTTGAAAGATGATTACCCATTGCCCAACATCGACATGATTATGGACAATACATCCAATCACTCTTTTAAGTCATTCGTCAATGGATTCTCCAGATACAATTAGGTCAAGAAGCACCCATACCACCAAGAAAAAATCGCATTCAGCACCCCCTGGGGAACCTTTTATTACACGGTTATGCCATTCGAGTTTAAGAACACTGGGGATACCTACCAAAGAGCAGCCATAACCATCTTGTATGATTTGATACACAAGGAGGTTGAAGTCTACGTAAAGGACATGATTATTAAGTCTAAAACTCGAGAAGGTCATGTTCTCGCCTTTCAAAAATTCTTCGAATGACTACGGCGATATCAGATGTAGTTAAACCCACATAAATGAATTTTTGGCGTCACCAAAGGAAAGATTTTTGGATTTATGGTTAGAGAGAAGGGGATCAAAGAATACCATGACAAACTTAAATCCATACTTGAAATGCCACAACTCTAAACAAAGAATGATGTGCAAAGATTCTTAGGAAAATTACAGTATATCAACCGGTTCATCAGCCAGTTGACTTCTATTTGCAAACCATCTTCAAACTCCTATGAAAGGATTCTACCAAAGTTTAAAATGAGGCCTGTTAGGAAGCCTTTAACATAATCAAGCAATATCGTACTCGACCACCAGTACTTATGCCTCCGTAGGCAGGTCTCCCTATACTCTTGTACTTGACCGTAACAGATACCATAACAGGGGATTTACAAGCCTAATATATTGAAGAATACCGCAAAGAGAGGGCCATCTACTAGGCTAGTAAAAAATTAGCTGGGTACCAAAATAACTACACTGCTTTAGAGAAATCACATGTTGCCCTGGTCTGGGTCACTCAAAATTTATGGCACTACATGTTCGCTTTAACCATCATACTTGTGTCCCAAATGGACCCTATTAAATACTTGATTGAGAAAGTCTAAATGAATGGTCCGATGGTTGATACTGCTATCTGAGATCGATATCGTGTTTATTACGCATAAAGCCATGAAGGGGAGATCCTTCTCTGATTACCTTGCTGACTACCCCATAGAAGAGGTTGATGTTTGAGCCTCTGAATTCCTAGACCAAGATATTCTCTGCACTTATCAAGAGAACCTCTGATGGAAAATTCTCTTTGATGGTGCTGCCAACAAGAAAGGATACGATATTGGGATACTCCTAATTGCCCCTGATGATCTCACATTCCTATTTCCATCAAGCTATATTTTTCCTGCACCAATAATATGACCGAATACGAGGCATACACTAAAGGCCTCAAAGTCTCCCTCAAGAAAGGTATTAGACACCTTGATGTCCATGGGGATTCTTCTCTCATCATCGGCCAAGTCCTTAGAAGATGGAAAGTTAAAGATGAAAAGCTCTTATCCTTTTGATACGACGTAAATATTGTGTACTTCACCCATTAACCTACGCGTTATTAGCCCCCTCGGGTATTTTAATCCATATATTTATGCTCATTAACCAGACAACCTAGGATTTGTATAGATGTATGTTTTACAGGGGTTAATTGAGCCTTTATAGGTATTTGGATGCTTAGTATGAAGTTCAGACGCATTTCGGTAAAGTTTCGTACAATTTTGCACGCACCAGGGTAATTTAGTCATTTCACAATTTGGGCCCCTGGCCCAATGTCTTCACAAAATTTTTATCCCTCTGAGTGAGCTTCACATGGCCGTAAAAGGTGCGCGAATCCGAGTCTGAACGAAGAAGTTATGAGGTTTTTCGTGGAAGGAAATTCTAATGAAATCAAAACAGGGGAACTTGGTTGTGACCTTCTTGATCGATTGATTAACCAAAAGGGTCGATCAATTGACCCCTCCTTATTTATGAAATCGTGGGAGATAGTGTGCAAGTTTTTGCCTTACTTTTTCTTTTTCTTTTTCAGTTTCTTTTCAATTCTTTTTCCATTTTACTATATAAAAGTTATTTGTTATAATAAGCCATATACTTAGTTGCAAGAGATATTTTTAGGTTAGGGTTTGGTTTTGAGAGCTCATCTTCATTTCTTCTTGGGGTGACATCCATTTGGGTTTGTAAGTTGAATTATTCATTATCCTCTCCGTTAATATAGTTATGTTCTTCATTTTCCTTGCCTGGATAATTAGTCTAATTTAGATATTTATTGTTTTAATCTAGTTATTTAGTTTAATTTTGTTAATTCATGCTTAGCCCTTAGATAAATAGGGTTGGGGTTGTGTTCCGCCATTAACGGGCCTGGAGCTCCGAAAACTAGGTTTCGTGTAAAATTGCATTTAATTGAAACCGCGTGTATTAAAGTTGGATTGTTATGCGTTTAACTTTATTTTTCACGCAACTTTAGTGTTTATAGCAATAATCCGAATTTAATCCGCGTGTGACCATTTTTGATTAAATGTTTATTCAAGCAACTTTGGGTTAAATTCCTTCTTGCGTGAAGTTAGGCTTAATTAAAATGCTCTGTTAAATGTTTTCGAGACGAAATTCTAATTAGTAATTTTTTCGATCCGTGTGGTACGATACAATCCCGATCCTCTATTTACTTTTGTGTAGCGTAACTTCTTCCTTTCTTTTGTCACCATAACAACCTATCACCTATCATCTTTTACACTTTTATTCCTGAAGTTATAAAACAATTACCATTCTAAAATTCTATCACTCCTTGTGGATTTCTTACTATACTTGACTTACCGCTGTGCTTGCCTTACAGGCGTAGTATTGTAGTAGCTTAGTTTTTTTTTTTTTTTTTTGCATTGAGTCGTCGAACCAATAACAACAATTTGCGTATTACACGATGCACGATTCCCGCTCTATAAAAAATGGCGCTGTTGCCGGGGAGTGTGTTTTAGGTTGTAATTGTTTTATTATTTTGTAGTATTTTTCCTTTTGTGTTTGTATTCTTTGTTTTAACCTTTTTTGCAGGATAGTGTACTTGAGCGCTAAGAAACTTTCATTCGTGGTTGCTCATTTTCTTGCACGGATTCTCCATTTACGAACAATTTTGGTAATCATGTCTTTCTTTTCCTATCTTTGTGTTGTGTTCTTTAATGGACGCATTAGGGACAATGCAACATTTAAGTTAGGGGGTGTGGGATATTTATCCATTTCATTTTTAGTCCTTCAATTTGATCACATTTTAGTTACAAAGCATGTTTTTTGTTAAAAATTGAAAATTTTCAAAAATATTTTCTTTCTTTTCTCTCCTTTGTTGGACATTTTGCCTTTGTTTTCGATGATAAATTTGAATAATTGCTCGATCCAATAGACATTCAACGTTGCATGTTCTCGATTTTAGAAGTTACTAGACTTAAGTCCTCAAATAATTGATATTATGAATAACTTCATGAATTAAACTTTAATCCCATGAGTACATGCACTTTTCTTGTTATATTGATTTGGTTTAAGATTTTCATAACTCGATAATCTTTTATTACATTGTATATACTTACACCAAGTAAGCCCTATACCTTTCGTCGTTTGTGAGTGTATACACTATTATTTCCTCTTTGAAAATGTTACTTTCGTCGGTAATCTCACTATTCTTTCATTTGATCGTTCACTAATTGAGTTTATATCTTGAAATGTGTTACTTGAGCATGATTTTCAAAATTGTTTTGACTCGATAATTGCGTAGACTTTATGAAATGATCATAGGCAATCTTTGTTATATCACTCATATTAGCCTTAACCTCACCTTATATGTTTTTCCTAGTCAACCCCTTTGAGCCTAAATATTAGCCTTTCATTTCATTACCCAAAATCCCATAACCAACTCCAAATTGGAGTTATACACCATACATATTACTTTCCATACCTTTGTTTGGAATGATACTTGGTATTTAATGATGTTCATGTTAACGTGGTTGCAATTTAGGCATGTGAGAGTACGGTAAGTAAAGAAAAGAAAGTAGTGAAAAAGAAAAGAAAGAGAAGTGAAAAAGCAAAAGAAAGGAAAACACGAGAAAAAGAAGAAAAGAAAAGAAAGCGGAAGTTGTATATGTTGTATATAGTGTTCAATAAGCTTTGATTACTTTCCTATTGTCATATGTAATTCTTGTTTGGGAACTTGTTTTCCAATTTTGGAATTGCCCACAATCTCCCATTATCCCAAGTTTTTCATCCCCGAACACTTTGACTCCGTATATATTTCCTTCGTTTCATGACCCAAACCTAACCTACATTATAACCCTATTAAAGTCCTTTGTGATCTTAGGGTAAATTTTATTTAAAAGTCGAAATAGTTTTGATAATCTGTGAAAATGTATTTCGCCACCTTTAATGAGCGGTATCTTTCATTGAGATTACAAGTTTTTTATTTCCTATATCGCGTTCTTCATTTGTGACATGTGCGCGGCCTAGTTTCCATTTCCATTTACTCACGGGCATTACACTCATCAAATGAATTCACTCGAAACAGGGAGGTAACACGCGAAGCATGCAGGCATAAAGAGTAAATATATTCTTGCTTTAGTGTTTATCTAGTTTATTTAAGTTTTGTCTAAATCATACTGATCGTGCGGTAAAAGTGTGTTCGTGTGAGGACACAATCGTTGTGTGTTTCGCCGCCGCGATGCAAAAAAAAACCTAAACTACAACTACACTTGACAAGCAAGCACAGCGGTAAGTCGGGTATCGTAAGAAATCCACAGAGAGTGATTGAATTTTAGATGTTAATTGTTTAATTACTTCAGGAATAAAAGTGTAAAAGTTGATAGGTTGGAAATAAAGAAAATGGAAAAATTAAGAAGTTAAGTCTAAACTAAAATTAATAAAACGAGAGTCGGGATCGCATCCCCACCATGGGCTAAACAACTAATAATTAGAATTTCGGTTCGAAAACATTTAATCGAGCATTTTTAATTAATCATAAACATCACACAATAAGTTATTTAAGCCAAAGTTGCGAGATTAAACATTTCATCAAAAACGGTCACACGCGGATTAAATTCAGATTTTCGCTATAAACACTAAAGTTGCGTGACAAATAAAGTTAAATGCATAACAATCCAACTTTAATACACCCGGTTTCAATTAAATGCAATTTTACACGAAACCCTAACTTTCGGAGCTCGACACCCATTAATGGCGGAAACGCAATCCCGACCCTATTTATCTAAGGGCACGACATGGAAATTAACTAAATTAAACTAAGAAAGCAAGAGTTAAAGCAAGTAAACTAATTAACAAAGCATGTAAACCTAATTATCAAAGCAAGAATGAATGAAATACAAGCAATATTAGTGGTGAGGATGATGAATAGTCAACTTACACAACAAATGGGGTGTCAATCCAAGAAGAAATGAAGAAGAACCAAGAAAATCACCCAAAACCTAACTATTCTATCTCCTACAACTATCTAAAAACATTCCCTTTCACTTAATACAATGTTTTTTCCCTTATACCCAACCAAAAACCAACTTAAAAATAAAGATTTTCGGACTTTTACTGTAGCTGAATCGATTCGGGAAAGGACCGAATCGATTTGGAACCAGGGGAAGCAAATATCTGGCATTCTGGTGCAAACCGAATTGATTCGGTTTTGGGCCGAATCAATTCCCAAGCAACAGGTCTGAATATGTAGCTTTGTCCTGTTTTACGAAAAATGCCGCCATTTCTTCGTTATAGCTCAGAATGAGGCACGGGCGGAGGCTACGCGAAGATAACTCAGAGGAATACAACATCCAAGAAGAAATTAGGCTAAAAAACCAAAATATGAAATGACAAAAATGCCCTTGAATGTGACCTTGAGTGTACTTTTATGGTAAACATTATCCTAAAAATGCCATAACTCCATCATTACAACTCAGAATCATGCACCGTCAGCGTCCACACGAAGAGAAATCAAAGGGCTTCAACTTCCGTGAAGAGCTCAGGATTCAAACCCGAATGATGGAATTACTAAAATTCCCCCAAAGCTGCAAAAGTCGACGAAACATTTTCGAAAAGCGTCCGAACTTCATACTAGGCATCCAAATACCTACAAAAGATCAATTAACCCCTGCAAAACATGTTAACATAGAAATCTGAGGTTGTCTGGTTAACGAGCATAAGTATAGGGATTAAGATATCCAAGGGGGATAATAAGGCGTTGGTTAACGGGTGAAATACGCAATATTTGTGTCGTATCACCCCCCCTAACTTACACATTGCTAGTCCCTAGCAAAGAATAAGAAACTACAAGCAGACCAAAAGCAGGATACAAGTACAAAATGGGATGAAAAAGTAATAAAAAGATAAGGCCACTTTCGCGGGCGAACGATTGCATTTAGCATATGCAATAAGCTGTTAAACCCCTAGGTTATCCTAGTGGGCGAGTGTCGTCTCGTGAGGGTTTTCAGGGATGGTACCCACAAACATCAAATGGTTTCCTCAAAATATGCCCAACCCAACATGCGACAAACTCAACAACAACAAAAAAGATTTCAAACATGTTATTAGCATATTGAACGAATTCAAGCTAAAGTCCGTTATTATTAACAGGTTGAATGCACCTCATAGAATTGAGACTTTAAAAGTGGGAGGGGGGAGAGCATATGCAAAAGTGTTATTTGGCGAAAAACTTAAATAAACCGGATAAACATAAAGCAATCATATATTCAATCCTCACGGGCATTACGCTCATCAAATGAATTCACTCAGAACGGGAGGTAACACACGGAACATGCGGGCATAAAGAGTAAATGTAAATGGAAACTAGGCCGCACACATGTCACAAATGAGGAACGCTATATATAAAATGAAAAATTCTAATCTCAATGAAAGGATACCGCACACTAAAAGAGGCGAAATGCATTTTCACAGATTATCAAAACTATTTAAACTTTTAAATTAAATTCACCCTACGATCACATAGGACTTGATAGGATTATAATGTAGGCTATGCTAGGGTACGAAATGAAAGGAATGTATGTACGGATTCAAAGTGTTCGGAATGAAAACTCGGGATAATGGGATAAAGCGGGCAATATCAAAATTGGAAAACAAGTTCCAAACCAAGCATTAAATGTATGAATTGGAGAGTGATCAAAGCTTATTGAACTATATACGCAACATTTACAACTTTCTCTTTCTTTTCTTTTCTTCTTTTTCTCATTTTCTCTTTTGTTTTCTTTTTTTCTTTTTGCTTTCTCTTTTTCTTCACTTTTTAACTACTTTCTTTTCTTTGCTTATCAAACTCTCATATGCCTAAATTGCAACCGACATCACAACAACATCATTCAATCCCAAGCAACATTCCAAACAAAGGTATGGAAAGTGTATATATGGGCTAAAACTCCAATGCGGAGTTGGTTATGAGAAGGGGTTATGAAACGAAAGGCTAATATTTAGGCTCAAAGGGGTTAACGAGGGTAAACATATAAGGGTGAGGTCAAGGCTAATATGGGTGATATATCAAAGAGGTCCTATGATCATTTCACAAAGTTTATGCAATTCTCGAGTCAAAACAATATATGAAAATCATGACCAAGTAACACATTTCAAGCATGAACTCAATTAATTAACGGTCAAATGAAAGATTAGAGAGATTACCAATGAATTCAACGTTTTCAAAGAGGAAAGAATAGTGTATAACACTCTCAAACGACGAAAGGTACAAAGCTAACTCGGTGTAAGTATATACAATGCAACAAAAGATTACCGATTTATAAAAATCTTAAACCAAATCAATATAACAAGGAAAGTGCATATGCTCATGGGATAAAGTTTAATTCACGAAGTTATTCACAATATCAATGATTTGAGGACTAAAGTCTAATAACTTCTAAAATCGAGAACATGCATCAATGAGTTGTCTATTGGATCGGGCAATTATTGAAATTTATCACTGGAAACAAGGCAAAATGCCTAACAAAGGAGAAAAAAGAAAGAAAATATTTTTGAATTTTTTTAATTTTTAACAAAAAGGCATACTAAGTAACTAAATGTGAGCAAATCAATGGACTACACATGAAATGGATAGAATATCCTACACCCCTAACTTAAATGTTGCATTGTCCTCAATGCGCATTAAGAACACAACACAAAGAGAGTAAAAGAACGATATTACCCAAAATTGGAGCGATCTCCATAAGCATGAATCCAATGAAATCTACAAAACAAGTTAGTACCGAGCATAGCAAAAACAAATAACAAAAAGTTAACTAATTACACTAGACTAAATTAAAAGGAAAGAAAAATAGGAAAGAAAGAAAATTAAAAAGCTAACTATTTACAACCTACTATTTACGCTTCACACTAACTATACACTAGAAGCCTAAATAGTTGAGGGTCCACCCAAAAAGGGATTTGACTTTGAAAGATCAATGGTGGACCCTCCGAAGCGAACATGCCTCCCGGAAAATAAGAATTCCGTTTGAACAACGGAAGGCATGTGGGCGATGAAAAAAGTGAACCATCGCCAATTTGAAATTTTTGGGGGACGATGGGGGATTTGGATAACAAGGGGACAAGAACACTAGAGGTCCAAGAAAAATCGATTCATCTCCCAAAGGTTTTTCAAATGGAATGGGAGATGGTGCACACATGGGGATAGAATCCATCATAGCAAACAAAGTCGGCAAAGAGTCCTCGTCGACAAATTGTGTAGAAATTTTAATTTCTACTGACTCATAGGAATCAAACAGTAATTCTAATGGTTCAAGCACGGTAAACGAATATGGTAATGAAGAAAATTCAATCTCAATCGACTCATCGTCGGAAGGAAATTGAATTTCGGGGGAGAAAGATTCACATTCGATGAGAAATTCTTTGAAAAATTGAGCTGAAACACTAGTTTCCACCTCCTCATTGTTTTGCACAAAAGAATCGATCTCATCGCAAAGTGCTTCAAATCCCAATTCATCACTAATAGCATTATTCCCACTTTGGAGGAAAAGAAGAAAAGTTTCTTCCAAAGTAGGCTTCATCGGCTCAAAAGCTTCGGACTCCTGATTTGGTAAAATCTCATCTTCTAAATCATCGGAATAAAAATCGTCATTGGTTTCAAAATATGAATCCAACTCAAACTCCCAATAACGATTTTCATTACGATAAATGTTTTCAAGTCTTTCATTTTCAAGAAAATCTTGAAAATGAAATACTTGAAAACTATCCCCAAAGTATGAATCATTAGAATAACCGTAATAACTATAAAAGAAAGACATGATTACCTCGTTATTTGTAGATGGAGAATCCGAGCAAGAAAGTGAGCAACCACGAATCAATGTTTCTTAGTGCTCAAATATGCTATCCTGCAAAAAAGGTTAAAACAAAGAATACAAATACAAAAGGAAAAATACTACGAAATAATAAAACAATTACTCTCTAAAACACACTCCCCGACAACGGCGCCATTTTGATCGTGCGGTAAAAGTGTGTTCGTGTGAGGACACAATCGTTGTGTGTTTCGCCGCCGCGATGCAAAAAAAAAACTAAACTACAACTACACTTGACAAGCAAGCACAGCGGTAAGTCGGGTATCGTAAGAAATCCACAGAGAGTGATTGAATTTTAGATGTTAATTGCTTAATTACTTCAGGAATAAAAGTGTAAAAGTTAATAGGTTGGAAATAAAGAAAATGGAAAAATTAAGAAGTTAAGTCTAAACTAGAATTAATAAAACGAGAGTCGGGATCGCGTCCCCACCATGGGCTAAACAACTAATAATTAGAATTTCGGTTCAAAAACATTTAATCGAGCATTTTTAATTAATCATAAACATTACACAATAAGTTATTTAAGCCAAAGTTGCGAGATTAAACATTTCATCAAAAATGGCCACACGCGGATTAAATTCGGATTATCGCTATAAACACTAAAGTTGCGTGACAAATAAAGTTAAATGCATAACAATCCAAATTTAATACACGCGGTTTCAATTAAATGCAATTTTACACGAAACCCTAACTTTCGGAGCTCGACGCCCATTAATGGCGGAAACGCAATCCCGACCCTATTTATCTAAGGGCACGACATGGAAATAACTAAATTAAACTAAGAAAGCAAGAATTAAAGCAAGTAAACTAATTAACAAAGCATGTAAACCTAATTATCAAAGCAAGAATGAATGAAATACAAGCTATATTAGTGGTGAGGATGATGAATAGTCAACTTACACAACAAATGGGGTGTCAATCCAAGAAGAAATGAAGAAGAACCAAGAAAATCACCCAAACCCTAACTATTCTATCTCCTACAACTATCTAAAAACGTTCCCTTTCACTTAATACAATGTTTTTTCCCTTATACCCAACCAAAAACCAACTTAAAAATAAAGATTTTCGGACTTTTAATGTAGCCGAATCGATTCGGGAAAGGACCGAATCGATTTGGAAATAGGGGAAGCAAATATCTGGCATTCTGGTGCAAATCGAATCGATTCGGTTTTGGGCCGAATCGATTTGCAAGCAACAGGTCTGAATCTGCAGCTTTGTCCTGTTTTATGGAAAATGCCGACATTTCTTCGTTATAGCTCGGAATGAGGCACGGTTGGAGGCTACGCGAAGATAACTCAGAGGAATACAACATCCAAGAATAAATTAGGCTAAAAAACCAAAATATGAAATGACTAAAATGCCCTTGAATGTGACCTTGAGTGTACTTTTATAGTAAAAATCATCCTAAAAATACCATAACTCCATCATTACAACTCGGAATCATGCACCGTCGGCGTCCACGCGAAGAGAAATCAAAGGGATTCAACTTCCGTGAAGTGCTTGGGATTCAAACCCGAATGCTGGAATTACTAAAATGCCCCCGAATCTGCAAAAGTCTACGAAACATTTCCGAAAAGCGTCCGAACTTCATACTAAGCATCCAAATACCTACAAAAGCTCAATTAACCCCTGCAAAACATTTTAACATAGAAATCTGAGGTTGTCTAGTTAACGAGCATAAGTATAGGGATTAAGATACCCAAGGGGGCTAATAAGGCGTAGGTTAACGGGTGAAATACGCAATATTTGCGTCGTATCACATACTATGCATCTGCTCTCCCCCTCCCACTTTTAAAGTTTTAATTCCATGAGGCGCATTCAACCTGTTAATAACAACGAACTTAAGCTTGAATTCGTTCAATATGCTAATAACATGTTTGAAATCTTTTTCATTGTTATTGAGTTTATCTCATGTTGGGTTGGGCATATTTTGAGGAAACCGTATGATGTTTGTGGGTTTCATCCCTGAAAACCCTGAACGAGATGACACTCATCCACTAGGGTAACCTAGGGGTTTAACAACCTATTACATATGCTAAATGCAATCGTTCGCTCGACGAAAGTGGCCTTATCCTTTTCTATCCCATTTTTGTTCTTGTATCTTACTTTTGGTTTTCTTATAGTTCTTGTTGTTTCCTATGTCATTGCTAAGGACTAACAATGTGTAAGTTTGGGGGTGTGATACGATGCAAATATTGCGTATTTCACACGTTAGCCCCCTTGGGTATCTTAATCCCTATATTTATGCTCGTCAACCAGAAAACCTCGGATTTGTATATATGTATGTTTTGCAGGGGTTAATTGAGCTTTTATAGGTATTTGGATGCTTAGTATGAACTTCGGACGCATTCCGATGAAGTTTGGTATAATTCCGCAGGCGCAAGGGCAATTTAGTCATTTCACAAATTGGGCTCCTAGACCAATGTCTTCACGGAAGTTGTGTCCCTCTGAGCGATCTTGGTGGGGCCGCGAATGGTGTGCGAATCCGAGTCCGAACGAAGAAGTTACGAGGTTTTTCGCGGAAGGAAATTATAATGAAATCAAAATAGGGGAACTTAGCTGTGACCTGCTTGATAGATCGATCGACCAAAAGGGTCGATCGATCGACCCCTCCATATTTATGAAATTATGGGAGACAGTGTTCAATTTTTTGAACCATCTATTGATTGACCCCTTGGGTTCGATCGATTGACCCCCTGTTTTTCTCAGATATTTTGCTTTGCTTTTTCTTTTTCCTTTTCTTTTCAATTCTTTTTCCAATTTACTATATAAGAGTTATTTGTTGTAATAAGCCATATACTTAGTTGTAAGATATATTTTTAGGTTAGGGTTTGGTTTTGAGAGCTCATTTTCATTTCTTCTTGGGGTGACATCCATTTGGGTTTGTAAGTTGAATTATTCACTATCCTCTTCGTTAATATAGTTATGTTCTTCATTTTCCTTGCCAAGATAATTAGTTTAATTTAGTTATTTATTGTTTTAATCTAGTTATTTAGTTTAATTTAGTTAATTCATGCTTATCCCTTAGATAAATAGGGTCAGGGTTGTGTTTCACCATTAACGGGCCTCGAGCTCCAAAAACTAGATTTCGTGTAAAATTGCGTTTAATTGAAACTGCGTGTATTAAAGTTGGATTGTTATGCATTTAACTTTATTTGTCACGCAACTTTAGTGTTTATAGCGACAATCCGAATTTAATCCACATGTGACCATTTTTGATTAAATGTTTATTCAAGCAACTTTGGGTTAAATTCCTTCTTGCGTGAAGTTTATGCTTAATTAAAATGCCCCGTTAAATGTTTTCAAGACGGAATTCTAATTAGTAGTTGTTTTGATCCGTGTGGTAGGATGTGATCCCGATCCTCGCTTTACTTTTGTGTAGCGTAACTTATTCCTTTCTTTTGTAACCATAACAACCTATCAACTTTTACACTTTTATTCCTGAAGTTATAAAATAATTACCAGTCTAAAATTCTATCACTCCTTATGGATTTCTTATGATACCCGACTTACCACTACGCTTTCCTCGCAAGTGTAGTAGTAGATTAGTTTTTTTTCATTGAGTCGCCAAACTAATAATAACGATTTGCATATTACACGATGTACGGTTTCGCTCGATCACCTTCTACACTCGCCGAGAAGAGCTGGCCTCCCAGTTCCAAGTTATCACCTTCCACTACTTGCCCCGAGCAAAGAGCAACTTAGTTGATTCCCTTTCTATCTTGGCCACCATAGTCGACATGCCTGAAGGAATAACGGTGGCCCCCTTCATAGTCCAGAAACAATCTATGCCAACCCACGTCTACCATATTGAGCTCGTGAAGATTTCGATATGGCCGAGTGCTGGTACTATGACATTTGGCACCTCTTAAAGCATGGTAGGTATCCTCTAGACACCAACAAGAAAGATCGTGCCACCCTCCGCAAACTGGTTGCCCAGTACATTATTTGCGATAAATCACTGTTCAAGAAAAACTTTAATAGAACCTATTTATGCTACATCGCAAGGGATGGCATTGAATAAATGATACAAAAGATCCACAACGGGGAATGCGAACCCCACATAAATGGTCATATGCTTGCCAAGTAGATTATCCGATAAGGAGACTATTTGAACACCATGGTTAAGGATTGCACCGCTTATGTTCGAAGATGACCTAAATGTTAATAATTTGCCAATCTCCAGAACTTACCCCTTGGGAATTATACCACATGACTTCTCCCTGGCCGTTATCCACCCGGGGCGTTGACATCATAGGGAAAGTCACACCCAAAGCCTATGATGGGAATGAGTTTATCCTAGTATCCATTGATTACTTCACCAAATGGTTCGAAGCCGAGTCATATGCAGTACTGAATGCCAAGAAGGTAGACAAGTTTATCCAAAAGAAGATTATCTATCGATATGGAGTTCCCCATGAGCTAGTATCAGATAATAAGTTACACGTTGAAGTCTAGATCACAAAACTGGTTAATGAGTATTGGATCAGAGACACAAATCTTCTCCCTATCGATCTCAAACCAACGGTGTAGTTGAATCTTCCAACAAAAACTTCAAAGCCATCATCAGCAAAATGATCGAGATTTATCGAGATTAGGCCAATTGGATCCCTTATCCCTCTAGGTTTATTGCACTTCTATCAAGACAACCACTGGGTCTATTTCTTATAATTTCGTATATGACATGGAAACAGTCCTACCCGTTGAGATAGAAATACCTTCCTTACACATTATGTTTGAAAGAATAGTTAGCGAGGAATATTGGTATCATAACCACTTTGACGAACTGTCACTCTTGAATAAAAAGAGGCTAAAGGATCTATACTACATATAAGGGAACAATTGTCGGGTAGCGCGATCATTCAATCGAAGAGTAATGGACTGTAGTGTCAAAGAAGGAGAGTTGGCCCTAAAAAAGATCATAGAACCCATCTGGGACCCCATAGGGAAATTCAAGCCAAACTGGAGTGGCCCCCACATCGTGAAAAAGATGATGTCAGGCGGCGCTGCTACGCTAACTGACCTTGATGGAGAAGATATGACACGTTCAATCCACCCGAACCGTCTCAAAAAGTTCTACCCTTAAGATCCAAATCTCAGTGTGCTACGAATCTTCTCATCTCCCTTTTATTCTTTAAAAAAACTTCTCCATTTTCCCTTACCCAGAACTACGTGGGGCCTAATCCTCTAAAAAGTATTTTTCTTTCAAAATGGAACTCATAAATTTTTAGAACCCCCAGAGGTACGTAGGAATCTCATACACTTTACATGGGCACGGTACCCTTTCCTTTCATAAAATGTTATTCTTTTCTAACCTCCGAGAATGATAATTCATTTTAATATTTAACTAAACCAAAGGATTATGTATGCCTTAGCGATTAGTATGGATGATTTAAATGTAAAACTCATCAAGAGTCACAATAATATGATCAAAATCTTTTTTATTTCAAATTAGGGATTTCTACTATTACACGATGTATCAACAAAGGGAGTCAAACCAACCACCCCGCTTCGCTGACCAAACTGTTCCTAAACAAGCTTAACTAGTCATCATAAAATTATTCCCAAATCCCAGAAACACAAAACCAAAAACATAGAAAAAAAATCCCACCCACACAAAAGCTTCACATGAAATAATCCTAGCTTCATATAAATTTGATTTGCATCTTCCGAAAGACCCTATCCCATCATCATTCATTCCCTCTGGTCACCAAACTTCTCCTGCCTGTTTGATATTTTATGTAAGCTCCATGGAGAGATAAGACCAAAGCAGCCTGGAGAAAACCACTATTCCCCATCCATGGTGTCAAAAAGAACAAACCACCTTTGACAAGTCTCCTCCACCAAGATCTTCACCGCTGCTCACTTCCATAGAAATTTCAGATAGTCTCCAAGCTCATGCCAGACCCTACCTACGAATTAAGATAGACAGGTTGACAGCTGATGATTCTCCTTAAAAGACGAAAAGAAGTTGAGTGTGCGAGGATGCACTATTCGCTCCCATCTGACTTGATGCAAAAGTCACCAAGGGAAATAGAATGAAGTCTGCAGCAGACCAACTAACTGAACATATCGGTATTTTACCAGTTCCAAAAGAGCCTGCCACTATCTCCACGATAGCATTGACTAACGGAGGAATTGAGCTTCGTGCTCGACCAACCAATTAACCCAGTTCTCTATTAATAGACGAAAATTGATGGAGTATCGAGTAAAGAGATTTGACACATCTTCGAAGGGAGACTCAGAAGGAACTGCCAAACAAAATCTCTCCGCCGACCACATGAACAACATCACCAGGCTCCTTCTTAGTAAATCAGAGTGACTTTCCTGCCAAGCATCAAGACTATTTAGAGTCTTCGCTAGTATCACCGTAATAGGAAAGGGTTGGTAGGGAATCCATATTATGATTACAGCCAACTGAGGGTCCACCGTCACCAGTAAGAGCCTTAAAGTTAAGCACAAGGTAACAACTTTAGCATGGCTCGCATCATTGAAATAACTTAGGCACACAAAATACATGACATCTGAAAAAACATCATCCCCCAGTGACCAACGGTTGAGCCACAAAAGGGGAAATATGGAGCAACTCTGCTAACAGTGCCTGAAGAGATTGAGAAAATTCGAGCATAGCTGCCATTACACAGGGATTAATTCCCAACATGTCTAAGAAATCTTCGTAGTTCGGACGTACCTCATCTAAACCAAAGAGAAAGACGTGGTCTCCAGGGTAACAGAATTGTGCCGCTGCTAACATGTTCTAATCAATGATGCAGTTACGCCATAAGAAGACTCGATGTAAATTGAAAGCTTCATAGTCCATGTTATATTGGTGCATGGCTTCTAGAATCTTGAGGTAGGAAGAGAATTCTACATGCATTAAAGGGTCATTTGGTAAATAATGGAGCAAAAGCAAGAAACAAGAAGGAGAAAGAAAAAATGGATGAAAAACTACACCGCCTTTACCCCCCTTTTATACACAAAGGTCTTGGCTAAAGATAAGATAACAAAGGAGTCCAAATGAATTCCTATAAAGTACACTGAGCTGCAGGAAAGTGCAATCAATGCCTTAGAGTGATTTGACTTGACTCGTATGCCGATAGGCATGATAAGGGGTATGCCGATCGATAACCTCCTTATTTTAGATATTTCCATCTTTCATTTTTTATCAAAATCAAAAACTCAAAATATAAATCCTTATTTTAAGACCCCCGGGTTATTTCTTCTAAACTTATCCATTTTTACCCATCATTTCTCATCATGTCTTTTCTTCTTGTTATTCAATCTCTTTTTTAAATAAATATCCCATGATTTCTACAGTCTTAACAGCAAAGTAAAAAATGCATGTAGAATAAGTTATTAAAACAAGAATGAGTAATAAAAATCTTCTTCATATATATACTGCCATTATATAATTACATTTTTCAGGTAGAAGAAGAAATAGAAAAAAAAACAAAGGGACTCATCCTGAACCCACAATGTCTCTCTCTCTCTCTCTTTAAACCCTCAATCCCTACGGTGGACACGCTTCCCTTGGTGACGAGCTAAAGATACTCCACTCCCCGATACCGGTACATCATTCGAGGTAGCAGGAGGAACTAGGCAAGAAGGAACGAAGTCCTTGATATAGTCAGTCGCAGAGGCTACCCAGTCCTGATGTCCTTTAGCAAAGTGGTTGGCACCCGAACATGCTACAAGAAAAGCAACAGAAACGAAATGCAAATTAGTCAGTAAAGAGCAAAAGATGAACGCGAAGGGAAAAAAGAAAAAAATATACCTCAGGATGAAGGACGTCCTATGTAAGCCCCATCAACCTCGAATTCGTTACATTAGGGCGGGGCGACAGGCTCAGTGACCCCCCTTAAAATTAAAGGATAGAGGAGTGACCTGATTAAGTGGAGCCTCCTCTATCGCTTCTGTCGCCAACGATGTACCACTTCTGCTATAGGCGGATCCCACCGGACTATAAGTACCCTAACTCAAAGTTGTAAGATGCAAAGTCATGTTCACCATGTCATAAATGCATAAGGGAATTAGCCTGCTTGTCATGAAATCCAGGTAGTCATAGGTCATCCCCGTGTTCGTATAGAGCGAATAAGCTTCGCCAACCATCACTGTCGCCCTAACCTCGATGGATATCTCCCTAACTCGCCTCATATACATCGGAGACACCGCCACCTCGTACTCCACTATTTGTAGCACAAACCTCTCTCCAAAGTATCGAGCATACCTAAACTCATGCGTCATTAACCTCGGTATCAGCACATGCATGCCTGTCACCCCCGTGTGCTGAGGAGCCATCACTCCAGGGTAAAAAATCACATGCAATTGCTAATAAAGATTAGTATTCATGCAAAGAAACAAAATTCCAAAAGAGGATTCAAAACAAAAAAGGGAATAACCCGATCGCTTGTCAGCATGTTCAGAGCTCATCGTACCGCCGCCAGGGACAAAGATTGGTTCGACCACCTATTGGACTTTCATCACCGGTACATCCGAAAGAAGTCCCTTAACTCTTCATCTTTTAGGGCTATCAACCTTTCATTGAGCCCGATCACCTCATAAAAACACATCTACAGAAAGGACAAGAATTAACAAAGAAGAAACTAAAAGAAAATACATAAAAAGAAAATGCAAGAATTAGCTTCAAAAGGTACGTGGCCCCCGTAAAAGTCTACCGACAACATCAACTTATTGTATCCAAAGAAGAGTAAATGATTGCTAATGGTAGGCTTCCCCAATCATAGAGTGAGACATCCAAAAAGATCCTCAAATTTGGTAAGAATTAGAGAGGGACTACATTGCCACTCGTAACCACCAAAAAACCACCCAATAGAAGAAAAATAAATAACTGGGCCATCTTCCTCACTTGCCTCCTATCAGTCTCTTAAATCCTCCTACTTAAGAGGATCTCCTTCAGAGGGAAAATGCGAATAAAATCTCCAAAAACTATCCTGCCCACATTTCCCAACACGCATTAATAGCCTCCAACATCAACCTCACAGTACGGTCCACCTCTATCTGCACACCCTTATAATTTATCCCCGGTAACTGCTAAACGTCGATGGGAGTCACCTCCATCTCCTCAAAGCCCAAGTGAACGGTATAGGTAGTGTCCCACCACCTCTCTCCCAATGCGCATAAAACTGCAATAGAATGAGACATTTCATCCAAAACCTATTCCAGGCGGCCAATGCCAGCAGAAGTAACTACCTATCGCACCACCACCGGATGGCTCTCACATACATCCTTTAACCCCATACTCCCCTTAGAATGGGTGATCGAAGGAGTGATGACAGTCTGCCAAAAATAAAAAGAAAGAAAGACATTTTCATCAAGAAAAAAAAGAAAAAAAGAATGCCAAAAGTCACTATAGGGTTCCTCTTCTTAGACGAACGGTGTTGTGAGGGCTCGCGAGAAGAAGGGAATCCCTAGTTACTGGCTCAAACAAGTGAAAACATTATCATTGACCAAAGCAAGGGTCACCCTAGCTCTCCAATCCAGGCCCGCCATGTCATCAACACTCAACCACTTCACATTGCATTCCTTACTGGAAGAACCCACCATTTGAAGTCTTGAAGAAAGGAGGACTTAGAAATCGATTTTAGAGGGAAGAAGTAGAAGATTAAGATGCAGAAAGATGTGAAAAATGAGGAGGGATCCCCCTTTTTATAGGAGTCTAAATGGCATGCCGATCGGTGAAGCCCAGGAGTCCATGCCTTTGCCAAACGACAACCTTTACCATATGCCTGTTGGTAGCTCCCTGAAAATTTTGTATTCAGAAAAAAATAAAAATTCTATGACAAATTCCTGAAAATGGCAAACACGTATTAGAATATTTTTTTACCAAGAAAATCATTTTGAGATCTCAAAATCCCTAGACGGATTAATATTACACTCTTACCCCCAATATATAACCCTAAACATATTCTGTAAAATGGTGCATCCCAAAGTCCTCTACAGTTCCCCATCGAAACCCAAACCTCAAAATCAAATGCTTCCCCAAATCCCCAGCGAAACTCCCCGACTAAACTTTCTAACAATACATCCACCATAAGAATATCAGCTTCCTTAGCAAAGTTATCTCCTCACAAAAGGACATAATCCTCAGCCATATGTCTTTCCCTAATAGAGTCTCAAAACAACATATTCATTAGGTAAATTAAAGATCCCCCAAAGGGCAAACCCTATCTCATAACATCAGGTCGTCAAAATCGATCTCGGCCTACAGAATCGATCTCCTTGACTTTAAGTCCTTAGAATTAAGTTTGACCCTTAGAATGGGTTGTCAAAAACTTTGTTCCTCAAAATTAACCTCGGCCCTCAAAATTTGTCGTCACAACTTTAGGTCCTTAGAATTGACCTTGGCCCTCAGAATCGATCGTCACAACCTCAGGTCCTCAGAATTGATCTTGGCCCTCAGAATTGGTCGTCGTAACTTTAGGTACTCAGAATTGATCTCATCCCATATAATCGATCTCCTTAACCTCAGTTCCTCAAAATTAGCCTTGGTCAGTAGAATCGATCTCAATAACTTTAGGTCCTCATAATTGACCTCAGCCCGCATAATCGGTCTCCTCAACTTTAGGTCCTCAGAATTGACGTCGGCCCTCAGAATTGATTGTCACAACCTCAGGTCCCCCTTGGCCCTCAAAATTGTTTGTTACAACTTTATGTCCTCAGAATTGACCTCAGCCCTCAGAATTGATTGTCATAATTTTTTGAGAATTGATCTCGGCTGGCAGAATCGGTCTCCATAATTTTAGGTCCTCAGAAATAACCTCAGCCCTTAGAATCAATCATCACAACCTTTGGTCCTCAGAATTGACCTCGACCCTCAGAATTAGTCATCATAACTTTAGGTCCTCATAATTGACCTCGGCCCACAAAATTGGTCTCCTCAACTTTAGGCTCTTAGAATTAGCCTCGGCCCTCAAAATCGATCATCAGAACCTCGGGTCCTCAAAATTAATCTCGACCCGTAGAATTGATCTCCTCAACTTTAGGTCGTTAGAATCGACTTCGGCCCTTAGAATAGGTTTTTAAAAACTCTAGTCCTCAGAATTAAACTCGGCCCTCAGAATTGGTTATCACAACTTTAGGTTCTCAGAATTGACCTCGGTTCTCATAATCGTTCTCCTCAACTTTAGTCCCTCAAAAGTGTCCTCGGCCCGCAGAATCAGTCCCCTTAACTTTAGGCCCTTATAATTGACCTCAGCCCTCAGAATCGGTTACCATAACTTTAATTCCTCAGAATTGGCCTCGACCCATAGAATTGGTCTCCTCAATGTTAAGTCCTCAGAATTGACCTCGGCCCTCAGAATCAGTCGTCATAATCTTAAGTCCTCAAAATTGACCTCGACCCTCAGAAGAAATCGTTACATCCTCAGATCCTCATAATTAACCTTGGCTCGCATAATCGGTCTCCTTAACTTTAGGTCCACAAAATTGACCTCGATCCTTAGAATCGGTCATCACAACCTCAGGTCCTTAGAATTGACCTCGGCTCTCAGAATTGGTCGTCATAACTTTAGGTTCCCAGAATTGATCTCATCCTTTAGAATCGGTCTCCTTAACCTCAGGTCCTCATAACTGACCTCTGTCCATAGAATCGGTCTCCATAACTTTACATCCTCAGAATTGACCTCGGCCCGCATAATCGATTTCCTCAACTTTAGGTCCTCAAAATTGACCTCATCCCTTAAAATTGGTCGTTACGACCTCATGTCCTCATAATTGACCTCGACCCTTAGAATTGGTCGTTATAACTTTAGGTCCTCAAAATTGATCTCGGCCTGCAAAATTGGTATCCTCAACTTTAGGTCCTCAGAATCAACCTTTGCCCTCATAATCAATCATCATAACTGTAGGTCCTCAAAATTGACCTCGATTTGTAGAATCGATCTCCTCAACTTCAGGTCCTCATAATTGACCTCATCCCTCAAATTTAGTCGTCATAACCTTAGGTATTCAGAATTGACCTCGGTCCTCAGAATCTGTCGTCACAATCTCAGGTCCTCAGAATTAACCTCGACCCTTAGAATCGATCATCACAACCTCAAGTCCTCAGAACTGACCTCGGCCCTTAGAATTGATCACCATAAGTTTAGGTTCTCATAATTGACATCGGCTCGCAGAATCGGTCTCCTCAACTTTAGGTCTTAAAAAATGACTTCAACTCTCAGAATCGGTCGTCATAACCTATGGTTCTCAGAATTGACCTTGGGCCTCAGACTTAGTCATCATAACTTTAGGTCTTTAGAAATTGACCTTGGCCCACAGAATTGGTCTCCTCAACTTTAGGTCCTCAGAATTGACCTCGGCCATCAGAATCGATTGTCATAACCTCAGGTCCTCAAAATTGTTCTCGTCCCGCATAATCGATCTTCTCAACTTTAGGTCCTTTAAATTGACTTCGGCTCTTAGAATGGGTTGTCAAAAACTCTAGTCCTTAGAATTGACCTCGGCCCTCAGAATTAGTTATCACAACTTTAGGTCCTTAGAATTAACCTTGGCCCTTAGAATCGATCGTCACAACCTCAGGTCCCCATAATTGACCTCGACCCTAAGAATTGATCTCGGCCCTTAGAATTGCACGTCATAACTTTCGGTTCTTAGAATTGACCTCTACCCGTAAAATTAGTCTCCTCCACTTTAGGTCCTTAGAATTGAACTCGACCCGCAAAATTGGTTCCCTACAATTTAGGTCCTCAAAATTGACCTTAGTCCTTAGAATCAATTGTCATAACTTTAGGTCTTCATAATTGAACTTGACCCACATAATCGATCGCCCCACTTTAGGTTCTCAGAATTGATCTCGTCCCTTTGAACCGACCATCCTCATTCCATTGGATCTCATAATTGACCTTTTTCCCCAGAACATCCATGTGGTGTCTATTTGATGACTTTCACTTATTCCAAGATCACTCATCGAGGGGATCTATAGAAACCACATTCTAAGACCCCCCCATAAGCCCCTACTTAAGTCCCTAACACTTCCCCATTCACCATAAATCATAGAACATACTTCGAGTATAGATCCAGAGGCCACCAAGGGCCCGCAGACTTCATTTAACTCTGGTCAGCTTTATCATTTGAGAGAAATCTCAATAAATCTTTAAAGGGATCTGAATCGCCTTTCCAAAGATTTACCCCGTGCACAAATTGGCCTCACAATTCAAACGAACAGTCCACTTTACTATGGAAAACTGATATGGAATCCATTAAGCACTCCCAAGCCCATTTTGACCCTAATAAACTTCCTTGATCGAGTGAAAGCTCGGTGAATCTTTAAAAGGATCTGAATCCCATTTCTAACGATTTGATTCATGCATGAATCAGCCTTACGATTGGACGAATAATATATTTTCCTCAAAAATTGAATCGGAGACCATCGAGAGCTCTTGAATTCTTCAACTCTTCATCTAGAATGATAATAAATAAATATTCAAAAGGCTCTGATGACTCTTTCTAACGGTTCACCCTGAACACGAATCAGCCTTACAGTATGTACGAATGACCCATTTTACTCCGAAGGGTCACTGGGCTCTTTCGGGCCCCTTTTGCCAAGGTTAACTCTCTGAACAGAATGATACTAAATAAATCTTTAAAGGTATCTGAATATACTTTACAATAGCCCATCCCGTTCATAAATTGGCCTTATGTTTTGGATGAACAATCTATTTTCCTTTGGGAATCTCTTATCCAAAAGATCGTTGGGAGATTCTGAGCCCCGTTTGACCATAGTAAACCCCAAAACCTAGGAGAGGCCTAATGGATTCTTAAAGGTCTCTGAATATTTTTTCTAATGGTACATCCCATGTGTGATTCAGACTTACGAATTGCGTTTTACGACCATTTAAAAAAAATCTTTATGAGATTACTGAAGGCCAAACCCATTTCCCTAGATATTGACAGTGTGTCTGGGATTGCCTGCCAATAGGCAGATCATGTATAATGACGATCGGCACACCTTTGACCGTATATAAGGAGAGCCTTATGTCACTTCGAAGGGACCTTAGAAATATCCCTCTCAGGGATCTCATCAACATTCTCTCAAAGTCATCGTGGTTTTCGTATTTAACCTCTCCTCCACATTCCATTTCCATCCCTTTCACACCCAATTTTTCAAAATCTCTTCCCTCTCCTCCTATTATCTTCATCCACTCATAAGGTCAGTCCTTCAACAATCAAGATCAACTTACAAGTCTCTAAAGAAGGTCCAAACATTCTTCTCTCTCTTTAAATTTCCTTATTTTCACATTAGTTATTCAATTCTTATTTTAGCATTTCATCTTTGTTAGTTCACACATTTTACTATCTCACTTTTTATTAGTAGTATTGAACATACTATATTTTATATAAAATCCCCAAAAATAAGAAAAAAAGGGTTTGCTTATAAATTGCAAAAGTGATTCCTCTCCACATTTTATCAAACCCAAAACATCCTTCTTCTACACACACATCTAATAAAATCCCCGGTTGGATTTGTGGGATAATCCCCACCCTCGTGTCGCTTGCAAACTATGTGGACTTTGATGCCTTTTTAGGCTACGCAGGCATCTATGGTAAAAAAATCGAGACTCGAGTCCTCTTTTTTCATTTTTATTCATATATTATATTTGTGATTCATGCTCGCGTTTTGTCCAATTTATACCGTCGTCTTTCTATAAATGATCGGTCACTCGACAAACGCGCACATTATATTTTTTATTATTATTTTGGGAACTCTCCTATGGATGACCTCACTATGCCTTTCTCCATGACGCGAGTTGAGAATTTCCATTCTCCATTTATATATATATGCACACACACTTCATGGAGTTATTAAGGAGAATAATAACATATACCCATGAGAGACCGAAAGGCCGGGATGGGTGCCTAACACAGTTGGGATGGGGGCCTAACACCTTCCCATTCCATAATTTAGCCCCCAAATCCTTGAACTAATTGGTTTCTAAAGCATCAGTATGTCTTTGATGCCAATCTCTCGAGGCGACAACACTTATTTTGCTTGTTTTGTGCAAAATAGGGTGGAGACTTTATCTCTTTACATCACCACAAATTGATTATGCCCGAATCACCCCAAGGAAGGGCACAAGACCTTCTTTCTCTCCACCGTGCGTGCAAGCACTAACACCCCGAGGAGGTGAACGGGATAGGGAGACATATCGATTTCATAAGTTTGAAGGTCTCCTATAAGTTCTTCTAACCTAAGAGTGTCTAACATTCCCAACGAATTAGCAACTGTGATTTTAGTGATAAAAAGGGATGGCAGGGATCTCAATGTTTTTCACAACTCTTGACAACATTAGATAACCTAGCATAAAATTCATCAAAAGTCTCAGATTCTAGCATAGTGATAGTTTCAAACTGCATGGTTAGATTTTGTAGCTTAGAAGCTTTCATAGTAATGGTACCCTCGTGAGTGAGTTGTAGAGTATCCCATGCTTCCTTAGACGTGTTACACGTCATAATCCGACGAAACTCATCAACTAAAAATCATCCAAGGGATTTGGATTAAAAAATAACAGAGTTTGATCACTAAAATATGTTTAAAAGTTTTAGATTAAAATCCAAGGTCCACATCTCTATATAGAGGTAGAAGAATCTCCAAGAGATATGCACGAAATATTTCATTTGAAATCAATTGAAAAATATTTTTTCGAGTACTCATTCAAATGAAGGTAAATCTTCTGTGAACAAAGTACCATTTCTCGTTCGAACACACATCAAACGATTGATCCAACGAGATTATAGAGCCTGCCAAAGTCGCAAAAACAAATCTCATTCGAACGAAGCTGAAGTTATTCTAACGAGGTATGGGAACACGTTTGAACAACATTCGATGTAGTTCTAATTTCCTAGTAATATTTTCAAAAACATTTTATAAAAATATTTCAAGTTTTCAAACTCTTTAAAAATACCATTGAACAAAAATATTACGCTGAAACAACCTCATAAACCTTCTCTGAAAAATGAAGTAAAGATTGATCTTTGATTGTTTTAATCTGTCACTAACTTATCTTCACTTGAAGTCTTGAGAATATTTATGATGGTGAAGTGGGGTGTAACATGATGAGGCAATAAAATATATGATGAACAATTATAAATATTGCTCTTACAAATCTCCCCCTTTGGCTATTCCGATATATAACACAAACTGAAAACATATAACCCGAAAGAAAAGTTCAACTAATGCCCTCCCAAACCCGAAAAGGAAAGACACTTGTGAATTTGTATTCAATTGAAAATCTTCATCATGTAATCCATGAAATCATCAAAGAAAAAAAGATTCACACACAGGAAGCAACATAAGTATCATGATGCATGGAGGATAAAGAAAACACAAAAATTCCCCTCAATATGTTCTCCCCTTCTTATCTTTAATAGACAAAGGCTTAGAAACAAATCCTGAAATGTTAGCATAGAAAAAATCCAAATACGAAACATCATCACAAAGAATAAACAATGAAGCATATGCGATGAAAATTCAATAAAGCAACAATATATTTTTGAAAAAATTTCACATTTTTTGAGAATATAAATGTACGTATAAGCAAAAATGCAAACATTCACACCATGGAGTGGCACGAAGTTAAAGAGATACTTCTAAGGTAGGTGTAAATTTGTTGAACGGAGTCAAATTGACTCGACTTATGCAAAATTCCATGAATTTCAATGCTTCTCAAATTAAAAACACCAAACTATTTATGTTTTTAAAGGAAGTTTATTATGCAAAACCATTGATCTTCAACTTATAACACCCTTAAAATCTCACATTTTAAGCATAAACTCTCAAAATTTTGAAGGAATCATATGAATCTGGTGAATGAAGCATCAGTGAAATAAAAACAATTAACCTTGGAACTTCTTTTTTTATGTACCAAAATCAACTTTTAGGCTCTTTCCATTGGTAACCTTTAACATAAAGAAGTCCGCTTCTTTCATAGGCCCTTTACACTGCATAAACAAAAATCAAATTTTTAGGGAAAAGAAATTTGGGCAATGGTTGTTACAAGAAAAATTAATTCAATATACCTTTAGTTTATTATTAAGCATGACATAGATGATAACACCTTATTTTATATATAACAAGAAAGTAAAAAGAATCAAACAACTCGTGCATATGTGCAATAAAGGCAATATAAAGAGTCTAGAAAAAGGAACTAAGAATCAAAGAACAAAGAAATGATAAACATGCATTTTTAAGCATGTAAAAGAAACGAAGACAAGTTTCATAACACCCTGAGTAAGTCACATGAACAGATGGAATGTAATTGTGATTCAAACATCTTAAATGCACATCCATATATGGTGTAAAACAAAATACAAAAAATCTTTTTGAATTTTTTTTCTAAAAGAAAAGAAAATCTTTTTGGATTTTTCAGAAATATAAACATAAGAATACAATCTAGTAATAGGAAAGAATGATAACAATATGATAATCACCGTATATTAGAGATAATACCCAAACTCAATCAATTGCTTTAATACCTAAAGACTGCCTAAGATCCTCAAATCTAAGTGCATCTAAAGGTTTACTGAAAATGTCGGCCAGTTAATGTTCGGTACTCACGAAGCTCATGGAGACGGTCTTCTCCTCAACATGATCACAAATAAAGTGCTCACACATTCTAATGTGATTCATACGATTATGTTGGAAAGGATTATGGAAAATGTGGATTGCACTCGTATTATTGCAAGAAATAGTCATTGTGCCTTGAGTAGTCCCATAATCTTCCAACATTTGCTTCATCCATAAGAGTTGTGTGCAACAACTCTTGGCGGCGATATACTTTGCCTCCACCGTGGCCAAAGAAATGGAGTTTTGCCTCTTGCTCAACCAAGAGACAAGAGAACTCCTAACTTAAAAGCATCCACCCAAGCTGCTTTTACAACCATCAACATCCCTCGCCCAATCAGCATCAGAATAAGACGATAAATGATCATCGGCATCAAAGAAATACCAAATGATATAAGAAAGAGTACCACTCACTTAGTTGATGATACCTTTAAGTTCAAGCAAATGCGACTCTTTTGGGAATGCGCACAAACTCCAACACAAAAGGCTATGTCGGGATGATTAACGGTCAATTAGAGGAAACTACCATACTCATATAAAGTGTTTGATCTACGTCATTTCCTAAGGTATCTTTTCTAAGCTTAGTTGAGGAACTTATGGGTGTGCGTGATTGCTTAGTGCAGTCTAAACCAAACTTCTTCACCATGTGTCTATCATTTTTAAATTGTGATATAACTATCCCATTCTTAAGTTGACACACTAGAAGACCTAAAAATAACGTGAATTCAGCAACTATGCTCCTCTCAAAATCACTTTTTATCACCCCCTAAAAAGTGTGAGCATGTTGGAGATATGTGAATACAAAGAGTATGTCATCCACATAGACTTAAGAAACAAAGATAACACACCCTCTTTCCTAACAAACAATGTCATATAAACTCCCCCTCTCTTCAAGCCAAGAGTTAAAAGATAAGAAGTTATACTTTCGTACTAAGCACAGAGAGATTTCTTTAAACCATACAAGGCCTTCTTTAAAAAAATACGTGTCCTAGGTACTTTGGGTCTTCAAACCCCTTTGGTTGTTCCATGTTAACCTCCCACTGAAGAATGCCATTAAGGAAGGCACTATTGACATCCATTTGGTATAACTTAAACTTTAAATGCTATGACGAGCAGTATGTGGACAAACTCAAGACCAAAAATATGAGCGAATGTCTCGTCAAAGCTTACACCCTCAATCTGTGTGTAACCTTCAGTGACTAACCTAACCTTATTGCTAACAATAGTGCCATTCCTATCCATCTTATTCTTGTACACCCATTTATTACTAATCATATTAGTCTCTCTAAATTGGGGGACTACTTCCCAAATACCATTCTTCCAAAACTAAGGAAACTAATCTTAAATAGCACATATCCAATTCTCATCCTAGAGTGTTTCCATCACATTTTTGGGCTCCACATAGAAGTGTATAATAAGTATCTGACAAAATTCTCAAGTTGAGTGTGAATCTTGACACCTAATGTAGGATAACCATGTATGTGAGAAAGATCATGACACTTTTGAGACTAAGAGGGTAGGTTCTCAATATCAATACCGGGGGTCCACCATCGTAATGTGGGGAACAATCTCAACAGAACAATGAGATCATCATCGAGGGTACATTGTTGTCACATGCATGGACTAGATAAATTACCATAGTCGGTGCATCATCTCTAATCGTGATGTTTATCGATTCCATAACCTTAGAGATTTTAAGGTTAAACACCCTATAGGTTCTACTAGACAATGAATACCTTGAAAATATTCCCTCATCACTTATAGATTCAAACTTTTATAAGTTCTTTCTATCTCTAAGGATATAGCAAACACTCCCCAAAACTAAAAAATATGTTAGGTTAGATTTCTTCCCTATCCAAAACTCATACGGAGTGTAAAGTGTATGTGGATGAAGAAATACCCTATTCACTGTGTGGCATACGGTATTAACCGCATCTGCCCAAAAATGTCTAGGAACATATATCTTCTACGATGCATGGATCTAGCCATCTCTTGAATTGTTCGATTCTTCCTCTCAATAATTCCATTTTGCTGACCAGTACAAACGGTCGAAAACTAATTTTTGATGCCGACTTCATCACAAAAACTATCCACTTCATCTTTTTTAAATTCAGTGTCATTTTCAGTAGGAATTCGATTTATAGTGACACAATGTTGATTCTGTAGAACATGGTTTGTTTTAGTGATATCAAATCATCCAAGGGATTTGGATTAAAAACACAAAAGAGTTTTATCACTAAAAACATGTTCAAAATGTTAGATTAAAATGCAAGTTTGCATCTCTATATATAGGGAGAAGAATATCTAAGAGATAGACATGAAAGATTGAATTTGAAATGAGATAAAAAGAAACTTTTTAGGTAATCTTTTGAACGAAGGCACATGTCGTTTGAATAAAGTACCGTTTCTCATTCCAACACACATCAAACGACTGATCAAACGAGATTCCAGCTCCTACCAAAATTTGTGGAAATCAATCTCGTTCAAACGAAGTTGAAATTATTTTAACGAGGTATATGAATTCATTCAAACGACATCCAATGTCATTTTAATGTCCTAGAGAAATTTCTGTAAAATATTTAAAAATATTTTAATTTTGTAACTCTTTTAAAAAAACTCCTGAAATAACCTCATAAGCATTCTTCAAAAAATATAGTGACGATTGATCTTCCATTGTTGCATTCGATAACTAACTCGCCTTCGCTTGAAGTCTTGAGAATGTTCATGATGGTGAAGTGGGTTGTAATGGGATAAGCCAAACTAAAATATATGATGAACAATTATAAATCTTTCTCTTATAGAGTGCGAACCTTTTTTCGTACACTGTGTATGAGAAACTAGGTTTGGGAGAGTTAAAGCCCACTAAGATGATGTTGTGCTTAGCCGACCAATATATTAAGGTGCCTAGAGATGTTGTAAAGGATGTTTTGATTAAAGTGGGCGAGTTTTTCCTTTCTTTAGACTTTTTGGTCTTAGACATACAACACGTGCTAGACTCATTCACGCAAATTCTGATCATCCGCGGTCGATCCCTTTTGGCTACTTCAGACACTATCATTCGATGTTGGAGTGGTAAAGTGAACCTATCATTTTGGAATATTACCATGGGTTTGAATGTGTTTAATTTATATAGGCCATCGTTTGATGAGGGAGATAATGAATTCAATTACGTTTAGGAAGTGAACGATGTAACGACCCCAAAGGATAGTGACACAGTCAATCTACATGCTTGGTCACCTTATTTGTCTATAGATATGAGTTTTAAAGATTTGGGGAATAATTTTGCACAATTTAAGAGGATCTCACTATTGAAGTCCAGTTGTTAACTCATTTCGTCACATAGACGAGAAAGGCTAGGATGACAGGATAGATTATTTCCTTCTATGTGAACCAAAACTTGACGAGCTTTTTCAAATAAGTTAACATGGGAGGTTTTATATATCAGTGATGGGGTGAAGGAGAAAATCATTCAAGCATTTTCACCCAGTGACACATGTCTTATCATACCGCATTGTCCTTTTCCACCATGTCCACTCATGTCATTTGAGTATTTGGATGAAATCGAAGACATGACTAAAGTATCGTCCGATTAAGAACCCGATTTATTCATTCAGAGTTTGAGGTAAACTTAGGCTTAACATATCTTCGAGTTTGACCATCTATGCTATAATGTAACTTTTCATCACTATAATTTTGGTCACTACATTCATTGTGTACCTTCATGTGCTTATATTATCTTTTGAGTTGATTCCCAGTTATTTCGACTTTTGGTCTATAATGAAAGTCAAGTGACATCGATTGGAATTTGGTAACAAGTGGAATGCGTGGGTAATATCTTTCTTTTACTTATTTACTTTAGTTGCATTGTTCATATCTTCATTTGAGCATATAGTGAGGACAATGTAAAATTTTGATTTTGGAGTAAGGATGGTAACTTTGGAAAAAAAATCAAAAATCTAAAAAGATTTTAAATATAATAAGTTTTGAAATGATTTCTTAATATAGAATTAATTCACGAATCTCTCACATTATGAATTTTTTTATATATTAGCCATATAATATGATCAAAAGTGGATAGTGAGGTGAAAATGAAAAAAAACACTTATTGAATAAATGTGGAGATTTTAATTGGGTGCGATTTTTATGCCATTAATCTTTTTTAAGAGATTTAAATCAATCCGAGTTAAAATAACACAAAATTTCCTTCAGTGATAAAATCATTGATGATTTCAAATTCTTTGTTTTGTTTGATTACTAAAACCAAAAGTCAAAAGGTGAATCTTAAGCACTAGAAGTTTTAGTAAGTCGACTTGAGACACAATGCAACTTAATTAAACATTAGAAATGATATTAGGCCATCATTTGAATCCAAAATTAATCCTAAACTGACCTTTTACATTATTCCGTTGCAAGCCCATTTGTGCCAAAAAGAAAAAATAAGCCTTTTTTATTATTGAAACCCCCATATCCTTTTAACTCCAACTGGGAATTTAAAGGCAATAAAAAGATTCCATACTTATTTCTCTGAGAATACTCGGATAAAATAACGGTAGGAAAAAGTCCAAAAGAAAAAAGGAGGTTGCATAAATAATGTGTGAAAAGTAAATAAAGAAAAAAGGGGGAAGAAAGAAAGAAAGAATAAAAAAAATGAAATAAAAAATTGAAAAATAGTATGTGAGTTTGAAAAAGAAAAAGAAAGGAAAATTGAGGTTGAAAAAAGTTCCGAAAAGTCAAAATACCGAAAAATCTCTATAATCTTTGAAATTTTGAACTCCAAAAATCGTTCTTTCTAAAAAAAATCGAGCCTACATTACAAGTGAAGAAAGTCATAATCGATCTTAAGTGAAGTTAGTTATAGTGTAGAAAGAAGATGAATAGGATCAATGGAGTAAATAAATGTAATAAAAAAGTAATCGATCATTCCGTTCATGGGATCTTATTCACCCGTTATAAAAAAGTCCATTTTTCATTATGCATATGTGAAATTTGTTAATCTAAAGTTACTGTTATATTTATGTAACACCCCACTTAAAATAATAACGGGTGGCCAACCCAATACTACATTTAATCAGGAATCTTAGATGGTTGACTCCCAGCATCAACAGACTATACTAAAATAGATAAGACTAACTACCCGAAACTACAAAAGCAGATGCTAAAAAAATTAAATGAAACATGCAACGGACTACAAACCAACAGTATATAACTACTAGCAAAGGAAAAATTTTACACAAGTACCATGATAAAAGAAAATGCTAGAATAAAATGAAATGAGTACATACAAGGAAAATATACCCGAATAAGCTATCGGGTCACAGACAGTACAACATCTATAAGGAAGAAATATAAATCACTACATATAACTCTTGGGTGTAAACCCGATATACAAAAGAGTGCTATGTAGATTTGCAAAGAAATAGAAAGCAAATACAATCTAAATCCCGCAACAGTCCGCATCTGCTACGGCTCCCAAGACTCTGGTTAGAAAAGCATCCGGTATCCATGCGGTAGGACACCTGTAGTACAATATATATATATATATATATATATATATATATATATATATATATAAGAAGAGAAATATAAATAGGTCAGAGCCCAAGGTGTAAAAATGTTTAGCAAGTGCGTTAACTGTGCATAATAAATATAAGTTCACTATTTCATAATTACAGTGGAGTCGCACTCTCGTGAAACCCCCCAAACTCACATCTCATCTACATCGCGCACCTAATCGTATCCTGGAACCCTAACTAAGTTACCCCACCCACTTAAGGACAACTTATATTACCATACGAACGGCCTATACCCGCATGACCTGCCATTCTAACATAATCCTCGAATCCTTTCCATTTTAATCACACTTAAATATATATTCACATATATGCCTTACTAGGCTCTCGTGATTCTATTTATTAACTTAACCCAATTATACATCTTAATATGTCACACATTAATATTAAGCTTCAATATAAAAGTTTATTCTCTAAATAACAGACATACCGTTAATAAGGACAAAACTTCTCTCTACTCTCAACATTGCACCACTTTTCATGCGTGGGGCGTCTCGCAAAGCGAAATCCAAATAAGGAACCCCCCGATACACTACTCCTTGACAATGTCGATAGTAGGGATCCATCATGTCATCTACATATATCATACTACTGCAACTACTTAAATAAAGAGTATTTTAATTAAAAACGTAAATAGAATCTCTATCTAGCTCCTCGAGGTCGATATAACCGCAATTGTCGCTAAGTACGATCTTTAGACCCAAAAAAATTAGTACACCAAATCACCCAAGATGTACATCCTAGAAACTCCGTATCCTCTTCTCATATAGGATAGATAAATATATATATTTACTCTAAATATATATAATCAATCATTCATTCCTATAACCACGTATACATGACACATATAATGCATACTGCGCAATACACATAACCTAAACGACAATAGGATGCCAAAATACTGCACCATGCTATCATCTTCCACAAATTACTCACTGTCTCCCGGGGTCACCACCTATCGGACTATTCTCACACCGCCATGGCGACAAAATCAATCATAATGTATGGGAAGCGGTCATAGTTCCTAACCGGAAAGTGCGAACGACCCATACTCAAGACTTCTCACCCCCAAAATATAAAATCACACAAATAAAAATGGACGACTATGACCTGGGGACTATCCACACCCTTCTCCTCAAGCCAGGGTGCTCACCCTCATCACACAACTTCCCATGATAGCATATTTCGGGTATGCTTCACAGCATAAGTATATATATCATTCACACTATATATATACATCCATATGATCACATCATATAATCAAACCATCATGCACGGTATAGATATTCACACCATATGTACACACACACACACACACACACATATATATATATATATATATATATATATATATATATATATATATATATATATATATATACACTACCTCTCGTTCGTATGTATGGGATTCATAAACTCGGCTATACGTGTACATAATCCTCAATAGACTAGCCATCGTTCTAAGCGTATTAACTTAATTCATTATATAAATACGATCCCTCACTTGAAGCATATTCATCCATTACCCCTACGATATAAATAGTCTTCCAATATATCCAACAATAGGATTATCAACCCAAAATTTAATGTAGGTAACAATCACTACACATCCCATCTATATCTGAAAGCACATCGATATATCTAGTAATAATTCCGACTATTGGTATACACCTAACTAATAGTCTGCAAATCTCAAGCTTCATCCTAGATTTATCCCAAGATCCCATCAAGTATGGGAATCTCCATTATTAATCACACACAGATATATAACAATTATCCCGACTAGATTTACAACACACCCTATTCTAGTTGATAGTATGATCCAATCACTCTCAATTCTGACTACGGTTCAATTGTCCCTATGAACCCTTAACATTAACACATTTGCGATATATTCCTTGAATTTATCATCACCAAGGATATGTGACCTTTACCTCTCATTGGTCCCAAACCATATCTTGAATAGAATCCTATCACTATAAGGATTCGACACAAATCTTGGCCTACAATTTCACGCCAAGCCTTTACCACTCTCCTAAAGAGTCCTAAACCTTAAATCATGTCTAAACCCACTTCTGACCTCTAAATAGAACTCCCATCCTTAATGAGATTCCCCACTATACCTCGGAATATCTTTTATTAATACACACGTAAACACAAAGGGATTATCTCTACATTCCATAACTATTTCATAATAGCCCACCACCATCCTATTGAGATAATTTGCCTATCATTCAATCCCATGATCCTTTCCTTCCCAAAAGAGGCACCCTACCCTCATAAACCAATTTTAACATAGGCCCAAAAGCCCCTAATCACCCTAAGGCACCAATCCCTAAATTTTATATCATAACCCTCCATAATAAGCCCATTTAGAAGGCCCCTAAAAATAAAACCAAAAAGGAAAGGGGTAAAATAATTTCCCATTTTTGGGCTAAAAATAGGGGACCGGTCGACCGGTCCCAGACCCCCGATCGATCGCGGGTTCAAATTTTTTTCCTTATGAAGAATGCAGTAGGCTTTTCCCTTAAGGCGCGATCGACCGACCATACTAGATGTCCTGGCCGATTTCCATTTTTGAACAAAGCCAAACTCTCCAAATACCCAAATACTATCATCTTACCCTCAATCTTGAACTCAATCATATTCCTCACATCAAAACCCAATCTACATCTAATCCCATCAATTTTAAATACCATCAATCCCACATATAAACATCAAATTCAAGTTTTAGTCCCAAAAATCTATGTTTTAGTATATAATCCAAAAATCCATTTCTTTTATCCACAATTTATGAAATGAAATACACAAATGAAATATTTATCAAGATTAAACACTTGCCTCAGAATTGTAGAGGTGGAATCATCCCCAAAATCGCGTACGGGCCGAAAATCTTCAAGCTTTCTCCTTTCTCTTTCTTCCCTTCTTATTTTTTCTTTCTTTATTTCCATTTATAGGGTTCTCTCTCTCCCCTTCTCACAAATGAGATTGGCTTGATCCGTAAGCCTCTTAAACCTTTAAAACATAAGTCCCAGTTTTAAATGGTAATACACACTTTAAATGACTCGTTTACTAACTTAAAAATATTTCGGATCTGAAATAAAACCCAATGACAATCATTTTGACTATCTCGGCCCATCCGTGATCAATGGCGTACTCAGAATCATCATCCGAAATACTTTATAATGTCCTTAATTTTTGGACCTAAATTTCCAAATTTCAAAATTCTCTAATTTAAATAAATTTTATTTCTCCCAAAATTTTAATTTCTCAGTCCCAAAGTCACGGGGTATTACATACTTCCCCCTTATAAGAATTTCGTCCGCGAAATTTAAGTTATGTCTAGGACTCCGAATCTCATCTAAGTCTTACATCTAGCCTCAAGATCACTATACCCATCTCTTCCACTTCTCACATCGAATCATTCAAACTTAAAATCAAATTAGCTACCCAGGGTGCCCATACATCCCGTACCCGAGTTTAACTCGTAAAAACACATAATCCGACTCCACTAGCCTCAAATTGTAATGTAACTCTAAACAATATAATCTATAGTAACATAATAAGTATATATAAAAGTTTAAAATTTCCAATGGTTGGACTCTTCTTAATTCCTGACATTCGTTACCTTCATGCGGGGGAGGTCTCGCAAGTAAAATCCAAACAAGGAACCCTCCCAAAACACTATTGTGTAGCTATATCGGGGATCGAGATTAATCGAATGAGGGTTAAGGTTTTATAAAAGGTTTCGAATTATAAATATTGCCCGAAGGCCTATATAGCAATGTAATATAAAACAATTCCATGTCTTTCGACAGGCCAAATAAACACCTTATGTTTAAGACACAAGGCCTCAACAAATACAATACTCACACCAACAACTAGTCCTCCAAACTAGCACAACCCTGAGCTAAATTCCCTACTCAACAATGAATCTTCCAAACTTTGAACCTCTCAGTTATACAATTCCTTTACATCACATGAAAGCATTACCGCAAGGTAAGTCCTTCCCTTACTGGAATACTACCATTACATTTCCTAGCTTATCTATAAAACAATGACCTTAACAATCTGCACTTCCAGAAATCGATGGCATAACTCCTTATTAGCTCCTCACGAGATGATCTATTATCCCAAAAGATTCCATATAAAAGCCACACTTGCTCACTCCTTCCTCGAAGGAAATTTTGTACATCCCATGGTTATAGCGACTAACCCCTCATAATACCTTACATACGACGCTACCAATACCACGCAAAGCATGAGCTAAACCCAAAGAAAGATATTCTACCTTATACTTCCATATTCCAACTTCTTTATTTCATCCATAAATACCTGTTCAAAGTCCTTTGCCTTTTCTAGGACAACCGTTCTTCCTAAAGCCTATTTCTCCACAAGAGAAACATCTTCCCTAAAATCCTTCCTAATCATCTTGAAGGACAAAACGCTATTGCGACCTTTGACAACTCCTTCAGTCCTACTCAATGGACCCAAGTCTCTAACTTCTCACTCCCTTCTCAAAGGAAGATGGTACTCCTGAATATGGGAAAATGCCACATACCTTTCACCGGTAAGAGTCACCCATCCCCAAGTTTCCTAGCAAACGTTGATAAGTTTCTCACTCTAAACCTCCCACGGGCTTCACTATTCACTTATCCTCAGCACTTACTTTATCGATCACCGAATTCTCCATTCGAGTCAATTCTCCTTCTTACTCGACCACCGTTAAATCACCTCGAGTCACCGCTAGAAATCCTCTCCTTATATCCGCCTGAGTTATGGAAAGAAAATACCTCCAGTCAAAGTGTACCCAAAATATCTTATGGGTATTGCATCTCTCATCTTGCCCCTTTCTGGATGACTTATTATTGGCGACGTTTGAGATGAAAGTAAGTGCGTCAGAACGTCATTCAAGTGAGTACACCTCATAGAAGGAGATAAACGTAGTGAACACAACAATCCTAATAGTAGGGCTCTATATCAAGAACACTTGCAAAGGAGCGCAGAAAACCCACACAGATACTAAAGACACTAGAACCTGATGTTCTGATATCATTTATGACATCCCACTTAAAATAATACCAGGTGGCCAGCCCTATACTACATTTAATCAGGAATGTCAGATGGCTCATTCTCAGCATCAACAGACTATACTAAAATAGATAAGACTAACTACCCGAAACTACAGAAACGGATGCCAAAAAAATTAAATGAAACATGCAACGGACTACAAACCAACAGTATATAACTACTAGCAAAGGAAAAATTGTACATAAGTACCATGATAAAAGAAAATGATAGAATAAAATGAAATGAGTACATACAAGGAAAATATACCCAAATAAGCTGTCGGGTCACAGGCAATACAACATCTATAAGGAAGAAATATAAATCACTACATATAGCTCTTGGGTGTAAACCCGATATACAAAAGAGTCCTATCTAGATTTGCAAAGAAATAGAAAGTGACTACAATTTAAATCTCGCAACAGTCCACACCTGCTACGGCTCCCAAGACTCTGGATAGAAAAGCATCTGGTATCCATGCGGTAGGACACCTGTAGTACAATATATATAAAAGAAGAGAAATATAAACAGGTCAGAGCCCGAGGTGTAAAAATGTTTAGCAAGTGCGTTAACTGTGCATAATAAATATAAGTGCACTATTTCATAATTACAGTGGAGTCGCACTATCGTGAAACCCCCCAAACTCACCTCTCATCTACATCGTGCACCTAATTGTATCCTGGAAGCCTAACAAAGTTACCCCACCCACTTAAGGACAACTTATATTACCATACGCACGGCCTATACCCGAATGACCTGCCATTCTAACATAACCCTCGAATACTTTCCATTTTAATCACACTTAAATATATATTCACATATATGACTTACTAGGCTCTCGTGATTCCATTTATTAACTTAAACTAATTATACGTCTTAATATGTCACACATTAATATTAAGCTTCAATATAAAAGTTAATTCTCTAAATAACATACATACCGTTAATAAGGACAAAACTTCTCTCTATTCTCAACATTGCATTACGTTTCGTGCGTGGGGCATCTCGCAAAGCGAAATCCAAACAAGGAGCCCCCCTAATACACTACTCTTTGACAATGTCGATCGAAGGGATCCTCATGTCATCTACATATATCATACTACTGCAACTACTTAAATAAAGAGTATTTTAATCAAAAACATAAATAGAACCTATATCTAGCTCCTCGAGGTCGATATAACCGCAATTGTCTCTAAGTACGATCTTTCGAGCCAAATAAATTAGTACACCAAATCACCCAAGATGTACATCATGTAAACTCCGTATCCTCTTCTTATATATATATATATACTCTAAATATTTATAATCAATCATTCATTCCTATAACGACATATACATAACACACATAATGCATACTGCGCAATACACATAACCTAAATGGCTATAGGATGCCAAAATACTGCACCATGCTATCATCTTCCAGGAATTACTCACTTTCTCCCGGGGTCACCACCTATGGGACTATTATCACACCGCCATGGCGACAAAATTGTAAGGACACAAATTTCCAATTGAGTCCATATATAGTTTTGGCTCAATTCCGGACAAAAACATTTATTCATAGGATTGTATTTAATTGTAATATTCTCAAGCCTATGAAGTGTTTGTTGAAGACGTAGCGGCAAAGAGTATAAAGCTTCATCAATATGACAGTTTGCGTGCCTCGTTTCTACGTCATCAACCATAGTTCCATGCTCCCAAGGTATGAATGCAATATTATATATATATATGAGCTTGGAACAAGTTTTATTGGGTGTTAGGTTTAATAAAAACTGTGTTTTATTTTCAGAAAGAATTAATTAGAACTTTAAAATAAGTTTATAAAGTTTTCTGGGCTAAAATCGAATTTTCCAAACTTTCTGGAAGTTCGTTCGATATGTCGTTCGAACGAGATTGTCGTTCGAACCAGATTACCAACGACTTCCCACTAAGTCAAACTGGAGCTTCGTTCGAAATGTCGTTCGAATGAGATTATCGTTCTAACGAGATTTCCAATGAGTTTCTAACGAGTTCATACTAGAACTTCGTTAGAAGACTCGTTCGAACGAAATGTCGTTCGAACGAGATGTTAGGCGGGAACAGTTTTTGGCAGTTTTTCACCCACTTTCCCACTTGTTTCTTAACTGATTTTTTCCAGACTTTATGATGTGCGGGAAACCATTTTTCCAAGATATCTTTTTCATAGCTTACTAACTCCTAGAGAGTGTTTTGAGAGAAAAATCAAAAAGGGAAAAAGATCACATTTTGAGTGAGATTTTTAGAGAAAAATATACATCACTCTTGTTTACACCCAAATGAGTTTATTCCAAGTTCTCATATACATATATCTAGCTTGGAGTTTGGCACCGGTTTTCTCTACACCGAATTGAAGAGAAGTTTGCATTAATTTACCCACTTGGAGAAAGTCTCCTAGTTCGGGTGACGGTGACCATATAAAGTCCGATCGGTGGATTCCGAGACCGCGGTGGAGCTCCAAGTTTATCTGCTAGGAAGAGGTGTCTACAAGAAGAAGCGTCGAGGCTAGAGAGGTATCGAGTCGTGTGATGTAAGCCTTTTTGTCTTGTATTTGTAAAACCGTATCTAGTGGATTTGTGGCTAGGGCCGTCCGAGGTTGTTTCTCGTCTTGGGTTTTTCCTCGTACATCGCGGCGTAGTGTGATTGATTTATTTTATCTTGCATAATAATTTAGAATGCATGCTTAGGATAATTCAAGATAAAATTTGGTTTAAATTATCACACTCAATTTAATTTGGTGCTAAATTAAATATTGGGTAAAGTTTATCTAATTCAAGTCTTTTACTAAAATATTGGTTTGGCCAGTAAGCAAAATTGGTTCCATCAAAGATTGGAGGTCTGGTCAAGTTACCAAATCTTTCATTTTTCTCGTCCATATTAGATTTTCAGAAAATGATTTCAGAAACATAGGATCTTTTAAAAGCAGTTTAACCAATATCTGATACCAATTGAAAAAGTCGTTACTAAAGCCGTTTATGAAAATAAACTATTTAAGTAACTCCGAGTTATTTTTTGAAGAAACTCTTTTCTTAAATCAAAATATTTGAACACAAGATGTGTTTAACAAAACATTATGGACGAGATCTATTCAAGATTTGAGCAACAAGTTTAAAATAAAATTTAAACAAGTTTTTAAACACAGCACAACCAAGACAGAGGTGAGGAGATGTAGAAAGATTTTGTTCACAATTTTTTACGTGGTAAAACCTCACCAATTGAGGAAACATCCACGACTCCCTCTACGGAGTAAAAAGAAAAATCCACTAAAACAAATTTATGAGTTACAAGTTATTTAACTAACATGTAAACAATCCAGACCTATATAAGTTTAGGAATGTACCCTCAGGCGTCCTTATAACTTTTCTGCAGTTCTGATTGTAGATGTAGTTCTCTCAGTTTGTCAACTCCTTATTTGTTCCAGCACTTTACGTCGACTTATGTTCACAAGATCTTATTACCAACACTTTACGTGTTGTAGGGTGAAAGTGTTTGTGGAGGTGCTCTCTAACACATGCATGCACACACGCACACTTATTAAGTACAAACAGTCCTAACAAATTACACTTACACTATATGCTGTGATATTTTCTTTTCTTTCTTTCTTACAAAACTTGGAACCTTTTTGACCTTTTAATCTATCCCAGAATCCACGGATATCTTACTTCGAAATCATTCAAGATCTTAATCAATCTGAGTTTTGAAAAGATTTTCGAGATTGAAAACCTCCAAGTGAGATTCCAACTAGGTCAAGGTTTAGTTTTACAAGAACAAGAAACAGAAAACATTTATTGTTGATCTCAAAGAAAGAAAAACGTTTTAAGTAAAAGAAATCAACAATATATTTCTCAAGATGAGAAATAAAACGAAACTAAGTGTAATGTAACATGAAACACTCTAGATCTGAGATTTATATTGAAACAGAAACTAGATCTGAGTACAAGTCTAAGTTGGAAACAAGATCTCAAGAACACAAGGTTACAGCAACCAGAATAACTCAACTTAAACTCTCAAACACTCGAGAAACACTCAGGATGGTGTTTTTGGTTATGGTGTTTGGGTTAGGGTTTGAAGAGGATTTGGACGAAGTTAGGGTTTCTAACTTTTTCTCTCTCTGGTTTATCTCTTCTCTCACTTCTCTCTCTTCTCTCTCTAAACTCAGAAGAATGCAAAAATGGCAAAACTCTTCGAAGTCTGAGGGAAGGCCTCTTTTTATAGTGGAAGGAGAAGGTTCGAGATAACTGATCAAAACCAAGGGTCAGGATTAAGTCAATTCAAACTGACTTGAATCTAAGGGCTCACACAAGGCGGTGGTTAAACAGATGTTGATTGGCTTAAAAGGTTACACAGGGATTCTCCAAGGCGACATGCAGGCCATTGATAAGATATGATCCAAGGGCTGATAGCTCATGCGAGTTTTGTCTCTGTAAAGAAACACACTTGCAACCAATCAGAGGGCAACATGTGTTGGCTAATGAGGGGATGTAAAACGCGCGTCAAACTATTTACAAAGTGAACCCTGAAGTCTCTGGCGCTTTTGGTTCCTACCCAATGTAACATTAGGCCATAAATCACAACAACTAATATTTAGAGAATGACCCCAAAACTTTTAAATCAAGTTTTAATTATTAAAACATGGTTTTCAAAATGTTTAAAAAATCCCAAAAAATTATTAAAAATCAAACTTAGGGATATAAACACACTCAACACATTTTCACACATAATAATGCAATATGACATGTATGCAATGATTTCTAAGTGTGTGAGTGTTGGCAATAGTCTTGATCATTACAAGATGGAGAGAAGAATAGGCAAAGAAATTTCTGAGGCTCTTTGGATTCTAGGTTGGACTCAATTTTGTCACAATTTCCAAACTAGATGAGCACTTATACAGTATAGACTCAAGTGAGTCAAAGGTATAAGGGCTTCAATCTCCCCCTTTGGAAATATGAGACAAAATCTCCTTTGAGTCATCTAGGACTCGTAGGGCAACAAAAATAAAGAAAAAATTTAGTCCTATCAAAATTCTATCTGCCCAAATCCTAGAAATCAAAAAGTACATAACTCAACTATTTACAATTGAACATCATATTACATCAGTTGAGAATGACTGTACAAAAAGAATACCTGCAAATAATTACTAAGATCAAGCATTTTAGTATATGCATAGACTCAAATTTCTCCCCCATTTTGTCTCAAATGGACAAAGGGAAAAACTTGGATAAACAGCAAAGGTATTACTCAGCACATACCATACTAATAGATTTATGTAATGAAATGAATCTATTAGAATCTAGCGGTTTGGTAAACATATCTCCAAGTTGTAGATCAGTAGGAAGGTAATTGATTTCTAATTCATTGGATTCAACCAATTCACGAATAAAATGATGTCTTATTTTAATATGCTTTGTTCGTGAGTGTTGAACAGGGTTTTTAGAAATATTAATCGCACTTTGATTATCACAATAGAGATGTAATTGGTTTTCTTGAATACCATAATCACTTAGCATTTGTTTAAGCCACAATAATTGAGCACAACAGCTGCCAGCGGCTATGTATTCAGATTCAGCGGTCGAGAGAGATGTGCAGTTTTGTTTTTTACTACTCCATCCAACCAAGTTATTTCCAATATAATAACATGCGCCTGAAGTGATTTTACTATCATCAGTACACCCAACCCAATCAGCATCAGTGTACCCAATAATAGTGCTTGGTGTGTCATTCGTGTACCAAATTCCTAAGTTCAGAGTGCCTTTAACATATTTAATTATACGTTTAACAGAATTCAAATGGCTCTCTTTGGGGTTGTTTTGGTAACGAGCACAAACACACAGAGCATACATGATGTCAGGACGTGAGGCAGTAAGATAGAGTAATGTGCCAATCATACTACGATACAGTGTGGGATCTACAGATTTTTCATTTTCATCTTTTGACAATTTTACCGTAGTACTCATAGGTGTTTTAGCATTTTTAGCACTATCGAGGCCAAATTTCTTAACTATCTCTAAAGCGTACTTAGATTGCGAAACAAATAATCCTTCTGGACTTTGTTTGACTTGGAGACCTAGGAAGAACTGTAACTCCCCATAAGGGACATCTGAAATTCCTTACTCATAATTTCAGAAAAGGATTTTACTTCTAAGGTAGAAGTTGATCTAAAAATAATATCGTCTACATAAACTTAAGCGATAGTAATGTGTTTGTCAAAATCTTTGACAAATAAGGTTTGGTCGTTCCCACCTCTTTTGAAACCTTTGTCCAAAAGAAAACTGGAAAGGCGCTCATACCAAGTTCTAGGATCTTGTTTAAGGCCATATAAAGCCTTTTTCAGACGAAATACGTGATTTGGATGTTTAGGGTCAATAAACCCTTTAGGTTGTTCTACATAGGTTTCCTCAGCCAGTATTCCATTAAGGAAAGCAGATTTGACATCCATTTGGTATAACGTAAAATGCATGTGACAAGCTATAGCAAAAAGCAATCGAACTGATTATAATCGAGTGACAGGAGCAAAGGTCTCGTTAAAATCAATTCCTTCTATTTGTGAGTACCCTTGAGCAACTAATCTAGCTTTATTTCTAATTATTATCCCATTTTCATCAGTTTAATTTTTGAAGATCCAACGAGTACTAACAACATTTTTGTGATCAGGACATGGAACAAGATACCATACATCATGAATGACGAATTGTAAAAGTTCTTCCTGCATAGCATAAATCCAGTGAGAGTCATTCAATGCCTCATTTACATTCTTTGGTTCCACAAGGGAAACAAAACATGCATAATATGCATAAGTTCTAAGTTGGGATCTTGTGCGCACTGGCTCACTAGGGTTGCCAACTACGTTATTTATGGGATGATCTTTAGAAACCAAGTTAGGTACTTCAGGTGTCTCAATAGGTAATGAATTATCTACTTCAGAAGAGTCATTTTCTAAAATATTTGAAGATTCTTCTTCTATAGTTAATTCACCAGTCTTACTTTCTACAGTAGTGTCATTAACAATTACATTCATGGATTCCATTAAGGTTTTAGTGCGAAGATTATACACTCGATAAGCTCTACTGTTAGGTGAGTATCCTAGAAATATGGCTTTATCTCCCCTGCTCTCAAATTTGGATAAGTGTTCCCTATCTTTGCATACATAGTAGGTACTACCAAAGGTTCTAAGATACTTGAGGTTAGACTTTTTATTGTACCAAAGTTCGTAAGGGGTTTGTTTGGAATTCTTTCTAAGATAGACCCTATTAATAATATGACATGCAGTACGAATAGATTCTACCCAAAAATATTTAGGTAAATTCTTGGCATGTAACATGACACGTGCCATCTCTTGTAGGGTACGGTTCTTTCTCTCACAGCGATTCCATTTTGTTGAGGAGTTTTAGGAGCACTGAACTCGTGTTTGTAACCATTATAGTCACAGTATTCTACAATACCAGTATCTTTGAATTCACCACCTCTATCACTACGAATTCTATTTACTTGAGTGTCCTTTTTATTTTCAATCCTAAGAAGAATTTTTAGGAAAGTTTGAAAAGTGTCAGATTTTTTCTTTAAAAAGGCTACCCAAGTAAATCTTGTGAAGTCATCAACCATAACTAAGTTATAACTGTGTCCACAAAGGCTAACAGTTTGGGAGGGACCCATTAGGTCCATATGGATGAGTTCTAAGGGATTAGAGGTGAGGATATCTTTAACTTTTTATGAGGTGCCTTAACAATTTTACCTTATTGACAGGAACCACATACAATATTATGAATGGGTTTAATTTTTGGAATTCCTCTAACTATGTCATGAGTAGACAATTTACTAAGATTATCGTAATTTATGTGACCCATTCTGTTATGCCATATCTCGTTGTCATCCATTCTGGCAACATTAAAAGTTTCAGAATTGTTCTTGACAGTGTAACAATTGTCAGGAGTTCTGAATCCAGTAATTATGCATTCACCTTTTTCATTTAAAATTTTGCAATTATTCTTTGAAAAGGTAACAGTATGGTCTTAGTCAAAAAATTGCGAAATACTAAGTAAATTAGCCTTTAGACCTTTAACTAAGAGGACATTTTCAAGAACAGGAAGTCCTTCTTCTTTGAGATTTCCTTTGCCTATGATTTGAGATGAAACTCCATCACCAAAAATAACTTTACCACCAACAAATCTGGTTTTGTTTAAAAGTTTAAATTCATCTCCAGTCATGTGCTTAGAACATCCAGAGTCTAAATACCAACCAGATGAAGTATGTCCAGCTTTTAAAGCAATAATAACAATATTACACTTCATCTGAGGTAATAGATCATCTTTTCTAACCCAAATTGCTCTAGTTCTCATCTTGCGCTTATTAGCTCTTAATTGATAAAATTTGCGAGCATCAGATTTTTGCTGAAAAATATTTTGCCCAGGATTTTGAATTTTGTGAAAGATTTGAGCATTTGGTTTAGGAAAGTGATTAGGATTCCTTCTTGTAAATATTCTTTTAGGTTTGGTCTTCCTCTTTCTATAGTTAGAGTTTTTATCTAGCTGTCTAGGAAGTATGTAATTGTTTCGACTCCTCCTAGAATAGTTAAAGTTCTGGTAGGCATGAGGTTTATAGATAGGTTTAATCAGTCTCCTAGCATAGCAATTGTCAAAAGAGTGTCCGTAGATGTCACAGTAAGAGCAATAAAGGTTGCTCAGGATGGGGGTCTCCTTAGGAAAGTCTCTAAACAAAGGTTTTGAAAAGTTTTGAGGCTGAACTTTGTTCCTAGCTAGCATAGGTTTGAATGTAGGATCACACTTTCTGATAAAGGGGCAGACGTATTTAGCCTTAGGTGAACTTTCAAGCTTAGAGCAACTTGATTCCCCAATGTTAGTACTTTTATGTTTTGAATCAAACTCAGTTTTTAATGAATGAAAGTCTGGGCATGTTTCAACCGGTCTTTTGCCTCCTGACACAAATTTGATAGGTTCAAAAGATTTTGTTTATGTCTTCAAATTGGGGCAAAACCCTATACCAGTTCGATCATCAGAATTGGTTTTAGATTCAGCAACAAAATCATCAAAACACTTGAATTATTTTCAAATTTAGTAAATTTTTTGAAAACAGTTGTTGTCTTTTCTTTGGTTTGTTCCAATTCTAACAATGTCCCTTTGTACTTTTTCTCCAGAATTTCATTAATTTCAATCAAATTTTTCAGTTTTTCATCAAAAACTTTAATTTCATTTTCATGAGTTAAACATTGGGTAGTATACTCTTCAGCATTCAGTTTCACCATCAAGCTTAGATCTTCCAGCTTTTTGGTAAAATCTTTCACAATTCTTTCTAGTCTAGCGCTTTTCTTGAGAGTCTTAGTGTAAAGTGTGTGAATGTCTGGAAGGTCTTCATTGTCCGAGCCACTAAGTGCAGTGTGTGAAGTGACCCCTAAGGCTTCATTCTTAGAACTCACACACCCATTGACATCGTCATTATCGCGTTCCCTTTAACTCACACACCCCGAGGTAGAACATGCAATATTTTCAGTAATCAAAGCATCTCAACCAGTAATAACCACATTCGAAGTATCAGTCATAGAACTAATTGGTTCATCCTCATTAACAAACATAGGCATGTCATCATTATAAATAATATTTGCAAATAAAGACATATAAGGATCAAAAACCTCTGATGACTCAGGTTCCTCATTTTCAGAGTCACTTGAATCATCCCAAGTTTTGCAAATATTAGCCCTATTATGTTTGTTTTGAGTGTTCAAGTTAGCTCTACAGTCTTGAGCAATGTGTCCCAGATTACCACATCTATAGCATTCAGTCTTCTTAAGGTCTCTATTAGGTCTGACATGAGATTCCTTATGATTTTTGTCATGGTTTTTCTCATGAGGTTTGTGACTTGAGGGAATTGGATAATTTGATTTGCCTTGTTTATTTTCCACTTTGTTTCTAAACTTAATGATTTTCTTAAACTGTTTTGACATTAAGGAAATCTGATTGTCCAAACTCTCTATATCGCAATCCTCATCAGATTCATCATTGGAAGTATTAAACTCGGGCTTAATCAATTTAGAAGAAAAGTTTAGATTGGAACTAGTATGTTTCCTATGGGATTGAGTCAACTGTTTCTTAAATTCCAGTTCCATTTCCACAGTTCTTAATTTACTACTGAGTAATTCAGGAATGATATTTATATCACACATTTCCTCAATAGCATATCTTTTGTTATCAAACTTCTGTGGTAATGATCTTAGAATTTTAGATACAATTTCTTGTCTATCATAGGTTATCCCATTAGCATGCAGTTTGGTCACGATATTAGTCAGGTTCATATAGAAGTCATCAAATGATTCAGTCTCAGACATAATTAAGGAGTTATACTGTTGCATAAGAATTTGGGTTTTAGCAGCCTTAACTCTAGTGTCTCCTTCATGAGCAGTAACCAGGGTGTCCCAAGCTTCCTTAGAAGTGGTACAGGATGAGATTCTTTTGAACTCATGTTCATTTATGGACATAAATATGGCATTCTTTCCTTTGTTGTTATTTCGAGAAACTTGTTTCTCTTCTTGAGTGAACTCACTTAAAGCTTTCTTAACCCTCTCATTACTTCCTTCGTTGGCTGGTTTAGTAGGAAAAGTGTAACCATTTTCAACAATATCCCAGACATCATCTCCCAGAGCTCCTTGAATGAAAGCAATCATCCTTACTTTCCACTAAGCAAAATTGGTTCCATCAAAGATTGGAGGTCTGGTCAAGTTACCAAATCTTTCATTTTTCTCGTCCATATTAGATTTTCAGAAAACGATTTCAGAAACATAGGATCTTTTAAAAGCAGTTTAACCAATCTCTGATACCAATTGAAAAAGTCGTTACTAAAGCCGTTTATGAAAATAAACTATTTAAGTAACTCCGAGTTATTTTTTGAAGAAACTCTTTTCTTAAATCAAAATATTTGAACACAAGATGTGTTTAACAAAACAGTATGGACGAGATCTATTCAAGATTTGAGCAACAAGTTTAAAAGAAAATTTAAACAAGTTTTTAAACACAGCACAACCAAGACAGAGGTGAGGAGATGTAGAAAGATTTTTTTCACAATTTTTTACGTGGTAAAACCTCACCAATTGAGGAAACATCCACGACTCCCTCTACGGAGTAAAAAGAAAAATCCACTAAAACAAATTTATGAGTTACCAGCTATTTAACTAACATGCAAACAATCTAGACCTATATAAGTTTAGGAATGTACCCTCAGGCGTCCTTATAACTTTTCTGCAGTTCTGATTGTAGATGTAGTTCTCTCAGTTTGTCAACTCCTTATTTGTTCCAGCACTTTACGTCGACTTATGTTCACAAGATCTTATTACCAACACTTTACGTGTTGTAGGGTGAAAGTGTTTGTGGAGGTGCTATCTAACATATGCATTCACACACGCACACTTATTAAGTACAAACAGTCCTAACAAATTACAGTTACACTATATGCTGTGATATTTTCTTTTCTTTCTTTCTTACAAAACTTGGAACCTTTTTGACCTTTTAATCTATCCCAGAATCCACGGATATCTTACTTCGAAATCATTCAAGATCTTAATCAATCTGAGTTTTGAAAAGATTTTCGAGATTGAAAACCTCCAAGTGAGATTCCAACTAGGTCAAGGTTTAGTTTTACAAGAACAAGAAATAGAAAACATTTATTGTTGATCTCAAAGAAAGAAAAATGTTTTAAGTAAAAGAAATCAACAATATATTTCTCAAGATGAGAAATAAAATGAAACTAAGTGTAATGTAACATGAAACACTCTAGATCTGAGATTTCTATTGAAACATAAACTAGATCTGAGTACAAGTCTAAGTTGGAAACAAGATCTCATGAACACAAGGTTACAGCAACCAGAATAACTCAACTTAAACTCTCAAACACTCGAGAAACACTCAGGATGGTGTTTTTGGTTATGGTGTTTGGGTTAGGGTTTGAAGAGGATTTGGACGAAGTTAGGGTTTCTAACTTTTTCTCTCTCTGGTTTCTCTCTTCTCTCACTTCTCTCTCTAAACTCAGAAGAATGAAAAAATGGCAAAACTCTTCGAAGTCTGAGGGAAGTCCTCTTTTTATAGTGGGAGGAGAAGGTTCGAGATAACTTGTAAGGACACAAATTTCCAATTGAGTCCATGTATTGTGTTGGCTCAATTCCGGACAAAAACATTTATTCATAGGTTAGTGTTTTATTGTAATACTCTCAAGCTTATGAAGTGTGTGTTGAAGACGTAGCGGCAAAGAATTTAAAGCTTCATCAAAATGCCGGTTTGCGTGCCTCGTTTCTACGTCATCAACTATGGTTCCATGCTCCCAAGGTATGAATGTAATTATATTTATATAGGAGCTTGGAACAAAGTTTATTTGGGTGTTAGGTTTAATAAAAACCATGTTTAAATTCAAAAAAAATTTAAAAAGAACTTTATATTAATATATAAAAGTTTCTGGGCCAAAATCAAATTATGGAAAATTTTTGAAACTCGTTCGAAACTTCGTTCGAACGAGATTTTTCGTTCGAACTAAGTTTCGTTCGAACGAGACTGCTAACTACCCTAAACTGGTCCGTCGTTCGATATGTCGTTCGAACGAGTTTGGTTCGTTCTAACGAGATATCTAACGAGTTTCTAACGAGCCCAGGCTGGTCGCTCATTAGAAATCTCGTTCGAACGAGAGCCAATGTCGTTCGAACGAGAATGGCAGGCGGGAACAGTTTTGAGCAGTTTTTTGGCAGTTTTCTCCCATGTTCCCCACTTCGTTTTCAACCAACTTTTTCAGACTTTATGAGGGATGGGAATCACATTTTTCAAACTAACTTTTCCAACTTAGTTTATCTCCTAGAGATAATTTGAGAGCAAAAAGAGTTTAGGAAAATGTTCAAGTTTTTGAGTGTCACTTTTTAAAGAAAAATTCATACACACTCTAGTTTACACCCAATAGTTGTTTAATCCAAGTTTCTATATTCATATTCTTTACTTGGAGTTTTGGCACCGGTTTTTCTCTACCGAATTAAAAAGGAGACGTTTCGGGTTTGCTTCTACATCCCATCACAAAGAAGAAGACTTTTGTTGCGTTTTTACTCAATTGGAGAAAGGCTCCAATCTTGGGTGACGGTGACCATACAAAGCCCTATCGGTGGATTCCGAGACCGCGGTGGAGCTCCGTGGTTGTTCGCTAGGAAGAGGTTTCTACAAGGAGGAGCGACAAGGCTTGAGAGGGTTCGAGTCGAGGATGTAAGTCTTTTGTCTTGTAATTTATAATTTCGTATCTAGTGGACTTGTGGCTAGGGCCGTCCGAGGATTTTTTCCCGTCTTGGGTTTTTCCTCGTACATCGCGGCGTAGTGTGACATTGTTTATTTTATCTTGCACAAAATTTAGAACGCATGCTTTAGGTTCAATTCAAGATAAAATTCGGTTTAATTCTCACACTAATTTAAAAAGTGGACTTTAATTTAATATTTTGGGTAAAATTGTGTAATTCAAGTCACTTGCATTTATTTGGTTTGGCCTAACTTGGAAAAATGAACAATCATAATTTAGGAAAATTCTAGGACTTGTATTTAATTGGACTTAACCGGTTTAAGTGATAATTAATGATTTGGTTTGTTTAAGTTAATTATTCACTTTACTTTGTTTTATGTTAAAATTGGAATTTTAAATATTTAAATTTGAACCATCACATTACGTTTTTACGCTTCCGCATCGAGACTTAAGTTTTAATAAAAGGAAATTACAAAGTTTGAGTTTAATTGAAGAAAGTTTAAAATCCGGGGACCCTCAAATTCCAACAAGTGGTATCAGAGCCAAAAACGATAAATTATTTCGTTAAGATCCTTTAATTTTTGTCTAAAATGGAATTTTCCCCATTTTCAAAATTTCCTATTTTTGATGGTTCAAACTACGCGTATTGGAAAGCGCGCATGAAATCGACACTTAAATCTATCGATGAACGTGTTTGGATGTCTGTTGTTAACGGTTGGTCCCCACCAACTCATTTAATTGAAAATGAACGTGTTCCCAAACCCGTCGATAGATGGACTAAAAATGAGTTTAAGCTAGCAAATTTTAATTCCTGTGGTTTAAATGCTTTATTTAGCGCTGTCACACCGGATGAATTCCGATGCATTATGACGTGTGAGACCGCTAAAGAAGCTTGGGATATTTTACAATTAACTCATGAAGGAACGAGTGTCGTTAAAGCTTCTAAACTCCAAAACCTCACCACTCAATTTGAAACTATCAAAATGAATGAAAAAGAGACTTTTGATGAATTTTATGCTAGACTTTCAGATATTGTTAATTCATCTTTTAACTTGGGAGAGAAAATACCTGACGACCGTGTAGTAAAGAAAATTTTAAGGTCCCTACCCGATAGATTTATTCCTAAAGTGACCGTTTTAAATTCTTTACCCACTTTAGCCTCTACGAAATTAGAAGAGCTTGTAGGTGATTTACAAACCTATGAACTGGATATGTTTCCCTCTAAAAATGAAAAGAAAATCGAAAAGGGCGTTGCTTTAAAAGCCCAAAAAGAGGTTAAACAAGTAGTAGACAGCGAGAGTGATAGTGACTCAGAAGATATGGCTTTATTTGCTCGTAAATTTAGAATATTTCTTAAATTCAACAAAGATAAATTTAAAAATGATTTTAAGAAATTTGAATCTTCTAAACATGATAAAAGCGAGAAGATTTCTAAAGACGAAAACATCCCTAAGTCTAGTAATGAAAATGTTGATAGGGACGAGTCTAATAAATGTTTTGGTTGTGAAGGTTATGGCCATAGGGCTTTTGAGTGCCCCACTAAACTAAGGAAAGAGGGTAAGCGACCCATCTCATATAATGCGACCCTTAGTGATAGTGATACGGAAGAACAACCCGATTCCCCCACTAATAAAAATTTTGTGGCGTTTATGGCTAGTCATGTGAGTGATAGTGAGAACTCATCGATTGATGAAACCTTAACACATGACACTTCCAAGGTCAATGTTTTTGATTCCCTTGTTTTTAAGGATAGTGAGAGTGGAGAAGAAAGAGAGAGTGAAAATGAAGAAGAGGTTGATGTGAGTGAACTTCAAAATGCTTTTCATGAATTATATAAAGAATCTATTACATTGAAAAAGGGCAAATTTGAAGTTAGAAGCGAGTTTAAGAGAGAGTGTCAAGGTCGTTAATGAAAATGATTTAATAGAAGACCTTAGGACACGTGAGAGGAATCTTCGAGAGAAGCTAGAATATGTAGAAGGCGAGAGAGATAGCCTTAGGGGTTTAATGGAATCCTTGAAAAAGGAGCTTCTCGTTTTTGAAGAGCAAAATTTTTTACTAGAATCTACCATTTTAGATTTGGAAAATAAATTAAAAGATTCTAGTAATGTCAAATTTGATTTGGAATGTCGTTCGGAAAAACTTGATAAAATGTTAGGAACGGTCCAAATTAAAAATGACACATTTGGTTTAGGCTTCAATACTTGTAATGAATTTAACCCTAAAGTCAAAACCAACATTTTAGGAGAATCTACTAGGAATGCATTTCAAGATCACTCCTTAGGTAAATCTTTTCGACATGTTTTTACTTGTACACATTGTGGTCGAAAAGGTCATCTTAGGAAATTTTGTTTTGATCTTAAACAAATTCCTAGAAAATCCCATAGTAAAGTAACCACGATAGTTAACGTTCCTACACCCCAAGATTGTCATTCTTCATTAATTTGGGTTAGGAAATCCGATTTGGTTGCCTTACAAAATAGGGATTTTGATTCTCATTTACTTTCACATGCTTCCTCCCATGCTAAATCTAAAGGATGAATGTGTTAGTATTTGCATACTTTAGCTTTTGTACTTCATGCTATTTTCACATGCTAAATGTATGCTTGTTTAATCATTTTCTAGTCTTTAATCCATGCTTATCCCATGCTAGAATGATGATTTTTGTTTATCTTTTGTATTATATTTCTTTCATTTTGTTTGCTTTAAATGAAAAATACAAAAAGATTTTTGTTTATCATTTGGACTTTATCTCTTGATAATTTGAGCTTAATGAAAGATTCAAATGATTTTTGTTTATCCTTTTGAGTATATATATTTATTTTTGGTTAAAAATGTTAAAAGCTCAAAAAGATTTTATTTTGTGTGTATTTTGGTTTGACACACTTTATGTGGCATATACTTGTGTTTGAATCCCATCTTTTACGCTCCCACGTGGCTAGAACTTTTGGTTTAGATTGTCAATCCTTAAAATGTTCTTTACCATAATTTTTGTGGAGTAGTTGGATTTTGCATTGATTAAATGGATTCTATTTTCATATGCCTCTATTCACACATGCACGAGCTCTTTTGAAATTTTAACTTCATATGTATATTTAAGCTATGTGAGGTGTTCTCCTACCAATCTTGTCATCTACATATTTGTGACTTAGGAGGACTAGTGCATGTCAAAATCCGTTGCATGTGAGATTTGTGCGAAAAACGAAAACATGATAAATATAAATGTGCACGGGGAAGGGCTCCGAAAGGACTAAGTGATCCTTTGCGAATAGTAAGCCACCGTTTTTTAAATGGACCTAAAAGAAATATGTGGTCCAAAGGCCTAAAAACAGAAAATATGGCATTAAAAGAAAATAAATTGCCAAGGCCTATGTTTGATTGATATATTCATTCAACATTACTATAAATGCAAATTGAGGGAGATTGGATGGTATATCAACGGTCTGCACAATGTCCGTTTATCCTAGTTGCGTATTTCATGTCATGACTCTATTGGTTTGTAGAATCATTAATATTCTAGGCTTGTATGCATTGTGTATGTTTGTTCATTGAGTTCAATCTATATTGTCACATGAGGTTATATTTAAATGTGATGAAGGTTGCAATCAAATGAGAACTCCGTGAATGTTTATTAAGTGTTTGGGTCTAAATTTAATTGTTGCTAGTTCACACCCCTACACTTCCGTATCCATATGACACATTTTTGCCATACGAGTGTGCAAACTTATTGTATTTTGTGTCATGTGTGTGTTTATATCTATATATATATGCTTTTATTGCCCATGTGCTTTAATGACTTAACACTTTAAGCTTCAACATGCTTTTAATGTTTTGATTCTTTGTCCTTTGTCTATTCCTGAACAAAAAGGGGGAGAATGATGATAGGGGGAGAAATGGTATCTAATCCTATTATTATCGCATCTTAGTTTGGGGGAGATTTAACTTACGGGGAGACGTCTTTCTAAGTAAATGTCATTTGTTTGATAAAGGGGAGAATTATTTCAGGGGGAGTAATTATTGAATTGCATTTAATACTTTGATATTCCCTATGCATTTGATGAGTTTGCTTAAGTGTGCAGGTATTCTTCTAAAGCGGCATCTTTAAAAGGCAAAGTATTTAATCCTTGGGTTGAGTCAAGTTTGGGTGGGTTATGTTTTGAGTCTAGTGAGCTTGACGACCCTTTAGGATTTTTTGGTTGTTGTCCCGGAATAGCCAAAGGGGGAGATTTGTAAGGACATAAATTTCCAATTGAGTCCATGTATTGTGTTGGCTCAATTCCGGACAAAAACATTTATTCATAGGTTTGTGTTTTATTGTAATACTCTCAAGCCTATGAAGTGTGTGTTGAAGACGTAGCGGCAAAGAATTTAAAGCTTCATCAAAATCCCGGTTTACGTGCCTCGTTTCTACGTCATCAACTATGGTTCCATGCTCCCAAGGTATGAATGTAATTATATTTATATAGGAGCTTGGAACAAAGTTTATTTGGGTGTTAGGTTTAATAAAAACCATGTTTAAATTCAGTAATAATTTAAAAAGAACTTTATATTAATATATAAAAGTTTCTGGGCCAAAATCAAATTATGAAAAATTTCTGAAACTCGTTCGAAACTTCGTTCGAACGAGATTTTTCGTTCGAACCAAGTTTCGTTCGAACGAGACTGCTAACTACCCTAAACTGGTCCGTCGTTCGGTATGTCGTTCAAACGAGTTTGTTCGTTCTAACGAGATATCTAACGAGTTTCTAATGAGCCCATGCTGGTCGCTCGTTAGAAATCTCGTTCGAACGAGAGCCAATGTCGTTCGAACGAGAATGGCAGGCGGGAACAGTTTTGAGCGGTTTTTTGGCAGTTTTCTCCCATGTTCCCCACTTGGTTTTCAACCAACTTTTTCAGACTTTATGAGGGACGAGAATCACATTTTTCAAACTAACTTTTCCAACTTAGTTTATCTCCTAGAGATAATTTGAGAGCAAAAAGAGTTTAGGAAAATGTTCAAGTTTTTGAGTGTCACTTTTTAAAGAAAAATTCATACACACTCTAGTTTACACCCAATAGTTGTTTAATCCAAGTTTCTATATTCATATTCTTTACTTGGAGTTTTGGCACCGGTTTTTCTCTACCGAATTAAAAAGGAGACGTTTCGGGTTTGCTTCTACATCCCATCACAAAGAAGAAGACTTTTGTTGCGGTTTTACTCAATTGGAGAAAGGCTCCAATCTTGGGTGACGGTGACCATACAAAGCCCTATCGGTGGATTCCGAGACCGCGGTGGAGCTCCGTGGTTGTTCGCTAGGAAGAGGTTTCTATAAGGAGGAGCGACAAGGCTTGAGAGGGTTCGAGTCGAGGATGTAAGTCTTTTGTCTTGTAATTTGTAATTCCGTATCTAGTGGACTTGTGGCTAGGGCCGTCCGAGGATTTTTTCCCGTCTTGGGTTTTTCCTCGTACATTGCGGCGTAGTGTGACATTGTTTATTTTATCTTGCACAAAATTTAGAACGCATGCTTTAGGTTCAATTCAAGATAAAATTCGGTTTAATTCTCACACTAATTTAAAAAGTGGACTTTAATTTAATATTTTGGGTAAAATTGTGTAATTCAAGTCACTTGCATTTATTTGGTTTGGCCTAACTTGGAAATATGAACAATCATAATTTAGGAAAATTCTAGGACTTGGATTTAATTGGACTTAACCGGTTTAAGTGATAATTAATGATTTGGTTTGTTTAAGTTAATTATTCACTTTACTTTGTTTTATGTTAAAATTGGAATTTTAAATATTTAAATTTAAACCATCACATTACGTTTTTACGCTTCCGCATCGAGACTTAAGTTTTAATAAAAGGAAATTACAAAGTTTGAGTTTAATTGAAGAAAGTTTAAAATCCGGGGACCCTCAAATTCCAACATAACTGATCAAAACCAAGGGTCAGGATTAAGTCAATTCAAACTGACTTGAATCTAAGGGCTCACACAAGGCGGTGGTTAAACAGACATTAATTGGCTTAAAAGGTTACACAGGGATTCTCCAAGGCGACATGCAGGCCATTGATAAGATATGATCCAAGGGCTGATAGCTCACGCGAGTTTTGTCTCTGTAAAGAAACACACTTGCAACTAATCAGAGGGCAACAGGTGTTGGCTAATGAGGGGATGTAAAACGCGCGTCAAACTATTTACAAAGTGAACCCTAAAGTCTCTGGTGCTTTTGGTTCCTACCCAATGTAACATTAGGCCATAAATCACAACAACTAATATTTAGAGAATGACCCCAAAACTTTTAAATCAAGTTTTAATTATTAAAACATGGTTTTCAAAATGTTTAAAAAATCCCAAAAAATTATTAAAAATCAAACTTAGGGATATAAACACACTCAATACATTTTCACACATAATAATGCAATATGACATGTATGCAATGATTTCTAAGTGTGTGAGTGTTGGCAATAGTCTTGATCATTACAAGATGGAGAGAAGAATAGGCAATGCAATTTCTGAGTCTCTTTGGATTCTAGGTTGGACTCAATTTCGTCACAATTTCCAAACTAGATGAGCACTTATACAGTATAGACTTAAGTGAGTCAAAGGTATAAGGGCTTCAACACAGTTTACAAAAATCAATCATAACTTTTGGAAAGCGGTCATAGTTCCTAACCGACAAGTGAGAATGACCCATACCCAAGACTTCTCACCCCCAAAATATAAAATCACACAAATAAAAATGGGCGACTACGACCTGGGGACTATCCACACCCTGCTCCTCAAGCGAGGGTGCTCACCCTCATTGCGCAACTTCCCATGATAGCATGTGACGCGTATGCTTCTCACCATAAGTATATATATCATTCACACTATATATATACATCCATATGATCACATCATATAATCAAACTATCACGTGCGGTACAGATATTCACACCATATGTACACACATATATACATATCTACACACACACACACACACACAGATATATATATATATATATATATATATATATACACACTATCTCTCGTCCGTATGTATGGGATTCATAAACTAGGCTATACGTGTACATAATCCTCAATATACTAGCCGCCGTTCCAAGCGTATTAACTTAATTCGTTATATAATAACGATCCCTCACTTGAAGCATATTCATCCATTACCCCTACTATATGAATAGACTTCTAATATATCCAACAATAAGATTATCAACCCAAAATTTAATGTATGTAACAATCGCTACACATCCCATCTATATCTGAAAGCACATCGATATATCTGGTAACAATTTCGACTATTCGTATACACCTAACTAATAGTCTGCAAACCTCAAGCTTCATCCTAGATTTATCCCACGATCCCATTAAGTATGGGAATCTCCATTATTAATCACACACGGATATATAATAACTATCCCGACTAGATTTACAACACACCCTATTCTAGTTGATAGTATGATCCAATCACTCTCAAATTCACCTACGGTTCAATTGTCCCTATAAACCCTTAACATTAACACATTTGCGATATATTCCTTGAATTTATCATCACCAAGGATACGCGACCTTTACCTCTCATTAGTCCCAAACCATATCTTTAATAGAATCCTATCACTATAAGGATTCAACACAAATCTTCACCTACAATTTCAGGCCATGCCTTTACCACTCTCCCAAAGAGTCCTAAACCTTAAATCATGTCTAAACTCACTTCTGACCTCTAAATAGAACTCCCATCCTCAATGAGATTCCCCACTATACCTCAGAATATCTATTATTAATACACATGTAAACATAAATGGACTATCTCTACATTCCATAACTATTTCATGATAGCCCACCACCATCCTATTGAGATAATCCACCTATCATTCAGTACCATAATCCGTTCCTTCCCAAAAGAGGCACCCTACCCTCATAAACTAATTTTAACATAGGACCAAAATCCACTAATCACCCTAAGGCACCAATCCCTAAATTTTATATCATAACCCTACATAATAAGCCCATTAAGAAGGCCCCTAAGAATAAAACCCAAGAGGAAAGGGGTAAAAGAATTTCCCATTTTTGGGCTGAAAACAGGGGACCGATCGACCGGTCCCAGACCCCCGATCGATCGGGGGTCCAATTTTTTTACCCTATAAAGAATGCAGTAGGCTTTTCCCTTGAGGCGCGGTCGACCAGTCCCCAGACCGCAGTCAACCGGCCGTACCAAATGTCTTGGCCGATTTCTATTTTTTAACAAGACCAAACTCTCCAAATACCCAAATACTATCATCCAACCCTCAATCTTGAACTCAATCATATTCCTCACATCAAAACCCAACCTACATCTCATCGCATCAATTTTAAATGTCATCAATCCCATATAAACATCGAATTCAAGTTTTAGTCCCGAAAATCTAGGTTTTAGTATATAACCCAAAAATCCATTTCTTTTATCCATAATTTATGAAATGAAATACACAAATGAAATATTTAGCAAGATTAAACACTTGGCTCAGAATTATAGAAGTGGAATCATCCCCGAAATCGCGTACGGGCCAGAAATCTTCAAGCTTTCTCCTCTCTCTTTCTTACTTTCTTCTTCTTTCTTTCTTTCTTTCTTTCCATTTCTAGGGTTCTCTCTCTCTCTTTCTCACAAATGAGATTGGCTTGATCCGTAAGCCTCTTAAACCTTTAAAACATAAGTCCCAGTTTTAAATGGTAATACACACTTTAAATGACTTGTTTACTCCAATTCGAGTCAAACTAACTTAAAAATATTCCGGCGCAGAAATAAAACCCAATGACAGTCATTTTGAATATCTCGACCCATTCGGGATCAATGGCACACTCAGAATATCCGGAATACTTTGTAACGTTCTCAATTTTTGGACCTCAATTTACAAATTTCAAAATTCTCTAATTTAAATAAATTTTATTTCTCCCAAAATTTTAATTTCTCGGTCCCTAAGTCACGGGGTATACAATTTACAAATACTAAGACAAAATAGTCGATTTTTGAGTGTTCGATTGAGAGTGCATCCCATGAAATTTTGAATCAAAATGAACTATCGGATAAGAAATGTAATGATTAAATCTTTTGAAATGGACACATATTGGATATGTACACAAACACAATAAGTTGAGAATAAGAAGTGAAGTTTTACTATATTTATGAAGTTTGCATTCAGACTTGATTATATCACCTTTTATCTTTCGTATTGATTCAAAATTTTAATTTTTTTAGGTATATTCATTCTAAACCCTCATAAGGCAAAACTCGTCTATTAGGGCAACTTAGGGGTTTAACAGCTTATTACACATGCTAAGTGCAATCCTATTTCTACGAAAGTGAGTTATATTTAATTTTTAGTTTTGCTCAAGGACTATCTAAGTTTAGGTTTGGGGGTAATTGATGAGTGCGTTATTTTCTATATTTTAAACCCAAATTTATACTTTGTTTGTCCCATTTTATTTTATTGTATTTATTAAGTTCTTAGGTCCATTTTATTAAATAAAGGAAAAAAATACAAGAAGATTGAATTCGAATTCAAAATGATAATTTTAAGGGGTTTTAGGGGAAAGGTCCTATATAACTAAAAGTGTATAAAAATAGGATACTCCACATAATTTTATAAATTTAGTCCCTATACTAAAAACACTATGAAAAATGACCAACATGCCATTTGATAACTCATACAAAAAAAACCCATCAAAATTTTAAAAGTCCATAACTTCATATCTACAAATCCAAAATTCACAAAATTTATATATTTGAAATTTACTCGTCGAGATCTATCTAACAACACCCATATTTGATGTTTTTTGACAAAAAATCAAAATCGATAAATTTACTATTTCACTAAATCCTCCATTGTTTTCGGTGAAAACTCCGTTTTTCTCAGCGAACATTATGTTTTTTTCAGTGAAAAACCTTCTTTTTCAGCACTAGCAATGGTGCCGCTGGCGCGGACCAAAAAATAAAAGAAATAGACGAAGGGAGAGTGAAATGAGGAGAGAGAAACAATGCGACGAGAATTCTGGCGGTCTCGACGGGGATTTTAGCATTCCAACGAGGATTTCGATGGGTGGGGTGGGGTGGGGTGGGGTGGGGTGGGGTGGAGGTGGGGTTATGTGTTTATTTTTATAATGAGTTTTAAATGAGTATGACTAAGGGTATAAATATAAATACATCTTTAACTAAATGAAATTAAATTACGTATTTTGTATACTCCTAACTTTAAAGGGACCACATAAATAAATGCTATTGTATCACAAGGACTAGATTTATAAACCTGAAAATCACTATCCTAAAAAATCCAAAATATAGGAAGGAACATGACTTTGACCTTAATTCTCTATAATTTTAGAGACAAAAAGGTCCATTTCAATAATTTTGTAATTTTCTTGAGCTAATTTGCAAAAAAAAAATTACGATTGAAAATTTTGCAAGTAATGATAAAATTTGGTGCAAACTGACGATCAGCTAAAAAAAGTGCAGAAAGGCTAATTTTTACGATCGTTTGAAAAAAGTTATTCTTGGGGAGGGGGGAGGGGGATTATATACCTTAATCCAATCCGCAGATTAAAGGAGGTGGAGTGTTAGGTTCCAACATTTTTCGAAGAAGTAAAGAGAGTTTCACCCCAAACTAAATATCTTACCCCGTATCCTATAAAAAGGACCCTTGGGCTCACGATTTCACGCAATTTTTATAAGAACTTTTTGGAAGGTCAGAGCTTTGTAATTTTTAGGAGCCTTTCTATATTATTGTGAGACAATTCTTTGAAAGTTTGATTTATTAATGATATTTCTACTCATTATTGCAATTTATTTTTGTCTTTCATTATGGTAGCTTAATTCTTATATTTTGATAACGATAAAATTTATCATAGTTAGCTAATAGTATCATGTTAATTTAATTATTTTTTATTCCCTAATCATTTTAATTGTTATAAAACATTTAGTATTCATTTTAAAACGATATGAGAATGAGTTTTAAAACCTTCAAATTTTTTTTGTCAAATCAAGTTTTAAAATTTAAAAATAGTAATTTTTGATGAATTATGCTTGCACTTTGATCATTTAAATAGTCCACGATTAAATATATTTGCGGAATATAAAACTTGTATTTTCTAAGGGAAAAGAGATGTTGTCCGTCTATTAGAGACATTAAAAATGTTTTAAACATAACCGTTACATTTTTCTAATTAAATGCTACAAAAGTCAGTTTAATTTGAGTTATAAAAAGGGAATGAAACTATTAAATTAGTGTGCAATATTATTTACATGATAAATAGACCTTTAATCCTACTTATTTCCACATTGCTTAAAACTCTTGTGTCTTGCTCTCATATTACGTATTTGCTTTGATTTAGTTTAGTTCATAATTTTAGTTTTTATTCTCTACCCTACTTAGTGTTGGACAGTTAGAATTCCTTTAAGAGTTAAAATTGACAAATCTCTATGGGTTCGACCCATACGTATGGAAGCTATTTTATAATAACCCGTACACTTGCCGTATTTTTTAATTTGACAACAAATCCTAAATATAACCTTTCGTTTCAAAACCCATAATCCCGTAAATAATTCCACATTAGAGTTTTTAACCCATATATACACCTTCCATACCTTTATATGGAATCATACTTGGTATTTAATAATATTTTTAATTCATGGTTACAATTAAGCATATGAGTTAACTTTTATTCTCAATAAAAAGAAAATAAACAAAAGAAAATAAAAAGGAAAGAGAAAAAGAAAAACAAAAGAGAAAGAAAAGAGAAAGAAGAAAATAATTGGGATTGAAAAAAGTAAGAATCCAAATTTTATGTTTATATAATAATAATAATGAATATTATACTCCATTGTCATATCAATTCTTTGTGTGGAAATTATATTTCAATTTTGAAATTGCCCACAAATTTTCATTATTTCGAGTATTCTCCCCAAACACATTGAATCCGTAAATATTTTCTTCATTTCACACACCTCACCTAACCTACATTACAATCCTATAAATTCTTATATGACCCTAAGGTGAATTTGATTCAAAAGTCATAATAGTTGCGATAATCAATTAAAGTGAGTTTCACCTCAGTTAATGAATAATATCCTTTTATTGAGATTATAATTTTTCATTTTATATATAACGTTCTTCATTGATGATATGTTCATGGACTTGTTTCCTTTTACATTTACTTATTATGCCTGCATGTCTTGTGTGTTATACCCCATTCAGAATGTTTTCATTTGTAAAGTATAATTTGAGTCCATGCATACTTTAATATTTATTCGAAATATAAAAATTTTGCCAAATTATAATTTTCTCTTGTGCTAGCTCTTCCTCACACATTTAAGTTTTCAATTGTGATGAAGTTGTTCTAATAATGTTAATGGTTATGGAATATTGGGTAAAATTTCGTTTGCATTGTTAATAACTTACTGTAATCCTTTTAGTTATTGTTGAGATTATCTCATTTATTGTTTAGGCATACTTTTGAGGAAACTTGATGTTTGAGGATTTCATCCTTGATAACTCTCATGAGACAACACTCATCCACTAGGGTAATCTAAGGGTTTAACGGTTTATTGCATATGCTAAATGCTATCGTTATCCCATGAAAGTGGTTTCCTTTGTACGTATTTCCTCTCTCTTTGGTATATCTTGCTTATCTGTTTTCTTTTCACTTCATTTATAGGGACTAGCAATGTGTAAGTTGGGGGGGGGGGGATTAGTTCCGAATATTGTATTACATAACCCTTTATTCTTGCGCATTTTAGCCCCTTGTGTACGTTAATTTCTATATTTATGATCGTTAACAAAAAAACCTCCATTCATTATTTTTATGTATTTTTCGAGGTATATTTAAGCTTTTATAGGTGTTATGGATGCATAGTATGAAGTTGGATACGTTTAGAAAAGTTTCATCGCATGATATAAATTTAAAGGCAGCCTTTTCCTTTCAAACTCCATATTATGGATGGTATAAAAGTATTAACATGTACATTATCAATTTATCTAGCATGGTCTATGACCGTGTGTCATTCCGATCTTGAATGAGGAAATTATAGCCGTTTTGGGAAGTTTCGTCATGTGCTTATAATTTAGGCGTAATTTGATAATTTTATAATGCAAAATTTGGAGTGTTTCAAAATACCAACATGTATATCATTGAATTATATTTGTGTGGCTTTCGACCGTGCATCATTACCACTTTGTATGAAGATTTTATGTCTACTTTTGTGCGATGTGTTAGAATTGGATCAAAGTGAGAAAGAGGATGGCCCGACCAAAGTTGATTGTCCTGTTCCTAATCGATTTGGTACTATTCACTAATGAAAAACTCTAAAAAAAATTGTCTTTGGTATATGTATGTAAACTTCATTTATGTATGGCACATCTTTTTTTAGGTTAGTTTAGTTAGGTTTGAGGGCCCGAGGTGATTTTGGGAGTTTATCTTTCTCTCTCTCACAGGGTTCACTACAAAAAAAACACTCACTTTGTCAATTTGAAAATTAATGTTATGTCAATTAAAATTTAAATGACATAAATGTTTATATTTATGTTAGTTTTAATTTAGTGGTTAGTTTCTATATCAGTTATAATAACCTTGTTATAAAAAAAGAAATATTTATGTCAATTTTCTATAGAACCTTGACTTACCTATTTTAGTTTTATTCCTCTCAAATTCAAATCTAAGATAAATGAAAAAAAAGAAGTGCGCTCATTCCCGCTAGGCTGAAAAATTGGGAGGAAATGTCACTTTGTGAAAGGGAATAAGGATCTCTTCTCATTTCATTTCCTTAACGCTCTCATTCCCCAACTCTCTCGATATCTCTCCCATCTTCGTATTTTCAATCAACTCCCTCCTCCAACACCCCGTTATACATCTGTACACACAGCCCCTTCTTTTAGGTAAGATTCAAATGGTTTAACCTTCGATTTATATTCATTTTTTATTCAAAAGTTTTAACTTTTGATTTAAGTTTCTGATTTAACCTTCGATTTTAGGGCTTACATATGGAGGTTCATTTAGGTCTTATATACGAAGGTTCATTTAGGGATTTGATATGGAGTTTATTTACCTTTGAACTATATTTGATACAATATTCGAATGCAATAATAACTTAAGGGTTATGTATTGATTTCCCCTAATTTGATATGTTGTCATAAAGTTGATAATTTTAGCGTGTTTGAGTATTTTATTGAAGGTTGATATTTGTGAGTATCTGATATTAAAGGCTAATATTTTGTTAGTATCTGGTATTTTATGAGTATTTTATTGAAGGGTGTTATTCATTCTTCTATTTCGCAGATATAACTCTTCAATAAGGAACCTAATTAGGTATACTCTCTTATCAAATTTGATTCCAAGAATCTGTTAGTTTTGGTTTGTTATTGATTAAGGTTGTTATTCACATTTCTCTCCATTCAACGTGTCTATTTTATTTTTGGTTTCTTACTGAGTGGTGATTCTATTATTCTTGGAGCAAGAATTGATTCATTCACAATTGATTCCACTTAAAAGATACAGATACTCATATTGAAGTATAATTATTTTGTTTTTCTTTCTGTTTGTTTAATGCAATGATTCAAGGAATATAAACCATGAAAGAGTCAACGTTAATGATGATCTGTTTAATTTTTTTTACTTTTACTTTATTGTGGATTTTTGGTGTAGATTTACTGATATTAAGCACAGTGCAAAATTGAAATGGAGCAAGCTGAGCAACAACTGCTACTATTGTTGAGATCCAATAGGGAGTGTTGCTAACTTACAGTTCATTTATGATTACTGTTGTAAGTCTTAACATGTTGAATTTATTGTTTATTATTTTTTTGTTATGTCATAGGTGTGTTTCGGATGTAATGAAGATTTTTCATGAAATGTGTAAAACATAATTTCAATGGTTATCCGCAAAATTACACGATCTTTGGGACCAAACAAGGGAAAACAGGTTTAGTTCATTACTACAATGCTAAAAATTATGGATACCTGTGAGTATATTTGGGTATTAGGTGCCTTGATCACTCATATAAAAAATTTGATAACAGTCTCTAATTTTTATGGTGTTTTATATCTTTATTTTATGAGATTTTGTAGATATGGTTTATAGTGATGTAGACTATGGCTTTGTTATTAATTTTTGTCCTGATTTCATTAGATTTTGTAGAGCTTTGTCTCACTGATTCTTTTGTTTTACAAATCATACTTTTAGTATTTAGTAAATGTTATAATAGTTGGATGATGGATGATTGTTTAGCAACCTTTTAATGTCCTTTAGTAGCCATTTAATTTCCATGATTCTTTGTTTGTTAAATGGTTCTTTATTTTTCAAATTAGTATTTATTCTCTCTCTCTCTCTCTCTCTTTCTCTCTCTGGTTAGTAGCATTCAATTGTCAAACTAAAACACTCATCCAACGAGGTTGTGGGAATTGTTTTGGTTTTTTGCCATCTTAGCAAATATGTATGGCATGTTCAGTCGTTATTAATATTGTAATGAATTCATTTTTCCATTGTTTTTATGTATATAAGGTTAGGAGTACCATCGGCACAAGTAAGAATCTTCTTGATTTTTGAGAAGTTGAATTTTTATTTATTTCCTATTTTTAATTCTTGGATTGTATTCCATATAGTATTGAAGGGTTTGAATTATTGGATTTTTTGTTATCTCATACACAAATGAAACATTGTATTCCATATTATCTATCTTTGATCTTCTGCAGAGAAAAGCTTCCTCCATTTGACAATTCTTTCGTGGCAAGAAGTTTCCTCCTTGGACTTCTTGGGTAATGAAAGATTTAAGCATTTTATTTTATATTATTGAACTATGCATTTTTATTACAATGGCCGCTACATGTAGCTATAAACGTTTTATAAATTCATGGAAGAGGGTTTTTGCAATAAAGTACATATTTGCAGGTCTTATTTGAATATAAAGACAGTAGTTTTCAAAAACATGAAAATTCAGGGGGATTTTTTTAGCTGTTTGCCCTAAGTCACATGTGAAAATTATAGTACATGTTTTTGGTAAAAAGTCTTTATTTTACCATAGTTTTAGTATGCAGTTATTCGACTCGGTTGTGTGGATTAAAGGGTATAGAGTACAGTTCACCCACTCCACCTTCACCCATGAGCATCCTCGTGCCAGCTTTTACCTTCACCCTTGCCATTATTTGCATGTTCTTAGTTTTACTTTGCATTTCATTCTATTCAGATTATATTTGATTTCGTTGTTTATGTAATCATCTAAAATTATTAGTGATTTGTACAGGCCAACAATCAAGATCCCAAAAGCAAATAAAATTTTCCAATTATAGCGTTAATTATGCATCGTCATGCTAAATGCCGACAATAGTTATCTTTGTTTATTTTTGGGAAAATTTTGCAACTTACAACTATTAAATGGTGTATTTGACACTGCGCTAATTCATTATGAGATATATATTTGCATCTGTGGCCGAAGAAAATGTCCATGTATCTCATACACAGAAGCAACATCGTAACCGGTATAAACGATCATGGTCATGGAATCGAGTTTGATATTTATTGGATAAGAATGCTGCTGCAAAACTGTTTGGGACTGATTTTGGGGTTGATAACTCTTTCGGATGAATGTTTCCACTTGAGATACGTTGACCTAAGAAGACATCAGGTATAAACTTTATCTTTATTTGATTAAAAACTCAATTACTCACTTTAAAATATTAATATCCGAGTTTCCTTCATTCTAGGTTTTTTTATACTTCTAAAGCAAAATAAATGAGTTCTAAAGCAAAGGAAATGAGTTCCCTTCATTCATTTTGCAATTTTGGGTTTATTGATGTATATCAATTACTGTTATGGTATTTGGCGATGTTATATTTGTATTTTAGATTCTCACTTATGCAGTGTTTGGTAACTATCCCTTTTCTCCTTGCAAATGTATGCTTTAATTCATTTTCATTTTCATCATTTTTCTCAAGAGATACCCTATGGTTACTGAGATTGTGGGCATTATCATTGCAAAGGTATGATCTAATTCATCAATGGGCATCTTTGTATTACATACATGAGTTGCATAAATGAAATATTTTGAGTGTTGTGTTCATTGTGAGTTTTATAAACAAACATTTTGTATAACATGCATCATTTGATATCTATGATCTCCTTTGTTTAATGCTAATTTTTTTATAAATACCTACATTTCTCTCTTGTAGATCATCATGTCCTTACATTTCACCATCCTTCGCTTTCGGTCGCATTTTCAATGGCATCCCCACAGACTTTAATCTTAAAGAGCGGACGATTTGGAGACGAAGAAGACTATTGAGTATTTATTCCAATATGCTAACTGCAGAGTATGACCTGATCAGTTGACAAAGTGGATAAAGAACATCAGAGAAAACTGCATCAATTGTGATATAGCAGTGACAATAATACAAAATAGGGAGTCTGATCTAAGAAAGTGTAACAGCATCCAAGAAGTGCAAACTTTATCATGCAAGTCGAGACGTTGTCCATTTGGTGTAGAAGAGTCACAAACCAACACAAACCACTATTTTTTCTTTTTTCTTTTTCCTAATGTATGCAGATAAACTGTGTGATTGATTGTTTTATAATGTTTGCATTGTTATTAGTATCTAACAGTGGGGTTATTGACTAAGAAATGTGGGAATCCCCCATTAGTACAAATGCCTCACACCTCCAGTAGGATTGAGTTCTGTTTGGGACATAAACATTTCCAAATTAGAGGTTTATGGGGTTATTTGATGCTTCTAACTTCGAATTTTTTTGTTTATGATGGTATGAACTATGTACTTCCATCTTTTATTTTTTTACAATATTATATTATGTGCTGGTACTTGCACTATTTATAGGCATAAAATCTTTTAGACCTAGTTATTTATTTGTAGGTACTCGAGGAGCTTCTTAGGTTACCAGAGAATATAAAATGCGCTGACATAAATAAACATTGCGGAGCTTAAGTTACCAGTTGTCACTGGAATTAGGGCGATTTATCCAGTAAATTGCATTAAAATCATTTTCACATTATAGTTGGGGCATCTATTTTTTCGTTTTATTATAATGAACCTTTTTGTAGGTTGTAAATCTACTTGATCCATATCAAATATGTGGAAAGATTCGTCTATTTGGTGTTGCTAGTGTGGGGAAGATGGTGCTTATTAAGGAACTTATCAATAACAGTACAAAGGCCCACGGTTTGTTTTCAAATGCCTTCGGGACAATCTTTTCTTATGCAATTATTTTTTGAATTTTTTTATTCATTTCATTCAGGTGTTTTTTCTATGTTTGTTGGTGATGGTGAGAGGACTCGAGAAGGCAATGATTTGTATAGGGAAATGATTGAGAGTGGAGTTATTAAGCTTGGAGACAAGCACGTCTTGCAACCTGATTTGTGTTTTTCTTCTTTTTATTTCTTATAAAATTGATTTGTTTTTCAATCAGTACATTGTACTTTCTCATTTTCATTAATGTGTCCTGAACTCTTCTTTTTAACAGCACTATTGGTTTTGTTGTTCAATAATAGAGAGGATTTGGAAGGGGATTGTTGACATAAATATCGGAAGGCTGCTTTATCCAGAATGCAACATCCAGAAGCCGACTAGGTAGATAGTCTTGCCTATTATTAATTGATAAGATATTCAAACTAGAATACTTAGAAAACTTCTATATAATCATCTCAAGAAATAATTTCGGTTTAATAACGCAAACAAGTTCAAGTCAATATTGACAACCCCAAGAATGTAGCATATATTTTGATTGGCCATTTCCCAAACCCCTAATAGTCCTATAGAATAATTTCATTTTCATAAGCTAGCAAACTCACTCGTTAGATTATCACAAGTTTGAGCTCGCAATTTCTTTTTTGATATGGAGTATAAGTTTTATCTCAAATTAATTGGTCTAAAATGTTGTATAGCCTTTAGTATCATTCATTTGATTTATACATGTCTTATTCAAATTTTCGAAGCATGCCTTAATTACATAATCCACTTCCTCCATCAACTTGAACTCTCATAACCACTTGAATTTTTGTCACCCAATGCTCAAGGATGCTGCAATGTGATTGAGCATCTTAATGGAAGTTTTTTTATCCATCCTATTGCTCAAAACTAATTTCGATGTGGGCCAATATTGAGTATTTTATGTCTCTCTCTCTCTCTCTCTCTCTCTCTCTCTCTCTCTCTCTCTATATATATATATATATATATATATATATATATATATATATATATATATATATATATATATATATATATAACAATTATATTGTTGTGTTGCTGTTATAACAACTATGATGCTGGGCTGACCTTTACACATTTTTTGTTGTTGTACATTTTCTGCCTTTACAGGTAATTGGTATTGTTGTTATGAACTATTGGTTTTGTTTTTGGAGTATTTTATATTTTCTAAACAGAGTGGATAGTCCTATAAAGAGAGGAAACTCTGCCCAAAATTTTTAAAGTTTTTATAATTGTTTGTATTGTATAAAAATCTTTTTGACTTGTACTATTTTATTATTTATACGGTAATAATGTTTATGTTAAATAGTATCTAATGCAAGGAAATGGTACTCTTCATTACGGATATTTTGTGTTGATGTTCATGAAGTACTTTATAGAGCATCCTTCCATAACTTTTGAACCAAAACTATGTTACCACTGTTTTCTCTTTTTATCCCATTATATAAAATATTGTTTAGTTATTAACTATTATATACCGTAATAATAAATTCAATTATATCTTCAATTTTTGAGATGAGATGAGAAGATTTCCCGATAAAGTGATGTACACATTGAATGAGCTAAATGAAGTTTAAATGGAGTTCATTGAATTCATTACGAATTATATATATTAGGTACTTTCGAATAACTATATTATGTTATGTCGTAATGACATTTTGTTGAGATGATTATGATTTGCTGAAAACTATGTTGATTATATTCGATTACAGGGTTACTCATTTTGGGTTGGATAGCATTTCAAACAAACTTGATCGAGTATTACATTAAACAATGTCCTAGCTTGAATATTAGTTTGGATTGTGATCCTATGATATAGTTCACAATGCTAGTTCTTGGATATTATGATGTATCATCACGATTTTAAGGATATTATCACATAAATGACTAAACATTAGCTAGTCTTTGGATATCATCACATAGCTCACACTAGCTAGTTTTTAAATATGATGTAGCTCACATTAATATTTTTTTATTGAAATATCTTGATGTATATGAAGTTAGTGATATTTATGAACTTGGTTAATATCTATTTACAATAGGACAAAATTGACGTCACGAGGGTTGACTTAACCTCAAATAATAGTTGTCTATTGATGGAGTAATACTTTTTTTTTTAATTTTTATATCAACAATTATGTCAGTTTTAAAAAAACTCTCGTAAAATTACGAAAACTGTGATAAATGTGATCTTATTTATGTCAATTTTTCATGAAAATGTGATTAAAAACATGTTGAATACCGTAGTTTTTATGTGTGTTCTTTAAAACCATGATAAATGTGATCTTATTTATGTCATTTTTACGAACATTTATGTCAAGGCTTTAAATGTCAGTTTTGAAAAAGTCAAAAACTGGCAAAAATGGTCATCTATGTGAGTTTTTTACTGACATAAATGACTATTTTTCTTGTAGTGGTTCATGTTTGTAAGCTAATGGGTATCATTTATTTCTATCTCTCTTCCATAATTATTAATACTATGTAGCTTGCTTTTCTAGCTTGTAGATTTGATTGATTTCAATACATGTAAATTAGTTTGCGTTGATTTATCTCTTGTTGTTTATCTTTATTTGATTGTTATAGTTAGTTTACCATGTTCAGTGGCTAGTTTAAGGGCTAGAATCATTAACCCACCATAAGTGGATATTTGAGCTTGAAATATAGGGCTTGGTTTGTAATAATTTTAATTGAAACCATGCGTGTTGATATTAGTGTAATACCCCATATTTCTGAATATTCTGTTTAATTAAATTGGAGAATTAAATGAGAAAATATGGCTTGAGTTAAATTACGTAAGAGGAGTAATTTAATGAGATTTATTAAAAATTGTAATTTTGGAATATTAATTGAGAGATAGATACCGATTTATATTGCCTCATTATATTTACTTAGTGCGAGTGGTAAATAGTTACTTAACGCGTGTAGACCGAGTTGGAGTGAGAACGAGTAATATTTTTTTAAGTGACTCAAATGATAATTTAGAGGTCACAGATGAGTCCGGAAGGGTCAAATTGGTCAAAATTGTATACCCGGGGGTACTATTTGGGTCTCGGGATAATTTTAGACTAAACCAAGACCGTTCGGGGGTGTTTTGGTCTTTTAACATGAGAGGGTATGGAGACCTTCCAATTTAAGAGCCTTTTTATCAGCCGTATGAAAGAGGGGTTAGGGTTAGAAAACCCATGTAAACACCAATACCATTAGTGAAGACGCGTATAGTTTATGGATCCCCGGATTTTAAGTCTTTGCAATTAAAATCACAAACTTTGTAATTTCCTTTTATAAAAACTTAATTTATATGCGGAAGTGTAAACGGTGATGGGATGGTTCAACTCAAATACCAAAATTCCAATTTTTTAATATAAACAAAATAAAGTGAGAATTAACTTAAACAAACCAAACAAATTAATTTCCACTTAAACCGGTTAAGTCCAATTAAATCCAAGTCCTAGAATTTGCCTAAATTATGATTGTTCATATTTCCAAATTAGGCCAAACCAAATTAATGCAATTGACTTGAATTAAACAATTTTACCCAATATTTAATTAAAGTCCCAATTTAAATTAGTGTGATTGTTAAACCGAATTTTATCTAGAATTTAAACTATGCATGCGTTCTAAATTTTGTGCAAGATAAAATAAACAATTGTCACACTACGCCGCGATGTACGAGAAAAAACCCAAGACGGGAAAAAACCTCGGACGGCCCTAGCCACAAGTCCACTAGATACGGAATTACAACTTACAAGACAAAAGACTTACATCCTCGACTCGAACCCTCTCAGGCCTTGTTGCTTCTCCTTGTAGAAACCTCTTCCTAGCGAACAACCACGGAGCTCCACCGCGATCTCGGAATCCACCGATAGGGCTTTGTATGGTCACCGTCACCCAAGATTGGAGCCTTTCTCCAATTGAGTAAGATCGCTGCAAAAGTCTTCTTCTTTGTGATGGGATGTAGAAGCAAACCCGAAACGTCTCCTTTTTAATTCGGTAGAGAAAAACCGGTGCCAAAACTCCAAGTAAAGAATATGAATACAGGAACTTGGAACAACTATTGGGTGTAAACTAGAGTGTGTATGAATTTTTCTTTAAAAAATTAACACTCAAAAACTTGAACATTTTCCTAAACTCTTTTTGCTCTCAAACTCTCTCTAAGAAATAAACTAAGTTGGAAAAGTTAGATAGAAAAATGTGTTTCCCGTCCCTCATAAAGTCTGAAAAAGTTGGTTGAAAAACAAGTGGGGAACATGGGTGAAAACTGCCAAAAAACTGCTCAAAACTGTTCCCGCCTGGCATTCTCGTTCGAACGACATTGAGTCTCGTTCGAACGAGATTTCTAACGAGCGACCAGCCTGGGCTCGTTAGAACCTCGTTAGATACTTCGTTAGAACGAGAAAATTCGTTCGAACGACATATCGAACGACTGACCAGTTTAGGGTCGTTGGCAGTCTCGTTCGAACGAAACTTGGTTCGAACGAAAAATCTCGTTCGAACGAGTTTCAGAAATTTTCCATAATTTGATTTTGGCCCAGAAACTTTTATATATATTAATATAAAGTTATTTTTAAATTATTTCCGAAATTAAACATGGTTTTTATTAAACCTAACACCCAAATAAACTTTGTTCCAAGCTCCTATATAAATATAATTACATTCATACCTTGGGAGCATGGAACCATAGTTGATGACGTAGAAACGAGGCACGCAAACCGGCATTTTGATGATGCTTTAAATTCTTTGCCGCTACGTCTTCAACACATACTTCATAGGCTTGAGAGTATTACAATAAAGTACTATCCTATGAATAAATGTTTTTGTCCGGAATTGAGCCAACACAATACATGGACTCAATTGGAAATTTGTGTCCTTACAAATCTCCCCCTTTGGCTATTCCGGGACAAAAACCAAAACAAAAATCCTAAAGGGCCGTCAAGCTCACTAGACTCAAAACATAACCCGCCCAAACTTGACTCAACCCAAGGATCAAAATCTTTGCCTTTTAAAGATGTCGCTTCAGTAGAATACCTGCACACTTAAGCAAACTCATCAAATGTATAGGGAATATCAAAATATTAAAAGTATTAAATGCAATGAATTAAATACTCCCCTAAAACAATTCTCCCCTTTATCAAACATATGACATTTACTTAGAAAGACGTATCCCCCTAAGATAAATCTCTCCCAAACTAAGATGCAGTAATAATAGGATTAGATACCATTTCTCCCCCTATCATCATTCTCCCCCTTTTTGTTCAGGAATAGACAAAGGTTAAAGAATCAAAACATTAAAAGCATGTTGAAGCTTAAAGTGTTAAGTCATTAAGGCACATGGGCAATAAAAGCATAACTAATCCAAGATAGATACTAATAAAGAAGTATAAGCATGGATGGACTAGAAATCAAGGCAAAGACACACAAATTTCATATATATATATATATATATATATATATATATACTAAAATTATATCAATAGAGCACTTGCATATATATATATATAGATATAAAGACACACATGACACAAAATACAATAAGTTTGCACACTCGTATGGCAAAAATGTGTCATATGGAAACGGAAGTGTAGGGGTGTGAATTAGCAACAATTAAATTTAGACCCAAACACTTAATAAGCGTTCACGGAGTTCTCATTTGATTGCAAACTTCATCACATTTAAATATAACCTCATGTGATAATATAGATTGAACTCAATGAACAAACATACACAATGCATACAAGCCTAGCATATTAATGATTCTACAAACCAATAGAGTCATGACATTAAATACGCAACTAGGATAAACGGACATTGTGCAAACCGTTGATATACCATCCAATCTCCCTCAATTTGCATGTATATTAAAGTTGAATGAATATATCAATCAAACATAGGCCTTGGCAATTTATTTTCTTTTTAATGCCATATTTTTTGTTTTTAGGCCTTGGACCACGTATTTCTTTTAGGTCCATTTAAAACGGTGGCTTACTATTCGCAAAGGATCACTTAGTCTTTTCGGAGCCCTTCACCGTGCATATTTATATTTATCATGTTTTTATTTTCACACAAATCTCACATGCAACGGATTTTGACATGCACTAGTCGTCCTAAGTCACAAATATGTAGATGACAAGATTGGTAGGAGAACACCTCACAAAGCTCAAATATACATAGGAAGTTAAAATTTCAAAAGAGCTCGTGCATGTGTGAAATAGAGGCATATAAAAATAGAATCCATTTAATCAATACAAAGTCCAACTACTCCAAAAAAATATGGTAAAGAACATTTTAAGGATTGACAATCTAAACAAAAAGTTCTAGCCACGTGGGAGCGTTAAAGGAGGGATTCAAACACAAGTATATGCCACATAAAGTGTGTCAAACAAAATACACACAAAATAAAATCTTTTTGAGTTTTTTAATTTTTAACCAAAAATAAATATATATACTCAAAAGGATAAACAAAAATCATTTGAATCTTTCATTAAGCTCAAATTATCAAGAGATAAAATCAAAATGATAAACAAAAATATTTTTGTATTTTTCATTTAAAGCAAACAAAATGAAAGAAATATAATACAAAAGATAAACAAAAAATCATAATTCTATCATGGGATAATCATGAATTATAGACTAGAAAATGATTGAACAAGCATACATTTAGCATGTGAATATAGCATGAAGTACAAAAGCTAAAGTATGCAAACACTAACAAATTCATCCTTTAGATTTGGCATGGGAGGAAGCATGTGAAAGTAAATGAGAATCAAAATCCCTATTTTGTAAGGCAACCAAGTCGGATTTCCTAACCCAAATTAATGAAGCATGACTATCTTGGGGTGTAGGAACTTTAGCTACCGTGGTTACTTTACTATGGGATTTTCTAGGAATTCGTTTAAGATCAAAACAAAATTTCCTAAGATGACCTTTTCGACCACAATGTGAACAAGTAAAAACATGTCGAAAAGATTTACCTAAGGAGTGATCTTGAAATGCATTCCTAGTAGATTCTCCTAAAATGTTGGTTTTGACTTTAGGGTTAAATTCATTACAAGTATTGAAGCCTAAACCAAAAGTGTCATTTTTAATTTGGACCGTTCCTAACATTTTATCTAGTTTTTCCAAACGACACTCCAAATCAAATTTGACATTACTAGAATCTTTTAATTTATTTTCCAATTCTAAAATGTTAGATTCTAGTAAAAAAATACGCTCTTCAAAAACGAGAAGCTCCTTTTTCAAGGATTCCATTAAACCCCTAAGGCTATCTCTCTCGCCTTCTACATATTCTAGCTTCTCTCGAAGAGTTATCTCACGTGTCCTAAGGTCTTCTATTAAAGCGTTTTCATTAACGACCTTGACACTCTCTCTTAAACTCACTTTTAACTTCAAATTAGCCTTTTTCAATGTAATAGATTCTTTATATAATTCATGAAAAGCATTTTGAAGTTCACTCACATCAACCTCTTCTTCATTTTCACTCTCTCTTTCTTCTCCACTCTCACTATCATTAAAAACAAGGGAATCAAAAACTTTGACTGTGGAAGTGTCATGTTTTAAGGTTTCATCAATCGATGAGTTCTCACTATCACTCACATGACTAGCCATAAATGCCACAAAATTTTTATTAGTGGGGGAATCGGGTCGTTCTTCCGTATCACTATCACTAAGGGTCGCATTATATGAAATGGGTCGCTTACCCTCTTTCCTTAGTTTAGTGGGGCACTCAAAAGCCCTATGGCCATAACCTTCACAACCAAAACATTTATTAGACTCGTCCCTATCTAAATTTTCATTACTTGGTTTAGGGATCTTATCGGCTTTAGAAATCTTCTCGCTTTTATCATGTTTAGAAGATTCAAATTTCTTAAAATCATTTTTAAATTTATCTTTGTTGAATTTAAGAAATTTTCTAAATTTACGAGCAAATAAACCCATATCTTCCGAGTCACTATCACTATCGCTCTCTACTACTTGTTTAACCTCTTTTCGGGCTTTTAAAGCAACGCCCTTTTCGATTTTCTTTTCATTTTTAGAGGGAAACATATCCAGTTCATAGGTTTGTAAATCACCTACAAGCTCTAATTTCGTAGAGGCTAAAGTGGGTAAAGAATTTAAAACGGTCACTTTAGGAATAAATCTATCGGGTAGGGACCTTAAAATTTTCTTTACAACACGGTCGTCAGGTATTTTCTCTCCCAAGTTAAAAGATGAATTAACAATATCTGAAAGTCTAGCATAAAATTCATCAAAAGTCTCTTTTTCATTCATTTTGATAGTTTCAAATTGAGTGGTGAGGTTTTGGAGTATAGAAGCTTTAACGACACTCGTTCCTTTATGAGTTAATTGTAAAATATCCCAAGCTTCTTTAGCGGTCTCACACGTCATAATGCGTCGGAATTCATCCGGTGTGACAGCGCTAAATAAAGCATTTAAACCACGGGAATTAAAATTTGCAAGCTTAAACTCATTTTCGGTCCATCTATCGACGGGTTTGGGAACACGTTCATTTTCAATTAGATGAGTTGGTGGTGACCAACCGTTAACAACAGACATCCAAACACGTTCATCGATAGATTTAAGTGCCGATTTCATGCGCGCTTTCCAATACGCGTAGTTTGAACCATCAAAAATAGGAAATTTTGAAAATGGGGAAAATTCCATTTTTAGTCAAAAAATTAAAGGATCTTAAAGAAATAATTTATCGTTTTTGGCTCTGATACCAATTTGAAGACGCGTATAGTTTATGGATCCCCGGATTTTAAGTCTTTGCAATTAAAATCACAAACTTTGTAATTTCCTTTTATAAAAACTTAATTTATATGCGGAAGCCTAAACGGTGATGAGATGGTTCAACTCAAATACCAAAATTCCAATTTTTTAATATAAACAAAATAAAGTGAGAATTAACTTAAACAAACCAAACAAATTAATTTCCACTCAAACCGGTTAAGTCCAATTAAATCCAAGTCCTAGAATTTGCCTAAATTATGATTGTTCATATTTCTAAATTAGGCCAAACCAAATTAATGCAATTGACTTGAATTAAACAATTTTACCCAATATTTAATTAAAGTCCCAATTTAAATTAGTCTGATTGTTAAACCGAATTTTATCTAGAATTTAAACTATGCATGCGTTCTAAATTTTGTGCAAGATAAAATAAACAATTGTCACACTACGCCGCGATGTATGAGGAAAAACTCAAGACGGGAAAAATCCTCGGACGGCCCTAGCCACAAGTCCACTAGATACAGAATTACAACTTACAAGACAAAAGACTTACATCCTCGACTCGAACCCTCTCAAGCCTTGTTGCTTCTCCTTGTAGAAACCTCTTCCTAGCGAACAACCACGGAGCTCCACCGCGGTCTCGGAATCCGCCGATAGGGCTTTGTATGGTCACCGTCACCCAAGATTGGAGCCTTTCTCCAATTGAGTAAGATCGCTGCAAAAGTCTTCTTCTTTGTGATGGGATGTAGAAGCAAACCCGAAACGTCTCATTTTTAATTCGGTAGAGAAAAACCGGTGCCAAAACTCCAAGTAAAGAATATGAATATAGGAACTTGGAACAACTATTGGGTGTAAACTAGAGTGTGTATGAATTTTTCTTTAAAAAATTAACACTCAAAAACTTGAACATTTTCCTAAACTCTTTTTGCTCTCAAACTCTCTCTAAGAGATAAACTAAGTTGGAAAAGTTAGATAGAAAAATGTGTTTCCCGTCCCTCATAAAGTCTGAAAAAGTTGGTTGAAAAACAAGTGGGGAACATGGGTGAAAACTGCCAAAAAATTGCTCAAAACTGTTCCCGCCTGGCATTCTCGTTCGAACGACATTGAGTCTCGTTCGAACGAGATTTCTAACGAGCGACCAGCCTGGGCTCGTTAGAACCTCGTTAGATACTTCGTTAGAACGAGAAAATTCGTTCGAACGACATATCAAACGACTGACCAGTTTAGGGTCGTTGGCAGTCTCGTTCGAACGAAACTTGGTTCGAACGAAAAATCTCGTTCGAACGAGTTTCAGAAATTTTCCATAATTTGATTTTGGCCCAGAAACTTTTATATATATTAATATAAAGTTATTTTTAAATTATTTCCGAAATTAAACATGGTTTTTATTAAACCTAACACCCAAATAAACTTTGTTCCAAGCTCCTATATAAATATAATTACATTCATACCTTGGGAGCATGGAACCATAGTTGATGACGTAGAAACGAGGCACGCAAACCGGCATTTTGATGATGCTTTAAATTCTTTGCCGCTACGTCTTCAACACATACTTCATAGGCTTGAGAGTATTACAATAAAGTACTATCCTATGAATAAATGTTTTTGTCCGGAATTGAGCCAACACAATACATGGACTCAATTGGAAATTTGTGTCCTTACAAATCTCCCCCTTTGGCTATTCCGGGACAAAAACCAAAACAAAAATCCTAAAGGGCCGTCAAGCTCACTAGACTCAAAACATAACCCGCCCAAACTTGACTCAACCCAAGGATCAAAATCTTTGCCTTTTAAAGATGTCGCTTCAGTAGAATACCTGCACACTTAAGCAAACTCATCAAATGTATAGGGAATATCAAAATATTAAAAGTATTAAATGCAATGAATTAAATACTCCCCTAAAACAATTCTCCCCTTTATCAAACATATGACATTTACTTAGAAAGACGTATCCCCCTAAGATAAATCTCTCCCAAACTAAGATGCAGTAATAATAGGATTAGATACCATTTCTCCCCCTATCATCATTCTCCCCCTTTTTGTTCAGGAATAGACAAAGGTTAAAGAATCAAAACATTAAAAGCATGTTGAAGCTTAAAGTGTTAAGTCATTAAGGCACATGGGCAATAAAAGCATAACTAATCCAAGATAGATACTAATAAAGAAGTATAAGCATGGATGGACTAGAAATCAAGGCAAAGACACACAAATTTCATATATATATATATATATATATATATATATACTAAAATTATATCAATAGAGCACTTGCATATATATATATATAGATATAAAGACACACATGACACAAAATACAATAAGTTTGCACACTCGTATGGCAAAAAATGTGTCATATGGAAACGGAAGTGTAGGGGTGTGAATTAGCAACAATTAAATTTAGACCCAAACACTTAATAAGCGTTCACGGAGTTCTCATTTGATTGCAAACTTCATCACATTTAAATATAACCTCATGTGATAATATAGATTGAACTCAATGAACAAACATACACAATGCATACAAGCCTAGCATATTAATGATTCTACAAACCAATAGAGTCATGACATTAAATACGCAACTAGGATAAACGGACATTGTGCAAACCGTTGATATACCATCCAATCTCCCTCAATTTGCATGTATATTAAAGTTGAATGAATATATCAATCAAACATAGGCCTTGGCAATTTATTTTCTTTTTAATGCCATATTTTTTGTTTTTAGGCCTTGGACCACGTATTTCTTTTAGGTCCATTTAAAACGGTGGCTTACTATTCGCAAAGGATCACTTAGTCTTTTCGGAGCCCTTCACCGTGCATATTTATATTTATCATGTTTTTATTTTCACACAAATCTCACATGCAACGGATTTTGACATGCACTAGTCGTCCTAAGTCACAAATATGTAGATGACAAGATTGGTAGGAGAACACCTCACAAAGCTCAAATATACATAGGAAGTTAAAATTTCAAAAGAGCTCGTGCATGTGTGAAATAGAGGCATATAAAAATAGAATCCATTTAATCAATACAAAGTCCAACTACTCCAAAAAAATATGGTAAAGAACATTTTAAGGATTGACAATCTAAACCAAAAGTTCTAGCCACGTGGGAGCGTTAAAGGAGGGATTCAAACACAAGTATATGCCACATAAAGTGTGTCAAACAAAATACACACAAAATAAAATCTTTTTGAGTTTTTTAATTTTTAACCAAAAATAAATATATATACTCAAAAGGATAAACAAAAATCATTTGAATCTTTCATTAAGCTCAAATTATCAAGAGATAAAATCAAAATGATAAACAAAAATATTTTTGTATTTTTCATTTAAAGCAAACAAAATGAAAGAAATATAATACAAAAGATAAACAAAAAATCATAATTCTAGCATGGGATAATCATGAATTATAGACTAGAAAATGATTGAACAAGCATACATTTAGCATGTGAATATAGCATGAAGTACAAAAGCTAAAGTATGCAAACACTAACACATTCATCCTTTAGATTTGGCATGGGAGGAAGCATGTGAAAGTAAATGAGAATCAAAATCCCTATTTTGTAAGGCAACCAAGTCGGATTTCCTAACCCAAATTAATGAAGCATGACTATCTTGGGGTGTAGGAACTTTAGCTACCGTGGTTACTTTACTATGGGATTTTCTAGGAATTCGTTTAAGATCAAAACAAAATTTCCTAAGATGACCTTTTCGACCACAATGTGAACAAGTAAAAACATGTCGAAAAGATTTACCTAAGGAGTGATCTTGAAATGCATTCCTAGTAGATTCTCCTAAAATGTTGGTTTTGACTTTAGGGTTAAATTCATTACAAGTATTGAAGCCTAAACCAAAAGTGTCATTTTTAATTTGGACCGTTCCTAACATTTTATCTAGTTTTTCCGAACGATACTCCAAATCAAATTTGACATTACTAGAATTTTTTAATTTATTTTCCAATTCTAAAATGTTAGATTCTAGTAAAAAATTACGCTCTTAAAAAACGAGAAGCTCCTTTTTCAAGGATTCCATTAAACCCCTAAGGCTATCTCTCTCGCCTTATACATATTCTAGCTTCTCTCGAAGACTTCTATCACGTGTCCTAAGGTCTTCTATTAAAGCGTTTTCATTAACGACCTTGACACTCTCTCTTAAACTCGCTTTTAACTTCAAATTAGCCTTTTTCAATGTAATAGATTCTTTATATAATTCATGAAAAGCATTTTGAAGTTCACTCACATCAACCTCTTCTTCATTTTCACTCTCTCTTTCTTCTCCACTCTCACTATCATTAAAAACAAGGGAATCAAAAACTTTGACCGTGGAAGTGTCATGTTTTAAGGTTTCATCAATCGATGAGTTCTCACTATCACTCACATGACTAGCCATAAATGCCACAAAATTTTTATTAGTGGGGAAATCGGGTCGTTCTTCCGTATCACTATCACTAAGGGTCGCATTATATGAAATGGGTCGCTTACCCTCTTTCCTTAGTTTAGTGGGGCACTCAAAAGCCCTATGGCCATAACCTTCACAACCAAAACATTTATTAGACTCGTCCCTATCTAAATTTTCATTACTTGGTTTAGGGATCTTATCGGCTTTAGAAATCTTCTCGCTTTTATCATGTTTAGAAGATTCAAATTTCTTAAAATCATTTTTAAATTTATCTTTGTTGAATTTAAGAAATTTTCTAAATTTACGAGCAAATAAACCCATATCTTCCGAGTCACTATCACTATCGCTCTCTACTACTTGTTTAACCTCTTTTCGGGCTTTTAAAGCAACTCCCTTTGCGATTTTCTTTTCATTTTTAGAGGGAAACATATCCAGTTCATAGGTTTGTAAATCACCTACAAGCTCTTCTAATTTCGTAGAGGCTAAAGTGGGTAAAGAATTTAAAACGGTCACTTTAGGAATAAATCTATCGGGTAGGGACCTTAAAATTTTCTTTACAACACGGTCGTCAGGTATTTTCTCTCCCAAGTTAAAAGATGAATTAACAATATCTGAAAGTCTAGCATAAAATTCACCAAAAGTCTCTTTTTCATTCATTTTGATAGTTTCAAATTGAGTGGTGAGGTTTTGGAGTTTAGAAGCTTTAACGACACTCGTTCCTTTATGAGTTAATTGTAAAATATCCCAAGCTTCTTTAGCGGTCTCACACGTCATAATGCGTCGGAATTAATCCGGTGTGACAGCGCTAAATAAAGCATTTAAACCACGGGAATTAAAATTTGCAAGCTTAAACTCATTTTCGGTCCATCTATCGACGGGTTTGGGAACACGTTCATTTTCAATTAGATGAGTTGGTGGGGACCAACCGTTAACAACAGACATCCAAACACGTTCATCGATAGATTTAAGTGCCGATTTCATGCGCGCTTTCCAATACGCGTAGTTTGAACCATCAAAAATAGGAAATTTTGAAAATGGGGAAAATTCCATTTTTAGTCAAAAATTTAAAGGATCTTAACAAAATAATTTATCGTTTTTGGCTCTGATACCAATTTGAAGAAGCGTATAGTTTACGGATCCCCGGATTTTAAGTCTTTGCAATTAAAATCACAAACTTTGTAATTTCCTTTTATAGAAACTTAATTTATATGCGGAAGCGTAAACGGTGATGAGATGGTCAAACTCAAATACCAAAATTCCAATTTTTTAATATAAACAAAATAAAGTGAGAATTAACTTAAACAAACCAAACAAATTAATTTCCACTTAAACCGGTTAAGTCCAATTAAATCCAAGTCCTATAATTTGCCTAAATTATGATTGTTCATATTTCCAAATTAGGCCAAACCAAATTAATGCAATTGACTTGAATTAAACAATTTTACCCAATATTTAATTAAAGTCCCAATTTAAATTAGTGTGATTGTTAAACCGAATTTTATCTAGAATTTAAACTATGCATGCGTTCTAAATTTTGTGCAAGATAAAATAAACAATTGTCACACTACGCCGCGATGTACGAGGAAAAACCCAAGACGGGAAAAAACCTCGGACGGCCCTAGCCACAAGTCCACTAGATACGGAATTACAACTTACAAGACAAAAGACTTACATCCTCGACTCGAACCCTCTCAAGCCTTGTTGCTTCTCCTTGTAGAAACCTCTTCCTAGCGAACAACCACGAAGCTCCACCGCGGTCTCGGAATCCACCGATAGGGCTTTGTATGGTCACCGTCACCCAAGATTGGAGCCTTTCTCCAATTGAGTAAGATCGCTGCAAAAGTCTTCTTCTTTGTGATGGGATGTAGAAGCAAACCCGAAACATCTCCTTTTTAATTCGGTAGAGAAAAACCGGTGCCAAAACTCCAAGTAAAGAATATGAATATAGGAACTTGGAACAACTATTGGGTGTAAACTAGAGTGTGTATGAATTTTTCTTTAAAAATTTAACACTCAAAAACTTGAACATTTTCCTAAACTCTTTTTGCTCTCAAACTCTCTCTAAGAGATAAACTAAGTTGGAAAAGTTAGATAGAAAAATGTGTTTCCCGTCCCTCATAAAGTCTGAAAAAGTTGGTTGAAAAACAAGTGGGGAACATGGGTGAAAACTGCCAAAAAATTGCTCAAAACTGTTCCCGCCTGGCATTCTCGTTCGAACGACATTGAGTCTCGTTCGAACGAGATTTCTAACGAGCGACCAGCCTGGGCTCGTTAGAACCTCGTTAGATACTTCGTTAGAACGAGAAAATTCGTTCGAACGACATATCAAACGACTGACCAGTTTAGGGTCGTTGGCAGTCTCGTTCGAACGAAACTTGGTTCGAACGAAAAATCTCGTTCGAACGAGTTTCAGAAATTTTCCATAATTTGATTTTGGCCCAGAAACTTTTATATATATTAATATAAAGTTATTTTTAAATTATTTCCGAAATTAAACATGGTTTTTATTAAACCTAACACCCAAATAAACTTTGTTCCAAGCTCCTATATAAATATAATTACATTCATACCTTGGGAGCATGGAACCATAGTTGATGACGTAGAAACGAGGCACGCAAACCGGCATTTTGATGATGCTTTAAATTCTTTGCCGCTACGTCTTCAACACATACTTCATAGGCTTGAGAGTATTACAATAAAGTACTATCCTATGAATAAATGTTTTTGTCCGGAATTGAGCCAACACAATACATGGACTCAATTGGAAATTTGTGTCCTTACAAATCTCCCCCTTTGGCTATTCCGGGACAAAAACCAAAAAAAAAATCTTAAAGGGCCGTCAAGCTCACTAGACTCAAAACATAACCCGCCCAAACTTGACTCAACCCAAGGATCAAAATCTTTGCCTTTTAAAGATGTCGCTTTAGTAGAATACCTGCACACTTAAGCAAACTCATCAAATGTATAGGGAATATCAAAATATTAAAAGTATTAAATGCAATGAATTAAATACTCCCCTAAAACAATTCTCCCCTTTATCAAACATATGACATTTACTTAGAAAGACGTATCCCCCTAAGATAAATCTCTCCCAAACTAAGATGCAGTAATAATAGGATTAGATACCATTTCTCCCCCTATCATCATTCTCCCCCTTTTTGTTCAGGAATAGACAAAGGTTAAAGAATCAAAACATTAAAAGCATGTTGAAGCTTAAAGTGTTAAGTCATTAAGGCACATGGGCATTAAAAGCATAACTAATCCAAGATAGATACTAATAAAGAAGTATAAGCATGGATGGACTAGAAATCAAGGCAAAGACACACAAATATCATATATATATATATACTAAAATTATATCAATAGAGCACTTGCATATATATATATATATATAGATATAAAGACACACATGACACAAAATACAATAAGTTTGCACACTCGTATGGCAAAAATGTGTCATATGGAAACGGAGGTGTAGGGGTGTGAACTAGCAACAATTAAATTTAGACCCAAACACTTAATAAACGTTCACGGAGTTCTCATTTGATTGCAAACTTCATCACATTTAAATATAACCTCATGTGATAATATAGATTGAACTCAATGAACAAACATACACAATGCATACAAGCCTAGCATATTAATGATTCTACAAACCAATAGAGTCATGACATTAAATACGCAACTAGGATAAACGGACATTGTGCAAACCGTTTATATACCATCCAATCTCCCTCAATTTGCATGTATATTAAAGTTTAATGAATATATCAATCAAACATAGGCCTTGGCAATTTATTTTCTTTTTAATGCCATATTTTCTGTTTTTAGGCCTTGGACCACGTATTTCTTTTAGGTCCATTTAAAACGGTGGCTTACTATTCGCAAAGGATCACTTAGTCCTTTCGGAGCCCTTCCCCGTGCATATTTATATTTATCATGTTTTCATTTTCACACAAATCTCACATGCAACGGATTTTGACATGCACTAGTCGTCCTAAGTCACAAATATGTAGATGACAAGATTGGTAGGAGAACACCTCACAAAGCTCAAATATACATAGGAAGTTAAAATTTCAAAAGAGCTCGTGCATGTGTGAAATAGAGGCATATAAAAATAGAATCCATTTAATCAATACAAAGTCCAACTACTCCAAAAAAATATGGTAAAGAACATTTTAAGGATTGACAATCTAAACCAAAAGTTCTAGCCACGTGGGAGCGTTAAAGGAGGGATTCAAACACAAGTATATGCCACATAAAGTGTGTCAAACAAAATACACACAAAATAAAATCTTTTTGAGTTTTTTAATTTTTAACCAAAAATAAATATATATACTCAAAGGGATAAACAAAAATCATTTGAATTTTTCATTAAGCTCAAATTATCAAGAGATAAAATCAAAATGATAAACAAAAACCTTTTTGTATTTTTCATTTAAAGCAAACAAAATGAAAGAAATAGAATACAAAAGATAAACAAAAAATCATAATTCTAGCATGGGATAATCATGAATTATAGACTAGAAAATGATTGAACAAGCATACATTTAGCATGTGAATATAGCATGAAGTACAAAAGCTAAAGTATGCAAACACTAACACATTCATCCTTTAGATTTGGCATGGGAGGAAGCATGTGAAAGTAAATGAGAATCAAAATCCCTATTTTGTAAGGCAACCAAGTCGGATTTCCTAACCCAAATTAATGAAGCATGACTATCTTAGGGTGTAGGAACTTTAGCTACCGTGGTTACTTTACTATGGGATTTTCTAGGAATTCGTTTAAGATCAAAACAAAATTTCCTAAGATGACCTTTTCGACCACAATGTGAACAAGTAAAAACATGTCGAAAAGATTTACCTAAGGAGTGATCTTGAAATGCATTCCTAGTAGATTCTCCTAAAATGTTGGCTTTGACTTTAGGGTTAAATTCATTACAAGTATTGAAGCCTAAACCAAAAGTGTCATTTTTAATTTGGACCGTTCCTAACATTTTATCTAGTTTTTCCGAACGACACTCCAAATCAAATTTGACATTACTAGAATCTTTTAATTTATTTTCCAATTCTAAAATGTTAGATTCTAGTAAAAAATTACGCTCTTCAAAAACGAGAAGCTCCTTTTTCAAGGATTCCATTAAACCCCTAAGGCTATCTCTCTCGCCTTCTACATATTCTAGCTTCTCTCGAAGACTTCTCTCACGTGTCCTAAGGTCTTCTATTATAGCGTTTTCATTAACGACCTTGACACTCTCTCTTAAACTCACTTTTAACTTCAAATTAGCCTTTTTCAATGTAATAGATTCTTTATATAATTCATGAAAAGCATTTTGAAGTTCACTCACATCAACCTCTTCTTCATTTTCACTCTCTCTTTCTTCTCCACTCTCACTATCATTAAAAACAAGGGAATCAAAAACTTTGACCGTGGAAGTGTCATGTTTTAAGGTTTCATCAATCGATGAGTTCTCACTATCACTCACATGACTAGCAATAAATGCCACAAAATTTTTATTAGTGGGGGAATCGGGTCGTTCTTCCGTATCACTATCACTAAGGGTCGCATTATATGAAATGGGTCGCTTACCCTCTTTCCTTAGTTTAGTGGGGCACTCAAAAGCCCTATGGCCATAACCTTCACAACCAAAACATTTATTAGACTCGTCCCTATCTAAATTTTCATTACTTGGTTTAGGGATCTTATCGGCTTTAGAAATCTTCTCGCTTTTATCATGTTTAGAAGATTCAAATTTCTTAAAATCATTTTTAAATTTATCTCTGTTGAATTTAAGAAATTTTCTAAATTTACGAGCAAATAAACCCATATCTTCCAAGTCACTATCACTATCGCTCTCTACTACTTGTTTAACCTCTTTTCGGGCTTTTAAAGCAACGCCCTTTTCGATTTTCTTTTCATTTTTAGAGGGAAACATATCCAGTGCATAGGTTTGTAAATCACCTACAAGCTCTTCTAATTTCGTAGAGGCTAAAGTGGGTAAAGAATTTAAAACGGTCACTTTAGGAATAAATCTATCGGGTAGGGACCTTAAAATTTTCTTTACAACACGGTCGTCAGGTATTTTCTCTCCCAAGTTAAAAGATGAATTAACAATATCTGAAAGTCTAGCATAAAATTCATCAAAAGTCTCTTTTTCATTCATTTTGATAGTTTCAAATTGAGTGGTGAGGTTTTGGAGTATAGAAGCTTTAACAATACTCGTTCCTTTATGAGTTAATTGTAAAATATCCCAATCTTCTTTACCGGTCTCACACGTCATAATGCGTCGGAATTCATCAGGTGTGACAGCGCTAAATAAAGCATTTAAACCACGGGAATTAAAATTTGTAAGCTTAAACTCATTTTCGGTCCATCTATCGACGGGTTTGGGAACACGTTCATTTTAAATTAGATGAGTTGGTGGGGACCAACCGTTAACAACAGACATCCAAACACGTTCATCGATAGATTTAAGTGCCGATTTCATGCGCGCTTTCCAATACGCGTAGTTTGAACCATCAAAAATAGGAAATTTTGAAAATGGGGAAAATTCCATTTTTAGTCAAAAATTTAAAGGATCTTAATGAAATAATTTATCGTTTTTGGCTCTGATACCAATTTGAAGAAGCGTATAGTTTATGGATCCCCGGATTTTAAGTCTTTGCAATTAAAATCACAAACTTTGTAATTTCCTTTTATAAAAACTTAATTTATATGCGGAAGCCTAAACAGTGATGAGATGGTTAAACTCAAATACCAAAATTCCAATTTTTTAATATAAACAAAATAAAGTGAGAATTAACTTAAACAAACCAAACAAATTAATTTCCACTTAAACCGGTTAAGTCCAATTAAATCCAAGTCCTATAATTTGCCTAAATTATGATTGTTCATATTTCCAAATTAGGCCAAACCAAATTAATGCAATTGACTTGAATTAAACAATTTTACCCAATATTTAATTAAAGTCCCAATTTAAATTAGTGTGATTGTTAAACCGAATTTTATCTAGAATTTAAACTATGCATGCGTTCTAAATTTTGTGCAAGATAAAATAAACAATTGTCACACTACGCCGCGATGTACGAGGAAAAACCCAAGACGGGAAAAAACCTCGGACGGCCCTAGCCACAAGTCCACTAGATACGGAATTACAACTTACAAGACAAAAGACTTACATCCTCGACTCGAACCCTCTCAAGCCTTGTTGCTTCTCCTTGTAGAAACCTCTTCCTAGCGAACAACCACGGAGCTCCACCGCGATCTCGGAATCCACCGATAGGGCTTTGTATGGTCACCGTCACCCAAGATTGGAGCCTTTCTCCAATTGAGTAAGATTGCTGCAAAAGTCTTCTTCTTTGTGATGGGATGTAGAAGCAAACCCGAAACGTCTCCTTTTTAATTCGGTAGAGAAAAACCGGTGCCAAAACTCCAAGTAAAGAATATGAATATAGGAACTTGGAACAACTATTGGGTGTAAACTAGAGTGTGTATGAATTTTTCTTTAAAAAACTAACACTCAAAAACTTGAACATTTTCCTAAATTCTTTTTGCTCTCAAACTCTCTCTAAGAGATAAACTAAGTTGGAAAAGTTAGATAGAAAAATGTGTTTTCCGTCCCTCATAAAGTCTGAAAAAGTTGGTTGAGAAACAAGTGGGGAACATGGGTGAAAACTGCCAAAAAACTGCTCAAAACTGTTCCCGCCTGGCATTCTTGTTCGAACGACATTGAGTCTCGTTCGAACGAGATTTCTGACGAGCGACCAGCCTGGGCTCGTTAGAACCTCGTTAGATACTTCGTTAGAACGAGAAAATTCGTTCGAACGACATATCGAACGACTGACCAGTTTAGGGTCGTTGGCAGTCTAGTTCGAACAAAACTTGGTTCGAACGAAAAATCTCGTTCGAACGAGTTTCAGAAATTTTCCATAATTTGATTTTGGCCCAGAAACTTTTATATATATTAATATAAAGTTCTTTTTAAATTATTTCCGAAATTAAACATGGTTTTTATTAAATCTAACACCCAAATAAACTTTGTTCCAAGCTCCTATATAAATATAATTACATTCATACCTTGGGAGCATGGAACCATAGTTGATGACGTTGAAACGAGGCACGCAAACTGGCATTTTGATGATGCTTTAAATTCTTTGCCGCTACGTCTTCAACACATACTTCATAGGCTTGAGAATATTACAATAAAGTACTATCCTATGAATAAATGTTTTTGTCCGTAATTGAGCCAACACAATACATGGACTCAATTGGAAATTTGTGTCCTTACAATTAGAGAGAAGGAGAAAACCATTCTCAAGGCTTAGAAGATGCTTTTGAGAAGGTTGGGTTTGGACCTTGCACCCTAGGAGCCAAAGGAGGAAGGATTGAAGAAGAAAAGCATCAATCAATCATCAACTCCACGAAATCAGATTCCCCCTGTCAAGGCAAGTTGTTTATTGCAAAAAATTATAAATTTATAATACCCATGTGTAGGGTTTTTGAGAAATTGTGTTAAATCAATATCTTGGTAGGAGAATAATGGTATTTATACATGTTGGGATAGGAATCACATGTAGAATGATTTAACATATGTAGAGGATTAATATTTAGAGTTGACTTGATGATTATTTCAGAATACAATCTGGGAAGAACACCATAACTAGGGTTTTAAGAAATTCTGAGTTTAATTCAATATTTCTTTAAATGAACTGAGGTTTTGATGTATCTAAGACATTAGAAATTGTCCTAGTATATGTGGAAACACATTAGGATCATTGGGTCAAAGTTTGGTGGACTATAATGAAGTTTGGAGATTTGTTAATGGAGGAAGAGGTTAAAGAAGAAAATGAACTGCGTCTGTCCCTGTTCGATCGATCGATCTTGAATGTCGATCGATCGACTAAGTCGATCAATCGACGTAAGCTGTTTTTCCCAGATTTTCCGTGTTTAAGGTTTCTTTGATTTCCAGGATTGAATGGGTATTCTAGAATTTATATTATACTTATATGGGAGTGAGAATAAGAGCAATAGGTATATTGTTGAATCTGATGAGGCCATTGGGTGTAGGGCTTAGATTATGGACCGAAGAGAATAATCCGATTTAGTAGAGTATCGGGGAATTCAGAATTGAGTTACGAGGCGAGGTAAAGTCAATTTAAGTAATAGACCAGTAGGGTAACTAATAACTATTGAAATTATATGTGAGGGGTAACTAGGACCCTTAGAGTTGTGTGAATACTCAAATAAATGTGATTAATGAGATAAATCGTAAAGCGAATATTGTACGGTAGATATAAGAGATTAAAATATTACGTATGAACATAATTAATAGGTCGGACGTGTACCTACTGAATTATATGATTCTTTAGGTTCAGAGAATTATACCTAAATTAACTATGTTAGGGTCGATGTGGTATTTCGAACTAACATAGGGTTATTATAATGTTTGGGGTCGATGTAAAATACTGAACCAAACCTTTGAACTGGTGGCGTGATGAAAGAGTCTGAGCCAGAATTTTTTTATATAAATAATTGGGGTCGATGTATCATTCCGAACCAATTCTTACTTGGGTTCGATGAATCATTCCGAACCAAGAGTCCTTTACGTGTGTGAAAAGGGCAAAATAGTAATGACTGATATTTAGTATATATTGTGTGTGAAATATATACTTGATGATATTCTACTTCTGTGTATTAGTAGATTGATATATATTATGTATTTAAAGATACATATTGAACTGGTAAGTTAAGTAGTGAAACTTAATTACGAAACATAATGTTAGATAAAGAATATCTATTTAGTAATTTAAGTAGTGAAACTTAATTACAAAAGTGGGAAGATAGAAATTGTGATAATTGTCAAAATTTAGTAGTGAAACTAAATGAGAAGTTTTGAAACACAACATAGGTGAAATGTTACTTGGGTATTAATTAACCTTCGCGAGATGTTAATGAAATGGATGTACTGTGTGGGCGATACGAGAACTTAAGTATATGATAAGTTCAGATGATTACTTAGTCCTAGTTAGCTTCGAAGATATGGCTAGGTAGGCTATGTGTAGAACGTTAGGTGTGCACAAAAGATGAGGGGTGAGTAAACTCAAGAGAGTGTACGAGAACCTAACATGTGTAATCAATAACCGCATTTTTTTATATTGAGATAAACGCTTGTTAAATATTTTCAAAATGTTTTGAGTACTAACTCTTGCTATAAAATATTTTTGAAACATTTTAGGTGTCCAGCCATAGGGACGCCATGTATGATGATTTCCTTCCAGGGACTCGAAGCTGTAGCACAGTGGATGTTTACAGGATTTTGATTAGACGATATCTCTTATTCAGATCTGGTGCAGGATCTCACACTATTCTTTGTATGGACTTGTGGTCCGGTATCAGTCTCAGATGTTTAGTTTCAGACTAATGGTTGTTTTACTTTTATTTTGGGATTTTAGACGATGGTTTATTCGGTATTACTCTTATTATTTTGTACTCACACTTTGTTGATTGGGTTATAGTACATGGTTACTTTTTATACTTTGTTCCACATGGTTGATTTATTTGTTTTAAGAAAGATAAAATTTTGGCACCGGTATAATTTTCACTTAGGGGATTAGTAATTAAAAAGTTTTCGACAGTGATGCTAAGAATAAATCATTTGAGAAACCTATTTTAATTTAATAAAGGCCTGATCACCCGATGTTTAATTAGGCGGGGTGTCACATATGGTATCAGAGCATCAGGTTCTAGTGTCCATAGGATCTGTACGGCTTACTACATTTTGAGCGTATCGTTTGATTGATATAGATCCCTATCTTAAGATTGTTGTACTCCTCTACGTACGTAGTTTATGTTCTCCTGCTATTTAGTAGATGTTGTGTTATATATACGAGTTCGATTGGTCATGGTATGTCGAACATGGCGGTAGGACCAGCATTGGCATTGGAAGGACTGCAGGAAGGAGGAGCTAGACATGAATCATGGGGTGTTCGAGGATGGTAATCATAGGAGAGATGACCGTTGTCGAGGTCACTCCTAGTGTGTAATGGAAGTAGATGCTGCAAGAACTGTTGGGGCATATCAGGCATTTTTCTAAGTACCGTGAAGGCAAAGAGTGAGGCTAATCTAAACCCGCCTAACGCAGTGATAATGGGAGAAAGTCTGAAAGATCTTGGAAGAGAACGACCCGTAAAAATGTGATAAAATGACGATTGTGCATGTTAACCATTGGAAGTAGAATGTAAAGAGGTTCTGGCGTTTAGGATAGAGTAGAAATACTCAGAAGTGAAAATTTGAGTAAATTTTTATAGAGGCAACGTGGTAGGGATACCAGTCACCACATCCGGACCAAGGGTCTATTTGCAAATAGAGGGACCTTACGTATAGTTTAATCGCAAATTTCTCCAATGATGGTTCAGAAGATAAGTGAATGGAAATTTCTGAACCCATCACGTGAAAGCCTGGTAGAGGCCAACTGTGAGAAAGAAATTTATCTGTTGAAGTGAACTTGTACCCGATGAGATAGGTACAAGGGAAAAAGAGCCTGTGAGAGAATGGAATCTTGAGTTATCGTCTGTAATTTTGGTAAAACTTTGCTTGGACGACTTATGTGTATGAAGGCAGTATGGTGCTTCCACGAGGTTGAGGTAAATGCTGCTAGGTAGGCGAACTGAAAAGAGTTTAAGGATTTAGTCAAAGAGTAAGACTGAATGTAATGAGGCTAGTGCAAGCCATAAGTGGAAACCCACTAAGGGATTCATTATTTTGATTCTAAGTCTGGACTGTTAAGCCTAATAGTGCTTTCCTTCGTCAGTAAAACTAAGGGAACCATGATGATAGTGTTAAAAATCAAGGCTGCCAAGTCTGAGAGGAGGAATACCCTAAACCAGTCGATGTGGCCTGGAATAAGGGGATTTATGAAAAGATATCTTATGTGGGATATAAGACCACGTGTGTTGATCTTTCCCGAAGTTATTTAAGGGAACAATAACTCCGATAAGTTTTGCATTTCTGTAAGGATTGCGTATTATGTCTGGGAACCATTTGAACCACCAGTGCGATGGGCAAGAAAGTACATGAGTCCTAGCCTCAAGTGAATGAGGTATTTGATGATGCCTCACCTGAAAGAGGGTCGAGCTCGCATTATTCATTAGTATGTTGGAGACTTCAGAGATTATGGATGTCTCATAGTGATTGATCCCGGTGTATAGGGACTTTAATGATGTGATTCAAAGTCTATCGTATGACCGCTGAGCGGAGAGATCGAGCTCGTTCTTATGATTAGTTCTAAGGACTTAGTGATAGTATAATTACAATTCCACTTGACTCCTTTAAAGATATTGGAGTATGGTTGCACATATTGTCGAGGAATGGAATTTGAGTATCTCGACTATGTGTTGTTCTAATAATGCTCAGTAAGAATGCATGGGGAGAAGTCCCTTGTTTAAGTTCGTTTGCGAAAAGGGGATACGACTGAATTTTTATGCACATTAGGAGAAGAGACGTTGTTAGATACTAGGGTATCAGTGGAGCCAATAGTGTTGTAGAGAAACACTGAAAGGCTTATTTCACCACGAAGGGATAGTGGGACTTTGTGGGCAAGAATTGGATTTTTGGTCTATAGGAGATTGAGGATACCCACAAGACTGTAGTCACGCCATGTAAACAAGGCGAGAGTTGAGGAAAAGCTTATTACGAGTGCGACGGTTGCAATGTTTTTGAAATTATGCACGGAGAAAAGGGTGTATGGGCGCCCTAATCAATTGGCTTTCTTAGTCATCCGAGATAGAGGGATGCAGAAAAATTATATTTGATAAGTATGCCGGTGGGGAAGTTATGAGGCAAGTTGTATTGATGAAATGGATTGAACGTCATGGGATATAGACGCTAATCCACACTTATATGTGCTGAGAGTGCCAGCACACCCTATGGGATAAAAGTCGGTGGGAAGCCGTTCAAAAGTTATCTCTTGATATGGGAGGCCTAACTATTGTGAAGAAATAACGCAGGGTGCTACTTGACGGAGTGTTGAGAGCCAGCAGATAAATGATGAGGATGAGATTGAAGATGAAGATAAACATTCGCATCAAACATATATGAGACAAAAGATTTTTAAAGTGGTTCGGCTATGAACAAAGCCTACGTCCACTGTTATTTTATTCCCAGTGGTTTACAATATCACAATAAGGTGTAGAGAGAGAAAGAGGTGTGTATCATGTGTATGGTCTCTTAGTTGTCTGTCCATCTGGCTAAGGGAATACATGTATTTATAGCCTTGAGGTTGTCAATATGAAAAGGCTATGTGTTGTCATATATTGATACAGTAGAAATGTACATTAAGGCTCATTAAATGCGTTGTTATCTTCATTAATGCACATTAAATGCATAGTTATCCTTTGATCTTCCTGGTTGGTTGCTCTGCACGCTAAGTAGCTTTGTATGCTATGTTTTGGTTGGTATGCCGACTAACTTTCATCGGGTGCCGACTAAGTATAAATATTGCCATGTAGGATGACATGTGTCCTTTTCTGATTGGTCCTCGTAGATGGAGAATTTTTGCGTCAACAGAAGCCCCCAATGCTCCATGCTTGATGGTTCACTGAAAGGATGGAGTATTTATTCTGCCGTGTTGCTCGGTGTTCGTGAAATTCTTGATCTACCTTCTTGATTTGTTCAACATAAAGTGCACTATTTTCTGGGCGACATATGATGCAGGCTGATCGATGGTTGCTAATATCTCTTTTGAGGAACTCTGTTCGTCAAGCGAATGTGTGCTATGTATCACCCCTGGGAATTTGGATGCAGCCATGCCATAGTATGCAGCTTGTATCTTATCATAATCTTCAAGTATGTTGATTGGTTTGCTAGCCGACCAACTGCCTCCTGTGCCGAGCAACTGAGTACTAACTTCACGCGCTTAATTTTTATGATTTATGCTCCTTTGAATACTTCGCCGAGCAACATACTAGCTTTTGAACCCTACTCTTCAATCTGATTAGTACCAAGCTAGTGGTGGACTTCGAAACATTTTCATATAACTTCTTCTTTAATATTGGTTAGGACAGTGGTAGTAAAGATCTCAGTGATGTAGATGTTGAATCTGACTCCTTAATATGCATAATAACTCCTGAATATGCCTCCTGAACTTCAATATCAAAACTAATTCTTGAGCAAGAAAAATAGCTTCTGAATGATAATTAGTCGGGGCCCTGACTATGTAAGTTTGTGGAGTTGAATTTGATGCTTGACTGCATGACGTTATGAGAATATGCCACCGAATGAACAACTGAATTTGTAATAGAAGCCCCCAAGAGTGGAATATGAATTTTGAATGCTTTCTCGTCCTTGAAGTATGTTATTTGACAAATTTTCTTATTTTGGATAGACAATAAGAATTGCTCCACCTGTTGTCCGACCAACCGGAGTTGTTATTTACTGATTGACCGACCAACCGGAATTAGTGGTGATAGATGACCGACCAACCGTAGTTGGTGGTAATAGATGCCCGACCAACCAAAGTTGGCGGTACCGACCAACCGTAGTTGGTGGTAATAAATGCCCAACCAACCGTTATTGGTGGTAATTGAGTTCCCGACCAACCAGAGTTAGTGGTAATTGAGTTCCCGACCAACCGGAGTTGGTGGTAATTGACTACCCGACCAACCAGAGTTGGTGGTAATTGACTTCCCGACCAATCAGAGTTGGTGGTAATCGAGTTCCCGACCAACCGGAGTTGGTGGTAATTGAGTTCCCGACTAACCAGAGTTGGTGGTAATTGGTGTATATAGAGAAAAGAATTTTCCTGAATAACAGTTTGTTGGGGATAAAATATAATAAATACTAAAGACCTCCTTGGAGCTTAATATATGATAATAAATATTTTGCCGAGCTCCATGCTAAGATAAATAATGATTCAGAGTAATAATAAAGTATCTCGCTGATCTGTAGAGGCAAAATTGCATAATGCCAAATAAGAATAACATTTTCCATAATATAAGAATATGGCCGAGAACTTTGTTGGGCCTGAATATAAATAAGAATTACCCCGACCAACTATCCGTTGGGGGTGAAATATAATAACTATTGTAGATTTTCCTCGGAGCTGAATATGATAATAAGCATTTTGCCGAGATCCATGATGAGATGAATATAGAACATGAATCCCAAGGGATATATAGAATAATTTGTGCTTGAGCCGATATCTCCAAGCAATAATAAAATATATAGTTCCTTGTTGAGGTGAAATTTTATAATGTTGAGCAATGATAATGGTTTCCAAAAGTTTAAGATTGTTTCCTAGCATTCGTCGGCGTTGAATCTTGTACCTGTAAAAAATAATAACTTACTCTACCATATGAGTAGGCTGAATTGATTAGTCATGAGAATAATTTACTCATCCAATCAATATATGATATGTATATGCTTGAGAAATAAAAATATTAATTTCAAAAAATGAAATAATATATGTTGGTTGATATGTCGAGGCAAAATTGCCTGATGTCGAGCAATAATAGTTTCCAGAGGTTTAAGATTGTGGCTGAGCTTTCGTCGGGATTGAATCTCGTCCCTATGGAATTTTAATAAGTAGCTCGAGCACCTGTTGAGACTAGATCAAACAGTTATTGTCATGAGAATAATTATTCATCCAAACAATATATGACATGTATCAGCATAATGCAATAAAAAATTTCAAAATATGAAATAATATGTTTTGTGCCAAATGTGTGTGAGATGGACAAATTTTTATTAGATATGCGCCATAAATAAGACGCAGAGTTTTTTGTAAAGTTATTTAATCTCCAACAACTAATCAGTTATAAGTTGATGTTTGAAAATTATTTATCACTTAGTTTTTTTAAAATATTTTTGGAATGATCACAAGTTTTTAAAAAAATCTTAAGCCCCCTGTTTACTTGCGTTTAAAGAAATATCTGGGGTACTCCGCATTTTTAATACCCCAAGATTTTACTGTTGTCGACCAACTGCATGGGTGTTGCCAACCAACATTTGGGGATGTCTCAGGTTGTAGAATATATAGTGCCGACCAAGAAGCAAATGGTCCCTGACCAGCAGAGCGATTTCGCCGATCAACAAAAACGGTGCATTGATATTGTAGACCATCTTTTGGATGGTCACTGAACAACATTTGATGTTGCCGACCAAGAAGTGGATGGTTGGATATTTGCCGACCAGTAAATTGAACCCTCCGAACAAGACTGAGATGTCGTCGATCAAGAAGTAGATTATCATCGACCTGCAATTGGTTCCACCGAGCTACAATATGAGTCTCCGACCAACAATAAGATACCTCGTAGTTGGATAAAATTATTTCAACGTTGCTGATGGATCTTCACATCTTATCTATGATAAACAAAAATGGTCAAGTTAAGCTTCCCTTTAATAAAAAATGGCCCGAGATGATGCCGACCAACAATATGTATGGCTAACCAGAAATAGGGGTTGTAAGTGGACGATTCTGAACAGCCATTTGAGCCGCGGAGATGAATTTTTCATGAGATTGCTATGTCCCAATATATCTCGAACCAATAGATCAGAAAAATAACATTCGATGTTAAATCCAATCATTAAGATTGCTAATTAAATTATCCATTCTCTAATCTACTAGATCATGTGATTTCGACAAAGAAACCATGTGGTGTGATGAACGAGGAGCCAACATCTCAAATTTGTGCCCAAAGTCTCGATATGGTCATGATTGTTTAATTGATCCTTTTTTACAAAAGGTGGGTAATGGTTTTTCAGGTGAGAGAAAATTATTTTTTATATTGATCCCTTCTTATTCCCTATTTGGAGAGATAAAAATATGTTGAATGATCGAAGTTATTACCAAATTCATATCAAAAATCAATCAATGAGACTTTATTAACATAGATGGAAGATGAACCAAATTAAGTATATAGTTCATAAAAATGAATGCAAAGAGACTCAAACTTGAAGAGAGAGAAAGTAGATCTGGGTCAGAATTGCGATTTCCAGAAGAGATAAAATTGTTCTTGATTTTAACTTTTCCCATTCTATGACTAAAAATATGATGGGAATTTGAATAATCAAAGATCTTTCAAAAATTATTTCAAAATCAACAATGAAAATTATCAAATCTTATCATCGTCGTATATATTGGTATATGTAATCATTTAAAATGTTTATTCCATGATATAAAATTCAAACTTGAGAATCAAGCCAAAAGTTATGATTTATGAAATCCACCATTTTACAGATTTCTCAATAAAAATTAATCTAACAGTTATGATTTAAAAATCATGATATGCAACATTTTGTAGATAAAAATTGGACAATTAATTTATGGATATAAACATAATAATCATGATTGAATAAAAAATGCATATATAATTGATTATACGTAGAGAAAATAAAAACTTAGCTTTTGATGGAGAACAATGCTTGTAATACGTTCCCGCAGACGGCGCCAATCTGTTGAAGATAGAAAATGGACTATGCCATTTTAGTGGCGTCAATAGCAGATAAATGATGACGATGAGATTGAAGATGAAGATAAACATTTGCATCAAACATATATGAGACAAAAGATTTTTAAAGTGGTTCAGCTATGAACAAAGTCTACGTCCACTGTTATTTTATTCCCAGGGCTTTACAGTAGCACAATATGGTGTAGAGAGAGAAAGAGGTGTGTATCATGTGTATGGTCTCTTAGTTGTTTGTCCATTTGGCTAAGGGAATACATGTATTTATAGCCTTGAGGTTGTCAATATGAAAAGGCTATGTGTTGTCATCTATTGATACAGTAGAAATGTACATTAAGGCTCATTAAATGCGTTGTTATCTTCATTAATGCACATTAAATGCATAGTTGTCCTTTGATCTTCCTAGTTGGTTGCTCTGCACGCTAAGTAGCTTGGTATGCTATGTGTTGGTTGGTATGCCGACCAACTCTCCTCGGGTGCCGACTAACTCTCCTCGGGTGCCGACTAAGTATAAATGTTACCACGTAGGATGACATGTGTCCTTTTCTGAATGGTCCTCGTAGATGGAGAATTTTTACCTCAACAATAACCAACCCTAAAGGTGCACCAATTACGAAGAGAGCACAGATTGTAAAGTATAAGAGTACCACTTGAGGAAAGATGACGTAAGTGGGAAGCGGTGTTGCGGAAGAGATATAGTGAGATTGTCTCCAGACGCACCACTAGTTGATAGAGAAAGACGGTCTCGAAATGAGCAACCGGAATTCGGTGGTGAACCTATGTTTCCAGTGATGGAATGCGTAGACAGACTTATAATTTATGGATGGGCTGTGAACATCGTAACTAAGTCAACATTATGTTCGGTTAGCGAAATGAGTTGACCGTGATGGACTAATGTATCGTTAAAAAGGTAGAGTGCACAAGTGTAAGGTGCCGCTCTATATCATTGTGAATGAGGATGAAATCCTAAAATCGCACCCTGTGAGAGATGGTCAGGGAGGAATAAAGATAAAGTTTTATTTTGAGTATGTTGTGTCGCCTACGACTCAATGTTAGTGAGAGAGGATGATAATACGCCCTTACGATAGTGAAAATTTGGAGAAGCCCACTAATCAATTCATAGGTTGATGTATACCTATATGAGCATATTTATAGGTAGCATGAGTGCCTATGTGGATTGTACATAAGGATTAGGTTCGTGGGTGCCTATTACGATCATTACATGTACTTTGAGGTGTGGTTCGAGGAGACATTCCAAACTCTTAGTCCTTAACGCGAGATATCAGGACATTCTATTGGGGTGTGACATTTTAGAATATATGAAGTGTGAAATATATGTCACACAAATTGTCTACTCATGTGCAATGAGATATATATACTTATATTGTGCTCGAAGTGTGATTCCGAGACAATATAACCAATCACTATTGGTGATCGAGGTGGGATTCCGAGCCAATAACCCCAAAAGTGTTATAAAAGGGGGGTGATTATAAAATAAGTGTTGATATTATATGTTATGTGTAAGATATATATATACCTTATGATTTCCTACTTATGTGCGATAATAAGTATGCTTAAATTCTGTATTGGGGTCGATGATGTTCCGGACCAATACATGAAGGATCGATTTGGGGTCGATGATTTTCCAAACCAAATCGATGATAAATTTGGTATCGACGGAAGGTCTGAACCAACATATGCATTACATTTACCTTGGGGTCGAGGGATTTCCGGACCAATGTAAATGATAGGATTATTGGGGCCGATGATTTTGCCGGACCAATTTCCCTTATAGTATATATTATGTGTGAAATATATACCTTATAATATTCTACTTATGAGTGATAGTAGACACATAGATGTTATATATAGAGATATACATCAAAAGGGTAAATTAAGTAAGGAGAAACTTAATTTCAAGAGTGAACGTTAGATTGGGAAAAATCTATGGAGAAATTAAGTAGTGAGACTTAATTATGAGATATGCGGCATGGGTAACATGCGATAAGAGTTTATAATGAAGCAAGGCATGTACTTGGGGCGACCGTTAGGATGATATGATTTGATTTTGGGTATTAGAGGATGAAGCAATATTTAAGGTCCTCAGTCTTAATACCAGCCTTACCCTAATTTCAAGGAAGAAATTCCTTTGTAAGGGGGGAAGTATGTAATACCCCGTATTTCTGAATATTCTATTTAATTAAATTGGAGAATTAAATGAGAAAATACGGCTTCAGTTAAATTATGTAAGATAAGTAATTTAATGAGATTTATTAAAAATTGTAATTTTGGAATATTAATCGAGAGATAGATACCGATTTATATTGCCTCATTATATTTACTTAGTGTGAGTGTCAAATAGTTACTTAACACGTGTAGATCGTGTTGGGGTGAGAACGAGTAATATTTTTTTAAGTGACTCAAATGATAATTTAGAGGTCACAGATGAGACCGGAAGGGTCAAATTGGTCAAAATAGTATACCCAGGGGTACTATTTGGGCCTCGGGGTAATTTTAGACTAAACCAAGACCATTCGGGGGCGTTTTGGTCTTTTAACATGAGAGGGTATGGAGACCTACGAATTTGAGAGCCTTTTTATCAGCTGTATGAAAGAGGGGTTAGGGTTAGAAAACCCATGTAAACACCAATACCATTAGAGAGAAGGAGAAAACCATTCTCAAGGCTTAGAAGATGCTTTTGAGAAGGTTGGGTTTGGATCTTGCACCCTAGGAGCCAAAGGAGGAAGGATTGAAGAAGAAAAGCATCAATCCATCATCAACTCCACGAAATCAGATTCCCCCTATCAAGTCAAGTTGTTTATTGCAAAAAATTATAAAGTTATAATACCCATGTGTAGGGTTTTTGAGAAATTGTGTTAAATCAATATCTTGATAGGAGAATAATGGTATTTATACATGTTGGGATAGGAATCGCATGTAAAATGATTTAACATATGTAGAGGATTAATATTCAGAGTAGACGTGATGATTATTTCGGAAAATCTGGGTTTGGAATGAATATATGGGAAGAACACCATAACTAGGGTTTTAAGAAATTCTAGGTTTAATTCAATATTTCTTTAAATGATCTGAGGTTTTAATGTATCTGAGACGTTAGAAATTGTCCTAGTATGTGTGGAAACACATTAGGATCATTGGGTCGAAGTTTGGTGGACTATAATGAAGTTTGGAGATTTGTTAATCGAGGAAGAGGTTAACGAAGAAGATGAACTCCGTTTGTCCCTGTTCGATCGATCGATCGATCTTGAATGTCGATCGATCGACTAAGTCGATCAGTCGAACCAAGTAGTCGATCGATCGACGTAAGCTGTTTTTCCCAGATTTTCCGTGTTTAAGGTTTCTTTGATTTCCAGGATTGAATTGGTATTCTAGAATTTATATTATACTTATATGGGAGTGAGAATAAGACCAGTAGGTATATTGTTGAGGTCCGATAAGGCCATTGAGTGTAGGTCTTGGATTATGGACCGACGAGAATAATCCGATTTAGTAGAGTATCGGGGAATTCAGAATTGAGTTACGAGGCGAGGTAAAGTCAATTTAAGTAATAGACCAGTAGGGTAAGTAATAACGATTGAAATTATATGTGAGAGGTAATTAGGACCCTTAGAGTTGTGTGAATACTAAAATAAATGCGATTAATGAGATAAATCGTAAAGCGAATATTGTACGGTAGATATAAGAGATTAAAATATTACGTATGAACATAATTAATAGGTCGGGCGTGTACCTACTGAATTACATGATCCTTTATGTTGAGAGAATTCTACCTAAATTAACTATGTTAGGGTCGATGTGGTATTCCGAACTAACATAGGGTTATTATAATGTTTGGGGTCGATGTAAAATGTCGAACCAAACCTTGGAACTGGTGGCCTGATGAAAGAGTCCGAGCCAGAATTTTTGTATATAAATACTTGGGGTCGATGAATCATTCCGAACCAAGAGTCCTTTATGTGTGTGAAAAGGGCTAAAGAGTAATCACTGATATTTAGTATATATTGTGTGTGAAATATATAATTGATGATATTCTACTTCTGTGTATTAGTAGATTGATATATATTATGTATTTAAAGATACATACTGAACTGTTAAGTTAAGTAGTCAAACTTAATTCTGAAACGTAACATTAGATAGAGAATATCTATTTAGTAATTTAAGTAGTGAAACTTAATTACAAAAGTGGGAAGATAGAAATTTTGATAACTGTCGAAATTTAGTAGTGAAACTAAATGAGAAGTTTTGAAACACAACATAGGTGAAATGTTACTTGGGTATTAATTAACCTTCGCGAGATGTTAATGAAATGGATGTACTGTGTGGGCGATGCAAGAACTGAAGTATAAGATAGGTTCAGATGATTACTTAGTCCTAGTTAGCTTAGAAGATATGGCTAGGTAGGCTAAGTGTCGAACGTTAGGTGTGCACAAAAGATGAGGGGTGAGTAAACTCAAGAGAGTGTACGAGAACCTAACATGTGTAATCAATAACCGCATTTTTTTATATTGTGATAAACGCTTGTTAAATATTTTCAAAATTTTTTGAGTACTAACTCTTGCTATAAAATATTTTCGAAACCTTTTAGGTGTCCAGCCACAAGGACGTCATGTGTGATGATTTCCTTCCATGGACTCGAAGCTGTAGCACAGTCGATGTTTACAGGATTTTGATTAGACGATATCTCTCATTCAGATCTAGTGCAGGATCTCACACTATTCTTTGTATGGACTTGTGGTCCGGTATCAGTCTCAGATGTTTAGTTTCAGACTACTGGTTGTTCTACTATTATTTTGGGATTTTAGCCGATGGTTTATTCGATATTACTCTTATTCTTTTGTACTCACACTTTGTTGATTGGGTTATAGTACATGGTTATTTTTATACTTTGTTCCGCATGGTTGATTTATCTGTTTTAAGAAAGATAAAATTTTGGCACCGGTCTAATTTTCACTTAGGGGATTAGTAATTAAAAAGTTTTCGACAGTGATGCTAAGAATGAACCATTTGAGAAACCTATTTTAATTTAATAAAGGCCTGATCACCCGATGTTTAATTAGGCGGGGTGTCACAATTGGAATATTAAGCGTTTAACTTCCTTTGTCATGCAACGGTAGTGTTTAAAGAAATATTGCAACATTAATCCATTTGCCAATGCATCCAATTGAAAGTTTTATCTTTCATTTTTGGATTTGATTTCTTTATGTTTGATGTTTATAATTAATTGGATATGATGGGTTAATTATGATTCAAACCAAATTCCTTAATGCATTTTGTGAATCCATGGTAGGAAAATGATTCTAATCTGAGTTTGATTAATCTTTATTAATTAATTTTAATTAGAGTAATTAACTTATTTCCCTTTTAAACTACCACATTATCATTTATTTCCCCATTTTAAAGTAATAAATCAATTCCATCCTAAACACCGTTCCCGTGGATTTGATCCCTACTTGATGCTACGCTCCTATAGTGTACCAAGTTATGGTTTTCTGTGAGGTGGCAAACACCAAACGACACACTCATTTTACAAAGTTTACCTCTCATCAGAAATACCCCAGGATATCTATGCATGCCATGAGTTCTAACATACCAAATAAGTTTGATTGTGTAAAGCTAAAATATTAAATCTAATTATTAAAATTAAGATAAAAAAACATAAAACATTGCTGATCCATTCAGTTTTTAGAGTACTTACAAACAACCCCAATTAAACCACTGCACACACAAATCCTTCCAATCGCTATCCATTCTCGACAAAACATAACTCTTAACATGAACAAAGAAAAAAACCAACAGTCACAAATAATTAGCTTAAAATAATTTAAAACTCTTCTCTAAAACCAACAGTCACAAACATAACTCTTCTCTAATTTGTTAGATTGATGAGGAATTCTTAAGGCGCTCTCAATTTTTTTGGTAAAGAATTAATATCTACATACCGTGTAGTAAAATGTCAATGTTAAAACATCTTTGTCATTCTACCAGTAACCCTTCCCATATAGGATGTTATTAAAAAAATAGGCAATTGAATATTAGAGAATAACCAACTGTTAAAGGAACATATATCATAACCGTGAATGAAAACCTTTCCAACAGTACAAATTCTATATATGAACAAAATAGGTGTTGGAAGATAAAATAAACTAAACTTAAAAATCAAATGGATGGAAAACAATTTCCAAAAGCACTGAGGCCTATATGAACAAATCAAACCAGGAATATTATTTTTTCCACAGAGATAAGAAAATGTAAGCATAATAGTGGAAATCACTCCCCTTATATGAACAAATAATAACATATGTTGATTCAAAATATCTTACAACATTGATATATAAGATAGATGGAGAGAGATAAATGGAGAAGGAGGGGGAGAGAGAGAGAGAGAGAGAGACGAGTGAAACATAAAATAAAATAAACAAAATATTATTCTCAAAATGTTAAGAAAAAATTAAACAAACAAAAATCTATAAGAGGTTTTCACATACCAATATATTGTTAAAATGTTCTAGTGGAGTTGGATCTAAAAAGCCTGAATATTCATTCAACTTCTTAAGATGAAAAGTAAAAAATAAATACCCCGGAGATAGAAAACATAAAAAAAACACATAGAAAAATATGATGTCAGAAGGCGGAGGTAGTAGATGAAGATAGGAGAGAGTGAGTGAATTTACCAAGATAAAGTAGTTGTTACTCCGAGTCAGTGATTCTTAGACATGTCCCTGGTTCCATTAAAACCAAATATGAAATAATACATAGAATAAAAAAAGAAAATATCATCTCTTACACACAAAAAGAGAGAGAAAGGGAGAAAATTATCTTGGGATGGTTATGGGAGGCGATAGAAAAGAGATGATGATGATGGTGAATAGCCAATGGTGTGCATTTCAGCCAGCAGTATGGAAAATGAGAGGTGTAGAAGGGTGTTCATCAATGAAAAAGAAAACAGACAAAATAAAAAAATAGTGATTTCTTTTATTAATGACATTCGAGAGGTACCCGCGAGGGTCACCAAGAATCCCAAAAGACAGTGTCAAGTATCAGCGCCGCTTCGAGCGTCAACGCCACTTCAAGTGTCGACGTCATTGAAAGCGTCAGCGCCACATCAAGTGTCGACGCCATTGAAAGCGTCAGCGCCACTTCGAGTCTCAGCGCCACTTCAAGCGTTAGCGCCGCTTCAAGCGTCAGTGCCGCTTCAAGTGTCGGCGCCACTCCAAGCGTCGGCGCCGCGACGAGCGTCAACGCCGCCTCAAGTATCAGCGCCGCTTCAAGTGTCGACGCCATTGAAAGCGTCAGCGCCACTTCAAGTCTCGGCTCCACTTCAAGCGTCAGCACCACTTCAAGTGTCGGCGCCACTTCAAGCATTGGCGCCGCGATGAGGGTCGACGCCACCTCAAGTATCAGCGCCCTTCAAGCATCAACGCCGCCTCAAGTATCAGCGCCGCTTCAAGCGTCAGCGCTGCTTCAAGTGTCGGCGCCACTCCAAGCATCGGCGCCGCGACGAGGGTCGACGCCACCTCAAGTATCAGCGCCGCTTCAATTGTCGACGCCATTAAAAGCGTCAGTGCCCCTTCAAGTCTCGGCGCCACTTCAAGCATCAGCGCCGCTTCAAGTGTCGGCGAGACTTCAAGCGTTGGCGCCGCGATGAGGGTCGACGTCACCTCAAGTATCAGCGCCGCTTCGAGCGTCAGCGCCGCTTCAAGTGTCAGCGCCACTTCAAGCTTCATCGCCCCTTCAAGTGTCGGCGCCACTTCAAGCGTCGGCGCCGCGACGAGGGTCGACGCCACCTCAAGTGTCAGCGCAGCTTCAAGTGTCGGCGCCGCGACAAGGGTCGACGCCATGGCAAGCGTCGGTGCCATTTCAAGTATCAGCACCACTTCGAGCGTTAGCGTCGCTTCGAGCGTCAGCGCCGCTTCAAGTGTCGGTGCCACTTCAAGCGTCGGCGCTGCGACGAGGGTCGACGCCATCTTAAGTGTCAGCGTCGCTCCAAGTGTCGACACCGCGACAAGGGTCGACGCCATTGCAAGCGTCGGCGCCATTTCAAGTATCAACGCCGCTTCAAGTGTCGGCGCCACTTTAAGCATCGGCGCCGCGACGAGGGTCGACGCCACGTCAAGTGTCAGTGCCGCTTCAAGCATCAACGCCACTTCAAGTGTCAACGCCACTTCAAGTGTCGACGCCATTGCAAGTGTCGATGCCATTTCGAGTATCAATGCCGCTTCAAGCGTTAGCGCTGCCTCAAGTATCAGCGCCACTTTAAGTATCAGCGTCGCTGTAAGGGTCGGCGCCGCGGCGAGTGTCGGCGCCACTTTGAGTGTCAGCGCCGCTGCGAGAGTCGGCTCCACCTCAAGTATCAGTGCCGCTTCAAGTGTTAGCGCCACTGCAAGAGCCAGCGCTCCTACTACAAGGGTCACTTCAGAAATGTTATTCGAGGAGTACTGCTACAACGGTTTCTTCGGCAGCAACTCATATTGAGTGGTCAGGATGAGAGAGTGGCTATCATGAGCAACTCCTCATCATGAAACATCAGTCTTTTAATGAACAATAACATTAACACTTTACTTTCTTGTACAGGTTGCCTAGTCGAGCAAGCAGGGCTCGAACAGGCGCGTTGGGAACTCCTGGGAGTTTTGGCTTGGCGGCTGAGTGTGACACCCCGACTAATTAAATACCGGGTAGCTACTCCTTTATTAAATTAATTCAAAATGCCAAGTTGGCTCAGTTAATAGCATCACTGTCGAAAACATTTTATTATTACTAACCACCTAGTATTTAAAAAGCAAGTTGACAAATTTTAATTTAAGTCTGATTAACATGCAGTGAAAGAACAACAAGGAAATAATAACACCATTCACCATAACGAGATAATAGAATAACCATCACATGCAATAAATGAATCCGGAGGAAAACTCCTCACGACAATCCCATAAACTGTAAAGAACAACTAAGTACTGAATACTGAAACCATACAAGCCAAAGTCTGAACAAACTGAAATGTAAAAGATGTCTCTAATGGAAATGGGCAACATGCCCTACAACTGATAGATGATGAAACTGGAATCCAAACGAGAGAGGCGTCTAATAGCAAATCCCTGTAGCTTCCACAAACAGCTACAGCTCGTCTTCTGAATGAGTATCCTATGCTTGGTGTCCTTGTGGCTGGGCACCTGAAAATGGTTTTACAAGAAAAATAGATTTGAAAAGCAAACGGGTCAGAGCCCGAATGTGGAGTTATATTTTTAAAAACCTGCAAGTGCTTTAAAAACATTTAAAACATTAAATGCAAAGTACATGTTAGGACGTGCACTCACATGAAATTCTCACCTCTCTTCTAACTGTGCACTCCTAACGCAGATACCCATCTAAGTACATTAACACCTAGCTAAGTGACATACTATCTAGCTAGACCGTTGTAACTTCTATCCTTTATTACTCGGTTCCCATTATCAGTATTAACGTTCTCAATTAAAATAGGGGCTTAACATATTTTCAAGTTCTCACAAAAGTAATACAACTCAGTATTGATTATCCCATTTATATTTTCCGTATATATACGCACATTACCATATAAAAGTTCCCATTTTATTAAGTGTATATTTTCACAACACAAATATACAATATAAGCACCCCGAGGCTAAGCTGCGGTGCACACATACTCTGCTATCCATCCCGGTACATCACGTACATAAGGAATCACGTATTCCGAATCACTCAGGAATCGTTCAGATAACACAAATCACAAACAGTGGAGGCGAACACAGTCACATCACATGGGTCACGCACATACCTACGCTCCCACGATCAGCAGATTTATTAATGTCACAATAAGTCCTTCTCTGACCTATGTTCTCGAGGTACCAGTCTAAATCCCCCCCGTAGGCACACAAGGATTAGAGGGTCCTAAGCGAACGCAAACCTCCCGTGATAGCAAGTATGGTAGGTATGTCATACACACAAGTAATATATCAATACTAAGTAAACACACATCTTAGTAATCACCGTATTTAATTATAGTACTTCTCTCAATCTAGTACCAATATATAACTTACACACTTTATAAATTTTCCGGTTTGTAATCATACGCGCCATAATATACTCACGTCGTAGTAGACACTCACGTCTCATCCCAATTATCCCTTTCATTTAAATCACTCGTGTATAAATTTCTCCTCATAATAACCCAAAAGTCCCAAATCTATCAATACGTCCTCAAAGGAATGTTATCTCTATCCTCGAACAAGTTTACGGGACTCCCAAAATCAAAACAGTTCAAAAAGGTTCAAACTGCCAACTCGTTAGAAGTCTCGTTCGAACGAGACTGTTCGAACGAGATCCAGTTCGTTCGAACGAACTGTAACTTCTAACGAGATCTCGTTCGAACGAAGGTATCGAACGAAGTTCCCTCTCATTAGAAACGACTGGTCAACTCGTTAGAAGCTCGTTCGAACGAGTTCGTTCGAACGACCTGGAGACTGCTTCTAACGACTGACCAGTTTCGGCCCAGATTTTTCCCCAATTTGATTTTCACCATTTTTACTCCTCAAATCTTCTCCAAAATATGTCCCAATGATTGTTTTAAGATATCTAAACAATCCTAAACATAATATAACCACATCCTATCACGTTTTTATGGATTAACACACCCTAATCATCAATCAATTTACAATTTCTACACTTTTCCCCCAATTTACTCATGAACATGAACCCTAGAATTTTAAATCCTCAATTCATCAAATTAAATCCGTTTTTGTTTCACCCAATCATGTATTAACATCATATTAAACGTCTCCATACTATTCTACATGCTATTTATCCTCAATATTCAAAACCTAAGTCCAATTAATCATGGGTTTTCATTCATCTTCCAATAACAATTATAAATCTTCAATTTTCTAACATGGAAAGAACATTTGCTGAAATTAAACATAATTAAACCACTTGCCTTGATTGTTTCTGGATTTGGTGTTGATTTGGTGAAGAATTTCTGCAGAATTCCTCTCTTTCTCTCCTTCTCCAAGCTTTCTTCTCCAAAAGGCTATGGTGGCTAGGGTTTGATTTGGGGATTTTAGAAAACCTAACTTTAATAACCTACGTAGCCTTCTAGGTTAAAATGGGTAATAAATGGGTTAAGTGGGTCAATTCCCAATCAGATTAAAACTCTTAATTTTCGTCACTTTTAATTATCCAAAAATACAAAATTACTAAAATGCCCTTTATGTTGCCGGTACGGCCTAAAAATACCCCGGGACCCAAACTAAACCCCCGGCTAGTGTTTTCTGACTATCTCGACCCTTCCGGACGCGTTGACACACTCAAAACGACCATAGGGTTGATAGAATTTAAATTCACTTTTATAATTAAATAATTATATACTGACACAATTATCACCCGTGTCCCAATAAAATATCCAAATTGCCGTATATCAATCTCACGACAAATATCATAATTCAATATCCATATGACATCATATATACTCAATATAGTCAAATACCAACTCACATCTCGCTAGTATTTTATCCGGATTAATTCCTAATTAATACACATTTAATTAATTAAACCCAAATTAATCCCAAAAATAAATATAGTCAAAAGTACGGGGTATTACATACTTCCCCCCTAATAACAGAATTTCGTCCCAAAATTCGAAACTAGAAAGTACCTGAAATGAACAACTCTGGATAACGTTCGCGCATCTCATCCACGCGCTCCCATGTGAATTCCTCGACATTATGATGTCGCCACTGAATACGCACTAACGAAACTATCTTTGACCGCAGCTTCCGCTCACTTCGGTCCAAAATAGCAATCGGCCCCTCCTCGTAGGAGCTATCAGGCTGGAGATCAATATCTTCCAAAGCGATATGAGAATGAGCCAAATCATCCCTGAGGTATTTCCTTAGCGAGGAAATATGAAACACATCGTGAATCCGGTGTAAATGCTCCGGTAACCCGAGTCTATACGCAACCGGTCCAATCCGCTCAATGATAGGAAATGGTCCCACATACCTCGGTGCCAACTTCCCCTTCTTCCCGAATCGCATAATCCCCTTCATAGGAGATACTCTGAGCAAAACCTGGTCTCCCACTTGAAACTCCCTGAAAGATCTCTTCGTATCAGCATAACTCTTCTGCCTGTCTTGAGCTACCCGAATGCGACTTCGAATCAACTCAATCCTCGCCGAAGTGTCCTGAATCACCTCCGGTCCAAGTAGTTTGTTGTCCCCCACCTCCAACCAACATGCTGGGGAACGACAAGGTCTACCGTACAACGCCTCAAACGGAGCCATGCCAATGGTGAACTGATAGGAGTTATTCTAAGCAAACTCCACCAGTGGAAGGTACTGCTCCCATCCACCCCCAAAGTCAATAATACACATGCGTAGCATGTCCTCCAACATCTAATTGGTGCGATCGGTCTGCCCATCGGTCTGCGGATGATAAGCCGTACTCAACTGCAACTCCGTGCCCATGGCCTCCTGGAAACTCTCCCAAAACCGCGAAACAAATATCTTGTCTCTGTCAGACACGATATTCAGGGGCACACCGTGAAGTCTTACTATCTCTGAAATGAAGAGCTGGGCATACTTTCCCGTAGTGTAGTCGGTCCTTACGGGTAGAAAATGAGCGACTTTGGTCAACCTGTCTACAATTACCCAAACGGAGTCGTGACCCCTCTGCGACGTAGGCAACCCCGTGATAAAATCCATGGATATGCTCTCCCACATCCATACTGTAATCTCCACTGGCTGTAAAAGTCCTGGCGGTCTCTGATGATACACTTTCACCAGCTGACAAGTGGCGCATTTCGAAACAAACACAGCGATATCCTTCTTCATACCGCTCCACCAATACTGCCGTCTCATGTCCTGGTACATTTTGTCCCCTCCGGGATGTACCGCGAACCATGAGCCATGAGACTCTGCCATCACTTCGTGTCGTAATTCTTCCCCTTCCGGAACCACTAATCTCCCATTGAAGCGTAATCCTCCGTCTGAGCTAACGGTATAGGATTTGGCTCCCTCTGCTAGCAATCGAACTATCTGCTCCTGACAGAACGAGTCGTTTGCCTGTGCCCGTACTACCTTCGTGACAATCTGCGGTGTAACGGTCATCACAGACATGAAAGATCGGGCTACTGCGTCCTGGTGTCCCAACTCCTTCCACTTAGCCTTCCACACCCCTGCCACCTCATCTGCTGGCCTACGGCTCAACGCGTCTGCCACCACGTTAGCCTTCCCCGGGTGATACTGGATGTTGAACTGGTAGTCTTTCACAAACTCAAGCCACCTACGCTGCCGCATATTCAACTCCTTCTGTGTGAACAGGTACTGTAGGGACTTGTGGTCTGTGAACAATTGGAACTTCTCCCCCAAAAGATAGTGCCTCCAAATCCGTAGGGCAAATACCACTGCTTCCAACTCCAAATCATGAGTGGGGTAATTCTTCTCATGAGGCTTAAGCTTACGGGAAGCATAAGCTATGGCCTGTCTCTCCTGCTGTAATACACCTCCAAGTCCTTGCAAAGACGCATCGGTGTAAACCAAATACTCAACTCCCGGTCTCGGCAATGCTAACACAGGTGCTGAGGTCAACTTGTCCTTCAACTCATCAAATGCCAACTGACAGGCATCACTCCAAATGAACGGCACACCTTTACGAGTAAGATGTGTCAAAGGACCTGCTATCTTTGAAAATCCCCGAATGAACCTCCTGTAGTATCCTGCTAGGCCCAAGAAACTACGAATCTCAGTCGGTGTCGTGGGTTGTCCCCACTCCCTCACCGCGGATACCTTCCCCGGATCAACAGATATCCCCCGGTTGGAAATAATGTGTCCCAAAAACTGAACTTCTTTCAACCAAAACCCGCACTTCTCAAACTTTGCATACAGCTCGTTCTGACGTAGCGTCTGCAATACCTGTCTCAAATGCTCGGCGTGCTCCTCCTCTGTCCGGGAGTAAACCAGAATATCATCAATGAAGACAATGACAAACTGATCGAGAAACTCTCTGAACACCCTATTCATCAAGTCCATGAACACTGCTGGAGCGTTGGTCAAACCAAAAGGCATAACCCGAAACTCGTAAGATCCATATCTCGTTAAGAACGCAGTCTTCGAGACATCCTCCTCCTTGATACGCAACTGACGGTATCCCGATCTCAAGTCAATCTTCGAGAAGAAAGAAGCTCCTCACAACTGATCAAATAGGTCATCGATTCGAGGCAACGGATACTTATTCCGTATCGTGACCTTGTTCAACTCCCGATAGTCCACACACAATCTCAGTGAACCGTCCCTCTTCTTCACAAATAAAACTGGAGCGCCCCAAGGTGAGGTACTCCTACGAATAAAGCCCTGCCCTAACAGCTGCTCTATCTGATCTCGTAGCTCTCTCATCTCTGCCGGAGCCATACGATACGGTGCGCGTGCTATAGGTCTCGTACCTGGTAGTAAATCTATCACGAAGTCTATCTCTCGACTGGGGGGGTAAGCCCGATATCTCCTGAAACACGTCTGAATACTCTCTGACAACCGGTATCGAGTCTAGAGGAATCACAACCTCCTTAGAGGTATCCTCCTCTATGTAATACAGATGAGCGGTCGATCCTCCCTCTGGGTGAGGCATCGCCACTACAAACATCTCCTGCCCCGGAATGGCAAAAACAATGCTCCCGCTGAAGCAATCAATCATGGCTCTATAAGCTACGAGCCAATCCATACCGATAATCACGTCGTGCACATGCATATCTAACACCAACATGTCTGCAGGTAATACCAAACCACCAATCTCTACCCCCACTCCCCGGCATATAAACAAAATAAGTGACCCATTTCCCAATGGTGAGTCGACACACATCACTGTGCTCGCCGCTGTGGCTAACAACCCTAAAGCCTTCGCAAAATGTGTAGCTATAAAACAATGCGTAGCCACCGTATCAAACAAAACCCGACCCATAGTGCCATGGATAGGAAACGTACCCTCAATCGCGAGCGGTGCCTATGGAACTTCTGCCTAGTGGACGTTATAGACACGCCCATACTGTAGCTGCCCCTGCTGAGCTGGAGCTGCTGGAATAGGTGGCAAAGCTGCCATCTGTGGCGGTGCGGGGAGAGCACCGGGAAACATAGGTCTCTGAGGCTCCTGGCGAGCGCCCTGCTGCTGCTGCTGTGGGGCCCTGCCCTTATCAGGACAATCCTGACGTTTATGGCCAGTCTTGCCACAAACAAAACACTTCCCTTGGAAGTTCCCCCCTCGCTGTCCCTGCTGTCCCCGGCCCTGATGGCCATTACCGTTCCTGCCTTGGCCCTGCTGGCCCTGTTGTCCATTCTGCCCCTGTTGGCTAGACTCCCCCGACCTCTTGCCCTCGGCCATATGAAAACGATGGTCCTGGCAGTGTAACAAAGCAGCGTTAACCACATCAGAATAAGTGGCCAACGATAGATTCCCTAGCAGATGCTGACGAATCCTCCAAGTCAACCCGTTGGTGAATTTCTCAATTTTCTTCTTCTCTGTCGGTATCTCATCTGGGACGATATTCAACAAATTAGTAAACTCGGCCTCATACTTGGCCACTGTCTTCCCCTCTTGCTTCAGATTCATAAGTTTCCTCCTCATTTCCGTATGAACAGCTGACGGAAAATACTTGCGGTCGAACCGCACCCAGAACTCCTGAATAGTCAGAGTATCCCTCTCCTCCGCGGTGGTAATAGATTCCCACCACTGCAGTGCAGATCCAACTAGCTTGAAAGTAGCTAGCACCTGCTTCTGAACATCTGTGCACTCATACATCCTCAAGTGCCTCTGCATATCCTTCCTCCATTGGCTCGAGACTACCACATCTGAGCCACCTGCAAACTCTGGCGGATGCGCTTTCTGAAAAGCGTCACGTACACGTTCCCAAGCAGACGGGAATGCATTAGCCTGTACTGGCGCGGAAACCGGCGCCTGAGGTGGTGCCTGCTGAATCACGGCAATTGCGGCATTTACCTCTTGGGCCACTATCGCTGCAACCTCAGCGGCGTTCATCATACCCTGAACGGGAGCGGGCTTGGGTTCGGGCGTTGCATCCCTGGGAACTCGTCGTGTACGTCGTGGAGGCATCTGAAATAAGAACAAAGTTTATAAGTTCACAGTTTATAAACTTTAAAGTAGCTGAAGAACGAAGCATACACAAAAAGAGTACAACAGTCCTAAAATATAGGGCTCTATATCAATGAAAACTTAGCGGAAACATAATAGCCGTACAGATCCTAAAGGACACTAGAACCTGATGCTCTGATACCACCTGTGACACCCCGACTAATTAAATACCGGGTAGCTACTCCTTTATTAAATTAATTCAAAATGCCAAGTTGGCTCAGTTAATAGCATCACTGTCGAAAACATTTTATTATTACTAACCACCTAGTATTTAAAAAGCAAGTTGACAAATTTTAATTCAAGTCTGATTAACATGCAGTGAAAGAACAACAAGGAAATAATAACACCATTCACCATAACGAGATAATAGAATAACCATCACATGCAATAAATGAATCCGGAGGAAAACTCCTCACAACAATCCTATAAACTGTAAAGAACAACTAAGTACTGAATACTGAAACCATACAAGCCAAAGTCTGAACAAACTGAAATGTAAAAGATGTCTCTAATGGAAATGGGCAACATGCCCTACAACTGATAGATGATGAAACTGGAATCCAAACGAGAGAGGCGTCTAATAGCAAATCCCTGTAGCTTCCACAAACAGCTACAGCTCGTCTTCTGAATGAGTATCCTATGCTTGGTGTCCTTGTGGCTGGGCACCTGAAAATGGTTTTACAAGAAAAATAGATTTGAAAAGCAAACGGGTCAGAGCCCGAATGTGGAGTTATATTTTTAAAAACCTGCAAGTGCTTTAAAAACATTTAAAACATTAAATGCAAAGTACATGTTAGGACGTGCACTCACATGAAATTCTCACCTCTCTTCTAACTGTGCACTCCTAACGCAGATACCCATCTAAGTACATTAACACCTAGCTAAGTGACATACTATCTAGCTAGACCGTTGTAACTTCTATCCTTTATTACTCGGTTCCCATTATCAGTATTAACGTTCTCAATTAAAATAGGGGCTTAACATATTTTCAAGTTCTCACAAAAGTAATACAACTCAGTATTGATTATCCCATTTATATTTTCCGTATATATACGCACATTACCATATAAAAGTTCCCATTTTATTAAGTGTATATTTTCACAACACAAATATACAATATAAGCACCCCGAGGCTAAGCTGCGGTGCACACATACTCTGCTATCCATCCCGGTACATCACGTACATAAGGAATCACGTATTCCGAATCACTCAGGAATCGTTCAGATAACACAAATCACAAACAGTGGAGGCGAACACAGTCACATCACATGGGTCACGCACATACCTACGCTCCCACGATCAGCAGATTTATTAATGTCACAATAAGTCCTTCTCTGACCTATGTTCTCGAGGTACCAGTCTAAATCCCCCCCGTAGGCACACAAGGATTAGAGGGTCCTAAGCGAACGCAAACCTCCCGTGATAGCAAGTATGGTAGGTATGTCATACACACAAGTAATATATCAATACTAAGTAAACACACATCTTAGTAATCACCGTATTTAATTATAGTACTTCTCTCAATCTAGTACCAATATATAACTTACACACTTTATAAATTTTCCGGTTTGTAATCATACGCGCCATAATATACTCACGTCGTAGTAGACACTCACGTCTCATCCCAATTATCCCTTTCATTTAAATCACTCGTGTATAAATTTCTCCTCATAATAACCCAAAAGTCCCAAATCTATCAATACGTCCTCAAAGGAATGTTATCTCTATCCTCGAACAAGTTTACGGGACTCCCAAAATCAAAACAGTTCAAAAAGGTTCAAACTGCCAACTCGTTAGAAGTCTCGTTCGAACGAGACTGTTCGAACGAGATCCAGTTCGTTCGAACGAACTGTAACTTCTAACGAGATCTCGTTCGAACGAAGGTATCGAACGAAGTTCCCTCTCGTTAGAAACGACTGGTCAACTCGTTAGAAGCTCGTTCGAACGAGTTCGTTCGAACGACCTGGAGACTGCTTCTAACGACTGACCAGTTTCGGCCCAGATTTTTCCCCAATTTGATTTTCACCATTTTTACTCCTCAAATCTTCTCCAAAATATGTCCCAATGATTGTTTTAAGATATCTAAACAATCCTAAACATAATATAACCACATCCTATCACGTTTTTATGGATTAACACACCCTAATCATCAATCAATTTACAATTTCTACACTTTTCCCCCAATTTACTCATGAACATGAACCCTAGAATTTTAAATCCTCAATTCATCAAATTAAATCCGTTTTTGTTTCACCCAATCATGTATTAACATCATATTAAACGTCTCCATACTATTCTACATGCTATTTATCCTCAATATTCAAAACCTAAGTCCAATTAATCATGGGTTTTCATTCATCTTCCAATAACAATTATAAATCTTCAATTTTCTAACATGGAAAGAACATTTGCTGAAATTAAACATAATTAAACCACTTGCCTTGATTGTTTCTGGATTTGGTGTTGATTTGGTGAAGAATTTCTGCAGAATTCCTCTCTTTCTCTCCTTCTCCAAGCTTTCTTCTCCAAAAGGCTATGGTGGCTAGGGTTTGATTTGGGGATTTTAGAAAACCTAACTTTAATAACCTACGTAGCCTTCTAGGTTAAAATGGGTTATAAATGGGTTAAGTGGGTCAATTCCCAATCAGATTAAAACTCTTAATTTTCGTCACTTTTAATTATCCAAAAATACAAAATTACTAAAATGCCCTTTATGTTGCCGGTACGGCCTAAAAATACCCCGGGACCCAAACTAAACCCCCGGCTAGTGTTTTCTGACTATCTCGACCCTTCCGGACGCGTTGGCGCACTCAAAACGACCATACGGTTGATAGAATTTAAATTCACTTTTATAATTAAATAATTATATACTGACGCAATTATCACCCGCGTCCCAATAAAATATCCAAATTACCGTATATCAATCTCACGACAAATATCATAATTCAATATCCATATGACATCATATATACTCAATATAGTCAAATACCAACTCACATCTCGCTAGTATTTTATCCGGATTAATTCTCAATTAATACACATTTAATTAATTAAACCCAAATTAATCCCAAAAATAAATATAATCAAAAGTACGGGGTATTACACTGAGGGACAAGGTATGTTGAGTAAGCTCAACCACTTAGCACTATAGGATTGAGAGAATACAAGTAGGAAGACCCAGAAGTTACTCAAGACTACACACACTTCACACTTCATCACAAGTGGAGTGAGCAGCCAAAGAGCTGGCTACTCATAAGAAATAAACTCTTTACAAGAAAATGACTTTTCCAGAAGAGGGGGTCCTCAAGGTCCCTCTCAAGAAAAACAACATTTTTAGAGGAAGGGAGTCCTTAAGGTCTCCTCTCTTAAGATTTGCAAAATTGCACCACAAGTTACCGTTTCAAAAGATAACTACCAAATCTGATATTTTGTCCTCATTAGGGGACATATGTGCTTTTTGACTTTGGTCGGCGCCAGGTGGTGCCTGCAGGGGGGACAGGCAGACTGTTTGCAGGTAGGGACAAATGGTACACTTCAGACATTGTTCCCCACCAACTCTCTCAATTTTGGCGCCCAAAAAATGCCAACTCACCCCTAACGTCCTAGTATAAATAGGACCCCTGGGCAAGGTCATAAAGACACAATAGAAATTGCACTGTTACTCTGCTAAAATATCACCAGACCTACCTAAGTATTCTCTCCCTGCTCATTCTCATAGTGCTGAGTGCCTTGTTCCTTCACTCCCCACTGACAGCCATCACTCTCAGGTGTTTCCCTTGAGAAAATTGCTATTTTTGCTGTGAAAGTTCATCTTCTTGCAGGGAGCGAGTTGAAGCTTGGGTTCCATTGTTACCAGAAGGAGAAGTTTTCTTCAGAAGTTGCACCAGGATACCTTGAAGACCTTGCAGGCAGCGTCCATTGGAGTGGGTCACGCCTCACCCTTTCCAGTTATTCATAGACCCCAGTCTCACTACCCTCCTACAAGAGGATAAAAGGGTTTCTTGGCTGTTGCGTGATAAATTAAAAAGTAGAGATGAAGGTTGGGATGTGAGCAACATGAAGTTCGTGCATTGGGTATTGTGAGAATTAGATGTTCAAATTAAAGTGGTTGTGTGTATCTTGTTTTATCATATATATTCGGTTTAACTAATGCCAATGGCAAGGTCGCAATTTCATTTTAGCATACCATGTCTCCGAGACACCAATAGAATATATATCAAATTTCTTATGCAAATTAAATGCATGGTGCCAAAGAAACTGTAATGCTTTGTTCGTATGTTACACTAACTCATTTAGCCTATGACATGCGTCTTGCCTTAAACCCAGAGTATAGCTTATTGTCGTTAACCATGACACTTACTGAAATTCCTCAAGTAAATATTGTATATTAAAATTCAAAATTGACATTTAAAACATCTTTATGGAGAAAGAAAAAATATATAAATGAATATAATTATTTTCTAATCTTTTAAATATTTTCATCAATATTTAAAATATATACGGGGGAATAAACTTACTTGTCTCAAACATACGTCACTAATTAAAATATGAAAATATTACTTTCCACAAAATCTAAGTGTGTGGATTTCACACTTGACTGCATGTGACTGAATTTCATCAAATTTGTAGTTTCTCTTTTTTATCTATTGAGCTAATTAATTTTAATCGACACATAATATTCCATTTTAATTAGTTTACTTATTTTATAACCAACTTTTTGTTCCTTATTTATTTGTACATAATTCAATTTTTTTGAATTGTATATTTGATTCTCCGATGCAAAAGTGCAACGTGTTTACTGCATGCCCAGTTCAATTCAAGAACTAATGTAGTGCTAATATCATGTGATATCCATTTCTTAGAGTTAAACCATTAGTTATGCTATCGTGGCATATGTAAAGGAAAAAATTGAGAAATAATTAAATTTCATGCCATTCTATAGGATTGAGAATTTTAGGAACGACAAGAAACCATGACACAAAATTGACCTATAATAGAGGCATCATTTCATTTTCATAACATGTCTTTTTTACACGAAGTTGTGTGGTGTCTTCTTCGTGTCAAAATTACAAGTATGTTATCATGTTAAGTCGTGTTAATCAAGTTTTCGTACACATTATTAAATTTAATGTTGAATTAAGGATAAAATTTAAGATATTGTGTTAGTCATTTTGTGTTTAACATGGGTCATGTACATTGCGTAGACTAGTAGATTCCACTATAACAAGAGGAAGATTGTTGGAAATAGAAGATAAAGAAAAAAGAGGTCGCCCTAAGCTATTATGGGAGGAAATTATTGGAAGAGATCTTAAGGAACTAAACTTGAATTATAATAACGCATATAATAGATTAGAATGTAAAAGAAAAATCCATGTGGACGACCCCATATGATTAAGGCAAGGATGATGATGATGATGATGATGATGATGATGTACATTACGTATAAAAGAAACACGAAGTGGTGTCTTTCATGTTCGTATTCATAAATTTTTTATTGTGTCTGTACGAAACATGAAAAAGAAACCAAAAATACACCCCTAGTTATTTTTATTTTGAATTAAGACTCCCTTAGTTATTCAGCAAAAAGGGACTTAAAAACATTCTTATACGTATATACTTTTTTGTTTTATTTTACATTTAAAAGATGAGACAATGGGCATTGTAATTGTGCTTTTCTCCTTAAAAATAAATAAAATCAAACAACTTCGAAAGTAAGACAAAATTATATTCAATAGATATTTCAAAAGCACTTCAGTACCTCAACGATATAACGATGTGGAAAATAAAGAAAATACATATATGATATGGGTTTGCTAAAGAATATTTTGTGTTTATTTAGTCATAATAATGAAATGGATCAAATACAACATACTACTATATCAACATCCACATGTTGTGCTTTTGTTATTTCGTTTAACGATCAAAATATTTATCCTAAAATAGTTATAACTCCAATAAAAATACACACAATCATTGTGACAAAAAATAGATTCGAGTCAATTAGTGAAATATTTGAATACAACACTTTTAAGTAAAATTTCAGATCAAGACATACAAAAAAGGAAAACTACTTCTAGACCAGATCGTTGCATATATTTAATGGTATGTTGATTCAAAATTTTATCCAAACTATTAGTGAATACGTCCAAATAAACATGAAATTCCAAATTATGAATTGAAATATTTTGAACCAAACTCTTCACCTAAAATAGTATCTAAAAATCCTAACTTTCTTTTCTCACAAAAACTTGTTTATAATCACGTTAAAATAAGTACATAAGTATAATAAACTTATCAAAAATAGTCACATGATAGAAAAAGAGGCATGAGTGACTAAAAGCAATATATAGTACTATCCCCTTCACAAAAAGTCTAATCTATCTCCACAAAATTCTCCACATGTATGAATGAAACATGTAACTAATTTTAGCGATTCTCATTTATTTACTCCATAAAAAACCTAACAAATTTTCTTGCAAAACGACATGAACTAAAATTCAAAAATAAAGTGTGGTGAAAATAGTAAGTTCAAGCACATCTTGGCTTCTTTGTGTACGATTACGAAGTTTGTAGGCTAAACCTGCAAAATAAAAGATAAGCTCCTTAGTAATCATAAACAAACTTATCTTTCATCATATTACACTCTACGTACTATAGGGTATATTAAACCCGCATGCCTACACTCCCAATATATTTTCTCGTATTTCATAATATTATACTACATATACTTTAGAGAAATAACTTCAGACAACACGTCCACATTGATCAAGCTTGTATTACATGATACTCTTGGCATTGTGAGTTTATGGGTAACTCATTCCTTTTGTATTTTCAAACTCCAAACTCCAAAAAAATTAACCCAAGCCACCCCGGAAGCCAAGCTACAAAAAACAATATAACTCCTAAGTTTGCAAGTAATGGATAATGTTTTTTTTTGTTGAAGTAAAACAACATATAAACTCCATAAAAATTATATCCTTTCACTACATACCCATAAGCCTTTTAAACCAAAAATTGGGGTTATGTATACACAGTTTCAATAAACTATATATACTAATTATGGAAATACCCTAATAAATCTATATATGCCACAGGTTCTAACATAACAAAAAGGAATAATAATTTAAGAAAAATAAATTTGACTGTGTAAAACTAAAATCTAATTATTAAAATCAAGAATAAAAACATAAAACTTTGCTTATCCATTCATTTGTTAAGAGTACTTCCAAATAACCCCAATTAAACCACCATAAACACAAATCTTTCAAATTCTCATCCATTCTACTCTAAACAAAACTCTTAACAAGAACAAAGGAAAAAACCAACAGGCACAAATAATTAGCTTAAAATAATTTGAAACTCTTCTCTAATTACATTGACAAATGGCTCTTTGCCAGATTGATGCGAAATAACTTAATGTAATGAGATTTGATGTGCAAAACTAATACACTATAGCCTAAAGTATATGTATATATTATGTGGTGTTAGATAATCTAAGGGAATTTATTAAACCTTCATTGTGGATTCAAATTCTAATAGAAAATAAATCAATGTTGTTCCGACTTCCCATGCAATTTTTCAAATCATTTCCAATGAATACAATCAAACATGGGAATGGTTAGGAAAAAAAATGAAAAAGTAACAAATATATTAAATAAACTAACATACACATATAAATATTGCCAATTGTGGTTCCAACTTCCCACGCAGTTTTCGTTGAAGAATAGCAGTTTCAAGATTTCAACTATCAAGAAATTGTTAAGGCCTCTTAAAATCATTGGTAAAGATTTAATATCTGCATATCTGTGCAGTAAAAGCTCAATGTTCTAACATCTTTGGCATTCCACCAGCAACCATCCCATGTAGGATGCTATTAAAAAAAAATATAGGCATTTGAATATTAGAGAATAACCAACTGTTAAAGGAGCATATATATGATCATGAAATAAAACCTTCCCAACAGTCAAAACTCTATACACGAACAAAATACGTGTTGAAAGATAAAATAAACTAAACTTACACATCAAATGGATGGCAAAAAAAATCCAAAAGCACTGAAGCCTATATGAAAAAATCAAATCACAAATATTATTTTTTCCTCAGAGATAAGAAAATGTAAGCAGAATACTGAAATTAACTTCCCTTCTTTGAACAAATAATATATATATATATATATATATATATATATATATATATATATATATATATATATATATAAAGAGACAAAGAGAGAGAGAGATAGATAGACAGTTAAGAATAGTGATACATAGAATAAAATAAACATCATATTATTTCCAAAATCTTAAGAAAAAGAAAATTAAAACACACAAATATCTGTGAGAGGTTTCCACCTACCAGTACGTTGTTAAAATGTTCTAGTGATGTTGAATCTCAAAGATCAAAAACATGAAAATCCATTCATTTTCTTAAGATGAAAATTCGAACATATGTTGTTAATCAAGACTGTTTTGACAATCATAATACCTAATATAAACCATAATGTTACATCGTGTAAAAAAATAGTTTTGTCATGAATCCAGGATGTCTAATCTTCATGCAATCACAAAATCGTAAATTTTTTATAACTATGATCAATACTAACCTTTGTCCATTGCAATTATTTGAAATAAGGTGATTAGAATGCTTCTGTCAAAGCTTCCTTTGAATCCCTTCTTGAACAACCCAGAATTACTCTCTTATGTGTCCAAAATATTTGTGAGAAAATACGAATAATGAGAATTTCATATTTTCTCTCCCTTCTTAGAAACATTGTGTTATGAGGTGACTTTAGATGGTGTAGAGGTCTCTATTTATAAGGGGAAGAGGGCCGAAATCCTAGTGGAGGGGGGACTCTTTTCAAGTCTCCCACTAATGCCACTAACCATCATGTGACTAACGAATAAGATTTACCCAATATTTTAATATCTTTATTTATCACATTCCTAATTAATTATCTGACATTTATTAAGATCACATAAATGGAAAATTCAGAATTTAATACAATTGAAATTAAATAATTAATTTCGACATTTAACATTAATTTCCAACAGTTTCCCACTTGGTCATACTAATTCGTATAATTAGATCAGGTATCATAAGGTGCACAATCATTGATAAATATAATTTTCGAAGTCAAATGATTTACGGATGCGAGTCATGGCGGTTCCATGCTATTTAAGAGCACGATTCCTTCCATGTACCACAACACCAATGCTTCATTCAACTGAGCCTTTAATATTGGGTATCATAATGGCCTCATAATGTCCTTTTGAATAAGGACTATTTCTGTCAACAATAATTCATAATTATATGCATGCATTCACAAAGGATAGAAATAATAGAAATCAGAAACACTTTTATTGAATTCAAGTAATAGTGTTAAACAACTAAGCCAAAATAGCAATCATAATCTAACTAATCGAGACCCATCTCTTTGACATGTTCCATAAAGGTCTTCGCAGATAGTCCTTTTATAAGAGTATCTACTGTATTATCACGTGTACTAATGTGATCAATTGACGCTCTTTGTTTCTTTACTTCCTCTTTAACTGATCGGTATTTCATCTCAATATGCTTAGCAGACTTAGTATACCTATCGTTCTTTGAGAAGAAGACTGCTGCGACATTATCACAATAAATTTTTAGTGGCTTAGATATTGACCGCATAATTCTAAGTCCTGAAATAAAGTTTTGCAGCCATAATCCATAATTTTTAGCTTTGAAGTAAGATACGTATTTAGCCTTCATAGTAGATGATTCAATGACGCTTTGCTTAGCACTTTTCCATGAAACGGCTCCTCCATCCATAAGGAAAACATAATCCAAAGTGCTCTTCCTACTGTCAAGGCATCCCCCAAAATATGAGTCTGAATAACCAATCACCTCAAGGTGATCAGTCTTCTGAAATGTGAGTATGAAATCCTTGGTCCCTTGCAGGTACCTCTTTCCAATCGTAAATCCACAGATTGCTTTGATATGTGCCTAGCATCCTAACAAAAAACTAATTTTCACCCTAGTGCAGACTTGTGCATACAACAAGCTCCCTACGAGTGAAGCATAAGGTATGTCTTTCACGTGCTCCCTTTCTAAATCACTTCTAGGGCATTAAATTAAGGTGAACTTATCCCCTTTCTGAAGTGGAACATTAATGGGATTGCCACTTTGCATGTTAAATCTTTCTAAAACTTTGTTAATGTAAGCTTTCTGAGACAATCCCAACGTTCCTCATGATCTATCCTGAGATATTTCTATCCCGATCACGAAGGATGCCTAACCTAAATATTTCATTTCAAAGTTTTTAGAAAGGTAATTCTTGGTTTCACTTAATAAACCAAGATCACTGCCGGCGATAAGTAAGTCATCAACATATAGTACTAAAAACAAAAACTTACTCCCACTGATCTTCAGGTATATACACCGATCAACAGTGTTTTCCTTAAACCCAAAGGATGTAATGGTATTGTGGAACTTAATGTAGTATTGACGAGAAGCTTGTTTTAGACCATATATTGACTTCTTTAATATATAGACCATGTCTTCCTTTCCTTCCTTTATGAAGCCATGTGGTTGTGCCATATAGACTTCTTCTCCTAAACTCCCATTTAGAAAAGCTATTTTTTTGTCCATTTGGTGCAGATCCAAATCAAAATGAGCCACCAACTCTAATATGATTCTTAATGAGTTCTTCTTTGAAACTGGAGAGAAGGTCTCATTATAATCAATGCCTTCTCATTGATTAAAACCTTTGGCAACAAGTCTAGCTTTATGCCGTTCGATATTGCCTTTTGAGTCAAGTTTGATATTAAAGATCCACTTGCACCCAACTCGTTTTTGTCCTTCTGGCAATTCGACCAACTCCCAAACTTTATTGTCATTCACAGATTTTATTTCTTCATTCATGGCAGCAATCCATTTCTCGTAATCATCACTATTTATAGCTTTTCATAAGAAACTAGATCATTAATATTCCCTATGTTAAATTCGGTCTCTTGAAGGTATACTACATAATTATCTGGAATTGCCGATCTCCTTTCTCTTTGAGATCTTCTTAATGGCACTTCCTGTGGTGCTTCAAAAGTTTCATCGATTATAGTCTCATTATGTGGTTGTTCAGTTGGTTGATCATTCACTTATTGTTCATTGTTATTAATTGGGTCAATGACCGGTTCAACAATTACATTAGGAACAACATGTATGTTATGAACTCTGGGTATAGGAATTTATACCCTGACTTCTTGAATGATTACCTCTCTTTCTTTTATACTCCCACTTACTTCACCTTCTTCAATGAATTCAGCATTTCCAGTTTCTATGATTTTAGTTGTATGATTTGGATCGTAGAATCTATATGCCTTCGACTTTTCTGGATACCCAATGAAATGACATGATAATGTCCTAGGATTCAATTTATTTTCATGAGGGTTATAGATTCTAGCTTCCGCTGGGCAGCCCCACACACGTAAATACCTTAAATCGGGTTTCCATACTTTCCAAAGTTTAAAAGGGTTTTTTGAAAATTACTTACTAGGAACCCTATTTAAGATGTGTACAGCGGTCTTTAATGCATGTGTCCACAAAAATATAGGCAATTGGGTCCTACTTATCATACTTTTAACCATTTCTATAAGGGTACGATTTCGCCTTTCAGCTACACCATTCTGCCAAGGTGATCCTAGCATTGTGTATTCAAATGCCTAATTTTTTAAGGAGTTTAGCAAATGGGTCAGGGCATTGCCCTGACTCATCATAACTACCATAATATTCACCGCCTCTATCAGACCTAATAATTTTCACCTTTTTGCCTAGTTGCCTCTCAACCTCATTAATGTATATTTCAACGACGTTCACAGACTGAGATTTATCATTCAACATGTACAAAATGCAATAACGTGAAAAGTCATCTATAAAGGGGATGAAGTAATTCTCTCCACCAATGGATGGAATATCAAAAGGTCCACATATGTTTGTATGTATGCTTCTTACGGCTCCTTTCTTTGTATGTTTGGTATTTTTTCCTTTAATACAGTCCACACATACATCATAATTGGCCCAATGCAAGTTATGGAGTATTCCATCTTTAATGAGCCTTTCAATTCTCGGCCTGGATATGTGCCCAAATCTTTTACGCCACAACTAAGAAGATTTTTCATCATTAAGTGTACGTTTCGTACCAACATTAGGATGCAGGGTCACAAGGATTTCAGAAAAATTCTTTTCAAGATTCAATTGATATAAACTATCTAATAAAAATCCAGAACCAACATTATTTGAATTTTTAATCAAAAACCATTGTACTTAAATTCAATCGCAAAACCGTTTAAAGCAAGTTTGGAAATAGAAATTAAATTCCTAGAAACTGTGGGAACATAAAAAGTTTCTTGCAAATCTAAAATAAATCCAATGCTTAAAATCAGGCGAAAGACTCCAATAGCTTCTATTTTAGCCTTCGCTTTATTGCCCATGCAGAGAAAATGCTCATTTGAATTTGTTTTGCAGATCGAAGTGAAGCCCTGCATCGAATTAGAAACATGACACATATAACCAGAATCAATCCACCATATGTTAGAAGGAGCATTAATAAGGTTTGATTCGAAACAAATATAAATAAAGGGCTTACCCTTTTTCTCGAATCAGACCTTTCGTTTATGACAATCCCTCTGGAAATGGCCCTTCTTTTTACAGAAGTGACACTTGTCGTTCTTTTCCTTCTTCACAACAGCAGTTGATGGTTCAGCTTGATGAGACGGACCATGACCTTTCTTAATGCCCTTGCCGAACTTCTTCTTAAAACCAACTCCTTTGACTGTAAGATTTGTCACATGTCCCTTAGTCACATGGCCATTCTGTTGCTTAAGCCTTCCTTTCTCCTGTACCAACATGCTTTGCAAATCATTTACATTCCACTTGTCTTTTATAGTGTTGTAATTGATTTGGAAAGGCCCATACTCAGGAGGTAGAGAGTTTAGGACGAATTGAATGAGAAAAGACTCATCCACTGTCATGCCCAAAACTCTAAGTCTAGCAGCCATATTGGTCATCTCTATAATGTGCTCATTCATGGTCCAAGTACCATCGAACCTCATAGTGGTCGGGTCAGCCATCAGTTTCCCAACAAGGGATTTATCATCAGTGCAAAAGCGTTCCTTAATGTTGTTCAAATACTCTTTCGCTTTCGTAGTTTCAGGTAGGGAGGTCTTAATACTAGCAGCAACACATATTCGCATAAACATAAGGGCCAGCCTATTAGATCGAGACCATGCTTCATGGACAATAATTTCATCCTCGCTATTGGCATCAGTAATAACAGCGGGTTCATCACACATAATTGTCATGTCCAGGTAAAGAACCCCTAGGCTGAACTCAATTTGCTCATTCCATTCAGAAAAATTAGTTCCATCAAATTTGGAATAGGACCGAGCTTGCGAATACAGGTTAAGGGGAACTGTAATTAATAACAATGTTCACAAATTAATTTTTCACACACAACAAAAATTGCAAGGGTCGAATATTGAATTGTTGACTAAAATTTTTGGCATATTTCATTTACAATCTGAATATCACGGAATCTGTGTTAATCGTCACATAATGGACTTAATGTGAACTATTTTGTTTTCATAAAATCAGTTCTAATGTTGTTCAATTCAGATATTAGCATGTGTTGCGCCTCAATCCAATTTTATAACTGACATTAGAATAAACCTTTAATGAATGTAAGTGTATTATTCGTACATGCAGTCTCAAATTGTGTTTGGCCTTTGACTTAACTCAAATGAATAATTACTCACATGTCCCAACTTAAATATAGTTAATCATGCATTAAATATTAACTATAATACGTAATCTTCAAGTAATTACAAAGATACCAATATCAGCTTAAATGCCACAAAAACAGAATTGCCCAGGAATAGTAAAAACACATAATACATGAATTTTACCAAAAATGGCAAAAGTGAGTTTTCACTATGGAATCGAAGTAAAACATGTTAGAAAATCAAAACTTTTTGCAGAACGTTAATATCAATTTTTTGTAGAGAGTTATAAGCCCCGAGATTATTTCCTAAAATGGCAAAAACGGAGTTTTGAGGGCCTTAACGGACTCGAATCACCGAAAAACACATTACATCACAGCTAAAGGCTGTGTAATTCGATTGTTGGCCCGTTTCCAGTCAAATTACCAAGTTTCAAGTCAATCGGACACTAAAAATTTTGAAAAATACTATTTACTGTGCCAATTTTTTTTTTATCTCGAAATCTGTTTTGTGTCAAATCACAGTTTTCACTTAATTAATCTTAAAAACAGATTCATTTTCTCATCATGATTAATAAAAGTGCTTTCCAGAACACTTACGCAACTTGAAACAATAAAATCATGTTAATAACATAATAGGGTTCTAATAACAAGAAAAGGGGTTGAACAATAATGGGACAATTATCATAAGATTAAGGACTGTGTGCAGCAATTTTCTTCTTAATATTATACATAAAAAAAATTACCAATTTTAGATAAGTGTATGATTACCAGATTGCATAAAATTCCAGATTTCCAGATTTTTTTTAAAAACAAAATTTCCAGATTTCCAGATGCAAAAAAAATCAGAGATCAGAATTGTTATGAAAAAAATTCATTAAAGGAAAACATGAGATTATAAATCGAAATCTCTGATACCACATGTTAATCAAGACTGTTTTGACAATCATAATACCGAATAGAAACCATAATGTTACATCGTGTAAAAAACAGTTTTGTCATGAATCCAGGATGTTTAATCTTCATGCAATCACAAAATCGTAAGTTCTTTATAACTATGATCAATACTAACCTTTGTCCATTGCAATTGATTGGAATAAGGTGATTAAAATGCTTATGTCAAAGCTTCCTTTGAATCCCTTTTTGAACAACCCATAATTACTCTCTTATGTGCCCAAAATATTTGTGAGAAAATATGAATAATGAGAATTTCATATTTACTCCCTCCTTAGAAACAATGTGTTATGAGATGACTCTTGATGGTTGATTCATATCGAATATTACATATTCCCGCCCGTTATCTTTATACATTCTAGCACTTTTACGGTCCTAAATGCCTATAATTATGCTCATTAACTAGACAACCTTGGATTTGGATATATACATGCTTTGCAGGGGTTATTTGTGCTTTTGTAGGTATTGGAATGCTAAAAGTGAGGTTCGGTTGCATTTCGGAGAAGTTCCGTCGTCGAATGCTACTTCAAGGGAAATTTCATCTTTTCAAACTCACTATTTTTTATGGAATGAAGTTACCAATATGTAGATCATCAAATTATCTTTCCATGGCCACTGACCGTGCGTCATTCTGACTCCGTATGTGGAAGTTATGCCCATTTCCGGAAGGTTTCGGTATTTTCTTCTACTTCAAGGGAATTTTGGTAATTTAATACTACATAATTTGGAGGGTTTCAAAACATAATCATGTAGAGAATTGAATTAGCTTCTTGTCGGTTCTGACCATGCCTCATTTCGATTCCGTATGAGGGAGTTATGGCCATTTCTGTGCAACGCGTCAAAATTGGTTCGGAGTGGAAAAGTGGGCTGCCAGTAGCCCAAGGCAAATTCCAAAAGTGCGGTCGATCGGTCCCAAAGCAGAGGTCGACCGGTCCTATCAGATATGGACGCAAATTGACTTATTTTGGGTTTTTTGGCTTGGTTTTGTTGGGGGTTTATTTTGGGGTATAAATAGAGTGTTAGGAGCATTTCTTTGGATATATATTTCATTTTAGATAGGATATTTTAGGGTTTTGTTTTAGGATCTTTGGCCCTTCTCTTCTTCTTTGGGTTTATACCCATTTGTATGTAAGTTACTATTCATTCATCCTCTTCCTTTAATTAATGCTTTATTTCTTTATTTAAGCTTTGTTCTCTTGATTTATTGCTTTGATTTATTAGTTGTTGATAGTTTAATTCTTGTTTTCTTTGGTAATTAGTTATTTTACTTAGTTTAATCATGTGTAGTGAGTAGTTTTATGGGTTGGGATTGCGTTTCCGCCATTGATGGGCGTTGAGCTCCGAAAATTAGGTTTTGTGTAAAATTTCATTTAATTGAAACCTCGCGTATTAAAGTTGGATTATTATGCGTTTAACTTTCTTTGTCGCGCAACGTTAGTGTTTATAGCGATAATCCGAATTTAAGATGCGTGTGACCATTTTCTGTTAAATGTTTAATCTCGTAACTTTGGGTTAAATTCCTTATTGTGTGATGTTTATACTTAATTGAAAATGCTCGATTAAATGTTTTCGAACCGAAATTCTAATTATTAGTTGTTTAGCCCATGGTGGGGACACGATCCCGACTCTCGTTTTATCAATTCTAGTTTAGACTTAACTTCTTAATTTTTCCCTTTTCTTTATTTCCAACCAATCACCTTTTACACTTTTATTTTAAGAGTATTAAATCCTATAAATTCTAGCAACTCGTCTCTGTGGATTTTCGATACCCGACTTACCGCTATACTTGTATCCCAAGTGCAGTCGTAATTTAGGTTTTTGTATTGAGGCGGTGAAACGAAAACAACGATTAGCGTCTTGACACGCGCTACTTTTCACCCTTAATCAAAATGGCACCGTTGTGGGTATCATCCTTGAAAACCCTCACGAGACGACACTCGTCCACTAGGGTAACCTAGGGGTTTAACGGCCTATTGGATATGCTAAATGCAATCGTGTTCCCTACGAAAGTGGCATTTATATTTCAATGCATATATACAAGTTGTGATTTTCTTATAGTTCTTCTTGTGTTGAATTTCATTACTAGGGACTAGCAATGTGCAAGTTAGGGGGTGTGATTCGTATCAAATTATGCATTTAATTACCCTCGAAACTTATGCATTTTAGCCCCATCGGGTACTTTAATGCCTATAATTATGCTCGTTAATCAGACAACCTCCATTTTATATGCTAAAATGTTATTTGAGGTATAATTGAGCTATTATAGGTATTAAAGTGCTTAGTATGAAGTTTGGGCACGTTCCGACTAAGTTTTGTCGCGATTCGCACGTTCGGGGGCATTTTTGTAATTTTACACTTTAGGATTTTTGCCCGAAGTCTTCACGGAAGTTGTAGCCCTTGGGCCAAGCTTCGCTTGTCCGTGAACGGCGCTCGAATCGAAGTCCGAACGAAGGAAACACGGAGCTTTAATCGGAAAGAATTATAAGGATTCATTAACAATTTAAATAATTCCATCCATGTCCCTTTTCTTCTTTAATAACAAATCCATTAATTCCCTTTGTATCCCCAAAACGTTTTTAGCAGCAAATGTAGGTGGCGATTTTGATTTTGGCCCGAGTTTTGCTCGGGTTTTGGGTTCGTCCCAAATTGATGACTTTGGTCCGAAATTGGAGCTCGATTTTGGTTCACACACGCAAATGGGTCTCTTTGGCTTTTTTTTGGAGCTTAGGTTTTGTCCATTAATGGCTATGGAGGTTTTGGAGCTTAGAAGTGGATTTTTGCATTTTAATGGTGGAACACAAGTTAGTCTCGGTTTTGGCTTCCAAGAATGGTCTTGGCATAGATGGAGTTGGGTTTTTGTTGGCAATTTTTGGAAATGAGTCTTCATTTGGTGTTTGCCAACATTAATGGGCATGGAGCTTCTTGGCCATATTTGGACGGGGAGTGTGTGAAGTTGGGACTGGATTGGGTGTTTCCAGCAGTGCCGGTCGACCGGCCTCTTACTGGCGATCGATCGCATTTTCCATTTTTGCCGTGGGTTGGAGACAGTGGGCAACCCCCATTACGCACAGTCGACCGGTCACCACACCCGGTCAACCGGTACTCTGCATTTTGGTCCCATTTTTGCTGTAGCTTTATTTCTTTATTTTTATTTTTCTTTTTCCTTTTTCTTTTGTTAGTTAATTTGGAGACTTATCTCCCTTTTTATTTTCTTATTTCTTTTCTTTTCTTTGTTAATTCCAACTTAGTATAAATAGGAGACTTGGTTTATTTTTGTAAATATCATGTAATAAATTAGATTTTTAGTTCTCTTATCTCTTAGAACTTAGGGTTTGGTATATTTGGGAATTTTTTGTTGGAGATAACCCCTCTCCTCATTTTCCACCATTAATGTAAGTGCTACTATTCATTGTCTCCTTTAAGTTGTATTTGCTTTATTTTTCATGCTTAATTAATTTTCATGCCTAGATAATTTTAGTTGCTAAATTAATTAGTGGTGTGCTTTAATTAATTAGTTAATTTATTTATGTCATTTAATATGTGTAGGGGCTAATTTAAATTAGGGTGTGATTAATGGAACTCACGTAGGGTTGATTTGTTGCTTCGCTTTGGTGATGGAGATTTACGTATTTATTTCGAGTGCGTTGTCCTAGTTTTTATGCTTAGGAAATTTAACGGTGTATATCATGTATGCACCGTGTTTACGACCTTGCGTGCGTAATTTCTGGGGTATTTGTTGATGACAAAATCTTATTAGTCTTTTATGCGAATTTAAGGGTGTGACAACTCTTAATTTAATTAATTGACGAAACGAGATGCAATCCTAATAATTCGCAGTCCCGTGTAACCATTTATACGCGTTAACTCAATTTGAGGGATATTAGTCGCATCCTATAGTTTTTATTCGCTTTATTAATCATAGTTTAATTTACACTCGCCTAGTCTATCAAATGGCGCCGTTGCCGGGGATGAGTTTGTTTTAGACTTTATTTGATTTAGTATTTCATTGTATTTTCTTTCTATTTGTATTATTTGCTAACTTTTTGCAGGACTTCCACATTTAAGCACTTTGAACGCTTGAATTTTTCCCGCGCGCACCTACTTTGTGGAAATCGCCACTTGAGCCATTTTTGGGGTAAGCATGTCTTATTCCAATTCTTTCGGTAATCAATGTTATAATTCTCAAAATTCCCGCAAACCTATCACTTTCGGTGAATACTTAGAATCCCAAAAATTTACAAAATCACATATGACTTTGGGCGAGTATAACGAAAGTCAAAGTCTAGGTTATTGGAATTTTGATGATGATGATAATGATTTTAGGCCTTTACCTCCTTATAATAGGAATTTTGAAACGAATTCGAATAGTTTTCAAAATTCCTATAATAATGAGTTTTTGTTTAAGTCCGGTGGTAATTTTCAAAGTTTCCATTTTCATGCATCCGCACCTCGACCTATGACATTCGGTGAGGGTTTGCATATGTATGAAAATGAGAAAATTGAAAATCGTTATCGGGAAGAAAATCGTTCGTGGGAACATGAGTTGGATTTATTATTCGAGTCCAACGACGATTTTTCTTCCGAGACTTTCGAAGTCGAGGAATGTTTTGAACCAAATGAGGTACTTGTGCCTACTTTGGAACAAACCATTCTAGACTTTGCCCATTGCGTAATAGATATTGAAAGCGATGATGAAAATGACGTAATATCTATTTGCAATGAAATGATTTCTTCTTTGGCCCCCAAAGAAGAACATTTCATTGAAAATGATATTATTTCATTCGAAACTCAAACTTCATGTGATGATGATTCATCTCATGAGTTTAAATTTCTTTCATCCCCATTTTCATTCTCTATTACCACACCGGAACAAGTACCCGATGATTCGGTTTCAGACTTTAATGTTTTAAACCCTATCGCTGATGAGGAGTACTTGCTCGAGTCGCCCTCCACAATCGCATCTTTGCCTTTGTGTGTGCCGCCTCCCATTCCAACTTCCAAATCCTTCGGAGGATATTCGGCTTTTCTCGGTCCACACTTGTTTTGGTCACCCGTGAAATCCAAACCCCTCATCGTCCCTCCAAAACTTTAAATTGGCGATGGTTCATTTCTTCCGCCTTACACATGCCTTCCGTTGTTCAAACGGAATCCATATTTTTCGGAGGGCATGCTTGTATGTGAGGGTACACCGGTTATCCTCCAAAGTCAAATCATTCTTATGGTGGACCCTCAGCTATTTAGACTTCTAGTGTACAGTTAGTGTGAAGACTAAATAGTAGGTTGTATATAGTTAGCTTTCTTTATTTTTATTTTTTTCTTTCCTTGTTAATTTAGTTTAGTGTAATTAGTTAACTCTTTGTTATTTGTTTTTGCTATGCTCGGTACTAACTTGTTTTGTAGATTCTTTGGACTTGTTCTTATGGGGATCGCTCCAATTTTGGGTAATATCATAATTTTCCTCTCTTTGACTTGGTTCTTAATTTACATTGAGGACAATGTCAAGTTTTAAGTTAGGGGGTGTGGGATATTCTATCCATTTCTTTATTTAGTCCATGTTTTTGCTCACATGTTAGTTACTTAGTAAACTTTTCTTAGAAAAATTAAAAATTTCGAAAAGATTTTCTTTCTTTTTTCTCCTTTTTGGGCATTTTGCCTTTGTTTCCGATGATAAATTTCAATAATTGCTTGATCCAATAGACAGACCAACGATGCATGTTCTCAATTTTAGAAGTTATTAGACTTTAGTCTCACTTATTGATATTATGAATAACTTCATGAATTAAACTTTAATCCCATGAGCACATGCACTTTTATTTTCGATTGATTTGGTTTAAGATTTTTATAACTCGATAATCTTTTGTTGCATTGTATATACTTACACCGAGTAAGCTTTGTACCTTTCGTCTTTTGTGAGTGTATACACAATTCTTTTCTCATTGAAAACTTTGAATTCATCGGTAATCTCACTATTCTTTCATTTGGCCGTTCATTAATTGAGTTTATACTTGAAATGTGTTACTTGATCATGATTTTCATATATTATTTTGATTCGAGAATCGGGTAAACTTTTGGAAATGATCATAGGCCATCTTTGTATATTACCCATATGACCTTGACCTCACCTTTTATATGTTCCCTAGTCAACCCACTTAAGCTTAAATATAGCCTTTCGTTTCATAACCCCATTCCCATAACCAACTCTAAATTGGAGTTTTAGCCCATATATACACTCTCCATACCTTTGTTTGGATTGTTACTTGGGATTGAATGATGTAGTTATGATGTCGGTTGCAATTTAGGCATATGAGAGTTTGATAAGTAAAGAAAAGAATGTAGTGAAAAAAGTGAAGAAAAAGAGAAAGCAAAAATCAAAAGAAAACAAAAGAGAAAAAATGAGAAAAAGAAGAAAAAAAGAAAGAAAGAGAAAGTTGTAAATGTTGTGTATATAGTTCAATAAGCTTTGATTACTCTCCCCGATGATATATGTAATGCCGTTTTGGAACTTGTTTTCCAATTCTAATATTGCCCGCATTTTTCAATTATCCCGAGTTTTCATCCTGAACACTTTGAATCCGTACATACACTCCTTTCATTTCATACCCTAGTCATACCTACATTATAACCCTATTAAAGTCCTATGTGATCTTAGGTTGATGTAATTTAAAAGTCATAACAGTTGCGATAATTTGTGAAAATGCATTTCGCCTCTTTTAGTGTGCGGTATATTTCATTGAGATTACAATTTTTTATTTCCTATATAGCGTTCTTCATTGTGACATGTGTGCGGCCTAGTTTCCATTTACAATTACTCATTAGCCTGCATGTTCCGTGTGTTACCTCCCTGTTTCGAGTGAATTCGCTTGATGAGCGTAATGCCCGTGAGGATTGAATATATGCTTGCTTTAATGTTTATCCGGTTTATATAAGTTTTTGCCAAATCACACTTTGCATGTGCTCGCTCCCCTCCCACATTTTAAGGTTTCAATTCTATGAGGTGCATTCTATAATGTTAATGATTCGGACTTTTGTGTGAATTCATTCACTTTGCTAATAATGCATATGAAATCTTTTTCGCTTTTTTTGGGCTTGTGGCATGTTGGTTTGGGCATATTTTGAGGAAACCATATGATGTTTGTGGGTATCATCCCTGAAGACCCTCACGAGACGACACTCGTCCACTAGGGTAACCTAAGGGTTTAACGGCTTATTGCATATGCTAAATGCAATCGTGCTCCCTACGAAAGTGGTAATTATATTTCGATGCATATATGCGTTTTGTATTTCCTTCTGTGGACTAGTTTTGTTTGTTGCATCACTAGGGACTAGCAATGTTTAAGTTAGGGGGTGTGATTCGTATCGAATATTACATATTCCCGCCCGTTATCTTTATGCATTCTAGCACTTTTACTGTCCTAAATGCCTATAATTATGCTCATTAACTAGACAACCTTGGATTTGGATATATACATGCTTTGCAGGGGTTATTTGTGCTTTTGTAGGTATTGGAACGCTAAAAGTGAGGTTCGGTTGCATTTCGGAGAAGTTCCGTCGTCGAATGCTACTTCAAGGGAAATTTCATCTTTTCAAACTCACTATTTTTTATGGAATGAAGTTACCAACATGTAGATCATCAAATTATCTTTCCATGGCCACCGACCGTGCGTCATTCTGACTCCGTATGTGGAAGTTATGCCCATTTCCGGAAGGTTTCGGTATTTTCTTCTACTTCAAGGGCATTTTAATAATTTCATACTATATAATTTGGAGGGTTTCAAAACATAATCATGTATATAATTGAATTAGCTTCGCGTCGGTTCCGACCACGCCTCATTTCGATTCCGTATGAGGGAGTTATGGCCATTTTCGTGCAACGCGTCAAAATTGGTTCGGAGTGGAAAAGTGGGCTGCCAGTAGCCCAAGGCAAATTCCAAAAGTGCGGTCGACCGGTCCCAAAATAGAGGTCGACCGGTCCTATCAGATATGGACGAAAATTGACTTATTTTGGGTTTTTTGGCTTGGTTTTGTTGGGGGTTTATTTTGGGGTATAAATAGAGTGTTAGGAGCATTTCTTTGGATATATATTTCATTTTAGATAGGATATTTTAGGGTTTTGTTTTGGGAGCTTTGGCCCTTCTCTTCTTCTTTGGGTTTATACCCATTTGTATGTAAGTTACTATTCATTCATCCTCTTCCTTTAATTAATGCTTTATTTCTTTGTTTAAGCTTTGTTCTCTTGATTTATTGCTTTGATTTATTAGTTGTTGATAGTTTAATTCTTGTTTTCTTTGGTAATTAGTTATTTTACTTAGTTTAATCATGTGTAGTGAGTAGTTTTATGGGTTGGGATTGCGTTTCCGCCATTGATGGGCGTTGGGCTCCGAAAATTAGGTTTTGTGTAAAATTGCATTTAATTGAAACCTCGCATATTAAAGTCGGATTATTATGCGTTTAACTTTCTTTGTCACGCAACGTTAGTGTTTATAGCGATAATCCGAATTTAAGATGCGTGTGACCATTTTCTGTTTAAATGTTTAATCTCGTAACTTTGGGTTAAATTCCTTATTGTGTGATGTTTATACTTAATTGAAAATGCTCGATTAAATGTTTTCGAACTGAAATTCTAATTATTAGTTGTTTAGCCCATGGTGGGGACACGATCCCGACTCTCATTTTATTAATTCTAGTTTAGACTTAACTTCTTAATTTTTCCCTTTTCTTTATTTCCAACCAATCACCTTTTACACTTTTATTTTAGGAGTATTAAATCCTATAAATTCTAGCAACTCGTCTCTGTGGATTTTCGATACCCGACTTACCGCTATACTTGTATCGCAAGTGCAGTCATAATTTAGGTTTTTGTATTGAGGCGGTGAAACGAAAACAACGATTAGTGTCTTGACACGCGCTACTTTTCGCACTCAATCAATGGTGTAGAGGTCTCTATTTATAAGGGGAAGAGGGACGAAATCCTAGTGGAGGTGGGAATCTTTTCAAGTCTCCCACTAATGCCACTAACCATCATGTGACTAACGGATAAGATTTACCCAATCTTTTAATATCTTTATTTATCGCATTCCTAATTAATTATCTGACATTTATTAAGACCACATAAATGGGAAATTCTGAATTTAATACAATTGAAATTAAATAAGTAATTTCGACATTTAACATTAATTTCCTACATACGTACCCTAAAGAGAGAAAACATAAATAACACAAAAATAAAAGCCACAAAGAAAAATATGATGTCAGAAGGCGGAGCTAGCGGATGAAGATAGGAGAGAGTGAGTGAATTTATCAGGATTAAGTAGTTGTTGCTTTGAGTCAGTGATACCTTAGACATATCACTAGTTTCATTAAATAAAAAATAAAAGAGTACATACAATAAAAAAAAGATATTATCTTTTACACACACAAAGAGAGAGAGAGAGAGAGAGAGAGATGGCTAAAATTACTGTGATATGGTTGTGGGAGGCGAGAGAAAAAAGATGATGAAGGTTAATTACCATTGGTGTGCATTTCAGGTGGCAGTAGGGAAAATTGGAGCATGGAGGGGTTTTTTCGTTGTTGCGTGAGAGATTGAAAGATAGAGATGAAGGTTGGGAGGTGTGCAATAAAAAGTTCATGTGTTGGGTATTGTGAGAAGTAGATGTTCAAATTAAGGTGGTTGGGTGTATGGTAAGGATATTGAAAAGTTAAAAGGCGATACATTTTTTCTCAACATATATTACACATGTGCCATTCTTCTCCCAACATTAAATCTCATCCCTTTATTTTCATTCCCAACTCTTTATATCCCCTAATATTAAATCTCAACCACTATTTGTCACACACTAAAACACCTTCCCAACATATGCTATACATATACATATATATAAACGAAACTCATAAAAACGACTTTAAAAACAAATCTATTTTTTAATATTGTAAAAAAATATTTTTCAACCAAGCTTGCTAGAAATGATCTCTATAGTATGAATATCATCTACAAAAAGATTCGTCAAAAATTCAATTGGGAAGTAAGTGAGATGATTATCAAAAATTCAACGAGAGGAAATGCACCTATTTTCAAATTTGCATTTCCTCCACTTCTCGTTTGATTTTTTAATGATTTTTTTTTTGTAGATGATCTCCATTCTATGGATATCATTTTCACAAAGTTTGGTTGAACAATAATTTTTTCTACTATTTTGTAAAAATTCATCCGTTTTTAAGGTTCGTTAATTGAAGTCCACGTTAAAGACATTTTGTATATAAACACACACACACACAATAAATTTGTGGTAATATTGCCAATGTAAATTTGCTGATGGCCCCAATTATCTACACGTATGGATTCCTATTAGGAATCAAAATCTAGTGTTTAATTCAAGCATGAAAAGTGATATAGGAATATACAAAATATATGAGTAATACCCTTTACCAATTTTATCACTATGTCTCTCTCTCTCTCTCTCTCTCTCTTTCTCTCTCTCTCTCTCTCTCTCTCTCTCTCTCTCTCTCTCTCTCTCTTTATATATATATATATAATTGATCTATTTTGTAAAACACAATTACACTATTTATAAATGTTTGAATCCAAATATGTTTTTTGTAAAAAAAAAATTCAATATTTGATAAATATAGTAATTTATTATAAACTTGTGTCTATTGTAGAGAAAGTTACTCAAAATATTATATATGAGTAGAAAAAATGCATGAATAAAATTTTTACTAATCTAAATCTAATACAAACTAATATATTCAAATTTTCTTGACAAGATAAATATTTAGATTTTAAGGGTATATTTTATAATTAAATATTTTATTCACATTTTTATGCTCACAAAAATTATTTGTAAGAATTCTCACGAGAAAGTAAGAATCCCACCTATAATGGATGGATTTTAAATCCATCCACTTTCTCACCGAGGTGGTAATCTAATTCTATTAAGGTTCACATTCCCATGAAATTTAACCTCTTACCAAACACAACAATCTTATACTTTTTTAAGATTGTTCGTAAGGAATATTCCACCCAACTTCTATCACGTATCAAACGGGATTGAGAATTGGACTCCTCTAGAGTTTTTTTAATAAATCTACCAAGTATAGTTTTGGGAATCTCAAGGTTCATTTGAAAATGAAAGATCGCGGTTTTACCACATCAGTCCACTATTTTTAAAATTAACTACTTTGAAAATTTACTTTTGTATAATTTTGGTTCATCTTAACCATTTATTTGAAAGTAAAAGGCTGAGATCATGCATCACCAGTAGAAGGAATAGAAGGAAAGTTATTCTAGGTGCTAGATTTGACTCTACTTACTCGCAATAGAAGGAAACCCACTCAAAATCAATTTTAGCTATAAGGAACCTAAATCCATGCATCGCCAGTATTTAAGAAGCAGTTCAGGGATGCATTGGAAGGATTTTAACAAGGTGGTGTTTTACAATACCACCATCACCACCACTAACATTAATAATAATAATAATAATAATAATAATAATAATAATAATAATAATAATAATAATAATAATAATAATAATAATAATATTATTATTATTATTATTATTATTATTATTATTATTATTATTATTATTATTATTATTAGTAATAATATTATTATTATTTATTTGAAAGTAAAAGGTTGAGATCATGCATCACCAGTAGAAGGAATAGAAGGAAAGTTATTCTAGGTGCTAGATTTGACTCTACTTACTCGCAATAGAAGGAAACCCACTCAAAATCAATTTTAGCTATGAGGAACCTAAATCCATGCATCGCCAGTATTTAAGAAGCAGTTCAGGGATGCATTGGAAGGATTTTAACAAGGTGGTGTTTTACAATACCACCATCACCACCACTAACATTAATAATAATAATAATAATAATAATAATAATAATAATAATAATAATAATAATATTATTATTATTATTATTATTATTATTATTATTATTATTATTATTATTAATGTAAGCAAATATTTTTATTAAATCAAATCAATTTCAATTATTACTACTCTGTATTTGAAAATTACAAAGGACAAATTCACAATATTTTATAACAAAATGTAAATATGATCGTTAATGTAAAATTCAACATAATATAAATTAACTATCAAGCCATAAATTAATATTCGCAAGTGGTTTATTATCAATTTCAACAAATCATAAATAGTTTTTTCAATTTGAAAAAATAAATTATAACACCATAGCTTCAAGTAAATTTGGATCTAGGCTAACCAATATGTTCCAATACATATTAAGTTAGAATTATTTTAAATAATAATTCTATATAATGTGCTCCATAATTATATTAATACTAAGAGTCACTTTGGTCATTGAAAGGATACTTTAAATATCAAGAGTCAAAAGGACTCTTGGATATCTACATTGATGGATGGTTGAGATTAAGTGATTGTTGGAGATTTAAGTCCTATCTCTGCCTATATGTAAGTGACTGATTTTTCATCATTCAGACACTTAGAGAAAACATAATAAAATTATAGGATAAGGTAGAGAAATCTAAATTCTCAGTGAGAATTAATTTCAAGTAATGTTTTGACTATAAAAGAAGATCTAATCATCGGAATCTGTTGAAATTAGAATGCTCTTGCCGTATAAAAGAGAAAGTCGTGGTCCGAAATTCAGCTTGATCAGAAATTGTTAAGATCGACTGCTTCACTGATATTTCAAATTGTGACATTATGGAGGTGATTATAATAACATTTTATGTTTCGCATAAGGATTATATGTGATAATCATGTTGATCTAAGATCCTAGCATTAAATATATAATACATAATGTTTTGTATTATTATATAACAAATTAGAAGTATAATTGGATGCTCATGTGTTAAATTTATAGACCCATATAAAATCGTCAATTCTGCGTTATTTTGTTTATGTTTACATGTGGTATCAGAGTTTAGGTTTCTGATATCATGATTGTCCATTAAAACTTTTTGCCTTAAAAAAGAATCCAGGTAAATTTTTTTTTTTATAAATTACTAATTTTTTTAGTGACATATTTTTTTCTTGCTCAAAATTTACGAAATTCATATGATTACCTGAAAATGTCGAAATAAACAAAACCCATTGTATACAATAGGCATCACCCTATCTTGAGGATATGAAGTCATTTAGATCCCTAAAAATATATTTTTGCAATTTTTTGTAATAATGCCAACGCTAATAACTCTCGCTTAAAACTTGATTTTAGGATTCTGAGAATTGGAGAGTGATTCTGAAGAGATTATTTATATTACTATAGTAATAACACAAAATTTTCTATTTTTTAAAAAATGAATTAAATTCCATATTCTGTGATATAAATCACTACATATATTTTTCTCTCATTAAATGGTTGCTCTAATATTCATGTTATGTATTATTTGGTATTGACTAAAAAGGTTCAATATAATGTTTTGAATATTATATGTATGGTTAGGGGTTTGGCAATAACATTTTCGATAAATTGGATTGCTATGTATAATCTATATTTGGTTGTCGAAATGTTTTAATATAATTATGAATTAATATTTCGACACTAATATTTATATGATGTTAGATTGGGAAGACATAAAAATATCTTAACCTATAGTTATAAGTATTAGATTATTATATATGCATTTATATTTGGACCCTTGATTATCCATTAACTTTTGCGTATTATATTCTTTAGGGGGAATTGATTTTTATATACATTACGTAATATGTGTATGCATGTATGTTCCATGAAAGTAAATGTCATTTGCACACTCTATGAATTAATCATTTAAGCGCAATAAAGGATAAATCAATTAAGGATCTCTATAATTGCAACCGTATGAGTTAATTGTTATATCTGTATAATCACATGAAAGAAAATTTCATAAAAAATGAGATTTTGGGTACCAAATTTTTTTTAGGAAATTAAAATTGAAATTGGTTTTGTTATTGTGATTTTTTTGTGGTAATTTAATTATGTCTTTAAAGCCGCTTATTTTATAAAACATTAAATCTGAAAATTTTGAGATGTTTTCAGTAACAGTTTTCTTATGCCTTTAATAAGCAATAATTGAGATTAAATTGCCGACTCACTTGGAATTTAATGAAAATTTTATGGTAATCCAAAACGATATAATGATCAAAACTCACCATTTTTTTGTGATGAGCGTTGTTTTGACTATATGAGCACGTTTTGTGACAACCCGCACTCCGAGGTAAGGGGTGGCCAGCCCGATACTCCGACATACAAGGGAATCATGGACGTAAATCATTCTCAGCACCACTTATTTTAGTAGGAGAACCGAGAAAACCACCCATTACTTCAGAAAACGGGTTGTCAAAACAATTTAATTGATTTATAAAAGTTAAGTAAAGAAAATAATTTAAACAACCCATTCTAGAAAAGAGTGGAATTCCGAGAAACATAATTAACATACATTTAAAACAGTAATATACAAGGGGGAGGACCGAATATGCTATCGGTCCACAGCTACACAAAAGTAGTTTCAACAGTTATATGCACGTATTACATTCATTAGACAATTACAGGTTTTGGGCCACTCGCCCGAGAAACAATTCGATCATAACTAGATATTAAGGGTGAGGGCGTCTAGCAAAAACACCCTGTAATATCCGCAAGTTCTTACATCTTCGTGAGAGCAAAAGAGTTGGAATATCAACACAGGCGTCCTTGCGGAGGAGCACCTGGGCGAATACAATAATATTCACAACATCGAAAAGCATACGGATCAGGACCCAGTTTATATATAGTTCCCAGATGAACAAAAGCATGCTAGATATGAACAGTCACCCAAGGGAAAGATCAACAGAAATCTAGCAACCTAAGCATGAATTATGAAGGAGACAAAAAGAAAGATGGCATGCATAAAATAAAAATATGCAAGAGAATGAAATGATGCGATAAGGAATGTAAAACTTCTAATTACCAATTTCCACTAAATCCAGTTTCATTCCTTAACAGGAATACTATATCATCAATATCTTCTTTAATTCCAATTTTTCTTCCTTAGCAGGATCGTAATTATCATAATGATTTTTAGTGGAAATATAAAACCCTCAAGTCCCACTTGAGTTTAGAAAAGTCATATTTTTATACATATAACGTTTCTAAGACCGCCCCTCCGAGTTTCCCCACTGGGCGCGCCCCTAAATGGCTATCATCTTCCAGGGGCCCATCAAATAAGGCAGCCTGGGTACCTATCGCACGTCGGGAAGTGGCCATATGCCTGCGAGTGAGTCATAACCACACCCGGAATTACTTCACTAGCGCAGAAAAATACATATAATAAACCCACATATGGCCGAGGACTATAGTCTCCCTGCATTCACTAGTCAAGGAACATCACCTCATGCGCGAGCTTCCCTTATGATAGCATTTAGGGAGGTGTGTTTAAGTAAATTAGCATTTACTATGAAAACCATACCTTTTTTATTTCCGTTAACATTATGCGTTCCATTTGTTTGAAACCATTTATATAAAGTATTTCATTTATTTTACATCAAAGGTTATGCCTCGAATAAGTCTCTCAGGGATTTTATCGTCTCTCTAACTTAAGGTCTCATATACCTCAACTTAAGCCCTTAAAGTCTCCAAGTATGGGCCTACAACTCCCATCCATATTATTATTAGGATGCACAACAAAAAGTGATGCCTTAACATCACTTAAGACAACCCCTCCCCCGGACTTAACCCCAAGTGAAACCCGTTCAACACTAGGGTGACAACCAACTCAACTAGGACTCTAAAGGGCAAGGTTTACTTCATTCAAGAAGAGTCCTAAGTTCCTAGGGGAAGAAAAGAATTTAAAACAAAATTTAAAATATTTGGGTAAGAAAACAGGGGACCGGTCGACCGGTCCCGAGACTGCGGTCGACCGCGTCTCAAGTTTTAGCTATACTGAAAAGCAGAAGACTCATTTCGGATGGGCCGGTCGATCGATGAGGGACCCGCGGTCGACCACGCCTTATTTTTCATGCCCTTGAAAGAAAGCAGTGTGCCATCCTCCGAAGGCCCGGTCGATCGGTCTGAGGGACGCGGTCGACCGGTCTCTGCAGACCTAGACTAATCTTCCTATGTTTTCTTCTAAACCCAAAAATCAATTCTCCATCAAAGCCAACCAACATCATTTATTGATGTAAAAAGGTCATAAAGACACCCAACAACCATTTTCTACCCTACTACACAATTTAATGTCTTCCAAAGGGGGTTAACACCCATAAATTCAACCAAAACCATAACTATATAACACTAAACCATTACATATCTAACCATACCAATTATTCATCTTAAACTATATAAATAGCAAGTAGAAAACTTGCCTTGGGGCTGCAAAATCCGTCTTGGTTGAAGAAGAAAACAAGATCAAACCACAAATCTTTAATTTCTCTCCTTATCTCCACAATTTCTTCCACTCTCTCTCACACTCTCTCTCAAATTAGGGCTAGGACACTTAGGGCAAAATAAGAGAAATGAAAGACTAAGACGTGGCTTCCAACTAAAAGTCTCCAAATTAAAATGTCTATACCGCAATAATTTATTTCTAATACGCGATATGCCAATACCAGTCAAAAGTGCCCAAAATCTCAAAATACAATATGGCACACATTTCGACTGTCTCATACCTCCCGGAACTAACTACACCCTCCAAATTATCATTTCGAAATTTTATAAACCATTTTAAGTTCCGGTTTCATTTTAACTCAAGTTGCCATTTTAATCCTCATGACAAAATAGAATATCACATGGTAACAACTACTTACACACATGGTAATTATGCAACTTATTAGTGAATATTAACTTATTTCATCAAATTAATACTCACCCACAACCAGATTTTTATATATGAAACTACCCAACATAGAAAATAAACATAAAATGGTCTCCCAAAAGCGAGGGTTGTTACATACTCCCCCCCTTATGAGGGAATTTTGCCCCCAAAATTCAGGCGTACCTTGGATAAAAAGATGCGGATACTTTTCCCGCATATCATCCTCACGCTCCCAAGTAGATTCCTCGACACTGTGATGACTCCATTGTACTCTAACCAAGGGCACCACTCGAGATCTCAATCTACGTTCCCCATGCTCCAATATGGCCACGGGTTGTTCTTCATAAGAAACATCGGGTAATAACTCTATATCCTCAAAAGGAATGTGCCAAAGGGCACCATCACACCTCTTATACTTCTTCAAAGAGGAGATATGGAAGACATCGTGAATTTGTCATAAAGGTTCTTGTAGGGCAAGTTGATACGCCACTGGACCCACCTTAGCAATCACGGGGAAAGGTCCAACAAAATGTGGTGCAAGCTTCCCTTTCTTTCCGAAACGCTTTACGCCCTTCATAGGCGAAACTCGAACCAACACTTGGTCTCCAACCTCCAACTCCACATGTCTTCTTCCCGCATCGGCATAGCTCTTTTGTCTATCTTGGGCTATCCGAATACGATCTCGAATAAGCTCGATCTTTGAAGAAGTGTCCCGAATCATTTCAGGTCTAAGAAACTTGTTATCTCCCACCCCCAACCAACAAGTGGGAGACCTACAAGGCCTACCATACAAAGCTTCATATGGCGCCATCCCAATAGTGAACTGGTATGAGTTATTGTAGGAAAACTCAACCAATGGGAGATATTGTTCCCAACCACCTTTAAAATCAAGCATACACATGCGAAGAATATCCTCCAACATCTGGTTAACCCTTTCGGTCTGGCCATCTGTCTGAGGATGATAGGAAGTGCTCAATTTCAATTCAGTCCCCATGGCTTCTTGGAAGCTTTGCCAAAAGTGAGAAACAAAAATCTTGTCTCTGTCGGAAATAATATTCAAGGGCACCCCATGTAATCTAACAATCTCCTCGATAAACAATCTAGCGTAACGAGCGGTATCATAATCGGTATGGACCGGAAGGAAGTGCGCCGACTTTGTCAAGCGATCAATGATAACCCATATCGAATCGTGACCCTTTTGCGATGTCGGTAAGCCAGTGATAAAATCCATCGATATACTCTCCCATTTCCATACCGGAATTTCCAGCGGCTGCAACAAACCTGCCGGTAGCTGATGATTAATCTTAACTAACTGACAAGTAGTGCATTGCGATACAAATTCCAAAATATCTCATTTCATACCCGGCCACCAATATTGATGGCGCATATCCTGATACATCTTATCATTTTCCGAATGCACCAAAAATTTTGAACCATGAGCCTCTGCCATCACCGCCCGTCACAAGTCCCCATCCTCCGGGACGATAAGCCTTCCCTGAAAGCGCAATCCACCCTCAGAAGTTACCGAGTAGGACTCCGCTCCTCCAGTCAGTAATCGGCGAATGTGATCTTGACATTCTTTATCCCGGCCTTGAGCTTCTACAACCCTTGTCACAATGGTCGGAGTAACGGTCATCACGAACATAAACGCCCTAGCAACCGCATCCTCATGACTGAGTTCCTTCCATTTAGCTTTCCACACATCCGCTAGTTCACCCCCGGGTTTTCTACTCAAGGCGTCCGCCACCACGTTCGCCTTACCCGGATGGTAATGAATATCGAATTGATAATCCTTCACGAACTCCAACCACCGTCGCTGACGCATATTCAAATCCCTTTGAGAAAATAAATATTGCAACGACTTATGGTCCGTGAAAAGACTAAACTTCTCCCCAAGAAGATAGTACCTCCAAATCTTCAGGGCAAAGACAACTGCAGCTAATTCTAAGTCATGCACCGGATAATTTCTTTCATGCGGCTTGTGTTTCCTAGAAGCATAAGCAATAGCTTGTCGTTCCTGCTGAAGCACACCTCCCAAACCCTGTAGAGATGCATCGGTGAAGACTGAATATTCCAACACCGGCTTGGGTAAAGCGAGGACTGGAGCTGAAGTCAATCTATCCTTAAGCTCATCAAATGCAGCTTGACAGGCTTCATCCCACACAAACCTAATCCCTTTCCGGGTCAAATTTATCAAAGGACTAGCAATCTTAGATAATCCCTTAATAAATCGACCGTAATAACCCGCCAAACCCAAAAAACTGCGTACCTCGGTAGGTGTCGTGGGCTGACCCCACTCCCTCACCGCGACAACTTTACTTGGGTCCACTGATATACCTTGCGAAGTCACCACGTGACCCAAAAATTGCACTTCCCGCAACCAAAAACCACACTTCTCAAACTTAGCGTACAATCGGTGATTCCTTAGCCTTTGTAGGACCAACCCCAAATGAGTAGCATGATCATCTTCGGTTTGAGAATATACAAGGATGTCGTCGATGAACACGATAACAAATTGGTCCAGGAAGTCCCGAAATACCCTATTCATAAGATCCATGAACACAGCAGGGGCATTGGTTAGTCCAAAAGGCATAACCAAAAACTCATAAGACCCGTACCTCGTCAGAAAATCAGTCTTGGATACGTCCTGCTCTCGTATCCTCAACTGGTGGTACCCCGTTCTCAAATCAATCTTAGAGAAGTAAGTCGCTCCCCTAAGCTGATCAAATAAGTCATCTATACGAGGCAAAGGGTACTTATTCCGGATGGTGACCTTATTCAACTCTCTATAGTCAACACACAACCGGAGAGAACCATCTCTTTTCTTCACAAATAATACCGGAGCACCCCACGGCGATGTACTCCGCCTGATGAATCCTTGCTCCAATAACTGCTGAATTTGATCTCTTAACTCCCTCATTTCCACAGGAGCCATACGATAAGGAGTTCGCGCAATCGGTCTAATTCCCGGCGCTAAGTCAATCACAAACTCAATCTCTCGGCTAGGAGGTAAACCCGGTATTTCCCATAAAACATCCTCGAAATCACAAACAACAGGAATAGATTCTAAGGGAACAACTACATCCCGAGCAATCTCATCCGCAATACAATACAAATAAGTGCCAGTATCTCCCTCTAAACGAGGCATAACCACTAGGAACATGTCTTGTCCAGGAATGGCGAAGACTATACTCTTCCCGTAATAATTTACTATAGCATGATATTTAACAAGCCAATCCATACCCAGAATAACATCATACCCGACCATGTCAAGGACGAGTAAATCGGCCTCAAAACACAAATTCCCAAGAGTAATCCCTATTCGTTTGCAAATAAAGAAAATGAGCGAACCATCACCCATAGAGGACTCAACACTAGTAAAAGTACTCTCAGCAGATTTTATCAATTCGGTGGACTGAGCAAAGCTTCTAGAGATAAAAGAATGTGTCGCACCCGTATCAAACAGAACGCGACCCATGTGTCCCTGAATAATGAACTTACCCTCGATAGCTGGCGGCGCTGGCTGAATAGGAGGAAGCATAGAATCCTGAATGTGATAAACTCTCCCATACTGTAGTTGACCGTGCTGCAGAGGGACAACTGGATTCGGCACCTGTGGAGGGAACTGAACATAAGGCTGCTGAGGAACTCGAGGAGGTTGTCCCCCAATCACTTGAGGACAATCTCTTTTAAAATGACCAGCCCCTCCACATTGAAAACACTTCCCCACCATATTCTCCTGACCTTGACCTCTGTTATTTCTAAACTGCCCAAAACCTTGGCCCGGATGGCCTCTACCTCCCTGACCACCCCGACCTGCTTGTTGCGGTGCGGCACCCTGACCTTGCCTGTTAGCATTACCACTAACATTAAACCCGCCAAAGCGTTGTCTTTTTTACCCATCCCCTTGCTGGGGGTCCCTGTCTCGCTGCTTATTACCCGTAGGTTGGGACGAAGGAAAGTCTCCTCCTCCATTCCCACTCACCCCGGGCTTCCCTACTTGCCCCATTCCGGTAGCTTTCTTGATATTCTGTATAAACAACCGATGCTCCTGGCAATGGAGCAATGCCGCATTCATCACCTCACCAAAAGTTTGTAAGGCCGGATTACCCAACAAATGTTGCCGGATTCTCCAGTTTAGACCTCCCATGAATTTTGAAACTTTTCTTTCCTCCGGAGTCACCTCTTCTGGCACAAAACTAGCCAGTCGGGTAAACTCCTCCTCGTATTCGGCTACAGATCGTTCTCCCTGAACTAGATCCTGAAGTCTCCTTCTCATCTCCCTCTGAATTGCGGGAGGAAAATATTTTCGGTCGAACAAAACCCAAAAATCGTTGATCGACATAGTGTCCCTCTGTTCTTGCTTAGTCACCGACTCCCACCAATGTAACGCTGCCCCAACCAACTTGAAAGTGGCAAGGACCTGCTTCTTTTCCTCACTACAATCCACCATTCGTAAATGGCGTTGCATATCCTTCTTCCATTGATTTGCTCGAACAACATCAGAGCCTCCATCAAACTCAGGAGGATGGCCCTTTAAAAAAGACTCCCGAACTCTTTCCCACGGAGATGGTCCCGTAGGTACTTGGGCGTTCTGTGCCTGCTGTTGAACTGGTGGCATCTGTTGAGCTACTGCGGTCATGTCAGCATTGACTGCATGAGCCACAATATTGGCTACGTCCGTAGCATTAAAAGCCCCTTGGGGCGGTGGAGGACCAATATCCTCATCTACAACTCTATTGCGTCTCGTAGGGCGACCTCTCTTAGGCGGCATCTGAGATGAAGGAACAATAGAGTTAGGATAATATTCACAATAATCTATTTCACAGAAGATCGCAATTAAAAGTAACAAAGCAGTCTTATCACTAGGCTCTATATCAAAGAACGCTACGGTAGATCGTGACAAGTCCACATAGATCCTAGTACTCTAGAACCTAGTGCTCTGATACCATCTGTGACAACCCGCACTCCGAGGTAAGGGGTGGCCAGCCCGATACTTCGACATACAAGGGAATCATGGACTGAAATCATTCTCAGCACCACTTATTTTAGTAGGATAACCGATAAAACCACCCATTACTTCAGAAAACGGGTTGTCAAAACAATTTAATTGATTTATAAAAGTTAAGTAAAGAAAATAATTTAAACAACCCATTCTAGAAAAGAGTGGAATTTCGAGAAACATAATTAACATACATTTAAAACAGTAATATACAAGGGGGAGGACCAAATATGTTGTCGGTCCACAACTACACAAAAGTAGTTTCAACAGTTATATGCACGTATTACATTCATTAGACAATTACACGTTTTGGGCCACTCGCCCGAGAAACAATTCGATCATAACTAGATATCAAGGGTGAGGGCATCTAGCAAAAACATCCTGTAATATCCGCAAGTTCTTACAGCTTCGTGAGAGCAAAAGAGTTGGAATATCAACACGGGCGTCCTTGCGGAGGAGCACCTGGGCGAATACAATAATATGCACAACATCGAAAAGCATACGGATCAGGACCCGGTTTATATATAGTTCCCAGATGAACAAAATCATGCTAGATATGAACAGTCACCCAAGGTAAAGATCAACAGAAATCTAGCAACCTAAGCATGAATTATGAAGGAGACAAAAAGAAAGATGGCATGCATAAAATAAAACTATACAAGAGAATGAAATGATGCGATAAGGAATGTAAAACTTCTAATTACCAATTTCCACTAAATCCAGTTTCATTCCTTAACAGGAATACTATATCATCAATATCTTCTTTAATTCCAATTTTTCTTCCTTAGCAGGATCGTAATTATCATAATGATTTTTAGTGGAAATATAAAACCCTCAAGTCCCACTTGAGTTTAGAAAAGTCATATTTTTATACATATAACGTTTCTAAGACTGCCCCTCCGAGTTTCCCCACTGGGCGCGCCCCTAAATGGCTATCATCTTCCAGGGGCCCATCAAACAAGGCAGCCTGGGTACCTATCGCACGTCGAGAAGTGGCCATATGCCTGCGAGTGAGTCATAACCACACCCGGAATTACTTCACTAGCGCAGAAAAATACATATAATAAACCCGCATATGGCCGAGGACTATAGTCTCCCTGCATTCACTAGTCAAGGAACATCACCTCATGCGCGAGCTTCCCTTATGATAGCATTTAGGGAGGTGTGTTTAAGTAAATTAGCATTTACTATGAAAACCATACCTTTTTATTTCCGTTAACATTATGCGTTCCATTTGTTTGAAACCATTTATATAAAGTATTTCATTTATTTTACATCAAAGGTTATGCCTCGAATAAGTCTCTCAGGGATTTTATCATCTCTCTAACTTAAGGTCTCATATACCTCAACTCAAGCCCTTAAAGTCTCCAAGTATGGGCCTACAACTCCCACCCATATTATTATTAGGATGCACAACAAAAAGTGATGCCTTAACATCACTTAAGACAACCCCTCCCCCGGACTTAACCCCAAGTGAAACCCGTTCAACACTAGGGTGACAACCAACTCAACTAGGACTCTAAAGGGCAAGGTTTACTTCATTCAAGAAGAGTCCTAAGTTCCTAGGGGAATAAAAGAATTTAAAACAAAATTTAAAATATTTGGGTAAGAAAACAAGGGACCGGTCGACCGGTCCCAAGACCGCGGTCGACCGCGTCTCAAGTTTTAGCCTATACTGAAAAGCAGAAGACTCATTTCGGATGTGCCGGTCGACCGGTGAGGGACCCGCGGTCGACCGCGCCTTATTTTTCATGCCCTTGAAAGAAAGCAGTGTGCCATCCTCCGAAGGCCCGGTTGACCGGTCTGAGAGACGCGGTCGACCGGTCTCTGCAGACCTAAACTAATCTTCCTATGTTTTCTTCTAAACCCAAAAATCAATTCTCCATCAAAGCCAACCAACATCATTTATTGATGTAAAAAGGTCATAAAGACACCCAACAACCATTTTCTACCCTACTACACAATTTAATGTCTTCCAAAGGGGGTTAACACCCATAAATTCAACCAAAACCATAACTATATAACACTAAACCATTACATATCTAACCATACCAATTATTCATCTTAAACTATATAAATAGCAAGTAGAAAACTTGCCTTGGGGCTTCAAAATCCATCTTGGTTGAAGAAGAAAACAAGATCAAACCACAAATCTTTAATTTCTCTCCTTATCTCCACAATTTCTTCCACTCTCTCTCACACTCTCTCTCAAATTAGGGCTAGGACACTTAGGGCAAAATAAGAGAAATGAAAGACTAAGACGTGGCTTCCAACTAAAAGTCTCCAAATTAAAATGTCTATACCGCAATAATTTATTTCTAATACGCGATATGCTAATACCAGTCAAAAGTGCCCAAAATCTCGAAATACAATATGGCACACATTTCGACTGTCTCATACCTCCCGGAACTAACTACACCCTCCAAATTATCATTTGGAAATTTTATAAACCATTTTAAGTTCCGGTTTCATTTTAACTCAAGTTGCCATTTTAATCCTCATGACAAAATAGAATATCACATGGTAACAACTACTTACACACATGGTAATTATGCAACTTATTAGTGAATATTAACTTATTTCATCAAATTAATACTCACCCACAACCAGATTTTTATATATACAACTACCCAACATAGAAAATAAACATAAAATGGGCTCCCAAAAGCGAGGGTTGTTACACGTTTAAGCTCTCAAAACCTTATATTTGTCATATTTGATAATGAAGTCGACAACTACTTCTTTCTCCATTTTTTTTACATTTCGCTTATTGGAGATTATTTTAAGAATATTCTTAACTCTTTTGTAGTGGTTACTCAAATTTTTCGTTATTGGAGATTATGAAGTTCTGCATTTTATGTGTTTTAATAAATACATGAGTTGTCTTACTTTATTTGGCTGTCATTATACTTTTGATATACACCAAATATTGTTATGTCTATTATAATAATCGTTAGTGTTTTGATATTAATATTTATATTATGTTGGATGAGTTGTCCATTAAAGTGCTGAAATCTATAATTTTAAATATTAGATTACTGTGTAGAAATTTGACTGCCAGTGACTCTAAATATAATTATGAATGTTAGATTGTTGATGCAATGATGATGCGACTTGTTCTTTTTAAGATTGACTAAAGGGACAATTTCAATTATCAAAGGAACATTAATGAATAATATTTTTTTTCCGCATCAACTTAACCTTGAAGGATTTAAATTTTTCCTTGAGACTAATATTTACGTGAAATTTAATTCGGTACTCAAAATTGTAAATATTATATTAATGTGTTTATGCTTAATATGTCCAATATGAGTAATGAAATATTAAAAGCATGCCCTAAGGTTTTATTAACATTTATATCACGATTAGATTACGATTCCATCAAAGTAGATTAATCTAATAAACTGTAGATGTTGAATTTTATGATAACATTCAATTATATATTTTGGCATGCCTTAAGGTTTTCATCTCAGTATTAATATCACAATTAGGTTATGATTCCGCCAAAGTGGTCTAATATAATAAACAATAAAAACTGAATTTTGTGATAACATTCAAATATTATATTTTGGTTACTCCAAAGAGTCCATATATGGTTTTGAGGGTTCGAATTATTAATAATTTCATTATGATTACGCTATTGTGATTTGGTTGCTCCAAAGAGTACGATTGCGATGGTGAAGTTAATACTAAGGATAAATATATTTGTTTATTAAGGTTGATATCAGTTGCTCCAAAAAGTCCATGACCTACCTTAATTTATGAGCATACTATTCTATTATGAATTTTGAAAACATTAATGCTTGTTGAAATTATTATGCAATCTATAAAATAATGTAATATTCATATAATGGATAGTTTGGTAGTCATCAAAGTGGCCCAACTAGAATGCTTGTGAATATTAAAAGTAATAATTCATCATAATTATATATTTTAAGGCATTAATGGGGTATATTAATTTTATTTTGTAAGTAAGATAATTTTATAAAGGAAAATGATTTTGAATAATTGAAATAAATATTAATGAATTATATAATTAGGTGGTGAAAGGTTATCCTAGATAACATGTCCATCTAAATTACATAACATAGTACCCAATAAAGTCATATATAAATATTCGAAGTTATTATGAAAGAAAACCCACCTTTATAAAATGTTATTAATGTACGTGTTGTCATATCATAGCATTAATGTTCTGACATATTCATCTCATTAATCATATATCATTTTATTTCTCTAAAATTGTATGTTTTATCCATTTTAATGTTCTCGAGACTGAATTCTTAGAATGAAATTAAGAAGTTAAGTTTCACTTAAAAATGGTAAATCGCTATAATTTTGTTTTACTTGAGAAACCCACTATTAATGAATTAGTGTGTGAAACTCCTTTTGAAACATTGAAGAACTATTAAACGGATCAAGAATAAAGTTTATCAAAAATCTGATAATATTAGTGTAGACAGCACATTCTAGCACCCCCTAACCGCTCCTAGGTTCCTAGCACCTCCCTTCATCACTATAAACCTAAGTCATACCCAGGGTACTGACCCAGAGGCCATCAGACACTCCCAGGCTCCGTTTGACAAAAATTCAAACTCTTCAGTTTGACCGAGACTGATTGAATCTTCAAAGGGCACTGAAACCCCTTTTCAACGGTCCATTCCGTGCGCGATTCTGACTTACAGTGGGAACGAACGACCTGTTTTCCCCCGAAACTTGATCAGGAGGCCACCGAACGCTCCTGGGCTCTATTTGACCAAAGTCAGCTCTTCATCTCGACCGACACTGAATGAATATTCAAAGGGAACTGAAACCCCTTTCCAACGGTCCACCCCGTGTGCGATTCTGACTTACGGTGCGAATGAACGATCAGTTTTACTCCAAAAGGTCATCAAATGCTTTCAGGCCCCAGTTGACCAAATTCAACTCCCCAAATCGAGTCAAAATCTTTTTAATGTCTAGGTACACCTCCTAATCTTTCCAACGGTCCGCCTCGTGCGCAATTCTGACTTACCATGCGGACCAACAATCCGTTTGCGTCCGATGATTCCCCGTCCAAAGGAGTAACGAGCGCTTTCGAGACACATTTGACACCAAGTCAACTCCCGGACCAGGGATCAGTCCAAAGAATTTTGAAGGTATCTTAAATACCTTTCCAATTGTTTTTCCCGTGCGCGATTCGAATCAGCGGTTTGCATTCTACGGTCGATTTTCCAAAGGAACATGAAAGAGACTGCTAAACGACAGGTTCTAAACCCTGCTTATCGGCAGTGTGCCTAAACACACCTCCCAATTGGTAGGACCAGGGCTATGCCGATCGTCAATTACCTAGGCCTATAAAAAGGAGGCCCTGACCTCACTGCAAGGGAGCCCAAGATCTGAAATCCATCACTCTCAGCAAACTCAGAAAACCTCTCTCGAAGTCAGCGTGATTTTCACATCCAAATCCTTTTCCAACCATCACTTTTCATCATCTTTTCCACCAAACTTGGTGAATTAACTACCCTTAATCATCATCCAAGTGCAAGGGACGCTCTCGAACATTCAAAACCAAGCTCAAGATCTTCAAGAAGGTCTAACTTTCTCAACTCCTTCTTCAAATTCTCCTAAATTCGCATTAGCTTATTTTATTACTTAGCACTTTTATTCTCTCATCTCACATATCCTAATATACTTTTTATTTAGTATTATTGCACATCTCTTATTTTCATATAAATAAAACCTAAAAAATAAGAAAAAGAGGGTTTGCTCATAAATTCCAAACTGGAGTTCACACACTTTTCTCATAACTAAAACACCTTTTTACACACACACATAAATAAGAGAAGTCCCCGATTGGATTTATCGGATAAACCCCACCCCTCTCTTTGTATACGAACTACGTGGACTTTAATGCCTCTATAGTCTACGTAGGCGTCTCGGGGTAAAACCCGAGACTCGGGTCCTATTCCTACTTTTCTCCCATTTTCTATTTTTCCATATTATTTAACTTAATTTTCTTAAACTCTATATATTTACATATACATATATTTGTTCTTAGTGACGTATTATTCTATATACATTATCGTTCCGTTATAACGACCAACGCAAGGATAATCACGTAAATCCTATTTTCTAATATTGCTTTTAGGGATATTCCTATGGATGACTCACTTTATCTTTTCCATGATACAAGTCGATGATTCCTATCTCCACTACATATACACATGCACACATATCACGAGGAAATAAAGGAAAATAGCAATAACCCATGAGAGATCGCAAGGGTGGAATGGGTTCCTAACACCTTCCCATTTCGTAACTAAGCCTCCGGACCCTTTTTGAATTATTTTGGTTTCTTATGTATCAGTATGTCTTTTTGGATGTTGTCCTTCAGGATGGTTCCCTTTTCTTTTGTCTGTTTTGAGTAAAATAGACTGGCGACTCTATCTCTCTACATTTTTCACCTCATCACCGACGCCGGCCGAAGCGCTCCCGAGAGGAATGCGCGAGACCAAGATCCTCTCGACGTAGAAGACCCCCCTCTTCTCCGTCTCTCCCTCTGCGAGGATCGGGGATGGCCACAATTAGAGATTAAAATATATGAGTACCCATTATATAACATACATATTTTAAGTTATATTGTGTCTATCATAATGTATCATTTGATATGAATTTATTTAATTTTTTTAAAACTAGAGTGCTATAAAAAAATAGTTCTAAATCGGTATGAGGATGCTTATAAGACGAGCCATAAAACGAACCATCAATTCTTGGATTCCTGTTCTTATGTTATTTTAGAATCGTTTAAAAAAGTCCTCAATGACCTTTCAAAATATTTTTTCTCAATTTTATCGTAAAATATTTTTCTTGAGTATACAAAAGATCTTTAAGTTTGTATGAGAATATATTTTCTCAATTATGGTGTTCTCATTAATGGTTTGTACAATTATATTTTTGATAAAATATTTATAAGAAAAATGGTTCTGATCCTATATCATAATGTTAAACTTCAAAGTAGGTTTATTGTTAAATCTGCTCAATCTTGTGGAATAAATGAATATCAAACTCTTAATAGACTACATTGTCAGTTATGAATATTGACACTCACGTTTGAGCTCTTAAGGTTTTACAATTTTAGAACGATCTATGTGGCCAAAGTGGGAGATTATAGTACTTAGATAGTGGACCTACATAGAGCATGCCATTATAAAATAATAAGTCAAATGCAACAATGTTGATATCGTCACAAAAGTTATTCACACGGAAATAAATATACATGATTTGAAGTGTATTACATAAATTCAACTTTACTTACACAATTTGACATACCTGAATGATTGGGAATGACTAATACATGCATGAATTTATAATCCACTAAAAGAATTGGAATTTAGAATTATGTCTACACTTTCAAGAGGGTACACTAATTACTTTTGAAATCGAAAATGTCAAATGTCCAATTATTTAAGAATGGTGAAATTATTGGGAGTATTAAATCATTTAATATGGTTATAAAAGAAGTTAAGACACTTGTGTCATTCCCTTGACATCCAAAATAATTGTTCTTTTGCTTGGTGGATATAAATAGTTTTAACAAGCTCTTAAATGAGTTTGCTATTCTTATGGATTATGAGATTTATCACAAGAATGTGAATTTGACAGAGAGTAAGAAAATATTCGATTTTGTTTTCACAATTTTTAAAAGTTATAATGCCACCAATTTACCAAAATAAAGTTTAGGATCGTGTTGAATTATCTAATTGATACGCTAGAGTCGAGTGCAAATGCATCTTTAAGCTTAAACACGACCCTGGTGATAATCAACGACATAAAGCGTGACTTATGGTAAAAGTTTTTATTACGAATAGAGAAAGGGGTGTAAATAAATATTTTCACCTATATCTTAAAATGTGAAATTCTTTTGACTTTAGTAACTTCCTTTTAATAAGAGTTACATTTAGTGTCAAAACTTATGAAAGTTTAAGAAAATAACTGTAAATATTGAGAAATCACAATATAAACTTATGTTAGTTTTCCATCAATTGTATTCAAAGAATACCTTTATATATATATATATATATATATACCTTGAAGCCAGTAGGAGTAAATTTATATATTTCTTAGATTTCTCTTGGTAATGAATGATGAATTAGAGAAATAAAATATTTTAAGAGTATGAAGTAATGAGATGCCTAAAATATTATATGCTCACACTTATGATAATTGTTCTCTCTTGATTAAGTATGTTTGTTTTGGCTTAGTACCCAATATTATGAAAGAGTGAGAAACAATTAAAAATTGTATGTAGCATGCTTTGGCGCTACAATTTATGGATTATGGTTGTGAAAAATTTATTTCGAGATTTGTAGTTGCCAACACTATTACCAAGTCGTTGAAATATTATGATAATGCTGCTACAATCTTCGTCACGAAGAACTGATATGTATTTTAAAGAACCTAGGCACACTAGGGTATAATACCTTTATGTAAATAAAGAAGTTAAGAAATAGTAAGTGTCAGTGGAACACATTAGTATAAGGGCTAACGTAACATATCCATTAATAAATGGGCTATCGCCAAAGTACATTTATGAAACATGCTTATGATATGAGTCTTGCGTGTAGTAAATTAAGTATAAGGGTTATGAATTGTTTAGTGCTTAATTTTTGACACTGTACTTGATATCAATTAAACTGTATTATGAACATTTCAATTTCTGTCTTGCAATATAAGTTTACATGCATGTAAATTGATGGATGTGACATAAATAGTCTTCTGTATAAGACATTATGGAGCATTTTTGAATAACCCAATTTATAGACCTTGTAGGATAAGTTGTTAATGTTATGGTACATGGAAGTGATCATGTGCGTGAATTAGTATGTGAGGGCCATGACTTGCAATAATGGTTTGTTTGATTAAGGTATTTATGAAAAAATCATTTAAGGACGACTCAAAGATTATTGGGTGCCTTATGATAATTATGGACCAAGTGGGAGAATGTTAGAATTCTTTTAAATAATAATTCTACATAAAGTGCCCCATAATATTAATACTAAGAGTCACTTTGGTTAATGAAAGAGTATTCCAAATACCAAGAGTCAAAAAGACTCTTGGGTATCTACCTTGATGGATGGTTGAGATTAAGTGACAGCTGGAGATTTAGATACTATTCCTGCTCATAAATAAGTGACTGATTTTTCATCATTCAGACACACTAAGAGACAACATAATGAAATTATAGGATAAGGAAGAGAAATCTAAATTCTCAATGAGAGTTAATTTCAAATAGTGTTTTTTATTATAAAATAAGATCTAACCGCTGGAATCTGCTGAAATTGGAATATGTTCTTTCCATATAGAAGAGGAAGCCATGGTCCGAAATTCAGCTTGATTAGACACCATTAAGGTCGGCTGCTTCGCTAATCTTTTCAATTGTGACATTATGAAAGTATGTAATTACAATAGCATTTTATCTAAGATCCTAGCGTGAAATATATAATACATAACGTTTTGTATTATTAAAGAACAAATAACATATATAATTGAATATTCATGTGTTAAAATTATAGATCCATATAAAATTATTAATTACGTTTTCTTTTGTTTATGTTTACATATTTACTAAGAATACTCAATTGTGCATAAATGTCCACATCCAAGCCGCAATAATGGCAGACAAGGTAGATGATATATTGGTCTTAAAATCCCAGAGTTATTCTTTCACACAACTCCTCTCCTGGCCACTATCACCATCATCGTCTTAGTGAGGTTAGTTGGAGATTGGAATTGACTGCCTAGCATTTTATGACCTAACCACCATGCTTTCAATCTTTTATATTTCATAAAGATCTCATTTCCGTTTTGTTAATAATAAATTAAATTGAGGAAAGATACCAACCATATGGTTGCATGTGCCTTCAAATAGCAGTTACACGAAAATGCCTTCTTGTCCTATGTATACATGTTGGGTCCACAAAACTGAATTTTAGAACCCACCACTACGATTAATTTGTTCTAACTATTGGACTCTTTCGACAGCTAGATAAAGCCCATCAAGCCCAACCAACAATGTCATTAAGGGCTGTAAATAAGAGCCGTGATACCCCACCCAACTCATTACTGAAAAAGGTTGGTGACTTTCTAATTATAATCAAGTTGTCATGATTCATAGATGTGATTAGATTTCATTGATCTGGCACCTCAATTTATATCGTTGTCTCAGTTTGGCTGGTTCAACTTTAATAATCACTACCCCTTTTAGGACTAAATTAGCTTAATTTCGAAGATAAACCTTGCAACTATAATATTGCTGTCAATATTGACTCATTTAAAAAACGTACCATACGTTTATATGTGGAGAAAGTGAGAAGATTTGTGACTAGTAAGGTAGCTGATTTTAGTAATTATAATTATAAGGTGCACAGGAGAAACTCATACTAATCTAGGCAAGTGGATGAACTTTCAACGTTAATCAAGCCTAATTTTGTTTAGGGGACCCATCTGACTAGTGGAAGCAAAATATTAGTTGTGAATTAAGACTTATATTGTACATGTGAGGGAATGATGGCAATTACATCTTTGTTTCGTGGGAATCTGATATATACATGTTAAAAATTCAAGGAAATTCACTCATAATGCATATGTGCCGATGTGCGTGGGGTTTTAATTACATCGGTATAAGATTTTTTTTACACATTTGAATAATTATTTTATTAGATTTATAATTCATTAATTCAAAATTGAATTAAACGATCATTTAACATTAATTGTGCATGTAAAAAAAATCAACTTATGAGAATTTACGAGGCGCCTCATCGTGGTTGCGCTATAAATTAAAACTAGCTTGAAGGCCATGCGTTGCGTGACCGTAGTTATAGAAATTACGATCATTTTCATAGTTCATATTCATAAAAACAAAATACTTATATTGGAGAAATGAAAAATTACCGTATAAAAAATTTGTCTTCCTTTAGAGAAATAATCGTTGTATTAAACATGCAACTCTTCAAAATATATTCTCCAAAATTGTGAAGGTAGTAATAAGGTTTCTAAACAACAATGCTGCCAATGAATGGAATTTGCAATAATGGGAGAAGTAGTCTTAGAAAAAGAACAATTGTTAATGGAAGTGTAAAGGGTCCATCACAATATAAATTATTATTTTTGGCCCTTGCACTATGAGAGAATTTTAGCTGTATTGGATGTTATAATATATAATAATTTATATACTAATTAATCCAATAACGATAATGAAGTAGTGGGAATTTTTATGGAAATAACACACAACGGAAAACGGCTTAACTCTTAACTGTTAACATTAAGAGTTATAACTATTCATTAAGATATATTAACATTGAAAGTATACATGGGTGTCCTCTCAAATTTCAGAAACCTTTTTTTATATATAAAATATTTTTCTGTCTAAAACTGTGGTAGCGGAACTTTAATGTATAAGAAAATCAAACACAAACAAATATTCTACAACATTTAATTACGTTAAAATAAATTGTGATGATATGACTTATAAAAGTGGGAGAGGTATTTTTTTTATAGTAACTAAACAAAACAATTTCCTTTTTTTTTTGTAATAACAAAAGTGTACAGAACTGTTGTAAATCAACAATCAACAAATTATGTCAGTTATGAGCTTGATCCAACAGAGGAGAAAAGGGAGTTTCTTTATAAAGCAATTGTTGATTACAACATGAATCTAAAAATTGAAGTTGAGTTTTGGAGTTAAAAGGCAAATGAGAAATGGGCAGCAGAGGGAGACAAAAACTTTGCTTATTTTCACAAAGTGGTTAGAAGTAAGCAAAAGAAGTTGGTGAAAAGAGAGAATGGGTCCTGGGCAAATAATAAAGAAGAAATCAATGTAGAGGCCATAAATTTTTTCTCTAAACAATTTTTTTCATTTGAAATGTTGGATTATTCAGATAATATTTCTCTAATTGATAATATTCCAAATAATATTACTGAGCAGATGAATGCAAAACTAATGGAATGGCCAAATTTGGAGGAGGTAAAGATGGTAGTTTGGGGTTTGAATCCCAAAAGTGCTCCTGGTGTTGATGGTTTTGATGGATCTTTTTCCATTTTCTTTTGGGAAGTGATAAAGGAAGATCTTCTAAATGCAGTTAGAAGTTTTTTTTGCTGGATTTAGTCTTCCTAAAGTCTGCACCACCACCAGGCTGGCCCTTCTTCCTAAGAATGATCATCCCCAATCTTTTACTGATTTTAGACCTATCAGTATGCAAAATTTTGTAAATAATTTTTTTTCAAGAATCCTAAATGATAGGATTTCTAGTTTGCTGCCTAATATTATCTCTCAAATGCAGCCTGGATTCATTAAAGGGAGATCCATCACTGAGAATGTTCTTTTAGCTCAGGAATGTATGTTTAGAATCAACACCAAAAACCCAGGAGGTAATGTTATTTTGAAATTGGATATGACAAAGGCTTGTGATCGAGTTTCTTGGTGGTTTCTGATCAAAGTAATGAGGAAAATGGATTTCTGTGAGTTTTGGCTTGATCGTATATGGAGATTAATCTCTGATAACTACTTACTATTCTAGTTAATGGAGAACAAATGGGATTTTTTCATTCCACCAGAGGTCTTAGGCAAGGGGATCCTCTATCCCCAAGCGTCTTCATTATCATGACTGAAGCTCTCTCCAGAAGTCTTCATAATCTTATACTATCTCCCAGTTTTGTAGGTTATAAAATGCATATTTCATGCCCAAGATTCAATCACCTTGCTTTAGCAGATGATTTAATAATTTTCACCTCAGGTATGAAAAGAGAAGTTAAGAAGATAATGGAAGTGTTATCCTCTTATGAACAAGAGCCTTGTCAACTCATTAACAAGGATAAAAGTTCATTTTTAAGTCTCTACCAAAATCAAGCCTCAATCTATATCCTCTATAAAACATATTACAGGTATGCAATTGAAGAAAGGGCCTATCACTTATCTTGGGTGTCCATTGTACAGTGGAAGGAAAAAAAATATTTTCTTCGATCCTATGGTTTAAAAGGTGAAATAACAACTTTTAGGTTGGAAGGCCAAGTGTTTAAGCCTTGGGGGAAAACTAGTTCTTATCAAAGTTGTGCTTACCTCTATGCAATTGTACCTGCTAGTAGCTATTCCACCTCCTAAAGCTGTTTTCAATAGAGTTAACAGTCTAATGGAAAATTTCTTCTGGAGTTCTAATTATGAAGAGCAAAGACATCACTGGTATAAATGGAAAGCAATCACTAGACCAGTCAATGAAGGAGGTCTTTGTATTTGAAATCTAAAATACATGTCTCAATCTCTTAGTATGAAATTATGGTGGAATTTCAGATAAAAAGAATCCATCTGGTCCCAGTTTATGAAAGCTGCTTACTGTAGAAAATTTCATCCTTCTATAACCCCAATTAAACCGGGAGCTCATACTTAGAACAAAATGTGCCTTATGAGGGATATTACTGAAGAGAATATGAAGTGGTAAATTGGGGATGGAAACATCAGTATGTGTAAGGATAATTAGGAGATTGAAGAGTGTAAGAATGTGAATTTACAAGAAGATAAAAAACTTAATAGGTTTTGGGATTCATCTGACTGTTCGGATAGAATTAAGGTAGAGGTTGCCTTTCCTCCTGCTATTGCTGTTAAAATTATGGAGTTTGATGAAATTTGGAATGGTCAAGCTAATGTGGTGATCTCGAAAGCTTGCAATAGTGGTAACTTCTCTTTATCTTATGCTTGGGATATATGCAAACCTAAAGGTTTGATTCAGTTAACTTCTAAGTTCATTTGGCACACCAATTTACCCTAAAAAATCTCAGTGCTTATGTGGAAATTGCTCAATAATCTAATGTCAACTGATGATAAGTTAAGGTCAATTGGCTTCAGAGGTCCATCTAAATGCCATTGTTGTGACAGGCCTTCAGAAGAGTCCATTGATCATGTTTTTGAATTAAGTGTCATAGCTTCTCAAGTGTGGGATAAACTTACTCAGGAGTTTGGTATAAAGAGAGTTATTGGGGTCTGAGAAGCTAGTTATTTCAATAGTGGCTATATGGTGTTAATGTAGATTCTAACATTAATAGAATAATTCCTTCTATTGTATGTTGGTGCCTATTGTTGCATAGAAACAAATGCAAATATGAGGTAAGTTCTACTACTGCTTATTCTGTTTTGTTTTAGGTTTATCATTCAAAGGAGCTCTTTTCCAAATCTACAATAGAGCAAAGACGCAATCCTAGGCTGCAAATCAAATGGATGGATTCCATAAGTGGAATTTTGAAGCTTAACATAAATGGCAGCTCTCTTGGAAATCCAGGAAAAGGAGGAGGAGGAGGAGGAGGTATTTTAAGAACCGAAAAGGAGATCTAATATGGGCTTTCTTTGCTCCTCTAGGAATTGTTTCCAATATGGAGGCAGAAACTCAGGCCCTAAAGAAAGGTTTAGAATTTCTAATGGACTTCAAAGAGTATGAGATTAACATAGAAAGTGATTCCCATACTTTAGTTGAGATTCTTCAAGGAATGTCCAATATTCCTTGGAAATCAGATGGACAGTTCATCTCATCCATCATCAATTAAAGAAGTTGAAGTATACTCTCAAACACACCTATAGGACAGGTAATTAAGCTGCTGATTTTCTAGCTAAAATGGGATCAAAAGTTGATAAAGAGGTGTTTTCATTCTATGTTTAAGATTTTCCAAAGTAGTTGAGGGGCCTGATTCAAGTTGACAAATGGGGTCTGCCTAATTTCAACAATGAAGAAGATCAACTGGTCTCTTTTAAAGTCTATAGGATCTCTATAGTTAATTCAAATTAGTTCTTCATTTTTTATGTCTTTTGTAAAGGTCCTGTCATATAAAGATCCTATTTTAAGATTCTTTTATTCAAGTTTTAGTCTTGAAGTCCTGGATGAAAGCCATTTAGAAGAGGCATTTTCTTCTAATTCCTATATGAATAAATATTCCATGGTTTGGAAAAAAAACATAAAAAAAAGATGCCTAACATAATATTAGAAAAACTCTTTTGAATCATGTTAAAAAATTGACTAAAGAAATTTGATATTTCTTAATGAATTAAATCAAATTAAAACCAAAGTTGTTGTAGTTTGTTAGTAAATTGAAGTTGCTAAAAATGAACTCACCTCTTGCCACCTTTTTGTAAATACAATTACAGAAACCCTCCAGTTCCAAAATCTCGACCAAAAAACCCTTTGGAAAAAGAACAGATACATAATATCAATGGTTGAAAAGAAAAAAACTGAAATTAACATGCACATCAGTAGCAACATATATAGTGATGTTCCATCTTCCAATGTTTGTATGGGTCAAAGGAAAAAAATGATAAAAGAAATTATGTGCCCGAGTTCAAATCAGGTATAGTATGATGGATACGCTTATGTGGAACTATGCACTATGTGGTGCTTCTTGCCTGCGAGTTCCATTTTGTGAAAACAACACTCATGGAGGATCAAGAAGGAAATTTCGTTTATTCAAATATATGTTGCTGTAGTTGCATTGATTGTAGTTCTAGTGGCTTCCTCTCCTCTCCACTCGCCATTATTTCTGCTCAAAGGCTATAATAAACCTTTTAGATGTGTACATGTGGAGACTCTTAATTTCTTGCCTACTCTCTTAGGCCAAGAAATTTATTAAGGAATCAGATTGGGAAGCGTAAAAGAAATGGTAGAAAATGAAACAAAATTTTTAGGTGTTAATGTATTACTGATGGTTGACACATGTCACTTTAGTAAAGATTTAGGACTACAGTTATGTATATATACATAGATTAAAAGAAATATAATTGAACACAAGGGCGGAGCCAGAGTTATTAAGAGGAGTGGGCTAATATATTTGGGTGAATGCACTTATCGATCTCCACTATTGTTAGAGTCATTGTTATGTTACTTGGGTTACATTTATGGATGTGAAAGTTGATAAAATGAATATATGCAAAGTTGAGAGGGGCACTTATGCATCTATATCATTATATTCCACAAGTGGAAGCAGATTCGATGCGATTGAGATTTAAAAATAGTATTTCAATTGCAAAACCTAAATATTACTAAGTTTGTATAATTAATAGGGTATTTGTATAATTACTTGAAGTATTTTTCTTCAAGGAAACATAAACTTGAGAAAAAAATATTGTCAATATTATATAATGAAATTTCTCTAAATAATTAGAAAACTATGCAATTAGTTGGCATTTTTTAATATTTTTCTTAGTGTTATCATTTAGACTAGTTTCTCATTGTAACAGTAACATAAAACTTTCATCCCCTGGTGGGTATTAAAATATTGTAATGGATTAATGTATTTTTAAATAATATTTTCTATGTTTAATGATAATTATAACTTTTAGCAAATTATATAGATATATAAATTTATAGAGCGATATTTTAGAGAGTCCAAGCATTTTGAAAGAAGAGTTTATGCTAATGCAAAAAAAAAAAAAAATGTTGCCAAGTATTTTGAAAGCATATCATGTACTAATGCAAAACAAAAAAAGTTCCTACACTCACATGCGAAATTAAAATATCAAAGTGTAAATAAGAAAACTTTATGTTAAGTTACACGCTCACATGGTGAATTAAAAAGCCCCAGATGACTTCTAAATAAAAGAAAATCAAGCTAACTCAATGGTTCAACATTCTTACGGGTTCTTTCACATACATGTGTAGCAAGTCTTTCATGGTATGGGCTATACATCATGTTTATGATTTTTTCCACTTCATGTTGTAAAGCTTTTGCCCTGGGCTATAACCCTGGTCTGCCCAGGGCTGGCTCCGCCATTGATTGAACATTCTAATTGAAAAATTATGTTGATTATCTACTTTCCATGGATTATGGGGAATTATTAAAAGTTAATAATAATGAACCAAAAGTCAAAGAAAGAAATTAATAAGGGATTCTCGCGCCAAATTGTAAATACAAGCCTAAGGATATGCCAAAAGAATATTATAAACTAACTCAGGATTTTTGGATGTCTCGAGAATTATCAACCAATTATTAAATGTATAGGTTTCTATTAGGAGGTGGGCGTATTTAAATATCAACCTTAATAATGTAAAAGTCTCATTTGGAGGGATATTTAAGTTAGAGAAAATTTAATTTGTAAATAAATGATTATGTTTGGGGATTTTTTGGAAAGATGGATATTTCCCTATTTGGAAACTAATCAAATTCATGTTTATTAAGTAATAAGAAGGATATCTCCATTAGACCAGTCCATACCACATATAAAGCGATAAGTGGTGCGTCTTGTTATTAGAATAACTTTAGAAAAGGAGAGAATGAAACAACCATGTAGTTAGAATGACCCTGACAGTCATTAAAACCACACAATTATGTCATTCATTATGATGACTATGATATTAGGAGGTTTGTGAGTATAGACCGGTGTGACCACACATATCAACTATTCTACCGTTTTAAGATGCCCATCCATTAAACTCGCATGCCATTTCATTTATCCTATTTTGGGTGATTTAGAGAGAGAATGAGAGAACGAGAGTGGGAGATGAGGTTAAGGTTGATAAGGAGGTCTAAGAATTATCTAGACAATAATATGATTTGCAAAAATCAAAAGAAAACTATAAGGGGAAGAAAAGTGAAGAAAATCAAATCTCGTGGGATATATGGTTAAACAAGGAATATTAATAAGGGATCAAATTAAACTTAAAAATGTCTTGAACGTAAGAACATTCTTGGGGTTAGTGTTCTCTTTAGTTATAAATTTGTGAGTTAATGTTGTGGGTTGTTTTTAAAGTTAGAGACTTTTTAGTGTAGGGTCTCTTGATTATTACACTTTCGTGAGAGCTATCTTGTCTTAAGAAGACTTGGAGAAGACTTGGAGCTTATATGGCCTTCTTGAGAAAGTCTTTAGAGATTTCAGGTCACCGTCTTCTTCAACCTTTCTCGCCATTTTAACTCGGATTCAAGACGAGGGTTACTATCTCTTAATCTTTCAAACAACTTTTAAAGCATGCATATATTTCATAATAGTGTATAAGTATTCATATTTGTTAAAATATACATGTTAAGATTTTTAATGAAAATGGTCTTTGATGGTTGGTTCATTTTGAAAGGACTCATTTTGGCAAGGATAACAAGTATGATAAAAATAGTGAATATCAAGTTAAGTTATTTTTTGATAGAGTATTACTATGACTTGAATTCACTTTCAGAGAAAAATGAAAAAGATATTACAAAACTGCGAGTGATGAAAAATGTTACTTAACACTTGTATAAAGTGTTAAGGTAAAAAGTTTACTTATTACAAGTTTGAGGTTATATGGTGCGTATGTGATATATAAGGTGATTTTATGAAAGAAATCTATTCATGCCAAGATGTGATTTTTATAAAAATAATTGTTGTTAAATTATAAATCAAGTTAACCAAAAAAAATTTTATGTAAAAAATTATGATTTAAAACTTGTTAAGTTAATAAATAAATTTCAAAACTGATGAACCAGGTTTTAGAGGTAATAAATAAGATTTAATAAATAAAACTAAAGAATGAATGTTTATTGGATGGCCACTATGACATGGACATCTAATGAGGTCATTAAAACGACACGAAATTTGTTCGAACGACTGTTATTAAGATGACAACATGGTTAACAATTTTCAAATCTCAACTTTTAATACTACATTTTTAGTAAAGTATAGATAAACTCTTAGACCTTTTGTTATCTCAGCATAAAACCAAATAGGGAGATACACATTTTAAAGGAACTTGATTTAAAATGAAGACATATAGAGGATTTCGATCAGGGATGGCAATCTTCACCAAAAATCTGAAAACTCGCGGTTACCCGAAAATAATCCCCAAAAAATACTCGAAAATTAGGGGATCGATTCGGGTTCGGTGAGTAAAAAAATCCCCAAAAAATTTTGGGTCGGGAATCCACGGGGATACTCGAATTATTAACATATAATATATATATATATAAGTATAAAAGGAAAGCCTTCTATGTTTGTTCAAGATTAATATTAGTTTGCCCTAGGCGCCGCTCACTCATAGTCACTCCCTCATCTCCCTCAACTCTCCCTCATCTCCCCTCCCTCCTTCCTCACGACTTCAGACTTACTCCTTCCTCACGCCGACGACTTCACAACCTCCTCCTTCCTCACGCGGGTGACTCATCTTCCTCACGACTTAATTTGTAAGGTATTTTGATCTACTGTATAGATTTCTTACAGTTCTGTTCTACTGTATAGATTTCGTCCATTTTTGTTGCTTGATTAATGTGATACCCCACCTAATTAATTACCGGGTGATCAACCCTTAATTAATCAATTTCAGAATATCAAGTTGGTTCAGATAATGCACCACTCTCGAAAACTTAAATTTTTATTTAATAAAGCTAACCACCTAATATTTAAAAAGGGTAATGTCCAAATTTTTATCTTGTCATTAACTATTACCAAAAGAATACCAATAAATACCACACATCACAGTAACATAAGTAAAGTCTGACTGAAGTAAAATAAAGGTCCGGAGTAAACATCTCCAGGTAGAATCCCATACAATAAATCCAATAAAAGAAACTGAATCTAAGGGAGAATTTAAAACGACTAAATCTCTGAAAGTAAACATTCGTAAGGACGACATGTCCAACATAATAGATAACTGAAAGGAAAGAATGAGCTGAGTCAGCTACTAGCAATAATCCTGCAGCTTCCACAACAGCTATAGCACGACAATTGAAAAGAGTCTCCTAAGGCTGGTGTCCCTGTGGCTGGGCACCTAAAATAATGGAACAATAGAAAGATATACAGAAAAACGAGTCAGAGCCCGAGTTGAAACAATTTAAAATAGCAAGTTCTTAAATTGATTCAATTAGCACAATTATTAATCAAGTTAACTTAGCGTACTCACTTGAGATACTCACCCCTCAATCTAGTGTGCACGCCTAACGAGCCTAACTACCCATACTAGTCACGATATCCTGACTGACTACTAAGTGTATAATATGATGTTTGAAAGTCTCCCTAAATAACTCAAAACCGACGTACTTATGATTTCGATATAGAATTAGAATTTCTTTAGTTTATTCTCGTGTTCTTCTAAATGCCCAACTGATAGTACCATATGTGTACATATAAAAGTAGCGTCAACAACATAAGACACCAAACATGATTTCCGGTATACACACATTATTCACCTAATGTATTCATATTAAATTATATAAATATAGCAATATTCACCCTTGGTTGAGAAACCCTTGGTGCTATGCATACTCGGCTATCAAGTCCATTTGCAAAGCTCACGCATAGAGGATAACAGGAACCAATAAAACATAAACAACTATTGGAGGCGAACATAGTCCCAAGCCGATGGGCTACGCATATACCTACGCACCCATACGACTATCATCATTATCGTTCTCACTGATAGCCCGTACCTAGATTCCATGCTCTAATGGTACGACTCTAAATCCCCCGAAGGCACACAGGATTCGGTCGTCCACAACGCGTTAACCTCCGTTCGATAGTCAGTAGCTAGGTATGTCATACACATAATACTTTAATCAATAAGCATACACACAACTTATATAAATTCATTAGCTTTCCCACAGTCTAGTGTTTATAGCACATATATTATATCTCTTATTATAATCTGTACTGTATTCGTGTGTACTCTACCTTGTATTTTTTCACCTCCTTAATTCTATGGATTTTATACGTTCCGAAGCTAGGCATATTCTCTGCTCACTATTAATTATTAATATATGTCACTCTACGATTATACTGGTTTAACACTCACATAAATAAGCCTACGGAAAGTTCGAACTAAAATCGGCCTAAAAAGGGTCATTCTGGAATCTCGTTAGAAGACCCAGAAATCTCGTTCGAACGAAGGTACTTCGAACAAACCACCAAACTCGTTAGCAGGGCAACTGGAATCTCGTTAGAAGTCTCGTTCGAACGACCTGGGCTGGACTTCTAACGAAATTTTTGAAGTCGCCCAGTTCGTCTCCAAAGTCCGTTTTTCCAGATTTTCTCTTATCCAATCTCACCCTAAATCCATTCCAACCCAATTACAAGGTTTTCGAACTACTCTAAGTCACCCTAGAACATTTCTTAGCCTAGTTTTGGGGTCAAATCATTCTAATCATCATTTAATTTCAGTAAATTCCTAAATTTTACCATCAACCATACTAACATAAACCTAGAATTATTTGTCCATAAAGACACCATTTTTATTTCGTGATTTACATCTAATTCACCAATTCCTCATTCCTATTAAGGGGTAATTCCTCTGCATGAAAACCCCCATCAGATTTTCTAACTTTCCTACACAATCTCAACATAGGTAGTCCCAAATTGGTATTTGTTTTTCTAAAACTTCAACATACATTAATAAGAGTAATAATTGCTAAGAGAAGTGAAAGATAATCGCTTGTCTTAAAAATGAACTTCTGATTCGCGGGTTGAAATTTATATAGGAACGATCCTCCTAACATGATCTACGCGCTGGTGTACTTTTTATTGTGAAAGGTTGAGTTCTTGGCTAAGGCTCCAATGGAGTCGCCTTCTTCTTCCTTGGTTCTCTCTCTCTTTTCCTCTCTTCTTACATAGGTTGAAAATAATGGCCACTAACCCAAAATGTATTTTAATTAAACCCAATTTTCTTCCATTTAATTACCCTAAAATTCCTAAAGACCAAAATACCCCTCTAGGGTGTCGTTTTGGGTTAAAATGCCCCGAATTCCAAATAAAATACCCGAATAGTGTTTTCGTACTATTTCGACCCTTTCGAACACTCCGGCGCACGCAAAATAGTCGTCCGAGTTATACACAAATAAATTATCTTTTGACCTCCCCAAATATATACAAATGACGCGACTCATACGCGTCCCAATTATTTATAACATAACTGCCGTGTATCTCATTCCCGGCCATACTATTATTTCAATAATTACTAACTCTCATCCCGTTAGTGATTATTATCATAAAATCGGATTAGTTTCAATTTAATTTTTTTCCCTTTAATTTAATTAATCCCCATTTTTCCATAAAAATAATTATGCGTAAAAGTACGGGGTATTACATACTTCCCCTCTAATAACAAAATTTCGTCCCAAAATTCAAAAAAGGATATATATATATATATATATATATATATATATATATATATATATATATATATATATATATACCCGAAAAAAATAGCTATGGATAACGTTCACGCATGTCATCCTCGCGCTCCCATGTTGATTCCTCAACATTGTGGTGTCGCCATTGGACACGTATTAGTGGTACTACTTTCGACCTCAACTTCCTCTCGCTACGTCCTAAGATAGCACCGACCCCTCCTCGTATGAGCTATCAGGATGTAAGTCTATCTCCTCTAACACAATATGAGTATGGGCCAAATCATCTCGAAGAAATCTCCTCAGAGAAGAGATATGAAACAAGTCATGAACTCTATGCAAATGCTCCGGTAATCCAAGTCTATAAGCAACTAGTCAAATTCTCTCGATGATGGGGAATGGCGCAAAATACCTAGGCGCCAACTTTCCCTTCTTCCTAAAATGCATAACTCCCTTTATAGGAGACACCCGAAGTAATACCTGATCCCCAATGTTGAACTCTCAAAAATAGCATTTTGCATTAGCATAACTCTTCTATTGATCCTGAGTAACTCGAATACGGCTCCGTATCAACTCTATCCTTGCCTAAGTAACCTAAATTACCTCTGAACCCAGTAACTTATTGTCTTCCACCTCTAGCCAACATGCTGGGGAATGACACAGACTAGCGTATAGGGCTTCGAATGGAGCCATACCGATAGTAAACTTGTAGGAGTTGTTATAGGCAAACTCCACCAGTGGAAGGTACTGCTCCCAACCTCCACCAAAATCAATGATGCCCATCCGTAACATGTCCTCCAACATCTGGTTCATTCGCTCTGTCTGACCATCCATCTATGGGTGATAGGCTGTGCTCAGTCGTAACTCCGTGCCCAACGCCTCCTGAAAACACTCCCAAAATTGAGAAATGAATACCTTGTCTCAGTCGCACACGATATTGAGAGGCACTCCATATCGTCTAACTATCTCTGCTATGAATAACTGGGCATACTGTCCCGCGGTGTCGTCTATCTTAGCTGGCAGAAAGTGGGCTACCTTGGTCAGCCGATTCACTATCACCCATATCAAATCGTGACCCCTCTGCGATGTAGGTAATCCTGTGATGAAATCCATTGTAATGCTCTCCCATTTCCACATAAGAACCTCTAATGGTTGTAGAAGTCCCACCGGTCTCTGATGGTCCACCTTTACCAGTTGACAAGTGGCACATTTCGAGATGAACTCGACAATATCCTTCTTCATTACGCTCCACCTATAATGACCCCACTTTTATATACCAATATATAATCATTTCTATAATTGCTTCTTACTTACTATTTAAAAATGTTATAATATTACAACAGAATATTCTGGATTCTTAATATGACAAAGACCGTTTTTAAATTTGAAGAATCAACTGTAAAATGGGTCAAATTGAAGTTTTATGGCACATCCTAAGCTAAATGATAAATTTTGGGGTAGAAAATATAATTTTATGAAACTTTAGGGACTTGGTTTTAATAAAGAAAGTTTAAGGGACCAAAATGAAAAATAAAAAGGGGCCTTTTCGTAAATAAAATATTTTCAGGGACCTAAAAGAAATATTGAAAATATATGGTGTGAAATTACCAAAATGCCCTTCAGGTCCGAAATGACCCTTATACCCTTAATACCTATCCTCGACACCTCGTGCTCGGTTTTGACACCTCCACCATACACGTGTCGTCGTTAGAGGAGAAGACAAAACACGTGTCATCGTTAGAGGAGAAGCTAAAACACGTGTCGCAATCCGGTGAAATAAGACTGCAAGACGCCTCCATTACGCGACACGTGAACGCTGACTCCCATTGTAAAAGCTTGGTCAGCATGGACACGTGTCAACACCGTGGGATCTTTGGAAAACTATAAATAGGGCCTTAGGGTTCATTTGAAACTCACACCAATTCCTTGAGAATTATAGAAAGAAATAGTGAGAGAAAGTCTGAGAAAGTTTAAGAAGAAGTTCTTAGGGATATTCATCTTAAGGTAATCTTAATGTTATAATGCATCTTTATAGTTTTAATTTATTGTTTTATAGCTTTACTTAGTAGTTATGCGGGTAAAATACAATAAAGAATTCACTAATCAAAATTTAAAATTTAGAACAAATCCAAGTTGATTTTATAAACTTGTTTGAAATTATACGCTTTTAAAAATGATTCTTTCTAAAGAAACTGCTCGTTATTATAGAATCCCATTTAAGTAATTCCAAAGTCAGGCCCGGTGAAGTTCTGTCTAGATGAGATGGTATTTAAGTGGTGCCCCTGTGACCCTCCATCTCTACTGGGAATGAATCCGGAAATGTTCTGTCTAGATGAGATGGTATTTAAGTGGTGCCCCTGTGACCCTCCATCTCTACTAGGAACCGACTGATTAGGAATAACTATGAATTGAATTCTTTAAATACGATGAATGAATATTAAAAATAGAGAAAATGGTTTTAGTAACCTTTTTCAGCAAGATATTTTAGGATTAAAACACAATATTTAGAATTGGGCTTTATTTAGAATACATAATTAAACCTTTATTGTATTTATTAGATTAACCTGTGATCCAAGACTCAATATCTATATTTTCGAGCCTCTATTTTAGGTGAGTACTCTGACATTCCTTGTGCGTTTTGATTATATGATATTATGCAAACTATATATATTTTGTGAACTGCTTTTATTCTCAAAATTCATGTGATACCGATGATTGATTCATTTGTGATATGTTTATATTTGTCCATATAAACATGCCTATTAAAATGATTATTGAAAAGGATATTGAATATTGAAAATCTGATTCGGCCTAAGGGACCTCTTTACTGACTGACCTTCCCAGCTGGGTTATCGCTGGTGTGCCCTAAATAAGGCGTTGTGATGAACAAGTTCGATTGACCCTCAACTATCGGGGTATAATACGGTATTAGAGTGTACTTGGCCATCAAAATGATATGATTGAAAGAAAAGATATCACATTTGATATGTTGCATTCTTCTTATTCTGAGCTATCCAATTGTGATATATATACTATCGTTTCAAAATATATATCTATTTACTACAAGTTCCTATCCATATATGTATATGCCTTCTCTTCTGACTTGAATAGGTATCTATTTTCTGAAAAACCTTGGAATGTCGAGACATTAAATCTCATTCAGTTTTTAGCTGACGTTGTATAAATAACCCTTTTTCAGGTTATAGTTAGAGATGAGGATGGGTATGTGAAGATTGAATTGAAGATTATATTTTGAGATTTATTGTGTGGCTAGATGCTAGTGTAGAATGAGACATTTGAGGATTTATTTCTCTTTAAGTGATTCTGGCACGACTTGTAATAGAAGTTATTTATCTATGAGAATAAGAAGTTATGTTTTAGAAGCTCTGATGATGTGTTACCTTTTCAACTAGTTACAACTCATAACCATGTGAATGTATTCCGTTGCATTTATATTAAGAGAAAATTTTAAGGCCAGAATATTGAATGCCTTGGTGGCATTTCAAGACACACGTTCTCTACTATTTTTGGGTCGGGGTCGTGACACCACCAGTACTGTCTACCCATGTCCTGGTACATCTTATCCCCATCAGGATGCACTACAAATCTAGAACCGTTCGACTCTATCATCACCTTATGTCGCAGATCTTTACCCTCGGGAACAACCAATCTCCCATTAAAACGTAGGCCCCCATTTGAACCCATGGTGTAAGACTCAGCCCCTCGGCTAGAAGCTTCACTATCGGACTTTGGCTGAACGGATCATCTGCCTGAGCCTGTACTACTCCCGTAATAATCTAGGGCGTAATCATCATTATAGTCATAAACGATCGAGCCACCGCATCCTAGTTCCATAACTCCTTCCATTTCGCTTTCCACACCTTGGCCAGCTCTCCAACTGGTCTACGACTCAATGCATCTGCTACCATGTTAGCCTTCCCCGAGTGATATTTTATATCAAATTGATAATCCTTCACGAACTCAAGCCACCGATGTTGACACATATTTAATTCCTTTTGTGTGAAGAGGTACTGTAGTGATTTATGGTCCATGAATAAGGGAAATTTCTCCCCTAGGAGGTAGTGTCTCCAAATCCGAAGTGCGAACATGACTGCTGCTAACTCCAAGTCATGGGTGGGGTAATTCCTCTCATGAGGCTTAAGCTTACGGGAGGCATAAGCTATAGCTTGATCTTCCTGCTGAAGCACCCCTCCAAGTCCTAATAAGGATGCATTATTGTAGACTAGATACTCCACTCCTGGCCTAGGTAATGCTAACACTGGTGCTAAATTTAACTTATCTTTAAACTCATCGAAGGCTAACTGACAGGCATTACTCCAGATAAATGGCACCCCTTTGCGAGTCAAGTGCGTTAACATGCCCGCTATCTTTAAAAACCCTCGAATTAACCTCTTGTAGTATTTGGCTAAACCCAAGAAACTGCGTATCTCGGTAGGTGTCGTGGGCTGTCCCTACTCCCTCACCGCTGACACCTTCCCTGGATCTACGGATATCCCTCTATTGGAGATGACATGCCCCAAAAACCGTACCTCCTTTAGACAAACCCACATTTCTTATATTTTTCGTACAACTGATACTAGCGCAGTGTCTATAAAACTTGCCTCAAGTGCTCGACATGATCCTCCTCGGTCTGCGAGTAAACTAGAATGTCATCTATGAATACGATTACAAACTGATCCAGGAACTCTCTGAACACCCTGTTCATCAAGTCCATGAACACATCTGGGGCATTTATTAGTCCGAAAGGCATAACCCTGAATTCATAGGAACTATATCTTATCAGGAAAGCAGTCTTCCACACGTCCTGTTCCCTGATACATAGCTGATGGTACCCCGATCTTAAATCAATCTTTGAGAAGAAAGCCGCTCCTCTCAACTGGTCGAATAAGTTATCAATTCGAGGCAACGGATATTTGTTCCTTATCGTGACCTTATTCAACTCTCGATAATCAATACACAAGTAACAATCCATATCTCTTCTTAATGAATAGCACAGGGGCACTCCAAGGTGAAGTACTCCTACGAATAAACTCCTGGCCCAACTTCTATTCTACCTGACCTTGTAACTTCCAGGGTTCGATAGGGTTAAGCTATATCAGTCTAATAATTATAGCCATAATAGCCTCCTTGTCGCTCATATTTATTTACGAGGTAAGACTTTTGACAACGCTTAAGTTATTGTTCCCTTTACAGATGATAATTAGGGTACTAATTCGCGTACTAAAGGCCAAATATTCCCAGCTCCTGACGTTCGCTAGGTTTCATGCGTGGGGTGTCTTGCAAAGCGAAATCCAAATAAGGAACCCTCCCGATACACTATTATCTAACATTGTTGGTCAAGGAGATTTGTGGCCATCGGTATCTGACTTGTACCTCGTTTCCTTACTTCTAGCTAAGAAATTAACTTACATATTCCCATGACACGTAAGGATACATTTAACACATTCCTCCTACTAAATTGGCATTAGACTCTGGTATACACTATGTGTAATCCTCATGCTTGGAAACATTTCATCAAATCTTGAATTAATATAAGTCTCTACCCACCGAAATTAGATAGAACCAGATGATGTACTTTACGAAGTCTTTACACGCTACCAACTAAAAATATGTATATATATCCATGCCTCTTCTCAATTGACACTTAATGAAATTTCTAATGAACACAAAAATACTACTGTAATGGTCTATTATCACACAAACCGTCGTTAACTAATTCGAAATTCAGGATAATACTGCATTCTACGCTAACATTTTTCATAGTATTAGTACTAAACTGTAACACATCTAAGTTATTTGAGATTTCCTTTTTATCTTAAAAGACGTTATAATCAATGAAGTACCTTACCTCCAAACGCAAATGATGGTTGCGGTATTAGTGGCATAACTGCATATCGGGCATTATAGATACATCTATGTTGTACTCCTTGATATTGTTGTGGTGCCTATGATGTTGGGGTAATTATCTAGGTTCCTCGTATTGGTTATCCTGTCCTATTACTTTATCTTGTTGCGGGTAATCCCTCCACCGATGACCCTGCTTTTCGCATTTATGACACTGACCCTGAAACCTTTTCTTTTTATGCCTTGTTGTCCTTATCGATTGGGACGAGGTTCCTCACCAGCCAAATTCGGGCAGTCCCAATGGGTACGGCCAATTTTCCCACATTTAAAACACCTCTTGGTGGTATCGCTCTCCTGGCTTTGTTGGCTCTAGAGGGTTTGGTTCTTCCCTCCCCTTCTATTATTCTCACGTCCTTGACGACTCTAAGGCACTTGTCACTGCTGCGACGGTATTTTCCCTTTGTTGCCAACTTTAGCAATGTCATATTGCTCAACCTCTCTCATTATTTTTCCCCCTGCAAGTTGTACACTACTATTTTGGTACTGTAATATTGCTGTAGTCACTGCTTGTGCCACGTTATTCGCTATCTCATCGATTTTCGCTCTTTATTGGTGTACTTGAGGTACTTGTCGGTCTTATCCCGCATTTTCTCCTTCAGCAGTGTTAGTTTGTATCTCCCTCATGAGTAACATCTGAAATTCAAATGAATTACATAAGTCTATCGACCATACACATCATTGTAGCAGAAGAACGTAGTCTACAAAACTAAATCAAAGAGAGAAACAGTCCTAATAATAGGGCTCTATATTAAAGGACACTACGCGGAAACATAATAAGCCGTACAGATCCTAAGGACACTAAAACCTGATGCTCTGATACCACCTGTGACACCCCGCCTAATTAATTACTGGGTTATCAATCCTTAATTAATCAATTTCAGAATATCAAGTTGGTTCAGATAATGCACCACTGTTGAAAACTTAAATTTTTATTTAATAAAACTAACCACCTAATATTTAAAAAGGGTGATGTCCAAATTTTTATTTTGTCATTAACTATTACCAAAAGAATACCAATAAATACCACACATCACAGTAACATAAGTAAAGTCTGACTGAAGTAAAATAATGGTCGGTGGTAAACATCTCCAGGTACAATCCCATACAATAAATCCCATAGAAGAAACCAAATCAAAGGGAGAATTTAAAACGACTAAATCTCTAAAAGTAAACATAAGTAAGGACGACATGTCCAACAAAATGGATAACTGAAAAAGAAAGAATGAGCTGAGTCGGCTACTAGCAATAATCCTACAGCTTCCACAACAGCTACATCACGGTAACTAAAAAGAGTCTCCTAAGGCTGGTGTCCCTGTGGCTGGGCACCTAAAATAATGGAACAATAGAAAGATATATAAAAAATGGGTCAGAGCCCGAGTTAAAACAATTTAAAATAGTAAGTGCTTAAATTGATTCAATTAGCACAATTATTAATCAAGTTAACTTAGCATACTCACTTGAGATACTCACCCCTCGATCTAGTGTGCACGCCTAACGAGCCTAACAACCCATACTGGTCATGATATCCTGACTTACTACTAAGTGTATAATATGATGTTTGAAAGTCTCCCTAAATAACTCAAAACCGACGTACTTATGATTTCGTATAGAATTAAGATTTCTTTGGTTTATTCTCGTATTCTTCTAAATGCCCAACTGATAGTACCATATGTGTACATATAAAAATAACATCAACAACATAAGACACCAAACATGATTTATGATATACACACATTATTCACCTAATGTATTCATATTAAATTATATAAATATAGCAATATTCACCCTTGGTTGAGAAACCCTTGGTGCTACGCATACCCGATTATCTAGTCCATTTGCAAAGCTCACGCATAGAGGACAACGTGTTCAATCTCTCGAGAACCAATAAAACATAAATAACTATTGGAGGCGTACATAGTCCCAAGCCAATGGGCTACGCACATACCTACGCACCTATACGACCGTCATCACTATTGTTCTCACTGATAGCCCATATCTAGATTCTATGCTCTAGTGGTATGACTCTAAATCCCCTGAAGGCACACAGGATCTGGTCGTCCACAACGCGTTAACCTCCGTTCGATAGCCAGTAGCTAGGTATGTCATACACATAATACTTTAATCAATAAGCATACACACAACTTATATAAATTCATTAGCTTTCCCACAGTCTAGTGTTTGTAGCACATATATTATATCTTTTATTATAACCTGTACTGTGTTCGTGTGTACTCTACCTTGTATTTTTGCACCTCCTTAATTCTATGGAATTTATACCTTCTGAGGGTCGACATATTCTCCGCTCACTATTAATTATTAATATAAGTCACTCGACGATCATATTGGTTTAACACTTACATAAATAAGCCTACGGAAAGTTCGAACTAAAATCGGCCTAAAAAGGGTTATTCTGGAATCTCGTTAGAAGACCCAGAAATCTCGTTCGAACGAAGGTACTTTGAACGAACCACAAAACTCGTTAGCAGGGCAACTGGAATATCATTAGAAGTCTCGTTCGAATGACCTGGGTTGGACTTCTAACGAAATTTTTGAAGTCGCCCAGTTCGTCTCCAAAGTCCATTTTTCCAGATTTTCTCTTATCCAATCTCACCCTAAATCCATTCCAACCCAATTACAAGGTTTCCGAACTACTCTAAGTCACCCTAGAACATTTCTTAGCCTAGTTTTGGGGTTAAATCATTCTAATCATCATTTAATTTCAGTAAATTCCTAAATTTTACCATCAACCATACTAACATAAACCAAGAATTATTTGTCCATAAAGACACCATTTTTATTTCGTGATTTACATCTAATTCACCAATTCCTCATTCCTATTAAGGGTTAATTCCTCTACATGAAAACCCCCATCAGATTTTCTAACTTTCCTACACAATCTCAACATAGGTAGACCCAAATTGGTATTTGTTTTTCTAAAACCTCAACGTACATTAACAAGAGTAATAATTGCTAAGAGAAGAGAAAGATAATCACTTTCCTTAAAAATGAACTTCTGATTCACGGGTTGAAATTGATATAGAAATCATCCTCCTGACATGATCTACGCACTAGTGCACTTTTTTTTGTGAAAGGTTGAGTTTTTGGCTAAGGCTCTAATGGAGTTTCCTTCTTCTTCCTTGGTTCTCTCTCTCTTTTCCTCTCTTCTTATGTAGGTTGAAACTGATGGCCACTAACCCAAAATGCCTTTTAATTAAACCCAATTTTTGTCCATTTAATTACCCTAAAATTCCTAAAGACTAAAATACCCCTTCGGGGTGTCATTTTGGGTTAAAATGCCCCGAATCCTAATAAAATACCCGAATATTGTTTTCTTACTATTTTGACCCTTCTGTACACTCTGGCGCACTGAAAATAGTTGTCCGAGTTCCGCCAAAATAAATTATCTTTTGACCCCCCAAATATATACAAATGACGCGACTCATACGCGTCCCAATTATTTATAACATAACTGCCGTGTATCTCATTCCCGGCCATACTATTATTTCAATAATTAGTAACTCTCATCCCGCTTGTGATTATTATCATAAAATCGGATTAATTTCAATTAAATTTTTTTCCCTTTAATTTATTAATCCCCATTTTTCCATAAAAATAATTATGCGTAAAAGTACGGGGTATTACAATTGATTTCATCCCTTTCTACTGGTTGAACAGTCATTTAAGGGAGTTGAGCTTGCAATTGCATGCCTTTTAAACAAGGACTTTCACGAATTAAACCTGAAACCTGAATAATGTATGACTTTCACAATCTCTCAAATATTTGGGAAAAAAAGCCTTGTGATTTTTAAAATTATATAAACAGTTGGGGATTAGCACATTGGATTCCTCTGTTGCTGTTGATTATTGTTGAGTATTATCTCATCATTTTTTTTAGATTTAAAAGATATACTTAATTTTTTGAAACTGTTTCTCTGCGGGGAACCCGATACCCGATTTCAACAGGGATGGGGATCCCCCAACCCATTATAACGGGGAATGGGGCGGGGACGAGGAATGATATTTCTAATGGGAGCGGGGATGGGATGCCTTCCCCGACCCCAAACTGACCCGTTTCCATCCCTAATTTCGATTGGGTGTAATCACTTGTAGGTGTGTACATCAACAATTGGACCATATTGATCAAGGTAGATATGATGTTGAGATATATTACGTGAGGAGTAACAATAAACTTAAAGCAAAAATGTGTAAATCAAGATATTGGGTATTAAGGCGTGTTTAAAAGTCTCGACTTACAAATGAGTATTGAATAAGTGTGTAACTTGGAAATAATCCCAAGGGTCTTCTTGTGGACTTTATGGACAATTGAGAAAGTATACACAGATTATATAAACTCGTATGATTTAAAATGTATTAAGTGATTTCTTAATCGAAGGAGTTGAATAGAAAAAGGAATATTTTGTGCAATTTTGGATAAAATTATGTATCCTAGTGCTTAGGTAATACGTTAATAATGAATATCATAATAGACTAAATCTAAAGCTTGATGCTTTGGAAATGTCTAGTTTTAATCTCAATAAATCATAAATGAAGCTTGATATTACTATGCGTATGTGTAAAAGGGTGGGGCTCCATCCATGGAAATACCTTTAAAGTAATTAAGGTGTGTGTGGAAACACATGTAACTTGATTGAATTTGTTTAACTCTCGTTAAATGAATAATTGAAGGGGCTATGATTCGAGTTGCCCACATGGCATTACACATGGAATAAAAAGAATCTTAGGACACTATAAGTCCATTCATCCGATGATTACGAACCACATAAGGATGACCTTATTAATGATAATGATAATATAACTGGTTATAGTCCTAATAAAACTTAACAACCTAAAAAATAATACTGAAGATAGATGACTAATACATTAAGAGTACTCAAGGAAGTAGTTTGCACGATTAGGACTATTGTATTTATAAACAAATTACCCAATCGTGGAAAATATATAAAAACATATTATACCTAAGACCTAGACTCTTAACAAGAATTCTCTAGCACTCCATGTCATCTCTTCCCTACTTAATAAAATCATCTCTATCCCCATTCCTCGTGAATGTAGGCAAGACCGATCTATCGAACCATATATACTCTTGTGTCCTTATATTTACAACATTCCTATTTGTGGTTGTGTTTTGTGTTTAACATTATTATAGGTTTGACTCTCTTACATTTTTAAGCCATTTTTGGGAAGGTTTTAACTCCAACCACTTGATAAAACTAATTCTCCACCGTAATGAGTGCACACCAGTCCTACTGTTCATACGTTGGAAACTGAGTGCAACCTAAAATACGCATCACAAGTACACAAAGAGGGAATAAACTCCTTCGAGATCTACTCCCTCTCCCAGTGATGCTAGATTAACCATAAATGAATGTAATAAGGAAATATCCAAACTAAAGAAACTATTAACCGAATAATCTGAAGGATGTAGGTCTATCTCCCACAATCTAGAACATTATAGAAGGAGGATATTCTAATCACCCAAAAATCTTCATGTCAATCACAATTTCAAGCATCTAGAGCCTGAATTCCAAGCATTACATGCACTAATTGGCCTCAATCATGTTATTACTTTATTTATAGATCGAAAAGTCGATCAAATTGTCCAATTGAATTCATCCATAAAAATAGTTCGGCCAAAATCTAGCCTTCTAAGAACTGCGTATGACACGACGACCTTTATAAGTTAATTAAGAAAGTTAGAGGGCAGATTAAACCCCTAATCTAGCGTGAAAACCAAAGGATGTTTTCCAGGAAGTCTCTTGATCATGGGTTGGCTCTTCTATAGATAAGTCGAAGCCCCCAATAAGTTATTCCTTCCAAAGATTACTACGTGTGATGGAAAGACCGAGTAAGCGCACTATATCCGTTATTACAACATATCAATATCCCTATGGAACCACTATGATGAACAATTGTATCATGTTCTACTCTGGGTGAGATCAGACTTAGGTTGTTGTAAAGGCTAAACCCTAGGTCAATCTACACCACCAGTAATATAGTTAAGGAGACGGACTTCCTAATCTCCCTTAAGAGGAAAAAAGGAGAGTCCTTTCGAAAGTATGCTAAGAGGTACTATGAGTTGCTCAACAAAATTGACAATTAAAATGAGAAATTTGCAAGATATTCTTTCAAGTTGGGACTTATGAGATTTGATGATATTTATCTTTCCCTCACCAAGAAGACAACATCGTCGATAGATGATCATATGGATCGTATTAGGAAATATGCTAAAGACGAGGATAAGCTCCTCAATGTAGATAAATAGGCCAATCATTATTCAAAGTGAGGCAAGAATAATGACAAGAAGAAAGGAAAAAATGGCAGAGCGGAGATGACCCCTGCCAAAATAAGAGGTAAGACCAAGAATTCCAAGGAGTAAATGAAGATGACAACCAATGAGAATGCCTATCAGGTCATAGACACCTTTTTTGAGGAGACAATCTATAAGATCCTTCCTTGTATAAATTATAAGCCATACTAAAACAAGCCTCCAAAGCTAACAAACGATCCAAATGAGAGGGAAACTAATATGTGGTGCACCTATCATCTAGACCATGTCCATAAAATTGAAAAATTTAATATATTCAAACTCCAAGATAACGAAAGTTCTTCATCACTGCAATCGATTATTTTATCAATTGGGTGGGAGATGAACTGCTAACATGCATCAGGGAAGCCGACACTAGACATTTCGTATGGAAAAACAAAATCATCAAGTTTCGCATCCCCAGAACAATAGTATCAGATAATGGGACCCAATATGATAATGACACATTTGAAAATTTCTTCTCAAAATATGGAATCCATAATCACTATGATTCTGTGGTCTTCCACTAGAGAGGTAAGCAAGAAGGAATCCCTAATAAGACTCTACTCACCACGATCAAAATACGATTGAAGAACATCAAAGGAAGGTGGGTTAATGAACCCCCTCTATATTTTAGGCTTATAAAACCATTTTGATAAGATCAACACGAGATACCCCTTATTACATGGAAGCAATCATTTATCTAGAGAACAACCTACCTACACTCGAGTCCTAAATGTACGAGGATGACCACAACAATGATAATTTTGCCCATAAATAGGATCTGAGCGAGGTGCAAAGAGAACTAGATATTGTCTATATATTATCCCATCAACAAGACCTCTCCAAACATCATAGTAAGAAATTCAAGGTCATATAATTCTAGGACGGTGACCTAGTACTCAGAAGCTCTTCCCAACCACTAAGAATCCTTTTGAAAGTAAGTTAGCCGTAAATTTGCATGGACCTTATAGAGTTGCTTCAAAAGGAGGAACTCGTTTGTATAACTTAAAAGAACTAAATGGAATATCAATATCTACGTTATGGAATTCTATGAACCTCGGTAAATTCCATTACTGATAATATTTATTTTTACATAGCTTAGTAGTATAAAGATGATTAATTTTTAATAATAACACCGGTTCAAGAAATTTATGTACCTATATTCTTCGCTAAGTGATACAAAAACCCACCTAGCATGGTGGTACAACTTAAAAATGGGTCGGTGGGTCTGGAATAGGTATAAACCCACCTGAGAGTGGGTGTTATGACTTAGAAAAACTTGGTTTTTTCTAGAATAGGATTTTTTTTCCTAATAATGGTGGTACAATCTAATAATGGGTTGGTTGATCTTAAATAGTCACAAACCCAACTAAGAATGGTTAGAATAAGTCAGTTTTGTTTAAACATACAAAACCCACCTAAAATGGTGGTATAACCTAAGAATGGGTCAGTCGGCCTATAATAGGCACAAAACCACTTAGGAATTAGTGGTACGACTTAGAATGAGTTGATTTTAACTAGAACAAACAAAATATCTCTCGAAAATGGTGATATAACCTAAGAATGTTGATTTTAACTATTTTTCATAGAACAAATAGAAACCTAGTCGAGGAAATTTGTGCAATGATGTGTCTGACACGTTTTTAGGCAACATGGAGACCTAAATAAGAGAAAAACTGGCATTCACATTAGGATATGATGACTCTTCAACAGTGACAGGATCTTTGCCCCTAAAAAATGACTGCCTAGGGCTGACCCTTAAAAGATGAAGCAGGGGGTGGAGATGGTGTTTATCTAGGTGCGAGCACCACTAGAATATTATCCACTCTGATCGATTTATCATAGGGTTTTTTATCAACCCTATAATTTTCGGCCTCTCTTTATCTAAATACCCAATTACTAACAAGTTGAGGTAATGTTTTTCTTTAATTAAAATTCGAGAAAAAATTAATCCTTAAAGTTATAACGCGTGATTTCAACATTGATTCAGCTCATTAACATATCTTCATTAAGCATATCAAGGGAATCAAAATACAGAAAAGTAAATCATGCACTTGATATGAAGATTTATACAAAGAAAAAACCCACCACGAGAAAAACTTAGGGCAAACCGACACCTTGCATTGTAAAGGTAAAGTATTACAAGAAGGGAGAAATGAACAACAAACTTGAACCTCTCTTTGACTAAATAACACACAACCAAAGTTTTCCATCTTGTAGTAGTAAGATCAAGCACGAATGCCTATCAACCAGTCATCACATCACATGTGTCAACCTCGTTGATAATGTCGCGTTTGCCCCATTTTACAAATCTTCTTTTATATTTTAAAAAACTTTTTATATTCCAACGGAAGGGGAACTATGGAAAGAAAAAATGTATTTTTGCTTCCTAAGGTGTGAGATTCCTAAAATTTGATGGAAGTTTTAAAAGTGTTTAACTAATCGAAATAAACTCACAATGTATTTTTGAGATATAAAAAATCTACAATTACACAAGAAAAAATTAAAAGGAATTTGTTCAAGGTATAATGGTAAAGTAATGAAAACTCAAACAAATTTTAGATTCATGTTTAAAAACTTCAATATCTCAAAGTACAAAGAAGGTTTTTGCTCTTAAGAAATTATGATTTCTTTTATCTGGATAAAACAATTTGAAAACCTAAAACAAAACCTTAACTTATTCATGGCAAGAAGATGAACTAAATAGGCATTTCAAACTTATATCCACAAGCTCTCAAATCCCCTAAGATATACTTGTCCACAAAAAAGAGGTAACTTCACCAACATATTAAAAGATATGGATGCAGAGGAGAATTTACACATTTTTCGACGAAATATTTTGGAAAGATCTCTTTTTCACGCTATCTCTTATACCATAGTTGGAGCTTCATTGCACCAAAAGTATTCCTCACTCTTGTGAGGATTTGGCGAAGCTAGGTTACAGGAGGTGCTACGGTTTAATCACAATGGATTTTGAACCATCGAAAAGCTATTCACTCTATCAAATAATTCTTTAGCTACGACAAAGTTATGGCAATGTAGGTCGCACTGATTTGTAGGCATTTTTTTTAGCTTTACCTTCAACGTTTAAAAAATTATTTTGGCAAAAACTCTAAGTATATATTCTCAAAACCTAGAACACCAACTTAAAATACACATAAAAATATGAAAATTTTAAGATAAATATATTTTCTATATGAAGAGAATATTTTGCATAGTGTATTTGAGAATTTATCCCAAAAAATCCAAAAAGGTTAAATCTAATCAAATTTTAATTTAAGAAAATAAATTACCCATATGAGTACTATGTCATCTAAGTCTTTTTATCTATATCCTTAAGTGGCATTGTCATAGATGTGTAAGTGAATGATGTTGATATGAAGTTGATGTCTTGTCATGAAGATTTATCGAAATGACCTCTTGGACTAGAGACACAAAGTGGGTTTAGATCATTGGGATAAGACAACATAATCCTATGGGTCTGTTTGAGTATACATATATTCATATAGTCTGCACCGCGGGTGGCCTCATTGGATTGACCACCCGTATTTTTCAGATTCACCTTAGTGGCATTAAGATCAACGACACACCTTAGAAAGCCTATCATCTATTCAGAATGTTAGAGGAGGGAAGGAAAATTAAAGTCCTACAATTATTATTCCTCTTCTTCTTCTTCTTCTTCTTCTTCTTCTTCTTCTTCTTCCCACAGATGACTAAAAGTACATGCTACCTCGTATGAAAATATAGGGTTAAGGTCGTCATCTGGGAAGTATTCATAATGATCGATTCAGTCCCTTCCAAACCAGTTGAGATCATGTATATTAGTGAGGAAACCTCACCTACATAAAATCCTCTTTGCTTCTACATTAATGATAAAAGTGGCTGTTGGGATGAAGGAGTCGTCGACCATTATGTACTCGACTACAATCATAGGGGGAAATACTATAAAATCCTTAGGTGATGCAATAGTCATTTCATAGGCAAGAAGTATGTTGGATGATCTTCGATAAAATGCTAATCCTCAAGGAGTTATCCGATTCCAAACCTTTTGTATGTCATCAAGGATGAATTCAAAGTCTTTGGGTTTTCCGTTGTAGTAAGTATTTGCATAAAAAATAAGAAAGAACATTTAATAGCTAGCAAGAATGTGTTGACCAAGAAATTTAATTAAATGTTAAGTAATTTACCAAGATATCTGACCTCCCTATGAACATAAAGACACGTGTATTTCTTACTATATATTTTCCCATGAAAGGCTAATTTTTCTCTTTATATGTCCTTTTGAGACCTGATCATCCATGTGAACAAATTACGGGACTGGAACTATCTTGAAAATGGTAAGTTCTAAACTCATGTGAGGTCTGAAGGTTGAACAGTAGTTGATATCATTCAGTCCCAGGTTAGTTTCACAAATTTGGTTTACATCTAGTGTACCCATTAAAATACAGTATAAATTTCTAAAAATAAAAATTAATGAAAATCAATATAAACCCCCAATTAAAGCTTGTCTATGTTTATGTATTTCTATTTGTTTATGTGTGTATATATACTAAAATATACATATACATTATGTATATATATATACTACTTTGTGTATGTTTATGTATTTCTATTTGTTTATGTGTATATATATACTAAAATATACATATACATAGTTTGACCACAAGATTTAATTGAGGGTTTATATTGATTTTTATTTCTAGAAAGTGAGTTATATATATATATATATATATATATATATATATATATATATATATATATATATATATATATATATATAATAGCATTTAATTGATATGGTTAATAGTTGAACTAGGGTAAATTAATGATAACTCTCATGATAAATTTACGTAACTTGATAATTGATATTGCATATAATTGGATTCATAAAAATTTCATATAGTTTGATTTGTAATATAAAGCATATGTTATACTTATACTCTTTGATTCACATGTTGAACATTCATGTATAAATGCCTAATTCTTGTTGGTTACTGGGGTATGATAATTATATAACTATGAATTCATATGTTATTATTTAATTAATGAAAAACCTTATGACTTGGAGACTTAAAGTTTGAATTGAGATTATCAACATGTTAAATGTATTTTGAATTGGACTGGGAGCTTATATATTCTTATAAATATGACTATTACCTTAACTGGAAATTCACGAACTACAATCCCTTACACTCCCCTAGTCAACTGGTGGGATTTTATTATTAGTTAGATTGGTGGGATTATAATAATATTTGGATTGTCTCTTGAATAATATGTTGAATTGCAAATAATAAAAAGTTATTTAGCGCTAATTTTAAATCATGTGAGTAGGAATGATTTAGTTCATTATTAAATATCAATTTACTCTTTTCCCATGGACATGCTAAATTAGGATTTGTTAACATTTTTCATTATAACAATTGTACCTTTGTTAATATTTTTTCTTCCTGTTCCATGTGCGCATGTAATTAGAGAATAATTATTGAAGCTCATCTAATTATAGTTGCTTTATTTATTTAGGCAATTTTACTAATCGTTTCGTGATGTAAAATAGTCTTATATATATTTATAATTTCTTTGTTAACTGTTATGGTCGTGTTTACTCCTTCCACCAGTGGTTGATGTTTGGGTGAGCACAAATTGGTGGAAGGGATTTGTCATTGGTGGAAACATAATAATTCTAGGATTAATTGCATTAAAATGAACTAAAATTAGACTTATGGTATTTGATTGATTAATTGGAATATATTAATTACTTGATGTTGATATTTCGAGGATGAAGGATATCTTCACCTGAATGATGATCCTTCAATTTATTGATTGTTCTTGTATTATATGTTTCTTATTAGTGTATATATCTTATTGGTTAGTTATTGTGGCCATGTTCACCCCTTCCTTAAGTGTTTGATGTTTGGTGAACACAAATTGGTGGAAGGACTTCGTCTTTGGTGGACACGTAGTAATTCTTGGATTAACTAAATTAAAATTTAATTAAAATTAAAGTTGTTGTATTCAGTTTATTAATTTAAAAACACTAATTAGTTGGTGGGCTTATAGTAATTTTAGAATTAATTGAACTAACACTCCTAGTATTTGTATATTGTCCTACATGCAAAACACCTTTTATAGCTTTTTCGTCTTCTTATTCACGTTATAAAAAAAATGTCATGTTCATACCCCTCCTTTTATATATCTTCTCAAGAAAAAATGAGTCATGATAACGGTTACTTTGAATGAAAAATTACGAGGTTATAGATGGTCTGCACAGAAACATCTATTACTAGTGCGCGATATATGGAGGGGAATCTTATGTACCATTATGGAATTAGGAAAACTGATTAGCCTAATTAACTTATAAATCATGGAGTTAATGTTTTGCAACCATGCATGTTCGATCGTATACTATTTTCCTGCCAAAATGCTAGGATAAGGCATTAGTGAATATATTTCGCCTTCATAATCCTAACAGTGTATTGCCATTAGTGACACTATTAAAAAATAAAGAAAAAAAATATGCATCCATTGTGGATAAAATTTCGTAAATAGATAATTCACCCAGATTGCGATGTGCGACAACATATGCACAACAAATGTGCGGTTGCTAAAAAATTGAAGAATAAAGGATTTCGAGTTCCTATTGTAGACATTTATTAGGCAATCATATATATGCTTCTTCCCAGTTGGCCACGTAATCCCTAACAGTAATTTTAAAAAAAAATAATCCACTTGGATGGAAATCAGACACAACGAGCGTGTATTTAAAGCTCTTATAGGTCTCTCTCTCTCTCTCTCTATATATATATATATATATATATTGAACATGATCATCTTACATTCTTAGACAATTTTAAAATTTATTTGTACGAAATTACGAAGACGAACAGAGATACTCAACCAAATAAAGACACTTCTACTCCATCTCAATTCTCTCCTAATCCCCCACCTAAATTTCCGACACCTACGAGCTCTCGATGCTCTACTTCGCTGCAGGATAATTTACTTCATCTACATAGTCTCTGATATACCCGTACATATCCTCAGCTCGGCCGAGGGCTACCACCTACCAGACGACCATCCAGGGGGCCGACCCTTCACCATGTTCTAGACGACCCTCCAGGGGGCCGACCCTTCACCATGTTCCAGACGACCCTCTAGGGGGCCGACCCTTCGCCATGTTACAGACGACCCTTCAGGGGGCCGACCCTTCACCATGTTCCGGACGACCCTCCGAGGGTACGACAGTACGAGGCCAGAATTGAGCCAGACTAGCTTTCGGAAGAAACTTTTCCCTCGGCCTCATACCATGGGCCGAGGGTGACGTCATCACAGCGCGTGGTTTGGGAGACGCGTGGAACAGTGCGCGTGAGGCTCATGTGGCACGTGGCAGACCGTTATAACCAAATCACACCCTCACGTGAGGGAATATTATGTCATCATTTGGCATCTACAGGTGTCAACAGGAGATTGGCTAGATCATCATTCACATGCACCATGCATACTTGGGGGGTACACTACACCCCTCAAGACCTATATATAACTGTCACCTACAACCCTATAGGGAGATAGAGGAATTGTAACCCTAACAAAACTCTGCTTATATACACAGTAGAGAGAGAGAGAGTGAGCTCATGTGCATTGTATCCAAGGCCATTAGTGCCCATACTTAGTGGATCACACACTCACAATGGATGTAGGCCTAATTGGCTAAACCACTATATATCATTATCTTACTCCTCTTATCCTCATCTCCTTCAACATACTTATACACTTGCATCTCCATGACTGCCATAGTTACCATTGTTTGAGCTCATCATCACTTACCTGGTGGTGCTAGATTCCAGTATCATCAGTTTGGTGCCGTCTGTGGGAACGAGAAGACATCTTTTCCTTGAGTACAGCTTGACCTCACTGGGCACTCTGGTGGTGAACTAGCTCTCCCCCTTTGTGTAGAGGCATTTCACCATTGAAAGAGACCCATTAAGGTTCTCAAGCTCACCAGTCCTTTTTCCAGTTCAGTTGTTCACAGCTCAAACAAATGGCACCAGAAATGCCACCACCATCGCTTCTCCCACCGAATAATGGGGGAGGACCCAGCTCCAGTCAGCCACCACCTCAGTCTGAGATGGCAGATGTGGCAGCAGCCTTGAAGTCTCTGGTACCAAGCCAGCGGCTCATGTAAGAGCAGTTCACAGCTCTGAGCCAGAACATACTAAGACAACCAGGGGTCTCACCTGAGATGATTACTCTGGCAGCAGCTCCAGGGCAGCGTGAGGCCAGGGGACCACCCCAGGCACCACACAAAGACCTGCCACCTCCTCAGCGGCGTAGGGATGTTGCTGACCCCCGACGTCTACGCTTGGGGAGGCAAGGAAACCCTTGCCCTGAAGACAGGTACGATGACATGGACGGAGAAGAGGCCCCCATAGAATGCTGGGAGCCGTATGAGGTCTCCAAAAATACTGTATGACCCCTCCAGGAGAGTAGAGGGAAGTGCGCCCAAGAGGCTCCGCCTTTGATCGCCTGAGCAGAGGGTCGGCCTTTGAGAGACTGGGCCCAGTAAATGACCCGCGGGAGAAATTGTCTAGATCAAGGAGCGCTGCGAAGTCCAGAAGGGAGGTAGCAGATGAACGACCCCTGGGACGGGATGACGGTCAGGGGGAAGTAAACAGCCGACGCAGGCCAGTAGCGGCTGGACCCTCCGTCCATCTCAAAGAGGCGGCGGGGGATAACATCGGCCAGGCCGACCCTGCGAGGCCCTGGAATGACTCGATCCAGCGATTGGAGGATAAAATTGGTGACATACTGAAGAGCCGTGACCCTCTTCAGAGGGGATACACTACAGGCTCACCCTTCGTGGCAAAGATAGTCAACTTCCCCATGCCATCAAAGTTTAATCCACCTATGGTCACCCCAAGATATGACGGGAGCACCAACCCCGTCCACCATGTGGAGATGTATCAGTCAGCAGCAGATATATACTCTATCTCGGATGAGATGAGGTGTCGTGCCTTCTCTAGTACCTTGACTCGGGCTGCACATGTCTGGTATACGGCTCTCCCGAAAAGCTCCATTGAAAACTTTAAGCAGCTAGCAGACCGGTTCATCCACAACTTATGCTTCGGGATGAGGCCACAGAAGAAGACCACCCACCTGCTCTATGTCAAGCAGGGGAAGAATGAGAGTCTAAGAGACTACATAACCAGGTTCAACAAAGAGAAGCTAGAGGTGGAAGACTATGAGGAGAGCATAGCTATGACAGCCCTAATTGGAGGACTCCAAAAAGGGAAGCTGTTATGGAAGCTTGTTGAAGACCCCCCGAGGACGATGGCTGAATTACTGGCAACGGCAGGAAAGGTGATGAACGCCGAAGAGGTGATGGCTGCAAAATACGAAGACGAAAAAGGAGGCACTAATGGGGGTAAATACCCTAAGAAGAACAAAGAGGGGAAGAAGAGGTCTATGGATGATAAATTCGCGGGTTACACCCCTCTAACGGTCAGTTGTGAACATATTCTCAATGAGATAAAGAGCGACTGGTCCCTGAAGTGGCCTGAGAAGTTGAGAGCAGCCCCCAACAAGAGGAACAAAAATCTGTGGTGTGAATTCCACCAAGACCACGGCCACGTGACAGACAAATGTTTTGCTCTGAAAGATGAGATTGAGAAGATGCTGAAAGAAGGGAAGCTCAGAAAATACGTTGACTTCAAGAGGGGCCGAGGGGACGACCCCAGGAAAAAGCGAGTTGATACATGCAAAGAAGGTCCTCAAAAAAGAGGGGATGACCCTTCCGATGATGAGGACGACCCTGACCTCCCGCCGAGAGATGACTAAGGCCCTGTAAAGAGGCTAAATATAATCTCACTTGGAGTGGGAATGATCTCCGGGGGTCTGGCAGGAGGAGGGTCTGAAGTCGCAGATAGGAAGGCCTACGTGGCAGAAGCCAAGGCAGTGACGAAGACAATACACTCGACTTCTCTGGAGGCCAAGTCAGAAAAGAGGAAGAAGGTTGACATGGACACTCTGATAGTAGGGTTCTCAAGAATGGACTTCAAAGGCCTCTTAACCCCGCATGATAACCCTCTCGTCATCACAACTAGGGTGCATGGGTGCGAGGTGCCGAGGATCCTGGTGGATGGGGGCTCATCTGCAGATGTAATGTTTTGGCCATGCTTCAAAGCGTTAGGTCTCAGCCGTGCTAGACTTGTCCCCTACCATCACCCATTGATTGGGTTCAGTGGGGAAAAGTTTCATCCCCTAGGCGTGTATGAGGCCGATGTCAGGATGGGGGACGAGTGGCCGAGATGGATTACTAAGAGGGTCAGCTTCTTTGTGATGGATGAACATGTGTTTTCAGCCTACAGTATCATATTGGGGCGGGTGGCCCTCAAGGGATTTGAAGCTGTGCCGTCTACGGTCCACCAGATGATTAAACTCCCTACCGTTTATGGGGTGGGGGAAGTTCAGTGAGACCAGACGATAGCACGAGAGTGTTACTACAACTCCGCCGAATAAAGAGAGGCACACAAAAGGGCCACTACCACTTACAATATTGACACCCTAGACCCCAGGGATGAGACGAAGTTAAAGAAGGGAGAAGCCGCAGAAGAGGTAGAATCCATCATCCTCGATGAGGATGACCTGGAAAAAACCGTCCAAGTCGGCAAGTCACTGAAACCCGATATCAAAGAAGACCTCATTAAGCTGTTGAGGAGAAGACGAAGCATCTTTGCGTGGAGCCATGAAGATATGCCAGGGATCGACCCTGAAATCATGTGCCACAAGCTCAATGTGGTAGGGGGAGCAAAACCGGTGAAACAGAAGAGGAGAATTTACTCTAGAGAAAAGTATGAGGTCATAAGGGATGAGGTCAAAAAATTTAAAGACGCTGAGTTTATCAGAGAAGTCATCTACCCTGAATGGCTGTCCAAGGCGGTCATTGTCCCAAAGGCCAACGGGAAGTGGAGAATGTGTGTGGACTTCACCGACCTCAATAAGCACTGTCCCAAAGACAGCTTCCCTATCCCCCGCATCGACCAGATGGTAGACGCTATCGCAGGCCACGAGCTCATGAGCTTTATGATGCCTATTCAGGGTACAACCAGATCTCCATGAACCCTGAAGACTCGGAGAAGACAGCCTTCATTACTGATAAGGGGACGTACTGCTATAGGGTCATGCCCTTTGGCCTAAAAAATACAGGGGAAACATATCAGCGCCTTGTAAATAAGATGTTTGAAGACCAAATCAGGAAGTCTATGGAGGTTTATGTAGATGGCATGCTGACTAAGAGTTTGAAAGAAGAGGATCATGTGACAGACCTGGAGAGGACCTTTAACACGATGGACAAATACCAGATGAAGCTCAACTCGACCAAATGTGTCTTCGGGGTCAGATCAGGGAAGTTCCTAGGGTTCATTGTCAACCAAAGAGGAATCGAGGCCAATCCCGAAAAAATAAAAGCCCTTGTTGAGATGAAGACTTCCAAGACCATTAAAGACGTTCCGAGACTCACGGGGAGAGTCGCTGCCTTGAACAGATTTGTGTCCAGGGCCACAGACAGGTGTCTACCATTTTGAAGATCCTCAGGAAAGCGTTCGAATGGAGTGAAGAGTGTGATGAGGCTTTCAAGGAGCTAAAATCATATCTGGGGTCTCCCTTGCTGCTGTCGCGCCCCGTGCAGGGTGAACAACTTTATGTGTACCTCGCCGTCTCAGCATCGGCCATCAGTGCAGCCATTGTAAGAGACGAAGATGGGGTACATAAGCCTATGTATTTTAACAGCAAGGAACTCCAGGGGGCAGAGCAAAGATATCCAAGGATGGAAAAACTGGCCTACGCCTTGATTCATGCATCGAGGAAAATGAAGCCATACTTTCAGTCCCATACAATGGTCATCCTCACCGACTCTCCTCTTAGGCAGGATTGCACAAGCCTGAAAAATCAGGAAGGCTAATGACCTGGGCTATAGAGCTGGGGGAGTTCGACATTGTGTATCAGCCTAGAACGGCCATAAAGGGGCAAGCATTGGCAGATTTTGTGGCCAAATTTACTTGGGAAGACGATGAAGCTGAGGGTGAGAGCCTCGTGAAGACAGATACCCAACAAGGTAAGCTCACCGACCCTTTTGCGGATAGGGCTGAGACAAGCATCGCTAGAAGGAAGGTGGCTGAAAATGAAGAGGGAAGATACCTTTTTAGACAAGGGTCACTCATCGAGGGAAATTTCTCGGAGGAACATGCTGTGTGGAGTCTCTTCGTCGACGGGTCTTCTTACGAAAGTGGGAGTGGAGCTGGATTGATAGTATCAGCACCCGATGGCACAGACATTAAGTACGCCCTGAGATTCAATTTTGAGGCCTCCAATAACGAGGCTGAATATGAGGCCTTGATAGCTGGACTCTCCTTAGCCAAATCTCTTAGTGTCGGCCAGATTTTGGTTCATAGTGATTAGAGGCTAGTAGTGAATCGGATACTAGGAGCCTACGAGGCCAAGGATGAGAGGATGGCAAGGTACCTTGAGAAGGTGCGGTCATTATTGAAGAGCTTCAGAGAAGTAAAGTTAAAGAGGATACCCAGGCTTGATAATGGTCGAGCTGACTCTCTTGCTAGGTTGGCCTCGGCAACCAGGACAAACATCAGGAGGATGGTCCCAGTGGAAATTTTGCTTCAGCCAACTATCGAAGATAATGAGGGAACACTAAGTAACTGCCTGAATGTTTCTCAGGAAGCTTCATGGATGGACCCTCTGATCAGATACATCAAAGAAGGAGAGATGCCAGAAGCAAGACAAGAAAGGAAGAAGCTGAGATACAGGGCTGCAAAATTTACTGTCATCGGAGACACTTTGTACAAAAAGGGGTTTTTGCTCCCCTTACTTAGGTGTGTGCATCCCACACAAGTCCCTTCCATTTTGCAAGATGTGCATGAAGGATCGTGCTCAATCCATGTTAGGGGTAGGTCCTTAGAAAAGAGGGTGATCACCCAAGGCTACTGGTGGCCGACCTTGGGGAAAGATGCCGCTGCTTATGTAAAAAAGTGTGATTAATGCCAAAGATTTTCTACCATCCCTCATCAACCTCATCAGCCTCTTACCTCCATTACATCCCCATGGCCGTTTGCAGTATGGGGGATCGACCTGGTAGGACCCCTACCGAGAGCTGTCAATAACTATCGGTTCCTCATCGTAGCGATTGACTACTTCACAAAGTGGGTGGAGGCCGAACCGATGGTCACGATTACAGAACAGAAGACCTTCCAGTTCATCTGGAAAAATGTGATATGCAGATACGGTCTCCCCAACACCCTCATCTCGGATAACGGGACTCAGTTCAAAAATACCTCTCTTCAGAAGTAATGTGAAAGGATGAGTATCAAACAATTCTTCTCCACCCCCGGACGACCTCAGGCCAATGGGCAGACTGAGGTTACAAACAGGACAATCCTAGATGGAATCAAGAAGAGGCTTGAGGAGGCAAAAGGAAGATGGGTCGAGGAGCTATGCGCCGTGCTTTGGGCTTACCGGACGACAGTGAGGACCTCTACTGGAGAGACCCCATTCATGCTAGCTTATGGCTCAGAAGCCATCATCCCCACTGAGATCGGATTTCCTACTCATAGGGTCCAAATGTATGACCCCCAGAGAAATGCAGAAGAGAGGAGACTCGATTTAGACCTGATTGAGGAAAGGAGGGAAGATGCTGAGATAAGACAAGTTGCCTACCAGCAGAGGACAACAAGGTTTTACAATCAGAGGGTGAAGCAGAGACCAATCGCGGTGGGGGATTTGGTCCTCAAAAAGACTTGGCAGAAGCCTAACAAGATCCACCCTAATTGGCATGGCCCATATAGGGTCATCGATGAAGTTGTCCCAGGGACCTATAGGCTAGAAAACCTAGAAGGGGAACCCTTTTCCAACCCCTGGAATGCAGATCATTTGAAAAAATACTATCAGTAGCGTTGTAAGGTCTTGATAGGACGTAATTGTAATAAGTATTGCTTTGACATAACACATTGAAAATTAATGAGAAATATCAGTGTTTATCAGTTCTAGTGCGCGTGGAAACATATTCAAAGGTCGACCCTCGGCTATAATGAGGGCCAGTAGAGGGGACGACCCCACCACTGTCCTCAAGAAAGTCGAGGGAAAACTTTATTAAAAACCATTAATTTGGTAAGATGAACCCTCGGCTATAATGAGGGTCAATTGAGGGGACGACCCCACCATTGTCCTCAAGAAAGATGAGGGGAAACTTAATTAAAAACCATTAATTTGGTAAGATGAACCCTCGACTATAATGAGGGTCAATGGAGGGGACGACCCCACCACTGTCCTCAAGAAAGGCGAGGGAAAACTTTATTAAAAATCATTAATTTGGTAAGATGAACCCTCGGCTATAATAAGGGTCAATGGAGGGGACGACCCCACCATTGTCCTCAAGAAAGATGAGGGAAAACTTCATTAAAACCATTAAATTGGTCATTATAGCCCTCGGCCTACAATGAGGGCCAGTGGAGGGGACGACCCCACCACTGTCCTCAAGAAAGATGAGGGAAAACTTCATTAAACCATTAGTTTGGTAATTTGATCCCTCGGCTATAATGAGGGCCAGTGGAGGGGACGACCTCACCACTATCCTCAAGACAGACGAGGGAAAACATTAAACCATTAGTTTGGTAATTTGATCCCTCGGCTATAATGAGGGCCAGTGGAGGGGACGACCCCACCACTGCCCTCAAGAAAGACGAGGGGGAGGTTAGTGATCGACAATGCAAAATTCACAACACAGAGAATACAAGAGGCAAATATGAAAGACAGTAAAGAAGTTGATATTATAAATGGAATAGTATTCTACAAAGAGTACAAAAAACTGTTACAAAAAGAGGGTACGGGCTACAGACAGCCACCCTATGGGACATTATCGGAGGGCAGGGCCTCAACATTAACCAGAGGGGTCTCCTCAATGACTACAATCGGCTGATCTTCAGAGGTGCCGACACCCTCGACCTGCACTTATGATTCCACCTGCGTCAGGGCCTCGGTTATCAGTGGGTCGTCCAGACTGACTGCGTCAATTGACGGGCGAACAGAGGAGACGACGTCACCAAATTTGAGGATGACCCATCAGCAGGCTGTCTTAATTCCTCTCTCCAAGTATTCAAGGCCGAAGCCTTGAAACTCGTCAGAAATTTTATAAGCCTCAACACCATCAGCCTCGGCTTTTCGGACAGCTGCTTCAAGATCAGTCTTGTGCTTGGCCTCCATGTTGGTCAAGGCCTCGTCCTTGTCCTTGATCAACAAGTCCTTGGCCTTAATATCTTCGTCGTGCTGCCTCGTCAGTTGGTCCAAGATCCTTGCGTGCTCAGTCCTGGTACTCTCCAGCTCGGCCCTGGCAGTATCAAGTTCCGATTGAAGATCTTCTTCGTGCTGGATAGCCCTCTCGGCTTCATGAAACTTGGCTTGATTCTCGGCCATCCACTTGGTGGCAGAGGTGAAGGCACACACAGACTGCATGAGAAAATAAATAACATCTCATGAGGCCGAGGAAACAGTTGAGAATGAAATTAAAAGAATAGATCAAGACCAATACCTGTGCAAGGGCGTGCAGACCGTAGTCGTATACTTTGGCAGGGGGCATCTTAGAGAGGAACTCATAGTCAGTGGCCGAGGGAGCTGAAAACATTGAGGCCTTGGCTGCCCTCAGATTTGTGATCAGGTAAGCGGGCTCAGCCCTCAGATGCTCCAGGTTCTGGGACCAGAAGGCCCCCATGCTGGACGAGGAAGCAGCCCCTTCAGAAGCCTCCACTCGGGCCCTCGTCCGAGAATCCGACCGAGGGTCAACAGGAGCCTCAGGCTCCTTCCTTTTGTTACTGTCAACGGTCGGCTCCACAACCATCGGCCCAGAGACCCTCGTCTTCTTTGGAGCTTGCTAAGGCTCCTTTCCCTTTTTCTTGGCCAAACCGGCGAGTAGGCTGGGAGCAGTCATATCCCAAAGGTAATCTGATACACCTGCAGGACGACCTGAAAAGGGTACGATACGTCAGAAAAGCACAGAGATAAAGAGGAAACACTTCACAAATAAGTAAAGAAAAAAGGTAAAGAATGGAAAACGTTCAGTATAACTCACATAATTCTGTCAGAGGACTGACCCTCAGACCAGCTTCTTTGAGGTGCCAGGGAGTCATCAAATCTTCAAATTTTGGGATCTCACCCCCTCTCCCTCGTCCCCTCAGATACTCGACAATATCCCTTTCCTCCAGGCTAAGTCCGGGGTCTGACCTAGCCTTCATTGATGGGTTAGACCATTTGTTGGGGACCCTCGGACCATCGGCAGAAGGGGACGCCTCGGTGGAGAACTCCCACTCCCCAGAAATGAAGAAGAATCGCTTTTTCCAATCATGATTGGAAGTTTGGGCCACATGGAGAAGTTTCTTCTTAGACCTTCTCGCCCCTAAATGATAATATCCGGTCTGTTTGGACGAGGAGGTAATATTGTAGCAAGCCAAGAATACGTCGGTCGAGGGCTCATCGGTGAAAGCATTTTTCCACTAGGAAATGTAACCCAGAATCGTCCTCCAGGAGTTGGGTGGAAGTTGAGAGGGGGAGACGCCCAGCGCCGATAGAATGTCTATGATGGCAGGATGGAAGGGAAGTCTGACACCTACTTTGAACATCTGTTCATTCACAACAACCTCTCCCTCATCACCTCCAAAAACCCTCTCGTCCTTAGAGGGAACCCTCATGGTTATGTTTGGGGGCACTCCATAGACGTGTCTCTACAATAAAAGGTCGTGATCCCTAACTGAGGAGGTATAGGACGAGGCATGGGATGTATCAACTTGGTCATCTGAATCATCGCCCTCATCCTCAGTCCCCTCACCATCGGCCTCGTCATCTTCCAGAGGCCCCTGGGGAAAGGCCATCTGAAAGGCATGTGGAGATAAGGTCGTCATAGGGACGGCCTCGGAGGGAACCATACCCTCGGCCTGTCGGCTCGGGCTTAGTTCAGATGGCTCTACTCTACCAGAAGGAACAGTGCCAGTTGGCGAAGATGCTCTCTCGTCCATCTCACTTGATTGATACTCGGCTGGACGATGGGACGACCCACAAGACTCAGACGACTCAAACGGTTTTATGGTAGCAAGGGGAATAGGAAAGATGGGTCGTACCCTATTAGGGTCGGCCCCTCGTCTACTCTCCTCCTCTTCCTCTATCCGCCTAATCTCAACAAATAATTTCTCTCCTAGCGAGGGGAATTCAGACACTAAACCATAAAGTCTCTTGAGCATTAAAGAGGGAGGCCCCAGACTTCAAGAATTCAGGGAACTTAGCTACAAACAAATATTCAGTTGACCAAATCAGACTTTTGGATTAAAACATGGGAATTGGATCGTTTTCACTCAAGAAACTCAAGAACACTCAAGCGACAGTCGCCAGAAAAGTATTCAAATGGCCCAAATCAAACCCTACCAGCCTAAAAAAATGTAGTAGCAAAGAAATGAAAGGGAAGAAAGTGTTGGTGGTGGAAGGTTACCTAAAAAGAAAGAGTGGAGCTGCTAGATCGAAAGCTCGAGAGCTGCAGAAATGGCAGGAAAGCTGGAGACTTAAGAGAGAATGCTTGGGAGCGAAGAAGAAGAAGAAGAAGAGAGATAGAGTTCAAAAATCTCTTAAATACTTTGGTAATGAGTGGGCCCATTTACCAAGAAGGGTATCATTAGGGCACAAAGCCCCAAGCCAAAGTGTGCAACCGCCATGCCTTGGAAACTGAGGTGGCAATGAGTGCCCATCCAGGTGTCACTCACCTAACTGATCATGCATCACAATTACAATACTATCCCTCAGCCATCTCAACAGCATCTATGGCTAAGGGCTGGGGGGTGATTGATATACCCGTACATATCCTCAGCTCGGCCGAGGGCTACCACCTACCAGACGACCATCCAGGGGGCCGACCCTTCACCATGTTCTAGACGACCCTCCAGAGGGCCGACCCTTCACCATGTTCCAGACGACCCTCCAGGGGGCCGACCCTTCGCCATGTTCCAGACGACCCTTCAGGGGGCCGACCCTTCACCATGTTCCGGATGACCCTCCGAGGGTACGATAGTACGAGGCCAGAATTGAGCCAGACTAGCTTCCGGAAGAAACTTTGCCCTCGGCCTCATACCATGGGCCGAGGGTGACGTCATCATAGCGCGTGGTTTGGGAGACGCGTGGAACAGTGCGCGTGAGGCTCATGTGGCACGTGGCAGACCGTTATAACCAAATCACACCCTCACGTGAGGGAATATTATGTCATCATTTGGTATCTACAGGTGTCAACAGGAGATTGTCTAGATCATCATTCACATGCACCATGCATACTTGGGGGGTACACTACACCCCCCAAGACCTATATATACCTGTCACCTACAACCCTACAGGGAGATAGAGGAATTGTAACCCTAACAAAACTCTACTTATATACACAGTAGAGAGAGAGAGAGAGCTCATGTGCATTATATCCAAGGCCATTAGTGCCCATACTTAGTGGATCACACACTCACAGTGGATGTAGGCCTAATTGGCTGAACCACTATATATCATTATCTTACTCCTCTTATCCTCATCTCCTTCTACATACTTATACACTTGCATCTCCATGACTTCCATGGTTACCATTGTTTGAGCTCATCATCATTTACCTGGTGGTGCTAGATTCTAGTATCATCAGTCTCCAGGTTATCAAAATCCCTAAATCCTTATTAATCCAACTCCCTAAACTCTTGTTACCAATGAGTCACAAACACAAGACAAGAAGAAAATTGGGTTCACCGTCAGTGAGAATCCTATCGGTGACAAATATATTGTCCAAATTTTTAAATCCCATTGTTTGAAGCTTGAAAAGATTATTGTGAGCATTAGGGGAGAAGAAAATTGTAAGAATGTTGATCGTGCCATAAAGGATAACCCGTGGGATCAACTCAATAATCCATTTACATTCCCAATGGGTTTGAAGATAATTATTATTTCTAGAATAGGTGAGAAATTGGAAACCAATGGGAAGAACCTATCGAAGCATTACTTCTCGACGAGGACATCAAGTTTTGACATATTGGCATTCAAAGACAAAGTTTGGTAAAATATTGAACTACCCATCAACCAATGTAATGAATTTTCGAAGAAAGAGGTCAGGGAGGAAAAACTTAAACAGAGGGAGAAAAATAGAGAGTGCGAAAAATAAAGTTGATGTCCACAACCTTGGGTAAAAATCATATGATTGTTTGAAATACTAATAGGTGTAAAGGACATTGGGGACTCCGAAATAAGGGACACAACCTAATCGGGTCAATATGTACTTGCATGCCTGATGGGATAAAAACACTAACAAATTCCTAGACAAACTGGCTCTGACTCTGGTGACTTTAAATTTAATGATATATAGACCCTATAATAAAATAATGTTGAAATTATTGTCGTAACTATATTATTATACTACATGAAATGATAGATGGCATGATGAGCAGTGAGTCGGAGTGAAACTCACATGACATTAACTCAGATACCCTATCAAAGATTCTTGTAAATGATAAAAAGGGGGGATAAGAGGAGCGAGATCTACGATTCCTAGGATCAAATTCCAACACGGTTCACCTGTTATGTAAGATCTTTATTCGGTGAAGATCCACATGTCTAAACAAACAACAGAAATGGGGAATTAGAAAGAGCAAGTGTAAGGTCTTAAGATGAACATGAACGAACTTAACAATACTTTGGGACAATAGGTTAATAAAATAAAGGGTTTATGACAAATGTTAAATCAGACACAAAGAAACTGTCAATTCATTCCTTATCCATTTCCTTTTCCTTCGCGTCAAGATTTTCCTTATCCTATGACTCAAGTTTTCCTTTCTGAAATGCCTTCTTTAACATTCCCCTCCTATGCATTAGCACCTAATGCCTCTTTTTGAGCACTATAATCTTCCCTAAAAAATGACTATGCTGAGGAATATTATATAAGGAACTTAAACAATACCAAATTCATTAGTCGTTGTATAATCATTTCTATGATTTTGGAAACAATTATATACGATCGCTATTTTGAAAAAAAAATAAGATTAAGATATTGGTGGATGCAGTCTACCGAGGATGAGAACAGGAGGCTGTGTATATTGACCACATGGGTTACGAGGCTCCAATTTTTTAGTATTAGAAAACTTATATTTCCTGGCCAACTTATTTCCTAACAAAGTTGGTGTAATGAATAATGTTTTATTTTAATTTTATGGGACAAGTTTGTGATTATTTTTAATTTCCTTAGACACATTGACCACTTTTGTGAACAACAAAATCTTAATTTGTTTGATTTTATTTTATATTGATTGAATTATTGGATTGGAGGATTTGAATGAATTTTGTTTAATTATCAACTAAGAGTTCTTATATACAAAATGACATTCATTTCAACATATTTATATAGGTGAATTGAATTTTGAAGAACTCTTTAATGGATTTCCTACAATAAAAATTGTAAATGGGAGAAATTGATAAGATATTCAATAAACGTGTAAAGGGGGTTTGTGAATTGGTTAACTACTAAGATAGAAATCTTAACAGTGAAAATTACTCATGTTCGTACACCCATTAGATGAAGGACAATTTTAAGCCTTTGGAAGATGTCGAGTTGCATTTTCTAAGGTGGGATATGTCATCAGACTATAAGATATCCACATTACATCAAGAAAATAATGTACCTTATGTTCTGGAAGATTTATTGGAACTAAATGGCGAATGATGCATCATCACATCATAATTTTTAACGACCTAATTGATGATTCTTCCAGAGTCCAACACCATCAAAACCACTATCCTATAGAGTCAAATAACTTTCATTGTGACCAAGTTAATAAAAAAGCTTATGTTAAATTGCATAAAGCTCAAGAATACGTACGATTGAAAGTTGATAGGGATAGACCTTTGCATAGCAATTCCAATGAAGATAACTCGGTATTGTATGCCATTAACCTTTTATATGAATGAAAGATTCAAAACATCGAGCACGAGTGTAACTGAAATTCTTAAGTGGGCTAAATACATTCTCCTAAATGAGAATATGTACTAGATAATTATTCGACCATGAAGAAGTGCTTGAAGGGTTTGGGTTTATAGTACAAATATATTCCTGCATTCAAGTATGATTGCACATTATACCGCAATGAAGACGTCTACAGGTTAACTGTGTTGTATGCAATAAGCCAAGATTTACAGTTTGTGAGAGTGGAAATGGAAAATCCATTAAATTTCTCAAGTGCTCTTATTTTGGATATTGCACAAGCGCTCGCAAGTTCCACTGAATGTATTGAATGATTTTCCCCTCGGACCATAGTTATATATATTTTTATGGTACCATGGATAGTAGAGGCCATTACATTGCATGACCGAGATGAGGTGGGTGAGAATCTCACGCATTATCCGCTTGATTCAATCGTATGATAACTTTCAAACACATGAGACACTGAATTTGCAAAGGAACTGTGTAATATTTGTCTGGATTATCAACTGAGGGGTTTAAGTTTTTTGGTAATTTAAGCTCTAACCATAATTATTGGCCAGTTCTCTTAGAGCCTTTAAGTCTCCCCCCTCAACATTGTGTATTAAAAAAAAATTCACATTATTGTCGTTGTTGATACCTGGGCCAAAGGCTCTAGACAACGATATTGATATTTCTTAGCCTCGTTAATTGAATAATCGAAAGAGTTGTAGGATAAATTCTTGAGGGCATTTGATACTCATAACTGTGAAGAGTTCACACTTACATCAACGTTGTGTCAACGATTCAGTAACTTCCTATCTGTGGTACCTTTTCCAGGTTATTATGGATGTACCATATATGTGGAGGAACTAAATCCACCTTTCTAAAGAATATTAGTAAGATATGTTATGCCTCTCATCGTAGATTTCTACCAAATAATCACTCTTTTAGGAACAATAAGTCTAAATTTGTTCCTACTGGTCATGAGCATATGACGTAACTTGTTTAGCTTTCTGGTTACCAAATCGAGGAGAAGGTGAAGGTTGTGATTTTGAGGAGTAATTATAGGCAAGCAGCACCAGTTTATAAGTTAAAAGCAAAAATCTAGGAAGAATTCGAAAGTTCCTAGTTAAAGGAAGGCATGGTCTAGGCGGTCAATGTTTTTTAACTTGACGTATTAGAAAGAGCACTGTTTATGGAATATAATTTATGTGATGCACACGAAAAAGAACTTTGAAGAACATCGCAAAGGAATATGTCTAGGTGGATCTCATTCTAAAGATGGAGAGAAGGCACGTCCCGATCTAAAAGAGATGAAAAAAAATTATGGTTAAAAACTTATCCTACGATAAAAAACATTCGATTCATTCTAGTTCTTTTATTTTGGCTAATAGTGAGAAAACGATCCTCCTGCCCATGTTGTTCTACTTGAATACATCGACCATTTATTCCGATAATTTACGCAGGGTTGCAAACTATCAAACAAATGATTTGAAATAGTGTAAGTCTCATGACAAGCACATCATTATTCAATTAATCCCTTTGTTGTTTAGGCATTAATTTTTTTAACATAAAGACATCTGTAGGGAAATCTAACCGATTAATTTGTGTCGCACCGTATTATGTGCAAAAGTTGTACACAGAAAGCACATTGCGATCGCAAAATCAACTTTAGTCGAGGTAACTTGTGTCTTAGGGTAATATTTTTCTCATTTGTTCTTTGACATATGGGTCCACCTGATTATTCATCTATGCTATGAGAAATTGTTATGTAGACCTTCCAGGTATCGTTGGATTTATCCTTTAGAGAGCTAGACAAAAACCTTCAAAGATTACATTAATAATACACAGTATATTAGAGGATCAATTATGGAAGAATACATAACAGATTAATCGTCACTATATACTTGGGAGCATATGACGGAACAGGGGCTTAGGATGTTCAATCCTCGTGGAGGACGAGTGGTCAAGGAATTTTACAAGATTAAGGATGAATTTCCTTTTGGGAACCCTGAGGAGGTGAGACTCACCATTCTACAATTCGAGCAAATAGCTCGTTATGTCTTTGAAACACAAGATGAAGTTGAAGATTGCAAAGAGTAAGTACCTACACATATAATAAAGTTTTCTTAAGCATTAGTATTCTCTATCTTAACTTCTAAAACCTACAATTTCATGAATATGTATAAGAAGTATGAGAGAATAATTTCCCGAAATAAGAGGCGACACTACACCAAAAAGGCTAAATTGTCACCTTTGAGCCTACCAACCTTATCAAGGTCATTGACTGTGGTAATTTTGTGACAACGGTTTATCACGATCATTGACCTTGATAACTTTAAAGAGTTTTCACGGTCAAAGACCTTGACAATGTCACACCCCGCAAAATTCGAGCAGACAGGGTGGCCAGCCACCACCGCCGAACCGTGTCAGGCGTGAGTAAATAAATACCATTCATAGCATGAGACATAAATAAATCAGTCCATAAGATAAATAGTTGAATCAATCCCAAATGATCATAAACAACTGAGCGGTAAAAGATCCATCACATGCTAAAACTGCAAGTAAAAAAAAATCTCCAATAATGATTAAATAAAATTTGAATAATAAAGAACTGTGAATAATCCAACTGAAATCCACTAACAACTTTGGAACCAAATCGACCAATAAAAACCCAAATGAAGTCTCATAATGCAATACGACTGAAGAGAAAGTGTAACAAAATAAAGCGATAAAATGAATAAACTCTAGTTGCCTCTAGATGCACCTCCAAACGATAAATTCTGATAATCCTATGCAGCTTCTCCAAAACTTATCCTGAAAAGGTTAGTCAATGCACGAGGTCAGAGCCCCGAGGACGAATACACACTACTCCCCTCAAATAGGATCCTTGAATCCAGACAGTAGCATTATACGCAATAAATATCACAATAGAATATTTTAATTAAACTAGATAATTAAACATGATCAATAGAAAACTAATTACCCTCGGAAATTCCCATTTAAAAAACACACCATTATGATTTTAAATTTTCAAGTCCCACGATGTTAATTTAATTAAATTAACCCAAATTTATTGTTGTTCGCACTTTTTATTATGGTGGTCCCTCTCGTCCCGGGTGGTAATCCACCAAAGTGTCACACTTTCCCTTGTCAAATGGCCTCTGATCCATTTAAATTGTCGACCCTGCCCCATGACAAGGTTTCACACTCGACACGACATATAGCATTAATTCTCATTTTCTCAATTTCTCAATTTATAAATTACTCTGCCCTTTTAATCGATGTGAGATCCTCAAAATACCACTTATTCTCATACCTAAGGGTCCCCAAGTACACATGTGTCCTATCCTACATATAGGATGAATCACTAATATAAAGCACGTCCTAGTAACTTGCCTAGGCTTAACGAAAAGGTGATATAACGTAAATATCTTCCCCACCTCGAGATATAAAATCCCCACGAATTTATACTAACTGGTCCCATACCTAGAAAGTATAAATTTTAACCAACGCCTACCCACAAGTCCTATGCCTAGTAAGCTTCCTAAAATAGAGGTGAGCAATATACTACCCAAAAGACCCTCGTCCCCGCGATGGCAAAAGTGAATAATAATAATCCACACAATATCGCAAATCATAAACAAAACATTACAATATAATCATAAAATCCCCATTTAATTGAATTTAATTAATAGCACCGTCGTTATTTTCAACATAATTCATTATGTTCAACAATGTTAAATTAATCAACATACGGTATTATTCAATATGACAAAAACGTTCTCTATTATAAGCCATCTAATTTTTATAATTGTGAGCGTGTCCCATTAACCATATAAATAATCCCATAAAAAGTCTACATGAGAACCTACATCCAAAATCATAAAACCAATAAATCTAAACTATGCACCCAAGGGTTTCAAAGATTAAATCATATTCAAAACTTTCATAAAAACAGTCCCAAAATTTAAGTGTCCACTTTTTCTAATTAAGTTACTAATTGATTTTAATAAAAAACACATGATTACGGGTTTAGGCGACACTTAAAACGCATAATACTAAAGGAAAGGAATAGATTATTCATGCCAGAGTGAAGATCCTTTTGAAAATCTGATTAGAAATCTGGATTCCTCTCGAAAAATTAGCAAAGAGTTATTCTTGGACAAACTTGATTTAAACCTAATTAAGCCTTCCAAAACTTGTAAGAAAAAAACTTGATTATGTTCGAGGTTGATGAATATGGTGGAGAGGAAAAACTTTTAAAAGAGCTCGCTGGTGAAATATTTGGGAAAAAGTGATTATGAAAAGTTCCCCCATGAATTAGAATGGTTAAATACCAATTAGGAATCCTAACCCAACTCAAACTCTAAAATATAACTCACCGACTCAAAATTTGGGCATATTCGATCGATCGACTCCCAGGGTCGATAGATCGACCCTACAGGTCTAGCGACAGTTCCCCCACAAAATGCTTATAAGGAAAAAATAATTAAAAACTCAATTAAAAATCTATTTTAAATCCGATTTAAATTCCTCTTGAAGTTTTATTCTTCTAAAATCAAAACCAACATATTTTACTAATAAAAAATATTAAATCCAAATAATTATTTTTCTTGAATATACCAATTAATTAATTAAACTGATTAATAAAAACACCGGATTTACATACTTTCCCACTAGCAAAAGATATTTGTCCTCCAAATTAAACGAAGCATAAACATCAAACGCCAATCGCAAAATATAAAATGAGGCTCACATACGCCTACTCATTTAATGCCATAATTGGGCGCCCATACACCCAATCCTACGCACATATACCCCACAAACAACAAAATAATATATATATATATATATATATATATATACATAACTATGAAAGTAACGGCGTACCACACGCTCTCGGAAATCACCACTCGGCTCTATTTCCGATAATTTTTGCAACACATAACTCCTCAAATCAAATCACATCGCTGCATCGATATAAGACATACCCAAAATTTATACTAATGATCTTCCAAATAATTAACGTCTCCAAAATCAACTCTAAGGATCCTCTCATCAAGCTTACTAATTCTAAACTCAGTGCCTACAACGTCCATAACACAAAATTATATATCTCCAAGAAACACATCTACACGTATGCTAGACCCTCTACCTTAAGGAGTACGAATCAATAAAGAGAATCAAAGATCGATAACGCGAAATTTAATCAGACTCTCAATCTACGTGGCCTAAGGCCATGCTCTGAGACCATCTGTCACACCCCGTAAAATCCGAGCAGACGGAGTGGCCAGCCACCGCTGTCAAACCATGTCAGGTGTGATGGGACATAAATAAATCAGTCCATAAGATAAATAGTTGAATCAATCCCAAATGATCATAAACAACTGAGCGATAAAAGATCCATCACATGTTAAAACTCCAAGTAAAAAAATAATCTCCAATAATGATTAAATAAAATTTGAATAATAAAGAACTGTGAATAATCCAACTGGAATCCTCTAACAATTTTGGAACCGAATGGCCCAATAAAAACCCAAATGAAGTCTCATAATGCAATACGACTGAAAATAAAGTCTAACAAAATAAAGAAATAAAATGAATAAACTCTAGCTGCACCTCCAAACGATAAACTCCGATAATCCTATGCATCTTCTCCAAAACTTATCCAGAAAAAGTTAGTCAATGCACGAGGTCAGAACCCCGATCATGAATACACACTACTCCCCTCAAATAGAATTCTTGAATCCAGACAGTAGAATTATACACAATAAATATCACAATAGAATATTTTAATTAAACGAGATAATTAAACATGATAAATATAAAACTAACTACCCTAAAAAATTCCCATTTAAAAACACACCAATATGATTTTAAATTTCCAAGTCCCACGATGTTGATTTAATTAAATTAACCCAAATTTATTATTGTTCACACTATTTATTATGGCGGTCCTCCCGCACTGGGTGGTAATCCACCAAAGTGTCACACTTCCCATTGTCAATGGCATGTGATCTGTTTAAACTATCGACCCCGTCTAATGACAAGATTCCATAAACGACATGACATAAATCGTCCGCTGACCCGTCTAAACTGTTGGTACCTGACACATTATGTCACTACAAATTTTAATACCCGTTTTTACCTTGGGCATTAATTCTCATTTTCTCATTTTCTCAATTTATAAATTACCCCACCCTTTTAATCGATGTGAGATAATCAAAATACCCCTTAATAACATACCTAAGGGTCCCCAAGTACACATGCGTCATATCCTACATATAGGATGAATCACCAATATAAAACACGTCCTAGTCACTTGCCTACGCTTAACGAAAAGGCGATATAACGTAAAAATCTGCCCCACCCCGAGATATAAAATCCCCACGAATTTATACTAATTAGTCCCATTTCTAGCAAGTATAAATTTTAACCAAGGTCTACCCACTAGTTCCATACCTAGTAAGCATCCTAAAATAAAGGTGAGCAATATACTACCCAAACGCCCCTCGTCCCCCGCGATGGCAAAAGTGACTAATAATAATCACACAATATCATAAATCATAAACAAAACATGACAATATAATCATAAAGTCCCAATTTAATTAAATTAAATTAATAGCACCGTCGTTATTTTCAACATAATTCATTCTATTCAATAATGTCAAATGAATCAATATGCGATATAATTTAATATGACAAAAACGTTCTCTTTATAAGTCATTTAATTTTTTTAATTGTGAGCGCGTCCCATTAACCATATAAATAATCCCATAAAAAGTCTACATGAGAACCTACACCCAAAAACATAAAACCAATAAATCTAGCCTACGCATCCAAGGGTTTCAAAGATTAAATAATATTCAAAACATTCATAAAAATAGTCCCAAAATTTAAGTGTCCACTTTCTCTAATTGAGTTACTAATTGATTTTAATAAAAAAAAATGCATGATTAAAGGTTTAGGAGACACTTAAAATGCATAATAATAAAGAAAAGGATAGAGTATTTATGCCCGAGTGAATATCATTTGAAAATCTGATTAGAAATCTAGATTCCTCTCGAAAAATTAGCAAAGAGTTGTTCTTGGACAAATTTGATTAAACCCCAATTAACCCTTCCAAAACTTGTGATAAAAAAACTTGATTATGTTGGAGGTTGATGAATATGGTGGAAAGGAAAATATTTTGGAAGATCTCTCTGGTGAAAAACTTGGGAAAAAGTGACAATGAGAAGCCCCCCCCCCCCCCCCCCCCCCCCCCCGCGAATTAGAATGGTTAAATACCAATTAGGAATCGTAACCCAACTTAAACTCTAAAATATAACTCCCCGACTCAAAATCTGGGCATAGTCGATCGATCGACTCCCAGGGCATCGATCGGCCCTACAGGTCTGGCAACAGTTCCCCCACAAAATATGTATCAGACAAAAATAATTAAAAACTCAATTAAAAATCCATTTTAAATCTGATTTAAACTCCACATGAAGTTTTATTCTTCTAAAATCAAAACCAACATATTTTACTAATAAAAAACATTAAATCCAAAATTTATTTTTATCGAATATCCCAATTAATTAATTAAATTAATCAATAAAAACATGGGGTGTTACAGACAAGTCCATGACAACTCTTATAATAAAAGCCCTAGGCACCTCTTTTTTTCCCACCATTTTCTTTTCCTCCATTTTCTCTCTCTTCGGTCGAGCATCGATTCTCCTTCTCTCTCTAATTTGAGGTCATTTATCTCTCTAGTGTATGTGTGTGTGTTTGTGTTGAATTACGTGTGCGTGCAGGTGGGTGTGGGTGTAGGGGTGTGTGTGTGCGTGTGTGGGGGTGGGGGGGCAGTGTGTGTGTGTGTGTGGTGGGGAGGGGGTGATAGTGGAGGGTGGCAGTGGTGGGGAAGGGGGGAATGGGGTGGTGGGGGGCAGTGGGGGTGGGGGTGGGGGTAGTGGGGTTTGTGTGTATAGGTGTGTGGGGGTTGGGGTAGCTGGGGGGTGAGTGGTGGTGGTGGTGGGGGGGGGGGGGGTTGGGGCTGGGGTAGTGATGGGGGGAGGTGTGAGAATCAATGAGTTGTTGTTTTGGATCCATTTTTTGGGTGGTTAGAGGTGGGAGAAAATGGGGAGATATTGGGAATTTATTGTGTTTGGTTTTGGTGTAAGATATTTTAGTGTGTTGTTTTCAATTTGGGGATCAATATATGGAATGTCACATGTGCGTGTATGATTTCGAAAATAGTGTCAATGTTGTTTGAGGACTTTATACTTTGCCCAAATAGTAGTTGTTTTATACCAATGACCGGATTTAACATAATAAGAAACGAGGTTAAGATATGAGAGTTAAAACACAAAGAAGAGAATATCTTTTTCAGAAATATTTAAAGGGCATACTAATTAAGCATCTCTATTGTTATTGAATTGCACTGGTATTGAAATTTTTATATTGAGTTGGACAAGTTAGAATAATTGCACACGTAGATATTTAAATTCTTGCCTTACACTCTCATATTAAATCGTAATTAAATTGTCTTAACAACTACCTTATCTAAATGAAAGGGTATCGCACGGTGGGGGGGATCATTGTTTGGATTTCACTTCGGTTCGACATTCCACGCATGAAGTTTAGTGATGGGTAGGAGTGATAACTCAAACCTTTAATATAATTAACATGCTTTTAATATAGTATTGTATTTCACGAGAAGTCACATAGTGTTACCATCCCCTTAGCTCCTTTTGAAATGGACTAGAACATATGAAATGCTCTAAACATTAATAACCTTTTTACTTTGTATACATTGTAATTCTATAGGACTCGTTTCTCTAAATTAAAATTGAATTCTAATTGGTATTGATATTGGTATAAATTGGTATAAATTGAATTGAATTTGAATTGGTATTGATATTGATATAAATTGGTATAAGTTTTAATTCTTATGCATACTTTAAATTAAATGAAACATACTTTAAATTACGTAATTAAATGAAATCTCTTGAATTATGATAAGACATAATTAAATGAAACATACTTTAAAATACATATAGTGCACATAGATACTTTAAATGACATTTACTTTATATTACATACTTTAAATCATAAAGCATCTAAACAGTAGTGTGGATGACTTGGATGTACCTACCGATTATCAATCCATTTTTTACGACAACCCGAATTTGAAACAATTTTTAGATTTGTAATAAGTATTCAAATTATTTGTAATGACTAGTGGTTGTATTATTCTAGTGCTTTAATATTATAGGACGACAATTTAATGTTTTTTATTCATTTGTACTTGATCATTTTAATACTTGTAATAACCAAATGAATATGTCAATTAGATTTTTGATCAATTTAAGCATTAATTCAATATCCATGATCCGAGAGAGTGTGTGTATTGGGGGGGGGGGGGGGGGGGGGGAGCAGTGTGCGTGTATATTAATTGAAATTAGTATTCGTATGAATTGGTATTTGTATAAATTGATATTGGTATGTATTGTTATTATCGGATTTGAGCACTAATTCAAAGTCCAGTAAGCCCCCAAAATGGGTCAAGGGGAAGGGGAAGGAGAAGGAGGTAGAGGTAGACGAGGAAGAGGACGAGGATGAGGATGAGGATGAGGACGAGGACGAGGATGCCAATGCTTCATCGCCGATACGCACAAACTCGATGCCATATGATGATCCATTTCCCATCATGAACCCTCGTTGAGCAGCCTATGTCAACAATTGGTTGCCCGAGCATGTTTCTACTCTACATATATTGTGGGGAGCTAATAGCGACGGGGTTGAGGAACCCAGGCTTCCTCCCGGGTATGGTGGTTCATAAACGTCCCCTCCAAGACATTGAGGCAAGGGTTCTCATCACGCATGTGGTGGATGGGAAGGAGAACTCCCCTTTATTATTGCACGAACAATTCGATGCTTAGCATATTGAGGGGTGTCTCAATTTATATGTCGTGTGTCCTTCCTTCCTCCTCCGACCTTATCCTTATTCATGACATTATTTCTATCTTTTTATTTGGATATTTGGATATTGGTTTGTATTTGTATTTTTTTGATTTTGGTACATGTTTGTTTGGATATGGATATTTGCATTTCTATTTTATTTGGATATGGATTATATATGCCATGACTTGGTATATTATTTCTATTTTATTTGGATATATGCTGTTTGGACAGGTACAATTTTGCTATAACAGGTACAAATATACTGCTGGGCAGTGGCAGTGGCCATACTGCCCAACATTTTTTTAAATTCTACCCAGAATTGTCACGGTAAAAAATCGTGACAAGTCCTTGACAAATAAACTTGTCACGATTTTTTACCGTGATAATTTTTTGGTTTTGTCATGGTCTTTGACCGTGACAAAACTTGTCAAGGTCAAAGACTGTGAGAGGATCATGACAAGTCTAATAAACTTATCACGGTCTTTGATCATAACAAGTCCGTGACAAAGAAGTTGTCACCCTCAGACTTGTCATGGTCAAAGACCATGACAAGTCAACTGTTATGGTGTAGTACGAAAAGGTTCAAAGAAGGGAATGGATGATTTTAGGGCATCAGTATCAAAAATAGTAATTATCACATCATTTGTTGTGGTTACTTATGCATGTGTTATAAAACAAACCCAAATGTAAATCCAATAATAAATGCAACTTTAAAAAAGAGGTAATGTCTCTTCAAGGCTTGCTGTAACAACTCGTATTTTTTAAATAATTAAAAATGAATTAATTTGGTTAAAAATATTCAAATTCCACGTGTGACGTAATTTAATGGAAACTAAATATGATGGGTTGATTAAATTATTAATCTGAGAGAAATGGTTAATGTTTATTGAATAAAATTACTAAGTGAATAGTAATTTTATAATTGATGTCACAACGAGTGCTAGTGATGTGAGATTATGATATCTCAACCGAATGTCGTGAGCGTATTAAATAAGGTAGAGACATAAAATAAATTATGAGTAACCCGAATGATGATTTTGAGGTTACAATTGAGTTCACAAAACAGTCAAAATAGTATATATAGTTGTGGTTTGGGTCCCTAGACAATTTTAGACATAGTTGACAACTCGAGAGGGTATTTTCATCATTTTATAACTTAGGGTTAAGGGAATTTCAGGATTTTGATTATTATATATAGTTGTGGTGCTGTGAGGCTAGGGTAAAGAGATTAGAAAATAAGTGGAGGCAAGTAAAGAGGAGAGAAAGAGTTTTCTTGGATCTCACGGAAGGGTTTTCGAGAATTCAAGCTCATTTTAGAATCACAATCACTCTAGGAGGAAGGATTAGAAGAGAATCTCCATCAAAGAGGATAAAATCAGATCAATCCAATTTAAGGCAAGCATTTATCTTGCAAAGTTTATAAGTTATCATACCTATGTAGAATAGGAACCTTGTATTAAGAAAAATTGATCTTACACTTATAATTTGATGAGTAAAATTATAATTAGGAATAAGGTTTCATGTAGACTAAATCAAATTACATGGAGAAACAAAAATCAAGAATTTTGGGAGTTGAATCATGGATTAAATCTAGGTTTTGGGTGAATTTATATGAAGAACATAAAATTATAGGATTTATGATAATGAAGTTTTAAATCTGACTGTATGACAAAATTTTATGGATTTTATTCATGATTTATGATAGAAACCATCCCTATATATATCTTTGATGTTTAGTTAAGTTAATTTAGAAATTGGGATGTTAGTATGAAAGTTTGAGGATTTCGATAGTGTAGAAATTCGTAATAGCCATAAAAGACGAACTCTCCTACTACATTTCAAATCGATTCGTCCCAAGGGTGAATCGATTCTACAGGGCGAATCAATTCGGCAAGGTGAATAGATTTGTCAACGCAAATCAATTCGACCACTGGGTGAATTGATTCGGTTTGCACAGAATTGAGATTTTTTCCTTTTAAACCCAAAAATTGTGGATAATTCAATAGAAAACTTTTATGACAATTTTAACTTATGGAGATAAATGTAAAAATATCAGAAGACCTACAATAGGGATTAGGTTCATAGAAATTGTGATGAGTTAAGAATTGGGATAAATGATAAGATGTCCAAAATTGTTAAAGGAAGGAAATTCGAGAGGAATTACGAGGAGATGAGTGAACTTACATTATGACCAGTAGGATATGATGGGAAGTAAGGATTTCATAACTGGTGATTAGGAATATTAAAATGATCGATACTCTAAATTATGCAAATTGTAACTTTAATTAGAATTTATGGTACATAAAAAATACATGAAATATATACTATATACGAGTTGAAGAAATTGGGTTGTGTGTATACTTATCAAAATATAAATAGGTTATGTGAATACCTAAAAATATGATTTGATTATGTGTGTGAACATGACTACGTTGCCTGTATCAGGAGGTTTATGCGTAGAGGGCGATCTCACCTTGACGATTCCAGTGAGGTCTGGATTAGTGCCCCAGAGCATAGAACTTAGGGCGGTCCACTATATGTTGCGTATTAATAGGATTGTCAGGTTATTCGGGTACATTAGGTATGTGCATGTACCAAAGGCTTAGAACCATGTTTGCCTCCACTATTGTATTCATTAATTTTGGGTTCGAGGAGACATATCGAACCAATAGTTCTTATTCGAGTACGAGAGATACATGGACTTGATAGCAGAGTATGCCATCATCACGAGGGGCCATTATGAGGATGCTATAATTGTATATATATATATATATATATATATATACCAGTTTGATATATCTACTTATGTGGAAGAGTAGAATTGATAATTAATGAATATCTAAAAGGAAATTAAGTGGTGAAGTTAAATTCAATGATTCAATAAATTGAGAATAAATAAATTGTTATTGAGACCATAATACCATATAGTATGGGGACATACGTGTGAGTTAGACTTATCGACAGTAGTCAGATACCTTAGCTAGTTGGACAGGGGATACTAGTTAGGTAAAATACGTTCAAGCGTGCACATTAGTTGAGAGGTGAGGATATCAAGTGAGTGTACATGGATAATATATGTGTAATAAATAACTGATTTAAATTGTGATTTACATAGTTGCTAAATATTTTCAAAATGTTTTACTTAGGTTCTGACCCATGTCAAAATAGTTTCAAAACATTTTAGGTGTCCAGACACAGGGATGCCCAACTGAGAGATCCTATCCAGTGACATGTAGCTGCAGCATTATGGAGGCTCACAGGATATTTCATAGACGCTTCAGCTTGTTCTTTCTAGATAGGATATTTCATTATCAGTCATCTGGGCGTGTTGCCTTTAGACTATTGATTATGCATCAGACTGTATTCAGAGTTTAATTACTTATTTCAGATTGTGGTTGGATTATTTTATGTTTTATTCGGTCTCCTTTATTTAATTTTTTATATCTGTTGCGAGATTGTTAAGATTAGAATCACTTGTGATTGGATTTATTCATTTAAATTATTTTTTCATGTGTTAATTATAAAAGATAAAATTGGCAATAGCTTAATTCGACTTAGGTGATTAGTAAATAAAAAAAAATTGACGATGATACTAGGAATGAAACCATTAATGATTTCCGTTTAATTTAATAATGAATGATTATCCAAGATTAAAATAGGCAGGGTGTCACACTTGCATGCCAAGACAAAGGTCCCATTTTTCGTGTAAAAGAGTTTTAAAAAATTGTGCCAACGATTTTTATTTCGTCCATGTGAGGAAAAACTATTGGCGCAAAATAATGGAATTCCAATTTGTACTTCAACTTCTTGTGTGGCTAGAAAAAGAGATAAAAATCCAAAGGATAAGATGATGACCTGTTATGGGATTGTCCAACAAATCCTAGAACTGGATTGCACAGATTTCAAAGAAATTGTCTTTTATTGTGCCTGGGTGAAGGTGGAGGACACTACTAATGGTTGTAAAGTTGATCCTACCATTAAACTTGTCATGATTGATTTATATAAGATGAAGATTCAAGATATCATGGTCGACGAGCCATTTATTTGTGCCTTTCAAAACTTGAAGAAGGTATTTTGCTCAAAGTGCATAAACGACAATAATTGGTCTGTTGTTTTTCATGCACCCAAGGGTCTGACTATAAGCAGATACATTAAAAGCCCCTACAGAGTTTCAGTATTCTCTTGATGACGACCCTAATTTAAAATATATTTTACTTAATTTAAAAGACAAAATGAGTTTTGATACATTATTTTATTGTTACTTGTTATTGTAAATTTAAACTACGATTCAGTGTTGATACATCAATTTATATTTATGTATGATTTTATTCTGAGATGTTATGAAGTTGATATCTATTTTCTTAATTTAGTTTTTACTTTAACTGTATAAATAAATAAATTAGGAAATTCAGTGTTTTGTTGAGAAAATAAGTATTGATCAAACTCAAGGAATTCACTTGAATGACAATTAATAAATTTATTGGTGAATCTTGACTTCAAATTTTCTACAACAAAAAGAAATAAGAAAATCTAAGTAGACATATAAAGTTAGCCTATATATATAATATAAATGAAACTAAATTTATATTTGTATGATTACCCTTGAAGTTTTTCTACAAAATTTAACCAGTCAACTCATTCGGGGTTTCAAGCTTAACGAGGTTATGCTATAGCGTTATTATAAAGTCAGGAACCCCGAATGAGTTCTATTGGTTATATTTAGAATAAAATCTTCCAGGGTTCTCACTTAAATCTCGTTTTAGTGTTGTGTATATTCTCCATAAGCTAGATTTATATATCAACCTAACTTTTCATCATTATTTTTATTGCAGAATATTTGAACAATACTCAACATTCACCAATACCTTCAATAATTACCATTCTGGTGAATTCCTTGAGTTTGATTAATACTTATTTTCTCAACATTACATTTTCTAATTTGGATTTCTTTGGTTTGTGTCAATATCTAATTAACATAATAAACTTATTAAAATAACAATTCTAGTTTAGTAATTATGATACAATCGACACGATAATATCAAACCAAATCATAACTTAAAAGGTTTATCCCTGTTGGGTTTGAGTCAATATCGGGTTAAAATGATTAACTTGTTAGTATAAGAGTTTGGGTTTGGTAATTATAATACAACTGATACGGTAACACAATACAAAATTATAAGTTAACGGATTTAGTCCAATTGTGTTCGAGTCAGTATTGGGTTGACCTGATAAAATCATTAAAATAACGGTTGGGGTTTGGTAATAATGATAAAACCTACATGATAACACATTAAGACCATAACTCTTTGCTTATAAATTATGTTCAGTACATTTTGTAATACCCTTTATATTTTACTAGTCCCATAATTGTTATTTTGTATATTTTTGTATTCTTATTCTATTTGTATCTTGTTTATTTTTCTTCTATTACTAATCCTAAACCTTTTATTATCATAAATGCATTCACATGTATTTTCATAAATCAAAAACCCCAAAACCATGTTTATACTATAATTCTCAATTTAGAGTGTTCTCATATTTTTCTACACTTTCACCACATTTCACACCCTTTTCATAAATCAAAAGAGACACCCTAGATTTGTATCATGGGTTAGACCCTAACTTTGTTCATATTAAAAACTACGTGGACTTTGATTCCATTTTTGGCAAGTTAGCAATCCTGAAGTCATTTTAGGATTCAAATCCTTTATAACTAATTTTTTTTAGTTTATATTCATATTTTATCATATCATTTATCTTAGAACCTTCTACTCATAGTTAGTTCTCTTGCGTTTATTACTTTTTAGTGATCATATACATGCGTACTCACTTTTTTGTAGTGTGATTACGATTTTGGGGCATCACTCATATTTTAACCATTTTTACTTATTTCTTCACTATCTTTTTAGCGGTCCCATTCATGCATACTCACTCTTTCATAGTGAGGTTGCATATTTGGGATATTCTCTCATATTTTTTTATCCTTAGGATGATTCATTCCCATCCTTTAAATGATGTATATAGGATGATTCTACTCCTCCCACACGTGAACACACTTCCACATTCATGCACTGCGCCCAATAAACTTGTTAAGATAATAGTTCGAGTTTGGTAATTATGATACCACTGATACAATAACACATTAAGACCATAACACTTTGCTCATAAAATATGTTAAATACATTTTGAAATATTTTTATCTTTGGGCAAGGAACTTTTTATTTTTCGGATCATATTATACTAACATTTGGATCATTTTGTGCTATTTGTAGCTCTAGTCGGGAGAACGAGAATATCACTTATAACGAGACTATATATGCTTCGAGGATCCCAAGGAACATGATGGGAATTTTATCATTGTTTTGGATTTATATAATTAATTTGATGGTGTTGATGTCTAAAAATGGACTAACTCCAACTTTATAATCATAGATAAAAGTAAGAGAAGTAACTTAAATCAGATATACAAGAGACAAGGTTTTTAGAGTGGTTCAGCTATAAGATAGAGTACTTCCACTGTTGTTTTTAATCAGTAGGTTTACAATAGCTCAGTATGATGTGCATATGAGTGATTCGAGTTGTCCCTTGAGCTAAGGGAGTAGTTTATATTTATAGGGATGCAAAACCCTAAAGATAGAGCGCCTTTATATTTCCAGGCCTTTACATCTGTGTATAATAAGTAAAACTCTTGGAATTCAGTGCTGGTTGTCGTCCCATTTGAGTATCTATTAGTATTCTTGTTGGTCGGCCTTCTAGAGTTGGTCAGTATTCCAGCTGACTAAGTGTCTTTGAAGCCGATCAAGTATGCTGGTTGGATATGTTGGATAACAAGTGTATATTCATCATTGGTCTATGTGGGAGTATAGTTTTTAAATGCCTTAAAAGCCCCCAATGCCCCATTCTTGATGCTTGCATGAAAGTATGGAGTATTTAGCCTAGGAAGTTGCTCGACGAACTGCTTGAGTGTTTGGTCGACAACCGTTCTCCCGTACTTGTAAAAAAAAATTACTGACACTGTTTGATGATGGCATTTTGTAAATAATTTAAACTTTTTTGAACTTCGAAAGGACATAGTCGTCTTTTGATGTTTTGAAAAGTGTGCAGCCGATGGTAGCTATACGATTCGTTTAGTTAATCATTTATTTCCCATTTCTCAAGGCAAACTATAAATAGGTATGAAGTTTCCCTCCCTGCCTTCTACCTCAAACCTTCTGAATTTAGCTTCCTCTTTTCTTTCAAGTTTTTTCTGTGCGATCATTTGCTGGTATTTTCTTCTTCAGTTTTTGCCATCATCTTTGATCCCCTGTAAGCCTTTTTCTCCATTTTCTCCGTTTTATCATCTTATTTTATTTTTCACCATAGTTCATATCATGGATGAGAACTCGTTAGATGATTTTAGATAAAAGAGGAAAATTTTGGGCTGGGTAAATTTTTGGTTACCTAGGTGTCCTATAGATGTTTATTCCCTCCCTGAGGATCAATGGATCCCCACTTTATTTATAGTAAAGTGTGGCATCACCTTTCCACCAAACTCTCTTTTTCTTGAATTTTTCTAATACTTCGATGTTATTCCTGCTAGAACAGCCCCCAACACTTAGAGGTTTGTGAATGGTGTACATAGGTTAAATAAACTTTATGGAACCCATATTGGGGTTTTAAAATGAATGTTTTATTACAAGTGAGGTACTGTTAGAGAAATTACCTATTATTTGAAGACTAGGGAAGCCAAAAGGGCTTTAATAGTAAATCTGCCAGATTCTAATAAGTATTAGTGGGAAATGGGGTAGTTGTTAGGAACTAGTAATATGTTCCCCTCCCTACTAGAGTGGCTTATACTAGTCCCAGATATTCTCAATCGGGACGTGGCATAGGTTGTAATTCTATGAATTATTTTTTCACCTTTGATTTGTATTTCTGATGTTTGTCGACTAACTCTACTATTTCTTTCTGATGAAGAGGAAAGTAATAAAGGTGCCCCAAGGAAGGGAAAATCAACCTCAACAATTTTAAGTTCTTATGGGGCTTGAACTAAAAGATTGGAGAAGAAAATCCCAGGGCTGCTTCGTTGTTATTGGAATATAAAAGTTTCGTCATTTCTTTTATTGCCCGACCTACACTTGTTTTGCCACCCATTACTTTCAATCTTGAGGAAGATCTTGTGCTAACTTCCTCATCTATTGAGTCTGCCAGGGATGAATTTATCCTAAGAGGAACTTCTTCCTTATTTGAGTCCTTAAATGTTTCTGAGATTCCTCTTTCTCCATCTCTAGATATGATTAAGTGGATGATGCCCAACTTGATGGGTGGTCCCCTATCTTCGACACCCAATAAATCTATTGATACTCGCAAGAATACAACTGAAAAGAAATCTTAGGCCAATGACAAGAGGCCTATTGGTGCTGATGAGACTCAAACTGTTGAGCTTTAACTGAAGAGATTGAGAAGAGGTTCGCTTGACCCTTCCAAATAGGTCCAGAAAAATTCAGCCTAGTAGCAAGCATTAGCTGCAAAGAAGATTGCCAACCAACAGGAGTTGGTGAGAAAAATTTAGGCTAACATTGACATTGGGTCAACCTCTGTTGCTATTAACCCTAGGATGGCTAGGGATTTAATAAAATCTGGAACACTCCTTACTGACAGATCTGCGTTTGCCCCCATGCCCAGATCCAAGATGATATAAATGGCTTGCCATAACTTGGCACTAGTAATTTCTTTACTTGTCTGTTTCTTTCTTCATGATGACGACTTCCTTTTGATGTCTGACCTTTTGCCCTTGTTTTATAGTTCCTAATTAATTTTAACCAGGTGATGGAGAAGGATGATAAACTGCATTCTTCTCTAGGAGATATTGAAGAGGCCTTTGAAGGTTTAAAGAACTCTTTGGAAGCTTCTCGATAAGCTTTGGAGACAAAGCAAAAGTCCTAAAAAGAGGAGTTAAAGAAGGCCAATGATAGGATCAATACAGTTGAAGGCAAGAAAAAGGCTTCTGAGGAGATGGATGAAGCTACCGAGAAAAAACTGAATGACGCTGAAGGCAGGGCTAAAGTTATCGAGGATAAACTCTCAGATTCCAGAGCTAGGGCATAAGCTGCTGAGGGCAAGGTGATTGCTTTTAAGGCCAAAGGCAAAGCTGCCTTTAATAAGGGATGGGAGAAGGCCATTTGGGTTGCCTCTGCTCAAATTGATTATGCTAATAAATGGTCCTTCAAATAAGGTTGGTCTGAAGCTTTGAAGGTGGTCAGCACAAAAGAAAATTATGAGCTATTCGTAAGGTATAACCCTGGTACTCCTCCTAACCTAGATGTGGAGTTTGGTGATGAAGAGGGGTTAGAGGAATCTTCTGTGATGCCTCATGACTCTTTAATGGTTCCCAATACCAGTGCCGACTTACAAGCTACTGGATAAGACTAGGACAAGGAAAAGGAAAAGGTTTAGCTAGTTTACTTTTTTTATCTGTTTTTACCTCTTGATGATGTAGCAAATTTTGTACTTCAACTACCAATTAATAAAAGAGCAAGGTTTTCTCTTCAACTACTATTCATACCTTATAATATTTTTTTAATTTCCTATTGAATTGTGTTATTTCTTGCTTGTGTTGTCTGATCTTATGGATTCCCACAAACTCATCTATTTATGACTTTCTAGTTTGATGATAGGAAAAAGGTCATAATTTATGCTGAATCCAACCTTCTCAGGCGAAGTAGAAACCATCTCGAAGTTGGTCATGCTCCTATATATGAAGAAGACTTGACTAGGTTGCTTGACCCAAATGCATCCGACCAAGTTAAGTAGTCATATATCCATATTCATTGCTTTTTAGATAGGGTTGTTGCTAATAATGATGCGTATTACGAAATAATTGAGCAACTGTAAGAGAATCACAAAATGTCCCTTGATTTACTGCATTCTGATTACGAGGCCAAGTACAAAGCCCTACTGAAGGTTGGGGTTTTGATACTAGGTTGAAAGATATCACTTTTGCACTGAACAAGAAAGAACTTTCCTTGAAACAAAATCATGGGTCCATTATTATAATGTTAGAAAAAAAGAATAAAGCCTTGAGAGATGAATTGGATATCTTGAAGAGATTAATGCTATTGGTCCCTATGAATTTGCTTCCTTTTCAGAGAATAAAAATGCAAGTTTGTTAGAAGAAAAGGAGGCATTATAGACGAAGACTAAAAATGGGTAAACTTCAAAGCAAATGGTAGTTGTTCGACCAACTGTTAAGGAGTAAAGAACTAAGAAAACTCTTATCGACCAAGCTTCCCAAGTGAAATCCAAAGATAATGCCATTACCGACCAAGCTGCCCAACTGAAAGACAGAGACAGTGTCCTTAAGAAACTTCAAAATCCGATGGAGAGGTTAACATTTCAATTTCACAAACAGCCCAGGGAAGTTTGGATGGAGGGTTACAACGAGGCCGTAGCCCATATGGATGATCATCTTGCTCAAAGTAATCGTGAAGGCTATAAGTGGGGATGGAACAACTTACTAATTTTGCTGAAGTTTGATCAAAACAATGACTTGTGGCATTAAAATGACCCAAGTCTCTTGGATTGTGATATGCCCCTTTTCAAGTTGGACACCAAATGGAATCTTTTTAATTCCATTCACTCGTGCCTGATAATTAAATATTTAAGGGATTATGGTCTTCATGATGAATGTGAGATAGTTCATCCTCATCTATTTAATAGGTTGAGCAAAAATGATAGATAGGTGTTAAGGGATTTTAATACCATCAACTCTCTATATAGTCTTGATGATCCCCCTGCTGGAATAAACAAGGCACAAGGAAAGCATCCAGTAGAATGAATATATCTTTCTTATACTGCATTTTGCTTATTTATTTATGTTGTAATGTATTTTCATTAGTGAAATGAAGTCAATTTTGATTGTGTTATCTTTATTCAAGCTAATGGTTAATATTAATCTTTTTTCCGACTAGGTAAACTGTATAAAGATTAGCTAATCGATTTATAGACTAAATAACATGCTCAAATATTTAATATATGATTCATGTTTGAATTATGTATACGGCCTTAGATTCGACTAACGCACTTAGATAAAATTGTATATAGCTTTATTGTACTAAGTTGTAGCATTAGTTATTAGTGGGGACCAAGTGTATTAGGAGTGTATAATTATTCTAGTATTTTAACTTGGTTGGGTAAAACCTCTAATTAAGAAATTTTACTGTCTTCTTATTCGTGAACTACCAAGGACAAATCATACATGAAGTTTAACTTTTCAAAAGTTGGAAAAATTTGAAATTTTTTGAACCATGCACCTTTCGACGAGGAACTTTTTAGAACTTTTTTGAAGTTGGAAAAGTTTGAACCATGCATTTTTCGGCGAGGAACTTTTTGAGAACTTTTTCGAAGTTAGTAAAGTTTGGAAAAGTTTGAACCATGCCGTTTTTGATGAGGAACTTTTTGAAAACATTTTTGAAGTTGGAAAAGTTTGAACCATGCCTTTTCGGCGAGGAACTTTTTAAAAACTGTTCTAAAGTTTTATTGAATTAAAATTTCTTATTAATTATGGTATGGTTAAGGTGTAGCCACCATACTCTAAAAAACAGAACATAAAAATGATGGAGAAAAGTTGAGATTTCATTAACTTGAATAAGAAATTAAATTAAGGATAAAATTTTCGAACTAATGGTAATAGAAGCATAGATGGTCTGCGTTCTAAGGATTCTTGAATTCTTGCCCTTCTAGAGTTTTCAAACAATAAGTTCTTGGTCGGATAATCGCCGAGATACGGTATGGAACATGCTAATTAGTCTCCAACTTATTTTTCTTCTGGATTACTTTTTTGAGTACTAGATCTCCTTGCTTCAAGTTGATCGGCTTGAACCTTCGATTATTAAACCTTGCAGTCCTTTGTTGGTAAGCAGCCATTCGGATAGAAATATCTTCTCAAACTTCTTCTATCATGTCCAGATCAAATTTCCTCATCAGGTCACTCATGGGTGAATCAAAGTTCAATACCTGTGAATTAACAAACCTATTTCCACTGGTACTACTGCCTCACTGCCAAAAGATAGCATGTTGGGAGTTTCTCCTATCGCTATTTTAGGAGTAGTCATGTATGCCCAAAGGAAACTATGGAGCTTATTAATCCAGTTGCCTTTATCCTCATCCAACCTTTTATTTAACCCATCCAGCAAGGTTTTATTGGCGATTCATCTCTTTCCATTACATTGTGGATGCCCAGGCGTTGAATGAAGTTTCTAAATGCCTGACCGAATACAATACTCATCAAATTGAGTACCATAGGCAGTGATAAATGTATAAGGCATGCCATATCTGCAAATGATCTTTTTCCATATGAATTTGAAAACTCTCTGATAAGGCATATAAACTAGGGGTTCAACCACCACCCATTTGGTAAAATAATCAATAGCTACCACCAGGTTCTTGAATCTTCCTTTAGTGGTCCATAATTGTTCGACCAGGTCAATTCCCCATATAGCGAAAGGCCATGGAGAAGTGATGGGTGTTAGGCTTACTCCTGGTCTTCTGTGAATGTCGGCATACTTCTGGCATATAGCTCATTTCTTAGTAAAAAACATAATCTTCTTTCATCGTCGGCCATTAGTAACCTTGCATAGCTATCTGTTGTCTTAGAGTTCTCCCAGTTGTATGTTCTCCACATGAGCCTTCATGCACCTCTTTAATTAAATAATTCACTTCATTTGGATTAACACAATGAAGTATGAAAATAGTGTATCCTCTCCTGTATATGACACCTTTTTCTACCGCATAACTGGCTATTTTGTACCTCATCTTCCTGGCTTCCTTTTGATTGGATGGTAGTGTTCCTCTTTCAATATAATCTCTAATTGTGTCCATTCTTAAAGTACCTAACTCCACATATATGAAACTAATTTCCATCCCATCAATGCTTCTGTGGGTAAGAATCTCCACTAGGATTATTCGTCTGAGTTCTATTGGAGTTGTTGAAGCAAGCCGAGAAAGAGCATCTACTTGGGCATTCTCAAGTTTGGGAATCCTCACTATTTTGACTGAAGTGATCAGAGAGATAACCTCCATTGCTTTTTTGTAATATCTCATCATGGTTTCTCCTTTGACACCATAAATTTACTACATTTTATTAACAATTAATTGAGAATCACTATATACTAATACCTGGTTGGCACCCAATGATGAAGCCAATTCCAGTCTCATGATCAATGCTTCATATTAGACCTCATTGTTGGAAGCTTTGTATTGGAATCTCAGAGGATATTCCACATCCAAATTATCCGAAATAAGAGCCAGGGATAACTTTTCCAAGGGTGGATATCTAATTTTAGCTCCTCGAAATGATTTTCTAGTATAATATTCTAAAATTTGAACTCTGTTATCAAGTCGAATCAAAGACGAACTAATAGTCGACTCTAAAACCACCAAGTATAAATATAGTTTTTCTCTCATAACTAGTCGAGAAAGGAGTGGGGGATAACCCAAATACTTCTTTAGCTCTAGGAAGGCCTTCTCACATTCTTAATTCTACTAAAATGTATTTCTAATAAACTTAAATAACGAAAGACATTTATCAGTTTCTTGGGAGATGCAACGATTCAATACTGTTACTCTTCGTGTCATATTTTGAACTTCTTTCTTGTTGGTCTGGGACTACATTTCAAGCAAGGCTTTAATCTTGTCAGGGTTCTCTTCTATTATCCTCTGATTGGAAATTTACCCTAAGAAAATCCCTTCATATACTCCAAATATGCATTTGGTTGGGTTGAGCTTTATCTGGTGCTTCTCCAATTGATCAAAGGTTAGAATCAAGTCCGCAATATGATCGACAACATGTTTTCTCTTGGTGAGTATGTCATTTACATAAACCTCCATATTTTTACCGATCTGATTTTTAAAAACCTTATTTATAGGTAGATCCTTTATTCTTCAATCCAAAGGTCATGACATTGTAATAGTAAGTTCCTCGGCTGGTAATGAAGGAAGTGCTTTCCTTATCTTCAGGCTTCATTTTAAGTTGGTAATAATCAAAATAAGAATCCATAAAACTGATTAACTCATGGCATGTTGTAGCATCGATCAATTGATCAATCCTTGGTAAAGGAAAATGATCTTTTGGACATGCCTTATTGAGATCTGTGAAATACACACGCATGCCCCACTTGTTATATTTCTTCTTAACCATCGCCACATTAGCCAACCAACTAGGGTATCTAACATCTTGATGAACTGTGCTGGCTAAAATTTGTCTACTTCCTCCTGAGTTGTCATATTCTTCTTGGGGATGAATACTCTTCGCCTTTGCTTGATCGTCTTGGAGCCCGGATAAATATTAATCTCATGGCACATAAAATTTGGATCAATTCTTAGCATATCTTCATGGTTCCAAGTGAAAACATTTTTCCTTTCTCTAAGGAATATGATTATTTCTTGTTTAAGAGAAGGAGATAACTTGGAACCTATCTGGGTGCTTCTTTCTGGATTCTTGTCATCCAACACAATAACTTATGCCTCTTTCATAACTTGTGCCTTTACCGGCTGTTCTTTTTCCCGAGGATCTAGAGTGTCGATCTGGAATGTGGTTGTGCTCTTTAGTTCCATCTCTTGTTGGTTGGCCGATGTATAATAACATTCTCTAGAATATTTCTGACTTCCATTTACTATGACGACTCCATAATTCGTTGGAAATTTCAAGCATTGGTGCACGGTAGATGGCATAGCCTCTAACTTCTTAATTCCCACTCATCATAGGATGATATTGTAAGTTGATAGGATATTTTTATCTAACACAAATAAGCAAATTCTTTCTCTTCTTCTTATCATCCAGGTCCCCGACCAACACTTTGACAATTCCTAATGGGTATACTTTCTCTCCTGCAAATTTAATTAGAGATCTGTGGTATGGTTTCAGCTAGCTGATCTATAGCCATAGGCTATCAAAAAGTTATAGAACATTACATCAACTGAGATCCATTATCAACCAAAATCATTGTGACTTCGCCATGATGAATTATGTATGTGATAAATAACATATCGTCATAAGGGTCCGGTCAGATCATTTTTGGAAAATCCAATCACTAGCCTTTCTCTGTTATCTTTTCTAGGCCGACTATCGCTGGATTAGCCATATGAATCTGTTTGATAGTTCGATTATTTCATTCAAATAAGTTTTTCTTTCTTTTATGGCATCTCCTATTCTAGCATCACTACCTGCAATGAAATGGCATCTAAAGGATATCACGTTGGCCTCCACTTATGGTTCATCATACTCCTTAGGTAAGTCTGGATCTTTGCCAAAATTAAAATTTCTCGCTCTCTTATTGTCATCCCTTACTCAGGCTGTAGATTCAGACCTCCTTCGATCATTTAGATTGCCATTCCGATTAACAAAGTTGCTTGAATTTCCCCACCGAATAAGATTTTTAATCTCATTCTTTAGCTCAATGCATATGTTGGTGTTGTGCCCATGATCCTTATGGAAGTCGTAATACTTCGACTTGTCCCTGTTATTGGGAGGTGTTTTCAACTTTCTAGGCCAATTCAAGTCTCTATTTCCTTTGATCTCCTCTAGCATATGCTGGACACCCTTGTTGAGCGGGGTATGTTTATCATATTTCTTGATCTGATCCAGTTTCTTATCTTTCTAATCCTTCTTGAAGGAATTAGAATATTTTTTTTGAACTTTACCCTTGATCTCAGGAGCTTCCTTAACTACAATAGCTTCTTCGTTATTTTTGTATCTTTAGCCATTAGTTCTGTCATAGTCTTGGGTGGATTTTTTACTAAATCATAATAGATATATTTAATGAGCAACCCACTTGTAAGTGTTGCGATGGTTGTTTTCTCCTCATAGTCTACCACCTACAGCTTCTCATTATTAAAATGACTAATATATTCTCTAGTGCTTTCTCTGGTCTTTTGTCGCACGGTCAAGAGATGAATGACACTCTTGATCAAATTAGCACTAAAGCAAAAATTATCAATGAACAATTCAACTAATTGGTGAAAATTATAGATTTTACCTCTTGGGAGATTGTTATACCAAATATGAGTTGGTCCTGTGATGGAATTAGGGAAAGCTCTACATTTCATTTCGTCGGGGACAGAATAGATGTCGACAGTAGCTTCATATTTCTCTATGTGAAAGACTGGATTATTTTTCCCATCATATTTGGGAGTAACAACTGGTGGCATGAACTTGGAAGGTGTGGGATATTCCACAGTTTCCTGGATAAAAGGTGATCCTTTGATGAAACTCCATTGCAATGGATTCTTTATTTTGGCCATTTCCCCTGGTCGATCTTCTAACCATTGCATGGATCCCTTATAGGAATGCTTTCCTGGTTTAGACTTGGCAAAGATAGATTTAGAAGATTTACTATGCCTATGTGTTGAACTCTCCTCCTAAGAGGTCTGCTCGGCATGCACAAAGCCCCTTATATTGGCCCTAGATCTTGTGGAACCTTCCTTGTATTCCTAACGATGATTCTTCTCCCTATGATGTCCTGTGGTTACTCAAGGGCCTAGTCGATCAAAAGAAAACTCCCTACTTGGCCTTTCCAAGACACTTGGTCTTTCTCTAAAAAAGATCCACCATCATAGTAATCTGTTGACCGGAATGAAGAAGTTGCTCCAAGACGATATGACCTATCATGAGAATAACGAGAGTGATAACTTCTTTCATGCCTAGATGATGGTGGTGGCATATCCCTTCTATAATTGGAGAACTTATCTTACATGGTGTGGGCCAATTGCTTAATAGACTCCAACATGGCTTCCTGACCTCTAGCTAAGTTGAGCAGAATTACTTATGGAATGATGGTATTGCCTAAATTTCAAGCATTATTCTCAAGATCAGTCATTTCTTTAGAGATTAATAAACTAAACAAATGGTAGAGAATGATGGCAGATAAATGTTCTCACAGACGGCACCAATCTGTTGATGTCTAAAAATGGAGTAACTCCAAATTTATAATCTTAAATAAAAATAAGAGAAGTAACTCAAACCACACATAAAAGAGACAAGGTTTTCAGAGTGGTTCACCTATAATATAGCCTACGTCCACGTTGTTTTTATTCAGTAGGGTTTAAAATAACTCAGTATGATGTGTTATCCCTTGAGCTAAGGGAGCAGTTTATATTTATAGGGGTGCAAAATCCTAAAGATGGAGCGAGTTTATATTGCTAGGCATTTACATCTAAGTACAATAAATAAAACTCTTGGAATTCAGTTTTGGTTGGCATCCCATCAGAGTAGCTATTGGTATTTTTGTTAGTTGGCCTTCTGGAGTTGGTCTGCATTTCAGGCAACTAAGTGTCTCTGAAGCCGATCAAGTAGGTTGGTCGTCCACGTTGGATGACAGGTTTACATTGATCATTGTCCACGTGGGAGTAAAAAATTTTCATACAACAGATGGCTTAATAATTTTAATTATTTCTTTTAGAATGATGCATTACTTCGTTCTATAAAGGAATTGTATGATAGATTTGAAAACATGTACATTATGTTTTTTGGAAATAAACAAATCAAAATTATTTTTTAAATAAATTTATTATTGGTCATAGTCTAAGACCGTGAATATAACAGTGAAAATGTTTTAATAAGTAAAAAAGGGGTCATGGTCAGAAACCTTGGCCACTTCATTTATGGTCATATGAGGGAGTCAATTTTTATCGCCGTGACTAATCAATCATGATAATTGATTGTGATTCGTTAAAAAGTGGTCAGGTTTAGGGTCCAGTTCATGACCATGACCAATGGTCATGGTTATTGACTATGATTATGTTCCCAACTTTAGGTTATAGAATATGACTATGACTCTTAGATTTGGTCACAGTTTTGGACCGTGCCTATAAAATGGTTATGCTTAAAATTGTCATAGTACAGGAACGTGGCCAATGAAGTTTATCGCAAGACAAAACCATTAAAATTTCTTCTATTTGACGTAATGGTTGGAGTATTGTGTTTTAAATAAACTATATTGCCCAATGGGGGAACATTAAGGTGGATCAAGTTTATGTGGTTTACACTTAAGTTGGTGCAGGATAAATCTCAGTTAAGAAATTCTGAGATGTGACTTATGACACAATTTCCAACCAATTCATTAATTAATAGTCTTTTAAACAATTTTCTACAAGTTCTTTAGCAAGGTCTGTGTGTATTTTGTTGAAGTGAGGTGGTGCTTCTCTATTGCAAGCTCTAAACGAGTCAAGTCACGATCTAGTCAAGAAGTTTTTAAGGAAGCCTGCTAAAACGTATGCGTCCACTAATAAAAACCTTTGATAGAGTGATAGTAGCCTTAGCTAAAGTGAAACAATAATGAATAGGTTAAAAAATAGACAAAATTTCCATAGAGTGTCTAAGTTGACACTTCAAAGAAGACCTTTTGTTCAATATATACACAACTCTTCAATATACGCAATGTGAAGTTTGAGATATAAGTTACATATACAAGGTGTACTGGATATCGTCTTTGGAATTTTAAAAGCTAGAAGGTAAAGTTCAAAATATTTTTCAATTTTAGAAAATGTTTTTTTTTAGGTTTTGTTCTTAAAACCATGTATGCTGCTTAATTTTCAGTAAAGGTGTGTCAATTCATTTGGAAATAAAAAACATGGTTATAATAAAGCCTTATATTTATTCTTTAAATATTGTCAACATTTTGGTCAATTGTACTTAGTAGGAATTACGCTGAGTTGGGTTGGGTTCGGCTTGATCACAGGATCTCAAAATTCCAGTTCTAGCACTATTGAACAGTTACAACCTAAAGAGAGAGTTGACATCCTATCGGATTGGTTGCGGTACAATCCTAGTTGTTTATATTAAACTAAGGGAATTTGTCTGATGGTTCGAGAACTTATGCAATAGTTGTCTTAATTAGACTTAGGTAATCCCACACTATTTGCAAAGGGTGCATAGATCGTTAATCCCTAGAATAATGAAGATTGGAAAGCTTGCACAAATGTTACTTCAATTGCTATGGGTGCGATATAATTTTATATCGCATCAATAGATCCATACATATTAGGTAACGTTTGTGTGAGTAGGTCTAAGATCATAATTAGGAGGAATTTGCTTCCAAGATAAATCCTAGATTTTGATAGGCTCGCATGTTTTGTTTTAGCTAGTAAAACCCGTACGGTGGATTATTTTATAATCCTAGTGGGGTATTAAATAATTTAAGTCTGAGAATCTAGAAATTGATTAGATGTTGGTTAAAATTGATTAATTTCTAATTGATTTAACCCATGTGTGTCAGAAACATAACATGGGAAGTCATATTATGTACCATAATCAAATTTGTAAATAAGACCTCTTTATTCAGAGTGATTTAGAGATAATTAAATTATAGTGCAGTTGTCAATATTTAGTGAAGTTAATTTTTATTAAATAAATAGAGAAAATAATTACGATAATTGAAATTGGGATTTCGAGTATTTATTTGGAAGTTAATTTAATTATTTATCTTGGATTCCAAGTATACTTCATTGCCTAAGTAGTAGGACCGAAACTATCTGGAAGCCCAGTTTGGATAAAGTCCATGGTCTATACCTATTTATATTGGTGTAAGATATGGTTTTAAGTGAATGATCCATTGTGGAGGGTTAGATGGGGAGAAAAAACATTATTCACCTTTTTTATGAAGATGTGAGGAGAGAGAAAGTGATTTCTCTCATATTTCACCATGATGTCATCTCCAAAAGTGCCCACATGAAAGCTTATTTTGGATGGATCATTTGAAAGAATATTCAAGATGTTGAGAGCTTTCTAACAAGGTTTTTAGAGACATTGAAGGGTAGCAAGGTCTACACCATTATCAACATATTTGTTTCATACTAATCACAATATGATTTGCTATGGTATTGTATTCTAAACCTTATGTTTACTTTGAACCTAGTTTTTTATTTCTTTTTTATGCATGATTAATCAAATATATTAGGGCTAAAAAAATTTGCTTCTTAAATGTCAATATGAATTATTTTCCCAACAATTAGTATCAGAGCCATTGGTTATGGAGTTATCATGTTTTTGGAAGGTCTATGTTGTCCAACTTTGAAAACCCTAGTTTTTGCATGTTGTATAATTATCCAATCTTGTGTATGATTTCTTACTAACATGGTTTTGTAGAGATTTAATGTTTATATCCCTTTACATCATGGTCACATATGTTTATTTATGTGAATGGATCTTACTATGGTTTATCCGTAATTATTTTTTGCTTATTGAATCGGCATGGTTGTGATAATTAGTTTTTTTAATTATTTATTTATTGATTTATTTGGAGGCATTTGTGAGGGGATTTAATGTTTAGTTACTCTTAAAATCATGTATTTACATAGGTTTGGCTGCTGGACAAAGTTTCGTAATGATCCAAGAAAGTCATTCCCATTTTTGCATACAATTACTGTAAGGCAGACGAAGTTACTGGGCTACAAGTCTAGATCGATCCAGAGGGCCGTTGGATTGATTTGGTGACGGGTCGAATGGATTGGGTGCCAGGTCAGATCGATCTAACTCTGGCAGTCAATGACGGTTTGTTCTTTTTATGGTGGTTCTTCTTCATCATTCTTCCCAGACCAGAATGGCATATTTCGAGTTAGAAAAAATCATAAAAAAAACCCCGACTTCAAGTAGGACTCCACGTCATGAAGAAGTCTTCTCCAATAAGTATTTTGATCTTGAAGAGTTTTACTTCAAGAAGAGTTCTAAGTCATGATGGATAGGGGCATATTTATCCCTAATGTTTTATTTTTTTTTTCAATTATTTTTTATATTTTGCGTCTTGTATTTTTATTATCATATTTCACAATTTTGAATGTTAATTAATCGTTTAATTAAGAACATCCGTTGTATGACAACATGGTTTTAATTTTAAGACTATACTAAAGGTATAGATTGAATTTTCATCTCCGAATATTATTTTGATTTAAAAATGGTTTTATTTTTGGAAAAAATTAAAATTGTAAGGCCGAAAAATTTAATTTGTACAAGTAAATTGGTAATTACCAAGGATTTAATTTGGAGTTTTAGAATTGAATGAGTAGGTTTTTCAGAATGCCCTCAAGTTTAAAATAACAAGTGGGAGAGGGCTTTCCACATAAACTCTACGGTCCCTATTGGTGTTCTGAGAATTATGATGTGATTACTTCCTCATGTCAGCTTGATATGGCCCCCATCGGATGGATTTAATCTGTGAATTAGGTATTCTCGAGACTCTTAAGTAATAGTTCATTAAAATTGAAAGTGATTGAGTTTGGTTCTCCCATCGAGGAAGTTCGTACGAGCAGATTTGATTTCGAAGATTGAATCGATGGTATACACTTAAACACAACTAGTGATATCCTCCCCATCGGAGTCAGTGTTATTGGGAGTGGGACCAACAGACGTCAGCTATTTATTATGTTGGACAAAAGATTCATGGACTGTTTAGATAACATAATTAAATATGAAATTTTGTCTAATTCAAGGTGATGTGATTTAAGCTCCTATCGAGAAATCTCACATCATAAGGGAACTAGGATGCCCGATGGGATTAGATTTTAATCTACGGTAGAGGGATACCACTTTAAAATTTAATCTAAATAATTCTCTCTTAATTAGAAAATAAAATTTTTAATTATGATTCTAATATTTCAAAAATGAATTCAACTTTTCCTCATTGTTTTAGTCTTAAAGTTTTTACTCGAATAAATTTCAACGACTAAATATATATTTGGACATTGTTCGTGAGGGGATAATAAACTTATTTAATACAATATTTCCATTTATGTTTTAAAATTGTTATGTGATTAATTCCTCATGTTAGTATTTGTCCATCATCCCCATCGAAGGGAATTGATCACGAAATCACGGTAATTTTAAAATTTATGGTAATTCATTTAAATTAAGTGTTATATGTGTTTGGGGAAATTCTATATGAACATTTTAATTTTTAAGAATTGACCAATGGGAATTTGTAAACACTGATGTTGGTTTGAAAGAGTGCGACTGTGTGATAATTGATTAAATTAAATCCGCAAGTTTCCAATAACCCTTATTTAATTAGAGTCTACTTTTAAATCAAATAAATACGGCCCTTAAACATGCATCTAAATCATCCCATCAAATATAAAGCATGCAACACAGTAAATATGCTGAGACACAGATTTCAGGAAAAAACCCCTTTCGGGTAAAACCTTTATTTCACTATGAATATATAAATCGCAACTTACAATTACATAGCGAAATCTGCAATGGATCAACTCGCAGCCAACCCACAAAGACACGCAGTCTTGAACTCAGTAAGAGAATACACGCAGCACCCTCCAAGGACTCGCAGCCCAAACAACAAAGGAAGAACCGCAGCTCTCCTTAATGACACGCAGCCATAAAACTTTGTAGAGACTCCCTCAGTAATGACACGCAGCCCTCGGTTGCAAAGATCTCTCCACAAAGATGAACAATAACAAAGTTTGTGTTCTAGGGTTAAAAAAGATTCACAAAAGTAATTGGGATTTTTGTATCTGAATCAAAAAGATGTTTGACACATCAAAAAATAAAGTCTTGATATGTTTTTTTTTCTTAGAAACGTTTTCTCAAAGACTTCAAAAATACACCACCGAAATAGGTATATATATAGGAAAAATAAATTGGTGGTAAAACAAGTTACGGAACTGGTCGAGTTTATCCTAGGCGGATCGGTCCGGCTTGGAGGTGGATCGATCCGACCTCGGATCGGCTCTTTTAAATTTTGGCAACATCGGTTCGCTAACAGTCCGAGGTATACTAGACAAAGCAAGGCGGATCGGTCCGAGTCGAGGGCGGACCGGTCCGGAGGCGGATCAGTCCGATAGGGAGGCGGATCGGTCCGGCTTCCCAGAAAAATAAAAGCTTTTAAAAGCCTCATTTTGCTTGAAAAAACTTACTTCTTATTTTTATAAAAAATCATTTTATAAAAATTTTCCAATACTAAATATGAACTTTAAGGAACGTAAAAACAAAATTTTACCAAGTTCATTCTCGCAGAGGCTATGATATTGAAGATGCTTTGATATTCGAATCCGTTGATGTAGGTGCGATCTTGAGTTTCTTCAACGGTGTAACGACGTACGACATACAAATTGATAATGGACAAAAATGTCCTTACGTGGTTGATGTCGCTCAAGTAAGAACCACGTTCTTGAAATGATTTCCATAATTTATTGATCAAAGGATTCTTTAGATTAAATATCATGGGGGAACTCGAATATATTTCATAAGCCACTTGTGAGCATCATCGGTAGCCAAGGGATGGTTTTAGTTATGAAGAAGGGTTTTACTTCTTTTTCGAAAGGGAAGTAGGAGGTTAAGCCAAAGTCTCAGGTATAATGATTTGGATTAAGAAAATTCATATTCCTCGGTAGTAGTAATAATATCCAAAAGGCAAGTATTCAGTATAAATAGTTAAAGCTTTTCTACATCGATGTTCGATTTTCCTTACACTAAAAGGAAAAGGACATGGTAATAATTTTTCTCTGACAAGTAAATGCATGATTTATAGTTCGATAAAAAATAACTTAGTGTGTAGACTCGAGAACTGCAAATCAAAACTGTAACTTATCACAAAGGTTTCACGTAACTGTGCAATTACTTAAAATAAAGATGTTCCTAATTATGGGCAAGTAGAATAAGGCAGAAGTGTAAGTAATAGGAAATCTTTTTAGACTTTTGTGTATATATAAAGTTAATTTAGGTAAATTCTTTAATGTACCTAGTTTTTGAAATAGTGGTTTCGATTTCAAATTTGGTTTTGAATAAATATTCGCTTATTTTAATAAAATTATTTTATCAAATTGGATATATTTTATATGTTCTCATACATTGGAAAATAATTTACACATTATAAGGTCTGTCTCACCAATACTGCTAAATACTGAAATGACTAATTTTAATGAACTATTGATTATAGAGAAAGTTTCCTTATAGAATCAAACACAATTTTGGAACTTACGCTTAGGTAATTTTATTTTAAAAGGAATTCAATGACTGGTCTAAAATGGATAATCGACTTCATTGGAAGTGAAAACACTTATAGTCTTGAATCCTTTTTAGAAGGTAAAATGATCAAGTGGCCCTTCTCGGCCGAAATTAAAAGAGCTAAAGATGTGTTGGAATAGTTCATTTCGATTAGCATAGTTTTGTGACTATCCGGTCAAGAGGTGTTTTTGAGTTCTTCATAGATTTCATTGATGATTACTCAAAGTTAGGATATGTTTACCTTATACACCACGAGTCTGAACCCTTTGATCAGTTCAAAAGGTATAAGACTAAGGTGGAGCATAGGTAAGGTAAACTAATCCAAACTCTATGATTTGATCGTGAATGTGTATATTTCTTAGGAGAGTTTAAGGATCATTTACCACAGGTTGGTATTATATCCCAGTAGTCTACACTTGGTATTCCACTTAAAAATGGAGTAGTGGATAAGGAAGGAATAAGACTCTTTTAGATTAGATAAGGTCTATAATTAGTTATTCAGGAATACAACATTCATATTGGGATTTTACGTAAGAGACAACATATACCTTTTAAATTAGTTTCCTTCTAATCGGTCTCTTCAAATCCCATTGAACATTGAAGTGGGTGCAAGCTCATTTTAAGGAATGGTCAGACTTGGGGGTGCCTAATACTTATATTGTGGAATGAGCTAAAGAAGTTAAAATTAAGGACAAAGGTATTTCTCTTTGCTACTTATTCCAAATGTGATAAAAGTAGTTTATATCATGTTCCTTACCACAAGAAGGTCATTGATTACGTTAATGCTCAGTTCTTGAAAGAGGATTATGTACTCAACTATGGGAACAATTGTAAGTTGAATTTATAAGATAAGAAGGAACATTATAGTACCGATGTTTCTAGATTACCCGTACATGATGAAATACAACCCGAAATCGATAAAACACAACTAGAAGGTGGTGCGAATATTATCGATGGTCACTTATACTGGATAGAATGTGGTGCCATGTTGTAATGGAAGCAAAAGGTGCACACATTTTGATTTAGACATGTTCCATTACAAACCATGAAACGAACCGAGGTTGGTCAGTTCCATGTTTTTGGAACATAAACTGTTATCCTACCGAACTGACAGTTCTTGTCCTGGTTCGGCCCGATTCTCAAATTTAACACATATTTAGATTCACATGTGAAAACAATATTCTTAACACTCATTGTTTTACCAATAAGATAACTTAAAAGGATTCCACCAAAATAATGTTTTTAATAATCAAGTGCTACACATAAAAACACAAATATCATATCTACTAAAAGATAAATAAAATAGAAGATTATTTAATTTCAAATTGTCATTTCCTTGTAACCTTCAAAAGTTCACAAAATAACAGGAGATTGGAATACATATAAATTTAATCAAGGTTAAACACATCATTTCATTATGCCAAATATGAATCTTTGAAAGATCATTTCCATTGAATTTTAGAGTGTTAAGGTTACACAAATTAATTGAAAATGCTTTTTTAGATAGTGGTTCAATTGTAAGGTTAAATTGAGGAATCGAAGATTAGGTCATAAACAAATGAAATTTGAATTTATACAATTTTAACATGATTAATTAGGTTAACTTAAACATGCAAGATATATGAATCCAAATTGAAGCAACAAAAACACAAACTATAAGACATGAAATGAGGAAAAATCTCTTTTGGGAAAAATCTTTTTTTAGCACTACTAGAACTAGGTATCAGAGAAAGGCCCTGAAAGACATACAAAACTTGAACACAACTAAGTTACGCAGTTATGTCTTCATTTCTCATTGTTGATTGCAAAATGATGCAGATCTAGTAATGCCTCACAATAAGCTCCTCTTGCCTTGTCGTCCACTGATGAGCCTCAGGAAACTGTATTCCTATCTTCAGTAGTGAAGAATTAACTCTATAGGGATATAAACATGGATTGTGTTCTTCAAGGTTTGATAAAGTGATCTCAAATCATCCAAAGGCTTTGAATTGAAAAAACTAAAGTGTTTGATCATAAAAATATGGCTAAAAGGCTTGATTTGAAAAGAAACCTCGTATCTTTATATATGGGGACAAGAATCTCCAACAGATAAACTTGAAAGATAGCATTTGAGATAAGATAAAGAAAAATTATAGGCTCGTTTGAACGAAGTACCCTATCACATTCAAACACCCATCAAACGAACTTTCTAATGAGATTCCAGAGAAACTAATGTTTTCTAAATCTATCTCGCTTGAAGTCTCATTTGAAGTTGTTCTAACAAGAACCATGTACTCCTTCGAACGATATCCAATGTTGTTCTAATGACTTTGCAAATTTTTCAAGAAATATTTTTGAAAAAATATTTTATGTTTTCAAATACTTTTAAAAACCCCCTGAATAAATTGATTACACATAATAAAAACCATATACCTTCTTAAATAATTGTAATGAAAATCTTAACTCGTTTGATCTTCGATTGTTGCATTCGGCCACTAGCTTGGCTTCACTTAGATCTCTTGAGAATGTAAATGATAGAGTAACGGTGTAACGAAATAAGATAACCTTAAAACATGATGAACAATTATAAATATTTCTCTTACAAACCTCCCCCTTTCTCTATTCCAGTACAAAACACATTGTCAAAAATAATAACCCCTAAGATAAGTTTAATTAATGTCCTTCTCAAACCTAAAAATGGAAAAAAAAAATACTTGTGACTTTGTCTTCATCTGAAAATCTTCATCGTGTATTCTATGAAATCATCAATGGGGGAAAGATACCTACACACTTTAAGTAAAAGAATAATGGTGATGCATGGAGTTTAAAGAAAACAAAACTCCTATTTACTATGTTCTACCACCTTTTGTCCATAATAGACAAAGGTTTAGAATCTAATCTTAAAAGGTTAGCATCACAAGAATCCAAATTAGAAATATCATTATAAGTATCGACAATTAAGCATATGCGGTGAAATTTTAACAAGGCATCAAATTATTTTGGAATTTTTCAAAATTTTCGAGTATAAAAATTACATGTAAGTACAAACATGCACACCATGGAATAACATAAAAATATTCGAATAATGGAAATGGAATGAATGGGTGTGAAATTAATGAATGGGAAAATAAAAATAGGCATATATAGCAATCGTTCAGGATTTCAAAGACACACTCCTAAAGAAAGAACTTAATTAATGCTTTGGTGTAAAAATATTCAACGAAGTTAAATTGACTCATCTCATACAATATCTCATGAATTTGAATGCTTCTCAAATAAAAAAATGCCAAACTATTTAATGTTTTTGATAGAATTTTATTATGAAAACCCATTGATATTTCACTTATAATATCCTTAAATCTGACATTTTAAGTGCAAACTCTCAATTTTTTTGAAGGGATCGTATTGCTCATGTTCATGAATCATCAATAAAACAAAGAAAATGGCCTTGTCACTTCTGTTTTTATGTGATGAAATCATATTTTAGGTTCTTGACAATGGTGGCTTTTAACGCAAAGAAGACTGCTTCTTTCGTAGCCCCTTTTCATTTCTTAAACATAAATTAATTTTCGAGTAAAAATTCAACCAATGGTTTTTACATGGACAATTAGTTCCAAGTACATTTGGTTCATTATTAAACATGGTCGATATGAGAACATCATATTCGACATATGACAAGTAAGCACAATATTTATAAGCTCGTGCATATGTGCAATAAAGGCGATATAATGAGTCTAGCATGAAGAAAATAACCAAGAATGAACAACGTAATGCTAAACATGTATTATTAAGTACACATAAAAAAACAAAGCTAAGTCTCATAAGAATATAAATAAGTTACATGAATGGATGGAATAAAATCAGGATTCAAACATCTTAAATGAGGATCCATATACGATGTAAAATAAAATATAAAAATATTTTTGAATTTTGTTAAAATTTTAGTAAAAATATTTTTTTTTTTAAATTTTTGGAAAATTTTCTAATAATAAAAGAAAATCTTTTTGAATTTTTCAATATATACACATAAGAATACAATCTAATAGTAAAGACAAATGATAGCAATATTAAAATCACCCTATACCAGATATAATACCCGAACTCAATCAATGGCATAAATACCCAAAGTCTTCCTAAGATCCACAAATCTAAATGCATCTAAAGATTTAGTGAAAATGTCGACTAATTGAAATTCGGTACTCATGAAGCTCAACGAAATGATCTTCCCTCAACAAGATCATGAATAAAGTTCTCACCAATCCTAATGAGCTTCAATAGGAATATTGGACTGTATTCCAAGAAATGTGGATTGCACTCGTATTATCTAAAAATATAGTCATTGTGCCTTGAGTAATTCTACAATCCTCCAACATTTGCTCCATCCTTAAGAGTTGTGTACAATAACTCCCGACGGCTACAAAGAAATGGAGTTTTTCTTCTTTCTCAACCATGAGATAAGAGCACTCTAAAACTAAAAGCATCAACCAGTGGGGCTTTTACAACCATTAATATCCCAGGTCCAATCGACATCCGTATAAGATGAAAAACGGTCATTGATAGTAACGAAATACCAAATGCCATAACAAAGAGCGAAACTCACGTACTTAATGATAGGTATAAGTGTAAGTAAGTGTGACTCTTTTCGGGACGCTTGGTACTATGCATAAACTCCAACACTAAAGGCGTCATTGGTACAACTAGCAGCCAAGTAGAGGAGACTACCCATCATACTCCTATAAAATGTTTTCCCTATGTCTGTTCCTAAAGTGTCTTTGCTAATATTAGTCGAGGAACTTATTGGTATGAGTTAGCTCTTAGTGGAGTCGAAATCAAACTTCTTCAGTAGTTCCCTAGCATATTTAGATTGAGATATAAAGATCCCATTCTCGAGTTGATGAACTTAGAGACCTAGGAAGAAAGTTAGTTCACCAACCATGCTCATCTCAAATTCACTCTCCATCTCCTTCTCAAAGGTGTGAGCATGTTGAGAATATGTGGATTCAAATACTATGTCATTCACATAGACTTAGACAACCAAGATATCACCACCCTCTCTCCTAACAAACAACGTCATGTGAACTCCCCCTCTGGAAGCTACGAGCTAAAAGATAAGAATTTAGCCTTTCGTACCAAGTACGGGGTGCTTGCTTCTAACCATACAAGGCTTTATTTAGATAAAATACATGTTCCAAGTGCTTTGGGTCTTTAAAACCCTTTGGTTGTTCCATGTAAACCTCCTCCTGAAGAATTTCGTTGAGAAATGCACTCTTGACATCCATTTGGTAAAGCTTAAACTGAAGATGATATGCCATGATGAGTAGTAAGCAGATGGACTCAATCCTATCAACAAGAATGAATATCTCGTTAAAATTTACATCCTCAATTTGTGTGTAATCTTGAGCGATCAACCTAGACAAATTATGAACTATGGTGCCATTCTCATCCATCTTGTTTTTGTATACCCGCTTAGTACCAATCATATTAGTCTCTCTAGGTCGGGTGACTAATTCCTAAATATCATTCTTTTGAAATTGAAGCAAGTCATCTTACGTAGCACATATTCAATACTAATCGCTGAGTGATTCCTTCACATTCTTGGGCTCTACTGTGGAAGTGCAGCAAAAATAGCTAATACATTATCTTATTGAGCACAAATCTTGACATCTAGTGTGGGATCACCAAGTATGTCGGTAGGGTTATGACTATTTCAAATCTAAGAGCGTGGATCCTTTATATTAAGAGTAGGGTCCACCGTTGTGGTGTCGGGAAAAAAATGAGATTATCACCTAGGGGGTGCATTGTTCTGACATGCAAGACCATGAGTAATAAATAAATGTAGGCGGTGCATTATCTTTAATTGTGACGTTTATTGATTCCGTAAACTTAGAGCTTTTAAGTTCAAACACCCTATAAGCTCTACTAGACAATGAATATCCTAAAAATATTCCCTCGTCGCTTCTAGAGTCGAACCTTCCTAAGTGTTCTTTATCTCTAAGGACATAGCAAGGACTCCTAAAAACTCATAAATACGATCGGTTGGGTTTCTTACCTATCCACAACACATATGGAGTTTGAAGTGTGTGGGGATGAAGATAAACCTTATTCACCATGTGGTATGTGGTGTTAACCGCCTCCACCTAAAAATGTCTAAGCACGTTCTTACCAAGAAGCATAGACTAGCTAAAATCTAGTGAATTGTTCGATTCTTCCTTTAAACAATCCCATTTTTCTAAGGAGTACGAATGTCCGAAAACTAATATTTGATGCCAACTTCATTATAAAAGCCATAAACTTCGGTTTCTTTAAATTCAGTGCCATTGTCACTATGAATACAAGTTATAGTGACACAATGTTCGTTTTGAAGTAAAAAACACTTCATTGTTAGGAACTCAACAACAACGGACTTTTCTCTAATAAATTCAACGATAGAATATCTTGAAAAGTCATAAATTATCACTAGGACAAACTTCTTGCCACCAATACTCTCCGTATGTATGGGACCAGTAATATCCATGTGTATTAACTCTAAATTGCAGGATGTGGTAATGGTATACAACTTCCTATGGAGACTCTTTATTTATTTCCTTTATTGAAAAGGAACACAAACCGAGGAAGTTAGATTTCTAAGAGATGATAAGCCATGAATTAGGTCTTTCTTAAGTAACCTCTCCAGATCTCTAAAATTAACATGACCTAGCCATTGATGCCAAGGGTCCATGGTGGAGACCTTAGCATTAATGAACACTAAAGAGGACTTGGTAATGACACCATAGCAATTGTCGATAGTCCTCACATCTTTTAGCTAAATTTCACCAGATTGATCATAAATGGTACACTCCGATTAGTCAGACTTTACCACAAAGTGAGTATCACAAAGTTGGATTATGCTTATTAAGTTCACTTTTAACCCTTCAACATACAACACATTGTCTAGCTTAGGAAAGTCATAAATCACCACACAACCTTATCCTAATATGATAGACCTACTCCTATCCCCAAAGGTGACTTTTCCTTCATTGAGATCCAAAAGGTTGGTAAAATGTGACTTGTCACCGGTCATGTTCCTAGAGGACCCACTATCAAAATACCAATGAGCTGTATCTTGAACCTTAAAATTAACGTGAACAACAAGGACTTTTTCATCACTTTCAGGTACCCGAGTGGTGGTAACCTTTTGCTTTCCTTTATCATTATTGACATTAGTCGAAGTGTGGGATGTATTATCAAAAGTCACAGACATCCATTGAAATTCTTCCATTTTAAATTTTAAAATAGTGACTAGAAACTCAAATTACTCTCTAAGACTAGCAAAATTGCTATAGTGGTATATGGGAGCATGCGTGTGAGAGACTTTTCATAGCTTGAAGAAAAACACTCTAACGTTACCTCTTCATTTGTAATAGGTACAAATATATATTTATTTGGGTTTTCCTTAGTTAAAACTCTTAGGAAGAGTTTTACTTGGTGGGTTAGGTCTAGGCCCATAAGGATCCATCACAAATTTGGGAATCAGTTCTGGTGCAATATGGGAAGTGGATGCACCTTTGTAACCTATCCCTTACCTCTCTTTAATACCTAACGCGGTACATAGGAACGTTTTTTCATCCTTATTAGATGTGTCCTCTAAAGTGGATTTGACCTCCCGGACACGTTCAAGATCTTTCTCGAGTTTGGAAACATAGGATTCAAGTTCCTCATGAGTCTTCAATGATGCTTGAAAATCTCCCGTAAAACTATCCACTTTATTGCTCAAGTTATTATTTTCCCTAACCATCGAAACTAATTGCTCACTCAAAGAGATCCTAATCGAGGTCTCACTCTCTCTCAAAACTTTCAATTCCTTCTCCAAAGATAACACCTTAAGAGTCAAATTTTTATTTTCCTTTTTAGTTTTTAACAACTCGGTGTAAAGTTCAAAGTAAGCATATTGGAGGCCACATTTTCCCTCACTCAAATTGTCATCATCATCACCAGCCTCTCGAGAATGATTCGACTCATTATCAAGGATATCACATTTACAAATGTTCTCATCGGCATGGGACGTGCTTGAAGTGCTAACGTGACTAGCCATGAATGCGGTGAAGTTACGTCCATGCGGCGATTCATCCCTGGAATCCACCGACACAACATCACTATCGTTTAGAGTGGCATTATAGGTGGCTTTGCCTTTGCCCTATCTCTTAAGCCTAGTGGGACCCTCGTGGTCTTCGTGATATTTTCCCTCACACTCATAGCATATCTCCAATTCATCTTTTTTAGGATACTCACCTCTCGCTTTATTTTGATCATTCTCAAAAAAATTCTTACCCGTTTTGAATTTTTGTTTTTCTAAATATCTTTGCTTTCCCATTTGGATGAATTTTGATTTTTTAATTTGAGAAACTTTTTGAATTGTTTAGCAAACAGGGCAAGATCATCCTGATCAAAATCAAAATCGGAGTCAGAAACCTCCTTTTTCTTTTATTTAGCTTTGAATATATTTCTTTTTCCTTTTTCTTTTGGGTTTTGGGGAACATGTCTACTTTGTAAGTTTGAAGATAACCTACGAGAGTTTGTAGTCTAAGTGTGTCTCGAATTCCCAAAGAGCTAAGGACGGTAAGTTACTCACTAAAACGAGAATGGGAGAGACCTTAGGATTTTCTTGACAACCCTTGTTTTTGGAATTTGCTCACCCAAATTAAAACTCGAATTCACAATATCAGACAAACGTGCATAAAATTCATCAAACATTTTAGATTCAAGCATGTTTATATTCTCAAATTACGTGGTCAAGTTTTTAATCTAAGAAGCTTTGACAACATTGGTACCCGCATGAGTGAGCTGGAGGATATTCCACGCCTCTTTAGACATGGTACATGTCATTATTCAACGAGATTCGTCAGGCGTGAGAGTAAAAAAAATAGCAATTAAACATAGATAATTATAATTACTCCATCTAAAGTCATCTTCAGACTAAACTGCGATTGGCTTAAGACTAATAAAAGTAGGGGCAGTCCACCCCCTATCAACAACAATCCATACGCACTCGTCGATCGATTTTAGAAATGATCTCATACTAGATTTTCAATAGGAAAAATTCATTCCATCAAACACAAGTGCCTTATTGTATGAATTCTCCATATAACCACCAGGATTCATCTAAACAACTAGCCTAAACAAGCTATGATACCAATTTAAAAATGCTTTTATCGAGAGTGGTCCGATTATATGGTCAAATTGAGAAATCTCAGATTACGTCACCCATAAGCCAAATTTAATTTTATCCAAGTTTATCTTAATTAATTAGGTAAACCTAAACATACAAGATATATGGATTTAAATTGAATCAAACAAACCACAAATCATAAGACGGGATATGAAGAAAAATCCCTTTCAAGTAAAACCTTTTTTCATCACTATTACAACTAGGTATTATATAATGACATGGACAAACATAAAAAAGCTTAGACTCCACTAAGTAACACAGTATGTCTTCCTTCCTTATTATTGACAACGAGCGATGCAAATCCAATAATGCCCCACAGTAAGCTCCACTTGCCTCAATGTCCACCGATCAACCTTATCATTATCTTCAATAGTGAAGAATTAACTCCACGGGGATATAAAAATGGATTGTGTTCTTCAAGGTTTGATAAAATGATCTCAAATCATATAATGGGTTTAGATTGGAAAAACTAAAGTGTTTGGTCACAAAAAGATGTCTAATAGGATTTATTAGAAAACAAAGCTCATATCTCTATATATAAGGAGAAGAATCTCCAAGAGATAAAGTTAAAAGATTGAATTTGAAATTTGATAAAAAAAACTTTGCGAACTCGTTAAAGAGGTACATCTCGTTTGAACGAAGTACCCTATATCCTTCAAGCACCCATCAAATGAACATTCCAATGAGATTCTAAAATGATCAACGTCTGCCAAAATCGATCTCGTTCTAAGTCTTGCTCGAAGTTATTCTAATGAGAACCGTGTACTCGTTCGAATGACAACAAATGTCGTTCTAACGACTTTGAAAAAATTTCAAAAAAATTTAGAAAAAAAATATTTTATGTTTTTAAATAATTTTAAACTACCCCTGAATAAATTGATTACACATAATTAAAATCGTATATCTTTTCGATGATTGTAGTGACGATCTCAAGTTTTTTATCTTTAATTGTTTCATTTTGTCACTAACTTGTCTTCACTTGAAGCTCTTGAGAATGTACATGATAGAGTAAAGGTGTAACGAAATATGCCAAACTTAAAACAAGATGAGAAATTATAAATCTTGCTCTTACATCAATGCATGAGAAATTTGGAAAATGTTCTAAAATTAAAGATATTTGTAGAAAAATAGACTCACGATGAGAGGAGGATGTTCGTGCTTACCGATGGGAGGTGAGATCTCGTCTTCACTGATAGGCTCACGTTGATGCCATGAGACGAGGGCTGAGGGGATGAGTGTTCTTCATGAGATGAGGAGTGAGAGAGAGAGAGAGAGAGAGAGAGAGAGAGAGAGAGAGAGAGAGGACTTAAAGAAAGGTTAGGGTTTTATTTTAGTGTGTGTGTATATATATATATATATATATATATATATATATATATATATATATATAATAAAGTAGAAAACTTATGTATGTCATAAGATACAATAATGATGTCATCTTTATGAGTTTATCCTACACTACCTTTTTTGCCCTCAATTCTTTGATTTCCACCTCTTTTTTTACCTACCAAATTTACACATCAATTCAAAATTTGGGTTACTTTGGGAAAACCCCATTTTATTAACTTCTCACACTCCCTCACTTCTCACACAATGTTTTCATTCTCCCATCTCACTAATTTCGTCTTTTCTCCCAAACTATCCCGCTGCCATTCAGCTCCAATAATGCCAGCATCCGCCTCTAAGGTTGACACCATCAGGTAATCTCTCTCTATCTCTCTCTTTCTCTCTCTCTCTCTTACACACGTACGTACTCACACACACACACGCGCGCGCGAACGGACAACATATCTGAAGACTTTTGTGGTTCAATTTTGGGTAAGTTGTTTTAACTAATTTGCATATTATATCACGATGAAATTAGTATTGGGTTTGATATGGGTTTCTTATTCGTCAATAAACCCATTTTGGTTTCTTATTTGTCAACAAACCGGTGATGTCAAAAAACCAAATTTGGTTTCTTATTTGTTAGTTTAATATGGATCTGATTGGTTTACTTTGGAAGAAACATGTGATGTTAGGGGGTTTGGTTCCTTTCTTATATAGATCTAGAAATATGGTATGATTCCTTGGGATTTGTACTATTTTTGATGAATTTTTGTTTACAGATTTTTTTAGATCTAATTACTTTTTTGTAGATCTAAATAGGTATTTTATGAGGAAAATATTTTTTTCCAGATCTTATCAGGTATACTCTCTCTCTCTCTCTCCCCCCCCCCCCCCCCCCCCTCATTGGAACTTTATGTTTTTTTTAGTTCAAAATAACATTTTGTAGATCTAATTTTTTGTTTTTGCTTTGGTGTTTATGTTTTTTTTCTAGATTGAAACCTAATCAGGTATACATTCTCTCTTTGATTGGAACTTTGTGTATTTCATTAATATATTATTTGTGTATGACAACTATTGGCCTACATTTTCTGTATTTATGCGTTTTTTCTATCTTTATATTGTAAATACCTACGGTTCCATGTAAGAATGCGTACCTATTTACAAATTTGATTTAGATAGCCATTAGTGTGTTTCGATATGTTAGACAACCTTGATTATTTCAGTAAATATTCCTGATTTTTTTGTTCAAGTTTCCAAAGTGAGGCTTTTTGGCTAAGTTTTTTTTATGAATGGTGTTTCTATCTTGAGTCTGATGAGATAGTTTATACTTGGTTACTTTGAAACCATGTTAGCCTTTTTAATACTCCTGTTGTGATTATATTACATCTTCGGCTCAAACTCAAGGCATGTTGACGGTTTCCTTCACAATAGCATTGTTCATAACATCACTTTTTCTAAATCATTGCATTTTTATTTATTTTTTTGCAGATTTAACTAACATTATCTGAGGGGATTTAGTGGGGTTGAAATAAAAAACACAGGAATGTGACGTTCAATTATTGAAGCAGAAATGGCATAATATGTTTATGATATTCACAAAGAAAATTTATGATGAAGTTTTTATGAAAAAATTATGAAACATTTTGCTGTTAGTTGGAAGCTTATTCTATTCACGGTCTTAACCATCACGGGATAATTTATTGCATCACGTTCTTAAACATTTTGCTATTTTTCATCCCCTGATAATTTATTTCATTCTTTGATATCATGTTAATCCAAGTTTCTTATATGCACTAAAGGAACATAAGAAAACTTAATTAGAAAAGCACTTTAGGCACCGACGACACCGTATGTGATTCAGACATATTGTCTATTTCAACCTTTATTCTTTATTTCTATTTTTTTACTGGTTAGGTTGGGATGTGGTTCTCCCCCTCTCTCTTCACATGTGTGTGTAGTATAGATGTTTGGGTTTTATTGTTGAAATTGGGGTTACTTCAGGATTTGGGGTTATGTTATTTGTGTAAATTTGGATGATATTTTTTTAGTTTATGATTATTATGATTATTTGAGTGGAGAAGAAAATTTATAATATGTAATTGGGGTTACTTTTATTTTGAAATATTCACATTCAGAGGAGCTTCAAGATCATACACCATATTAGATAAAAATCTTATGGTGGGTTCCATTACATTTGATCAAAATGTTAGTGATAAAATGAATGTTAATATCAATATGTACTTCTCCTCTTATTTATTTCAGGGTTCATTCAAAAGTTTTGGTGAGATGGTGTTTGAGATATTGATAACATAATATATATTCGAACTTTAGATTTTAATTGTGCATATGCTTCAAGTATATTGGTGATGCAGGTCTGCAGACACATTCATTGAATTATGCATGTGCTTCGAGTCTTTGTACTTTCTTGGAATCTCAGATTTGTAAGTTTAGTTTAACTATTGAGCTGAACAAAGGAGTCAACATCACTCAAAGGAGAAAAATGGGAGGTCAAAATCGAAACCTTATCCAAAAGGCTATGTTCATAAAAATAGAGACGCTCACTATTAGGATTTAAACATGATCTATAAGGTATAAAACCCACTCACTCACTCTTATTTTGCAAATTTTGAACTGTTGTTTTTTAATTGAAACCTTATTTTGTTGTCCGACCTTAAATTTCTCACACTTTGAGAGTTTTGACAGTGGCATATGCCCTATTTTTGTGAAACTCCTCTCATTCCCCCCCATACTCTCTCTTTGTGTCCAACCCACAGCTGATTAGAGAAAGAGAGAGAGAGGACACAATAGTGAGTAAGAAAAGAGATGAAGGAGCAGAAAGTGAGAGTAAGAATGGTGTGGGGTCAGGTATGAGCAGTCCAGAGAAGGAAAAATCAAAGCTAACTTGGAAAGGTTGGAGAAGCTCGACATTTTAGACCTCTCTCGCAAGCTCAATTCCCATAAAAAGCCTCAAAAAAAGAACCCTTATCATAAAAATCTTGCTTTACCCTCTTCTGCCTCCCCACGTCGCTCTTCCAGGTTGAAGAGTATGACTCCCGTTAGTTACATGGAAAAGTACGTTCCAAAGGAGAAATCATTGAAGGATATTGAGATTCGTATAGAAGAAGGTTCAAAGCCTAAAATCTATGCTGAAGTGGATGAAATGCTTTTGGGTGATTGCCAAACATCTTGGACTATATTTGTGTATGGATATGACGAACCATTATAGTGTATATATAATCCCTACGAGAAGAAGAGTTTCCATCAATGTAGGTAGAAAACTTTTGGTCATCATACTGATTGCAACATCTACAAGGGTATACAAGGGCAGCTTTATGGATATTGCTTATACATGAGATATGGGGAAAATGTGATAGAAGCAAACGAGAATCCAAATTGGACTTACTCGGTTTTTTAAGGAATATGAAATTGTAGTCGTTGCCGAATCTTGAAAGGATGAAATCTAACTGGTTCTAATATATCTATTGGAAGTAGTGAACCTTGGCTTCAAGTATGTGGTAGAACGTAATATTTTTTATCACACACTCGGCAGAACGCAATGCCCCTTTCTTCCATCTCTCACTATCAGAGCACTGCCAAGATTAGATTTTGGGGTTTTTAATTGATTATCACACACTCGGCATTAATCTCATTTTGATCTCCCTCTCACATTTCATTATTTTTAGTTTGAATCTACATAATATAAAATTTGGCTTTTGACACAGAATCATAGACTGATGAACGGAACGAACAGAGATAGAATCAGACCGATTCCCGAAATGCCTTTCTGGGTATTCCTCAATGTCCCGGCTATTCACGGAACGTGAGAAGCAGATGATTAATCATCTGCTTCCGGAAGAAATCGAAGAATTTCTTGGGATTAAGTCTCTTAAGACTGGGTTAGGGTAAAATCAAAAATAGGAGCAAGGACTTAATCTGTACTTGTTTATCTTTGTCCCTAGACAAGAGAGTTTGCATTCCGTAAAAAAGGATCCTTTTTTCTTTATGTTATGATTCATCATTCCCATAGAATTCGGGGAGTAGATAGGCGTTAATCAGCGTACTTTAGTCAGCTCTTGGTGGTTAGGTAGGTATTTCTTCCCATCGGCTAGAGGGAAACATGTCTAGTTTATAGGTTTTTAAATCACCTACAAGCTCTTCTAATTTCGTAGAGGCTAAAGTTGGTAAAGAATTTAAAACAGTCACTTTTGAAATAAATCTATCGGGAAGGGACCTTAAAATTTTCTTTACTAATCAGTTGTCGGGTATTTTCTCTCCCAAGTTAAAAGATGAATTAACAATATCAGAAAGTCTACCATAAAATTCATCAAAAGTTTCTTTTTCGTTCATTTTGATGGTTTCAAATTGAGTGGTGAGGTTTTGGAGTTTCGAAGCTTTAACGACACTAGTACCTTCATGAGTGAGTTGTAAAATATCCCAAGATTCTTTAGCGATTTCACACGTCACAATGCGATGGCATTCATCCGGTGTGACCGCGCTAAACAAGGCATTAAAACCTCGGGAATTAAAGTTAGAAAGTTTAAATTCACTATCACTCCTTCTATTGGCGGGTTTTGGAACACACTCATTATCTACTAAATGCGTAGGTGGAGACCACCCGTTCATGACAGATAACCAAACTCTCTCGTAGATAGATTTTAGTGCCGATTTCATTCGCGCTTTCCAATACACGTAGTTAGAACCATTGAAAATAGGAAATTTTGAAAATGTAGAAAATTCAATTTTAGCCAAAAATATTTAAAGGATCTTAACGAAATAATTTATCGTTTTTGGCTTTTATACCAATTTGTAAACGCGAGAGGCCCCCCAATTTAAAAATCTTTTCACAAAAAGTAATTTCCTTTGAAGATGCGGAAGAGTTGATGGTTAAAATAAACAAATAACAAATTTTAATATCTTTTCAAATTAAAATTAAACAACGTGAAATTAGATTAAACACACACTTATGTTAATTTCACTTAAACCAATTTAACCCAATTAAAGTCCTAAAAATTTTCCTAAGTCATATTTTCAATATTACCAAGTTAGGCTAAACCAAATTTTATCAAATTAAATTAACTGACTTGAATTAAATTAACATAAACATTACCCAAATTAATTTTGTACCAAATTAAACAAGTAGTGAGTTAAACCAAATTTTATCTTTTTACCTAAGCATGCATTTTAGGTGAGTTTTGCAAAAGATAAAATAAACAATGAATCACTACGCCGCGATGTACGAGGAAAAACCCACAACAAGAAAAAACCTCGGACGACCCTAGCCTTTAGTCCACTAAGTATGATTTTACAATTACAAGACAGATGACTTACTTTCTCGACTCGACCCGTTTCAAGCCTTGACGCATCTTCTTGTAAACACCTCCTCCTAGTCGGCAACCCCGGAGCTCCACCGGAACCTTGGACTTCACCAATGAGACATAGGTACACCGTTAACCACACATGGTGCCTTTCACCATGTGAGAATGCCGTAGCAAAACAAACTTCTTCTTCTTTGAGCGATTTAGAAGAAAACCCAAATGAACTCTTCAATAGGTAGAGTAAATCGGTGCCAAAACTCCAAGCAATGTATATATATAAAGGAACTTGGATAAACAAACTATGGGTGTAAAACATAAGTGTTTTAAGGATTTTTCTTTGAAAAATAAACAATTAAACATAAACTTTTTCTTTTTGGAATTTTGCTCTCAAAATCTCTCTTTGAGGTTGTAGGATATGAAAAAGTTGAAAAGAAAAAGTTGGTTTCCGCACTTAATTAATCAGGTAAGAAGTTAGTGGGAAAAGAAATGGAAAAGTGGGAAAACTTCTCAAAAAACTTCCAAATTAACTATTCCCACCCAATATCGATCGAACAAGATTTTTGTTCTAATAAAGTCTCATTCAAATGAGCCTTCTACGAAGTTCCAGTGTATAAAAGTTGAACTCGTTAAAAATCTCATTGGAATTATCGTTCGAACCTCATTCTCATTCGAACGACACTTCGAACGACATTCCAGTGGCCAATGCGGGAACTTGTTGGCAAACTCGTTCGAACGACATTCTCGTTCGAATGACAAACTCGTTCGAACGACAATTTCGAACGAACTTCCAGAAAGTATACAAATTTGATTTTAGGCCAGAAACTTTATATACTTTATTTTAAAGTTTAAATAAAAACTTTCTGAAAATAAACAACAGTTTAAAAATAAAACACACCCAATACAAATTGTTCCAAGCTCCTATATATATATATATATATATATATATATATATATATATATATATATATAAATGAATTCATACCTTAGGAGCAATGGAACCATGTTGATGACGTAGAAATGAGGCACAATACCCGCGACATTTTATTAAGCTTTATGAACTTGGCTGCTACGTCTTCAACTTTAGAATGTCATAAGCTTGAAGGATGGTAAATAACTCTATCCTATGACTCAAACATTTTTATCCAGAATCAAGCCAAAACTAGAAAGAACTCAATTGGAAATTTGTGTCCTTACATTTACGTTGAGGATATTCTCTATATCCTAATGCACCTCGATCAACATTTATTATTCTAAATCCATAATATGGTTCAATCGATCATATGAACCTTTAAAGTTATCCCATTTGGGAATTAATCAAAACCCAATATCACTAAGTGCATCCCAACTCTCTCTTATAAACCCATAATTGTCTCCAAACCGAATTCTTAATGATAGTGGGCTTCGCCACTTTGTCGATACGATACTCTCTAATCGGTATTCTCTCGAATTAAGTCAATATGACTCCAATAATTTCTCATAAAGGAAACTCCCTAAAAGTATCCAAAACACACTTCTCATAACTCCTATAGAGGTTCCCAATCGACAAACTCAAACGAAACGGGATGAAACTCACCCTAGAAAAACATCCCCAAAATTTCCCTGTTTTTGAATCGATTCGAGCCCAATCCGAATCGATTCGGCCCAGCGAATCAATTCGGCCCCCAAGGAGAATAGATTCGGTTCCAAAGACCTGGGCTTCTATCTCAGGCTGAATTGATTCGGCTTGTGTCCGAATCGATTCGGTCACTCAGACCTGGGCACCTGCAATATTCCAAATCGATTCGATAAGAGGTCGAATCGATTCGGCCTATCACAAGCTACTTTTCTCAAAAGCCAAAAATCTCAAAAATCATATTTATCATCTTCTCTTCATTTTTCTTCAACCCAAACATATATATAACCCTAATACTAATCAAATAACACACCTCACCTAATTTGTAACCTCAAATCCATTATATACACAACAAATCTAAGATTTTACCCAAAATCTAGGTTTTAACATTTTAAACCCAAAATACACAATTTTTATCCACAAATCATAAAATAAATGTTACACAACAATTATTTAGCATGTTTAATCACTTGCCTCAAATTTGTAGAGTTTGATTCGTCCTCGAAATAGCGTAATGGCCGAAAATCCCAACTTTCTCTGTTTTTCTTCTTCTCTTTCTTTCTCTTTCTCTATAAGGAGAATTGTTTCTCCCATACGCTTAATAACTCTTATCTCCCAAAATGCACAACTTTAAATGATAATACACACTTTAAATGACTCGATCACTCTAATTCGAGCCAAACGAACTTAAAATATTTCGGAACCTAAATAAGCCCAAAGTACAGTCATTTCGACTTGCTTGACCCTTCCGAAAACAATCGCACCCTCAGAATCACCATTCGAATCACTTTCTAACATCTTCAAATATTTGACCTCAAATGCCAATTTAATTATTCTCCAATTAAATTAATATTTATTCTCCCAAAAATAATTAATTATTGTCCCAAAAATCTCGGGTTGTTACAGACTTCTTCACTTCCAAGAATTTCGCCCTCGAAATTAAGCTAAGCCTAATACTCCAAATCTCAACTAGTTCCTACTATACATATCCTCACTAACATTATACCCAATCCTCCCACTTCTCACGATGAATTATTTTAAATTTTTATAAAACCAATTTTAACAACTAGAGCGCCCATACATCCTTTATTCGAGTTCTACTCGTATAAACAAAATTAGGCTTCACTTGCCTTAAATATTACAACAACTCTAAAAATATATTAAATTATACTAACATACTAATAATATAAAAATTTTGAAAGGTCCAAAGATTTAACTCCTCTTAATTCTTGACATTCGCTACTTTCATGCGGGGGAGGTCTCGCAAACGAAATCCAAACAAGGAACCCTCCCAATACACTAATATGTTGCGACGTCGGAGATTGAGACTTAGTTAGATCGGGACTAAAGTTTAAAAAATATTTTAGTGTAAATCATTTTTATATGGCCCAAAGGCCTATACAAAGTTTTAATTTGAAAATAGTTTATTTTACAACAGTTTATGTCTTTTGACATTTAAATAAAACACCTTATGCTCAAGGCACAAGGTTTTAACAATTCTCATACTCATAATAATATATAGTTCTCAAAATTAGCATAATTATGACCTAAAATCTCTCGCTCAACAATAATCTACAAAATTCTGAATTCTTTTCAGTAATAATCTCTCACATCATAATAATATATTGCCATTCACTAGGCTCTTCCATAACTGCAATACAATAATTATATAAGTCTAACACGATAATAAAAATAATTAGCTTTATCATTACTACTCAACACATTTTAACAATTCTTACATTCACAACAAAACTATAGCTTTCTATTAGCACATCACAAGATAATCTATTATCTCAAAAGATAATAACATAAGAGCCTTGCTTACAATTCCCTTCCGGGTCATTCCATACATAATAGGGTTATAGTACTACCCTCTCATAACTATCTCACATAGGATATTCCCAAATCTTCATATAACATAATCCTATTCACACAGGAAAATGACTTACATCACACCTCTCTAGTCCGATTGCCTCTCTTCTTCAATGGGTTCCCATACAAAGTCCCCCGGCCTAAAATGGCCTCGAATCTGTTGTAAGGGTTTCACCTCCAAAACTTCCTCAAAATATGGTCATTTACCTCTTTTAGGACAATCTCTCTTTCTATAACCTATTTCTTTACAAAAAAAACATCTACCCGTAAACCCTCTCTGCCCATCTTGAGGAATATAACGCTGTTGCGACCCTCTATAGTTCGACTTATACCCACTGGCATTACTGGTATTCTCTTCACCAGACCTACTTGATGAACCCAAACCTTTAAAGTTCTTACCCCTTTGCGAACGAAGACTATATTCATGACATTGTAACAGTGACGCATTCACTACCTCGGCAAAAGTCACTAACGCTGGGTTCTCGAACAAAAGCTGCCGAATTTTCCAATTTAAACCTCGCATGAACTTCGATATACGTTTCTCTTTTGTATTTACCTCATCAGGTACTAAATTCACCAATCGAGTAAATTCTTCTTCATACTCGGCTACCGTTCTATTACCTTGAAACACATCCATCAATTTCCTCATCATTTCCTTCTGAATTGTAGAAGGAAAATACCTTCGATCAAAGAGTTCCCAATAATCTGTTATGGGCAATGTATCTCTCTATTCTGATGTGGTGGCAGACTCCCATCACTGGAGAGCTGCACCCTTCAACTTAAAGGTGGCAATAAATTGCTTCTGCACTTCACTACATTCAACTATACGAAGGTGCCTCTGTATACTATTCTTCCATTGACTTGCAACCATCGCATCAACTCTCCCTAAAAACTCTGGAGGATTCCCCTTACTAAAATATTCCCGCACTCTTTCCCATAAAGACGACCCTTAATGGGTTTGGGCTGCTTGAACTGCAGGTTGATGTTCCATCACATAAATGGTAGCAATTGCTGCTTATGCCACAGTACTGACAACTTCATCTGTAGTCATAGTCCTTTGAGGCAATTGGGGTTCCATACTCTCAGCCCCTTTATTTGCCCTGCCTGAACGACTTCTCTTCGGTGGCATCTGAAACAAGAATAATTGTGCTGTAACAACCCAAGACCTTCGGAACAGTAATTATTTTATTTTGGGAGAAATAAATAATATTTTATTGGAGAATAATTAAAATTGGCAATTGAAGTAAAAATTTGGAGTTGTTAGAAAGTGTGTCGAATGGAAATTCTGAGGGTACCATCGTTTCCGGAAGGGTCGAGAAAGTCGAAATGACTGTACTTGGGGTCTATTTGGGTTCCAAAATAAATTAGGACCGTTTGGCTCGAATTAAAGTCACCGGGTCATTTAAAGTGTGTATTATCATTTAAAGACGTGTATCTTGGGTTTTAGGCTAAATTAGCCTATGGGAGAAACAATTCTCCAAAGAGAGAAAGAAAGAAAGAAGAGAGAAAGAAAGAAGAAGAAAAGGAAGGAGAAAAAGAGGAGATTCCGGCCATACGCGATCTCAAGGCGGATTCAGACCCTACGAACCCGAGGCAAGTGATTAAACTTGCTAAATAATTGTTGTGTACCATTTATTGCATGATTTGTGGATTGATTTTTGGGTTTTAGGTTTAAAATGTTAAAAACCTAATTTTTGGGAAAAACCTTAGATTTATAGTGTATAAATGGATTTAAGGTTAGAAATTAGTTTATATATAATCTAGGATGATATATTTGTGATTGGGTTGAAGAGAAATGGAGAGAAAACCATTAAAATGATTTTTGGGTATTTTGGCTTACTTAAAAAGTAGCCATTTTCGAGGTTCAGCAGGGCCGAATCGGTTCGGAAATATGCAGGTGCCCAGGTCTGAGTGACCGAATCGATTCGGGCTCCAGTCGAATCGATTCGACCTGAGACAGACTCCCAGGTGTTATGACCAGAATCGATTCGCCTTCCTGGCCGAATCGATTCGCTGGTCCGAACCGATTCGAAATAGGCCCGAATCGATTCGGAAACAAGGGATTTTGGAGATGATTTTCCTAGAAAGAATTTTATCCCATTTCGTCTAAAGTTATCGATTGGGAACTTATATGGGAGTTATTTGGAGTATGTTTTGGATACTTTTAGATAGTTTCCTTATGGGTAACGATTGGAGTCATATTGACTAAATTTTGGGGATTTCCGATTAGATCTTATAGTTTATTCTAAGTGGGGAAGCCAACTTTTATTGGAGAATTTATTTGGAGTTAATTGTTCTCATATGAATCAATAAGAAGAATTTAGAGATAAGGGATCTTAGGATCAAATCCCAAATTGGGATGACCTTAAAGGTTCGTAAAATGAAATGAACCCTATTATGATCGGAGATTTATGAATGCTATTTGATGTACGTTAGGATATAAAAATATATCCTTATTGAGGGTTAATTTGGGAGATATCTCATATAATGAGAAATGCTAATAATTGAGGTGCATTAGGATATAGAATATCCTTAACTTAAATACAATTGAAAGAAAATTCCTACTAGAAGCGATATGAGAGCTTCAAGCGAGATTTAGTATAGCATGTACTAAGGGAGGTTAATGTGTGAGGTGGAGCGTTAGTATATCTTGAGAGAAATATGCTAATCAAATGAAGTTAATCAAATTGCGCCTAAGAGCGTATAATGAAAATGAATATATTGTTGCAGGTATAACTTATATAATGGTATATCTCTATTATGTGGGATGTATGTATACCTTATATGATGGTGTATATACATGTTAGGCATACCCTCTCCTTGCTATCATTGGGAAGTTTCGTGCGTTGTGGGTGAGCATCCTGACTCGAAAAGCAGGATATGGATGTTCCCCAGGTCATAGTCGTCCATGGTGGTCATCATATGACATATATATATATATATATATATTTATTCTTTTGGGGGTGAGAGGTCGTGGGTATGTGTCACTCTCACTTGTCGGTTAGGAGCTATGACCGCTTCCCGGACGTCGTGTGCATGAGTAGATCACGAGGTGGGTGTCGTTGAACCCCACCAGGTGGCCCCAGTTTTGCTACGTGTATGGGCAACTGGAAGATGATAGCATGTGAGCCTGCGTCCTTCGAGTTATAGCTCGGTTGGATGGTCATTATTGCTTGTGCTTTTATTTGAGTGTCAAGGGCATAATGGACCTCAACGACCTACATTGCCAGGATTAGTGTATCGGGGGGGTTCCTTGTTTGGATTTCGCTTCGGCGAGACATTCCACGCACGAATCGTAGTGTAATGTTGGAACTTGGGGATAAGTTTAGTCCTTAATGCTCATAATTATTTATATATATATATATCACCTATTCCGAAAATCGACAGTGCCAGGAGTAGTGTAACGGGGGGGTTCCTTGTTTGGATTTCTCTTCAGCGAGACGTCCCACGCATGAAACGCCGTGTACTGTTGAGAATTGGGAATATTAATTAATTACAAATTGGATAAATAAATTTGGGTTACAATCTTCATGAATTGAGGGCCTAATGGGCCTCGAGAATTAATACGGTCAGGAGTAGTGTAACGGGGGGGTTCCTTGTTGGGATTTCTCTTTGGCGAGACGTCCCACGCACGTAATGCAGTGTCGTGTTGAGAATCGAGAGGAGTTTAGTTTTTATATTCATGATGCTAATAACTTATATATAATTACTATTATAATTATATATATGGTTTCATGCCTTATAAGGGCATCACTAGAATATAAATTCTAGTATATGAGATTGTTAATGTATAAAGTTAAAGCATTTAACTTAAAGATGATTTAGATAAATGTAGATTGGGACATAGGTTAGATGGATTCACTTAAATACTTCTTTTGGGTTTAAGTTAGAATCCTTTAACCTAATTAGAATCGGACATCCATTTGGAGATACGTGCATACGCTTAGTGCGCAGTTTAGATGAGAGGTGAGATAAATTATTATGGAGAGTTCGATTCCAACTAAATCATGTAATAATGCATTTATAATTATTATGCATTTTAATACACTTGCTATAAACTATTTTTCAAAACTCGGGTTCTGACCCGTTTATATTTCCTCCTCCATGTATATATTGTATTACCTCAGGTGTTCCTCCGCAAGGACGCCTTTGATGTTCATCCATTCAGTATTCGAGGAGCTGTGGTAGTAGCGGACTGTTGCGGCACTTTGCTTTAGTTGATTCCTATCCTTGTATATCTAAATTAGAATTCAGTTGTATTGAGTTAGTATTCAGGTGTTGTAGATTAACACTTTCATATTTCATTTCTCAGATTATTGTATTATCTGTTACCCGACAGCATATTCGGGTATTTCATTGTTGAGATTTTTTTGTACAATGTATTGTACTCTTTCATTTTTATTGGAGCGTGCACATTTCACATGATAGTTAGATGTATATTGTTGGTTGTGTGCATTATTGGTTTTGTTGTTGTTGTTAAAAATAAAAGTTTTAAATTTTTGGCAATTCGCACTAAATGATTGTGGGTAGTTAGCCTTATATTATAGTGTTTAGTTGTTGATGTTGAGACTGTACCATCTGAGATACCTGATTGATGTAGTATAGGGCTGGCCACCCGTTATTATTTCGAGCGGGTTGTCACAGGTGGTATCAGAGCATCAGGTTCTAGTGTCTTTAGGATCTGTGTGCGTTACTACGATTTTCTGTAAGCGTTCTTGATATAGAGCCTTATTGCTAGGACGGTTACATTCATATGTTCATATCTTTCTGTGAATCGAAAATATTTGAAAGGCGTTCTGATACAATTGTTCTTGTTTCAGATGCCACCGAAGGGAGGTCGTTCAGTCGAGGCAAACAAAGGGCAACCCCAAATGCCTCAAAGGAACATGACTACGGATGATGTTTCCAATGTTGTGGCACAAGCAGTCACTGCTGCCGTTTCTATGATGGCTCAGCAATCTGCCGCACGAGCAGCCCCACCCCATTTAGGATTGTCTTTATGGGAGAGAGTGAGAGAAGATTTTAGTAAGGGGCATCCTCCCGAGTTTTTAGGGGGAGTAGATGCAATGGCTGCAAGTCAATGGAAAAATGTTATACAGAGGCATCTTCGTATGGTTGAGTGTAGTGAGGTGCAGAAACAATTTTTAGCCACCTTTAAGTTATCGGGTGCAGCTCTTCAATGGTGGGAGTCTGTCACAACATCTGAACAGAGAGATAATATACCTATAAAAGAATTTTGGGAACTTTTTGATCGAAGGTATATGCCTTCCCCTACTCAGGATATGGGGATTTTTCAAGGAAATAGGACGGTGGCAGAATATGAAGAAGATTTTTCTCTATGGGCGAGATTAGTACCTAATGAGGTAAATACGGAAGAGAAACGTATATCGAAGTTTGTTCGAGGTTTAGATTGGAAAATACAACAACATTTGTTAGAAAGTCCTAAGTTAAAGACTTTCGTCGAGGTAGTAAATGCGGCACTATTAAAGTTTCATGAATATCGTTTTCGTTCTCAAGAGAGTAAGAACTTTGGAGATTCGAGTTCATCAGGTAAGTTTGGCAAAGAGAGTGCCAGTAATGCGAGTGGGCATAAAGGGTTTATGGGAAAGTGTTTCTTTTGTATAGAAATAGGTCATAAAAAGAGAGATTGTCCTCATAGAGGAAAAGGACCACAGTTTGATGAAATTTTGGAAGTGCAACCCCTACAGCAGATGCGAGGTCGCTTTAGACCGGGGGACTATGTTTGGGAGCCCATTGATGAGGATGGGCAATCGGACTAGAGATGGGTAATGTAAGTTAATTTTCCTTTATAAATAGGATAATTAATATGTAAAGTTTTGGAATATCGTATGAGAGATATGTATAAATTGGGTAGTGCTTTAGCCCTTTTTATTTATGTATGGTATGTAAAGACCCTAAGGGGAATTTTGAGCAAAATAGGCTCTTGTTCTATGATTTTCTAAAGGATTGATGATTTTGCAAGGTGCTAAAAAAAAGAGCTTTAAACCTTGTGGTAAATGTAAGAATGGTTATGGTGATAAGTAGTTTTGATAAAAGCTACTTCTTTTATATAGTCATGGTAGACTATTACGAATGTTGTATTTCAGATATGGATGTGCCTTATGAAAAGGCTATATATTAAAATGATGTAAGATGTAGTTTATGTTTGAAAGTTGAGATTTTGGTTTGATGGGACGCGGGTAAAATTTTAGCTCATGAGTATGATAATATTTGTGAGCTATATGTTATATGGATGGTGATCTAAAAAGACCTTGTGTGGGACATAAGGCATTTTATATTATATTAGATTATACAAACCGTTTTTCAAAATAAACTATTTTGAAAGTAGAACTTTTATCGGCCTTCGGGCCCTTTCAAACTAATCTTTTCACTAAAATATTTTCAAACTCTAGTCCGGATTTAACAAACTCTCAATCCCCGACGTCATCACATAGTAGTGTATTGGGAGGGTTCCTTGTTTGGATTTCGCTTTTGCGAGACGTCCCCCGCACAAAAGTGGCGATTGTCAGGAATTGAGAGGAGTTATTTCTTTGGACCATTCAAATTTTTGTTCTATTAAAATTTTAGTATTACTTATATTATTGGAGTTGTGAAATTTTGGAGGCCAATAAAGCCTCATTATGATTGTTGTGAGCATAAAGCTCAAATTTAAAGGGTGTATGGGCGCTCTTGTTGTGGATATTGGTTTTATTTAACTCATAATCAACTTAAAATAAAATAAATAAAATAAATTCGCCGTGGGAAGTTAGAAGTTTGGAGATAGGATTAGTGAGTATGGGTAGATTAGAACTAGTTGAGCTTTGAAGAATTAGGCTTAGCTAAATTTCGAGGACGAAATTTTTGTAAGTGGGGAAGTTTGTAACAACCCAAGACCTTCGGAACAGTAATTATTTTATTTTGGGAGAAATAAATAATATTTTATTGGAGAATAATTAAAATTGGCAATTGAAGTCAAAATTTGGAGTTGTTAGAAAGTGTGTCGAATGGAAATTCTGAGGGTACCATCATTTTCGGAAGGGTCAAGAAAGTCGAAATGACTGTACTTGGGGTCTATTTGGGTTCCGAAATAAATTAGGACCGTTTGGCTCGAATTAAAGTCACCGGGTCATTTAAAATGTGTATTATCATTTAAAGATGTGTATCTTGGGTTTTAGGCTAAATTAGCCTACGGGAGAAACAATTCTCCAAAGAAAGAAAGAAAGAAAGAAGAGAGAAATAAAGAAGAAGAAAAGGAAGGATAAAAAGAGGAGATTCCGGCCATACGTGATCTCAAGGCGGATTCAGACCCTACGAACCCGAGGCAAGTGATTAAACTTGCTAAATAATTGATGTGTACCATTTATTGCATGATTTGTGGATTGATTTTTGGGTTTTAGGTTTAAAATGTTAAAAACCTAATTTTTGGGAAAAACCTTAGATTTATAGTGTATAAATGGATTTAAGGTTAGAAATTAGTTTATATATATTCTAGGATGATTATTGATGATATATTTGTGATTGGGTTGAAGAGAAATGGAGAGAAAACCATTAAAATGATTTTTGGGTATTTTGGCTTACTTAAAAAGTAGCCATTTTCGAGGTTCAGCATGGCCGAATCGGTTCGGAAATATGCAGGTGCCCAGGTCTGAGTGACCGAATCGATTCGGGCTCCAGCCGAATCGATTCGGCCTGAGACAGACTCCCAGGTCTTATGACCCGAATCGATTCGCCTTCCTGGACGAATCGATTCGCTGGTCCGAACCGATTCGGAATAGGCCCGAATCGATTCGGAAATAGGGGATTTTGGAGATGATTTTCCTAGAAAGAATTTTATCCCATTTCGTCTAAAGTTATCAATTGGGAACTTATATGGGAGTTATTTGGAGTATGTTTTGGATACTTTTAGATAGTTTCCTTATGGGTAACGATTGGAGTCATATTGACTAAATTTTGGGGATTTCCGATTAGATCTTATAGTTTATTCTAAGTGGGGAAGCCCACATTTATTGGAGACTTTATTTGGAGTTAATTGTTCTCATATGAATCAATAAGAAGAATTTAGAGATAAGGGATCTTAGGATCAAATCCCAAATTGGGATGACCTTAAAGGTTCGTAAAATGAAATGAACCCTATTATGATCGGAGATTTATGAATGCTATTTGATGTGCGTTAGGATATAAAAATATATCCTTATTGAGGGTTAATTTGGGAGATATCTCATATAATGAGCAATGCTAATTGAGATGCATTAGGATATAGAATATCCTTAACTTAAACACAATTGAAAGACAATTCCTACTAGAAGCGATATGAGAGCTTCAAGAGAGACTTAGTATAGCATGTACTAAGCGGGGTTAATGTGTGAGGTGGAGCGTTAGTATATCTTGAGAGAAATATGCTAATCAAATGATGTTAATCAAATTGCGCCTAAGAGCGTATAATGAAAATGAATATATTGTTGCAGGTATAACTTATATAATGGTATATCTCTATTATGTGGGATGTATGTATACCTTATATGATGGTGTATATAAATGTTAGGCATACCCTCTCCTTGCTATCATTGGGAAGTTTCGTGCGTTGTGGGTGAGCATCCTGACTCGAAAAGCAGGATGTGGATATTCCCCAGGTCATAGTCGTCCATGGTGGTCATCATATGACATATATATATATTTATTCTTTTGGGGGTGAGAGGTCGTGGGTATGTGTCGCTCTCACTTGCCGGTTAGGAGCTATGACCGCTTCCCGGACGTCGTGTGCGTGAGTAGATCACGAGGTGAGTGTCGTTGAACCCCACCAGGTGGCCCCAGTTTTGCTACGTGTATGGGCAACTGGAAGATGATAGCATGTGAGCCTGCATCCTTCGAGTTATAGCTCGTTTGGATGGTTATTATTGCTTGTGCTTGTATTTGAGTGTCAAGGGCATAATGGACCTCAAGGACCTAAATTGCCAGGATTAGTGTATCGGGGGGGTTCCTTGTTTGGATTTCGCTTCGGCGAGACATCCCACGCATGAACCGCAGTGTAATGTTGGAACTTGGGGATAAGTTTAGTCCATAATGCTCATATTTATTTATATATATATATATATATATATATATATATATATATATATATATATATATATATATATATATATATCACCTATCCCGACAATCGACAGTGCCAGGAGTAGTGTAACGGGGGGGTTCCTTGTTTGGATTTCGCTTCGGCGAGACGTCCCACGCATGAAACGCCGTGTACTATTGAGAATTGGGAATATTAATTAATTAAAAATTGGATAAATAAATTTGGGTTACATGCTTCATGAATTGAGGGCCTAATGATCCTCGAGAATTAATACGGTCAGGAGTAGTGTAACGGGGGGGTTCCTTGTTTGGATTTCGCTTCGGCGAGACGTCCCACGCACGTAATGCAGTGTCGTGTTGAGAATCGAGAGGAGTTTAGTTTTTATATTCATGATGCTAATAACTTATATATAATTACTATTATAATTATATATATGGTTTCATGCCTTATAAGGGCATCACTAGAATATAAATTCTAGTATATGAGATTGTTAATGTATAAAGTTAAAGCATTTAACTTAAAGATGATTTAGATAAATGTAGATTGGGACATAGGTTAGATGGATTCACTTAAATACTTCTTTTGGGTTTAAGTTAGAATCCTTTAACCTAATTAGAATCGGACATCCATTTGGAGATACGTGCATACGCTTAGTGCGCAGTTTAGATGAGAGGTGAGATAAATTATTATGGAGAGTTCGATTCCAACTAAATCATGTAATAATGCATTTATAATTATTATGCATTTTAATACACTTGCTATAAACTATTTTTCAAAACTCGGGTTCTGACCCGTTTATATTTCCTCCTCCATGTATATATTGTATTACCTCAGGTGTTCCTCCGCAAGGACGCCTTTGATGTTCATCCATTCAGTATTCGAGGAGCTGTGGCAGTAGCGGACTGTTGCGGCACTTTGCTTTAGTCGATTCCTATCCTTGTATATCTAAATTAGAATTCAGCTGTATTGAGTTAGTATTCAGGTGTTGTAGATTAACACTTTCATATTTCATTTCTCAGATTATTGTATTGTTTGTTACCCGACAGCATATTCGGGTATTTCATTGTTGAGATTTTGTTGTACAATGTATTGTACTCTTTCATTTTTATTGGAGTGTGCACATTTCACATGATAGTTAGATGTATATTGTTGGTTGTGTGCATTATTGGTTTTGTTGTTGTTGTTAAAAATAAAAGTTTTAAATTTTTGGCAATTCGCACTAAATGATTGTGGGTAGTTAGCCTTATATTATAGTGTTTAATTGTTGATGTTGAGACTGTACCATCTGAGATACCTGATTTATGTAGTATAGGGCTGGCCACCCGTTATTATTTCGAGCGGGTTGTCACAGGTGGTATCAGAGAATCAGGTTCTAGTGTCTTTAGGATCTGTGTGTGTTACTACGATCTTCTGTAAGCGTTCTTGATATAGAGCCTTATTGCTAGGACGGTTACATTCATATGTCCATATCTTTATGTGAATCGAAAATATTTGAAAGGCATTCTGATACAATTGTTATTGTTTCAGATGCCACCGAAGGGAGGTCGTTCAGTCGGGGAAAACAAAGGGCAACCCCAAATGCCTCAAAGGAACATGACTACGGATGATGTTGCCAATGTTGTGGCACAAGCAGTCACTGCTGCCGTTTCTATGATATATAAATATGAGCACTAAGGACTAAATTATCCTCACTCCCAACATTGCATTGCATTTCATACGTGGGATGTCTCGCAAGCGAAATCAAAACATGGAACCCCCCGATACACTATTCCTTGGCAATGTTGGTCGTTGAGGTTCATTATGCCCCCGATACCCAAAGTACTATATATATTCTCATATAATTCTCTGCTCTTCATTTTCACTTTAATATATTCATCGCAATTTGTCCGGATAAAATCTCCCGGAATGAGATTCAATCAATCTTCTTATGTCTCTTTACTCTAGAGACAAAAATGATATCACATAATCATATACAATTAATATACTATCCACACAAGTATAATAATAACCATACCAATGAGATATAACTCGAGGATGCAGGTTATCAATGCTATCATCTACTAGGGAATCACTCACATATCATCCTAGGTACCAACGGTCGGAATCTCACACCACCTTGGTTAAAACCATATCACAACGTATGGGAAGCGGTCATAGTTCCTCCCCAGAAATGAGATGAAACATAACCACCACGTGTCACCCCTAATAAAAATCACACAATAATAAATGGACGCTATGACCTGGGGACTATACGCACCCTGCTCCTTAAGCTAGGGGCCTCACCGACATCGCGCAACTTCCCATAATAGCATAGAGGAGGTATGCTTCACACACATGTGTATATATATATCATTCACATAAGATATACATAAATCATCACATCATATAAATGTATACCGTCACACAAGGTATATATATATCACACTATTTACATACTCTTATTACGCTCTTAGGCGTAAATGAAATTGTATCATTATTTAATATATTTTACTCTCGATATACTATTCGTCAATTACTCACCTAACTTCCCCACTTTGTATACACTATATTATTTCTCACTTGAAATTTACACCTCACTTCTATTTTTACGAATCATCACTCAATTCTATTTACGTTGAGTATATTCCCTATATCCTAATGCACCTGGATCAATATTTATTATTCTCAATCCGTAATATGGTTCAATCAATCATATGAACCTTTAAAGTTATCCCGTTTGGGATATAATCGAAACCCAATATCACTAAGTGCATCCCAACTCTCTCTTATAAACCCATAATTATCTCCATACCGAATTCTCAATGATAGTGGGCTTCCCCACTTTGTCAATACGATACTCTTTAATCGGTATTCTCTCGAATTAAGTCAATATGACTCCAATAATTTCTCATAAGGGAAATTCCCTAACAGTCTCCAAAACACACTTCTCATAACTCCTATAGAGGTTCCCAATCGACAAACCCAAACAAAATGGGATGAAACTCACCCTAGAAAAACATCCCCAAAACTGCCCTGTTTTCGAATCGATTCGGGCCCAATCCAAATCGATTCGGCCCAGCGAATCCATTCGGCCTCCAAGGAGAATCGATTTGGATCCAAATACCTAGGCTTCTATCTCAGGCCGAATTGATTTGGATTGGGTCCGAATCGATTTGGTCAATCAGACCTGGGCACCTGCAACATTCCGAATCGATTCGGTAAGGGGCTGAATCGATTCGGCCTATAAGAAGCTACAAAAATGGGAACTTTTCTCAAAAGCCAAAAATCCCAAAAATCATATTTATCATCTTATCTTCATTTCTCTTCAACCCAAACATATATATATAACCCTAATACTCATCAAATAACACAACTAATTTGTAACCTCAAATCCTTTATATACACAACAAATCTAAGATTTACCCAAATTCTAGGTTTTAACATTTTAAACCCAAAATCCATAATTTTTATCCATAAATCATGAAATAAATAATACACAATAATTATTTAGCAAGCTTAATCACTTGCCTCAAATTTGTAGAGTTTGATTCGTCCATGAAATCGCGTAATGGCCGAAAATCCCAAGCTTTCTCTCTTTCTCTTCTTCTCTTTCTTTCTCTTTCTCTTTCTCTCTAAGGAGAATTGTTTCTCCAGTAGGTTTGATAACTCTTATCTCCCAAAATACACAACTTTAAATGATAATACACACTTTAAATGGCTCGATCACTCTAATTCGAGCCAAACGAACTAAAAATATTTCGGAACATAAATAAGTTCCAAGTACAGCCATTTCGACTATCTCGACCCTTCCGGAAACAACCGCACCCTCAGAATCACCATTCGAATCACTTTCTAACATCTTCAAATATTTGACCTCAAATGCCAATTTAATTATTCTCCAATCAAATTAATATTTATTTCTCCCCAAAATAATTATTTTTTGTCCCAAAAATCTTGGGTTGTTACAAGAACCGGTCTGGGTGCGTTTTAGTTCGTTTGATTTCTTTGGGAATCATACTGGTTCATTTTTGGTGTTATCGGTTCGGTTTGTTCATTCGGAATCGGATCGATTTATTTTTGGGGCCATGGGTTCGGTTCGATTTTGGCAGAAAAATTTGAAAGGTTTTTCCTGGCGTAAAGGAATTGAAGATGAATTCCTTTTGAGGATGAATAATAAGAGATCCTATATTTAGTGTGAGGACCTCTAAGTGATGAAAAGAGTGATGTATAAATCTTGAGTTAGTGAGAGTAAAATCCGAAGAATAAATTGGATGAGTGCTTGGGATAAATAACACTCGGAAGATTATTTTGGTGGGTATATATAATTGTATGCGTGTAGAATATATATACCGATAGTACATGTGAATAATATCCGAATGTGGGAGAAGGATGAATATTAGAAGACTAGCTAGACTTGATAAGCTAATATTCAAAAGAAATAAATGTGATATTCTATCATAAGTGAGTTAATACTTATGGGATTAATATAAGTTGTGTGTATACTTATTAATTTATACAAATTGATATATTCAGGATTATAGGCTAATGCCACGAGAGATAGGAATGGATAGCCAGATTTGATGATATATATATATATATATATATATATATATATATATATATATATATATACGGTTATAGAGACAGTATATATATGATATGATTATGAATATATCTGTGTGGGAATGATATATTTATGTGAAGCATACCCCTCTAGTTCTATTATAGGAAGTTGCGTGATGTGAGTGAGGCCCCTGGCTTGAGGAGCAGGGAGCGTATAGTCCCCAGGTCATAACGTCCATTTTTATATTGTGTGATTTTTATCAGGGGTGAGACGTGGTAGGTATGTTTCGTTCTCATTTTCGATGAGGAACTATGACCGCTTCCCATACATTATGATATGGATTTGGCTCGGTGTCAGATTATGTCCTGATTTCCCAGGTCAATGTGTGTTCTCCCTGGAAGATGATAGCATTGTAGAGACTGCATCCATTGAGTTATAGCTCTGAGGGATGGTTATTATACTTATATAGTGTGTGATATATATGTATGGATATACTTGATGTGTATAGTATATTATATAGTATATTGTGTGTGTGTGTGTGTGTGTATATATATAGCAAAATAAAGAATGAAATGTGGATAATTTCTGGATCATCCGGGAGTATAAAATCCCGAATAAAAATGTAATACCTATATAAAGATGAGAAGTTTATATACGAGATGATAACACAAAAATGGGAATAGTGTAATAACTAGTGAAAGTTATTTATAATGTAAGGAGGAATTATAAGTGAGAGATTATAATGTATAAGCTCGGGAGATAGCTTAGAATATTTTATATTACGCGGGGTACGTGGTAGTGGATTGTGACTTGGGAGTTTTACGAGGTGCTAGTTAGGCTAGGTAGCTAACTAGGGTGTTCTAAAATACATGCGTTAGGTGTGCACTGTTAGATGAGAGGTATCTCATGTGAGTGCAACACCAGTTTAAATATGGAGAGTATCATATTTTAAATATTAAAGTATGTTAAGCACTTGCTAAAATGTTTTTAAAAAATTGGGCTCTGAACCGTATCTATTTTTCTTTTTCTTCTCCTTTGTATACTTTTTAGGTGTCCAGACACAGGGACACTTGGATGACTGTACTTTCGAGTCAGACGTTGCTGCCGCAACTGTGGATGTTGGAAGGAAATCGTATAGATTCTTCTATCCTTGTGATCTAGATAGCAGGTACTGTTGTAATATTCGAGCTTGCTGCCCAACTATTATCTTTTAGTTTATTTCGGCATTTTTATTTTATGCATATTCGATATGGTTGTATATGTGTTTACCGAGAGTTATCAGTTATTAATTTATTCATTCATTTTAGTAGTTTTTTATATCTTTGTATGGTTGAATTTTATTGTGCGTTAAGGCTAAACAAAATTAGAAAGTTTAAAATTTGATACCAGGCCTAATAGGTTATTAGTAATTAAATGGTTTTCGACAGTGATGCTGAGAATGAAACCATTTGAGATTCCTGTTTAATTTGATATAGGACTGATCACCCAATATTTTATTAGGTGGGGTGTCACATGCAATAATAGAAGAAATTCATCAGATATGAATAATTAAATAATTATAAATTGGCATGCTAATTTTTGGAATATCGGAGTTTATATATACATATTCCTTAGGGGGAGAATGTACGCATGTTATATCTTATTTATTTATTGAGAGAGATTAGATAGTGAGAGGGAATTAATTTTAGTAGTTTGATGAGTATATACATATTTCCAAAATAATATGATTCATTTTATTACTCATATGTTTTTTATGTCTTTACTTTACGTGTAAGAATTTGATGAGTTTTCTAGTGTATGATAAGAAAGTAGGTGGAAGATCTCTTTAAAGAAAATTTTGAGCATTCTATAAATTTGTTAAATGTAGATTTTTGTAAACTTTTATATGCCTTTGATTGGGCGAGTCGTGTCATATATGATAGTGTTGATTTAGTTGCTTATACTTTTTTATTTTGGGTGTTTTGTCTCGAAATTCAATAAAAGGGAAGATTATAAGAGTATAGCATATACTATTAGAATTATCTAATATTCCTTTACCAAAATATGCTTTGAGTCTTACTCTGAGTGGTCATTGGACTGCTACATTGATCTACATAAACATGAATAGATCATTCGTGACATTGACTCATATATACCACTTTATGATTAAGTTTTGTGGGACCAGATGACTTAGATTCACCACCACAATTTGTTAAATTGTAAAATAAATAATTTAACCTTGTGTTTTTTCAAATTTTCCAATACGGTGTGCAATATAATCTTAAAAAATAACTTATGTTTAAAAATGAACATTGCATGTTTAGAAGAGTTTTTCACAGTTTTAACATCAATTATTATTTAAAATGTCAACTTTGGACATTCCATGAAAATTTTATCTCTTTTGCCACTTTTCTATTGGCACTTCACAACAAGGAATGAATCTTTCCTTCCAATAAAAGATACCATCGTTGTCCATGAGTTTGTTATTGATTTTCCTTGAAATTGTCTCATATAAGTCACAAAATGAGTCACTGATAATTATTCGCAACGAATTTCCTCTTTGCTCAAGAAAAGTTCCCACAGACCTATCCAACGAAGACACCGAGATTAGTTAGGCCTATGTCCACTTGAGTGTATAGCACACAAGATTAAGTCACAATTGTTATATAGCTTGTGTACAGTACATCATTTCAAATCTATAAGAAGTAAAAGAAAAAAAATTGCATCCAAGCTTAAAAGAACATATTTTTGAGAATGATTTTTTTCTTTCTAATTTTTTGTTATTCAAACTTTGTGTTCCATTGTTAGAAAACCTTTTTACATATTTTTGTCTTTATCCAATACTTGAATAAATTATTTTATAAAACTATTTATTTTTTAGTAAGGTTTTATTTCTTTTAAGTTTGAAAAATACTTTGCAAATTTTAGGGTGATAAAACACTTTCAATTATACTTTTCAAACATCGAATATCCTACACATCCTAGTGTAGAATTTGTGGTTACTCTTAGTTCCATCTTCTGATAGCGAAAGTTATTTTCAACAATAAAGAAGAATAGAGATTTAGCTGGATTTAGTTGCGAATAAAAATTGGTCATTATTATGTTGAGTTCTCTAGTCGTTAGTGCCTTCCCAAGTTAGAAAATAAGTTGTGAAAGAGTGTTAGATGAAGTTATACATAATGAAGAGTAATATGTAGTTTTTCTTTATAAATATTTATCTTAATCACCTGTCATTCAAATTATCCTGCTATGGGATTTTTTTCTCGTATATCTAGTGTTGTGTGATTGTTTTATTTTTTTCTCATCTTTAGAATCACCTCTTAACTAGAAGATATAAATGATTCGATTATAAATGTTGTAAAAGATTTTTCAAATATACCTTTAGAATAACACAATGTTTACTTTTTGTAATTAGAAAAATTATCAAGTTGGTAATTATATTTTTTAGGTAGTAACTAGGTGTGCACACGGTTCATATTGGGTTGGTTTCACAACTAAATCAGAACTAGAACCAGGGTTAATCGATTTCAGGATTTTGAAATCAGAACTTATATTTTTTGGAACCGTACCAAATATAATTGATGGTACTTGGGTTTATTCGGATCAGTTCTCAATTCTGATCATAATTTTTTAATAATTTGATGTTCCGATTTAGTATCCTGATAGAGCCTTTAGAAATATCATAAAAAAATAAAGATGATTTTATATAAACCCAAATTTCCCATCTCCAGCCCCACAAACAATTGCGAATGAGATGGTTTTAATAATGGAGTAAGATTGGTGAAAAGATTATATAAACTCTAATTTCCTATCTCCATCCCCATAAACATGCACTGACGCTTGTCACTGGAGGAATAATGTCGGTGAAAAAATTATAGACGAAGAAGCTCGACGACGGAATTAGCTATACAGATCTGTGTAAAAAATGGTCGGAGATAGTGTCTGAAAGTTATGTGAAGATGTTGGAGATGTTTAGTATGTGTGTGTGTGTGTGTGTGAAATTTGTTCTCACCTTAAATCCAAATTTATCTTTTTATTCTAGAGACTATGAGATGGGTGTTAATAATTTTACAGTTTCCCATAATTGTGGCTTAATAAAAAAGGGGCTACATATAAAAAGTTGGGGTTTAAATAAAAATACCCCAAAATAAAGATAAAAATTTCAAAACCCAAATTATATATTATCATTTCGTCATCTGTTTTTTGTGAGAAAACTACATCAAGCGGGTTCATGCAGTCAATACCCATTTGAAAAAAGGCTCCTACAGATAATTTTTTCAAATAACTTTTTTCCAAACATTATTGGAGTGAAATGTAAAAGTACAATCTTTACACTAATCTTTTCTGCCAACAATAATCTTAAAAGATATCTTCTACAAAAATAATCTGAAATAAATAAAAATGCGAAGGGATGATGATTGTTATCAAGATAAAAAATGGGTCAATATCTGTAACCAAATCTTTACACATTGCCTAAACCCCATTAACCACCGGTAACAATCGTCAGTCACAATCGCTCACTCTCAACCTATCATCAAACCCTATATCATTAAATTATACACACTAAAATAAATTACACGTTGGCCAATAAATACAAAGGTCAAAGACACGTGGCCAGAGGGAGTGAGAGGGCTCCGAAAGACTAAGTTGTAACAACCCTCGCTTTGAGGAGACTCATTTAATATTAATTTTTCGCATGAAGTAATTATATAAAATGTTGGGAACTGCAGTAAATATTAATTGACTAAGTTGAAAGATAATATTTACTAGATTGATGAATATTTACGGTATGTGTAAGTAAATATCACCAGGTTACATGTTTTATGGTGTCATATGTTTTAAATGAGATTATGGTTTCAATGAAACCGGAACTTGAAATAATTTATAAAATTGTCGGATGCCAGTTTAGAGGGTGTAGTTAGTCCTGGAATGTGCGAGACAGTCAAAATAAGTGCCATATTGTATTTTTACGTTTTGGGCACTTTTGACTGGTTTTAACTTAAATGCGTATTGGGAGTCATTTTAATGTGGTATTTACCATTTAAGTTGGGAATTAGACTTAAGCCACGATTTAAGTCTCCCAACCTTTTCCATTCCTTCCATTACACACCACAAGCCCTAGAGAGAGTGAGAGAGAGAGGGAAGAGTGGAGAAATTGGAGAGAAAGAAGGAAAGAGAGAGATTCAAGCTTGGAGATTGTTGCTACTACAAGAAAATCTGTGATTCCCACACCAAGGCAAGTTTTCTACTTGCTAATATATGATCTAAGATGGATAAATTGTATGATAGTTGTGTGTTTGGTTGATTTGAGGAAATTATTGGATTTGTATATATATGTATGTGTATGTTGAAATACAAGTGATTAAACCTTGGATTTATTGGGTTAATGTGGTTTAGAGAGTAGTTGAAGTTTAATATTGTTGTGGTTATATGTATATGAGTGGTGATTTGGGAAATGAGATTGGGGTTTAAAGGTATAACTTGGGTTTTAGTTTTGGAAGAAGAAAGGGTCCTAGGTCTGCTATGACCGGTCGACCGCGGTCCCAGGATCGGTCGACCGGGCCTTCGGTGGAGGGCATATTGCTTTCCCACAAAGGCCTAAAAATTGGTGTGCGGTCGATCGCGGTCCCCTGACCGGTCGACCGTCCCCTCTAAATCTAGTTTTTTGCTTTTATTTTTGAGTAAAATTTTGAGACGCGGTCGACCGCGTCCTCAGGACCGGTTGACCGGTCCCCTGTTTTTCACCTTTAAAACTTATTTTATTTCCTAGATTTATTCTCTTCAATAGGGACTAGGAACGTTCTTGAATGAAGTAAATTTAGAGTTTTAGAGTTCTAAATGAGTGGGGTAACCATCCTAGATTATAAATACGTTATGTGGGGACTTTTTCGGGGATATGCCAATTGATGTTAGGGCATTCTTTTCTTCTAGTAATGATTATGAAACTAGGAGTTGTAGTATTATGTTCGGGAGACTTTAGAAGCTCAATTAAGCTATGTTGGCCTTGATGGTTAATAGTATAACACCATAAAAGAGTGTTGGGTGAATTAAATTGGGAGTTCACTTATTCTTTGAGGTTATAATGACGATATAAATTATCGCATGGCTCCGGATAAAAAGGTGAATTATTTACAAAATGGAAATGATTATGGTTTCGGATAAAAATGAAACATACATATGAATAATAGTGAATGAAAATGAAATGGAAATGGTAATAATTATGGTAAATGCTAATTTACTTCATAATGAATTTGGAAAATGATAAATTTACTTAAACATACCTCTCTAAATGCCATCATAAGGGAAGTTTGCGCGCGAGGTGAAGCCCCCTGGCTAGTGAATGCAGGGTGGATATAATCCTAGGCCATATGAGCGATATGTTATGTTTTCTGCTCTGCTGAGGAGATTTCGATGTGGTCTTGACTCTCCCGCACGCATATGGCCGCTTCCTGACGTCTTGCGTTATAGGTGCCCAAGATGCCTTGTTTGATTGGCCCCTGGAAGATGATGGCTATTTAGGGGCGAGCCCAGTGGGGAAACGCGGAGGGGCGGTCTTAGAATCGTTATATGTATATAAATATAACAATTCATAATCAAGTGGGACTTGATGTTTTGAGATATGCCATAAAGAGCATGATGAAGTGCCATAAAGAGCACAATGAGATGCCACAAAGAGCATTTATTGATGATGATATTCCTGATAAGGAATGGGATGCCATAAAGAGCACGTGATTAAGATAAAAGCCATATAGAGCTTAAAAATTTGAGTATATTTCCTATTAAGGAATGGAACTATGAAATGGATTAATGTTTTTGATGAAAGCTTTTAAATTAATGTTAATTATTCTTATTCTCCTGCATAGCTTAATTAGATTTATGATTAATTAAAATTGTCTTAGCTTATGCTTTAAATTGTGTAGGTAGATTCATATTCCTATGTAGTCATGATTTACCATTCATAACTGTTATACTTTTTTCTCATCGGTGATCATATAAAACCGGCCCCTGAACCGTTCATATTTCTTGTTGTGCATGCATCTTATTTCCGCTCAGGTGCTCCACCGCAGGGATGTCTGTTCTGACTTTCCAAATTCGGTGAATTTTTGGCGAGTCGTGATGCTTTGCAGTATTATGGGACATTTTGAATTAGACGCCATCATCCTTGTTCTCTAATCAAGATCGGGTCTTTTACTCGGGCGCATGGCCCAAATGGTTGTATTTTCTTAATGTACTATATTATGTAATTTACATTAAAATGTTATATCACGTGGTATGTACCTGATGACCGACAGTATATTCGGTCCTCTTATTGTTTACTTGTCATTATTGTGATATGGGGTTTCCACCTTCTTTTTAAATTTGGTTGTTTAAATTCTTTCTTTAACTTTAAAACCAAAATTTTTGGCAACCCATTTTTCTGAAATATGGAGTGGTTATCCTGTATACTTTGTATATTGTTGTGATGTTGAGAATGATTCCATCCATGATTCCTGTTATATTTGAGTATCGGGTTGGCCACCCTCTATTTCGGATCATGGGTTGTCACAGATGGTATCAGAGCATCAGGTTCTAGAGTCCTTAGGAATTTGTGTGAACGCTTTACGCTTTTAGCGTTGCTTTTGATTGGACATAGAGCCTTAAGATTAAGATCATTGATTTCTTTAGTGAGATATCGTTCTCCTGCCATAAGGTTGAACCTATATAATCTTTTGCGCATTCGTGTGAGATTAGTAGGTCGATTGATGAAGGGTGCCAGGGAAGGTTGTGGTGAAGGCATCACGAGATAGGATGTTTATGAACTGTAAGATGGGGTCGGGGATGAGGACCGCTTTGGAGGTCGCTCCCTTTTGTAGCATTTTCTTATTTTGATACTGCGACTACTAATTACAGTAGATATAGTTTTCCAAGTACCACAAGAAGCAGAGAGTGGTACTAAGCTTAGGATTTCAAGCGACGTTAAATCGAGGTTTAGAAGAGCCCATGATAAGGGCCACATGTTGAAGTAAGATGGAGGAAATGCATCCTCATTTGGTAGAAGTATAAGGTCCAGGAGCTTTGGCCTTGAAGAGGGTATAGATGTGCCCAGAGGAAAAGCATGGAGGAAAATCCTTCACCCATAGGAGTAGTGATGAAACGGTGGGAATGTAGTCACCATAATTATGGGTGCAGGAAGTTTTTCCCATGGAGAAACTCGGTGGACAATTTCAACACCGAGTTTCTCTGGGGCAACTGGATTGAGGAGAAGATGGATTCTCAAACATTCACGCGAGGCTCGGTTAAAGGCCGATTGTGAATAAAGAGTTGTACGATTAGGGAGGCCGTACACTAAAATAAGGTAGGTATAAGGAAGAAGGAGCCCTTTAGTGGAAGATAAGCTCCATGATAAGTGCCGTTAACACTTCTGAAAGAACAGTGTTCATGAAACCCCGTTGGAGGATATCCGTTCGGGGAGGTTTCATTGAACTAAGGAAGAGGAGGCCGGTAGCGTGTTATCTTTTATTGAGAAAGTAGAAGGGATTGTGTGGGCAAATTTTTGGCAGTTAGGGTCAGAATAATGGCTATGATGTGGAATGTAGAACCACTCATCTTGATTCTGTTGACTTGGAGAACAAGGGAAAGAATAAAGGTCTAGCTGGGGTGCTGATAAAAGTAATATGGGTTCGAATAAGACTTGAATACGGGGTCTGAGAACCATTAGTATTGACCCGGAGTGATGGGCAAGAATGTTGGCGGGAATTCCACCCTATCAGTGGGTGGTACATTCCTCATGATAAGATAGGGTAGTATTGTGTTTACTATAGATTTGGGTGTGTATATAGAATTTGTGGTAGTATCGACGCTACTATAAATAGGGTAATTATATGACTTCCATGGTAGGGAAGTTTTATATTTTCCTTCACTCGTTATAAATCGAGTGATGATATTTTTAGTATTATGTGTGTTATATGCTATTTTTAATATGTGTATTAAGCTAGTAAATATATTCCGGTTTGTTTGGTGTGATAGCAAGCGATTAAATTGTGAGGCTATCCTACTTCTAGTTTCAGGATGGAACTAGTTGTCCTATAATATCTCTCCTGGATACAGGTTGAGACTTTATAGGGGTGGTTGAGGTAAGTAGGAGGTTTTTACTACTTGTTGATTTATCTTGCGTGAGTGTTTGATTGCTTGTTTGCTTTGTTGTGTTTGTTATGCCTTTTCTCCATGAACAACAAGTTAAGTAGGCATGTGTCAGAGGGGTTCCTTGTTTGGATTTCGCTTTGCGAGACACTCCGCGCATGAACACTTAACGACGTCGGGAGTGGATAGAGGCTATTCTTTCTTCCTTTGTTTTATTTGATTTTGTTGTTTGAAAGTTGGGTTGAAAGATTTAGCTGAGAATCACGTAGTTGAGTGATTAAGGGCTATTATAGTGCGAGATAAAAGCACTGTATATAGTTCTCTCCTCTAATCGATGTGAGGGAGACTGAGATATGAAGTCGAATTGAGACTTCGGGTTATTCCTTGATAAGAAGGCTATTTAGAAAGATGTATATATGTTGTGGGATGAATACTTGTAAGACTTTACAGAAAGCAAATGTCCGATTAGTTAAAATCCTCAATTATTTGAATGGTAATACATAGAAGTAGAATCTTACTAATAGGATTACGAGTTAATTTTTTTTTTCTGGTCCCGAACATGTCTTTTAGACCGTCATATCTTGATGATCGACGATGCGAGATAGTAGTGTAACGGGAGGGTTCCTTATTTGGATTTCGCTTTGGCAAGACGTCCCACGCATGAAACCAAGCGAATGTCAGAAGTTGAGAAAGTTCTTGGGCACTAGGGATATATTTATTATTATACGTCTACGACTTAGATAGGATATATATAGATCAAACTTAGGATCTTTAGGACTTAAGGCCTTTAGGGCACGTGAAGTTGATATAGGAAGGCTATAGGGAGTTGACCACAAATAGGTTGTGGGTTAACTCTAAGGTGGAGTAGGTCCCGAGAAACAAGAAGCATGGAATCTCAAGATATTTCATAGGTTAGGACGAAGGAGATGAGACCTCTCTTAGATAGAGTGTTATGTTGGTAACTTAACTTTCAGGGAGTTAAAAGGATTTGTTGATTTTCACACTTGAGCCCATGTTATTAAGCTCGAGGGTGGATTTAACGAACAATTTTCTGCCAGGAATGGGAATTAATAATACTGGAACATGGATCCATTGTTTATGCTTCTCACAAACTTAAACTTTGTGGGAAGTATTATACCATGCTTGAATTAAAATTTATTGTGGTAGTGATCGCCTTAAGGATATGAGGCACTACTTCCTGGGCAGGAAGTTTAATCTTTATTGCGAGCAACAAGTTGTTGCAATATGTTGTGGGAGGAATCGAGTTGGTGTACGAAGTTCATAAAGGACTATCGATTGGACATTTCCTCTGACTAAGGGAATATAATTGGGGTAGTAGATGCGTCGAGTAGGAAACCCATCGGAGATATTTGTGAAGGCATGGGAAGCCAAGTAGAACGGGCATAACTCGGAAAACTATGTAGCAAGAGAATTCATGTCTAGGACTGACCATTTGACCTACTCGTGTGAAGAAGAGTAGCAGTGGAGCAAAGAAGGGTATATTCATAGACATCTGCATTGAACTATCGGCACCAAACTGGTAATGATCCTATTTAAAAAAAAATCGTTGATCGTTCGACCAAATCGTCACTTTTTCGGCCATTATGGGTGGACTATATGTAGAAGAGTACTCCCCGCTCTTTATGGAGAATGGTAGAACTATATAAAGTGCCCACCTGGTGGGGGACCGAGACTAGATATTCATGTCAAAAGGTTGGTAAAGTTTCCATGAAGAAATGGGAACCGTATGGAAATGGCGTATATCTTACCACCCTAAAGTGAATGGATGAATGGAGGAAGTTAACGTATGGCCGAAAGGCATACCTTTAAGGTGCGCCTTAGGCTAAATAGATGGACGGGGGCAATAGCTTGTATGGATGGAAATTTCCGTACAATAATTTAGATCATTTTCTACGGTGTGGTACCGTGAGTGGCCTTTTGTAACTGGGTGAGTAATTTACATACTCGTTGGATGAGACCAGCGGACAATAGGTTCCTTGGACTTGGTGGGGTCCCGGAACATTTCCTTAATGATTGGGATTTTGAGCCATATGCTTTGAAGGGATACGCCTATGCGAGGATAAGTTGAGTAGTGTTGGGTTTAAGACATTTAGCGTTGGTGTAGGCATCCCCAAGCAGGGATGTAACGCGATTCAGGATGTAAGACTATTTATGCCAAGTCATGTGGGTATCGTCTTCCACCGTGGGAAGGTGGGATCAATAGTTCGTGAGGAACGCTTTGGGTTATGTTAGAACACGGAGAATGTAGACTGAGATCGATAGTGGCGACCTTAGTTCGAGTCCATTTGGGACGCCGCAATATTGAGGGGTTGTGAAGAGTGATAGAATAATAATTTAGGATATTATACCCTTTATATGATTAGGGTACGCCTGAATTTTGAGGGCAAAATTCCCTCATAAGGGGGGAAGTATGTAACAACCCTCGCCTTTAGGAAACTCATTTTATATTAATTTACCGCATGAAGTAATTATATAAAATGTTGGGAACTAGAGTAAATATTAATTGATTGAGTTGAAAGTTAATATTTACTAGATTGATGCATATTTACGGTATGTGTAAGTAAATATCATCAGGTTGCATGTTTTATGGTGTCATATGTTTTAAATGACATTATGGTTTAAATGAAATCGGAACTTGAAATAATTTATAAAATTTCCAGATGCTAGTTTAGAGGGTGTAGTTAGTCCCGAAATATGCGAGACAGTCAAAATAAGTGCCATATTGTATTTTTACGTTTTGGGCACTTTTGACTAGTTTTAACATAAACGTATATTGGGAGTCATTTTAATGTGGTATTTACCATTTAAGGTGGGAATTAGACTTAAGCCATGATTTAAGTCTCCCAACCTTTTCCATTCCTTCCATTACACACCACAAGCCCTAGAGAGAGTGAGAGAGAGAGGGAAGAGTGGAGAAATTGGAGAGAAAGAAGGAAAGAGAGAGATTCAAGCTTGGAGATTGTTGCTACTACAAGAAAATCTGAGATTCCCACACCAAGGCAAGTTTTCTACTTGCTAATATATGATCTATGATGGTTAAATTGTATGATAGTTGTGTGTTTGGTTGATTTGAGGAAATTATTGGGTTTGTATATATATGTATGTGTATGTTGAAATACAAGTGATTAAACCTTGGATTTATAGGGTTAATGTGATTTAGAGAGTAGTTGAAGTTTAATATTGTAGTGGTTATATGTATATGAGTGGTGATTTGGGAAATGAGATTGGGGTTTAAAAGTATAACTTGAGTTTTAGTTTTGGAAGAAGAAAGGGTCCTAGGTCTGCTATGACCGGTCGATCGTGATCCCAGGACCAGTCGACCGGGCCTTCGGGGGAGGGCATATTGCTTTCTCACAAAGGCCTAAAAATTGGTGTGCGGTCGTTCGTGGTACCTTGACCGGTCGACCGGCCCCTCTAACCGAGCTTTCTACTTTTCTTTTTAAGTAAAATTTTGAGACGCGGTCGACCGCGGCCTCAGGACCGGTCGATCGGTCCCCAGTTTTTCACCTTTAAACCTTATTTTATTACCTAGATTTATTCTCTTCAATAGGGACTAGGAACCTTCTTGAATGAAGTAAATTTAGAGTTTTAGAGTCCTAGATGAGTGGGGTAACCATCCTAGATTAGAAATGCGTTATGTGGGGACTTTTTCGGGGACATGCCAATTGATGTTAAGGCATTCTTTTCTTCTAGTAATTATTATGAAACTAGGAGTTGTAGTATTATGTTCGGGAGACTTTAGAAGCTCAATTGAGCTATGTTGGCCTTGATGTTTAATAGTATAACACCATAAAAGAGTGTTGGGTGAATTAAATTGGGAGTTCACTTATTCTTTGAGGTTATAATGACGATATAAATTATCGTATGGCTTCGGATAAAAAGGTGAATTATTTACAAAATGGAAATGATTATGGTTTCGGATAAAAATGAATCAAACATATGAATAATGGTGAATGAAAATGAAATGGAAATGGTAATAATTATGGTAAATGATAATTTACTTCATAATGAATTTGGTAAATGATAAATTTACTTAAACACACCTCTCTAAATGCCATCATAAGGGAAGTTCGCGCTCGAGGTGAAGCCCCCATGGCTAGTGAATGCAGGGTGGATATAGTCCTAGGCCATATTAGCGATATGTTATGTTTTCTGCGCTGGTGAGGAGATTTCGGGTGTGGTCTTGACTCTCCCGCAGGCATATGGCCGCTTCCCGACGTCTTGCGTTATTGGTGCCCAGGCTGCCTTGTTTGATAGCCCCTAGAAGATGATGGTTATTTAGAGGCGCGCCCAGTGGGAAAACTCGGAGGGGCGGTCTTAGAATCGTTATATATATATATATATATATATAAATATAACAATTCATAATCAAGTGGGACTTGATGTATTTAGATATGCCATAAAAAACATGATGAAGTGCCATAAAGAGCACAATGAAATGCCACAAATGGCATTTATTGATGATGATATTCCTGATAAGGAATGGGATGCCATAAAGAGCATATGATTGAGATAAAAGCCATATAGAGATTAAAATTTTGAGTATATTTCCTATTAAGGAATGGAACTATGAAATCGATTGATGTTTTTGATGAAAGCGTTTAAATTAATGTTAATTATTCTTATTCTCCTGCATAGCTTAATTAGATTTATGATTAATTAAAATTTTCTTAGCTTATGCTTTAAATTGTGTAGGTAGATTCATATTCCTATGTAGTCATGATTTACCATTCATAACTGTAATACTTTTTACTCGTCTGGTGATCATATAAAATCGGGACCTGACACGTTCATATTTCTTATTGTGCATGCATCTTGTTTTCGCTCAGGTGCTCCGCCGCAAGGACGTCTGTTCTGACTTTCCAAATCCGGTGAATTTTTGGCGAGCCGTGATGCTTTGGGAGTATTACGGGAAATTTTGAATTAGACGCTGTCATCCTTATTCTCTAGTCAAGATCGGGTCTTTTACTCGGACGGGTGGCCCAAACGGTTGTATTTGCTTAATGTAATGTATTATGTAATTTACATTAAAATGTTGTATCACGTGGTATGTACCTGATGACCGATAGTATATTCGGTCCTCTTATTATTTACTTGTCGTTATTGTAATATATATTCTTGGGGTTTCCACCTTCTTTTTAAATTTGGTTGTTTAAATTCTTTCTTTGACTTTAAAACCAAAATTTTTGGCAACCTGTTTTTCTGAAATATGGAGTGGTTATCCTGTATACTTTGTATATTGTTGTGATGCTGAGAATGATTCCATCCATGATTCCTGTTATATTTGAGTATCGGGCTGGCCACCCCTATTTCGGATCACGGGTTATCACATAAGTTTGCACACGTGCTGACGCACACTAATTTTTTTAAAATATTAAAAAAAAATTGAGTTTATTTTTTTGTGATATTTAAATATTTCAACGGACCCATTTAAAAAAATCAACTCAAAAAACTTTTTTTGCTAATTTTAAAAAATTGGTCAAACTTTCGCAGCTTTTAAAGTTCTTAAAGTCAGCGAAAGTTTGACCGATTTTTTGAAAAATAGCAAAAAAAGCTTTTTTGAGCTGATTTTTTATATGGGTCCCTTGAAATGTCTAAATATCACACTAAAAAATCAACTCAATTTGTTTTTACTATTTAAAAAAAATGATGTGCAAATTTAGTGTGCATTTGAGCCATCCCCTCTCTCTCTCTCTCTCTCTCTCTATATATATATATATATATATATATATATATATATAGAGAGAGAGAGAGAGAGAGAGAGAGTATAAATCTGGGTTAGTCCCGATTTAGATTCCGGTTCCGGATCGGATCGGATCGGATCGATTTTCGTGTTGGATCAGATTGCTTTTATGCCGTAACTGGAAACTGAAGCAAAAAATCATTTTATTAGAACCTGAACCGAATCATGAGCCTATAAAACCAAACTGAGCAACCCAATATAATCAATTTGGTTCGATTTATCAAATTTTTAGTTACGTTGTGCACCCGTAGTGACAACCGTCAAGCGCTCTCATTCTCAAGTGTTATAAGTGATATTTTGGAATGGTATTTGTAACATATTTGTATTTCTTGGAGATAGTTTCTCAAGATGATTCTTATGAATAAATCAAGGTAAGATGGAACAATTTTGCTAAGATTAAGTTGAGTCTTGTATGTAGTATTAATGGGGTTTATTATATTATAGGGGTTTGTTGTCCTAGAAATGGAGTTAGAGAGGTTAGGTTTGGTTGTTGAGTCTGGCTTAGATGGACTTGGAGACTTACAACCACCATCTTTATTATCTTTCTTTTATTTTAACTTGAACATAAAGTGGGGGTAATTATCTCTAATTCTTGTGAATGATGTTCAAACATGTTATATATATATATATATATATATATATATAGAGAGAGAGAGAGAGAGAGAGAGATAGATGGATAGAGAGAGAGAGAGAGAGAGAGAGAGAGAGAGAGAGAGAGAGAGAGAATAATTCATACTATGAAAATGTATATTATCCATTTGTATTACTTTAGTTGACTTACTTTTGTGTCAAATCATTTGAGTCATGTATAATCATATCAAAATGCTTGATGTCATATAGACATTATTTGTTAGGGAGAGACTTGTTAATTATGAGAGTTAAGAGTCCTCTAAACCTAAACGGAGTGAAGGTACCAAATTAAAATTATCACTGCAACATAAGTGATATTTTTCTTTAATCCTTTTTAGAAAAAATTAAGATAATCTAGGTATATGTGATGAAAATTTTACCAATTAGATAACACCAAATTTTATCTTTTAATACGGGTGACTTAATCTAAATGTGGAATAGGGTAACCAATCACACAACACCAATTCGTAATAGGAAAAATATACAACCAAAAAAAATCGCGGGCTAAATAAAACGCGTAGGGCTATTAATTGGGAGAGCAAGACTAAAGCCCTCCCGTTCAAACCGATTAATATGGCCCGATCTGTAAGTGAGCTTAAGTCGGGCTGAGCTTGAGGTAAACTTTGAAGCTCGAATTATATTAGGGCTAAACTTGAGCCACATGTGGTAAAGCTCGAGTTAGGCTCGAACCTGAATATAAATAAATCATATTATTATTATTATTATTTAAATATATTGTATTATATACATCTTAATTTGATAAAACAAAGATTATTAGCAATTTATGAAAACATGTTTAGCTTTTAAACCAAATAGTTATATTCAAGTACATGCTAATATATTATAATATAATTTTTAACCTTTTTATGTAACACCCCGCCTAATTAAATACCGGGTGGCCAGTCCCATACCAAATTAAAACATAATATACAGTTGGCTCATTCTTAGCATCACTGTCGAAAACATTTACAACACACCCAATACCCAATTAAGCTGGTGTTAAAAACCTTCCAAATTTTAAATTGGAAAAATCCATATCCAGTTTAAGAATAACACAACACATTTTATTCTACAACACTGATAACGAAATAGATAACACAAAAGAATTTAAATGCAATTGGAATAAACATTCCCAAATAATATAAATCCATTACAATAATCCCAACAATGTCAAATGTATTAAAAAGACACGGATACAATAGTATTTGACTCCGATAGAACATGATGACTGAAATCCTTTGGACGACATGCCCTAATTAAGAATACTGTGAATCAAAAAGATGATAGGCGTCTAAGCAAAACTCCATAGCCCCATAGCCTGTCAAAATCCGCTAAGGTTGGCGTCCCTGCTGCTGGACACCTGATATAGGAGACACAATAGAAAAGAAAATATGCAAGGAAACGGGTTAGAGCCCGATTGTGTAAATGATTTTTAAAACATCAAGTATTTAACAAGTGCAATAAAGCATTTATTATGTACATGTTAGATCCAACTCTCACTTGCTATTCTCACCTCTCAACTAGAGTGCACGCTTAACGTTTATTAACTTCCTAGTTAATGGATTCTCTTTTCTAGTCTCCATATTATAATTCCATTCCCATATCATAATCCCCGTATGTCCCATACCATACGTCACATTGTTACTCATTTACATTTCTCATTTATAAGAATCGTTTCTCATTAACATGAATTCATCTTTTAATAAAAATTCATTATCTTAATTTCATTCTTTCTCAATTTACTGTTATCTACAATTATCACGCAATAGATAACTTAACCACAATATAACCATTCATTCCTTTAATTCATTATATATATTTTCATATATAATATGGCACCCCGATTCACAACTGTGGTGCAATGCATTACTCTGCTATCAAGTCCCATCATCGCAGGTCGCCGAATAGGGGACTAAAGCTTCGATAAAGATTCCTCGAACCATGAACAACATCACAAACATTGGAGGCGAACATAGTTCTCATATCCACGGGTCACGCACATACGTACGTACCCACAGTCAGCGGACTTATCAACTCCCCGATAAGTCTTTCATAGACCTATGTTCTGTAGCGACAAATCAAAGATCCCATGGATTCATCAGGATATGACTGCCCTCACGCGCAAACCTCCCGCCGATAGATAATAAGCTAGGTATGTCATACACATAATCATAAATCAATAAAATAGGCATTATCATACCTATAATATAATATCAATAAGGTACTCACGTAACCCTTAGATTATTCCCATACGTAGCTTTATATCACTTTAATTCCCACATATTAAATTATCATAACTTTACTTCTTAAATTTAGTTACCCCCGAGCCTCACTCATTACTCAAGGTTCAACTAGGTTTTTCCTCAACATATATTCAGTAAGAAGTTACTAATCTCCCACTGGTCCATATCATCATATCTCCCGAATTACTACGAATTAAACTCTCTCTTTTATTAGGGTTAAAACCAATAGTTTCAAATCTCTTATAAACACCTCTTCTTTCACTTAGGATTAAACCCTCTTGTAAACTTAAGGATACCCAGGTATTATATTCAATCACCCCTACTGGTCCAATATTTAATCCTCATACATATTAATTAAAGTCAAACCATTGAATCTAGCAAACGAAATTCCTTTAAATTAATTATCATTATTTCAATCAATTAATTCCCAATTAAATTAATTCAAATCTTATCAAGGGCTCACTGATATTTTCTAAGTCCCATAATATCCAATTAATAATCACCAAACATCCTAAAAAGGTTTGGGAATAAGAATCAACATTTAAAAGAAACAACTATAGGAATTCTGGGGAGGTCGATCGATCGAAGGCAGGGGGTCGATCGATCGATCCCTCAGGTCACAGCCTGGTTTTTCTGTATTTCAGCAACTACGGGTTTCACCATTTTTATTCATTATATCCATCATATTAACCTCCAAAATGAGTTATAATTATTACTACATGATATATCAACATATATGAACGATTTCCAGTACTCTAAACATCTTAGAATCATCAAGGGATTGGATTAAAAATCATGTTTATCTCCTTATTTTTGAAGATTTATCAACATATCATCTTCATGAACACATCAATGGTTTTCATAATTTCTTCATCAGATTCATGACTATCTCTTGGATTATTATCAACCTACAACATGAGTTTAATTCCTATATCATTTTAGTTTCCAGAAATCCATTTAATCACTTCATTATTTCTTCTAAACATGAATAATGTTCTCTTTTCATAACTATTCTAACATGGACAATTATACGAACTTAAATTGCCATTATCAAACACTTGCCTCTTATGAAGGTCTGATCCTTTGGTGTAGTTTATCTCAGGTGGTTCTCCTTTTTCCGGTGAGCTTCCGGTGGTGGTGATCCTTGGTTCTTAGTTCTTCTCCTTCCCAAGTAGGCTTTTACCTTCCCAAGCAACCTTTCTCTTTCTCTAGAAAGATGACTTCTCTATTTTGTGTAGAGGAGATGAATAACCCACGTACACTTAACTACCAATACTTATAATAGGACAAAATCCAAAATCACTATTCATCCCCCTAGAAAAATGACCAAAATGCCCTTTTGGGTTGTCTATTCATTTCCAAATGACCCGAGACTCAAATTCAACGTCCCAATAGACTTTTCTGACTATTTCGAACCTTCCGGACACAAAGACGCAGTCGAAATGACTATAAGGTCGATAGAAAATAAATTTCCTTTTTAATTTAATAAATTAGTCCGGATACGTCCCATATCGCGTTTGACTAAAAATTCAAATTACCAAATTTATATCATACCGTCATATCAATGACATCAAATTCATATATTACCTAAATATCTGTAAGGAATATTCAGAATCATCCATTTTAATATCCACAATCTAGATAAAACCCAAATGAATTAATTAATAATAAAATCCAATTAATCCATTAATTTAAAATATAACCCATTTTAAAAGTCATAAAAATTACGGGGTATTACATACTCCCCCCCTTATAACAGAATTTCGTCCCAAAATTCTGGAATATAAGTCATAACGGTAAGGTCAACTCCGAGTATAAATCTCACATCGCAAGAAATCTAAGACGTACCGCCCATACAGTACATTAAAGAGAATCCGTATCGATGTTATACGCCAAGCCTCACCATATAGTTTCAACTGAATCGAATTTAAACTTTACGTAATCTTACCTATACCATCCTCGTGACAAAGTTTGGAAAAATGATCCTCACTTACTAAACAAATGAATCCTCAAGTCACAACTACTTACTCTTTCACAATTATGAAAACTACTACAATCCAATCATCCAGGGCGCCCATACACCCTATCGTACCATTTTCATTAGAGAATTTATCGCAAAGGTTATAAACTCATATCCCAAAGACCTAACTTATTTCGAATCCCAACGGTTATTAGTTTCATGCGTGGGGTGTCTCGCAAGCGAAATCCAAATAAGGAACCCCCCCGATACACTACTACCTAAAGTAGTCGGTCATCGAAACTCCTCAGGTCCTTAGTCAATAGTATATAAAAATTAAGGTTTATCGAAAAAAATATGGTTTTAATGATTTCAAATAGAGTCTACGCATCTACTCTCTTATAGAAGACAAGATGCAGGATAGTAGTAGTACATACACTCTCCTATATCACAAGTCAATGCATGCCGATAGTCATATCATGCTCGGACATGCCCAAAGTAAGTAATCCCATGATCAAAATCAAACCCACGTGATAACATGTAATTTATAGGTGTCCCACACCCCTCTTTAAGTCTACGTAAATAACGGTGATATAGGCTAAGTTTAGCAACCCTATTTGCCCACACAATATCAATCACTACAAAAATCAATTTACGCCTCATAATTCCTTAGATGGAAACCATACCCTCATTCGCGGGTGGTTGTTATTGATTCGCTACCTGATGGACGTTATATATACACCCGTACTGACCCTGTTGCGCGGGTGCTGCTGGAATGGGAGGTAGTGCTAGTACCGGAGCTGGAGCTGGAAGAGCAGCTGGTGGAAACACTGGTGCCTATGGCTCCTGTCGAGCATTTAGTTGCTGAGGGAATTTGTCTTTATCAGGACAATCTTGACATTTATGGCCATAATTTCCACACACGAAACATTTTCCCACAAACTTTCCACCACTTTGCCCCTGTTGACCTCGTCCCTGCTGGCCATTACCTCCTTTCCCTTGTCCCTGATGAGCCTGTCTTTAGCCCTGATGGCCCTGCTGTCCTTGCCCAATACCTCTATCCTCAAATCGAGAATCTCCAGATCGCAAATGCTTTGCATAGTCCCCTGTCTGGGAACCCTGCTCACTCTGACGCTGATGACTCTGCCCTGGCTGAGTCCCATTAGAACTGCCCCCAGTAGTCTTGCCTTGCAGGCTTGACCCAAACCCCCGCTTAACACCCTGAGTATGAAAGCGGTTATCCTGGAAGTGGAGCATTGTAGTATTAAGAACATCTGCATACGTACGTAGTGAAAGATTCCCCAATAAATGCTGGAGGATTTTATAGTTCAACCCATCAGTGAACATGAGAATTCTCCTCTCTTCAGTAGGTACTTCAGCTGGTACCAAATTAGTTAATCTCGTAAATTCTTCCTCATATTCCGCCACAGTCTCTTCTCTCCCTGTTTTAAATCAAGTAGTTTCCGCCTCATCTCTGTTTGGATGACGGAGGGAAAATACTTCCCATCAAACCGTATCCAAAAGTCTTGGATAGTCATTGTGTCCCTCGCCTCCATAGTGGTTGTAGCTTCCCACCATTGCAAAGCTGCCCCTACTAGCTTGAATGTGGATAGTATTTGATGTTGAACCTCAGTGCATTCAATCATTCTCAAGTGCCGTTGGATATCTTTCTTCCATTGGCTAGCAGTCACAACGTCTGATCCTCCCTGAAACTCAGGTGGGTGCGCTTTCTGAAAGGCATCCCTCGCTCGTTCCCATGTAGTCGGAAACACTTGACCTTGAGCGGGTGGCATAATCGGTACCGGTGCTGGAACCTGCTGAACATCAGCTACAGCTGCATTGACTGCCTGAGCAACAATTGCAGCAACTTTGGTCGTAGTCATCGTACCCTGAGCTGGGGCGGGCTGAGGTGCACGTCGAGGAGGCATCTGAAATGAGAGTACACTATCAGTATTTGATATATCAAAATAGCTGAAGAACGTAGGAGTAAATAATAAATCAATAATCCTACTCATAGGACTCTACATCAAAGAACGTTAAGCTAAAAACACAATAAGCCGTACAGATCCTAAAGGACACTAGAGCCTGATGCGCTGATACCACCTGTAACACCCCGCCTAATTAAATACCGAGTGGCCAGTCCCATACCAAATTAAAACAGAATATACAGTTGGCTCAGTCTTAGCATCATTGTCGAAAACATTTACAACTCACCCAATACCCAATTAAGCTGGTGTTAAAAACTTTCCAAATTTTAATTTAGCAAAATCCATGTCCAGTTTAAGAATAACACAGCACATTTTATTCTACAACACTGATAACCAAATAGATAACACAAAAGAATTTAAATGCAATTGGAATAAACATTCCCAAATAATATAAATCCATTACAATAATCCCAACAATGTCAAATGTATTAAAAAGACACGAATACAATAGTATTTGACTCCGATAGAACATGATGACTGAAATCCTGTGGACGACATGCCCTAACTAAGAATACTGTGAATCAAAAAGATGATAGTCATCTAAGCAAAACTCCATAGCCCCATAGCCTGTCAAAATCCGCTAAGGTTGGCGTCCCTAATGCTGGACACCTGATATAGGAGATACAATAGAAAAGAAAATATACAAGGAAACGGGTTAGAGACCGATTGTGTAAATGATTTTTAAAACAGCAAGTATTTAACAAGTGCAATAAAGCATTTATTATGTACATGTTAGATCCAACTCTCACTTGCTATTCTCACCTCTCAACTAGAGTGCACGCTTAACGTTTCCTATTAACTTCCTAGTTAATGGCTTCTCTTTTCTAGTCTCCATATTATAATTCCATCCCCACATCATAATCCCCGTATGTCCCATACCATACGTCACATTGTTACTCATTTACATTTCTCATTTATAAGAATCGTTTCTCATTAACATGAATTCAGCTTTTAATAAAAATTCATTATCTTAATTTCATTCTTTCTCAATTTACTGTTATCTACAATTATCATGAAATAGATAACTTAACCACAATATAACCATTCATTCCTTTAATTCATTATATATATTTTCATATATAATATGGCACCCCTATTCACAACTGCGGTGCAATGCATTACTCTGCTATCAAGTCCCATCATCGCAGGTCGCCGAATAGAGGAAAATCTCTTATAAACACCTCTTCTTTCACTTAGGATTAAACCCTCTTGTAAACTTAAGGATACCCAGGTATTATATTCAATCACCCCTACTGGTCCAATATTTAATCCTCATACATATTAATTAAAGTCAAACCATTGAATCTAGCAAACGAAATTCCTTTAAATTAATTATCATTATTTCAATCAATTAATTCCCAATTAAATTAATTCAAATCTTATCAAGGGCTCACTGATATTTTCTAAGTCCCATAATATCCAATTAATAATCACCAAACATCCTAAAAAGGTTTGGGAATAAGAATCAACATTTAAAAGAAACAACTATAGGAATTCTGGGGAGGTCGATCGATCGAAGGCAGGGGGTCGATCGATCGATCCCTCAGGTCACAGCCTGTTTTTTTGCATTTCCGCAACTACGGGTTTCACCATTTTTATTCATTCTATCCTTCATATTAACCTCCAAAATGAGTTATAATTATTACTACATGATATATCAACATATATGAACGATTTCCAGTGCTCTAAACATCTTAGAATCATCAAGGGATTGGATTAAAAAGCATGTTTATCTCCTTATTTTCGAAAATTTATCAACATATCATCTTCAAGAACACATCAATGGTTTTCATAATTTCTTCATCAGATTCATGAGTATCTCTTGGATTATTATCAACTACAACATGAGTTTAATTTCTATATCATTTCAGTTTTCAGAAATCCATTTAATCACTCCATTATTTCTTCCAAACATGAATAATCTTCTCTTTTCATAACTATTCTAACATGGACAATATACGAACTTAAATTGCCATTATCAAACACTTGCCTCTTACGAATGTCTGATCCTTTGGTGTAGTTTATCTCAGGCGGTTCTCCGTTTTCCGGTGAGCTTCCAGTGGTGGTGATCCTTGGTTCTTAGTTCTTCTCCTTCCCAAGTAGGCTTTTCCCTTCCCAAGTAACCTTTCTCTCTCTCAAGGAAGATGACTTCTCTATTTTGTGTAGAGGAGATGAATAACCCACGTACACTTAATCTACCAATACTTATAATAGGACAAAATCCAAAATCACTATTCATCCCCCTAGAAAAATGATCAAAATGCCCTTTTGGGTTGTCTATTCATTTTTAAATGGCCCGAGACTCAAATTCAACGTCCCAATAGACTTTTCTGACTATTTCGAACCTTCTGGATGCAACAACGCAGTCGAAATGACTATAAGGTCGATAGAAAATAAATTTCCTTTTTAATTTAATAAATTAGTCCCGACACGTCCCATACCGCGTCTGACTAAAAATTCAAATTACCGAATTTATATCATACCGTCATATCAATGACATCACATTCATATATTACCTAAATATATGTAAGTAATATTCAGAATCATCCATTTTAATATACACAATCCGGATAAAACCCAAATGAATTAATTAATAATAAAATCCAATTAATCCATTAATTTAAAATATAACCCATTCTAAAAGTCATAAAAATTACGGGGTATTACATTTTAGAATAAAAAAAATTATTCGGGTATGCCCGAATTCTGCTATCAAGTGTGAGCCGAGTTTGAGCTAAGATCCTCCCAATCCAAAGCCCGAAATAATTATGAGCGGAGATTGAGAATAGCTAAGCCCGACTGAACCAACCCGATTGAGAGTTCTAAAAATTACAAATGCATTATGGTAGAGTATTACAAATAGAAGATAACGACTTATAATCACACAACAAACTGACTTCATATCAACTCTTTCCCATAACATCGTCTAAATATAGTGCTAACAACTAGAGAATGCTATTTAACCGCGACCAGCTTTGGACTCATCTAATGTCTTTTGAATCTACACCACAAAGAAAAATCCTCTTTTAAGTAAAAGAAAAACATTATTGATAAGCCACCTATGCTTAGATTACCACTTTCTAGGATGTGAGTTTTTCAAAGTTTTTGAAAGTGTTTAAAATGAGTTGTCTTACTCAAACCTTACAATGTATTTTTGAGATATTAACACAAGTCTTTCAATAACAAGAATACAAGTATTCAACTTCAAGAACAAAGATAAAAGTTTGAAAATCAAACACCTCAAGAACACAAAGAGACATGTAAAAAATGGTTTAATTATCTAAAGTATTTAAATTAAAAAAAGCAAATCTCTCAAAATTTTCCTCTTTCATCAAGTGTCTTTGCCCTATAAGCATTTGTCAATAGTTTTTTCTTTAGTGTTTTGACAAAGATAATATTGTGAAATCACAATCTCCATTTATATCAAGCTCTTCCAAGTGTGGAAGACATGCTTAAGACAAGTGGGAAATGTCACATTACAAAAGAAATAAAGAACTTGAGTTTAGAGAAGATTTGGATACCAAAAAGTCTTCACAGTTCCCAAAACTTATTTGTGAAATATCAATTTTCTAGATGTTTTTGCTCATGTGATAGATCAGTGCAAGGAAAATCAAGTCGGGGGTATAAAATCTGGCTCAATTCGCACCCAACAAATCCAGGTGTTCTCTTAAGTGAAGGAAGTCATTAGTAAAACTAGCATTTTTGTGGTAAAAACTCTGGTTGATCACGCCACCAGCAAACTCAAGCCTTCGCTGAAGTGAAACCTTATTTTGTAGAGGCAAATGATCAGCGAAAGTACCAAGACTTTGATTAGCGAAATAAATAACTATAAAAGTTTGAACCTTAATAAACCCTTCATATAATATACTTATGCAAATGACTTTAAAAGTATATTATTATATGAATAGTATACTTGCGTATGTATATCACCTCAAACCCAAAACCAAATCAACACGCACACACAAATTAATTTTTAAGAAAAGATTAATTTGAATATGACAAAGTGTAGCCTATTTTAATTCCTATTACCTCAAGCAATGTGGCAATCCAACATTTGTTATCATGAATAATGCCAGATGAGGTTGATAAAGTATTATGAATGTAATGTTTTACAAAAACAAATTCAAATACAAAAAAAAGTATAATTCGTAACCGGAATAAGATAATTCAATTGTTATGGGGAAACATGAGATACATATACTCTTAAAATATCACCCTTTATCTATTTCATGAAAAAAATATATAAAATAAATATTACAAGCAATTTAATAAACCTATGAACATATGACACAAGATAAATCCTGGCCAAGGGCAATGGATCAAGCTGACGACCTAAAGTCCAGACCAATAAGAACCAAATTATACTAATGATGAATATTTATTCATGAGACCGGTAGACCTATCATATGTAATACATTTACAAACAAAGATCACAATACTAATGTATATATAAAGATAGTTACACATGATGCACTAAGATATATAGTTAGATATGAGATTTAAAGTAGAAGGCATCTAATCACACAAAGTATTTTGTACTTCATAACTTATGATTATATACCCCCTAACTCATTTATAAACAAGAAAATCCATAATGTTCTTATTTAAATCTCCCCCTTAATCTATCATTATTCCCTTTCATAAAGAGAAAACTGTGTTCTTTATAGGAAGAAAACACTGTCCCCTTATCTTGTCATGGAATTGACAAGGTAAAGAACTATATAATCAAAATCTGACTCAACCAATGAAAAAAATTCAATTTTACCATATTTGTAATTGATTAAAGAGACATACCACAAAGCGATGTAATCCAATTCATCAATCACACCACAGTATGTGAAAACGTAATAAATTGATATACGAGTAAAAATGATATACGACATCAAAGATAACTAAATAAGCATGCCAAATTGATTATATCATTAAAACCCCCCAAAATCTCCCTAACTAATATATCCTCCACATGTTATAGCATTTAACTAAGAACATAAATGTAATACCCATGCCCAATATTTTATTATTTTTTCCTACTTAAATTGTAAACATATGAAACCTTGGGATTTAGAACATTATAATTGGGTTTCCATCTGTATTTGACTGTTTTGGAGTCTTGATGATAATTGTTGGAAGTTTCGGGGTTAAAATAGAAGATATCAAAATTTTTGGAAGCTGGATGGTTCGAACAAACCTAGGGTTATTCGAACAAGATGAGGATCTATTTACAATGAGGTTCAGGTGGTTCGAACGAGGAACCAATGTCGTTCGAAGAGGAGATCGAATGAGGATTGAACGAGACCGCACTGCATACCTGAATAGACTCGTTAAAAGGTCGAATGAGAAGCCATTCTTGTTCGAACCAGAGGCCATTCTCATTCAAACGAGCACACAAAAAATTTAAGTTCGGGTTGTCCTTCTGTTGTGTTGCAATATGGACACTTGGATTGATGAGGTGTAGAGTTCTGAGTGTTACAAATGGGTAAAAATGGGATTTTAGGTTCGAGGAGGATTTTTATAAGGATTATTTGGGTTATTTGGAGATTATTAAGTGTGAAGAAGAAAAAGGCAAGGGATGGGTCTTCCTCCCATAATTTTCAGATTTTATCCTTCTCTCTCTAGCTCTTAGAAGCTATTCCCAACTCCCACCACTTTAAACCACCATACACCATCATGTAACCATATTATGCCACCATATATTAGAAGTATCCTATATGCTCATTTCCTCCATGGTTATAAATAGCTAAGAACTTTGGAGGTGTTGTTGGGTGGTTTTTAGAGAAGAAGAAGAGCATACATTTAATGAGTTTTGCATGGAGCATAATTTGTTGATCTAGGCAACCTTCTTGAGGCCACCTTAAGAGGTGGGAGGCTTCCATCATCATCTTCCTAATCCAACCATTTTGGAGCTCCATTTTATGTGGGAAGAACTCTACTCTTAGCTTAGAACTCACATTTTTCATGTATTAGTCTTATGGTTGAGTTTCTAAGAATAGGTTGCATGTTTGGGTAGAAATAATAATTTGTGTGATGATATAATAAATGAATTGAAAAGATGATTTCAAGAAGTGTCAAATATTTTAGGGAATAAAATCTTTGAAAATGATAATTATCTTGCTAAAGATATTTGGGTGAAAATATTTTAAAGTTTCTTGCAAAAATGAAGATTTTATAAAATTGGACATTTGTTGAAGTTTTGAAGAATAAAGGTGTCCTTTAGTCTTGAAAAATGTATTTTTGCAAGTATTATGAAATTTCTGGAGTAAATTACATGTTAGACACATTTATAGGATTTTTGGACTTTAAATCTATCTTCTCATGCACATAAACTTGTAGTATTTTAATGTTGAACATATAAACAAGTTTAATGAGGGTTTTATTGGGTTTAAATTTGAAATAAAGAAATTAAAAAATTCAGTCCTTAAAGTATGCGAAAAATGTGTTAAAAGGGCGATAAGTGTATGGTTTTAAGACTACATGAATTTATAAAGAAAATGGTATTTTCTTATAAATTAGTCTTATGTGTTAAATGATTTCCTGGAAGAGAAAGTGATAAAATAAATATGTTTTCAACTTGAAAGGAATGTTATCCCAAAATGTTAAAGAAGTGTTAATAAGTTAAAAATCGTTAATAAGTTGGTGTGGGTAACTTATGTAATAACCCTCGCTTATGAGAACGTAATCTATATTTATTTACTAGATATGGCAATTAAATATCAATGTTGGATTATGAATGGTGCACTAATTTAATGAAGAAAAAGCTAATATTCTCTATGAGTTTGCATGTATACCATAACTATGGGTGAATATTGCCATATTGTGCTTTATAATATCATATAAATTTAAAATGATATTTGGCCTAATAATGAGACCGGAACCTAAAATGATTGTAAATTGTCCAAATGATAATTTGGAGGCCGTAATTGATTCCGGAACGTGCGAGATAGTAAAATATTGTGCCATATTGTATTTTGAGGTTTCGGGCATTTTCGACTGATTTTGCCATAAATAGGCAGTTGCGTATTATGTTATCGCGCTATTGATTAATTAAGTTGGGATTTTGATTAAAGGCACGATTTATGTCTTGGGAATGCCACTATTCACCTAATTGTCTTCCTAAACCTAGAGATCTTGAGAGAGGAAAAGAAAGTGTAGAGGAAGAAGAGTGAATTGGAAATTTAGAGGGATTTTTACTCCTACATCAAAGGAAATCTGCAATTTCTGAATCAAGGCAAGTTTCTACTTGCTATTTATGGTTTAAGATGAATGATTTGTTATGATAATGATGTATTTGATTTTGGTTTAGTTAGATTAGGGTTTTTAGTGTGTAATTGTTGGTTTTGACTCATTGAGGAGTAGATTGAATGAATGTTGGTGATTATTATGATATTGGCAGCATTTATGTGTTGATGGTCTCAATGAATGAGTTTGGTTTGAGGAGATTTGGGTTTTGGAGTAATTTGGAGTCCAAGACTCCATAGCCAGAACTTGGCAAAATCGGCCCGAATCGATTCGGCCCTCTGACCGAATCGATTCGGTTAGGTCCAGAGCTCAGGTCTTGTGAGCCGAACCGATTCGGCTTGGCCCCGAATCGATTTGGCATTATGCAGAAACCCAGTTTTCCTGACCGAATCGATTCGGTCCTTATAGCGAATCGATTCGTCAATTATGCAGAACCCCATATCTTCTGGCCGAATCGATTCGGCTAGGCCCCGAATCGATTCGGTACCCCTGTATTTTCCAAATTTTTCTTTTTATGTTTTAAACCCCTTTTTCTTTAGGGTTATTGATTAGGGACCTTCCTAAATGAAGTAAACCTAGGACCTTAGAGTATTAGTTGAGTTTGGTTGATTCCCTAGACTCGAAAGGGGTCTTCTAGGGTACTTGTCAAGGGAGAAATTGAAGTGATGTTTAGGCATCACTTTTGTTGTGTAGTTATGAGAATCTAGGAAATCTTAAGGTCAAATTTGGAGACTTTAGGAGTCTTTTCGAAGTAGGTCTTCTTGATGGTTTATTATAAGTCCAAAAAGGGGCATTTGGGAGAAATAACTTGGGGACTTAAATGTTCTTCGAGGTGATTAGAATGAGGTGAGGTACATAACCATAATGCATTTGATAAAATGTAAAATGGAAGGTAAATGATAATTTACTAAATCATGGAAAATGAATAAAATGGATGATACACACCTCTCTAAATACCATCTTAAGGGAAGTCCGTGCGTGAGGTGAAGCCCCCTGGCTAATGAATGCAGGGTGGATATAGTCCTAGGCCATGTGAGCGCTTGGTTTTATATTTTTCTGCAATGGGTAGGAGATTCCGGGTGTGGTCTTGACTATCCCGCAGGCACATGGCCGCTTCCCGACGGTTGCGATAGGATCCCAGGTTGTCTTATGTTAGGCCCTGGAAGAAGATGGTTATTTAGGGGCGCGCACAGTGGGGAAACCCGGACGGGCTGTCTTAGAATCGTTATATATATATATTTATAACTATTCTATTATCGAGTTGGACTCGATGGAATATTAATGCCACAAAGAGCAAAGTATATGCCACAAAGAGCATGGAATTGAGATGAGTGCCATAAAGAGCACATGATAATAATTATATTCCTGATAAGGAATCAAAAGGAGATAAAATGGAGGTGATGAAAGAGGAAAAAGGCTCATGCTTATTTATATTCCCTTGTATAATTGAATCTCACTTTAATAATCATTTACTTGTCTTGAACTCCTCACTTAACGTTACCATGATAGCATATCATCTTTATAGCCTATGCTTAATTATTACATTGTTGTCATACTTGTCATTTATCTGGTGATCATATAAAACCGGCCTCTGACCGGTTCTTCTCTCTTGTTGTATATGTATATTATATCCGTTCAGGTGTTCCACCGCAAGGTCACCCGTAATGACTTTCCTGTTCCAGTGTCTCTCGAGGAGCCGTGATATTTTGCGAACATCACGGGATATTTTGTAGACGCCTCTATTTTGTTTCTAGTTATGACCAGTCTTTTCTCGAGCGTGTTGCCCAAATGGTTGTATATGTATATTGGATGTATTATGTAAAACATGGAACTTATGGTATACATTGTATGAACATTTTCGACCAACGTTGCTTTTGGTCCTTTCCTTATTAACTTTGGTTCTATAGTTATGCTTGTGGAGATATCCACCCCCTCTTCTATGATGGGTTATTGAAAATGCTTTCTTTAAATTTCAAAAACTAAAATTTTTGATAACCCGTTTTCTGGAATATTGAGTGGTTATCCCTTATACTCTGTATGATATTGTGATGCTGAGAATGATATCTATCTATGATTCCTGACTTCATCGGGGTATAGGGCTGGCCACCCTTTATTTCGGATAGCGGGTTGTCACAGATGGTATCAGAGCATCAGGTTCTAGAGTCTTTAGGATCTATGTGGACTTGTCACGTTCTACCGTAGCGTTCTTTGATATAGAGCTTAATGTTAGAACTGCTTTGTTGCCTTTGGTTGCCCCTTTTCTGCTAGATAGATTGTTTTAGATAATAATTCTAACTCTATCTTTTCTCTATCTCAGATGCCGCCTAAGAGGGGACGTCCCGCTAGACGTAATAGGGATGTTGAGGATGAGGTTGGTCCTCCACTACCACCGGGGGGTATTAGTGCTGCTGATGTAGCAAATATTGTGTCCCACGCTGTTAATGCAGCGATGACTGCAGTGGCGCAACAAATGCCACAAGCTCAAGCGAGGGGACAAGAAGCACCAGTTCCTACGGGACCTTCTCAGTGGGAACGAGTGAGAGAGTCTTTCCTGAAAGGTCATCCCCCAGAATTTGATGGAGGTTCGGACGTTATAAGGGCGAACCAGTGGAAAAAGGATATGCAGCGCCATCTTAGAATGGTGGAATGCAGTGAGGAGAAGAAGAAGATCCTCGCTACCTTCAAGCTTGTTGGATCGGCTCTACATTGGTGGGAGTCAATGACTACACCTGAACAAAGGGATACAATGTCGATCACAAACTTTTGGGCTTTATTTGATGGAAAGTATTTTCCTCCCGCAGTTCAAAGGGAGATGTAGAGGAAGCTTCAAGATTTAGTACAAGGGGAGAGATCGTTTGCTGACTATGAAGAAGAGTTCACCCGGCTAGCTAGTTTTGTGCCGGACGAGGTGACTCCAGAAGCGAAGAGGATCTCCAAATTTGTTGGAGGTTTGCACTGGCGCATAAAGCAACATTTGCTTGGAAACCCGACTTTGTTAACCTTCGGGGATGTGATGAATGCTGCTTTACTTCACTGTCAAGAACATAGATTATTTGTGCAGAATAATAAGAAGGCTGCAGCGATGGGGCAAGTGGTGAAATCGGGAGGTAATGGGATTGGAGGAGGGACATCTTCTTCGTCCCAACCCTCGGGGAAAAAGCAGAAAGAGAGGGATCCTCAGCAAGGGGATTTGTCCAAGCGTCAACGTTTTGGTGGTTTTAATACCGGTGGTAATAATAACAGGCAGGGTCAAGGTGGACAACAACCACAGGGTGGTAGAGGCGGAAATGGAGGTAGGGGCCAACAAGGCCGAGGTGCGGGACAGTTCAGAAACAATCAAGGGAGGAATCAGGAGAATGCGGCCAATAAATGTTTTCAGTGTGGAGAAGTGGGCCATTATAAAAGGGCATGTCCTCAGTTGGTTGGAGGGCATCTTCCTAGGGCTCCACAACAGCCGTATGTACAGTTTCCACCCCAGGTTCCTAATCCGATTGCTCCTCCTGAACGGGGGCAACTGCAATATGGACGGGTCTACCATATTCAGGAGGCTATGCTTCCACCACCCCCTCCAGCACCACCAGCAATCGAGGGTAAGTTTTTCATCCAGGGGCATATGGGTCGAGTATTATTTGATACGGGTGCTACTCACTCCTTTATTTCTAGGAGTTTTGCTCAGACCACAGGTTTGATAAAATCTGCTAAAAGTACCCTCACTAGCGTTGAATCCTCTATAGGTGATGGTTCGTTGATTTTCTTTGTTTGTAAAAACATAGGGATAAATCTTGGTAATTTGTGCTTTGAGGCCGATTTGCTCGTCCTTGACATGGTCGGGTATGATGTGATATTGGGTATGGATTGGCTAGTGAAATACCACGCGATAGTGAATTGTTATGGAAAGAGTATAGTTTTCACAGTTCCGGGATAAGAGATGTTCTTGGTTTTGATGCCTTGTATGGAAGGGAGTACGAGTGCTTATTTATATTGTATTGCGGAGGATGTATCTGGGGACGTTGTGATTCCCCTGGATTCTCTTGCAATTGTTAGAGATTTTGAGGATGTCTTCCGGGAGATACCGGGGTTGCTTCCAAGTAGGGAGATTGAGTTTGTGATTGATTTAACGCCGGGGGCTCGACCGATTGCTAAAGCCCCTTATCGAATGGTTCCTATTGAGATGAGGGAGTTGAGAGATCAAATTCAGCAGATTTTGGAGCAAGGGTTTATTAGGCGGAGTACATCGCCATGGGGTGCTCCGGTGTTGTTTGTGAAGAAAAGAGATGGTTCTCTCCGGTTATGTGTGGACTATAGGGAGTTGAACAAAGTCACCATCCGGAATAAATATCCTTTACCTCACATTGATGATTTGTTTGACCAACTTAAGGGAGCGTCTTACTTCTCCAAAATTGATTTGAGGACCGGGTATCATCAATTTAAGATACGGGAGCAGGATGTATCCAAGACTGCATTTCTGACTAGTTATGGATCTTATGAATTCCTGGTTATCCCCTTTGGGCTAACCAATGCTCCTGCTGTATTCATGGATCTTATGAATAGGGTGTTTCGGGATTTCCTTGACCAGTTTGTTATTGTATTTATCGATGACATCCTAGTCTATTCTCAGACAGAGTCTGACCATGCTACTCACTTACAGTTGGTCCTGCAGAGATTGAGGGATCACAAATTGTATGCAAAGTTTGAGAAATGTGGCTTTTGGTTGAGGGAAGTTCAATTTCTGGGTCATGTGGTGTCGTCCCAGGGTATATCGGTGGATCCTAGTAAGGTGATTGCGGTAAGAGAGTGGGGTCAGCCCGCGACACCTACCGAAGTTCGCAGTTTTCTGGGCTTAGCAGGTTATTACCGTAGGTTCATTAAGGGCTTTTCTAAAATTGCTAGCCCTTTGACAAATTTGACCCGAAAGGGAGTGAGATTTATTTGGGACGGTTCATGCCAGGCTGATTTCGATGAGCTCAAGGATAGATTGACTTTGGCACCAGTCCTTGCCTTGCCAAAACTGGGATTGGAATACTTAGTCTTCACCGATGTATCTCTTCAAGGGTTGGGAGGTGTTCTTCAGCAAGAGAGACAAGCTATTGCTTATGCTTCTCGAAAGTTAAAGCCTCATGAAAGGAATTATCCGGTGCATGACTTAGAGTTTGCCGCCGTTGTTTTTGCCTTGAAGATATGGAGGCATTATCTCTTGGGGGAAAAGCTTAGTCTTTTCATGGACCATAAATTGCTGCAATATTTATTTTCACAAAAGGATTTGAATATGCGTTAGCGTCGTTGGTTGGAGTTCGTGAAGGATTACCAATTTGATATCCATTATCATCCTGGAAAGGCGAACGTAGTAGCGGATGCCTTGAGTAGGAAGCCCGAGGGAGACTTAGCTAATAAGTGGAAAGAGCTCAGTCAAAGGGATGTGGTGGAAAGAGCATTCCTATCCACGATGACCGTGACCCCTACGATAGTAGCAAGAATTGTGGAAGCCCAAGGAAAAGATAAGGGTTGTCAATACCTTATTCACCGACTGTTGTCTGAGGGAGCGGAGTCGTATTCAATTGGTTCTGAGGGTGGACTACGTTTCCATGGAAGGCTTGTTGTTCCTGAAGAAGGGGACTTGAGACGAGCAGTGATGGCGGAGTCTCACGGGTCAAAGTTTACGGTGCATCTAGGTGGGGACAAGATGTACCAAGACATGCGCCGTCAGTATTGGTGGACTGGTATGAAGAGGGATATCTCAGAGTTTGTATCTCAATGCACTACTTCTCAGTTGGTTAAGATCGACCATCAAAAGCCGACGGGTCTGTTGCAACCATTGGAGATCCCAGTATGGAAGTGGGAAAGCATTTCGATGGACTTCATTACGGGCTTGCCTAGATCACAGAGAGGTCATGATTCGATTTGGGTGATTGTTGCCCGTTTGACAAAGTCGGCTCACTTTTTGCCTATGCGTACGGATTTCGATACCGCTCGTTATGCCCAGTTGTTCATCGAGGAGATCATTAGACTCCATGGGGTACCTTTAAATATTGTTTTCGATCGAGATAAAATATTTGTGTCCCACTTCTGGCGAGGTTTCCAAGAGGCTTTGGGAACCGAGTTAAAGTTAAGCTCTTCCTATCATCCTCAGACAGATGGTCAAACCGAAAGGGTAAACCAGATGTTGGAGGATATGCTTCGAATGTGCATGCTTGATTTTAAAGGCGGTTGGGAACAATACATCCCATTGGTTGAGTTTGCTTATAACAACTCATACCAATTTACTATCGAAATGGCGCCTTATGAAGCTCTTTACGGTCGTCCTTGTAGATCACCCGCTTGTTGGTTGGAAGTGGGTGATAACAAATTCCTTGGACCTGAAATGATCCAAGACACTTCTTCAAAGATTGAACTTATTCGAAATCGCATTCGGATAGCCCAAGATCGCCAAAAGAGCTATGCCGATGCGGGTAGGAGACACGTGGAGTTGGAGGTTGGAGACCAAGTCTTGGTGCGAGTGTCACCAATGAAGGGTATTAAGCGTTTCGGAAAGAAAGGGAAGCTTGCGCCGCGGTTTGTTGGACCCTTCCCAGTTATTGCGAAAGTTGTTCCTGTAGCGTACCAACTTGCCTTGCCGGAGCCTTTGCAACAAATCCACGATGTCTTCCATGTCTCCTCTCTAAAGAAGTATAAGAGATGTGAGGGTGCCCTTTGGCACATCCCTTTTGAAGATATTGACTTACAGCCCGATGTTTCATATGAAGAACAACCAGTTGCTATTCTTCAGTATGGGGAGTGTAAATTAAGGTCTCGTGTGGTGCCCTTGGTGAGAGTCCAATGGAGTCCTCACAATGGGAAAGAATCAACGTGGGAGCGTGAGAATGACATGCGAGAGAAGTATCCACATCTCTTCTCATAAGGTATGCTTGAATTTTGGGGACAAAATTCCCTCATAAGGGGGGGAGTATGTAATAACCCTCACTTATGAGAACGTAATCTATATTTATTTACTAGATATGGCAATTAAATATCAATGTTGGATTATGAATGGTGCACTAATTTAATGAAGAAAAAGCTAATATTCTCTATGAGTTTGCATGTATACCATAACTATGGGTGAATATTGCCATATTGTGCTTTATAATATCATATAAATTTAAAATGATATTTGGCCTTATAATGAGACCGGAACCTAAAATGATTGTAAATTGTCCAAATGATAATTTGGAGGCCGAAATTGATTCCGGAACGTGCGAGATAGTAAAATATTGTGCCATATTGTATTTTGAGGTTTCGGGCATTTTTGACTGATTTTGCCATAAATAGGCAGTTGTGTATTATGTTATCGCGCTATTGATTAATTAAGTTGGGATTTTGATTAAAGGCACAATTTATGTCTTGGGAATGCCACTATTCACCTAATTGTCTTCCTAAACCTAGAGAGCTTGAGAGAGGAAAAGAAAGTGTAGAGGAAGAAGAGAGAATTGGAAATTTAGAGGGATTCTTACTCCTACATCAAAGGAAATCTGCAATTTCTGAATCAAGGCAAGTTTCTACTTGCTATTTATGGTTTAAGATGAATGATTTGTTATGATAATGATGTATTTGATTTTGGTTTAGTTAGATTAGGGTTTTTAGTGTGTAATTTTTGGTTTTGACTCATTGAGGAGTAGATTGAATGAATGTTGGTGATTATTATGATATTGGCAGCATTTATGTGTTGATGGTCTCAATGAATGAGTTTGGTTTGAGGAGATTTGGGTTTTGGAGTAATTTGGAGTCCAAGACTCCATAGCCAGAACTTGTCAAAATCACAGGCCCGAATCGATTCGGCCCTCTGACCGAATCGATTCTGTTAGGTCCAGAGCTCAGGTCTTGTGAGCCGAACCGATTCGGCTTGGCCCCGAATCGATTCGGCATTATGCAGAAACCCAGTTTTCCTGACCGAATCGATTCGGTCCTTATAGCGAATCGATTCGGCAATTATGCAGAACCCCATATCTTTTGGCCGAATCGATTCGGCTAGGCCCCGAATCGATTCGGTACCCCTGTATTTTCGAAATTTTTCTTTATATGTTTTAAACCCCTTTTTCTTTAGGGTTATTGATTAGGGACCTTCCTAAATGAAGTAAACCTAGGACCTTAGAGTATTAGTTGAGTTTGGTTGATTCCCTAGACTCGAAAGGGTTCTTCTAGGGTACTTGTCAAGGGAGAAATTGAAGTGATGTTTAGGCATCACTTTTGTTGTGTAGTTATGAGAATCTAGGAAATCTTAAGGTCAAATTTGGAGACTTTAGGAGTCTTTTCGAAGTAGGTCTTCTTGATGGTTTATTATAAGTCCAAAAAGGGGCATTTGGGAGAAATAACTTGGGGACTTAAATGTTCTTCGAGGTGATTAGAATGAGGTGAGGTACATAACCATAATGCATTTGATAAAATGTAAAATGGAAGGTAAATGATAATTTACTAAATCATGGAAAATGAATAAAATGGATGATACACACCTCTCTAAATACCATCTTAAGGGAAGTCCGTGCGTGAGGTGAAGCCCCCTGGCTAATGAATGCAGGGTGGATATAGTCCTAGGCCATGTGAGCGCTTGGTTTTATATTTTTCTGCGATGGGTAGGAGATTTCGGGTGTGGTCTTGACTATCCCGCAGGCACATGGCCGCTTCCCGACGGTTGCGATAGGATCCCAGGTTGTCTTATGTTAGGACCTGGAAGAAGATGGTTATTTAGGGGCGCGCACAGTGGGGAAACCCGGACGGGCGGTCTTAAAATCGTTATATATATATATATTTATAACTATTCTATTATCGAGTTGGACTCGATGGAATATTAATGCCACAAAGAGCAAAGTATATGCCACAAAGAGCATGGAATTGAGATGAGTGCCATAAAGAGCACATGATAATAATTATATTCCTGATAAGGAATCAAAAGGAGATAAAATGGAGGTGATGAAAGAGGAAAAAGGCTCATGCTTATTTATATTCCCTTGTATAATTGAATCTCACTTTAATAATCATTTACTTGTCTTGAACTCCCCACTTAACGTTACCATGATAGCATATCATCTTTATAGCCCATGCTTAATTATTACATTGTTGTCATACTTGTCATTTATCTGGTGATCATATAAAACCGGCCTCTGACCGGTTCTTCTCTCTTGTTGTATATGTATATTATATCCGTTCAGGTTTTCCACCGCAAGGTCACCCGTAATGACTTTCCTGTTCCAGTGTCTCTCGAGGAGCCGTGACATTTTGCGGACATCACGGGATATTTTGTAGACGCCTCTATTTTGTTTCTAGTTATGACCAGTCTTTTCTCGGGCGTGTTGCCCAAATGGTTGTATATGTATATTGGATGTATTATGTAAAACATGGAACTTATGGTATACATTGTATGAACATTTTCGACCAACGTTGCTTTTGGTCCTTTCCTTATTAACTTTGGTTCTATAGTTATGCTTGTGGGGATATCCACCCCCTCTTCTATGATGGGTTGTTGAAAATGCTTTCTTTAAATTTCAACAACTAAAATTTTTGATAACCCGTTTTCTGGAATATTGAGTGGTTATCCCTTATACTCTGTATGATATTGTGATGCTGAGAATGATATCTATCCATGATTCCTGACTTCATCGGGGTATAGGGCTGACCACCCTTTATTTCGGATAGCGGGTTGTCACAACTTAGGGTGTTTTGAAAAATAACACTTGTGAAAATGGAGAAAAAGATAAGTTTGAAAACAAATGGGTAAAATGACAATTTTACGTAAAGTGGAACATTTTTATGAAATAAAAATATTGGAAAAGGTGTTACAAAAAATGTCCTAAACGAACATGATTTTGGGATAAAATCAATGTTGGGGTAAAAAGGATAAAAAAAGATTTTTTTAAAGTGTAACATGAATTGTGGTTAAACCCCAAGTTTTGGCTTTGGCCAGGAAATAGGGAAAAGTGGAGTAATGTTTACATTTGCAAAATGTTAAAACACATTAATAAGAACTTGAATGATATCAGTATAATTATGGAGGGCCCAGAGCCCTGGGATGAAAGATCTAAAACCACTGGCCCAATCATATGGTAGCATAGCCGACGGTATGTAGCCCGTTAAAGTATGCGGATACTGAAAGATTTGGAAAAAAAGATAATGAATGTGGAACATGTCAAGAAATGGGTTTTGTGGTGAACATATGAAAATACAACCTAACTTGAATGAAATTAATAGATGTTCCGGTAAAGGGTAAAATGGACAAGTAATATGAAAATTGATTAATGTCCATAAGGTAAAGGAATGGTGAACTGTATTGATTAAATAGGTAGTTTAATAACCTAAAGAGGTTTAACACATAATTAACACAAGGGTGTGTTTACGAAATATTTTCAAAGGAATATAAGTATTTTCTAAATCCATGTTTGCATATGTTGAAAGAGTGATTTTTAAAGAAAATACTAACGTGAATTGGTGTGAATGATGGGGTAATTTCGAAAAAGGAAATGGTTTTCCTTAAAAAAAGTGTATTTTCTTTAAGTATTTAATCGGTTATGTTAAATCAAATAATAAATGCCAAGTTAAGTAAAAGGGATTTCATTTTCAAGATTGAGGTAAATTATCTGGATGGTAAATTATCTGGATAAACAACATTTTTGGAATAAAAACGATTTCATGCATTAAATATGTGTGTGTGTGTGTGTGTGTGTATATATATACATAAGCCAGGCGCATGTGCATGCAGGCATAACGTGTTAGAGTCTTATTATTGCCTTTCGATTCTATACTGCATTATTGTATATTTCTCACTGAGCATTCGACTCACTCCCCCGTCTTTATCATGACTGGTTGTGTGCGATTTCGTATTTGAGATTGTGCAAGTAATATCTCTAGTTTGTTTTGTGTTAATAGCTCTATATGCTTGGACCCCCTGAACGCTTCCCACGGGCCCCTCACGTAGTATGATTTAAATTGGAATCATATGCTAAACAAGCGAAATGATTAAATAAATAAAAATGGATTAGCAACATTATGTAGGTTGTTTCACTAGACTTCACACCTAACGCACGGGTTGAATCGAGTTGGCCACGGGTAACCCATAAATCCGGTTCGGGGCGTTATAAATGTTATCTGAGCTCTAGGTTCAAGGTTCCTTTTGGGAGTGATGTGGTAAGGTTGGTAGTGGATCTTTTGATGTCGGTGTTGGTTTTGGGCCGCCATGCTAGGTGATAGTTTAATTTCGTGTTCTCGACAGTAAACTCAAGGAGACGTGCACGACGGATAATTTTTTTCCAAATGGAATATAACCAAGTTAGTTGTTATTAATTACTTTCGCGCTTCTGATGAAGATATGTTAGTAATATACGAGTGTCTATGTGAGGAAATAGTGGCGACACCGTGGTGTTTAGTGTAGGGTGCTTGTTTGTCGGCCTTTGATGATATGAGAGGTCTGATGAGGTATTGATAGAGTTTAATGATGTCTGTTGAATTAGAAACATGAATTTTGTAGAGCCAACTATGGAGATTAGGTGACTACAGTGTCATGCCCAGACAGTGTTGGTTGTGATAATAATGCATTGAGTTTCGGGGAGTGGTACATTCATATGTATACTAATGATGATGTAATTAAGAGAATTTGATCCTTGGGGTAGTATTATGTTATATGATAGTTGGTGATTTGGTAAACATGAGGAATCGTGTTGGTCAACATGTGGGGATGCGTACTCAATTTGAGTCAGTAAAATGTTATTAGTGAGGATAAATGTCTTAGTTGTTATTAATTAAAAGTTGTATCTCGCAAGGTATGATGATAAGAGTTATGGGAAAATTACAGTAAGTACGTTACATAAGTAATGGTGATAGTAATAGATACTTAGGATTGAACTCTAAATAGTCTTCCATGTTAGGCTTTAGTAGTTATGATGCAATTTTGAGGGATAAGATCTTTAGTGATGTTGGTAATATAGGCCTAGATATTTATAGGTTATATAAGACATCATGTATCTTGTCAGAATCCTTAATGGTGTTAGTTTACGATTTAGTACATGGCCTAGGGGTTGCAGCCTGTAAACGCGAAAATAATGAGTTCTTTTATAAGCGCAGAAGTAAATATTCTCAATTAAGGATTCCAATTTGAGAGTACGCAAATTAAACCAATTTTGTCTTTTTATCCTAAACATGAAACTATGTGATAAAACAGATAAATCAACCAAGCATTCAACTAAGGCTAAGTTTCAGGAGAATTCCCTGCAGGGAAAAACCTTTTATTCCACTAATAATTTGCAAATTGCAGTTTACAAACTTATACGCAAAATACAACAATAATTCTCGCAAGTACCCCAATAACCGCAGTCGATAACCATGATTTCCTCGAGAACCACAAAGATCGCAGTCTTTCTCCTTCAGCCTTAACCTGCGTCTTCAGTAGTGAGTCCCCTCAGGTATCACAAGTCAGCCATGGATATCCTCTCCACAAGGTGTATATGAAAGTTTGTAAAACTTTCTAGGGTTTAAAAAATTCACAAGAACAATTTTCACAGATGTTTTGTTGCGAATTAAAAAGTATTTTTTCAACATAAAAAGTGAAGAACTTCCGCAAAAGTTATGTAGAAATGGAGTTAGCAAAAGTCTTAAGCGTTCTGAACACAAAACAAGTATTTATAGGCAATTCACAAGTTTCGAGGCAGCATGGTCGTTCGAATGACTTAACAGTGTTGTTCTAATGAGATATACATCTCATTCGAACGATATGCATGTCGCTTCTAAGGACCTGATGAAAAATAAAACATTAAGCCTCGTTTGAACTACGTTTGAAAACATAAAAGAAATGACATATCTAATGAGAAGTAATCTCATTTTAACGAGATAAAAAGTAAAATAATTATTCTTTTTTCGTAAATAAAAAGACATGTTCATTTTTGAAAAAAATAAACTTCCCAAACATAATTCCATAAATTTTTTTAAACTCTAAGTTTTGTTATACCTTAACGGGATGTCGGGAAGTCTTCAAACTTGTGGATGCTTGAGTTCGGATCGTCTTGATGGTCCATGATGATTTGTAACGGGATATGCCAAACTAGCCTAAAGTATGCTATGAATAATATTAGAAAAATTGTTCTTACAAATCTCCCCCTTTGGCTATTCCAGTGAAAAACAAACAAACATGACTGAACACCAAATTAAAATTAAAATCTCCTACTACAAAAATACTAACACCCTTTCTAACCCTAGAACGGAATGACATAAGTATTTTTGTCTTAAAACTTCTTCTTCTTCCCTTTCACACAATTTGTCTTCATCTGTGCGTCTTGAATTCCTCTTTAGGTACCTACACACATGAGACAAAAAAGATATACGTCATGACACACCGAGTTTGAAACAAAGTAAAACTCATATATAAATTCTCCCCCATAAATCAAACTCATTTTAATTTGCTCTCCCCCTTTGTTTTTATCCGAAATAGACAAAGAAGTAGAAAAATAGGCATGAAATACGAAGCATAATGTAGAAGATAAGATATGATAAAAAATATATAATTCAAGTTTGTGTAACACTAATCTCAAAGGCAAACAACCGACTATTTTTGAATTTTTTCCAATTTTTCCATAAAAAAAAAGAAAATTTGACAAATACAACATACAATACCATATATAATATATGCAAAATATATCAAAGAAAATCCTGCACACATATATAGGCATAAATGACCACAAGATATGACACAAAGCACATAAGATTTACAGATTAGCACAGTGTCAATGTGTCCAAACATGTGAGATGGAATGAATGGGTGTGAAGTAGTAATAAAAGAATTATAACCAATACTCAAATATGTTCAAGTAATAAAAGAATTATAACCAATACTCAAAAGAATTATAACCAAGTACTTCTAAGCTTTAGCCTCAATTGACAAATAAATTTGAACTTTATAAACAAAACAAGCACAATGCACACAAGCCTAGATTATTGATGATTATATAAATCAACAACGTCATGACAAAATAAGCATACTAGGTATCATTGTACAAACCCGTTGATCTTCAACTAAAATATTTTAAAAGATAAACATGATCATATTTTCTATTCTTTTGAATGATCAATCAAACTAAACTATTTTCGCCCCTTTAGAAAATTTGCTCTTTTTACTGGCTTAATTTTTTCTTGGTCTCTTTTCAAACGGCGGCTTTCACGACAAGTCAACCTGTCTCTGGCAGCCCTTTTTCGTGTACACTAATATTTTTCAATACAAAACAAACTCTCATGGGTAACGGTTCTAACATGCACAAATCCCCCATAGTCACTTAAACATGTAGATGACAAAATTAATGGGAGAACATCTCACCAAGCTCAATTATACATAGTGAAGTCAAAATCTAATAAGCTCGTGCATGTGTGTGCGAAGGCATATACAAAGTTGATTTCGTAATGCAAATTAAGTGCAAAACAACTCCAGAAACATGGTTAAGATCAATTTAAGTATCTAAAGTCATCCCGTTAAGGTACAAAACAATTTAGAGTTTGAATTAATTTAAGGAATTATGTTTGGGATGTTTATTTATTTTTAAATGAATCTTTTTATTTACGAAAAGGAAAAAATATTTTATTTTTTATCTTGTTCAAACGAGATTACATCTCATTAGATAGGTCGTTTCTTTTATGTTTTCAAACGTAGTTCAAACGAGGCTTACTATTTTTTTTCATGAGGTCATTAGAAGCGAGATGCATATCGTTCGAATAAGATTTATATCTCGTTAGAGCGACACCGTTAAATCGTTTGAATGACCGCTTCACCTTGAAATTTGTGAATGGCCGATAAATACCAATTTCGTGTTCAAAACGTTTAAGACTTTTGCCAACTCCATTTTTTCATAACTTTGTGAAAGTTCTTCACTTTTTGTGTTGAAAAATGTTGTTTAGTTCACAACAAAACACCCTTGAATATTGTTCTTGTCAATTTTTTGAACCCTAGAAAGTTTTATATACTTTCATATACACCTTGTGGAGAGGATCTCCATGGCTGATTTTTGATACCTGAAGGGATTCGACTCACTGCTGAAGATGAAGGCTGAGGGTGAAGGAGGAAGACTGCGGTCTTTCTAGTTCTCAAGGGAATCAGTGATGTCGACTGCGATCATTATGGTTCTTGCAAGAACTATTGTTGTATTTCACTTATAAATTTATATATTACAATTTGCAAATTATTAGTGGAATAAAAGATTTTGCCTTGGAGGGATTTTTCCTGAAAAATTGGCCTTAGTTTAATGTTTGGTTGATTTATCATTTTTATCACATAGTTGCATGTTTAGGATAAAAGGATAAAATTGGTTTAATTTGCGCACTCTCAAATTGGAATCCTTAATTGATAATATTTACTTTCGCATTTATAAGAGCACTAATTGTTTTCACGTTCACAAATTGGTACCAGAGCTCTTAATTATTTGTACCCTTACAAATTAGTATCAGAGCATGTTGATCCAAGTTATCGAGTGATCCCAAGTTTTCAAAATGTTTTCCCCTCTGATGCCTTTGTTTTAAAACAATTTTATCAGAGCATGTTGCACTAAGATATTATGTTAGATCCTTATTTAGTGCATTTTGGGTGTCTTTTTCTCTCAATGGATTCTCATGGTTTCGATGAATTAAATCGTTTGAATTTGAAGTTTGCTAAAAGAATTGAAATTCTTGAAAAAGAAAGTTTTTGTTTTGAATTCGCTATGGTTCTTTTGCAAAATGTTTGAAGTTCAAAGAGATTTATTTTGTGAGAGACTTTTGGACATGGACCATGACTATAAAAAATTAGAATTGTTTAAGAAAAAAAGTGATAATAGAGTCCGATTTTTAGAAAAAGAGTTGTAGGACTTGAAAAATTATAGGGTTTGAGTTTGTACCGTAGAGGATAGTGTTTTCATTAATGATTTTAAAGCACGAAGAAAACTCTTTGCATTAAGTTTTCTTTCATTGAGGGGGAGGGAGATAACCTTCTAGGAATGATTGAACGTATGAAGAAGGAGTCCCTAAAATTTTAAGAGTCTAATACTTTGCTTAAGTATAAAATTTATAAAAGACTCGAGTAGTGTTGTTAGTAATGGATCTGGCTCACATGTTTCTAATGCTTCGAGTGTTAAAGTTATGGCTATTTATTATTTCAGAGGGTTAACCAAATTCAAGGACGTTAGATTAGGTGAACCCATAGGTAACATTCCTCACGTTTACTCAAGTTCACATTATGGTAAGAAATGTCACCTTAGGCATTTTTGTTTTGATCTTAGAAGAGGTGGTAGGAAGTTTAAGTCTAGTGTCTCGTTGTTTCCAAACCCGCCACTCGTTATTTCACATCTATTTGGGTTAAGAAATTGATTTTAAAGGTGCTAGATGGTAGACTTGTTGATTCTCACATGCTTGAAAATGATTCTTCTCTTACTATATCTTATAAATGATTGGTTGCATGATTATGTTTGTCATACTCTAGTTGTGCTTCATGATATATGTTTGATAGTGTTATGACATGTGTATCTTTTGTATTATATTTTGATTTTATTGAGTCATATTTCAAACATACAAAAAGATTTTATTTTGATAAATTTTTTAAAAAATACAAAAAAAAAATTCAATTTTCGTGTATTATAGTTTGACCCATTTGGTGTGGCATATTGGTGTGTTTGACTTCAACTCATTTCGCATTTTCAAATTGGTATAAGTTCTTTTAGATATTTTTACCTTTACATATCGGTTTATGGAAAGATAAGATTGTTATCTAAGTGTCAGGGCCGTTTTAGTGGCTTAATTAATGGTTATATGTGAGGTAATCCTAGTGTAAATGTGGCTTAAGGCATCTTGAAGTGATCGTAGGACTAATTGTGTATGACATCATTGGGAATAGAAATCAATTTATTGTGACGTCTTAAGGTGTTCAGTAGTCAAGGTTCACCATGTGTAGAAGCTCGTAGCCTAGTGTCTTTGCAAGCACTTAGTAATCGTGATTTGGGTATTAAGAAGTTGGTAGAGCATACCCACGATGAGAAAGTTGTGGATGATAAAGTCTTATCGGGTTCGGAGCACTTTTATGTGGAGTACATTTGATATCCTTATCAAACGAGTCACATTCGGTATGGAGAAGTGCTAGTGCCATAGTGGTGATCGTATTGAAGTTCTGGTAACGATCTCAGGTCGTTGGTCAGGGTTTAAAAGAGTTAAATGGTGTGCGTGCCCCATGCTCTCACCTGAATCGGTTCAAATAGATGGTGTAGCTGTCTAAGAGAAAATTAGAAGGTTGTGTCATGAGTGGGTGTGATGCTCAGGTGTCATGGAATAACTAGTGTAGGCGGTGTGACCCTTGATTTTGAAGAGTACTAGGAAATGTATTATGGACTTAGATTGATGATGTAATATGGATACTTGAAAGTGGCACCCCAAAAGAGGGATATCAAATTATGATTAGAATTTTGCCATGTGTCGACAGTATAAGTTAGGATAACCCTAGTAAGGTAGGGACTGGTTCTTGGCACATCTTTCCAAGACGGTACGGATTAAAAGATGTAGCCCTATGTGGTACCTACTACCATTGGAATGCTAATGATGACCAGTGTGACCGTCACATAAATTTAATTTGGGTAGAACTCGGTGATAAGCTCAGTGACAACCTTGTGTAGTTGAACATAAGTTATAAGGTGAATGTTTTTCTTAACGGGGTTCTTCCTAAGGAGACGTTTTGATGCAATCACGGTATGACAATGACCAAGGTGTGTTAGTATGGTCACGATGTCACTAGAAATATGAACAAGTTAGGCTTTGACAGAGGTGTTAAGTATTCGCCAGCTGAAGTGGTTCGTGCATCTCAAGGAAATAAGGGGAATAGAATTCCTCCTAAGGAGGGGATTCGGGCATTTGACTTTCCAAGAGAACAACGGGTTTGTACGTTGATTTCGTCTTGTGAGAATGAATGGTTGAGATTCAATTCTCCATAGTTGGTGACTCAAGCCGTGGTGCGTGGCTAGAACGATATTAGTAAGAACATCCAGGAGAAGTTGTAATACCTCAAGCACGTGGAATAGGTTCACTTTTCGTAAACCATAATCTGATGTGCACGGATGGGATTTTCTTATAACGCTTGTTTGTTCCTTCGATTCTTGTGTGTGCATCCCCTTTTAGTTTCGATAAGTGAGCATTGGTATTCCCACGAATTTGGCAGCGAGGATTGGTACCATGTAATTTTATGACACAGTTGGGCCTAGTAGAGTTCTTGAGGACCTGGCATGGTCAATGCATCTTAGTAACTAGGTACACCCCTATCTGAGGTATTCTTGCTACTGCACAAAGTTCAGTGTATGGGTGGCTATGCTTTTGGCGGCACTATTTGCTCGTAGATACTACTTTCCTTAGGATTATCGACCTTATAACTGGCCGACATGAAAGTCAGTGGCTCTGGTTGTAAAGAGTGGGATGGTGACTTGAGGACATTGTATAATGTTAAAACCAAGGAAATTTAGCACACAATGTTACTTTTGCCATAGTGAGTGGATTGATGCGATACTCAAGTGAGTGATCAAAATGAGATGCCTAGAGTAATACTAGGGTCATCAGAGTGGCGCAATGGAAGGTGTAAACCGGGTGCGCAATGATGATTTAGTTGGTGTGTTACCCTACAGAGTGAGTAGCTTACGATATGGGGTTATGTAGTCATGATGACCCGAGGATTTGAGGAAACATGGAATTTGTAATCCTTAGAGCAAAGATGATCCATGATGATAAATTGGATGGTTGGATGTATTACGGTTCACACTTGGGTGAGTATCAATCGCTAGGAAGGGTTGCCCGGTAGAGGCATCGGTATTCTTGAGTATTAGCAAAGGTAGTCCTAGGACTTTATTGAGCGTGATCATCAAGTGAATAGAGACTTGAGATGGTTAGCGTGATGGTGAGTATTAGAGCATGTTGTATTTTGAGCTTTTGGTTATAACCACTGTGTAAGGGCGTGTGATGTGATCTTAGCTATTGAGGACTTTTATAATTTCATCTTGGAGGACTTCTATGAATTATAATAAGATTTGGTAAGTCCCATGAACTGAGGAATTGGCGGGTCGATAATTTCGGGATGAAATTTCCTAAGGATGATTATAAAAAGGATTGTTTGGGTTATTTGGAGTATTATTGAGTTTGAAGAAGAAAACGGGTAAGGGTTGGGTCTTCCTCCCACAATTTTCAGATTTTATCCTTCTCTCTCTAGCTCTTAGAATCTATTCCCCACTCTCACCACATTAAACCACCATACACCACTATATAGCCATCTTATGCCAACATATATTGGAAGTATCCTATATGCCCATTTCCCCCGTGGTTATAAATAGCTACGAATTTTGGAGGTGTTGTTGGGTGGTTTTTGGAGAAGAAGAAGAGTAGACATTTATGGAGTTTTAAATAGGACTTTGCTTGGATCATGCTTTATGGAGCTAGGAAACCTTCTTGAGGCCACCTTAGGAGGTGGGAGGTTCCCATCATCTTCTTCCTCATTCAACCATTTTTTGGAGCTCCATTTGAGGTGGGAAAAACTCTACTCTTAGCTTATAACTCATATTTTCCATGTATTAGTTTTATGGTTAAGTCTGTAAGAGTAGGTCGCATATTTGGTTAGAAATGATAATTCTTGTGATGATATAAAATATGGATTGAAAAGAGGTTTTCAATAAGTTTAGTGCTAAAAATTTTATGGAATAAAATATTTGAAAATGATAATTATCTTGTTAAAGATATTTGGGAGAAAATATTTAAGGTTTCTTGCAAAAATGAAGATTTTATAAAATTGGACATTTGGTGAAGTTTTGAAGAATAAAGATGTGCTTTAGTCTTGAAAAATGTATTTTTGTAAGTATTATGAAATTTCTAGGATAAATTATATGTTTGACCCAATGATAGGATTTTTGGATTTAAAATCTATCTTCTCATGCATATACACTTGTAGTGTTGAATGTTTAACATATAAACAAGTTTAATGAGGGTTTTATTGTGTTTAAACTGGTAATAAAGAAATTAAAATTTTCAACCCTTAAAATATGTGAAAAAGGTGTTAAAAGAGGGATAAGTGTATGGTTTTAAGACTACATGAATTAATAAAGAAAGTGATATTATCTTATAAATAAGTCTTAAGTGTTTAATGACTTCTTGGAAGAGAAAGTAATGAAATAAAGATGTTTTCAACTTGAAAGGAATGTTGTTCCAAAATGTTAATGAAGTGTTAATGAGTTAAAAACCCTTAATAAGTTGGTGTGGGTAACTTAGGGTGTTTTAAAAAATAGAACTCGTGAAAATGAAGAAAATGATAAGTTTGGAAACAAATGTGTAAAATGATAATTTTACCAAAAGTGGAACAATTTTATGAAATAAAAATATTGGAAAGGGTATTACACAAAATGTCCTAAATGAACATAATTTTGGGATAAAATCAATGTTAGAGTAAAAAGGACAAGAAATGATGGTTTTTTTAATAGTGTAATAGGAATTGGGATGAAACTCCGAGTTTTGGCTTCGGTTGGGAAATAGAAAAAAGTGGATTAATGTAGACATTTGTAAAATATTAAAACACATTAATAAGAACTGAAATGACATCAAGATAATTAAGGATGGCCCGAATCCCTGGGGTGAAAAACCCAAAACCACTGGCCCGAGTATATGGTAGTATAGCCGATGATGTGGAGCCCATTAAAGTATGCGTATATTGGAAGATTTTGAGAAAAAGATAATTGAAATGGAACATGTCAAGAAATCGGTTGTGTGGTACACATATGAAAATATATCCTAACTTGAATGAAATAAATAGATGTCATGGTAAAGGATAAGATGGACAAGTAATGTGAAAATTAATTAATTTTCATAAGGTAAAGGAATGACGAAATGTATTTCGTAAACTGATAGTTAAACAACCTAAAGAGGTTAAACCCATAATTAACACAAGGGTGTGTTTATGGAAGGTTTTTAAAAGAAAATAAGTATTTTCTAATAAGATGTTTGCTTGTGTTGAAAGAGTAATTTTCAAAGAAACATTAACGTGAATTGGTGTGAATGAGGGGGTAGTTTCAGAAAAAGAAATGGTTTTCCTTAAACAAAGTGTATTATTTTAAGTATTTAACCAGGTGTGTTAAATCAAGGAATAAACGCCAAGTTAAGTAAAATGAATTTCTTTTACCAGATTGAGGTAAATTAATCGGGGTAAACAATGTTTTTGGAATAAAAACGGTTTGATTAATTAATGTGTGTATATATATATATATATATATATTTGAGGCAATCGCATGTGAACGTGAGCATAACGTTTTAGAGTATTCTTTCTTCCGTTCGATTCTATACTACATTATTGTACATTTTCCACTGATCATTCGTATCACTCCTTCATCTTTGTTACGGGAGGTTGAGTGCAATTTCATATTTGAGAGAGTTATGTATGAAAGTACTCTCTTTTGTTTTACGTTAGTATCTCTGTATGCTTGGACCCACGAGATGCTTCCCAGGGGTCCCTCACGTAGTGTGAGTTAAATTAGAATTGCATGCTAGACAAGTGAAACAATTCAATAAATAAAAGGGGATTTGCAACAATATAAAGATTATTTCACTGCACTTAACACCTAATGCTCGGGTCCGACCGAGTTTTCCATAGGTAACCCATAAATCCAGATCGGGGCATTGTAGTAAATGTTCTATAATTTTATCCTATAACTAAATTTATTTTGTCACAAATTGATTCTCCCTTTTAGTCAAGTCTTCACTCCCTTTGGAAATTTCTCTTTATTTTAGGAAAGACAAAGACATTAAGAATCTGAATCAATAAGGACACAATGAACGTAGTAATATGACATAAGTAAAGAAAATAAGCTTAGAGTGTGAAAAACATGTTATGCATTACAATAAGCATAAATAGATAATATAAATGTGGGATATGAATCACATGGTATAACATATAATATAAAAATTATATAGCAAGCAAAATATATTAAAATCATCAAGATTTTAGCATAAATACTCAAAATGTACTAAATATAAAGTTGATCACAATGAGCAAAGGGTATAGGATTATAAAAGATACCAGTTAATATTATACGATCCAACCGAGAAACTCAAATATAAACATAATTATAGATACTAAATGATAACTCATGACAACAACATGTAACTATAAACTATGTCTAAGAAACCTCCAAAGGTGATGTATGAATATTACAATAACTAGTATTCACCAAGAATATACATCAAATATGATATAATATAATTGATCGTAGTATCCTAAAAACTAAATCATCACAACAGAGATGATTAAAACAACATTGGGATATAATGTAGCATATTTTTCCAAATGAAGAAACTATGATATAGACATATATGTAAATGTTGTATTAATATCAAATTCAAAGGTAATAACAAATTCTTTGAAGACATGAATAAAAAAATCAAGCCTTAGGTAAATTACGACTAAAAGTGAGCATGGTTATACCAAACATAATTATCACTTAAAAAGACGTGATATCCCAATCAAGCATAACATTACTTAAAGAATATTAATATTTCGAAGAAACTTGTAAACTATACTACATGGAGAAAAAGAGAATAAGATGAAAATATAATGATATCAATTTAATCTTCTAGAAACTTCTCTCTATAAAGGGTTTTACATGGAATAAGAACATTTATGTAATAAGAGAACAAATATAAGACCCTCTTACCAATTTTGAGTTTTATGCCTAATGTTCATAATTAAGAAAATATTATCTATGAAAGGTTAATAACAAGATGATATCATTGACCAAGAATATAAGATCATGTCTCAGTTGTGCAAAATAAAACAAATAAATACCATTGAGAGAAAATTCCAAGCTTAAGTTAATTTAAAATAAAAAATCATAAAACAAAGAACGTAAACTTTGACTTAAGTGAAATATCCAATAACCATTTTTAGGAACATTTTCAACTACCCCCCCCCCCCCCCCCCCCCCTCAAATTAGCAGTTTTATGGTTAAAACTTTTGGTTTCATATCCTTGGTGTAACCCAATTATGGATAGATTCATATATTTGAGACATTGTTATATTCAAATTTCTTTTGCCAGTGGCATATTCAGGCAAGCACAAAGATGGGATAATATTTTTAATTTTGAAAGGCAGCTTCACATAATCAAAGTTGTATCCCTAACCACTTCTTCACTCATATTTTTTTTAAATACCATAAGCTTTTTCATCATTCTCCAGTCATGAAATGATATACCTCACATACACATTTTAGGAGTTTATACATTCTTTCACAAATATAATGAAGCTTTGAATGCTTTGTAGAAGATTATACATCTTTGTTATTCTATATAAAGTGGAATCTAAACAATGTGTAGTATGGGTGGACACAAATCGGGTCGGGGCGGGATCGGGTCAGGATTTCTCTATATAATAAGGATTGTTATGGCATTCGAGGCCCAAATCGGGCCTAGTTAAACTATCCCCCGCCCCCCCAGATTGAACATTTTATTTCCCAGGCCCCCTACCTAGGCCTGAAAATGAAATATATATAATTTAATTTTTTTATTTATTAGGATTATGTAAATTATAAAGTAAAGTATAATAACACATCAATTGTATATTAAAAACTTACTACAACTATGTTAGTATATTATGTTATTCCCCATATTAAAAGATTAACCTACAACAAGCTATAAACCATAAAAGTCTATTAAATCATGCAAATAAAAATATGATAATTATCGGGTTTCGGGTCGATCCGGGCCTATGCGGGCTTACGAAATCTTACCTAAGCCCGCTGATGGAAAAAAAATTGGGTTTGAAAATTTTGCCAAGCCCATTTTTCAGGCCTATTTAATCATCCCAAACCCTACATTTAGGTCGAGAGGGGATATCAAGCTTGTCGGGCCGTGGGATTTTTCTCACCCTTAATATGTATCGTGACGTGATGTACAACGAGATATTTTTTGCCGCCTCTTCTCAAATTGAGTATGCCAAAAAGATGTCCTTCACGTAAGATTAGATCGAGGCTTTGAAGGTGGTCGTCACAAAAGAAAGTTCTAAACTATTCACAAGGCATGACCCTAGTACTTCTCCTAACCTGGATCAGGAGTTTGATGATGAGAAGGGGTCAGGACAATCTTCTATGATGCCCATTGATTCTTTCATGGTGCCCAGTATCAGTGCTGACCAACCAGCTGCTGGCTAAGTCAAGGACAACATGCATTGAGGGCATAATGAATCTCGAAAATAAATACTGTCAGGAGTAGTGTAACGGGGGGTTCCTTGTTTGGATTTAGCTTTGCGAGACGTCCCACGCACGAAACACAGTGCAGTATTGAGACTTGGGAGAAGTTTAGTCCTTAGCACTTGGATGCTAATAACTCATATATTATTATATGTATATTGATGGTATAACTAGAATATAAGAAATTCTAGTAAAGAGAATGTTTATGTACAATGTATGTTAGATTAGAGGATGTTTACGTAAACTTTATATATTAAGCAAATGAATAAATAAAAAGAGAACAATAACATTAAAAATTAAAGTATATGATTTAGATGGAATTCAAATAAGTGTAGATTGAGAGATAAGTTAGATGGTATTAAATTGAAGGTTTAAATTGGGTTTAAGTTAGATCCACTTGCCTAGATAGATTTGGGCATTTATTTGGAGATCACGTGCATACGTTTAGTTCCGCGTTTTAGTTAAGAGGTGAGTTGGATTATTATGGAGAGTGCGACTCCATTAAATCATGTCATAATGCATTTATAATTATTATGCATTTTAATGCACCTGCTATAAAATATTTTCACCTCTGGCTCTGACCCGTTTATATTTTCACCTGCTGTGTATATATGTATTATATTATTTTAGGTGTTCCTCCGCAAGGATGCCACAGATGTTTATCCACCTAGTGTATTCGTAGCGCTGTGGTAGTAGCGGACTGTTGCGGCACTTTGTCTTAGTCGATTCCTATCTTTTGTATAACTAGATTATGATTCAGTTTGTATATCGGGTTTATACTGAAGTATTGCAGATTAACACTTTTATATCCTCTCTCTCAGATTTTTGTATTGTTTGTGACCCGACAGCATATTCGGGTATTTTACTGTGTACATTTTGTTGTACTCTTTTATACATTATTGGAGCATATGTGTTTCCCTCATCATATTTAGATGTTGTATTGTTGGTTATGGTTGCATGGTTGGTTTTATATTGGTGTTAAATAAAAGTTTTAAAATTTTCTGAAGCCCTCTTTTTATAATAATGCGTAGTTAGCCATGTTTATTGTTAGGATCGTCAGTTGATGCTGAGAATGATCCACTTGCGATTCCTGATTATTTTAGTATAGGGCTGGCCACCCGTTATTATTTTGAGTGGATTATCACAGGTGGTATCAGAGCATCAGGTTCTAATGTGTTTAGGATCTGTGTGGGTTACTATGATCTTTCATAAGCGTTCTTGATGTAGAGCTTTGTTATTAGGACTATTGTATTCATAGGTCCATATTTCTTCTGTGATGAGAAAACATCTGAAAGGCGTTCTGATACACTTGTTCTTGTTTCAAATGCCACCGAAGAAAGGTCGTTCAGTCAGGGCAAACAAAGGGGCTGAGAATGTGGAACCACAATTGCCTCCCAGGACTATAACTACAGATGAAGTTGCCAATATTGTGGCACATGCAATGACTGCTGTCATTTCTACGATGGCGCAACAATCTGCCGTTCAAGCAGCCCAAACCCATTTAGGACTGTCTTTGTGGGAAAGAGTGAAGGAAGATTTTAGTAAGGGGCATCCTCCAGAGTTTTTAGGGGGAGTTAATGCAATGGCTGCAAGTCGATGGAAGAATAGTATGCAGAGGCACCTCCGTATGGTTGAGTGTAGTGAGGTGCAAAAGAAATTTTTAGCCAACTTTAAGTTAACGGGTCCAGCTCTCCAATGGTGGGAGTCTGTCACCACATTTGAAGAGAGAGATACTTTACCTATAACAGATTTTTGGTAACCTTTTGATCGAAGGTATTTTCCTTCCCCAATTCAGAAGGAAATAAAGAGGAAATTGATGGATGCGTTTCAAGGTAATGGAACAGTGGAAGAATATGAAGAAGATTTTTATAGATGGGAGAAATTAGTACTTGATGAGGTAAATACGAAAGAGGAGCGTATATCGAAGTTCATGCGAGGGTTAGATTGGAAAATTCGATAGCATTTGTTAGAGGGCCCAATGTTAGTGACTTTCATCGAGGTAGTGAATGCGGCACTGTTGAAGTGTCATGAATATCGTCTTCATTCGCAAGAAGGTAAGAACTTTAGAGATCCGGGTTCATCAAGTAGGTTTGGCGGAGGGAATGCCAGCAATACCAGTGGGTATAAGTCAAATTATAGAGAGTCACATCGGCGTTTTGTTCCTCCAAGTGGGTCAAGAGGATTAGAGGGTAAATGTTTCTTTTGTAAAGAAATAGGTCATAGAAAGAGAGATTGTCCTAAAAGAGGTAAAGGGCCACATTTTGATGAAGTTTTGGAAGTGCAACCCCTACAGTAGATTCGAGGTCATTTTAGACCAGAGGACTTTGTGTGGGAGCCCAATGATGAGGAAGGGCAATCGGACTAGAGATGGATGATATAAGTTACTTTCCTTTGTGAATAGGAATATTAATATATGGAGTTTTGGAATATCGTATGGGACATATTTATGAGAGGGTAGTGCTATAACCCTATTATGTGTGTAATGACCTGAAAGGGAAGTTTGAGCGAATTAGGCTCTTATGTTATTATCTTTGGAGAGAATATATTATTTTGTAATGTGCTCGAAGAGAGCTATAACTTTATTGTGAATGTAAGAACTTTTATTGTGTGTTAAGTAGTAATGATAAAGCTACTTATTTGTATATCGTCATGTTAGACTTATATAATTGTTGTATTCCAGATACGGAAGAGCCTAATGAATGGCAATATATTAATATGATGTAAGATATTATTTTTTAAAAGAGTTTAGAATTTGTGAATTAGTGAGGCACAGTGAAGTTTATCTCATGATTCTGCTAATTTTTATGAGCTGTATGTTGTTGTATGTATAATGATTGTAAAGACCTTGTGTTATGGGCATAAGGCATTTTATCTATGTATCTTAAGATATAAACCTTTTTATAAACTGTTTTCAAAATCAAACTTTTTATAGGCCTTTGGGCCATCTCAAAATGATTTACACAAAATAATTTTCACACTCTAGTTCGGATCTAACAAACTCTCAATCCTCGACGTCGCTACATATTAGTGTATTGGGAGGGTTCCTTGTTTGGATTTCGCTTGCGAGACCTCCCCCGCATGAAAGGGGCGAATGTCAGGAATTGAGAGGAGTTATTTCCTTGGACCATTCAAAAATTTTATACTAGTAATATTGCTAGTATTATATATATATCCTTAGAATTATGGAACTTTGGAGGCAAATGAAGCCTCATTATGATTGGTAGGAGTAAAGCTCAAATAAAGGGTGTATGGGCGCCCTAATTGTTAAAATTGGTTTTATAAAACTTAAAATAAATTCGTCGTGGGAAGTTAGAGGTTTGGGTATAGGATTAGTGAGGATAAGTGTAGTAGGAACTAGTTGAGCTTTGGAGTATTAGGCTTAACTAAATTTCGAGGACGAAATTCTTGTATGTGGGGAAGTTTGTAACAACCCGAGACTTTAGAGACGATAATTTATTTATTTTGGGAGAAATAAATATCATTTTATTTGGAGAATTATTAAGTTGGCCTTGAGGTCAAAATTTGAAGTTGTTAGAAAGTGCTTCGAATGGCAATTTCGAGGGTGTAGTTGTGTCTGAAAGGGTCGAGAAAGTCGAAATGACTGGACTTGGGGTCTATTTAGGTTCCGAAATAATTTAAGCTCGTTTGGCTTGAATTAAAGTTACCGAGTCATTTAAAGTGTATATTGTCATTTAAAGATGTGTATCTTGGGATACAAGGCTAAAAAGCCTATGGGAGAAACAATTCTCCTTAGAAAGAAAGAGAAATAGAAAGAAAGAAAGAGAGAAGAAGAAAGACGAAGAGAAACAGAGAGAAAGTGGATTTTCCAGCCAATACGCGATCTCGAGGACGAATCAGACCCTACGAACTTGAGGCAAGTGATTAAACTTGCTAAATAATTGTTGTGTACCATTTATTTCATGTTTTTGGATCAAATTTATGGGTTTTAGGTTTAGTTTGCCAAAACCTAACTTTTGGGTATAATCTTAGATTGTTGTGCAGATAATTGATTTTAGGTTAGAAATTAGTTAAAATGTATTCTTGGATGAATTTCAAAACTATATATGTGATTGGGTTGGGGAGAAATGAAGAGGAGATGATTAAAATGAATTTTGGGAATTTTTGGCTTTGAACAAGTAGCCATTTTTTAGCCTTCTGATAGGCCGAATCGATTCGGCCCCTTACCGAATTGATTCAGAAAATTGCATGTGCCCAGGTCTGAGTGAATGAATCGATTCGGACCTCAGATGAATCGATTCGGCCTGAGATAAGTTCTGATGACCCGAATCTATTCGCCTTGGAGGCCAAATCGATTCGCAGGGCCGAATCGGTTCGGATTTGGCCCGAATCGATTCGAAAACAGGGAATTTCGGGGGATGTTTTTCTAAGGAGAATTTCATTCCGTTTGATATACCCAGAGATATCCTCGGCCTGGCCGAGGGCTCCCTCCAACCAGACGACCCCTCAGGGGGCCGACCCTCCATCAGGCTCCGGACGACCCCTCAGGGGCTGACCCTTCATCAGGCTCTGGACAACCCCTCAGGGGCCGACCCTTTATCAGGCCCCAGACGACCCCTCAGGGGCTGACCCTTCGTCAGGCTTCAAACGACCCTCCGAGGGTACGACAGTACGAAGCCAGAATTGGGCCAGACTAACTACCAGAAGGAACTTTGCCCTCGGCCTCATATCATAGGCCGAGGGTGACATCATCACAGCGCGTGGTTTGGGAGACGTGTGGAACAGTGCGCGTGAGGCTCATATGGCACGTGGCAGACCGTTATAACCAAATCACACCCTCACGTGAGGGAATATTATGTCATCATTTGGCATCTACAGGTGTCAACAGGAGATTGGTTAGATCATCATTCACATGAACCATGTATACTTGGGGGGTACACTACACCCCTCAAGACCTATATATACTTGTCACCTACAACCCTACAAGGGGATCGACGGATGGATAATTGTAACCCTAGTAAAAACTCTGCTTGTACACACAGTAGAGAGAGAAAGTGAGCTTATTTGCATTTTATCCAAGGCCATTAGTACCCATACTTAGTGGATCACACACTCACAGTGGATGTAGGCCTAATTTGCTGAACCACTATACATGATTGTCTTACTCCTCTTATAATCATCTCCTTTTATATACTTATACACTTACATCTCTATGGCTGCCATGGTTACTATTGTTTGAACTCATCATCACTTACCTGGTGGTGCTAGATTTCAACATCATCAGTTTGGCGCCGTCTGTGGGAACGAGAAGACATCTCTTCCTTTGTACATCTTGACCTCACTGGGCACTCTGGTGGTGAACCAGCTCTCCCCCTGTGTGGAGACGTTTCACCATTGAAAGAGACCCATTAAGGTTCTCAAGCTCACCAGTCTTTTTTCCAGTTCAGCTGTTCACATCTCAAACACATGGCACCAGAGATGCCACCACCACCACTTCCCCCACCGGATGATGGGGGAGGACCCAGTTCCAGTCAGCCACCACCTCAGTCCGAAATGGCTGATGTGGCGGCAGCCTTGAAGTATCTGGCAGCAAGCCAGCGAATCATGCAGGAGCAGTTCACAGCTCTAGGCCAGAACATACTAAGACCACTAGGGGTCTCACCTGAGATGATTACTCCGGCAGCAGCTCCAGGACAGCATGAGGCCAGGGGACCACCCCAGGCACCACGCAAAGACCTGCCACCCCCTCAGCGGCGTAGGGATGTTGCTGACTCCCGGCGTCTACGCATGGGGAGGCAAGGAAACCCTTGCCCTGAAGACAGGTATGATGATATGGAGGGAGAGGAGGCCCCCATAGAATGCTGGGAGCCGTATGAGGTCTCCAACAATACTGTACGGCCCCTTCAAGAGGTTAGAGGGAAGTGCAGGAAACCAAATCCTGACGATCGCCCAAGAGGCTCTGCTTTTGATCGCTTGAGCAGGGGGTCGGCCTTTGAGAGGTTGGGCCCAGTAAATGACCTGTGGGAAAAGTTATCCAGATCAAGGAGTGCTACGAGGTCCAAAAGGGAGGTGGAAGATGAACGACCCCTAGAACGAGATGACGGTCAGGGGGAAGTGAACAGCCGACGCAGGCTAGCAGCGGTAGGACCCTCCGTCCATCTCAAAGAGGCGACAGGGGATAACATCGGCCAAGCCGACCCTACGTGGCCCTAGAATGACTCGATCCAGTGGTTGGAGGATAAGATTGGCGATATACTAAAAAGACAAGACCCTCTTCAGAATCGATACACCATAGGCTCACCCTTTGTGGCAAAGATAGTCAACTTCCCTACGCCATAAAAGTTCAAGCCACCTGTGGTCACACCAAGATATGAAGGGAGCACTAACTCTGTCCACCATGTTGAGATGTATCAGTCAGAAGTAGACATATACTCTATCTCAGATGAGATGAGGTGTCGTGCCTTCTCTGGTACCCTGACTGGGGCCGCACATGTCTGGTACACGTCTCTCCTAAAAAACTCCATTGAAAACTTTAAGCAGTTGGCAGACCGGTTCATCCATAATTTTTTCTTCGGGATGAGGACACAGAAGAAGACCACCCACCTGCTCTATGTTAAGCAGGGGAAGAATGAGAGTCTAAGAGACTACATAGCTAGATTCAATAAAGAGAAACTCGAGGTGGAAGACTATGAGGAGAGCATAGCTATGACAACCCTGATTGGGGGAGTCCAAAAAGGGAAGTTGTTATGGAAGCTTGCTGAAGACCCTCCGAGAACGGTGGTTGAATTGCTGTCAACGACAGGAAAGGTGATGAACGCCGAAGAGGCGATGGCTGCAAAATACGAAGACAAAAAAGGAGGAGCTAGTGGGGGTAAATACCCCAAGAAGAGCAAAGAGGGGAAGAAGAGGTCTACGGATGACAAGTTCACTGATTACACCCCTCTAACGGTCAGCTGTGAGCATATTCTCAATGAGATAAAGAATGACCGGTCTCTGAAGTGGCCCGAGAAGTTGAGGGTAGCCCCCAACAAGAGGAACAAAAACCCGTGGTGCGAATTTCACCAAGATCATGGCCACATAATAGACAAATGTTTCGCTCAGAAAGATGAGATTGAGAAGATGCTGAGAGAAGGGAAGCTCAGAAAGTACGTCGATAGAGGTGCCTTCAAGAGGGGCCAAGAGGACCACCCCAGAAAAAAGCGAGGTGATGCATGTAAGAAGGTCCTCAAAAAAGAGGGGACGACCCTTCTGATGATGAGGACGACCCTGACCTCCCGCCGAGAGACGACCAAGGACCTGTCAAGAGGCTTAATATAATCTCGCTCAGAGTGGGAATGATCTCCGGGGGTCTAGCAGGAGGAGGGTCTGAGGTCGCTGACAGGAAGGCCCATGTGGCTGAGGCAAAGGCAGCGACGCAGACGGTACACTCAACCTCTCTCGAGGTCAAGTCAGAAAAGAGGAAGAAGGTTGATATGGACACTCTGACAGTAGGGTTCTCAAGAATGGACTTTAAAGTCCTCTTAGCCCCACATGATGACCCTCTCGTCATCACAACCAGGGTACACGGGTGCGAGGTACCGAGGATCCTGGTAGATGGGGGCTCATCTGCAGATGTAATGTTTTGTCCGTGCTTCAAAGCCTTAGGTCTCAGTCGTGCTAGACTCGTCCCGTACCATCATTCATTGATTGGGTTCAGTGGGGAAAAATTTCATCCCCTTGGAGTGTATGAGGCCGATGTCAGGATGGGAGACGAGTGGCCGAGATGGCTTACTAAGAAGGTCAGTTTCTTTGTGATGGATGGACATGTGTTTTCAGCCTACAACATCATACTGGGGCGTATGGCGCTCAAGGGGTTTGAATCTGTATCGTCCAAGGTCCATCAAATGATTAAATTTCCTACCCCCTATGGGGTGGGGGAGGTTCAGGGAGACCAGACGACAGCGCGTGAATGTTATTACAACTCCACTGAAGAAAGAGAAGCACACAAGAGGGCTACAACCACTTACAATATTGATACTCTAGACCCCAGGGATGAGACGAAGCTAAAGAAAGGAGAGGCCGCGGAAGAGGTAGAATCCATCATCCTCGATGAGGATGGACCGAAAAAAACTGTCCAAGTCGGCAAGTCTCTGAAGCCCAATATCAAAGAAGACCTCATTAAACTGTTGAGGAGAAGACGAAGCATCTTTGCGTGGAGTCATGAAGATATGCCAGGGACCGACCCTGAAATCATGTGCCACAAGCTCAATGTGGTAGAGGGAGCAAATTCGGTATAGAAGATGAGGAGAATTTACTCTAGAGAAAAGTATGAGGTCATAAGGTATGAGGTCCAAAAATTAGAAGACGCCGAATTTATCAGAGAGGTCATCTACCCTGAATGGCTGTCTAATGCAGTCATTGTCCCAAAGGCCAACGGGAGGTGGAGAATGTTTGTGGACTTCACCGACCTCAACAAGCACTATCCCAAAGACAGTTTCCCTCTCCCCCGCATCGACCAGATGGTAGATGCTACCGCAGGCCATGAGCTCATGAGCTTTATGGATGCCTATTCAGGGTACAACTAGATCTTCATGAACCCTAAAGACTCGGAGAAGACAACCTTCATTACTGATAAGGGGACTAATTGTTATAGGGTCATGCCCTTTGGCCTAAAAAATACGGGGGCAACGTATCAGCGCCTTTTAAATAAAATGTTTGAAGACCAAATTGGAAAGTCTATGGAGGTTTATGTAGATGACATGCTGACTAAGAGTTTGAAGGTAGAGGATCATGTGGCAGACCTGGAGAGGACCTTTAACACGATGGACAAATACCAGATGAAGCTCAACCCGGCCAAGTGTATCTTCGGGGTCGAAGCTGGGAAGTTCTTGGGGTTTATTGTCAACCAAAGAGGCATCGAGGCCAATCCTGAAAAGATAAAGGCCCTTATAGAAATAAAGACCCCCAAGTCCATTAAAGACGTTCAGAGACTCACCGGGAGAGTTGCTGCCTTGAACAGGTTTGTGTCTAGGGCCACAGATAGGTGTCTACCATTCTTCAAAATTCTCAGGAAAGCCTTCGAATGGAGTGAAGAGTGCGATGAGGCTTTCAAGGAGTTAAAATCATACCTGGGGTCTCCCTTGCTGTTGTCACGGCCCGTGCAGGGTGAACGACTTTACGTGTACCTCGCCATCTCAGAGTCGGCCATCAGTGCAGCCATTGTGAGAGATGAAGACGGGGTACAGAAGCCCATGTATTTTAACAGAAAGGCACTCCAGGGGGCAGAGCAAAGATATCCAAGGATGGAGAAGTTGGCCTATGCCTTGATCCATGCATCGAGAAAGATGAAGCCATACTTCCAGTCCTATACAATGGTCATCCTCACTGACTCTCCTCTTAGGCAGGTTTTGCACAAGCCTAAAAAATCAGGGAGGCTAATGGCCTGGGATATAGAGCTGGGCAAGTTTGACATTGTGTATCAACCCAGGACGGCTATTAAGGGGCAAGCATTGGCAAATTTTGTGGCCGAGTTTACTTGGGAAGATGATGAAGCCGAGGGTGAGGGCCTCGTGAAGATAGATACCCAACAAGGTAGACTCACTGACCCTTCTGCAGATAAGGCTGAGACAAGCACCGCTAGAAGGAAGGTGGCTAAAAATGAAGAGGGAAGATATCTATTTAGACACGGGTCACTCACCGAGGGAAGTTTCTCAGAAGAACATACTGTGTGGAGTCTCTTCGTCGACGGGTCTTCTTGTGAAAGCGGGAGCGGAGCTGGATTAATAGTATCAGCACCCGACGGCACAGACATTGAGTACGCCCTGCGGTTGAACTTTAAGGCCTCCAATAACGAGGCCGAATATGAGGCCTTGATAGCAGGCCTCTCCTTGGCCAAATCTCTTAGTGTCGGCCAAATTTTTTTTCATAGTGATTCGAGGCTAGTAGTGAATCAGATACTAGGAGCCTACGAGGCCAAAGACGAGAGGATGGCTAGGTACCTTGAGAAGGTGCGGTCATTATTGAAGAGCTTCAGAGAAGTAAAGTTAAAGAGGATAACCAGACTCGATAATGGTCGAGCTGACGCCCTTGCTAGGTTGGCCTCGACGACCAGGACAAACATCAGGAGGACGGTCCCAGTGGAAATTTTGCTTCGGCCAACTATTGAAGATGCTGAGGGAACACTTAGCAATAGCCTGAATGTTTCTCAGGAAGCTTCATGGATGGACCTTCTGATCAGATACATTAAAGAGGGAGAGATGCCAGAAGCAAGGCAAGAAAGGAAGAAGCTGAGATACAGGGCTGCAAAATTCACCGTCATCGGAGACACTTTGTACAAAAAGGGGTTTTTTCTCCCCCTACTTAGATGTGTGCATCCCTCAGAAGTCCCTTCCATTTTGCAAGATGTGCATGAAGGATCGTGCTCAAGCCACGTTGGGGGAAGATCCTTAGCGAAGAGGGTGATCACACAAGGGTACTGATGGACGACCTTGGGGAAAGATGCCGCAGCATATGTAAAAAAAGTGTGATAAATGCCAAAGATTTGCCACCATCCCTCATCAACCTCATCATCCTCTTACCTCCATTACATCTCCATGACCATTTGCAGTATGGGGTATCGACCTAGTAGGACCCTTACCGAGAGCAGTCAATAACTATCGGTTCCTCATCGTAGCGATTGACTATTTCTCAAAATGGGTGGAGGCCGAACCGATGGTACAGATTACAGAGCAGAAGACCTTCCAGTTCATCTGGAAAAATGTTATATGCAGATATGGTCTCCCCCAAACCCTCATCTCGGATAACGGGACTTAGTTCAAAAATACCTCTCTACAGAAGTACTGTGAAAGGGTGAGTATCAAACAATTCTTCTCTACCCCGGGCCGACCTCAGGCCAATGGGCAGACAGAGGTTACAAACAGTCCTAGATGGAATCAAGAAGAGGTTTGAGGATGCAAAAGGAAGATGGGTTGAGGAGTTATATGCCGTGCTGTGGGCCTACAGGACGACAGTGAGGACCCCTACGGGAGAAACCCCATTCATGCTAGCTTATGGATTAGAGGTCGTCATCCCCAACGAGATTGGGTTTCCTACTCACAGGGTCCAAATGTATGACCCCCAAAGAAATGCAGAAGAGAGGAGACTCGATTTAGACCTGATTGGGGAAAGGAGGGAAGATGCCGAGATAAGGCAAGCCGCCTACCAGCAGAGGACTGCAAGGTTTTACAATCAGAGGGTGAAACTGAGATCAATCGCGGTGGGGGACTTGGTCCTCAAAAAGACTTGGCAGAAGCCCAACAAGCTCCATCCTAATTGGCATGGCCCATATAGCGTCATCAATGAAGTCGTCCCAGGGACCTATAGGCTAGAAAACCTAGAAGGGGAACCCTTTTCCAATCCCAGGAATGCAGATCATTTGAAAAAAATACTATCAATAGTGTTGTAAGGTCTTGATGGAACATAATTGTAATAGGTGTTGCTCCGACAGAACACTTGGAAAATTAATGAGAAATATCAGTGTTTCCTCTCATCCTGTGTTCATCAGTTCTAGTACGCATTGAAACATCTCCAGAGAACTACCCTCGGCTATAATGAGGGTCAATGGAGGGGACGACACCACCATTATTATCAAGAAAGACGAGGGAAAACTTTATTAAAAACCATTAATTTGGTAAGTTGAACCCTCGGCTATAATGAGGGTCAATGGAGGGGACGACCCCACCATTGTCCTCAAGAAAGACAAGGGAAAACTTTATTAAAAACCATTAATTTGGTAAGTTGAACCCTCGGCTATAATGAGGGTTAATGGAGGGGACGACCCCACCATTATCCTCAAGAAAGACGAGGGAAAGCTTTATTAAAAATCTTTGATTTAGCAAGTGGAAACCTCGGCTCTAATGAGGTTCAATGGAGGGGACGACCCCTCCATTATCCTCAAGAAAGACGAGGGAAAACTTTATTAAAAACCATTAATTTGGCAAGTTGAACCCTCGGCTATAATGAGGGTCAATGGAGGGGACGACCCCACCATTGTCCTTAAGAAAGACGAGGGAAAGCTTTATTAAAAACCATTGATTTGGAAAGTGGAACCCTCGGCTATAATGAGGGTTAATGGAGGGGACGACTCCTCCATTATCCTCAAGAAAGATGAGGTAAGGGTACTGATAATATAAAAGATTCACAACACAAACCATACAAAAGGCAAAATATGGGAGACATCAAGAGAGATGATAATATAAATGAAATATTACAAAGTATTCTACAAGAAGAGCCTCAACATCTACAAGAGGGGTTTCCTCAATGACCACAATGGGCTGGTCTTCAGACGTGCCGACACACTCGACTTGCACTTGGGATTCCACCTGGGTTAGAGCCTCGGCAATCAAGGGGTCGTCCAGTTGAACTGCCTCTAGAGAGGGATAGACTGAAGAGACAACAACGTCGAACTTGAGGACGACCCACTGACAGGTCGTCCTAATCCCTCTCTCCAAGTACTCAAGGCCGAAGCCTTGGAACTCATCTGAGAGTTTATAGGTCTCCACAGTGCCTACCTTGGCTTTCTTCACGGCCTCAGATAGCTCAATCTTAAAATGGGCCTCCGGATGGGTCATGGCTTCATCCTTATCCTTAAGAATCAAGTCTTTGGCCTTCAGGTACTCATCGTGCTGCCTCGTCAGCTCGTCCAGAATTCTTGCATGTTCAGTTATGGCACTCTCTAGCTCAGCCCTTGTAGTCTCTAGGTCAGTCTGCAGGTCGGTCTCATACTGGATGGCCCTCTCGACCTCATGAAACGTCTCTTGATTCTCAGCCATCCACTTGGTAGCCGAGGTAAAGGCGCATACAGACTGCACAGAAAAAATAAACAGATGTTAAGAGGCCGAGGAAATAGTTAGTGAAAGAATGCAATTAAAGAAATGAATCAAGACCAATACCTGAGCAAGGGCATACAGACCATAGTCATACACCTTTGCTGGAGGCATCTTTGACAGAAATTCTTAGTCAGCAGCCGAGGGGGCAGAAAACATTGATGCCTTGGCTGCCCTCAAATTCGTGATGAGTGATGATGGCTCGGCCTTCAGAAGTGCCAAGTTCTGGGACCAGAAGGCCCCCATGTTGGAAGAGGAACCAATCCCCCTCAGATGACTCGACCCTCATCCTCGTCCTCGTCCTTGAGTCCGGCCTAGGGTCAACAGGAGTTTCAGGCTCTTTCCTTTTGTGGCTGTCAGCAGTCGGCTCAATAACCGTCGTCCCCACGGCCTTCATCTTCTTCGGAGATTGTTGAGGCTCCTTGTCTTTCTTCTTGGCCAAGCCTGATAACAAACTGGGATTAGTCATTTCCCAGAGAGAGTCTGATACACCTGCAAGACGACCTGAAAAGAGGACGACACGTCAGAAAAGTGCAGAGATAAAGAGGAAACACTTGGAAAAAGTAAAGAATGGAAAAAAACATTAAGTATAACTCACATAGTTCTGTCAGGGGGCCGACCCTCAGACCAGCTTCCTTGAGGAACTGAGGGGTCATCATATCTTCAAACTTTGTAATTTCACCCCCTCTCCCTCGTCGTCTCAGATATTCAACTATATGTTTCTCGTCCAGACTAAGTCCGGGGTCTAACCTGGCCTTCATTGAAGGGTTAGACCATCTTCTGGGGACCCTCGGACCATCGGCTATAGGTTGTGCCTCGGCGAAGAACTCCCACTCCTCAGAGACAAAGAAGAATCTCTTCTTCCAATCGTGGTTGGAAGTTTGTGCCACATGGAGAAGTTTTTTGTCAGACCTCCTCGCCCCCAGGTGATAGTACCCAGGCTGTTTGGACGAGGAGGTGATATTATAGCAGGCCAAGAATACGTCGACCGAGGGCTCATCAGTGAAAGCATTCTTCCCCAGGGAGATGTAGCCAAGGATCGTCCTCCAAGAGTTGGGAGGAAGTTGAGAGGGGACAACGTCGAGGGCTGACAAAATATCTACGACGGCAGGATGTAAAGGGAGTCTGACACCTATCTTAAACATTTGTTCATATATTGCAACCTCTCCCTCTTCACCCTCAAAAACCCTCTCAGACTCAGAAGGAACCCTCATAGTTATGCTGGGGGGCACTCCATAGGCATGTCTCCATAATAAGAAGTCGCGATCCCTAACTGAGGAGATATAAGATGAGGCAAGGGATGTATCAACCTGGTCATCTGAATCATCGCCCTCATCCTCAGTCCCCTCTCCCTCGGCCTCATCATCTGCCAAAGGCCCCTGGGGAAAGGCCATCTGAAAAGCGTGTGGAGATAGGGTCATTATAGGGACAGCCTTGGAGGCAACTATACCCTCGGCCTGTCAGCCTGGGCTTAGATCAGACGCCTCACCTCTCCCAGAAGGTCCATCGCTAGTTGGGGATGACGCTCTCTCATCCATCTCACTTGAATGACTCTCGACTGGACGACAAGACGACCCAAAAGACTCAGATGGCTCGAATGGTTTTATTGTGGCGAGAGGAATGGGAAGGATAGGTCGTACCCAATTTGGGTCGGTCCCTCGTCTTCTCTCCTCCTCTTCCTCTATTCGTCTGAACTCAACAAATAACTTCTCTCTCAGGGAAGGGAATTCCTCAGCTAATCTATAAAGCCTCCTAAGCATCAAGGGGGAGACCCTACACTTGGAAGAATTTGGGGAACTTAGCTACAAACAAGTTTGCAATTGACCAGATTGGACTTTTGGAATAACACAAAGGGAATCGATGGTTTTCACCCAAGAACACTTAAGAACACTCAAAAACCAGTCGCTTGAGAAGTTACGAAACGACCCTAATCCAGCCCTACAAGCCTAAAACAAGAAAGCGAAAAAGAAATGAAAGTAAAGAGGACAATGGGGCAGAAAGATTACCTAAGAATAGAATAGTAAAGCCGCCAAACTCGAAATGTAGAAACTGCAGAAATGGCAAGAAGGTTGGAAGCTAGAAAGAGAGAATTTAGGCACGAAGAAGAAGAAGAAGAAGAAGAGAGAGAAACTTTAAAAAATTACTTAAATACCTTGCCAATGAGTGGGCCCACTAACCAATGCGAAGCATGGCCCACGAGGAGGGCATCATTAGGGCACAAAGCCCCAGGAAAAGTGTGCAGCCGCCACGCCTAGGAAACTAAAATGGCAATGAGTACCCGTCTAGGTGTCATATCAACTTAACAGGTGTCACTCACCTAACTGATCATACACCCATCTCAATTATAATACTATCCCTCAGCCATCTCAACAACATCTATGGCTAAGAGCTGGGGGGTGATTGATACACCCATAGATATCCTCGTCCTGGCCGAGGGCTCCTTCCAACCAGATGACCCCTCAGGGGGCCGACACTCCATTAGGCTCCGGAAGACCCCTCAGGGGCCGACCCTTCATTAGGCTCCAGACGACCCCTCAGGGGTCGACCCTTCGTCAGGCTTCAGACGAACCTCCGAGGGTACGACAGTACAGGCCAGAATTGGGCTAGACTAACTACCAGAAGGAACTTTGCCCTCGGCCTCATATCATAGGCCGAGGGTGACATCATTACAGCGCGTGGTTTGGGAGATGTGTGGAACAGTGTGCGTGAGGCTCATATGGCACGTGGCAGACTGTTATAACCAAATCACACCCTCACGTGAGGGAATATTATGTCATCATTTGTCATCTACATGTGTCAACAGGAGATTGGCTAGATAATCATTCACATGCACCATGCATACTTGGGTGGTACACTACACCCCCCAAGACCTATATGTCACCTCCAACCCTACAAGGGGATCGATGGATGGATAATTGTAACCCTAGTAAAAACTCTGCTTGTACACACAGTAGAGAGAGAAAGTGAGCTTATATGCATTGCATCCAACGCCATTAGTGCCCATACTTAGTGGATCACACACTCACAGTGGATGTAGGCCTAATTGGTTGAACCACTATACATCATTGTCTTACTCCTCTTATACTCATCTCCCTCTATATACTTATACACTTACATCTCTATGGCTGCCATGGTTACTATTGTTTAAGCTCATCATCACTTACCTGGTGGTGCTAGATTTAAGCATCATCACCATTGTTTGAGGTTATCGATTGGGAATCTCTATAGGGATTATTAGGAGTATGTCTTGGAGATTTTAGGGAGTTTCCCTTTATGAGAAATGATTGGAGTCATATTGATTTAATGTGAGAGATTACTGATTATATATATATATATATATATATATATATATATATATATATATATATATATATATATATATATATATATATATATATATATATATATATATATATATATATATATACTAAGTGTGGAAGCCCACTACCATTAAGATTTCCATTTGGAAATAATTATGAAAACATATGAACGAGTGAGAATGCGCATAGTGATATTGGATCTTAGAATCAAAATCCCAAATGGGATAACTTTGAAGGTTCATATGATTGATTGAACCATATTATGGATTGAAAATAATTAAATGCTAATAAATGTGCATACGGATATAGAAATATCCTTAACGATGATTAATTTGGGAGATGTCTCACATAATGAGAAATGTTAATCGAGGTGCATTAGGATAGAGAATATCCTTAACATAAATAGAATCGAGAGACAATTCATAATCAGAAGTAATGCGAAAACTTCAAGTGAGAAATAGTATAGTGTATACTAAGTAGGGAAGATGTGTGAGAATTGACAATTAGTATATCAAGAGAGAGAAATATACCAACTAATGATATTATTTCATCTACGCCTAAGAGCGTACTAAGAATATGTAACTGCGTGACATATATACCTTATATGATGGTATATATTTATATGATGTGATGATGTATGTATATCTTATGTGAATGATATATATATATATATATATATATATATATATATATATATATATAGAGAGAGAGAGAGAGAGAGAGAGAGAATAGTGAAGCATACCCCCTCCTTGCTATCATTGGGAAGTTGCGCGATGAAGGTGAGCACTCTGGCTCGATGAGCAGTGTATGGATATTCCCCAAGTCATAGTCGTCCATTATATTGATATGTGATTTTCATTATATTTTGGGGGGTGAGAAGTCGAGGGTACGTGTCATTCTCACTTGACCGGATAGGAACTATGACCGCCTCCCAGATGTTGTGTGTGAGTTGATCACGAAGTAGATGACATTTAGTCCTACGGGTGGTCCCCAGTATGCTACGTGATTTGGGCACTGGAAGATGATAGCATTGATACCCTGCGTCCTCGAGTTATAGCTCGTTTGGATGGTTATTATATTATTGTTGTGCTTGGTACTTGGGTATCGAGGGCATAATGGACCTCAACGGCCAACATTGCCAAGGAGTAGTGTATCGGGGGATTCCTTATTTGGATTTCTCTTTGCGAGACGTCCCACACACGAAACACAGTGTAATGATTGGGAGTGAGGAGAAGTTAGTCCTTAATGCTCATATATATATATATATAGTATATACATCTCGACTATCGACAATGCCAGAAGTAGTGTATCGGGGGGTTCCTTATTTGGATTTCGCTTTGCGAGACGTCCCACGTACGAAACCCAGTGCACTGGTGAGAATTGGTAATAATAAATTAATTAATTGAATAATAAGAATTTGGGTTACATGCATCATGCATTGAGGTCATAATGAATCTCGAAAATCAATACTGTCTGGAGTAGTGTAATAGGGGGGTTCCTTGTTTGGATTTCGATGTGCAAGATGTCCCACGCACGAAACGCAGTGCAGTATTGTGACTTGGGAGAAGTTTAGTCCTTAGAACTTGGATGCTAATAACTCATATATAATTATATGTATATTGATGGTATGACTAGAATATAAGAAATTCTAGTAAAGAGAATGTTTATGTATATTGTATGTTAGATTAGATGATATTTACGTAAACTTTATATATTAAGCAAATGAATAAATAAAAAGAGAACAATAGCATTAAAAATTAAAGTATATGATTTAGATGGAATTCAGATAAGTGTAGATTGAGAGATAAGTTAGATGGTATTAAATTGAAGGTTTAAATTGGGTTTAAGTTAGATCCACTTGCCTAGATAGATTTGGGCATTTATTTAGAGATCACGTGCATACGTTTAGTTGAGCACTTTAGTTGAGAGGTGAGTTGGATTATTATGGAGAGTGCGACTCCATTAAATCATGTCATAATGCATTTATAATTATTATGCATTTTAATGCACTTGCTATAAAATATTTTCACCTCGGGCTCTGACCCGTTTATATTTTCTCCTGCTATGTATATATATTATATTATTTTAGGTGTTATTCCACAAGGACGCCATGGATGTTTATCCACCTAGTGTATTCGTGGAGCTGTGGCAGTAGCTGACTGTTACGGCACTTTGTCTTAGTCGATTCCTATCTTTTGTATATCTAGATTAGGATTCAGTTTGTATATCAAGTTTATACCCAAGTATTGTAGATTAACACTTTTATATCCTCTCTCTCAAATTTTTTTATTGTCTGTGACCCGACAACATATTCGGGTATTTTACTGTGTACATTTTGTTGTACTCTTTTATACATTATTGGATCATATGTGTTTCCCTCATCATATTTAGAAGTAGTATTGTTGGTTATGGTTGCATGGTTGGTTTTATATTGGTGTTAAATAAAAGTTTTAAAATTTTCTGGTGCCCTCTTTTTATAATAATGGGTAGTTAGTTGTGTTTATTGTTAGGATCGTCAGTTGATGCTGAGAATCATTCACTTGCGACTCCTGATTATTTTAATATAGGGCTGACCACCCGTTATTATTTTGAGCGGGTTGTCACATGTCGTACCGCCCATACAATACATTATTGAATATCCTTATTGATGTTATACACCAAGTCTCACCATATAGTTTCAATTGAATCGAATTTAAACTTTGCACAATTATGAAAAATACTACAATCCAACCATCCAGGGCGCCCTTACACTCTATTGTGTAACTTCCATTATAAAATGAATATGGTTACTCGCATAATACTCTGATTTGTCGCAAATATTATAAACTCATATCCTAAAGACCTAACTTACTTCGACTCTCAACGTTTGTTAGTTTCATGCGTGGGGTGTCTCGCAAGCGATATCCAAATAAGGACCACCCCCGATACACTACTACCTAAAGTAGTCGGTCATCGAAACTCCTCAGGTCCTTAGTCAATAGTATATAACTTCTCTACGAGTTTTATCGATTTTAAATAAAAGTTTACTCATCTACTCTCTTATTAAAGACAAGACGCGAGCTATAGTAGTCCGTACGCTCTCATATACCACAAGTCAATCCACACCGATAGTCACATCATGTTCGGACATGTCTAAAGTAAGTAATTTCGTGCTAAAAATCAGACCCACGTGATGACATGAAAAAAGATATAGGTGACCCACAACCCCTCAGTGAGTTTACGTAAATAGCAGTGCTATACGCTAAGTTTAGTAACCTTTTTATCCATACAATATTAATTGCAACAAAAAAAATCAGTATGCACCTCATAACTCCTTAGATAGAAAACATACCCTCATTCGCGGGTGGTGGTTGTTGAATCGCTGCCTGATCTACGTTATATACACGCCCATACTGACCCTGTTGCACAGGAGCTGCTAGAATGGGAGGTAATGCTAGCACCTGAGCTAGAGCTGGAAGAGAAGCTGGTGGAAATACTGGTATTTGTGGCTCCTGTCGAGCATTCTGTTACTGAGGGATTTTGTCTTTATCAGGACAATCTTATTGTTCGCGGCCATACTTGCTTCACACAAAATATTTTCCAGCAAACTTTCCACCATTTTGTCCCTATTGACCCCGACCCTGCTGGCCATTACCTCCTTTCCCTTGGCCCTGATAAGCCTGTATCTGGCCCTGCTGTCCTTGCCCATTACCTCTATACTCAAATTGAGAATCTCTAGATCGTAAACCCTCAGCATAATCCCCTGTTTGGGAACCCTGATCACCCTGATGCTGATCACCCAGCCCTGGATGAGTCCCACTAGAACTACCCCCATTAGTCTTGCCTTGCAGGCTTGATCCAAACCCCCACTTGACACCCTGAGCATGTAAGCGGTTATCCTGACAGTGAAGCATAGCAGCATTTAGAACATCTGCATAAGTTCGTAGTGAAAGATTTCCCAGTAAATGCTGGTGAATCTTATAGTTCAACCCATCAGTGAACATTTGAATTCTCCTCTCCTTAGTGGGTACCTCTGCTGGTACCAAATTAGTTAGTCGCGTAAATTCTTCCTCGTATTCTGCCACTGTTTTCTCTACCTGTTTCAAATCAAGAAATTTTTACCTCATCTCGGTCTGGATGGCAGAAGGAAAGTACTTCTGATCAAATCGTATCCAAAAGTCTTGGATAGTCACTGTCCCTCTCTCCTCGATAGTTGTTTGTAATACCCCGTAATTTTATTGATTTTTATTTAAGGGATTAATTAAATTAAATGAGAATTAATTGGGAATTAATACGGCTATAAATATTAGCGAGATGTGAGTTGGTATTTGATTATGATGTTAAAAATGAATATTTCATGAGTATTGAAAATATTAAAGTTGTCGCGAGGCTGAAATGTGACAATTTGGAAAATTAAGCTGGGACGCACGTGTCAGTCGCGTCAGGAATGAAATTAATTAGATTAAAAAGTAATTTACATTTTTATCAACCGAATGGTCATTTTGAGTGCGCCAACGCGTCCGCAAGGGTCGAAATAGTCAAAAAACACTTGCCGGGGGTTCAGTTTGGATCCCGGGGCATTTTTAGGCCAAACCGGCAACCTAAAAGAGTATTTTGGTAATTTTAAAAATAAGGGAATTAAAACCCACGAAAATTAGATTTTATATTTATATTTTTAAAGGGTCCAGTATAGCCATTACCAGCCACAAGCATTAGAAGTGGGCTACGGGAATTAGAGAGGAGTTATCATAGGGTTCCAAACCAAAAACACCCACCACCATCACTTTTGAAAGAGATTGTGACCATAAAGAGGGAAGAATCAACCTTGAAACACCGACAACACATCTGAAGAACAAATCTGAGGCAAGTGATTTGATATTTTTAAGTGCACTGAATATTTCTTCCATGTTTAGTGTAGGAACTGTTTTGTCTTGAAAGTTTTGAGGAAAACTAATGAAATTGTTGTAAAAACTCTAAAGTTGGGTTAGGAATTGCATGTAGAATGGTTATGGACGAATTTAGTATTCGAATACTTAACTTTGATGATGTAAAAACGGATTTATGATGAGTAATTAGGCATAATAAAATTATGGGTTCATGTTCATAGGGTTTGGGGTAAAAAAATTGGGGATTTATGATAATTACATGTTGTTTAGGAGGATTTGACCCCAAAAATATGTTAAGAAACGACCTAAGAGAATTTAGAGAAGTTTAAGAACATTAAAATGTGATTGGGATGATCTTAGGATGAATTTAGAGAAGAGAAAAATTGAGAAAAACGAATTGGAAATTTTCTGGGCGTATTCTGCCATCTCGTTAGAAGACCTGCCCAGGTCGTTCGAACGACCTCGTTCGAACGAGACTTCTAACGAGATGAAAATACCCCTTCTAACGAGTTGGTAGTTCGTTCGAAGCCATTCGTTTGAACGACACTCATTCGAATGACCTGGTTCGAACGAGATTTCTAACGAGTTGACAGAATGGCCTTTTAGGCCTGATTTTATTTCGAACCTCCATAAGACTTATATAATTGAGTGTAATCCTTCCCTTATTGATTTGTGGATATAGTTGTGAGATTGGAAGTACGTCGAGGATTAAAACTTAGAGTTTTATAGTAAACCTGATGATGTTTATGGGTTGGGATATAAATATCTAAAACTTCGACGTGAGGAGAGTTGATAACTTTAATGTATATAAATCGAGGACTTGTAAACGTGTAACATTAAATGACGGTATAGGAATGAGAAATATACCTCTATTAATATTATGGGATACTAAAGATGTGTGAATGCTTCGTATATTTAGTTATTTGTGCATAACATACCTACTATACTTGCTATAACGGGAGGTCGGCGTTCGATCTGGGCCATCTAATCTTTGTGTGCATACGGGGGGATTTAGATTGGTACCTTGAGGACATAGGTCAGAGAAGGACTTATTGAGAAGTTAATACGTCAGCTGATCATGGGAGCTTATGTATGTGCATGACCCATGTGATGTGAACCATGTTCGCCTCCATTATGTGTGATTGTTGTTTATTGAAAACGATTCCTGAGAGATTCGGAATACGCGGTCCTTATGTACGCGATTTACCGGGATTGGATAGCAGAGTATGTGTGCACCTCAGCTTAGTCTCGGGGTGCCAGTATTGTATATTTATGATGAGAATAATATACTGCTAATTGAAATAAACGGTCATGAATAAATGTAAGTGTGAATAATAGCAACATTTTAGTAAAGTTAAAAATGGAAAATCTCTAGTGATTAGCATGACTAATATGGGAACTAAGAAGGAAAGTAAAACTCTCTAGTTGAATTAATATTTTGGGAATCGTATAGAAATGTTAGATTGTGTATTGGACTAGTTAGATATGGGAATAACTAGAACGGGTATGGGTACGATTGGACTGCACAATTAGTTGAGAGGTGAGGAACTCATGTGAGTGCACGCACTATCATGTACTTTATATTCACTGTTTAATTATATTAAACACTTGATGTATTTTAAACTGTTTTTCACAATAGGGCTCTGACCCTTTTGCTTTCAAATCTATTTTTTGTAAAAATCTTTTTAGGTGCCCAGCCACAAGGACACCAAGCATAGGAGTTCTATTCCCACGACGTGCTGTAGCTGCTGTGGAAGTTACAGGACCTCGATAGTAGATGCCTCCACTCTCTACCTTGACTCTATCTTACTTATCTATAGGGCATGTCGCCCTTTTACTTTTAGAGACATCTTATTTACTCAGTCTTTATTTCATATTTTGGGTTGTAATTAAATTAAGGATTCAGGCTTGTATTTATTCATTTCAGTATCTGGATTGTTGTGAGGTGTATTCCTCCAGATTTAGTTTATTACATCGTTATTTATTTGTGACTGTGATGTGGTTGTGGTATCAGTAATTCATAAATTAATTTGGTTGTATGTAAATCTAATTCAATTAAAATTGACAACTCACTTTTTAAATATTAGGTGGCTAGTAATTGTTAAAACGTTTTTGACAGTGATGCTACGAACTGAACCAACTTGACATTTTGAATTAATTTGAATAAAATGAGTAGCTACCGGGTATTTAATTAGTTGGAGTGTCACAGGTGGTATCAGAGCATCAGGTTCTAGTGTCCTTAGGATCTTTACGGTTTGGGATGTTTCCGCGTAGCTTTCTTTGATATAGAGCCCTGTATTTTAGGATTATTGTACTCTATTGTGTACGTTTTGCTCTTCAGCTATTTTGAGATAATAACTGCAAACTTATAAGACTTTAATCTCATTTCAGATGCCTCCACGACATGCACAGCGAGTTCCCAAGGATGCTCAACCCGAGCCACAGCCTACACCAGTTCAGGGCACCATGAATGCCGCAGAGGTTGCCGCTATTGTAGCCCAAGCGGTAAATGTCGCCCTAGCAGTTGTGGAGCAGGCACCACCCTAGGCACCGGCAGCAGTGCCAGTTCAGGCTCATGCATTTCCGTCTGCTTGGGAATGTGTTCGTGATGCTTTTCATAAAGCACACCCTCCCGAGTTTGCTGGTAGCTCCGATGTTGTTGTGTCCAGTCAGTGGAACAAGGACATTCAAAGACATTTGAGGATGTATGAGTGCATGGAGGTACAAAAATAGATACGGGCTACTTTTAAGCTAGTAGGATCAGCGTTGGAGTGGTGGGAGTCCATTACCACCCCGGAGGAGAGAGATGTCCTTTCTATACAGGAGTTTTGGGTGCGGTTCGACCGCAAGTATTTTTCGTCAGCCATTCACACTGAAATGAGGAGGAAGTTAATGAACCTCAAGCAGGAGGGGAAGAACGTGGAAGAATATGAGGCTGAGTTCACTAATCTCTTGAACATCATTCCTGATGAGATTCCAACCGAGGAGAAGAAGATTCAGAAGTTCATGGATGGGTTGACTTGGAGGATCCGTCAGCACTTGTTGGGTAATCTCTCGTTGGCCACTTATTCTAATGTGGTTAACGCAACACTGATTCACTTCTAGGACCACCGCTTTCATATGTCAGAGAGTAAGTGGTCAGGAGAGTCCAACCATCAGGGTAGGACAGGGGGAAATGGTGCCAGCGGGGCACAATCTGCTCAGGGTCAGCATAGGCAGGGATATCAAGGTTCCTAGCAAGGATATTTTAAGAGGTTTAGATCTGGAGGTTTCAAAAATGGTCAGGGAGGTTTTCGTCAGGGTCAGCACGGCCAACATGGTCAACAGCAGCAGTTTCAGCAGGGCCAACACGACCAGGGGAGGAATGGCAACGGCCACCAGGGCCATGGGCAGCAGGGTCAGAGAGGGGAGAACTTTTCGGGGAAATGTTTCATTTGTGGCAAGATTAGCCACAAGGATAGGGGCAGGGCCCCATAGCAGCAGCAGAAGCAGGGTGCTCGATATGAGCCCCAGAGACCTATGTTTCCCGCTACCCTCCCAGCACCACCACAGATGCCAGCTTTGCCACCCATCCCAGCAGTCCTAGTCCAGTAGGGACAACTTCAGTACGGGCGAGTTTATCAACTCCAGCATACCGCAGTCCCACAGGATCCACCTGCTATTGAGGGTATGTTCTATATTCATGGGACTATGGGGCGTATTTTATTTGATACGGAGGGCACACATTGTTTCATTTCCATGAGATTTGCATGCACTTTGGGGTTGTTAGACGCTTCAGAGAGCACGGTTACTTGCGTAGATTCACCGTTGAGTAGGGGTTCCGTGATTTCCCTTATTTATAGAGGTGTGGGTATAGAGATAGGGAGATTTACCTTACCCGCTGATATGCTAATATTAGAGATGACTGAGTACGATGCGATTGTTGGTATGGATTGGCTAGTTGCGTACCGAGCCATGATTGATTGTTTCAGTAGGAGTATTATTTTTGCCATTCCTGGGCAGGACATGTTTTTAGTGGCGATGCCTCGCCCTGAGGAAGGATCGTCCACACACTTGTATTACATAGAGGAGGAGACCTCTAAGGAAGTGGTAATACCACTTGATTCAATTCCCGTTGTTAGTGAGTTCGCTGACGTATTTTAGGACATACCTGGATTACCTCCTAGTAGAGAGATAGATTTTTTTATCGATTTGACACTGAGCACTCGGCCAATTGCCCGCGCACCATATCGTGTGGCTCCAGCGGAGATGAGAGAGCTAAGGGATCAGATAGAGCATTTGTTGGGTCAGGGGTTTATCCAAAGGAGTACTTCACTGTGGGGTGCCCCTGTGTTGTTCGTAAAGAAGAGGGATGGATCGTTGAGATTATGTGTAGATTATCGAGAGTTGAATAAAGTCACGATACGGAATAAGTATACATTGCCCCAAATCGATGAATTATTTGACCAGTTAAGAGGAGCTTACTTCTTCTCAAAGATTGATTTGCGATCGGGATACCATTAGTTGCGTATCAAGGAACAGGACATCTCGAAGACTGCTTTCTTGATGAGATATGGTTCCCACGAATTTCGGGTTATGCCTTTTGACTTGACCAACGCTCCAGCCATGTTTATGAACTTAATGAATAGGGTATTCAGAGAGTTCCTAGACCAGTTCGTCATCGTCTTTATTAATGACATTCTGGTTTACTCCCAGACAGAAGAGGAGCATGTCGAGCATTTGAGGTAGGTTTTACAGACGCTACGTCAGAACGAGCTATATGCAAAGTACGAGAAATGTGGATTTTGGCTGAAGGAGGTTCAGTTTTTGGGGCATATCATTTCAGATCGGGAGATATCTGTCGATTCGGGGAAGGTATTCGCGGTGAGGGAGTGGGGATAGCCCATGAAACTGACTGAGATTCGTAGTTTCTTGGGCCTAGCAGGATACTACAGAAGGTTTATTCGGGGTTTTTCAAAGATAGCGAGCCCTTTGACACATCTGACTCGCAAAGGTGTGCCATTCATTTGGAGCGATGCCTGTCAGTTGGCATTTGATGAGTTGAAGGACAAGTTGACCTCAGTGCCTGTGTTAGCATTGCCGAGACCGGGAGTTGAGTATCTAGTCTACACCGATGCGTCCTTATAAGGACTTGGAGGTGTGCTGCAACAGGAGAGTCAGGCTATAGCTTATGCTTCCCGTAAGCTTAAGCCTCACGAGAAGAATTGCCCCACCCATGACTTGGAGTTAGCGGTAGTCGTATTCGCTCTTCGGATTTGGAGACACTATCTCCTGGGGGAGAAATTTTGATTGTTCACAGACCACAAGTCTCTACAATACCTCTTCACGTAGAAGGAACTGAATATGCGTCAATGTCGGTGGCTTGAGTTTGTGAAAGATTATTAGTTTAATATCCAATATTACCCAGGGAAGGCTAATGTGGTAGCAGACGCGTTGAACCGTAGGCCAGTAAATGGGGTGGCCGAGGTGTGGAAAACTAAGTGGAAGGAGTTGGGACACCAGGATGCAGTGGCCTGATCGTTCATGTCTGTGATGACTGTTACACCTCAGATTGTTATGAGAGTGATAAAGGCACAGGCAAATGACTCATTCTATCAGGAACAGATAGTTCGATTACTAGTAGAGGGAATCGAGTCCTATACCATTAGCTCAGATGAGGGATTACGCTTCAATGGGAGATTGGTCGTTCCGGAAGGGTAAGACTTACGACACGAGGTAATGACAGAGTCGCACGGCTCACGGTTCGCGGTACACCCTGGTGGGGATAAAATGTACCAAGACATGAGACGACAGTACTGGTGGAGCGGGATGAAGAGAAATATCACTGTGTTCGTTTTTAAATGCGCCACTTATCAGTTAGTAATGTTGGATCATCAGAAATCGGCAGGGCTTCTACAGCCATTAGAGGTTCCGATGTGGGTATAGGAGAGCATATCCATGGACTTTATCACGGGGTTACCTACGTCATTGAGGGGTCACGAATCCATATGGGTAATTGTGGATAGGTTGACCAAAGTTGATCATTTTCTGCCCGTGAGAACAGGCTACACCACGGGACAGTATGCCCAGATTTTCATTGCGGAAATAGTGAGACTTCACGGTGTGCCTCTAAATATCGTGTCTGACCGAGACAAGATATTTGTTTCACGATTTTGGGAGAGTTTTCAGGAAGCCATGGGCACGGAGTTACGGCTGAGTACGACTTATCACCCGCAGACTGATGGGCAAGCAGAGTGGACAAATCAGATGTTGGAGGATATGTTATGTAAGTGCATCCTAGACTTTGGAGGTGGTTTGGAGTAGTACCTTCCACTGGTGGAGTTTGCTTATAATAACTCCTATCAATTCACTATTGGCATGGATCCATTTGAGGCGTTGTATGGTAGATCTTGTCGATCCCCAGCATGTTGGATAGAGGTGGGGGATAACAAACTCCTTGGGTCGGAAGTGATTCAGGACACTTCGGCAAGGATAAAGATGATACGGAGCCGTATTCGGGTAGCTCAGGACCGGAAGAAGAGCTATGCTGATGCCAAGAGGTTCTTCAGAGAATTCAAGGTGGGAAACCAGGTGTTACTCAGAGTATCTCCTATGAAGGGGATTATGCGTTTTGGAAAGAAAGGGAAACTGGCACCCAGATACGTAGGGCCATTTCCTATCATCGAGAGGATTGGGCCAGTTGCGTATAGACTTGGGTTACCGGAGCACTTGCATAGGATTCATGATGTGTTCCATAGTTCTTCGCTAAGGAAATATCTTAGGGATGATTTGGCCCATACTCAAATTGCTTTAGAGGACATCGATCTTCAGCCTGATAGTTCCTACGAGGAGGGGCCGATTGCTATTTTGGACCAAAGCGAGCGGAAATTGAGGTCAAAGATAGTACCATTAGTACGTGTTCAGTGGCGACATCATAATGCCGAGGAGTCCACATGGGAGAGCAAGGATGAGATGTGCGAACGTTATCCAGAGTTATTTTTACCAGATACTCTTTAGTTCCTAATTTCGGGATAAAATTCTGTTATTAGGGGGGAAGTATGTAATACCCCGTAATTTTATTGATTTTTATTTAAGGGATTAATTAAATTAAATGAGAATTAATTGGGAATTAATCCGGATGTAAATACTAGCGAGATGTGAGTTGGTATTTGATTATGATGTTAAAATTGAATATTTCATGAGTATTGAAAATATTAAAGTTGTCGCGAGGCTGAAATACGACAATTTGGATAATTAAGTTGGGACGCGGGTGTCAGTCGCGGCAGGAATGAAATTAATTAGATTAAAAAGTAATTTACATTTTTATCAACCAAATGGTCATTTTGAGTGCGCCAACGCATTCGGAAGGGTCGAAATAGTCAGAAAACACTAGCCAGTGGTTTAGTTTGGGTCCCGGGGCATTTTTAGTCCAAATCGGCAACCTAAAAGGGTATTTTGGTAATTTTAAAAATAAGAGAATTAAAACCCACGAAAATTAGAGTTTATATTTATATTTTTAAAGGGGCCACTAAGGCCATTACCAGCCAAAAGAATTAGAAGTGGGCTACGGGAGTTAGAGAGGAGTTATCATAGGGTTCCAAACTAAAAACACCCACCACCATCACTTTTGAAAGAGATTGTGACCATAAAGAGGGAAAAATCAACCTTGAAAGCAACACATCTGAAGAACAAATCTGATGCAAGTGATTTGATATTTTAAGAGCATTGAATATTTCTTCCATGTATAGTGTAGGAACTATTTTGTCTTGAAAGTTTTGAGGAAAACTAATGAAATTGTTGTAAAAAATCTAAAGTTGGGTTAGGAATTGCATGTAGAATGGTTATGGATGAATTTGGTATTCGAAGACTTAACTTTTATGATGTAAAAATGGATTTATGATGAGTAATTAGGCATAATAAAATTCTGGGTTCATGTTCATAGGGTTTGGGGTAAAAATTTGGGGATTTATGATAATTACATGTTGTTTAGGAGGATTTGACCCCAAAAATATGTTAAGAAACGACCTAAGAGAATTTAGAGAAGTTTAAGAAAATTAAAATGCGATTGGTGTAATCTTAGGATGAATTTAGAGAAGAGAAAAATTGAGAAAAACGAATTGGGAATTTTCTGGGGGTATTCTGCCATCTCATTAGAAGACCTGCCCAGGTCGTTCGAACGACCTCGTTCAAACGAGATGACAGTACCCCTTCTAACGAGTTGGTAGTTCGTTCAAATCCATTCGTTCAAACGACACTCGTTTAAATGACCTCGTTCGAACGAGATTTCTAACGAGTTGACAGAATGGCCTTTTAGGCCTGATTTAATTTTGAACCTCCAGAAGACTTATATAATTGAGTGTAATCCTTCCCTTGTTGATTTGTGGATATAGTTGTGAGATTGGAAGTACGTCGAGGATTAAAACTTAGAGTTTTGTAGTAAACCTGATGATGTTTATGGGTTAGGATATAAATATCTAAAACTTCGACGTGAGGAGAGTTGATAACTTTAATGTATATAAATCGGGGACTTCTAAATGTGTAACATTAAATGACGGTATAGGAATGAGAAATATACCTCTATTAATATTATGGGATACCAAAGATGTGTGAATGCTTCATATATGTAGTTATTTGTGTATAACATAACTACCATACTTGCTATCACGGGAGGTCGGCGTTCGATCAGGGCCATTTAATCTTTGTGTGCCTACGGGGGGATTTAGATTGGTACCTCGAGGGCATAGGTCAGAGAAGGACTTATTGAGAAGTTAGTAAGTCTGCTGATCATGGGAGCGTAGGTATGTGCGTGACCCGTGTGATGTGAACCATGTTCGCCTCCATTATGTATGATTGTTGTTTATTGAAAACGATTCCTGAGAGATTCGAAATACGTGATACTTATGTACGTGATGTACCGGGATTGGATAGCAAAGTATGTGTGCACCAAAGCTTAGTCTCGGGGTGCCAGTATTGTATATTTATGATGAGAATAATATACTGCTAATTGAAATGAACGGCCATGAACAAATGTAAGTGTGAATAATATCAACATTTTAGTAAATTTAAAAATGGAAAATCTCTAGTGATTAGCATGACTAATATGGGAACTAAGAAGGAAAGTAAAACTCTCTGTTTGAATTAAGATGTCGGGACTTAAATCGTGAATCGTATAGAAATGTTAGATTGTGTATTGGACTAGTTAGATATGGGGATAACTAGAACGGGTATGGGTACGATAGGAGTGCACAATTAGTTAAGAGGTGAGGAACTCATGTGAGTGCACACACTATCATGTACTTTATATTCACTGTTTAATTATATTAAACACTTGTTGTATTTTAAATTGTTTTTCACAATCGGGATCTGACCCGTTTTCTTTCAAATCTATTTTGTGTAAAAACCTTTTTAGATGCCCAGCCACAAGGACACCAAGCATATGAGTTCTATTCCCGCGACGTGTTGTAGATACTGTGGAAGTTACAGGACCTTGATAGTAGATTCCTCCAATCTCTACCTTGACTCTATCTTACTTATCTGTAGGGCATGTCGCCCCTTTCCTTTCAGAGACATCTTATTTACTCAGTCTTAATTTCATATTTTGGGTTGTAATTAAATTAAGGATTCAGGCTTGTATTTGTTCATTTCAGTATCTGGATTGTTGTGAGGTTTATTCCTCTAGATTTAGTTTATTACATCGTTATTTATTTGTGACTGTGATATGGTTGTGGTATCAGTAATTCATATATTTATTTGGTTGTATGTAAATCTACTTCAATTAAAATTGACAACTCACTTTTTAAATATTAGGTGGCTAGTAATTGTTAAAATGTTTTCGACAGTGATGCTACGAACTGAACCAACTTGACATTTTGAATTAATTTGAATAAAGGAGTAGCTACCTGGTATTTAATTAGTCGGGGCGTCACATTGTTGTAGCCTCCCACCACTGCAAAGCTGCCCCTACTAGCTTGAATGTGGCTAGTATTTGACGTTGAACCTCAGTACATTCGAGCATTCTCAAGTGCCTTTCTATATCTCTCTTCCATTGGCTAGCAGTCACGACATCTGATCCTCCCTGAAACTCAGTTGGGTGTGCCTTCTGAAAGGCATCACTCACTCGTTCCCATGTAGTTGGAAACACTTGCCCTTGTACGGGTGGCACAACTGGTGCCTGTGTTGGAGCCTGCTAAAGAGCAGCTAGAGCTGCATTGACTGCCTGAGTGACAATTGTAGCAACTTGGGCCGCAGTCATTGTATCCTGAGCTGGGGCGGGTTGAGGTGGTCATCGAGGAGGCATCTACAACAAGAGTATACTATCAGTATTTGGTATAACAGAATAGCTGAAGAACGTAGGCGTAACTAGAAAAGTAATAATTCTACTCATAGGGCTATACATCAAAGAACGCTAAGCTGACTACACAGTAAGTCGTACATACCATAAGGGATACTAGAACTTGATGCTCTGATACCACATGTAACACCCCACCTAATTAAATACCGGGTGGCCAGTCCCATACAAAATTAAAACAGAATATACAGTTGGCTCATTCTTAGCATCACTGTCAAAAGAATTTAAATGCAATTGGAATAAACATTCCCAAATAATTTCTCAATACAATAAACCCAACAATAATAAATGTATTTAAATGACACGAATACAATAATATTTTGACTCGGATAGAAAAGAGATAACTGAATTCCTCTCGGCGACATGCCCTAAATATAAGAACACTACATAATATGAATCAAATGAAGATAGGTGTCTAAGCAATACTCCATAGCTCCATAACTCGTCATAATCCTCTAAGGTTGGGGTCCCTGCTACTGTACACTTGATATAGAAGGTACAATAGAAAAGAGAATATGCAAGGAAACGGGTCAGAGCCTGATGTGAAAATAGTTTTGAAAACAGCAAGTGAAATATTGCAATATTTATCACTTATAATATTCATGTTAGGTTATCGGACTCTCTCTTGAGATTCTCACCTCTCATCTATAGTGCACACATAACGTACCCCTAAGATGGCTCATGCATTATAACCCAATTCTCCTCTTATAAATTCTGATTCGCGAGACCGTATGTCCATTATTTAATAATATAAGTTAATACGCATAAGTCAGAAATATTATGAAATTCCAAGAACTTACTATGATTAGAAACCATTAATCAATATTTATCTACTTACGCATACAGTAGAAGAATCTCAAGTATAGGTATATATATAAATCACATATGCAATATATATACTAATTAGCACCTCACATAAAATCTATGGTGCTGGCATACTCTGCTATTAAGTCCCCGTATCACTCGTACTAAGGGAAATACTAGTTCGGAATTACTCTCGAACTGTATTAATACATAACACATACAAATGGAGGCGAAGCATAGTTCCAAGTCACTAAGAGGTCAGCACATACCCTCACGTCTCTTAGGACCGTCTGACTATCATACAGATAACTTGTACCAAGGAATCCTATGTTCTAGGGTACGAGTCAATATCCCCCATAAAGGTCTAATCGAGATAAGATAGTTCCGGAGGGGAAACCTCCTTGATAGCACGTAGCGCGGGTATGATTATACACATAAATTATCAATCATACAAATAGGCATTAACGTCTACTTATATAATACTAGGAATGTATCATATCCCCACGTACCCGTTGTATTTATCAATACACTCGTACTTAACCTCATATAAATATTATGTAGTTGACACTCACGAAATAAACAACTCACTTTAATATAAGTTTCCCACATTAACCAAAGTCTTTCTTTCAAAACTATTCCAACCGAATTTATCTAACCTAATAATGAAGATATCTTTCACATTACATTTTATCTTCAATTATTTATAATTTTCCAGCCTTGACCCAAGTATTCTATAATTTTGTTATTTTCCCAAAATTTATTAAAAGATTATTTAGAAAATAATTTTATATAAATTCATTTCCCCTATAATCTTTTGCCCATTTAAATCCCATTCAAAAATACATTTATCGAGCCTCAAGTATAACCTAATGTTATTTCCTAAGTTCCATCATAATAAAATAATCATCAATAACAATTTCTATCAATATGGGATTTAATCAAACAATAAAAAGAAATATTTTAGTTCCCAGTGGTAGTCGATCGATCGACTGTTTCTGGTCGATCGATGATCGATCAGTCGATCGATCAACATTCTTGGATCGATCGATCGATCAACCAGTTCACAGCCCAGATTTTGCATTTTGTTCCTACGGGTTTGATACTTTAAAATAATCAAAACTCATTTAAATCAATCCCAAACTTCCTTTAATTCATTTAGAATGATATAACAAGGTATATGATCAACTACTAACAATCAAACAACCTAAAAGTCATCAGTTGGTTTAGATTCAATCTCTTTATTCCCAGAATTTTCATAACTTTCTATCTTCCATGAAAACATGAAAACTCAGAATATCCCTTTCATTTGAAGACAATATCGTGGGTTACGTCTTTTATACAAAAACGATGTAATTCCATTTAATCCCCATTTCAAATTCTCAATCAAAACTCTTATTGTTTACTATAAAAATATATATTCTTAATTTTCTATAATCCTATCTAGCATTTATATTATAAACCTCCAAATAGAACAACATATTCACTTGCCTTGGTAATGAAGATATGAACCTTTGGTGACGATTACGTAGGACTATCTTCCTTATCTCCGGTGACTTTTCGGTGGTGGTGCTGGTGGTAGAAGGTGGTTAGCCCTCCTTGGTTTGCCCAAGAGTTTCTCATCCTTTCCAAGCAATCTTCTCTTCTCCCAAGCACCCTTTCACTCTCTCTCAAAAGGTGACCTCTCAATTTTGTGTAGAAGAGAAAATGAACCTACGTACAACTAATCTCCAAATCTTTATAATAAGACAAAATTTTGAAATCACTATTCATCCCCTGTAAAAATGACCAAAATGCCTTTTCGGGTGTCTTTTCATTTCCAAATGACCCGAGATCCAAAACCAACATCCAAATAGACTTTTCTGACTATTTCTACCCTTTCGGATGCAGCGACGCACTCGAAATGACTATAAGGTTGATGTAAAAATAAGTTTCCTATTTAATCTAACAAATTAGTCCCGACACGTCCCATATCGCGTCCTGACTAAAAATTCAAATTACTGAATTAATAACTCACAGCAATATCAATAACATCACATTCATTTTAATATCCAAAAATTCGAATTTAAACCCAATGAATTAATTTATAATTAATTTCAATTAATCTATTAATTTAAAATATAACACATATTAAAAGTCATTAAAATTACGGGGTATTACACTTGTAGAGTTGCTTATAGGGTAAAACCCATCAGGCGCAAGTGGATGTATAAGAAGTTAAAAGATAGATGGACAAGAAGGTCCAAACCTTCAAGGAAAGTCTACGAAAGGGTTTAATAATATAGAAAGGTATTGATTATGAGAAAACCTTCTCGTTATTGCTACGCTAAAGTCTATCGTGATTCTTATGACGTCAAGACTTCATTGTTGAATTACTGTCTTACACTACACTAAAATAGGCAGATGCTCACAGTTCTATACTATGACTAGGGTCTATGGGTCACACTTTTCAACCGTGACCATATTAAGGGTGACAAAATCATGGGTTATGGTCCAGTGGGTGACACTAGTGTTGATTCGTTGGTCATGGTTTGAGACCGTGACCGCGTGGTCATGGCTCAGAGCCATAACCCAGCATGTGATCGTTAAAGGGGTGTTTAATTTAAGTCATGGCTCAAAACTATGATCCTTAGTGTAACCATTTAGAATTATAAAATAGATGTCCATGGTTTTGAACCGTGACGATATACTTTACAATTTTAAATGGTCACACTAGGTGGTCACAATTTTGAGCCTTAACTAAAATTGTGGAAAATATTAAAACAATTAATATTTGTTCACAGTTTTGGGCCGTGACCAAATATCAATGTTTTCAATATTTTCCACAGTTTTGGTCATAGCATAAAACGATGATCAAATTTTAAAAAAATAATAAATAATAAATTTTTATTTTTTCATAAAAAAAACATTTATATTTCTCAAACTTGTATACATTTTCAAAAATAAATATCAAGCCATTATGCCATCCATAAATCAAAAAATAATAATAAAACACAAATTAACTAAGTAAAGCTATCAAATTGTTCAACACAAATAATAATATAACGCATGCTTGCGGGAATTTTATAATATCATCGCAATATCTTCATCGAAATATAATACAGTGATTGTTTCCTTCCACAAAACAAGATTTTAAAACATTCCTTTCCAACTAGGCTTGGAAAAAAGACTTCTCTAACTAGACCAACAAACAATAATATAAGAAAATGGAATTAGTATTATCAATAAGAGACTTTGATGCCTTGTGTCTCAGTGAACATCATATAACACAAACCACTAATCGAGGCAACCATATAAATATTGAACATCAACAGAATTCGTGTCGCATTCAAAATTTAAGAAGATCTATAAAATGGTGTTTTTCCAAAATGTGATCGATGAGGAACTAAGTGTAAGAGAACAATATATATGAGTATAAGATACAAAAATGTAAATAAATACAAGGGTTGTTCCAATACATATGATATAAATAGAATTATCATACAAGAGTTAACCAAATGATAATAATATAATGTCTTGAAACTCAATCTTCCTCTAAATTAACTAAAGGAAGATCAAATTAGGATTGTAATCAAGAGAAGACTGGAACTCTATAGGGAACCTTAAGGCGTCTGCTTGAGTAGTAAAACCCTTTGTTTCACGCATAAATCTAACACTATAAGTTTTGAGGCAAGATAAACATTATAACCATTAATAGTGTCCTCCACCTTCACCTAATCACAATAAAAGATGATTTTTTTGAATTCTAAGTAATATACTTCTAGAATTTGTTGAACAATTCCATAATAAGCCATCACTGTTCCATTTATATTTTTATCCCTTTTTCCAGGTGCATAAGAAATCAAGGCAGAAATTGATATTTCGATGTTTTGCATCAACAGTTTTTCCTCGCACGGGTATGAGACGAAATCTAAAAAATTGGCCAAGCGTGCAAGCCTTTGAAAGACATCACCCTTCTTTAAAAGCTACATTTATTAATGGATTTATATTAGGCCTCATTTACAACACATACATAAATAACTGCAACATAAGAGGTTGGAATTACCTCTTTTGATACCCATGCCCTAAAGTCATTTCGCACATGATTTTTGGACATTTCATGATCATACTTCATAAACGTATTCATGAAATTGTAGAGTTTGAATAATAGTATAGAGAATACAAGTAATCAAACAAAAATAAGTTATATCTGTAGTTACTTACTCATTCCAATCTTCAACTTCGTCTTGGAATTTGAAGACATAACGAGCTACTTAATCATATTGCAGATTGGTAAGTCTCACCTCTTTAGGGTTCCCGAAAGGTAGTTCATCCTCAAATTCATCAGGTTCCTCGATCACTCGTTCTCTATAAGGATTGAACCTCTTAAGCCCTTGTTTCGACATATGTTCTCGGGCATATAACGATGATTCTGTTGTTATGTATTCTGGCGCAATTGACCCTCCAATATACCGTGTATTCTTAATATAGTCTTTAAGGGTATTCATCAATCGCCCGAAAGGATACATCCAATGATACCTGATGGGTCTACATAACAAAGCCCCGTCACATAAATACATAATAGGTGGATAATGGTGTCAAAGAACGATGGAGGAAAATACTTCTTGAAGACATATGCCACCTTGGCTAAAGTGGATTTTGCAACCTTAATGTGCTTTATGTAAACCACTTTTGCACACAGTAATGTGAAGCACAAAATAATCTGCATGATTTCCCTACGAAGATCTTTGTGCTCAAAAAAGCAATGCCTATACAACATAGGGATTAATTGGAAGATGACCTGCCAGTCGTGAGACTTGCACTATTTTAGGTCATTGTTTTGGTAGCTTATTACCTTGCAAAAATTACCAGAATAAAAATTTAGAGTCTTTAAGTTAATGTGTCTTTGAGGATCTTTTTCTCACTAGTAGTCAAAGTGAAAGCACTCGTGGGAATCTAATTTCTTCCAGTTGGAGGATCAGTTTTTAACCACAATTTTTCTTATAATCCTTTAGATCTTGATGCGCCCTCTCTCAATCTTTTGAATGAGATCCACGCAGACATATTCCTACCAGATGTTCTATAAAATTCTTCTCTATGTGCATCATATCAATTACATGCCTTGCATAGTGCTCTTTCAATTACGACAAGTCAAATAAGATTAGGCATTTAGACCATGCCTACATTTTACTAGGATCTTACGAATCCTCCCTAGCTTTACGCTTCTAGACTACAAGTTGAAGATGTTTGCCTACAGACTTATTCCTCTCCTCGATTTGATAACCTAAAAGCCAAGCAGGTTTCACCCTGCACTTTTGACTGATAGGTAAAAAGTTAGACTTGTTGTTCATAAAAGGGTGATTGCTCGGTAGAAATTTATAATGATTGACATAACTCATCTTCCCACTATGATATAGCAAGGTGGATTAAGTTTCCTCCCCACAGACAGGACATCCATAATGACCATAAACATTGCAACCGAATAAGTTCCTATAGACAGGAAAGCCATGTGTCGCCCACATAACCATTTCTTTAAGTGTTAAATTTTCACCCTTGTGAGAGTTAAACACCCTTACGCCTTCATCCCACAACTCTTTAATTTCTTATATTAACGAGGCTAAGAAAATACCCATATCTTCGTTGGGAGCCTTTGGCACATGCATCAATAATGATAATTGTGTGAACTCTTTTCTTATGCACAGTGTTGGAGGGAGACTAAAAGGCACTATGAAAAATGGCCAATAACTATGATTAGTGCTTAAATTACTTAAAAGGTTAAACCTATCGGTTGATAATGCAAGATGTATATCACGTGGTTCTTTTGCAAATTCAGGGTCAACGGGATGACGCATGATATTCCCGCCCCTAAGCTAGAGTGTGCCATATAATGGCCTCTACTATCCACGACATAGTGAAAAATCGTTTGGGGGGAAATACTTTGCGAGCACTTGCAAAATTTTATTGTATTATCTTTTCCACTCTCATAAACCATATAACTTGATTACTTGCATACACGACATTCATCCTTCCATTCGTATTCATTAAAGTACAATATGCAATCATACTTGCATACATAAATATATTTATACTTCAAACCCAAACCCTTCAAGTTCTTTTTTATGCTCCGATAACCATATAATAACATGTTCTCTTTCGAGAGAATATCTATAGACCATTTAAGAATTTTAGTTACGTTATTGCCTGATAAACTAAATTGTCTCTTCAAATTGTGCAAACCCATCATTTCATACAATACCGAATGATCTTGTTCACATTTTTTATATAAAGGTCTAGTTGCATCAACTTTCAATCATATGTAATCCCGCTCTTCAGGTAAATCAACATCAACTTGTTCATTGAATTTTTCATAATGCATATTATTCGTATCGTTAGGCTGGTGGTTTTGATGGTGGTGGACTCTATAAGCATCATCAAAAAGGTCGATCAAAGGACACTGTGCTAGTGAATTATTCACCACTTCCACCCGATGGGGTTCCGTCATGCGGTCGTGTACCTGTAATTCTTTTGGAACATATGTTACTTTATTTTGCCCATTAAATGTCCATATCTTATAGTCTTGTGACATACCCTACATTAGTAAATGCAATTCAACGTCTTCTAAAGACTTAATTTTATAGTTCATACAACAGTTGCATGGAAACAAAATCTTATCACTATTAAGATTCCTATCTGCATATTTAATAAATTTTCAAACGCCCTTTACATGATTATTAGATACTCTTAGTCTCTCCCATCCACTATTTATATTTTGGGAAAGCCATTAAGAAATGTTCAAAATTCAAGTAACCTATATAAATAGGTTGAAACGAAAGTCATGTTGGATACAATATCTCTCTGTTTATAATTCAAGCAAATTCATTCGGATCGATCACTCAATAAATATGGAATAAAACCAAACATATGTCCCATATAATTCAAATATTACAAATTTGTTCCAAAAGAAAACATTGTTCAATGCCTAATCTTATTTAACAAATGAACTGGCTAGGTAATAAAATAATTATCATAATATTTTAATAGAAGCCCTTCCCCCTAGTCAAAATTCACAGGCCCGTCTTTATAGCCCTCGTAAATTGTATCAACTAATATCTAAACCTGACCCACCGCTCAGAGCGATTGTGGATAAGTGTTCTGACATTCATGGAAATGATAGTGCACAAGACAACGACCTTGCTATTGGACAAGTGCCTTATTAAATACTTCTCTCCATAGGCACCGTCCATGGATGACGATAATGCATGAAATATTAAACAAGGCATTTGGGAGGGGAATGTTATAGGAAAAGGCATTTACGAGGGGAATGTTCCGGGAGGAGGCATTAGGAAGGGAAACCTTAAGGCTTAGGATAGGGAAATGTTTTATGAGGCATCTGAGAGGGGAAACCATGTTTTTGAGTAAATAATCGAACCAACCCCTCTATTTCATTCGTCATGATTTCCATGTTATTGTTAACATTATCCACCTCCCCTCGAAGCTCTAACACTTCTCCTTTTGTCCTAGCATATTCTTCTGTCTGGTTGGACACGTGAATCCTCATCTAAAAGATCTCATCCAATAGAGGTGCATTGTGTTGTATTTTTATAATTGGCATATGTGATCCCACACCTCTTGTCCCTACTAAGTACCTTAGTTAGGGAATCTTCTTCAATATCATTGGGGATGCACTCAAACTGACTGCTCGACATACATTTTATCATTCCCTTTAACATAATATTATAATTAGGACTATCATTTTAATAATATTTTCTAAAATGTGTATATATATGATAACTAAATTCAAACGCACCAGAGTCAGAGTCAGTTTGTCTAAGAATTTATTGGTCCCTTTTTTCCATTGGCCATGCAAGTACATGTTGACCCGATTAGGTTATTTACCTTCTTTTTCAGAGTCCCCTTGGTCCGGTATGCCCATTTACCCTTCAGATTATCATAATATTTTGTCCCAAGTTTGTGAACATCAACTTTCTTTAACCAATATAGTTTATCATTCTCCCTCTCAGTCAATTTATCCTCCTGAGCCTCATTCTCTAAGAAGTCGTTTCATTGGTCAATGGGCATTTGGACATTGGGTGGAATTATGTCTTTCAACACCAAAATATCATAGCTCATTGACCGCTTCGGGAAAAAAATGTTCCAAAGTTTCTTCCCATAAGTATCCAATCGATCATCTACTCAGGAAATAACATTTGCATTCAAATTGGTTGGAAATGAAAAACTCTTATCAAGTTGATTCCATGCATCATACTTTATGGCGGATTCAACCTTGTTCTGTTTGTCTGATCCCCCAACGCCCACGTCATTTTTTTGAGAGACAAACAATGATTTTTTAAAAGATGAACGTTAGGTTTATTACCAGTAGGATGATTCTCGTCCAAAGAGAACCCAATGGACTTCTTAGGGTTTGCTTAGGATTCCTCACTAGTAAGAGGTGGGGGGTTTCGATTAATAGGGTTTGTTTAGTTTGATGAATCGAATATGGAGTGGTAGATTGAGTCTCTGGCGTAGTAGAGTATTGACATCCCAGAGGAGATGAGAATTAATGTTGGGGTATAGGAGAGCACCCAGTTGGTGGTGTTCCACTATTTGGATGATTATTTCCGTTCCTGTTTGACATTTCCTAAAATTAAAAAATAGCGACGAATGTATGAAAGTTATGTTTACGATTATATATATGTATACACCTTTTCAACAGCTTTTAAAACATGCTCGATCTGTTTAATTTCCATCCAATCTGTATTGCTTTTTGAAAATCTATGAAATTTTGCATGCAGCCAACTGGGTGGAAGAGTTTCTATGATTGACGCATAAAGGTCTTTGACATGAATTAGGAACCCTTTATTCTTTAACTATTTTGCAACCTCATTATTAATGTGCATATATCGTGAGACGTCACAATATGCGTGAATGATCTCTTCACGCAGTTATATGCACAATTGATGAATATTTTTCTCAGCCTTTTCTAGTAGTGTCACCAACGCCAGTGCTCTGTCCAGATTATGAAGATGAAATATATTCTCAACTGCCTTATCGTAGCATTCTGGCAGGAACACAAAATATCATCGAACAGGTACACTTTCGAGATATCAACTGCACGATTTGTAAAGTAATTAAATTGTTCAATTTTCCTATTCCCATACTTGTAGATGGGAGTATCCTCTGTATGTCGTGCACTAATGAAAAATGTTTTAATGCAGTCAACTTGCACCTTCTCATACTCTTGTTGAAATTATTTACTACCGTGACTCATTTTTTTTACAGAAAATATATAGAAGGAGGGTGTGAATATGAGTCTTAGGGGTAATGGCTCTAATTAATTGTAAACTAATTATGATTTTCCGTTCGATCAATCATACCCCACAAGTCCAAATCAAGTTCATTTTAATTAAATTAAACCTAAAACTACTATCTGTCCACTAATTGTGCAAGCCCTTCCATCAATTTGTTTTCACACAAATAATAACCACTTAAGGAAGCAGTGAACACGACCACAACAAATAAATCGCGGAGTTATATGCATTAATATTCAGGCACAAATAATGAATAACTCGAATTAAAGTTCATTTTAATTAAAACCTAAAATTACTATTTGTCCACCAAATGTGCAAGGCCTTCCACCAATTTGTGTTCACCCAAACATCAACCACTAAAGGAAGGGATGAACACGACCACAACAAGTTAACCAAGAATTTATAACAATATATAAGACTGTAACATAAAATAAAAGATAAGTAAAATTAATTGAAAAAAGAAAGAACCTTGAATCAGTTGAGCTTCAATAATTATTCTCTAGTTGCTTGTGCACATAGAATAAGAAGAAAACGTGTTGTATGTAGGTGTGGTTATGTATGTAAGCATGTGTGAGTTTAAGAAGTACTTCATGTATAAATACGAATTCTTGTGTTATACGTGTGCGCGTATATACATATATGTGCATGTGTGAGTATGAGTGTGAGTGTAACATTAATATGTGGGTGTATATGGGTGTGTGCATGTAACATTCATATGTGCGTGTGTGTGTGTGTGTGTGTATATATATATATATATATATATACACACACATTCATATACCAAATTTCAATTTCAATAAACAAATTTCAGTTTTAATATACCAATTTCAATTTTAATATATGGATTTCAACATACCAATTTCGATTTCAATATACCGATTTTAATTTCAATATATATATATATACGCATTCCCAAACACATACATAAACACACGCACACACACAACACACACACACACACACACACACACACACACATGTATATATACAAACACACACGCACACTGAAACATATACACACACAAAAAATCCATACATAGAGAGATAGAGATATGTACCATGGTGGAGAGAGGGAAAGTGGCCGATAATGGTCGCCGGTGGAGGGGGGTTGCGGTTGTAGTGGAGAGAGTGATAAGAATAGTGAGAGAGAGAGAGAGAGAGAGAGAGAGAGAGAGAGAGAGAGGGTAACGTTTGTTGTGGTGTGAAATCTGACCTAAGTTCTCAAATTTATAGTCCAAATTTGGTCACGGTTCAAAACTGTCACCCATATTGTGACCAATAGAACAATAAAACTTAGTCATGGATCTAGCCTGTGACCTCTACTGTGAGTAACTAATGATTGATTAATGATTACAATTTTAGGCCTTGGTCATATTAATGTGACCATTTTAAAATAAAGTTAAGGGTTACGGTCTAAAACTTTGACCATAAGTCACTGGGATTGGTCACGGGTGGGTCATGGTTTAGGACCTTGATTATCATGGTGACAATTTTGGCAGGAACTTTGGTGCTTAAAGGATCACTGATGGGTCGCAGTTCTGAACAGTAACCCATCGGGTCACGGATCCAGACCAAGACCATTTCCTAATTGATGTCACCCTTTAACCTGGTCATGTGATTATCTCGGTAATTTAGAAAATCTCACATTTTTAAATCGTAAGCACTCTGAACTATAACCAATTGACTATGATAATTCTCGATATTTGGTATAGTGTTGACATGTACATAGTAAGAAGTAAGGAAAGAAAAGTGATGTAAGCTTGTGAAATCCATTTATGGATTTAAGCTAACATCAAGGTCTTGGGTCATTCAATTTGATCAGGTAATCAAGTTATGATTTTGATCAAAGATCGAATAATACTTATTTTGTATAAGTAGCATGACATAAACATAGTGGTATATATAGTACAATTTGTGGATAGTGTTTGCATAATCGAGAACGAGGAAGGATTATTGTCTTATAAAAGAGTGTGGTTGTCCAAATAGCTCGATATAAATAACTTAGGACAAGCGAGGCATATCATTGTGATCAAAGTTTCACCAGATTGGATTCAAAGGATGTCCTAAGTCATTGATATCAATGGTGTATTCAAAATATGAACATTTAGATTCCATGAAAAGAGTTTCTTCTTAAGTATGGAATTATTTTTTCTAGTGATTAGTGTCCTAAAAATACTTGATCAAGATGGAAGGAATGAGGAATATACATTACGCTTCAGTGGTAGGAAACCTCATGAATCTTATATTATGTTAAATCGAATATCTGTTATGCTATTAGCATGGTCAACATATTTCAGTCCATAGTCTTAGACCTTTTTGGTAGAAAGACTATGTTTTCGTCAAATAAGGATCATAAGTTTTCTATACCTTTAAATATGTGTTGACCTAAGGAGGTTGAGCTTTAAGTTGGAAGAATGTAAGGAAATCTTGGATTGCTGACTGCACCAAGTAGGTCGAATTTACTGCCATTTTGCTGAAAATTGAAGAGGTTATATGGCTCAGTTACTTCCTAAGTAACTTGGGTGAGGTTCTTTAAGTGTGATTGCCTATAGCACTTTTAGTGTTCGTAGTGATATAATTACACGTTTGACAGAATCCGTAACTCATATATAAAAGGGTTAAGTACGTTGAGCGTAGGTTTTACCTAGTTCGATAGATCTAACAAGGAGGTAATAAGATTATGAAATGGTTGTATTGGATAACACCCGTTTAATCCTTCTACCAGTAGGACACAAATTGGCGTGTAGATGGGCTGGGAGTTGGATACATGGATTTAAGAGTAAGTGGGAGATCATTGGGGTTTTATTCATAAAGCCATATATGAGATTTACTTTTTAGTAAAGATGTGTTAGTTTATTTTGAAATACTAAAAAATATGGTTATGAGAATGCCTTATATTTATTTTGTAAATATATTATAGATATGTCAGTCAATTGTACTTAGTAGAAGTCTCAGTGAGTTTGCTTCATCTTGATCACAAGAGATCGTAATTTTCGTTCTAGTACTATTGAATAGTTCAAAACCTAGATAGGGAGTTGACATCATATCAGAATGATTGTGGTACAATTCTTGTGGTTTATCTCAAACTATGGGAACCTATCGGATGGTTCAATAATTTCTACAATAGTTCCAATGAGGATTATGACTGGTATATTTAGGAATGTATTGAATAGGACCACATGTGAGATTTTAAGTTTAAGTGATATCATGATTATAGTGAGTTACTCTAACACCATTCACATATGGTGCATAGATTCTTAATCCCGAGAATTATGAGGATTTGAATGCTTGCACAAATATTACTTTAATTACTATTGTTACGATTTGAAATTATATCAGGTTAATAGATCCCTGCATATTAAGTAACAGTTGTGTGAGTAGGTCTCATATCATAATTCTATGGAATCTACATCCAAGAGATATCTTATATTGTGATACCCCCTTGATAGACTTATGTATTTTGTTGCCTCCAATAAAACTCGGTCGGAGAATTATTTTATAATCATAGTGGAGTAGAAAATAAGTTAAGTTTGAGAATCAAGAAATTGATTATATGTTGGTTAAAATTAATTAATGGCAAATTAATTTGACCAACGAGCATCGAAAACTTAACATGGGGAATCATATTATGTACCATAATCGACTTTACAAATATGACCTATCTATTCTGAGTGACTTAGAGATAATTAAATTAGTGTGCAGTTGCGTTTATTTAGTGGAGTTAATCAAGATTAAATAAAGGAAAAAGATAATACGGTAATTTTAATTGGGATTTTTGAGTATTTTTTGGAAGCTAATTTGATTATTTGTCTTGGGTCCCTCGTATAACCTATTACCCAAGCAATAGGCGTGAAAATTTTTGATAACTTAGTTTAGCTAAATCCCATGGCCTATACCTATTTATGTTGGTCTAGGCTGGGATTTTAAGTGAATGGTCCATTATAGAGGGTTTGAGAGGGAGAAGGAAAACACTATTCACATTTTTTGTGAAGGAGCGAGAAGAGAAAAAGTGATTTCTTTTATATTTCACCATGGTGTCATCTCCAAAAGTGTCCACACGCAAGCTTACTTTGCATGGATCATATGTTATTTGGGATGTTTGGAATTTTCTAACAATGTTTTTGGAGACCTTTAAGGGAAACAAGATCTACACTATCATCAACATAAATCTCATCATACGAATCACAACATGATTCGTTATGGTATTGTATTCTAAACCCTAGGTTTAATCTTTAAACCTAGTTCTTGATTTTTTTTATAAATAATTAATCAAAGATCTCGGGGAGGAAATTTTTCTTCATTTTTAATGTCAATTAAGATTGTTTTCCCAACAGTTTTAACCAAGAGTGTGAATCTATGTCCTCTAGTCCAATATACATTTATCCTAAGTGGCATGCTTAAGACAATGGTATGAATGATATGATCATGTGGATGAAGCTTTCCTATAACCTCAAGAGTAAGACTCAAAGATTATTTTGGTCAAGGAATTCTAGACAATCCTAACTATAGAGCCACAATGAGACTATACTCTTACAAAATCCTTGTAAATTCTAAGGATTTTCCATCACTTTTATCAAATGATTATGTTATTACTTGTAATAAAACCCTAGATGCTCATACTCACTTGGTAATTTATTAACTAATAAGATTAAATAGCAATATGATAAGTTAGATCACAACTTTAGTTAATAAGCATTGGCGGTTGGGACTGAGTGAGCCTACCAACGACTAATATCTGAGATGAGTGTTACATTCATATCCGATTAATTTAATAGTTTCATATATATTACAAACAATAGACATGCCATATACAACCATTGAATTATTAATATTACGTATTAAATAGAAGTATTTGAGGTGTGCAAAACTTTTTATATATTATATTTGTGTAAGTAAACCTCTCTTCTCTTTCCATATATATAAAAGAGGTTGATTTCCTTACTTAGAGAGCCACTTTCCTACATATAAGAATTAAGTGAATCTCGACCCTAGATAGAAAATTCCTAGGGAACCCAAATTCTTCTTTAATTTAAGAGTAATGTTATATGTACCAAAAATTTTACACCAAATTTGTGTACCAAGTGAATTAAAGTGTTGTACATACACTAGGAGTACAACACTTTAATGCACTTGGCACATAAAATTTGGTGTAAAAACTTTGTGCATATAACATTTTCCTTAATAGATTATGCAGTTTTAGGACTTAAAATAATATTGGTTATGGATATAGGACATTCAACTTTATATTTTTTGAATTAGTCACTATTTTTTTTTTAAAAAATACCAATATTACTCTTAACTCCATATTGTCCCTATTATGGTTTTAGGACAATTAACTTTTCTTTATGAAAATGCTACCTATTATGACTTTAGGACAATTAACTTTTCTTTTATAAAAATGGTCATTATTTCTTTTGTCCTTAATAAATAAAATAGATTATGTATTTTTAGGAAATGTAATAATATTTGTTATGGATAAAGGACACTCAATATTTTTTTGCAAAAATAGTCCTTAATTTTATTTTTGAAAAAAAATTCTAATTCTAACTAATATTAGAAACTGTAAAACAATATTTGTCTTCTACCCACAAAAGCTTTGTATCTTCGATCGCCGGATTTTGTTGCCTTTGATCACCAAAGGGCTTCCGATCACCGATGATTCGGTCAACGATTAGTAAATATAAATTTGCAAATTAAAAAATACAAAAAACTTAACTAACTTTTCAATTTCTCAAACGCTACAAATTTTGTCACACCACCTAGCATCGTACCTTTTCGTCAATTCCCAAACTTGTGAACTGCGTATTCAAATTTTCAAATATTTCACTACAAAATTAAATCTACAGAATCAAATGCACCAACATTTTTTCACTTTAAAACTACAAATTTTAATTTGTAATGTAAAATCATTTGAATCTCCAAAATAAAAACCATGTTAACACTTAATATCGCCTTATCTGAAAACCTCCAATTCACAATAAGAGTAGTTTTTGTAGACGACTAAGGGGTGGGGGGTGGCGGGGAGGGCGGCATTGGTGGGATGGGGAGGGCAAGAGGGGTGGAATGTGAGAGAGTTGAATGTTTGTTTTTTTCTTTCTATTCTTTATTTATGTTATATTAGTTTTTTATTATTGATTTTTCTTTTATTCTTAAAAGGTATTATTTAAGAGGTGTTATGTGCCAAACTCATATTGAACCATATAATATTTTTACCACATAAGATATTGAGTCACCACATCCGTTACAATTCTTAATAGTAAATGTAATGGTGGGTCTATTTGAATCAATTTTCAAAATTCAAGGTTAACATTGTAACTTTTAAAACATCGGGTTCAAATCAAATTCACCCCAAACTTCATGGTTAAATTTGCGTTTTTCCTAAAAAAGTGAAATTATTTTTTAACTAAAAACTTTAATTGAGGACAAATAAATTGGGACTACTTTTATATTAAAAATAATAATTAATTGGTATAAAACAATTGTATTTTAAGATGGTAAAATAATATTTTTTATATTGAATAATTTTACGGATCAATTTTATAATAAAATTATTGTATATCCTAGAGATATAATGAAAATATTAACAAGTCATTTCCTTATAAAAATAAATCATTTTAATTAAGAACAATTAAAATATGGACTGTTTTTATCAATGTTCTAAAAACCGCGGAGGGTGATCGAGGCGTGGCGGTCAAGCCTTAAGCCTTAGAAGCCTAAGCGGGCGTTAGGCGTAAAAAGGCATGAAAATGCGTTTAGGCCTTCTTAATATATTTTAATATTTTTTAACTATAACAAATCTATTGAAATACTAAAATTGTACATATCATAAAAATATGTCTGAATATATGCAAATTAAAATACTATTTGATTATTTTGGAAGAGATAATGGTCCGGTTAGTAAAAAAATTCTTTAAAAGGCAATATCGTTTTACTAAAGTATTGTTGTTTTTAGAAAAAAGTGCGCTTTAAGGGTTTTACCAAGAATAAGGCGTAAAAAACTTAAGAAAGACGTTTATCCCAAGCGTTAAATCTAGGCGGGTTTTTAAAAATAGTGGTTTTTATAAATGAAAAGTTGATTGTCCTAAAAATAAAGGTGATAAAAAAATAATTATATTTTAAAAATAAATAATGTTTTTATATTTAATAATTTTAGAAATGAATTTTATAATAAAACTATTATGTGTCTTATGGACATAATGAAAATATTAAGAAGTTTTGTTTCCTCCTTTGCTCATTCTCCACCGAATCAAGGTCACTTTATTGAGGTCCAAAAACAACATAAAGCATATAAGATCGAATAGCTTATCGGAAACCCTACTATTAGAACCTTGAATTGTAGAACCCCACCCGGCCCCTCTATTCCAATTCTCCACCTCTCACATTCCGAGATGATAATTATTCATAGAATATGATTGATCGAATAAGATTCGGCTCCCGATATCTAGGCCCTTAGGTTTGGATATTAATCTCACTCTTCATTATTCCTAATGCTGAACATTACACGGTGATTGTGGTAGGATGTGTTTTAAAAATAAGTAGGGCATAATGTGGCAATCAAAGGAGAGAATATGAGTACTGCTCCTTGGAGCACGGGCTAAGATGATTGAGAGAGGTTAGAGTTTGGGCACACCACATGTGCTGTCTTCACTTTATATGCATGCTTGTGGGTATCCATTTCTTTTGTACCATTCTTCCCTCCCTCTACTCTATCTGTGCATATATATCACTAATCGCTATCCACTTTTTTCGATTGCGTTTGCATAAATTTCGTTCGTGCATGAAACCTTTTATAACACATCCAAGTACACATGCTTCATCATAGCAAACTTTCTCAATAACTGCCCCTTTAAATATATATTTAAATGTGCACTTCTTTTACTTTATTTACGATTATACATACATATCAAATAACATATTTTAAGGTTATTTTACTTCGGCCTCCTCTATTATGCTGTATATAACTTCGTCAAACTTTAACATATACCATAAGCATTTCGGTTACCACCATTAAACTTTTCCTCGCACGTTTGTGAGAAAAAAAGTGTTTATTTATATATATTTTTACAAAATAAACAAGGCAGATTGTAAACAGAAAACTTACTTGATGGTTGCGATAATAATAAAAAAAATAATATATAAAAGTATTCGAGTTGTGTGATACCCACAATATCCTTAAAACGAAACAATTAAATTTGTAGTGCTTAAGATTATAAATTATCGTCTTCCAAGATAAAACAGATTTCGATTTGAAGAGGAGGCACTTCAATCTTCAATTCCCAACGAACGCAATTTTTGTGCAAAATTTAAACTGGCCATTATGCAATGCAGAGGAAAAGGAGGTGATAATTTTTATTTTTTCATTAAAAATAAAAAAGAAACTTACTCTATATATAGATTTCTTGGTGACTGTTGGACAAACAAAACAATTACGAACAGTTACAACGGATTTGTAATTGTCTGTCCAAACAGCAAGCCAAATGAATAAATAGTTGGGTTAAAACCCGACCGAGAAACAAAATTAACTTGGTCGAAAAAGAAGGGATTCTAGAAGCCCAAGCCCAGACCGAATTGAGTCGGTCGGCCGGAGGGATGGTGTGCCCACGCCCGTAGGGTTAACCCATATGCATCTAGGTCATCTCCCTTTTACAAAAATGGGGTGACCTTTGGGCCCAACTCTCAAGACCAAAAATATTGTATATAAACACTTCACGTTTTCAACAAAGTTTCAATGTGGGACAACTAGTTTATACTCCCAAGTTATTAAGTTTCATTCATTCAAATGGATCACTTTTGAGATAAATTTCTCAATCATTATTTAATAGTGTTGGATAAACAAATATATTATATTATACTCCTCAAGGAGAAGAACATGTTTATGCGTGGTCCCAACTAAATCGGAATGTGGGTCACACATCAAATTAAGCCTAAAGTTTATCATTTTTTATTTTTTCAAATTTATTTCTAACATTCCCCCACATGAATGAAATTTGGCTTTACAACTTGCTAATGAAAATGCAGACACTAATTCGAGTAAAGATGAAAAAATATTGCATCGGGTTGAGTACACTAATGGCCTTGGACTTTTCCTAGTGATATACTATTGGATTTACTTGGTTAATCAATAGACTTGACGTCTTTGAACTATCAATCGTTTTTTTAAAACTAGATAATATTATACACACATTATTTCTCCAAACACTCTTAGTTCTCATTTGTATTCGTTTTGATTATGAATATCTCTTGGTTCTGTGTGTATTTTAGAGAATTTTTCCTTTTAATATTCTCATAGAAGTGGCCACATTCTTACTCACGTGGGTGATTTCCATAAAGAGTATCCTACGATACTCCACTTAGACGTTATCCAAGGTATGGAAATTATTAAAAGCATAACTTATCATATTTCTCACGACAGATTTGCACTATCTCATCTTTGGAATGGGTATGAAAAAAAACCTCCAATGCATACTGAATACAACATAGTTTGTTTTTCCCAATGAACTAGATTTTGGGATCTCCAGTCAGCTAGGTTGGGTTGCCACTATATTGACTCTTACTTAATATATAGGCTTTAAACCAATTCCTCTCAATGATCTTCCAGTTTGTTCTCGAGTCAAACCTTTGGAAAGAGAATCCATAATATTATCTTTTTGACTTTATATAGTCAAATAAGATAATTCCATTTGAGAGAAATTGTCTAACGGTATTGTGTCTGCGACGAATATAACGTGACTTTATGTTATACATATGATTATGTGCCCTTCCAATTTTTGATTGGTTGTCACAGTGTATACATATAGCGGATATAGGTTTTGACCCTCTGGAATCCTCTAAGAAGTTTCAAAGTCATTCTTCTTCGTTTTCATCTTTGTCTAATATAATGAATTCAAATTCCATTATAGACATAGCAATACACGTCTGTTTTGAGGATTTTCAAGACACGCCTGCACCTCCAAGGGTAAAGACATTAAGAGGCGGGCTCTTGAAATACAATTAGTTTTTAACAAGGCATAACCCCTTATCAAGATGATGATTAATGTAGCAAGAACAACACAATAAATGATAACTATGAATCTACAATAAACGACCTTAAATATCAAAAGTTTATATTAAATGAAGTTCTTACAACATATATGCTCTTAGAATATAATAAATGGAGGGGAACCCACAATCAAGTTGATTGGAGGGACAAAGAACAAGCACTCTAGCACAATAAAGATAAGCCAGTAACCAAATGCACAATAAATGTTAATATTGGTGAATAAATGGGGTCAAAGGAATAATCAGTCAATGATGAACTCACAACAAACTCTCTTGTCTAGAGAAAACTTGCCAGCAATTCTAGATAGTCAAAATTGTGATCCTTTGGAAAGACGCAACTGGAAGTATTTATATGAGGACAAGGTCACTCGAGTGACCTTTATCACATTAAATTCTTATAACTGCATTTAATGCTAATAGTGTTGTGCAATAAATGCTAAAGATATCGCATTAAATGCATGAGATATGATATTTGGGTGGGAACACTCTTTAGGCCATCAAAAGTCTCTTGGCATTAATTGGAATGTGATAAGTTGACACAAAGGTTTATCCTATGATGGCTGCCATGACAATTTCTTTAAATAACCTGGTTTTCCAAGGAATAAACTCACTTGAGTATAAATGTACTGATCAAGCTCAGAATCATTACAAAATAAGTGTAAATGTTTCAACAGAAGGAAATAAATACAAGTACATCATAATTCTTATTACAAGATGTGTTTTCTATATCTTTCAATTCAGCTTGATCTTTAGTAATAGGTCCTTCGGGTAACTTCAATCTTGGCAGGCGCTCTTCCTCCGAATAACCTTCCCTGTTGGAGATCCTTCGAGCGACCTCAGTTTTTATTGGATTATTAATTCTTTGTTTGTGCAAGATTAGTCTGCTAATCAACCTTGAGCTTGGACCTCCCCCTACAAAGACATATTCACTCAGGGACTTAGAGTCTTTTGTATCAGATATCCAGTTTGCATCGCAATGAGCTTCAAGTATAGCTGGATATCTTAGATAGTGCAATCCATTATTTGGAGTACATTTCCAATAACCAAAAACTCTCATTATTAATGACTTAGCTTACTTATTGAGTATATTATATTATGTCTAGTTCAATTCATGACATACATTAAACTGCCTATTATACGAGAGTACTCTAATTAAGATATGATGCTTATATTATTTTTTTCTAGATGAAGATTTATATCCGCTGGTGTCTTATTAAGGCTTATATTATACTTCTTAAATTTTCCAAGTATTTTCTTGATGTAATGATATTGAGAAAAGAAAACTCCATCGGATGTTCTAGAAATTTTAATTCCTATTATCATGTAGGCGACACGTAAATCTTTCGTGTCGAATCGAATAGCCAAAATAAGTTTGGTAGCCTTGATAATATCAAGGTTATACGCATGACTAGAATATCATCTACATAGAGACATATAATAACATATCCACTTTGAGTACTTTTGGAATAATTTTATCTGACTTATTAATTTTAAAACCATTTGATAACATAGCATTATCAAGTTTTTCATGCCATTGTTTTAGTGCTTGTTTTAATCCATAAAGTAATTTAACAAGCTTACATACTTTACTTATTTGTCCTGGTGTAATAAACCCTTCGGATGGTTCCATATATATTTCTTCATCCAAATCGTCGTTTAACAATGTCGTTTTTACATCCATTTGATATATTTCAAGTTCATTTAATAGTGCTATTGCTATCAATATTCAAATTGGCATAATTCTTGTGAATGGTGAGTAAGTGTCGAAATAATCTAACCCTTTTATGCTTATAGACTTTAGCAACGAGTCTTGCTATATAGTTATCCATTGATCAATCAACTTTCATCTTCTTTTTGAAGATCCATTTATACCTTAAAGGTTTAGACAATAGTGAAAGATCCACTAGTTCCCATATATGATTTTGCATTATAGATTCAATTTCACTATTAATTGCTTCTTTCCAATTTGAAGCTTCTGGTGAAGATATTTCTTCCTTGTACATTTGTGAATTATTTTTCAACAAATACGTTAAGAAATTCAAACAGAGAGAAGTTGATTCTCTTGCCCTTTTACTACATATAGACTCATCAATTGGTGATTATTAATGAGTATGACTAGTTGTAGCATCATTTTCCCTTTTTTTTGGACTTGATTCTCGGGTCATGTAATAAGGATTTTTTTTCAAAAAATGGAGAATCCCTAGATTCAATAATCATATTAATATGAATAATCATAATCTCATATTTACAAACGAGAAATCAATATGCACTGCTATTATTTGCATAATCGATGAACATACAATCAACAATTTTTAGTCCTATTTTAACCTTTTTAGGTTTAGGAACCATCACCTTTGTTAAACACCCCCATACTTTTAAATATTTATAGCAAGGTCTTCTACCCTTCCATAATTCATAGGGCGTTTTGTGAGTTTTCTTATGAGGCACTTTGTTGAGAATATAATTAGCAAAGAGTAAGGCTTTCCCTAACAAATTATGTGGTGCTCCATAACTTATTAACATAGCATTCATCATTTATTTCAATGTACGGTTCTTGCATTCTGCAACACCGTTAGATTGAAGCATTAAGGAGCGGTGGTTTGGTGAATAATACTATTTTATGAACAAACTTCTTTAAAAGGTGATTCATATTCACCACCTCTATCATTACTCATTGCCTTTATCTTCTTTCTATATTGATTCTTGGCTTCATTTTTATATTGTTACATCTATAGCCTTATCTTTACTTTTTAGCAAATACACAACAATATTTTGTGCAATCATCAATAAAGGTAATAAAATATTTCTTTATCTCCTTTAATTCGTAAAAACTTTAGATCACATATATCAGTATGAATCAGGTCTAAAGGTTCATTTTTCCATTCAATGGAATGAAATGGACATCTTGCCAATTTTGATTCCACACAATATCACATTTATGATTTTTTTCAATATAAAAAATTCACTACCCCAAAATGGTCAAATTGGCGTCCTTTAAGTGCTTAGCCTTGTCATGGTCATTGACCGTGATAAAAAAAATACGCATTTTTTATCACGGTCATTGACCGTAGCAAGGCCATGATTAAAGTTTGTCACGATCATTGACCGTGAAAAACCTATAAAGTTGTCACGGTCAATGACCGTGACATATCCGTGATAATTCTGTCAGTAAAAAAACCCTCCCTCTTCTTTTTTCTCACCGATTTTGTTCCCTCCATTTCTCTCTCTCTCTGGCGGTTTCTCTCTCTCTCTCTTTACAACTTTGGTATGTTTTCTCTCTCTATTTCTCCTCCATTTATTTATATGTGTATGTATATGTGCGTGTGTGTATATATGTGTGTGTAAATGTGCATGTGTGTATGTGTGTGTGGTGTATATGTGTGTGGGGGAGGGGAGGGGGTGTATGTGCATGTGTGTGTGTGTTTTTGTGTGTATATATGCATGTGTGTGTGTGTGTATATGTGCGTGTGTATATATGTGTGTGTGTGCGTGTAGTGGGCAGGGGCAGGGGGAAGGGGTGTATATGTGCGTGTGTGTATTTTTTTTAATTAAATTTTTATTGGTTTATTAGATATTGCCCCTCATATTGTAGTGCCCCTTGTAAAAGAATTGATTGATTTAATATTGATTCGTTGTTAATTTTTTTTGTAAATTAATAATTGGTGCCCCTTTCATATGTAAGTAGGATTGCCCCTCATTATAAATTAGTAAATTAATATTTGTATACTTTAATTGTTAGTTTAATTGATGAAAATAATTAATTGAGTAGATGAATTAGAAGGATTATGGGATACACATTTGTTGTTGCCATTGCGGTTGGATTATAATGGATCGATGTTGGGTTGGTTAATTTTAAAAGTGGCATGACCACTGGATTATTGTCCATATAGGGGTGGGATTTTTCAACTTTTTTTTAAAATTACTTTGTATAACGAACAATATATATATATATATATATATATATATATATATATATATATATATATATATATATATATATATATATATATATATATATATATATATATAGTATGATAATTAAATGAAACATACTTGAAATTACATATAGTGCGCATATGTACTAGCCTTCTAGTTCTTATGCGTACGCATTCAATAGCCCTTAGATCCGTTCGAGAGTCATTACCCCTGTAATGAGATCTCTTGAATTGTCCCATTTGGACAGTTTGGGACTACATAATTTCTGTATAATAATATTCTTAATGGCTTAAAGGTATTGCTTTTGGAGGAAGTTCTGCAGTCGTATCCTAATGTTCTCTGGGGATATACTAGATTGACAAGTGTGACTGTTATTTCAATTGATCAATTGAAATAACACTCACACTTGCCAATCTATGTCATGTACTTGGATAATTATGGGGATATGCTGTCGAATTTTTTTCAAATCGTAACAATGTGCATGAGCTGTTAAATATATTACAGAAAAATACGGTCTTGAATGGGATAGGACCACTCACCCTTTAGAGGAGATGGAGGAAATAGAAATATCTATTATAAATTGAATTTGAATTTGAAATTTAAAAATCGAATATAAATAAGATATAATTAAATGAAACATACTATAAATCTATGCTACTTAACTTTATAAATCTGTTTATAAATCGAATATAAACATACTATACTAATCCATGAATATACGCTTCTTACCTTTAATAGGTGATTAGTTGTGGTAGCTGTGATGGGATATCCGAAATACAAAGAGTGGAAGGGTGAGACAAATAGAATGGGGGATGTGTTTCGCAGAGGTGCTAATGAATTTGTGAAATACACAAAGAGATGTCATAATGATGAAGAGTGTCCGTATCCGTGTGCTAGGTGTAAGAATGGTAAGGTGTTTGAGTGGAAAACAGTTGAACTACATTTGTTAAGATCGGGTATGTAAGATAGTTATCGATTTGGGAGTTTTCACAGTGAATTAAAAATTTCTTTTGTCCCCGAACAACCTTCACAACAACCTTCAACAATTAGGATAGATGTAGAAGGGGACAACGTAGATCATAATATGCTAGAGGATTTAGTTGATGATGCATACGGAGTTTATGAAGCAGAGGAGAATGAGGTTACTGATGATGTACAAGGTTCAACTGCTCATGAAGATATTACGATAAACCTTGACGATGACAACCAAAGTTTAAAATTTAAGACGACCCAACCGTTATACTCTGGTTGTGAGAAAGATCAGACAACATTACATGCCATGGTTGGTTTGCACAGTTTGAAGACGCAGTACGGTTTGTCTGGCAATAGTGTCATAGAAATTCTGAAATGGGTGAAGGGGTTATCATGGTTGATCCTGGAAATAGCGTGACATGCCATGATTGATCCTGTCACCAATTTGATCATAGTTGACTTGTCCAAGTTGAAGAGCAACGACCACGTGAGAGATGATCCGTTTGTTTATGAATTTCAAAAGTATAACCAAGTGTTTTACTCAGAGTATATCAACAACGAGCCATGGTCAATTGTCCTACATGCGCCAAAGCGTCTAAATAGTAGTGTAGATGACTTGGCTGCTCCTACCGAATATCAATCCATATTTTATGATAACCCGAATGTTTTTAATTGATTTGCACTTTATCATTTTCACTCTTATGTAGTGTGCGTGTGCGTGGGCAGTAGGGGTGGGGGTGGGGATGTTTCGGATTTTTAGTAATTGTACATATTATGAGCTAGATGATGTTGTTTTGGAATTCAGAATTGAGGTGTTAAACAGTAACAATTCATTTGGATTTTTAGTAATTGTACATATTTGCATGCCTTATTCTAATTCATTTTGATTTGTACTAATAATAACATTTTTTTACAGTAAATGTATCCTTCAGGTATTAAGGCGAGGATCATGATGCTGACTATGATGATGTCGTCTGGGCTCAGTGGTAGCCGAGGCGAGGAGGTCTCCTCAGCCCCTAAGGCTCACCGAATATGGAAAATTAGGGATGGCCATTGAGAACATAACGGGGCTATTAGCAAGATCCCTCGAGATGGTAAAGACGATCATCGGCCCGGGGTACACTAGTTGGAGGGAGGTGCCAAATGAGCTCAAGTTAGATATTTGGGTGGCACTACAGGTAATGAATTTATATTTATATTTATATGAATATTTCGATTTCATTTTATATTTATATTTATATTTATATTTATTCGCAACTAACATTGTATTTGTTGGACAGGAACAATTCAGCCTGGATCCAAAGGTACGCGATTCCATCTTGGAGCAGTTGAGGTGCAACACAAGACATGGAAGAAAAATATGCGGACCTGGTACTTTGGGAAGACCCGAGAGTCTGTTATCCGAATGTGTGAATTCGTCCCGCCGAAGGAGTCGATCTCATTGGCACAATGGCAAAAGTTCATTGATAATGAGACTGGGGAGTGACAATTGGCATCTTGCCAATCGCAGAGGGAAAGCCGGGTAAAAAAGACAGACGTGAACTACTCCGGTCGGACATCTTATGCCTAGGTGGAGCATAGGATGATGGTAAGATTTATTTTTCTATAACTACAGAGATATACTATTCTGCATTATTTTACTTTGCGGGGCCGATACTAATTTTACTTTATTTTATTTCAGGGGACAGGGAGTGGCCCTGGGGGTAGGCTACATAGGCTCGATACTTATATGGCTATTTGGATGAAGAAGGGGAAGGATAAAGAGGTGGCACCGAGTGTCGTAGCCACGATTGTAACTAATCCGACAGTTTACTTTTTATTAATTATGTTATAATTTTTTTATTTACTTCTCTTACTAATCATGTGCTTTTTGTCATTGTAGGCAAAGCTTAAGAAAGTGCATGAGTCACAGTCTGATGCCGACAAGGCATTTTTGTCCACAGACGCACTCATCCAAGTGCTTAGCGCTGATCGTAAGGGGAGGACAAGAGGGTGAGCTCGCAGGTGGCCAAATCTAGGATCATCGGATTGGAGACGAGCGACACCGGGTTAGCTTGAACGGTGGACTTGCATGATGCGAAGCTTCCCCGTTTGGAGGCGACGATCCAAGTCATATTCTCATTCATGAAGCGTTCGTTAGGTGAAAACCGTAATGGGAAAGGGAAGGAGAAGGTGGAGGAGGTGCAGGAGGAGGAGGTGCAGGATGACAAGGATGTGGACCTCGTTGCTTTATCGCCGACACGTGCAGACTTTGATGATCCACTCTCTTATTTGGCTCCCTTCAACTGATCGATGTTGACACTTGGTAGGCCGAGCGTGTTTTCACTAAACATATTTGATGGCCAGCGGATAGGGCGAGGGTTGAGGGAATTGAATACCGTCTAGGGTATGCCATTTCATGGGCGTTTGCTTCAAGACATCAAGTCCAAGATGCTCGTCACGCTTGTGATACCCGGGAAGGAGAACTCCCCCTTGTGGCTGTGCGAACAATGCGGCATGGTGTATATTACTGGGTGTGTCAATTCGTATATCGTGTGGCCTACTCACCTCCTCAAAGCTAACCTTACCCCAGACATGTAGTGACATTATTTGAATTGAATTGTTTTAAATTATAACATTTGAATTATATTTGGATTATATCATGATGCATATTGTTTTGAATGTATATTTGAATTATCTCTATTTATTTGGATATATGATGTTTCAATAGGTACAACGTTGCTATAACATGTACAAATATACTACTGGGCAGTGGCAGTGGCCATACTGCCCAGAAGATTTTTTTTCAATTCTGCCCAGAATTGTCACGGTCATTGATTGTGATAATTTTTTATTAAATATCTCGAGTTTGTCACGGTTCTTAACCATGACAAAACTTGTCAACGTCAAGGATCGTGACATGACCGTGACAAGTCTAACGAACTTGTCACGGTCAATGACCATAACAAGTTCGTGATAACAAAAGTTGTCACCCCCAGAATTGTCACGGATTGACCTTGACAAGTCCAACTTGTCAAGGTCAATGAACGTGACAACTCGGCAGATTTGGTGTAGTGATTTGTCAGAAGTTCAAAGTTAATTAATCTACGTAAAGTATTATAATTAACGTGTCCTAATCCATCATACCACATATTTTAAGACTCAGGGAAATAAGAGGAGTTATGATTATTATTAATAGATTTTGGTAGAATAGTCATTACATTCATCTTAAAGATCCCTTCAATCCTGTAGTCCTTTCCCACATACATAGCATTCTTAGAGAGTACAAGTTTATCAAATACAAAAACCAACTTGAAACCATTTTTTAAGTAAGGAATTCAAAATCAGTTTCTTGCCAATATTCAGAACATAAAGCACATCATTTAGAGTGAGTTCCTTTTTGGATGTCATTTTCTGCAAAAAAATTTATGCCCTTCGACTTTGGAACTTGATGAATTACCCATAAATAGATTTCCTTCATTTTTCATAGACTTGTTGGTAGAGAACATCCATTTATTTGAAAAAATAAGCGCGTAGCACCGACGTCCACTCACCAATCTTTGGGGTTTCCACTAAATTTCATTTAGATACAACCGTAGAGAGATTAATATTGGCCAAGTTGTCTAGAATCTTTTCACACCCGTCATATTAAATTAAGCATTATGTTTCTTGAAATTCTTTAGCTTATGAAATTCATTCGAACGATGTCCCGATTTACCATAATTATAGCATTTTCCTTTGAACTTCTTTTTAGACTTTGAAGTGCCATTGCCTTCACACTTTTTTTTATTAGTTTTTGGCTCTTATTCTATAACATTAACCTTGGCTTGCATGGAGTTTTTACCATTCTTCTTTTCAAATACATGACTGTATTCTTCAATCCTGAGCCTTATAATTAGTTCTTGAAGATTCATCTCCTCGTATTTGTGCTTTAGATAATTCTTGAAATCTTTCGAAGAAGGCAAAAATTTTCAATTATTACACCCACTTGGAATGAGTCTATTAGGAAAATCCCTTCAGCATGAATGTCATGAATAATCACTTGTATTTCTTGAATATGAAACTATTGCCTTGTATTCCACCATTTTTTTCTAGAAATCTATCGACTATGAATTTCTTCATACCAGCATCTTTTGTTTTGTATTTCTTGTCTAAGGATTCCCATGGTTCCTTTGCGGTTTTAATTGTACAATAGTACAATTAGTTAAGAACATAATTTCTACGCAAGAAATCTATATGTTTTCATGCATCCACGACAGAAAACCTTTCTTTATCGGTTTCCCCATCAACACTTGCAGTAGATTCCTATTAAGGGGACCTTGCCAAGTTCAAAGTAGTGAGATGAAAATTATCTTTTATTGTCAATGCTTGAAGTTCGTTCCATTAAACGTTTTGAGCTTCTCTCCACAAGACACAATCACGGGTCTGGGTGTAGGAAAAACACTAGTTGATGACATTTCTGTTACAAAAATAGAAATTCAGTTTAAATGTAGGAAGATGACAGTAGTAAAATTAATTAACGAAGGAACATAATGTAAAATTATGTTTAGATTTTAATAGTGTATAATACTACAATAATAGATTCTGATTTGTACTTATAACAGAGACAATAATCTAAAGTTATTTTGGTTCTGTTATAAAAAATAAAGGATTGTTGAATTATTATTTTGTTGTATTTAAAAAAAAACTACTGTAGAACTGTATAATTATTTTAATTTTGTTTAGCAATAAAAGACCCTTGATTTATTACGAAAACAAATAGATTTAATTTGTACTATATAAAAAAGGAAAACGTTATGTCATCTTAAGATTGTTATTCCTTTTATATTTATATGTATTTGTATTGAATAACAGAATATGAACATAATAGTTACTTGGTTGTTGTGATAATAATAAAAAAATGTATAGAAAAGTATCCGGGCAGGTGATACCCACAGTGTCCTTAAGACGAAATAATTCCTCTCGTAGTGCTTAAGGTTGTGAATTATCGTCCCCCAATATATAACAAATTTCGGGTTTAAGAGGAAGAACTTAAATCTTCAACCCGTAGTGAATGCGATTTCTGTGCAAAATTTAATCTAACCAATATATAGTGCAGAGGAAAAAGGAGGAGAGGATTTTTATTTTTCACTAAAAAAAATGAAGAAACCTATTCTATTTATAAATTTCTTGGTGACTATTGGATAGACAAAATAGTTATGAACAGTTACAACGGATTTGTAACTGTCGTCTCCCAAAAGCAAGCCAGTCGGATAAATAGTTGGGTTCAAATCCTCCCCAAAACTAAATTAATTTGGTCCAAAAGGAAGGATTGTCGATCAGACAGACAATGCGCACGTAAGCTTGTGGGGTTAACCCACATGCACTGTTTCATCTCCTTCTTACAAAAGTGGGGTGCCCTTTGGGCCCAACCCTTAAAACCAAAAATATTGTGTATATCCAGTTCACTTTTCCAACAAAGTTCTAATGTGGGACAAGTAGTTTATACACCCAATTTATTAAGTTTCATTCATTCAAATACTTTTGAGACAAATTTCTCATTCATTATTTAATGATTTTGGATAAACAAATATATTATGTTATACTCCTTGCAGAGAAGAATGTGTTTATAAGTGGTCGCGACGAAATCGGAGTGTGGGTCCCACATTAAATTGATCCTAAAGTTATTTATTTGTTATTTTTCCAAACTCATTTCCAACAAAAATATGTACTAAAAAATGAAAATTGCACTCAAAGTAATTATATGTTAAAGTTGAACATCCAAAGTGCAATTGAATCAGTGAGCGAGGGACACAATGTGTATATTTATTTTCTGTGATGGGGTAAAACTAGTTAAAATATGAGTAATGCTACGAGTGCCAACTAGATCCTCCAAATGAGTTGAAATATCATTAAAGTATTATACGGTGTCATTATTATAATAAAAAGTACAATATTTAATGGTATCACAACTCATTTGGGGGATGATTTGGAATACTGTATGAGTTTATATATATATGTTATAAAATTCATGATATGTAAGGTAAAATTTCTTAATTAGCATCGAAGATCACTATGTCTCAATGATATATGACATAATAAATCTGGGTAAAAGAACAAATGACCTATGTTTAAATATCCATGCATGTATATCCATGTTTTATGCACAAACTAGACACAGACTTATTTCGGTTGATGGTCTAGCTGTTTGTGAAGCACGCTTAAAAGTGAGTGAAAATTCCAAATTATTTATAAACATGACGAATCCAAATATATCTGCTCCCATGTATGAGAACCATATTTGACTTTGTCTAAGAGACACCTTTTAGAAATCCAATCCAACCCATTTTTCAGGATGAGCTCACTCAATTAATAAGGTCAGCATCTTGTAACCTTATTATTTTATAAAAATAAGATTAGAACATAAACCAATATATATAAAACTAGCCTGCAAACCTCGCAATGCGAAGTCATTTTTTAATAAAATTGTTAAAATATACTTGAAAAATACCCAAAAAAAGTGTTCCTGATATCATAAAAAAAAACTTCTTGTTTAGTGAAAAATAAATTATTACATGAAGAAATTTTATGAATATAACCCTAAATGATAAATGAGGTATAAGAAATTTGCTGAACATTACCCAGCAAACTACAATAAAAAAAACTTTTTAGATTAATTACTAAATCAAGAGCATAAAAACATCACAAAGTGAAGCAATAACTCCAAAATTCTACAAAAAAGGAACTCCACCTACCTTAGGATGAGAGAAATCCAACCTAGGAGTTTGAGTTCCCAACATCATATGTTGATTGGAGAGCAGTGCTAGAGGTCGATTTGGAGGATCGAACAGTTGAGAGTGAGTTTGACCTTGGTTAAGACTCAAATTTCCAAGTGGGTAAACGTTTAAAGTAGTTTGTAGGTTGGGTTATTGGACCATCGGTGACGGGCTTGTTGGGGATTCTGAGACACCAACTGGAGAGAGGTTAGTGGCAGAAAACCTCTTTTGAATCCTCACACTATGAACACCACGACTCGGATATTAAAAAAAAATTGAGAGAGAGAGAGAGGAAATTTTCAATCCCCATAAAATTTTATTCCCCATAAATTTAATCTAAATTGCCTTCTTGGAATCAGAATAGTCATTGGAAATTGCAGTAGATTGTATTGTATAAAGGTTCTCTAACTTTTGAATTGGATTCTTAAATATCACCAATAATTGGACACTTGTTAATTAAATGTTATGCCACTTGTCAATACCTCGTGAAGATGCCAATTATATATATATATATATATATGTACGTGTGTGTGTGTGTGTGTGTCAACATTAATCTAGATAATACAATGATTAATGATTTGTACATGTGGTAGCATATAAATTCCAACAAATCGTTAATCATTGTCAGCTTAACCTTAGCGCGATATTTGTTGGAATTTATACGCTACCACATGTACAAATCATTAATCATTGTATTATCTAGATTAATGTAGACACACACACACACACACACATATATATATATATATATAGTCAATACATGGGTTTAATTGGTTCACGTATTAGGAGGTTCATGTATAGAAGTCTAAATGGGATATGTTTATATTAAATGTAATAGATACATATATTTGGGTAGATACATTTTAGAGATCCTATAATACTCATATAATGTTGGCATTTGAAGTGAAGTCATAAAAAATTAAAAATATTGTGTGAGTAGTAAAGAAAAATTCTCTCATCTAATTGATTGTTATCTCTCAAATATTGAGTGTGTTAGTGTATTTTATAATTTCTCAAATATTTTTTTTATTTTTTGCATCCATGTATTTAGATGATGGGGTTAGCGGAGGTGTTTTCAAGTTGAATGAATACTTTATCTATTTGAATGAAAGCTTTAATGAAAATTCTTTGTGTCTAAATTTTTTAGGTGTGGTGGTTTTAAATGCTTTAGTAGGTTTCTTAATTTGTATGTTTGTTTCACTCATTAATAGTGTACTACATTTACACTTACAATTTTCGAACTATAGATACTAATATGTTATGCTTATTAGGTTTATTATAGTATGTTTTGTATAATTTTATAACGTGACACGTATTGTTTAAAATGTTTAATGTACATGTTATGATTTTGTAATCTATTTGATGAGTTCATCTTTAATGTTTTGGGGTTATTTTATGTTGTTTTATTTTTACTTTTAAACATAACTATGAGTGAAAATTAATCATAAATAAGAGATTCCAGGCAACAATCAAAAGATGAATAACAAAATGCCAATCACATAAACATACATAGTTTGGCAAATTGCCTATGTCCACGAAGAGGTCACTATATTCTTATTAGTTTCTCTCAAAGTATCGAAATTACACCCCCCTTAGCCCTGGGGTATGGGTTGTATTTATAATTGTTTAAAACCATAGTGGTTGAATAAATAAAGGAACTCTCTTGGCATGGGATAAGCTCATGTGGTGATTTCCTGAATATCTCGCCTAAGATTTTGGGTAACCGATATGAGTCAATCGTGATTGCCTTGTAATTATCCATGTGATAAATGTTGGAATTAATCCTATTTACTAGTAAGATGGGTTGAGCATGCCTCTAATTCTGTTGGGCTTGGTCGCCCAGTCCTGAATTGGGCCCATTCATATTTTGGTCCCCATAATTCCCACTAAACTTCATGGTCAAAAGTTGTTGGTCCAGGGTATTTTACCTTTATAAAAGGCCCGCTTATTTTGATCCATTTAGTGAACTTGAACCAGTAGGACATTCTCGTAAATAAATGAAAGTAGTGAGGGCACGCTGAACCTATGAGAGCATGAAGCACCAAAAATCTTTTTGATCCCCGTACCTCATGATCGCGCTCAGTATTTCAAACTGTGTTTTACCCTTACACTTGGTACCAAACTATCATTTTTTGCTCCCAGTCTCTTGCTAACAAAAGGCTTCAGAGTTCGTCATTTGCATTCTTCAACATCTGTTGTAAATATCTATCATCCCTTTCCTCTTCTACTATTTTCGTTGCTTACCTCTTTTCCCTTCTATTGTCTTCAATTATAGAGATCAATTCTTCTGAAAATGTCAAACACTCTCTATGGTAAAAGTGTAAATGAATTTATGAAAACATACTATATTCCTTCTTGGATCACAATCGACTGTGCCCCCATGCCCAGGGATGTCAGAGCCATCAATAGGGGACACTGGTTTCACACCCTTATTGTGGTCCTGGTGAGATTGACGTTTCCCCCAAACCCTTTATTCTTAGAATTTTTTGAGTTCTTCGAGGTTGTCCCAAATCTATGTGGCCCTACTATTTGACGTATATTTAATAAGGAGAATCACATAAATAAGCTCAATGGGATAAACCTGGGTATTACAGAGATCAGGTATTGTTACACCTGGTCTCATACAGTTATTCCTTTGATTGCTTATTTTTTCTTATCATTCCATTATATTATTGCTAACAACGGCTTTTATTTATGCCTTTGATCAGCTCAAGGGAAAAAAAGGAGCCTTCCCTGAAAGACATCAACTTTGTTAACCTGCTAAAGGCTTGGAGGGTGAAAGACTACCTTCCTGACAGTGAGCACCCAAAATCAGCCTCCTTTCTTTTAGAGTATACCAATACCAATGGCAGTTTTACTTCTCACTCAATAGACGATATTCCTAAGCTCCCACTCCGTGATGAGAAAGCTTCTTCTTCCTTTGAATATCTTGACGTCAATTCCATCTAGTCAGACGAAGAGGACTCTATAGTTCCCACCAGGAAAGGGATCCTTCTATTGGATGATGATGGTAATCTCCAACTTCCCCCAAGGCCAAGTCCCAGAACAAGGCTAAGGATGGGTCCTCTAGAACTGATGACCAAGGTTTGATCGTCAAGGAGAAAAAAGGACGAGGAAAAAGAGAAGAAGAAGAAGAAGAAGAAGAAGAAGAAGAAGAAGAAGAAGAAGAAGAAGAAGAAGAAGAAGAAGAAGAAGAAGAAGAAGAAGAAGAAGAAGAAGAAGAAGAAGAAGAAGAAGAAGGAGGAGGAGGAGGAAAAAGATAAGAGGAAGGTACTTATAGCCCATCCTTCCTCGAAGAAGAATGAAGTATCTATCCATCTATAATAGGTACCTCAGCTCCAATTCATGGCTCATAATCCCTTATTAGCTCCTGACCTATTGAGGGGGAATTATTTCGCTGTTGATTACGATTAGCTGAAGATGCTGGGACCTGACCCTCTTTCCATCAGTGCTTCCCAAACTTTATCATTGGTGAGGATCTTCTTTTTCTTTGCTTTTGCTCTTGTTCCTCTCAATTATGATTTGTGAACATCTTTAACATTTGTTATTTATTCTTCTATTTTGAAGTTTATGGTAGAGTTTACTAGCCTCTTGGATTATCGCACCGTCCAGTCTAGGTTGAATGATAAATTGAATAAGGCGCTCTAAAAATCTCGATTGGACTTAACCCAGGCCGAGCAGGACTATGAGCGAGAGAAGAGGACCACCATTGAGTCTTTAGCCTCATTGTAGATTGAGAATAGTTGTTTAAGGTTAAGAACACTCACTGAAGATGAACATATTCTTGATTGGCTATGGTGATCGCCCAGATCCCTTTGGACAAGGATGCCAGCTTTGGACAAGGCTTGGATAAAGCCTAAGTCTACGCCAAGATCCAGATAGCCTATGCTCTCAAGGCTAGTTTTAAGAAGGGTTGGGATCAATCCTTGGTGAAAGTTGGAGTCCTTTCCAAGTCTGAGTTGTTCGGTGAGCACAACCCTAGTTTCCCTATGAATGTTGATGAGTGTCCATCCACCAACAACCCTGTCAATCAGGACGAGGAGGTGGAGATCAAGGGGAAGGAGGGTGAGGATGAAGAGCAGGTGAAGAAATAAAGCTCTTAGTTTCGAGATGTTTTTCTTTTTTTTCTTGTACTTTGTCTTTCTCTCTTTTTTGGTTGGACTATAATGGCTAGGCCTATCCCGGTAACTTTATGAGTGATAATAGTATTTCCCTTACTTTGAGTGAAGTCTATTCATATTAATCTAAATGCCTTTGTTGTATTATTCCTGAATTGTTGTTTATCTCTTCCTTTTCTTTTTCATTATAGTCTGTTGCCATTGATATGTCATCCTTTTCCAGTAACTTAGATAATGTGCTTGGGTGGGTCGTGTGCCACCAAGCTCGTCGAGCATTCATAACTTCTTGTAAATTTTTAAATAAAAGGACCGAGGCTTACAAAAATTAGTCCACATCGGTCACCAAACTAAAGGATGACCTCAAGGACTTACAAGACATGTGCTCCTCCATATAAAGGGAGATAAATTACCTAAAGACTCGATTTGCAAAAGCCAAGGACATGAGGGAGGTCAGAGCCATCTTTCAGTTAGAGAATAATGATCTGAAGAAGAGGCTTGCTGAGGCTGAGGCAAAGGTTCAGGGGAGCAATGTTATGATTATGGAGATTAGTTTTGATGTGAAGAAGCTTCAGTAGTTTTCAAAATAGGTCATCAAGCAGCCTTGGTGGCTGATTATGATGAGGGATGGCTAGACACCCCCGTGAGACTATAAGAAGCTCAAGACGTGGCTAAAAAGCATAGTTGACTGAATGCGCTTAAGGTTGTTAAAGAATATAAGGATTCTCAGCTCTAGTATATGTACCACGTTAAGTGTCCAGCGTACCAGCGACCACCTTTTAGGCGAGATGAGGCGTGGGTCCCCTTAGATTCCATTCCTCTTCAGCTTATTGAGAACTACTTAGAAGTCCATGATAGCGATGACGTATACCGGCCTAATCCTAACTATAGTCGAAGAAAGATGATCGAGAAGTTTTGGCCAGTTGACCATAAACCGTTGTAATATTTTTTGTGCTTTTTGTAATTACTTTGAAGTTGACATCTTTCTAATTAGGCATTTGTTGGCGAATTAAGTTAATACCAATTTTTATGCCTTTTTCCACTCGTTTATGCCATTCAAGTGTTATATATGTCTATATTACATTTTAGGTCGTGTCGTCACACTCCTTTAAACCTAGAAGAGACAATGGGAAAAATGTAATTGGTCTATGGGCTATCCACCCATTCAAGATTTTTTCCGGCAAAACAAAGTTAGTGTACTACCTAGGGATCCACTGTAAGGATTTCATCTTGTGTGGATAAGTCATGAGGTCGCTTGTGTTGACTTTAACAAGGCCCTGACGACTTTAATTTTGATTGTGATAACCCAAATTGCTATTGTAATTAAGTTAAATTCTGCTCAACTTTTTCAAAGATTAATGCCAGATATGATCCTGTTGCTTTGGAAACCATGTAAATCAACTGGATAATTAAGAGATTGAGAGAAATAGGTAAATAAGGTCCTTCATTCATAATTAAAATAATCAACTGTGAGTAACATAATTTTGGAAATGAAAATTTGCAAAAACTAAGGGCTGAAAAGTAAGACTAAAAGTAGAACTTCTTGAGGTTGCCTGCATTCCATGATCTTGCTATCTCTCTGATCTCCATTTTTTCTAAGTGATAGGATCCTTGTATATCATCTCTAATTACTTTGAATAATCCCTCCTAGTTGGTCCCTAGCTTACCATCTGGCGGTCTTACGGTGCAGTCGAGAATTTAGCAAAGGATATAAACCTCCACCTGGAAATTCCTCAATTTGTCCCCTTATTATACTTCCTCACCAACTGCTGTTAGTATGAGTCCATCTTGATGATGACTTTATCTCTTCGTTCATTGGCCAAGTCAAGTTTAGCATGAAGGGCATCTTCATTCATCCGTTATTCGTCTATCTTTGTTCTCATGGTTAGAAGACCAACTTCGAGTGGAATTGCAGCTTTCATTTCATACATGAGTGCGAAGGGAGTTTTCCTGGTAAGACTTTTCGACGTAGTTCGGTATGACCATAGAACATGAAGAAGCTTGTCCATCCACTTGCCTTTTTCCCTATCCAACTATTTTTTAAAGGACATCGAGCATCATTTTTTTAAGGCGTTTGCCTGACCGTTACTTTTAAGATACATCACTAAACTGAACTGGTGCTTGACTTCGTGATTATCACAAAAATTTTGAAAAAGAATACTTTCGAATTATGTGACATTATCAATTATGATGGCTCTTTGTACCCCAAAGAGAGTTATGATGTTCTTCCAAATGAACCTTATCATGCTTGCATCTCTAATGTTAGCTAGTGGTTCTGGCTCAAACCACTTAGTGAAATAATCTATGCTGGCAAGCAAGTACTTATTATTCCCTAGTGCGGTAGGTAGTGGTACCATGATATCCAACCCCCACTGTGCAAATGGCCATGGTCTAGTCAATGGCCTCAGGTCGCTAGATAGGTGATATACCATGGGAGAGAATTTTTAGCACTTTTTGCACTTTCGAACGTAAACACCTGCATCTTTCTGCATGTATGGCCACCGGTAACCTTCTTTGATTTCTCAAAATGCCAGGAACCTTACTCCTATGTGGCTCCCACATATCCCATCGTAACAGTCACAAAGAACTTGTCCGACGTGCCTTAGGTGTATGCATTGGAGGTAGGGGAATTTGAAAGATCTCTTGTAAAGTTTACCCCTAGGATCCAGGTAGAAATAGGCAACTTCCACTCTGACCTCATGGGCCAATTTCTTGTCAATAGATAGTGTTTCATTATGCAAATATGCTATGATTTGGTTCATCCAACTTGGACCCTTGTCGATGGAGAGGATATCCTCGAGGATGATTATTTTATCAATACTAGGCTTGGCGAGGAATTCCACCTTGATTATTCTCGTGAGATCTGAGTCCACTGCTGAGCTTAGTGCTGCCAAAGCATCAGCATGACTATTATGACATTGGGAAAACTGTTGAACGCGAACTTCCTCGAATTTAGTAATTAACTCACGCACGACTGTGGGGTAGGTTGTCATCCTTAGCATTGAAGTCCCCACAGACTTGGTTGGACCCCAGTTTTGAGTCACACTAAATATTGAGTCGCCTTAGCCCCAGCAAGTGGGCCTTATGAAGACCAGCTATAAGTGCCTCATACTCGCCTTCATTTTTGGAGTCTTTAAATCTTAATCTGATCCCTTGCTCAATTATTGCATCCTATGGAGTTACGAGGACAATTCCCACGCCCGCTCCCTTAGAATTTGAGGTGCCATCAATATATAATGTCCAACTTTCAGCCTGAACCTGCTCGTGTATCTTTGACTGATCGACCAACTGCTATTCAGTAAGACCATCTTCGGTGATCTTTATAATAAAATCTATCAGGTACCTCCCTTTAATTGTCATCCTTGGTTGAAAGTTAATGTCAAACCTCCCAAGCTCAATCGACCGCTTAGAAATTCATCCAAAATGGTCAGCTTTTTGAAGGACTGCTTTAAGGGGGAAATAAGTAATTTTATTAATGGAGTGGGACTTAAAATAATTCTTCAGCTTCCATGAAATAATCACCAATGTGTAAAACAATTTATTCAAAGGCAAGTATCATTGCTCAGTAGCTAGGAGCATTTTGTTGGTATATTAAATAGGAAACTACCTCGCTTCTCCTCTCAAACCAAGGCCGAGTTAACTACATGATTTGATACTGTGAGATAAAGGTAGAGGGGGTCCCTTGATCAGGGATTTCCTGGATCGAAGGTTTGCTCAAGTAGGACTCGATGTCCTCGAGGGCCTTGGAGAACTCATCATTCTAGGTGAGGATTTTATCTTTCTCGAGTAACTAGAAAAATGGTCGATAATTCTCAGACGACTTTGAAATGAAACGGTTGAGCGTTGCAAGCATCCCAGTGAGATTTTAGACTTCGCACAAAATTTTCGACGGCTGGACCCCGTTGATTGCCTCTATCCTATATGGATTTTCCTCAATCCCCGTCTTACTGACCAGATAACCCAAAACTTTCCTAACTGGAACCCGAATGAACACTTATTGGCGTTACGTTTCATTCGGTAGCGCCAGAGGATTTCAAAGGTGTTGGCTAGGTCTTTGAGATTTCTTATTCCCTCTTTTAACAAGCATGTCATCAATATACACCTCCATGGTCTCTCCCACCTAGCGTTGGAATATCTTTTTGACTATCCTCTGGTATGTAGCTCTAGTTTTCTTAAGGAAAAATGACATAACCTTGTAACAGTACATACCCAATAGTGTTATGAATGAAGTGTTGGCTTGATCGAGTCCAAATAGAAAAATTTGGTGGTACCCTGAGTAGGCATCTTAGAAACTCATCCGTTCATGGGTTATTGTGGCATCGACCAACTAATCTATATTTGGTAGGGGAAAATGTCCTTGGGACAGGCTCTGTTGAGGTCGGTGAAGTCTATATAGATTTTTCAACTTCCAATGCTCTTATGAACTACGATCGGGCTCGAGAGCCACTTTGAGAATTAAACTTCTTTAATGAGCCTTGCCTACAGAAATTTCCCTACGTCCTCTTCTACTGCCTTTGCCTTCTTTAGGTCTGTTCGATGAGCTTTATGTATGATCATCTTGAATGTCAGATCCACGTGGAGATGATGACAGGCGACTGTCGGATTGATTCTCGACATATCGTATGGCTCCCACACGAATATATCCAAGCTTCATTTCAGTAAGGTAATTAATTCCCCCTCTCAAATTCGATCACTATTGTTCTAACAAAAAATATTCTCTCTGGCCAACTTTCATTAATAACAACCTCCTCCAGGTTTTCAGTGACCCTGTCAGTGGGGTGGATCCTGGTTTCCTCCACCCCTGGTCAACCATGTCATAGTTGCTATTTTGATGGAGTAGCTTCATCCTGGGTTGTCCCCAGAATAACCTATTTCTATTTCTTCTTTTCCTACTTGGGTCTAATGGCGACGATGAAGCATTTTCGAGCAATGGCATGCCCTAATTTGTGATAGACTTGAGCTTCTGGTGGTAAGTGGAAGGGACAACTCTCTGTGAAATGCCGCCCAATTAAACATCGGGTTATCAGTGCTTTATTAAATTAAAATAGAATGTTCGGTTGGTTCATTCGTAGCACCACCATCGGAAAAACTTTAATTCAATTAATTACCTAACATTTAATTAAGCTAGTGTAAAAAACATTTACCCATAACACATCATTCAGTTCCTTTATTAAATAACCAATTGCATTAGGTAAATGAAATACACAAAAACTTTAAATATCATCCACTGAACTAAATAACAGAATAATAAATACTAGAATGAACGCCCCAGTTAAAATGTCTATAATCACCAACATAAGATACCAAGTTTAAATGGACTGAAATACTAACTGAGAAATACTAAAATCTATCGAAATAAACATAGTCTGAGAATAGGCGACATATGCCCTGAATAGAAAGTCTAAATAAACTGAAAGAAATGATAGAGGCATCTAATATCAAGGACCTACAGCTTCCACAATCACTGCAGCTCGTCAAATATCCCAAGTATCTAAATCTAGTGTCCCTGTGGCTGGGCACCTGTCAATATACATATATATAGACAAGAGAGAAGAAGTGCAAGAAACGGGGCAGAACCGAAGTAAATATAGTTTTAAAAACAGCAAGTGCATAAGTTGTAATTTAACACATATTATAGACATGTTAGAAGTTCACACTCTCTCTTGAGATTCTCACATCTCATCTAAAGTGCATGCCTAATGTATCTTCTAACATATACTAGCTATGCTACCCCACCTAACTAGTTCAAACATATAATATTGCTGCCTACGTTCACCCATAGTATACCCGTATCGCCCATACAATACGTTATCAAAATAGTTTATAACAAAAAGTCAAGTACGTTCATAATTCGTATAGTTAATCTTTTACTTACTAAGATTATCTTACTTATCACAACATTCACATATAATAATTGCACACAGTAGAATTATTTACCAGTATATACATTTAATCAACTTTACATATATATATATATATATATATATATATATATATATATATATATATATATATATATATATATACTAATCCTGCACCCCTAGGTTAAGACCTCTTGGCGCAATGCATACTCTGCTATCATATCCCGGTGCATCTCACACTGAATAAGGATAATGGGTTCGGACAATCTCCCACAAACCATTAAAATACAAATCACATATATTAGAGGTGAACATACTCCCCAGCTCGATGGGTCATGCACATACCTACGTTCCCATTTTACCATCAAAACTATCATATCTAGGATAGCACGTTTCCAAGGTTTTATGTTCTAAGGTACGAGTATAAAATCCCCCCGAAGGATCATCGGGATAAGACTGCCCACGCGCGTAACCTCCACCCGATAGCAAGAAGCGTAGGTATGTCATACACATAACCTATCTTAGGTATTCACACAAATTAATTATCATATCCCATATGTAGTATTAAATTTCACTTAATACTCTCGACGTATTGATAATTACGATTATGTTCTCTCTCGTAACTTTCTAAAGGTAATACACCCCACGTGTGCCCAAGTCCTAAACCAAACTTGCCCTACTATTTCATTGCTTCAAATCTCAATGTACTTCAATAGAATTCACAAATTTCAAGTACCAAAGGATGTTCAAGATCTCTATAATTGAAATAAAAAATGCAACAGACCGGACCGGTTTGATGGAAATGAGAAATGAACTGATTCGATATAAATGAAAAATGAATCGATCCAGGGCCCTATACCGAACCGGTCTGGCGACCTCTAAATCGGTTATGTACAAATACGTTATTCTCACAATTTCTAACACCTACAACCTCTACTGTTCATTCCCAATCACCAATCAATCATTCCAAATCAACTTCCCATTATACTTTGATTTTTTTAGTAACCTATTATCATCAACTCATGCGAATTCATCATAGAATCATAAATTCCGTAATCAATTTAACAAGAACCCTATTTCTCTTTTTAATATGCATAACTCTAAATTAAACCCAGATTAAAATTTGTTTTTAATCATGCATCAATATCAGAATTCAAAGTCTCTACATATGAATTCTCCAACTATATGTAATTCCTACTCACGGACTTTATTTAATATTCAATCTCAATACCAATTCAACATAATAATGGGAAATCATCAAATCTACTCTAACATGGGTAATATATGCACAAAACTTAGCAAGATAAACACTTGCCTTTTGTGAGAGTTTGAAATTGTGAACGAATTTTCTATTGGAATGATCCCCTCTTCACGATCTACGCGTTGGTGGAACTTTTGGTGTGAAATCTTGAGTCTTTCTCCAAGGACGCTTATGGAGTTCTTCTTCTCCCTCTTTGGTTTTCTCTCTTTCTCACTTAGGTTTGAAAACTGACAGACATCTTATCACCCACGTACACTTCCTTTTTAATTACATATTTTTGTCCATATTATTCACCCCAAATATCAAAAGATAAAAATACCCCTCTGGGGTGTCGGTTTGGCCTTAAATACTCCGGGATCCAAATTAAACCCCCGAGTAGACTTTTCTAATTATATCGACCCTTACGAACTCAATAGCGCACTCGAAATGACCATATGAGTTATTTAAAAAAAAATTATCATTTTAACCCATTAAAGTAGTCCGGGCACGATTCACATGCGCGTCCTGACTTAATTTACCAAACCGTCATATTTCTCACTCATGACAATTTATATAATATCATACTCCCATATTACTTATTCATACGATAATATTTAATAATTCTTAACAATAAGTATTAACCCTTAGCACCTAGTTAATATTTATTTTCATCCGGATTAATTATCAATTAATTTCTCACTTTTAATTTAATTAATCCCATAATTATTTAAAATCAACAAAAATACAGGGTGTTACACTCTCATGGCATGAAACCAACCTCTGCCTAGAATGGCATGGTAGGGCGAATCAATGTCCACCACCAAAAACTCTATTATCTTTAAAATATTCCTCGCCCTCACAGGCAGGATCATGTTTCCTAAAGGCATGGTCATCTACCCCGCAAAGCCGATCAGAGGGATGATCGCCTCTTTAAGATCTGACATCTTAAGATTAAGCTTATTGAAGAGCTCCATGTAAATCACTTCTGAAGATCTCCCTTGGTCCACTAGTAACTTGTCCATATCCCAATTTTCGATTTTGAAAGTGATTACCAGCGTATCGTGATATGGGGTTCTTACCCCAACTAAATCCTCATCTTTGAAAATGATATGCATATTGTAGTCGACGTCCTCTCATCATCAGCGCTTACCAGCCTACCTTTTAGCAGGATCTATCTGGAAGGCTTCCATCACGACAGTAAACTTCTTAAGTTCTATCTTAATAGCATTCCCTTATATCTGATTTAGGTCGGATGCCCCATGTATAACTGTGAACTCATGTCCCATCTCATCATGCACGACGTTGTTTGGTCTTTAGTCACCATTAGTGATGACCTAGTTAGACTTCTTCTCAATAACGTTTGGCATATTCGAGCAAAAAATTTTGTGGCTTCTCTTTCATCATGAGAAACGAACCTATTTTCTTCAGATGAGAGGTACTTGTGATGAAGCGTGTAGTAAAGGACTCGGTGGGGGCCTTAAAGCTCTTGATGGATTTGTGAAGTAGCCTCTCAAACCACTTCTAGGCCATGTCACCCAAACTGGAAGGGAAAATATGGCACATCAAAGCGTCATTATGACTCCATAAAATCATTACCTACCTATATTATCAAATTTGATCAATGGGATTAGTCTTGCCATCGCAAACCTTGAACCTAAGGTTTACAAACTTTTTTTGGGGTTCCTCCTCCTCGATGGTTTTTGAGAAAGGAGACTTCATCTAGGTTTCCCGTGACTTTCCTCCAAAGGCTATTGTTTTCGTCAGAACCTTGAGTTCTAGTCTTTATGAACCTCAAACCTGACCCTTAGTGGAGCCAAATCAGCTCGCACATCTCCAGTTTAGGGTGCACTGTTTGGTTGATGAGACATTGTACCTATTCTTTGAAGAGATTGCTTTTATGGAAAGAAAACTATTTCCCACAGACGTCACCAATTGTGAGTGAAAATTAAGCACAATTATGAGATTCAAGACAACAATCAAAAGATGAATGTAAAAATGTTAATCACACAACATACAAATATCGTGGTTAAAAAAAATTGCCTATGTTCATGAAGAGGTCACTATATTCTTGTTAGTTTTTCTCAAAGTTTTGAAATTACATCCCCCTTGGCCCCAGGGTGTGGGTTGTATTTATAGTTGTTTAAAACTGTAGTAGTTGAATAAGACAAGGAACTCCTTTGTCTTCAGATATACTCGTGTGGTGGTTCTCTGAATCCCGAGATTTTGGGTAGCCCATATGTGCCAATCGTGATTTCATTGTAATTATCCATTTGATAAATATTGGCATTAATCCTTTTTATTGTTAAGCTGGGTCGGCCGGGCATGCCCCTAATGTCGTTGGGCTTGGTCGCCCAATCCTAAATTAGGCCCAATTATATTTTGGTCCTCACAATAACTATCTCTTTTATAACAGTTTTTATATATTGGTTTAATATTAATTTTCATTTATTTAAAATAATATTAAGATATTCAGGCACAATATCCACCATCAAAACCTTGTTCTACTATGTTAAATATTTTTTCAACATGCCTTAACTATATTATCTATCACAATGTGAGTCTACAAAAAGTATCCTTTTACGATTACGCAATGGATGGCCTACAAGCTAGCTCATATAAAATTTACCCACGTCATTAACATAATAAATACTGATTAATTATAGTTTTTATTCTCCAAAACAATGCTTATTATACCATCATAAAATCCATTGTTTTATTTAAGATAAAGGTACTACACACATTATATAGTGAGGTAATCCATTATTTGGAAAAAAAGGAAAGGAACTTCACATACTATATGGTGAAATAATCATGCTCATGCATCTCATAACATGAAAGCTCATAAACTATACATGTTGTATAGTGAGGTAAGGCTAATAGTATCTTGTAATACCCCGTATTTTTATGACTTTTAAATTTGGGGATTTATTAAATTTAAATTGAGATATTAATTTGATATTAATCCGAATTTTTATTTTTATTTTTACTAGCATGATATGAGTTAGTAATTATTGGAAATTTGCTGAATATTACTGGATGAGTAAAGTAATATATGAGATTTATTTTATTAAAATTTTCATGAGTGAATAAAATGGCAATTGTGGAAATTTAAGTTAGGGCGCGCTTGGTCCTAACGGGACTAAATTAGTATTATTAAAAGTGAATAAATTACAAGTCCCCCGTATGGTCATTTCAAGTGTGCCAATGTGTCCGGAAGGGTCGAGATAGTCACAAAAGTGTACCCGGAGGTTTAGTTTGGGTCTCGAGACGTTTTTAGGCCTAACCGGTAATCCGGGAGGGCATTTTGGTAATTTTCTATTTTTGGCCTTTAATAATAACAAAAATAATTATGATTATATCAAATGGAGTGCTAGGGAAGTTAGGGTTCTTATAACCAAAAGGAAGGAGGCCATAGGAAGAAGAAGGGAAAAATATTTCCAAGTGTTCAAGGCCAAGAACTACCAATCTTGCACCCTCATCACCACCAAAGCCTAGATCGAAAGAAGAGGATTACTGAGATACCAATTAGAGTCATTGAATCAGACTTTTAATTCTCAGTCAAGTATCTATCTTGCTTCTCGTTTAAGTTAATTGTCACACCATGTTAGATTAGGATGATTGAACCTATGTTTCATGGAAGAACACAAGGATTTAAAGGACCTAATCACATATTGTAGGGAAAATCAATAAACTCTGGACATCCCAATCATATGTAGAGGATTACCCACGAAATTTGATTAATTTAGAAGTGATAAATCTAGAAAAAGACACTGAACCATGAAAATTTAGAGGAAAGTTAGGGTTCTTGATAATTAAAATGAATTGGCCACTATTTCAATTCCATTGTTAAAATTATGCATGTTTTACGTAGGAAATCTTGCATATATGTGTATAGAACTTGTGGTAATGTTCTTTAAGAATTTGGGAGTTGTTAATGACGTTTTTGGAGAAATTGGAAGATGAAACCCGTAGGTTTTAAAGGAAGTTTCTGGGTAAGAACTGCTTGATCGATCGATCGACCCAAGAACATGGATCGATCAATGATCGACCGATCTACCCCAATTCCTCGATCGATCGAACCCTCCTCGAAAATTGCATATTTCTCCTCCGTTGGTTTAATCTGGTTTTAATGCATAGGAACCCTTGATTGTTATTATTGGAGTATAATGGGACACAGGGAAGACCAGTAGAGCCTAAGTAGACCCCGTTGACTGAAACTTAGTATAAGATGAGATTTTGGGTTAACGAGGAATTATTCATGTGTATACGAAATCATACGAACATGAAATAAAAAGATCAAGACTCGTAAGGGAGTTAGACCAGAAGGTAACTGAGTGTATGCCTACTGAAATTATACTTAGAATACTTTGAGAAAGCATAAGTGAGTATGAAGGGAAATATAAATGAGAATAAAAATGATGAGTCCGTTATGCGTAATAATCACGTAAAATGCGTTAATAACGGATAATTATAGTTATGGGTCGTGGGCACACCTAACTTAGAAATGTGGATATTTGTATATATATGACTGTGTGATTGTGCATATATTATATATTTGTATAAAAATCATACTCGGGCTACTTGCTATGAGGGGGGTTTTCGCACCGGGATGGTCTTATCTCGATTGGGCCTTTATGGGGGGGATATTGACTCGTACCCTAGAACATAGGATTCCTTGATACAGGTTATCTAATTGATAGTCAGACGGTCCTAAGAGACGTGAGGGTATGTGCTGACCTCTTAGTGACTTGGAACTATGTTTCGCCTCCATTTGTATGTGTTTTATGTTAATACAGTTCAAGAGTGATTCTGAACTAGTATTTCCCTTAATATGAGTGATACGGGGACTTGATAGCAGAGTATGCCAGCACCATAGATTTTATACGAGGTACTGTTAGTATATATATTATATGAGTGACTAATATATATATATATATATATATATATATATATATATATATATATATATATATATATATATATATATATATATATATATATATTGTTGATACCAAAATTGTTATGCTTACGTGGACGAATCAGACCAAGACACGTGTCAACGTCACCGACCAAATCAGAATTACTCCGAGGAACTAGTGTTCACCGAGGAACTTTACCTCTCCGAGGAACTACCGACCGACGAACAACTCAGGCCGTCCGAGCTGCATCTCGGTCCCAGCATTAATGGCCAGGCCACCAACAGTTCAAATATTTATTGAATGTTCATCATGCAGACGTATATTCTTAAAGGGGCATTTAATGTTTACCCTTTCACATGCACAACCTAAAGGCAATAAATACGATGTATCACCCTCATTCAAGGGGAGAAGAAATTCTTGATAGATTCTTATATCGAGAATTCTTAAGAGTTGGCAATAACAAAAACAGTGGACGTAGGCTATTCTTTTCAAGCCGAACCATTTTAAAATTCTTTGTCTCATTTTTATATTTATCTGTGATTAATTAATTACAATTAATCTAATTTTTTACATCAACAGATTGGCGCCGTCTGTGGGAACGATTATTACTATCGTATTTCACCAAAATTCATTCATCATCAATGGCTGATAATCCCGAATATAGCAATCGGAACATTGGAAACGCTAGAAACCCTCCAAATCCCTCTGCACCATCAATTACCCCAGATCTGGCTGGAATCATGACGAATCTGGCTCAAGGTCAGACTGCCATGCAAGAATCCATGCGTCAACTCATTCAAACTCTTCATGGCGGTGTACCTGCGCAGTCAGGACAGAGAAATGGTCAAAGGCAAACTTATTTGCTTTCGTCACAATCCAGGCGTACTAATTCACGTCGTAATGAGGAGTCTGATGATTTCTCTTATCAACCTGGACGAACTTCATCTATAAGGGCTACAAACACTGAGCAATGCGTTACTCTTTCTCCTGAGAGGCCCAGCGCTTTGGAGAGATTGAGTAGGGCATCCCCATTCAGTCGATTAGGCCCCAGGAGGAATAAAACTCCACCCAGAGCCACATCAAGGAGTCTTCGACAAACATCAGATCTAAGGGAAGGATCGGCACAGTCACGACCAACTCTTCGCCAAGATAGATCTCAGGAAGCCACATCAGCTCGGTCAATTGCTCGAACCAATAGGCCCGAGGAAAGAAACGAAGCATGGAAGGGCTCCATTCAACGATTGGAGGATAGATTGGGAGAAATGGCTAAAGCAAAGAACCCCCTACAACGAACGTTTGTTCAAGGGACACCTTTCATCCAGGCTATTGTGGAGTTCCCAACACCATCAAAATTCAACCTGTAGTGACCCCCAAATATGATGGAAAGACAGATCATGTTCTACATATAGAGCAATATCAAGCTGCAGCCGATACCTATGATATCCCCGACGAGATGAGATGCAGAGCCTTCTCGGGAACTCTCACTGGATCTGCTCAGATATGGTACAATAATCTTCCTCGGGGTAAGATTTCAACTTTCTATCAATTAGCCGAGTTGTTTATTGGCAATTTCTGTTTCGAAGCGAAGCCAGTAAAACTGTAGCACATTTGTTGAGCATTAGACAAAAACCTGGTGAAAGTACTAGAGATTACATAACTCGTTTCAATAACGAGAAGCTGGAAGTGATCGATTATGAAGAAAAGACAGCAATCACTGCTCTGATGAGTGGGTTGTTACCCAACAAATTGTATTATACTTTGGCCAAAGATCCACCTACAACCATGTCGGAGTTAATGGCAAAAGCAGCCAAAATCATGAATGCTGAAGAGGCTATGGCTGCAAAGAAGAATGTGGATAAAGAATCCAAGGTGGAAGTTGACAAGTCGAAGAAGAAAGAGCATAAATCCAATGATGGTGACAAACATTCCAAAAATGATAAATCGAGATGGGAGATCATGAAGAAATTTGATAACTACACTCCTTTGAAGATGGATATCAACCATGTTTTGGAAGAAATCAAAAACAAAGAGGAATTAAAGTGGCCAAAGAAAATGAAAGCGGAACCTGACAAAAGGAATAGAGATAAATATTGTGAGTTTCATAAAGATCATGGCCATTTGACCAAAAATTGTATAGCACTCCAAAATGAGATTGAAACACTCATTAGGCGAGGAAAATTGTCAAAATATGTTGATCGGAGGAATGACAAAGGAAATGAAGACCGAGTAAGAGAAAGATCTAGATCTCCTCATCGGACAGAAGAAAGCAGTAAAAGAGATCATGAAGATGATGTAGATGATGACCCAGATCTTCCCAAAAGGCCGAGACAACCAGAACGCGAGGTATTCTCCATACGTTTTGGAACATTTGATTGTAATGTGATTACAGGTGGAGACGCAGGAGGAGGAGACCTTACTGCAGAAAGAAAAGCTTACCTCTGTGAGGCTCAGGCTTGCTCGTACATTCAGCGGGTGAATTTGACCGACGAGGATCGTCCGAGGAAGGTAAACAAAGAAAAACTGGTTATTGGCTTTTCCAAAAATGACCTTGCAGGTGTCCTATACCCCCATGATGATCCTTTGGTGATCAAAATGAGAATGAAAGAAGTGATGATTTCAAGAGTTTTGGTAAACAATGGTAGCTCGGCAGATATCATGTATTATCCATGTTTTGATAGCTTAAATCTAAAGTTATCTCAACTGGAGCCTTATCACAGACCTCTCCTAGGTTTTGCCGGTGAGAAAGTTTTTCCACTTGGGACGGTCAAGTTGGATATACTTATTGGTACGTGGCCTGCTTGTCGGACAGAAAAGATACGTTTCTTTGTGATGGATAAAAATGTTCAGTCAGCCTACAATATTATCATGGGAAGAGTTGGTTTAAAGAAGTTCGAAGAAGTTCCATCTACAGTACATCAGTGTTTAAAATTTCCAACAAATTTCGGAGTAGGGGTTGTGAAAGGTGATCAAAAAGTAGCTCGGGAATGTTACTATTCGTCCGCCGAACAAGAAGAGCTTGAAGACTCAAAGAGAAAAACTACTACCTATCAAGTGGATGTAGATACAAAAATTGAAACATTAGATCCCAGAGATGAATCTCAACTTGTGAAAGGACAGGTGGTGGAAGTTACAGAGAATGTCATTTTGGATGATGAGCATCCTGAACGAACAACGCAAATAGGTTCGTCATTGGATCCCTCAATAAAACAAGAATTGATAAATTTCCTGAGAAGCAGAAAGAAAACTTTTGCATGGAGTCATGAAGATATGCTAGGAATAGATCCAAATTTCCTATGTCACGAGCTTAATGTGAATAAGGAGATCAAGCATGTAAAGTAGAGAAGAAGAGTATTTAGTCCCGAGAAGAATCAAGCTATACAAGAGGAGGTCGAGAAGCTCCAGAAAGCTCGATTTATTGAAGATGTGAAGTATCCAGATTGGTTAGCAAATATGGTGATGGTAAAGAAGAAAAACAATAAATGGAGAATGTGCGTTGATTTCACTGATCTCAACAAAGCTTGTCCAAAACATCATTTTCCACTGCCCAGAATTGATCAATTGGTGGATGCTACCTCGGGGCATGAGCTGCTCAGCTTTATGGATGCTTACTCTAGCTACAATCAGATTAAAATGAAACCAGAAGACAGGGAAAGTACTTCTTTTATTACCCCTCGGGGAACTTATTGTTATAATGTTATGCCTTTTGGTTTGAAAAATGCAGGTGCAACATATCAGCGACTGATGAACAAGGTTTTTGCTGAACAAATCAGTGGCAACATGGAAGTCTATGTCGACGACATGCTGACAAAAAGTAAGAGAGATATCGATCATCTATTTGATTTGGGTCAAACCTTTGATCAACTGGATGAATATCATATGAAGCTGAACCCGACGAAGTGCACGTTTGGAGTACGAGAAGGAATGTTTCTCGGATACATCGTCAACCAGCGAGGCATCGAAGCAAATCCAGAAAAGATCAAAGCTCTTTTAGGGATGCGATCTCCAACAACGAAGAAAGAAGTGCAAAGTCTTACAGGACGAGTGGCAGCGCTCAACCGATTCGTGTCTCGAGCAACTGATAGATGTCTCCCATTCTTCAAAACACTTCGAAAAACTTTCGAGTGGAATGATGAATGTGAGAAAGCCTTTCAAGACTTGAAGAAGTATTTGGGAGCACCTCCATTATTGTCTAGACCAGTAGCAGGAGAAAAGTTGTACTTATACCTGGCAGTATCAGAGAATGCAGTTAGCTCGGCATTAATCAGAATAGAGAATGGTGTACAAAAGCTGATTTATTATACCAGTAAGGCCTTCCGAGGTGCAGAAATAAGGTATCCAAAGTTAGAAAAATTGGCGTTGGCGTTAATTGAAGCAAGCAAGAGAATGAGGCCATACTTCCAGGCCCATACCATAATTGTGTACACCGACATGCCACTGAGACAAGCCCTTCATAAACCAGAAAAGTCAGGAAGATTGATGTACTGGGCTATAGAATTGGGCGAATATGATCTCATTTATGAGCCCAGGACAGCGCTTAAAGGGCAAGCAGTAGCAGATTTCATTGCAGAATTCACTTATCCTGATATCCCCGAGAAACAACAACAGCTCGACAATCAACCTGTGGATGTTACAGGAACAGTAGACACGGGCCCAGACCAACCTAGGTTAGTAAAAGGGCAAGTGGATGTGACAAGATCACCAAATTCAAGCTCGGACCAACTCCGGTTGGAAAAAGAAGCGATGGTCGATAAAGAGCAAGAAAACTTAGGGGATGATGTGAAGAAGGAGAAAATATTCCATCGAGGAACTCTCTCGGATCAAAAATGGGAAGAGGGGTTGCCTATATGGAAATTATATATAGATGGTTCATCTTGTACTGCAGGTTCTGGAGCAGGCATCATTTTGAGCAGCCCGGATGAAGTTGACATGGAGTATGCACTGAGATTTCAGTTCAAAGCTTCCAATAATGAAGCTGAGTATGAGGCCATGATAGCAGGACTTAATTTGTCAAAAACTATGGAGGCGCAACAGATGATAGTTTATAGTGATTCTCAATTGATTGTGAATCAGATGATGGGAACATATGTAGTTAAAGGAGAGCTGATGGTCAGGTATAATGCAAAAGTGATGGGATTGATAGCAGAATTTGTTGCCATTCTCCTAATCAGAATACCGAGAACGGAGAATGCACGAGCAGATGCACTGGCCCGATTAGCATCAGCTACACGTACCGAGATGCGAAGGATGATACCAATTGAAGTATTGGAAAGTCGGAGTATAGATGACGAACTGACGACGAATGTTATTGCTCTGGAGGTAGGACCATCCTGGATGGATCCCATCAGGGCATACATTGAAAAAGGAGAATTATCGGAGGATAAGCTAGCTGCTAGGAAATTAAAGTTTAAAACTGCTCGGTATGTTATAACTAATGGTGTTTTGTATAGGCGAGGAATCACGGCAGGTTTACAACGATGCGTACACCCCTCCGAAGTGAAAGAATTGATTGAAGAGATCCATGAAGGATTTTGTGGAGCTCATGTAGCAGGTCGTACTCTTTTACAAAGGGTAATGACACAGGGATATTACTGGCCGACGATGCGAGCAGATTGCATAGCCTATGCGAAGAAGTGTGATAAGTGCCAACGATTTTCTTCCATCCGACGAACTCCACAAGCGTTACTGACGCCTATAACTTCCCCTTGGCCATTTTCCATGTGGGGGGTAGATTTAGTGGGACCATTGCTGATACGACGCAAATATTGCGTATTTCACCCGTTAACCTACGCCTTATTAGCCCCTTTGGGTATCTTAATCCCTATACTTATGCTCGTTAACCAGACAACCTCGGATTTCTATGTTAACATGTTTTACAGGGGTTAATTGAGCTTTTGTAGGTATTTGGATGCTTAGTATGAAGTTCGGACGCTTTCCGGAAATGTTTCGTCGACTTTTGCAGCTTCGGGGGCATTTTAGTAATTTCAGCATTCGGGTTTGAATCCCGAGCTCTTCACGGAAGTTGAATCCCTTTGATTTCTCTTCGCGTGGCCGCCGACGGTGCATGATTCCGAGTTGTATCGATGGAGTTATGGCATTTTTAGGATGATTTTTACATGAAAAGTACACTCAAGGTCACATTCAAGGGCATTTCAGTCATTTCATATTTTGGTTTTTTAGACTAATGTCTTCTTGGATGTTGTAGTCCTCTGAGTTATCTTCGCGTAGCCTCCGACCGTGCCTCATTCCGAGCTATAACGAAGAAATGGCGGCATTTTCCGTAAAACAGGACAAAGCTGCAGAATTCAGACCTGTAGGTTGCGAATCGATTCGTCCCAAAACCGAATCGATTCGGAATTCTGCAGAATTGCAGATTCGAACTTCCCCTGTTTCCGAATCGATTCGGACCATTTCCGAATCGATTCGGGCCTCCAGATTTTTGGTTTTCTTCCCTTTTATTACAAGTTTGCCATGGGATATTTTGTATAAACCCAATTCTCTCTCATTTGAGACAAAAATAATCAGATTTTAGCTTAGTTTAGGGTTTGGTTTTGGGAGCTTTTCTTCATTTCTCCTTGGGGTTATGCCCTTTTTGGGTTTTGTAAGTTGGTTTTCATTATCCATTCCATTAATATAGTTGTATTTCCTTAATTCTTGCTTTCATAATTAGGTTTACATGCTTTATTTATTGCTTTTATAGTTTACTTAGTTTATTAATGCTTAGTCCGTAGATAACGGGTTGGGATTGCGTTTCCGCCATTAATGGGCGTTGAGCTCCGAAAGTTAGGTTTTGTGTAAAATTGCGTTTAATTGAAACCGCGTGTATTAAAGTTGGATTGTTATGCGTTTAACTTTATTTGTCACGCAACTTTAGTGTTTATAGTGATAATCCGAATTTAATCCGCGTGTGACCATTTTCAGTTAAATGTTTAATCTCGCAACTTTGGGTTAAATTCCTTCTTGTGTGATGTTTATGCTTAATTGCAAATGCCCGATTAAATGTTTTTGAACCGTAATTCTAATTAGTAGTTGTTTAGCCCGTGTGGTGGAATGCGATCCCGATCCTCGCTTTCCTTTATTTTAGCATTAACTTCTCTTTTCTTTTGTCACCATAACCACACATCACCTTTCATTTGTTTATTTTACACTTTTATTCCTGAAGTAATAAAACAATTAAAGTCTAAAATTCAATCACTCCCGGTGGATTTACTATACCCGACTTACCACTGTACTTGCTTGTCAAGTGTAGTAGTAGCTTAGGTTTTTTTTGTATCGCGGTGGCGAAACACACGACGACTGTGTCCTCACACGAACACACTTTTTCCGCCCGATCAAAAAATGGCGCCGTTGCCGGGGAGTGTGTTTTAGATAGTAATTGTTTTATTATTTCGTAGTATTTTTCCTTTCCTATTTGTATTCTTTCTTTTGACCTTTCTTGCAGGATTTGCATACTTGAGCGCTAAGAAACTTTGATTCGCGGTTGCTCACTTTATTTCTTGGATTCTCCATCTTTCAACAACGAGGTAATCATGTCCTATTATTATAGTTATTACGGTCATTCTAATGATTCATACTTTGGGGATTGTTTTCAAGTTTTTCATTTTCAAGATTTTCTTGAAAATGAAAGACTTGAAAACATTTATCGAAATGAAAATCGTTATTGGGAGCTTGAGTTGGATTCATTATTCGAATCCAATGACGATCTTCATTTCATTACTTTCGAAGATGAGTTTCAAACAAATGAGGAGTCCGAGGCTCTTGAGCCGAGGAAACCTACTTTGGAAGAGACTTTGCTTCTTTATTACCAAGGTTTGGAAACTTAAATGATGCTGGAATGAGACTTGGTGAACTTTCCGATGAGATGAATTCTTATGCACAAAACAACGAGGAGGTGGAAACTTGTGTTTCACCTAAATTTTTTGAAGAATTTCTCATCGAGTGTGCATCTTTCTCCCCTGAAATTAAATCTCCTTCCGACGATGAGTCGATTGAGATTGAATTTGTTTCATCACCATATTCGTTTTCCGTCATTGAATTATTAGAATTATCGGTTGATTCCTGTGAGTCGGTAGAAACTTTTAAAACTTCTACACTTTTTGCCGATGAGGACTCTTTACCGGACTTGTTTTCGATGGATGTTATCCTCATGTGTGCACCATCTCCCATTCCATTTGAAAAACCTTTGGGAGATGAATTGATTTTTCTTGGTCCTCTAGTGTTCTTATCCCCCTTGTTATCCAAATCCCCCATCGTCCGCCCAAAATTTCAAATTGGCGATGGTTCATTTTTTTCACCACCCACATGCCTTCCGTTGTTCAAACGGAATTCATATCTTTCGGGAGGCATGTTCACTTTGGAGGGTCCACCGTTGATCTTTCAAAGTCAAATCCCTTTTTGGGTGGACCCTAAACTATTTAGACTTCTAGTATATAGTTAGTGTGAAGCCTAAATAGTAGGTTGTAAATAGTTAGCTTTTTAATTTTCTTTCTTTCCTTTTTTTCTTTCCTTTTTAATTTAGTCTAGTGTAATTAGTTAACTTTTTGTTATTTGTTTTTTCTATGCTCGGTACTAACTTGTTTTGTACATTCCTTTGGACTTGTGCTTATGGAGATCGCTCCAATTTTGGGTAATATCGTTCTTTTCCTCTCTTTGTGTTGTGTTCTTAATGCGCATTGAGGACAATGCAACATTTAAGTTAGGGGGTGTAGGATATTCTATCCATTTCATGTGTAGTCCATGGATTTGCTCACATTTAGTTACTAAGTATGCCTTTTTGTGAAAAATTTGAAAATTTTGAAAAATTTGAAAAATTTGAAAAATATTTTCCTTCTTTTTTCTCCTTTGTTGGGCATTTTGCCTTGTTTCCAGTGATAAATTTCAATAATTGCCCGATCCAATAGACAACTCAATGATGCATGTTCTCGATTTTAGAAGTTATTAGACTTTAGTCCTCAAATCATTGATATTGTGAATAACTTCATGAATTAAACTTTATCCCATGAGCATATGCACTTTCGTGGTTCTATTGATTTGGTTTAAGATTTTTATAACTCGGTAATCTTTTGTTGCATTGTATATACTTACACCGAGTAAGCTTTGTACCTTTCATCGTTTGTGAGTGTTATACACTATTCTTTCCTCTTTGAAAACGTTGAATTCGTCGGTAATCTCTTTATTCTTTCATTGACCGTTCATTAATTGAGTTCATCCTTGAAATGTGTTACTTGAGCATGATTTTCATATGTTGTTTTGACTCGAGAATTGCGTATACTTTGTGAAATTATCATAGGCATTCTTTGTTATATCACCTATATTAGCCTTGACCTCACCCTTATATGTTTACCCTCGTTAACCCCTTTGAGCCTAAATATAGCCTTTCTTTTCATAACCCAATTCCCATAACCAACTCCAAATTGGAGTTTTAGCCCATACATACACTTTCCATACCTTTGTTTGGAATGTTACTTGGGATTGAATGTTGTTGTTATGATGTCGGTTGCAATTTAGGCATATGAGAGTTTGAAAAGTAAAGAAAAGAAAGTAAAAAAAAAGTGAAGAAAAAGAGAAAGCAAAAAGCAAAAGAAAACAAAAGAAAACAATAGAAAAAGAAGAAAAGAAAAGAAAGAGAAGTTTGTATATGTTGTGTATAGTGTTCAATAAGCTTTGATTACTCTCCCCGATGATATATCTAATGCCGTTTTGGAACTTGTTTTTCCAATTTTGTTATTGCACGCATTCTCCCATTATCCCGAGTTTTCACCCCGAACACTTTGAATCCGTACATACATTCCTTCATTTCGTACCCTAGCCTATCCTACATTACAACCCTATTACAAGTCCTATGTGATCTTAGGGTGCATTTAATTTAAAAGTCATAATAGTTGTGATAATCTGTGAAAATGCATTTCGCCTCTTTTAATGTGCGGTGTCCTTTCATTGAGATTACAGTTTTTCAGTTATATATAGCGTTCTTCATCTGTGACATGTGCGCGGCCTAGTTTCCATTTACATTTACTCTTTCTGCCCGCATGTCCCGTGTGTTACCTCCCTGTTTCGAGTGAATTCATTTGTTGAGCGTAATGCCCGTGAGGATTGAATGTATGCATGCTTTGATGTTTAGTATCCGAATTATTTAAGTTTTTCGCCAAATCATACTTTGCATATGCTCACTTCCCTCCCACATGTTAGAGTTTCAATTCATTGAGGTGCATTCGATAATGTTAATAACTACGGACTTCTCATGCGAATTCGTTTGCTATGCTAATAACATGTTGAAATCTTGTTCGCACTGATGAGTTTGTCTCACTTGATTGGGCATATTTTGAGGAAACTTTATGATGTTTGTGGGTTCCATCACTGAAAACCCTCACGAGACGACACTCGTCCACTAGGGTAACCTAGGGGTTTAACGGCTTATTGCATACGCTAAATACAATCGAATCGCCCGCGAAAGTGGCCTTATGCTTTTATACCATACTTTTGTACTATCTCCTGCTTTTGGTCTGCTTGTTGTTCTTGTTGTTCCCTATTTCATTGCTAGGGACTAGCAATGTGTAAGTTAGGGGGTGTGATACGACGCAAATATTGCGTATTTCACCCGTTAACCTACGCCTTATTAGCCCCCTTGGGTATCTTAATCCCTATACTTATGCTCGTTAACCAGACAACATCGGATTTCTATGTTAACATGTTTTACAGGGGTTAATTGAGCTTTTGTAGGTATTTGGATGTTTAGTATGAAGTTCAGACGCTTTCCGGAAATGTTTCGTCGACTTTTGCAGCTTCGGGGGCATTTTAGTAATTTCAGCATTCGGGTTTGAATCCCGAGCTCTTCACGGAAGTTGAATCCCTTTGATTTCTCTTCGCATGGCCGCCGACGGTGCATGATTCCGAGTTGTATCGATGGAGTTATGGCATTTTTAGGATGATTTTTACATGAAAAGTACACTCAAGGTCACATTCAAGGGCATTTCAGTCATTTCATATTTTGGTTTTTTAGACTAATGTCTTCTTGGATGTTGTAGTCCTCTGAGTTATCTTCGCGTAGCCTCCGACCGTGCCTCATTCCGAGCTATAACGAAGAAATGGCCGCATTTTCCGTAAAACAGGACAAAGCTGCAGAATTCAGACCTGTAGGTTGCGAATCGATTCGTCCCAAAACCGAATCGATTCGGAATTCTGCAGAATTGCAGATTCGAACTTCCCCTGTTTCCGAATCGATTCGGACCATTTCCGAATCGATTCGGGCCTCCAGATTTTTGGTTTTCTTCCCTTTTATTACAAGTTTGCCATGGGATATTTTGTATAAACCCAATTCTCTCTCATTTGAGACAAAAATAATCAGATTTTAGCTTAGTTTAGGGTTTGGTTTTGGGAGCTTTTCTTCATTTCTCCTTGGGATTATGCCCTTTTTGGGTTTTGTAAGTTGGTTTTCATTATCCATTCCATTAATATAGTTGTATTTCCTTAATTCTTGCTTTCATAATTAGGTTTACATGCATTATTTATTGCTTTTATAGTTTACTTAGTTTATTAATGCTTAGTCCGTAGATAACGGGTTGGGATTGCGTTTCCGCCATTAATAGGCGTTGAGCTCCGAAAGTTAGGTTTTGTGTAAAATTGCGTTTAATTGAAACCGCGTGTATTAAAGTTGGATTGTTATGCGTTTAACTTTATTTGTCACGCAACTTTAGTGTTTATAGCGATAATCCGAATTTAATCCGCGTGTGACCATTTTCAGTTAAATGTTTAATCTCGCAACTTTGGGTTAAATTCCTTCTTGTGTGATGTTTATGCTTAATTGTAAATGCTCGATTAAATGTTTTTGAACCGTAATTCTAATTAGTAGTTGTTTAGCCCGTGTGGTGGAATGCGATCCCGATCCTCGCTTTCCTTTATTTTATCATTAACTTCTCTTTTCTTTTGTCACCATAACCACACATCACCTTTCATTTGTTTATTTTACACTTTTATTCCTGAAGTAATAAAACAATTAAAGTCTAAAATTCAATCACTCCTGGTGGATTTACGATACCCGACTTACCGCTGTACTTGCTTGTCAAGTGTAGTAGTAGCTTAGGTTTTTTTTGTATCGCGGTGGCGAAACACACGACGACTGTGTCCTCACACGAACACACTTTTTCCGCCCGATCAATTGCCAACGACCAGGGGAAGGTTTAAATACCTCGTCGTCGCAGTAGATTATTTTACTAAGTGGGTGGAAGCTGAGCCTTTGATCGACATGACCTACGAGAAGGTGTATCAGTTCATTTGGAAAAATATCATTTGCAGGTATGGTCTTCCTCATGCATTCATTACTGACCATGGAACCCAGTTTGATAATGAAGAATTTGCTGCATACTGTCATCAATCCAACATTTTGAAGATCCACTCAGCCCCAGGCCATCCCCAAAGTAATGGACAAACTGAAGTTACAAACAGGACGTTGCTTAATGGTTTGAAGAAACGGCTAAATGAGGCTAAAGCGAACTGGATTAACAAACTACAGTCAGTGTTATGGTCTTATCGAATAACTCCCCGAGCAGTAACCGGAGAATCACCATATATGCTACCCTTTGGAACTGAAGCAGTAATACCAGCCGAGTTGGGTCTCCCTTCACATAGAGTGCTGAACTTCAATTCCCCGATCAGTGATTTGATGAGAAGATTGGATTTGGACATGCTCGAGGAGGTTCGAGAAGAGGCAGCCATTAGAAATGCTGCTTATCAACAGCGCACAGCTCTATACTATAATAAAAGGGTGAAGAAATGCGAATTAAAAGAGGGAGATTATGTGCTGAAGAAGGTCATTCAGAAGCAAAATAAATTGGAAGCAAACTGGCATGGACCATACCAAGTTATAGAAGTTGTTCGACCAGGAACTTACCGAATAGCAACTCTGGAAGGAGAAGAATTTAAAAACGCATGGAATGCTGAACACCTCCGCAAATACTATCAATGATGTAACATGTAAAGCAGTTTCATGAGTATCAATAAAACGACGATCTGTTGTCATCATCTCTCATTTTATTGCAAATTTTTCGGGGAATACTAGTGTTATACACTATGCTGCTTTACACATGATATTACCTGATAATCCTGCTAACTTCGGTTAGTTAGGAAACTTTACAATCCTAAAAATGCCAACTCCGGTTGGTTAGGAAACCCTACTCCTTTGGTTAGGAGGCATTCGAGCCCAGATCAACTCCGGTTGGTAAAAAGGCAAGAATTACAATCCTAAAAATGCCAACTCCGGTTGGTTAGGAAACCCTACTCCTTTGGTTAGGAGGCATTCGAGCCCAGATCAACTCCGGTTGGTAAAAAGGCAAGAATTACAATCCTAAAAATGCCAACTCCGGTTGGTTAGGAAACCCTACACCTTTGGTTAGGAGGCTAACACTAGCTCAGATCAATTTATTTTGATAAAAGGGCTAATGGATATAACAGAATCATCATCGACGTTGGTTGACGAAGAGTAAGTTCAAAGAACCGACCAACTCTGGAAGAAAAATATATTTTCTAAAAATTCCAAAGTTGGTCGAGAAGGAAAATTCATCAAGTACAAAATAAATTTTTAACTATTAATTAGTCGAGAAGAAAATATCTTATTTTTGGGGACAACCAAATGATTATTACAAATATAAAAGTTTGTCGATAAGAAGTTTTAAACATCTATAGTTTGTCGACTACAGGACATTATTATCTTTTAATAGATTCACAATCAATTTGGTCGACAATCATTTGGTTGACAAACTAAATGAGTATTACTTTCTTTTTAATAGAGATACAAATGAAAAGTACTTTACAACTATAAGATAAAAGCATTCAAAAAGTCTAATATATTTTATTCAATTCAGAAATGATTACATTATGTGTAAATAAATTATTACATCAAAAAGTCCTATTCTATTGGTCTTTTTCCCTCTGCTTTTGAGACAGGTTCTTCACCAGCTGGAGGGTCTTCCAAATAAAGGGGAGAGTTGATGAAATTAATATCTCTGAGCATCCTAACATTCATTATAGATGGCGTATCCTGTAAATGCTCAGGTCGAGAAATATCTACTTGTGAATGAAGGTTGTAATCACCGAGGTACTTTGATATTAAGCTCCGAGGAATGGCTCTAGCAGGGATCCAACTCATGTCAAGTTTGAAGGGTGGGTTTGGAAGCTCGAGAAGTCCTGGGTTATGATAGTCCCATAGATAATGACCTTGTTCCACCTTTAATATACCCAGAGCATTTATCCACCCTTGTTTGTACCCTTCGTTATTGGCATTCTCAAGGCGAGCATCCAAATGACAAAGAGCTTCATTATAGCCAGCCATCCAGAACTCGCGAGGCTGTTTGTGAAATTGAAAAACTAGTCTCTCCAATTGCTCATTGAGGCTTAGAGCAAAGATATCTTTATTATTCAATGCTGATTTCGTCGCAGCAAGTTGCTCTTCAAGATTTTGGACTTTCTTAGACATTGTAGATAAGGCTTCAGTTTTGGCCATTATTTGAAATGCTTGATTTTCCAAGGTTGCTTTAGTACGAACCTCCTCTACTGCATGACTAAGAGACCTTGTTCGTCCTCTTCCCCGAGAATCTCTTCCTCGTCCCCGACCAGTAGCAGATCCTTTCAGAGTCTCCAGTTCTTCTCTTAATTTGGCATTCTCAACTTCCAAGAAGGAGAAACCTTCATCAGTAACTGGTACTAAGGCAGTTGAAGAAGAGGCAGCAGATCTCAGTTGAGCTATGTCCTCTTGCAACTTGTTGTTCTCTTGTTCCAGTAGCTCGGCGACTTGCCTATGTTCTTCAGCATTTGCCCTCAGTGTTCTTTCTCTCACTTCATATCCAATTAACATTTTATCATACCCTTTGTCAGCATAGATCTGTTGAAGTTTTTTCTCATAACTCTCATGCAAAAGGGTTGAAGACTCTTTGTATTGTTGATGAAGTTCAGAGATATTATCTTGAAGGTCTTCTATCAATTCGTAATAGGCCACATTGTTGGCCACAGCTCGATCAAGAAGACATTTTAGGTATTGATATGCTTCAATTGCTTGATCAGAAACATCTTGACCAAGGATGTCGACAATCTCAGACCTGTCCAACTCAGCATGGCCAGCCTTAAAGTATTCATTACAATGTTTAAGCAGACTGGAGTCATGAGACGATAGCAATTCCATTCTGGCCAAAAACTAATAAAAAAGAGACAACAGTCAACAAAAACAGGTCATCAACAACAGAGAAGAAGAAAGATGTCTTTCATTAGATCATAAAGAGATTACATTGTTCTATTACAAATGATAATGCAAAATAGAAAAGATACCGAACAACTTCACACCTTTTCCTTGTCTCCCAAGACTTTCTCGGGAGGCTGGGACGAGGAGCTCGGTTGCTCGGTGATAACAACAGCTGGGTCAGCAGGAATTGAAATTTTCTCAGGAGGAGGAGGCACAGAGGAAATGTCCTCATTGGTAGAAAGTTGAGAGGCAGGGACTTGATCACCCAGGGCCATCGAAGATTCTTCAGAGATAGCTTCATCTTCTTCTTCTTCTTCAATTTGTGGGGGAGGACCAGGGAGATGTAACTGAAATAGCTCGGAGTCCTCTTTGATCTTCATCTCCTGCAGGGCAGCCACCCATCCATCTCGGAAGTATTTCAACTTCCCATATTGTATCTGGGACGTCATCGCAGCAATCCCTTTGTCCCATCCTTTATCCCAGCCAGTGCTGAAGGATTTTTTAACTGCGAGTTTCCTCTTTAATCTCTCTGGGGCTAATTTATCGTCCAATGTTTCTTTTTGGAGCTTAACACCTCGTAAGACAAACAACTCTTCCTCTGCCTTCTTCAGCTTATCTTCAAGCTTTCCGAAGTTCTTGAGCTTGTCTTCATACTTTTGATGCTCAACCTCCAAACTCTTCACCTTATTCTCCAAACTCTTGGAGATCTCAGTTAGCTTCACCTTCTCAGCTTCAACTGCAGACAACTTCTTCTCCTAGTCAGCCTTATCCTCGTCATACTTTTGACGAGAATCATTTAAAGACTGGGAAAAACCCATCAGAGCATCCTCTACCCCCGACGAGGAGCTAGAAGCTTTAATTGCTTCATCTTTCTTTACAATGCTATTAAAACAATTCACCAGCTGAGCAAGAGAAAAATGACAGGTCAGTAAAAAAATACAAGTATTCAAAGAAAGAAAGGAAATTCAGAATGTGAAAAACTTACTGAAGCAATGTGACGAGTAGCTAGGGATGTCAGCATATCCCTAGACATATTCTCATTGATTCCTTGGACCTCGGGGATGATCCAGGCTTTAACCGAGCTCATAGCAGAGCTTGGAGGAATGATAGTTGGTACACCTACACCACCAGCTGGTGGAGAAGAGATGGTTTCAGCTAAATTGACTGAAGTCGACTTCCTCAATCTCTTCAAAGGGACGTTAACAGCCTCAACCAAGGAAGAGCTCTTGGTCGGAGAAATAGTGATCACCTCCACAGGAGCAACCTTCTTGCTCGGAGCCACTGGGGGCTTCTCGGCAGCCTTAGAAGGTGCAGCATCCACCTTCTGAGTTCCCTTTGGGACATCAATCTTGCTTTTCTTAGCTTCAGCAGCAGAGGTAACGTCATCAAATAGAGCAGGAAGAGCTCTTTTCTTACCCATTCTCTGACTTAAAGGGAGGTGAGAGTCTGAAGAAGAATCCTCTGGAGTTGATGCTGGCTCAACAGAGCTAATCACAGGACGAGCAGTATAAGAAGTCGTATAGCTCCTATACTGCAATAAATATGATGCAGATCTGATGTGCTCGTCTGCAACGTTCTTATGCAAACCCCAGATAAGTTTCAGATGCTTAATATTAACCTCTGATTCTTTCGGAGTTTTTCTTTTACTGTCAACTGCAAATTAAACATAATAAAATATCAGTCATACATTTTATCAAACACTATAAAGGCATAATTTCATAAGTAAAATAAAAATGAAAATAAACCTATCCCATTGCCATAAGGAGGGCATCTAGGACCCTGGTATACTGCATCTCCAATTAGAGGGGCATATTGCCAGTTTTTAATAACTACCCCATGTTCAAAATAATCTCTATTAGCATCAGGAAGATTAACTACAAGAGCCCTATTCAAAAACCTAGTTTTTAAATAATAGACATTGTCTAAAATAGCCCATCTGTAGCAAAACATAATCTCAGGAATCCCTATACGAGTTCCATGAGTAATATTTTATTTATGCACCCCATTAATAATTCTCCATGTATTGGGGGCTATTTTTGCAGGAACAACGTCGAAGTATTGACAGAATTCTAAACATAAAGGGTTGGGTGGAAAAGAAAATCCACATTCAGCAATGAAGATACTGGGGAACCAATGTCCCTCAGCCAATCGAAAATAATCTGAAGGCTCAGAAAGAACCTCCAGAGTTACCCAGGAAGGAATAGAAAAATCGGAACAAAACTTCTCAATAGACTCTACAAGATAAACCATAGTGAATAAAAGAAATACAGGAGAAAAGAAGAAGATCTTACAGGAAGAAAGAAGATCAGCTGACAACTAGCGAAGGAAAAAATGAACGCACAAGAGAGAAAGAGAAAACAGAAAGCTTGAATGCAGAAATTGGAGAAATTGGAGAAAGTAGAAGACGATATGAGTATCTTTGAAGTTTAAATACTTTGCCTTGGGAAACGGCGAAAGAAATGATTACAAAAAAGAAATTATCACGCTATCGGCGACTAAAAAGGACAAAAATAGCGCGAAGATCGAAGCGTTCACGAAAATTCAAAAAGACGGATTCAGAGAATTTGAAAGGAAACTTAAATGCGAAGAAATTGTTCCTAAAAACCAGGAAAGTCATTCAATATTGCCATATGTTAAGAAAGAATGTCCCATACTTCTCAAATTTCGAAATATGAGACATTGGGGGCTTCTGTTGATACCAAAATTGTTATGCTTACGTGGACGAATCAGACCAAGACACGTGTCAACGTCACCGACCAAATCAGAATTACTCCGAGGAACTAGTGTTCACCGAGGAACTTTACCTCTCCGAGGAACTACCGACCGATGAACAACTCAGGCGGTCCAAGCTGCATCTCGGTCCCAGCATTAATGGCCAGGCAACCAACAGTTCAAATATTTATTGAATGTTCATCATGCAGACGTATATTCTTAAAGGGGCATTTAATGTTTACCCTTTCACATGCACAGCCTAAAGGCTATAAATACGATGTATCACCCTCATTCAAGGGGAGAAGAAATTCTTGATAGATTCTTATATCGAGAATTCTTAAGAGTTGGCAATAACAAAAACAGTGGACGTAGGCTATTCTTTTCAAGCCGAACCACTTTAAAATTCTTTGTCTCATTTTTATATTTATCTGTGATTAATTAATTAGAATTAATCTAATTTTTTACATCAACATATATATATATATATATATATATATATATATATATATATATTTATAAATATAATTATGCTTAAGTATGAGAACTTTCTACTGTGCATAAAAGTAATTGAGTAATGAATAAATACTCTGACTCTATTATAGGTGTTTGAGAAATTTTATGACATCACTGAGATATTTTTATATAAAATAAGATATGTAAGAGCATAAATTTCAGGAATTTATTTGTTTTCGCCATCGTAGTTAGCGGTATGAAACTTTATGGGAAAACTAAGTTAAAACAAACTTTTGAGGTAAATAGTATGGTAGGCGTGCGCACTAGAGGAGAGGTGAGAATTGCTCAAGAGAGTGATGCGTACTAACATAGTTGTTACATTAGCCGGTAAGTAATTTATTTACTTGCTAAACTATTTTTCAACTGTTTTGCACTCGGCCTCTGAACCGTTTCCTATTATTTCTTTTCTCTTGTATATATATGTATATAATACAGGTGCCCAGCCACAGGGGCATCATGCTTATGTTCTTTGGATCAGAAGCGATGCAGCTTATGTGGGAGTTATAGGCCATTTCTTAGGCGATCTCATTGTTGATTCTACTCCTACTATTAGTTCTTATTAGTTAGGGCATGTATCACCCGTTTCTCTATTCAGTTTGGATTTTTGTCAGAGATTTACGTTCCTTTATATTTCCATTAGTTGGTACTCTTTGGGATTTAATTACTGTCGGGATGGTTTTATTTATAGTTTAAACCGGTTTGGTTTATATGAATGAATTTAATTCTTATGTGTTATTATCCATCTATTGTATGTCAGAGTTCTTAAATTGTTGATTATTTAAAAAGGTTTTCATATTTGGATTTAATAAAATGGAAGTAAGGTTATAAAATTGTTTTAACACTTATCTTAATTATTTAGGATGTTTAAATTGCAAATTTTATTTTGCGACAATGATGCTAAGAATGAACCAACTGTTCACCTTGATTTTAATTTAATAAAGGACTGATCACCCGATATTTAATTAGGCGGTGTGTCACAGGTGGTATCAGAGCATCAGGTTCTAGTGTCCTTTAGGATCTGTACGACTTATCTCGTTTCCATCTTAGCTTAGGAATGTTGTATTCATCTTTATGCGTTAGAAATTCGTGCTTCTGTGATTTGTCGATGTGAATGTTGAACTTATCCAGATTATTTTAAACTTTCAGATGGTCCGTGAAGACGAACAAGATAATGCCATTGGGGAAGTTAATGAGCAAGAAAAGCTCACATCTCAGGTGTCTCCGAAGAGGGTATCAATCATCGAATTAGTAGGCATTGTGGCACAGGCAGTTACCACTGTAATCTTACAGTGCGACGATCGCAGTATGCATCTCATAGGAGGCAAAAAACCTAGAGAGATTTGTCAATTTGATATAACTAGAGTTGAAAATTGTGCGAAGACACCAAAATCGCAGCAACCAGATCCCCAATACCAAAAGGGCCACAAAGGTAACAAAATTTACATGGAGAGCTAAAAACGTCGGGGCTAACAAAGCCGGGGTCAGAACAAAGTCACAAAAAGGTGTTTCAAATGTGGAATGGACTGCTATGAATGTCAATTTTGTCCGAATCAGACTGGAGAGAAAATCCAACCCGACCAGCGAGAAATTTCAGGACTCTGCTATAAATGTGTGCAATCGGGTCATAAGTGGAAGGATTGTCCTCAACCTGACATTATTTTTTCTCAAGTTGCTCAGCAAGGCCAGCAAGGCCAAGGAAAAGGTGAAACTAGACAACCGTGTAGTAAAATGAGACAGTTTCGAGGTAGGTGCTTAAAATGTGGCAAGAATGGCCATAGATGTCAGGATTGCCCAGAAGGGAATAGGGCCCCACGACAGTAGGGTGCCCATAATAAACTGCAAATGCCAGCTCTACCAGGCATCCCAGCAGCCTCAGATCAGCAAGGGCAATTACAGTATGGACGTGTTTATAACGTCCACCAGGCAGCAGCACCTCAGGCACCACCCGCGATAGAGGGTACGTTTCCTATACATGGTACTATGGATCAAGTTTTATTTGGTACGACAGCGTCACACTATTTTATAGCTACTCATTTTGCACTAGCCTTAGGGTTATTAGACAAGACAAAGAGTACTGTGTCGTGCATAGACTCACCATTGGGGAATGAGTCTTTGATTTTCTATATTTGATGGGGTGTAGATATAGAAATAGGTAGCTTCACTTTACCTGCGGATATGCTGGTGTTAAATATGCATGAGCACAATGTCTTTATTGGCATGCTAGATTTTTTTATAGGAGTATTGTCTTTGCCATTTTGGGACAGGAGATGTGTTTGGTGGCGATGCCTCGCCCAGAGGGAGAACTAGCCAAGGCATTTGCAAAGTATAAGTATGAATTTTATACTCACAGGATGAGGCGTGTTTTAGGTGACACGAGCAAGTCACTATATTTTGTTTATTGCTAGATTAGCATATGAGACGAGTTTAATGCGTACAACTATAAACATTACTATTGTGTGAATATTTTTCCCTAGTGTAGCGGGATTATCTTTAGTGGTAACCGGGGAGGAGGAATGCGTGTATTACTAGTGTTATATACTTTATTAAAAGTACTCATTTTAGTGATGTGATACACGAGTATGATATTGTCTTAGTTACAACTTTATAGTAATAGTTAGTACGATAGTAGGCAGTTATTACAAGGCTATTGTAATGGTTGCATTAGTGCAACATGTTTTTTTCTGGCGAGACCTCACCTACGAGAGGGTCAGACTCGCACTTATATTATCTATTCTAGAGACTTTGGAGGGGATAGTGGGCTCGAGATATTCGATCCCGGTGTGTGTGGGGACGTTGTTGTTATGATTCAGTACGTATTGGGTATTGTTGAGCAAAAAGATTTAACTCATTATTATGTTTCGCTCTCAAGATTTGGTGATAGGAAGAACGCATTAATATATCTATCCTTTAGAGATGTGAGAGTTAAGAGTTATACCCATATGTTTGGGGATAAGATTTCAAGAATCCCGATTGTATGTATCCAAGGTTTATGGAATGCGATTACCACCAATACTGAACGGTAATGCAATTGGCGAAATGTTCTTTGTTAAGTGTAATTACGGGAGGAGATGTAACTTTTTTTTCAAGAGATGGAATAAAGGGATACATGCTCTAGACGGAGGACCTAACGGATCTCGATAATCGACAATGCTAGGTAGTAGTGTATAGGGAGGTTCCTTGTTTGGATTTCTCTTTGCGAGACATCCCACACATAAAACTTAGCATAAAGTAGGAAATAGGGAGATGTTTAGTCGTTACTCCATGAGTTCGGTACCTCGATCGTAATAGGAGCAGGTAATTATATATATAAGTTGGGAGTTAAATTATGATTTAAGGCCAGTGGAGCCGGTGGTGTGGTAAGAAAGCATTGAAAGTTTTGTTTTATCACTACGAGTTGAAGGATGAAACGATGATAAGGGGAATTTAAAATTGTGATTTCTAGGGGTGATTGAGAATACCCAAGTGTTGTAACCGCGTTCTGAGCACAAGGGAAATTAAGAGTTGGGATGATTTTTAGCGTGGATTATCTGGGAAGAATTCTTAATATAAGTGAGAATACTTGTATCTATTTTGATGTATAGAGCATTGGTGATTTATTTTAGTTGTTGTATTTATTCAGGAGGATTGTTGTACTTATTTGGAGAAATTTGAGATTAGTGTTTTCTCTTTTGTTATTGTGGGATGCAAATGCTCTATACCTAGTATTTTGATGAATTTGGATAGTTTTATCGATGAGTAGCGAACTGTTCGCTCTTCCCGGGTGGGCGGGGTGCTACAGAATGTGGGCATCCTGGTTAGTTGTTGTTAAAATTGTCCGAGTTGTAGGGATATGGGAATATGCGTGTGGAATATATGTTTATGGAAGTAACATAATGAGGTGGAAGTGGTAGAGTGGATTAAGCGTCTCGTAAATAAGGATGATCCATATATAAGTATGCGATTAGAGTAGCACACCCGAATTTGATTAGAAGGCTATAGGACGCCATTTAAAAAGGGGTATTCCTTGAGAACGATAGAATTTAATTATTAGTTGTAATTAGTCAAATGTTGAGAGCGACTGACGCGTACAAAAAGTGAAGATGTTACTATGGTATAAAAGGTCCAGAAGTTCACATCATAGAGAAAAGTGAGCGGATCGGAACTTTCAGTATACGCAAAGGAAAGAATGAGAGTATTAAGTGTCACTTAATGTGAGACATTTCAAATAAAAGTCGATGATAAGAGGGACATAGTGAGTGGTCTCCTCATACACCACTCATAGATAGAAATTGGTTGAAACAAGAGGATGAACCAGAGTATTTTATGGCGATTGACAATTCCTATAGTGGAAGAGGCTGGTAAAGTCCATAAAGTTTCTTGGATGAGTTGCTAACCTCAAGGTAAGATCAGGAGTTCCTTCGAACATGTGGAACAAGATGCCCAAGAAGGAAGTGATTGAAACTCCTTCGAGTGATTTGCAATATTAGCTAGTGTGCCCCAATCTTCCCTCGAGAGGAAGGATCACGTCGGTACGTGGTCTTACACGGTATTTTTCTGAATTAGGTTGAGATTTTTGGACCCCACCTTCAATATGGGATTTCAGGAAGCAGCGGGGATATCATTTCGTTTTAACCAGGTTGTATCACCCATGATTTGGGGAGTAAGCGAGATCTGATTAACCATTAGTGGAGCAGTGTGAAAATAATTTTGGATTCATGGTGATCATTTCTTTTCCACAACGATTCTAGATAATAAATGGAGTATAGTACGGTAATTGGGGTGGGTATTACCTAATGGTAGGGTTCCGTGGGATCACTCGTACCTGTTTATTGTGAGCAAGATGCTTATTGAGGTTTTGGTGTGGAAAAACCTTAACTTTTCTCACTATGAATGTTAAGAGATGGGTGGATAATCAGAATTTTGGATTGGTTGAGTTAGAGTCTAATGTTTATGGTGGAATCGCCACGGTTATTTTAGGCAAGCAAGTTGTGGTCAAATGTTCGTGTGGTTTCTCTCAGAATGGGAGATTTGTGTTATAAATACGAGTAATTGTCTTGTAGTGAGGTGCGGCCTCCCAATAATATTGAAATAATGGGAGTCAATGATGTATAGGCTCATCTTATGCGAATGTTGTCGAATAGGAGCATATTGTGGAGTGTCGTTAATGAGAGTGTTAAACAAGATTGATGTGAAACGGGGGCTATAGTGATTGAGTGCCTTACCTTGAAACATTAGTTTGAATACTAATAAGGTATCCAGAATTGTTTTTACCGAATATGCCTTATTTTTCAAATTTTGGGACGAAATTCCGTTATTAGGGGGGAAGTATGTAATACCCCGTATTTTTATGGCTTTTGAATTTGAGGATTTATTAAATTTAAATTGAGATATCAATTTAATATTAATCCGAAAATTTATTTTTATATTTACTATCATGATGTGAGTTAGTAATTATTGGAAATTCGCTGAATATTACTGGATGAATAAAGTAATATATGAGATTTATTTTATTACAATTGTCACGAGTGAATAAAATGGCAATTATGGAAATTTAAGTCATGACGCACCTGTGTCGTGTCGGGACTAAATTAGTATCATTAAAAGTGAATAAATTATAAGTCACTCATACGGTCATTTCAAGTGCGCCAATGTGTTCGGAAGGGTCGAGATAGTCAGAAAAGTGTACCCGGGGGTTTAGTTTGGGACTCGAAACATTTTTAGGCCTAACCGGTAACCCGGGAGGGCATTTTGATAATTTTCTATTTTTGCCCTTTAATAAGGACGGAAATCATTAAGATTATATCAGATGGAGTGCCAGGGAAGTTAGGGTTCTTAGAACCAATAGGGAAGGAGGCCATAGGAAGAAGAAGGGAAAAAGCTTTCCAAGTGTTCAAGGCCAAGAACGACCAATCTTGCACCCTCACCACCACCAAAGCGTAGATCGAAAGAAGAGGATTACTGCGATACCAATTAGAGTCATTGAGTCAGACCTTTAATTCTCAGTCAAGTATCTATCTTGCTTCTCTTTTAAGTTAATTGTCACACCATGTTAGATTAGGATGATTGAACCTATGTTTCATGGAAGAACTCAAGGATTTAGAGGACGTAATCACATGTTGTAGGGAAAAAAAATGAACTCTGGACATCCCAATCATATGTAGAGGATTATCCATGAAATTTGATTAATTTAGAAGTGATAAATCTGGAAAAAGACATAGAGCCATGAAAGTTTAGAGGAAAGTTAGGGTTCTTGATAATTAAAATGAATTGGCCATTAATTCAATTCCATTGTTAAAATTATGCACGTTTTACGTAGGAAATCTTGCATATATGCGTATAGAACTTGTGGTAATGTTCTTTAAGAATTTTGGAGATGTTAATGACGTTTTTGGAGAAATTGGAAGATGAAACCCGTAGGTTTTAATGGCAACTTCTGGGCAAGAACTGCTTGATCGATCGATCGACCCCATTTCCTCGATCGATCAATCCCTCCTGGAAAATTGCATATTTCTCGTCCGTTGGTTTAATCCGGTTTTAATGCATAGGCACCCTTGATTGTTATTGTTGGAGTATAATGGGACATAGGGAAGACTAGTAGAGCCTAGGTAGACCCCGTTGAGTGAAACTTAGTATAAGATGAGATTTTGGGTTAACGGGGAATTATTCATGTGTATACGAAATCATGCGAACATTAAATAAAAAGAGCGAGACTCGTAAGGGAGTTAAACCAGAAGGTAAGTGAGTGTATGCCTACTGAAATTATACATAGAATACTTCGAGAGGGGAGAAGTGAGTATGAAGGGAAATATAAATGAGAATAAAAATGACGAGTCCGTTATGCGTAATAATCGAATAAAATGTGTTAATAACGGATAATTATAGTTACGGGTTGTGGGCACACCTAACTTAGAAATGTGAATATATATATATATATATATATATATATATATATGACTGCGTGATTGCCAATATGTTATATATCTGTATAAAAATCATACTCGGGCTACTTTCTATCACGGGGGTTTTCGTGCTGGGGCGATCTTATCTCGATTGGGCCTTTATGGGGGATATTGACTCGTACCCTAGAACAAAGGATACCTTGGTACAGGCTATCTGATTGATAGTCAGACGGTCCTAAGAGACGTGAGGGTATGTGCTGACCTCTTAGTGACTTGGAACTATGCTTCGCCTCCATTTGTATGCGTTTTATGTTAATACAGTTCGAGAGTGATTTCGAACTAGTATTTCCCTTAATATGAGTGATACGGGGACTTGATAGAAGAGTATGCTAGAACCATAGATTTTATGCCGGGTGCCGTTAGTCCATATATATTATATGAGTGACTAATATATATATATAATTATGCTTAAGTATGGGAACTTTCTACTGTGCATAAAAGCAGTTGAGTAATGAATAAATACTCCGACTCTATTTTAAGTGTTTGAGAAATGTTGTGACATCACTCGGATATTTTTGTATAAAATAAGATATGTAAGAGCATAAATTTCAGGAATTTATTTATCTTCGCCATCATAATTAGCGGTATGAAACTTTTTGGGAAAGCTAAGTTAAATTAAACTTTTGAGGTAAATAGTACGGTAGGCGTGCACACTAGAGGAGAGGTGAGAATTGCTCAAGAAAGTGATGCGTACTAACATGGTTGTTACATTAGCCGGTAAGCAATTTATTTACTTGCTAAACTATTTTTAAACTGTTTTACACTTGGGCTCTTACCCGTTTCCTGTTATTTCCTTTCTCTTGTATATATATGTATATAATACAGGTGCCCAGCCACAGGGGCATCATGCTTAGGTTCTTTGGATCGGACGCGCTGCAACTTATGTGGGAGTTGCAAGCCATTGCTTAGGCGATCTCATTTTTTATTCTACTCCTACTTTTAGTTCTTATTAGTTTGGGCAGGTGTCTCCCGTTTCTCTATTCAGTTTTGATTTTTTTCAGAGATTTACATTCCTTTATATTTCCATTATTTGGTGCTCTTTAGGATTTAATTATTGTCATGATGGTTTTATTTATAATTTAAACTAGTTTGTTTTGTATAGATGAATTTAATTCTTGTGTATTATTATCCATCTTTAGTATGTCAGAGTTCTTAAATTTTTGGTTATTTAAAAAAGTTTTCATATTTGGATTTTATAAAATGGAAGTAAGGTTATAAAATTATTTTGACACTTAGCTTAATTATTTAGTTTGTTTAAATTGGAAATTTTATTTTGCGACAGTGATGCTAAGAATGAACCAACCGGTCACCTTGATTTTAATTTAATAAAGGACTAATCACCCGGTATTTAATTAGGCGGGGTGTCACATATCTCTAGTGGGTGCAGTACATCAAAAAATTGTTAAACAAAATTATGACAATTTTCAACTGTTTATTGCACCAACACATAATTTAGTGTAAATTTTAATTTTTTTTCTTGATGCATAAATAATTTTGAGGTAATCATGAATCTCATAGCATGAAGACTCTTTGACTTCAATTATAGAACTTCCTTTGTTAGATAAAGTGTTTTTTTATGGAAAGTTTTGCTTAGACCCCGTCTGATTGTCTCAAAATTATAAATTATTCCATTAATAAATTAATTTATTTACAAATTGGCTCATTAATTGTGTTTGGTTTCAGTAATGAAATGATTTATTAATTGTCTCATTTTAGCTCATGTCTGAAATTAGAGCATTTCACTAAAAATAAAAAATGCATCCATTTGAAATAAGAGTATTTCACATATGGTTATCCCTATCCGTCTATGTGTGTGCACCTCTCTCTCTCGCCATTAGTTTTTAACTTTTTTTCTAATTGAACCTTAACATCGATTTCATATTACCAAATATCAGGTAAAATTGGCTTTAAATTCACTTCAAATCCACTCATTTGCAATTCACTAATTCACAATGAACCAATATCCTTCACCCTTTTCTCACTTTCAATTAAATTTCATGTTTAGATTTAAGAGAAAATTGACTAAAATTACGATTCATTTTTATAATAAACTAAGAGGCGATTAAGGACAGAAAGAGAGATGTAGATTAACTAAATTCTATGTTGAAACTAATTTAAGGTAAACAAAATTTATTGATAATTATTTTCTCTTAAAACTAAATATTGAAAATGATTAACACATTGCACAACCACACATAAATGGTAGTGAGAGATGTAGGTCAGATGAAAATCAGATAATCAATTATTTATTGTAATAAAAGTTAACATATTGTACAATCACAGATATGAGTAGAATTTTAAGAAATGTTTATTAATGTGGAAATTAACAATTATTTAAAGACATGTGACATGCTCCCTTTGTAATCGAGAATTTTATAGTTATTATATATGATATGACATGATTTTTTTTTTTTTGGTAATCAAAGGTTTAGAGATCATAACTTAGTTAACTATGATAATATTTAATAAATTGACATGTATAACTAATTACAAATTTAAGACAACTTACAGAGAGAATTGTAATTATAATTTTGAGACACGAGAGTTTGCTAACAACTAGGAAACGAGTTGAATATATAATTTGATTGCTAGTAATAAAAGAAAGTGTATGTTATTTATAAGGAAAAAACTTTTTTTAAACAGTTTTCTACAAATAAAATGATAAGAAGCCGTTTTAAATATTTTTTATAATTTTTTTATAATAAATAGTTAAAAAAAGGTAAGAAAACAATTATATATATGTAAAAACTCTCAATTATTTATAAATGTTTTTATTATATAAAAAGTATTTTCTATAATTAATAAAATTTAAAAAATTGTACGTATGTTATCTATATTTATTTAAAAAGCATTGTACCTTAGTTATAATTTTTTACATTCTTCTAAAAATAAAAATGCTATTTTTTTATAAAAAAACTATTTATATATATAAAGCAATTTTTATAAATAGAAAACAACTATTAAAAATCAATAACAAGTTTTTTATAAATAACTTATAGTAAAAACATTCAAAAAATAATGTGAATTCTTTAAATAACATGCATTTGTTTTATAAAAAAAATATAGTTAAAAACATTTTCAAAATAACGTACAATTTTTTCCAATAAAAATGGGTAACAATCATGTACCGTTTGTGCATAATAAAAAAACAGTAAAAATAAGTTTTTAAACAATGTACATTTGTTATATAATAAATAGTTGAAAATTAACGTATAGTTCTTTTATAGTAACATAAAGTTTTCTTAATTTAATAATGTACCTTTTTCTTAAAATGAAAAACAATTTATATAAAATAGTTCTTTTTAAAATAATATAGTGTTTTTCATAAATATTAATAAATGTATAAATATATGAATGTGTTAATATATATATATATATATATATATATATATATATATATATATATATATATAACGTATGAATATATAATGAATAAATATATTAATATATATCATTGTATTTTTAGGATAATTTTTTTTTAAATATGCATCGAATGACGGTAATAGTGGTGAACTGACATATTCCCTGAGTTTTGGACCTCAACTAGCATATATAAAAATCAATGGATCCCAACCCTAAATAATGAGAACTAGTCAACCCTAAATAACAAATTATCCTAATATAATTTATACCTAAGGTGTTATAGACTCGAAGGGTTCTAATATGGCAAATGGTGCTAAACAAACAAATCAACTATTTTTAAAATTTTTAATTTTAATTAAACAAGTTAACCCCAAGTAAACGTTGCACCAATTTTAAACAAGTTGTCATTAAACTGATTAACTAATTTTATCTTAACCTAAATATACATCTAGGTGAGTGCAGGATAAAAATAAAATAAATCAATCACAAAGACTGATGTACGAGGAAAACTCATAACAGAAAAAACCTCGAACGGTCCAGTCATAGAAATTCACTTTGATATGGAATTACACTAGACTTACATGAGACTCCCTCGCAATCTTTGACACGTCTTCAATCTTCAAACCCTCCTCTACAGGACACATAGGATTCCACCTATGCAATTCTACTATGCGTGAGTCCACACACATCTCGGTATCCATCCATACAGCTCAGAAATCGTCACACAATACAAATTTCACGGCATGTAAACAGATTAGGCATGGAATCCACCCCACGAAAATTTTCTCTATCAAGACGATGAGAGAATAAATCAATGGTGCCCAAAACAGGATCTTTAAAGCATATATGAATTGAAATTTGGACCCTAAACAACTTGGGTATAAACTAAGGTTTTGGAGAGATTTTTGACAGAGTTTGGTAACTCAACACATAAGTTTTTCTCTCTTGTAAAACTTTTGCTCTGCACTCCTATTTATAGGAGGTTTTCAAAAAACGAGGTAAGGATGAAAAGAAATTTAGAAAATCTTGAACTTAACAAAAATTCGCAGGCTCATTCGAATGATTTTAAACATCGTTCAAATGAAGTGTGGCATCTCGTTCGAACGACATACCTAATTTTGTTCTAATGAAGTCACGAAAAAAATATTTTTCATCTCAAAAATATTAAAAGGGATAGAATAATTTAAAAATATTTTAAAAAAGATTTATAATAACCCAACACCCAAATATTAATTCTCCAAGGACCACAATATTTACGCATCCATACCTGAGAGATTTTCAGAAAAAGAAGACAAAAATACACTTGATACATGACACGATGATGCAATCTCTTAAGCTTGGCCGTTAGAATTTTATCGAAACACGTCATAGACTTGAAAGGTCAACATACATAAAGTCTAACCTATGAATCAAACAGTTTTGTCCAATCACGTAATAAAGCCAAAATATATATTAAAAAAATAATTCAATTGGAAATTTTTCCTTACAGATCTCCCCTTTTGGCTATTCCGGGAAAAATCATTGAAATAAAAAATCCTATGGGATATCATGCTTATCTTAGATTCAATCCCCAACCCCAAAAGAAAAAAAATACTATTTGACCGACTCATAAACCTTAAGTAACTTTGCACGCTTGTAAACTTTACCACATGTTATAAACCTGCACACTTAAACACACCTTCAATTGCAAAGAGAATATAATAATATATAAAATATGTATAAGAATAACTACCCCCCCCCCCCCCCCCCCGATCTAATGATCCTTACCTAGGTAAGACATCTCCCCCTAAGATAAGGATATCTTCCTAAAACTAAAGTGAAATATACCATTTGTCTCCTTTTTTGTTTAGAAATAGACAGGAAATAATGCATAATAAACCATTTGTCCCCCCAAAAGTGAGAACATGTGATATCAATTGGAAATATAGAGGAAGGGATAATATCATGCAATGGTGTAAAGTACATCATCATAACATGGAAATACAAGAACAAATATTCCAAACAATGATCAATCAATACCAATATTGATGAAATAAATGATACAAACTTAAATACAAAATAAAACATAATATACCACTATAAACAAGCAATAAGATATACCAATATGATCATATAGCATGGAAATTTGATTTAAAGAGAACACATAGGGCGAACATGGATTAAATGCAAAACGCAAAGATTCAAAACAAACGGTACCACATATATAAATATGCAAAAGATATCAATGGCACATAGGCACACAAATATAGGTATAAACAATCACAAAATGACACAAAACATATAAGCATTACACATTAGCATAGTATATATGTGTCTAAACATTTGGGATGGAGTGAAGGGGAATGAATGGGATACAAATGAATTATGACCCAATCACTCAAAAATGTCCAAGGAGTTATATTATACTGCATTACCTTTATCAAACAAAGATTTAACCTCATAGTGACAAATAAAGTGAGCTCATAATGTACAAACAAACACAATACACACTAGCATAAAAAATATTGATGATTCTCGAATCAATAGTATCAAACATGAAATAACTAGGACTCATTGTGCAAACTCGTTGATCTTTAACTTATAATACCCTCAAAAATATAGATATATCATTTTTCACTCTCATATTTTGAAGATACCAATTTAATTCAATAATCAATGAAACAAAATTTTGGCCTTGGCAATATTTTCTTTTCTTTGCCTCTCAATTTTTTAGGATCTTTCCAATGGTGACCTTATCACGCGAGCAATATATCTCCTTTCGTATCCCTCTACTGTGCACACTCATATTTTTAATAAAATAGCAAACTCACGGGAAATGGTTCTTACAGGAGGGTCCCCCCTCCTGTAAGGACTCCTTATGGTGCAGACCCGGGTACATACCATTTTTTTAATATAGTAAAAAAATGAAAATTTTTATGTAACTTCATAAATATGATCTTCACAGTGAAAAGATATCAATAAATTCAATAAAAAACTATTAAGATGTGGTGATATGTAAAAAAATAGTATAAATATGCATTTTCAACCATTAAAATTTTGACGATCATATCCATGAAGTTTCATCGAAAAATTCAATCAATCAGGTGGTTGGCATATTTATACCATTTTTTAACATATATGCTAATCTCAACGGTTTTTTAATTGAATTTTTTGATGAAAAAAATTGGAGATGATCTTTATACCGTGGAGATCTTATTCATGAAGTTTCATCAAAAAGTTTATTTTTTTTACTATTTTAAAAAAATGATATGTACCAGGGTCTGCATTATAAGGAGTCCTTATAGGAGACTCTCTCTCTCTCTCTCCATATATATATATATATATATCTGTGTGTGTGTGTGTGTGACAAGATTGTTAGGACAATATCTCACTTAGCTCATGTAAAATATGAAGTTAAAATCCAAACGAGCTCGTGTATATGTGTGAGGAGGCATATACAAAGTGAATCCGGTAAGAAGTCATTTTTAAAATGCTTCATGCAAGCATAATTGATAACAATCTAAGCATTGAAAATCATAATCAAATGTCCTAGACATACGAAAATATGGAATGGAGTGGATTGAAACACACCAATATACCATACAAAAATGTGTACAACTAAACTGCACATAAAATAAAAATCTTTTTGAGTATTTTAGTCATTTTTTAAAATTATAGCAATTAACAAATATAACTTAACAGACAAAAAAAACTTTTTGTATTTTTTAATAAGACTCAACAAATGAAAAATTAAAATACAAAAGAGTCAAACCGCATGCAACAAGCAAACACATATAACATGAGGTACAAAGGCTAGTGTATGTAAACATGCAAACACAATCAACCATTAAATTATCATGAGAAGTATTATGTGCAAGCATTCGAGAATTAACCAGTCTAACATTAAATCTAACCCAAGTAGATGAATAACTAATGCCTTGGGATTTGGAAACCATGGTGATATGGGATACAGATTTCCTAGGACCTCTTCTAAGATTATAATAAAACTTCCTAAGGTGATCGTTCCTACCATAATGCAAACATGTGTAAACACAAGGAAGATGACCTATGGGTTAACCTTTTCGAATGTCATGGGCAAAGGTTGACACTCTTAAATAAATGTTGGTTTTGGCTTAGCAATAGAAGAATTTGGATTATCAAAGCCAGTACCAATAACACTTGATAATGTTAGATCATATTCTAACCGAAAAATCCTAGACTTAAGCAAAGATTTAGACTTTTCAAATGTTAAGAACTCCTTCTTGATATTTTCAATCAATTCTAGAAGGTTATCTTGCTCCTTCTCACTGAAAGGTAACTTATCCCAAAAATTCTTCTCGCGTACCCTTAAAACTTTTATTTACTTATCATTATCCTCAATGGCAAGTTCATCTACCATAGTCTCAAGCTTCTTAGAGTCCTTTAATTCTTTCTATAAAACACGGACTCTATCATCACTCTATTTCGTGGATACTTCTATATCTTTAAAATCATGATTCATATCCATGGTCTTCTCACGAAGGATATCTCTTTGAGTTTGAATAGTTCGCAAAAATTCAAGTTCAACTTTAAAAAAATCAAGACATTTAATTCTCTTTGAAAACTTCAAATTCAAAAGAGTTGATTTTTTAGCACGGTTATGAAGCTCATTAAACTACTCTCGAATGGAGTGGATTGAAACTACTCTCGAAGCTCATTAAACTACTCTCGAATATCAAACAACTTATCACTATGGTGATCCATCGAGAGAAAAATAAACATATAGAGAGAGAGTCAAAATAATCAATCCTAAACCAGGACAAAACACGGATCAATAGGATAACTTAGTGTACCTGCTCTGATACCAATTTGAAAGTGTTATAGTCCCGTAGCGTTCTAATATGGAAAAGGATGCAAACCAAACATACCAACTATTTTTTTAAAAATTCATTTTAATTTGAATTAAATAAGTTAACCCAAAGTAAATGTCGCAAAATTTTTAAAGAAGTCGTGATTAAATTTATTAACAAATTTTATCTTAACCTAAACATGCCTTTAGGTGAGTGCGGGATAAAATAAAGTAACTCACTCACAATGCCTAACATACGAGAAAAACCCACAAAAGGAAAAATCTAGGAAGACCTAGCCGCACAAATTCACTATGATACGAAATTACACTAGACTGATAGGAGACTTACACAATGACTCGATGCCCTCGCGACGCAACTTTAATATTTAATCGCTTCCCACAATACATATAGGAGTCTACCTGTGCAGTTACACAATGCGTGAGTCCGCACACATCTCAGTATTCACTAGTATATCTCAACAACCCTCACACAATTTGAACTCCACCGTAAGAAAATAGATCAGGCACAAAATCCACCGCATGAAACTTCTCTCTATTAAGATGATGAGAGAATAAACTAGTAGTGCCCAAAATAGGATCTTCAAAGCATATATGAATTGAAAATTGGATCCTAAACAACTTGGGTGTAAAATAGGGTTTCGGAGAGCTTTTTGATAGAGTTTGACTCAAAACATAAGTTTTTCTATCTCACAAAACTGTTGCTCGGCACATCTATTTATAGAAGGTTTTCCAAAAAGGAGATAAGGAATAAAATGCAATTTGGAAAATACCAAATTTAACAAAAAATTGCAGGTCATTAGAACGACTTCAAACCTCATTCAAATGAATTCAAACGACATACTTAATTTCATTCTAACAAAGTCGCGAAAAAAGTATTAAATGGGATAAAAAAAATTTAACATTTTAAAAATAACTTTATAAAAACCTAACACCCAAATATAAATTATCCAAGGATCAAAATATTTACGCATTCATACTTGAGGGATCCTCGGAACATGAAAATGGAAACGATCTTGAAATACGATACGATGATGAAATCTATTTGTCTTGGTCATTACATCTTCATCCAAACACGTTACTCAAATAGTTTTGTCCAAACATGGAATAAAGCTAAAATACACACAAATTGACTCTATTAGAAATTTTTCTTTACAATAGTATCTTTTGAAGTTGTGGAGATTCAATCACAATTATGGAGGTGGCAGACAAATGATTATAGTGTTTAAGACATCCCTAATTTCTTTTAGAGAAACTTCATTTATTCTTTTTTTTCATTAATGATTTTTTGCTTCATCCGATTCGATAAGGGATGTAGACGACTTTGATGCATTTAAAGGATACATTGGCCTTGTAAACTATGGAATTTAAACTAAAAAATAGTGCAAAACAGTGTACTCCTCAATGTATGTAAAAATTGCACTATACTAGTAACGTGCTTTCTCGTGTTTGATTATTTACGATTACTTTCTTTTAGTTGTGTCTTTATTCATCAACAAATGGAATCAAAGCCCTTATTGGATATTTTTGGGCACATGAGGCATTTGATAAGATTTTAGTTTGAGTTTTTTGTATCTGATCTACCATTTGAGTAGGAAAAATGGCATGAGAGGAGAAGGTGTTCAAAATTGAGATGTTAGAGGAGAAGACGTCTAAAATTAAGATGTTTATGGTAAAAAGTTTGGGTATGTATTCATCACTCTGTGAGAAATCCATAAACATGAAGGACTAAGGGGGTATTTGTTTTTACCTCTTAAGTCTGAATCTGTACCATTCAGACTTAATAGGTATAAAAAAATGTTTGTTTTTCAAATGATTAAGAGGCTAACGACTATATTTAGCTCTTAATGATTAAGAGGTATAATTACATCTGAAGTCTGAATCAATCTAAATACACTCATTCAGAGGTACATTCAGACATAAAAACAAACATATTTTTCAGATTCAAATTTCAGACTTCATATTCTGCCTTCAGATTTCAGATTCAGACTTCAGATTCAGATGAAAAAATAAACACAACCTAAGAGTATCAGTTATTTGGTCTGGAAACTTTGGAAGCAAGAAGGTTATCAATATACTCATTATTGATACCAAATTTACTCTGATGACATGGACTAATCACTTGAAGACACATGTCAACCTATGTGGCAAATACAAATACTTTATACGAGCAACTTAAGTGTACCGAAAAACTTTAGTGGTCCGAGCAACTCGAGCGGTCTGAGCTACTTAGCGTGCAGAGAATCAGAATGAAAAGACAGCTACGCATTAAATACACATTATTATCGTACAGATGTATATGTCTACTGGATAACAACGAATTATCCTTTCATATGTACAGCCTCAAGGCTATAAATACATTGTAATTTCCTGATAAGAAGGGGACTTTGGATCTCTTGGTAAACCCAGTATGAAGATTCCAAGTAAACAGTCAGCAATACAAAAACAGTGGACGTAGGCCATTTTTATAAGGCTAAACCACTTTAAAAATCCTTTGTCTTATTAATTTCTTTATTTGTGATTGATTAATTAGAGATAATATAATTTTTACATCAATAGATTGGCGCCGTCTGTGGGAAACGACTATATTTAGCTTTTTTCACCAAAATAATTCATCATCTATGGCTGATAACCCAGAATCCAGTAATCAAAACACTGGGGTCCCTTCAAACCCTTTTATTCCCCCAAATATTCAAGATCTAGCTGGTATAATGGCTAATTTAGCCCAAGGCCAAATAGCCATGCAAGAAACCATGCGTCAACTTATACAAACTGTTCAAGGTTGAGTGCCGGCCCAATCAGGACAACAAAGTGTTCAGAGAAATACCCATTTTCCATCTTCAAGAACTAGAAGAATGTTATTCCCGAAGGTCTCTCAATCTAGACATACTAACTCATATTGTACTGAAAGATCTAGTGATCCTTCGTATCAACCAGGCCAGACTTCATCAGGACGAGCTACTGATTCCCACTGAAATGTCACCCTCACTCCAGAAAGGACTAGTGCTCTAGAGAGGTTAAGCAGAGTATCTATTTTTGATCGATTGGGCCCTAGGAGGAATATAAGTCCTCCTAGGATTGCGTCGAGGAACTCTCAACGACCATCCGACCTAAGGGAAGGCTCTACCCAATCACGCCCAACAGCCCGTAATGAAAGGTCCCAAGAGGAAAACTCAACGCGATTAGTTGCTCAAATAAATAGGCCCGAGGTGGGAAACGATGCATATAAAGGCTTAAGGTTAGAGGAAAGATTAGGGAAAATGGCCAAGGCCAAAAATCCTCTACAAAGAACTTTTGTCCAAGGGACACCATTCGTACAGGTAATTGTGGATTTTTCCAGACCATCAAAATTCAAAGCTCCTATGGTGATGCCTAAATACGATGGAAAAATTGACCATATCCTTCATATATAACAATACCAAGCTGCTGTCGATATCTATGCGATTTCAGATGAGATGAGATGTAGGGCATTTTTAGGAAGTCTCACCGGGTTAGCCCAGATATGGTACAACAACCTTCCTCGGGGAAAGATTGCGACTTTTTTTCAACAAGCAGAGCTCTTTATAGGGAATTTTTATTTTGGAGCGAAATCAGTCAAATGAGTCGAACACTTGCTGAGTGTTAGACAGAAGCCAGAAGAAAGTACTAGGGACTACATTACTCATTTCATTAATGAGAAGCTTTAGGTAATTGATTACGAGGAGAAAATAGCAATTACTGCTCTGATGAGTGGGCTATTGCCAAATAAGTTGTACTACACTTTGGCCAAAGATCCACCCAGGACCATGGCAGAACTTATGGCAAAAGCAGCTAAAATTATGAACGCTGAGGAAGCCATGGCTACGAAGAAGAATACAGACACTAAGAAGACCAAGGTTGAAGCTGGTAAAACCAAGAAGAAGCATCAGAAGAACAATGGTGGCAATAGGCCATCATAAGGAAAGCAAGCACTGGAGTAGATGAGGAAATTTGGAAATTATACTCCCTCGAAGGTAAATATAAATCACATTATGGAGGAGATCAAGAACAGCGAAGAGTTAGCCTGGCCAGGGAAAATGAAGGCAGATCCTGATAAAAGGGATAAGTCCAAATATTGTGAATTCCATAAAGACCATGGTTATATGACCAAGCATTGCATAGCTCTCTAGAATGAAATTGAAGCACTCATCAGGTGTGGAAAATTGGCTAAGTATGTTGATCGCCAAAATAATGGAAAGACCAATAACCGATGAAGGCAAAGATCTAAATCTCCTCGTCGAGCAAAAGAAGACAAGAAGAGAGATCACGAAGATGATTCCAACCTCCCTAAAAGACCAAGACAGCCAGAGTATGAGGTATTTTCAATCCATTTTGGATCATTTGAATGTAATTTTATTACAGGTGGAGATGCAGGAGGTGGAGATCTTACTTCGGAGAGGAAAGCTTACCTCAATGAGTCTCAAGCTTGATCGTACATACAACGAATAAAGGAAGGTGAATAAGGACAAACTGGTCATCGGATTCTCTAAGAATGACTTAGAAGGTGTATTACATCCTCATGATGACCCATTGCTGATCAAGATGAGAATGAAGGAAGTGGTCATTTCAAGGGCGCTGGTGGATAATGGTAGCTCTACAGACATCATGTTCTACCCATGCTTCGACAGTTTGAATTTGAAGTTAGCCCAGTTAGAGCCCCATTATAGGCCCCTCCTATGTTTTACTGGAGAAAAGGTTTTTTAACTTGGGACCATCAAGTTGGATATGCTTATCGGTACATGTCCTGCTTGTCAAACAGAAAGAGTACATTTTTTCGTAATGGATAAAAATGTCCAATCAGCTTACAACATCATTATGGGAAGGGTAGGTCTGAAAAATTTCGAAGCAATACCATCTATTGTACACCAATGTTTAAAATTCCCAACCAACTTTGGGGTGGGAGTGGTGAAAGGCGATCAGAAAGTAGCTTGGGAATGCTACTATTCATCTGCTGAACAAGAGGAATGTGAAGAATCCAGGAAGAAAACTACTACTTATTAAGTAGATAAGATAGAAGATGCAGAGATTGAAACATTAGACCTTAGAGACGAGTCTCAGCTCGTAAAGGGCCAGATTATGGAAGCTACTGAAAGTATCATTCTGGACGACGAGCACCCAGAACGAATAACCCAAATTGGTGCATCATTGGATGTATCGATAAAACAGGAACTGATAGCATTTCTAAGGCACAGAAAATAGACTTTCGCATGGAGTCATGAAGACATGCCAGGGATAGACCCAAGTTTCATGTGCCATGAGCTCAACGTGAACAAGGAGATCAAGCCAGTGAAGCAGCGAAGAAGAGTGTTTAGCCCTAAAAAGAATCAAGCTATATAGGAAGAAGTAGAGAAACTACAGAAAGCCTTTTTTTATTGAGGATGTCAAATATCCTGATTGGCTAGCAAATATAGTGATGGTAAAGAAGAAAAATAACAAGTGAAGGATGTGTGTAGACTTCACTGATCTTAATAAGGCATGCCCAAAGGATCATTTTCCTTTGCCCCGAATCGATCAACTGGTGGATGCTACCTCGAGGCATGACTTGTTGAGTTTCATGGATGCTTATTCTGGTTACAACCAGATTAAAATGAAGCCCGAGGATATGGAAAGTACCTCTTTTATCACCCCAAGGGGAACTTATTGCTATAATGTTATGCCTTTTGTACTTAAAAATACAGGTGCGACATATCAGCGGCTGATGAACAAGGTGTTTGCAAAGCAAATTAGTCATAACATGGAGGTTTATGTTGACTATATTCTGACGAAGAGCAAGAAAGTTGCTGATCATCTAGTTGACCTAGGCTAGACCTTTGATCAACTAGAGAAATATCAAATGAAGTTGAATCCCACTAAATGCATATTCGGAGTATGAGAAGGCATGTTTCTCGGATATATTGTTAACCAACGAGGTATCGAGGCGAACCCTGAAAAGATCAAATCTCTATTGGAGCTGCGATCTCCAATTACGAAGAAGGAAGTGAAAAGTATCATAGGGCGAGTAACAACACTCAACAGATTTGTGTCACGAGCAACAGACAGATGTCTCCCATTCTTCAAAACACTCCGAAAAACTTTTGAGTGGAATGAGGAATGCGAGGAGGCCTTTCAAGAGTTGAATAAATATCTGGGGACACCTCCATTGTTATCTAGACTAGTGATGGGAGAAAGATTATACTTATATCTGGCAGTTTCAGAGAATGCAGTTAGTTCGGGGTTGATAAGAGTGGAGGACGGAGTCCAAAAACCGGTCTATTACACCAGCAAGGCTTTTCGAGGAGCAGAGATCAGATAACCGAGGTTGGAAAAGTTGGCACTGGCACTAATTGAAGCAAGCAGAAGGATGAGGCCATACTTTCAAGTCCATACTATAGTGATGTATACTGATATGCCATTGAGACAGGCTCTGTATAAACTAGAGAAATTAGGAAGATTGATGTACTGGGCAGTAGAACTTGGTGAGTATGATATATTTTATGATCCTAGATCGTCACTTAAGGGGCAGGCAGTAGCGGATTTTATCGCAGAGTTTACTCAATCTGATGCCTCTAAAGAACGGGAGTTTAATACAAACCAACCCGTGGATGTTATGGGATCATCAAATTTAACCCCCGACCAACCTCCATCCGTGGACGATCAAGAGAAGATAATCAATGGGCAGCGAGAAGTGTTGGGGGAAGACAAAAGAAAGCATCAAATATTCCACCGAGGAGCTCTGTCTGACTAAGAGTTTGATAATAAAGTACCTGTATGGAATCTATATGTGGATGGCTCTTCATGCACTACAGACAGTGGAGCATGAATTATTTTAAACTCTCCTGATGAAATTAATATAGAATATGCTCTACATTTTCAGTTTAAAGCCTCCAATAATAAAGCTGAATATGAGGCTATGATTGTGGGTCTAAGTTTAGCCAAAACCATGAAGGCAGAATAGGTCGTGGTGTTCAGTGATTCACAGTTAATCGTAAATCGAATTCTCGAATTGTATGCAGCGAAGGGAGAACTAATGGTCAAGTATCATGCAAAGGAAATGGAGGTTGTCTCGACTTTTACTGCAGTTCAGTTGATTAGAATATCGAGATTTGAGAATGCAAAAGTAGACGCCCTAGCTCGGTTAGCATCAGCCACACGCACCGAGTTATGAAGAATAATCCCAATAGAAGTTCAGGCTGGTTGGAGCATAGACGAAGATTTAATGATGAATTTCATTTCCCTTGACTTGGGACCTTCCTGGATGGATCCCATCAGGGCCTATATCGAAGAAGGGATTCAGTCACCTGATAAACTCGCAGCTACGAAACTAAAGTTTAAAGCTGCTCGTTATGTATTGACCAATGGTATTTTGTACAGAAAAGGAGTTATAGCAGGATTACAAGATGTGTTCATCCCTTCGAAGTTAAAGACTTGATCGAAGGGACCCGTGGAGTCCATGTAGCAGTCGGACGCTTTTGCAGAGGATAATAACACAAGGGTATTACTCGCCAACGATGAGAGCTGATTGCGCAGCTTATGCCAAGAAGTGCGATAAATGCCAACATTTTTCTTCCATTCGAAGAACTCCCCAAGCATTGTTAACACCTATCACATCCCCTTGGCTATTCTCCATGTGGGGGATAAACTTGGTCGGCCACTTCCAATGACTAGGGGAAGATTCAAATACCTTGTGGTTGCTGTGGATTATTCTACTAAATGGGTGGAAGCTGAGCCTCTCATTGATATGACATACGACAAAGTCTATCAATTTATTTGGAAGAATATTATTTGCAGATATGGTCTCCCACATACATTCATTACTGACCATGGAACCCAGTTTGACAATACGGAGTTTGCTGCATATTGTCATCAGTTCAATGTACTGAAGATCCACTCTGCACCAGGCCATCCCCATAGCAATGGGCAAACTGAGGTGACAAACAAAACACTACTGGATGGTTTAAAAAAATGACGTGATGATGCAAAGGGAAATTGGATTAACGAGCTACACTCTGTGTTGTGGGCTTATCGCACTACACCACGAACAGCAACGGGAGAGTCTCCATACATGTTGACATTTGGAAGTGAGGCTGTCATACCTGCTAAATTAAGTCTACCCACACATAGGGTGCTTAATTTCAATTCTCCTGTCAGTGACTTAATGAGAAGATTAGACCTAGATATGCTCAAAGAAGTTAGGGAAGAATCAACAATCAGGAATGCAGCATATCAACAACGAATAACTTTGTTCTACAATAAAAGAGTGAAGAAGTGTGATTTGAAGGAAGGGGATTATATACTGAAGAAAGTGATCCAAAAGCATAACAAACTGGAAGCCAACTTGCATGGACCTTATAGAGTAACCGAAGTTGTTTGTCCAGGGGCATACAGAATTGAAACTTTGGAGGGAGAAGAATTCAAGAATGCATGGAATGTGGAACACCTGCGCAAGTACTATCAGTAATTGAAATTCCTATGTAATACAGTTTCTTCAATATGAATAAAGTGATGTTTCACCTATATCTCCTTCTTTGTTGAAAATTTTCAAAATATTAGTGCTACACGCTACACAAACGCAAATCCTGAGATCGGCATACCAACAACTCCAGTTGGTCGAAAATTCAATTACCACCAACTCCGATTGGTCGGGAACTCAATACCACCAACTCCGGTTGGTCGGCAAATCAATTACCACCAACTCCGGTTGGTCGGGAACTCAATACCACCAACTCCGATTGATGGACAAATCAATTACCATCAACTCCGGTTGGTTTAGATCTCATTACCACCAACTCCGATTGGTCGGTAACTCAATACCACCAACTACGATTGGTCGGCATATCATTACCACCAACTCTGGTTGGTCGATAAATCAATAACCACCAACTCCGATTGGTTGGTACTAAACTAGACAAGAAGCTGGACGACCTCCCGGGGCGTACACTGTCTTGGCAACCAGGTAATCCATACGAGATTACTACAACTAAGCAGGAACATGGGATGGAAATCATTCCATTGCTTAGGCCCAAAGAGTGACAAGTCACTATAATCAAACAACAAATGGGATATATATATATATATATATATATATATATATATATATATATGTGTACTTATTCACCAACCAACAAACCAACAAACAAGGATATTCTACAAATTATTTCGAAGAAAAATGAAATTGTCAAAGAATAAAAAATTCTTCATTAAAATCAAGTAGATTACATATGATATGAATTTTGATTCATTACATAAACATATCGTATTGTATGGGTTTCTTTCCCTCTGCTTTTGAAACAGGTTCTACCCCAGCTGGAGGATCATCTAACGCATAAAGGGAATTTATAAAGATTAGATCTCGCAGCATTATGACATTCGTTATGGATGGTCGATCAAGAAAGTATTCTGGACGAGCTATCTCAAAGTTTGCATGAAGACTGTAATCACCGAGATACATGGAAATCAGGCATCGAGGAATTGCACGAGTAGGAATCCAACTAATATCAAGATTAAAAGGAGGCACGGGCAAATCGAGCACTCCATGCTCATAATAATCCCATAAGTAGTGTACTTGCTCCAATTTTAGCACACACATATCATTCAACCATCCCTGCTTGTACCCCTCATTATTCGATTGCTGCAAATGAGCATGAAGATGATATAGAGCTTCATTATACCCAGCCATCCAAAATTATCTAGGATGTTTGTGAAATTAATAAGTTAACCTCTCAAGTTGCTCGTGGAGTTTCTTCACCAGAATTTCTTTACTTTCCAAAGCAGAACTTTGACTAGAGAGTTGATTAGTGAAGTTCAAAATTTTCTTAGACATTTCTGCCAAGTCTTGATTCTTCACCATCAACTGAACGACTTGATTCTCTAAAGCCGACTGAGTTCCCACTTCTTCAATGGTGACCCGACTAGCCCATGCTCATCCACGAGAAGAAGATCTTGGTCTACCACGAGTAGATGTGGAGGGTCCATCTCGTTTCAAAGTTTCTAACTCATCTCGTAAGTTAGCATTTTCTACCTCCAAGAGGGAAAAACCTTCATTATTAATGGGGACCAAGGCTCCCAAGGAAGAGGCAGCAGATTTGAGTTGTTTTATTTCCTTTTGCAAAGCAATGTTCTCCTACTCCAAAAACTTGGCAATATGTCTATGCTCTTCAATTTCAAGCTTCAGAATACTCTCATTTTTCTCATTAGCAGAAATGAACTTGTCATATCCCTTGTCAGCACTCAATTGTTTGTACTTTTTCTCATAGCCTTGATGCAGAAGTGTAGCATATTCTTTGTACTGCTGTTGGAGTTCCTCGATCGTTCCTTGAAGATCTTCAATCATTTCATAATAGGTTACATTGTTGGCAACATCACGATTGAGCAAGCACTTCAGGTATTGATAAGCATAAATTGCTCATTCAGAGGCATCTGGTCCAAGAATATCAATGATTTGAGCCTCAATAAAATCTGCATGACCATTTTTGAAATAGTCGTTGCATTTCTTCATTAACTCTGAATCATGAGCTGATAAAAGTTCCATCCTGACCACAAACTAGCAAAGACAAAATGAAAAACAAAATTAATAAATGGTGCGAACAGAGCAAGAAAGAAATTCAAGACAAACAACAGAAGTTCAAATTTTATTTATCATGATAAAGGAGAACATAGTACAAGGTTACATTCAAGAAAATAACAAAACAAAAGACCCGAACAACATTACACCTTCTCCTTATTTCCTACGACTTCTTCAGATGGTTTGGATGAAGGGGTTAGTTTCTTGGAGAGCAATGGAAGATGCTCGGTAGATGTGCTGGTCGGTTGGAGTTGATCGGAAGGTTGAACAACAGCAACAACAGGGATAGCAACATTTTCCTCAGAATATTTAAGCTTGATCACAAGCTCCTCTTTACCTTGTTCAGCTTCTTTTAACTTCCTCTCTAACTCTTTGGAGGCAGTCACAGCCTGATCTCTGTTTAGTTCAATGGACTTGAATTGCTTCTCCCAAGCATCTTTGTCTTCCTCGTACTTCTGACAAGATTCTCTCAAAGACTAGGTTAGTCCAGCAAAAGCGTCTTCTACCCCACCCGAGGAGCTAGAAGCCTTAATGGCTTCATCTTTCTTCAAAATACTATTAAAGCAAGTCACGAGCTGAAAAAGGAAGAAAGTTGATTCAATATATGAATATAGTACTCAGAAAATAATGGAGTTAGACTAAAGATACTTACTGAAGTAATGTGTTGAGCAGCTAATGTAGTAAGTCTCTCACGAGAAAAGGTGTCTTCAACACCTTGGGATTCTGGAATAGTCCAGGATTTTATTAAGCCCATAGCAGAGCTCGAAGCAACAAGAACTAGAACATGACCTTCAACATTTGAAGGTTGAGAAATAGGTTCAACAAGTCTCTCAGAAGAACTTATTTTTAACCTCCTCAGAGGAGCAAGAACACTCTCAATTAAAGATGTTGTCTCTGTTAGGGAGATGACAACAGTTTCACTTGAAAATGGGATGACATCAGTCTTACTCGGAGGCACAGGGGGCTTCCTGCTAGCTTCCTTGGCAGCAATAGAAGGGGATACATCCGTATTCTTTATCCCTTCATCTGGGACATCTTGTTTATTCTTCTTTGCCTCGTCGGTGGCAAAAGCAGACTTATCAAAAAAGGCAGGAGCTTTCCTCTTCCTCATTAGATCAGTAATGGGAATACTCAAGTCAAAAGAAAAACCTTCCACACTGGCCTCAGAGGCCGGTACCTGATCAAGATCAACCACCACAGGACGATGACGAGCAATGAAAGATGAGGTGTAGCTTTTGTACTGCAACAAATAAGAAGCAGATCTAATGTGCTCCCCAACAACAGATTGATGCAAGCCCCAGATGAATTTTAAATGCTTTATATTAACCTCTATTTATTTTGGTGGTTTTCTTTTACTGTCAACTGTAACAAACAAAATCAAATGTCAGTGGTGCATTTCATCAAATACAAAGAAAACAAGATTTCAAAAATAAAAACAACCTATCCCATTGCCATAAAGCGGACACTTGGGACCTTGGTACACGTCATCTCCGCTTAATGGAGGGTGTTGCCAACTTTTCATCACTACCCCATGATCAAAATAATCCCTATTGGCATCAGGAAGATTGACAACTAACGCTGTATTCGAAAACCTAGCTTTTAAATAGAAAGTATTGTCGCTAATGACCCATCTATAGCAATACATAATTTCTGAAATTCCCAAACGAGTTCCATGAAATTGATTCAACCTATGTACTCCATTAACTACCCTCCACGTATTTGGAGGTACTCTTATAGGTAAAATATTGAAATATTAGTAAAACTCCAAACACAGGGGATTTGGCGGGAAAAAAAAACCACACTCAGCTACAAAAAGACTTAGGAATCAATGTCCCTCCACTAAAGAAAATAAATCACAAGAGTAATAAAGTTCTTCCAAAATAACCCACGAAGGGATTGAAAACTCAGACCGAAATTTGTCTAACGATTCAACAAGATAAACCATGGTGAATAAAGAAAATAAAGAAGAAGGAAGAAAATCTTAGAGAGGAAATAGAGATCAGTTGTTAATGAACGATGGAAAGAACGAAGGCACAAGATAGAGAGAAGATGAAGGGTTCAGAGATCTAGATTTGAAAAGTGAAAAGCGATAGGATTTCTTTCGCACTTAAATACTTTACCTCGGGAATAGAGAAAAATAATGATCACAAGGAAAGACGTTTGCGTTTTCGGCGGCTAAAAGAAGAAAAAGGCACAAATATCGAAGTGATCGTGAAAATTCAAAATATTTATGAAGCTTGATATTATGCGCTCAAAAATAACTATATATATGGAAAATTTGCCTAAAATCCATAAAGATCAGTAATCCAAACAGTTTTCAAGCAAAATGTTCCACACTCTCCATCAACCTCAACTGTGAAACATTGGGGGCTTCTGTTGATACCAAATTTAGTCTGCTGATGTGGACCAAGCACTTGAAGACACGTGTCAACCTACGTGATAAATACAAATACTTTAGACGAGAAACTGAAGTGTACCGAGCAACTTAAGCATACCGAGCAACTCAAGCGGTCCGAGCTATTTAGCGTGCAGAGCATCAGAATGAAAAGACAACTATGCAGTAAATGCACATTATTATCGTACATATGTATATGTCTACTGGATAACAGTGCATTATCCTTTCATATGTACAGCCTCAAGGCTATAAATACATTGTAATTTCCTCATAAGAAGGGGACTTTGGATCTCTTGGTAAACCCATTATCGAGATTCCAAGTAAAGAGTCAGCAATACAAAAACAGTGGACGTAGGTCATTTTCATAAGGCTGAATCACTTTAAAAATCATTTGTCTTATTAATTTCTTTATCTGTGATTGATTAATTAGAGATAATTTAATTTTTTACATCAACACTCATGAAAGCCATTTCAAGTCAATTTGAACAACCCTGTGCAGTCCAACCTGTCCATATTAGGGAAAGTTGTAACCCAACCTGTTATGTTCTTATTTTATACTATTAGCTAATCAATTATAAAATAAGCACTCGAGGTTCATTTACGAATAGCAACAATCTTTCAATCAAGCCTCTTGGCCTAGTGGTATAAGGCTACCACTGGGACAGTCTTGGGGGTGGATTGGGTTTGGTCCCCAGTTTGATTTCTCACACAGTTAAAATAATGTTTGTCCAATGGAAGCCACGAACCGCGAACATGGATTAGTCGAGGTGCACTTAAATCTGGCTCGGACACCACGTGGTATGATACCAAAAAAAAATGATCTTTCAAAAACAATGTGAAGAAGTTTCGAGAATTTCAAAGGATCTCGTGAGAATCAGAGAAACTAAACATATATTCGTACCTTGTATAATTGGACCTCACACCACGAGGAACCCGAATTAATTATGGGGATTAGTTAAATGGGGGTGAGAAAAGTACAATGAGGACTGTACATATAAACTACTGTAAATAAATACATATGCCTATACCTTAATATTTTAATTGCAAAAAATGTGCATTTATTTTCTTTTTTACGCACCATAATTAATTAGAGATTCATTTTTACTAGTCCCGACTACTACTTTGTCATAATGTTAAATCATCACAAGTTATGCTTACTCATCACCATTAGACTCATTTATACTTTATTCATTAGTTGTTTGTATTATCTTAAATAGTCCATGAGTTATCCTTATTTGATAATCCATTCGATTTACAAATGTTACCATGCACAATAATGTAATTACTATATTGTATTCCTAGGGAGTACACGCCACCCCTTAAATTTTTAACACACGTCAAATAGGGAAGTTGAGATCCACTTATGAGTTATTACTACTGTTAATTGACATTGTTCTAGCAACAAACTTCACAATTAGTCCCACATCATATTCATTATTAACCTTTCAGAAAGCACTAATCTCCAATATTCATCGTTTGCCATTCATTATTCCAACTTGGAGTTTACTAATCTCAATTATATTTATGCGCTTACGATGTTTTCCATAGGTAATGCAATCGATTACCCCTCTGGATATTAGCTTAAAGTATAATCAAACCTAATGCATGTGAAGGCTTCGGTTCGTTGTTAAAATTTTCCTCGTAATTCCAGTTAAATTTTCACTTTTCCCATTTACTTTTAACTTTCCCAAAGGAATTCACACCATTTTCACTTTCTTTCAACCCGGTCGATAAGGGCAACACTTAATTATCGTTCCAATTATATGCCTTGTACATTAATTTAATCCCCTCCCAAATGTAATACGCACGCTATAAGGATGTCCATGAAATCATTCTTGAGTTACATTACTCTCGGTGTTATATAACTTGACACATGTGTTTACCTAGATCGATGCAGTCCGATTATCAATATACCCACCCACACATTATTACACTTGTCCAAAAACCTCGTTATAATTTCTTTTTTACTTCAAGTTATTTATTATTGTGTGCACAAAATTCTATATGAGTCTATATTAAGGAAACAAAGATTTCAGGGCCTAACTATAGTTTGCGAAAACTATAGGGTTAAAATATGAGATCTAAAATTGTGCAGGTCATTAAAATGATGATATTGTCATTCTAATGATTGTTTAAAAAAAATAGTTCCAACAAAAGGTTGAATCTGAAGATTTATTTTCAAAAAGTATGTTTTAGCCCCCAAACTTTAGTTATTTAATTATATAATTTATGTATTGACCCAACAGTTTTTAACGTATCATTTTTTATGTAAAGGTTTTGCATTAGTGGATTTATCATCTAAGACGAAATACTAGGTTAAAATCACCATATTGTCTTAAACCAGCAACCCCTTTCATGAAGACAAATATTATTATCTCTATTGTACCCTCTAACCTTAAACTTTTATTATTTAATCTTTAATCCAAACACTTTATATAAACATTGAAGCTTACTTTCATAAAACCTTCAACATATATATACACACACACACACACACCACACACCTATATATGAGCTAATATGAAAGTGCAAGCACACTTGGATTCTAATTTGCAAGTGTGTACACTCAAATAAACCAGGGGGAGGACGAATTGGTTTCTCTAAAAAATTCTTAATTTTAAAAATTCTTTCCAATTTTAGCAAACCTAGTTGGAAATATAAATAGGTGAGATGATGAAGTTATTAGATCAACAAAAAAATATTTGTTAACTGATTTAAGTTAATTATTACAAAAATTAACGAGATGAAAGACCTAATTTAAATTTCAATGGTTCTTTATAGATCCAATCTAGATCTTTGTGTTTGTGTGTTGGAAAGGTGATAATCAATTTAAAAATACACAAACAATCCATAAGACAGGTTTATGAGGAACAAATTCCACCTAAGTGTAAAAATAACTTTGATGCATCATAATTTCTCATTCAAATTGAAAAAAAATATACAAAGAATGAATATACCTCTCTCTTGTTACCTAATGAGAAGTTATATGGTGAACATTGACCTCTCCTCCATTTACAATGAGCAAACCTTCCAAAGATCCATCTGATGAACAAGGAAGTTGAATTCTCCTCATTAGGATCACACCATGCTTAAACTCCTCAATAACTTAAACATCTATTTAATATCTGAGTTTTGATCTTCAATTCTAATTTGAATTGGTTAGATTGAATCGTAGGCTAAGTAGAATTGATGACAAAACACTCACAATTACTCACAAAACATAGATTGAATATAGATCTAGGCTTTCTCAATTGTTAATGGAATAAGAGAATTTGTTTAAAAAGAAGAAATTACAATGCTCTCAACCTCAAATATACTCTCTTGTTATAGGAGAAGTATAAAGGAAAGTGTGATATATAAAATGGGAGGGAAAGTCATTTATAAAAACATTTCTAGTCATTCTTGAAGTATACTACTTGTATTATCGCTCTTGAAAGAATTGTGTGAATATCTCAAAAACACATTGTGAGGTTTGAGTAAGCCAAATCATTTTAAACACTTTCCGAACCTTTAAAAAAAATTCACATCCTAGAAAGTGGTAAACCAAGTATAAGTTGCTTATCAATAAAGTTTGTCTTATACTTCAAAGAGAATTTATCTTTTATGGTGTAGATTCGAAAGACATTAGACGAGTCTAAAATCGATCGTGAATATGTGGCATTCTCTAGTTATTGACGCTCTCTTTGGAGGTTATGGTTAGAAAGGAATTAATTGTCGATTAGTACATTGTGTTTTATTTGCAATACTTTACCATAGTGCATCTGTTGTTTTGTTTGGCCCGAGGTTTTCTTTCGTTGTGGATTTTTTTCAAACAACTTGGTATTGTATGATTGTTTACCTTATTATGCATTAAGATTAAGTAACCTATATTTATAAATAAAATTTGGTGTTATCTAATTGGTAAACTTTTCATCACATAGACCTAGGTGTCTTATTTATACCTAAAATGAATTAAAGGAAAATATCGCTTATTTTGTGGAAATAATTTTAATTGGGTACCTTTACTCTGTTTTGGTTTAGAGCACACTGGACTTTTAACTCGTATCAAAGTGGTTCCTCTCTTTTATAGGTTTAAAGACACTGGGGTCGATCCAGTGTGCATTTTATAAAGATAAGCATGTAAGGTCATATTAATAATTTAATTAGTGCGTATAATAGTCTTGCTTTTACCGGACTCGTAACACCGTCCAATTTTTTGAATCACTCGATTTCTAATGTTGAAAACACTTATGTTAGTATTAGTGATTGTGATTGTGAAATGGATGATCTCTAAAATTTGTATGATAAGCTTTATATAACATTCAAAATATTATCGAAAACTAATACGATTCTTTCTACTGAGTTAAAACAAGATTTAAAGAAGAAAATGTCATTAAGAAGAATGGAGATTATATATCTTCTGAATTGTTCATTGAAAGTGATATTTTATTAGAAGAGATCAAACCCCATGAAACTGAGTGTCGTATGTAAAAATTACTCTCCTATATGGGCCAATAAATAATGTACACATGCCGTCCTATGTGGCCAACCAACCTACTTGATCGGCTTTAGATATACTTAGTCGGCTAGAAGGACGACCAACTCTAGACGGCCAACCAATAGGAATATCAATAGTTACTCGGATGGGATGCGAACCAACACTGAATTCCAAGAGTTTCATTTATTGTACATAGATGTAAACGCCTGTCAATATAAAGGCTGTCCATTTCTTGGATTTTCCACCCTTATAAATACAAACTGCTCCCTTGGCTCAAGCGGCAACTGGAATCACTCATATGTACACCATACTGAGATATTGTAAATCCTACTAAATAAAAACCAACAGTGTACGTGGGCTATTTTACATCTAAATCACTCTAAAAATCTTGTCTCTTGTGTGTGTGGTTTGAGTTACTTAAATTATTTTTATTTGTGATTATAAATTTAGAGTTAGTCCATTTTTAGACATCAAAAGATTGGTGCTATTTGTGGGAACGTTTGTCTGTCATCGTTCTCTACCATTTGTTTCATTTCTTTATCTCTAAAGAAATGACTGATCCTGATAATAGCGCTCGAAATGAAGGCAACCCCATCATTCCATTTGATCCTCTATGACACCCCGCCTAATAAAATACCAGGTGATCAATCCTATACCAGATTAAAACAGAAATCTCATATGGCTCATTCTCAGCATCACTATCGAAAACTAATTTAATTACTAATAACTTATTAGGCTGGCATCAAAATTTTATTGAACTAATCTTTTTAAACAAACTAACCAAGCAAAACAATCACAACAGTTTATAAACCACAACTGAAATGAAATAAGATAACCGAACTCTCGGTACAACATAATTCAACCAAATCGAAATGCCGTAACCTAGAATGCGGGAAAAGAATAAATCAATATAGTTGAGATATCATCCCGAATGTTACTACAATACCTCTTATCTAGATCACAAAGATAGAATCGGCTAAAATAAACTTGCTTGTGTCCACATCTGCTGTAGCAAACGTCTGACTCGAAAGAATCATCATTCAGGTGTTCCTGTCTCTGGACACCTAATATATATACATATATAGCAAGAGAGGGAAAATAGATAAACGGGTTAGATTTCGGGTTTTGAAAATATTTAGCAAGTGCATCAAATTCTATATTTTTAAAATATGAAATCTCTCATATCTAAACGGGTATCGCACTCTCATGAGATACACTTCACCCATCCTCTAATAGTGCACACCTATCGCATACATTATAAACAACCCAGTTAAGCTACCCTTCCTAACTAATCTCTTTCACCCATCCTCTAAGTCCTCATAACTATCACCTACCCTGAGTGATATAATATACATTATATCGTAAGCTATCACTTAAGCTTTAATTGGTATGATCATCAATGTGATATATATATATATATATATATATATATATATATATATATATATACCGTTCTTTTTTTGAAACTTTCACTAGTTCAAAATACCATTTCCACTTTAGTATATAAGATCCCTTATATAACTTTCTCAGCCTAACATCTAATTCACATTTGTATAAATCCGGATATAAATCTCCCGAAAGAAGAATAAACTCTTATTCATTTTACACTTTACACAAGTCTAAGTTATATGATATCTCATCTTCATATGCAAGCAATATACTATACGCAACAAGTATATTTATACCTATGTTACAATCATAAGTATAATAACCATTCCACCAAGCTATAACTCGAGGATACAGTCTCAAAGTGCTATCATCATCCGCTTATGCTCAACTTAACCCAGGTACCAAGTCAGACTTACTCATGATCATGGCAGGAAATAATAAACGGTGGAGGCGGTCATATTCCCTCCTGAAAGTGGAATCATTATCGCACCCATATGCGGGGCGATATGACCTGGGGATATACTCTCCTTGCTCCGCAAGCCAGGATATTCACCCACATCGCGCAACCTCCCTGGATTGCACTATAGGTATTTGTATACATAAATACATCATTCACATACTATTATATTTATAACCAAATCATATATATATATATATATATATATATATATATATACTGTAACAACACCAGTATATATAATATATATCACTTCTTATTATGCCCTGCCTATAATTGTCAAACTCTTATAGCGATGGCCAAAATATCCCGAATGTTCTCATTCATAATACTTAAATAAGTATACATGCTACTTATCTTAATTCCATAGGTATCTCATCACCTATAATAATAGTCGTCAATAGACGTACCGAATAGGTGCTCAATCCTCTTTAGCCCATATCCTAAATTCCATCCTACTCCCATCCTAGGATTTACTCAAATGCAATTGGCCCATATTTATTCTAACCGCATAAATATATCTATACACACTTGCCAAAAACCTCTCTCCAATTTTACGCATCCTAACTATTAATTAGGTCCACACCCCGGATTGTACCCTTAACTAATCCAAGGTTCCCTCTTTCATTCCAAGGTTTACTCACCCTCAATTACCTTATCTAGTAGTCTTAAAATCACTTCTAGAATCCCCTACGATAATCTCCCATTCGCAATTTAATTCCCCCTAAACCTATTGAAGAAACGTTTCAAAAATCTGACAGGGCCGAATCGATCCGCCTGGACCAAATCGATTCGCCTCTTTTCGAATCTATTCGCTCTTACCGAATCGATTAGCAAATGTTCTAATTTCTCACTATTTAAGACCGAATCGATTTGGCTTGTACGAATCAATTCGCCCTGCAAAAATCCAAAATCTGCTACGGGTTATCATCTTCTCCAAAATCCAAAAATCATCCCAACCTCCATTTTGTGGTTTCTAATCTCAACCAACAACACTATAATCATCCTAACATTGATTTATAACTAACACATTAATTAATTTATGGGATATAACCATTTCTCTTGGACTTATACCCTAAACCCATTTAAACTCTCATTTCTCATTTCATCCCATTTCTACCCATATATATACACCATTAACACGGGTTTAACACTAGAATTCTTCAAGAGTTAATAGTACATTAATTTGTAACCTCAAAATCATTTTTTCCAAATTTATTTTAAGGTTTTCAACCCAAAAATCATATAGTTTACCAACTATAATATGAGATACACATTCAAATGAATAAAGCAAGTAAACACTTCCCTCGTGGATAAAATTCGATGACGTCGAGTCGAATCCCGCGGAGTTTAGCCGAAAATATCCTATTCTCTCCTCTTTTCCTTCTTCATTTCTTTCCTTCTTCTTTTCTCTCTTTTTCTCTCTTCTCTTTCTCTCTCTCGTGCCTTATAAGAGAGAAATAAGGTTTATCCCTTATAAACCCAATTTTGACTCGTATACTCAAATGCGAGTCCCTACTAGTCCAAAAGTCCCCGAAACCTAAACAGTGCCCCCCGGATACTCTATTATGACTATCTCAACCATTCTGAAACCAGTCGTGCACTCGAAATATCCATCTGAGTCACTTAACTAAAATTCACTAGTCGGACCCGATGCTTCACAACACGCGTTTTCTACAACATAAACTATCACTCGTCACTTAACCCAACTGCGACATGACATAAAAATATTTTGACTCATTTACTTAGTCCCTAAAGTAAATGTAAAACACATTGGTAATTATCTAACACTTAATAATTCCCAAATTACTTTTCATAGTAATTCCTCTAATTACCAAATTATGCCCACTTATGTAATTTACATATCTATAAAATTACGGGGTATTACAACCTCCTAGTGCGGTAGATTTACAGGGAATTCTTCTCAACCTTGCTAGCGGGCAGGAAGCCATGCAAGAGTCTGTTAAGATATTGGCTCTCACCATGCAAGCTAATTCCTCTAATTCTAAAAGAGATATGCCACCACCGCCAGCTAGAAATGAAAGAAGTTATCATTCTCGTTATTCTCACGATAAGTCATATTGTCCTGGTACAACTTCTTCATTCCGGTCAATGGATTACTATGATGGTGGATCTTTTTCTTTCTTGGAAAGGTTAAGCAGGGAGTCTAATTTTGATCGTCTAGCGCTCCGAGTAACTAAAGGACATCATAGGGAGCAAAAACGTCATAACAAATACAGAGAATGGTCCAAAAGATCTAGGTCCAGTATGAGGGGATCTGTGCATGCCAAGCAGACCTCTCAGGAGGAGAGTTATGCAAATAGACATAGTAAAGCTGCTAGATCTACCTTGGCTAAGTGTAAGCCAGAAGAGCATTCCTAGAAGGGAACCACGCAATGGTTGGAAGGTCAGCTAGGTAAAATAGCCAAGACCAAGAATTCGTTGCAAATGAGTTTCATCAAAGGATCACCTTTCATATAAGAAATTATGGAATACCCCACACCTTCCAAGTTCAAGCCACCAGTGGTCACACCAAAATATGACGGGAAAATTGATCCAGTTCTTCACATAGAGTAATATCAAGCTGCTGCCTACATCTACTCAATGCTCGATGAAACGAGATATAGAGCTTTCTCCAATTCCATCACAGGACCAGACCAGATTTGGTATAACACTCTCCCAGAGGTAAAATCCCTAGTTTTCATCGGTTAGCAAAATTTTTCATTGATTCTTGGGGGCTAAGTCGATCATAACATCACTCACCTCTTGACTGTACGACAAAAGCAGGGAGAAATTACTAGAGAATATATCCCTCATTTTAATAATGAAAAATTAGAGGTAGTGGAGTATGAGGAGAAAATAACCATTTCATCACTTATGAGAGGGTTACTTGCTAAAGATCTCTACTACGCCTTAGCGAAGAATCCACCTAAAACCATGACAGAATTAATGGCTAAAGTTGGAAAAAAAATGAATGGCAAGGAAGATAAAATAGACAAGGAATCTCTTGAGACCAAGGGTGAAGGCTGGAAAAACCATTCCAATTCCTTCAAAAAGGATCAAAATAATAAGAAGTTGGATCGGATCAAGAAATATGATAAATATGCCCTGCTTAACAAAAGTGTTCACCATATCGTAGAGGAGATCAAAGGGAATAGAGACTTGAATTGGCCTAGAAAGTTGAAAACACCCCCCAACAAGAGGGATAAGTCCAAGTATTATGATTTCCACAGGGATCATGGGAACAACACCAACAGTTGTATTGAACTAAAGAATGATATTGAAAATCTTATTCAGCGGGGAAAATTGAGCAAGTTTGTTGATCGGAATGGCAACCGAGATTGGAGGAGGTCTGAATCTTCTGTCTGAGCAAGGGAAGACAACAAATAGGCATGAAATAATGATTTTGAAAAAGATCCAAACCTATCGAAGAAACCTGATGAGCCATAAGTGGAAATCGGCATGATATCCTTTGGATGCCACTTCATCGCAGGACGAGACGCAATCACAGAAAGAAAAGCTTACTTAATGAAGTTAAGGCTTGTCCAAAATTCAGATAGAATTATATGGTTGAATCCAACAGAGACAAGCTAGTGATTGGATTCTCCCAAAATGATTTGAGTGGGGTTTTTTATCCTCGTGATGATCCGTTAGTTATCACATACAGAGTTCATCATGGCATAGTTGCAAGGATACTGGTTGATAATGGGAGTTCAGTTGATGTAATGTTATACAGATGTTTTAAAAGCCTATGACTAAAGAAAAACAAACAAGAACCATACCATAGACCTCTCATTGGATTTGCAAGGAGAAAGTATACCCATTAGGAACCATAAAGCTAGAAATCCTGGTCAACACCTGACCGGCGAGTAGGATGGAAAGAATTTGCTTCTTTGTGTTAAACAGAAATGTCCTGTCAGCTTATAATATCATCGTAGGAAGAGTAGGAATAAAGTAATTAGAGGTTACGCAATCTATGGTGCATCAATGCATGAAATTTCTAACAAACTATGGAGTCAAGATAGTAAATGGCAGTCAGAAAGAATCCGGGGAATGTTATTATACATCAGCCGACCAATAGGAGATACAAATGAGGGGTAGAACCACTTTGCACGTTGACACTCTGGATCCTGGGGAAGGAGAAGATCTTGTAAAAGGGCAAGTTATGGAAGAAACAGAAGATGTTGTACTAGATGATAAGAAGCCAGAAAGAACTGCCCAGATCAGTTCTAAGTTATCTCCTTCTCTCAAATAAGGATTGATCACATTCCTACAAGAGAGGGTAAATGTGTTCACCTGAAGTCATGAAGATATGTTAGGTATTGATCCAAACTTCCTTTGTCACAAGCTTAAGCAAAAAAGAAGAGTATTTAGCCTCGAGAAGAATATGGTGATTCAGGAGGAGGTAAAAAACTTACTGCGAGCATGATTCGTTGAAGATGTCAAATACCCAAGCTGGATGGCCAATGTAGTCATTGTAAAAAAGAAAAATAACAAGTGGAGCATTTGTGTAGATTTCACTGATCTCAATAAGGCATGTCCAAAAGATAATTTTCCTTTACTAAGGATTGATCAAATGGTTGATACTACAACAGGTTATGAACTACTTAGCTTTATGGATTCTTATTCTGGATATAACAATATTAGGATAAAACTCGAAGATAAAGAAAGGACTTCCTTTATTACCAACTGAGGAACGTATTGTTACAATGCCATACCCTTTGGGTTGAAGAACGTTGGAGCTATCTACTAGATACTGGTGAACAAGGTTTTTAAAAACAAGATCGGTATGAACATGGAGGTATACATAGATGATATGGTCACCAATAACAACACATCTTGCTGACCATATTACAAACTTGGCTCAAACCTTTGATCAACTGGAAAAGCATCAGATGAAACTCAATCCAACCAAATGTATCTTTGGAGTACAGGAGGGAATGTTCCTAGGGTACATTGTCAATCAAAGAGGAATAGAACCAAACCCTAACAAGTTAAATATTTTCTTGAAATGCAGTCTCCGTCCAAGAAGAAAGAAGTTCAAAAATTCACAGGAAGAGTAGCTACACTAGGCCGTTTTGTCTCATGAGCAACTGATAAGTGTATTCCATAAAGTACATAAAAATACCTTTGAGTGGAATGACGAATGTGAGAAGGCTTTCCTAGAGTTGAAGAAGTACTCAAGGTCTCCCCCACTCCTTTCCCGACCAATTCTAGGAGAAAAATTATATTTATACTTGGCTATTTCATAGTCAGCTATTAGTTTGGCGTTGATTCGACTTGATGGAGGAGTTCAAAGGCCGGTATATTATACTAGTAAGGCTTTTAGAGGAGCTAAAATTAGATATCCACACCAGGAAAAGTTAGCCCTAGCTCTTATTGAAGCCTTTAGGAGGATGAAGCCATACTTCCAAGATCACACCATTATTGTCTTCATGGATTTGCCTTTGCGACAAGCACTACATAAACTAGAGAAGTCTGGAAGGTTAATGTCTTGGGAAGTTAAATTGCGAGAGTATGAAATTTTCCATGAAACCATAGTTGCAACAAAAGTCCAATCAGTGGCAGACTTTATTGTTGAATTCAATTATGCAGAGGAGAAACCTAGTCCACGTTTGCCTACCAAGCAGACTTTTACAAAAGAGAGTCCAACCCAAAGGCAAATAGAGACTGGGGCCATCAACCTAATTTGCCATCTACTCATGAAATAATTCAACAAAGAAAAAAGATGTCCAAGCATGGAGTATTAGAAGAAGAAGAAGAGTTCTCTGATGACATTCCAGATTAGCAGTTATTTGTAGATGGATCCTCATGTGCTACTGGAAGTGGAGTATGCCTCATCATCCACACTCCAGATAACTTAAATGTGGAATATTCATTGAGATTCCAATTTAACTCTTCCAATAATAAGGTAGAGTATGAAGCATTGATCATAGGATTGTAATTGTCTTTGTCACTATGCACCGAGAAAGTATTGGTATATAGTGATTCTCAACTGATTATTAATCAAATGCAGTAAATTAATGGCGTTATGGTGAGATATCATAAAAAATAAACGGAAATTATTTCTTTATTCACTTTATTCAAGATAGTGAGGATTCCTAGACTAGAGAATGCCCGAGTAGATGCTCTTTCTCAGCTTGCTTCAGCAACTCCAACAGAACTCAGGCGAACAATCCTGGTGGAGAAAAGGTATGGAATTACCTATGCTTTCATCACTGACCAGGGAACTCAATTCGACAATGAATAATTTAAAGAATATTGTATTCAGTCAGGCATCCAGAAACTTCATTCAACACTTGGGCATCCACAATGCAATGGCCAAACAAAAAACACCAGCAAAACCTTGTTAGATGGGTTGAAGAAAAGGTTGTATGAGGCTGAAGGCAACATCTAGATGGTTATCTAACCAGGAACTTACCGTTTGGAAAATCTAGAAGGGGAGGTATTCAAGAATCCTTATAACGCAGACCATTTGTGCAAATACTATTTGTAATTCAGTTTAACAATTATTTGCTTAATGTATTGGTTATTCAAAATAATGAAATTCTAGATGTTGATCCATATACATCCTTTTTGTGTTTTATTTTTCAGAGTATGGTGGGTATACCTTAACAGAATTAATGAGCAATTTTGATTCAAACTTTTCCAACTTCAGAAAAGTTTTCAAAAAGTTCTTCGTCGGGAAAGAGCATGGTTCAAACTTTTCCAACTTCAGAAAAGTTTTCATAAAGTTCAAACTTTTCCAACTTTAGAAAAGTTTTCAAAAATTTCCTCACCAAATAGAATGGTTCAAACTTTTCCAAACTTTAGAAAATTTAAACTTCATGTATGATTTGTCCTTGTCAAGTCGCAAATAGTAAGTTAGTAAAATTTCTTAATTAGAGGTTTTACCTGAACAGGTTAACATATTGGAAAAATGAGATATTTCTAATACACTTGATCACCGCTGATAACTAATGCTACAACTTAGTACAATAAAGTTATTTACAGTTTTATCTAAGTGCTTTAGTCGAATATAAGGTCCTATACATGATTCAAACATGAATCAAATATTAAATATTTAAGCAAGTTATTTAGTCTATAAGACGATTAACTAATCATTATAGAGGTTACCTAGTCGACAAAAAGATTAACATTGACCATAAGCTTGAAAATTAAAAAATTACTCAAAAATAATTTCATTTCATTTATCAAAATGTGTTGTAATATCAATCATTGATCAAAGTATAATATAATAAGTGTAAATTTATTATACTGGACGCTTTCCTTGTGCCTTATCCATTCCATCAGGAGGATCATCAGGGGTATACGGAGAGTTGATTATTGATATACTAAGTATAGCCTCGTCCTTAGCCTTAGCCGCTTGACCATGGCCGATAGTGCCAGACTGCCAAGTTTGGAAGAATTGTGGCTCGGCTGTGGATCCAGTGTGAAGGTCCACATCCTCGACCATAGACATGTTACAAGAGGACTCATACTCATCTCAGAGCACAGTTGAAAATATCATAATCAAGGCTCTTATGGCTCAAGTCCCCTTAGCCTCGTATAACACCAGGAAGCTGAGGGCCGAAGAAAGATAACTCAGCATGACGATGGTTGTATCCTCAGAGGATCTTACTTACCAACTCAACCTCAATCTAGTTCTGATGGCTGACAGTGGATAGCTGGTAGAGTGCATGGATTGGGGAACGTGTGGAAGGGCGTGCATGGGTTGCAAGCCCACATGTACAAAACTGTTATAACAAGATCTCCCTCACACATGAGGTAATATTTCATCATCATGATCTATATATGATAGTGATAAGTGTCTTAACCTTATTGGTATGAACATTATACACATGCTTATTATGTGCTTAGGGGGTATAATACACCCCCATGCACTATATATATTGGTCTTCTCGAATAATGTAAAGGATCGATAATTGAAACTCTATCCAGAAATCTACTGCATTCACAGTAGAGAGAGAAAGTTGAGTGAACTGTATCACAAAGCCATTAGAGCTTATTTTCATTGTGAAGTTCACACACTCATGCACAGTGGAGTAGAACAGATGGTCAAACCACTTATTTTATAGTCTCTCTCTCCATTGCCTCACCTCCTTCTTCACTTATATTGTTGTTTATTCACTATTATGCACCTTCAAGGATGTCCTGGATTGATCTTTTACTATATTACTTGGTGGTACCATAACTGATATCGTCAATTGTATTGAAATCCCTCAGCATTTGCCTATTATTATTGCTTGGCCTATGAAGAAAATAAGGAGGAGAAACTATTTCACACTCATAATGGACACCATAATACCTTAAATACTTGCTTATCAAGAACTGGGGAATGGAATTGGGACGAATCCATTTTGTGTCCAATTTAAAGGAGGATTGTCACAATCTAAGAAACTTGGGTCATTCCAGTTCCACAAGTCACTGTTTTGATCATGTCTCGCAAAATCAACAAGTTGGAACACCTCTATTTATAACCTTCACGGTTGCTCTGAGAAAGATAATCATCCTTGTGGGCCAAGGACTCATTATAACCCTCTATCCAAACTTCCCTTTGTTGCTTATGAATGTGGAATGTTAGACAATCCACTTTATCTTGAAGTTTTCTAAGGAAAATATCCTTGGCTTTTAATTGGACAACTTGGTCATCAAGAATTTTTTTACTCCTTTCCTCCTCAACTGTTGGCCGAACAACTATACTTTTTCTAGAAGTTTTCCCAGCCTTGGTCTTCTTCTTCTTCTTCAATGCTTCCACCTCTTCCAACAATCTTGCATTTTCAATCTCTAAAAAGGAAGCACTTGTAACACCCCCATAATTTTGAGGATTTAATATTTAATTATTTTTGGGAGTGATAAAAATATTTAAATTGGAGAAACTTAAATTCATGAGTTAAAGAATTTATTTGAGTGAGCCGAATTAATTATAATTGGCGACTTTAAGTTTAATTGTTCAAATTAATGTGTGTCACATTTTGGGGTCGAAATGTGGATATGTCAAAAAGTATTTCGGATGGCAATTCTGAGTGCGCGGTTGCGTCCGGATGGGTCGAGATAGTCAGAAAAGAGTACCCGTGGATAGTAATTGAGTCTCGGGGTATTTTTGGGCATAGCCGGGCCCACACGGGGTGAGTTGGGTCATTTTGATTAGGCCCGCATGGCCAAAAACGGGATTTAGTATTTTTAACCTGATTGAGAGATTAGGGAACGACAGTCAACACACCTCTAAACCTAGGGTGTGAGAAGAAAGTTGGGGAAAAGCAAATCAAGAGTCAATTTGGGGATTTTGGAGCCAAATTAAGGGACTACACCAACGGATCAGACGCTACGAACAATTTCAGGCAAGTGATTAACTGTTGTGATTTCTAAATTCATGATAATCAATTCATATCATAGTGATGTGTAAACCAAAATTCGTTTTGGGGATAAATGGGTACAAAAATGGGGTTTTTGTTCATGGAACTATTGAATGAGATTCAAAGTAAAAAAAAATTGTGTTGTATATCTCTGAGTATGGATATCTGATTTGAATGAGAATCCGGAATATAAACGGGTGGGATTTGGATTTGAAAGTTGGTTGGTAGAACAAAGTCGATGAATTTTAATGGAAAACCCATTTCCGAAAATTATGAAAGTAAGTGGAGAAAAATATGTATCTTAAGATCCCTATGATGTGTGGGATGTGAATTAACCATGTTTATGTGATGGGGTGATGTGATTAGAGGTTTAAATTAAAGTTTACAAAACTTGAATTTCGTTAATGGTAGAATTTAGTGGGGAAGGAGAGCTGCCCAGGTATGATCGATCGATCGGGGGCCATCGATCGATCGATGGTCGGACTTCTTTGCCAGGTCGGGTTGTTGGTTACCTTTATTTTATTTTTTGGATTTTGGGTATAATTTTATTTGGTGAAAAATTATAGAGAAATTAATAGCTAGGAGCTCAAAAGATAGCTATTAGGAATGTGCAATCTAAGTTAAGAGTTGAGACTTAAAGTGAAAATTTTGGGTGAAACATATTCAATTTAATTATGGACCAAGTGGGCGAGTCCGGGTATGTTGGTAATTATAGGTAAACATAATTAGGAAATTATGGAGATGAATGTGCGACATATTGTGGGGGAATATGTGGGGATGAAATTATGAGATGTAAAATGGACCAAGTGAGCGAGTCCGGGTATGTTGGTTAAGTGACATCAAAGTATTAAATTAATTATTGAGAGAGGGTAATTAATTTGGAGTCGGAACATAGACTCGGAAAATATTAAGGTATGGGCCAAGTGAGCGGGTCCGGGGATAATGGTTGGGTGACACCAACTTATTAAATTAATGTATGTGATAATTAATGAAGGTAGAGTCGGAGGGAAGACTCGAAAAAGTATTAAATTAATTGATGTTGTAATTAATTAGTTTAGGGTCGAGTTGTAGACTCGGGATTTGGTATAAATTAATTAATGTGTAAATTAATTAACTGGGAGTCTGACTACACACTCAGTTTGGTATGAATTAATTAATGTGTAAATTAATTATATTAGAGTCGGACCACAGACTCAGTTTGGTATAAATTAATTAATGTGTAAATTAATTATATTAGAGTCGGACCACAGACTCGGATTTGTGTTGATTAATTAATGTGTAAATTAATTATATTAGAGTCGGACCATAGACTCGGATTTGTGTTGATTAATTAATGTGTAAATTAATTAAATAAGAGTCGGATTGTAGACTCGGGTAGGTATTAAATTAATGGGTGTGTTAATTAATTTAATAAGAGTTGGATTGTAGACTCGGGGAGGTATTACGTTAATAAGTGTGTTAATTAATTTAATTAGAGTCGGATTGTAGACTCGAGGAGGTATTAAATTAATAAGTGTGTTAATTAATTTAATTAGAGTCGGACGATAGACTCGGGGCCGTATTAAATTAATAAGTGTGTTAATTAATTTAATTAGAGTCGGACGATAGACTCGGTGCGGTATTAAATTAATAAGTGTGTTAATTAATTTAATTAGAGTCGGACAATAGACTCGGGGAGGTATTAAATTAATGGGTGTGTTAATTAATTTAATTAGAGTCAGACCATAAACTCGGGAAGATGATAAATTATTAAGTCAGAAAATTAATTGTGTTGAGTCGGGCCACAGGCTCAGGAAATTATAGGCAGTGTACGGGATTTTGAGTACACGGTAAAGCCGAGGTTTATATTATATATATACGATGTAGTGATAGTATATATATACGTGTATATATTATGTGTGATATTAAATTTCATTGACTAGATATTTATTCAATTTATATACTCTAATGCTATCAAGGGAGGTTGCGCGATGGGGGTGAATCCCCTTGCTTGAGGAGTAGGGCAAGTATATCCCCAGGTCATAGCGTCCGGTATATATGGGTGAGGGATTTATCTCACTTTCAGGGAAGAAATATGACCGCCTCCACTACGTTTATATTTTGGGCCAAGTTGGTGAGCGATTCCAACTTGGAGAACTAGGTTTTGTGAGCACACCTAGTGAGATAGCATTTTAGAGGGAATCATCTGGCGAGGGTATACTCGAAGGGATGGATATACGTATGTTATATGTGTGGATGTTGTGGTAAAGGTACGTATATAATGGTAGTAAATATTATATACGGGTAATAATAAAGTGTGTGATGTATTTACCTTATATAACTTGTGACACGGTTATAGGCTACTATTTAAGAGGAATTAATTAAGTTAATTGTGAGATAACTTATAATTCAAGAATCATTATACTCGGGTTAGAGTCGTATGGCAAGGGAAGGTTATACCAGGACTAGTTGGACGGGGTAGTACAACTAGGTGGGGTTAAGGTAACCGGTAGGTGTGCACAATAGTGGAGGGTTGAGAATGTCCACAAGGGAGTGCGACACTAACTTAAATATGAAGCGCATTCATGCATTTTAAATTACTGCAGTTAATTCACTTGCTAAATATTTTCAAAATGTTTTGGGTTTCTTGCTATAAAACTATTTTCAAAACCTTTTAGGTGTCCAGTCATAGGGATGTCAGGATTGATATTCTATTCCAGGGATACAGAGCTGCGGCATATGTGGATGCTAGCAGGAGTTTGGATTAGACGCATCGTTCATTTATTCCTAGAGTAGGAATTATGCATCAGTTTCAATTTTATTTTGGGCTTATCGCCCAGTCTTCTCAGTACAGTTTTCAGATTTGTTTTATTCTGATGTTGAATATTTGTATTGGATTATTTCACTTTGGCGGCCGATAGTTTTTTCGGCAAGTTGTGTAATTAATTATTCAGTTGAGTTTTATTCAGTTATGTGAATGGTTTATATTTATTTTCGCATGTACTGTTTTGTTTAATTAAAAAGTTAAAATTCGGCACCAGCTTTTGGAATACTAGGTGGTTAGTATGTTTTAAAAAGTTTTCGACAGTGATGCTAAGAATGAACCAACTGGGATTCCTGTTTTAATTTGGTATAGGACTGATCACCCGGTATTTTATTAGGCGGGGTGTCACATCACTTTCATCCTGGCCCAAAGTAGTTAATCTTTCCAGTCTATCAAGCTCATCCCTCAAGGCATTATTCTCTTTGTCAAGCATTGCAACAATTGATATGGCATTCTCCAAATCTTGTTTCAAAGACCATTCCTTCTTGTTCAAAGCAGTAGTAATTTCCATCAATTTCTAGTCAAAACCCCAGCCTTTACTTAAGGCTTTATACCTAGCCTCATAATCAGAGTGAAGTAAGGATAGGGACAGTTTGTGATCTTTTTACAGTTGCACAATTGTTTCACAATATGCAACGTTATTAGCAACAGCCCTACCCAACAAATAATGAAGATGGATGTCGAAAACACCTAGGCCGAGCAACCCTGACAAATCTTCCTCGGACAAGGGAATATGGCCATCCTCCAGAAGGTTTCTACTCCGCCTGAGCAGGTCAGCTTCAGCAAAAATTATGTCCCTCTACCTGGAATCAAACTATAAAGTTACGAATAAATGAGTTCAAAGGTCAACGTCATATGAGCATACAACACAGGAAATAACAAATTGGCAAGAAATATAGACCATTCAAAGGCATAAATATTTGAGAAAAGAAAAGTTGTTCTTTCAGTGATTGATCGTTGAAGTACAAGAATTGATACATCATTCAGAAAAAAAAATAAAAAACTGAACTTGTTAGACCCCCGCATGTAACCCAAATTCTTATTATTCAATTAATTAATTTATTATTTCCAAATCTCAACAGTGCACTGCGTTTCGTGCATGGGACGTCTCGCAAAGCGAAATCCAAATAAGGAACCCCCCGATACACTACTTCTGGCACTGTCGATCGTCAAGATGTATTACTATATATATGTAAGCATTAAGGACTAACTTCTCCTCACTCCCAATCATTACACTGCGTTTCATACATGGGACGTCTCGTAAAGCGAAATCCAAATAAGGAACCCCCACGATACACTACTCCTTGGCATTGTTGGTCGTTGAGGTCCATTATGCCCTCGATACCCAAGTACCAAGCACAACAATAATATAACAACCATCCAAACGAGCTATAACTCGAGGACGAAGGGTATCAATGCTATCATCTTCCAGTGCCCAAATCACGTAGCATACTGGGGACCACCCGTAGAACAAAATGTCACCTACTTCGTGATCAACTCACAAACACAACGTCCGGGAAGCGGTCATAGTTCCTAATCAGTCAAGTGAGAACGACACATACCCTCGACTTCTCACCCCCAAAATATAATGCAAATCACATATCAACACAATGGACAACTATGACCTGGGGAATATCCACACACTGCTCATCGAGCCAGAGTGCTCACCCTCATCGCGTAACTTCCCAATGATAGCAAGGAGTGGGTATGCTTAACTATATATATATATATATATATATATATATATCATTCACATAAGATATACATACATCATATAAATATATACCATCATATAAGGTATATATATCACCCAGCTACATATTCTTAGTACGCTCTTAGGCGTAGATGAAATAATATCATTATTTAGTATATTTCTCTCTCTTGATATACCAATCATTAATTCTCACACATCTTCCCCACTTAGTATACACTATACTATTTCTCACTTGAAGTTTTCGCGTCACTTCTGATTATGAATTGTCTCTCAATTCTATTTATGTTAAGGATATTCTCTATCCTAATGCACCTCGATTGTCATTTCTCATTGTGTGAGACATCTCCCAAATTAATCATCGTTAAGGATATTTCTATATCCGTATGCACATTTTTTAGCATTTAATTATTTTCAATCCATAATATGGTTCAATCAATCATATGAACCTTTAAAGTTATCCCATTTGGGATTTTGATTCTAAGATCCAATATCACTACCCGCATTCTCACTCTTTCATATGTTTTCATAATTATTTCCAAATGGAAATCTTAATGGTAGTGGGCTTACCCACTTAGTATATATATACGATATTCTCTAATCGGTAATCTCTCACAATACATCAATATGACTCCAATCATTTCTCATAAAGGGAAACTCCCTAAAATCTCCAAGACATACTCCTAATAATCCCTATAGATATTCCCAATCGATAACCTCAAACAAAACGGAATGAAATTCTCCCAACAAAAAACATCCCCCGAAATTCCCTGTTTTCGAATCGATTCGGGCCAAATCCGAACCGATTCGGCCCTGCAAATCGATTCGACCTCCAAGGCGAATCGATTCGGGTCATCAGACCTGGGATTCTGTCTCAGGCCGAATTGATTCAGTTGGGGGCCGAATCGATTCGGTCACTCAGACCTAGGCACCTGTAATTTTCCGAATCGATTCGGTAAGGGGCCGAATCAATTCGGCCTATCAGAAGGCTCGAAAATGGCTACTTGTTCAAAGCCAAAAATTCCCAAAATTCATTTTAATCATCTCCTCTCCATTTCTCTCCAACCCAATCATATATATAGTGTTAAAATTCATCCAAGAATACATTTTAACTCATTTCTAACCTCAAATCAATTATCTACGCAACAAATCTAAGATTATACCCAAAAGTTAGGTTTTGACAAACTAAACCTATATCCATAAATTTGATCCACAAATCATGAAATAAATGGTGCACAACAATTATTTAGCAAGTTTAATCACTTGCCTCAAGTTCGTAGGGTCTGATTCGTCCTCAAGATCGTGTATTGGCCGAAAAATACACTTTCTCTCTCTTTATCTTCTTCTTTCTTCTTTCTTTCTTTCTTTCTTTCTTTCTATTTCTCTTTCTCTCTAAGGAGAATTGTTTCTCCCGTAGGCTTTTAAGCCTTGTATCCCAAGATACACATCTTTAAATGATAATACACACTTTAAATGACTCGCTAACTTTAATTCGAGCCAAACGAGCTTAAATTATTTCGGAACCTAAATAGACCCCAAGTACAATCATTTCGACTTTCTCGACCCTTTCGGACACAACTACACCCTCAAAATTGCCAATTGAAGCACTTTCTAACAACTTCAAATTTTGACCTCAAGGCCAATTTAATAATTCTCCAAATAAAATGATAATTATTTCTCCCAAAATAAATAAATTATCGTCTCTAAAGTCTCGGGTTGTTACACGACATAGATTACTTGCGATGTGAGATTTATACTCAGAGTTTACCTTACCAGTATGATTTATCTTTCCGAATTTCGGGACGAAATTCTGTTATAAGGGGGGAGTATGTAATACCCCGTAATTTTAATGACTTTTAATATGTGTTATATTTTAAATTAATGAATTAATTGAAATTAATTATGTATTAATTCACTGGGTTTAAATCCGAATTTTTGGATATTAAAATGAATGTGATGTTATTGATATTGCTGTGAGTTATTAATTCAGTAATTTGAATTTTTAGTCAGGACACGGTATGGGACGTGTCGGGAATAATTTGTTAGATTAAATCGGAAACCTATTTTTACATCAATCTTATAGTCATTTCGAGTGCGTCGTTGCATCCGAAAGGGTAGAAATAGTCAGAAAAGTCTATTTGGATGTTGGTTTTGGGTCTCGGGTCATTTGGAAATGAAAAGACACCCAAAAAGGCATTTTGGTCATTTTTACAGGGGGATGAATAGTGATTTCGGATTTTTGTCTTATTATAAAGATTTGGAGATTAGTTGTATGTAGGTTCATTTTCGCTTCTACATGAAATTGAGAGGTCACCTTTTGAGAGAGAGTGAAAGGGTGCTTGGGAGTAGAGAAGATTGCTTGGAAAGGAGGAGAAACTCTTAGGCAAACCAAGGAGGACTAACCACCTTCTACCACCAGCACCACCACCGGAAAGTCACCAGAGATAAGGAAGATAGTCCTACGTAATCGTCACCAAAGGTTCAGATCTTCATTACCAAGGCAAGTGAATATGTTGTTCTATTTTGAGGTTTATAATATACATGCTAGATAGGATTATAGAGAATTAAGAATCTGTATTTTTATAGTAAACCATAAGAGTTTTGATTAAGAATTTGAAACAAGGATTAAATGGAATAACATCCTTTTTGTATAAAAGACGTAACCCACGATATTGGCTTCAAATGAAAGGGATATTCTAAGTTTTCATGTTTTCATGGAAGAAAGAAAGTTATGAAAATTCTGGGAATAAAGAGATTGAATCTAAACCAATTGATGATTTTTAGGTTGTTTGATTGTTAGTAGTTGATCATATACCTTGTTATATCATTCTAGATGAATTAAAGGAAGTTTGAGATTGATTTAAATGAGTTTTGATGATTTTAAAGTATCAAACCCGTAGGAACAAAATGCAGAATCTGGGCTGTGAACTGGTTCATCAATCGATCGATCCAAGAATATCGATCAATCGACTGATCGATCGCCCGACCAGAAACATTCGATCGATCGACTACCACTGGGAACTGAAATATTTCTTTTTATTGTTTGATTAAATCCCATATTGATAGAAATCGTTATCGATGATTGTTTGATTATGATGGAACTTAGGAAATAACATTAGGTTATACTTGAGGCTCGAGAAATGTATTTTTGAATGGGATTTAAATGGGGAAAAGATTATGGGGGAAATGAATTCATATAAAATTATGTTCGAAATAAGCTTTTGATAAATTTTGGGAAAATAACCAAATTATAGAATACTTGGGTCAAGAATGGAAAATTATAAATAATTGAAGATAAAATGTAATGTGAAAGATATCTTCATTATTAGGTTGGATAAATTCGGTTGGAATAGTTTTGAAAGAAAGACTTGGATTAATGTGGGAAACTTATATTAAAGTGAGGTGTTTCTTTCGTGAGTGTCAACTACATAATATTTATATGAGGTTAAGTACGAGTGTATTGATAAACACAACGGGTACGTGGGGATAGGATACATTCCTAGTATTATATAAGTAGACGTTAATGCCTATTTGTATGATTGATAATTTATGTGTATAATCATACACGCGCTACTTGCTATCACGGAGGTTTCCTCTCCGGAACAGTCTTATCTCGATTGGACCTTTATGAAGGATATTGACTCATACCCTAGAAAATAGGATTCCTTGGTACAGGCTATCTGTATGATAGTCAGACGGTCCTAAGAGACGTGAGGGTATGTGCTGACCTCTTAGTGACTTGGAACTGCTTTGCCTCCATTTGTATGTGTTATGTATTAATACAGTTCGAGAGTGATTCCGAACTAGTATTTCCCTTAGTACGAGTGATATGGGGACTTGATAACAGAGTATGCCAGCACCATAGATTTTATATGAGGTGTTGATTAGTATATATATTGCATATGTGATTTATATATATACCTATACCTGGGATTCTTCTACTGTATGCGTAAGTAGATAAATATTGATTAATGGTTTCTAATCATAGTAAGTGCTTGGAATTTGATAGTATTATTGAATTATACGTACTGACTTATATTATTAAATAATGGACATACGGTCTCGCGAATCAGAATTTATGAGAGGAGAATTGGGTTAGAATGCATGAGCCATCTTAGGGGTACTTTATGTGTGCACTATAGATGAGAGGTGAGAATCTCAAGAGAGAGTCCGATAACCTAACATGAATATTATAAGTGATAAATATTGCAATATTTCACTTACTGTTTTTAAAACTATTTTCACATCGGGCTCTGACCCGCATATTCTCTTTTCTATTGTACCTTCTATATCAGGTGTTCAACAACAGGGATGCCAACCTTAGAGGATTATGATGAGCTATGGAGCTATGGAGTATTTCTTAGACGCCTATCTTCATTTGATTCATATTTCGCCCAGAGGAATTCAGTTATCTCTTTTCTATCTGAGTCAAAATATTCTTGTATTCGTGTCATTTAAATACATTTATTATTGTTGGGTTTACTGTATTGAGAAATTATTTGGGAATTCTTATTTCAATTGCATTTAAATTCTTTTTGAGTTATCTTTTCCGTTATTCTTGTGGTAAAGTAAAATGTGTAGTGTTATTCGTAAACTAAAAATGAATTTTGTTGAATTAAAAATTCGAAAAGTTTTTAACACCAACTTAATTGGGTATTGGGTGATTTGTAAATGTTTTCGACAGTGATGCTAAGAATGAGCCAATTGTACATTATGTTTTAATTTGGTATGGGACTGGCCACCCAGTATTTAATTAGGCAGGGTGTTACAACAAGTCCCAAAACTTGATTCAAATGCATTCAATCCTTTTTAGCAACCATAGTCATAAGTCAAATAAAAATTACTTATCTTGGAAGGCCTCATTATAGTTTTCGAAACCCAATTTGTGTTTGCCTGGGATCTCATCAAAATGATTACCCAAATTTAGGATCTAGCTTGACGATCCCAGTAAGGGTGCACAACGAAACCAAAAATCTAATCAACTGTACCAAATTGGTTGTATTGGGTTGGATCGATATGATTTTTCAGGCTATTAGTTAGGTTTCAACTTTAAAAAATGATTTTTCGATTTGGTTCTCGGTTATAGCATAAAACCAATCCGATCAAACTTGAAAATGATATGAATCGAAACCGACACCAAACTGGGACCAGACCGAGACCGACTCGTATATATATATACACACACACACTAGGGTATGTCCGTGCCTGAAGGCACGTTGATAATTTTGAAAAGTATAAAGTCGTGCCTTAGTGTGATGGAAAGTGCCCTCGCCAAAGCTACGGCTGACCTTGGGTTCAAAACACGAGAGTAACTTCTTCATATATGCCCGTGCAATTTAAGTCCAAAGTATTGAATGTGTACAATTTAAGTCCAAGTTTTTTTACAACACAAATGTGAAATGTTTTAAAAATTTGGGCATTATTTCCTTTGTTTATACAACTATCCACCCTGTTAAAAAACAAAATAGTCCATAATAATAATATTAATAGTCCGTCTTAGACTTTGCATAAACATCATAGCCCTAAAATACAAATTTAAGTATGTTTTTATTACAATACAAAAGTATAACCATTTTATAACTGCACATTAGCACTTAAGTCGTTCCTTCCCAACAAAAGTCACACTTCTTTAAGCAAAGTCCGCACTACACATGGGACGACGAGACTGAAACAACTCAATAATACAAACAAATGTACTGATGGTGCCATTAGGTGTCCATGTCAGGACCCACCACCGGCAGAATACTTGCCCTTATTGGAAGGGTAATGGTGGTGGTCCGTAGCCCTCTAGCACGTGACCCTCATAATTCTTGTAATGGATGCACCTGTATAGAATATAATAGACACACCTGTACAGAATAAAGAGAAACATTGAGATACGGGCCAAAACGACTTGTAATGGATGCACCTGTACAGAATATAGGAGAAAGAAACAATCAACTTTTACTCAAATTCAACAGTACACATAAGAACTATACTAAAATTACAAAACTTTTGGAAATCGATGTACGCGTGAAGCAATTTAGGAAATACATCATGCTAAACTAAAGTGCCATTTAAAATAAAAAATTAACTTGAAAAACAATTACAATTCACATTTGAAATGCATAATACCATTTATTAATTATAATCCAAAACTGTCAATCAAGACCTATGTTGCATAATTTAAATATGAGAATTCCATGTTGGTTCTACGCCCTCCTCATTGCTAATTGAGAAGTAATTTCCAACATCCTTAACATACTACACTCCCCACATCCGTATTAACATATGGAAGTTGTCCGATGAGGTCGCACAAAAAGATAAATGTCTATACAGCAACAAACTCTGGGCCAAAAAACAACATTCCATGAGGACCAAAAAAATGCAGGGAAAAAGATATAAAATGAACCATACACATGAAAAGATTAGAAAGAAGAACATGTATGCTTATAGCCACAATGTGCAAGTTGAGCTGAAAGGAAAAAAAAAGTCAAAATCAGGATAATTTGAGTAAATCATCTACAAATATAAATTTAGCTACTTAAAACACGTGTCGAGGGTCCTGTTTGGTATCTACCATGTTTGTACTACTAAAACAAACTTGAAAAATTAAGTGACCATATGAAAATATGGATTTTGTAATTATATCAATAGTAAATGTCCAAAACCAATTTTGAGTATGAATTTATACCAAAATGGAAGTCCTACTTAAAACCAACTTTGAGTCTGGAGGTTGTTCGCTACTGATTTTAAGAAAAACTGAAAAATGAATAAGCAGATATAAGTATCCAAATAATTAAGCATGTATTTTTGAAAATCACATACCATGTACTTTTACTTCAGGAGCTATGATGCGTTAACAAAAATCCAGTCGGTTGAGTGAAACAACTGTGGTAATTCTACCATTCATGGAGATGTCAAGTAAATTGTGGCGATGTCAACTATGGTATTTCTACCATTCATGGCGATGTCAACTGTGGTGGAGTAGATTAGTGGGATTATCTCTAAGTGAAAACATGTGTCGATGTCCAAAATGGAAAGCAGGTCTGATAGGTTCATGTACGCATTGATTTCACTCGACATCAATTCATCACGATCAAATATGAAATATCCATACATATGTACTGACCACAGTCGTTGCCACCCGTGGGTGGCTCTCCCACGAGACTAATTCTGGAAAAAATTGACGAAATCTCAGCATCGTTAAACTTAACACTAAACTTTCAATGGTAGTTGATAAGTAATTGTTAATCCAAGATTACCTAAACTTTCAATGGTAGTTGAGTTGCCCTTTCGTAATAGTGCACATCAGCAGTGGCCCCTACCGACCCTGTGGTCAAATTCAACTTGAAGTGTTATACATAGTTTTTGAAATATGAACCTTTCTAATTAAATTCTTAAACAAAGAACACGTCACTTAATTAATTGCACTCGGGGTTACCAAACCGAGCATTAAGAAACTCCATTGAGGTATGTTTGAAATGTAGGCCTTACGTATTCCAGCACTACCAGCAAAGGTAGTGGTACCGGAGGTAGCAGAATTGCCCTCAAGAACAGTAGCGCCACCAAAAAGAATAAACATTGGCCCAATATAACTCGAACTCCCTTCCTCACCAACAGCAGATACGGCCGTCAACGTGTGGCCATATCTGTTGCATTATTTTTTTAAACTTGCTGCATTATTTAAGACCTGTTCACATCTGCTCTCTTTTTTTTAAGACCTGCATCATTATTTTTTTTCAAAGCCAAGACCTTCTGTAATGGGAAATGAGGGGGTGCTTAAAAGGATAAAATTAAAAATAAAGAAAAGCTATAAATGAAAAATTAATAATATATACATTAATTACTATAAAAGAGTATATACACTACAATATTAAAAAGGAATGAAATAAGTATATACACTACACTATAAAAATGTAGCATGTGAATGTTGCAGCGTTAAAAAAACCCTGAGTTGGGCATACTTACGAATAGTTCCACTCCTAAATACATCTAATAAGGCAACCCAGGCTCCCAACAACTTCACCAGAAGAAATCGGCTACAAAAATATTCCATCTGCTTGAATTGCTGCCTTTTTGTTTCATCTGCTTCATGTTGAAAGTCCAATGATGTTGAATTAGCAAGATCATTTGTGCTGAAATGATGCATCTTTTGGAATATGAGCTTCACAATAGAGAGTGAAAGTGATAGTGACTCGGAAAATATGGCTATGTTTGCTAGAAAGTTTAAAAAATTTCATAAATTTAAGAAAGAAAAATTTAAAAACGATTTTAAGAAATTTTAAAAATCTACACATGACAAAGCCGAGAAGATCCCTAAAACTATTAATGAAAGCTTAAATAGGCACGTGTCAAATAGGTGTTTTGGTTGTGAAGGGTATGGCCATAGGGAAAAAGAGTGTCCCACTAAACTAAGGAGAGAGGGTAAGCAACCAATTTCTTTTAATGCAACCCTTAGTGATAGTGATAATGAAGAGGGACCCGATTTCCCCACTAATCCCAACTTTGTCGCTTTTATGGCTAGTCATGTGAGCACCGATAATGAATCTTCCCATGAAGATATTCAAACACATGACACTTTCGTGGTCAAAGTTTATGATTCCCATATTTTTTATGGTAGTGAGAGTGGAGAAGAAAGAGAGAGTGAAAATGAAGAAGAGGTTGATGTGAGTGAACTTCAAAATGATTTTCGAGAAGTTTATGAAGAATCTATTAAATTAAAAAGAGCTAATTTGAAGCTAGAAGCGAGTTTAAGAGAGCATGTCAAGCCGTTGATGATAGTTTGTTAGTTTAAGACCTTGGGACACGTGAGAGGACTCTTCGAGAAAGCTTGAATATGTAGAAGGCGAGAGAGATAGCCTTAGAGATTTAATGGAATCCTTGAAAAAGGAGCTTCTTGAGTTTGAAAAGAGAAATGTTTTATTAGAGTCTAATATTTTAGAATTAAAAAATAAATTAAAAGACTCTAGAAAAGTCAAATTTGATTTTTTAGGCATGGTCCGAATCAAAAATGCACTTGTGGTTTAGGCTTCGATACTTGTAATGAACCTACTCATAAAGACAAATCCAATGTTTTAGGAGAATCATCTAGGAAAGCTTTTAGATATCATTTCTTTGGTAAGTCTTTTCCCTGAGTCTTTAAGTGCTCACATTGTGGTCGAAAAGGTTATCTTAGGAAATTTTGTTTTGATCTTAAGCGAGTTCCTAAAAAATCCAAATGTAAGGCAATCGAGGTAGCCAAGATTCCTACACCCCTAGATCGTCATTCATCATTAGTTTCGGTTAGGAGATTCGACTTGGTATCTTTACAAGATAGGGTATTTGATTCTCATTTACTTTCACATGCTTCCTCCCTTGCAAAATCTAAAGGTTGAATGTGTTAGTTTTGTTTGCATACTCTAGCTTTTTGTACTTCATATTATATATCATTTCTAGGTGTATGCATGTTTAATCATTTTCTAGTCTATGCTCCATGCTTAAACTCATGCTAGAATAATGATTTTTGTTTATTTTTTGTATTATATTTCTTTCATTTCTTGGACTTGAATTGGGTTAAATTGGTTTAAGTGAAATTAACTTAAGTGTATGTTTAATCTTTTCACGTTGTTTAATTTTAAGTTGAAAAGAAATTAAAATTTGTTATTTGTTTAATTTGAACCATCAACGCTTCCGCATCTTTAAAGGAAATTACTTTTTACGAAAAGATTTTAAAATTGGAGGGCCTCTCGTGTTTACAGTAAATAGAATTGAGTGATGATTCATACAAATAGAAGTGAGGTGTGAATTTCTAGTGAGAAATAGTATAGTGTATACAAAGTTGGGAAGTTATGTGAGTAATTGACGAATAGTAAATCGAGAGTAAAATACACTAAATAATGATACTATTTCATTTACGCCTAAGAGCGTAATAAGAGTATGTAAATAATGTGATATATATATATATATATATATATATATATATATATATATATATATATATATATATATGTGTGTGTGTGTGTGTGTGTGTGTGTGTGTGTGTGTGTGTGTGTGTGTGTATGTGTGTGTGTGTGTGTGTGAAGCATACCCCCTCTATGCTATCATGGGAAGTTACGCGATGTGGGTGAGGCCCCTGGCTTGAGGAGCAGGGTTCGTATAGTACTCAGGTCATAGCGTCCATTTATTATTGTGTGATTTTTATTAGGGTTGAGATGGGGTGGGTGTGTTTCGTCTGATTTTCGGGGAGGAACTATGGTTTTTGCCAAGGCGGTGTGAGATTTCGACCGTTGGTACCCAGGATGATATGTGAGTGATTCCCTAGAAGATGATAGCATTAAGAACTTGCATCCTCAAGTTATACCTCGCTGGGATGGTTATTATTATACTTGTGTGGATAGTATATTAATTGTATATGATTATGTGATATCATTTTTGTCTATAGGGTAAAGAGACATAAGAAGATTGATTGAATCTCATTCCGAGAGATTTTATCCGGACAAATTGCGATGAATATATTAAAGTGAAAATGAAGAGTAGAGAATTATATGAGTATATATATAGTACTTTGGGTATCGAGGGCATAATGGACCTCAATGACCAACATTGCCAAGGAGTAATGTATCGGGAGGGTTCCTTGTTTGGATTTCGCTTGCGAGACATCTCACGCACGAAAAGCTGTGCAATGTTGGGAGTGAGGAGAAGTTAGTCCTTAGTGCTCATATTTATATATTAGTATATATCTCGACAATCGACAGTGCCAAGGAGTAATGTATCGGGGGGTTCCTTGTTTGGATTTCTCTTGCAAGACGTCCCACGCACGAAATGTTGTGCACTATTGAGAATTGAGATTAATTATTAAAATCACATTATATAAGAATTTGTGTTATAAATGTCCTGCATTGAGGTCATAATGAATCTTGATAATCAATACTGCCAAGGAGTAGTGTATCGGGTGATTCCTTGTTTTGATTTCGCTTGCGAGAGTCCCACGCACGAAACGCAATGCAATATTGGATTTTATATGAGTATAAATTGGGAGTAAGTTATATTACTTTGCCCCTAGATAGATTTGGGAAATTATTTGGAGATCATATGCATACGTTTAGATACGCGCTTTAGTTGAGAGGTGAGTTAAATTTTATGGAGAAAACGACTCCACTTTAATCATGTTATAATGCATTTATAATTATTATGCATTTTAATGCACTTGCTAAAAATGTTTTTCACACCTCGGTCTCTGACCCGTTTATATTTTCTCTTGCCTCGTATATATTATATTATTTTATGTGTTCCTCCGCAAGGACGTCATTGATGATATCCATCCAGTGTATTAGTGGAGCTGTGGCAGTAGCGGACTGTTGCGATATTTCGATATAGTCGATTCCTATATTTTGCATATCTAGATTAGGATTCAGTTTGTATATCGGGTTTATACCCAAGTGTTGTAGTGTAGCACCTTTATATTGTCTCTCTCAGATTATTGTATTGTCTATGACCCGACAGCATATTCGAGTATTGAATTTTGGAGATTTTGTTGTACTCTTGTATTAGTCTTTTTTATATTATTTTGAGTATGTGTGTATCTCTTATCATATTTAGAAGTTATTGATGATGCTGAGATTTAGCATCACCGGATAAGTGATAGTGAGCTCAAGCAGAAGCAGCCATGGCAGCCATAGAGATGCAAGTATATAAGTATGTAAGTGTGTTAGTGTAGAAGGAGATGAGTATAAGAGGAATTGAGACAATGATGTATAGTGGTTCAGCCAATTTGGCCTACATCCACTGTGAGTGTGTGATCCACTAAGTATGGGCACTAATGGCCTTGGGTACAATGCACATAAGCTCTCTCTCTCTCTACTGTGTGTACAAGCAGAGTTTTAGCTAGGGTTGCAATAATCTGATCCCCTGTAGGGTTGGGGGTGACAAGTATATATAGGTCTTGGGGGGTGTAGTGTACCCCCCAAGTAAGCATGGTGCATGTGAATAATGATCTAGCCAATCCCCTGTTGACACCTGTAGATGCCAAATGATGACATAATATTCCCTCACGTGAGGGTGTGATTCTGTTATAACGGTCTGCCACGTGTCATATGAGCCTGACGCGCACTGTTCCACGCGTCTCCCAAACCACGTGCCGTCATGATATCACCCTCGGCCTATGAGCCGAGGCCGAGGGCAAAGTTTCTTCCGGTAGGGAGTCTAGCTTGATCCTGGCCTCGTACTGTCGTACCCTCGTAGTGTCGTCCGGAGCCTGAGGAAGGGTCGGCCCCTCGTAGGGTCGTCTGGAGCCAGGAGGAGGGTCGGCCCCTCGTAGGGTCGTCTGGGCCTGGTGGAGGGTCGGCCCCTCGTAGGGTCGTCTGGGCTTGGTGGGGGCCAGCTGGAGCCTGGTGAAGGGTCGGCCCCTCGTAGGGTCGTCCGTATTGGAGGTGATCCTTGTCCAGACCGAGGGTATAAACGGGTATATCAGTTATGTTGTTGGTTAGTTGTTGCATGGTTTGTTTTAGAGATGTAAATAAAATATTTAAAAAAAAATTTTTACACCCTCTTTTTGTAGTAATGGGTTGTCAGCCGTGTTTATTTTAGAATCGTCAGTAGGTGCTGAGAATGATCCACTTGAGATTCCTGATTATTTTAGTATAGGGTTGGCCACCCATTATTATTTTGAGCGGGGTGTCACAGTTCTATGTGAACAGTTTTTTTCCTCTACGAGTTCATCTTCTTCTACACCTCCAAAAAACACTCCAACACTTATCGAACCCAAAATTTATGGTCTCCAACCTCATCAACCATCAATATACTCATCTATACACTAATTTATTCTTGGGATTCATCAATTAAACCAAGAAAATCAACCATTTTCTTAATTAAACCGTAACTTTCATTTTCAATTTCTCCCCATAATTTGCACCATTAACATGGATTTTGACTTAGATTTCATGTAGGATTGTTATCACATCAAAATCATAAGAAATAATCTCCCAAAAACCCATTTTTGTGCAAGAATCCCAAAGCCAAAATCTTATAGTTTTCATCACCAACTATAATATGAAAAATAAATACACTTAAATCATTAAAGCAAGTTAAACAGTTACATGGTTGGATAAATCCGACGATCTCGTGTCGGAATCCACCGGAGCTTGGCCAAAAATTTCCTCTTTTTATCCCTTTTCTTACTTCCTTTCTCTTCTTTCTTTCTTTTCTTTCTTTCCTTTTTCTTTCTCTCATTACTTATAAGAGAGAAATTAGGGTTATCCACTTATTAAACACAAAATTGACTCGTATACACAAATGTGAGTCCCTATTGATCCAAAAAGTCCCTGAAACTTAAACACTATCCTCAGGTACTTTATTATGACTATCCCAGCCCGTTCTAGACCAACCGTACGCTCGAAATTCCCATCGAAGTCACTTATAAAAAATTCACGTCTTAAACCCAACACATCTCCACACGTGTTTTTCGTATAAAATAAATCCCCTGGCGCTTTTATTCACTTGCGACATGAAATAAAATTAGTCCATATTATTTATTTTAAATTCTCAAATTATTAAATTACACACACTCATGTGATTTAAATATCCATAAAAGTACGGGGTGTTACATTACATAATTAGGGTTTTTTGTACAAAATAGCTTGATATGTTTTACACAAATATCATTTTCGTTTATCATGCAATTCAAATTAATGAATTAAATATTTGTGAGAGGTATTTTAATTGATGTTGAGAGATTTAATTTTGACATAATAATAGTAAGATAAATTTGGGGAAGTGACATAAAATTTTGATTAAGTTAAGGAAAGGGGACTGGAAGTGTAAATTGTCCAAAGTTGTTATTATTATTATTATTATTATTATTATTATTATTATTATTATTATTATTATATTTGGGGGGGAATAAAAGGAGAAAGAAATGGATAAAACGAGAAAAAAAAATTGAACAATTTTGGTTTTGGAAGAAGAAAAATTCAAAAAATAAAGATTAATTCCTGAGCTAATTCTTCCTTAAATCAAGTTATTTATTGAGTTTTGTAGATCATTTCTACGTGTTTATATTATATTTTTGGCACATTTTATGGTCGATATTACCTGGTGTATGATTTTTGAGACTATCTAAATAGGATTGATATGATGTCTAAACTTGTTTTATGACTTGCAAGGAACACCATTATGTTATTAAATACAATTTTGGACATTTTGATGTGTCACGTGTAGATTCCCATATTATCCCCATACTGATTTTTATGGATTGTTCATTTGGAATTAGTTAGGACGGTGAGAAGTAAAGTTGTTGTAGCCACTTTAAGGAATATGTTGGTATGTCCATGTAACAACCCAGACTTTTGAGCAACTATTTTATATTATTTTGCCTGATGGGCTAATTTTATAAAATAGAGAAAGTTAAAGTAAATATTATTTCCCGTGATATTAAGGGATAATATTTATCGTGTTTTACCTATTTACCGTTATAAGAAGGTAAATAGCATTATATTATGTTTTATTGCGTCATTATACCTTAACGTACTTCAAATGACGGTTATGACTTATATGTAAGTTGGAGTATAATTAATAAATTAAAATGAATTTGGAACATACAAATATTTCACTTTACTCTGGATGCCAAAATAGGGGGTGCGGTTGGTTTTAGACTGGTTGAGATAGTAAAAAAAAGTGCCAAGTTGTATTTTTGAGTTTCGGGCACTTTTGACGTGTTATGACTCAATTATGTAGTTACGAGTAATTTTAATGGTGTATCAACATTTAAAAGAGGGGAAATTATGTTTAATGCCCATATAAGTCTTCCAACCCCTTTTTCTCTTCATTTTATGTTATAAGCTGAGAGAGAGAGAGAGAGAGAGCTTGGGAGAATTAAGAGAAAAGAGAGATAAATGGAAGATTGGAGCTGGAATCCGTTGCTACCGAAAGAGAATTCGAGACTACAAACTCGAGGAAAGTTTCTTACTTGCTAGATCATGATTTAATGTGATGACTTGCATGTATAGTTATATTTTTGGATATTTAAACCATTTTTGGGATTTGTAGGTTTTTAGTGATTTAACCCTTAATCTTGTAGTTTAATTTTATTTTAGTTGGGAAAATTATTTAGTCGATGTGTAGGAATGATTTGGTGGAAATAGTTGTTGCTGATGTTGGAGAAAATGGAGGATTAGAGGTTTGGGGATTTTAGGGTCAATACAACACGTAGCCCAAATTGGGCAAATCTACAGGGTCGAATCGATTCGGCCTTAAGGCGAATTGATTTGGATATGGGGAAGGTTACAGGTCTAGGAAACCGAATCGATTCGGTTTGGGACCGAATCGATTCGGCTAAGGCAGAATGTTGGTTTTACTCACCGAATCAATTCGCTTTTAGGCGAATCGATTCGACCCTAGGGCGAATCAATTCGGATTCCCTGTTTTTGTGAGAGTTTTCTAGTTTGGTTTTAGCCCCTTTTCTTTTAGGTTCAAGGTTTAGGAACCTTCCTTTGGGAAGTAATAAAGAGTTTTAGAGGGTTGTGTTGGGTAGACAATTATCTTAGGTTAACATGGAGTTAATTGGGCTCATTCTAAGGGTTGGTTTAGGTAGGTTAATGTCCGAATGATATAGGAAGTTAACCTAAAATTAATAGAAGATAAAAATGATAATGTTGGGACTTTTGGGAGACTATTATTGAGGGAGACTCACTTTGATGATTTAGAATATTGTTGTGGACTCTTGGAGACTAGTTTGAGGATATTAGCACTTCGGGTCTTAGGTCATTAATAAAATATGACTTTAAGAATAAGAAATGCACATTCTAAAATTGGTATTTCATCTTTGAGAATAAATGGTTTTGAGAATGTAATATATGAATGTTTTCAAATGGAAAAAGAAATGATTTTTGTAAATGATAATTTACGTAAACACACCTCTCTAAATCTCTATCATAAGGGAAGTTACGCACGTGAGGTGAAGTCCCCTGGCTAATGAATGCAGGGTGAATATAGTCCTCGGCCATATGATTGTTTATTGTATGTTTTACTGTGCTAGTGAGGTAATTTTAGGTGTGGTTATGACTCACTCACGGGCATATGGCCGCTTCCCGACGTTTTGCGTTGTAGGATCCCAGGTTGTCTTGGCAATAGGCCCCAGAAGATGATAGCCATTTAGGGGCGCGCACAGTGGGGAAACTCGGACGGGCGATCTTAGAAATGTTATATGATATGAAATATAACTATTTATAATAATGTGGGACATTATTGATGTTAAAGCATTTTATGATAATAAAATGGCTTTAAATATATTTCCTGGATGGAAGAAAGGAAATAAGAAGTTATGATATGAAAAAGCATTTTTATGATAATAAAACTTCCTTTAAATACATTTCCTGGATGGAATAAGGGAAATGGAAATTGTAAAGGAAATTATAAGATAAAATTGATTTGGTAAACATTTGATAAAATGAATTACCATATATATATTTCCTAAAGAGAAATAGGAACAATGAATGTTGAGTGTGAATATTTGATTTGCTGTCTCCATGAGTTGATTGTAGATGAGTTCTCCCATACTTATACGATCATTGGGCATTAGCATTGATATTTCGCTAAGTTCTGCTTCTAGATTGAGAGGTGAGAAATATTATGATGTAGATTGTGAGAGATAGTTACGTTCATAACTGTCATGCATTCTAGTCACTTGGTAGTCATATCAAATCGGGCCCTGACCCGTCTATATCTCTTTGTTTTGCATGCACTCTTTGTCCGTTCAGGTGCTCCTCCGCAAGGACTCCCGTATTAACCTCTCCATTTATGTTGTCCTGGAGCTATAGCATTTTGTGGATGTTGTAGGATATTTGTTATAGACGCTTCTTCCCATTGTACTCTAGTTATGTTCAGTTTAATTATTCGGGCATGTGGCCCATGCTTGGTATTCATTATTATATTATGATATTTCAATTGTAATACTCGGTGTAAACTGTTTGTATTAGTCTGTTAACCGACAGCTTATTCGGTTATTGATTTATGCATATTGTATTCCATTACTCGTTGATTTTCGGTACGCACCGTTTTTGCAAATGGGATTGTTTAAGTACATTTCTTTTACTTTTAAAAATTTCAATTTGACAGTCCGTTTTCTAAAATATTTGGTGGTTATCTCGTACTATTATTTTAATCGACAACGATGCTAAGAATGGACCATCTATGATTCCTGCAATTATTGGAGTATCGGGCTGGCCACCTCTTATTTTAGTAGGCGAGTTATCACAGATGGTATCAGAGCATCAGGTTCTAGTGTCCTTAGGAATCTGTGCGGACGTACTATGTTTTTAGCGTTGTTTTTAAATTGATATAGAGCCTTAGGATTAAGAACGTTGATTTCTCTGTTGAGGTTTCATTCTTCTAATGTAAAGCAAGAACTTAGAGAATCTTTTGCACGCTCGTTTGAGATTCGTAGGACGACTGATAAATGGCGTCAGAGAAAGCCGTTATGAAGGCGTCGCGAGACGGAATTACTAAGAACTGTAAGTTGTAGTCAGGGATGAGGGCCACTTTTGAGGTCTCTCCCTTCGTAGCATTATCTTATACTACTACCGCGCCTACTAAGTACATTAGATATAGTCTTCTAAGTACCGCTAGAAGTATAGAGTGGTGCTAAGTTTGTAATTCCTAACGACGTTGATTTGAAGTTGAAAAGTCCTTGATAAGGACCCCACGTTGAAGTTAGGCCAGATGGAGGAAGTGTAACCTCATTCGGTAGAAGTATAAGGCTTGGAGTTTTGGTCTAGAGAGGGGTATAGAAGTGCCCAGGTACGAATATTGGAGGAAAATCTTTCACCCATAGGAGTAAGGTTGAAATGGCGGAAATGGTAGTCGCCATATTTTGGTGGAATGGGAAGTTTTGCCCATAGAGAGACCCGGTAGATATTTTCAACAGCGAGTTCCTCTGGGAAAATTGGAATGAAGAGAAGGTAGATTCTCAAATATTCACACAAGGTTCGGTCACAGGCCAACTGTGAACAAATAGTGGTACGATTAAGGAAACCGTGCACCGAGATAAGGTATGTACAAGGAAGAAAGAGCCCTTCAGTGGAATGATAGGCTTACGAATAAGTTTTATTAACACTTCGGGAGAAGTAGTGTTCATGAGACCCCATTGGTGGACATCCACCCGGGGAAGACTTATTGAACTAAGGCAGGGGAGGCCGGTAGCAGGTTCTCTTTTATTGAGGAAGCTAAGGGAACTACACGGGTAATCGCTAGGGTAGCTAAGGATGAAGAAACGGTTCTGATGTGGAATGTAGAACCATGCACTTTGACGTTGTTGATTGGAAAATAATGGCGAGAATAGGGTACCTAGTTGGGGCGCTGATGGAATTAATTTGGATCGGATAAGACTCGAGTATGATATTTGGGAACCATTAGGATTGTCCCTGGATGATTGTCAAGAAGGTTGGAGGGAATTCCACCTTAGTTGAGGGTGGTGCATTCCTTAAGATAAGATGGAATAGTGTGGTATTAACCCCAGATTCGGGTGTGTAAATTGAGCTTGTGGTGTTATTGATGTTATTATAGTGAGTGTATCTATATGACTTTCGTAGTAGGGAGTTCTAAATTTTTCCTTCACTCGTTATAAGGTGAGTGATGATATTTTAAAAGTATGTGTGTTATGTGCTACTCGTATTATATGTATTATACGAGTGGAAATATTCTTGGTTTGGTTGGAGCGATAGCAAGTGAATAAATTGCGAGGCTATCGTAATTGTAGTTCCAGAATGGAACTTGTTATTCTATAATATCTCACCTGGACACAGGGTTGAGACTTTATAGAGATGGTCTAAGGTATGTAAGAATTTTTTTTATTATTATTCCATTTCATTCATTTTGTATGTATGATGTTGCCTTATCTCCACGACCAACAAATTTAAGAAGTAATGCATAGGCGGGGTTCCTTGTTCGGATTTCGCTTTATGAGACGCTCCACGCGTGAACCTTAATGACGTTGGAAGTGGAGAGATGTTGTATCTTTTTTTTTCTTTCTTTCCTTTCTTTCTTTCTTTTGGTAGAATGCTGGGTTGGACGGTTTAGCCGAGAATCACATAATTGAGTGATTAAAGGGCTATTAAAGGGCGATATAGGAGCACTGTGAATAGTTCTCTCCTCTAATCGATGCGAGGGAGACCTAGATATGAAAATCAAATTGAGACTTATGGTTATGCCTTGATGAGAAGGCCATTCAAAAAGATATGTGTATATAGTGGGATAAAGTATTTATGAGACTTTACAGAAAGTAAACGTCCGATTAGTTGAGTTTTTCAATTATTTGAAATGGTAAGACATAGAAGTAGAAGCTTATTAGTAGAGTTATGAGTTAGAATTTTAGTGGTCCCGATCACGTGTCTTAGATCGTTATATCTAGATGACCGACGATGCGAGGTAGTATTGTAACGGGAGGGTTCCTTGTTTGGATTTCGCTCTGCGAGACGTCCCACGCATGAAACCGAGCGAATGTCGAAAGTTAGGAAAGGTCTTGGACGCTAGGGATATTATTAGTATAATACTTATACGACTTGATTAGGATCTATATTGACCTTAGGATTTTTAGGACATGAGGCCTTTAAGGCATGCGATGTTATTTTAGGAAGGTGGTAGGGAGTTGACCACGAATAGGTTGTGGGTTAACTCTAAGAGGGATTAGGTCCCTAGAAACAAGAAACATGGGATCTCGAGTGATTTGAAATGTTAAGCCAAAGGAGGTGAGGCCTCTCTTAGATAGAGCGTTATGTTGTTAACCTAACTTTCGGGGAGTTATAAGGACGAGCTGACTTTTACTCCTGCACTCGTGTTGTTAAGATCGAGAGTGAATTTAATGAACGAGTCTCTGCCAGGAACGGGAAGTATTAATAGTGGAGTATGGACCCATTGTTTATGCGTCTCACAAACTTAAACCTTGTGAGAAGTATTATCCCACGCTTGATGTAGAGTTCATAGCGGTAGTATTCACCTTAAAGAAATGGAGGCACTACTTCCTGGGTAGGAAATTTGGTCTTTTTACGAACAACCAGTTGTTATAATATATTGTTGGGACGGTAGAGTTGGTGTTTAAAATTTGTAAAGGACAATCAATTGGATATTCCCTTTCGCTAAAGAAATGAGAATGGGGTAGCTGATGCGCCGAGTGGAAAACCCGTTGGAGAGATTAGTGAAGGCATGGAAAACCAAGTAGAACGAGCCTAACTAGAAGGATGTTGCAGCATGAGCATTTATGTCCGTGATTGACTGTTTCACCTACTAGTGTGAAGAGACTAGTGGGGGAACGAGGAAAGGTATATCCGTGGACATTTTCATTGAATTGACGGCACCGCAATGGTCATGATCCTATTTGAGAAATTGTTGATCATTTGATCAAATCGCTATTTTTTCGGCCAATGTGGGCGGACCGTCTATCGAGGAGTACTCCCAGCTCTTTATGGTGGAGTTATGCAACGGTATAAGGCTCCTATCAATATAGTGTTGGACCGAGACTAGATTTTCGTGTCAAAGTTTTGGTAAATTTCGAGAAAGAAATGGGAATCATATGGAAATGGGGTATATCCTACCACCCTAAACTGGATGAACGAATGGAGAAGGTTAACCTAATGTCGGGAAGCATACTTCGAAGGTGTACATTAGGCTTAAAGGAAGTATGGGAGCAGTAGCTTTTATGGATCGAAATTCCGTACAATAATTCGGAGCGATTTTCTCTAAGTATGCCACCGTCTGTGGCCTTGTGTAGCCGACTAAGTAATTCGCCCACTCGTTGGATGGAACCAGCGGATAATATATTCCTTAGACTTGGGTGGTCCAATAATATTTCTTTAATGATAGGGTTTATGGAGTCGCATACTTTGAAGGGCTACACCGACTCGAATAGAGGTCATGTAGTATTGGAGGTAGGGAGTTAGTTTTAACGAGGTATTCCCTGAGAGGGGTATAATGCGATTCAGGAAGAAAGGCAAGCTGTGCCAAGTTATGTAGGCATTTTCTTTCCATTGTGGAAGGTAGAATCAATAGTTCATGAGGAACGACTAGGTGCTACATTAGAGCACGATGAGGGTAGATTAAGATCGAATAGTGACGACCTTGGTCCAAGTCCAATGAGAGCGCCACAATAATGAGGAATTTTCTAGGAATGAAGAACGATAGTTTTGAATAGTATACCCTTATTATGGTTATACTGTACGCCTGAATTTTGAGGGCAAAATTTCCTTCTAAGGGGGGGAGTATGTAGCAACCCAGACTTTTGAGCGACTATTTTATATTATTTTGCCTGATGGGCTAATTTTATAAAATAGAGAAAGTTAAAGTAAATATTATTTCCCATGATATTAAGGGATACTATTTATCATGTTTTACCTATTTACCGTTATGAGAAGGTAAATAGCATTATATTGTGTTTTATTGCGTCGTTGCACCTTAATGTACTTCAAACAACGGTTATGACTTATATGTAAGTTGGAGTATAATTAATAAATTAAAATGAATTTGGAACATAAAAATATTTCACTTTACTCCGGATGCCAAAATAGGGGGTGCGGTTGGTTTTAGAATAGTCGAGATAGTCAAAATAAGTGTCAATTTGTATTTTTGAGTTTTCGACACTTTTGACGTGTTATGACTCAATTATGTAGTTACGAGTAATTTTAATGGTGTATCAACATTTAAAAGAGGGGAAATTATGTTTAAGGCCCGTATAAGTCTCCCAACCCCTTTTTCTCTTCATTTTATGTTATAAGCCAAGAGAGAGGGGGGGAGAGAGAGAGAGGGAGAGAGAGAGAGAGAGAGAGAGAGAGAGAGAGAGGGAGAGAGAGAGAGAGAGAGAGATCTTGGGAGAATTAAGAGAAAAGAGAGAGAAATGGAAGATTGGAGCTGGAAACTGTTGCCACCGAAAGAGAATCCGAGACTACAAACACGAGGCAAGTTTTTTACTTGCAAGATCATCATTTAATGTGATGAATTTCATATATAGTTATATTTTTGGAGATTTAAACCATTTTTGGGATTTGTAGGTTTTTAGTGATTTAACCCTTAATCTTGTAGTTTAATTTGATTTGAGTTGGGAAAATTAGTTAGGGGATGTGTAGGAATGATTTGGTGGGATTAGTTATTGTTAATGCTGGAGAAATGGAGGATTGGAGGTTTGGGGATTTTAGAGTTTATACAACCCGTAGCCCAAATTGGGCAAATCTGCAGGACCGAATTGATTCGGCCTTAGGGAAAATCGATTCGGATATGGGGAAGGTTACAGGTCTAGGAAACCGAATCGATTTAGGTTGCAACCGAATCAATTCAGCTAAGGCAGAATGCTGGTTTTACTCACCGAATCAATTCGCTTTTGGGCGAATCGATTCGCAATCAGGGGCGAATCAATTCGGATGCCCTATTTTTGTGAGATTTTTCTAGTTTTGTTTTAGCCCCTTTTCTTTTAGGTTCAAGGTTCAGGAACATTCCTTTGGGAAGTAATAAAGAGTTTTAGAGGGTTGTGTTGGGTAGACAATTATCCTAGGTTAACATGGAGTTAATTGGGATCATTCTAAGGGTTGGTTTAGGTAGGTTAATGTCCGAATGATATAGGAAGTTAACCTAAAATTAATAGAAGATAAAAATAATAATGTTGGGACTTTTGGGAGACTATTATTGAGGGAGACTCACTTTGATGATTTAGAATATTGTTGTGGACTCTTGGAGACTAGTTTGAGGATATTAGCACTTCGGGTCTTAGGTCATTAATAAAATATGACTTTAAGAATAAGAAATGCACATTCTAAAATTGATATTTCATCTTTGAGAATAAATGGTTTTGAGAATGTAAAATATGAATGTTTTCAAATGGAAAAAGAAATGATTTTTGTAAATGATAATTTACGTAAACACACCTCTCTAAATCTCTATCATAAGGGAAGTTACGCGCGTGAGGTGAAGTCCCCTGGCTAATGAATGCAGGGTGAATATAGTCCTCGGCCATATGATTGTTTATTGTATGTTTTACTGCGCTAGTGAGGTAATTTTAGGTGTGGTTATGACTCACTCACGGGCATATGGCCGCTTCCCGACGTTTTGCGTTGTAGGATCCCAGGTTGTCTTGGCGATAGGCCCCAGAAGATGATAGCCATTTAGGGGCGCGCACAGTGGGGAAACTCGGACGGGCGATCTTAGAAATGTTATATGATATGAAATATAACTATTTATAATAATGTGGGACATTATTGATGTTAAAGCATTTTATGATAATAAAATGGCTTTAAATATATTTCCTGGATGGAAGAAAGGAAATAAGAAGTTATGATATGAAAAAGCATTTTTATGATAATAAAACTTCCTTTAAATACATTTCCTGGATGGAATAAGGGAAATGGAAATTGTAAAGGAAATTATAAGATAAAATTGATTTGGTAAACATTTGATAAAATGAATTACCATATATATATTTCCTAAAGAGAAATAGGAACAATGAATGTTGAGTGTGAATATTTGATTTGCTGTCTCCATGAGTTGATTGTAGATGAGTTCTCCCATACTTATACGATCATTGGGCATTAGCATTGATATTTCGCTAAGTTCTGCTTCTAGATTGAGAGGTGAGAAATATTATGATGTAGATTGTGAGAGATAGTTACGTTCATAACTGTCATGCATTCTAGTCACTTGGTAGTCATATCAAACCGGGCCCTGACCCGTCTATATCTCTTTGTTTTGCATGCACTCTTTGTCCGTTCAGGTGCTCCTCCGCAAGGACTCCCGTATTAACCTCTCCATTTATGTTGTCCTGGAGCTATAGCATTTTGTGGATGTTGTAGGATATTTGTTATAGACGCTTCTTCCCATTGTACTCTAGTTATGTTCAGTTTAATTATTCGGGCATGTGGACCATGCTTGGTATTCATTATTATATTATGATATTTCAATTGTAATACTCGGTGTAAACTGTTTGTATTAGTCTGTTAACCGACAGCTTATTCGGTTATTGATTTATGCATATTGTATTCCATTACTCGTTGATTTTCGGTACGCACCGTTTTTGCAAATGGGATTGTTTAAGTACATTTCTTTTACTTTTAAAAATTTCAATTTGACAGTCCGTTTTCTAAAATATTTGGTGGTTATCTCGTACTATTATTTTAATCGACAGTGATGCTAAGAATGGACCATCTATGGTTCCTGCAATTATTGGAGTATCGGGCTGGCCACCTCTTATTTGAGTAGGCGGGTTGTCACAGTCCATTTGTACTATTTTCATTCTTTATTATTTAAGCATTAGTAACGTAATATTTAGGTTAATTATTGAATATTAACACCTTATTTTCACGAATTAGCATTGTTTTATCATTTATATTGCTATTAATCATTAATGTTTCAAAGAAGTGACTGTAAACATTTATATACTCATTTATATATGTGGAGAAAACTATAAACACTTGTTATGTTTTTTTATTTTAAAATAGTAAATTTTTAGAATTGAATCATCTTCTTTAGTATTTGAATTTAATTGGATTGTTAGGTTTTGTCATGGCGCTAATGACTTCGACTGATGAGTGAAATAGTAAGTAAACATATTTTTAAGGTTAGTGTACTCACCAAGCTGATTATTAATGTGATATGTATATATTAGATAACTTTGTTATGGATTTATAAAAGTCAAGATATGTTGGGTTCCTATGAAACTTAAAAGATGTTGGGTTATTAAAATTCATGGATACATTTATAGTATACGTGCAAGAGATGTTGAGTTTATAAACATCATATATGCGTATATCGTTACTTGGAAAATATATGGATATGTGTGTGCCTACACACACACTCACACACACTCTTATATATATATATATATATATATATATATATATAGGAGAAGGCTCACCTACATCATGCTCTATACATCATCCATACATCACACCTAGTTGTAGGCACTTAAAAAACTTTCTTTTCAAATTTTTTTTTTCTCTTGAAATTAACCTTTCAATAAACCCATGTTCAAAATATTAGGTCAAAATACATTTTGTAACTATTTTTAAAAAATCCACAAAAAACTACTCAAAATACCTTATTTATAAGGTCTTTTCCAGCAGTTTTTTGTGGATTTTTTTAAAAATAGCTACAAAATGTATTTTGACCTACTTTTTTGAATATGGGTTGATTGGGAGGTTAATTTCAGGAGAAAAATAAAAATTTTGGAGAAAAGGTTTCTTAGGATCTAGAACTAGGTGCGATGTATAGTGTGATGTTTACATCATGATGTAGGTGAGGCCTCCTCTCTCTCTCTCTCTCTCTCTATATATATATATATATATATATATATATATATATATATAGTGTCTTATTATGTAGATATGGCGTATATTGATTGAGGTTTCAAACTCACTCTTTACACTACACCCAAACTGTCAACTTGTCGCGGTCAAAAACCTTGACAAGTTTGGGGGTGACAAATACATTTGTCACAGTCAAATACCGTGACAAGTTCATTAACATGAAATATAGCTACCACTAATATTATGACGAACATAACCTATATCTTTTATGATGAACAATTGAATACTCACATAAATGAAGCATTTAACAACCGTTAATAAACTCTCAAATCTCTCACACTACTTTTCTCCCATTATTGATTTTATTGTGTATGCATCCTATCTGCAAAAAATCTCAGATCACTTAAAGGTTATTGTTATTATGAAATAAAAGGCATAACTGACAATTGTAATCATTTATCAGTTATTGCTTATAACTTTATTTACTTAAGTTATATAACTCATAGTTTTCATAAACAAAGTTTTTTTATCTAATTTATTCTATTAGTCTCATATGTATCCTTCCATTATCATGAATCACATGTCCGTGTTTTATAATATTAATGGTAGCTATATTTCATGTTAATGAGCCACGTTGGACACGACAGATGTGACAAGTTTAATCACATCCCTAAATGTTGAAAGTGCCTAGGTCCAACCAACTCAATGGTCATCTATGTGTTCAAATCCACCAGTCAACAACAATTCAAGAATCCAAAAACAACAATGCAAATATTAATGTGATATATTAGAAATTCATAGGGCCAAACAATTGGGTATAATACAAAAACAAATGTACAAAAATTACATAATATTATACCCAATTTCATATTTACTCAATACTATACTCAATTTCCGTTTTATACCCAATTTTAATTTTAATTTCACATTTACACACAATACGCCCAATTTGAGATTTATACCCAATTTCAATTTCATATTTACACAACAAATGGGGTCCAATTTCAGATTTACACAACATTATACCCAATTTTCTTTTTATACCCAATTTCAGTTTTAATTTCACATTTACACAACAATATGCCAAATTTCAGATGTCCAGCCAATTTCAATTCATATTTACACAACAAATGGATCCAATATTTACACAGCAAATGGGTCAAATTTCATATTTACACAACAAAGGGGTCCAATTCAGGTTTATGCCCAATTTTTGTAAACACTAAATTAAACACACACACACACACACACACACAAAATCACACATATATATACAGAAAAATAACACACACACATACACGTGCGTATATATATATATATACACACACACACACATACACATGAAATCATACACACACACACATATGCAAAACACACACACACACAAAATCATACACCTAAGAGAGAGAGATCAATCGCGCAGAGAGAGAGAGAGAGAGAAATGAAGGAAATGAAACGGGGAAAAAAGAGGCGCTAGGGTTTTTAAGTTAAGAAATTATGTCACGGACATGTCAAGGTCCTTGACCGTGGAAACTTTCTAAAGTTGTCACCGTCTTTGACCGTGACAAGTCCGTGACAACTGAACTTGTCACTGTTATGATCAATGATCGGGACAAAAAATACGTATTTTTCTGTCACGATCAAAGATCGTAACAAGGCTAGCTGGCTCAAAGGTGACAATGTAGCATTTTTGGTGTACTGTTATATGTTCATATTTTCAAGTTTCGGAGCTTCCACTATCAAATCTAGGGTATTGGTTGGTTAATAAAAGGGTTTGGGTTATTTTTTATTAATGTAATAATTTTAATCAACTTTAATTTGTTTAAAATATGTCTCTTTAAAAATAGCTGAATTTCTAATATTCCAGACTTAAAATTTGACGTTATGTTATTTAATATTAGTTTGATGCTAAAAAAAAAGGTGATTGTATTTGTGATTTGTTTAGTTATTATTATACTAGTGGGGAAGGGGTGTTGCACAAAATTTCCCAATAAGTTTCCAACATGTTAAATCCACACTCCCCTTGTCTAAAAACTTACACCCTTTTGTCATGGACACGATAATGGAAACACATAGGCAACATATAAACAATGTAAATAGAATAAGGAAAGAGCAAACATGTTAATCAAACCACTAAAATGAGAGATAATAATATAGTAAGTGAGAACATGGTATGTAAATAAGATAAATGATCATTGATATTATCAACCTTAAACCAACACAACGCATACTAGATATAGATTAGCAAAATATGCTAAATACTAATGATATATAAAATAAAACCTGCATTAAAACACGATAAGTATAATAAAAGTAGAGTTTGTGATTTCATCATTATAAACAAATACAAAGCCTAATCCTAAATCACAGAACCAAATGCCCCTATTTTTTTAATCATTCTCTTCTCCCATTGATCACAAACACATGAACTGATGTCTTGTATGGTTCCCTAAACTTGAAAAAATTCCATATTATATTCACTAGAGAGGTCAACATGAGAAGATTAACCATGCATGGTGAAATAAGATCCATACACATAGAAGAAACAAACTAGATAGATTCTTCATAAAAGGAATCTGATTTGCTAACATTATATTAAGACCCTTCCCAAAATCATACATAAAAAAGCATGTTCGTGAGAAATATCACTTAGGTTAATAGTAGGAAAAACATAAGAGATACAACCATGTTCAAGATGTAAAATCTTAGCCAAGTTGGCTTGGGTAAAATTCCATCATGCCCTTTTACACCAATGGTTGTCACTTATAAAATCAATAAATTCTCAATTCAAAGGTTGATAAATCACTCACTTTTACGGGTAGTCGGTATGCTTAGCCTTGGGAAGGGCATAGTGTCCAGTGATTAACTTAGGTGTAAATACAACTTTCGTTACTTGAATTATGGTAGTCATGATGTCATGGTCACACTCACTAATACCACATGTAATTGAAGCATAAAACTCACAACCCATGTCGGGATAACAAGGTATAAACTGAGCGGAAAGACCATTCCAACCTCAGTCATCAAGAATCTTGGGAATGGTAATCCGAGAGAAAAATCCCAAATTAATATTCCTCCACCAATTCATAAATCTTTGGGAATAAATATTATATTTCTTCTATATTATTTGGTTAAAAATCTTCAGATCTTGGTCAATGTCGTGGCATTAGCATGAGATTTCGGATCCATTGATAATTACTTAAAAACCACGCAACCAAGAAAAAAAAGCAAAGGAACCATATGAAATAATGAAAATAAAAACGATACACTAGAGGATCCTATACTAAAAATACATGGAAGATCTTCATATATGACACGATGTCAAACAATCCTTAACTCAAACATATTATTGACATCAGAGTATTAAAACACTAATACGGGTATGGATAAGCTCCTAAAAACTAAGTCATAATAAAAAAAAGACTATTCTAAAGAATAAATATAGTTTCAAGATAAGTAAACTCATTAATCCATGACAAAAATTTAGGCAACAACTCCTAAGATCTAAAAAATAAATCCATGAAGAACTAACAAATTTGGCAAACTAAAAGTCCCTAATATATCCTTCACTAGAGCAATGACTGTCATTGGCCATGAAGTTGGCTTCACTGCAACAATGTTTTTGTGAATTGGTCTTGAAGACCTACATAGGTCCAGATTATGCAAAACACACCAAAATATAGTGTACTAAAGAATTTTCTAAGAAATAGGGTACATTATATCCCCCTAAATATATAGAGTTTGATATGATCAAATAACCTTTCAAAATTCATATTTAAGGTCTATGGTTATGTCAAATACTCTAAACCTCGAGAATACATAAATACATTTTGAATACAATGATTCAAATACATAACTCTTGATATAAAGTAAATAAAAATGAGAATTAAATCGTAAAATCAAGAATATAGAATAATGTTTTAACCCACTTTGAAAATATAAGATTTATGCAACAAAGAGAAAGCCTTATGTTTCCTTAATAAACATAAAAATATAAATTACCAAATTTTCTTTCTTATAACATACTTTAGATAAAAATATCTTTGGTTTCATATCCAAAGTGTTACCCAATTTCGGATACATAAAAAACTTTAAGACACCTGTTTTTTCAATTTTTTTGTAAAAGGCACTTTCCACTCTTGATAAAAGGAGGGAAACTATTTCCATTTTAAAGTTGCATCCCTCGATCCTAATATTTTAACCCTTACCACTTATGTAACACCCCTTATTTTACATATACAAGTGGCGAGTTCAATACACAGAAGAAAAAGGATATCAGACAATTTATATCATTATAACCATAAATAATAAATAATGAAAACTAAAACTATCCAGAACAATATTTTAAATAACGCAAATAATGAGATAATATATATACTCTCAAATAACTAAATAAATATATACATAATAAATATATCACTAATGAAAACCAAATCACATAAACAACTTTGGAACCCACCACGGCCCGATAATAAAATATCTAAATAATAAACTGGAGAACCTAATGAAATACTAAATTAGATAAGCATCCTACCTTTAATAATGGATAAATCGGAGCACTGCAAGTTTTCTCTCTCTCCGCCCTACTGCTCTGGCTTAGAAACAACTTAATAGATTTTTGAGAAAACATCATGGGTCTGACCCACATTTGTAAGAAATATCTAACTTTACTTGAATAATATTAAATGTGACTCAATTAGATATCATGGCTTCCCCGTCGATACTCACATCCAACATACCTCGCCTCATATATAACTAAGAGATACCCTTGCTAGATGTTAAACTACATTAGATATAACTGCATCGTGCATACTCAAGCCTCATTCCTAACATGTAAGTTACATGCTCTCAATTTAGAGTTACAACATACTATCACAAACTCGAACTATATACTATGAATCATACACCTACGAAGTAACCATACACTACATCGTAATACAATAAGTAACCATATCATAATAAGAGTAGTAGCATAATCCATATCCTCATAGGAATATGTCCATTGTCGGACCAACTGTATATATGCATAACACGAATGATTTAACCTTAATAGACCTCGCATGCCTTTATTTGGGTTAATTCGTAGAAGGTTCCACTCCTAATGGATGGCAGAATAAACATATATAAAAGGGAAAATAACTACTTCATCACACCACTATGTAATCGCATACAACGATTACACGATAAATTAAGGCTCCTATGTCTCCCTCTCACGAGATGGTTGACGAACTGTACGTAGGATCAGAATATAGATCTATACGCAGTTTCCATCATCATATAGGAGCATAAAACCTAGTCCCGTAAAAAATAACATAAATTTCCCTTGATATATTCCTCATAAATTACTCACACACCCCAGGTATGTGCACATATATAACATAAATCATAAATTTAACTCATACATGTATACGAATATGGTTCGCATTCCTAACTGTATATATAAAACTATACGTCCCTCAATCTAACCTAAACTCGTATACTTATATTCTCCTTGTATCATATAAGATCAAGACACTTATACCCTAACTAAAATTCTCAAGAAAGTACCTAGGTCAATCCCCTAAGTCCCAAATCAAAATCCTCAACAAACAATAATTTTGTACTTTGCATAAACCCAATCGATTGGCCTTAGTGGACTTGATCACCATCACCCCCACCCCCCCACCCCCGAGGGCAATCGATCGACCTTTGGGACGTGGTCGGTCATCCCTGCCTAATGAAATCAAAACTATGTTATATTATTAATTTTAACCCATAACTTAGCTTTCTCAATTTATTTTACCTTAGATCACAACCAAAGATTTTTCTAACCTATAATCAGTCCCAAAAAATCCTAAGATGGATTATAAAGGAACCTAATCATGTTTATAACAATATAGAACCGTTAACAAGGTTAAATCTTACATTATAAAGGTATATTCATAAATATTATAAGGTTTATTAACAACGTAATCATTAAATAATAAATTTGTATCATAATCTTCAATCTAAGCATGTGAATCATCACTTTACAACATTCCTCCAATAAATATAAATAAGTATAATCATTAAACATTGAAGAAATTTATTCCTTCATGGTTTATAATAAGTTTTCATCCCTAACTAGTATTAAACCAAATTTAGCTTATTAATAGCAATTGATCATAAATAAGTTGCAAGTGATATGCGAGAAAGCTAGTTATTTCTTGCCTCAAAATCCTGGTTGGATATTTTGTTGAATCTTTTATTTTCCAATTCTCTCCTTTGTAGCTAGGGTTTATCCTCTTATTTTGTTATGTTAATTATGAGGGTTAAACACTTATTTAAATCCTCAAATTTCGATAGGTCTCTTATGGGCCTAATTTAGAACACCAAAAAATGCCTAAAACCCATATGCTCCCAAAATTTATTCCAAAGGGTTACCTAAGCAATCCAACATACAAAAAACTTTATATCGAGCTTTTATATCCTCTAGATCCTAGTCTTATGGTAAACACTCGCAATACAAAAAGAATAATGACATTAGTATTAAAGTATGTGGTATTTATATATAATTTAATTTCTTTAATTAAATTTAATTATATCACGCAATCAATATCTCAATAAATCACTCAACTATCATGCACACGAGCAATAATAATTAATATTAAAATTATCAATCTTAATAATTTTAAAATAAAGGGTATAAATTTATAACTTATTCTCCAATGATTTTTTAGAATGGTTTGGGCAGATTTTGAATATTAGACCAAGTGTTTCAATTTTTAGAGTGTTAACTCTATTCTTTTTAAAATTTTCAGTTTTAACCCTCCGTTAAATCTATTGTCTTATATATTAATGAAACACTAACTGTACATATAAATGGTAGTGATACCTTAAATAAGCATTGATACCAATTTGTAAAAAGTCGTGTGATACTCATTTAAACGAATTTACAAATATCTAATTTAACCTTATTTAATCGGTGTCAATTTTCAAACCAAAATAATTTAGCGCCTAAACATGCAGCAACGTGTGTGTGTGTGTGTGCGTGTGTCAAACCATCACAAATAAAATTGCTAACTCGCAGATTTCAGGAAAAAATCTCTTTCGGGTAAAACCTTTTATTTCACTATATAAAATAAATCGCAACTTACATACAAAATGAAATTCGCAATGGTTACTCCTGAGAACAATCACATAGACATGCAGCCTAGAGTCAGCAATGGAACAACCGCAGCAGCCCACAAGAACACATAGTCCAATTTAGTCAGGAACACCCTCAAATAATCCCAATCGACACACAGTCGTATTCAATCGTAGAGATAACACTCCACAAAGAAATAACATCACTAAAGTTGTATCTTGGGTTACAAAACAATTCACATAAAGATTGGGATCACGCTTTATATATAAAAAATTAAGGCGATGCATCGCTCGAACGAGGAGAGAAGTCGCTCGAATGAAAGGTCAGTGTCGCTCGAACGACACTTCTTGCGACATTCCCTTGTCGCTTGAACAACAGGCAGTGGTCGCTCGAACGACCAGCGTGAAAAAAAAATATTTCAAAAATCCGCCTCAACACTTAGAAAAATATTTTGACGAAAAACTCCGCTTCAACACTTAGAAAATATTTTAGAAAAATTATCCCAATACTCTAAGTGAATCGTAAAGTAACCAAAACACAACCTTACTAAAATTAATCTCGCAGAGGCTTGAATGTTGAAGAACGTTGATATTCGAATTCGTCATGATGCATGATTGAACTTGAATAAGTCTTTGACGGTTGTAGCAGTATATGACATATTCAAATGTAAACAAGACTTATAAAATATGTCCTTACAAATCTTCCCCTATGTCTATGCCGATACAAACTAAAAACATTTGAATTATCAAATCAAAATACCTATACAAAACTAATACCCTACCATGAACCTAGAACTGAAAAGGTACTAAACATTTAAGTCCAAAACTTTTCTTCAAAAATCTTCAACATCAAATCTTCAAATCTTTAAACTTCTCTCATCAGGGTGTGCAAAATAATGATCATTAATTTTTGTACCTACACACATGAGACAAAGAAAATACCTTCAAGACGTATCGAATTTGAAATGAGATAAACATAAACAAATATAAAAAAATCTCAAATCTCCCCCATAATGTAAAACTACCCTATAATTCGTTCCCCATAATGTGAAACTCCCCAATAATTCGTTCTCCCTTTTTTTATTTGTCCGAAATAGACAAGGAAATGAATAAATGAAACAAACATGGAGTTGTCACAACAAGCAAATCAATGCAAAGGAGTAACTAAAAAGCTTCCACAAATTATTTTTTGATTTTCAATTTTTCACACAAAAAAAATTACAAAAATCACACACCATGAATTTTCCCTAAGACAACCAAATCATAGAAATGGAATGAATGGATGTGAACAAATTCGATAGGAAAATCAATGCAATCAAACATAACATATGTCCATGATGAAAATGTGTACTCCTAATGAATGAATCTCAAAATCGTCATGTGTCAAAATGTGAATTTAGATGACAGCGTCTTAATCTAATCGACACATCAAAGTCAGGCATGATTTTCACACCAATAACGTCTAAAACTATGTAATGCATGACTTTTCAAGGATGTGCAAACCCATTTTATATTCCATCCAAACTCCCTCATAAATAATAATGCTTTTATTTTTCTTTTGAGATGATGAAACTAAATAAATTGGCCCACTTTTGGTATATTTCTCTTTCTATTGCCTTTTTAAAAAATTCGGGCTCTTTTCAACCTCTTTGGACCTTGGCTTTTGTTTTTGTGCCATGCATTTTCTAGGCCTGTTTTAAACGGTGGCTTAACCACAAAGGATAAATGAGAACCTTTCGTAGCCCTTCCCCGTTTTTCATAAACACACATACTCACAAACAACGGTTCTTACATGCACTACTTTCATTGTCAAGTTCTATCATATTTGGTACGTTTTAAAGACAAAATTGAGAGGAAAACACATCGACCAACATGTGATAGACAAGAGCAATAGTCAAACAAATCCGTGCAAGTGTGTAATAAAGGAACTCATGAGTCAAACATGTAGTTAGTAACAACTAATCACACTCAATGACTCCAAACATTGTAAAGCACATAAATAAAATGATGATGCATATCAAAACACTATCAAATAGTCACATGGATATGGAATGGTGTTGTGACTCAGTCATCCTAAATGTCTATCCATAAATGGTGTAAAATAAAATACAAAAATCTTTTTATCTTTTCAAAAAATTTATCAAAATAAAATCTTTTTTTATTTTTCAAAACTATTATCAAAAATAAAAATCTAATACAAAAAGTACACTTGTCATAATACTAGCAAACATATAACATGAAGCACAACTATCGTATGACAAACAGATCATACAAGCAACTATCCATAAGAAATAGCATGGAATGCATCATGTGCAAGCATATGAGAGTCAATCAATAAAGAATTTATCATCAACAAAATAGATTTCTTAACCCAAACAGGTGTGTACCTAACTCGAGGGCTTATGGGAACCGACGGTGCACTATCCCTAAAATTCTCAGGACATCTTCCAAGATCAAAATAAAAATGCCTAAGGTGACCTTTCCTACCATAATGTGAACATGTGTAAATGGGTGGAACGACACCTATGGAATGACCTTTCCTAACATCCTTAGGATTGATTAACCCTCTAAAACAAATAATGGTCTTTGCTTTAACACTCGAAACATGAGAATAAGCAAGCCACTACCATTGTTACCAACACCATTCGAGTCTGTCAAATCATTTTTTATCTTCAATTTTTTTTACTCAAGCAAAGAATTAAACACTTCCAATTTTAGGGACTCCTTATCTATTTTTTCAATTATTTCTAGAAGTTTATCACGTTCTCCCTTAAAATACGCACACTTATCCCTAAGTGTCTCCTCACGTGCCACAAACTCATCGATTAAAATATTTTTATCCTCTTTGGCACAAACAAAAATCCTCGAGTTTTTAAAGTCCTCCAATTCTTTTTCTAAAAATAGGATGCTATCATCACTCTCCTTTTTGGACAATTTTAAAGCATTAAATTCATGGTCCAAAGAAAAAAAAATCACAATAAAAATATTTTTGATTTTGAACCGTTTGCAAAAGATCCATAACAGATTTAAAACGACAATATTCTTTTACCAAAAAATCAATTCTTTTTGCAAACGTCAAATTCAAACTATTTAAATCATCAAAACTCTGACTTGTGTCATCAAGGGGAGGCATCCGATTACATAATTACTCCATCGAAAAAATTACAAAAATATCACACAATTTTACAAAAAACATCACTCGGTAACTTAGTGAAACCCGCTCTGATATAAATTCGTAAATGATGGTGATCACTTAAATAAGCTCTGATACCAATTTGTAAAAATTTGTGTGATACTGATTTAACCGAATTCGTAAATTTATAATTTAACCTTATTTAATCGGTGTTAATTTTCAAACCAAATTAAGGCAGCCGCTAAACGTGCAACTACGTGTGTGTGTGTGTGTCAAATCATCACAAATAAAATTGCTAACTCACAGATTTCAGGAAAAAAAACTTTCGGGTAAAATATTTTATTTCACAATGTAAAATGAATCGTAACCTACATACACAATGAAATCCGTAATGGTTATGCCTCAGAACAATCAGATAGACACGCAGCCTAAAGTCAGCAATCGAATAACCCCAGTAGCCCATAAGAACCCGCAGTCCAATTTATCCAAGAACACCTATCGAGTACTCCCAATCGACACATAGTCGTAGTGAGCCGTAGAGATAATACTCGACAAAGAAATAACTTCACTAAAGTTGTATCTTGGGTTCCAAAACAATTCACATAAAGATTGGGATGTTTTGTGAATTGAAAACAAAAAGGATTAAACCCTTAAATGAAGAAGACAACAAATTCTACTGGTTTGCAGTTTGTGCAGAATGAAAAATATCAGGTCCTCGTAACGAAAACGGAGTGGTTTAACATGCTTTATATAAAAAAAACTTAAGGCGGCGCGTTGCTCGAACGACACTTCTTGCGACATGCCCTTGTCGCTTGAACAACAGGCAGTGGTCGCTCGGGAAAAAATATATTTTTTATTTCGAAAATCCACCTCAACACTTAGAAAAATATTTTGACAAAAAACTCTGCCTCAACACTTAGAAAACATTTTACAAAAATTATCCCAACATTCTAAGTGAACCGTAAAGTAACCAAAACAAACCTTACCAATATTAATCTCACAGAGGCTTGAATGTTGAAGGGCATTAAGATTCGAAGCCGTCATGACGCATGATTGAACTTGAATAAGTCTTTGATAATTGTAGTGGTAAACGACATACTCAAATGTAAACAGGACTTATAAAATATGTCCTTACAGTACACACTTATTTAATTTTAATTTCTATTTTTTAATTGATCATCAATCAAGAAAAGTAAAATAATTAAGCCTCATTAACCTACAAAAAATTCTACCGCCACCCCACCTACCAACTCCTCCATCCCATCTCTCTCTCTATCTCTCTCTCTCTCTCTCTCTCTCTATATATATATATATATATATATATATATATATATATATATATATATATCCCTCCCAAGTGCTCAAATATTTTGTACAGATATCAGAGGGTGGTGATTTGAAGCTCAGATCTTTGGTTAAGTGTTTGTTTGGTTTAGGACATGGGTTTGATGGGCGTGGTGGCGATAGTATTGATTTATAGGTTTTTTGATCAAGAAGTTCAGATCTAGGGTTAGATGTGGAGGTTAGGTTCAAAATCAAAACTTGGTGTAGTGGGGGAAAGATTGGTGGTTCAAAGTTCAAATATCATGATAGTTTGGGAAATGGTGGGGAAAGCAAGAGCGACTAGTGGGGACCGAGCTTGCTGTGTTGTCGGGAGTGGTGTGTAAAGTGGCTAAAAAAGTTCGATGTTGGTGTTGAGTGGGTGTTTGTGTTAGGGTCTAGACTGGATGGGGGGTGATGTGTGTTATGGTGGGAAGAGGTGATGGTGTCATTAATGGATGAAGTTGACGGCGGGTGGAAGAAGCGTATAATGGGGAAAAGGTTAGAGGTGGTAGAGTGGAAGAGAGAGTTAGATTGGAATTTATTTTCAGGTAATTAAAAAAAATGATTATATTTTAATTAATTAATTTTTGTTAAAACAATTACCACACAACACCCGTTCATTGGAGATAATGCCATGTTAGTGAAACATTGACTGCTCACTCAGCCTTTTGTTAATTTATTTGACGGTAGATTTAGCGGAGGGATGAAATTGAAAATTTTGAAAAGAATAACGTTAATATTGTAAAAATTGAAACACTTGGTCTAATATTCAAAATTACCCCAATCATCGGGGTTAAATTTGTAGTTAAATTCTTTTTTGAATGTATAATATTTGATTTTCAGTTGAAACCTTGATTAAATTCTGACGTGCACAACGGGTCCAAAATGACGTTGTTTTTCGTAATGACAAAACTTTAATTTCTTTAGAAATATAAAACAAATCGCTTCATTATACGTATGGAAATTGTTCAAGTTTATTGTGTCGGTGTAAAGTGCATGAGTTATGACAAATAGTCTAAAGTTTCTTGTTGAATTTACAAGGGCAATTCAAGTTATAAAATTTATAAGTTGAAGTATATATGTCCTAAATAAAACCAGTTGTACATTATATAAGCATGTAGGTTCAAAATTAATCACATGGCATATAAATATACCTGCAAAAAATATATATAAGCAGAAAAAATATTTTCGGTAAGAACAACCAATAAACTCACCAAAAAGAAAAGGATTGAATTGAGCTAAGATGATAGCAAGGAATAAGATAGGAAATCTAAACCACACACAGTGTACATATGAAGAACCTAACTAGAGAAAGAGGATGCTGAAAAGCGATTTCTTAAGGATTGTAACTTGATTTTATCTATGATGTGGTTCCTAACCCAACTATGAGGGCATGAGGTATAGAGGCTTCAGACATAACTTTGGGATGGAAAACTAGAGTTATATTTCCATAAAAAAAACCTTCTTTATGAGCTCCTTGATTATTATTTCCCTTAATAAAAATCCCTCGCCACTCCACTCATGATCCAAAGGAGAGGAAGGTCTAATAAAGGCACAAAACTTCATAAGGTGACTTTTTTTATGACAATAGGTACACTTAAATGGTTTGGGATCTACGATAATTGTGGGGTTCCTAAATTGACACTTTCTCAACTTGGAGAAAATTTATTTCAAGTGTCCTTCCTCAATACAAACACATGAGTATGACCTTATCCTTGTTCATAATGAAAGAATAAATATACGAAGAATATTTTAGGGGAGGTACTTAAACAAGTTTTCATGTATAATTCACTAAAATTATTGAGCCACTTGTGGCTGTAGAATCTCTTCCGTTAAACCCTCTCTCTCTATCAATCTCCCCCTCTCTCTCTCTTTATCCCTCTCTCGTCTTTCTATGATTTTTTGGTCTCCAATAACATTTTGCCCAAATTTTGATTCCAACAAATCTAATTTTATAGCATACCCAGGGATAAGCTCAATCTCAAGATGATATATCTTATTAGTGAATGCAAATTTAAAGTTTTCACTATCTTTCAAGGTACAACTCAAATAATTGACTTCACGATGAAGGAATAAACTATTACTTTCCTATAAACCAAGTATTAAAACATATATATTGAGCATCCACATTGCTTAAAGAACCTTCTCTAACCATCGACATCTCGTTCTTTAGCTTAGTCAACTTCGTAAAAAGTTTAAAATTACACTTCTCGAGTTTAGGGAACTCCTCAATAATTTTTCACTGAGAGGATTTGATATCATATTACTTATTATCGCTAGAGTTAAAAGAGGTACAAAAAAGGATAAAAAAGTTCTCCATATTAGCCAACGAATTAACATCAAGTCCTCCAAATCATCTAACTTACCAAAACCTCCTATAGCCACAAAGAGACATAACTACATTCTTCGCCATATGACCTCTCCTACCATAATTGAAACATGTTATTGGTGTATTTGGGATTCAAACTTATTTTTCCCACTTATTTAACCATGTTTAAACTTAGGTTAATTAAACTTGTGGTTTGATAATGCGTGTCTCATGACTCGAATATTTCTTGGTGAAAAAAGGCATAACATCTTCATCCATATCAAGGTAACTAAATGATGAGCCCTTATGAACCTTAGAATAGAAATTTATAATCTTCACAAGTTTGATCTCCTAGCGACGATAATTCAAATTCACCTCATATGTTTGAAGTGAGACAACCAACTCGTCCACCTTCAAAGGAACTTCAGTTATGGCTCAAACTTCTCCAATGGCATCAACCTTTCCATTAAACCTCTTGGGAAGAAAACAAAGTATTTTTTCCAGAACGAATTTATATAGAATGTTCTTCTCAAGGACAAATTCGACAATAAGTTGATTATATAAGTCGTTGAAAGATACATTCTACAAATGATCAGGAGTTTGAACTGGGTGGTCGACTGTTGAAGTTTGATATAATTAAAAAAAATCCTTTAGGGGTCACTTCTAAAATGTCTCACACCTCTTTAGTAATTTCACAATTTGATATATGCCTAAACTCCTTAACACTTAAAAATTTGTATATTTTATTGAACCATCGAGAGTTGCACCCACTCTCCATTATCTTATTTTCATACCACTATCCAAATTTCTTTGTATGTTTTTCACCTTCGAAAAGATAATTCAAATATATAACTTTTTATGTTCTCACTTTACCAATCTATGAAATTTGGTGGGTCAAAAATATCCATAAAGTGGACTGTAGTGTGAATTCTTTGACCTAGGAGGCCTTATGGATTTGATGCAAGCTCTGATTGACGTGTGTATTTCACCATTGGAAATATATTTCCAATATATACAAATTTTATACTTATCACTTTCTCAATTTATGAAGTTTTATAGGTCCGAAATATCCATAAAGTGATATTTAGTGTAAAACATTTTAATTGGGACTACCTTTGGCTTCAACGCATTAAGTGAGGAACCAAAGGGCATAAGGGATATACGATACAAGGTGTTTGGATATGTAAGTTATATTCGAAAGTCAGTTAAAACCATGGTGAAGCATTACGGCATTCTCCCTTTTAAGGGACGATGTTGAAAACAGACCCAAGGTACTGAGATCTATAGAGGTTGGGGTCTTTAAAAAATAACAAGGATATTTTTATGCTTGACCCCTAAGTGAGACCCAATGAGGTTTGAGAGTTTATTTTATGTGTGCTTGGGAGGCCTGTGGATTACGCATATTTTTTGTGTGAATTACAAAAATGAGATGTAGTTGAAATTTTTCTTGTCTATAAAGTTTGTCAATGGGGTGTGTGTGTGCGTGTGAATGCTCTTTACTGAAATTTGATGATAGGATTGTCCATAGGGTAGGAAGAGTTCATGTCCTTTACTAATGGAGGTCTATATATGATTAAGACTCAAAAGTTCTTTATTGAGGTCATGTGGAAACTTGAATATGTAGTGAGGGATCAACGATAGATGCTCGACATTGCGTTCAAGATTGGAAAGTCTCTATTAAGGTCGCATGGGGACTTATGGAATTAAAGTACCTGAAGGTTAGGTGCAAAACCAATTATGACTGTCAACGGATCGGATTTTATCGGAATTCGAACTCGATCCATTTACACGGATTCGGATCACGCCTGAAATTCGATTACCCGATTACCCCTTTATTAAATGGAGCAGATTTGGATTCATATGATCTAATCCGTTAATAATCCGATCAGGTTAATATATATCGATACATATAATATTTTTAATTAATATATATTGTATTTAGAACTTTATTAATATTTCAAATATATATTTAAATAGTTATTTAAAATAGTCCTATATTAATATATATTGTATTTACTTATAATAGTAAGTTATATTATAATAGTTATTTAAATATATTTTTTGAAATATATATTATAATAGTTATTAATAATATATAGTATTTTGAAATTTATAATAGTTGTTTATAATATTATAATCGGATCGAATTGGATAAACGGGTCGAATTAACGAATTCTTAACGGATTCGAATTCGGAACCCTAACAGATAATCTGTCGGATAATCGGATCGGATCCGAATCCATTTAACATAAACGGATTTGGATTGGCCTGATCCAGTCCGAATCTGACCCGTTTACAGGCCTAAAATCGATGATGGGTTCTCGATGTCGCGTCGTGGATTGCAAGGTCTCTATTAAGGTCGCATTAATACCCATTATTACTAAGGACCTTAAAGTGTTGTGCAAGGTTGGTTATGGGTGATTGACGATACGCTGAGGCTTGGAACATTTTTGTTGAGTTTTCATGGGACCAATGATGAGAAAGGTCTTGAAGGTGCAGTGTAAGACCGATGGAGGTGTTGAGTATACCGTCTTTCAACTTTGACATTCTCAAAGAGTTTGGGATATTTCAACTCTTTCCTATTTTAGATTGTACATGGGACAAAAAATCTTAAAGCACAGGGCTTTGAAGGTGCCTGTTGCAGTCATGTGACCTATGATTGGGTTCAGATTATCCCGACTTTCGACTTTATCTTTCGTAAAGAGTCCAGAATATTCCAATCCCTTCATATTTTAGGTCACATAGGGGACCAAATATTAAAACGCGAGGTTTCAAAGGCGTCTGTTGAGGTCACATAGTGACCTTTGATGAAGTGTACGGTATCCCAAATTTTAAATTTATCTTTTATAAGATTTCTGGAATATTGTAACCCCTTCCTATTTTAGGGCACATAGGGGACCAAATATTGAAACACATGGTTTCAGAGACCTCAATTGAGGTCACATGGTGACTTGTATTGGGGTGAAGGATATCCAAAATTTCAATTTTTCCATTTGTGAAGAGTTTTGAATATTCCAACCCTTCTTATTTTAGATCACATTGGGTATCAGACGTTGAAACAATGGGTTTCCTATTTTAGGTCGCATCTGAAACTGTAAAATGTGTTGAAATGCGAGGCTTCTTAATTTAGGTAACATACGGGACAGGTTTTTCGAAGCGTAGGGCTTCTTATATTAGATATCACAAGGAATCGAATTATTTGAAGAGCATGGCTTCCTATTTTAGGTTGCTTAGGGGATCGAATTTTTTTAAGCCGCGACTTCTTAATTTAGGTCGCGTAAGGGACCTAATAAGAGGAGATGACTATTTTGGTTTTACTAAGGAGAGGCTTTGGTTTGGTTTTCTCGGGTGGAGTTTGAGGCTTTTGTGGGTTTCTCAAAGGAGTTTGAGGCATCGATTTGGTTAGCTCGATTAGAGTTTGAGTATTTATGTGGTTTTTCTCGGGTGGAATCCTAGGATTTGGTAGGTTGCTCAAAGAATATAGAGTCTTTTTCTTACTCAAGTGAACTCTGAGGCTTTGGAGAAATTTTTTCAAATAAGTCTGGGTCTTCTTTGATGGTTTTCTTGAACTGAGTCTGAGGATTTAGTAAGGTGCTCAGGGGAGTATGAGGATTTAGTTTGCTCGGGTGGAGTCGAAAGATTTGGATAGGTTTTCTTAGAGGATTTTGAGGAGTAAAGGTTTTTTTTAGGTAGAGTCTGAGGCTTTTTATGGGTTTTCTCGAGGGGAGCCTTAGTCTTTGGTTTAGTTGGGTTAGAGGCCTCTGAGCTTTTGCTTAAGAGTTTTCTCAGGGGGATTCTGGGGATTTGGTGTGCTCGATGATATTTTTAGGATTTAGAGAGTTTTGCTCAGAGGAGTCTGAAGCTTTGGTGAGGGTTTGCTCGGGTGAGGATTCTTGTACATTTTCTTGGGGGAAGTCCTAGGATTTGGTTTGGTTTTATCTATAAAATCTAAGGATTTGGTTAAGAAATTACTCGGGGTGAGTCTAAGGCTTTGGTTTTCTCAGATGGAGTCCGAGGATTTGAAGAGGTTTTCTCAGAGGAGTATGAGGCTTTGTGTGGATTTTCTCTGGGGATTCCGAGGCTTTAGTTTGGTTTGGTGTGGTTTTCTTAGATGTCTTTGAGGCTTTGGTTAAGCATTTTCTCAGGGGACATTCAAGTCTTTAGCTAAGTTCTCAAGGTAGTGTGAGGCTTTCTTTTTCTCGGGAGGATTCTAAGGCTTTAGAGAGGTTTTATCAAAGTAGTTTGAGGCTTTTATAAGGGTTTGCTTGGGTAGACTCCTAGTTTTTATGTGGGTTTTACCGGGGGGAGTATAACTCTTCGGCTTTGGTTAAGAGTTTCCTCGAGTGAAGTTCGAAGCTTTGGAGAGGTTTGTTAAGGGTAGTTGAGGCTTCATTTTGGTTAGAGGAAATGGATGGATGTTGTGGGTATGTCTTCAGTCAGTTATTAGTGCCTATCCAATATCTTTATGAGGGGAGTTGGTGTATTTTTTCTAAAGGCTATATAGAATGTGGTTGCTCTTTAAGAGGAAGGTAAATGAACTTTGGAGGGGGCAACGAGATGATTTCTCTTAGAGAGTTTTTCATATTTTCATGTTTACATTGGGATTCACTAATCACCTTTTTAAGATAAATAATACTCATGTGATGTAGAATTGACACGGAGTTTTGGGTTGAAATCATAGGTGAAGAGGATGAATGGTTACTTGTAAATGGAAGGTAACTTTGAACACCTTTCTAGACTTGTATATTGAAGTTATAATTTGAAAGTTTTTCTTATGATATTTCTCTAATATGAAATTATTCCCTGGGATTTGAATATTACCATGATAGTGGATTTCATCACAAGGTTTTTCTTTGGTTCAAAGGGCTTTAAAGAAATGGGGGTATATATTATAGTACGACCGATTCTCTGAGTGCATTGCCTACATATCCCTTAAGGGGAATCAGGTCTAATGTAGTTTGAGGGGTGTGTTGGCTATTATTGTACCTTTATTGAATGATGGCAGTGTATGATGTCTTTCGGGGCCTGGCTTAAAGGCAAGATTTTTTAGTGGAGAATATAGGGGATGGTTATGCTTTTTCTCACTAGGCATCGTAAGTTTCGATTTGAGAGTACCGAATTTCATGTCATAGTTTAAATAATGAGAACCCTACGAAGTTCTAAAATAACTTACCTTTTATTACTCGACGTAGTTAATTTATACGATGCAACATCTTTCCTGATTTATAGACAATGACCATATTTCTTGGGACACTGAGTTGAGGTTTATGTTTAGAGTTTGACCAAGCTTGAAGTGATACCTCGGGTTGACTACGTACATTCAATTCAAAGACAAAAACGTGTCTATTTTGAATTCTTGCAATAATATTAATATTAAAGGATCTGGTCTACTTAGTTATGTTTAATGAAAAGTTAGGGTCTTAGAAGCTTTTAGCTGACTTCAAGCAAAAGGTTTGTGGCTCAAGTTGCGAGCTTTTTTAAAAGGTAGGAATGTGATTGGTTATAAGATTTTCCCTTCTTTACTTGTTCATGCTTTATTCTTTTATCTCAGATATCAGTATATATTGGTTTTGAAGCTTCGATCAAGTTTATATGTGTCCTTTTGCCTCATTTTTATTTTTTGTTGGATTTGGGCATTTATTGCTCGTTTTCCTCTTTTTCTTATAAAGGATTTTTTTTTCTTGACGACTTATACTACTCTTAGGACATAGCTAGGGAAATGAATTTTATTGACTATATAAGTTAAAGGTTTAGGAGAATCTGACCCCTTCGAGGTAAGCCAATGTGGCTTCCCCACGAGTGTTTATTTTGGGTGAGGAGGTAGGGATCCCTTAATTAGATATGAACTTTGCTCTGAGATTCCAAGAGGGATTTAGGTTATTTTGTAGGACTACGTCGTCCTCTTAGGTGTCTCATTGATTTTTTTATCGAAGGTTATGGAAAAGCACCAATGTCTAGGGGGAGGGTCCCATAATGATATCTTTGGGTTAATTGATGTTTCCCAACTTACTGGTCATTGTATCTCTCTCAATAGGAGCTACACAGTCATTTTGATCTTTGTTAATCTTCTTTTAGTCACTTTAAATATTTTTTGTCCTTAGAGTCTCATTATTATGTGTGTCATTTAATTTATTTAGAATGTCCAATTCGGCACATACGGTACACCATGGAAAGTACCTAGAGACGTTAGTTGTCAAGCCATCAAAGGGAGGAAGTAAAACCTTAGAGAGCTCAGAGGATTACGTCTCCTAGAGGTGCGAGGAAACTTGGTTTTCAACCGAGTTGACTTAAAAAGTTATCAGTTTATTAAACGGGGCAATCCCGATGGTGAGGAGTTAGGAATATTTATAGGTGGTCTTTTCTACGGTCTACCATTAATGAAAGGGTAAGAATGATTAGGTTCTTTTTACAAATCCATTATCATCTCGAATGACCATAAGTTTTATTATCAAAATTTTGAATGTAATGTAAATATACTTATTATTGTAGTTTAGCAGAGATGCATTTTCTCACTAAATGGAGGCTTTACTATTTTGACACACATGGTGCAATTGAGAATTCCCAACAAAGTGAGAATAGTCTAGGTGATATGGGTTTCGGCCCACGATGTCCTTGAGTAAATAGTTTAAATGAAAGAAAAAAATTAAGGGGGTTTGAACTGATGATTCAAACTTGAGGTAAATGTGTCGTTATGAGAAAATTTGTGAGAAAACCATTGGTTAGGAAAAAAGAGGTGGAGTGAGAATATAAACATCTTATCTTAAGTCCAAACTAGAGTTTACAAATGACGATGGGTGGATTTTTTTCAAAACTCCAAAATGTCACAAGTAATCGTTATCTCCCATTTTTTCTTCTCCTTTTTCTTAGCAAAAGGGTATTAGAGCCTCTAAGAACATATGTGGGTTAAGGTGAGCCTTAACATGGATGAGGTTTCTTAGAAATTCTTTGGTTTGGAAGTGGGATTAGAGGAAGCCCCAAATATTGGATGCTAATTTGGAGAATTAGGGACCTATATGCCCTATAGTAGCGGGAAATGATTTTCATAAGACCTCATTAGAGGTATCTTTAAGGAGCATGAGGGACCTATAAGTATCCAAATGATCTATGATATCTTTGGACCCATCAGATGGTTTAATACTGAGCGTCTTCCAGTTAGAGGGAAGAGTTTAATTCTGAACCTCATTGGATAATAAAGATAGCGTCTTCTAAAGGGCTAGCTTTATGGCATTGGGAATTTGAGCCTTGTACTGGTTAAGGAAGTTCCATAACCGTTCTTGCATCTTATTGATCTCGTTATCCCAAGGACTATCCACCCTAGAACCACCATAGGATTGATTTCCTGGGAGTGATAGTCTATCCCTGACGGGGATACGAGTCACTGATCGTTAAAAACTGTGGTTATATCCTCCGAATCATTTTTTCCTTCCAATAGGGGCTCACGAGTTTCTCTAGTTCCACTATGCTCTGATTCGACCGGTTCCTCCACCACAGGTGGTAAAAGAAGATTTTTAAGAACATCGTTGAGTTGTTCTTGAATCTCCTTTTTATGAGCTTTGATATCTTTGAAAGAGTGAATTAACTTGGCATTAATTGTCACTCCAACAAAGGCAAAGTTTGTATATGAAGTGCATGGAACTTTCCATTCCCACAGACAACGCCAAACTGATGGGTACAAAATCGAGTGAGACCTCAGACCCAATAGGTGCCTTATAGGACCTCAAATAGGTTAGTGGAGAGGTATGTCAAAGTGATAGACAAGTATATAAGTGGTTCAAACCTCAGCTGAGGATCATATGTCCACTATCAAACACTAATATAGAGGACCTTACGAAGTAACTAATGAACTTATCTAAAGGTACCTAAGTCTTAATTTAGGACTCAACATGATATACAATATCTAAAATAGTTTGGAATGATCCAAACTATAGTTGTTTGCAATTAACAATGGGTTGACCTCATTTGTTGGGTAGATACTTGCTTGATACATTTTCCCTTTGTATTGCTTGTATTTGATGATTTCCAATGATTTCAACTATTCACATGCCTCCCCTATATATGCATTCCCTTGTACATAGAATTAGTGGATTGCAACAGCATGGTCGGGTTCTCCTCTGAGGTCTAATAGCTACAGTAATACAGTGGAGTGTGGGAGAAAGGCTTGCAGGTAGTGTAACGTAGTTGATGTGTTAATTTAATGCGAATGTGAATCATCAATATAAGTGGAAATAAATGGTAGAAGTGGGTGGAATAGTGTATGTCCTTTTCACCTGCCTGCTATATATGCTGCCAAGGCATAGCATGACGTCTTAAAGGTCTTAAATTGATTAAGGTTCCTACTTAGATGGTCTTGTGGTATGATTTAACAATAGCTTTATGTAAAGGGTATTATATGACCTTTCAAGTCCATTTATCTTCAAACCAAGGTCCATTGTACGCGTCAAAGACGGAGGAACGTTGGTGCTAAGGTCTCCGAGCTTTGTTACTGAGATATCTTGGAACGACTGAGTATTTGGGAGGAGGAGTGAGGTGGTTGAGGCCTATGATACTACTGTGGTCCTTCCCCAAAGAGGTTGTGGTCTTGGGAGCTTAGTTGTGGTTTAGCATAAGTCTGTGCCAGACCTCGGGACCTCTTCTCTTGCATAAGTGGAGATGAAAGGGTGGAAAATCCTTAGACTTCTGGTAGTCATATATGGTATCGTCACTTATGATTGCATTTGAAATTCATAATTACTTTTTAGTTTATTTTAGAAAATGCTGAGAGACCTTAGTTTGAAAATCCATTAAAATGTAAACATATATGTTGATGTCTAAAAATGGAGTAGGTCCAAATTTATAATCACAGATAAAATAAAGATAATCAAGCATGACAAATAAGGTTTTTAAAATGGTTCAGCTATGAGAAAAGACTACGTACACTGTTTTTATTATTTCTGGTAGTTACAATAGCTAATGGTTGGATATGTTTGTGCCTAATTGAGTCCTCCCCTTGAGCTAAGGGAGACTGTGTATTTATAGTGATTAGGAATCCAAGAGTTGCAATGCCTTTATATATTCAAGCATTTACATATGTATACCATAAATAGGATTGTTGATATTCATGGGTACGTGTACAAAATCTATAAATTATTCCATCTCATGACCTTTGCTCTTCTTGATGGTTTGCATTAAGGTTAGTCGGCCGATTGGCCGACCAAGTGTCTCTGAAGCCGACCAAGAAATTAAGCACCGGGAGAATTACCACGTAGGAGGACATGTGTCTATTTCTCATTAGTCCACGTAGATGAATAATTTTTACATATAACAAAAGCCCCCAATGCTCCATGCTTGAAGATTAATCGAAAGTATGGAGTATTTGTTCAAGAAAATTGCTTGCGCTTGTTATTTGGATGTTAGTCGGCAGCCAAAATCCTAGACTTGTACATTTTTTTATTAACGTATCAAATAATGGCATTTTTATAAATAGTCTAAACTTTAGCGAACCGCCAAAGGGTAAGTTGGTCTTTCTGAATATTGGGACTCATGTGGTTGTCAACAGTTCAATCGTTTACTCAGTTTAACCATTTTATTTTAATTTTGAGGTAACCTATAAAAGGACGGTTATTTCCCTCCATTTTTCTTTAGCTCAAAATTTCTGAACTTAGGCTATCTCCTTCTTCTCAAGCTTTCCAGCTCTGCTTTTGTTGTTTGCTCTTTGTCGTCGTCTCTCAAACTCTGTAAGCTCTCTTGCCCTTCCCTTCTTTGATTTTTCTATCTTTCAATCATGGTGTACGTTGTAAATGAAGGTTACTTAGAGGAATTTAGATAAATGAGAAAGATTCCCAGATGGTTAGGTTTTGAAATAATAGCTAGCCCTATTGATGTGTTACTGGCTGAGGGTCACTGGATCCCAACTTTGTTCATTGCTAAGTGTGGCATCACTTTTCTCCGAAACCCATATATTCTTCAATTTTGCCAATATTATGATGTAGTCCCAGTGAGAGTAGCCCACAATACATGGAGGGTTATAAACGAGGTTAATAGGTTAAATAAAACCCATGGGACTCGTATTGGGATTCCCGAGTTGATGTTTTGTTACAAGTGTGGAACCATTGGTGATAATACCTATTATATAAAGACCATGCAAACCAATAGGACATTGGTGGTTACCTAGCCAAATTCAAACAAATATTACTAGGACTATGTTGTTGTAGTGAAGAACTAGCAATATGCCCCCTTCCTGAGGGGGCAACACATATTGGAAGCAGGTGCCCCCAGGAAGGGCGTGGCATATATCATACATTTATTTTTATTTTCAATTTATTCCCATGTTTGTTAATTGTTTAATGAGTTGTCGATTGTGCAGATAAAAGCAAAAGAAGTGCCCAAAGGAAAGTGAGGTTAATATTGTTGTTGTATGTAAAAATTATCTCCCCACGTGGATCAACAAAATACAGACACCTGTCATCCTATGTGGCCTTATAGCTTTCTTGATCCGCATCAGAAGAACCTAGTCAATTGGAAAGATGACCAACTCTAAAATTTGAACCATCAAGAATGTCAAAAGTTACTCGGCTGGAATGGCGACCAGCATTAAATTCCAAGAGACTCATTTATTGTACATAAATTTAAATGCTTGAAAATATAAATACATTCCAACTAGGGTTTTACACTACTATAAATACGGAATACTCCCTCATATCAAGGGGGAATTCAATCATCCTCAAACATACCATACTAAGCATTGTAATCGGTATCAATAAAACTAACAGTGGATATAGGCTTCTTCATAGCCGAACCACTTTAAAAATCTCCTCTGTTGTGTGTTTGATATTATTAACCTATTATATTTTTATTTGTGTTTATAAATCTGGATTAAGTCCATTTTTATACATCAAGAGATTGTCGTCATCTGTGAAAATGACTGCTAGTCATCATTCTCTACCTTATATATTTCACTCTTTGGTTTAGAGAATGACTACTATTTTGAAAAGCAGCCTGGTTGTTGCAGGCAAAAATTAAGAAATATACACTCCCCCTAGTGATACAGACTTCCAAAGGATCCTATTCAATTTGGATAAAGGACATGAGGTTATACATGAGTTAGTCAGGCAATTGGCTCGCACAATGTAAGACAAGTCATCCAATTCCAGAAGAGATATGCCACCTCCACCAGCTAGAAATGAAAGGAGTTATCATTCGCATTCTTCTCATGATAGATCATATTGTCCTAGTGAAACTTCTTCATTTCAATCAATGGGTTACTATGACTTTAAACCTCATTCCAAACAAAGGCCAAGTGTATTGGAGAGTCTAAGTAGGGAGTTTGCTTTTGATCCGTTAGGTCCTCCAGTAACTAGAGGTCATCATAGGGAGCAAGAGCATCATCGTGAACACAGAGATGGATCTGTGACATCAAGAGCCAGCATGAGGGGCTCTGTGAGTGCCGAGAAGACCTCTCAGGAGAAGAGTTAAGCACATAGACACAGTAAAGCCACTAAATCTATTTCGATCAAATCCAAACCTGAAGAACATTCCTAGAAGGGATTTATGCAGTGACTGGAGAATCAACTGGGGAAAATGGCCAAAACAAAAAAAAAATTGTTACAAGGGAGCTTTGTTAAAGGCTCACCTTTCGTCCAGGCTATTGTAGACTACCCCACACCTTTTAAATTCTAACCAAAAGTATCAAGATACTACTGACATTTATTATGTCACCGACGAGATGAGGTGTAGGGATTTTTCCAGTTCGATCACAGGTCCAACCCAGATATGGTACAATAACCGACCTAGAGGTAAAAATTTAAATTTTAACTAATTGGTTGATTTATTCATTGATAATTTTTTCTTTGGGGCCAAGCCGATCAAGAGTGTCACTCATTTCTTGACCGTGCACCAAAATCCTGGAGAAATTACTCGGGATTATATTACTCGGTTTAATAATGAAAAGTTAGATGTGGTGGATTATGAAGAAAAATAGCCATTGAAGCATTAATGAGTAGGTTACTGGAAAAAAGATCTTTACTACTCCCTGATAAAAAAAAACACCCAAGACTATGACAGAGTTGATGGCTAAAGCTGAAAAAATCAGGAACGCCAAGGAAGCCATGGTAGCAAAAGAAGCACCGGAGAGAAAAACTGAGGGACGGAAGAACAATTCATTTAAGAAATATCAAAAAGATAAGAAGTTCGACAGGATTAAGAAGTTAGAAGAGTATACTCCGCTCTCTAAGGGTATTCACCACATCCAGGAAGAAATCAGGGATAACAAAGATCTGAACTGGCCTCGAAAATTAAGGATGCCCACCAATAAAAGAGATAAGTCCAAGTATTATGATTTTCATTGCAATCACAGACACACCACTGATAATTTCATAGCCCTAAAAATGAAGTTAAATCTCTTATTCGATGGGGAAAGCTGACGAAATTTGTTTATTGGAATGGTAGTCAAGCTACCAGGAAGAGATTTGAGTCACCCGACCGAGGAAAATATGACACCAAAAGGGCACACATAAATGATTATAAAGATGACCCCAACTTGTTGAAGAAGCCTGATGAGCCAAAAATGGATGTAGGTATGATCTCTTTCGGTTGTCAATTTATCACAGATGGAGACGCCGGTGGAGGAGATGAACTTGCTGAAAGAAAGGAGTAATTAAATGAAGCCAAAGCTTGTCCCACTATTGGGAAGATTAATATGGATGAGGGCAGTGGTGGTCGGCCTAGGAAAGTTAACAAAGATAAATTGGTGATCGACTTCTCTAAAAATTATCTTAGTGGAGTACTTTATCCTCATAATGATCCATTAGTAATTACTTGCAGAGTTCACCATGACAGAGTGGCTAGAGTTTTGGTTGATAATGGGAGTTCAGCTGATGTAATGTTTTATAACTATTTTCGAAGCTTAAGGCTAGAAGACAGTAATATAGAACCGTATCACAGACCTCTTATAGGATTTTATGGAAAAAGGGTATATCCCTTGGGAACTGTCAAGTTGGAAGTACTGGTAGTCACTTGGCTGTCAATCAGGATGGAACAAGTTTGGTTCTTCGTATTGAATAAAAATGTACCATCAGCCTACAACATAATCCTTGGTCGGGTAGGGTTGAAATAATTGGAAGCTATTATATTTACTGTGCATCAATGCTTGAAGTTCCCTACCAACTATGGAGTCGACGTGGTAAATGGTAACCAAATGGAAGCACGGGAATGCTATTATACTTCAATGGACCAATAAGAAATGAAGAGAGGTACAACTACTTTCCATATTTACACTTTGGATCCTCACTAGGAGGAGGATTTGGTGAAAGGACGGGTCATGGAAGAAATAGAAACTGTTATACTAGATGATGAGAAACCAGAAAGGACCACCCAGATTGGCTTAAGACTAACACATCCTATCAAAAAAGAATTAATTACCTTCCTGAGAGATAGGACGAATGTGTTCAATTAGAGTCAAGTGGATATGCCAGGGATTGATCCCAACTTCATCTACCATAAACTTAATATTTACAAAGAGGCTAGGTCGATCAAGCAGAAGGGAAGAGTTTTCAGCCCAGAATAGTGATCGAAGAAGAGGTGTAAAGATTGCAGAAAGAACAGTTTATTGAGGAAATTAAATATCTAACTTGGTTGGCTAATGTAGTAATAGTCAAAATGAAGAATAATAAATGGTGAATGTGTTACTGACCTTAACAAAGCATGTCTAAAAAAATATTTTTCTTTACCAAGGATGGATCAATTGGTAGATGCCACGGTAGGTTATGAATAGCTCGTCTTCATGGATGCATATTTTGGTTATAACCAGATCAAGATGATGGAGAGAACATTCTCCATCACCAGCCGAGGAACTTAATGATACAATGAAATTCCCTTTGGGATCAAGAATGCTAGAGCCACGTATCAGAGGTTGGTAAATGAAGTCTTTGAAGAACAAATTGGCAAGAACATGGAGTTATATATAGATGATATGCTCACCAAAATCTAGTCCATTGCTGACCACATTGCTGACTTGGCCCAAACATTTGACCAACTGGAAAGGCATCAAATGAAGCTCAATCCAGCCAAGTGCATATATGGAGTTCAGGGAGGTATATTCTTGGGGTACATTATGAATCAAAGGGGAGTCGAAGACAATCCTGGTAAATTGAAGGATTTACAAGAAATGCAATACCTGACCAGTAACAAGGATATGTAAAAGTTGACAGGAAGAGTAGCAGCCCTAAATCGTTTTGTATCTCAAGCTACGGACAAATGTCTTCCATTCTTTAAGGTGCTTAGAAAGACATTGGAATGGAACTAAGAATATGAAAAATATTTTTTGGACTTGAAGAAATACTTGGGATGTTCCCCACTAATCTCCCAACCAGTTTTGGGTGAGAAGTTATACTTATATTTGGTTGTTTCAGAGTCTGTTGTAAGTTCAATGCTATAAGTTCAGTCTTGATCCGACTAGAGGAGGGTGTTCAAAAACCAGTGTATTACACCAGTAAGGTCTTCCAAGGAAATGAGACCAGATATCCATGCAGGGAGAAATTGGCACTCAAAGAAGCCTCTAGAAGGATGAGACCCTATTTTTGGGCTCATACCATTGTACTATACACTGACCCACCCTTGCGAAAAGCTTTGTATAAGCCTAAAAAGTTTGGAAGATTAATGTCTTGGGCAGTTGAGCTGGGAGAATATGAAATTTTGAACGAACCAAGAATTTCATTAAAGGGGAAAGCAGTTGCAGATCTCATAGCAGAATTCACCAAATGCCGAGGTACCCAACACACCAGTTTATATGCTGAGCATACTTCTTCAGAAAAGAGTTCAAATCCAAAGCCAGTTGAGATGGTTGTTAACTAACCAGAGTCATAAGTTGTTTAAGAAAGAGCTCTCCGACTAAATGGATCTTCGTGTATAACTGAAAATGGTGTTGGACTCATCCTTATACTCCAGATGATCTGGATGTGGAATATGCATTGAGATTTCACCATCAGGATTCTAATAATGAAGTTGAATATGAAGCATTAATTACTGGTTTGGAGCTAACCTCGTCATAGGGCGCCAAGCAGGTGATCGAGCACAATGATTCTCAACTTATTATCCATCAGTTACTGGAAATATATGGAGTTAAAGGAGAAAAAATGGTGAGATAATTGAATAAGGCAAAGGAGGTTATCTCCTCATTTCTTGCAGTTAACATAGTCCGTATTCTAAGAGTGGAAAACACTCGAGCATATGATCTTGCTCGGTTAGCCTCAGAAACCCCACTGGAGCTCAGAAGAACCATCCCGGTGGAGATTCTCACCAGCAGGAGTATTGATTAGGAGGCAGTCAACATCATTTCTGTAGAGTTGGGGCCTTCCTGGATAGATCATATCAGGGACTACATTGAAAAAGGAACATTACTAGTCGACCAAAAAGAAGCAAAGAAATTGAGCTATAAAGGAGCTCATTATATCCTAGAGAAAGGTACATTATACAAAAGGGGCTATATAGTCTCTTTACTTTATTGTGTCCACCCAACTGAGGTAAATGATTTGATTAAAGAGGTACATGAAGGCTCCTATGGAGCTCATTCAGCTAGGAGGTCTTTAAGATAACAGATAGCAATGCAAGGTTATGACTGGTCGATAATAAAGTTAGATTATGTTGCCTTCGCCAACAAGTGTGATAAGTGCCAAAAATTTTCCACCATCCATAAAAGACCAGCAGCAACTCAAACTTCCATCACTTCTCCGTGGTCTTTTACCAAGGAAGGTTCAAATACCTGGTTATAACGGTCGATTACTTCACTAAGTGGGTGGCAGCTAAGCCTTTGATTGATATGACCTATCAGAGGGTTTTGTAGTTAATATGGAAGCAAATCATTTGTCGGTATGGCGTGTGCTGTATGTAAAAATTACACTCCCACATGGACCAATGATGAATGCATAACTATTATCCAACGTGGTCGACCAGCCTACTTGATCTGCTTCAGAGACATTTAGTCGGTTGGAACCAAGGCTAACCAACATGAACATCAACAGTTACTCGGAAGGAATACCAACCATCCTCTGAATTCCTAGAGTTTTACTTATTGTACATATATATAAAAGCCTGGCAATATAAAGGTGCCATCTTTAGGGTTTTATACCCTTATAAATACAAACTACTCCCTTAGCTTAAGGAATAACTCGAATCACTCATATGCACACCATACTGAGTTATTATAAACCCTACTGAATGAAAACTACAGTGGACGTAGGCTATTTTACAACTGAACCACTCCAAACCCCTTGTCTCATGTGCGTATGGTTTGATTTATTTCTCTTATTTTTATTTGTGATTATAGAATTGGAGGTAGTCCATTTTTTGACATCAATAGATTGGTGTCGTCTATGGGAACATGTGTTTGTCATCGTTCTCTACCATTTATTTTGTTTCTTTATCTCTAAAAAAATAAATGATCCTAAAAATAGCGCTTGCAATGAATGTAACACCGTTATTCCATCTGCTCCTCCTTGTGCGACAGATCTACAGGGAATTCTTCTCAACCTTAATAAAGGTAAAGAAGCCATGAAGGAGAATGTTTAACAGTTGGCTCGCACCATGCAATCTAAATCCTCTAATTACATAAGGGATATGCCACCACCACCGGTTAGGTATAAAAGAAGTTATTATTCTCTTTCTTCTCACGATAGGTCATATCGTCCTAGCGCAACTTCTTCATTCCGATCAACTATTTACTATGATGGTGGATCTTTTTCTAAACAAAGACCAAGTGTCTTGGAGGGGCTTAGTAGGGAGTCTTCCCTTGATCGGCTAGGCCCCCCGAATAACTAGAGGAAATCATAGGGAGAAGGATTATCCTCATGAAAATAAAGAAGGTTCCACAAGATCTAAGGCTAGTATAAGGGGCTCTGTGTGTGTCGAGCAGACCTCTCAGGAGGAGAGTTCAGCATATACGCATAGTAAAGATGCTAAATCTACCTCGATCAAGTCTAAACCAGAGGATAATTATTTGAAAGGATCCATGCAACGGTTGGAAGATCAGCTAGGAGAAATAGCCAAAATGAAGAACCCATTGCAAAGGAATATCGTCAAAGGATCACCTTTCATCCAAGAAATTGTGGAATACCCCATACCATCCAAGTTCAAACCACCAGTTCTATAATAGGTCCAACACAGATTTGGTATAATAATCTTCCACCCATTTTCATTAGCTAGCTGAGTTGTTCATTGATAACTTTTATTTGGGGCTAATCCAATCAAGAGTTTCACTCATATCTTGACCATGCAATAAAAACCAAGAAAAAGCATTGAAGAATATATTACTTATTTTAATAATGAAAAGCTAGAGGTGGTAGACTATGAGGAGAATACAGCCATAACAGCACTTATGAGTGGGTCACTTGCTAAATATCTTTATTATGACTTAGAAAAAAATCCACCCAAAACCATGACAGAACTAATGGCTAAAGCTAGAAAAATAATGAATGTCGAGGAAGCTATGGTAGCAAAGGAAACTACTGAGACCAAAGGTGAAGGTCATAAATATAATTCCAATTCTTTCAAGAAGGATCAAAAAGATAAAAAGATGGATCAGATCAGGAAGTATGCCGAATATACCCCGCTCAACAAGGGTGATCACCATATCCTAGAGGAGATAAAAGGAAACAGAAATATGAATTGGTCTGGAAAGATAAAAACTCCCATTAACAAGAGGGATAAGTCCTAGTACTGTGACTTCCATTGGGATGATGGGCACAACACCAACAGTTTCATTAAGCTAAAGAATGAGACTAAAAATTTTATTCGGCATGGAAAGTTGAGCAAGTTTGTTAATCGGAATGGAAACAAAAATGAGCGAAAGAGGTCAAAATCTCCATCCCAAGCAAGGGATGATAACAAGAGAGCAAGAAATGATGATTTTGAAGAAGATCCTGACCTTTCGAAGAAGCTTGATGAACTAAAAGTTGATTTCGGCATGATATCCTTTAGATTCCATTTTATTACAGGTGGTGATGCTGGAGGAGGAGATGCCATAGCAGAAAGGAAAAATTATCTAAATGAAGTCAATGCCTACCCAACTATCACACAAATTGATGGTTGAATCCAGTGAAAGTCGATCGAGGAAAGTTAATAGAGACAGGCTAGTAATTGGGTTTTCCAAGAATGATCTGAGTGGGTTTCTCTATCCTCATGACGATCCTTTAGTTATCATATGTAGAGTTCATCATGGTAGAGTTGCAAGGATCTTGGTTGACAATGGGAACTCGATCGATGTAGTGTTCAATAACTATTTCAACAGTCTAAGGCTATAGATCAGCAAGTCAGAACCAAACCATAGACCCCTCATCATATCTGAAGGAGAGAAGGTACAGCCCTTAGGGACCATCAAGCTGTAAGTCTTGGTCAGCACATGAACGGAGAGCATGAGAGAAAGATTAGCTTATTTATGTTTTAATAAAAATGTCCTGTCAACTTACAACATCATCCTGGGAAGAGTGGGAATCAAGTAGTTAGAGGTTATGCTATCTACAGTTCATCAATGCATAAAGTTTCTAATAAATTATAGAGTCGGCATAGTAAATGGCAGTCAGAATGATGCCAGGGAATGTTATTATACATCAGCCGACCAACAAGAGATATAACTGAAGAACAGCACCACTTTCCACATTGATACTCTGGATCCTCGAGTAGAAGAATATCTGGTAAAGGGATAAGTTACGGAATAAATGGAAGCGGTGGCATTGGACGATGAGAATCTAGAAAGATCCACCCAACTAGGTTCCAAGTTATCTCCTTTTCTCAAATAAGAGTTGATCACATTCCTTAAATAAGGAAAAATATTTTCTCTTGGAGCCATAAAGATATATTGGGAGTTGATCCGAACTTTAAGTGTCGTGAGCTTAATATTTGTCCAGGTTCCAAGTCGATTAAGCAAAGGTGAAGAGTCTTTAGTGTCGAGAAGAATGTAGCAATTTAAGAGAAAGTAGAAAAACTGCAGCGATGATAGTTCATTGAAGATGTTAAGTACCTCAATTGGTTAGCTAATGTGCTGATGGTCAAGAAGAAAAAATGACAAGTGGTGTACGTGTGTAAATTTTATAGATCTCAATAAAGCATGTCCAAAAGATCATTTTCCTTTACCAATGATTGATCAATTGGTTGATGCTATAGCAGAACATAAGCTACTCAGTTTTATGGATGCTTATTCTGGTTACAACCAGATTAAGATGAAGCCTGAAGATAATGAAATCACTTCCTTCATTACCAGTCGAGGAACTTATTGCTATAATCCCATGCCTTTTGGGTTGAAAAATGTTGAAACTGCCTATCAGAGAGTGATGAACAAGGTTTTTGAGGATCAGATCAGCAAAAATATGGAGGTTTATGTAGATGATATGCTCATCGAAGAAAACATGTTGCCTACCACATAAAAAACTTGGCTTAAACCTTTGATCAATTGGAAAAGCACCAAATGAATCTCAATCCATCCAAATCCATCTTCGGGGTATAGGAAGGGATGTTCCTAGGGTATATTATTAATCAAAGGGGAATAGAAGCAAACCCTGATAAGATCAAAGATTTGCTTAAAATGCAGTCCCCGAGCAATAAAAAATAAGTTCAAAAGCTGATAGGAAGAGTAGCTCCATTGAACCACTTCGTTTCCCAATCAATTGATAAGTGCCTTCCATTCTTCAAAGTGCTTCGAAAGACCTTTGAGTGGAATGATGAATGTGATAAGGATTTCTTGGACCTGAAGAAGTACTTGGGTTCTCCCCCACTCTTTTTTCGACCAGTTTTGTGAGAAAAATTATATTTATATTTGGCCGTTTCAGAGTCAATTATTAGTTCGACTTTGATCTGACTTGATAATTGAGTTCAAAGGCTAGTGTATTACACTAACTAGGCATTCTGAGGAGCTAAAATTAGATATCCATGCTTGTAAAAGTTAGCCTTGGCTCTTATTGAAGCATCTAGGAGGATAAGGTCATACTTTCAAGCCCACTCTATTATCGTTTACACGGATTTTCCTCTAAGATAAGCACTCCACAAACCAGAGAAGTCTAGAAGATTAATGTCTTAGGCAGTGGAGTTAGGAGAATATGAAATTGTTTATAAGCTTAGAGTTGCAATAAAAGGCCAAGCAGTGGAAGATTTTATTGTTGAATTCACATATGCAGAGGAGTAACATAATCAACATTTTCCTGCCGAACAGACTTCTACGGAAGAGATCTTAGCTCAAAAGTAAATAGAGATTGTGGCTAATCAACCTAAGTCACCGACTGCTCAATAAAAATTACAATAAAGTCAGAAGATATTTAGGCAAGGAGTACTGGTGGAAGAGTAGTTCTCTAATGACATTCCAACTTGGCAATTATTTGTGGATGGGTCCTCATGTGCTACTGGAAGTGGATCATGCCTCATCATTAACACTCTTGATAACTTGGATGTGGAATATGCTCTGAGATTCTAATTCAAGGCTTTTAACAATGAGGTCGAATATGAAGCACTGATCACAGGACTGGAATTAGCTTCATCACTGGGTGCCGACCAAGTATTAATATATAGTGATTCCCAATTGATTATTAATCAGATGCAACAGATTTATGGTATTAAAGGAGAAATTATGATGAGATTACACCAAAAAGCAATGGAAGTTATCTCTCTGATCACTTTAGTCAAAATAGTGAGAATTCCCTGACTTCAGAATACCCGAGTAAATGCTCTTGCTCGGCTTGCTTCAGCAACTCCAACATAACTCAGAAAAAAATTAAAGTTGAGATTCTTTCCCATAGAAGCTTCGATGAAATGGAAATCAATGTCATATCTGTGGAGTTAGGTTCTTCCTGAAAGGATAGATTAGAGAATACATCCTGTGAGGAACACTATCATCCGACCAAATGGAAGTCAGGAAAATGAGGTACATGGCCGCCAGTTATGTACTATAAACAGTATCTTATACAGGTGAGGATACACTGTTTCATTACTTCGTTGTGTTCATCCAAATGAAATGAAAGATTTGATCAAAGAGGTACATGAAGACTCATGTGGAGCACACATAGTTGGGAGGTCTCTAAGACAAAGGATAGCAATGCAAGGTTACTACTGGCCGACGATGAAAGTAGATTGTGTTGATTTCACCAAAAAGTGTGATAAATGGTAGAAGTTTGCTACCATACATAGAAGATTAGGAGCGAGTTTAACACCCATAACTTCTCCATGAACTTTCTCTGTATGGGGCATTGACTTGGTCGGACCACTGTCGACCAATAAAGGAAGATTCAAGTACCTAGTTATAGTTGTTGATTACTTTATCAAATGGGTAGAGGCTAAACCCCTGATCGACATGCCTTATCAGAGAGTGTTCCAATTCATATGAAAGCAAAACATTTATAAATATGACATGCCTTATGCCTTCATCATCGACCATGGCACTCAGGTTAGATGAGGATAAATGCAAATGTATTAATAAACTATACAATGTCGTTTGGGCATATATGACTACTCCCAGAAAAACAATAGGAGAAACTCCATACATGCTAGCTTTTGGCACTGAGGCAGTAGTTCCAGTGGAAATAACTCTATCCACTCATAGGGTATTGAACTTTAATTCACCCTAGAGTGACCTTATGAGGTGATTAAATATGGACATGATAGAAGAAGTCCCAGAAGATGTTGTTATTCGAATGGTTGCCTATTAACAAATGACTATAAGGCTTTATAACCGAAGGGTCAAGTCGACAAACCTAAAGTAGGGAGACTTAGTACTTAAGAAAGTAATCCAAAATAACAACAAGCTGGAGCCTAATTAACATGGTCCATACCGTATCTCAGTGGTTATCCGACCAGGAACCTATCGACTGGAGACCTTGAAAGGAGAAGAATTCAAAAACCCTTGGAACACAGATCATATGCTCAAGTATTATCAGTATTTCAGTTTGAAAATCCTAACCTTAATGTAATTGCTTATTCAAGTTAATGAAATCTCAATTTTTCTCAATTCTCAATCCTTTTTATATTTTATTTTTCGGAGTATAGTGGTTACACCTAATTAATGCTACGAGCATCTAATTTATAATTGATGACCAATTTTAATTCAAACTTTTCCAACTTCAAAAAATTCTTAAAAAGTTCCTCGCCGAAAAGGGCATGGTTCAAACTTTTCTAACTTCAGAAAAGTTCTTAAAAAGTTGCTTACCAAAAAAGGCATGGTTCAAAATTTTCCAAACTTTTTCAACTTCAGAAAAGTTCAAACTTCATATATGATTTGTCCTCGACAAGTCACGAACAAGAAGTCAGTAAGACTTTTTAATTAGAGGTTTTACCTGACCAGGTTAAAATATGGAAATAATTACACATTCCAAATACACTCAGTCGCCACTGATATCTAATACTGCAACTTAGTGCAATAAAGCTATTTAAATTTTTATGTAAGTGCATTAGTCTAATCTAAGGCTGTATATATTATTTTAAAACGAATTAAATATTAGTAGTTGAGAAGGTTGTTTAGTCTATAAGCCGATTAACTAAACTTTATACAGTTTACCTAATCAGAAAAATTGATTAATAATAATCTTAAGCTTAAATAAAGAGAATTCAAATTGACTCCATTTCATTGATCACAAGCTATGACAATGGCAATAAATAAGCAAAAAGCAATACAAGAAAGATATCAATTCATTCTGCTGGACATTTTCCTTAGCCCTTGTCCATTCCTGCAAGAGGTTCATCAATAGTATATGAAGAACTGATTGTGTTAAAGTCCCTTAACATTGGCTTATTACTGATGCTCAACCTATTAATTAAATGGGGAGGGAGAATTATCTCAAGCTCATTATGAAGGCCATAATACCTTAAATACTTAGTTATCAGACATTGTGGGAATCCATTTGGTATCTAATTTAAATGGATGTTTGTCATAATTTAAGAAACCTGGGTCATTCCAATGCCACAGGTCACTGTTTTGATCAAACTTCAGAAAATTAGTAAGTTGGTCCATCCACATTTATAGCCTTCACGATTTATCTGAGCGATATGATCAGCCATGCGGGCCAAATCCTCATTATATCCTTCCATCCAAACTTCCCTTGGATGTTTGTGAAATTGAAATGTAAGCCTCTCCACCTAATTTTGAAGCTTCTTAAGGACATTATCCTTGGCTTTTAGTTGGGTAGCCTGGTCGGAAATAGAATTATCTTTGGATTTTAACTAAGCAACTTGGTTTGTAAGAGTCTTTTTAATTCTTTATTCCTCAACATTTGGTTAAATAACTACCCTCTGCCTAGAAGTTTACCTAAGTTAAATTTTTTGCTTCTGCAAGGCCTCCAGTCTTGCATTTTCATTATCAAAATATAAAGCTCCTTCCTTGGGACCAGCAGCAGTTAATCTTTTCAATCTTTCCAATTCATCCCTCAAAGGATTTTTTTTTTCTCTAACATTGCTACAATGGACCTAGCATTATCCCTTTAAGGAAACCTCCTTCTTGTTCAGGGCAGAGGTGATGTCCCTCAACTTGGTGTCAAAACCCCAACCTTCACTTAAAGATTTATATTTATCCTCATAGTAAAAATAAAGTAGGTCCAAGGATAATTTTTTATCTCGTTGCAGTTGCTCAATCATTTTATAATAGGCTACATTGTTAGCAATAACTATATCTAACAAACAATGGAGGTGGATATATGACTCCTTCACTTGGTAGGATACATCTCGGCCGAGAATCTATGTAAGTCTTCTTCAGATATAGGAACATGACCAGCCTCCAAGAGATTTTTACTTTGTTTGAGCAGGTTAGATTCTGCAGAAATTATAGCCCTTTCCTAACATCAAACTTAAAAGTTCAAAATACATGAGTTTGTGGATATTCAAAAGATCAAACAACATAAGAAGTAAAGCAGCACAGTTCAACAAAAATTAAAAGTTATTATGAGGCATATACATCAATTGAAAATAAAAAAGCTTGTTCTTTCATTAATTGATAAATAAAGTACAAAAGGGGATACATCTGGAAGAAATAAAAGACAAAGAAAAATAAAAAGGTAAACTTGTTAGACTTTTTCCTTGTCCTGACCTTGATTTTGGCTAGTAGAAGGTTGGTCAGTACTAGCACGTGGCACCACTGAAGATTTAATGGGCACTATGGAACATTCACCAGATCCCTCATCATCATCAAACTCCTCATCCAAGTTAGGATGAGTACAAGGGTCATAATTGAGGTAGAGCTCAGAGCTTTCTTTGATGTCGACTACCTTCTAAGCTTCAGACCATCCTTCCTTGAAAGACAACTTCTTAGCGTGCTCAATTTGAGTAGAGGCTGCAAAAAGGGCTTTCTCCCATCCCTTATCAAAAGAGGCTTTAGCTTTGTCTTTCAAGAAGGCAACTCGAGAAGTTAGACTAATCGGCGTATCTTTACAAGTTTGAGCCCGACCAGTAACTTCTGCAAATTTATATTTAGCATCCTTAGCTCTATTTTCAACACTGCCCATCTTCTCTTCGATAGCTTTGGCCTTCTCTTCAATAGCCTTTATTTTGTTCTCAACTGTGATGGTCATATCAATGGCCTCCTTCAAACTGTCATTGTCCTTCTTTAAATCTGCTTCCCAAGATTTTTTCTTTGTTGCCAAAGCTTCTTGGGAAGCATCCAAGAACTTCTTCAGGCCTTCAAATGCCTCTTCAACTTTATTAGGAGAAGCCTTCAACTGGTCATCATTCTCCATCATTTAATTGAAGTTAACCAAAAACTATAAAAATGAACAAACACCAAATGGTTAGTATAATTTCAAAAGCATGACATAGAGGCAGAAAAAGGGAAAAATTACTAAGGCCAAGTTGGGACAAGCTCTCTTAGTGAGCCTGGATCTTGGCATGGGGGCTAAAGAAACTTGATTAGAGGAAAGGGTCCCAAATTTTATCAAACCCCTGGCTAATCTAGGGTTAACAACAACAGAGGCTGAGCCAACATCCAGGTCAACCTGAATCTTCATCACCAACTATTATTGGCTAGTGGTTTTTTTTTAAGCTAAGGCTTGATACTCGACTGATGTCTTATATACCGATTTTGAAGGATCAGGAAAACCTCTCTTTATCCTCTTCAATTGGTCCTCCTCAGCTTGAGTCTCATCAGCACCAATATGCCTCTTGTCATTGGCCTTAGATTTCTTCTCAACTCGCTTTTTTCTAGTATCAACAACCTTCTTTGGTTAAGGGGATAGTGGTCCTACGATCAGATTGGGTATTTCCCTCTTCATCATGTCTGTGGAAGGAGAAAGGGGAATCTCAGAAATGTCAAAAGACTCAAAAAAGGAAGAAGTTCCTCCCTAAGTGAAATCACCACCTGCAAATTCAGTAGCTGAAGAAGTTAGCACCAGATCTTCTTCAAGTTTGGTAGCAATTAGATGCAGAACAAGCATCACTACAGGAATATTGATTTTTCCTGGCTTAAAATAAATGCCAATAAAAGCACTAAAAATGTCGGTAACACTTTTTGCGGAACTTTTGGCAGCATTTTGACAAGTGCGGTAATAGCCAATGTGGTAAAAGAACAACGGCATTTAAAAAATGCCGCGAAACATTAGGGGCGCTTTTGGCGGCATTTCCACAAGTGCGGTAGCCAATGTGATAAAAGAACAACGGCATTTTAAAAAATGTCGCAAAACGTTAGCGACATTTTTAGGCATTTATATTAATGTTGGTAATAACCTTTTAGCGGCATTTAAAATGTTAATAATAACCTTTTATAACACCTATTAAATGTTCAACACACTTTTAGCGGCACAAAAAAAATGCCGAGAATGATAATAGCGGCATTAAACAAAATTTTGATATTATTTTGCAATATATGAGTGGGAACAAGTGTTAAAAAAACCATTTATTACAAGCATCATATTTATGTGCAAATACACTACCATAACATTAAATTAAGAGAGCGGTAATCAAATTAAAATGTTATAATTGAGCTTCGAACAATTGTCCATCCACAAAATAAAATGTATTACATGTTCAATAAGAAAAAGCGAGGAAACGTGAAGTGAAACAAAAAAATTTGTAATGTACGTCCTTATCCATCAAAGTCAAACATCCTCTTCGTCCTACAAATAAAAAAAATCAATCGTCAGTCATTGATACTTATTCTTTAGTATTTTAATTAAAAAAATAAAATTAAAAATTAGTACATTAGCAATATGCCACGCTGCGGCTGAATGATATGCATCTCCAATTGGGACTTGTTTCCATAGGGTTTAGGCAATGGTTCATTTGTTACAAATGTTTTCTCAATATATACTTTCCAAAAGTCTTCATTAAGTGGCGTACCCCTACTTTTGTTGAAGGGTCCTTGCTTACAATGAATCCACGTGCCATAACCACTTTTGGAAGTCCAAAAGTAATAACGTCTATAATTTTAGGAAGTGCATTATTTGAGACACTTTCTCGTGGTTGATGGTGCTTCTTTTTCTTCTTTGATGGTTTTTTCTACAAATAAGATGAATATGTCATCAACCATATATTTCTGGAAAAAAAATCAACAGAGTTTTATTCGTTTTTAAGACATCCCAAAAATTTTAAGACTATATACACCCAAATAAACCAACCCCCTAATGTCAAGTATACATAAACTCCCTAAGAAAGCGCAGATATATTGCGCCCTTTAAAATCCTTTAAATTAGTAACATACCTGAATTAAAGTAATATTCATTTGTTCACTAACACGAGCAGTAGTCTCGGGGGCAGCCAAGTGTTGAGAATTTGCAATCTACAAAAAATGAATTATTTTAGTCATGAAAACGTAAAGTCTTAAATTATGATTTTAAAAAATAGTGACTTATACCTAAAGAATTCAAAATTTTCAATTCATTTGCCACAAATCATGGTATCATTTGATTTTACCTTCACCTCTCGTCAAACATGTTCCTTGTATGGGTATAACTCCTTGCATCGCCAATCTTTGAAAGCCAACGGTAACCTGTTCAACATCGATATAATATTAAATAAGTAACCCCTTACATCGATTAAATAATCATCTTTAAATTGTCAAGAGATAACATACAGTATTTCAAAGAGAAATATATGCCAAATCTTGTCCACATAACCTATCCACATTCACATAATTGGTCTATCCTTTAAGATTTTATAAAACACACATAATCCTATCCACGCTCACATGCTGATGAAATGTAATTTGCTCTTATCTTCAAACACATGATACTGAAACTAGCTCTGTAAAATTCAAATATCTTATTTATATTTTAACACGTAAATTATATCAATAAAAAGTATATTAGCACGTAATATTTGTCTCACTTTGCCACTCACTCAACACCCAAACAGCCCTCTGTGGCAAACGCCTCCACCGGGCTACGTATGTTACAGGTGCAAGGTCCCGAGGCATTTCATTCAGCACTGCCCTACAAATGGAGACCCTAATTTTGACATTGATTTCCCCCTACATATCAAATCCATTAGGAAGAAAATAAAGCATGTCTCGGATCCCTCTTTACAGACCCATTAAAAACATTCTTAAAGGGAGGACAGTTAAACTTGGAGCACTTGTATTTTCTCATTAAAAAAGATTTAAAAAATGGAGAAAATTTGTAGACAATTGAAGGCTACTCGTTAAAGGAACTACATGTAATCTTCTCAAATGACCCAACTTGTTGACATTAATCTAATAACCTCAAAATATTCTAGACTGAAATGCTCTACTACATTAAAATCCAGGATATTCCCTCCATCTCACATTAAGACACTTATCCAGACCTTTCCAAAAAGAGAGACCTATTTAGATTTTTTTACTTCTTATGAAACATGCAGTTTATGCACTTAATCTAGGTGGAAAAGTGTATACTTACTTACAATAAAATTCCCTCTAAACAAAGTAAATTTATTTACTGTGTAAACATTACACAATGCGCTCTCACGTGTAAAATAGCTAAGTTTATTAAATAGGAATCTAATTTGGGTCACCCAAAAGTTAAGTGGGAATCTAAAATTGGGGAATTCGTCTACACAATTTGTCTATATATCAACAAACTAAAAATAGAGGATAACATCCAACTCATTTAATACAATATATACAAACTTTTCATCACTAATTGATTCGCTCTCCGAAACAAAATCATTTATTTTGTTGGTTATGGCATGTTAGAATTAACTTAAATTATTTTACCTACACTCTAAACTATCCCTAAAAGGGACCCACCCTCACACAAAAATTTTCAAATCTGACAATTAAAGAAGATTTGTAAAGTAGAAATAAGAGTATCGTACCAAGAATTTATGACAAAAACCAACCTTGAGTAAAAAGGCTCGAACAGAGTTTTCAATTTCCTTAGCTTTTGCAGAATCACGCAATCGACTGACGTCAGGAATAGGCAAAACGTCCTCTGATCCTGCAAGTCTTTGCAAGTTTCATAATACAAGTGAGACTAAATGGAAGAGAGGAAGGGTAATATATAAGTAGAAAAACTAAGTATTTTTTTCTCTCACAAGTAAAGATCCAATAAAAAGTTTCTACCCTGGCCCTCGGGAACTGAGGCCAGAAAATATATGATAAAATACAGTAATAAAAAGTCTTAGGAAAAGACGAGATAAAATAACAGTTTTGTTGCCTAATTTAACTTGCTAATGACCACCAAAAGTATTTCCTTTAATAACCATTTTTTCCAGCCCCATTTGGAAAGTATACTATAGTTTACTCCTTAAATGTATAATTTGCAGTGGACTTCCAGGTTGAGATTATTCAAAGTTCAGGAGTGAAATGAAAGGAAATGGGAATTAAGAAGATGGTGAGAGTTGGACAAATGAAAAAAAGAAGAAAAATTAGAAAATCTTGTTCAAGATGGACAAAAGTTGGAGAAGAGGGGATCGAAAGAGGTCGTGTTAAAGAGAGTAAGCTTATATGAGAATGGGTCATAATGGCAATAAGAATCAGAGAAAGAATTAGTTTGATGAGTTGCAAGAACCTCAAATCATCAGTTACAACAAAAATTAACATTCCCTTTATAAATCTACGTGGTCACCATAATACCACAACAACCACTGGTCTCTCCATCAACCACCATTATTATTTCCTTCACTGCCAAAAATAAACACAAAGCTTCCTCTCTCCTACATTTTGTCTATCATTTCATAAGAACCATTACTAGATGGCATCACCCACTTTTCTCCAATTCCCCCTTCCTCTCTCTTACCCTACATCCTTGCCCACTCACCCAATAAAGGAGTGATCTGTCAGCACCTATGAATCAGGAGATGTCAGCACAATTTCAGAGACTCGTGGAGTTAGATAACGAGGGTGCCAAAAAAGAGGTAAGTAATGCAAATTTAGAAATCTCAAGAGATATAAGTGATAATTTCAAGGAAACAAAATATTTACTTACCCGGAGAAGCATCAGTCCTTTGTCTGAAGCTAGAAGAATATAATAGCACTGGAAGGAAGTGTACCTCAAAGTTTCTATATCAATATATGAATAGCAAACTAAACCCTGGTCCAGAGAATGTAGTGCAGTGCAAAGCCCTTAAAAACAGCCAAATCACACAACCAAAGCAGAAAATGGAATCAACACCCAATTTTGTAGATTGTAAGAATCACTTTTCTTTTTTTGGTATGTTAATTCATAAACTACTATCCACTTATGAAACCAGAATTTAACTAACGTTTAAGCTCAAGACAAACTAAAGAATCTATCATATAAGCTATCAGAGTTAACATTAAATTGCAGTGTTTAGACCTGACTTGTCAATATCATCTCACTAGTAACAAGTTAATGGAGTGACAACATAGGAAGCCCCTAAAATACCCCCTGCTTGAAAATATAAAAGAGGGGAGTTAATAGGGAAGACACCCCGAAACCTCCAATTACAGGGAAGTTGAAAAAATATAGGACATATTTTCACTCTGTACTCAATTGGTATATCTACTAGACCATGAGGTAAGTATATGTTTGACCCAACACACATAATAAATAAATAGAGGTGAACATAGAATGTTCTCACTGTTCTTACAGCTCTAATACATATGCCTACGGTATGTCAAAAGTCAATCTTTTTTATTCAAGTTGTCCAATACACAAGACTCATCAATCCATCTAGAGTTCATTAGAGTTACAAATACATTCAAATTGCAGTAAATTTTTCTTTTACCACAACAAAAGTACACGTGAAGCAGACAATTAAAAAGTTGACTCCACGAGTACTGTAAATAAGTAATACTTTTTGGCAAAAGTTAAACAACGAAGTATTCCTATTGTATTCAAGTCACATATCTACGACTGATTTTAGGCTTGAACCTCAAAGATTATGGCTTAAGCTTAAAGTGGTCTATTTACATGAGCACCGTCACTCTCCCCCCCCCCCCCCCCCCCCCTCTTTTAATCCAGATATTGCTAAAAAAATAAGAAATTAAAAAAGGGGGGGGGGGGGGTCGACCCGAGGTCTATCTTCACTTAGATACCCTATATTGATCCTCTCAATAACACCGAAATCAACAGGTGAAAAAACTTGTTGGTTCTTCCCAAAGCACTAGAAAGAGGGCATAAATAGGATTCTGCGTTCTCCCACTTTCACAGAATTTTCAATCAAATCAATCTATCCCAGATCATAGCCAGTGACTGGACAAGAATATCCCTTCATCTTATTTCCGTTCTCATCTAATATAATTCCATGACACCACATGATTATGATTTATAACATTAAGTATATAATTTATTTACAATAAGGAGCAATATATGAAAAATAACTCAACATCAAATATTAATATATAGAATGCCATTTTCAGTTATGCCTAATGCGGAGGGAAATGTAAAGCATCACATCATAAATATATTGATTTCGCATATAATGGCAACATAAGACAATTTATTTTAATGAAAGTGATGTAAGCTAAAAAGTGGTGAGGAATTTTCCATTCTGATTCTTTTTCTTTTAATATATATGACTAGAAAAAAAGAAGTTATATAGGGATAAAATATATAAGAAGTGGCATCTGAGCCAATGTGATTATACGACCAACCATAGTTGTCAAAAATCATACGACTCGATTCGATTCACATGAATCCCAATTCAAATAGAGAAGAGAATGGGCTTGGTTAAGAAAATCGACTGAATCAGTTGGTTCGGGGGGGAGAATCGTGTATCGTACAATTCATGATTCGAGTTCAATTCATAAAGATGGGCTGAGTTCGGTTATTTTTTACCCGACATTAGAAAAAGAAGTTCGGTCTCCTTTTTTCTTTTATACTACATATGTCTTAATAAATAAAAAGAACAACTTTTACAAAACAGAGTGAGAGAGAATCGAATGTTCCAAAAGTGAAAAACCTACCTCTTGAGACTTGAGATTATATAAATATATACACACACACACACACACACATACATACATTCAACTTCATTTGAAGAGTTCAATAAACATTGAGAAAATGGGAGGAATAGGAAGAAACTATATACCATGCTGGCAAAAAATCCCAATGAGACGTGGCGTGGGTGTAGAATCCATGTTTTACCGACGTCGGAGACAAACTTGGACGTGATGTTGCTGGGAAAAAGAAAAAAAACTATTATAGATTATCAAGACCACGAACAAAACCAATAAGGTATAAATGGAAACTTCACATCACACTCACCTGAAGAAAACATGCACAAGAAACTAGAGAACATAAAATCTTGGCCATAAAAACATGTACATAAATAGTGGGTTGGGATAAGCATGTTAGAAGAAGGGAATAAGGTCGAGATATGATTCAGATAAAACAAAAATAGGTGTTTATGTATACATAAACACTAGCTTGTGCCCAAGCCAATAACACTAACATGATTATTCATCCACTAACATTAAATCAACAACTCTTTTTTTTGCACAACTACCCAAATATTATTTCTTACAATGCTTAAGACCAACAGTAGAGTGTCTTATTTTAGTGCTAAAAAAAATTACAAACACATCAAATATGTACTTAAAAAGTATTGGAATTTGGGAAATGTGTTATGAGGAAGTAGATATACTTTTGAATATCATTGAGCATTTAATGTTCTACGCAGAATGGTAATAGAGGGGCAAGGTAGTCTCGGTAATAATATAACTGATGCCAGTAGAGAAAAGAACAATTATTGAGTACTAAGATAATTATAAACTAAATCATACGAAAATATAGTATCAAATGAATACTTTAAAAGTTCAAATAAAGTAGAAGTAAGAAACAAAATACCCATCAATCTATTGCTTCTGAACATCAACAGAAATGCAAGTAGTCTTGCATTATACACTTTTACACCATAATTTATCCCCAATTAATGAAGATCATTTTCTTGAGCGTAGTCCAGCATAGTGAAATAAAGACTTCAGCAACTAGAAACACTTTTTTTCCATGACAACACATCCAAAAAGTGAACTTTAGGGACAATTTCAAAATTGTTAAAACTTAATCATAGAAAAAAAGAGATACTCATAGAAAGTGCAAACTCTATGAAAAACAAAATTGTGAACTTGGAATCACTGAATAATTTTTTTAAGCATAAAATTCATTCACCTAATTTACATTTGATGACATTAATTTGCATTAAGCTTAAAAATATGCCATTCTAGTATTTGAATGTCAACATATTGTGTAGCCCACAATTTCAAACACATTATCCGCATCAATTCAAATGACGACAGGTAGCATAAAAATCCCAAAAGGCCATCCTATGCAGACCAATATTTGAATTAAATGGAATTTGTATGGATCATTAAGAAGGTGTAACCCAAAAAATCACTACAAAAACAAAAAATAATGATTTAAAATAGGTCATTAGATCACGAGTACATCACAACTATCCCACCTAAAACATACAATCAAAGCCTAACTATGTATAACGTGTAAACTGGTAAGGAACATAGCAATACTCTCATTTTTAAGATTATATAAATAAGACAATAAATATAAACTTGAAAAAAAACAGTGCACGTGTAATTAAATGTGAGTAATAACTAACAAACGTCAATCTGAATTTGGGTCTAACTTTAGCTAAGCCATCACCAACACTGTATGCTTGATTCAAAGTACACAGCGTCGAAACTCTATGCATCATTTCAAGCCCAAATGCTAGTGTGTGGGGAGTTTAAAACAGTATATGCACAACTAATAAACTCAATTCCCAAAAAGATGACATAAACCAAATAAATTACAATTCATAACACCTCAACTATTTTAGGTAAGATGTAGCATTGTGTGGCCTATAATTAACAATATCATAGGCTTGGGATACTAACCAAGCACACTTTGTTTGCAAACAGAGCCTAATGAACTTTCAATTAGGTGGTCTCATGGAGTTATGGATGGAGTGAATGAAAATAACAGAAGAAAATAAACAGTTAGATATTTAAGATTTGATATTAATAGACACATAAAAAACACCATCAAACCATTTCAATATCATCTTCCACCACAATTAGGAGACCCTAATACAAAACAATGAAACACATGATTTGAACCATCCCCCCCCCCCCCCCCCCCCCCGCCCCCCAACCCACAAAAAAATACATCAAACATAAAGAAATCAAACAGTGAGAGACCGTTGGGCATAGTGGTTGCTCGGAGATTGAGCTCCATTTTTACACTGGAAAACCGAACCCAACATTTGATCCCCAAAAAATGCAGGAAAAAAATTCTCAAACTAAAAAACCCTAATGCGAATCCCCAAAAACATACTTGACCCCCTAAGAAACTGAATAAAAATATTAAGATCTCAATCTTGGGAGAAAAAATAAAATGATTCCATAACATTGGCATGCTAATATAACCAACTAAAGAACTCAACTACCTTCACAACAGAGGAGAGAAACTATTGATTAAAAAAATAGTACACCCTCTATCACTTAAATTTAATAGGATAAGCAACCCGTAGTGCACTACACCAAAATGGACAAATTATCACCTTTCAGCCGGCCACCCTTGACCGTGACAACAAAACACGCGTTTTGTATCACGGTCATTGATCGTGACAAGACCGTGATAATACTTTGTCACGGTCAATGACGATGATAAGTCTGTGATAACTATACTTGTCACGGACTTGTCACCGTCATTGACCGTGACAATACTTATAATATTGTCACGGTCAATGACCGTGACACGACCGTGACAAGTTTTGCAGCAAAAAAGCCCTACGCTTTCTTTTTTCCCATCGATTTTGGTCTTTCCCTCTCTTTCTCTCTCTAAGCGATTTCGAGGTCTCTCTCTCTCTCTCTAAGGTATGTTTTTTCCTCTATTTCTCTTTCATTTCTATATGTGTGTGTATATATGTGTGTATATATGTGTGTATATGTATGTGTATATGTGTGTGTATATATGTGTGTGGTGGGGGAGGGGGGCAGGGGGTGGTGGGGGTAGGGTGGGTTGTGTGTGTACATGTGTGTGTGTGTGCAGGTGTGGTGGGGGGGAGGGGGCAGGGGCAGGGGGTGCAGGTGTGTGCATGTGTGTGTGGTGGGGGGAGGGGTGTGGGGGGGTGGGGGTGTGGTGGGGGTGGGGGTGTGTGTGGTGGGGAAATATTAACAATTGTGTAGCTTTAATTAATAAATTGTATAGCTTTAATTAATAAATTGTATAGCTTTAATTATAATTTTAATTGTATAGTTTTAGATGAAAGTAAATTAATAATTAGTGCCCATTTCATATGAAAATAGGATTGCCCCTCATTGCAAATTAGTAAATTAATAATTGTATACTTTAATTGTTAGTTTAATTGATGAAATGAATTAATTGAGTAGATGAATTAGAAGGAGTACGGGATACACATTTGTTGTTGACATTGTTGTTGGATTATTTTGTTTATTAAATGTTGGGTTGGTTAGTTTTAAAAGTGGCATGACCACTGCATTATTGTCTATATGGGGGTGAGATTTTTCAACTTTTTTAAAAATTACTTTGTATATCGAACAATATATACTATGATAATTAAATGAAACATACTTGAAATTAAATATAGTGCGCATAGATACTAGCCTTCTAGTTCTTATGCGTACGCATTCAATAGCCCTTAGACCCGTTCAAGAGTCATTACCCCTATAATGAGATCTCTCAAATTGTCCCGTTTGGACAGTTTGAGACTATATAATTTATGTATAATATTCTTAGTGGCTTAAAGTTGTTACTTTTGGAGGAAGTTCTGCAGTCATATCTTAATGTTCTCTGGGTACATACTAGATTGACAAGTGTGACTGTTATTTCAATTGATCAATTGAAATAACACTCACACTTGCCAATATACGTCGTGTACTTGGAGAACTACGGGGATATACTGTCGAATTTTTTTCAAATCGTAACAATGTGGATGAGCTGTTAAGTATATTACAGAAAAATGCGGTCTTGAATGGGATAGGACCACTCACCCTTTATAGGATATGGAGGAAATAGAATTTTCTATTATAAATTGAATTTGAATATAAATAAGACATAATTAAATGAAACATACTATAAATCTAAGTTTTGTTTACCTTTAATAGGTGATTAGTTGTGGTAGCTGTGATGGGATATCAGAAATACAAAGAGTGGATGGGTGAGACAAATAGAATGGGGGATGAGTTTCGCAGAGGTGCTAACGAATTTGTGAAATATGCAAAGAGATGTCATAATGATGAAGATTTTTCGTGTCCGTGTGCTAGGTGTAAGAATGATAAGGTGTTTGAGTGGAAAACAGATGAACTACATTTGTTAAGATCGGGTATGCAAGATAGTTATCGATAAAAATGCTTGTAAAGTTGATCCTGTCACCAATTTGATCATGGTTGACTTGTCCAAGTTGAAGAGCAACGACCACGTGAGCGATGAGCCATTTGTTTGTGCATTTCAAAAGGTTAAGCAAGTGTTTTACTCGGAGTATATCAACAACGAGACGTGGTCAATTGTCCAACCACGCCAAAGCGTCTAAATAGTAGTGTGAATGACTTGGCTGCTCCTACCGAATATCAATCCATTTTTATGATAACCCGAATTTGAAACAATTTTTCAATTTGTAATAAATATTCCAATTTGTACCGAAACATCCATTTCTAATGCTTTTAATTGATTTTCACTTTATCATTTTCACTATTGTGTAGTGTGCGTGTGTGGAGAGGAGATTAATACATAAATATTCCAACTACATCTAAGTTTTGTTTATACTAATCCATGAATATACGCTTCTTACCTTTAATAGGTGATTAGTACATAGTTATTTGGGGTGTCCTGTTTGTGGAGAGGAGACTGAATCTCTTCGTCTATCCGAACACTAAGAAATGTCATAATCCTATGGAGTGATGTTCTGCAAATTCCTCTCAACCGTTGTGTAGCCAAACATCACTAGTTGAAGTTGTCAATTACACTTTCCATACCCCACCACTTCGAACCTCTAACAAAACATGGGAGACCATTGGAAGGTGGAATTGACAACTTCAACTGGTGATTTTTGGCTACACAACGGTTGGAAGGAATTTGCAGAGCATAACTCCATAGGATTATGGCAATTCTTAGTGTTCAGATATGAAGGGAATTATATTTAACACGATTGCCCGGGGTACATTAGTTGGAAGGAGGTGCCATTTGAGCTCAAGTTAGTTGTTTGGGTGGCACTAGAGGTAATGTATTTATATTTATATTTATATGAATATTTTAATTTCAATTTCGATTACGATTTATATTTATATTTATCTATATTTGTGGGGCGGATACTAATTTTACTTTATTTTATTTCAGGGGACAGGGAGTGGCCCTGGGGGTAGGCCACCTAGGTTCGATACTTATGTGGCTCTTAGGACGATAAGGGAAGGATAAGGAGGTGTCCCCGATCGTCGCGGTACAAAATCTCTTTTCCAGCTAAATAGTTTGTAGATTTTAGATTATTGATGGTGATATTGTTTCTTCTTAAATAGTTTCTATTTTGAATGTATATTTACATTATCTCTAGTTTATCTGGATATATGATGTTTGAACAGGTACAACGTTGCTATAATAGGTACGAATATACAGCTGGGCATGTTGGATAATTAGACTTGCCTTGTTTGTTTGCCATGTTGTTTCTAAATTTAATGATTTTCTTAAACTGTTTTGACATTAAGGCAATCTGATTGTCCAAACTCTCTATATCGCATTCCTCATCAGAGTCATCATTGGGAATGTTACACTCAGATTTAATCATCTTAGAAGAGAATATCAGATTGGAACTAGTCTATTTCCTATGGGACTGGGTCAATTGTTTCTTAAATTCTAGTTCCATTTCCACAGTTCTTAATTTACTACTAAGTAATTCATGAGTGAGATTTATATCACACATTTCCTCAATAGCATATCTTTTGTTGTCAAATTTCTGTGGTAATGATCTCAAAATTTTAGATACAATTTCTTGTCTGTCATAAGTTATCCCATTAGCATGCAGTTTTGTCACAATATCAGTCAAGTTCATATATAAGTCATCAAATGACTCAGATTCAGACATAATTAAAGAGTTATACTGTTGAATGAGCATTTGAGTTTTAGCAGCCTTATCTCTAGTGTCACCTTAATGAGTAGTAACCAAAGTGTCCCAAGCTTCCTTAGAAGTGGTACAGGATGAGATTCTTTTGAACTCATGTTCATTTATGGACATAAATATGGCATTATTTCCTTTATTATTATTACGAGAAACTTATTTCTCTTCTTGTGTGAACTCACTTAATACTTTCTTAACCCTCTCATTACTTCCTTCAGTGGCTGGTTTAGTAGGAAAATTGTATCCATTTTCAACAATGTCCCAGACATCATCTCCCAGAGTTCCTTGAATGAAAGCAATCATCCTTACTTTCCAGTAAGCAAAATTGGTTCCATCAAAGATAGGAGGTCTGGTCAAGTTACCAAATCTTTCATTTTTCTCATCCATGTTTGATTTTCAGAAAACAATTTCAGAAACACAGGATCTCTTTAAAAGAAGTTTACAAAGCTCTGATACCAATTGAAAATCTGTTACTAAAGCCATTGAATAAAATTAAACTATTTAAGTAACTCCGAACAGTTTTTTGAAGAAACTCTTTTCTTAAAAACCAAAACTAATTGAACACAAGATGTGTTTAATAAAAGTATGTACGAGATCTGTTCAAGATTTAATTAACAGATTTATAAAACTATTTAAAAACTTTAAACTCAGCACAACCAAGAATGAGATGAGGAGATGTAGAAATATTAAGAACAAGATTTTTTACGTGGTAAAACCTCACTCAACTGAGGAAACATCCATGACTCCCTCTACGGAGTAAACTAAAAATTCCACTATAAACAAATTTTAACAGTTACATACTATATAACAAACATGCATACAACTCAGACCTATATAAGTTTAGGAATATACCCTCTGGTGTCCTTATAACTTCTCTGCGGTTTTGATTGTTGATGTTGTCCTCCCAGTTTGTTAACTTCCAATTTGTTTAAGTTCTTTACGTCGAATCTTCTTCTCAAGATCTTATTACCAACACTTTTAGTGTGGTAGGGTGAAAGTGTTTGTGGAGGTGCTTTCTAACACAGGCATGCACACACACACACTTATTATTTACAACCAGTCCTAACAAATTACATATAAGACTATATGCTGTGATTAATCTTTTTCTCTCTTCTCACAAAACTTAACCTTATTTGACCTTTATAACAATCCCAGAATCCACGGCTATCTTGCTCAGAAGACGTATCAAGATCTTAATCAATCTCAGTTTTGAAAAAAAAAATTAGATTGAAAATCACCAAGTGCGATTCCAAACTAGGTCAAAGGTCTTGTTTCAAGAGAACTAGAAACAGAAAACATTATTGTTGATTTCAAAGTTTAAAAATCATTTACAGAAAAGAATCAACAATATATTTCTTAAGCTGAGAAACAAAATATGTAAATCTAAGTGTAATGTAACATGAAGTACTCGGATCTAAAATTTGTATAAAGTAGAAAATAGATCTAAGACACAATGTTTAAGTTGGACACAAGATCTAAAGAACGAAGAGGTTACAGCTAAAAACCAACTACACAAACCAACTCTCAAACACTCAAGGTTGTGTTTGGGATATACAGGAGTTTGAAAAGAGTTTTAGGTTTGAAAAATGGTTTGGACGATTTAGGGTTAGGGTTAGGGTTTCTAACTCTTTCTCTCTACTCTGGTTTCTCTATTCTCTCTCTTTTCTCTCTTCTCTCTCTACTCTCTTTTTTCTCTCAAAAGGACAAAAATAGCAAAAGTCTCAGAAGGCTGAGTGAAGGGGTCCTTTTATAGGAGGCTGAGAAGATTCGAGAATGAGGTTCAAAATCAAGGGTTGAGATTAAGTCAAGGATGATTGTAAGGACAAAAATTTCCAATTGAGTCCATGTATTGTGTTGGCTCAATTCCGGACAAAAACATTTATTCATAGGATAATATGTAGTTGTAATACTCTCAAGCCTAAGAAGTGTTTGTTGAAGACATAGCGGCAAAGAGTATAAAGCCTCATCAAATATACCGGTTTGCGTGCCTCGTTTCCACGTCATCAACTATGGTTCCATGCTCCCAAGGTATGAATGCAATATTATATATATAAAGGAGCTTGGAACAATTTTATTGGGTGTTAGGTTTAATAAAAACTGTGTTTTATTTTCAGAAAAATTTAATTAGAACTTTAAAATAAAGTATATAAAATTTCTGGGCCAAAATCGAATTTTATAAAATTTCTGGAAGTCGTTCGATATGTCGTTCGAACCAGATGTCGTTCGAACGAGTTTGCCAACGAGTTCCCACTAAGGTATACTGGTCCGTCGTTCGAAATGTCGTTCGAACGAGATTGTTCGTTCTAACGAGATTTCCAATGAGTTTCTAACGAGTCCATACTGGATCGTCGTTAGAAGTTTCGTTCGAACGAGATTTTGTTCGAACGAAATGTCGTTCGAACGAGATGCCAGGCGGGAACAGTTTTTGGCACTTTTTTGGCAGTTTTTCACCCACTTCCCCACTTAGTTTTTAACCAACTTTTTCAGACTTTATCTTGTGCGGGAATCACATTTTCCAACTTAACTTTTCCATTCCATTTTCATCTCTTTGAGAGAGTTTGAGAGAAAATTTGTTTAAGAAAAATGTTCATGTTTTGAGTGTTAATTTTCAACGAGAAATTCATTTACATCACTCTAGTGTTTACACCCAAATAGTGTTTATCCAAGTTCACCTATATACATATCAATTGCTTGGAGTTTAGAACCGGTTTGTCTCTACCGAATTAAAGAAGAGAAGTTTTGGGTTTTGCTTCTACCTCCCATAAAGAAAGAAGAAGTGTTTTTATGTTGTTTTACCCGCTTAAAGAAAGGCTTCGTGTACGGGTGACGGTGACCATAGAAAGTCCTATCGGTGGATTTTGAGACCGCGGTGGTTTCTACAAGAAGAAGCATCGGGGCTTGAGATGGATCGAGTCGTGTGTTGTAAGTCTTTTGTCTTGTACTTGTAATTCCGTATCTAGTGAATTTGTGGCTAGGGTCGTCCGAGGTTTTTTTCCCGTCTTGGGTTTTTCCTGGTACATCGCGACATAGTGTGATTGGTTTATTTTATCTTGCACAATAATTTAGAACGCATGCTTAGGATAATTCAAGATAAATTTTGGTTTAAATTATCACACTAAATTTAATTTGGACTTAAATTAAATATTGGGTAAATCTGGTTTATTCAAGTCTTTTGCTAAAATTTTGTTTGGCCTAACTTCGGTATATGGATAATTATGACTTAGGAAAATTCAAGGACTTGAGTTGGATTAATTGGATTCAGTGAAAATTAATTCTTTTGTTTGTTTTGTTAATTCTCACTTTGTTTAAGTTAATTAAAATTTGGTATTTGTTTGTTTTAGTTGAACCATCACATCCTAACGCTTCCGCATCATCTTGAATATATTTAAAAAGGAAATTATAAATTTGATTTTAATTTAGATAGTCAAAATCCAGGGTTCCACTTTTATAAACTGGTATCAGAGCTTTGATTAAGAAAAGCTTTGCACTTTCAAATTGGTATCAGAGCCAAAAACGATAAATTATTTCGTTAAGATCCTTTAAATTTTTTATTAAGATGGAATTTTCCCCATTTTCAAAATTTCCTATTTTTTTATGGTTCAAACTACGCGTATTGGAAAGCGCGAATGAAATCGGCACTAAAATCTATCGACGAAAGAGTTTGGATGTCTGTTGTTAACGGGTGGTCCCCACTAACTTATTTAGTTGAAAATGAACGTGTTATCAAACCCGCCGATAGATGGACTGAAAATGAGTTTAAACTTGCTAATTTCAATTCCCGTGGTTTAAATGCCTTGTTTAGCGCTGTCAAACCGGATGAATTCCGACGTATTATGACGTGTGAGACTGCTAAAGAATCTTGGAATATTTTACAATTAACTCATGAAGGAACTAGTGTCGTTAAAGCTTCAAAACTCTAAAACCTCACCACTCAATTTGAAACTATTAAAATGAATGAAAAAGAAACTTTTGATGAATTTTATGCTAGACTTTCTGATATTGCTAATTCATCGTTTAATTTGGGAGAGAAAATACCTGACGACTGTGTTGTAAAGAAAATTTTAAGGTCCCTACCCAATAGATTTATTCCTAAAGTGACCGTTTTAAATTCTTTACCAACTTTAGCCTCTACGAAATTAGAAGAGCTTGTAGGTGATTTGCAAACCTATGAACTAGATATGTTTCTCTCTAAAACTGAGAAGAAAATTGAAAAGGGCGTTGCTTTAAAAGCCCGAAAAGAGGTCAAACAAGTAGTAGAGAGCGAGAGTGATAGTGACTCGGAAGATATGGCTTTGTTTGCACGTAAATTTAGAAAATTTCTTAAAATTAACAAAGATAAATTTAAAAATGATTTTAAGAAATTTGAATCTTCTAAGCATGACAAGAACGAGAAGATTTCTAAAGCGTAGAAGATTCCTAAAGCCGAAAAGATCCCTAAACCTAGTAATGAAAATTTAGATAGGGACGAGTCTAATAAGTGTTTTGGTTGTGAAGGTTATGGCCATAGGGCTTTTGAGTGCCCCACTAAACTAAGGAAAGAGGGTAAGTGACCCATTTCATATAATGTGACCCTTAGTGATAGTGATACGGAAGAGAAGCCCGATTCCCCCACTAAGAAAAATTTTGTGGCTTTTATGGCTAGCCATGTGAGTGATAGTGAGAACTCATCAATTGATGAAACCTTAACACATGACACTTCCAAGGTCATTGTTTATGATTCTCTTGTTTCTGATGATAGTGAGAGTGGAGAATAAAGAGAGAGTGAAAATGAAGAAGAGGTTAATGTGAGTGAACTTCAAAATGCTTTTCAAGAGCTTTATAAAGAATCAATTAAATTGAAAAGAGCTAATTTGAAGTCAGAAGCTAGTTTAAGAGAGAGTGTCAAGGTCATTGATGAAAATGCCTTAATAGAAGACCTTAGGACACGTGAGAGGACTCTTTAAGAGAAGCTTGAATATGTAGAAGGCGAAAGAGATAGCCTTAGGGGTTTAATGGAATCCTTGAAAAAGGATCTTCTTGCTTTTGAAGAGCGAAATGTTTTACTAGAATCTAACATTTTAGAATTGGAAAATCAATTAAAAGATTCTAGTAATGTCAAATTTGATTTGGAGTGTCGTTCGGAAAAACTAGATAAAATATTAGGAACGGTCCAAATTAAAAATGACACTTATGGTTTACGCTTCAATACTTGTAATGAATCTACTCATAAAGCCAAGACCAACATTTTAGGAGAATCTACTAGGAATGCATTTAAAGATCACTCCTTAGGTAAATCTTTTCGACATGCTTTTACTTGTACTCATTGTGTTCGAAAAGGTCATCTTAGGAAATTTTGTTTTGATCTTAAACGAATTCCTAGAAAATCCCATAGTAAAGTAACCATGGTAGTTAACGTTCCAACACCCCAAGATAGTCATTCTTCATTAATTTGGGTTAGGAAATCCGACTTGGTTGCCTTGCAAAATAGGGTTTATGATTCTCATTTACTTTCACATGCTTTCTCCCTTGCTAAATCTAAAGGATGAATGTGTTAGTGTTTGCATACTTTAGCTTTTGTACTTCATGCTATATTCACATGCTAAATGTATACTTGTTTAATCATTTTCTAGTCTATGCTCCATGGTTATCACATGCTAGAATTATGATTTTTGGTTTATCTTTTGTATTATATTTCCTTCATTTTGTTTGCATTAAATGAAAAATACAAAAAGATTTTTGTTTATCATTTGGATTTTATCCCTATAGTAATTTAAGTTTAATGACAAATTCAAATGATTTTGTTTGTCTTTTGAGTATATATATATTTTTATTTTTGGCTAAAAATTTCAAAAACTCAAAAAGATTTTTATTTTGTGTGTACTTTTGTTTGACACACTTTAAGTGGCATATACTTGTGTTTGAATCTCTCCTTTAACGCTCCCATGTGGCTAGAACTTTTGGTTTAGATTATCAATCATTATTATGTTCTTTACCATATTTTTTTTGGAGTAGTTGGATTTTGTGTTGTTTAAATGGATTCGATTTTTATATGCCTCTAATCACACATGCACGAGCTCTTTTGAAATTTTAACTTCATATGTATATTTGAGCTATGTGAGGTGTTCTCCTTCCAATCTTGTCATCTACATATTTGTGACTTAGGAGGACTAGTGCATGTCAAAATCCGTTGAATGTGAGATTTGTGTGAACAATGAAAACATGATAAATAAAAATGTGCACGGGGAAGGGCTCCGAAAGGACTAAGTGATCATTTGCGATAGTAAGCCACCGTTTTGAATGGACCTAAAAGAAATACGTGGTCCAAAGGCCTAAAAATAGATAATATGGCATTAAAAAGAAAATAAATTTCCAAGGCCTATGTTTGATTGATATATTCATTCAAATTTAATATGAATGCATATTGAGGGAGATTGGATGGTATATCAATGGTTTGCACAATGTCCGTTTATCCTAGTTTCGTATTTCATGTCATGACTCTATTGGTTTGTAGAATCATTAATATGCTAGGCTTGTATGCATTGTGTATGTTTGTTCATTGAGTTCAATCTATCTTGTCACATGAGGTGATATTTAAATGTGATGAAGTTTGCAATCAAATGAGAACTCAGTGAACGTTTATTAAGTGTTTGGGTCTAAATTTAATTGTTGCTAGTTCACACCCCTACACTTCCGTTGCCATATGACACATTTTTGCCATACGAGTGTGCAAACTTATTGTATTTTGTGTCATGTGTGTGTTTATATCTATATATATACGCAAGTACTCTATTGGTATATTTCTAGTATATATATATATATATATATATATATATGATATTTGTTTGTCTTTGCCTTCATTTCTAGTTCATCCATGCTTATACTTCATTATTGGTATCTATCTTGGATTAGTTGTGATTTTGTTGCTCATGTGCTTTAATGTCTTAACACTTTAAGCTTCAACGTGTTTATTAGTTCTTTATCCTTTGTCTATTCTTGAACAAAAAGGGGGAGAAATGATAGGGGGAGAAATGGTATCTAATCCTATTATTCCTATTATTATTGTATCTTAGTTTGGGGAGATTTATCTTAGGGGGAGACGTCCTTCTAAGTATGTCATTTGTTTGGTAAAGGGGAGAATTAATTTAGGGGGAGTGATTAATTAATTGACTTTAATATTTTGATATTCCCTATGCATTTGATGAGTATGCTTAAGTGTGCAGGATTTCTTCTAAAGCGGCATTGTTTAGTGGCAAAGCGTATCCTTGGGTTGAGTCAAGTTTGGGTGGGTTATGTTTTGAGTCTAGTAGAGCTTGACAGCCCTTTAGGATTTTTGTTTGGTTTTTGTCCCGGAATAGCCAAAGGGGGAGATTTGTAAGGACAGAAATTTCCAATTGAGTCCATGTATTGTGTTGGCTCAATTCCGGACAAAAACATTTATTCATAGGATAGTATGTAATTGTAATACTCTCAAGCCTATGAAGTGTTTGTTGAAGACGTAGCGGCAAAGAGTATAAAGCCTAATCAAATATGTCGGTTTGCGTGCCTCGTTTCCACGTCATCAACTATGGTTCCATGCTCCCAAGGTATGAATGCAATATTATATATATATAGGAGCTTGGAACAAGTTTATTGGGTGTTAGGTTTAATAAAAACTGTGTTTTATTTTCAGAAAAATTTAATTAGAACTTTAAAATAAAGTATATAAAATTTCTGGGCCAAAATTGAATTTTATAAAATTTCTGGAAGTCGTTCGATATGTCGCTCGAATGAGTTCTTCGTTCGAACCAGATGTCGTTCGAACCAGTTTGCCAACGAGTTCCCACTAAGGTATACTGGTCCGTCGTTCGAAATGTCGTTCGAACGAGATTGTTCGTTCTAACGAGATTTCCAACGAGTTTCTAACGAGTCCATACTGGATCGTCGTTAGAAGTTTCGTTCGAACGAGATTTTGTTCGAACGAAATGTCGTTCGAACGAGCTGCCAGGCGGGAACAGTTTTTGGCAGTTTTTTGGCAGTTTTTCACCCACTTCCCCACTTAGTTTTTAACCAACTTTTTCAGACTTTATCTTATGCGGGAATCACATTTTCCAACTTAACTTTTCCATTCCATTTTCATCTCTTAGAGAGAGTTTGAGAGCAAATTTGTTTAAGAAAAATGTTCATGTTTTGAGTGTTAATTTTCAAAGAGAAATTCATTTACATCACTCTAGTGTTTACACCCAAATAGTGTTTATCCAAGTTCACCTATATACATATCAATTGCTTGGAGTTTAGAACCGGTTTGTCTCTACCGAATTAAAGAAGAGAAGTTTCGGGTTTTGCTTCTACCTCCCATAAAGAAAGAAGAAGTGTTTTTATGTTGTTTTACCCGCTTAAAGAAAGGCTTCGTGTACGGGTGACGGTGACCATAGAAAGTCCTATCGGTGGATTTTGAGACCGCGGTGGTGTTCCAAGGTTATTCGCTAGGAAGAGGTTTCTACAAGAAGAAGCATCGGGGCTTGAGAGGGATCGAGTCGTGTTTTGTAAGTCTTTTGTCTTGTACTTGTAATTCTGTATCTAGTGAATTTGTGGCTAGGGTCGTCCGAGGTTTTTTTCCCGTCTTGGGTTTTTCCTGGTACATCGCGACATAGTGTGATTGGTTTATTTTATCTTGCACAATAATTTAGAACGCATGCTTAGGATAATTCAAGATAAAATTTGGTTTAAAATATCACACTCAATTTAATTTGGACTTAAATTAAATATTGGGTAAATCTGGTTTATTCAAGTCTTTTGCTAAAATTTTGTTTGGCCTAACTTCGGTATATGGATAATTATGACTTAGGCAAATTCTAGGACTTGAGTTGGATTAATTGGATTAAGTGAAAATTAATTCTTTTGTTTGTTTTGTTAATTCTCACTTTGTTTAAGTTAATTAAAATTTGGTATTTGTTTGTTTTAGTTGAACCATCACATCCTAACGCTTCCGCATCATCTTGAATATATTTAAAAAGGAAATTATAAATTTAATTTTAATTAAGATAATCAAAATCCGGGGTTCCACTTTTACAAACTGGTATAAGAGCTTTGATTAAGAAAAGCTTTGCACTTTCAATGATTGACTTTGATCCAAGGGTTCACGATATGCGGTGATTAAATCTCTCCTGTTTGGTTCATATGGGGTTCACAGGGATTATGAAAGGGCGCATGCAGATCGTTGATAAAAACGATCCAAGGGTTGAAAACAGGCGCTGGTTCCCTCTCTATAAAGAAACACACTCTCCACCAATCAGAAGACAACAAATGTTGGCCAATAATAAGATATCAAACGCGCGTCAAAATTAATTAAAAACACACCCTGAAGTCTCTGCCGCATTCGGATTCTACCCAATGCAACTTTAAGTCAATATAACCATTAAACCTTAATTGCAGATAGACCCCAAAAACTTAAAAAAAATAAGTTTTAATTAATAAAAATTTATTTAAAATGTTTATAAAATCCCAAAAAAAATATTTAAAAAACAATTTTAAGGATTTAAACATACTCAACATATGTAAACACACTTATATGAAATATGAAATGTATGAGATCAATTCTACTGTGTGTGAGTGTTGGTAATATGGTCTAGATCAATCAATCAAGAAGGAGAAATAGCAAACCAAGCTGTGGGGTTCTTTGAATTCTAGGATGGACATAATTTTGTCACAATTTCCAAACTAGATGAACACTTATACAATATAGACTCAAGTGAGTCAAGAGTATAATGTGCTTCAATCACCCCCTTTGGAAATATGAGACAAAATCTCCTTTGAGTCATCTAGAACTCGTAGGGCAATAAGAGTAAGGAAACATATTCCTACAAAAAATCTATCTACCCAATTCCTAGAAAGCAAAAGTACATAACTCAACTATTTACAATTGAATACCCTATTACAACTGTTGAGAATAGCTATACATAAACCTGCAATGAATCACTACGATCAAGCTTTTTAGCATATGTGAAATTCATTAGACTCAAATTTCTCCACCATTTTGTCTCAAATAGACAAAGGGAAAAAATAGAGAGATCAATGAGATTAATCAGCACACACCATACCAATAGATTTACGCAAAGAAATAAATCGGTTGTAATCTAAAGGTTTTGTAAACATATCTGCGAGTTGCAAATCAGTAGGAAGATAATTAATTTCTAATTCCTTAATTTCAACCAATTCACGTATAAAGTGATGTCTTATTTTTATGTGTTTTGTTCGCGAGTGTTGAACAGGATTTTTAGAGATATTGATCGCACTTTGATTATCACAATAGAGATGCAATTGTTTTTCTTGAATTCCATAATCACTTAGCATTTGTTTAAGCCACAGTAATTGAGCACAACAGCTTCCAGCGGCTATGTATTCAGATTCAGTTGTTGAGAGTGATGTCCAGTTTTGTTTCTTACTACTCCATCCTACCAAGTTATTACCTATATAATAACATGCTCCTGATGTGCTTTTACTATCATCAGTACACCCAGTCCAGTCAGCATCAGTGTACCCAATTATAGTGCTAGGTGTGTCACTAGTGTACCAAAGTCTTAGGTTCAGAGTGCCTTCTACATATTTAATGATTCTTTTAACAGAAGATAGATGGCTCTCTTTAGGGTTATTTTGATAACGAGCACATGCACACACATCATACAATATATCAGGACGTGAGGCAGTAAGGTATAGCAAGGTTCCTATCATACTACGATATAAAGTTGGATCGATGGATTTTCTAGTTTCGTCTTCAGATAGTTTTATCATAGTACTCATGGGTGTTTTATCATCTTTAGCACTCTCAAGGCTAAATTTCTTTACAATCTCTAAAGAGTACTTAGATTGCGAGATAAATAATCCTTCTGAATTTTGTTTGACTTGAAGACCTAAGAAAAATTACAACTCCCCCAAAAGAGACATTTGAAACTCCTTATGCATAATTTAAGAGAAAGATTTTACTTCTGAGGGAGAAGTTGATCCAAAGATAATATCGTCAACATAAACTTGAGCAATAATGATGTGTTTGCCAAAATATTTGACAAAAAGGGTTTGATCATTTCCACCTCTTTTGAAACCTTTATCTAAGAGGAAACTGGAAAGACGCTCATACCAGGCTCTAGGCGCTTGTTTAAGGCCATACAAAGCCTTTTTTAAGACGAAATACATGATTTGGATATTGAGGATCAATGACCCCTTTTGGTTATTCGACATAGGTCTCTTCAGTCAATATTCCATTAAGGAATTCAGATTTGACATCCATTTGGTAGAGTGTAAAATGTGAGTGGCAAGCTATAGCAAAGAGAAGACGAACAGATTCTAAACGAGTAACGGGAGCAAAAGTTTTGTTAAAATCTATTCCTTCAATTTGAGAGTATCCTTGAGCAACTAATATAGCTTTGTTTCTAATGATTATCCCACTTTCATCAATCTTATTTTTAAAAATCCAACGTCTGCCAATAACCTTTTTGTGATCAGGCCTAGGTACAAGATACCAAACATCATGAATGACAAATTGAAGAAATTCTTCCTACATAGAAGAAATTCATTGAAAGTCATTCAATGCCTCATTTACATTTTTTGGTTCCACTAGGGAAACAAAACATGCATAATGTGCATAATTTATTAATTGAGATCTTGTACACACAGGCTCACTAGGGTTACCATCAACGTTATTTATGTGATGGTCTTTAGAAACCCAGTTAGGCACTTCAGGTATCCCAATTGGTAATGAATCATCTATTTCAGGAGAGCCACCTTCTAAAATGTTTGTAGGCTCTTCCTCAATAGTTGATTCACCAGTTTTACTCTCTACAGTGGTGTCACTTACAATTACATTTATGGATTCCATCAAGGTTTTAGTGCGAAGATTATAAACACTGTGGGCTTTACTATTAGGTGAGTAACCTAGAAAAATAGCTTTATCTCCCCGGCTCTCAAATTTGGACAAGTGTTCCCTATCTTTGCATACATAACAAGTACTACCAAAGGTTCTAAGGTACTTAAGATTGGTCTTTTTCTTATACCAAAGTTCGTAAGGGGTTTGTTTGGAATTCTTTCTAAGATAGACCCTATTTATAATGTGACACGCAGTACGAATAGATTCTACCCAAAAATATTTAGGCAAATTCTTAGCATGTAACATAACACGTGCCATCTCTTGAAGGGTACGATTCTTTCTCTCGGTGATTCCATTTTGTTGAGGAGTCTTAGGAGCACTGAACTCGTGTTTGTAACCATTATAGTCACAGTACTCTATTATACCAGTGTCTTTGAATTCTCCACCTCTATCACTACGAATTCTATTTACTTGAGTGTCTTTCTCATTTTCAATCCGAAGAAGTATTTTTATGAAAGTTTGAAAAGTGTCAGACTTATTTTTTAAGAAGGCTACCCAGGTAAATCTAGTGAAGTCATCAACCATAACTAGGTCCATATGGATAAGCTCCAAAGGATTAGAGGTAAGGACATGAAGTGCCTTAATAATTTTTCCTTCCTGACAGGAACCACAGACAATGTTAGAAATGGTTTTGATTTTTAGAACTCCTCTAACTATTTCTTGAGAGGTCAGCCTACTAAGATTATCGTAATTTATGTGACCCATTCTGTTATGCCATATCTCGTTGTCATCCATTTTGCCAACATTACAGATTTCAAACTTGTTCATGACAGTATAACAATTGTTAGGAGTCCTGAATCGTGTAATTATGCATTCACCTTTTTCATTAAAAATTTTGCAATTGTTCTTTGAAAAGGTAACAGTATGATCTGAGTCACAAAATTGCGAGATGCTAAGTAGATTGGCCTTAAGACCTTTAACTAGAAGAACATTTTCAAGAATAGGAAGTCCATCTTCTTGGAGAGTTCCTTTGCCTATGATCTGAGATGATACTCCATCACCAAAAATAACTTTTCCTCCAGCAAAGCTGTTTTTGTTCAAAAGTTTTGTATCATCCCCAGTCATGTGCTTAGAACATCCAGAGTCTAAATACCAACCAGACGATGTGTGTTCAGCTTTTAAAGCAGTAATAACTATATTACACTTCATCTGGGGTAATAGATCATCTTTTCTAACCCAAATTGCTCTAGTTTTCATTTTTCTCTTATTGGCTCTCAATTGATAAAAATTGTGAGCATTCGATTTTTGTTGAAAAATGTTTTGCTCATGATTTTGTGATTTATGAAAGACATGAGCATTTGGTTTAGGAAAGTGTTTAGGAATCCTTCTAGGGAATGTTCTTTTAGGTTTGGTCTTTCTCTTCCTATAGTTAGAATTTTTGTCTGGTTATCTAGGTAGAACATAATTGTTACGGCTTCTCCTAGAATAGTTAAAATTCTTATAGATGGGAGGATTACAGACAGGTTTAACTAGTCTTCTAGCATAGATACCATCAAAAGAGTGACCATATATATCGCAGTAGGAGCAATAAAGATTGCTCAAAATTGGGGTCTCCTTAGGAAAGTTTCTAAACATGGGTTTTAAGGAATTTTGAGGTAGACCTCTATTCCAAGATAGGACAGTCTTGAATGTAGACTCACTCTTCCTAATAGAGGGGCAGACGTATTTGGCCTTAGGTGAACTTTCATGTTTAGAGCAACTTGATTCCCCAATGTTAAAATTTTGATGTTTTGAGTCAAACTCAGTTTTTAGAGAATGAAAGTCTGGACAGGTTTCAATAGGTCTTTTACCTCCTGACACAAACTTGATAGGTTCAAAAGATTTTGTTTGTGTCATCAAATTGGGGCAAAATCCTATTCCAGTTCGATCATTAGAATAGGTTTTTGATTCAGCAACAAATTCATCAAAACAGTTTGAGTTATTTTTAAATTTTGTAAATTTTTTGAAAATAGTTACTGTCTTTTCTTTAGTTTGTTCCAATTCTAACAATGTCCCTTTGTATTTTTTCTCCATAGTTTCATTTGTTTCAGTCAAGTTTCTGAATTTTTTATCAAACATTTTGATTTCACTTTCATGAGTTAGACATTGGGTAGTATACTCTTTAGCATTCAGTTTGACCATCAGGCCTAGATCTTCTAACTTCTTGGTGAGATCTTTCACAATCTTTTCTAGTCTAGTGCTTTTCTTTATAGTTTTAGCATAGAGCGTGTGAATATCTGGGAGATCTTCATTGTCCGAGTCCCTAAGTGTAATGTGTGAAGTGACCCCTAAGTCTTCATTCTTTGAACTCACACACCCATTGACATCGTCATTATCGCTTTCCCTTTGACTCACACACCCCGAGGCAGAAATAGCAATATTCTCAGTAATTAAAGCATCTAAACCAGTAACAGCATGATTCGAAACATCAGAAGTAGAATTACTAGATTCATCCTCACTAACAAACACAGGCATATCATCATTATAGATAATCTTGGCAAAGAAAGACATGCAAGGGTCAAAAACATCAGATGACTCAGGTTCCTCATTTTCAGAGTCACTTGAATCATCCCATATCTTGCAAATGTTGGCTCTAGCGTGTTTGTTTTGAGTGTTTAAGTTAACTCTACAGTCTTGTGCAATGTGTCCTAGTTTACCACATCTAAAGCATTCAGTCTTCTTAAGGTCTCTGTTAGGTCTAGTGTGAGAGTCCTTGTGATGTTTGTCATGACTTTTCTCATAAGGTTTGTGATTAAAGGGAGTTGGATAATTACACTTGCCTTGTTTGTTTGCCATGTTGTTTCTAAATTTAATGATTTTCTTAAACTGTTTTGATATTAAGGCAATCTGATTGTCCATACTCTCTATATCGCATTCCTCATCAGAGTCATCATTGGGAATGTTAATCTCAGGTTTAATCATCTTAGAAGAGAAGATCAGGTGGAGGACATATATCAAAATTCTTTACAATAAATTACAGTATTGTTTATATAGTACCTTTATCACCAACCAAAAGAAACCATAGCTCAACTAATCCATAGAAACAATGTTCAACTAATATTTCTTAATATAATTAACTATAACTTCTCACAAAGCAAAAATAACCTCAGTTCTTTGAATGATATTCATAAGTTATGTGGTTTTCCCTTTAACTTCTATACTAATAGTTAGGGAAGTTATCTTAGAATTGCATAAACATGTAAACATTTAATTTCATTAATTTTATAAAATGGCGACTAAAGACCTGAAATTTAAAGATAGTTAAGAACCAAGATGAGACATTGACAAACGGTGAGAAAGATAGGTGAAGGGGAGGTAACTATGGAAGATTCGGGAGATGTGAGAGTTTTGAGAGGGGAGAGAGTATGCCTAAAGTGTGAGATTATGTTTAGAGTTGGAGGGGAAGAGAATATCAAATGGGTTGTGTGTGTCGGGATATGGAGATGACATAAAGGTATGGTGAGTCTTAGGTGGGAAATCAAAATAGAAAGTTAGATCTGAGCCCTTAATATAGCCTTAGAAGATCTCAACCATCATTGTGCTTTTACATTTTCCAAATTCAAAAAAATCCCTCCTATATATATATATATATATATATATATATATATATATATATATATATATATATATATATATTTGTTGACAAGAAACTTGCTCCTATTCTTCTCTTATGACAAAATCCCAATGCAAGTCAATTAAGGTTGATCATGTAAAAATACTTAAACAAACTCCACATGCTAACTTGGCAATGTAAGAGGAATAAACTTTAGACAAGTAATAACATGAGTTAAGCTAGACTTTTTCAGTTAAAAAACATTAGGTCATAATCCTAACAATAGCAAGTACAAAACAAATACCAATTCTACTTTGTGATGAACTTGAAAAGTTTCAAAACTAATTATTTTCCTTTTTGATAACTACGATATTAGTGCAACTCGTCTAAGAGTATTAATTTACACAACTCACAAACTTTAAGGAATTTCTTTTTCAATTAGCCACATCAAACCATTACCACCACCATCACCCACTATTAAGCTTCTACCCTAATGATGATGTTAGAAAATAATTGTAAAGTACAGTACTTTTTGTAGTACTAGTATTTCCTTTTTCATAGAATGGAAATTTTCAACCAATGTCCTTTGATCTATTCAATGGATACTTTTGAGCACTAACAAAAAGAGATCCACTATTTTCTTTAATGAAAATAATTGTCCATTCCGTTGATTATGTTAATATAACTATTATATCTATAAAATGTTATCTACTCCAGTGTCCCCACTATTGTAAGAGGAATCAACTTAATGGTAAGTTCACTGAAATTGGAGTGTTACCATAAAACTATTGGGAGTTAATAATAATAATAATAATAATAATAATAATAATAATAATAATAATAATAATAATAATAATAATAATAATAATAATAATAATAATAATAATAATAATATAGAAGAAACATGATTCAAAATAAAATATATGTATAATAAATTGTTGTGTATGAAAGATTCTTTGTGATAAATCAACATAGTGTACGTCTTAACCAACCCATACAAATTGAATCCAAAACTACACAATATATCCAACACTTTATGACTTCTAAAACACCCATACTAATCAAATGTACAAATATGTAGTGATAATAGGTCCATTAGTAGATAAATACATATTAGAAACGAGTAATGCTACTCTCGTTTCATTATTGTAGTGGATGTTATCTTAACTAAATTGAACGCTTTACTAAGAAAATGAGAGAACCTAAATAATCGTCTCAACAATACCAAGTTAGAACTGGTACGGGCTAGGAAAATCAAAATTGCTAAATCAAATGGGCCTAATTTGATACACTGAAAACAAAATAAATACAAATGGAGTTTCTTCAATATCAAAGCAAGCAACTCGAATACGAGGAAAATAAGTAACAAGGAAGGAACACTCATAGGGGCTACGTAATCAACAGTGCAAATAAACACTGAAACTGAACTTTGCATATTAGAGGAGGACAACAAGTAGATACTTTTTTATGTAATACCACTATTTTTGGAATGTTTTCTTTTGTATATAAAGATGTTTGCCAAATTACTTTCCCGAGTAAGAAGGAAAACATGTGTAGTATAAGGTAATACAAAGCCTCTCTCTTCTTAAAAAAATAGATTTCATTAATTGAAATTGCAATTATCGTACTAGTGATAAGAGTGCAATCAATTAAAAGAAAAGTAATAATTATACTATAGCACATCATTTAGCGCATCTTGTATGTTGTTTTGAAATTTCACATTGATAACTCTGTATATAACATATGATAACACACACGATGCCAAGGCATTTTTATAATTCTAAACTTTAGAGTTGGTTCTTATGTGGGTCAACTGAATTGTGAAATCAAAAGGTCAATGTGTAACTGAATTCATATGGTGGTTGTAATAACAATGTCAAAACAAAACCTACTAAATAAATAACTGTATCATGGATTAATAGTCCGCAACACATCCTTAGTCCTCAATTTGAAAATAAAGAATTAACTTGCAAGTAAAGAACAAAGAAATTGATAAAACCAAACAAAGATACATTCAATTTCAAACAAGCATGTGTTATCGTAATTTCAAGATATATAAAACCATTAAAAATATTAAACTGAATAAGTGACTATACAATAACCAATCAAGTGAATATAAATGATAAGTCACAGTGCAAAATGATATAATGGTCTAAAAAACATCTCATATCATTGAGATGGAAATCAATGATCTTTTAAGAAATCAAAATAGCAGATTGATTTCAAAGGTAAGGATTTATAGTGTTGATGTGTAAATAAAACAATTACAGAAAAATAACTTAACTTGATGCCCTTAATATTATAAATTCAGCGCATCCAGCTTTGATGGTGTCAAAAGGGGCATTCAAGAATACCCCATAATTGTCCCTTCGGTATTTTAAAGCTATGTAAATGAATACACACATACCGATATTATGCAGTGGTCAAATTTTATAAATAGATTTAACCACGTGTACAAACTAATTACAAACAAGAATGACGCCAAATGTAAATCAAACCTTTAAAGTTTTTTCTCAATATACATCTATTTGGTAAAAAAAACAATCAATAAATGGAGGAGATAGAGATAGAGAGGGAATACCTAAAACCTAAGTGTTCTACCAGCAGCGAACTTCAATGCTCTACCAGTCGATCGATTTTGGGAGAGGGAGAGGGAGACGAGGATGAGTTATAGGGTTTTGATGGTTTTGATACGGAATAGTTTTTTTACCTGTGTTTTATTTTGCAGGGAGATATTTGGGGGAGAAGAAAAGGCGGGAGAGAGGAAATAATATAGGCACCTCTTTTAAAAGAAAAGCTTAAATTTTATGCAGTCACTAAAAAAATGCCAAGAAAGGTATATTTTCTCTACACTTGTTGAAACATGCCGAAAAATAAATGCCGTAAAAAATTAGTATTCTCGTAGTGCATAGGTCGGGCAACAAAAGATCTAATGGAACTCTCATATTCAAACAACAGTGATGCATCCCTAGGATATTCTTCTCCAAACTTTTGGTTCAAACCCCACAGAAACTTAAGGTCGTTGAGGTTGATTTCCCCTTCCTTGGGGTATTTTTTCTTACTCTCCTCTATATAAAAAAGAAAAAACAGAGTTAGTTGGAGTACATCATAAATGAAAATCAAAAGAGAAAATACAATTAAAAAAGTGATAACCTATGCCTCATCGTGGTTGGGGATATTTGGGACCAGTATAAGCCACCCCAGTTGGTAGGGGCATATTGTCAGTTCTTGAAAATAAGACCATAATCCCAATAATCCTTATTGGAATCAGGTAAATTTAGTACTTAAGCCCTATTAGCTTGTCTAGTCTTCTAATAGTAGGTACTCCCTCTAATAGTTACCCACTTATAGATAAACATCAACTCTAAAACCCCAATATAGTTCCCATAAAGTTCGTTTAATCTATAAACCTCAAAGTGTTGGGGTCTACTCTAGCAGGAACTACGTCAAAATATTGGCAAAATTAAAAAAAAAGGGGGGGGGGGGGAATTAGGTGGAAAAGTGATACCACACTCAGCATAGACAAGGTCGGGATCCAGCGACCCTTAGAAAGGGATAAACGTATATGGGAGCCCTGGGTGTCTCTAAGTCAACCCAAGATGGGATTTTCCTTTTTTTCTCTAAACGCATCTAAGAGTTCTCATCAATGGTGTGAACCATGGTGAAAAAGAGGAAAATGTGATAAAACAGAGGAAAGGGAAAAAAGTCTTATAGAGAATCAAAGACGGCGACAAGAACTGAAGAAGGAAACAATTACACAGAGAAAAACTCGAAAGCAAAGAGATAGATAAAGTTTAGAAAATTTGAGGTAAAAGGAAAAGCGAAAAACTCTGTATCTATTTATAGTTTGCCTCGAGAAATGGGAATGAAATTATTAGCTGAATGAATCGTATAGCTACCACCGGTTTCATGCTTTTCGAAGCATCAAAAGATGATTGTGTCCTTTGGTGGTTAAAAAAACTTTGAAATATTTATAAAAATTCCATCATCAAACAGTGCAAGTAGAAATTTTTACAAGTATGAGAGGTCAGTTGCCTACTAAACACTTAAACAGAACACCGAACAACTTGTTGGGCTAAATACTCCATAATTTCACACAAGCATTAAGCATGGAGCATTGGAGGCTTTTGTTGTATGTAAAAATTATACTCCCACATGGACCAATGATGAATGCACAACTGTCATCTAACATGGCTAATCGGCCTACTTGATCAGCTTCAGAGACTCTTAGTAGGCTAGAATACCGACCAACTCCAGAAGGCCAACCGACATAAACATCAACAGTTACTCGAAAGTGATACCAACTAGCTTTGAATTCTAAGAGTTTTACTTATTGTACACAAATATAAATGCCTGGCAATATAAAAGCGCTCCATATTTGGGGTTTTATAACCCTATAAATACAAACTACTCCCTTAGCTCAAGGGACAACTCAAATCACTCATATGAACACCATACTGATCTATTTTTAACCATACTGAATAAAAACTACAGTGGACGTAGGCTATTTTACAGTTAAACCACTTTAAACATTGTCTCTTGTGTATGTGGTTTGCGTTATTTCTCTTATTTTTATCTATGATTATAGAATTGGAGGTAGTCCATATTTAGACATCAACAGCGTGCCTTATACCTTCATCACCGACCATAGCAATCAGTTTGATAATGAGGAATTTAAGGAATACTGCATCAGGTCCGACATTCAGAAACTTCATTCAGCTCCTAGACACCCACAGTGCAATGGCTAGATAAATCACTAACAAAACCTTGCCAGATGGATTGAAGAAAGGTCGGGTGATGATAAAGTCAACTCGATTAATGAACTCCACAACATTCTTTAGGCATATAGGACCACTATCAGAACAACAACAGGCAGACCCCCGTAAATGCTTACTTTTAGCACTGAGGCAGTGGTACTAGTTGAAATTAGTTTATCGACTCATAGAGTGTTGAATTTTGATTCACCCAAAAGTGATCTCATGAGGTGACTAGATATGGACAAGATAGAAGACGTCAAAGAAGATGCGTCTATCTGGAATGGATGCTTACTAATAAAGAACTTCTAGGTTCTATAATTGACGTGTTAAGCCGACCAACTTGAAGTAGGGGGACCTTGTACTAAAGAAGTGATCTAGAAAGATAATAAATTGGAACCCAACTGGCATGGTCCCTACAGTATCTTGGCAGAAATTCGACCAGGAACATATCGCCTGGAGACATTGGAGGGCGAAGAATTTAAAAACCCCTGGAATGTCGATCATCTTTGTAATACTATCGGTAATTTTGTTTTCGATGTAATCAGTTATTCAAGTGAATGAAATTTCATGTTTCCATTCATTATACTTCCTTTTTATGTTTTGTTTTTCAGAGTACGGGCACTACCTTAAATTAAACACTAAATTTAATACCAAACTTTTCCAACTTCAAAAAAGTTCCGCACCAAACTTTTCTAAATTCAGAAACGTTCCTCGCTCCAATTACAAAAAATTTCAAACCTTTTCAACTATAAAATTTTTAAACTTTTCTAACTTCAGAAAACTTCCTCGCCAAACTTTTCCAACTTCAGAAAAAGTTCTTAGTCAAACTTTTCCAACTTCAGAAAATTTCCTCGCTAAAATTTTCCAACTTCAGAATTGTTCTTCGTCAAACTTTCCCAACTACAAAAAGTTCAAACTTTTCCAACTACAAAAAGTTCAAACTTTTCCAACTACAAAAAAGTTCAAACTTTTCCAACTTCAAAAAAGTTCCTCGCCAAAATTTTCCAACTTCAGAAAAGTTCTTCGTCAAGCTTTTCCAACTTTAGAAAAGTTCATTATTAATGACTTCATGTATGATTTTTTTCCTTGACAAATCATGAACTAGAAGTTAGTAAAATATCATATGAGACTCAAAGTCAAACACAAGAGGTTTTACCTGACTAAATTGAAATACAGGGATAATTATACATTCTTAATACACTTGGTCACCACTAAAAACTGATGCTACAACTTATTTCAATAAAATTATTCACAGTTTTATCTAAGAACATCATTAGTAGAATCTAAGGCATTATAATCATATTCAATTACGAATCAAACATCTAATATTGAAGCGGTACACTTAATCAATAGGCTGATTAACTAGTTAGTATACGAATTACCTAGTCGACAACAAGATTAATAACAATCATAAACTTAAATATAAAAGACAAAAGTGTATCAAAGAAATTCATTTCATTAAACTTGAATCAATCAGATACTAGATACAAATTATTCCGTAGGACATTTTCCATCAGCCTTGCTCATCCCAATAGGAGGATTGTCCAAAGTGCTCAGATGATTAATAGAACTAAAAGTCTTCCTCCTAGTGCGCCTACTGCCACTTGGCCAATCAAAAATCACGCTAAGAATCATGCCAATCAAGAATCATGCTAAGTACGAACATATGCCACCTCTCCTTTAAGGTCAAAGTCCCCAATATATTTTCGAATCAAACTTTGAGGAATGGAATCATGAGGGATCCAAGTAAAGTCAATGGAGAAAGGAGGATCAGGATAATATAAGATCCTTGGGTCATGCCAGTGCCATAATTTATCATCTTGGGGTATCTTCAATAGAGCGAGCAGGTTCATCCAACCCCATTTATAGCCCTTATACCTGACCTGCTCCATGTTCTTATCCAAATAAGTCAGAGCTTCATCATACCCACATATCCAAATAGCTTTAGGTTGCTTGTGGGAATGGAAGGTAAGTCGGTCCACATTATTTTAAATTTTTTTGATGGCCTCGTCTTTCTGTTTGAGCTGAGAAGCTTGGTCGGCTAGAGTCTTCTTGGTTTTCTCCTTATTAACGGTTGGCCAAACAACTATACTTTGCTTAGAGGCTTATCCAGGTTTGGATTTTTTCTTTTACAAAGCTTCTAGATCCTCCAACAACCTTGCATTCTTAGTCTCCAAGAATAAAATTCCTTCATCCGGACTAATGGTGGTTGATTTCTTCAGACTATCAAGTTCATTCCTCAATGTATTATTTTCCCTTTCCATCATGGTGGAAATTGATCGGGCATTCTTCAGTTCTTAGTTCAAGGCTAATTTCTTCTCTTTCAAAGCAGAAGTGATGTCTTTCAATTTCTTGTCAATGCCACAGTCTTCACTCAATGCCTTGTATTTGGCCTCATAGTTAGAATGGACGAGTGCTTTGAAAAGCTTGTAATCCTCCTGCATCTGCTCAATCATCTCATAATAGTCAGTATTATTAACTACATCTCTATCCAAAAGGCAATGAAGATGTATGTAAGATTCCTTCACTTGATCAGAAACATCTGGGTTGAGTAACCATGACAAATCATCCTCGGATAATAGAACGTGGCCAACCTCAAATAGATTTTTGCACTGCTTAAGTAGGTCAAATTCAACAAAAATAATAGCTTTTTTTCTAGCATCAAACTGGAAATCTATAAGTATGAGTATATGGGGCAAACTCAGAGAAATAAATAGTGTATAGGATACCAATCAATAAGAAATCAACATCGTTTAAAGATTGTAAACAATTATGATTACAATGATGAGTACATCAGAAAGATAAAAGAAAATGAAATTAAAAATACATGAAAGAAAGGACAAAGGGAAACTGGCTAAAAAAGGACCTAAGCCTTCTCCTTGTCTTAGGCCTTATTCTGATTGGTAGAAGGCAAGTTAACAATAGTAGATGGCCCCACTAAAGTATCAGTAGGAACCATTGAGGACTCCCCAGACCCTTACTCATCGTCAAACTCCCCATCCAAATTAGGAGGAGTGTTTGGGTCATGCCTTTGGAAGATCTCAGAGCCTGCCTCTATCTCGACCACCTTCAACGCCTCCGACCATCCTTACTTGAAGGATAGTTTCTTGGCATACTCAATCTGGGCAGAACCTATAAAAAGTGATTTTTTCTAGCCCTTGTCAAAAGAATAATCCTTGTCTTTCTTATCTTTGGCCCTCAAAGAGGCAACTTTAGCAGTCAAGCTAAACACCTTATCCTCAGCAGTTTTAGCCAAGTTCTGGGACTCAATTAGCTTGTCCTATGTAGCCTTTTCCCTAGCATCAGCCTCCTTCACTTTATTTTCAACAACTTGGGCTTTTTCTTGAACAAATTTTATTTTACCTTCTGCTACAACTGCCCTATTATCGGCCTCCTGCAGTTTGTCATCCCATATTTTTAGCTTCAATTCCAAGGCTTTATGGAAATCCTTCACAGATTACTTCAGACCTTTAAATTATTCTTCCACTTATCCCCGGGAAGATCTCAACAGGTCGTCCTTCTCCATTATTTGGTTAAAATTAATCAATTACCAGTGCTAAATAATGGCAAGCACTCTTAGTTAGCCTTGTTCTGGGTAGGGGAACTGAGGCTACCCTATTAACTAGAAGAGTACCAGCCTTGATTAAACTCCTAGCCAATCCAGGGTTGACAACTACAGATGCTGACCCAATGTCACCCAAGTCAGCCTAAAATTTTTTAACCAACTCTCATTGGTCGGCTTGATTTTTCTTTATAACCAACTCTTGTTATTCGGGTTGAACTTTCTTTCCTTGCTTCTGAGGGTTAGGTAAGCCCTTATTTAACCTCTTGTAGTGAGGTTTAGTATCTTGGATCTCTTCAGTACCAAGAACTTGTGGCCTCTTATCACTGGCCTGAGACTTTTTTTTTACTAGTTTCTTGCCAGTATCAGCATTTTTCTTAGAAGGGGAGATAATGACCCACTCAGCAAATTGGGCATCTTTCTTTTACCCATGTCGTCCAAAGGAGAAGTAGGGATGTCAGATATATCAAAGGACTTAAATAAAAAAAGAAGTTCCTCCCTGGATGAACTCAGCTCCAATTGATTCTGCAGCCAAAGAAGTAGACATAAGTTCTTCTTCTAAGTTGATGACAATCTGTGGAAGAGTAAGTGTTGGTCGGGTAATAAAAGAGGTGATAGAGCTTTTATACTCTAACAACACTGAAGCAGCTCAGGGTTGTTCTTATCCAACTCTTTAATTAAGCCCCCACGTGAATTTAAGCTCTTCAATATTTATTTCACCTTCTTTAGGACACCTCTTCTTACTCTCCTCTGTAGTAAAAAAAAAAAGAAGCAAAGTTAGTCGGAAAAATGCAGAAATAAGTGACAAAAGGGAGAAAAGTAAAGAGCAGAATTATAACCTATGCTACGCCCTTCTTGGGAGCACCTGGGACCAGTGTAAGACACCCCCTTTGGAAGGGGAGCATGTTGCCAATTCTTAACAATTACACCATAATCCTAATAATCTTTATTGGAGTCTGGAAAATTCACTACTAAAGCCCTATTGACTTGCCTAGTCTTCAAATAATATGTGTTCTCTCCAATAGTGCCCAATTTATAGCAAAACATCGACTCATAAACCCCAATATGAGTTCCATAAATCTTATTCAACCTATTAACACAACAACCCTCCAAGTGTTTGGTGCTACCCCAGCAGGAATTACATCAAAGATTTGATAAAATTAAAGAAAAAGGGTTTTTGGTGGAAAGGTGATGCCATAATCAATAATAAATAAAGTGGGAATATAGTGACCCTCTGGAAGAGAATACATGTCTATTTGACCCTGAGCTATCTCTAAATCTACCCAAGCAAGAATCTTTCTCTTTTCTCTAAACTCCTCTAACGAACCCTCATCCACAATCTAAACCATAGTGGAAATAGAGAAAATGATGAAAAAATAGAGAAATAGGGAAATAAGGCTTACAAGGATCTAAAAGTTACCGCAAGAACTGAAGAAAATGATTGCTAATGAACAAATAGGGAAAGATCGTACAAATAAAGTTTGAGAACGAAGGAAAACTCTAAGTGCAAAAACAGTTGAGATGAAGAAAAATGGGGGGAACTCCTACTTATTTATAGATTGCCTCGATAAACGGGAATAAAATGATTGACTAAACAAATAATTGAGTTACCGTCGGTTGCACGCCTCCCGAAGCTTCAAAAGATAATTGTGCCCTTTGGTGGTTCAAAAAAGTTTGAATTAGTTACAAAAATGTCATTATCAATAGTATCAATGAATTTTTTTATAAGTATGGGAAAACAGCTACCGACCACAAACTCAAGCAGTACTTGAGCAAAATACTCCATACTATTGATCAACCATCAAGCATGGAGCATTGGGGGCTTTTGTTATATGTAAAAATTATCTCCCCATATGGATCAATGATATGCAGACATCTTCATCCGATATGGACTTATATGTTTCTTGATCGGCATCAGTAGAACCTAGTCAGCTGAAAGGCCGACCAACTCCAGAATTCGAACCATCAAGAATATCAAAAGTTACTCGGTTGGAATGATGACCAACACTGAATTCCAAGAGTCTCATTTATTGTACATGTGGATGTTAATGCCTGTAAATATAAAGGCATTCCATCTAGGGTTTTACATTACTATAAATACAGAATACTCCCTCAGCTAAAAGGGGAATTCAATCATCCTCAAACATACCATACTGAGCTAATGTAATCTGGATCAATAAAACTAACAGTGGACGAATGCTTTCTTCATAACTGAATCACTTTAAAAATCTCCTACTATTATGTGTTTGATTTGATTAACCTCTTATATTTTTATATATGATTATAAATCTATATTATGTCCATTTTTAGACATAAAAAATTGCCAATCCCAAATACTTATGGGCTATCCACCACAGAGTAGGAGAAGAGCATCCCCAAGCAGATTATGTTCTGCTAGAATACAAGAGTTCTACTACCTCATTTGTTGCTCGACCAACAATCATTCTGCTTTAGTCCCCCATCAACTTGGATGAGGAACCAGATTCTACCTCCTCTATTTCCGAGTCAACTGGAGTAAAGAGAGAGAGAGCTACACAAGGAGGAACCCCATCTTCCTTCGAATCACTTGACCTTACAACCATTCCAACTTCACCCTCTTCAGAAATAGTAAAGAGAAAAATTCTAAACTTGTTGACTGGATTTGGATCTCCCCCTCCTACTAAGAAAATATTACTACCGATAAGAGGCCTCGGGTTGCTGATAAGAGGCCTCGAGTCCTCAATGCTAAAGAAATAAGGACTGTTGAGCCTCAATTAAAGAGGTTAAATAAAGGTCTTCCCAGCCACCAAGAGTTGGCCCAAAAAGCCTCTGCTAACCAAGGCAGGATTAAAGATGCCTCTGTGGTAATCAACCCTGGATTAGCTATGGGTTTGATAAAGGCTGGAACTCTTTCGATGAATAGGTCGACAACAGATCAATCTAGAGCTCGATTGGTTGAATGTGCTAGTCAAAACTTGGCCTTGGTAAGTACTTAACTTTTTTATTTATCTTCAATAATGTTTGCTAAACTTCTTCTATACTAATGTTGCATATTTATTCTTTTGCAGTTCTTGATTGATTATAACCAAATGCTGGAGAAGGACAACCAGCTGAAAGTTTCCTCGGTAGATATGGAAGAAGCATTTGAAGGCATGTAGAAGTATGGAAAGGATTATAAAAAAGCTCTTGAGACTAAGAGAAAGTCCCGGGGAGATAAAATCTGGGTGGCTGAAGACAGAGCTGCTTTCGCTGAGGGGAAATTGAACGAGTACCAGAACAAGGCCAAACTTGCTGAGGTTAAGGTTAACATTTTGACTGTTGAGGTGGATTCAAAGGAAAAATATTTCTTTCAGCTAAAGGACAAGAATAAATCTGATGAGTAGAAAACTGCAAACAAAGGATATGGCAAGGCATTTTCTGCTGCATCCATCCAAATTGAGTATGCCAAGAAGCTCTCTTATAAGGATGGTTGGTCGGATGCCTTAAAGGAGGTCGATATGCAGGTAGATGCAGAATTATTCCAAAGGCACAACCCGAGAACCCCTCCCAACTTGGATGAGGAGTTTGATGATAAATAGGGTTATGGAGAATCTTCCATGATGCTAGCTGTTATAGCTAACCTATATCCCCCCGACTCAGCAGCCAAGGACAAGGAGAAGGTTTAACTCTTTTCGCTAATTTTTGCCTATTTTTAATGTATTTTTCTTTTCTTTTTTCTTTTTTCTTTTTTCTTTTTTCTTTTTTCTTTTTTCTTTTTTCTTTTTTCTTTTTTCTTTTTTCTTTTTTCTTTTTTCTTTTTTCTTCATTTATAATGGAACCACCCTTGTAATCCTTGATTTATCAATGAAATAAGAGAAGTTTTGTTCAATCTTTCTGGTGCTCCTTTGATATTTTTCGCTTGTTTATATACTTGTGATTTTTTAATTTGATGCTAGGAAGAATGTGATAATTTTTACTGAATTCGACTTATTAAGGCATTGTAAAAGTCTTCTTAAAGTTGATCATATAGCTTTGACTGAAACAAAGTTGGTAGGGTTTCTCGACACAGATGCCTCTGACCAAGTGAAAGATGCCTATGTTCATCTTCATTGTCTTTTTGATAGGGTTTTGGAGAACAACACTGCCTACTATGAGATGATTGAATAAATGTAAGAAGATCACAATCTTTCTCGGGTATTGCTACACTCTGATTATGAAGCTAAGTATGAGACCTTAAGTGTTGGTTGGGGGTTTGACAAAAAGTTGCAAGAAATCACATCTTCTTTGATGAATAAGGAAATTATGCTCAATAAGGAAACAAAAACTGCTCGGGAGATTGTTGCACTCCTGAAAAAAAAAAGAATGCTATGAGGAATGAGGAGGATAGTCTGAAGAAGACAGCTGATACTGGGCCAAATGAAGGAGTCTATTTCTTGGAAATAGATAACTCCAGACTAATATAGGAATTGGATAACTTGAATAAGATAAAAAACTAAGTCTTGCCAACCTTCTAAGGAGGCCGTGGTTGCTCGAACAACTGTAGATAAAGAGAGAACTGGGAAGACCTTGGCCAACCAAGAAACTTTATTGCACGAGAGGGACAAGGCCATCAAAAATATCCAAGACAAAGTAGACCGACTAACTTTCCAGTTCCATAAGCAACCCAAGGTTATCTGGATGGATGGATATGATGAATCTTTAACTCACCTCGATGACCACATGAAGCAAGATCGATTGAAAGAATATAAATGGGGTTGGTTGAATTTGATGGGGTCATTGAAGATACCAAGAAAATAATGATCCAGGGAAGTTGGATTACCCTGATCCCCCCTTTAAGATTGATGTCAACTAGATTCTAATCGATGCTACTCCTCAGAGCTTAGTGAGAAAATACATTGGGGGTTATGGCCTTCAAGGAGAAGATGAATATGTTCGCCCCCACATTTATTAGATAGATCGAGCAACAGTAGACGTAATTGGCCAAGATATTTCAAAGCTACAACTTTGTCAGGCACTCTTGATAAGCCTACTGTTGGGATGCGTAACGCTGAAGGAAAACGTCCAGCAAAATAGACTTGTATTTCCTGCCTTTTTATTTTTGTATTGAAACACAAAATGTGTTAGGAAAGAAATAGACTTTGTTTTTCAATATGTATGTTTATTAATACCTTTCAGCATTTACTAAAGCTTCTGATTAGTTAGTCGGCTTACCGATTAGGTAATCTACGTAAATGATAATTGTTTGAGCCAGTATTGAACCTAATTTATAATGCCATAGATTCTTCTAATGCGCTTAGATAAAACTGTAAGTAGTTTTCTTGAGCTAAGTGCTTGCATTAGTTATGGCGACCAAGTGTGTTAGGAATGTATATTTATTCATGTGTTTAACGCAGTTGGGTAAAACTTCTTATTTTTAACTTTAAGTCATATATGAAGTTTTACTGACTTCTTGTTCTTGACTTGTTGAAGATGAAATTATACATGAAGTCTAAAATAAATTTCCAAACTAAACTTTCCAGGCGATAGGTGTCTAGTCGGATGACTACCGAGATGCGATAAGGGTCGTGCCAGTTGAGCTCCAACTTGTTTCCTTTCTGAATCACTTAAGGACATAGTATCCTTCTTTCAGGTTGTTCGGCTTGACCTTCCTGTTGTAGAATCTAACAGTTATTTTTTTATAAGTAGCCATTTTAATTATAGCATCCTCTCCGACTTCTTCAACCATGTCTAGATTTAGTCTCCTCATAAGATCACTTTAGGGGAGTTAAAATTCAATACTATGAGAGTCGATAGATCTATTTCAGTTGGTAATATTGCCTTAGTGCCGAAAGTGAGTATGTACAGAGTCTCTCCTGTTGTTGTTCTCGATATAGTCTTGTAGGCCCAAAGGACACTGTGCAACTCATTGATCCAGTTTCCCTTATCATCATCCTATCTTTTTTTAATCTATCAAGCAAAGTCTTGTTAGTGACCTCTGTCTAACCATTGCATTGTGAATGTCCAGGTGTTGAATGAAGTTTCTGAATCTTGGATCATATGCAATATTCCTCAAACTCCTCATTATCAAACTGAGTACCATGATCAGTGATGAAGGCATAAGACATTCCATAGAGACTTATGATTTTCTTGCATATGAACTAAAATACTCTCTAATAAGGCATATCATCCAAGGCCTCAACCTCCACCCATTTGGTGAAGTAATCCACTGCTATAACTAAATACTTGAACTTTCCCTTAGTGGTCAGCAATGGGTCGGCCAGGTCGATATCCCAAATACAAAACGGGCAAAGAGAAGTGATTGGAGTTAGGGCAACCTCTAGTCTTTTATGAATAGTGGAAAACTTCTGACACTTATCACACTTCTTGGCTAAAGAAACGCAATTTATCTTCATCGTCTGCCAGTAGTAGCCTTACATGGCAATTCTTTGTACCGATGATCGACCAACTGAATGAGCTCCACATGAGACTTTATGTACCTCCTTGATCAAGTCTTGTACTTCGATTGGATGAACAAAACTCATTAGGGAGACATTGTATCCCCTTCTTTATAAAATGCCTTTCTCCCAAACATAACTGGTTGCTTTGTATCTCATCTTCCTGGCTTATTTTTAGTCGGATGGCAGTAACCCTTTGTCAATGTAGTCTTTGATTGGATCCATCCAGGAAGGACCCAATTCTATAGATATAATGTTGATAACTTCCACATTAATGCTTCTGTACGTTAAGATCTCTATTGGAATGGTTCGTCGAAGTTTTATCTAAGCTGCTGACGCTAGTCAAGTAAGTGCATTTGTTGGGGCATTCTCCACTCTAGGGATCCAAATGATCTTGACTGCAAGAAATATAGAGATAACCTTTATAGCTTTTTCCAAATACCTTACCATAGGTTCTCCTTTAACTCCATATATCTGAAGCATTCGATTGATAATGAGTTAAGAATCACTATGTGTTATCACCTATTCGGTACCCAATGATAAAGCTAGTTCCAAACCCATAATTAATGCCTCATATCGACCTCATTATTGGAAGCTTGAAACTAAAAATGTAAAGAGTATTCCACATTTAGGTCATTTGGAGTGTTGATGATAAGTACGACTCCATTGCCAGTAGTACATAAAGATCCATCCACAATAAATTCCAAACTGGAATGTTGTTATTGAAGTCTTCCTTTAATACTCCTCCATGTCTAAATATCTTCTTACTCTGTTCAACTAATCGCTGAGCATTTTTTTGGGCGGATGATGTTTCTGGTTGGTCAGCGATAATCTTAGTTTGCTTTTGAGCAGATATTTCCTCTGAAGAAGTATGCTCGGTAGGCAGACTTGGATTATTGGTCACCTCTGGGTATATGAATTCTGTAATGAAATCTGCTATTGCTTGCCTTTTCAATGCAGTCCTTGGCTCATAGGCAATCTTATATTCCCTTAGTTCAACTGCCCAGAGCATCAACCTTCCCGACTTTTTTGGTTTGCACAAAGCTTTTCGTAGGGGCAAATCAGTGTACATCATAATAGTGTGTACCTGTAAATATGGTCTCATTCTCCCAGAGGCTTCAATAAGTGCAAGTTTTAGTTTTTCCAAGTGCGGATACCTGATTTTTGCTCCTCAGAATGCTTTACTGGAGTAGTAAATAGGCTTTTAAACTCCACCCTCTAGTCGGATCAAGGCCAAACTAAAAGTTGACTCTGAAACAACGAAGTACAAATACAACTTTTCTCCCAAAACTGGTCGGGTGAGTAGTGGTGGAGATCCCATATATCTCTTTAACTCTAAGAAAGAAATCTCACATTCATCGTTCCACTCAAAGGTCCTTTATAGAACCTTAAAAAATAAAAGACACTTGTCTGTTACTCGAGACACAAAAAGGTTGAGGGATATTACTATTCCAATTAGTTTCTGAAGCGATTTGAATTTTCTCAATTAAAATCTTATTTCCATTTCAATATATTCAACAAGATGCGAAAGCGTAAAAGGTGATGGTTCAACTTACATACTAAATTTTAATTTCTTCTTTCAAATTAAAATTAAACCCAAGTGAAAATAAATTAAACCAAATAATTAATCCGAGTCCTAGAATTTGCCTAAGTCACATTTATCAATATTGCCAAATTAGGCCAAAACCAGTTTTAATCAAAAGACTTGAATTAAATAAACTTTACCCAATATTTAATTATGCAGTGTGACAATTAAAACCAATTTTATCTTGAATTATCCTAAGCATGAGTTCTAAGTTATTATGCAAGATAAAAATAAGTTAATCACACTATGCCGTGATGTACGAGGAAAAACCCACAATGGGAAATAACCTCGGACGGCCCTAGCCTCAAATCCACTAAGTACAAAATTTACAAATACAAGACAGAAAGGCTTACAACACACGACTCGATCCCTCTCAAGCCCCGACGCTTCTTCTTGTAGATACCTCTTCCTAGCGGATAACCTTGGAGCTCCACCGTGGTCTCGAAATCCACCGATCGGACTTTATATGGTCACCGTCACCTGAGCAAGGAGCCTTTCTCCAAGTGGGTAATGTCGTAACAACCTCTTCTTGTTTCTTTATGGGATGTAGAAGAAAACCCGAAACTTCTCTTTGAACGGAAGAGATGAACCCGGTGCCAAACTCCAAGCAAGATATATGAATATGGGAACTTGGAAGAAACTAATTTGGGTGTCAACTAGAGTGGTGTATATTTTTCTCTTTGATAAAAACACACTCAAAACATGATCTTTTTCCCTCTTTGATTTTACTCTCAAACTCTCTAGGAGTTAGTAAGATATGAATTTTTTTTTAGAAAATGTTATTCCCGCACATAATAAAGTCTGAGAAAAGTTGGTTAAGAAACAAGTGGGGAAGTGGGAGAAAAACTGCTTAAAACTGCCAAAAACTGTTCCAGCCTGGCATCTCGTTCGAACGACATTTCGTTCAAACGATATTCTCATTCGAACGAATCTTCTAACGAAGTTCCAGTATAAGCTCGTTAGAAACTCGTTAGAATGATAATCTCGTTCGAACGACATTTTGAACGAAGTTCCAGTATGCCTTAATGGGAAGTCGTTGGCAATCTCGTTCGAACGACATCTGGTTTAAACGACATATCGAACGAACTTCCAAAAAGTTTAGAAAATTCAATTTTATCCCAGAAAACTTTATAAACTTATTTTAAGGTTTTAATTAATTCTTTCTGAAAATAAAACACAGTTTATATTCAACCTAACACCCAATTAAATTTATTCCAAGCTCCTATATATATAATATTGCATTCATACCTTGGGAGCATGGAACCATAGTTGATGACGTAGAAACGAGGCACACAAACCGGCATGATGATGAAGCTTTATACTCTTTGCCGCTACATCTTCAAACACACTTTTCATAGACTTGAGAATATTACAATTAAATACAATCCTATGTATAAATGTTTTTGTCCGGAATTGAGCCAAAACTATATATGGACTCAATTGGAAATTTGTGTCCTTACAGTTTCTACACGTCTTTCTTTCATATTGGAGATTGAATCTCAATCAAAGCCTTTATCTTGTCAAGATTGGCTTCGATTCCTCTCTGATTCATAATATACCCCAAAACATTCCTTCTTGTACCCCGAATATGCATTTGGCCATGCCAAGTTTCATCTGGTTCTTCTCCAACTAGTCAAATGTTAGAGCCAAGTCTTTAATGTGGTTGGCACCCACCTTGCTCTTTGTGAGCATGTCATCCACATACATCTCTATTTTTTTACCAATCTGCTCTTTAAACACTTTATTCACCAGCCTTTGATATGTTGCTCTAGTATTTTTAGCCCAATGGGCATAACGTTATAGCGGTATGTACCTCGATTAGTGATAAAAGATGTGCTCCCCTTGTCTTCTGACCTTATTTTAATTTGGTTGTAACCAGAATACGCATCCATGAAGCTGAGTAGCTCATAATATGCAGTTACATCTACCAACTGATTAATCCTTAAAAAAGGAAAATGATCCGTTGAGCATGCTTTGTTGAGGTTAGTAAATTCTATGCATATACACCATTTCCCATTCTTCTTTTTGACCATCACTACATTAGCCATTCAGTTGGGATACTTGACATCTTCTACAAATTGATATCTCTGTAATTTCTCCACTTCCTCTTAGATGGCCATGTTCTTCTTGGGACTGAACACTCTACATTTTTGCTTGATTATCTTGGCATCTTTATAAATATTGAGCTCATGGCACATGAAATTAGGGTCAATTCTTGGCATATCCTCATAGTTCCAGTGGAACACGTTATTTCATTCTCTAGAATACAATCGATTCTTGTTTGAGAGAAGGTGGTAAGTTCAAGCCAATTTGAGTGGTTCTTTCCAACTTCTCATCATCAAGAATAATGGTCTTTATTGCCTCTATAACATGTCCTTTAACCAAATTTTCTTCCTCTCAAGGATCCAGAGTGTTGATATGATAGGTGGTAGTGTTCTTCTGGACCTCCTACTGGTCGACATAAATGTAATAGCACTTTCTAGCAACCATCTGGTTTCTATTCACTATGCTGACTCCATAATTAGTAGGAAACTTCGTACACTGATGTACTCTGTCGAGAATTATGTCATAGGCTGAAGGGAAATTTTTATCTAGTACAAAGAACAGAATCCTCTCTTTTTTGCTGGCTGGCTAAGTGCCGACCAAGACATCCAACTTGATTATCCTAAAGTGATAAACTCTTTCTCCTGAGAATCCTATTAGGGGCATGTGATAAGGTTCTAATTTACTGTCTCGTAGCCCTAGGATGTGAAAAAAGTTATAAAACATGACATCTATTGAACTCCCATTGTCTACCAGGATTCTTATTACTCAACCATTATGAACCCAAAAGTGATAACCAGGGGGTCATTATGAGGGTAAAGTACTTCGCTCAGATCATTCTTGGAGAAGCCAATCACTAATATATCCTTGTTTACTATTTTGGGCAGACCATCTGTTCATTCAGACATGTTAATCTGTATGATGAAAGGATAATCTTTGGCTTCATTTAAATAAGCCTTTGTCTCAGCTATCTCATCTCCACCACCGGTGTCTCCTCCTGTAATGAAATGACAACCAAAGAAAATCATTCCTATCTCAACTTCTAGTTCATTGGGTTTCTTCTACATGTTGGGGTATTCATTATAATCATCATTGCGAGCCCTTTTTTTGGCATCTTTTCCTCAACAAGGTAACTCATACCTTCTTCTAGTGTCCCGACCACCAACCCCATCAATAAATTTAGTTAATTTTCCCCGATGAATAAGATTTTTCATTTCATTTTTCAGAGTGATACAATTATCAGTGGTGTGCCCGTGATCTCAGTGAAAATCACAATATTTGGATTTATCTCTCCTATTGGGAGGGGACTTCAGTTTTCCAGTCCAGTTTAACTCTTTATTGCCCCTAATCTCCTCCAGTATGTGATGGAAACCTTTGGTTAGCGGGGATATTCATCATACTTCTCGATTTTATCAACCTTCTTATTTTTCTGATCTTTCTCGGTTGAATTCTTCTAGCTTTCAGTCTTCACCTCTGGAGCTTCTTTTGCATCCATTGTCTCCTCGTCATTCATAATCTTCCCAGCCTTTCCCATCAATTCTGTCATGGTCTTGGGAGGATTTTTTTCTAGAGCATAGTATAGGTCCTTGACGAGAAATTCACTCATCAAAACTTCAATGGAAGTCTTCTCTTCATAATCAACCACTTATAATTTCTAATTGTTGAAGCGAGTGATGTACTCCCGAGTAGTTTCTCTAGGTATTTGACGAATGGTCAAGAGATAAGTGACACCCTTGATCGGCTTTGCCTTAAAACAAAAGTTATTGATAAACATCTCAGCCAACTGATGGAAATTAGAAAATTTTCCTCTGGGTAGGTTGTTGTACCATATCTGGGCTGAGCCTGTGATGGAACTTGAGAATGTCCGATAATGCATCTCGTCGGGTACACAGTAAATAGTAGCAACAATCTGATATTGCTTAATATGGAGGACTGGATCAGTCTTCCCATCATACTTGGGAGTGATAACTGATGGCTTGATTTTAGTAGGTGTGGGGTAGTCCACAATTGCCTGAATAAAAGGTGATATCTTCACAAAACTCCTATGCAAAGGGTTTTTAGTTTTAGCCAATTCTCCTAGCTGATCTTCTAGTCACTGAATGGATCCTTTCCAGGAATGCTCTTCTGGTTTAGACTTGGTTGAGGCATCTTTTGTGGTTTTACTGTGCACATGTGCTGAGCTCTTTTCCTGAGAAGTCTGCTCGACGCGCGTAGAGCCTCTTATGCTAGCCTTAGACCTCACGGATCCTTCTATACGCTTGCGGGATAGATCTGGCTCCCTATAATAACCTCTGAATGTTCGTGGCCCTAGAAGATCAAAGGCAGATGCCTTACTTAAGCATTCCAACATGCTCGACCATTCGTTGGAGAAATACTGACCATCGTAATAATTTGTTGATTGGATTGGCGACGCTGCCCCCGGACGGTAAGATATTTCACGAGAAGATCTAGAACGACTACTTCTCTCATTTCTGGCTAGTGGGGGTGGCATGTACCTCCGGGACTTGTCTTACAGTATATGAGCTAATTTTCGAACTGACTCCTGTATGGCTTCCTGCCCTTTAGCAAGGTTACGTAAAATTCCTTGAAGATTTACCACATTGGGAGGAGCAGACGAAATAGCAACATTACTTTCAATCCTAAGGCTGTTTTCTGGGTCAGTCATTTATCCAAGGGAAAATAAATGAAACAAGTGGTACAGAACGATGACGGACAAACGTTCCTATAGACGACGTCAATCTGTTGATGTAAAAAATGGTAGGTCCAAATTTTTAATCACAGATAAAATAAAGATAATCAAGTAAGACAAACACACGACAAATAAGGTTTTTAAAGTGGTTCAGCTATGAGAAAAATCTTACGTCCACTGTTTTTATTATTTCTGGTAGTTACAATAGCTCAGGGTTGGGTATATTTGTCCCTGAATGTATCGTTCCTTTGAGCTAAGGGAGACCATGTATTTATATTGGTTAGAAACCCAAGATATGGAATGCCTTTATATATTCAGGCATTTACATCTGTATACCATAAATAGGACTGTTGATATTCGTCGGTACGTGTACAAAAGCTGTTAACTATTCCACCCGAGTGACTTTTTCTCTTATTGGTGGTTCACATTCTTGAGTTTAGTCGACTGATTGGCCAACCAAGTGTCTCTGGAGCCGATCAAGAAAGTAAGCACTGAGATAATTGTCACGTAGGAGGATAGGTGTCCATTTCTCATTGGTCCATGTAGATGAATAATTTTTACATACAACAATATGCTTAGCTATAAAATAGTGTAAATGAGAGGTGTAAGAGTGTCACTAAACCTATGAGGGTAAACAAGAGTGTTTGTGCGCGAATATGTGATGAGAGGTCGCTAGTATATACATGCATGCGAGAAGTCTCAGCTTATATAACATAAGGCTATTTAAATTTGTGTGTGTGTGTAACAAGGGGCTACTAGTGTGTTGAGATGTAACGAAAGGTCGTTATTGTGTTAAGCTTGTGCTCACGAAGGAAGATTCAGTATTGCACCTATGTACCCATGGAGCCTCGGGATCAAAGCCTACGTAGGTTGTTATGCGGTTTGTATGTGCTTTGGAATGTTTGTGTTGTGTGGATATGCACAAGAAGTTACGGCTTGAGATATTAAATATCTCATTTATAGTGAGAAGGAAGGTGAGAGATGAAAGCATTTCTTTAAGAGATTGATATTTTATTTTTAAATATTAAAAATAATAATGTTGAAAATTTTGAGATTACTTATTTTCTAGATATGTTTTCCCCCCCAATTAGATTCATATTTTGAAAATTTTAATTTTGAAGATCACACATAAAAGATAAAATATTAAATTGACTAATTTTTTAGAGACAAAAAATTAATTAACCATTTAAATATCAATCAATGTTAATTTATATATTAGAGAATTAAGGTAAAAATCATGTTCCTTCCTATATTTGGATTTTTAGGACAATGCTTTTTAAGTTTATAAATCTAGTCTTTTTGGTACAATAGCATTTATAAATCTAGTCCTTGTGGTACAATACCCTTTATTTTTTTGGTCTGCGCCAGCGACACCATTTTTCACCATTTTTCATGGTGTTTTTAGTACATAGACTAAATTTATAAAATTATATGGAATGTCCTATTTTTATACACTTTAAGCAATATGAGGACCTTTTCCCAAAACCCCCTTTATATATATATATATATATATATATATATATATATATATATATATATATATATACTAGCATGCAGGCCACGCGATGCGTGACCGGTTTTTATCTAAACTGTACTGTTTTAAATCAAAAGAAAATATTGAGATATTAAACATTTTAGCTATTGTTATTTTATTTAAAGATGAAAATTTTAGCACATAAAAGAATAATTTTAATATGTATGCTAAAGAACAACATGGATTATTATATTGAAAGAATAACATATTAACATAGAAATATATAAGTATTAATCGAATGAAAAAAAGATTATATTTTGCATAGTAAAGTAGTATGCTTTTTGCATAGAAACTGGGCTAGACAAATACTAAAGAAGTATGTTTTTTTCTCTACACTGAGCTAGTTTATTTTCTTAAAGACAAGGCAGAAAAAAATGACCCGAACCGCCTACAGTGCCACAACAACATCATTTTCAACCTTCTGATCTGCTAGTGTCTTTGAATTGTCTAATACTTCTCCAGTTGAAATTAAAATCAAACGCTGTTCATTAACTGGTTGATCAGTGAGGGTATGCAACTTTTGCTTAATGTCTAGAATTTTCTCAGTTGCATTGCACTGAAGAAAATAAGTTGTCTTACTACGCTTAACATGGATATACATGGCCGTTTGGTAAATACTTATCACATGATGATAGCCTGTGACGACCGAATTGATTGCCAAGAGCTTTTTCTAGGGTTTGTTTATTTTCCATACCTCTGTCACAGCTGAAGTAGAAGAACACATACTGAGATACATTTGTCGGTTTATATATCACTGTTTGGGGAAGATGGAAGAAGTGAAAACGTTCCATTTGGGGATTATGAAAGAAGTGCAAATGTTTATGGGAAAGGGGAGTAACCTTATGATTTTTATTTTTTTTTCTTCTTTTCTTTGGGAAAGTGCTGAAGACTTTTGACATTTTAGGCGTACCTATTTACATTGATTTTTTAAACGTTTTTTACTGCTTTAAATGTTGAATCGTTTTGGAGCCAAATATGTATGGAAGTGTCAAAGTGTTAATTTAATGAGGTTTCAAGTTTGTCCCACTTAATGATATTTAATACATTTGTCACGTGTCAATTTCACACTATTTGAATCTATAATTTTTATATAGTTATATAGATATATATATATTGAAATAAATTCTAAGTATAGTAAAAAATATTAATTAAAACTCAAATTTTTGAAAAAATAACTATAAATGAATTTGCTTTCCTCCTCTCCATTTCCTTTAATAAATATATACCGATAGGAAACAAGTGATAACTATAAATGTTTGCAACTTTTCCTCTCCTTTTCCAGCAGGACCAGTACATGAATTCACGCTCTAGCTGACCATCACATGCCGATGCAGACAGAGACGGACCCACCCATATAATCATCACATGGAAGTGTGAGAAAAGGCCTGCACTATATCGGGCCCACGTACTACCCCTCTCTCTCTCTCTCTCTCTCTACCCTCTACGCTTCAGGATAAAAAAAAATGGTACTATAATTTTATTTATTAGTTTTTGCCAACTCTCTCACTGTGATCTTAATGCTTGCACTATACCAATCTCATCTCAACCTGTTTTGGGTTGTCTTTCTTTTCACTAAAACACCATTCTCTTTGCAAATTGGCCGTCTAGCATGCATTAATGTTTCTGCATCTCATCTGCTTTTTGTTTCGCCATAAGTTTGGTTATGTACTTGTAAAAAAGGATTGATTTTGTTTTCTGGGTTTCTACTCATTCTTGTTTTTATTTAGTTGTTGAAGAAATGGCCAATTTTTGGGAAACCCAGAAGACAGATTTTGCTGTGTAAAAGGAAATTTTTGTTGGATTTGGGGTTTCAGTTCCAAAAGGGACATTCTTTATGGTGGGTTATTGGAGATGCTTTCATTTATTGGTTTGACCTGTAATTAGCTGCATTAGTTGTGATTTTAGTAATTTGGGGACTCTTGCATGGTTTAATTTTTTAGAGCTAGGGTTTGAAGGGGAGATAAATAAATTGGTTGAAGATGGAGACTTAGATAGTTGGAGAATTGAATTGAGTGGTTGAAGAGAAGGGGTACAAAAAATGGCAGCTAAGCTTTTACATTCACTAACAGATGAAAACCCAGATTTGCAAAAACAAATAGGGTGTATGACGGGGGTGTTTCAACTCTTCGACCGTAACCATATTCTAGCTGGTAGGCGCATCAATGGCCACAATCCCAAAAGACTCCCTGCTGGTAATGATAATCTTCTAATCTGTTATTCTTCTCTCTCTGTGTGTTCATCAAATTGTTTGGTTAGAGACTTAATTTACTTCAATAAATGGGTTTGTATGGGATATATTGATTGGTTGTAGCATCTGGATGAAAATACTTTTGTTTGTTTTAACTTTCAAGCCGTGTTTCAATTTACATGTAAAATCATACTTGATCCCACATATATTCAATCCATCACATGTAGGTACTGAATTCAATGAGTGTCCCTTTTTTGTCATGAAAATGAAATGTGTGTTTTCTAACTTTTTTGAAGTTTATAGTCAAACACACCCTTAAGGTTCATTTCTCAAATTTGTCGGCTATGCTTCTTCTCATATATCACCAATTCTTCTTGGAAAATCCCCTTGTACCACTAATTCATAACATGATATGTGTTTTGATAGTAGATTTTTGGAAATCTTTATTTGATAAAATCATGCCTACATGGAATCATGAAGATGCGGAGACAATTGAATTTTAATTTGACAATTGGTTGTTATTTAAGAACACAACTGGATGTGTACCCCCAATTAAGGGCCGTTTGTTTTCTTAGCCTCTGAATGCATAATGCCGAACACTGAATGCTGAAAACTGTTTTTTTTTATCCGAATGAATCTCCAAATGTATCTATAGAGGTAATTTGACCATTTCGCCATTACTAAGTCTTTATTATCCTTTAAAAAATATAATAAGGGTAAAATTGGAATAAAGTTTCATTAAAAGAATTAAGCATTAAGCATTCAGTAGGGGACTTGCCTCTTAATGATTAATGCTGAATTTTTACTATTTTTCAGCATTAAGAGGTAAAAATAAACGTCAAATATTACCTCTTAATGCTGAATGGAACTCAATTCAGCATTAAGAGGTAAAAACAAATACCCCCTAAGGCCCAGTTCATTTAAAACCGCAAATTGGAGGCCTTTAGTTGCTGATACCCACTTTGATTTATCCTACTTGCATGAAATCAGCTATGACTAGGGAGTTCATTGTAGTTGTAAAAAATTGATAATGGAGGCAAATTCATTCCAACTCTCTTAGGGATTTTTTGAATGGCCTTTTTCATTACATTCTTCTCAACTTCAGATGTTTTCTAAATTTTCTGCAGATATTTCCCACTTTGATGGCCGCACAATGGATACAGAGTCTAATAACAGACACCATCGCCCTCCAGTAATGGTAAGTACTGCTGGTTGTAATTTTTATTCTTCTTCAACAGAATACGACCATTATGATCTAAACTGTCGTGAATAAGGCTTTCTTGCTCCACTTGATGCCTTACTATATTACAACTTCATCAACTATTCAACCCAAAATTTGCAGTTTAGTATATTAAATTTAATTATTATTTTTTTCGAAATGCATAATATTTCTATTGAAAAGGATAACATCGTTTACTGACACTCAAGATTCTATTTTGAATTAATACATTGTAATTGGTATGACTGCATTTATTCTTAACATGTATCTCTCCACTTATTTCCAAACATTTACTTTTTCCAGCTTTGAATCATTAGCAAGCTTTAAATCGGTTCCTGCTAATTCACCAGCACTGATTTGGTGCTGTGTATGAAACTCGAATGTAATAGCCATAGTTCTTGCAGGAAAATCACTCAAACAAGAATGTAAGAGAGAAACAAAGAGCCTCTACAGAATTGTCAAGACCATCCTTCTCATCTTCCTCTCGTTCATCTTCATTCTCTTCTCTAGACTGTAACAGAACAGCTCCTGCAGAACCCTCATCCTCTGACCGAATTATTTTTCCTGAAACTCCTTCGCTGGACCCAGCAATGAGTCAATCAAGTGCATCTCCACAGTTTGGACGGCAGGCTCTTGATCTTCGTGATGTTGTCAAGGACTCTATGTACAGGGAAGCTCGCGGGTTATCAGTGAAAACTTCAACGAAGGAGAAGCCGGCAGCGGATCATGTGATGAAGCAGAGAGACTCCCCAAGGCCTCTACAGCTGCCCAAAACCAATGATGTAGCTTACAGCGTAGGACCCAGTGGGAAGCAAAATCTTCCTGTTGATCTGAAGGAGTCCCTTAAAGTTCTTGATAAACTTCGTGAAGCTCCTTGGTATTGCGATGGACCTAGAGAACTTTCAAGATCATCATCGTATAACTTGAGAGATGGGTCTTTTTCTTCTGTTCCAAAGGATGCTCGTCGGTTTTCTTATGATGGGAAGGAAATAGATCGCGTATCCTTTGAATCACGGGATACTTCCAAACCCGCCTTAAAGCTTAAAGAGCTACCGAGACTATCACTGGACAGCAGAGAGGGTTCGATGCGTAGTTTCAGCTCTGAGTCAAAGTATAACTTTCTTTCGAGAGACTCGCATATGGATAGTGGCAGCGCTAAAGACGAGGCACAGAGCTTGCAGAAAGGCAGTCAAACACGGCCTCCCAGCCTTGTGGCAAAGTTGATGGGATTGGACACACTTCCAGATTCTATATCAGCAAGTGGTGACAGTTGCAGGGGTTCAATCAGGGGGAGCCCACTTGAAGATTCCGAAACCTCATCCAGGTCTTTGAAAACAACTGATCTTTACAGACCGATCCAAATATCAAATTCCTCGAAAAACTCATGGAAGGAACCAACATCTCCACGGTGGAAAAATCCTGATCCAATCATGAAACCCATTTCACGATTTCCAATTGAACCAGCACCTTGGAGGCAGATCGATGGGGCTCTGGGTTCTCAGAAGTCGGTGGCTTCTAGGCATCTGAAAGCTCCAGCAAAGCCAGCAGCTAATCACTTCCCTTCTGTTTACTGTGAGATTGAGAAGAGATTGAAAGATATTGAATTTCCACAATCTGGAAAGGATCTCAGAGCCCTTAAACAGATACTCGAAGCAATGCAGGCAAAAGGGCTTCTGGACACCAGGAAAGAAGGACAAGATTCAAACTTTGCAGCAGAAATGGAGCATGAGCAGAAACAAGCGAGTACCATTCAGAATGGAAAATTCATAAACCAACGGACCTTAGCAAACAGGGGATCGAGTTCTTCAAGGGCGTCTGATTCCCCAATTGTCATCATGAAACCGGCAAAACTTGTTGAAAAATCTGGTATACATGCTTCTTCAGTAATTCCACTTGATGGTTTATCTAGACTCCCTAAACTCCAGGGAGACTCTGCCGATCAAAGAAAGGGTTCACTTGCTAGCAGGATTGCTAAAGATCAGATCCCTAAAACTAGTCGCAGAGACAATGCTATCAATTCCAACCGAAATTTAAAACTGGTCCAGACTTCAACAAGGCCCCAACAATTGCCCAAGGAAAACACCACAAGCTCAGCAAAGAGCTCAGGTGCCATCAGTCCAAGATTGCAACAGAAGAAGCTCGAGCTGGAAAAGCGATCTCGGCCACCCACCCCTCCTGATTCGAGCAAACCAAGAAGGCAGTCAAACAAGCAGCAAACCGAGTCAAGTTCCCCAGGTGGGAGACGCAGGCCAAAATCTTCCAACGTCCAGCAAAGCGAAGATCAACACAGCGAGATCAGTTCTGAAACGAGGAATTTGAGTTACCAAGAGAATCACGTTTCTCTGCAATCAGATGGGAGTGTTTATTCGGAGTCAAAGGCAGATGTAGAAGTCACCAGTTCTGATAGATCTGGTGAAATCAATAGCAGTCATAGTCCATCCATGCAGGCATCCGAGTACTCTGTTCTTGAGTTGGTACACAAGGTAGGTGATTATCTTGTTTATTTATGCAACTATTCTGATGAATTGGGTGACCAATTTTTCGTTCTTAATTCAGAAATCAACTCTGATGCTTAGTGAAGATGAATCGTTGGTGGAACTTTCTGCAATTGGCCCTGAATATTCCAGTCCTGTCTCTGTTCTTGACAATCCGGAGTATATAGATGATGCACCATCACCAGTGAAGCAGATACCTGAGACCCTTAAAGGTAATTTCTGGCCCTTTTTTCTTATTGCGGTTAAATCAGATGTGGCTAAGAAGTGAAACCAATTAAAGTGTATCTGGACAATTATCATACCTGCCACGCTGCCACAATTGTTATTTTGTAGAAATCAACTTAGTACAAACACTAGGAATAGTAGTTGCTCTCTTGCGATGTCCATTTGAGGGCCATGTTTCATGGGTCTCTCACACTGCAATTTTATCTTTACTACCGGATATTTTAGGCATGCCTACAGTCCTTGGATATAACTTGATTAGATGACACAATCAAAATATGACTGTAGATACAAGCTAAATGACAAACATATTTTTTTTTCAGATTTACTTGTTTCTTACAATGCAGACAAGTTAATAATAACATTATCGGCAACATACATTAAGCTAGACAAAAACTATCCAAAACGGTAGTAAAATTATGAGCTGGCATGTTTGCGTTTGCACAATGTTTTTAGGGGATTATACCATTTATTAGAAGGGAATTTTTAATAATTGAGTAGAGAAGTGAAGTATAGCATATAAATATGCAATCATCATTGCATGAATTAGCCCCAACTGCTTGCTAGTAGCAAACATTCCTTTCTGAAATTACGTGAACTTGAAAGGGCGTTGCGTGATTAAATTATGTTACGCAATTTTTGCCACTAGTATAAACCACAACAGTTCCATTTTAGAGGACCGTGGTCACTAATAAAATGGAATGCAATTAGGGTTCATCAACGGGTCATTATATTCTCTTCTATAAAAATACCATGTTCATGATTTCTTTACTCTATTTTTTTGTGTTGCAGATGATTGTACTAAGAATTCCACTGGTTATTTCACTAAAGAGCAACGGGATCCAGCAGATGATCACATTTCTAATTCCACGGGATCTGAGATTAATCGCAAGAAATTACAGAACATTGAGCATTTGGTTCAGAAGCTTACAAGACTCAACTCTGGCCACGATGAAGCCCGCACAGATTACATTGCGTCTCTTTGTGATAATACAAATCCAGACCACAGATACATATCCGAGATATTATTAGCTTCAGGCCTCCTCCTTAGAGACCTTGGCTCCAGCCTGTCGACTTTTCAGTTCCATCCTTCAGGGCACCCCATCAACCCAGAGTTGTTTCTGGTGTTGGAACAAACTAAGGCAAGCACTTTACCTCTCAGCACAGAAAAGGTTGCTCAATTGAAGCCTGAGAAAGAAAAGTTTCGTAGAAAACTTATTTTTGATGCTGTTAATGAAATTCTTGTCGGAAAGTTAGCTGCTTTAATGGAACACTCCTCTGAGCCGTGGTTAAGACCTGCCAAGCTAACTAGAAGAACCCTGAACGCGCAAAAGCTTCTGAGAGAGTTGTGTTTGGAGATAGATCAATTTCGTGCAAAGAAACCAGAATGCTGCAGCTTAGAGGATGATGATGATGATGGTTTGAAAAGTATCTTGTGGGAAGATGTGATGCGTCGTGAAGAAAGTTGGACAGATTTCCACGGTGAGATATCGAGTGTGGTCTTGGATGTTGAGCGATCAATCTTTAAAGATTTAGTTGATGAGATTGTGATCGGTGGGGCTGCTGGTTTGCGGGTCAAACCCGGTAGGCGTCGCAGGCAGCTCTTTGTGAAGTATTAGTGCCTTTTCTTCCTTGTTTTTATATATTTTTCAGTTTTTTCCTTTCTATATTTTTCTCTTTGTGATTTACTTTATTTTTTTAAGAGCTTAATAATTTTTGCATTAGTACTGCAGTTCTTGCTTGGGTGGAAATAAAATCCATTCTCGAGTGTATTCTGACATACAAATTCCTAGCAATCTATTAAAGGGACCTTTTATACTTTTTATTGTTTTTCATCTTGTTTTGTTTTGTTTTGTTTTATAGCTGCTAGTGGCCATTGAATTTTGTTATTGATATAATTTTTTCTTTGGTGTTGCACACAATAAGCATATGCAAGGAAAGTGTGCACGTTTGCCTTCTTCAGCAAAGGTATGGATGATTCTGTTTCTCTAATTTTCCTTGCACTATCAAGCTTCCCGTATGTGTCGCATCCGTATCACCTTATCCTTTCTGCGTGCCTCGATGTTTTAAGCCCATTTCCATTTATTGGATAATAGATGCATAAAATTTTATTAAGTTTTTTTACTGTTTCAAGTCTTTTTTCATTATAGAGTACATTTTTTTCATGTACTCATTTTAAATCCACTTACTCTTTCTCTAAAACAAACACATAACCACATTCTCTCTCTAGCACATCCACCCCATTGGAGACTCGCTGGAACAGTCCGTCGGAGAAACTCTTTGGAAGCCTCCGGATATATTCGTCAGAATGTCTCTCACTTCGTCTATTTCTTTTCTTTTTTTGGCCCTCGTTAGCGGCACCATTGCCGGAGCTGGAGAAGAAAGTTTTCGCTTAGAAAAATTGAGGTTTTATAGAAACAGTAAATTTATTTGTTTTGATTTTTCGTCAAAAAATATCGAATATGGGTGTTATTTGATAGGTCTTGACGAATAGATTCTAAATATTTAAATTTTGTGAATTTTGGATTTGTTGATTTGAAGTTATGTACTTTTAGTAATTTGATTTTTTATGTAAAAACATGATAGTTGTCAAAGATATTTTGGGGGTATGTTGGTCATTTTAATGTGTTGAGAGTTGGCAAAACATGACATTTGACACTATTGATCGGGTCAAAGGATCACTTGCATCATTGACCAAATCAATCTGATTACCTATTATCCCATGTTTTAAATGGTCTATTTCTATATTAATAAATTTTTGATGTTTGTGTGTCTATATATATAGTAAGACTTACTTACATCATGCTGTATATATCACACTTAGTTTTAGGTCTAAATTTATTTTTTTCAATTTTTTTATTTTTCTCTTGAAATTAACCTTTCAATAAATTCATATTAAAAGAATTAGGTCAAAATACATTTTGTAACTATTTTTAAGAAATCCACAAAAACATGATGTTTTAGTAGTTTTTTGTGAATTTCTTAAAAATAGTTACAAAATGTATTTTGACCTAATTTTTTGAACATGGGTTTATTGGAAGGTTAATTTCATGAGGAAAATAAAAAAGTTTTTTATGCTTACAACTAGGTGTGATGGATGGATGATGTATATAGTATGATGTAGGTAAGAATTTTCACACACACACACACACACATATATATATACAACCAGGCTCTAATGTTAACGTAAGTTGCGGACTTAACATGCGAACGGATTTTTGTGTGATTTTTTAAAAATAGCAAAAAATCAAATTTCAACTTGAATTTTTTTCTGCGGTATTTAAACATTTTAGGTGATCCCTATAAAAAAAATCAGTTCAAAATGAATTGTTTTACTATTTTTATAAAATCGGTTAAACATATGTCAGTTTTAAGGGCTTTAAAAACTGACATATGTTTGACCGATTTTTTAAAAAATATCAAAACAGTTCATTTTGAGTTGATTTTTTTTGTAGGGGTTCCCTAAAAATTTTAAATACCATAAAAAAAGATCAAGTCGATTTTTTTTTTTTTTTTGCCATTTTTTAAAAATAAGAAAAAATTCGCCCGCATTAGAGCCGACTTATATATATATAGGAAGAGGTTCAAAAGCGAACATTAAGAGTGAACATTTTAATGAACATTAAGGAAAAACACAAAAAATTCATTTATTTTAACTCCTATATTGAAATTGGTTCGCGTCAGTGGCACCCGAGATCATTCAGGCTAGCACCCCCCACCCCTACCCACCCACCCACGCCCATAAGGGCAGCCATACCTGCTGCCCCTGGCTGCCATGGTGGTGGTGGTGGTGGTGGTGGGGGGGGGGGGGGGGGGGGAGCTGGCCGGAATGGTCTCGGGTGCCGCTTGCGCGGATCAATTTCAACATAGGAATTAAAATAAATGAGTTTTTTGTGTTTTTCCTTAATGTTCACTCTTAATGTTCGTTTTTGAACTTTTCTCTCTCTCTCTCTCTCTCTCTCTCTATATATATATATATATATATATATATATATATATATATATATATGCTAGTTGTGCTCACGTGTGGCCGTTTTCAGATATTAATTTTTCATTGCAAATCTGTGAATGACAAAGTAATAAAAATACTTACAACATATTATGTAGAATCTGTTTTGTTAAAATATAAAATAAAGTACCTAGTACGAAGCATTACTCCAAAAATCAAACCTCCACTCAACTGTAAATTATACAAGATATTTCTGTGAATACTCTAAATCTATCACAAATGAATTCAGAACTCCCTACTCAAAAGCAGAAAGAAATACACATAAACATGTATATATATATAATCCGAATAAATATATCAAAATGAAATTAGCTTGAAATGATTTATAGGGAAATATCATTAAAAAAAGAAGTTAAAAAAAGTTTCAGCAAGCAAATTCCAAATTGCAGTTATTGAAAGATGACATTTGATAAAAACAGTGTAATCCTAAAAACTGAAAATTTAATGCTTAAATATGTTTCTTTTGACGTTTGTTAGGATTCAAAGGTTCTTCTTCCTCTTCAACTTTATGAGCGACGAACATGGATGACATTATCCGAAGAACCTTTGTATAACATTCTTCTTCCGTTACATAATCCAATTGATGGATTTATATTGCGTAGAAGAATGATTGGACAATTATGTTTAAGTTTCAATGCGTGTGGTCGCAATCCATTCGGCATCAAATAATTTAAAAATTCTTATTGGTAATTGTTGTGCGTGTCATCCACAGCTTCATCAAAGCTATTTAATGTCTTCAATTCTCCGGGGAATATATCAATCATCATATCATTGAGTGAGTCTACGTGCTCGTTTGTTGTTGCAAGAATTGATCGATCTGTCAAGAAGTTTGGCGAGTTAGCATTTATATTTAATGATGGGAAGATAACATCAATGAGAGATTAGTTCTCTGTCAAGAAGTTTGACTGTTCAGGGCCCTCATAATGATGCTTCCATCCCATTATCAATCCTTAGAAGAAAATCGCTAAGTGAGGAATTGATACCCAAATGTTTAATTACTTAATCATCACTATGAAGTTAAACAGGACATTAGTTCTTTTTTGTCATTACATTTACATAATATGATGGATGGATTATCAGTCTTAGCATATCAATGCAATAACTTTCAAAGATAAATTACGCAAGACAGAGAAACTGCATTTATGTTCATTGAATAGAAATTACAAAGTAACAAAGAGAATCCATCCGGTTAATAAGTATGGTGAAACCTAAGTTTTCAAGAAATTAAAACAATAAGATGAATTGAAAACAATAATTGTAAATTAATTTTAAAAAATTAAAAAAAAATTATGGTACTTAAATAAGTGCAATGTATTCCATAAGTATCCATAAATCATGAACTAAATAAGTGACACTCAATACTAAATATTAAGAGCAGGGAAGAACAAACTTAAATTCTTTCAACACTATGTATCTAAAGATGCTAAAGATAGTGTGTGTTTTAGTTCACAAAGATAATTCAACCAATGCACGTAATTACAGCTTCAGTAAGGTAACTTGAACTCATTTTGCTCACTTATTTGGTTGTTCTTGGAAGTTATGTTTTTCTTAGTTGGGGGGTTACAACCGGAACCGGCGTAAGACTTAATAAGAAGAATATATGTATATAGAGAGACAAAATGAATACATTGAACCATATAGTGTGAAAAAATTCCAACACAGGAATTTCAAAAACAATCTTTTTACTATTTAAAAAAATGGTCTGTGCTAACGGTACGCATAGGCGGGGACGATTTTTTTAGTATCTTGGTACGCGCCAGCGGTATGTATAGGCGGTATTATAAAACATTTTAAATAAAATGTACAAAAAAAACAGTTGTAAACAATTTTTTAAGTGCCTAAAGATTTTATTTTAAAAAATTGTTTTAAGTAAAATCCGAGCATGGGAGTGTTTTAAGAAAATTGTTACAAAAATTCTAATAGTTACAAAAATTGTTTTATAAAAATAAAAAGTCAATTGTTCCAAAACAGTAACTATTAGAATCTTAATTTTTTTTAAATAAAATCTTTAGGCAATTAAAAAAATGTTTAAAACTATTTATTTAAAACTGTTTTTTTTTTGTATATTTTATTTAAAATGTTTTATAATACACGACCCAAATAAAATTAACACGACATGGCACGCCACACCTCAAAATCTTAATTTTACGTAATATGAATATGAATCATATGAAAGTGACATGACACGACACAAAATCCCTTTTTTAACGAAATGCGAACACCGCTCACTTGTCGTGTTGCATTTTAAGTGGGTTGTCTTAGTATTTGGTAAAAAAATGAGATTCCGTGTTGTGTCATATTACTTTTATATGTGAAAATAAGATTTTGAACCGTGTCGTGTCATTTTTATTTTAGTTGGGTTCGTGTTTGGTTAAAAAAAATAACATATATTGTGGCGTGACACTTTTACTTGGGTCGTGTTCGTGTTTTGTAAAAAAATAATATTTCATGTTGTATTGCATCACTTTTATTAGGATCGTATTCATGTTTGGTTAAAAAAAAATTTGTCGTGTCGTGTTGCTTTTATTTGAGTCGTGTTCGGTTATAAAAATAATTTTCAATTTAAAAAACAGTTTTTTATTTGTTAATTTTTTTCCCAATTTTATGTAAAAAAATATTTTTTTGAAAAAAAAAACAGTTTTTAAATCTATCTTAAAAAAAAACTTCTATAAAAGTATCATAACAGTTTTTTTAAAATAAAAAAGGGTTTTTAAAACTATCATAACAGTTTTTTTTTAACAATTTTATAAAAAACAGTTATTTTTTAATTTTAAAAAATAAAAAAATGTTTTAAAAAACAGTTTAAAATACTGTTTTTTTATTGAAAAAAAATTAACAAATAAAAAATATTTGTTTGATCTTTAGAGCAAAAGGGCAAGTTTGTCTTTTAAAAAGTAATTGGAGTGTTTTAAGAATTTTTAGAATCTTTAAGAAATAAACTTGAATACAAATATGTCCAACTGGGAAATACATATGAATGCATAAAAAACAATAATCTAATAAGGTGTGAACTTGGTAATTCCTTAACTTAAAAAATATATATAATTTTTCTGAAATTAACATTGAATTTAGAATTATTATAAAACATGAATAGAACAACAACAAAATTGAAAATACAAAATCTGAGCACAAAAGAGAGACAACATTCATGAATGAGATAGATATAATTACGAAAATTATGTATTTGATTTCAAATTAACAAATGCATACTTTTGATGGCAAATGAAAAATGAGTAAAAAATTAGAGAGGAAATTAGAAGTATTGACCTTATTTTTTGGACAAGAAACAATAGCAACGAAGAAACTATGCAATATGAATCTGATGGGAAGATGAAGGAACTTAGGCAGCTGAATTTTGATTTCTAGGTTTCAAGATGAATGTATTTGGAAGTTTTGTTAGATGAGTGTATTAGGAGAGAGAAAGTATCAAGTTAAGATTCAAGCTGACTTTTGATTTCTAGGGTTTCAAGATGAATGTATTTGGAAGTTTTGTTAGATGAATGTATTATGAGAGAGAACTTATCAAGTTAAGATTCATGAAATGATTTTAATTTAATGAATGTGTGAGACTAATATTAAGGGTATGAATGAGGGTAGTATAGTACTTTGAGATTTGAAGAGGAACTTCCCTCTTTTTAAGTAGTAGAGATATATATTACTTTCATACATCTCTAATATCAATTCTTAAATTTTAGTACCTTGTACTAATTCTTTGGGACTTTACCCCATTTTCGTTAATGGGCTACAATGTGAATGTAAAATAACAAAATAATTTTAAAAAAATTCAAAATAATATCAAAAGAAAAAAATAAAAAAATCATAAAAAAAGGGAAGATTAGGTCGTTTTTGCATTTGATTTTAAAATCGTTTGATATGTGATTTGCATGCCCCTATTAGGGTTAATAAGGGCACGTAACAGCTATGCATTTTTATTTAGGGTACGTTTGGTTCGGGGCAAAATATGTTTTAACGTGGTGAAAAGTAATATGGTGAAATACCCTAAATAAAAATGGTGAAAAGTAATATGAAGCTCATGTGCACCCCGACTAATTAAATACCGGGTAGCTACTCCTTAATTAAATTAAATCAAAATGCCAAGTTGACTCAGTTAATAGCATCACTGTCGAAAATATTTTAATGATTACTAACCACCTAGTATTTAAAAAGTAATGTCAAATTTTAATTTAAGTCTGATTAACATGCAGTAAAAGATTTATGAAAGAGATAATGAAACCATTCACCATAACGAATAATAGAATAACCATCACATAATGTAAATTAAGTCTGAAGGAAAACTCCTCACTACAATCCCACAAACTGAAATAAATAACTGAGTACTGAATTAATTACACGCCAAATAGTCTGAAAAACTGAAATAGAAAGTGTCTCTAATAGAAATGGGCAACATGCCCTACAACTGATGAATGACTGAATAATGAGTCAAGATGAATGGAGCATCTAATAGCAAGGCCCTGTAACTTCCACAAACAGCTATAGCTCGTCACCTGAATGAGAATCCTAAGCATGGTGTCCTTGTGGCTTGACACCTAAAATGGTTTTTACAAAAAAAATAGATTTGAAAGCAAACGGGTCAGAGCCCGAATGTGGAGATATTTTAAAAACTGCAAGTGCTTTAATAACATTAAAATATTAAATGCAAAATACATGGTAGGACGAGCACTCACATGAAATTCTCACCTCTCGTCTAAATATGCACTCCTAACGTAAGTACCCATCTAAATGACATTAACACCTAGCTAAGTGACATCATCTCTAATTAGACCGTCATAGGTTCTACCCTTTATTACTCGATTCCCATTTTCATTCTAACATTATCAATAAATATAAGGCTTAACTTAAATTCGGGTTCTCAAATATTAGCAATGCAACTCATCACAAGTTATCCTTTTATATTCCGTATTTATACACACAATACCATATGAAAGTTCTCATTAATTAAGTGTATATTATTCACGTAAAAAATATACAATACAAGCACCCCGAGACTAAGCTGAGGTGCACACATACTCTGCTATCCATCCCGGTACATCACGTACATAAGGATCACGCATTCCGAATCTCTCAGGAATGTTCTCAGATAACACAATCACAAACAATAGAGGCGAACACAGTCACATCACATGGGTCACGCACATACCTACACTCCCACGATCAGCAGACTTATTAATATCCCAATAAGTCATTCTCAGACCTATGTTCTCGAGGTACCAGTCTAAATCCCCCCCGTAGGCAACACAAGGATTAGAGGGTCCTAAGCGAACGCAAACCTCCTGTGATAGCAAGTATGGTAGGTATTTCATACACATAATATCATATACCAATACTAAGTAAGCACACATCTTAGTAATCACCGTAGTTTATTTGAGGTACATTTCTCATTCTCGTACCAACTTATAACGTATCACATTTTATATATTTCCGGTTAATATACATTATTCAAACCACCAATAGATCTCACGTCGTAATAGACACTCACGTCCCATTCTATAGTTTCCATTTGGTACAATTCACATTTTTATGTTTTACTCCTCATAATATCCCAAATGTCCCAAATATATCATTTTATCATCAAGGAAAGGTTATCTCTATAATTGGACAAGATTACGGGACTCCCAAAATCAAAACAGGCTAAAAAGCCTAAACTGCCAGCTCGTTAGAAGTCTCGTTCGAACGAGAGTTCGTTCGTTCGAACGAACAGGGTCTTCTAACGACATCTCGTTCGAACGAAGTCATTGAATGATATTCCCCTCGTTAGAATTCAATGGTCAACTCATTAGAAGCTCGTTCGAACGAGCTCGTTCGAACGACCTGGGAAGGTCTTCTAACGAACGACCAGTTTCGAGCCCAGATTTCCCTAGTTTCATTTTTCCCAATTTTCTACACCTCAAATCTCATCTAAACAACAAACCAATGATAGTTTAAGGTCTCTAATCATCCCTAAACGTACTTAGGTCACATACTAACATATTTTAAGGAATTAATTCATCCTAACATCATCAAAATATTAAATCTCAACATTTTTTCCCTCAACTTTCAAGAACATAAACCCTAGAATTTTAAATCATCAATTAACCCAAATTAAATCCGTTTTTGTTTCTTACAAGATATATCAACAGCAGAATAATCATCTAAATACGATTTTACATGCAATCCTTTCATCAAAATATAGTGTTCTAATTCCAAATTCATGGGTTTTCATCAACTCCCAAACAAATATAGAATTTTGAATTGTCTAAGCATGGAAGAAGCATTTACTGCAAAGTAATGTAAATTAAACCACTTGCCTTGTTTCTATCTCTGATTTTGAGGTTGAATTGCTAAATTGTTCTCTCTCTCTCTCTGCAGAATTCTCCTTTTCTCTCTCTACAAGCTTTTCTCCAATGGTGGCTAGGGTTTGCTTGGGAAACTTTTGGAAAATAACCTCTAACAACCCCCGTAGTCCCTTAATTCCTAAAGTGTGGTTAGTGGGTTTAGTGGGTCAATTCCCAAATCAGATATTAGGTTGTAATTTTCGTCATTATTAATTCCCAAAAATACAAAATTACCAAACTACCCTTCTACGTTGCCGGTATGGCCTAAAAATGCCCCGGGACCCAAACTAAACCCCCGGCTAGTGTTTTCTGACTATTTCGACCCTTCCGGATGCGTTGGCGCACTCAAAACGACCATACGATTAATAGAAATAAAATTTATTTTTTAATTAACATAATTATATTCCTGACGCGACTGTCACACGCGTCCCAATAAAATGTCCAAATTGTCGTATTTCAATCTCACGACAAATTTCATAATTCAATATCCATATATCATCATATATACCCAATATAGTCACATACCAACTCACATCTCGTTAGTATTTTATCCGAATTAATTTCCAAATTAACTCACATTTAATTAATTAATCCCAAAAATAAATATCACAAAAATACGGGGTATTACATACTTCCCCCCTAATAACAGAATTTCGTCCCGAAATTCGGAACTAGAAAGTACCTGATAAGAATAACTCTGGATAACGTTCGCGCATCTCATCCTCGCGCTCCCATGTGGACTCCTCGACATTATGATGTCGCCACTGAACATGCACTAACGAAACTATCTTTGACCTTAGCTTCCTCTCACTTCGGTCCAAAATACTCGTAGGAGCTATCAGGCTGGAGATCAATGTCCTCCAAAGCAATGTGAGAATGAGCCAAATAGTCTCTAAGATATTTCCTCAGCGAGGAAATGTGAAACACATCATGTATCCGGTGTAAATGCTCCGGTAACCCAAGTCTATACGCAACCGGTCCGATCCACTCAATAATAGGAAATGGCCCCACATACCTCGGTGCCAACTTCCCCTTCTTCCCGAAACGTATAATCCCCTTCATAGGAGATACTCTGAGTAAAACCCGGTCCCCCACTTGGAACTCTCTGAAGGATCTCTTTGCATCAGCATAGCTCTTTTGCCCTTCTTGAGCTACCCGAATGCGACTCCGAATTAACTCAATCCTCGCCGAAGTATCCTGAATCACCTCCGGCCCAAGTAGTTTGTTGTCCCCCACCTCCAACCAACATGCTGGGGAAGGACAAGGTCTACCGTACAACGCCTCAAACGGAGCCATGCCAATGGTGAACTGGTAGGAGTTGTTGTAAGCAAACTCCACTAGTGGTAGATACTGCTCCCATCCACCCCCAAAATCAATGATGCACATACGCAACATGTCTTCCAACATCTGGTTTGTGCGCTCGGTTTGCCCATCGGTCTGCGGATGATAAGCCGTACTCAACCGCAATTCCGTGCCCATGGCCTCCTGAAAACTTTCCCAAAACCGTGAAACAAATATCTTGTCTCTGTCAGACACGATATTTAGGGGCACACAGTGAAGTCTCACTATATCTGCAATGAAGAGCTGGGCATACTGTCCCGTAGTGTAGTCAGTCCTTACGGGTAGAAAATGAGCGACTTTGGACAACCTGTCCACAATTACCCAAACGGAGTCGTGACCCCTCTGCGACGTAGGCAACCCCGTGATAAAATCCATGGATATGCTTTCCCACATCCACATCGGGACCTCCAATGGCTGTAGAAGTCCTTTCGGTCTCTGATGATCCACTTTTACTAGCTGACAAGTGGCGCATTTCGAAATAAACACGACAATATCTCTCTTCATACCGCTCCACCAATACTGTCGTCTCATGTCTTGGTACATTTTATCCCCATCGGGATGTACCGCGAACCGTGAGCCGTGCGACTCTGCCATCACCTCGTGTTGCAATTCCTCCCCTTCCGGAACTACCAATATCCCATTGAAGCATAATCCCCCGTCTGAAATAACGGTATAGGATTCGAATCCCTCTGCTAGTAATCGAACTATCTGCTCCTGACATAACGAGTCATTTGCCTGTGCCCGTACTACCTTTGTGACAATCTGCGGTGTAACGGTCATTACAGACATGAACGATCGGGCCACTGCATCCTGGTGTCCCAACTCCTTCCACTTGGCCTTCCACACCCCTGCCACTTCATCTACTGGCCTACGGCTCAACGCGTCTGCTACCACGTTAACCTTCCCTGGGTGATATTGGATATCGAACTGATAGTCCTTCACAAACTCAAGCCACCTTCGCTGCCGCATATTCAACTCCTTCTGCGTGAATAGGTACTGTAGGGACTTGTGGCCTGTGAACAATTGAAACTTATCCCCCAAAAGATAGTGTCTCCAAATCCGTAGGGCAAATACCACTGCTGCTAATTCCAAGTCATGAGTGGGGTAATTCTTCTCGTGATAGTATCTCTCTCCTCCACGGTGGTAATAGACTCCCACCACTGCAGTGCAGATCCAACTAGCTTGAAAGTAGCTAGCACCTGCTTCTGAACATCCGTGCACTCATACATCCTCAAGTGCCGCTGTATATCCTTCCTCCACTGGCTCGAAACAACAACATCGGAGCTTCCTGCAAACTCCGATGAATGTGCTTTCTGAAAAGCATCACGTACACGCTCCCAAGCAGATGGGAATGCATTTGCCTGAACTGGCGCGGCAACTGGCGCCTGAGGTGGTGTCTGCTGAACTACGGCAAGTGCGGCATTTACCGCTTGGGCTTCTATGGCTGCAACCTCAGCGGCGTTCATCGTGCCCTGAACTGGAGCGGGCTGTGGTTCAGGCGTAGCATCCCTGGGAACTCGTTGTGCACGTCGTGGAGGCATCTGAAATAAGAATAAAGTTTATAAGTTCACAGTTTATAAACTTAAAATAGCTCAAGAACGAAGCATACATAAAAAGAGTACAACAGTCCTAAAATATAGGGCTCTACATAAAAAAAAACTCAGCGGAAACATAATAGCCGTACAGATCCTAAAGGACACTAGAACTTGATGCTCTGATACCACCTGTGACACCCCGACTAATTAAATATCGGGTAGCTACTCCTTTATTAAATTAAATCAAAATGCCAAGTTGGCTCAGTTAATAGCATCACTGTCGAAAATATTTTAATGATTACTAACCACCTAGTATTTAAAAAGTAATGTCAAATTTTAATTTAAGTCTGATTAACATGCAGTAAAAGATTTATGAAAGAGATAATGAAACCATTCACCATAACGAATTATAGAATAACCATCACATAATGTAAATTAAGTCTGGAGGAAAACTCCTCACTACAATCCCACAAACTGAAATAAATAACTGAGTACTGAATTAATTACATGCCAAATAGTCTGAAAAACTGAAATAGAAAGTGTCTCTAATAGAAATGGGCAACATGCCCTACAACTGATGAATGACTGAATAATGAGTCAAGATGAATGAAGCGTCTAATAGCAAGGCCCTGTAACTTCCACAAACAACTACAGCTCGCCACCTGAATGAGAATCCTAAGCATGGTGTCCTTGTGGCTGGGCACCTAAAATGGTTTTTACAAAAAAAATAGATTTGAAAGCAAACGGGTCAGAGCCCGAATGTGGAGATATTTTAAAAACTGCAAGTACTTTAATAACATTAAAACATTAAATGCAAAATACATGTTAGGACGAGCACTCACATGAAATTCTCACCTCTCGTCTAAATGTGCACTCCTAACGTAAGTACCCATTTAAATGACATTAACACCTAGCTAAGTGACATCATCTCTAATTAGACCGTCATAGGTTCTACCCTTTATTACTCGATTCCCATTTTCATTCTAACATTATCAATAAATAGAAGGCTTAACTTAAATTCGGGTTCTCAAATATTAGCAATGCAACTCATCACAGGTTATTCTTTTATATTCCGTATTTATACACACAATACCATATGAAAGTTCTCATTAATTAAGTGTATATTATTCACGTCAAAAATATACAATACAAGCACCCCGAGACTACGCTGCGGTGCACACATACTCTTCTATCCATCCCGGTACATCACGTACATAAGGATCACGCATTCCGAATCTATCAGGAATGTTCTCAGATAACACAATCACAAACAATGGAGGCGAACACAGTCACATCACATGGGTCACGCACATACCTACGCTCCCACGATCAGCAGACTTATTAATATCCCAATAAGTCCTTCTCTGACCTATGTTCTCGAGGTACCAGTCTAAATCCCCCCCGTAGGCAACACAAGGATTAGAGGGTCTTAAGCGAACGCAAACCTCCCGTGATAGCAAGTATGGTAGGTATGTCATACACATAATATCATATACCAATACTAAGTAAGCACACATCTTAGTAATCACCGTAGTTTCTTTGAGGTACATTTCTCATTCTCGTACCAACTTATAACGTATCACATTTTACATATTTCCGGTTAATATACATTATTCAAACCACCAATAGATCTCACGTCGTAATAGACACTCACGTCCCATTCTATAGTTTCCATTTGGTACAATTCACATTTTTATGTTTTACTCCTCATAATATCCCAAATGTCCCAAATATATCATTTTATCATCAAGGAAAGGTTATCTCTATAATTGGACAAGATTACGGGACTCCCAAAATCAAAACAGGCTAAAAAGCCTAAACTGCCAGCTCGTTAGAAGTCTCGTTCGAACGAGAGTTCGTTCGTTCGAACGAACAGGGTCTTCTAACGACATCTCGTTCGAACGAAGTCATTGAATGATATTCCCCTCGTTAGAATTCAATGGTCAACTCATTAGAAGCTCGTTCGAACGAGCTCGTTCGAACGACCTGGGAAGGTCTTCTAACGAACGACCAGTTTCGAGCCCAGATTTCCCTAGTTTCATTTTTCCCAATTTTCTACACCTCAAATCTCATCTAAACAACAAACCAATGATAGTTTAAGGTCTCTAATCATCCCTAAACGTACTTAGGTCACATACTAACATATTTTAAGGAATTAATTCATCCTAACATCATCAAAATATTAAATCTCAACATTTTTTCCCCCAACTTTCAAGAACATAAACCCTAGAATTTTAAATCATCAATTAACCCAAATTAAATCCGTTTTTGTTTCTTACAAGATATATCAACAGCAGAATAATCATCTAAATACGATTTTACATGCAATCCTTTCATCAAAATATAGTGTTCTAATTCCAAATTCATGGGTTTTCATCAACTCCCAAACAAATATAGATTTTTGAATTGTCTAAGCATGAAAGAAGCATTTAATGCAAAGTAATGTAAATTAAACCACTTGCCTTTCTATCTCTGATTTTGAGGTTGAATTGCTGAATTGTTCTCTCTCTCTCTCTGCAGAATTCTCCTCTTCTTTCTCTACAAGCTTTTCTCCAATGGTGACTAGGATTTGCTTGGGAAACTTTTGGAAAATAACCTCTAACAACCCTCGTAGTCCCTTAATTCCTAAAGTGTGGTTTGTGGATTTAGTGGGTCAATTCCCAAATCAGATATTAGGTTATAATTTTCGTCATTATTAATTCCCAAAAATACAAAATTACCAGACTACCCTTCTACGTTGCCGGTATGGCCTAAAAATGCCCCGGGACCCAAACTAAACCCCCGGCTAGTGTTTTTTTACTATTTCGACCCTTCCGGACGCGTTGGCGCACTCAAAATGACCATACGGTTAATAGAAATAAAATTCATTTTTTAATTAACATAATTATATTCCTGACGCGACTGTCACACGCGTCCCAATAAAATTTCCAAATTGCCGTATTTCAATCTCACGACAAATTTCATAATTCAATATCCATCAATATCCATATATCATCATATATACCCAATATAGTCACATACCAACTCACATCTCGTTAATATTTTATTCGGATTAATTTCCAAATTAACTCAGATTTAATTAATTAATTCCAAAAATAAATATCACAAAAATACGGAGTATTACAGCTTACGCATAAAAATGACGAAAAGATAGGGAAAGAGGTTCAATCTCATGGAGGGTGGGAAAACACTCGGGAGGAGGGAATGAACAGTTGGCGTTATAGATAATTACGAAGCCAAACAACATCATAGTAGCACAACCACCATGGCAGCATCGAGCCAATGATTGGACACCAAAATCACACAGCAAAATAGCCGCCCGAACTCACATCGAACATACACCAAAGGTATACCAAACAACATCAATCCTCGATCTCAGAAGATACCCAACAAAGTTCCAAGAGAGAGAAAAATCACAGCAAATAATATGACTCTACGTCGAAATGCACTACCAGTAAACAAACCAGTTGGCTACTACCAACATCCAAGCCATAGCCCAACCAACTAATTCCTCACCATAAGACACCATGACCTGAACCAATCAAATGTACAAGATACACAACCTTTAACCTGAAATGAAGCGAACCAGATAGGATGGCGGTCACAAGAAGTCTAACCACGACGAGGAGAAAGGGCGATATGGGCTAATGGACGTCACTCTGTATGGCATCTCCAGGGAAATTGAAGTCCGACCAGTAATTCTAACCGAACCCCAGCAAGAGCAAAGAATCATGAGAGATGGATCCATCTATCTTGATCTGATATGTAGCCCTTCAATAAGATGGTGACCAAGTTGAATATGCCAGATCCAACGTCAAGAAACAAAGCCAAGAGGGGCGTGACCCATCCTGGAAAGTTTTCAACCATCACAAATCCAATCTAAAATGAAGAGCATTCGAGGGAATATCGGTTGAAAATGGTAGGATTCATCAGCTAGGATGGGGTAGGGATGACCCAAAGAAGAGGGAGAAATATGAAGGGGGAGGATGGCTGGAAAATGGGAATAAACTCAACCCTAGAGCGAGAGTCTCAACCATCCGAAAATGGACACATCTTTTATCCAGACATAAGTCACCAAATACACATTTGATATTTATAAGAATTGAAACACCTTTACAAATAATCAATTTGGGGACTAAGTTTCTCTCTCTCTCTCTCTCTCTCTCTCTCTCTCTCTCTCTCTCTCTATATATATATATATATATATATATATATACACAGAGAGAGAGAGAGTCTTATGTAAAGACTCCTTATGATACACACTCCGGTATATACTATTCTTTAAAAATTTAATAAAAATAATTTTTTTATGAAACTTCATGGATATGAGCTCCACAGTGGTAAGATCATCTCCAATTTTTTTCATCAAAAAATTCAATCAATAAGTGGGTGAGAAGACGTGATATGCAAAAAAATGATATAAATATGCATTTTCGATCGTTGAAATTTTGGCGATCAACTCTCCCACTTTTTGATTGAATTTTTTGATGAAACTTTATGGATATGATCTTCTCACCGTCGAGATCATATCTATGAAGTTTTGTCAAAAGATTCAATTAAAAGGTGAGATGATCACCAACATTTAAACTACTAAATGCATAATTATTCCATTTTTGCACATCACCTCATCTCACCCATTTTTTGATGAAATTTTTTTGGAGATGATCTTCTTATTGTGAAGATCATATCCATGAGGTTTCATCAAAAAAATTATTTTTTTATTGTTTAAAAAAATGGTATGTACTGGAAATACATGAACTTAAAAAAAGTAAAAGATGTAAGATAGAAAAATCTTTTGGGCCTGATCATATTTCATTTTTGTCCCAAGGAGATCCTCAATCTTATTATGATGCTTTTAATTCTCTAGAAGCTCCATTTTGGAGAGAGGCTCTTAATAGTGAGATAGAATCTATTATGAAAAATCACACCTGGGATTTAGTTAACTTGCCACCGGGATGTAAAACCATATGGTGTAAATGGATTATCAAAAGAAAAATGAAACCAGATAGATTCATAGAAAAGTACAAGGCTAGGTTAGTATCCAAAGGATATAAACAAAAGGAGGGACTCGATTTATTTTACACATATTCTTCGGTTACGCGAATTACTTCTAATAGAATTTTAGTTTCCCTCGCATGCATTTATAAAATGAAAATTCATCAAATGTACGTTAAAACTACCTTTTTAAATGGAGATTTAGAAGAAGAAATTTATATGGATCAACTGGAAGGATTTATCGTTAAAGGATTGGAAAATAAAAAGTTTGCAAACTAGTTAAATCCTTATATGGACTAAAGCAAGCCCCTAAGCAGTGGTATGAAAAATTTGATCAAGTAATGATTGAAGATGGATTTAAAATATATGAATCCGATAAATACGTGTATTTTAAATTCCATAGAGATGCATGTGTTATTGTATGCCTATATGTTGATGATATGTTAATATTTAAATCATATATGAGTATTATCAAAATACTAATAAGATTTTATGTGAACAGTTTGATATCAAAGACATGAAAGTTGAAGATTTCATTTTGGGAATCAAAATAATATGAGATTCTGTGGGAATTAAATTATTACAATCGCATTACATAGAAGTGTTAAGAAAATTCAATCAATGTGAATCCACTCTCGCTGAACACCTTATGATCCAAAAGTAAATTAAAGAAAAACAAAGGAGAAGGTGTGTCATAACTTGGATATTAAAGAATTATTGGTAGCCTAATGTACATTATGAACTACACCAGACCTGATATTATATATGGAGTCGGGAGATTGAGTAGATTTACTTGTAATCCTAATAATGATCACTGGAATGCACTTATTAGAGTATTGAGATACCTGAAAATTACTTTGGATTATGCTTTATGTTATGTCTCTTATCCTGTTGTGATTAAAGGTTATAGTGATGCTAATTGAATTTCTGACTCGGAGGAATCAAAATCTACAAGTGGATATGTATTCACGTTAGGCGGGCTACCATATCATGGAAATCCTGAAAATAGATATGCATTGCGAGATCAATAATGGAGTCTGAATTCATAGATTTAGATAAAGGAGGTGAAGAAGTCGAGTGGTTGAGGGAATTTCTGGCAGAAATTTCGATGTGGCCTAACCTGTACTCGCAATACTTATGCATTGTGACTGCCAAGCAGCAATAGCAAAAACAAGCAATAAGACCTATAATGGAAAGTCAAGACATATCCATCGCAAGCATAATAGCGTGAGACAACTCAAATCTAATGGTAATATAACCATTGACTTGATGAAGTCAAATGAGAATTTAGAGTATCCGTTAAACCAAAGGTTGTCAATAGATATTATTTACAAAGCATCGAGGGAGATGTGCTTAAAGCCTAATGAGTAGAATCACCATGATGGATACCCAAGCTATATGAATGAAGATCCCATGATATAGGTTACAAGGGAAAACTAATTGTGGATGATTATGTGTAAGCACTACAAAACTTATAAGTGTCTCTTCCCTATGGTGTTAATAATAAAAATAATAATAATAGTAGTGATACATGTAATGAGAAAGGATGAGTTAAAATCTTGAAGAATATATGGCTTGGATTTTCAAGCGGGACGTGACATGACATTCTTGATAGATTCACCTAAGTGAGTGTGGTAGTGGGGCATCTACCTACGGGAATTGTGGCTTAATTTTCTAGACCGCTCATGATACTGGGATATAGCTCATGAGAAACTGTTTTGAACTGCAAGTCTATTAAAGTGTCATGTGTGTAGTCTGTTCAACTGGTTTACCAAAATAACTGGTTAGTTCAAGATATGTAATTCACTGAATAGTTTGTAAGCCCAATGGACATACACTAAGGAAGGTTCAGGTCTAAAAGATACCTCTACCTATTAATGACATTTTATTTCCCTAGAATTTTCTTTTGTTCCTTATTTTCGTATTTCATTCACGTGGGGGATTGTTGTGTGTTTAGGTATACATATTGGTGTAAATGAAATACACTCAACAAGCCTCTTTAGCATAATGGTAAATTTTGAGGTTACTTTGGCTGAGGTCATGGGTTCAAGTCCCACTAAGAGCATTTAGGAGGATTTGGGGACATTTATACCTAAATAGATATGTAAATATTATATTATATATCAAGACTTGGGACTTGGACTTTGGTCTTGGGTTAAAAAATCTACTAATTTTTAAATTTATTTTATTAGAAAATTAAGGTAAAGGTCATGTTCCTTCCTATATTTAGATTTTTAGGACAATGATTTTTAAGTTTATAAATCTAATCCCTGTGGTAAATAGCATTTATAAATCTAGTCCCTGTGGTACAATTACCTTTATTTTTTTGGTTCGCGCCAGCGACACCATTTTTCATGATGTTTTTAGTACAGGGACTAAATTTATAAAATTATATGGAATGTCCTATTTTTATACACTTTAAGCATTATAAGGACCTTTTCCCAAAACCTCCTTGTTTTATTTAATTTTTTAAATATCTTTTTTTTATTAATATTCAAATACGTTTTTTTTATTTACATTAAAATCTATTACTTTATTAGAGCCGTTGGAGAGGTGGTTATCCCTTTTTTGGTGAATGGGTGGTTTTGTATCCCTTTATTAAGGGGATCTGCAGATCATATTGCAATTCAATTTTTTTTCTCTCTCTCTCCCTCTCTCTTCTTCTCTCAAAAACATTTTCTTCCATATTCCAATTTATTAGCAACATAATTGTGGTCCATTGACTGCTTCAATCGGATGAACTGTGATGTTGAATCCTAGGGACAGATATCTGAGGCTCGAGGCCTCACTTAACAAAGTGCGAGCGATATTTCTATCTTAGGACTGTGTGTCTAACACACACCTCAGGATCCAGATAAGTCGTTCCAGTTTTATTATTTTCATGTTTTTCATGTACGCATACAACAATCTAAGATAAAAATATTTAATATTCGTATAATGGAAATTTTTGATCCTGCTGCAATTGGCTCTGCTAGGCCTGAAAAATTTACTCGTTTGAATTTTATACATTTGCTGCAAAAAATGCAATTTTTTTTAATGTGTTGGAACTTGATCATACGTTAGAAATTAAGGAAAATAATTCTAGAATAGACCGAACCTTTAAGAACTACTATTAATCAACTCTAGGAAAAATCTTATTTCATGTTCAAAAATCATATTCTGAATAATTTGGATGATGATCTATATGATGTTTACTTTTCTGTTCCCACCATTAGAGAGGTATGGTTAATGTTATATAAAAAATATAAAATGGGAGATGCTAGAAGTAAGAAATTTGTTGTTAGTCGTTTTTTGGACTTTAAAGTGGTTGATGAAAAATCTGTTTCGTCACAATTTGAAGAACTTCAAGTCATTATTCACAAAATTCATGCTGAGGGTATGTCAATTAGTGAGGGTTTTCAAGTCGCATATGTTATTGAGAAACTTTCCCCATCCTCAAAAGAATTTATAAATGGCCTTAAACATAAACATAAAGATATGACTATGGAAGATCTCACTATTAGACTTAGAATTGAAGAGGATAATGGCGTTAAAGAAAAAAGGATGATGCCACAGCTATGGCTGCCAAAGAAAACATTGCTCAAAGTAGCGGGGGGGGGGGGGGGGGGGGACCAAAAATCTGTTTAAGCTAAATAAGTACCAACATAAATTTAAGGAAAAAGAAAAATCAACAAATAAATCTACAAAGCCTAAAGGTGGGATTAAGAGATTCAAAGGAGAATGTTTTGTTTGTGGTAAACCTGGAGATCGAGCCCAAGACTGCTACAAAAGAAAAATCAATGACAATTCTAAAAATCCTAATGGGGGTGCGCAAGCTTCAATTACTGAGACTGGTAATTTTCTGGTGTTATTTTAGAAGCACACTTGGTTAGCAACATTAAGGACTGGGGGGTGGACACTGGAGCCACCCAACACATCTGTGGAGACCGGACTATTTTTTCCTACAACGAGGTGGTGGGAAGTGATGAAAAGCTCTACATGGGCAATTCTTCAGTGGGTGCAATTGATGGAAAAGGGAAAGTGGATTTAAAATTCACCTCTAGAAAAGTCTTGACGTTGAACGAGGTGTTACACTTGCCCGACATTAGGAAAAATTTAGACTCACGCTCGCTATTGAGTAAAAAGTGTTTTAAAATGGTTTTTGAATCTGATCAGTTTGTTTTAACTAAAAATGGAGTGTTTGTGGGAAAGGGTTACATGTGTGAGGGATTGTTCAAACTAAATATAACTGTTGACTCTATTTTTAATGTAATTAATTCTTATTCTTATCTCTCTAATTCCTTATATTTTTGGCAAAGTAGACTTGGACATGTTAATTTTGCCTCACTTAGAATATTAATGAATTTAATAGATATCCTGAAATTTCCTACAAATGTTGAACACAAATGTGAAATATGTGTTGAATCAAAATTTAAAAGAAAACCTTTTCAAAGTGTACAACGCTCTGCTGAAATTTTGGGATTAATTCATTTATCACTTTTATAGATGATTACACTTAATTATGTTATGTGTATCTATTGATATCTAAGAATAAATCCCTTGAGAAATTCAAACTATATAAAACAGAAGTTGAAAATCAAATGAATAAAAAAATTGAAATTGTGAGATAGGATTGAGGAGGAGAATATTCTTAGCAATTTAATGACTTTTGTAAATTGCATGGCATAATACATATAAATACGACACCATATTGTCCACAACAAAATGGTGTGGTAGAAAGTAAAAATCAAATGCTAAAGGATACGGTAAATGTTATGTTAAATAGTTCGGGTCTTCCTCACAACTTATGGTGAGCGGTACTTTCAGCATGTCATATTTTAATCAAAATTCCCCTTAAGAAATTTGATAAATATCCTTATAAATTGTGTAAAAGAAGAAATCCGTCATATAAATACTTAAAAGTGTGGAGGTATTTAGCTAAGGTAGTCTTGCCTCCACCTAAATGAATTAAATTAACTCGGACCTAAAACTATTGATTGTGTATTTATAGGTAATGATCAAAATGGTAGCGCATATAAGTTCCTTGTATTTTAATCTGATGTAGATAGTTTATCTATAAATATTATTATTGAATCTCCTGATGCAAAATTCTTTGAACATATTTTTCCACATAACCCAACTACTAGACTTGAGGATACTCGTTTGAATATTAATATGCCATCTAGTCGTAGGCGAAAAATGAAATGAAAATATAGGAACTTAAAAAAAAGTAAAAGACGTAAAATAGAAAAATCATTTAAGCCTGATTATATTTTATTTTTGTCTGCGGGAGATCCTCAATTTTATTACGATGCTCTTAAATCTCTAGTAACTTCATTTTAGAGAGAGGCTGTTAATAGTGAAATAGAATCTATTATGCAAAATCACACCTGGGATTTAGGTAACATGCTACCGGGATGTAGAACCATAAGGTGTAAATGAATTTTTAAAAGAAAAATGAAACCAGATGGTTTCGTGGAAAAGTATAATGCTAGGTTAGTAGCCAAAGGACATAAACAAAAGGAAGGACTCTATTCTTTGACACTTATCCTCCAATTACAGGAATTAATTTTATTAGAATTTTAGTTTCCCTCGCATCCATTTATAAAATGGAAACTCATCAAATGGATTTTAAAACTGGCTTTTTAAATAGAGATTTTAAAGAAGAAATTTATACGGATCAACCAGAAGGATTTTTTGTTTAAGTATTGGGAAATAAATTTTGCAAACTAGTTAAATCCTTATATGGACTAAAGCAAGCCCCTAGATAGTGGCACGAAAAATTTGATCAAGTTATGATTAATGATGGATTTAAAATAAATGAATCTGATATATGCGTGTATTTTAAATGCCATAGAGATGCATGTGTGATTGTATGACAATATGTTGATGATACATTAATATTTGGATCACATACGAGTATTATAAAAAATACTAAAAAGGCTTTGTGTGAAGAGTATGATGTGAAAGACCTAGGACTTACAAATTTCATTTTGGGAATCAAAATAATACGAGATTTCGTGGGAATTAAATTATCACAATCACATTACATGGAAAGTGTGGTATGAAAATTCAATCAATATGAATCTACTCTTGCTAAAAATCCTTATGATCCAAATAGTAAATTAAAGAAAAACAAAGGAGAAGGTGTGTTACAACTTGAATATTCAACACTTATTGGTAGCCTAGTGTACATTATGAACTGCACCAGGCCTAATATTGCATATACAGTAGGGAGATTGAGTAGATATACTTGTAATCCTAATAATGATAACTGGAATGCACTTATTAGAGTATTGAGAAACCTGAAATTTACTTTGGATTATGCTTTATATTGTTCCCCTTATCCTATTGTGATTGAAGGTTATAGTGATGCTAATCGTATTTTGGACTCGGAGGAATCAAAATCTACAAGTGGATATGTATTCACGTTAGGCAGGACTGCCGTATCATCGAAATCCTCAAAATAGACATGCATTGCGATATCAATAATGGAGTCTGAATTCATAGCTTTAGACAAAGTAGGTGAAGAAGCCGAGTGGCTGAAGACATTTATGACAGAAGTTTTGATGTGTCCTAGACTTGTACCCGTAATACTTATACATTGTGATTGCCAAGATGTAATAGAGAAAGCAAGCAACAAGACCTACAATCGAAAGTCAAGACATATCCGTCAGAGGAATAATAATGTGAGACAACTCATATCTAATGGTATTATTACCATTAAATTTGTGAAGTCAAATGATAATTTAGCGGATCCGTTAACCAAAGGGTTGTCAATAGATATTATTTATAAAACAGCGAGGGGGATAGGCTTAAATCCTAATGAGTAGAATCACCATGATGGATACCCAAACTATATGAATAGATATCCCAGGATATAGATTCTGTAAGAGGGTGGTCCCCTTGAATCCTGGGATTATAGTGATACCAGTTGAGGCGTAATCGCTACAGATATGGTGATAAACGATAACCTAAGAACTCTAGGTAAATGAACGCATAATATTGTATACAGTCAACACTCAGATTGACCTCACAAATATCTCGTGTATAACTCAAAATGATAACAGAGGAAACTTAGAAGTAACTCATTTAAAGGGAGAGAGAAGTAAGCACCCTAGATACACCTTAGCAGGCAACCAACACACTAACAACCTTTGAAGGATCTCTAGTTAGCTATTAAAAGCTTCATAATAAATGACAATAGTGGGTGAGTAAACTCTCTGATTTGTAATAATTTCTCTCTGATATATTCTCTCTCTAGAAATAAAGTCTATAGAAATAACTCTCTCTTATCAGAAGTATTTGAGGCCAATAAATCTCCCCACACCATTTTCGAGATGCCTCAGTCCTTCACAACTATGAAAGACATCCCCTCACACTTTATGTCACAAACATTAAATTCATAATGGGCCAGCCTGTCCTACATCATAAACATTAAATTCCATGACATGCCTTTTGCCTAACCACTATGCGTTAGAGGTCTGTCACAACATAGGTGGCTCACCAACTATTTGACAGCCGAAATACCACATTGGTTTAATCAAGTTTAGATTGTACAGTGTTTAGTTGGATGGTGACATCACCTAAAGTAGATGTGACATTTTGTAGAGGGTAGTTTGGTTTGAAACTCAACATACGATAGAACTCAAGGTTACTTTGCACAAGCTTCCATGATAAAGATATCTTGGTATTTTACCAGCTGTATCTAAGATGGTCAGGACAAGCCCTAACGATATCTCACGTCTCAATCCTCTAAACCAAGTCCCTTTGAAGTTCCCACGACAAGGTCATTCAATAGATCATGTAAGCTCTCCCAGGCCCTACCAGCTTGGTCTCTCGCGAGTATCATTTGACCTCACACTCAATATTATAATGGTTAAAGCATAATAATCAATGTATTTAAAAGATACAGTTTAAGAGCTCTCTTGGCCAATTTTCTCGCTGCACTGCATTACTGAGCCTCTTCACTGTGTTGCCTCGCTGAGATGCCTCGCTGCTTCCTTCTCTTGGGTCTCTTCTACTAATTGGGGAAGCTTTCTCTAATTCAGAGATTACATTAAAGCTCCACCTACATTTTCCCCTTTGTGTAGAGATTTGTGGTGATAATAAGAAATGTCTGCAAGAAAAACTTCGCAATTTGATGGACTATCTTCTGTTGTGAGCGAAAATTCTTCCATCTCTATCTTCATTGCAACTACTGCCGTTATCTCTATCGAAAAAAGTTAAATTCTCCCCTATGTACCTGAACCAAGGCTTCGAAATACCTGGGCCTATGGAGAGGGGACATCATAATTTTTTTTGGCATTAGCTCCCAATCATTCCATCTTCTTCATTATTTTTGAAAATTCTCCCAAAGTACCTATTTTTTTCGTCATCTTTTTGACTGCTAAAACTTAAATTCTCCCCAATTTTCTTCATTCCGTTCCACCGTTGAGTGAAGCTTTAATGAGGGGACATTATCATTAAAACCTCCCCTAGTGAAAGGAATTCTCTCCATTTTTTCTCTTAATTGTGGCCTTCATCGTTTCAACTTGTTCCAAAGGTAAAATTCTCCCCGATGTAGTTAACTTGCAACCATCCATGTTTCAACTTGTTCAAAAAGTAAAATTCTCCCTGATGCACCCGAGTCAGAGTTAATTCCGTTAAGATTGATGACGAGGAGACAACGTGAATGTTTTGAATTGTGCTACGAGTAACCTTCCTTTTAAAGTTAAAATTCTCCCCAATGCCTCTTCAACCCGTTGTATCATCATTTTGGCTTGTAGTGTGAGGATTCTCTTTAATTGGGATTTTGGGTTTCCAGTGTAGTTCAAATTTTTTCCCCCAAAATTTAACTTCTTTTGAAAGCAACACTCTCTTTCCCAAGCGTCACCTCATTAAGGACATGAGATTGTATTTTCAATTGTCAGAGCACTCCTCGAAGTGACCCATGTCAATTTGTAATCATTTTAGCGGCTTAGCACGTGCTTATGTGGAAGTTCAACCGCCCACTTGATTTCTAGGTGCCTAATACCACAACACTTAGCCATTTTGTGTTTCACGCTTTCATTTGCTATCATCGTCTCCAGAGGCCAAGAAAGTTCCAACGCCCAAGCAACCTGCCACTACTGAAGGTGTTCCTACCGAAGGAGCCTTTATGGAAGGTACTACTACTCAGGGTACTTTTGGAGAGGGGCCTACTTAACCCCCTTCAAAAAAATCAAGGACAACAAAAGGTAGGACTTCCATAAAATCCAAATCTAAATCCAAGGCCCAAACCCCTGTGGATGCCTTACCTATTGCCTTTGTTCCCCCTATAATGTCTGTAGATCTGAGTGGGGAGATACGATAGAAGTGATAGGAAAAACTTTGAATGAGGTGAAGCATGAGTTTGAATGACATACTCTTCCTATTCCTCCCCTGCACTATTTCCCACAATACTGGTAGATCACACTGTGGGAGTGACGTGAAGAAGAAAAAGTTCTAGATTCCCTCTGCTGCTAGTGGATTTGGTACAAGAAGGAAGACTCTAGGTACGAAATCCCAGAAGAAGTGTGACTACTAAGTGCTACCACCACCTTCTACTTTTGTTCCCATGGCTTCTCCTCCATCTCCTGTTGGGGCCATGACCCTTGATGATAGCCCTGAGGCTGAATGTGGTCCCATTGATGGAGCTTCTACATTACCTTCACCTCCTTCTTCGCCTATGGTTATTTCATCTCACTCTTCTCCAAAGCAAGCGGTATGTTTTACCACACTTAGTTATTTTAACTTAGTGAGGTATATTCTATAACACTTGTACAAATCTCTTTTGTCTATGCAAGAGGCTGAAGGAGATAGACCTTTTCCCCCCGTGAGCCCTTTTGTAGGGGACATTTTAATATTTCTGAGACTGATGCATCTCCTCCTCATTCTCCCATGATTAGGCTAACTTATTTGCATCATTCCGCCTTTAAATGTGCAGAGGAAGTTGCCAGGAGAGCTGCTAATTCTATAGAATCTCTTGGATCTTCCCATCAGCCAGAGGAGACTCCTTTGGCTTCTTTGAGACATTTACTCTTCCTGTGGTCCCTCTGGACGTTGTTCCAGTATCTTTCAGCCCTCCAGAGGTTATAGCCTTTTCTCTTGTAGCTCTCTTTTCCACTTAGCTGTATTGTCTTCTTAGCATTTTCTTGGCCTTTAGGTTGTAGATGCTTCTGTCTTAGACGCATCTCTTGTTGGGTCAATCCTTCAATTCCCTCTGGTGAGGCCTACCATTGTGTTTGCCCCTCTTTCCACCATCATTGAGGTAAGATCTTTTCTTATACATTTTCCCTCTTTTGTATGGTGTTTCTTGTGCCTTAAAACTTTAATATCATTTGCAACTGTCTTTCAGTCTCACTCATCCCTCTCATTTTGAGACTCTCTATATTCCTCAGGCTACCGTTGGTTCAACTTCTTGCCCAGGGGTTCTTTCGGCCCCTATGGGGGTTAATATATCATCTGGAGAACAAACGACATCGGTGGAACCTTCTCCAACCTTGGCACTTATGCCTTTTCACGAAGAAGATGCATCACCAAGGGCTGAGGTTCCCCTTTCTTAAGGTTAAGCTCAGAGTCAGAGGGATGTTGGAGTTATTCCTTTAGTTACTACCCTTGAAGTTGTTACTCCTGCAATTGTGCTTGAGGTATGTACTGCCTTCTTCTTCTTCTTGGCCCAAGTGTTATCATTATGCCTTCGAGGTGACTTAATAATTAAAACTCGCTTATCATGTTTTTTCATAAACTCCACCTATAACGGTGACTTAACAATGAAAAACACTTATTAATATTTTTTCAAACTCCACCTATAACGGTGACTTAACAATGAAAACACTTGTTAAGATTTTTTCTCAAACTCTACCTATAACGGTGACTTAATAATGAAAACCACTTGTTAAGATTTTTTCTCAAACTCCACCTATAATGGTGGCTTAACAATGAAAACCACTTATTAAATTTTTTTCTCAAACTCATTTCTCTTTATCACATCTCAGGTTCTGTGGGAGCTTGCTACTGTCGAAGAGCCAATTCAGCGTGGTCCTCCCCTATTATCTCTGCTGATCAAGAGCCAGTCTCTTTGAAGGAAACCAGTTCCAACGACCATGGTTCCACTATAGATCTTTCGCTGATAGTGAGTTCGGTTGTGAGGTTCCTCTACCCAACATGGCTCCCCATGAGTTATGCCTTTTGATCACTCGCCAATCTCCCCATATATCTGCAATTAATCGTTCTATCATTGAGCAGATTACCACTCACCATTTTTAAACCTTCACTGTCGATTGTGTCCGTTCAAATACCTTGATGATGAGCTATAGGCTCTAGGGTCTGGCAACCATTATTACTAAGGTGGGCACTACTCAAACGTCCAGCCTTACCAGGCCCCTCATCAATCTATACCTGGGCATCTTGAGAGAGATGGGCAATGATGGTTTCCAACTGAACTGACTGATTAGACATTTAAAATTTTAAAGAGCAAATAGTTGGAGAGCCAGAGGGAGATTTATCTAAAACATGTGGAGGCCCAAAGGGCTAAGGAGGCTAGACTGTTAGAGTTGTCCCCTTTGTTGGGAGTAACTGACGAGGAAGTTAGGGTTTTCGAAGAAGCTTTATTGAAGGGGAAGAAAAAATATGAAGCCTTATTGATTGAATGGGATCAAGTATAGACCAGACTAGAAGGCTGTATCACTGCTCAGAGAATATGCTTGGTGGATTCTTTGGGATTGCCTAGATACTTATTCTCCTCACCTGACTTGTGGTTTCTTCTGGGTTAAAGTCCCTTATTTTGTGTTGTAATTTTTTTTCCATTTCCTCAAATGTAAATCTTAGGCAATAGTTTTCAATTTTGTAATCCTTTTGAGTATATGAATGAAAGAAGCAGGATTGTTACCATGCACTGCTTGGTTACAACTCTTCTATTTATTGCAAAGATTGAACTCTTACAATATACAAGTAAACTCTTTCTTCTTATCTTATCACAAAAAAAGAAATAACTCATACAATGAATTGCAACATAACTTTAACACAAAATAAATTTCTAACTGAGGTTACTCGCTTAAACATGATAGAACTTCAACTAATTGTTATTAATCTTGAAAGTTTATCCTCTTCCATCTTAGAGATTAAGCAGTAACCTGAATCGCGAGCCTCCATTAAATGAAAGGTCCCTCACAATTAGCAGTAAATTTAGGCAATGGGATCCCTTGAACGTGCTTCACCACTGCCTTCAAAACCAAATCCCCTTCTGCAAACTTTCTTTGCCTAACCAAGTTGTCATATGCCTTGGAGAGCTGCTTCATGTACATTTAGAAATATTGCATCGCATTTTCCCTTTGTTTATCCAGTGCTTCCAACTGTACGTGTCTGCTCTGAGGAATCATGCTGCTTCGTAAGGCATATCAGACCATGGGAACTTTAATCTCCACTAATAGAATTGCTCCGGCTCCAAACACAAGAGAAAATGGCGTATACCCTGTGGGTTTCCTCTTCGTCATTCAATAGGCTCACAAAACTGCTGGAATCTTATCATCCCATGAGCCTGAGAAATCTTCCATTATCTTGGCTAAGATGTTGACTAAGGTCTTATTAGTTGTTTTGGCTTGATCGTTTTCTTAAGGATATGCCACCGTTGAGGTATGATGGATGATGGATTATGGAGTACTTATTTGTGAGCATCATTACTTTTTATCGATAAATGGGGTCCCATTATCAGAGAGAATAACCTTTGGAATCCCAAACCTATAAATTATATACTCTCTAATGAAGTTGGCTACCACACCTGTTGTTTCTGTCTTTAGTGGTATTGCCTCAGCCCACTTTATAAATCACTCCATTGCCACTAATATCCATATCTTTCCCTTCGAAAGTGGATATATTGCCCCTACTAGGTCAAATGCCCAAATGTAAAATGGGTAAAAAGTGGCGAAAGAGTGTACATAGATCATGTTTCCCTATAGTTCTCACGCTTTTCACTTTCGAACAAACTCAACATAATCTTTATCCATGGTTGGCCAATAATAACCCAAGGTTATTAGTTGGTTATATAACTTTATCCCTCCAATGTGAGATGGATCATGAGCTTGCTTCAAAACTTCCCTTGCCTCCTCCTTCATGATGCATCTTAATGGACTATTGAAGTATCCTCTATGATAGAGTTGATCCTCTTGGACGTATAACCGTGGGGTCCTTCACTTGAGACCCGTCGTGTCAATTTTTTCCGTAATAATAACTCCATCTTTGATAAAAATATTATAAGGTTACCTCATGTCTGACTGAGTTTCAATGAAGTGATATTTAGCTTCTTGAAAGAGAAGTTGACATTTATTACACCTTTATTGTAACTCTGCTACATACTGCTTCTTCATTGTCCAGAAGTATCCCTCTCTATAGATTCTTCTGTACAGAGGGATGCCAGTTATTTCATAGTGTTCGTCATATATCTTCTTCAACTTTTTCTCTGCTTACTCTGGACCGATGCATCTTGATAACCATATTCCCACGTTCTTGAAGTAAAGACTTCCTTGACTGGAGAAATAATGTGCTTCCTCTTTTAGTTCCATCTTGCCTTCCCCAGACTCCAACTGCTTCCTAATCTCGCCTCTGTAATTCGAGTCATCTTCTGTTGGCAAGATCGTCTGCACCACCGAGGGAGTTTTTCTTCGTTGTATCACAATAGTTGTTGTGTCGCTCCTCATGGACACTTTCTAAGTAATAGTGGCATAAGAATTAACATGTATATTCATCATTCTAGGATGCCTCCCTATCTTGACCTGATGGAACTGGTGGATCAATCGTTGGAAGTTCGAATCACATTTTATGCACAGTAAATGAATGCCCCTCTGAAGGGCCTCCAGCAACCTCAGTACGAACGCCTCATACTTTGCTTCATTATTTGAGCAAATGAAATATAACTTGTAGGAAAGGAAAATATCATCCTTCCTTGTTGAGAGAATAACCCCTGCCCCCTTCTTTTCTACCGAAGTACTATAAAATTGCATAGTCCATTCTTCAAGGTTTGCATCCAAAAAATTGGCTTGCAAATTATCTCCATGAATGCTCTCACGCAGTGGCTCAAATATCCCAGATGGAAAAATTGCTAGTAAATCTGCATATGCTTGGATCTTGATCGCACGAGGGACCACACATTTTCAGTCATATTCTGAGAGGATGGGGAGCCACCTGGATGCTCTTCCAATCAAGATAGTTCTTGCTAATAAAGATTTAATAGGATCACATCTTTTCACAATATGGATTCTGAAAGATAGTACATAATGCCTAAGATTTTGTGCTACAAACACCAAGGCTAAATAATGTCTTTCTACACTACTATACCTTGCCTCTTGTCCATTTATGATCCTGCTCAGGTAGTAGACTATCCTTTCTTGCCCATTAATTTCCTGTGCCTAGAGATCTCCAACGTACCTTGTGGTAGATGTGAGGTAGGTATCCCTGCCCTTGGAGGAATCATCGTCTTTGGAGAAGTGAGCAACTTCTTCAACTTGGTGAGAGACTCTTAGTGAGCTTCCTCCCATTGGAACTTTGTGCCCTTTCGCAATAGCTCCATCAGTAGATGACTAATCTCATCCATCCTCGACAAAAATCTCCTCAGGTAGGAGACTTTATCGAGGAAACTCTTGAGATTCTTAGTTATTTTTTGGACATGGAATCTCTAGGATCGCTCGTTGCTTGTCCTGGTCCATCTGCACTCCCTTTTAATCCACCATGATATGATCAAAGTGCACCCTCATACTCTGAGCAACGTCATCCTATCTCATGTTCGAGTCGTCAGAAGATCCCCACTAGTCAGTAGTAAGGTCATCCTTAGTAAGGTCAACCTCACATACATCAACCTCGACTGGGCAATAATCGAGGTCAGGAACAGCTTTACGGTTTCAACTGGTACTAATCACATATGCTTCTTCAATCAATAGTACAAATGAGCCTAATTACCCAACCTCGGTTAGTCTACTTAGCCGAGGTTCTACTTGTAGTTGAAGGCCCAATGGTCCTGTCGGAATCATCAACCTCTTCCCCGCCTAGGCCGAGGTTCTAATGGATGATGTCATCAGTCCGAGCATATACAAGAATAAAGAGACCTGGAATACGTGGATAAAACCATTATAACTAGATTATTCCTCCCATGTGAGGGAATATATGATCATTATGATCTACACGTGGCACAACCAGGTGTCCACAGGAGATTGTCTAGATCATCTTACACACACTTATTACATGCTTAGGGGAACACTACACCCCCTAAACACTATATATACCATTTATCCTCTTCCTTGAAGAGGAGATAGGACAAACCTTAGCGAAAGGTCAATCAAAATATACAATAGAGAGAGAGAGAGAGAGAGAGAGAGAGAGAGTGAATATTGTATCACAAGGCCATTAATGCCCTTTTTTTTATAGTGAAGATCACTCACCTGCACAGTGGACTTATGCCTAGATAGGCTGAAACACTTATATTGATGTCTTTATCCTCTTCTCCTCATCTTATTCTACATTTGTATTGCTTATGTATTGCCATTGTTATACCTATTTGAGCTTTCCAACACCTTGATCTGGTGGTGCTATTTCCAGAATCATCAGTTTGGCGTCGTCTCTAGGAACGAGAAGCTTCATCTCTTCCTTTTTATAGCTTAGCCTCATCGGAATCTCTGGTGGTGAACCACTCCTCCCCCTTGTGTGGATTTGGTTCTCCATTGAAGGAGGTCCTGTAAGGTCCTAAGCTCTCAAGTATTCTAAATTATATCTCAGACTTCAGGGAAACACATAGCACCAGAATTGCCACCACCTCCTCCACCTAGGGGTGTGCACGGGTCGGGTCGGTTCGGTTTTGGACCGCAATTCAGACCGAACCAATCGGTTCGGTTTTGGAAAAAATTAGACCGAAACTGAACCGACGATGAAAAAAATCGTTGATTTCGGTTCACATCGGTTTCAGTTTGGTTTCGGTTCAGTTTTAACCGATTTTCAGTTTTGGTCGATTTTTTGTAGGTCGGTTTTCGGTTTTGGTCAGTTTTAGAGGTTGGTTAATGGTTTTTGGATATAAAAATAAAATATATTTAAGGGCTTTTTAATATATAATATTGATGTCAGTTCGGTTCGATTTGAATCGATTTTTTATTTGCCTGAACCGACAACCGAACTGATATTATCGGTTTTTTAAATCCTTAAACCGTAAACCGAACCGGGCTAAAAAAACCCGCAGATTTCGGTTCGGTTAGGGCCGGTTCGTTCCGATTTTTGGTTCGGTTGATTTTTTTGCACACCCCTACCTCCACCAGCTGGTGCTAGATGACCTAGTTCCAGTCAAGCACCACCTCTGTCTAAAATGACAGAGGTGGCATCAGCCTTGAAATCCCTGGTGTCCAGCCAACAAGTGATGCAAGAGCAATTTGGTGCACTCAGCCAAAATATGATGATGAGGCCACCAGGAATCTCAACGGAGATGATAAATTCGGATGCTACACAAGAATAGCACCAGGAGGACAGGGGACCACCCCAGGCACCACGCAAAGACCTGCCTCCTACCTAGCAATGGAGGGACGTTGCTAACCCTAGGCATTTACACCTGGGGTGGTAAGGACACCCTTGCCCTGAGGACCAGTATGACGATGTAGAGGACGATGATGCTCCAGTAGAATACTGGGAGCCATATGAGAGTTCCAATAATACTATACAATCCCTCTAAGAGATCCGGGGAAGGTGCAGGAGACAGAACCCCGATGATCGTCCGAGAGGCTCAGCATTTGATCGTTTGAGCAGAGGGTCAGCCTTTAAAAGGCTCGGCCCAATCAATCTAGTCAATAACCTAAGGGAGAGATTAAAGAGGTCAAGAAGCCTTACAGGGTCCAAAAGAGAAAGGTTTGACTATCATCCCCGGCATGGTCGACCACACTATGGCCGAGATGGGAGTCATGGGGAAGTTAATAGCCGATGGAGGTCAGATGTAGGAGAACCCTCGGTAAATCCATTGGAAGTGGCAAGTGATAACATCGGCCAGACCGACGTTGCGAAAACCTGAAATGATTCAATTCAAAGGTTGAAAGACAAGATTGGCGACATTCTGATGAGCCGAGATCCACTGGAGATAGATTACTCAGAAGGTTCTCCCTTCATTGTAAAGGTAATCAACTTCCCAACCCTGACCAGATTCAAGCCGCAAGTAGTGACTCCCAGGTATGATGGAGGCACTAATCCTATCCATCACATTGAAATGTACCAATCAGCAACCGATATCTACTCCATCTCAGATGAGATGAGATGCCGTGATTTTTCAAGAACTTTGATTGGGGCTGCACACGTTTGGTTTACTTCTCTTCCAAAAAATTCTATCGAGAGCTTCAAATAGTTGATCGAGCGATTTATCCATAACTTTTGCTTCGGGGTCAAACCTCGAAAAAAGATAACTCATCTTCTTTATGTCAAGCAAGAGAAGAATGAGAGTTTAAGCAATTACATCGCGAGGTTCAACAAGGAGAAGTTAGAAGTGGAAGACTACGAGGAAAGCATTACTATGACAGCCCTAATAGGAGGCCTGCAAAAGGTAAAGTTATTATGGAAGCTTACTGAAGACCCTCCTAAGTCAATAGACGAGTTGCTTGCAACAACTGGAAAAGATATGAATGCTGAAGTGGCAATAGCTTCTAAGTATGAGGGTGATTGATGATGCTGAAATCCAGCACCACCAGGTAAGTTATGGTGAGCTCAAACAATAGTAACCATGGCAGCCATAGAGATGCAAGTGTGTAAGTGTGTAGAAGGAGATGAGGATAAGAGGGATAAGATAATGATATATAGTGGTTCAGCCAATTAGGCCTACATCCACTGTGAGTGTATGATCCACTAAGTATGGGCACTAATGGCCTTGGATACAATGCACATAAGCTCCCTCTCTTTCTCTACTGTGTGTATAAGAAGTGTTTTGCTAGGGTTACAATTGATCGATCCCCTGTAGGGTTGTAGGTGACAAGTATATATAAGTCTTGGGGGGTGTAGTGTACCCCCCAAGCATGCATGGTGCATGTGAGTGATGATCTAGCCAATCCCCTGTTGACACCTGTAGATGCCAATTATGGATAATGATGACATAATATTCCCTCACGTGAGGGTGTGATTTGGTTATAACGGTCTGCCCCGTGCTATATGAGTCTCACGCGCACCGTTCCACGCGTCTTCCGAACCATGCGTTGTGATGATGTCACCCTCGGCATAGAATATGAGGCCGAGGGCAAAGTTCCTTCCGGCAGTGAGTCTGGCCCAATTTAGGCCTCGTACTGTCGTACCCTCGGAGGGTCGTCCGGAGTTTGGTGAAGGGTCGGCCCCCTGAGGGGTCGTGTGGAACATGATGAAGGGTCGGTCCCCTGAGGGGTCGTCTGGAGCTTGGTTAAGGGTCGGCCCCCTGAGGGGTCGTCTGGAACATAATAAAGGGTCGGCCCCTGAGGGGTCGTCTGGAGCTTGATGAAGGGTCGGCCCCGGAGGGGTCGTCTGGAGCTTGATGAAGGGTCGACCCTCAGAGATGTCGTCCGGTCGGCGGGATCCCTCAGCTAGGCTGAGGATGTATATGGGTATGTCAATCACCCCCCAGCCCTTAGCTATAGATGCTGCTGAGATGGTTGAGGGATAGTATTGTAACTATGATGTATGATCAGTGAGGTGAGTGACACCTGGATAGGCACTCATTGCCACCCCAGTTTCCAAGTTACGGCGGCTGCACACTTTGGCTTTGGGCTTTGTGCCCTAATGATATCTTCCTTGGTAAGCGGGCCCATTCATTACCAGAGTATTTAAAGATTTTTGAACTCTCTCTCTCCTTCTTCTTCTTCTTCTTCTTCGCGCCTGAACACTCTCTCTCAAGCTTCCAGCTTTCCACCATTTCTGCAGCCTTCGAGCTTTCAATCTAGCAGCTCCACCCCTTCTCTTCAGGTAACCTTTCCCCACTAACACTTTCTTCCCTTTCATTTCTTTGCTTCTGCATTGTTTTAGGCTGGTAGGGTTTGATTTGGGTTATTTGGAAATTCTTCCTGGCGACTGTTGCTTGAGTGTTCTTGAGTGAAAATGATTCAGTTCCTTATTTTTAATCCAAAAGTCAAATCTGGTCAGTTGCTAATTTGTTTGTAGTTAAGCCACTTATGTTCTCCCAAGTGTAGGGTCTTCCTCTTCATGCTTAAGAGGCTCTATAGTTTAGTATCTGAGTTCCCTCCACTAAGAGAGAAGTTATTTGTTGAGATTAGGCAAATAGAGGAAGAGGGGGAGAGAAGACGAGGGGACGACCCTAATTGGGTACGACCCATTTTTCCTATTCCCCTTGCCACCATAAAACCATCTGAGTCGGCTGAGTCTTGTGGGTCGTCGGGTCATCCAGCCGAGAGTTCTTCGGGAGAGATGGACGAGAGAGTCTCATCACCAACAGGTGCAGGTCCCTCTGGAAGGAGAGAAGTATCTGACCTTAGCCCAGGCCGAGGTGATGGGGGTGTGACCCCCTCAGAGGCTGTCCCTGTGACGATTCTGTCACCTCATGAATTCCAGATGGCCTTCCCACATGGGCATTTGAGTGGTGATGAGGCCGAGGGAGAGGGAAATGAGGACGAGGGTGAGGACTTGGATGAAGACCAGGTTGACACCTCCCATGCCTCGTCCTATATTTCCACAGTTAGGGATCGTGACCTCTTGCTGTGGAGGCATGCTTATGGGGTGTCTCCCAATATAACTATGAGGGTTCCCTCCGAGTCTGAGAGGGTTTTTGAGGGTGAAGAGGGAGAGGTTGCAGTTTATGAGCAAATGTTTAAGGTAGGTGTCAGACTTCCCTTCCACCCTGCCATTGTAAATATTCTGTTTGCCCTGGGCGTCTCCCCCTCTCAACTTCCTCCCAATTCTTGGAGGACGATCCTTGGTTACATCTCTTTGTGGAAGAATGCTTTCACTGATGAACCCTCGGCCGACGTATTCCTGGCCTGCTACAATATCACCTCTTCGTCCAAACAGCCTGGGTACTATCATCTAGGGGCGAGGAGGTCTGAGAAGAAACTTCTCCTCGTGGCCCAAACTTCCAATCATGACTGGAAAAAGAGATTCTTCTTTGTCTCTGGAGAGTGGGAGTTCACTGCCGAGGCACAACCTGCAGCCGATGGTCCGAGGGTTCTCAGAAGATGGTCTAACCCTTCAATGAAGGCCAGATCAGACCCCGGACTTAGTATGGATGAGCAAGACATAGTTGAGTATCTGAGAGGTCGAGGGAGAGGGGGTGAGATCCCAAAATTTAAAGATTTGATGACCCCTCGGCACCTCAAAGAAGCTGGTCTGAGGGTCGGCCCTCTGACAGAATTATGTGAGTTATACTAAACGTTTACTTTTTCAAGTGTTTCCTCTTTGCCTTTGCACTTTACTGACATGTCATACCCTTTTCAGGTCATCCTGCAGGTATATCAGATCTGCTTTGGGAAATGACTGCTCCCAGCTTACTCTCAGGCCTGGCCAAGAAGAAAGGTAAGGAGCCTCAGCAGGCTCCGAGGAAGACGAAGGCCGCGAGGCTGACGGTTGTTGAGCCGACAGCCGATAGACACAAGAGGAAGGAGCCTGAGGCTCCTATTGACCCTCGGCCGGATGCTCGGACGAGGGCCCGAGTGGAGGCCTCTGAAGGGGCTGCATCCTCGTCCAGCATGGGGGCCTTCACCTGGCACACCTGAGGGCCGAACCCTCGTCACTCATTGCAAATTTGAGGGCAGCCAAGGCTTCAATGTTCTCTGCACCCTCGGCAGCTGATTATGAGTTCCTGTCCAAAATGCCCCCTGCCAAAGTGTATGACTATGGTCTGCACTCCCTTGCACAGGTATTGGTCCTGACCCACTTCTTAAATTTCATTCTTTCATAAACTGTTTCCTCGGCCTCTTGACATGTGTTTATTTTTCTTGTGCAGTCTGTGTGTGCCTTTACCTCGGTAACAAAATGGATGGCTGAGAACCAAGCAAAGTTCCATGAAGCCGAGAGGGCTATCCAACATGAGGCAGATCTTCAGTCGGAGCTTGACACTACAAGGGTCGAGTTGGAAAGTACCAGGACTGAGCATGCAAAGATCCTGGACGAGCTGACAAGACAGCACGACAAGGACATTAAGGCCAGGGACGAGGACATTAAGGCCAGGGACTTGCTTCTCAAGGAAAAGGACGAGGCCATGACCAACATGGAGGCCAAGTACAAATCTGACCTTGAAGCAGCCATCATGAAAGCCGAGGCTGATGCTGTTGAAGTTTACAAGGTTTCTGACGAGTTTCAGGGCTTCGGCCTTGAATATTTGGAGAGAGGAATCAGGACTGCCTGCCGATGGTTCGTCCTCAGGTTTGGCGACGTCGTGTCCTCGGTCCGTCCTTCTATTGAAGCAGTCAGATTGGACGACCCTATGATTGCCGAGGCTCTGACTTATGTTGAATCACAAGTGCAGGTTGAGGGGGTCGGCACATCTGAGGATCAGCCGGTTATGGTTGTTGAAGAGACCCCTTTGGTGGATGTTGAGGCTCTGCCCTCCGATATTATCCCTTAGGGTGGCTGTCTGTAGCCCATACCCTCATAATGTATTTATCATTTTTGTGCTCTCTTTTGTAAAACACTTGGATATTTTGTATAACACTTTCATTAATACCATCTGGTCTCCTTTACTGTCTTCCATATTAGCTTCTTGCATGATTTGCTATTTTTGTTAGTCACTAACCTTTCCCTCGTCTTTTTTGAAGACAGTGGTGGGGTCGTCCCCTCCACTGGTCCTCATTATAGCCGAGGGACTAAATTACCAAACTAATGGTTTTTACAAGTTTTCTCTCGTCTTTTTTTAGGACAGCGGTGGGGTCGTTCCCTCCACTGGCCCTCATTATAGCCGAGGGATTAAATTTCCAAACTAATGGTTTTAATGAAGTCTACCCTCGTCTTTCTTGAGGACAGTGGTGGGGTCGTCCCCTCCACTGGTCCTCATTATAACCGAGGGTTCAACTTACCAAATTAATGGTTTTAAATAAAGTCTACCCTCGTCTTTCTTGAGGACAGTGGTGGGGTCGTCCCCTCTACTGGCCCTCATTATAGCCGAGGGTTCAACTTACCAAATTAATGGTTTTACACAAAGTATTCCCTCGTCTTTCTTGAGGACAGTGGTGGGGTCGTCCCCTCCACTGGCCCTCATTATAGCCGAGGGTTAATAACCAAATTAATGGTTTTAAACAAAGTATTCCCTCGTCTTTCTTGAGGACAGTGGTGGGGTCGTCCCCTCCACTGGCCCTCATTATAGCCGAGGGTTAATAACCAAATTAATGGTTTTAAACAAAGTATTCCCTCGTCTTTCTTGAGGACAGTGGTGGGGTCGTCCCCTCCACTGGCCCTCATTATAGCCGATGGTTAATAACCAAATTAATGGTTTTAAGCAATGTACTCCCTCGTCTTTCTTGAGGACAGTGGTGGGGTCGTCCCCTCCACTGGCCCTCATCATAGCCGAGGGTTAATAACCAAATTAATGGTTTTACACCAAGTATTCCCTCGTCTTTCCTGAGGACAGTGGTGGGGTCGTCCCCTCCACTGGCCCTCATCATAGCCGAGGGTTATTCTTTGAAGATGTTTCTATGCGCACTAGGACTGGTAAATACGAGATGATAGGAAACGCTGATATTTCTCATTAATTTTCAAAGTGTTCTGTCAAAGCAATGCTTATTACAACTATGGCCCATCAAGACCTTACAACACTATTGGTAGTATTTTTTCAAATGATCTGCATTCCAGGGGTTGGAAAAAGGTTCCCCTTCTAGGTTCTCCAATCTATAGGTTCTAGGGACAACTTCATCAATGACCCTATATGGGCCATGCCAATTAGAATGGAGTTTATTGGCCTTCTGCCAAGTCTTTTTGAGGACTAGGTCTCCCACCGCAATTGGTCTTTGTTTTACCCTTTGATTATAAAACCTTGCTGTCCTCTGCTGGTAGGCAGCTTGTCTTATCTCAGCATCTTCTCTCCTTTCCTCAATTAGGTCTAGGTCGAATCTTCTCTCTTTTGCATTCCTCTGGGGGTCATACATTTGGACCCTATGAGTAGGGAACCCAATCTCAGTGGGGATGACAGCTTCTGAGCCGTAAGCTAGCATGAATGGGGTCTCTCCAGTTGGGGTCATCACTGTCGTCCTGTAGGCCCACAGCACGGCATATAACTCCTCGACCCATCTTCCTTTGGCCTCATCAATCCTCTTCTTGATTCCATCTAGTATTGTCCTGTTTGTAACCTCAGTCTGCCCATTGGCCTGAGGTCGGCCAGGGGTGGAGAAGAATTGTTTGATACTCACCCTCTCACAGTACTTCTGAAGTGAGGTATTTTTGAACTAAGTCCCATTATCCGAGATGAGGGTGTTGGGGAGACCATATCTGCATATGATATTTTTCCAGATGAACTGAAAGGTCTTCTGCTCTGTAATCGTGACCATCGGTTCGGCCTCCACCCACTTTGAGAAGTAGTCAATCGCTACGATGAGGAATCGGTAGTTATTGACTGCTCTCGGTAAGGGTCCTACTAGGTCGATCCCCCATACTGCAAACGGCCATGGGGATGTAATGGAGGTAAGAGGCTGATGAGGTTGATGAGGGATGGTAGAAAATCTTTGGCATTTATCGCACTTTTTTACGTATGCTGCAGCATCTTTCCCCAAGGTCGGCCACCAGTAGCCTTGGGTGATTACCCTCTTCGCTAAGGATCTACCCCCAACGTGGCTTGAGCACGATCCTTCATGCACATCTTGCAAAATGGAAGGGACCTCCGAGGGGTGCACACACCTAAGTAAGGGGAGCAAAAACCCCTTTTTGTACAAAGTGTCACCGATGACAGTGAATTTTGCGGCCCTGTATCTCAACTTCTTCCTTTCTTGCCTTGCTTCTGGCATCTCTCCCTCTTTAATGTATTTGATCAGAGGGTCTATCCATGAAGCTTCCTGAGAAACATTCAGACAGTTACTAAGTGTTCCATCAGCATCTTCAATAGTTGGCCGGAGCAGAATTTCCACTGGGACCGTCCTCCTTATGTCTGTCCTGGTTGCCGAGGCCAACCTAGCAAGGGCGTCAGCTCGACCATTATCGAGCCTGGGTACCCTCTTCATCTTTACTTCTCTGAAGCTCTTCAATAATGACCGCACCTTCTCAAGGTACTTTTCCATCCTCTCGTCCTTGGCCTCGTAGGCTCCTAATATCTGATTCACTACTAGCCTCGAATCACTATGAACCAAAATCTGGCCGACGCTAAGAGATTTGGCTAAGGAGAGGCCAGCTATCAAGGCCTCATATTCAGCCTCATTGTTGGAGGCCTTAAAATTGAATCTCGGGGCGTACTCAATGTTTGTACCGTCGGGTGCTGATACTATCAATCCAGCCACACTCCCACTTTCGCAAGAAGACCCGTCGACGAAGAGACTCCACACAGCATGTTCCTCCGAGAAATTTCCCTCAATGAGTGACCCTTGTCTAAAAAGGTATCTTCCCTCTTCATTTTCAGCCACCTTTCTTCTAGCGGTGCTTGTCTCAGCCCTGTCCGCAGAAGGGTCGGTGGGCTTACTTTGTTGGGCATCCGTTTTCGCGAGGCTCTCTACCTCGGCCTCATCGTCCTCCCAAGTAAATTCGGCCACAAAATCTGCCAATGCCTGCCCCTTAATAGCCGTCCTGGGTTGGTACATGATGTCAAACTCCCCCAACTCTATAGCCCAGGTCATTAGCCTTCCCGATTTCTCAGTCTTGTGCAAGACCTGCCTAAGAGGGGAGTCAGTGAAGATGACCATAGTATGGGACTGCAAGTATGGCTTCATCTTTCTCGATGCATGAATCAGGGCGTAGGCCAACTTCTCCATCCTTGGGTATCTTTGCTCTGCCCCCTGGAGTGCCTTGCTGTTAAAATACACAGGCTTATGTATCCCATCTTCGTCTCTCACAATGGCTGCACTGATGGCCGACTCTGAGACGGCGAGGTACACATAAAGCCGCTCACCCTGCACAGGACGTGACAGCAGCAAGGGAGACCCCAGGTATGATTTTAGCTCCCTGAAAGCCTCATCACACTCTTCACTCCATTCGAAGGCCTTCCTGAGGACCTTAAAAAATGGTAGACACCTGTCTGTGGCCCTGGACACAAATCTGTTCAAGGCAGCAACTCTCCCCGTGAGTCTCTGAACGTCTTTAATGGACCTGGGGGTCTTCATCTCGACAAGGGATTTTATCTTTTCGGGATTGGCCTCGATGCCTCTTTGGTTGACAATGAAGCCCAGGAACTTCCCTGCTCCGACCCCGAAGACACACTTGGTCGGATTGAGCTTCATCTGGTATTTGTCCATCGTGTTAAAGTTCCTCTCCAGGTCTGCCACATGATCCTCCGCCTTTAGACTCTTAGTCAGCATGTCATCTACATAAACCTCCATAGACTTCCCAATCTGGTCTTCAAACATTTTATTTACAAGGCGCTGATACGTTGCCCCTGCATTTTTTAGGCCAAAGGGCATGACCCTATAGCAGTATGTCCCCTTATCAGTAATGAAGGCTGTCTTCTCCGAGTCTTCAGGGTTCATGGAGATCTGGTTATACCCTGAATACGCATCCATAAAGCTCATGAGCTCGTGGCCTGCGGTAGCGTCTACCATCTGGTCGATGCGGGGGAGAGGGAAGTTGTCTTTAGGGCAGTGCTTATTGAGGTCGGTGAAGTCCACACACATCCTCCACTTTCCGTTGGCCTTTGGGACAATGACCGCATTGGACAGCCATTCAGGGTAGATGACTTCTCTGATAAACTCAGCGTCTTCTAATTTTTTGACCTCATCTCTTATGACCTCATACTTTTCTCTAGAGTAAATTCTCCTCTTCTGTTTTACCGGCTTTGCTCCCCCTACCACATTGAGCTTGTGGCACATGATTTCAGGGTCAATCCCTGGCATATCTTCATGGCTCCACGCAAAGATGCTTCGTCTTCTCCTCAACAGCTTAATGAGGTCTTCTTTGATATCGGGTTTTAGGGACTTACCGATTTGGACGGTTTTTTCCAGGTCATCCTCATCGAGGATGATGGATTCTACCTCTTTAGCGGCTTCTCCCTTCTTTAACTTCGTCTCATCCCTGGGGTCCAGGGTGTCAATATTGTAAGTGGTAGTGGCCCTCTTGTGCGCCTCTCTTTCTTCGGCGGAGTTGTAGTAACACTCTCGAGCTGTCGTCTGGTCTCCCTGTACTTCCCCCTGCTCTCCTGGAGGGGGCGTACAGTATTGTTGGAGACCTCATACGGCTCCCAGCATTCTATGGGAGCCTCTTCTCCGTCCAGGTCATCATACCTGTCTTCAGGGCAAGGGTTTCCTTGCCTCCCGAGGCGTAAACGCCGGGGGTCAGCAACATCTCTACGCCGCTGAGGGGGTGGCAGGTCTTTGCGTGGTGCCTGGGGTGGTCCCCTGGCCTCATGCTATCCTGGTGCTGCTGCCGGAGTAATCATTTCTGGTGAGACCCCTGGTTGTCTTAGTATGTTCTGGCTTAGAGCTGTGAACTGCTCTTGCATGATCCGCTGGCTTGCTGCCAGAGACTTTAGGGCTGCTGCCACATCTATCATCTCAGACTGAGGTGGTGGCTGACTGTCGCTGGGTCCTCCCCCATCATCCGGTGGGGGAAGTGGTGGTGGTGGCATCTCTGGTGCCATTTGTTTGAGCTGTGAACAGCTGAACTGGAAAAAGAACTGCTGAGCTTGAGAACCTTAATTGGTCTCTTTCAATGGTGAAATGTCTCCACACAAGGGGGAGAGCTAGTTCACCACCAGAGTGCCCAGTGAGGTCAAGCTGTACTCAAGGAAGAGATGTCTTCTCGTTCCCACAGACGGCGCCAAACTGATGATGCTGAAATCCAGCACCACCAGGTAAGTGATGGTGAGCTCAAACAATAGTAACAATGGCAGCCATAGAGATGCAAGTGTGTAAGTGTGTAGAAGGAGATGAGGATAAGAGGGATAAGATAATGATATATAGTGGTTCAGCCAATTAGGCCTACATCCACTGTGAGTGTATGATCCACTAAGTATGGGCACTAATGGCCTTGGATACAATGCACATAAGCTCCCTCTCTTTCTCTACTGTGTGTATAAGCAGAGTTTTGCTAGGGTTACAATTGATCGATCCCCTGTAGGGTTGTAGGTGACAAGTATATATAAGTCTTGGGGGGTGTAGTGTACCCCCCAAGCATGCATGGTGCACGTGAGTGATGATCTAGCCAATGCCCTGTTGACACCTGTAGATGCCAATTGTGGATAATGATGACATAATATTCCCTCATGTGAGGGTGTGATTTGGTTATAACGGTCTGCCCCGTGCTATATGAGTCTCACGCGCACCGTTCCACGCATCTTCCGAACCACGCACTGTGATGATGTCACCCTCGGCATAGAATATGAGGCCGAGGGCAAAGTTCCTTCCGGTAGTGAGTCTGGCCCAATTTAGGCCTCGTACTGTCGTACCCTCGGAGGGTCGTCCGGAGTTTGGTGAAGGGTCGGCCTCCTGAGGGGTCGTCTGGAGCTTGGTGAAGGGTCGGCCCCCTGAGGGGTCGTCTGGAACATGATGAAGGATCGGCCCCTGAGGGGTCGTCTGGAGCTTGTTGAAGGGTCGGCCCCGGAGGGGTCGTCTGGAGCTTGATGAAGGGTCGGCCCTCGGAGATGTCGTTCGGTCGGCGGGATCCCTCAGCTAGGCTGAGGATGTATATGGGTATATCAGTGATAAAGGAAGCGATAGTGGAAGTGGCCTGAAAAGTTAAGAGCTCATCCCCATAAGAGGAACAAGAACTTGTGGTGTGAATTCCACCAGGACCATGACCACTTGACTGACAAATGCTTTGCTCTGAAAGATGAGATTGAAAAAATGTCAACGTGGAAAATTGAGAAAGTATGTGGAAAAAGGTGCTTCAAAGGGTGGCCGAACCAAGCCTAGAAAGAGGAGGAATGATAAATGCTGAGAAGATGGCTGAGCCAAACGAGATGATCCTTCAGATGAGGACATTGATGATCCAGATTATCCACCAAAGGATGATAATGTCCCAGTGAAGAGGCTTAACATGATCTCATTTGAGGTAGGAATGATCTATGGTGGCCTAGCTAGAGGAGGCTCAAAAGTGGCCGACCGTAAAGCCCATGTGGCTGAGGCAAAGGCGATAACAAAGGCTGAGGTTGTGTACTCGGCCTCCATTGATGTTAAATTAGAGAAAATGAAGAATGTGGATATGGACACCCTCGTATTCGGCTTTTCAAGACTAGACTTTAAGGGTATTTTAACTCCACATGACGACCCTCTCGTCATCACAACCAGAATTCATGGATATGAAGTGCCAAGGATCTTAGTTAATGGGGGAAGCTTGGTAGATGTGATGTTCTGGCCTTATTTCAAGGGATTGGGACTTAGCCGAGCCAGGATCGTACCGTACTATCATCCCCTTATTGGATTTAGTGAGGAGAAAGTTCATCCCTTAGGAATGTATGATATGGATGTAAGAATGGGGGACAAGTGGCCCCAGTGGCTAACCAGAAAAATTAACTTTTTTGTTATGAATGAGAATGTCTTTTCAGCTTACAACGTCATATTAGGACGAGTAGACCTCAAGGAATTTAAGGTCGTGCCTTCAATGGTTCACTAGATGATAAATTTTTTGACTCCTTGTGGAGTAGGGGAAGTTCAGGGTGAGCTAACCTCAGTGCGAGAATGCTACTTTAATTCGGCTGAGGAGAGAGAATCACACAAGAAGGCTACTACCACTTATAACATTGTCACCCTTGATCCTAGAGACGAGACAAATCTCAAGAAAGGGCAAGCCGTGAAAGAGGTAGAATCCATCATCCTCAATGAGGATGAGCCGGAAAAAACCATCCAGGTCGGCAAAGCCTTAAAGCCAGAAATAAAAAATGAGCTGATCAAGTTGCTGAGAAGAAGACAAAGCATTTTCGCTTGAAGTCATGCAGACATGTTAGGCATTGATCCTTAGATAATGTGTCACAATCTCAACGTGGTAAGAGATGCAAAGCCAATCAAACAAAGGAGGAGGATTTACTCTCGGGAGAAATATGATGTTATAAGGGACGAGGTTAAAAAGCTTGAAGAGGCTGAGTTCATTAGAGAGGTCATATATCCTGAATGTTTATCCAATGCAGTGATTGTGCCTAAGGCCAATGGAAAGTGGAGGATGTATGTAGACTTCATCGACCTGAACAAATCTTTCCCTTAGGACAACTTCCCTCTCCCTTGGATTGATTAAATTGTAGATGCTATAGCAGGACACAAGTTGATGAGTTTCATGGATGCCTATTCTGGTTATAACTAAATCTTTATGGACCCGGTCGACTCAGAGAAAACAACCTTCATCACAAGCATGGGAATATATTGTTACAAGGTTATTCCATTCAGCTTGAAGAATGCTGGGGCCACATATTAACGTCTGGTAAATAAGATGTTTGGAGATCAGATTGGAAATTCCATGGAGGTTTATGTTAATGATATGCTGACGAAGAGTCTGAAGGCCGACACTCATGTGGCCGACCTTGAAAGAACCTTCGATACGGTGAACGAGTACAGAATAAAGCTTAACCCGGCTAAATGCATTTTTGGTGTAGGAGTTGGAAAGTTCTTGGGTGATATTATCAATCAAAGAGGTATAGATGTTAATTTAGAGAAGATAAAATCTTTTCTATAAATGAAGACCCCCAAGATCATCGAAGATATTCAGAGGCTTACTGGACAAGTGGCTGCCCTAAACAGGTTTGTCTCTAGAGCGACAAATAAGTGTCTTCCATTTTTCAAAATTATTAGAAAAGCTTTCGAATAGAGTGAGGAGTGTGACAAGGCTTTTTGAGAGATAAGGTCATACCTAAGCTCTCCCTTACTTTTGTTACGGCTAATCTAAGGTGAAAAATTATATGTGTACTTAGCCGTCTCAGAGTCGGTTATTAGTGCTACTATTGTGAGAGAAGAGGATGGGGTACAGAAGCCAGTGTATTTCAATATCAAAGAACTCCAAGGGTCTGAGCAGGGGTATCCTAGGATGGAAAAGCTAGCTTCTACTCTGATTCATGCTTCTAGAAAGATGAAACCGTACTTCCAAGCTCACTCAATGGTCGTCCTCACTGACTCATCACTCAGACAGGTCATCCACAAACTTGAGAAATCAGGGAGACTAATGGATTGGGCAATTAAACGTGGATAGTTTGAAATTATCTACCAGCTGAGGGTGCAATCAAAGGACATACATTGGCAGACTTCGTGGCGGAGTTCACTTAGGACGAGGATGAGGCTGAAAATGAGAATTTTAAGAAGGTAAAGAGTCTGCAAGGAAGACCGCTCACCCCAGCCTTGGATGAGGTTGAGACAAACACAACAAGAGGGAAAGTGTCTAAAAATAAAGAGGGGAGGTCTTTCTTCAAAAAAGGATCCCTGTCAGAGGGAAACTTATCAGAGGTCGATGCCGTATGGAACCACTTTGTCGATGGGTCCTGTTGTGAGAATGGAAGTGGTGCTGGATTAATAATGTCGGCACTAGATGACATAGACATTGAGTATGCTCTGAGGTTTAACTTAAAGGCCTCCAATAATGAGTCTGAATATAAATCTCTGATAACAGGTCTCTCATTGGCTCGAGCTCTTAGTGTCGGCCAACTCCTAGTACATAGTGATTCAAGACTGGTGGTAAATTAGATCTTAGGATTATATGAGGCCAGAGATGAGAGAATGGATAAATACCTGGGAAGAGTAAGATCGGTGCTTAAAAGTTTCAATGAGGTAAAGCTGAAGAGGATACCTCGACTAGACAACGACCGAGCCGATGCACTTGCGAGACTAGCCTCAGCAACAAGAACTGGCATCAGAAGAACAGTACTAGTGGAAATCTTACTTCAGCCGACCATTGAATAAGAAGATGGTGCATCTGAATCTTATTTGAATGTGAATAGGGGAGCTTCATGGATGGATCCTCTCATCAGATACATTCAAAAAAGGGAGTTGCTATCACCAAAAGCCGAGAAAAGAAAATTATGGTACAAAACTGCAAAGTTTGTATAAAAAGGGATTTTTGCTCCCTTTACTAAGATGTGTTCATCCATTTGAGGTACCATATATCCTTCAAGACATGCATGAAGGTTCTTCCTCTAGTCATATTGGGGGAAGGTATTTGGCTAAGAGGATTATTACTCAGGGGTATTAGTGGACGACCCTGGCCAAAGATGCTACAACGTATGTTAAAACATGCAATAAGTGTCAAAGGTTTTCTACCATCCCACACCAACATCATCAACCTTTGACCTCTATCACGTCCCCATGTCCATTTACGGTATGGAGAATCGACATGGTAGGACACTTTCCAAGGGTAGTGAATAACTATCGGTATCTGATTATAACGATAGACTAATTTTTTAAATAGGTAGAGGCTGAGCCGATGATCACTATTATAGAACAGAAAACCTTCCAAATCTTCTGGAAAAACATCATCTGCGGGTATGGTCTCCCAAATACCCGAATCTCAGATAATGGGACTCACTTAAAAAATATATCTTTGGAGAAATATTATGAAAGGGTTGGGATCAAACAATTCTTATCCACCCCTGGCTGACCCCAGGTAAATGAGTAAATCGAGGTTACAAATCGAACGATTCTTGATGGGATAAAGAAGAAGCTAGAAGAGACAAAGGGAAGATGGACTGAAGAAGTGTATGTTGTGCTATGGGCTTACAGGATGACAATCAAAACTCCTACAGGGGAAACCCCATTTATATTGGCTTACGCGACAGAGGTTGTCATCCCTACCGAGATTGGTCTTCCTACTCATAGAATTCAGATGTATGACCCTCAAGGAAATGCGACAGAAAGAAGACTTGATCTTGATCTGATTGAGGAAAGAAGAGAAGATGCCTAGGTGAGGCAAATAGCCTACTAGCAGAGGGCTGCTAGATTTTATAAGCAGAGGGTGAAAGAGAGGCCGATAGTTGTGGGAGACCTAGGTCTCAAGAAGACGTGGAAAAAACCCAACAAGCTCCATCTAAATTGGCATGGACCTTATAGGGTCATCGATGAAGTCGTACCAGGCACCTATCGACTGAAAAACCTTAAAGGAGAGCCTTTCTCAAACCTCTGGAATGCTGATCATCTGAAGAAGTATTACAAAGGAGCTTATAAATTTTTGCCTCCACACTATCACAATACATGTATCAGACTTAATAGGTGAATATCAATGAGAATATCAATTGTTCCCTCATATTATGGTTGGTCTATTCCAATATTTATTGTGATAGTTTATCATAAGTTACTAAATATCATTAATTTGCTGATCTCAAACCCTAAACATCATTAATTTGGTAAATTATGAGATGAAACATCATTAATTTGGTGATCTCAGACCTTAAACATCATTAATTTGGTGTGTTATGAGATGAAACATCATTAATTTGGTGATCTGAGACCCTAAACAACATTAATTTGGTGAATCCTGAGACTAAACATCATTAAATTGGTGATCTCAGGCCCTAAACATCATTAATTTGGTGAGTTATGAGATGAAACATCATTAGTATGGTGATCTCAGACCCTAAATACCATTGATTTTATGAGTTATAAGATGCAACATCATTAATTTGGTGATCTCAGATCCTAAACAACATTAATTTAGTGAGTTATGAGATGAAACATCATTAATTTGGTGATCTCAGGCCCTAAACATCATTAATTTAGTGAATTATGAGACTAAACATCGTTAAATTGGTGATCTCAGACCCAAAACACCATTGATTTGATGAGTTGTAAGATGCAACATCATTAATTTGGTGATCTCAGATCCTAAACATCATTAATTTGGTGAGTTATGAGATGAATCGTCATTAATATGACGAGATAAAACATCTTGATAGTAGACAGTAGTAGACACAAGGCATAATGGAACTAAATTAGCATTAGTAATAAGTGAGTTACAAAGATTCTCATGGTAGTTCATAACAAAAGATGGGATTACAATAAAGCTTCACAGAATAAAAACAGCAGAAAGAGGCCCTCGGATATGAATTTGTCCTTCGGCTGGGGCCGACCCATCACCAGTTGGGGTTGTCTTATCAAGTCCATCGTCAGTGACTTTTACATCCGTCCTCAGGATTGGCAATGTCTTCATTCTTAATGACATCTAAAGGGCTCATCTCTGCGGGAGCCACGACATCACCCTCCACATCATTCAGAGATTTGGCAAGACGAGGGTCGATAAAGCCAAGACCAATGAAGCCATCTGGAGATAAGCTTCTAGACTCTCCGTGGTTAAGGGCAGACCATCGTCCAGTAAGTTTGATGCCCCTCTCGAGATATTCAAAGTCGAAATCTACAAATTCGTCTGTAGTTGGCAATGATTTTCTCCTCAGCCTCAGCCAAAGCAATTTTAACGGCCTCATCAATCTTGGTCTGAATGCTCTCATCTTTGGCCTTCTGGGCCTTGGTATGCTGCTCCTTCAGATGGCTAATCTGGTCGTCTTTCCCCTTCAATTTCTTCTCGACCTTATCAAGGTCAGCTCTCAGCCCAACCTCCACTTTCTCAGCATCCTTACCCTTTTGGATTAAGGGCATCCTTTTTAAGGTTCAGTCTGCCAAGCGATGAAGAGACAACACTCCCTGCAGGAAAGGATCGGATATATGAGTAGTGATGATTTAAAGAATGAAGAAACAACACTTCAAGAAAAAAATTTAAATCACTGAAGTACCTAAACTTCCCTATGAAGGGCAAACTCTTCCATTAAGGGAACGTCCAGAGATTGAAGAAAACGTTTGTCTTCCTCAGTCATGATCTCGTCGATAGCATCAGCGGCCTACAGACTGTGGCCGATCACACTATCACTGATCTTTAACTGAGATAAACGAGCAGGTAAAGCATCATTGGTGGATATGGGGATGCCATGGTTTGTATTTTGAGCTTTTGGGGGCCTAGTTGAAGCAGGGTCTACAGGGGCTTTCCTTTTCTTGGTAGCAGCATCGACTTCGGACGTGCCGATATGCCTTTTTATTTAAACTGACTATGGAACAGTCTTCTGCCTCGTCTATCTAAGAGCTTGGAAAGACTGGGGGCTGACATCTCCCAAATGTCATCTAAGATACCGTCTGGTCGCTCTGTAAAAGGAGAAGTCTCGAAATTAGTAGCTCATATAAATAAAAGTACGAGACATAACTCGATAATAAAATTTTGAAACTTACGAAGCTCTTCTAAAGGACCACCCCCTAGACCCGTCTGAGAAAGGTAATAGGGGGTCATCAAATGCTTATACTTGACGAGATGACCATTCTCTCCTTAGGTACGAAGATTATTGACGACTTTAGTGTTGTCGGGACTTAATCCAGGGTCGGCCTTAGCCGACAAAGAGGCTTTGGCCCATCTCAGAGGTATCCTCATTTCAGAGGTTCCACATGGCTGGTTTGGACCAAATTCCTAGGCACCCGACACAAAGAAATATCGGGGTTTCCAATTATGGTTTGAAATCTGAGTAACTAGGAGCATCTTATTTTCAAATTTTCTGGCTACAAAGTGGTAGTAGCCTAGATGGTTCTTAGCAGATGAAGGAGTATAGCAACCTATGAAGACACTAATTGGAAGGTCGGTATAATGAATAACCTTCCAGAGGACGATATCTCCTATCATGACCCTCCACGTATTGCGAGATAGTTGGGAAGGGGAAAGGTTTATGTTGAAAGGATAGCTTGGATGGTGGGATGAATGGGTAGGCAAAAACCCAACTTGAACATCTGCTCATAGACGTAGATCTCACCCTCTCGACCATAAAAATCCCTCTTATCCTTTAGAGGCTTCCTCAAAGATATCGAAGAAGGAATGCCATACAAATGTTTGAAGACTAAAAGGTCTTTCTAAAAAATAGAGCTTTCATGCTCGGCAGCTATAGAGGTGTCGACTTCACTATCCTCATCGTCGTCTTCTATAATAACCTCGACCTCAGCATCAGTGTGTACACCACCAGGAAACCTCTCTGTGAACTCACCCCCTGTGGCAGCTGATAGAGGAATGGCATCAATTGGGGGAGGAAAGGCGAAGCTAGGCTCTAAAATTTATACAGAGGCTGAACGTCGTGAGGGACCAGCGTCCTTGGAAGATGAGGCGTGTGAATGAACTTCCTCGTCCTTAAACCCTCCATTTCATTTGAGGGAATAGTCCATAGCCTCTTGAAAAGAGTCCACACTCTCGGCTGGCTCAGATGTGGACATGGGTTCTGCAGCGAATGACTCCAACATAGGGTCACAAACCTCAACAGGCTTAGGATGCAAGACAGCTAAAGGAGGTGGAAATATAGGTCGAAGAGGAAAAGCCTCGACCTCACATGTCTCAGCTTGGGCTAACTCTATTTGTCGGATTTTTTCGAAACACTTCTCTCTTAATATTGGAAGCTCCTCTGCAAGTTTATACAGACGCTGTAAAATTCAAAATATAAGACCACACTTGACAGTGGAACTAATAACAAATAATTATTGACAGTAATATTAAAGATCAAACACTTGGAATTTGTAAGGGTTTTATGAAGAACACCAAGAACAATGGTGGGAGGCTCACCGGAGATGGTGATTGAAGACTCATCGAAAAACCAATAAACCAACCACCAAGGCCTAACTTACCCTCAGAACAACCTGATAAAGCCTAAGAACTACCCATCAACCAATCTCCTAGCACTAAAACCCCCTAAGCAGTGGAGGAAAGGATCATCGAAAAGAGTAAAAAATGCTGAAAAAACCAACTAAAAGGTTGACAAGCCAATAATGGAGAAATCAAGGGTAAGAAATAGTGCCTGAGCGAGACTAAACATCGGGAATGAAAGAAGGAAGGCAGGAGGCAACCTGGTTTCACAAGTGGAGAAGGTGGAGAGCGAGAAAAGCTATGGAGGTATTTGTTTTGCGAAAAGAGAGAAAGCGGGAAAGCAAAGTGACGGGGAGAGAAAAAATTTTGGGGCCTTTAAATATCAAAGAAATGATTGTGCGCAGTTTCTAAGGTGCCTCATCATGTTACCTCGAAACACTAAGCGCCCAACCACCTTATTTTTCTTGGGGAAGACGCTAGCTAGTCGCTAGGGTGATAAGTGTCCCAATGACAACCCGTATGAAAAAAATTACTCATAAAAGTCCTTTCACCAGTTGAGTTCATATACCCCTCAACCTCCTATGCACACAGAAGGCTAAGGGCTAGGGGTGGTTGATATGACCAAAGTGAACCTTCGTACTCTGAGCAACAACGTCGTCCTATCTCATGGATGAGTCGTCAGAAGAGCCCCACTAGTCAGCAGGAAGGTCGGCCTTAATAAGGTCGGCCTCACATACAGCAACCTCGACTGGGCAATAATCGAGGTCAAGAACATATTTACGGGTTCAACTGGTACTAATCACAGACTGCTTCAGTCAATGGTACAAATAATCTCGGTTACCTAACCTAGACTAGTCTACTTGGTCGAGGTTTTACTTGTAGTTGAAGGCCTAATTGTCCTTTCAGATTCATAAATCTCGTCCCCACCTAGGCCGAGGTTCCAATGGATTATGTCATCAGTCCGAGCATATACAAGAATAAAGAGATATGGAACACGTGCATAAAATTATTATAACTAGATTATTCCTCCCACGTAAGGGAATATATGGTCATTATGATCTTCATGTGGCACAACCAGGTGCAGGAGATTGGCTAGATCATCTTACACACGCTCATTGCATGCTTGAGGGGAACTCTACACCCCCTAAACATTATATATACCATTTATCCTCTTTCTTAAAGAGGAGATAGGACAAACCCTGGTGAAAGCTCTGTCAAAATATACAGTAGAGAGAGAGAGAGAGAGAGTGAATATTATATCACAAGGCCATTATTTCCCTTCTTTTATAGTGAAGATCACTCACCTGCATAGTGGACGTAGACCTAGATATGTTGAACCACTTATATTGATGTCTTTCTCCTCTTATCCTCATCTCATTCTACATTTGTATTGCTTATGTACTGCTATTGTTATACCTGTTTGAGATTTTCAACATCTTGATCTGGTGGTGCTATTTCTAGCATCATCACACCATAAAGCCCATGAAATTTTCACTTGTAATTCCAAAGGCACACTTCAGCGGGTTCATTTTCAACTTGTACTTCCTGCACCGAATGAACACCTTCCTCAAATCGTCCAGATGGGACTCCTCATTCTTCGACTTGATGACCAGATCATCCACATAAAATTCTAAAAACTTATGAATTAAGTCATTGAAAATGGCAATCATCATTCTCTGATATGTTGATCCAGCATTCTTCAACCCAAAAGGCACTACTTGGTACATAAAATTGCCTAACAGGTGTTTGAATGCTATTTTCTATGCATCTGTTGGATCCATCTTTATCTGGTTGTATCCCACATACTCATCCATGAAGTTGTACATGTCATGCCCAACAGTTGCATCGATCAAGCTATCGATGAAGGGCAGAGGGAGCTCATCCTTTGGGCAACCTCTATTCAAGTTTCTGAAATACACACAGATCCCTATTTGATTCTTATCCTTTTTTCCCACAGTGATAATGTTTGACAACCAAAGTGGGTGATGTATTAGTTTGACTAACCCAACTGCTAGCAATCGTTGAACCTCATCCTTAATTTTTAGACCAACTCAAGCTTGTAAGTTCTTGTAGCTTGCTTCAGTAGTATGGATGAAGGAATAACATTCATCTTGTGGCTACTTAATTCTTCATTTAGACCCTCCATCTTTGTGTACTTCCCCCTAAATACCTCTCTGTACTCCCCAAAAAGCTCAATCAAGGCCCTTCTTTTCTCTTCCATCAGATCCATCAAAATAAAGATGGGACTTGGATCTTCTCATTCTTCGACTAGATCCAGTTACTCTAGATCCTAAACTTGTGGCTAAGGGTGATCCATTATGTACTCTAGATCTTATCTCGCTTCTTCCACAAACTCTTATATGTTAGAGTTTTCTATGACCATGCATTGCCCCTTCTGTTCTACCCAAAAACACTCGTACATCGAGTCAGCCTCTTCATTAGCCTCTGGAATAGCTCCTTTGACCACCCACTCACACCTTCAAAGACGATAAATCACCTTTCCATCCTCTTTTATTATCTTCTTGCACTTGCCATTAGTCATTGTAGATACCTTTCATTTCCTCTCTCTCGAAGCTTCTTTAAATGTATTATTCGAAAGCATACTCATCACGCTCTGTCATTGGGATTTGTGCTCCATTGGGTCCATCTAAGGCCTTATCCTATATCTATCAGTTGTTTAGAGATATTTAGTGGTTTGGGATCGACATGATTGACCTCCTCATCTACTTATCTTCTTCATGCTCCCTCGATCATTGCTCTAACCATTCACAAGCCCCATGTTTTCTTTGATAGAGGGAACTCTGGCTCCCTCCATTCTTGTCGTTAGGACTCTAACATCCTCCACCAGCTTTGTGTAAAATGATGCATCCACAAGGTGACCCTCTGTGGTTGCAAAGGGCTTCTTCGTTGCACTTATAATGATCTCAATCCCTTTCAAATTTGTCTTAGCACATTGGTGATATGTCTAAGGGACTAAAGTGTAACTGTGCATCCACACCCTTCCTATCATAAGGTAATAAGAAGTAGCACTCTCAATCACATGAAATTTGATGTGTGAAGTGAGATTCCCCATTACAATCCCAACATTCACATATCCAATCAACTTGGAGGACTGGTTATTGTGGGAGCCTATTTTTTATAGTCCATAAGAGTAGCCGACCAAGTCCTACTAGATTAACACTTGGCCCGGCCCAAATCATGACTTAATTTCCACACGAGTATTTTTAGGGATATAATAACACTTACGGATTTGGTCAAATCTGGTACCAAAAATCTTGGAGGAGATATTCAAGTACCTTGTGACAAATCCACACGATAGTTGGAGTTCCTTGAATAACTCAAATTCTGTAACGACATACCTATAAATTATACACCCCAACCCGGGGAAAAAGAATTAAAACTTGAGATTATAGATACACTTAATAAGAACAAGTAACCTCTCCGTGGATGTAAGAAAGTTGTTGAACCACGTAAATTATTGTCTTGCGTGTGATTTCATTTATTTTCTGCCATTAGTGATTGTTTTAGTAGAATCTTTTATTATGATATTTTTTGCACTCACAATTGGCGCCGTGTATGGGAAACAACTTATATTCCTATGAAAGCATTCATCACCAGAAATATCGTAATGTCTCACCACAATAGCAATATCTCCCAAGTCGGTGGTGTCCAAGAACACCCAATTCCTCCTAGGGTCAGGTATGAGATTCCCCAACATACAAACCCCAGGTTTTGCCAGGATAGATAACCCTCTGAAGAAAGGACTGGGCCACCTAGGATTTCTAGGTTGGCCGATGCATATGAAACCAGGATTCATGAATAATAGGAGGTTGTGCGCCTTCAAATGGAAGAAAACGTTCGCCTATAAAGGCGGCTCAAAATAATGAAGAGAGACCTATAAAGAGCCACTAGAAAATGTCATGCGAGGACTCTTAGCCCTTAGGAGAGCAACACTCATAGCTAAGGAAGGAGATCCAGGCATGACCATGAAAGAACTAAACGTGACAGACCAGAGCTGGTGCGATCAGAGTGTGGTCAGCAGGAGAGGCACCACAGGAACAATGATTGACATAATGAAGATTTAAGGATTCTGTTCCATAGGGAGATGGACCAACATCTAGATCAACGAGGAGCTAGATCCACCAGATAACTAGATAGGAAAGCTCTCAATACTCAGATAAAGTCCCCTTTTTAAAGAGTAATCGAGCAGGAGGAGCCCCCGAAAAGTTCTTTGTCCCCAGGTTCAAGGTCTATGATGGGAAAATAAACCCTATAAACCATGTCAGTCAATATCGATAAGAAAAGACCTTATGGAGCCATAATGATGCACTTATGTGTAGGATCTTCCCTTCAAGTCTACATGATGTAACACAAAAGTGGTTTGAGAGGCTTCCTCATAGGTTGATCAGTAATTTTACAGCACCGAAGGAGGCTTTCACGACGTGATTCATAACTAGCATCTCCCATCCCAAGAGGATGTATGTACAACTCATAATGAATAAAAAGCCACCGAAGAACCTCCGAGACTATGCCAAAAGATATTGGGAAGTTTTAAATGAGATCGAGGATTGTTCAGAGAAGGTTGTTGTCACATCCTTTAAAATTGGCTTGCCGACCACCTCTTTGCTGCACCAATCCCTTACTAAGAAGGAGGCCATCTCCATCGATGACCTAATGGCTCTTATTAAGAAGTATGCTAAGGTGGAGGACATGCTTTATCCTAATGGAGGGGACAACGGTCGAGAAAAAGAAGACAAGGGAAAGGAGAAGAATGATACCCAGAAGACGAGAAATAAGAATATAGGAAAAAATAGGTCCAAGAATGGAAACAAGGTCGACCCCTCCAAAATGTTCCACGATATTAACACAGTCTTCAAGGAACCTTTTTACAAGACTCTCAACAAGATCAAGGATGAGCTTTTCATCAAATAGCCCAAGAAGATGAGTGACGATCCAACCAAAAGGAACAACGCGCTGAGATACTCATTCTATAAGGAGGGTGGTCATCGAACCGAGAATTGCAAAGCTCTTAAGTCACACTTGGAAAAGCTAGTTTAGGAAGGACACCTCAGCGATTATATCGAGAACAAAATAAAGAAGGTCACAACCAATGGCGACCAAAATCCAAACAGCGTCCTCGACGATGATACAGGACATGAGTTTTCTGTAATCCAAGGGGTATCAGACCTTAAGCACATCCAGGTTAACGCCATTTGAATGGAACTCAAGAAGGTAACTGCCGTGAGGGAAGCTTTTTAAATTGACCCTGCTAAATCCCAGGTAGGAAAGTGTTGGCGACCAGAAGACGTTGACTACACCAAGAACATTGTGGTCATCGAAGAAGACTTAGTTGGGGTAAGGACCCCACATCATGAGTGTTGGTGATCACACTCAGAATTGATAATTAGGATGTTGACAAGCTACTTGTGGACCAGGGGAGTTCGTCCAAAGTGATGTACTTAGAACAGTTCCATAAACTGAAGCTGAATATCACCGACCTTAAACAAGTCAATGTTCCACTGATCACTTTTGCAGGAAGGATCACTATGTTGTTAGGAAAGATAATCTTGTCAGCCAGTGCAGGAAACATCTCAAAGTTAGTTGAGTTTTTAGTGGTGGACATTGAGTACCTATACCATGATATTTTAGGAAGAGGTTGGATCCACGCCATGAAGGTCGTGTCATCCACCTATCATCAAAAGATGAAGTGAATTATAAATCGAGGAGTGGTTGAGTTTCGTGGCGACCAGAAGGTTCTTTATTGTAACTATCTGCCCAAAAAAAGAAAAGAAGAAGGAATCAGAGAATGCCCAGGAGAAAGCCAAGGAGGGGGATGTTCTCTCCAATTAGCAACTATAATATGGTCGACCCGAGGTGGAAGAGACCAAGGTCCACCCCGTCGATAGGGTCGTAGAAAGCCTGAAGGAAGTATTAGCCGATAACGAGTTGATCGAGAGGAAATTTTTTATAAGAGCTTATCTCACCAATCAAAAGAAAAATGAGTTAGTTACACTTCTCAAAAGAAATATAGATGTTTTCGCTTGGGAGCCTTACGAGTTACCAGGGATCAACCCCAATGTGGCTTGCATTGCCTACACTTTGATGCAACCTTCAAGACCATCACTCAAAAGGCTCATCGAACATCCCCCGAGAAGGATAAGGCAATGGAGAAAGAAGTAGGGAAGCTACTGAATACAGGAGCCATCAGGGAGGTCAGTTCCCTGCACGGTTATCCAATACAGTGGTGGTACCCATAAATAATGGTAGTTGGAGGGTTTTTATCAATTTCACAGACTCCAACGGGGCATGCCCCAATGATAGCTTCCCTCTTCCAAAGATATATCAGTTGGTTGGCGCCACAACACCGCATAAGAGAATGAGCTTCCTGGATGCTTACTCAAGCTATCACTAGATCCCCTTATACGGAACCGACTTGGATAAAACCTCCTTTATAACCTCAATTGGGTTGTAATATTATAAGGTTATGCCATTTGGCCTAAAAAATGTAGGAGCAACTTACCAAATATTGGTCACCAACACGTTCAACAAACAGATAGGAGAAACGCTGGAAGTATACATCGATGATATGTTTGTTAAAATCAAGGACAAGGCCGAGCACCTCTCAGATTTAGCAACAACCATTGAAATCCTTAGGAAGTATCGAAAGAATCTTAAAGCAAGTAAGTGTTCATTCGGTGTCTAGTCAGGAAAATTCTTGGGTTATCTACTAGGTAAGAGGGGAATCGAGGCCAACCCAGACTAAATCGATGTTATCACTAGAGTCCAACCTCCTCAAATGTTGAGAGATATTCAGAAGCTTACTCGAATGCTCGCAGCGCCTAATTGCTTCATCTCCAAGTTTTTAAAATGATGTCGACCATTCTTTCAACATCTAAAAAAGGCAAAGGCCTTATATAGGACGACGACTGTTCGTAAACTCTGGAAGAAATTAAATCCTACATTAACAAGCCTCTTTTATTGGTAATTCCAAATAATGGAGACCAACTGTATCTTTACCTGACAGTATCAGACTATGCTATGAATTCTACCTTAGTTTGTGAAAAGGAGGGGGAACAACACCCAATTTACTGTGCCAGTAAGACACTCTTATACGCCGAACAACAGTACTTGCCTATGAAAAATCTCTCCTATGAACTAGTGGTCGCTTCAAGGAGGTTAAATCATTACTTCGAAGCTCACTCCATAACCGTAATCACCTCTTACCCATTCTAGGCCGTTTTGGGGAAGGCCGACCTCTCTGGACGACTTTTGAAGTGGTCGGTTAAACTTGGAAGATTTGATATCCACTTTCAACCCAGAATGGTAATCAAGGGATAGATCCTAGCATATTTCATTACTGAGTTCACAGGAGATCAACCAGTAGACTAACTGAATAATGAGCAGTCGAGGACATGTGAAACACAGTCCAAAGATTGGACCTTTTACGTTGATGGAGCTTCCAATTCCAAAGGTGCAAGAGTAGGGATATTCCTCATTACCCCCGAAGATACTGTAATTCAGCAAGGAATGAGATTAGGATTTGAGGCCCCCAACAACGAAGCTGAGTACGAAGCACTGGTCATCGATTTGCAAAAAGCCAAACTACTGGGGGCAAAACACCTCCACATATTCGATGATTCCAAACTAGTCTCTAAGTAGGTAATTCAATGCCAAAGATGATCGAATGGCAGCATAACTCGACCTAGTCTTATGGAAAACTTTGAAAGGTGGAAATGTAGCAATTCCATTAAGGAAAGAACAGTCACGCTGACGCTTTAGTGGCACTAAGCTCAATAATTAACTTTGACCTAAGGAGAAAAATATTGATAGAGTTCCTCGCATAACCTAGTATCGACTAGGTAGTCATAGCCGAGCAAGTCCTCCTTATAAATAAGGCCCCAAGTTGGATGGATCCCATCATCAATTATCTATGGAGTGACATAGTGCTAAATGAAAGGAGGTCGGGCCATCAAGTTAGGGTCAAAGCTGCTAGTTTCTACCTCAACCTTGAAGGAAAGATTTACAAGAAATCATTTAAAGGCCCTTACCTCCAGTGCGTTCATAGATAATATACCGAACAAGTACTTAGTGAGCTTCATGAGGTCATATGTGGGAATCAAACAGGTGGAAGATCATTACCCTTCCTTTCACACGATCAAATAAGGATATTGGTGGCCTCGCATGCAAAAGGACGCTTGTGCCTATGTTCACAAATACAAAAAGTGTCAGAATCACAACCTGAAATCACTCACTAGCCCATGGACTTTTTCTCAATAAGTATTAGACATAGTGGGACCACTACCTACTGCACCTGGAAGTCGCAAGTATCTACTAGTCGTCGCAGATTACTTCACTAAATGGGTTGAGGCAGAACCAATGGGTAGAGACTATGACATGACAAGGTTTATATGGAGGAACATACGCAATTTAAAAGTGTATTTTTCAAGCTTCCCGTGATAAGCACGGCATCAAGTACCACTTCATCTCAGTGGTATATCCCCGAAGCAATGGGCAAGCAGAGGCTTCCATCAAAACCATGATTGACGGACTGAAAAAATGGCTGGAAAAGGCTAAAGGTGCTTGAGTGGATGAACTTCCTCATGTTTTATGGGCTTATTGTACCACACACATGAAACCAAATGGAGAAACACCCTTCCCACTCACTTACGGAATGAAGGTCGTCATCCCTATTGAAGTAGGTCTCCCTATTATGAGAACGACTCTGGTAGACCAAGGCCTCAATGATGGAGCACTGGGCACTGAGCTTGACCTATTAGATGGGTGACGAGAGCTGTCTTTGTTCAAGTTGGCTTCCTACTAACAACAACTAACCAAGTAGTACAACAAGAGGGTCAATCCGAGGAAGTTTCTAATAGGGGACTGTGTCCTGAGGAAAGTCCTCGGCAGTTCCCTAAAACCATCAGACGGAAAATTAGGACCGAATTAGGAAGGAACCTTTAGGGTAAGCAGAGATGATCTTCAAGGAGCATATCACATGGAAATGCTGAAGGGCATGGAGATACCAAGAGCATGGAACTCAACCAATCTAAAGAAATTTTACTCTTAAATCTTCTTTATTTTTACTAGCACATTTAGTTTATGCAAAATTTTATTTTCAAACATTATGTTGCTTAGATAGTATTCAATGAATAAAGGCCATATTGGCCCCTTTACTTTCATATATTTACATTGGCAGCTTAACTCTTATCGATGACATCTCATTAATATGCACCCTTTCCAAGAGATATCTCTATCATGCATGACTAAACTTATGAGATTATGGCAAGTTATTCGACTTGTTTTTAAATCATAAAACTTAACAGGCTGAGTAGGGTTCGAAGCAATTACATCGAGTCAGTAGATTCGTTTAAATTATTACATCCCTCGGGTTCTTGTTACAAATAGAAAAGACCTCACGAGTTTCCTCGGTAACCAAAAAATCCCTACAGCTTACCTTAGGCAATAAAATCCAACTTATGCTGGTCGATAACATTGTTGGTCGTAAAAAACATGCTCGGGTGGATGGCCCATTAACCAGGTGGATTCTTGACATCATCTTGCTTAGGCCTAAGGGAGTGTGACTACATGACCTAAAAGGTAAAGTAGATGGAATAACATACCCATGGCATGTTGGACTGGGGGAATGGATAAAGACACATAATATATAACCAATACTATCTCTCAATATCATTTAGTCAGCTGTAAATATCAAAATGATAAAATTAGAAGAAAGGAGATGCTTGGTTGAGTGATTACATAGCAAACCAAATATTTAGTCAGCATGAGCTCAAAACATTGAGAAACAGTAAGTAACAATTTTTCATTAGCTCGAATGGAAATTTACATTTAAAATTAGAACTAGAATAAGCAAAGAGTTTACAATGGTCCTGGATGGCGAGCAAAGTAATCTGCTACACGTGCTCTTTGACCATCATCTAGGTGAGGCACAATCTCTTCTCTTGCATCTTCTAAGTAATATTCCAGAAGATGAGTAGGAATAGCATCTATTGGGATCCACCGATCATCCCTAGAAAAGGGATTGAGGCGATAGGCCGGGCAATCGATCTGATACTTGTACCACAAGAAAGACTCATTAGGCATCTTTAGCTCTCTAAGGGAACTAAGCCACCCCCAGGCAAAGTCAAGGTCCTATGCCTCCTTCAGCCTTGCTGGGGCGTCAGTCTAGCCCTAGTCATAACCATCTACTCAGACCTATTTAAGACCCCTTTGGAACAAGTGCCTCAACCTTGCCACGCCCCTCTCAAGCCCAACAATAATTACATATGCCCACCGAACATCCCCTTTCATCTCAGCGACCCCACTTTGCAAAGTGTGGGTCTCAGCTCGAGCGACCCCCTTGACGATGATGAAGATCCTCATAGTACTAAGGAGTACCATGAGGGGGTATTCTCCTTCAGACGAACAATCTTCCTCTTCAAATCGTCGTTCTCCCTCTGAATTCGCTCACTCACTTGATTTACTTCGTTGGCATTCAAAAGTTTATCCTTCAACTCATTTACCTCCTCTTGGACTGACGCCCCAACATCTTCCAACTCTTGGAGATTGTCTTTCAGCTTAGCAACTAACTCATATTGGTCCTTGTACTGCTGGCTTCTTACTCTCAAAGATTTACAGATCTTTACGAAGGACTTACAAGCCTTTGGGTTGACATTTTGCCCAAGAATTTATCCCAATGGAGAGTTTATAGGTATATACTAATTTATATCAATGGGATACAAACAATAAGACAAGTAATAGATTTAATGAACATCAGTACCAACACAAGATTAATAAAAAAAAGTATATTTTCAATCAAACATAAATGGGGGCATATGCCGAGTACAAGTCTGAAAATTATAAAATACAATAACAAAGGACTAAAAAATAGAAACTCTAGATCAACTGCAAAGGTCTACAGCTGATTAGAAGATGTTGGCCCCTTCTACTTATCAATGGCTAAGGCAGCTTGATCTCCAACAACCACGATTGCACCGACATCGCTCGCAACCTGTCCAGTAGGAAGGTCTCCAACAACAAGATCAATAGGATATATCCCAATTTGAATAGAAGGCTAGTCGGTTAGAGGCTAATCAACATGGATCGAGTTTGGGTCTGGCTTGTGCTGGGAAAATAAGGGGGAGTCCGCAGAAAACTCAGTTGTGGCTGGTCCCCGCCCTTATTGAAACCCAACTTCCGAACGTAGGCAATCCGGCACTCAACGTCGTCGTACACCGCTTAGACTTCATTTTACACGCTATCCTCGACAGATGCAACCTCTCCCTCCAACTTGTCCACCTTGGTGAACTACTCCTTATTGGCCTCTACCACCTTTAATTTATCAGCGATTACTTGGGCATAAGCCTCATGGAGGTCGATGAGTTATTGCCTCAATTGCTTCTTAAGAGCATCCAAATCCCTCTAATTCTCTTGGTCAAAAGCGTCCTTAGCATTGGCCAGGGCCTTTTGGGAGCTCCTCAGAGACTCTTCCAGCTTGGTGTTCTTTTTTGACTAGTTAACCCTACCACGGAGCAACGTGGTCAAATCAGAAGTAAACTATTGAAAAAAGAGAAACTTAAATCAATTTGCCAAAAAGGAAGGAATTAGAAACTTTTAAGAAGCATGACGTACCAAAGCAAGCCCTTGGGCTGATTTTAGGACTAACTGGTCGCCACCCATATTCATCGACCACTCGTGATCGATAGCAAGCACAACCCCTCCAGTAGTGCAGGGGCAAGATGGTGGTAGTCATCTACACTCTTCCCCTAGAAACAAGAACATGATAAGGCACAATAGAGGCCTTCAGGGACTGTGCCGTTATCTTTCTTCTTCTCTCTTCTTCTCCACCTCTCTTTTCTTCTTTCTCTCTCCCTCTCTTTCTTTCTCTCTCTCTCTCTCTTTTTCTTCTTCTTCTTTTTCTTCTTCTTCTTCTCTCTTCTTCTTCTTCTCCACCTCTCTCTTCCTAGCTCCTAATTTGGAACCTCAACTTTAGGAGAGTCCCCGTCTTTTTTCTTCAAAGACATCATCCGATCAGACAGTGGATTGCCATCGTCATCAGGGAGAATTAAACACATTCTTTTGGGTGGTGTCATTTCATCTTCTTCCTCTTCACTGGATCCTTCCTCACTATCTTCTTTCGACCCCTCCCGTTCACTCTCTTCCTCCCATCTTCCATCTTCCTCGCTTTCTTCTCCGATCTGAATTGGCTCAGAAGGGCCACTAACTTCTTCCTCTGGAACCTTCAAATCAGGGATGGTGTCAATTGGCCTAGCAGTGAAACTGAAGGTAGTCTTCTTATACTCTAGTGGATAAGTAGATGACTGGATATGCTCTCCATGAGCAAGAGTACCCCTAACCCTCCAAGATTTTAGAAGTTCAGTAGCTCTAAGCTCACGGGGATCAGGTTCTTGGTTCTTTGCCTTAGCTACAAAAACAACCAGAAAAGAAAAATGTGAAATATAAAAAAGCACAAAGAGGAACCAGCGAGCAAGGAACATAAAAGAAAGACAGTATTAGCAACCTATATACTCCTCCCAAAAGGTAAGGATCTAATGTCCCCTTTACCTTATGTCGTCCGGTTGGGGAGGATATTGTCAACTCCTAGCAATAAAGCCTTTATTCCACTAATCTTTATGAGAATCAGGCAAGTTTACAATAAGAACTCTATCAGTACTCCTAGTCTTTAAATACAAGAGCCTACCTTTTTGTACGCGAAAAGAGATAGCAATAATAAATTTTTACAAGCGCTAAATTGGTTCCATACAACTCATTTATACTATCTACTCCATTCCTAATTTTCTAAACGTTTGTAGTGCACTGGTCGGGAATAATGTCAAAATATTTCAAGAAATGCAAAAATAGGGGATTTGGGGGAAATGTCAAACCCCCTTGAGAAACCAACAAGGTATGGATCCAATGACCGTCGTATATAGTACAAAAAAAATTAGGAATGGGGAGACATTCAATATCCACCCAGTCAGGGATGTTGTAATACTTTCTAAACTCGAGAAGAGATTTATTATCAAGCATCGCCATTATCAACAAAATCCTAGATAAAACTAGGTGGAACTTTGTAAAAGAGAAGAACCATAGAAGTGTTAGAGATAAAATTTACAAGTATTGATGAAGCCTTGAAAAATCGCTGAAGAAAGGAAGTTCTAATTTTGAAGAAGAAGACGGAGAGAGGAATCATTAAGATGAAGTACGAGCAAAAAATGACTGAAGTTACCGAATTGACAATTAAATTACACATGTATAATTTTCAAAACATCTCAGTCCATGAGTTGCACCTCCCTAAGAAGATCCTAACGCTTCAAATTTCTCCTCAAAGACAAGAGCACCCTCATCATCTCTCACAAATAATAAAAGTGCCATAACGATTTTTTTCTGTTTAAGGCCTTGGACCTTTAGCTCAATTAAAATCTATTGTCCCAAAACTATTAGCCCAAAGATTATAGGGGCAATTGTGGGAGCCCATTTTTTATAGTCCATGAGAGTAGCCGACCAAGTCCTTATAGATTAACACTTAGCCTGGCCCAAATCATGACTCAATTTCCACACGAGTATTTTTAGTGATATAATAACACTTACGGATATGGTCAAATCAGGTACCAAAAATCTCCGATGAGATCTTGTGACTAATCCACACGATAGTTAGAGTTCCTTGAACAACTCATATTCTGTAATGACATACTGATAAATTATTCACCCCAACCCAAGGCAAAGGGATTAAAACTTGATATTTCTAGAGACACTTAATAAGACCAAGTAACCTCTTTGTGGATGTAGACATGTTGCCGAACCACGTAAATTGTTGTCATGCGTGTGATTTCATTTACTTTTTGCCAATTATGATTGTTTTCGTAGAATCTTTTATTGTGATATTTTATGCACTCACACTCATCATAACCATAGATCACCAAAGGAATTGGTATTAACCTTGCCTTAAAAATATTGGACACATGGAATGGGCTGATGGGCGTAATGTTTATGGATGCTCCCCCATCCATCAGAGCCCTCACAAAACTTACACCATTGATAATAGTCGTGACATATAAGGGCTTGTTGTGTGGTAAGCGTACAACCCTATCGGCGTCACTGAAAGTCACTTCAGACAAGAACTTCATTACTAATCTGACCATGGGCCCCGTCCATCTCAACGATGGAACTACATTCTTTTGTACAATATGTAGGATCGTTTGTGTTATCTCTAGTCGGATTTCCTTCATCATCCCCACCTGGTCGAAGAACTATGAGAACTTGGGTGATTGAGGTATGATATGGTATTACAGCCCCTGGTCTACTTCTTTATTATCCAGGTTGTACACATCCTTCACGTCTCTGGCACTAGCTTCATCGTAGGCTATCACGACATTAGCCATTCCTCTGGTGCAGTCTTCCAACGCCTTCTAAAACTCTTCTTGTTCAATCACTAACTCCCTCACCTCCCATTTGGCCTCTTCATCGTTGGGAACTACCGGATTAGCTACATTTGCTGGTAGTGGGTTATTGTTGACATTGATGGTCCCTTTTTAATTTCTTATGCAAAAAGTGTTTTAAGGATGACAAAATAATTTTCTCTTTTTGTGAAAAACCCATTTCCAATTTTTATTTTGCACCAAGTTGTGAACAATTTTAACTTAACCAAATTTGATCTTGATTAATCCTAAACATCCATCTAGTGATTAAAGAACGTAAAATAAAGTAAAGAATACTCACAACGCCGGATGCAGGAGGAAAACCACAACGAGAAAAACCTCGGATGGCCCAAGCCAGACAATCACTATGAATACAATTTTACAAAGGTACAGAAGATAGTCTTACTCAATGACTCGATCCACCCACGAGACTTGACGCTCCTCTGATCTTCAACCTCTCCTCTCACAGTGCCCATGTAGAAAGTAACCTTCTTCCACGATACTTGTCCATAACCCATGCATCCACGTATGTCTCGGTGTCCATCGATATGGCTTGTAACATCTACGATGTTAAAACCAGACTCCACCGAATCTTCACAGCAAAACCAACAATGTTCAAGTGTAGAGAAACTCTTCTCGGTGCCACAAAGATCACTATAGCAAATATTAATGATAACTCGGATCTTTGAAACTCTAAAGATGCATTAACTTTGGAAAACCTTAGAAAAATTGTGTGCAAAAACGTTTTGGACAAACACTAATTTTTGCAGAATGCACACATACGAAATCTGATGGAAAACACGCCTTATATAATTTTCTTGAGGCGCCATGTCGTTCAAGCAACATTGAACTGTCGCTAGAACGAGATAACAATATCGCTCGAATGACTGGTCAAGTTGTTTGAGCGACCAACAAATTAAAGTATATTTTTAAACCAACTCTTAAGAAAGAGTTACAATTAAATCCAACTCTAATCTGTCCTCATAAAATTAAAACGAAGTATAAAACATTTAAAACACTTATAACACATTTAAAAAACATTTATATAATAAAATAACATCCTTAAACATTTTATAAATAAATCCTGAGTCTCAATAAATTTATGCATTCATACCTGAGTGATCTCGGACATCAATTGAACTTGAAGACAAATAAACTTGCACCAATTAAACTTTTTTATAAATAATTCTTTGAAGCTTCACCGCAACGTCTTCAATTAAACTTCAACAATCATAGTCAGTGTGGGATCGTGACAATAAAAATGCGACCTATGACTCAAATGTGTTTTGTTTCGGGAATAAATCAAAACCATACAATGGACTTAATTGGAAATTTTATCCTTACAAATCTCCCACTTTGACTATTCCGGGACAAAACCAATAGTGAAATGTCTATGTCAGGCCGTCAATCCGTATGACGCCGAAATCCTATCCTATAACCCCCCAAATAAAAAATTACAGGGCAAGGCTAGTAAACAATGGACCGGTAAGCATGAAGTTGTCTTTGAATGTCTGAATGTGATGTAGTCTTGAAATATCAAATCTCATTAAGCAAACCTACACACATAAAACACACAAATACCCAGTGAAGTATGGGGGAACAAATTATATAAATCATAATGAAATATGTGAGCGAAATATTTTGATACCAATTTGAAACAAAATAACTTTTAAAAATTGGATATTAAATATGCATATAAATATGATACTAATGTAGATATAAATGTGTGTAATAAATAAGCACAACGCTCAACAAATCTCCCCTACATCACATACACATCTCCCCTTTTTTGTCTCGAATAGACAACCCGGTGAAAAAATAAACAGATCTAGCATGAGAAAAATCAACGAAATATATCTAGATGATCATGCAAACAACTAGCTAATAAAGATCAGCAGAATCAAATCCGTTGCTAGCAAATAATAATCACACAATATGAATTAATCAATCTAAGCAGGTGTGATTAAACGAAGTTAATGCAGCAAAATGGGTGATCAATATGAATCTGCATAAAAAAAAATTTCTAAAAGCAATTCAACAGTACCAAAAAAATATGATCAAAAGCAATATGGTACTGAAACAGAATAAACCAGAAAATAAGCAGGTCGTTCGAACGAAAAGGATAACTCGCTCGAATGATAAAACGTTGTCGTTAGAATGACAACTTCGTGCGACAAATACATCTCGCTCGAACGAGAAACCAAAAAACCCAGTTCCAGTTCAGAAGGTTACACAGTGTTTCCCGTGAAAAAATTTCATAAAAAAAACAAACTGGAAAGGACTTAAAACTACAAAATAGTAGGTAAACTAAGAAAATTAAAAAACAACCAACTGTGAGTTACATGCTAACATGGTATCGATGTGCTCAAACATGAACATGGAATGTATGGGCGTGAACTACAACAAGTGAATCATAATTCCAACACATCGAAACAATTAAGAAGCACTAATTGATAGCTATGAATCATCAAACTTTATTTTAGCCATATGTGACAATTTAAAGTGTGAGCTAAATGAACTAAACAATCAAACATGCACACAAATCTGGAATTTTGACGATTCCACAAACAACAACATCATGATACAATTTTTCAACGTTTGGATTCATGGTGCAAACCCGTTTAATTTATCCATCCAAACTCCGTCAATTATATCATATAATATTTTGATTGAACATAAACTAATTTGGCCCATATTTTTGGCATATGATTCTTTTTATTTCCTTTCAATTTTTTTGGGCTCTTTTAAATGGTGGCTTTCACGACGAGTCAATTTTACACTCTTGCAGCCCTTTTCCATGAACACTCATCATTTTTTCAATTACTATCCTCACAGAAAACAGTTCTTACATGCACACCACCTCCTTATGTCTACTTATGCGTAGATGACAAAATTGAGATAAGAACGTCTCACCAAACTCAAATATGCAAGAGATGTCAAACATTCATATAAACTCGTGCATGTGTGCAAAGATGGCATATATACAAAGTCGAATCAAGATGCATATCAACTTCAAAATAACCCCATAATACAATGGTTAAGATCATTCTAAGCATCAATAATTATGACAAAATGTCCTAGCCACATGGATAATGAAAGGAAGGGGGTCCAAGCACACTGATATGCCACATCAAACATGTAAACTCAAAAATAAAAACAAATATAAAATCTTTTTGGTTTTTCAATATATTTTGACTCAAATAAAAGCAAAATCCTTTAGTATTTTCTCAAAAATATAATAAACCCAAAATCTTTTTGTATTTTTCAAATATGACTCAATAAATAAAAAATATAATACAAAATGACACACATGTCATAATACAAGCAAGATATAAATCGTGATGCAAAGACTAGCATATGACAAACATGGGAATACAATCATCCTTTAGATTTAACATGGGAAGAATGAAGTGCAACCAAATGAGAACTATGAAGTTTTTTTCCATAAGCCACTAAATTCGATTTCCTAACCCAAGTAGGTATAACATAACGAGTGGGGTTTTCGGGAACCGACACGAATTTATTCATAAACTTCCTAGGAGCATTCCTAAGGTCATAACAAAAACGTCTAAGGTGACCTTTTCTACTGCAATGTGTGCAAGTGTAAAGATGTCGGGAATGATTACCAAATTTTCGACCTCTCCTCACGTTACTAGTGGGCTCTCTCACACGATTGGTATTAGCTTTGGGAATTGTAACACTAGCGTCGTAGCCTATACCACACCTATCACTTTTGACTTGGACGGTGTCTAACATCCTATCCAACTTTTTTGACCTAGATTCCAAGTCAAACTTAACCTTACTCGAGTCTTTCAATTTCTCCTATAAGTCACAAATCCTAGACTCAAGCACATGCCTAGACTCCTCAAACTCTAGTAACTCCTTTTTAAAAGTCTCCATCAAACCACGAAGACTATCTCTCTCTTTCTTAACGTACTCTAGCTTCTCCCTAAGCTTCTTCTCCCATGCCCTAAGATCCTCAATCAAATCATCATTATTTTTTATGGCACGCTCATTCAACCTAGCTTGTAATTTAGAGTTAACTTTTTTCACTTTCACTGCTTCGGCATACAACTCATTAAATATAACTTGCAACTCTTTCACATCCTCCTCCTCATCCTCACTAACTTCTCCCTCACTCACTTGGGATTCAACGGACTCGAAAATGTCATGCACATGAGAATATTCATGGGAAGACTTATTGTCGTCGCTCAAATGACATGCCAAGAAATCAATAAACTTTCTCTCATTGGGGGAACTCTATCCCTCTTCCGTATCACTATTACTTAAGATGGCATTATATGCAATCAGTTTCTTATCCTCTTTCTTAAGTCTAGTGGGACACTCAACAACTTTGTGACCATAACCCTCACACCCAAAACACCTATCCGACTTAACCCTATTATATTTCTCACTTTAATCTTTAGGGGTGGACTCAACCTTGTTGTTCTTTAATTTCTCAAAATTTTTGTCATCTTTCGATTGATTTTGAAACTTAAGAATTTTTTTAAATACATCCTCAAAATCGAAATCGGAATCGTCATCCGAAACTTTAGTTTCCTCCTTCCGGTCTTTCAATGCAATGACTTTTCTTTCTTTGGCACTTTCTTGGAGGTAAACATATTGAGTTCATAGCTTTGTAAGTCACCTATAATCTCTTCAAGTTTCTTCGAATCAAGCATTCCTAAGGAGTTTAAAACAATCACTTTTGCATCAAACCTACTTGGCAAAGATCTTAAAATTTTCTTTATGACACGGTTATCGGGAATCAGTTCACCTAAGTTAAAGGGTGAGTTGACAATATTAGATAACCTAGCATAAAACTCATCAAATGACTCACTATCTAGCATTTTAATCATCTCAAACTGTGTAGTGAGGTTTTATAACTTAGACGCCCTAACCGTGCTAGTGCCCTCATGAGTAAGTGCAAGTGTATCCCAAGCCTCTTTTTAAATTTCACAAGTCATGATTCTATTAGACTCTTCAAGTGTGACATCACTACACCAAAACTGGCGTCACGACCAAAATCCCTTACCAAAACTGTGGGTCGCGAACTTGGACCGTGACCATTTCGGGCATGACCATTTTCGTGGGTCGCGGCCCAAGTTCGTGACCAAAAAATGGTCACGGCAGATGGTCGCGGACTTGGGCCATGACCCATATCGTGACGGGTCACGGGCCTCATCCGTGACCCACAATCGTGGCAAATTGATCGCGACCAAAGTCCGCGATCCATGACAGTGACAAAAAAATTAAAAAAAAATTGGTCACAACCCTCATACGTGACCCACAACCGTGACAAATTGGTCGCGACCAAAGTCCGCGACCCACGACCGTGACAAAAAAATAAAAAAAAAACTTTGTCGTGGCCCTCATCCATGACCCACAACCGTGACAAAAAAAATAAAAATAAATGGTCGCGGCCCAAGTCCGTGACCCACAACCGTGATGAAAAAAAGAAAAAAAATGGTCACGGACTTTGGCCGCGACCATTTTTATGCGCGACGAAAAAAATAAAAATGGTCATGGACAAAGTCCATGACCATATTTAAGTATAATTTTAAAAAAAATGTATTTTTTTGGTCCAATTTTAAAATTGGGGTTACTGTGAATGCATCGTCGGTTGCTACGTGTAACGTTGGACGCGTACGAGGTGTTACAAATATTTATTATTGGAAAAATAATAAAAAAAATCACAAATTGCGAATCGAGAACATTGTTAATAAATAAATATGTATACAAACTTAAAAATATTACACGTCTTAATAATTCACAGACCAAAAAAATTGGGCAAAGTTTCCTCTATTTTCTTGACATTCCAAACCGTGTAAATGTAAAACCTACTTATTGTAAAGCCCGCACGACCATAAAATTCAACAATCAAATTATAAAAGCCCGCACGGCCATAAAACTAAACAATAAAAGCCCGCACAGCTGTAACACATAAAAAATAAAATCCTGAATGTTCACAACATATAAACAATCTTCACGTTGTAAATCATTGCCTCCTCCATTTGTTCCGCGTGCAAAAATCCTACAAATGATAGGATACATAAAAAAAAATATCAGTAACCGAGTAGTTTTACAAAAAATTTAATCAAGCTGAAAAATTGCATATATGAGTTAAAATTATCAACATATAAATATTTTTATACCTAAGTCTAAAAATATGCAAATTATCGTCGTATTCAAATACCGGGAGACCCACGGTTGCGGGGTCAGTTCCTACGAGTTACATTGGTTCTGTGGGAGGTGTTAGTGCCACCCACGGGGTCGTTCGGGGGTTGTTTCAAGTTTTCACCCTTTAACGTCATGTTTTGCTTAAGTCTAGAAATATGCAAATTATCGTCGTATTCTCAAACCGGGAGTCTCGCGGCTGCGCGGTCAGTTTCTACGAGTTACATTGGTCCCGTGGGAGGTGTTGGTTCCACCCACAGGGCCATTCGGGGGCTGTTTTGGGTTTTCACCCTCTAACGCTATGTTTTTAAGCCTAAATCTAGAAATATGAAAATTACCATTGTATTCTCAAACTGGGAGTCCCGCGGCTGCGCGGCCAGTTCCTACGAGTCACATTGGTCCCATGGGAGGTGTTGGTGCCACCCACGGGGCCGTTCAGGGGTTGTTTCGAGTTTTCACCCTCTAACGTCATGTTTTTAAGCCTAAGTCTAGAAATATGTAAATTATCATCGTATTCTCAAACCGGGAGACCCGCAGCTGCGGGGTCAGTTCTTACGAGTTACATTGGTCCCGTGGGAGGTGTTGGTGCCACCCACGGGGCCGTTCGGGGGTTGTTTCGAGTTTTCACCCTCTAGCGTCATGTTTTGATTAAGTCTAAAAAAATGCAAATTACCTTCGTATTCTCAAATTGGGAGTGTCGCGGCTGGGCGAATAGTTCCTATGAGTTACATTGGTCCCATGGGAGGTGTTGGTGCCACCCACGGGGCCGTTCGGGGGTTGTTTTGAGTTTTCACCCTCTAACGCCATATTTTTAAGCCTAAGTCTAGAAATATGAAAATTATCATTGTATTCTCGAATCGGGAGACCCGCGGCTACGGGGTCAGTTCCTACAAGTTATATTGGTCCCGTGGGAGGTGTTGGTGCCACCCACGGGGCCGTTTGGGGGTTGTTTCGAGTTTTCACCCTCTAACGCCATGTTTTGCTTAAATCTAGAAATACACAAATTATCATCGTATTCTCAAACCGGGAGTCTCGCGGTTGTGCGGTCAGTTCCTACGAGTTACATTGGTCCCGTGGGAGGTGTTGGCGCCACCCACGGAGCCGTTCGGGGGCTGTTTTGGGTTTTCAACCACTAACGCCATGTTTTTAAGCCTAAGTCTAAAAATATGCAAATTATCATCGTATTCTCGAATCGAGAGACCCGTAGCTGTGGGGTCAGTTCCTACGAGTTATATTGGTCCCATGGGAGGGTTGGTGCCACGCACGGGGCCGTTCGGGGGTTGTTTCGAGTTTTCACCCTCAAACGCCATGTTTTTAAGCCTAAGTCTAGAAATATGCAAATTATTATCATATTCTCAAACCGGGAGACCCGCGGCTACGAGGTCAGTTACTACGAGTTACATTGGTCCCGTGGGAGGTGTTGGTGCCACCCACGGGGCCGTTCGGGGGTTGTTTCGAGTTTTCACCCTCTAACGCCATGTTTTGCTTAAATCTAGAAATACGCAAATTATCATCGTATTCTCAAATCGGGAGTCTCGCGGTTGTGCGGTCAGTTCCTACGAGTTACATTGGCCCCGTAGGAGGTGTTGGCGCCACCCACGGGGCCGTTCGGGGGCTATTTTGGGTTTTCAACCACTAACGCCATGTTTTTAATCCTAAGTCTAGAAATATGCAAATTATCATCATTTTCTCAAACCAGGAGACCCGCAACTACGGGGTCAGTTCCTACGAGTTACATTGGTCCCCTGGGAGGCGTTGGTGCCACCCACGGGGCCATTCGGGGATTGTTTCGAGTTTTCACCCTCTAACGCCATGTTTTGCTTAAGTCTAGAAAAATGAAAATTACCATCGTATTCTCAAACTGAGAGTCTCGCGGCTGCACGGTCAGTTCCTATGAGTTATATTTGTCCTGTGGGAGGTGTTGGTGCCACCCACAGGGCCGTTCGGGGACTGTTTTGGGTTTTCACCCTCTAACGCCATGTTTTTAAGCCTAAGTCTAGAAATATTCAAATTACCGTTGTATTCTCAAACTGGGAGTCCCACGGTTGCGCGACGAGTTCCTACGAGTCACATTGGTCCCATGGGAGGTGTTGTTATCACCCACGGGACCGTTCAGGGGCTGTTTCGAGTTTTCATCCTCTAACGCCATGTTTTTAAGCCTAAATCTAGAAATATGAAAATTATCATTGTATTCTCAAACTGGGAGACCCGCGGCTGCGGGGTCAGTTCCTACGAGTTACATTGGTCTCGTGGGTGGTGTTGGTACCACCCACGGGACCGTTCGGGGGTTGTTTCGAGTTTTCACCCTCTAACGCCATGTTTTGCTTAAGTCCAGAAAAATGCAAATTACCGTCGTATTCTCAAACTGGGAGTGTCGCGGCTGTGCGAACAGTTCCTATGAGTTACATTGGTCCCGTGGGAGGTGTTGGTGCCACCCACGGGGCCGTTCGAGGGCTGTTTCGGGTTTTCACCCACTAACGTCGTGTTTTTAAGCCTAAGTCTAGAATTATGCAAATTATCATCGTATTCTCAAACCGAGAGTCCCGCGGCTGCGGGGTCAGTTCCTACGAGTTACATTGGTCCCGTGGGAGGTGTTGGTTCCACCCACGGGGTCATTCGAGGGATGTTTCGAGTTTTCACCCTCTAACGCCATGTTTTGCTTAAGTCTAGAAATATGCAAATTATCGTCGTATTATCAAACCGGGAGTCTCGCGGCTGGGTGATAAGTTCCTACGAGTTACATAGGTCTCGTGGGAGGTGTTGGTGCCTCTCACGGGGCCGTTCGGGGGTTGTTTTGGGTTTTCACCCTCTAACGCCATGTTTTTAATACTGCCTTTTTCTTATTCAATGTTTGTGAGATCTGCAACACTTTTAATATGGCTCCTGTTTGCTTTGTTCCCCATAATGAAGCTACTCTTTTTGCAATTAATTGAAAGACCTAATTGTTTTTCATATAACTTTAGAAAATCCATTAGAATATCTAGACAACTTTTAGAACCCTAAGTGAAAATGATATGGTCATCATCAAAACTAAGATGGCTAATTGAATCACATCCTCTAGGATAAGAGAAGGATTTAATTTTTCCATTTAGCATGAGATTATGAAGACCTCTATTTAAAGCTTCTGAGGCTAAAATGAAAAGGCTTGCATAGATGTTGCATCATTCCCTGACTAAGTAAGATGTTGTCTAAATGTTTCTAACCTAATTCGAATGGGGAAATGAGGCTTAAAAGAAAAGAAGAAAGTCTAGAGTTGAGGATTTTTTAGAAAATTTTATAGGAGACATTTTATAGACTAATTGGTCTAAAGTGAGTGCTAGAGGAGGGGTTTGGAATTTTAGTAATAAGGCATATTTTGGGTCTCTCCCCGGGATTTTGGAATTCAGCTCTAAGAAATAAGGATTGAATAGTTGACACTAAATATTTCTTGATAATGCCCTAACATTGAATAAAGAACGAGTTGTTGAAACCATCTAGACATGCAACACTGTTTGGATTAATACTTTTAAGAGCTTCCTATCTCCATTTTTTATCCACTTCCTTTTGAACTTTTGAAACCATAATTACTCCCCAAATGATAAGGCATCATTTAATTTAGCCTTAACTTTGTTCAGCTCCACCAAAAGGTCCTGAGTTTTATTCTCTTCATAATGGATCTCAGCTTTGAGAACCTTATCCTCTAGGTTAATACAGTTTTAATTCCTCTAGGTTAATACAGTTTGCTCTAATTCCTCATAATCCCTTTAAGTTTTCTAAGTTTTATAGCAAAGACATCTAAAGGTTATCCTGTAGAGAATGAATTCCAAATGTTACAAACCAATTGGTAGAAAGAATCAGCTGAGGTCCAAAAGTTTTGGAATTTAAAAGGTTTCTTGATAAAGTTTATAAGACTCAGATAAGAAGAGGACTATGGTCAGAGAAGGATTTGTGAAGGTGTTTACAATTAGAATTGAGGGAAAGAAGAAGACCAAGACTCATTAATTAGACCTCTGTCTAGTCTCTGAAGAACCAAAGAACCATTTGAAAGTCTTTACCAAGAGAATTTAGAGCCTGAAATCCAAAATCCATAAGATTGCTGCCTTAGATGCAATTATTAAAATCTGAAGATGCATCTAAGTAAATAGGCAATCCACCTTCATTTTCTTTTGAAGAAGACACAATATTGAAATCCCCCACAACCAAAAGAGGAATAATAGCACAAATCACTGAACTGTCCAATATGAGATCCCCAAAAGGCAGTCTTTCCAGTATATATACTGTATATATATGCATAGTAGTATATATACTAGTATATATAGAGAGTATATATACTAATATATATAGTTTATATATATGCATATATGTACCATTATATATACTGTATATATAGTATATATATGCTACTCTGTAGTACACTGCATATATATATATACGCGGTCGGTTCCTACGACTCATATTGGTCCCGTGCGAGATGTTCGTGACTCTTATGGTACCGTTTTGTGTTCGTTTTGCGTTTTCACCATTCAATAGCATGTTTTTATGCTTCAGTCAAACTTTTTGCAAATTTACGTCATACACTCAAACTGGGAGCCCCGTGACTACGCGATCGGTTCCTACGAGTCGCATTGGTCTCGTGCGAGGTGTTCGTGACTCTTACGGGACCATTTTGTGTTTGTTTTACGTTTTCACCCTTCGATGACATGTTTTTATGCTTAATTCTAACTTTTTGCAAATTTATGTCGTACACTAAAGCCGGGAGCACCGTGACTACACTGTCGGTTCCTACGACTTACATTGGTCCCGTGCGAGATGTTCATGACTCTCGCGGGACCGTTTTGTGGGTGTTTTACGTTTTCACCCTTCGATGGCATCTTTTTTATTCTCAAGTCTAAGTTTTTGCAAATTTTCGTCGTATACTCAAATCGGGATCCCTGTGACTACCCGTTTGGTTCCTACTATTAACATTGGTCCCGTGCGAGGTGTTCGTGACTCTTACGGGACCGTTTTGTGGCTTTTTTATGTTTTTACCCTTCGATGGCATGCTTTTATGCTTAAATCTAATTTTTTTCAAATTTATGTCGTACACTCCAACCGAGAGCGCCGTGACTACGCGGTCGGTTCCTATGAGTTACATTGGTCTCGTGCGAGGTGTTCGTGACTCTTACGGGACCGTTTAAGGTTGTTTTATGTTTTCACCCTTCGATGGCATGCAAGTCTAACTTTTTGCAAATTTACATCGTACACTCAACCCGGAAGCCCCGTTACTACACGGTCGGTTCCTACGAGTCACATTGGTCCCGTGCGAGGTGTTCGTGACTCTTAAGGGACCGTTTTGTGCTTGTTGTATGTTTTTACCCTTTGATGGCATGTTTTTATACTCAAGTCTATTTTTTTGCAAATTTATGTCGTACACTCTAACCGGGAGCCCCGTGACTACACGGTCGGTTTTTATGAGTTACATTAATCCCGTTCGAGGTGTTCGTGACTCTTATCGGACCTTTTTATGGCTATTTTACGTTTTCACCCTTCGATGGCATGTTTTTATGCTTAAGTCTAACTTTTTGCAAATTTACGTCATACACTCAAACCGGGAGCCCCGTGACTACGCGGTCGGTTCCTACGACTCACATTAGTCCCGTGCGAGCGGTTCATGACTCTTACGGGACCGTTTTAAGGCTGTTTTATATTTTCACCCTTCGATGGCATTTTTTATGCTTAAGTTTATGTTTTTACAAATTTACGTCGTACACTCAAACCGGGAGCCCCATGACTACGCGATCGGTTTCTACGAGTCACATTAGTCCCGTGCGAGGGGTTCGTGACTCTTACGGGACCGTTTTAAGGCTGTTTTATGTTTTCACCCTTCGATGGCATGTTTTTATGCTTAAGTTTATTTTTTTGCAAATTTACATCATACAATCAAACCGGGAGCCCCGTGACTACGTGGTCGGTTCCTACGAGTCACATGGGTCCCTTGTGAGGTGTTCGTGACTCTGACAGGACCGTTTTGTGCTTGTTTTACATTTTCAACCTTTGATGGCATCTTTTTATGCTCAGGTCGAACTTTGTGCAAATTTAGAAAGTATTCTCAAACCGGGAGCCCCGTGACTACGCGGTCGATTCCTATGAGTCGCATTGGTCCCGTACTAGGTTTCATGACTCTTACGGCACCTTTTTGTGGTTGTTTTACGTTTTCACCCTTCGATTGCAAATTTTTATGCTCAAGTCTAAATTTTTTGCAAATTTACGTCATACACTCTAACCGGGAGCCCCGTGAATACACGACCGGTTCCTACGAGTCAGATTCGTCCCATGCAAGGTGTTCGTGACTCTTACCAGACCGTTTTGTGGTTGTTTTACGTTTTCACCCTTCGATGGCATCTTTTTTATTCTCAAGTCTAACTTTTTGTAAATTTACGCCGTACACACAAATCGGGATCCCTGTGACTACCCGTTCGGTTCCTACTATTAACATTGGTCCCATGCGAGGTGTTCGTGACTCTTACGGGACCGTTTTTTGGCTTTTTTACGTCTTCACCCTTCAATGGTATGCTTTTATGCTTAAGTCTAATTTTTTGCAATTTTATGTCGTACACTCCAACCGGGAGCGCCGTGACTACGCGGTCGGTTCCTACGAGTTACATTTGTCCCGTGCGAGGTGTTCGTGACTCTTACGGGACCGTTTTAAGTTTGTTTTACGTTTTCACCCTTCGATGGCATGCAAGTCTAACTTTTTGCAAATTTACGTTGTACACTTAAATCGGGAGCCCTGCGACTATGTCATCGGTTCGTACAAGTCACATCGATCCCGTGCGAGGTGTTCGTGACTCTTACCGGACCGTTTAGTGGATATTTTAGGTTTTCACCCTTCGATGGCATGTTTTTATGCTCAAGTCTAATTTTTTGCAAATTTTCGTCGTACACTCAACCCGGAAGCCCCATTACTGCGCGGTCAGTTCCTACAAGTCACATTGGTCCCGTGCGAGGTGTTCATGAGTCTTACGGGACCGTTTTGTGCTTGTTGTACGTTTTCACCCTTCGATGGCATGTTTTTATGCTCAAGTCTATTTTTTTTTGCAAATTTACGTGGTACACTCTAACCGGGAGTCTCGTGACTACGCGATCGATTTCTATGAGTTACATTAATCCCGTGCGAGGTGTTCGTGACTCTTACCGGACCGTTTTATGGCTATTTTATGTTTTCACCCTTCGATGGCATGTTTTTATGCTTAATTCTAACTTTTTACAAATTTACATCATACACTCAAATCGGGAGCCCCGTGACTACGCGGTCGGTTCCTAAGAGTCACATTAGTCTCGTGCGAGGGGTTCGTGACTCTTACGGGACCATTTTAAGGTTGTTTTACATTTTCACCCTTCGTTGGCATGTTTTTATGCTTAAGTTTATTTTTTTACAAATTTACGTCGTACACTCAAACTGGGAGCCCCGTGACTACGCAGTTGGTTCCTACGAGTCACATTAGTCCCGTGCGAGGGGTTCATGACTCTTATGGGACCGTTTTAAGGTTGTTTTACGTTTTCACCCTTCGATGGCACGTTTTTATGCTTAAGTTTATTTTTTTGCAAATTTACATCGTACACTCAAATCGGGAGCCCCGTGACTACGTGGTCGGTTCCTACGAGTCACATGGGTCCCGTGTGAGGTGTTCGTGACTCTTACGGGACCGTTTTGTGCTTGTTTTACGTTTTCAACCTTCGATGGCATCTTTTTATGCTCAGGTCGAACTTTGTGCAAATTTAGAAAGTATTCTCAAACCGGGAGCCCCGTGACTACGTAGTCGGTTCCTATGATTCACATTGGTCCCGTGCGAGGTTTCGTGACTCTTATGGGACCTTTTTGTGGGCTTTTTTATATTTTCACCCTTCGATTGAAAGTTTTTATGCTCAAGTCTAAATTTTTTGCAAATTTACGTCGTACACTCTAACCGGGAGCCCCGTGACTACACGGTCGGTTCTTACGAGTCAGATTGGTCCCATGCAAGGTGTTCGTGACTCTTACCAGACCATTTTGTGGTTATTTTACGTTTTCACATCTCTTCTATTCATCTTTAACTAATCAAGAATATCTTTAAGCTAATAAACAAATGGTTACCAATTACTTTAATGTGAACCATTGCAGAGAAACTGACACGCCTTAAACCTAGAAAGTGGCAATCCATTGGATAATGCCTTATTTTTCTAGTGTTCACCCTAACTATTCTTTGTTCAAAAGTTATGTTCTCCCCCCCACCCCCCCCCCCCCACCCCCCTCCCCACCCCCCACTGGAAGTGACAAGAAACAAATGCGCCAACAATACCCAAGCTATAGGGGGCACAAAAGAATTAAAATTACGAGGTTTAGACATAAATAGGATCCAAACCCAAAATAATTAAAAAATTGAATCAATGCATATTTAACCTTAAAATAAAGTTCATCATAGGTCTATCCATTACTTGGATATTTTGTTACACCCAACGCTAATCAGAACCTTCTCTATGCCAGCAGCGATGCAATTTCAGATTATGTTTGAAAGTAGTTCGACCCCAACATTAATGTATCCTATGACAGTGAAAAAATATTGAATTTTTTGCAAACAGTTATGTTCAATTAAAAAAATGATAGAACCAAAAAAACAAATTCAAAACCAAAGGACGAAAACCAGGGCTAGTTCTTTCATCACTCACTGTCCCAACATGACTCGTGGTAAACTTGTTTGAACTGAAATTCGTTAATCCTCATTGATATTTTCTTTCACGTATATAAGGATTACTACTGAGAAAAAAATTAGAAGCACACATATGGAGAAGATTACAATTGATTTTGATTACATTTCAAAAACCAATACTTAATAAATTTCAATAATAATATAAAATGGCATAACAGGTATATCATAATATAACCAACACCAATCTAATTAAACCAGGTATATATCTATTCTTTTTTTCACAAGGACAAATCTAAAACCAAATTGAAAATACCAAGGCCAAGAACAAAATTAGCACTTACAGAATTCTTAAAGGACTATTTATTCCTTCTAACGCCCAACTCGGTCTCCACCCGTATCCATCGCATACTATTTAGGGTGGCACGCATATAACCCCCAACCCGGTCTCCACCCGTCTCCACCGCATACTAAGTCCGCGACCACTGTGGTCACGGCCTTGATCCGTGACCACTTCCCGAGCATCAATAATTTAGTGTGATAATAAATATGGTCACGCCAAATATTGAGTAGGTCACGGCCCAAGACCGCGAGTAGCTGGTCGCGGACTTTGGCCGTGACCCACTGGGCGTGACCATTCGCGGGATTTGGTGTAGTGCATGTGAGAAAATTACGTGCAGACCTTTAGAGTCATACACGGCAAGCCTATGTCCAGCATCGGTCCATGACTCAATGGGTTTAAAACTAATGACCTCACCCTCTCACGTGACTGGTAGTGTCCAACCCTTTTCAACCTCTATCCAAACATGCTCATCAATTTATTTTAAAGAACTTCTAATTCGCATTTTCTAATAAGCATAACTTGTGCCATAAAAATAGGAGCACAAAAACTTTCAAAACCTACAAAATTCATTCCGAAAAGCACAAGGGATCAAACACAATAAAAATATGTTTTTAGCTCTGATACCAATTTGATGGTCCCTTTTAATTTCTCATGTGAATTTTTTTTTAAGAATGACAAAAAAAAATTCTCTTTTTGTGAAAACCTTTTTTCAATTTTTAATTCGCACCAAGTTGTGAACAATTTTAACTTAACCAAATTTTATCTTGATTAATCCTAAACATCCATCTAATGATCAAAGAAAGTAAAATAAAGTAAATAATACTCATAAAGTCGGATGTACGAGGAAAAGAGCAATGGGAAAAATCTCGAACGACCCAAGCCAAAATATGATTTTAGAAAGGTACAGATGGTATTCTAACTCAATGACTCGATCCAACCAAGAGACTTGACGCTCCTCTGCTCTTCAACCACTCCTCTCACAGTTCCCACGTAGAAAGTAACCATCCTCCACGATGCCTGTCCACAACACACGTGTCCACGTATGTCTCGGTGTCCACCGATATGGCTTGTAATGTCTATGATGTTAAAATTGGACTCCACCTAATCTTCACCTCAAAATTAGCAATGTTGAAGTGTAAAACAACTCTTCTTGGTGCCACAAATATCACTATAACCTATATTGATGATAACTCGGATCATTAAAACTCTAAGGATGCATTAACTTTGGAAAACCTTAGAAAACTTGTGTGCCGAAACGTTCTGGACATACAATAAGCAAGGTTCAAGTCCAAAAGGCATCTCTGCCTATTAATGGCATCCTATTGCCCTATAATTTTCTTTTGTTCCTTCTTCTCGTATTTCATTCATGTGGGGGATTGTTGTGTGTTTGGGTATATATATTTGTGTGAATAAAATTCACTCAACTAGCCCCATATATCATAATGGTAAATTTTGAGGTTACTTTGGTTGAGGTCAGGGGCTCAATTCCCACTAAAATCATTTAGGAGGATTTGGGTACATTTATACATAAATAGATATATAAATATTATATTATATATCAAGACTTGGGACTTCGGGACTTGGACTTGGATCCAAAAATTAGTTAATTTTTTAAATTTGTTTTTTATCAAAATTAAAACACATTTTTTAATTTACATTAAAATCTTTTACTTTATTAGAGCCGTTGGAGAGTGGTTTAGTGGAGAGGTGGTTACCCTCTTTTGTGGAGAATGGGTGGTTATGTATCCCTTTATTAAGCGGTTATGCAGATCTTATTGCAATTTATTCTCTCTCTCTCTCTCTCTCTCTCTCTCTCTCTCTCTCTCTCTCTCTCTCTATATATATATATATATATATATATATATATATATATATATATATATATACCAAAGATGTTTTCTTCCATATTCCAATTTATGGGATACATAGTTGACAAAGATAGGCCCCCAATTTCAAAATTCTTATAAAAATATATTTCCTTTTTTTTAAATAGGTGCGGAAGCGATGTGATGGTTCAGCTCAAAACAAATTTGAATTTCTTTCAAAATTAAAATAAAACCAAGTGAAATTAAATTAATCCATTAAAAATAATCACTTAAACATAATTAATTCAAGTCCTAGAATTTCCCTAAGTCATATTTTGCAATTTTATCAAGTTAGGCCAAACCAGTTTTAACAAATGACTTGAATTAAAGAAACGTTACCCAAATTTAATTAGCACTAAATTAAATTAAATGTGACAATTAAAAACAAATTTATCTTGAATTAACCTAAGCATGCATTCTAATTTATTATGCAAGATAAAAGTAAATCAATCACACTACGTTGCGATGTACGAGGAAAAACCCACAACGGGAAAAACACCTCAGACAACCCTAGCCTCAAATCCCCTAAGTACGGAATTTACATTTACAAGACAGATGACTTACTTCCTCAACTCGAACCCTCTCAAGCCTTGACGCATCTTCTTGTAACCACCTCTTCCTAGCTGATAACCACGGAGCTCCACCACGATCTCGGACTCACCGATCGGACAATTGGTACACCGTCAACCACATATGGTGCCTTTTACCAAGTGAGAAAGCCGCAGCTAAACAAAGTCTTCTTCTTTGAGGGATTTAGAAGCAAACCCAAACTTCTCTTCAATTCGGTGTAGAGAAAAACCCGGTGCCAAACTTTAAGCAAAATGTATATTTATGTGAACTTGGATAAACAAAACTATGGGTGAAAACTAGAGTGGTAGATGAATTTTACTTTGAAAATTATCACTCAAAACATGATCTTTTTCTCTTTATGATTTTGCTCTCAAAACACTCTCTAGGAGTTAAAAGGATATGAAAAAGATTATCTTGCAAAAATGATTCCCGCACATAGTTATGCTGTGAAAAGATAGTGGGGAAAGAAGTGGAGAACATGGGTAAAAACTGTCAAAAACTGTTCCCGCCTAACATCTCGTTCGAATGACATTTTCGTTCGAACGAGTCTTCTAACAAAGTTCCAGTGTGAACTCGTTAGAAACTCGTTGGAAGTCTCGTTCGAATAACCATCTCGTTCAAACGACATTTCGAACGAAGTTCCAGTGGCCAATATAGGAAGTCGTTGGCAATCTCGTTCGAACGACTTTTGGTTCGAACGACACTTCGAACGAACTTCCAGAAAGTTCGAAAATTTCATTTTTAGTCCAGAAACATTATATACTTTTTAATTTATTCTTTCTGAAAACAAAACACAGTTTTAATAAAACCTAAACACCCATATAAACATGTTCCAAGTTCCTATATATATATTAATGCATTCATACCTTGGGAGCATGGAACCACTATTGATGACGTAGAAACAGGTACTTAAACTCGGCATTTTGATGAAGCTTTATATACTTGACTGCTACGTCTTCAACAAACACATCATAGGCTTGAAGGATAATCAATATACTATATCCTATGACTCAAACGTTTTTGTCTGGAATTGAGCCAAAACTACATTAAGACTCAATTGAAGAATTGTGTCCTTAAAAATCTCCCCCTTTGGCTATTCCTGGACAAAAACCAAACAAAAATCCTAAAAGGCCGTCAAGTTCACTAGACTCAAAAAACATCCCACCCAAAAATAAGAGTACAATGCTTGACTCGAATACCGTAGGATTAAATATCTTTGCTCGAGATGAAAGTTGCCATTCTGAAGAATTCCTGCACACTTAAGCAAACTTTCAAACGCATAGGGAAGATCAAAGTATTTAATACAATGAAAATAAATACTCCCCCTAAAGTAACTCTCCCCCTATCATTCTCCCCCTTTTTGTTCAGGAATAGACAAAGGATAAAACTAATAAACACGTTGATGCTTATAGTAATAACTAATCCAAGATAGATATAAATAATGAAGTATAAGCATAGATGGACTAGAAATCACGGCAAAGACAAAACAAATATATATATATATATATATATATATATATATATATATATATACTAGAAATATATCAAAGATGCACACGCACGTATATATAGATATAAACTCACAAATAACACAAAATACAATAAGTTAAGCACACTCATATGGCAAAAATGTGTCATGTGGAAACGGAAGTGTAGGGGTGTGAACTAGTAACAAGTAAATTTAGACCCAAACACTTAATATACATTCACGGAGTTCTCATTTGATTGCAAACTTTATCACATTTGAATATAACCTCATGTGACAATATAAATTGAACTCAATGAACAAACATACACAATGCATACATGCCTAGCATGTTGATGATTCTACAAACCAATAGAGTCATGACATTGAAAATGCAACTAGGATAAACGGACATTGTGCAAACCGTTGATATACCATCCAATCTCCCTAAATAAGCATATATCTATTCTTTTGAATGAATATATCAATAAAGCATAGGCCTTGGCAATTATTTTTCTTTTTAATGCCATTTTTCTGTTTTTAGGCCTTTGGACCACGTATTTCTTTTAGGTCCATTTCAAACGGTGGCTTACAATCGAAAAGGATAATAAATCCTTTCGAAACCCTTCCCCGTGCACATATATATTTATCATTTTTATTTTTCACACAAATCTCACGTGCAACGGATTTTGACATGCACTAGTCCTCATAGGTCACAAATATGTAGATGACTAGATTGGTAGGAGAACACCTCACAAAGCTCAAATATAACACGTGACATTAAAATTTCAAAAGAGCTCGTGCATGTGTGAATAGAGGCAAAAAAAAAATAGAATCCATTTAAACAATACAAAATCCAACTACTCCATGTAAGCATGGTAAAGAACATAATAAGGATTGATAATCTAAACCAAAAGTTCTAGCCACATGGGAGTGTAAAAGATGGGATTCAAACACAATTATATGCCACATAAAGTGTGTCAACCTAAAATACACACAAAAAAAATCTTTTTAAGTTTTTGACATTTTTAACCAAAATTAAAAATATATACTCAAAAGACAAACAAAAATCATTTGAATTTTTCATTAAGCTTAAATTATAAAGAGATAAAACCCAAATGATAAACAAAAATATTTTTGTATTTTTCATTTAATGAAAATAAAAATGAAGGAAATATAATACAAAAGATAAACAAAAATCATAATTCTAGCATGTGATTAAGCATGGAGCATAGACTAGAAAATGATTTAAATAAGCATACATTTAGCATGATAATATAGCATGAAGCACAAAAGCTAAAGTATGCACACACTAACACATTCATCCTTTAGATTTAGCAAGGGAGGAAGCATGTGAAAGTAAATGAGAATCAAATGTCCTATTTTGCAAGGCAATAAAATCGGATTTCCTAACCCCAATTTATTGAAGAATGACTATCTTGGGGTGTAGGAATTTTAACTACCTTGGTTGCTTTACGTTGGGATTTTTTAGGAATTCTTTTAAGATCAAATTTTTTTTTCCTAAGATGACCTTTTCGACCACAATGAGTACAAGTAAAATTTCGTCAAAATTTGGTACCTAAGGAATGATCTCTAAATGCTTTCCTAGGCGATTCTCCTAAAACATTGGTTTTGGTTTTATGAATAGATTCATTACAAGTATTGAAGCCTAAACCACACATGTCATTTTTAATTTGGACCATTCCTAAGATTTTATCTAATTTTTCCGAACGACACTCCAAATCAAATTTGACATTACTATAGTCTTTTAATTTATTTTGCAATTCTAAAATGTTAGACTCTAATAAAATATTTCGCTCTTCAAAAGCAAGAAGCTCCTTTTTCAAGGATTCCATTAAACCTCTAAGGCTATCTCTCTCGCCTTCTACCATATTCAAGCTTCTCTTGAAGAGTCCTCTCACGTGTCCTAAGGTCTTCTACCAACATAGTATCATCAATGACCATAACACGTTCTTTCAAACTAGCTTCTAACTTCAAATTTATTCTTTTAAATTTAATAGATTCTTCATAAAGTTCTTGAAAAGTATTTTGAAGTTCACTCACATTAACCTCTTCTTCATTTTCACTCTCTCTTTCTTCTCCACTCTCACTATCATACAAAATAAGGGAATCATAAACAATGACCTTGGAAGTGTCATGTGTTAAAGTTTCATCAATCGATGAGTTCTCACTATCACTCACATGACTAGCCATAAAAGCCACAAAGTTGGGCTTAGTGGTGGAATCGGGCCTCTCCTCCTTATCACTATCACTAAGGGTCGCATTATATGAAATGGGTCACTTACCCTCTCTCCTTAGTTTTGTGGGGCATTCAAAAGCCCTATGGCCATACCCTTAACAACCAAAACACCTATTTGACTCGTCCCTGTTTAAATTTTAGTTAGAAGATTTAGGAATCCTTTGGGCTTTGTCATACTTAGAAGTTTCAAATTTCTTAAAATCATTTTTAAATTAATCTTTGTTAAATTTAAGAAATTTTCTAAATTTCCGAGCAAACAAGGCCATCTCTTCCGAGTCACTATCACTCTCGCTCTCTACTACTTGTTTGACCTTTTTTCGGGCTTTTAAAGCAACGCGTTTTTTTATTTTCTTTTCAGTTTTATGTAATACCCCATATTTCTGCATAGTTAAAAATTAAGAAGGAAAATACGTTTTAATTAAATTACGGGAGTAGAGTAATTTAATGTAATACATTTTAAATTAAATTAAGTGAGTAGAGTAATTTAATGTGATGTAATAATAATTATGATTATTAAGTGATTAATTAATCATTATGGCTATTAGACATTTTTTTAGAGTTAGATACTGATTAAAATGACGATTAAAATGTACTAAGTGTGAATAGTAAATATTGAAAGTTGATATGTACGACCTAGCGATTTATATGGACGTACCTAAGTTTATCTCAACCGAGTGTCACGCGTAGACAAAATTGAAGGTGAGATGAAAAACATATTTTAAGAAACTCAAAAGATAATTTAGAGTCCACAAATGATTCCGAAAGGGTCGAATTAGTCAAAATAGTGTACCCGGGGGTACTAGTTGAGTACCGGGGCATTTTTGAGCTAAACCGGGACCATACGAGGGCATTTTGGTCTCTTTACATTTAAGGATGAGGAGACCTACGAATTTTGGAACCCTAAGTCAGATTATAAGAGTTGGAGGCTAGGGTTAGAGAGAAGAAAAATACACCATAGCCATTAGAGAGAAGAGAGAAACAAATTCCTAAGGCAAAAGAAAGAAGTAGGAAGAATTCAAAGGAGATTTTCACTACCAACTTGTTGGGAAGAAGGATTGAGGGATAAAGATCATCAATCATCAACAACAATCACGAAATCAGACCCTACTGAACTTAAGGCAAGTAGTTATTTGCAAAATAAATTGAGTTATAATACCCATATATAAGTTTTATGAAGAACATGATTTTTATGATATTTTTGGAAGCAAACTCTTGAATATGTTACATGATTGACAGGGATTGCATGTAGAACATTTTAGATCTCCAAAAAATCTGATATCATAGAAAACTTGATGATTAAATCGAACCAAAAATCTGGATTTATGGATGTAAATATGGAAAAATTTTATTTTAGGGTTCTTGAGTAATATGATGATTTTGAGTTAATCTGGACGAAATTTTTAAATATTATGTTGCTTCAGATCATTAGTAATCATCCCAGGGTATGTAGGAATGATTAGAAATTGTTAGTTACAAGTGTGGTGAATTATTATGGGAGATGGATAGACAAAAATGGTGTAACCCGCATAAAGAAGACGATCTGGGTCTATCACCGCTCGATCGATCGATCGACCCTTGAATGTTGATCGATCGAGCAGTCGATCGATCGACCTTATCCCATCGATCGATCGATCCATGCTGCATTTTAGAGAATTTTTTGGATAAATTTCTTTTCAATTACCGTCACTTAATGGGAACCTTAGTGATGTTATTCTACCTATGTAGGGACTTAATGAATACCAGTAGGGTTACCGTGAGATTTCTTCCTAAATAATTGAGTGTAAAATTTGGAGAAATGTACCGACGGGAAGTAGCCGATTGAGTCGTGTATCGGGAATGCGAGAATTTAATTACGGAAAGAGTGAGAGTCGATTCCGGAAATATACCAGTAGGTTAGAGATAGCTTAACTACTGAATTAAGGGAGGGGTAACTAGGACCCTTAGAGTTGCGTGAATACTCAAATAAATGCGATAGTGAAATAAATTATAAATTAATAAGTACGGTGAATATAAGTAAAATATATTTCGTACGGGCATGATTTGATAGGTCGGGTGTTTACCAACTAAACTTGTATGAATTTTTGGGTTAAGAGAATTATACCTAAATTAATTATGTTAGGGTCGATGTGATATTCCGAACTAACATAAAGTTATTATATGTTTGGGGTCGATGTAAAATGCCGAACCAAACCTTAAAACTGGTGTCGTGATGAAAGAGTCCCGAACCAGAATATGTGTATATATATATGTGGATAGTTGGGGTCGATGGATCATTCTGACCCAACTCTCACTTGGGGTCGATGAATCATTCCGAACCAAGAGTCCTTTATGTGTGTCAAAAGGATTTATTAGTGATAACTAATATTTAATACATGTTGTGTGATAAAATGTTTTCCATTTGTATAATCTACTGAATTAAGATAGTAGATGATAAGAGGGATTGATAATATCTTAGTAATAATTAATGAGTGTGAAGTAATTATTATAAGAATGAGGATAACAAGAAGTAAGTAAGTTATCTACGTTTATAGCATATGAGATATGGATTATTAAAATATTGCGAGTATGTTATGGGGACTTAGTGAGGAAGTACATTCAGTAGGGTATTCTAGTCTAGTTAACTTGGGAGGTATAACTAGGTGAGATAAGTACCATCGTTAGGCGTGCACTATAGAAGAGAGGTGAGGAAGCTCAAAAGAGTGTGTGAAGTCTTAATATGTGTAATCAATAACTCATGATTGTGATTACTGCTTGCAAAATATTTTTAAATTTTTTTGAGTACTAACTCTTGTTATGTAAAAATCTTTTAAAAACCTTTTAGGTTCCCATCCACAGGGACACCCATCATGATTTCATTCTAGGGATTTGGGAGCTGCAGCACATGTGGATGTTGCAGGGATTGTTTAGACGTTTCTCTCTTTCAGATCTAGTACAGGATCTCAGTTTTAGTACTCTCAGTTGGGACATGTTGTCCAATCTTTACTTTTATAGTTATTCTGATTTTGGATTTTGAGTTAGTTTCTCTTGGCCATGGTTTTCGGCAAGACTTTATTTTATTCAGTTGTTTATGCGAATTGGTTTATTACTGCTTGAATATTATTATTCCGCATGAGTGTTTATTCTGTTTAAAAAGAAAAATTTTGGCACTGGCTTAATTTCACTTAGGTGGTTAGTGATTTAAAAAGCTTTCGTCAGTGATGCTAAGAAGGAACCCTTTAAGAAACCTATTTTAAATTAAATTAAGGCCTGATCACCTAAGGTTTAATTAGGCTGGGTGTCACATTTTAGAGGAAAACATGTCTAGTTCATAGGTTTGTAAATCACCTACAAGCACTTCTAATTACGTAGAGGCTAAAGTTGGTAAAGAATTTAAAACAGTCATTTTTGGGATAAATCTATCGGGAAGGGAACTTAAAATTTTCTTTACAACTCGATTGTCGGGTATTTTCTCTCCCAAGTTAAAAGATGAATTAACAATGTCTGAAAGTCTAGCATAAAATTCATCAAAAGTTTCTTTTTCATTCATTTTGATGGTTTCAAATTGAGTGGTGAGGTTTTGGAGTTTAAAAGCCTTAACAACACTAGTTCCTTCATGAGTTAATTGTAAAATATCCCAAGCTTCTTTAGCGGTTTCACACGTCATAATACGTTTGAATTCTTCCGGCGTTGTAACACCCCGCCCGCCCGGGGAGAGCGAACGAAGCGCCACTATCGATAAAATAAATCCAAATTCACAAATAACAAGGTATATAGCATCTAAATAAACCCACAATAATATAAATCTACTAATCTCAATCTCTTTGTTGGAATTTGAGAGTCCCCGGATTTTGAAAACTTCTTTGCAATTATAAAACAATTAAAATCAAACTTTGTAATTTCCTTTTATAAAAACTTAAATCTCAATGCGGAAGCGTATAAATGGAGGTGATGAGATGGTTCAACAAAAATATTAAAATTCCAATTTTAACATTAACAAAAGTGAGAATTAATTTAAACACACCAAATTAATTATCACTCACTTAAACCGGTTAAGTCCAATTAAATCCAAGTCCTATAATTTGCCTAATTCACCATTGTTCATATTTCCAAAGTTAGGCTAAACACATTATAGCAAGAGACTTGAATTAAACCAATTTTACACAATATTAATTAAAGTCCATTTTAAATTAGTGTGATTGTTAAACCAAATTTTATCTTGAAATTAATCTAAGCCTGCGTTCTAAATTTTGTGCAAGATAAAATAAACTAGGTCACACTACGCCGCGATGTACGAGGAAAAACCCAAGACGGGAAAAAACCTCGGACGGCCCTAGCCTCAAGTCCACTAGATACGGAATTACAAATTACAAGACAAAAGACTTACATCCTTGACTCGAACCCTCTCAAGCCTTGTTTCTCCTCCTTGTAAACACCTCTTCCTAGAGAACAACCACGGAGATCCACCGCGGTCTCGAAATCCATCGATAGGGCTTTGTATGGTCACCGTCACCCAATATTGGAGCCTTTCTCCAATTGAGTAAAATCGCCGCAAAAATCTTCTTCTTTGTGATGGGATGTAGAAGTAAACCCGAAACGTCTCTTTTTCACTTCGGTAGAGAAACACCGGTGCCAAAACTCCAAGTAAAGAATATGAATATAGAAACTTGGATTAAACAACTATTGGGTGTAAACTAGAGTGTGTATGAATTTTTCTTTAAAAACTAACACTCAAAAACTTGAACATTTTTCTAAACTCTTTTTGCTCTCAAACTCTCTCTAGGAGATAAACTAAGTTGGAAAAGTTCGATAGAAAAATGTGTTTCCCGTCCCTCATAAAGTCTGAAAAAGTTGGTTGAAAAACAAGTGGGGAACATGGGTGAAAACTGCCAAAAAACTGCTCAAAACTGTTCCCGCCTGGCATTCTCGTTCGAACGACTTTGACTTTCGTTCGAACGAGATTTCTAACGAGCGACCAGCCTGGGCTCGTTAGATACCTCGTTCGAACGACATATCGAACGACTGACCAGTTTAGGGTCGTTGGCAGTCTCGTTCGAACGAAACTTGGTTCGAACGAAAAATCTCGTTCGAACGAGATTTCGAACGAGTTTCAGAAATTTTCTATAATTTGATTTTGGCCCAGAAACTTTTATATATATTAATATAAAGTTCTTTTTAAATTATTTCTGAAAGTAAACATGGTTTTTATTAAACCTAACACCCAAATAAATTTTGTTCCAAGCTCCTATATAAATATAATTACATTCATACCTTGGGAGCATGGAACCTTAGTTGATGACGTAGAAACGAGGCACGCAAACCGGCATTTTGATGAAGCTTTAAATTCTTTGCCGCTACGTCTTCAACACACACTTCATAGGCTTGAGAGTATTACAATAAAACACTATCGTATGAATAAATGTTTTTGTCCGGAATTGAGACACCACAATACATGGACTCAATTGGAAATTTGTGTCCTTACAAATCTCCCCCTTTGGCTATTCCGGGACAAAAACCAAAATAAATATCCTAAAGGGCCGTCAAGCTCACTAGACTCAAAACATAACCCGCCCAATCTTGACTCAACCCAAGGATTAAAATCTTTGCCTTTTAAATATGCCGCTTTAGTAGAATACCTGCACACTTAAGCAAACTCATCAATTGCATAGGGAATATCAAAATATTAAATGCAATGAATTAAATACTCCCCTAAAACAATTCTCCCCTTTATCAAACACGTGACATTTACTTAGAAAGACATCTCCCCCTAAGATAAATCCCCCAAATTAAGATGCGAGAATAATAGGATTAGATACCATTTATCCCCCTATCATCATTCTCCCCCTTTTTGTTCAGGAATAGACAAAGGTTAAAGCGTGTGGAAGCTTAAAGTGTTAAGTCATTAAAGCATATGGGCAATAAAAGCATAACTAATCCAAGATAGAAACCAATAAAGAAGTATAAGCATGGATGGACTAGAAATCAAGGCAAAGACAAACAAATATCACATATATATATACAGTAAAAATATATCAATAGAGCACTTGCATATATATATAGATATAAACACACACATGACACAAAATACAATAAGCTTGCACACTCGTATGGCAAAAATGTGTCATATGGAAACGGAAGTGTAGGGGTGTGAACTAGCAACAATTAAATTTAGACCCAAACACTTAATAAACATTCACGGAGTTCTCATTTGATTGCAAACTTCATCACATTTAAATATAACCTCATGTGACAATATAGATTGAACTCAATGAACAAACATACACAATGCATACAAGCCTAGTATATTAATGATTCTACAAACCAATAGAGTCATGACATTAAATACGCAACTAGGATAAACGGACATTGTGCAAACCGTTGATATACCATCCATTCTCCCTCAATTTGCATTTATATTAATTTGAATGAATATATCAATCAAACATAGGCCTTGGCAATTATTTTTCTTTTTGATGCCATATTTTTCTGTTTTTAGACCTTGGACCACGTATTTCTTTTAGGTCCATTAAAAACGGTGGCTTACTATTCACAAATGATCACTTAGTCCTTTCGGAGACCTTCCCCGTGCACATTTAAATTTATCATGTTTTTCATTTTCACACAAATCTCACATGCAACGGATTTTGACATGCACTAGTCCTCCTAAGTCACAAATATGTAGATGACAAGATTGGTAGGAGAACACCTCACAAAGCTCAAATATACATAGGAAGTTAAAATTTCAAAAGAGCTCGTGCATGTGTGAATAGAGGCATATGAAAATAGAATCCATTTAATCAATACAAAATCCAACTACTCTAAAAAACTGGTAAAGAACATTTTAAGGATTGATAATTTAAACCAAAAGTTCTAGCCACGTGGGAGCGTTAAAGATGGTATTCAAACACAAGTATATGCCACATAAAGTGTGTCAAACAAAAATACACACAAAATAAAATCTTTTTGAGTTTTGTAACTTTTTAACCAAAAATAAATATATATACTCAAAAGGATAAACAAAAATCATTTGAAACTTTCATTAAGCTCAAATTATCAAGGGATAAAGTCCAAATGATAAACAAAAATCTTTTGTATTTTTCATTTAAAGCAAACAAAACGAAAGAAATATAATACAAAAGATAAACAAAAACCATAATTCTAGCATGGGATAAGCATGAAGTATAGACTAGAAAATGATTAAACAAGCATACATTTAGCATGTGAATATAGTATGAAGTACAAAGCTAAAGTATGCAAATACTAACACATTCATCCTTTAGATTTAGCATGGGAGGAAGCATGTGAAAGAAAATGAGAATCAAAATCCCTATTTTGTAAGGCAACCAAATCGGATTTCCTAACCCAAATTAATGAAGAATGACAATCTTGGGGTGTAGGAACATTAGCTATCGTGGTTACTTTACTATGGGATTTTCTAGGAGTTCGTTTAAGATCAAAACAAAAAATTTCGACCACAATGTGTACAAGTAAAAACATGTCGAAAAGATTTACCTAAGGAGTGATCTTTAAATGTATTCCTAGTAGATTCTCCTAAAATATTGGTTTTGACTTTAGGGTTAAATTCATTACAAGTATTGAAGCCTAAACCAAAAGTGTCATTTTTAATTTGGACCGTTCCTAACATTTTATCAAGTTTTTCCGAACGACACTCCAAATAAAATTTGACATTACTAGAATCTTTTAATTTATTTTCCAAATCTAAAATGGTAGATTCTAGTAAAAAATTTCGCTCTTCAAAAACGAGAAGCTCCTTTTTCAAGGATTCCATTAACCCCCTAAGGCTATCTCTCTCGCCTTCTACATATTCTAACTTCTCTCGAAGAGTCCTCTCACGTGTCCTAAGGTCTTCTATTAAAGCATTTTCATTAACGACCTTGACACTCTCTCTTAAACTCGCTTCTAACTTCAAATTTGCCCTTTTTAATTTAATAGATTCTTTATATAATTCATGAAAATCATTTTGAAGTTCACTCACATCAACCTCTTATTCATTTTTACTCTCTCTTTCTTCTCCACTCTCACTATCATTAAAAACAGGGGAATAAAAAACATGGACCTTGGAAGTGTCATGTGTTAAGGTTTCATCAATCGATGAGTTCTCACTATCACTCACATGACTAGCCATAAATGCCACAAAATTTTTATTAGTGGGGGAATCGGGTTGTTCTTCCGTATCACTATCACTAAGGGCCGCATTATATGAAATGGGTCGCTTACCCTCTTTCTTTAGTTTAGTGGGGTATTCAAAAGCCCTATGGCCATACCCTTCACAACCCAAACATTTATTAGACTCGTCCCTATCAACATTTTCATTACTAGACTTAGGGATCTTTTCGGCTTTAGAAATCTTCTCGCTTTTATCATGTTTAGAAGATTCAAATTTCTTAAAATCATTTTTAAATTTATCTTTGTTGAATTTAAGAAATTTTCTAAATTTACGAGCAAATAAAGCCATATCTTCCGAGTCACTATCACTCTCGCTCTCTACTACTTGTTTAACCACTTTTTGGGCTTTTAAAGCAACGCCCTTTTCGATTTTCTTTTCATTTTTAGAGGGAAACATATCCAGTTCATAGGTTTGTAAATCACCTACAAGCTCTTCTAATTTCGTAGAGGCTAAAGTGGGTAAAGAATTTAAAACGGTCACCTTAGGAATAAATCTATCGGGTAGGGACCTTAAAATTTTCTTTACTACACGCTCGTCAGGTATTTTCTCTCCCAAGTTAAAAGATGAATTAACAATATCTGAAAGTCTAGCATAAAATTCATCAAAAGTCTCTTTTTCATTCATTTTGATAGTTTCAAATTGAGTGGTGAGGTTTTGGAGTTTAGAAGCTTTAACGACACTCGTTCCTTCATGAGTTAATTGTAAAATATCCCAAGCTTCTTTAGCGGTCTCACACGTCATAATGCGTCGGAATTCATCCGGTGTGACAGCGCTAAATAAAGCATTTAAACCACGGGAATTGAAGTTTGCAAGCTTAAACTCATTTTCGGTCCATCTATCGACGGGTTTGGGAACACGTTCATTTTCAATTAAATGAGTTGGTGGGGTCCAACCGTTAATAACCGACATCCAAACACGTTCATCGATAGAATTAAGTGCCGATTTCATTCGCGCTTTCCAATACGCGTAGTTTGAACCATCAAAAATAGGAAATTTTGAAAATGGGGAAAATTCCATTTTAGCTAAAAATTTAAAGGATCTTTAACGAAATAATTTATCGTTTTTGGCTCTGATACCACTTGTTGGAATTTGAGAGTCCCCGGATTTTGAAAACTTCTTTGCAATTATAAAACAATTAAAATCAAACTTTGTAATTTCCTTTTATAAAAACTTAAATCTCAATGCGGAAGCGTATAAATGGAGGTGATGAGATGGTTCAACAAAAATATTAAAATTCCAATTTTAACATTAACAAAAGTGAGAATTAACTTAAACACACCAAATTAATTATTACTCACTTAAACCGGTTAAGTCCAATTAAATCCAAGTCCTATAATTTGCCTAATTCACCATTGTTCATATTTCCAAAGTTAGGCTAAACACATTATAGCAAGAGACTTGAATTAAACCAATTTTACCCAATATTAATTAAAGTCCATTTTAAATTAGTGTGATTGTTAAACCAAATTTTATCTTGAAATTAATCTAAGCATGCGTTCTAAATTTTGTGCAAGATAAAATAAACTAGGTCACACTACGCCGCGATGTACGAGGAAAAACCCAAGACGGGAAAAAACCTCGGACGGCCCTAGCCTCAAGTCCACTAGATACGGAATTACAAATTACAAGACAAAAGACTTACATCCTTGACTCGAACCCTCTCAAGCCTTGTTGCTCCTCCTTGTAAACACCTCTTCCTAGCGAACAACCACGGAGCTCCACCGCGGTCTCGGAATCCACCGATAGGGCTTTGTATGGTCACCGTCACCCAATATTGGAGCCTTTCTCCAATTGAGTAAAATCGCCGCAAAAATCTTCTTCTTTGTGATGGGATGTAGAAGTAAACCCGAAACGTCTCTTTTTCACTTCTGTAGAGAAACACCGGTGCCAAAACTCCAAGTAAAGAATATGAATATAGAAACTTGGATTAAACAACTATTGGGTGTAAACTAGAGTGTGTATGAATTTTTCTTTAAAAACTAACACTCAAAAACTTGAACATTTTTCTAAACTCTTTTTGCTCTCAAACTCTCTCTAGGAGATAAACTAAGTTGGAAAAGTTCGATAGAAAAATGTGTTTCCCGTCCCTCATAAAGTCTGAAAAAGTTGGTTGAAAAACAAGTGGGGAACATGGGTGAAAACTGCCAAAAAACTGCTCAAAACTGTTCCCGCCTGGCATTCTCGTTCGAACGACTTTGACTTTCGTTTGAACGAGATTTCTAACGAGCGACCAGCCTGGGCTCGTTAGATACCTCGTTCGAACGACATATCGAACGACTGACCAGTTTAGGGTCGTTGGCAGTCTCGTTCGAACGAAACTTGGTTCGAACGAAAAATCTCGTTCGAACGAGATTTCGAACGAGTTTCAGAAATTTTCTATAATTTGATTTTGGCCCAGAAACTTTTACATATATTAATATAAAGTTCTTTTTAAATTATTTCTGAAAGTAAACATGGTTTTTATTAAACCTAACACCCAAATAAATTTTGTTCCAAGCTCCTATATAAATATAATTACATTCATACCTTGGGAGCATGGAACCTTAGTTGATGACGTAGAAACGAGGCACGCAAACCGGCATTTTGATGAAGCTTTAAATTCCTTGCCGCTACGTCTTCAACACACACTTCATAGGCTTGAGAGTATTACAATAAAACACTATCCTATGAATAAATATTTTTGTCCGGAATTGAGCCAACACAATACATGGACTCAATTGGAAATTTGTGTCCTTACAAATCTCCCCCTTTGGCTATTCCGGGACAAAAACCAAAACAAAAATCCTAAAGGGCCGTCAAGCTCACTAGACTCAAAACATAATACCGCCCAATCTTGACTCAACCCAAGGATTAAAATCTTTGCCTTTTAAAGATGCCGCTTTAGTAGAATACCTGCACACGTAAGCAAACTCATCAAATGCATAGGGAATATCAAAATATTAAATGCAATGAATTAAATACTCCCCTAAAATAATTCTCCCCTTTATCAAACACGTGACATTTACTTAGAAAGACATCTCCCCCTAAGATAAATCCCCCAAATTAAGATGCGAGAATAATAAGATTAGATACCATTTCTCCCCCTATCATCATTCTCCCCCTTTTTGTTCAGGAATAGACAAAGGTTAAAGCATGTGGAAGCTTAAAGTGTTAAGTCATTAAAGCATATGGGCAATAAAAGCATAATTAATCCAAGATAGAAACCAATAAAGAAGTATAAGCATGGATGGACTAGAAATCAAGGCAAAGACAAACAAATATCATATATATATATATATATATATATATATATATATATATATATTCTAAAAATATATCAATGGAGCACTTGCATATATATATAGATATAAACACACACATGACACAAAATACAATAAGTTTGCACACTCGTATGTCAAAAATGTGTCATATGGAAACGGAAGTGTAGGGGTGTGAACTAGCAACAATTAAATTTAGACCCAAACACTTAATAAACGTTCACGGAGTTCTCATTTGATTGCAAAATTCATCACATTTAAATATAACCTCATGTGACAATATAGATTGAACTCAATGAACAAACATACACAATGCATACAAGCCTAGTATATTAATGATTCTACAAAACAATAGAGTCATGACATTAAATACGCAACTAGGATAAACGGACATTGTGCAAACCGTTGATATACCATCCATTCTCCCTCAATTTGCATTTATATTAATTTGAATGAATATATCAATCAAACATAGGCCTTGGCAATTATTTTTCTTTTTGATGCCATATTTTTCTGTTTTTAGGCCTTGGACCACGTATTTCTTTTAGGTCCATTAAAAACGGTGGCTTACTATTCGCAAATGATCACTTAGTCCTTTCGGAGACCTTCCCCGTGCACATTTAAATTTATCATGTTTTTCATTTTCACACAAATCTCACATGCAACGGATTTTGACATGCACTAGTCCTCCTAAGTCACAAATATGTAGATGACAAGATTGGTAGGAGAACACCTCACAAAGCTCAAATATACATAGGAAGTTAAAATTTCAAAAGAGCTCGTGCATGTGTGAATAGAGGCATATGAAAATAGAATCCATTTAATCAATACAAAATCCAACTACTCTAAAAAACTGGTAAAGAACATTTTAAGGATTGATAATTTAAACCAAAAGTTCTAGCCACGTGGGAGCGTTAAAGATGGTATTCAAACACAAGTATATGCCACATAAAGTGTGTCAAACAAAAATACACACAAAATAAAATCTTTTTGAGTTTTGTAACTTTTTAACCAAAAATAAATATATATACTCAAAAGGATAAACAAAAATCATTTGAAACTTTCATTAAGCTCAAATTATCAAGGGATAAAGTCCAAATGATAAACAAAAATCTTTTGTATTTTTCATTTAAAGCAAACAAAACGAAAGAAATATAATACAAAAGATAAACAAAAATCATAATTCTAGCATGGGATAAGCATGAAGTATAGACTAGAAAATGATTAAACAAGCATACATTTAGCATGTGAATATAGCATGAAGTACAAAGCTAAAGTATGCAAATACTAACACATTCATCCTTTAGATTTAGCATGGGAGGAAGCATGTGAAAGAAAATGAGAATCAAAATCCCTATTTTGTAAGGCAACCAAATCAGATTTCCTAACCCAAATTAATGAAGAATGACAATCTTGGGGTGTAGGAACATTAGCTATCGTGGTTACTTTACTATGGGATTTTCTAGGAATTCGTTTAAGATCAAAACAAAAAATTTCGACCACAATGTGCACAAGTAAAAACATGTCGAAAAGATTTACCTAAGGAGTGATCTTTAAATGTATTCCTAGTAGATTCTCATAAAATATTGGTTTTGACTTTAGGGTAAAATTCATTACAAGTATTGAAGCCTAAACCAAAAGTGTCATTTTTAATTTGGACCGTTCCTAACATTTTATCAAGTTTTTCCGAACGACACTCCGAATAAAATTTGACATTACTAGAATCTTTTAATTTATTTTCCAAATCTAAAATGGTAGATTCTAGTAAAAAATTTCGCTCTTCAAAAACGAGAAGCTCCTTTTTCAAGGATTCCATTAACCCCCTAAGGCTATCTCTCTCGCCTTCTACATATTCTAACTTCTCTCGAAGAGTCCTCTCACGTGTCCTAAGGTCTTCTATTAAAGCATTTTCATTAACGACCTTGACACTCTCTCTTAAACTCGCTTCTAACTTCAAATTTGCCCTTTTTAATTTAATAGATTCTTTATATAATTCATGAAAAGCATTTTGAAGTTCACTCACATCAACCTCTTATTCATTTTTACTCTCTCTTTCTTCTCCACTCTCACTATCATTAAAAACAGGGGAATATAAAACATGGACCTTGGAAGTGTCATGTGTTAAGGTTTCATCAATCGATGAGTTCTCACTATCACTCACATGACTAGCCATAAATGCCACAAAAATTTTATTAGTGGGGGAATCGGGATGTTCTTCCGTATCACTATCACTAAGGGCCGCATTATATGAAATGGGTCGCTTACCCTCTTTCCTTAGTTTAGTGGGGCATTCAAAAGCCCTATGGCCATACCCTTCACAACCCAAACATTTATTAGACTCGTCCCTATCAACATTTTCATTACTAGACTTAGGGATCTTTTCGGCTTTAGAAATCTTCTCGCTTTTATCATGTTTAGAAGATTCAAATTTCTTAAAATCATTTTTAAATTTATCTTTGTTGAATTTAAGAAATTTTCTAAATTTACGAGCAAATAAAGCCATATCTTCCGAGTCACTATCACTCTCGCTCTCTACTACTTGTTTAACCTCTTTTTGGGCTTTTAAAGCAACGCCCTTTTCGATTTTCTTTTCATTTTTAGAGGGAAACATATCCAGTTCATAGGTTTGTAAATCACCTACAAGCTCTTCTAATTTCGTAGAGGCTAAAGTGGGTAAAGAATTTAAAACGGTCACCTTAGGAATAAATCTATCGGGTAGGGACCTTAAAATTTTCTTTACTACACGCTCGTCAGGTATTTTCTCTCCCAAGTTAAAAGATGAATTAACAATATCTGAAAGTCTAGCATAAAATTCATCAAAAGTCTCTTTTTCATTCATTTTGATAGTTTCAAATTGAGTGGTGAGGTTTTGGAGTTTAGAAGCTTTAACGACACTCGTTCCTTCATGAGTTAATTGTAAAATATCCCAAGCTTCTTTAGCGGTCTCACACGTCATAATGCGTCGGAATTCATCCGGTGTGACAGCGCTAAATAAAGCATTTAAACCACGGGAATTGAAGTTTGCAAGCTTAAACTCATTTTCGGTCCATCTATCGACGGGTTTGGGAACACGTTCATTTTCAATTAAATGAGTTGGTGGGGTCCAACCGTTAATAACCGACATCCAAACACGTTCATCGATAGAATTAAGTGCCGATTTCATTCGCGCTTTCCAATACGCGTAGTTTGAACCATCAAAAATAGGAAATTTTGAAAATGGGGAAAATTCCATTTTAGCCAAAAATTTAAAGGATCTTTAACGAAATAATTTATCATTTTTGGCTCTGATACCACTTGTTGGAATTTGAGAGTCCCCGGATTTTGAAAACTTCTTTGCAATTATAAAACAATTAAAATCAAACTTTGTAATTTCCTTTTATAAAAACTTAAATCTCAATGCGGAAGCGTATAAATGGAGGTGATGAGATGGTTCAACAAAAATATTAAAATTCCAATTTTAACATTAACAAAAGTGAGAATTAACTTAAACACACCAAATTAATTATTACTCACTTAAACCGGTTAAGTCCAATTAAATCCAAGTCCTATAATTTGCCTAATTCACCATTGTTCATATTTCCAAAGTTAGGCTAAACACATTATAGCAAGAGACTTGAATTAAACCAATTTTACCCAATATTAATTAAAGTCCATTTTAAATTAGTGTGATTGTTAAACCAAATTTTATCTTGAAATTAATCTAAGCATGCGTTTTAAATTTTGTGCAAGATAAAATAAACTAGGTCACACTACGCCGCGATGTACGAGGAAAAACCCAAGACGGGAAAAAACCTCGGACGACCCTAGCCTCAAGTCCACTAGATACGGAATTACAAATTACAAGACAAAAGACTTACATCCTTGACTCGAACCCTATCAAGCCTTGTTGCTCCTCCTTGTAAACACCTCTTCCTAGACAACAACCACGGAGCTCCACCGCGGTCTCGGAATCCACCGATAGGGCTTTGTATGGTCACCGTCACCCAATATTGGAGCCTTTCTCCAATTGTGTAAAATCGCCGCAAAAATCTTCTTCTTTGTGATGGGATGTAGAAGTAAACCCGAAACGTCTCTTTTTCACTTCGGTAGAGAAACACCGGTGCCAAAACTCCAAGTAAAGAATATGAATATAGAAACTTGGATTAAACAACTATTGGGTGTAAACTAGAGTGTGTATGAATTTTTCTTTAAAAACTAACACTCAAAAACTTGAACATTTTTCTAAACTCTTTTTGCTCTCAAACTCTCTCTAGGAGATAAACTAAGTTGGAAAAGTTCGATAGAAAAATGTGTTTCCCGTCCCTCATAAAGTCTGAAAAAGTTGGTTGAAAAACAAGTGGGGAACATGGGTGAAAACTGCCAAAAAACTGCTCAAAACTGTTCCCGCCTGGCATTCTCGTTCGCACGACTTTGACTTTCGTTCGAACGAGATTTCTAACGAGCGACCAGCCTGGGCTCGTTAGAACCTCGTTAGATACCTCGTTCGAACGACATATCGAACGACTGACCAGTTTAGGGTCGTTGGCAGTCTCGTTCGAACGAAACTTGGTTTGAACGAAAAATCTCGTTCGAACCAGATTTCGAACGAGTTTCAGAAATTTTCTATAATTTGATTTTGGCCCAGAAACTTTTATATATATTAATATAAAGTTCTTTTTAAATTATTTCTGAAAGTAAACATGGTTTTTATTAAACCTAACACCCAAATAAATTTTGTTCCAAGCTCCTATATAAATATAATTACATTCATACCTTGGGAGCATGGAACCTTAGTTGATGACGTAGAAACGAGGCACGCAAACCGGCATTTTGATGAAGCTTTAAATTCTTTGCCGCTACGTCTTCAACACACGCTTCATAGGCTTGAGAGTATTACAATAAAACACTATCCTATGAATAAATGTTTTTGTCCGGAATTGAGCCAACACAATACATGGACTCAATTGGAAATTTGTGTCCTTACAAATCTCCCCCTTTGGCTATTCCGGGACAAAAACCAAAACAAAAATCCTAAAGGGCCGTCAAGCTCACTAGACTCAAAACATAACCCGCCCAATCTTGACTCAACCCAAGGATTAAAATCTTTGCCTTTTAAAGATGCCGCTTTAGTAGAATACCTGCACACGTAAGCAAACTCATCAAATGCATAGGGAACATCAAAATATTAAATGCAATGAATTAAATACTCCCCTAAAATAATTCTCCCCTTTATCAAACACGTGACATTTACTTAGAAAGACATCTCCCCCTAAGATAAATCCCCCAAATTAAGATGCAAGAATAATAGGATTAGATACCATTTCTCCCCCTATCATCATTCTCCCCCTTTTTGTTCAGGAATAGACAAAGGTTAAAGCATGTGGAAGCTTAAAGTGTTAAGTCATTAAAGCATATGGGCAATAAAAGCATAACTAATCCAAGATAGAAACCAATAAAGAAGTATAAGCATGGATGGACTAGAAATCAAGGCAAAGACAAACAAATATCATATATATATATATATATATATATATATATATATATATATATATATATATATTCTAAAAATATATCAATGGAGCACTTGCATATATATATAGATATAAACACACACATGACACAAAATACAATAAGTTTGCACACTCATATGGCAAAAATGTGTCATATGGAAACGGAAGTGTAGGGGTGTGAACTAGCAACAATTAAATTTAGACCCAAACACTTAATAAACGTTCACGGAGTTCTCATTTGATTGCAAAATTCGTCACATTTAAATATAACCTCATGTGACAATATAGATTGAACTCAATGAACAAACATACACAAGCATACAAGCCTAGTATATTAATGATTCTACAAACCAATAGAGTCATGACATTAAGTACGCAACTAGGATAAACGGACATTGTGCAACCGTTGATATACCATCCATTCTCCCTCAATTTGCATTTATATTAATTTGAATGAATATATCAATCAAACATAGGCCTTGGCAATTATTTTTCTTTTTGATGCCATATTTTTCTGTTTTTAGGCCTTGGACCACGTATTTCTTTTAGGTCCATTAAAAACGGTGGCTTACTATTCGCAAAGGATCACTTAGTCCTTTCGGAGCCCTTCCCCGTGCACATTTAAATTTATCATGTTTTTCATTTTCACACAAATCTCACATGCAACGGATTTTGACATGCACTAGTCCTCCTAAGTCACAAATATGTAGATGACAAGATTGGTAGGAGAACACCTCACAAAGCTCAAATATACATAGGAAGTTAAAATTTCAAAAGAGCTCGTGCATGTGTGAATAGAGGCATATGAAAATAGAATCCATTTAATCAATACAAAATCCAACTACTCTAAAAAACTGGTAAAGAACATTTTAAGGATTGATAATTTAAACCAAAAGTTCTAGCCACGTGGGAGCGTTAAAGATGGGATTCAAACACAAGTATATGCCACATAAAGTGTGTCAAACAAAAATACACACAAAATAAAATCTTTTTGAGTTTTGTAACTTTTTAACCAAGAATAAATATATATACTCAAAAGGATAAACAAAAATCATTTGAAACTTTCATTAAGCTCAAATTATCAAGGGATAAAGTCCAAATGATAAACAAAAATCTTTTTGTATTTTTCATTTAAAGCAAACAAAACGAAAGAAATATAATACAAAAGATAAACAAAAATCATAATTCTAGCAGGGGATAAGCATGAAGTATAGACTAGAAAATGATTAAACAAGCATACATTTAGCATGTGAATATAGCATGAAGTACAAAGCTAAAGTATGCAAATACTAACACATTCATCCTTTAGATTTAGCATGGGAGGAAGCATGTGAAAGAAAATGAGAATCAAAATCCCTATTTTGTAAGGCAACCAAATCGGATTTCCTAACCCAAATTAATGAAGAATGACAATCTTGGGGTGTAGGAACATTAGCTATCGTGGTTACTTTACTATGGGATTTTCTAGGAATTCGTTTAAGATCAAAACAAAATTTTTCGACCACAATGTGTACAAGTAAAAACATGTCGAAAAGATTTACCTAAGGAGTGATCTTTAAATGTATTCCTAGTAGATTCTCATAAAATATTGGTTTTGACTTTAGGGTTAAATTCATTACAAGTATTGAAGCCTAAACCAAAAGTGTCATTTTTAATTTGGACCGTTCCTAACATTTTATCAAGTTTTTCCGAACGACACTCCAAATAAAATTTGACATTACTAGAATCTTTTAATTTATTTTCCAAATCTAAAATGGTAGATTCTAGTAAAAAATTTCGCTCTTCAAAAACGAGATGCTCCTTTTTCAAGGATTCCATTAACCCCCTAAGGCTATCTCTCTCGCCTTCTACATATTCTAACTTCTCTCGAAGAGTCCTCTCACGTGTCCTAAGGTCTTCTATTAAAGCATTTTCATTAACGACCTTGACACTCTCTCTTAAACTCGCTTCTAACTTCAAATTTGCCCTTTTTAATTTAATAGATTCTTTATATAATTCATGAAAAGCATTTTGAAGTTCACTCACATCAACCTCTTATTCATTTTTACTCTCTCTTTCTTCTCCACTCTCACTATCATTAAAAACAGGGGAATAAAAAACATGGACCTTGGAAGTGTCATGTGTTAAAGTTTCATCAATCGATGAGTTCTCACTATCACTCACATGACTAGCCATAAATGCCACAAAATTTTTATTAGTGGGGGAATCGGGCTGTTCTTCCGTATCACTATCACTAAGGGCCGCATTATATGAAATGGGTCGCTTACCCTCTTTCCTTAGTTTAGTGGGGCATTCAAAAGCCCTATGGCCATACCCTTCACAACCCAAACATTTATTAGACTCGTCCCTATCAACATTTTGATTACTAGACTTAGGGATCTTTTCGGCTTTAGAAATCTTCTCGCTTTTATCATGTTTAGAAGATTCAAATTTCTTAAAATCATTTTTAAATTTATCTTTGTTGAATTTAAGAAATTTTCTAAATTTACAAGCAAATAAAGCCATATCTTCCGAGTCACTATCACTCTCGCTCTCTACTACTTGTTTAACCTCTTTTGGGGCTTTTAAAGCAACGCCCTTTTCGATTTTCTTTTCATTTTTAGAGGGAAACATATCCAGTTCATAGGTTTGTAAATCACCTACAAGCTCTTCTAATTTCGTAGAGGCTAAAGTGGGTAAAGAATTTAAAACGGTCACCTTAGGAATAAATCTATCGGGTAGGGACCTTAAAATTTTCTTTACTACACGCTCGTCAGGTATTTTCTCTCCCAAGTTAAAAGATGAATTAACAATATCTGAAAGTATAGCATAAAATTCATCAAAAGTCTCTTTTTCATTCATTTTGATAGTTTCAAATTGAGTGGTGAGGTTTTGGAGTTTAGAAGCTTTAACGACACTCGTTCCTTCATGAGTTAATTGTAAAATATCCCAAGCTTCTTTAGCGGTCTCACACGTCATAATGCGTCGGAATTCATCCGGTGTGACAGCGCTAAATAAAGCATTTAAACCACGGGAATTGAAGTTTGCAAGCTTAAACTCATTTTCGGTCCATCTATCGACGGGTTTGGGAACACGTTCATTTTCAATTAAATGAGTTGGTGGGGTCCAACCGTTAATAACCGACATCCAAACACGTTCATCGATAGATTTAAGTGCCGATTTCATTCGCGCTTTCCAATACGCGTAGTTTGAACCATCAAAAATAGGAAATTTTGAAAATGGGGAAAATTCCATTTTAGCCAAAAATTTAAAGGATCTTTAACGAAATAATTTATCGTTTTTGGCTCTGATACCACTTGTTGGAATTTGAGAGTCCCCGGATTTTGAAAACTTCTTTGCAATTATAAAACAATTAAAATCAAACTTTGTAATTTCCTTTTATAAAAACTTAAATCTCAATGCGGAAGCGTATAAATGGAGGTGATGAGATGGTTCAACAAAAATATTAAAATTCCAATTTTAACATTAACAAAAGTGAGAATTAACTTAAACACACCAAATTAATTATTACTCACTTAAACCGGTTAAGTCCAATTAAATCCAAGTCCTATAATTTTCCTAATTCACCATTGTTCATATTTCCAAAGTTAGGCTAAACACATTATAGCAAGAGACTTGAATTAAACCAATTTTACCCAATATTAATTAAAGTCCATTTTAAATTAGTGTGATTGTTAAACCAAATTTTATCTTGAAATTAATCTAAGCATGCGTTCTAAATTTTGTGCAAGATAAAATAAACTAGGTCACACTACGCCGCGATGTACGAGGAAAAACCCAAGACGGGAAAAAACCTCGGACGGCCCTAGCCTCAAGTCCACTAGATACGGAATTACAAATTACAAGACAAAAGACTTACATCCTTGACTCGAACCCTCTCAAGCCTTGTTGCTCCTCCTTGTAAACACCTCTTCCTAGCGAACAACCACGGAGCTCCACCGCGGTCTCGGAATCCACCGATAGGGCTTTGTATGGTCACCGTCACCCAATATTGGAGCCTTTCTCCAATTGAGTAAAATCGCCGCAAAAATCTTCTTCTTTGTGATGGGATGTAGAAGTAAACCCGAAACGTCTCTTTTTCACTTCTGTAGAGAAACACCGGTGCCAAAACTCCAAGTAAAGAATATGAATATAGAAACTTGGATTAAACAACTATTGGGTGTAAACTAGAGTGTGTATGAATTTTTCTTTAAAAACTAACACTCAAAAACTTGAACATTTTTCTAAACTCTTTTTGCTCTCAAACTCTCTCTAGGAGATAAACTAAGTTGGAAAAGTTCGATAGAAAAATGTGTTTCCCGTCCCTCATAAAGTCTGAAAAAGTTGGTTGAAAAACAAGTGGGGAACATGGGTGAAAACTGCCAAAAAACTACTCAAAACTGTTCCCGCCTGGCATTCTCGTTCGAACGACTTTGACTTTCGTTCGAACGAGATTTCTAACGAGCGACCAGCCTGGGCTCGTTAGAACCTCGTTAGATACCTCGTTCGAACGACATATCGAACGACTGACCAGTTTAGGGTCGTTGGCAGTCTCGTTCGAACGAAACTTGGTTCGAACGAAAAATCTCGTTCGAACGAGATTTCGAACGAGTTTCAAAAATTTTCTATAATTTGATTTTGGCCCAGAAACTTTTATATATATTAATATAAAGTTCTTTTTAAATTATTTCTGAAAGTAAACATGTTTTTTATTAAACCTAACACCCAAATAAATTTTGTTCCAAGCTCCTATATAAATATAATTACATTCATACCTTGGGAGCATGGAACCTTAGTTGATGACGTAGAAACGAGGCACGCAAACCGGCATTTTGATGAAGCTTTAAATTCTTTGCCGCTACGTCTTCAACACACACTTCATAGGCTTGAGAGTATTACAATAAAACACTATCGTATGAATAAATGTTTTTGTCCGGAATTGAGCCAACACAATACATGGACTCAATTGGAAATTTGTGTCCTTACAAATCTCCCTCTTTGGCTATTCCGGGACAAAAACCAAAATAAATATCCTAAAGGGCCGTCAAGCTCACTAGACTCAAAACATAACCCGCCCAATCTTGACTCAACCCAAGGATTAAAATCTTTGCCTTTTAAATATGCCGCTTTAGTAGAATACCTGCACACTTAAGCAAACTCATCAATTGCATAGGGAATATCAAAATATTAAATGCAATGAATTAAATACTCCCCTAAAACAATTCTCCCCTTTATCAAACAAGTGACATTTACTTAGAAAGACATCTCCCCCTAAGATAAATCCCCCAAATTAAGATGCGAGAATAATAGGATTAGATACCATTTCTCCCCCTATCATCATTCTCCCCCTTTTTGTTCAGGAATAGACAAAGGTTAAAGCGTGTGGAAGCTTAAAGTGTTAAGTCATTAAAGCATATGGGCAATAAAAGCATAACTAATCCAAGATAGAAACCAATAAAGAAGTATAAGCATGGATGGACTAGAAATCAAGGCAAAGACAAACAAATATCACATATATATATATAGTAAAAATATATCAATAGAGCACTTGCATATATATATAGATATAAACACACACATGACACAAAATATAATAAGTTTGCACACTCGTATGGCAAAAATGTGTCATATGGAAACGGAAGTGTAGGGGTGTGAACTAGCAACAATTAAATTTAGACCCAAACACTTAATAAACCTTCACGGAGTTCTCATTTGATTGCAAACTTCATCACATTTAAATATAACCTCATGTGACAATATAGATTGAACTCAATGAACAAACATACACAATGCATACAAGCCTAGTATATTAATGATTCTACAAACCAATAGAGTCATGACATTAAATACGCAACTAGGATAAACGGACATTGTGCAAACCGTTGATATACCATCCATTCTCCCTCAATTTGCATTTATATTAATTTGAATGAATATATCAATCAAACATAGGCCTTGGCAATTATTTTTCTTTTTGATGCCATATTTTTCTGTTTTTAGGCCTTGGACCATGTATTTCTTTTAGGTCCATTAAAAACGGTGGCTTACTATTCACAAATGATCACTTAGTCCTTTCGGAGACCTTCCCCGTGCACATTTAAATTTATCATGTTTTTCATTTTCACACAAATCTCACATGCAACGGATTTTGACATGCACTAGTCCTCCTAAGTCACAAATATGTAGATGACAAGATTGGTAGGAGAACACCTCACAAAGCTCAAATATACATAGGAAGTTAAAATTTCAAAAGAGCTCGTGCATGTGTGAATAGAGGCATATGAAAATAGAATCCATTTAATCAATACAAAATCCAACTACTCTAAAAAACTGGTAAAGAACATTTTAAGGATTGATAATTTAAACCAAAAGTTCTAGCCACGTGGGAGCGTTAAAGATGGTATTCAAACACAAGTATATGCCACATAAAGTGTGTCAAACAAAAATACACAAAAAATAAAATCTTTTTGAGTTTTGTAACTTTTTAACCAAAAATAAATATATATACTCAAAAGGATAAACAAAAATCATTTGAAACTTTCATTAAGCTCAAATTATCAAGGGATAAAGTCCAAATGATAAACAAAAATCTTTTGTATTTTTCATTTAAAGCAAACAAAACGAAAGAAATATAATACAAAAGATAAACAAAAATCATAATTCTAGCATGGGATAAGCATGAAGTATAGACTAGAAAATGATTAAACAAGCATACATTTAGCATGTGAATATAGCATGAAGTACAAAGCTAAAGTATGCAAATACTAACACATTCATCCTTTAGATTTAGCATGGGAGGAAGCATGTGAAAGAAAATGAGAATCAAAATCCCTATTTTGTAAGGCAACCAAATCGGATTTCCTAACCCAAATTAATGAAGAATGACAATCTTGGGGTGTAGGAACATTAGCTATCGTGGTTACTTTACTATGGGATTTTCTAGGAATTCGTTTAAGATCAAAACAAAAAATTTCGACCACAATGTGCACAAGTAAAAACATGTCGAAAAGATTTACCTAAGGAGTGATCTTTAAATGTATTCCTAGTAGATTCTCATAAAATATTGGTTTTGACTTTAGGGTAAAATTCATTACAAGTATTGAAGCCTAAACCAAAAGTGTCATTTTTAATTTGGACCGTTCCTAACATTTTATCAAGTTTTTCCGAACGACACTCCGAATAAAATTTGACATTACTAGAATCTTTTAATTTATTTTCCAAATCTAAAATGGTAGATTCTAGTAAAAAATTTCGCTCTTCAAAAACGAGAAGCTCCTTTTTCAAGGATTCCATTAACCCCCTAAGGCTATCTCTCTCGCCTTCTACATATTCTAACTTCTCTCGAAGAGTCCTCTCACGTGTCCTAAGGTCTTCTATTAAAGCATTTTCATTAACGACCTTGACACTCTCTCTTAAACTCGCTTCTAACTTCAAATTTGCCCTTTTTAATTTAATAGATTCTTTATATAATTCATGAAAAGCATTTTGAAGTTCACTCACATCAACCTCTTATTCATTTTTACTCTCTCTTTCTTCTCCACTCTCACTATCATTAAAAACAGGGGAATAAAAAACATGGACCTTGGAAGTGTCATGTGTTAAGGTTTCATCAATCGATGAGTTCTCACTATCACTCACATGACTAGCCATAAATGCCACAAAATTTTTATTAGTGGGGGAATCGGGCTGTTCTTCCGTATCACTATCACTAAGGGCCGCATTATATGAAATGGGTCGCTTACCCTCTTTCCTTAGTTTAGTGGGGCATTCAAAAGCCCTATGGCCATACCCTTCACAACCCAAACATTTATTAGACTCGTCCCTATCAACATTTTCATTACTAGACTTAGGGATCTTTTCGGCTTTAGAAATCTTCTCGCTTTTATCATGTTTAGAAGATTCAAATTTCTTAAAATCATTTTTAAATTTATCTTTGTTGAATTTAAGAAATTTTCTAAATTTACGAGCAAATAAAGCCATATCTTCCGAGTCACTATCACTCTCGCTCTCTACTACTTGTTTAACCTCTTTTTGGGCTTTTAAAGCAACGCCCTTTTCGATTTTCTTTTCATTTTTAGAGGGAAACATATCCAGTTCATAGGTTTGTAAATCACCTACAAGCTCTTCTAATTTCGTAGAGGCTAAAGTGGGTAAAGAATTTAAAACGGTCACCTTAGGAATAAATCTATCGGGTAGGGACCTTAAAATTTTCTTTACTACACGCTCGTCAGGTATTTTCTCTCCCAAGTTAAAAGATGAATTAACAATATCTGAAAGTCTAGCATAAAATTCATCAAAAGTCTCTTTTTCATTCATTTTGATAGTTTCAAATTGAGTGGTGAGGTTTTGGAGTTTAGAAGCTTTAACGACACTCGTTCCTTCATGAGTTAATTGTAAAATATCCCAAGCTTCTTTAGCGGTCTCACACGTCATAATGCGTCGGAATTCATCCGGTGTGACAGCGCTAAATAAAGCATTTAAACCACGGGAATTGAAGTTTGCAAGCTTAAACTCATTTTCGGTCCATCTATCGACGGGTTTGGGAACACGTTCATTTTCAATTAAATGAGTTGGTGGGGTCCAACCGTTAATAACCGACATCCAAACACGTTCATCGATAGAATTAAGTGCCGATTTCATTCGCGCTTTCCAATACGCGTAGTTTGAACCATCAAAAATAGGAAATTTTGAAAATGGGGAAAATTCCATTTTAGCCAAAAATTTAAAGGATCTTTAACGAAATAATTTATCGTTTTTGGCTCTGATACCACTTGTTGGAATTTGAGAGTCCCCGGATTTTGAAAACTTCTTTGCAATTATAAAACAATTAAAATCAAACTTTGTAATTTCCTTTTATAAAAACTTAAATCTCAATGCGGAAGCGTATAAATGGAGGTGATGAGATGGTTCAACAAAAATATTAAAATTCCAATTTTAACATTAACAAAAGTGAGAATTAACTTAAACACACCAAATTAATTATTACTCACTTAAACCGGTTAAGTCCAATTAAATCCAAGTCCTATAATTTGCCTAATTCACCATTGTTCATATTTCCAAAGTTAGGCTAAACACATTATAGCAAGAGACTTGAATTAAACCAATTTTACCCAATATTAATTAAAGTCCATTTTAAATTAGTGTGATTGTTAAACCAAATTTTATCTTGAAATTAATCTAAGCATGCGTTTTAAATTTTGTGCAAGATAAAATAAACTAGGTCACACTACGCCGCGATGTACGAGGAAAAACCCAAGACGGGAAAAAACCTCGGACGACCCTAGCCTCAAGTCCACTAGATACGGAATTACAAATTACAAGACAAAAGACTTACATCCTTGACTCGAACCCTCTCAAGCCTTGTTGCTCCTCCTTGTAAACACCTCTTCCTAGACAACAACCACGGAGCTCTACCGCGGTCTCGGAATCCACCGATAGGGCTTTGTATGGTCACCGTCACCCAATATTGGAGCCTTTCTCCAATTGTGTAAAATTGCCGCAAAAATCTTCTTCTTTGTGATGGGATGTAGAAGTAAACCCGAAACGTCTCTTTTTCACTTCGGTAGAGAAACACCGGTGCCAAAACTCCAAGTAAAGAATATGAATATAGAAACTTGGATTAAACAACTATTGGGTGTAAACTAGAGTGTGTATGAATTTTTCTTTGAAAACTAACACTCAAAAACTTGAACATTTTTCTAAACTCTTTTTGCTCTCAAACTCTCTCTAGGAGATAAACTAAGTTGGAAAAGTTCGATAGAAAAATGTGTTTCCCGTCCCTCATAAAGTCTGAAAAAGTTGGTTGAAAAACAAGTGGGGAACATGGGTGAAAACTGCCAAAAAACTGCTCAAAACTGTTCCCGCCTGGCATTCTCGTTCGCACGACTTTGACTTTCGTTCGAATGAGATTTCTAACGAGCGACCAGCCTGGGCTCGTTAGAACCTCGTTAGATACCTCGTTCGAACGACATATCGAACGACTGACCAGTTTAGGGTCGTTGGCAGTCTCGTTCGAACGAAACTTGGTTCGAACGAAAAATCTCGTTCGAACGAGATTTCGAACGAGTTTCAGAAATTTTCTATAATTTGATTTTGGCCCAGAAACTTTTATATATATTAATATAAAGTTCTTTTTAAATTATTTCTGAAAGTAAACATGGTTTTTATTAAACCTAACACCCAAATAAATTTTGTTCCAAGCTTCTATATAAATATAATTACATTCATACCTTGGGAGCATGGAACCCTAGTTGATGACGTAGAAACGAGGCACGCAAACCGGCATTTTGATGAAGCTTTAAATTCTTTGCCGCTACGTCTTCAACACACACTTCATAGGCTTGAGAGTATTACAATAAAACACTATCCTATGAATAAATGTTTTTGTCCGGAATTGAGCCAACACAATACATGGACTCAATTGGAAATTTGTGTCCTTACAAATCTCCCCTTTTGGCTATTCCGGGACAAAAACCAAAACAAAAATCCTAAAGGGCCGTCAAGCTCACTAGACTCAAAACATAACCCGCCCAATCTTGACTCAACCCAAGGATTAAAATCTTTGCCTTTTAAAGATGCCGCTTTAGTAGAATACCTGCACACGTAAGCAAACTCATCAAATGCATAGGGAACATCAAAATATTAAATGCAATGAATTAAATACTCCCCTAAAATAATTCTCCCCTTTATCAAACACGTGACATTTACTTAGAAAGACATCTCCCCCTAAGATAAATCCCCCAAATTAAGATGCAAGAATAATAGGATTAGATACCATTTCTCCCCCTATCATCATTCTCCCCCTTTTTGTTCAGAAATAGACAAAGGTTAAAGCATGTGGAAGCTTAAAGTGTTAAGTCATTAAAGCATATGGGCAATAAAAGCATAACTAATCCAAGATAGAAACCAATAAAGAAGTATAAGCATGGATGGACTAGAAATCAAGGCAAAGACAAACAAATATCATATATATATATATATATATATATTCTAAAAATATATCAATGGAGCACTTGCATATATATATAGATATAAACACACGCATGACACAAAATACAATAAGTTTGCACACTCGTATGGCAAAAATGTGTCATATGGAAACGGAAGTGTAGGGGTGTGAACTAGCAACAATTAAATTTAGACCCAAACACTTAATAAACGTTCACGGAGTTCTCATTTGATTGCAAAATTCGTCACATTTAAATATAACCTCATGTGACAATATAGATTGAACTCAATGAACAAACATACACAATGCATACAAGCCTAGTATATTAATGATTCTACAAACCAATAGAGTCATGACATTAAATACGCAACTAGGATAAACGGACATTGTGCAACCGTTGATATACCATCCATTCTCCCTCAATTTGCATTTATATTAATTTGAATGAATATATCAATCAAACATAGGCCTTGGCAATTATTTTTCTTTTTGATGCCATATTTTTCTGTTTTTAGGCCTTGGACCACGTATTTCTTTTAGGTCCATTAAAAACGGTGGCTTACTATTCGTAAAGGATCACTTAGTCCTTTCGGAGCCCTTCCCCGTGCACATTTAAATTTATCATGTTTTTCATTTTCACACAAATCTCACATGCAACGGATTTTGACATGCACTAGTCCTCCTAAGTCACAAATATGTAGATGACAAGATTGGTAGGAGAACACCTCACAAAGCTCAAATATACATAGGAAGTTAAAATTTCAAAAGAGCTCGTGCATGTGTGAATAGAGGCATATGAAAATAGAATCCATTTAATCAATACAAAATCCAACTACTCTAAAAAACTGGTAAAGAACATTTTAAGGATTGATAATTTAAACCAAAAGTTCTAGCCACGTGGGAGCGTTAAAGATGGGATTCAAACACAAGTATATGCCACATAAAGTGTGTCAAACAAAAATACACACAAAATAAAATCTTTTTGAGTTTTGTAACTTTTTAACCAAGAATAAATATATATACTCAAAAGGATAAACAAAAATCATTTGAAACTTTCATTAAGCTCAAATTATCAAGGGATAAAGTCCAAATGATAAACAAAAATCTTTTTGTATTTTTCATTTAAAGCAAACAAAACGAAAGAAATATAATACAAAAGATAACCAAAAATCATAATTCTAGCATGGGATAAGCATGAAGTATAGACTAGAAAATGATTAAACAAGCATACATTTAGCATGTGAATATAGCATGAAGTACAAAGCTAAAGTATGCAAATACTAACACATTCATCCTTTAGATTTAGCATGGGAGGAAGCATGTGAAAGAAAATGAGAATCAAAATCCCTATTTTGTAAGGCAACCAAATCGGATTTCCTAACCCAAATTAATGAAGAATGACAATCTTGGGGTGTAGGATCATTAGCTATCGTGGTTACTTTACTATGGGATTTTCTAGGAATTCGTTTAAGATCAAAACAAAATTTTTCGACCACAATGTGTACAAGTAAAAACATGTCGAAAAGATTTACCTAAGGAGTGATCTTTAAATGTATTCCTAGTAGATTCTCATAAAATATTGGTTTTGACTTTAGGGTTAAATTCATTACAAGTATTGAAGCCTAAACCAAAAGTGTCATTTTTAATTTGGACCGTTCCTAACATTTTATCAAGTTTTTCCGAACGACACTCCAAATAAAATTTGACATTACTAGAATCTTTTAATTTATTTTCCAAATCTAAAATGGTAGATTCTAGTAAAAAATTTCGCTCTTCAAAAACGAGATGCTCCTTTTTCAAGGATTCCATTAACCCCCTAAGGCTATCTCTCTCGCCTTCTACATATTCTAACTTCTCTCGAAGAGTCCTCTCACGTGTCCTAAGGTCTTCTATTAAAGCATTTTCATTAACGACCTTGACACTCTCTCTTAAACTCGCTTCTAACTTCAAATTTGCCCTTTTTAATTTAATAGATTCTTTATATAATTCATGAAAAGCATTTTGAAGTTCACTCACATCAACCTCTTATTCATTTTTACTCTCTCTTTCTTCTCCACTCTCACTATCATTAAAAACAGGGGAATAAAAAACATGGACCTTGGAAGTGTCATGTGTTAAAGTTTCATCAATCGATGAGTTCTCACTATCACTCACATGACTAGCCATAAATGCCACAAAATTTTTATTAGTGGGGGAATCGGGCTGTTCTTCCGTATCACTATCACTAAGGGCCGCATTATATGAAATGGGTCGCTTACCCTCTTTCCTTAGTTTAGTGGGGCATTCAAAAGCCCTATGGCCATACCCTTCACAACCCAAACATTTATTAGACTCGTCCCTATCAACATTTTCATTACTAGACTTAGGGATCTTTTCGGCTTTAGAAATCTTCTCGCTTTTATCATGTTTAGAAGATTCAAATTTCTTAAAATCATTTTTAAATTTATCTTTGTTGAATTTAAGAAATTTTCTAAATTTACGAGCAAATAAAGCCATATCTTCCGAGTCACTATCACTCTCGCTCTCTACTACTTGTTTAACCTCTTTTGGGGCTTTTAAAGCAACGCCCTTTTCGATTTTCTTTTCATTTTTAGAGGGAAACATATCCAGTTCATAGGTTTGTAAATCACCTACAAGCTCTTCTAATTTCGTAGAGGCTAAAGTGGGTAAAGAATTTAAAACGGTCACCTTAGGAATAAATCTATCGGGTAGGGACCTTAAAATTTTCTTTACTACACGCTCGTCAGGTATTTTCTCTCCCAAGTTAAAAGATGAATTAACAATATCTGAAAGTATAGCATAAAATTCATCAAAAGTCTCTTTTTCATTCATTTTGATAGTTTCAAATTGAGTGGTGAGGTTTTGGAGTTTAGAAGCTTTAACGACACTCGTTCCTTCATGAGTTAATTGTAAAATATCCCAAGCTTCTTTAGCGGTCTCACACGTCATAATGCGTCGGAATTCATCCGGTGTGACAGCGCTAAATAAAGCATTTAAACCACGGGAATTGAAGTTTGCAAGCTTAAACTCATTTTCGGTCCATCTATCGACGGGTTTGGGAACACGTTCATTTTCAATTAAATGAGTTGGTGGGGTCCAACCGTTAATAACCGACATCCAAACACGTTCATCGATAGATTTAAGTGCCGATTTCATTCGCGCTTTCCAATACGCGTAGTTTGAACCATCAAAAATAGGAAATTTTGAAAATGGGGAAAATTCCATTTTAGCCAAAAATTTAAAGGATCTTTAACGAAATAATTTATCGTTTTTGGCTCTGATACCACTTGTTGGAATTTGAGAGTCCCCGGATTTTGAAAACTTCTTTGCAATTATAAAACAATTAAAATCAAACTTTGTAATTTCCTTTTATAAAAACTTAAATCTCAATGCGGAAGCGTATAAATGGAGGTGATGAGATGGTTCAACAAAAATATTAAAATTCCAATTTTAACATTAACAAAAGTGAGAATTAACTTAAACACACCAAATTAATTATTACTCACTTAAACCGGTTAAGTCCAATTAAATCCAAGTCCTATAATTTGCCTAATTCACCATTGTTCATATTTCCAAAGTTAGGCTAAACACATTATAGCAAGAGACTTGAATTAAACCAATTTTACCCAATATTAATTAAAGTCCATTTTAAATTAGTGTGATTGTTAAACCAAATTTTATCTTGAAATTAATCTAAGCATGCGTTCTAAATTTTGTGCAAGATAAAATAAACTAGGTCACACTACGCCGCGATGTACGAGGAAAAACCCAAGACGGGAAAAAACCTCGGACGGCCCTAGCCTCAAGTCCACTAGATACGGAATTACAAATTACAAGACAAAAGACTTACATCCTTGACTCGAACCCTCTCAAGCCTTGTTGCTCCTCCTTGTAAACACCTCTTCCTAGCGAACAACCACGGAGCTCCACCGCGGTCTCGGAATCCACCGATAGGGCTTTGTATGGTCACCGTCACCCAATATTGGAGCCTTTCTCCAATTGAGTAAAATCGCCGCAAAAATCTTCTTCTTTGTGATGGGATGTAGAAGTAAACCCGAAACGTCTCTTTTTCACTTCTGTAGAGAAACACCGGTGCCAAAACTCCAAGTAAAGAATATGAATATAGAAACTTGGATTAAACAACTATTGGGTGTAAACTAGAGTGTGTATGAATTTTTCTTTAAAAACTAACACTCAAAAACTTGAACATTTTTCTAAACTCTTTTTGCTCTCAAACTCTCTCTAGGAGATAAACTAAGTTGGAAAAGTTCGATAGAAAAATGTGTTTCCCGTCCCTCATAAAGTCTGAAAAAGTTGGTTGAAAAACAAGTGGGGAACATGGGTGAAAACTGCCAAAAAACTGCTCAAAACTGTTCCCGCCTGACATTCTCGTTCGAACGACTTTGACTTTCGTTCGAACGAGATTTCTAACGAGCGACCAGCCTGGGCTCGTTAGAACCTCGTTAGATACCTCGTTCGAACGACATATCGAACGACTGACCAGTTTAGGGTCGTTGGCAGTCTCGTTCGAACGAAACTTGGTTCGAACGAAAAATCTCGTTCGAACGAGATTTCGAACGAGTTTCAAAAATTTTCTATAATTTGATTTTGGCCCAGAAACTTTTATATATATTAATATAAAGTTCTTTTTAAATTATTTCTGAAAGTAAACATGTTTTTTATTAAACCTAACACCCAAATAAATTTTGTTCCAAGCTCCTATATAAATATAATTACATTCATACCTTGGGAGCATGGAACCTTAGTTGATGACGTAGAAACGAGGCACGCAAACCGGCATTTTGATGAAGCTTTAAATTCTTTGCCGCTACGTCTTCAACACACACTTCATAGGCTTGAGAGTATTACAATAAAACACTATCGTATGAATAAATGTTTTTGTCCGGAATTGAGCCAACACAATACATGGACTCAATTGGAAATTTGTGTCCTTACAAATCTCCCTCTTTGGCTATTCCGGGACAAAAACCAAAATAAATATCCTAAAGGGCCGTCAAGCTCACTAGACTCAAAACATAACCCGCCCAATCTTGACTCAACCCAAGGATTAAAATCTTTGCCTTTTAAATATGCCGCTTTAGTAGAATACCTGCACACTTAAGCAAACTCATCAATTGCATAGGGAATATCAAAATATTAAATGCAATGAATTAAATACTCCCCTAAAACAATTCTCCCCTTTATCAAACAAGTGACATTTACTTAGAAAGACATCTCCCCCTAAGATAAATCCCCCAAATTAAGATGCGAGAATAATAGGATTAGATACCATTTCTCCCCCTATCATCATTCTCCCCCTTTTTGTTCAGGAATAGACAAAGGTTAAAGCGTGTGGAAGCTTAAAGTGTTAAGTCATTAAAGCATATGGGCAATAAAAGCATAACTAATCCAAGATAGAAACCAATAAAGAAGTATAAGCATGGATGGACTAGAAATCAAGGCAAAGACAAACAAATATCACATATATATATATAGTAAAAATATATCAATAGAGCACTTGCATATATATATAGATATAAACACACACATGACACAAAATATAATAAGTTTGCACACTCGTATGGCAAAAATGTGTCATATGGAAACGGAAGTGTAGGGGTGTGAACTAGCAACAATTAAATTTAGACCCAAACACTTAATAAACCTTCACGGAGTTCTCATTTGATTGCAAACTTCATCACATTTAAATATAACCTCATGTGACAATATAGATTGAACTCAATGAACAAACATACACAATGCATACAAGCCTAGTATATTAATGATTCTACAAACCAATAGAGTCATGACATTAAATACGCAACTAGGATAAACGGACATTGTGCAAACCGTTGATATACCATCCATTCTCCCTCAATTTGCATTTATATTAATTTGAATGAATATATCAATCAAACATAGGCCTTGGCAATTATTTTTCTTTTTGATGCCATATTTTTCTGTTTTTAGGCCTTGGACCACGTATTTCTTTTAGGTCCATTAAAAACGGTGGCTTACTATTCACAAATGATCACTTAGTCCTTTCGGAGACCTTCCCCGTGCACATTTAAATTTATCATGTTTTTCATTTTCACACAAATCTCACATGCAACGGATTTTGACATGCACTAGTCCTCCTAAGTCACAAATATGTAGATGACAAGATTGGTAGGAGAACACCTCACAAAGCTCAAATATACATAGGAAGTTAAAATTTCAAAAGAGCTCGTGCATGTGTGAATAGAGGCATATGAAAATAGAATCCATTTAATCAATACAAAATCCAACTACTCTAAAAAACTGGTAAAGAACATTTTAAGGATTGATAATTTAAACCAAAAGTTCTAGCCACGTGGGAGCGTTAAAGATGGTATTCAAACACAAGTATATGCCACATAAAGTGTGTCAAACAAAAATACACACAAAATAAAATCTTTTTGAGTTTTGTAACTTTTTAACCAAAAATAAATATATATACTCAAAAGGATAAACAAAAATCATTTGAAACTTTCATTAAGCTCAAATTATCAAGGGATAAAGTCCAAATGATAAACAAAAATCTTTTGTATTTTTCATTTAAAGCAAACAAAACGAAAGAAATATAATACAAAAGATAAACAAAAATCATAATTCTAGCATGGGATAAGCATGAAGTATAGACTAGAAAATGATTAAACAAGCATACATTTAGCATGTGAATATAGCATGAAGTACAAAGCTAAAGTATGCAAATACTAACACATTCATCCTTTAGATTTAGCATGGGAGGAAGCATGTGAAAGAAAATGAGAATCAAAATCCCTATTTTGTAAGGCAACCAAATCGGATTTCCTAACCCAAATTAATGAAGAATGACAATCTTGGGGTGTAGGAACATTAGCTATCGTGGTTACTTTACTATGGGATTTTCTAGGAATTCGTTTAAGATCAAAACAAAAAATTTCGACCACAATGTGCACAAGTAAAAACATGTCGAAAAGATTTACCTAAGGAGTGATCTTTAAATGTATTCCTAGTAGATTCTCATAAAATATTGGTTTTGACTTTAGGGTAAAATTCATTACAAGTATTGAAGCCTAAACCAAAAGTGTCATTTTTAATTTGGACCGTTCCTAACATTTTATCAAGTTTTTCCGAACGACACTCCGAATAAAATTTGACATTACTAGAATCTTTTAATTTATTTTCCAAATCTAAAATGGTAGATTCTAGTAAAAAATTTCGCTCTTCAAAAACGAGAAGCTCCTTTTTCAAGGATTCCATTAACCCCCTAAGGCTATCTCTCTCGCCTTCTACATATTCTAACTTCTCTCGAAGAGTCCTCTCACGTGTCCTAAGGTCTTCTATTAAAGCATTTTCATTAACGACCTTGGCACTCTCTCTTAAACTCGCTTCTAACTTCAAATTTGCCCTTTTTAATTTAATAGATTCTTTATATAATTCATGAAAAGCATTTTGAAGTTCACTCACATCAACCTCTTATTCATTTTTACTCTCTCTTTCTTCTCCACTCTCACTATCATTAAAAACAGGGGAATAAAAAACATGGACCTTGGAAGTGTCATGTGTTAAGGTTTCATCAATCGATGAGTTCTCACTATCACTCACATGACTAGCCATAAATGCCACAAAATTTTTATTAGTGGGGGAATCGGGCTGTTCTTCCGTATCACTATCACTAAGGGCCGCATTATATGAAATGGGTCGCTTACCCTCTTTCCTTAGTTTAGTGGGGCATTCAAAAGCCCTATGGCCATACCCTTCACAACCCAAACATTTATTAGACTCGTCCCTATCAACATTTTCATTACTAGACTTAGGGATCTTTTCGGTTTTAGAAATCTTCTCGCTTTTATCATGTTTAGAAGATTCAAATTTCTTAAAATCATTTTTAAATTTATCTTTGTTGAATTTAAGAAATTTTCTAAATTTACGAGCAAATAAAGCCATATCTTCCGAGTCACTATCACTCTCGCTCTCTACTACTTGTTTAACCTCTTTTTGGGCTTTTAAAACAACGCCCTTTTCGATTTTCTTTTCATTTTTAGAGGGAAACATATCCAGTTCATAGGTTTGTAAATCACCTACAAGCTCTTCTAATTTCGTAGAGGCTAAAGTGGGTAAAGAAATTAAAACGGTCACCTTAGGAATAAATCTATCGGGTAGGGACCTTAAAATTTTCTTTACTACACGCTCGTCAGGTATTTTCTCTCCCAAGTTAAAAGATGAATTAACAATATCTGAAAGTCTAGCATAAAATTCATCAAAAGTCTCTTTTTCATTCATTTTGATAGTTTCAAATTGAGTGGTGAGGTTTTGGAGTTTAGAAGCTTTAACGACACTCGTTCCTTCATGAGTTAATTGTAAAATATCCCAAGCTTCTTTAGCGGTCTCACACGTCATAATGCGTCGGAATTCATCCGGTGTGACAGCGCTAAATAAAGCATTTAAACCACGGGAATTGAAGTTTGCAAGCTTAAACTCATTTTCGGTCCATCTATCGACGGGTTTGGGAACACGTTCATTTTCAATTAAATGAGTTGGTGGGGTCCAACCGTTAATAACCGACATCCAAACACGTTCATCGATAGAATTAAGTGCCGATTTCATTCGCGCTTTCCAATACGCGTAGTTTGAACCATCAAAAATAGGAAATTTTGAAAATGGGGAAAATTCCATTTTAGCTAAAAATTTAAAGGATCTTTAACGAAATAATTTATCGTTTTTGGCTCTGATACCACTTGTTGGAATTTGAGAGTCCCCGGATTTTGAAAACTTCTTTGCAATTATAAAACAATTAAAATCTAACTTTGTAATTTCCTTTTATAAAAACTTAAATCTCAATGCGGAAGCGTATAAATGGAGGTGATGAGATGGTTCAACAAAAATATTAAAATTCCAATTTTAACATTAACAAAAGTGAGAATTAACTTAAACACACCAAATTAATTATTACTCACTTAAACCGGTTAAGTCCAATTAAATCCAAGTCCTATAATTTGCCTAATTCACCATTGTTCATATTTCCAAAGTTAGGCTAAACACATTATAGCAAGAGACTTGAATTAAACCAATTTTACCCAATATTAATTAAAGTCCATTTTAAATTAGTGTGATTGTTAAACCAAATTTTATCTTGAAATTAATCTAAGCATGCGTTTTAAATTTTGTGCAAGATAAAATAAACTAGGTCACACTACGCCGCGATGTACGAGGAAAAACCCAAGACGGGAAAAAACCTCGGACGGCCCTAGCCTCAAGTCCACTAGATACGGAATTACAAATTACAAGACAAAAGACTTACATCCTTGACTCGAACCCTCTCAAGCCTTGTTGCTCCTCCTTGTAAACACCTCTTCCTAGACAACAACCACGGAGCTCCACCGCGGTCTCGGAATCCACCGATAGGGCTTTGTATGGTCACCGTCACCCAATATTGGAGCCTTTCTCCAATTGTGTAAAATCGCCGCAAAAATCTTCTTCTTTGTGATGGGATGTAGAAGTAAACCCGAAACGTCTCTTTTTCACTTCGGTAGAGAAACACCGGTGCCAAAACTCCAAGTAAAGAATATGAATATAGAAACTTGGATTAAACAACTATTGGGTGTAAACTAGAGTGTGTATGAATTTTTCTTTAAAAACTAACACTCAAAAACTTGAACATTTTTCTAAACTCTTTTTGCTCTCAAACTCTCTCTAGGAGATAAACTAAGTTGGAAAAGTTCGATAGAAAAATGTGTTTCCCGTCCCTCATAAAGTCTGAAAAAGTTGGTTGAAAAACAAGTGGGGAACATGGGTGAAAACTGCCAAAAAACTGCTCAAAACTGTTCCCGCCTGGCATTCTCGTTCGCACGACTTTGACTTTCGTTCGAACGAGATTTCTAACGAGCGACCAGCCTGGGCTCGTTAGAACCTCGTTAGATACCTCGTTCGAACGACATATCGAACGACTGACCAGTTTAGGGTCGTTGGCAGTCTCGTTCGAACGAAACTTGGTTCGAACGAAAAATCTCGTTCGAACGAGATTTCGAACGAGTTTCAGAAATTTTCTATAATTTGATTTTGGCCCAGAAACTTTTATATATATTAATATAAAGTTCTTTTTAAATTATTTCTGAAAGTAAACATGGTTTTTATTAAACCTAACACCCAAATAAATTTTGTTCCAAGCTCCTATATAAATATAATTACATTCATACCTTGGGAGCATGGAACCTTAGTTGATGACGTAGAAACGAGGCACGCAAACCGGCATTTTGATGAAGCTTTAAATTCTTTGCCGCTACGTCTTCAACACACACTTCATAGGCTTGAGAGTATTACAATAAAACACTATCCTATGAATAAATGTTTTTGTCCGGAATTGAGCCAACACAATACATGGACTCAATTGGAAATTTGTGTCCTTACAAATCTCCCCCTTTGGCTATTCCGGGACAAAAACCAAAACAAAAATCCTAAAGGGCCGTCAAGCTCACTAGACTCAAAACATAACCCGCCCAATCTTGACTCAACCCAAGGATTAAAATCTTTGCCTTTTAAAGATGCCGCTTTAGTAGAATACCTGCACACGTAAGCAAACTCATCAAATGCATAGGGAACATCAAAATATTAAATGCAATGAATTAAATACTCCCCTAAAATAATTCTCCCCTTTATCAAACACGTGACATTTACTTAGAAAGACATCTCCCCCTAAGATAAATCCCCCAAATTAAGATGCAAGAATAATAGGATTAGATACCATTTCTCCCCCTATCATCATTCTCCCCCTTTTTGTTCAGGAATAGACAAAGGTTAAAGCATGTGGAAGCTTAAAGTGTTAAGTCATTAAAGCATATGGGCAATAAAAGCATAACTAATCCAAGATAGAAACCAATAAAGAAGTATAAGCATGGATGGACTAGAAATCAAGGCAAAGACAAACAAATATCATATATATATATATATATATATATATATATATATATATATATATTCTAAAAATATATCAATGGAGCACTTGCATATATATATAGATATAAACACACACATGACACAAAATACAATAAGTTTGCACACTCGTATGGCAAAAATGTGTCATATGGAAACGGAAGTGTAGGGGTGTGAACTAGCAACAATTAAATTTAGACCCAAACACTTAATAAACGTTCACGGAGTTCTCATTTGATTGCAAAATTCGTCACATTTAAATATAACCTCATATGACAATATAGATTGAACTCAATGAACAAACATACACAATGCATACAAGCCTAGTATATTAATGATTCTACAAACCAATAGAGTCATGACATTAAATACGCAACTAGGATAAACGGACATTGTGCAACCGTTGATATACCATCCATTCTCCCTCAATTTGCATTTATATTAATTTGAATGAATATATCAATCAAACATAGGCCTTGGCAATTATTTTTCTTTTTGATGCCATATTTTTCTGTTTTTAGGCCTTGGACCACGTATTTCTTTTAGGTCCATTAAAAACGGTGGCTTACTATTCGCAAAGGATCACTTAGTCCTTTCGGAGCCCTTCCCCGTGCACATTTAAATTTATCATGTTTTTCATTTTCACACAAATCTCACATGCAACGGATTTTGACATGCACTAGTCCTCCTAAGTCACAAATATGTAGATGACAAGATTGGTAGGAGAACACCTCACAAAGCTCAAATATACATAGGAAGTTAAAATTTCAAAAGAGCTCGTGCATGTGTGAATAGAGGCATATGAAAATAGAATCCATTTAATCAATACAAAATCCAACTACTCTAAAAAACTGGTAAAGAACATTTTAAGGATTGATAATTTAAACCAAAAGTTCTAGCCACGTGGGAGCGTTAAAGATGGGATTCAAACACAAGTATATGCCACATAAAGTGTGTCAAACAAAAATACACACAAAATAAAATCTTTTTGAGTTTTGTAACTTTTTAACCAAGAATAAATATATACACTCAAAAGGATAAACAAAAATCATTTGAAACTTTCATTAAGCTCAAATTATCAAGGGATAAAGTCCAAATGATAAACAAAAATCTTTTTGTATTTTTCATTTAAAGCAAACAAAACGAAAGAAATATAATACAAAAGATAAACAAAAATCATAATTCTAGCATGGGATAAGCATGAAGTATAGACTAGAAAATGATTAAACAAGCATACATTTAGCATGTGAATATAGCATGAAGTACAAAGCTAAAGTATGCAAATACTAACACATTCATCCTTTAGATTTAGCATGGGAGGAAGTATGTGAAAGAAAATGAGAATCAAAATCCCTATTTTGTAAGGCAACCAAATCGGATTTCCTAACCCAAATTAATGAAGAATGACAATCTTGGGGTGTAGGAACATTAGCTATCGTGGTTACTTTACTATGGGATTTTCTAGGAATTCGTTTAAGATCAAAACAAAATTTTTCGACCACAATGTGTACAAGTAAAAACATGTCGAAAAGATTTACCTAAGGAGTGATCTTTAAATGTATTCCTAGTAGATTCTCATAAAATATTGGTTTTGACTTTAGGGTTAAATTCATTACAAGTATTGAAGCCTAAACCAAAAGTGTCATTTTTAATTTGGACCGTTCCTAACATTTTATCAAGTTTTTCCGAACGACACTCCAAATAAAATTTGACATTACTAGAATCTTTTAATTTATTTTCCAAATCTAAAATGGTAGATTCTAGTAAAAAATTTCGCTCTTCAAAAACGAGATGCTCCTTTTTCAAGGATTCCATTAACCCCCTAAGGCTATCTCTCTCGCCTTCTACATATTCTAACTTCTCTCGAAGAGTCCTCTCACGTGTCCTAAGGTCTTCTATTAAAGCATTTTCATTAACGACCTTGACACTCTCTCTTAAACTCGCTTCTAACTTCAAATTTGCCCTTTTTAATTTAATAGATTCTTTATATAATTCATGAAAAGCATTTTGAAGTTCACTCACATCAACCTCTTATTCATTTTTACTCTCTCTTTCTTCTCCACTCTCACTATCATTAAAAACAGGGGAATAAAAAACATGGACCTTGGAAGTGTCATGTGTTAAAGTTTCATCAATCGATGAGTTCTCACTATCACTCACATGACTAGCCATAAATGCCACAAAATTTTTATTAGTGGGGGAATCGGGCTGTTCTTCCGTATCACTATCACTAAGGGCCGCATTATATGAAATGGGTCGCTTACCCTCTTTCCTTAGTTTAGTGGGGCATTCAAAATCCCTATGGCCATACCCTTCACAACCCAAACATTTATTAGACTCGTCCCTATCAACATTTTCATTACTAGACTTAGGGATCTTTTCGGCTTTAGAAATCTTCTCGCTTTTATCATGTTTAGAAGATTCAAATTTCTTAAAATCATTTTTAAATTTATCTTTGTTGAATTTAAGAAATTTTCTAAATTTACGAGCAAATAAAGCCATATCTTCCGAGTCACTATCACTCTCGCTCTCTACTACTTGTTTAACCTCTTTTGGGGCTTTTAAAGCAACGCCCTTTTCGATTTTCTTTTCATTTTTAGAGGGAAACATATCGAGTTCATAGGTTTGTAAATCACCTACAAGCTCTTCTAATTTCGTAGAGGCTAAAGTGGGTAAAGAATTTAAAACGGTCACCTTAGGAATAAATCTATCGGGTAGGAACCTTAAAATTTTCTTTACTACACGCTCGTCAGGTATTTTCTCTCCCAAGTTAAAAGATGAATTAACAATATCTGAAAGTATAGCATAAAATTCATCAAAAGTCTCTTTTTCATTCATTTTGATAGTTTCAAATTGAGTGGTGAGGTTTTGGAGTTTAGAAGCTTTAACGACACTCGTTCCTTCATGAGTTAATTGTAAAATATCCCAAGCTTCTTTAGCGGTCTCACACGTCATAATGCGTCGGAATTCATCCGGTGTGACAGCGCTAAATAAAGCATTTAAACCACGGGAATTGAAGTTTGCAAGCTTAAACTCATTTTCGGTCCATCTATCGACGGGTTTGGGAACACGTTCATTTTCAATTAAATGAGTTGGTGGGGTCCAACCGTTAATAACCGACATCCAAACACGTTCATCGATAGATTTAAGTGCCGATTTCATTCGCGCTTTCCAATACGCGTAGTTTGAACCATCAAAAATAGGAAATTTTGAAAATGGGGAAAATTCCATTTTAGCCAAAAATTTAAAGGATCTTTAACGAAATAATTTATCGTTTTTGGCTCTGATACCACTTGTTGGAATTTGAGAGTCCCCGGATTTTGAAAACTTCTTTGCAATTATAAAACAATTAAAATCAAACTTTGTAATTTCCTTTTATAAAAACTTAAATCTCAATGCGGAAGCGTATAAATGGAGGTGATGAGATGGTTCAACAAAAATATTAAAATTCCAATTTTAACATTAACAAAAGTGAGAATTAACTTAAACACACCAAATTAATTATTACTCACTTAAACCGGTTAAGTCCAATTAAATCCAAGTCCTATAATTTGCCTAATTCACCATTGTTCATATTTCCAAAGTTAGGCTAAACACATTATAGCAAGAGACTTGAATTAAACCAATTTTACCCAATATTAATTAAAGTCCATTTTAAATTAGTGTGATTGTTAAACCAAATTTTATCTTGAAAATAATCTAAGCATGCGTTCTAAATTTTGTGCAAGATAAAATAAACTAGGTCACACTACGCCGCGATGTACGAGGAAAAACCCAAGACGGGAAAAAACCTCGGACGGCCCTAGCCTCAAGTCCACTAGATACGGAATTACAAATTACAAGACAAAAGACTTACATCCTTGACTCGAACCCTCTCAAGCCTTGTTGCTCCTCCTTGTAAACACCTCTTCCTAGCGAACAACCACGGAGCTCCACCGCGGTCTCGGAATCCACCGATAGGGCTTTGTATGGTCACCGTCACCCAATATTGGAGCCTTTCTCCAATTGAGTAAAATCGCCGCAAAAATCTTCTTCTTTGTGATGGGATGTAGAAGTAAACCCGAAACGTCTCTTTTTCACTTCGGTAGAGAAACACCGGTGCCAAAACTCCAAGTAAAGAATATGAATATAGAAACTTGGATTAAACAACTATTGGGTGTAAACTAGAGTGTGTATGAATTTTTCTTTAAAAACTAACACTAAAAAACTTGAACATTTTCCTAAACTCTTTTTGCTCTCAAACTCTCTCTAGGAGATAAACTAAGTTGGAAAAGTTCGATAGAAAAATGTGTTTCCCATCCCTCATAAAGTCTGAAAAAGTTGGTTGAAAAACAAGTGGAGAACATGGGTGAAAACTGCCAAAAAACTGCTCAAAACTGTTCCCGCCTGGTATTCTCGTTCGAACGACTTTAACTTTCGTTCGAACGAGATTTCTAACGAGCGACCAGCCTGGGCTCGTTAGATACCTAGTTCGAATGACATATCGAACGACTGACCAGTTTAGGGTCGTTGGCAGTCTCGTTCGAACGAAACTTGGTTCGAACGAAAAATCTCGTTCGAACGAGATTTCGAACGAGTTTCAGAAATTTTCTATAATTTGATTTTGGCCCAGAAACTTTTATATATATTAATATAAAGTTCTTTTTAAATTATTTCTGAAAGTAAACATGGTTTTTATTAAACCTAACACCCAAATAAATCTTGTTCCAAGCTCCTATATAAATATAATTACATTCATACCTTGGGAGCATGGAACCTTAGTTGATGACGTAGAAACGAGGCACGCAAACCGGTATTTTGATGAAGCTTTAAATTCTTTGCCGCTACGTCTTCAACACACACTTCATAGGCTTGAGAGTATTACAATAAAACACTATCATATGAATAAATGTTTTTGTCCGGAATTGAGCCAACACAATACATGGACTCAATTGGAAATTTGTGTCCTTACACTCTTCAATTACAACAAGTCTCTCAAATTAAAATTATAACTATCTAACTCGAAATAAAATAAATCCCAATGCTCTATACATCAAAATAAATAAATACAAGTCTTCTCAAATGTATTAAAAATTCATCCCAAAATATCTAAGATAAAATCAATCTCCAATAATCCATAGCGCCCAAATCCACGCTAACCTGTCACTAAAAGAAAATATGGGGAAGTACACAATACGACAAGAAAGATGTTCAACTAATATATGTTAGTGATGAATAAAACGTAACAACACGAGTACGAATATTCAAACCAAATGAAAATCTCATAAGCATTTATCAATAAATTTTTCAACAACACATCAATGGGTCACCAGGCCTCACCCCATTCGCATATGCTTTATTAAGCCATAGCCCGGGAATAGGTATTTTGGCGGGTACTCAACATCCGTGACATATTAAAATCTCACGACAACGTGCTCATCAACAATATAATGATACCACATGAATCAAAATAATTTCAACAATTATTTTCCAGATTTCAATGAATATATCAATTCCAATATGAGTTTAATTAAACAAGAGTTCAAAGAGAATGACACTCGCGAGATTTAAGGAGCATATTGTGTAAAACCCCATACCTCAAATCATGATGAGAAACCAATGATCACATCCTCAAGATCAACACAAAAGATCTACAGAAGCTCCTCCAAGAACCTCCAACAAAATATCCCCAAGAACAACTCTAATCTAAGGTTGGAGCTAACAAATCTCAAGGGCCAATGTGTGTGTATAAAAAGAAGAGGAATATAAAATATATTTGCTGCCAAAATTTGTGCCAAAAGTATGTTGAAAAGATTGCCCACGACTTCCTTTTATAATGAAAAGAAATGAAAAGTTGGAATCCAAAATACTCCTTTAAATAAGGCAAAGAAATGAAGAGTTGGAAGTCAAAACAACTCCAAGAGTTAAAAACATTTAAAAATCATTTTAAAATCCGTTTTAACTCCGATTTCGAAACCGTTTGAAATTCTTGCCTTTAAAAAAAATATTCAACATATTTGAGCAATAAAAATAATTTTATCAAAAACTTTATTTTCCTCCATTTTCCAAAAATTAATTAAAATAGCCCAAAATTACGCGGGTTGTTACACTTCCCCACTAACAATGGAATTTCGCCCTCGAAATTCGCCGAATACCTAACTCTCAAAATCAGGCCACAATACTAACTCCAAAAATAAATCACGTCTCCCAAAAATAAATTCCTCACCTCTAATCTCGAAACTTCTCACGAATATCACCTAAAATTTTCTATCTCCAAAAATTGCTAACCACGCAATGAACCCAAAACTCAAGCCCCGAGGGTTGCCGTATACCTAAGCTCTGATACCATTTGTAACACCCCGCCCGCCCGGGGAGAGCGAACGGAGCGCCACTATTGATAAAATAAATCCAAATCCACAAGTAACAAGGTATAGAGCATCTAAATAAACCCACAATAATATAAATCCACTAATCTCAATCTCTTCAATTACAACAAGTCTCTCAAATTAAAATTACAACTATCTAACTCGAAATAAAATAAATCCCAATGCTCTATACATCAAAATAAATAAATACAAGTCTTCTCAAATGTATTAAAAATTCTTCCCAAAATATCTAAGATAAAATCAATCTCCAATAATCCATAGCTCCCAAATCCACGCTAACCTGCCACTAGAAGAAAATATGGGGAAGTACACAATACGACAAGAAAGATGCTCAACAAATATATGTTAGCGATGAATAAAACGTAACAACACGAGTACGAATATTCAAACCAAATGCAAATCTCATAAGCATTTATCAATAAATTTTTCAACAACACATCAATGGGTCACCAGGCCTCACCCCATTCGCATATGCTTTATCAAGCCATAGCCTGGGAATAGGTATTTTGGCGGGTACTCAACATCCGTGCCGTATTAAAATCTCACAACAACGTGCTCATAAACAATATAATGATACCACATGAATCAAAATAATTTCAACAATTATTTTCCAGATTTCAATGAATTTATCAATTCCAATATGAGTTTAATTAAACAAGAGTTCAAAGAGAATGACACTCGCGAGATTTAAGGAGCATATTGTGTAAAACCCCATACCTCAAATCATGATGAGAAACCAATGATCACATCCTCAAGATCAACACAAAAGATCTACATAAGCTCCTCCAAGAACCTCCAACAAAATATCCCCAAGAACACCTCTAATCTAAGGTTGGAGCTAACAAATCTCAAGCGCCAATGTGTGTGTATATAAAAAGAAGAGGAGTATAAAATATATTTGCTGCCAAAATTTGTGCCAAAAGTATGTTAAAAAGCTTGCCCACAACTTCCTTTTATAATGAAAAGAAATTAAAAGTTGGAATCCAAAAGACTCCTTTAAATAAGGCAAAGAAATGAAGAGTTGGAAGTCAAAACAACTCCAAGAGTTAAAAACATTTAAAAATTATTTTAAAATCCGTTTTAATTCCGATTTCGAAACCGTTTGAAATTCTCTCCTTTAAAAATAATATTCAACATATTTGAGCAATAAAAATAATTTTATCAAAAACTTTATTTTCCTCCATTTTTCAAAAATTAATTAAAATAGCCCAAAATTACGCGGGTTGTTACAGGCGTGACTACGCTAAACAAGGCATTTAAACCTCGAGAATTAAAATTTGAAAGTTTAAACTCATTTTCAGTCCATCTATCGGCCATTTTGGGAACACGTTCATTTTCTACTAAATGAAATGGTGGAGGCCACCCGTTAACTACAGATAACCAAACTCTCTCGTCGATAGATTTTAGTGTCGATTTCATTCGCGCTTTCCAGTACGCGTAGTTAGAACCATCAAAATTAGAAAAATTTGAGAATGGAGAAAAATCCATTTTAGCCAAGAGTTGTTAAAAGATCTTTAACTAAGCAAATTATCGTTTTTGGCTCTGATACCAATTTGACAAAGATAGGCCCCCAATTTTAAAATTCTTATAAAACTATATTTCCTTTTTATGAAATAGGTGCGGAAGCGATGTGATGGTTCAGCTTAAAACAAATTTTAACTTCTTTCAAAATTAAAATAAAACCAAGTGAAATTAAATTAATCCATTAAAAATATTTTCACTTAAACATAATTAATTCAAGCCCTAGAATTTGCCTAAGTCGTACTTTGCAATTTTATCAAGTTAGGCCAAACCAGTTTTAACAAATGACTTGAATTAAAGAAACGTTACCCAAATTTAATTAGCACTAAATTAAATTAAGTGTGACAATTAAAACCAAATTTATCTTGAATTAACATAAGCATGCATTCTAATTTATTATGAAAGATAAAAGTAAATCAATCACACTACGCCGCGAAGTACGAGGAAAAATCCACAACGAAAAAAAACCTCGGACGACCCTAGCCTCAAATCCACTAAGTACGGAATTTACATTTACAAGACAGATGACTTACTTCCTCAACTCGAACCCTCTCAACCCTTTACGCGTCTTCTTGTAACCACCTCTTCCTAGCTGATAACCACGGAGCTCCACCGCGATCTCGAACTCACCGATCGAACAATAGGTACGCCGTCAACCACACATGGTGCCTTTTACCATGTGAGAAAGCCGCAGCTAAACAAATTCTTCTTCTTTGAGGGACTTAGAAGCAAACCCAAACTTCTCTTCAATTCGGTGTAGAGAAAAACCCGGTGCCAAACTCCAAGCAAAATGTATATATATGTGAACTTGGATAAACAAAACTATGGGTGAAAACTAGAGTGGTAGATGAATTTTACTTTGAAAATTATCACTCAAAACATGATCTTTTTCTCTTTATGATTTTGCTCTCAAAACACTCTCTAGGAGTTAGAAGGATATGAAAAAGATTATCTTGCAAAAATGATTCCCGCACATAGTTATGCTATGAAAAGATAATGGGGAAAGAAGTGGAGAACATGTCAAAAAACTGCCAAAAACTGTTCCCGCCTGACATCTCGTTCGAACGACATTTTCGTTCGAACGAAATCTCATTCGAACGAGTCTTCTAACGAAGTTCCAATGTGAACTCATTAGAAGCTCGTTGGAAATCTCGTTCGAACATCCATCTCGTTCGAACGACATTTCGAACAAAGTTCCAGTGGCTAATATGGGAAGTCGTTGGAAATCTCGTTCGAACGACTTGTGGTTCGAACGACACTTCGAACGAACTTCCAGAAAGTTCGAAAATTTCATTTTTAGTCCAGAAACATTATATACTTTTTAATTCATTCTTTCTGAAAACAAAACACAATTTTAATAAAACCTAAACACCCATATAAACATGTTCCAAGCTCCTATATATATATATATATATATATATATATATATTAATGCATTCATACCTTGGGAGCATGGAACCACTGTTGATGAAGTAGAAACTAGGTACTTAAACTCGACATTTTGATGAAGCTTTATATACTTGACCGCTACATCTTCAACAAACACATCGAAGGCTAGAAGGATGATCAGTATACTCTATCCTATGACTCAAACATTTTTTTCCAGAATTGAGCCAAAACTATATTAAGACTCAATTGAAGAATTGTGTCCTTACAATAGTTGTGGTTCTAGAGTAATCCATTGAGTGCTTGAATCAGATGAACTACACTGTTGAATTCCGGGGATAGATATCTTAGGCTTGAGGCATCACTTAATAAAGTGCGAGCGATATTTCTATCTTAGGACTGTGTGTCTAATACACACCTCAGCATCCAGATAAGTCGTTCCAGTTTTATTATTTTAATGTTTTTCACATATACGCATACAATAATCTAAGACAAAAATATTTTGTATTCGTATAATGGAAAAAATTGATCTTGTTGCAATTGCCTCTGTTAGGACTGAAAAATTTATTCGTTTGAATTTTAAATGTTGGCACAAAAAAATGCTATTTTATTTGAATCCATTGCAACTTGATCATACGTTAGAACTTAAGGATGATAATTTTGAAGAGACCGAACCTACACGATCTGTTGTTAATCAACTCTGGGAAAAATTTGATTTCATGTGCAAAAATCATATTTTGAATAATTTGGATGATGCTCTGTATGATGTTAGATTTTCTGTTCCCGCTGCTAGAGAGTTATAGTTGATGTTAAATAAGAAATATAAAATGAATTATGCTGGAAGTAAGAATTTGTTGTAAGTCATTTTTTGGACTTTAAAGTGGTTGGCGAATTTTTTTATTTATCATAATTAAAAGAACTTCTAGTCATTATTCATGAAATCCATGCCGAGGTTATGTCAATTAGTGAGGGTTTTCAAGTCGCATATGTTATTGAGAAACTTCCTCCTTTTAGGAAAGAATTTATAAATAGACTTAAACTAAAACGTAAAGATATGACAATGGAAGATCTCGCTGTTAGACTTAGAATTGAAGTGGATAATTGCATTAGAGAAAAAAGGGATGTTGCCACGGCTATGGCTGCCAAAGCAAACATTACTCAAAGTATTGGGGGGACCAAAATTACATTTAAACCAAATATATACCAACATAAAAGGAATTCAAATAAGAGGAGGATTTTTTTTATCACTTTTATAGTTGATTAAACTATATTATGTTATGTGTATATATTGATATCTAAGGTTGAATCCCTTGAGAAATTCAAAATATATAAAACAAAAGTTAAAAATCAATTGAATCAAAAAATTAAAATTGTGAGATCGAATAATGGAAAAGAATATTAAGCCTTTTAATGACATTTGTAAATTGCATAGCATAATACATCAAACTATGTGGAATGTAAATATAAAATACTAAAGGATATGGTAAATGCTATGTTAAAGAGTTCGGGTCTTCCTCACAACTTATTGGGTGAAGTAGTACATTCAACATGTCATATTTTAAACAAACGTCCCCTTAAGAAATCTGATAAATCTCCTTACGAATTGTGGAAAGGAATAAATCCTTCATTTAAATACTTAAAAGTACGGGGGTGTTTAGATAAGGTAGTCTTGCCTCCACCTAAACGAACTAAACTAACTCGGGCCTAAAACTGTTGATTGTGTATTTATAGGTAATGCTCAAAACAGTAGCGCATATAGGTTCCTTGTGTTTAAATTAGATGTAGGTAGTGTATCTACAAATACTATTATTGAATCTCGTGATGCATAATTCTTTAAGCATATTTTCTCACATAACCTAACTACTAGACTTGAGGATGCTCCTTTGAATATTAATATGTCATCAACTAGTATGCGAAAAAATGAAATGAAAATATAAGAACTCAGAAAAAGTAAAAGACCCAAGATAGAAAATTTTGTTAGGCCTGATTATATTTCATTTTTATCTGAGGGAGATCCTCAATTTTATTACGATGGTCTTAATTCTCCAAAAGCTCGATTTTGGAGAGAGGTTGTTAATAGTGAAATAAAATCTATTATGCAAAATCACACTTGGGATTTAGTTAACATGCCACCGAGATGTAAAACCATAGGGTGCAAATGGATTTTCAAAATAAAAATGAAACTAGATGGATCCATAGAAAATATAAGGCTAGGTTAGTAGCCAAGGGATATAAATAAAAGGAGGGACTCAATTTATTTGACACTTATTCTTCGATTACATGAATTACTTTTATCAGAATTTTAGTTTCTCTTGCATCCATTTTAAAAATGGAAATTCATCAAATGGACGTTAAAACTGTCTTTTTACAGAGAGATTTAGAAGAAGAAATTTTTACGGATCAACCGGAAGGATTTGTTATTAAACGATTGGAAAATAAAGTTTGCAAACTAGTTAAATCCTTATATGGACTAAAGCAAGCCCCTAAGTAGTGGCATGAAAATTTTGATCAAGTTATGATGAATGATGGATTTAAAATAAATGAATCTGATAAATGCGTGTATTTTAAATGTCATAGAGATGCATGAGTGATTTCATACCTATATGTTGATGATATGTTAATATTTGGATCACATATGAGTATTATAAAATTACTAAAAGGATTTTATGTGAACAGTTTGATATGAAAGACCTAGGGATTTTATTTTGGGAATCAAAATGATATAAGATTCTATGGGAATTAAATTATCACAATCACAATACATAGAAAGTGTGTCAAGAAAATTCAATCAATATGAATCTACTCCCGCTAGAACTCCTTATGATCCAAATAGTAAATTGAAAAAAAAAAGGAGAAGGGACTTGAATATTTAAGAATTATTGGTAGCCTAATGTACATTATAAACTGCAACAGACCTGATATTGCATATGAAGTAGGGAGATTGAGTAGTATTGAGATACCTAAAATTTACTTTGGATTAAGCTTTATATTATGTCTCTTATCCTGCTTTATCGAAGGTTATAGTGATGCTAATTGAATTTCTAACTCGGAGGAATCAAAATCTATAAGTGGATTCATATTCACATTAGGCGGGATCGTCATATCATGGAAATCCTCAAAGCAGACATGCGTTGCGAGATCAACAATGAAGTCTGAATTCATAGCTTTAGACAAAGTAACGAAGAAGCCCTTGTGGCTGAGGACATTTCCGGCAGAAATTTCAATGTGGCCTAAACTTGTACCAGCAATATCTATTCATTGTGACTGCCAAGAAGCAATAGCAAAAGCAAGCAACAACACTTACAATTGATAGCCAAGACTTATCCATCGTAGGAATAATAGTGTGAGACAACTCATATCTAATGGTATTATAACCATTGACTTTGTGAAGTCAAATGATAATTTAACGGATCCTTTAAACCAAAGGTTGTCAATAGATATTATTTACAAAGCATCGAGGGATATGGGCTTAAATCTTAATGAGTAGAATCACCATAACGGTTACCCAACCTATATGAATGGAAATCCCAGGATATAGGTTCCAAGGGAAAACTAATTGTGGATGATTATGTATAAGCACTACAAAACTTATAAGTGTCTCATCCCTATGGTGTTAATAATGAAATAATAATAGTAGTTCTACCTGTAATGAGAAAGGATGAGTTAAACTCTTATGAATATATGGCTTGGATTTTCAAGTGGGATGTGACATGACATTCTTGATAGATTCACCTAAGTGAGTGTGGTAGTGGGGACACTACCTATGGAAATTGTGGCTTAATTTTTTAAAGCGCTCATGATAGGCCTGTCAATGAATCGGATTTTATACGAATCCGATCCATTTAAGCGGATATGGATCATGTCAAAAATCCTATTATTCGATTACCCTGATTACCTGTTTATTAAATGGAGCGGATTTAGATTGTTAATATTCCGATTCGATTAATATTTGTAATAAATATATATAACATATATATAATATGTTTTTAATTATTATATATTATATTTAATAATATATAAATATATATTTGAAATATTTATTGTAATAGTTCTTTAATTCATTACCTGTTTTATGGAACATTTGCAAAAATAATTTATGAAATAAGAGTTGAAAATAAAAATGTTCCAAATCAGTTTAACATAAACGGATAATCGGATCGGATCCGAATCCGTTTAATATAAACAAATAAGGATTTGGATTTTGCCTGATCCGATCCGATTAATAAACGGATTGGATCCGAATCCGTTTAACATAAACGGATGTGGATTTGAATTTTCCTGATCCGGTCCGCATTAGATCCGTTTACAGGACTAGCTCATGATACATGGATATAGCTCACAACCTTAATGAGCAAAACTGTTTTGAACCACAAGTCTGTTAAAGTGCATTTGTGTAGTCTGTTGAACTAATTTTCCAAAAGAGCTGGTTAGTTCAAGATATGTAATTCACTGAATAGTTTGTAAACCCAATGGATATACATTAATCAAGGTTCAAGTGCAAAAGACACCTCTGCCTATTAATGAAATTTTATTGCCCAAGAATTTTCTCTTGTTCCTTCTTCTCGTATTTCATTCATATGGGAGATTGTTTTGTGTTTGGGTATATATATTGGTGTGAATGAAATACACTCAACAAGCCCCTTTGGCATAGTGGTAAATTTTGAGGTTGCTTTGGTTGAGGTCATGGGTTCAAGTCCTACTAAGAGCATTTAGGAAGATTTGGGAACATTTATACGTAAATAGATATATAAATATTATATTATATATCAAGACTTGGGACTTATGACTTATGTCCAAAAATCTGTTAATTTTTAAATTTGTTTTATTTAATTTTTTAAATTCGTTTTATATTAATTTTAAAATGCTTTTTTTAATTTACATTAAAATCTATTACTTTATTAAAGCTATTAGAGAGTGGTATAGTGGAGAGGCGGTTACCCCATTTTTTGGACAATGGGTGGTTATGTATCCCTTTATTAAGAAACTCTGTAGATCATATTTCAAGTTATTCTCTCTCTCTCTCTCTCTCTCTCTCTCTCTCTCTCTCTCTCTCTCTCTTCTCTAAAAAATGTTTTATTTCATGTTCCAATTTATGGGCAACATAATTGTGATTCTAGAATTCTCCATTGAGTGCTTCAATCGGATGAACTACACTATTGAATCCTGAGAACAGTTATTTGAGGCTCGAGACATCGCTCAACAATGTGCGGGTGATATTTTTGTCTTATGACCGTGTGTCTAAACACACCTTAACATCCAGATAAGTCGTTCAAATTTTATTATTTTCAAGGTTTTTCCATATACGCATATAACAACGAATTCAAAAAACGATTTGTGAGATCTATTTTGCAACCACTTTACTGGTTTTGTAGATCGATTTTCAAAAATATTGATTTTATTGATTTGCTAGTCTAACTATATGATGATTTGAACAAGCGTAGATAAGTTGTTGTTGTTTTCTCTTGAGGGGTGTTTGTCGATGTGTATAAAATTTAAAATGTGTTTTAAAAGGCTTCCAACTGTAAATTCTCCACTGTCATTGACAGTCGAACAATTTGAGCTTGGGATATTTTTACAAGACAATTTTTTTATTTTGTGGGTTGTGATAAAGACTAGATAGAATGTATTGATTTAGGGGGGAGGTGGTTTGGGGTTGGTGCGAGCAGCAGGGCGGTGGGTGGCTAGGGGCAGTAGGGTTGTGTTTGGTTTGTGAGAAAATGTGAGGCGATGGGTGGTGTCCTGTGTGGAGAGGGAAGGGTGTGGGTGGGGTGAGTTTTATGGGTTTTTAAATTGTTTTTTTATTTTTCTAATTTTGGGTTTTCAAATTGGGTGAAGGGTATTTTTGTCCATTTAGACATAAAAGGGAGAATACCCGATTTTTGAATTTAATTACAATAGGTTGATAGTTAAGGGGGTGAAATTGTCGAGTATTTTTCTTGAAGGGGTGACTCGTAAACCCGAGATAGTTGAGGAAAGTTTAGTGTAATTTACCCTTAATTAAATTGTTTAGGCGATTGATTAAATTTTTTAATTTATTAAAGCCAAATGTCAATAATTGTTTGGTCAAGCTAACAAATCTTGCCACATAGGACGCCTCCATCACCCCCCACTAAATTTTTTAATGGAGTTAGAATTTGGGTAACATTGCACAAGTTAATATAAATCTAGGTTATTACAACAATAATTGAAACAATTAACATGGATTCAATTTAACCCAAAACTTAGGTTTAATTTTGCATTTCCCCTAAAAAAATATCTTGTATATTTATATAACCAACCCGTAAATAATATTCACACAAATTTTGACATATTTTTCTATTAGAATTTTTACAAAACTATGCGAATTAGGTTCGTCTAAGTCATTTACCACAAGCCAATGTGGCATTCTCAACAATGGAAACATGAACGATTTCGGATGAAGTTGATGACGTGCGATGATAGAGTCTTGACCATGAAGATTTCCTGAACAACCTCTTGAAGTATAACAGAAAGAATGGTCTCGTCAAAAGGAATAAGACAAAATAAACAACTGAGTGCGCATGAGCATACTATACTCATACATATTTTACTAGTGGTGTGGCCTCTTCTTAAGATCTTGTGGACACACATTTGCACATTAGCATAAATCTAGCCATCTCTTGGATATTCATTTCTTTGTTTTAACTAATTCGTCTTATTGAGAAATTTGGGAGTGAAAAACTAATGTTTGCACATTTGATCAAAATATTGGAGGATTTCAATTAACTCATTTTCCCCCATAATTGCTTTGGATTAAAATAATGGTGCAATCTTTCTCATTTTTAAAATTTTGCATTTTAAAATGAAACATTACTAGCATATGATTTGTGTTTAAAAAATTCAATAAAAGTGAAGCTAGAAAAATAAGACGCCTAATTTTTTTTATAATGGGAGTATCACACTATTGGTATTAAAATTTTAGGATCACTTGCAATAAATATTATTAATTCAACAACAAGTTAGCATAAACAACCCATATTTGTCCAGTCATTTAAATATGGGGTCCATTTTTTTGAGTATGAGTCAAGTATGGAACGCAAATTTAAAAGTTAGAGTCAAATATGGGGCATATTTGAAAGGTATAAATCAAATATGGAGTCTATTTTCAAAAGTTACGAGTCAAACACAAAACCTATTTTTAAAAGTCAAATACAAAACCTATTTTTTAAAAGTTAAAAAACTTATGTTTTTTTAACGTATATTTGGAATTGTAATACTTATTTAGGACATAAAACTGGGTTAGCCCACCTTATATTTGATCCATCCATACTAGTCCCAATTCGTATTTAATTCAATCCATATTTGACCGGTCCATCTTAAACAATTCATAATTTTGTCGCTACTAATTTTGAGGGTGAGCGAGAATCAACAAATTTGGATTCCACTATATATACTAGTTTTCTTATTATTTTCGAAAGTGTTTCACTTCCGTGAAAGGTAAATAGACAAATGAATTAATTATACCTGTAACTAGGGGTGGCAATTTCGAAAAGAACACGAAACGACACGGAACGAAATTAACACGAAATTGACACGTCTTATCGTGTTCGACTGGGTTCCTGGCCCTGCTGTCGTGTCGTGTCGTGTTTGTGTTGAATTTTGGCCACGAAATTAATCCGAAATAGACCCGTTAAAAGACACAATATTGATCTCGTTAAGACCCAATATAAACCCGATTAAAAACCCGTTATTGATCCCATTAAGACCCAATATAATTCATTAAAAAATAAAAGGCTTTTATTAAAAAGCCCAACCCATAAAATATTTTATATTCGTCCATTACCACAAAACAAACCAAACCAAACCCTAGCTACCAAAAAATCATTTCTCCACACAAAAACCCTCGGCCGTTCCGTTTCTTCACTTCCGGCGGTTTTCTCCATCAGTTCGGCGGTATGTTTTCTGATCTTCATTTCGTTTCCTTTATTTCGTTTTGTTTGGTATAAGATCAGAACTTTGTTAATGGATTGTGCGTTTGGTTCTGATCTTCATTTTGTTTCGTTCGTTTGGTTCTAATCTTCACATAGGCGGTATGTTGAAAACGGGTTCGATTAACAACTTCTAAAAACGTATGTAAATGGATTGTGCTGGTATAAAAACAGGGGTGTTTTTGTTTAGACCCATAGATTCTGTTTAGAGCCCCCAGAACCGTTAAAAATTTCTCACCTTTTAAAAAGATATAAAAAGACTTTAATACCCAGTTTAGAAAATCCCGGCAGAATTTTTGGATATTTGCTTGAAGATGTGCACTGTTAGTAGTTGAGTCCTAATAGGACTCGAACACCACCACCTGTTAGCACAGAATCCGTAATTCATCAATCAAAAACATAAATTAATCTCCCAGCACTGGTGTAATCATAATGAAGTAAAGTAAAACTATTACATGTCAATCCATGTAATATGTGTATCATCAAACTCCAGTTAATCCGAGTCAAACACAAAACCTATTTTTAAAAGTCAAATACAAAACCTATTTTTTAAAAGTTAAAAAACTTATGTTTTTTCAACGTATATTTGGAATTGTAATACTTATTTAGGACATAAAACTGGGTTAGCCCACCTTATATTTGATCCATCCATACTAGGACCAATTCGTATTTAATTCAATCCATATTTGACCGGTCCATCTTAAACAATTCATAATTTTGCCGCTACTAATTTTGAGGGTGAGCGAGAATCAACAAATTTGGATTCCACTATATATACTAGTTTTCTTATTATTTTCGAAAGTGTTTCACTGCCGTGAAAGGTAAATAGACAAATGAATTAATTATACCTGTAACTAGGGGGGGCAATTTCGAAAAGAACACGAAACGACACGGAACGAAATTAACACGAAATTGACACGACTTATCGTGTTCGACTGGGTTCCTGGCCCTGCTGTCGTGTCGTGTCGTGTTTGTGTTGAATTTTGACCACGAAATTAATCCGAAATAGACCCGTTAAAAGACACAATATTGATCTCGTTAAGACCCAATATAAACCCGATTAAAAACCCGTTATTGATCCCATTAAGACCCAATATAAATTCATTAAAAAATAAAAGGCTTTTATTAAAAAGCCCAACCCATAAAATATTTTATATTCGTCCATTACCACAAAACAAACCAAACCAAACCCTAGCTACCAAAAAATCATTTCTCCACACAAAAACCCTCGGTCGTTCCGTTTCTTCACTTCCGGCGGTTTTCTCCATCAGTTCGGCGGTATGTTTTCTGATCTTCATTTCGTTTCCTTTATTTCGTTTTGTTTGGTATAAGATCAGAACTTTGTTAATGGATTGTGCGTTTGGTTCTGATCTTCATTTTGTTTCTTTCGTTTGGTTCTAATCTTCACATAGGCGGTATGTTGAAAACGGGTTCGATTAACAGCTTCTAAAAACGTATGTAAATGGATTGTGCTGGTATAAAAACAGGGGTGTTTTTGTTTAGACCCATAGATTCTGTTTAGAGCCCCCAGAACCGTTAAAAATTTTTCACCTTTTAAAAAGATATAAAAAGACTTTAATACCCAGTTTAGAAAATCCCGGCAGAATTTTTGGATATTTGCTTGAAGATGTGCACTGTTAGTAGTTGAGTCCTAATAGGACTCGAACACCACCACCTGTTAGCACATAATCCGTAATTCATCAATCAAAAACATAAATTAATCTCCCAGCACTGGTGTAATCATAATGAAGTAAAGTAAAACTATTACATGTCAATCCATGTAATATGTGTATCATCAAACTCCAGTTAATCCGAGTCAAACACAAAACCTATTTTTAAAAGTCAAATACAAAACAAATTTTTTAAAAGTTAAAAAACTTATGTTTTTTAACGTATATTTGGAATTGTAATACTTATTTAGGACATAAAACTGGGTTAGCCCACCTTATATTTGATCCATCCATACTAGGACCAATTCGTATTTAATTCAATCCATATTTGACCGGTCCATCTTAAACAATTCATAATTTTGCCGCTACTAATTTTGAGGGTGAGCGAGAATCAACAAATTTGGATTCCACTATATATACTAGTTTTCTTATTATTTTCGAAAGTGTTTCACTGCCGTGAAAGGTAAATAGACAAATGAATTAATTATACCTGTAACTAGGGTGGCAATTTCGAAAAGAACACGAAACGACACGGAACGAAATTAACACGAAATTGACACGACTTATCGTGTTCGACTGGGTTCCTGGCCCTGCTGTCGTGTCGTGTCGTGTTTGTGTTGAATTTTGGCCACGAAATTAATCCGAAATAGACCCGTTAAAAGACACAATATTGATCTCATTAAGACCCAATATAAACCCGATTAAAAACCCGTTATTGATCCCATTAAGACCCAATATAAATTCATTAAAAAATAAAAGGCTTTTATTAAAAAGCCCAACCCAATTAAATATTTTATATTCGTCCATTACCACAAAACAAACCAAACCAAACCCTAGCTACCAAAAAATCATTTCTCCACACAAAAACCCTCGTCCGTTCCGTTTCTTCACTTCCGGCGGTTTTCTCCATCAGTTCGGCGGTATGTTTTCTGATCTTCATTTCGTTTCCTTTATTTCGTTTTGTTTGGTATAAGATCAGAACTTTGTTAATAGATTGTGCGTTTGGTTCTGATCTTCATTTTGTTTCGTTCGTTTGGTTCTAATCTTCACATAAGCGGTATGTTGAAAACGGGTTCGATTAGCAGCTTCTAAAAACGTATGTAAATGGATTGTGCTGGTATAAAAACAGGGGTGTTTTTGTTTAGACCCATAGATTCTGTTTAGAGCCCCCAGAACCGTTAAAAATTTCTCACCTTTTAAAAAGATATAAAAAGACTTTAATACCCAGTTTAGAAAATCCCATCAGAATTTTTGGATATTTGCTTGAAGATGTGCACTGTTAGTAGTTGAGTCCTAATAGGACTCGAACACCACCACCTGTTAGCACATAATCCGTAATTCATCAATCAAAAACATAAATTAATCTCCCAGCACTGGTGTAATCATAATGAAGTAAAGTAAAACTATTACATGTCAATCCATGTAATATGTGTATCATCAAACTCCAGTTAATCCGAGTCAAACACAAAACCTAGTTTTAAAAGTCAAATACAAAACCTATTTTTTAAAAGTTAAAAAACTTATGTTTTTTTAACGTATATTTGGAATTGTAATACTTATTTAGGACATAAAACTGGGTTAGCCCATCTTATATTTGATCCATCCATACTAGGACCAATTCGTATTTAATTCAATCCATATTTGACCGGTCCATCTTAAACAATTCATAATTTTGCCGCTACTAATTTTGAGGGTGAGCGAGAATCAACAAATTTGGATTCCACTATATAAACTAGTTTTCTTATTATTTTCGAAAGTGTTTCACTACCGTGAAAGGTAAATAGACAAACGAATTAATTATACCTGTAACTAGGGGAGGCAATTTCGAAAAGAACACGAAACGACACGGAACGAAATTAACACGAAATTGACACGACTTATCGTGTTCGACTGGGTTCCTGGCCCTGCTGTCGTGTCGTGTCGTGTCGTGTTTGTGTTGAATTTTGGCCACGAAATTAATCCGAAATAGACCCGTTAAAAGACACAATATTGATCTCGTTAAGACCCAATATAAACCCGATTAAAAACCCGTTATTGATCCCATTAAGACCCAATATAAATTCATTAAAAAATAAAAGGCTTTTATTAAAAAGCCCAACCCATAAAATATTTTATATTCGTCCATTACCACAAAACAAACCAAACCAAACCCTAGCTACCAAAAAATCATTTCTCCTCACAAAAACCCTCGGTCGTTCCGTTTCTTCACTTCCGGCGGTTTTCTCCATCAGTTCGGCGGTATGTTTTTTGATCTTCATTTCATTTCCTTTATTTCGTTTTGTTTGGTATAAGATCAGAACTTTGTTAATGGATTGTGCGTTTGGTTCTGATCATCATTTTGTTTCCTTCGTTTGGTTCTAATCTTCACATAGGCGGTATGTTGAAAACGGGTTCGATTAGCAGCTTCTAAAAACGTATGTAAATGGATTGTGCTGGTATAAAAACAGGGGTGTTTTTGTTTAGACCCATAGATTCTGTTTAGAGCCCCCAGAACCGTTAAAAATTTCTCACCTTTTAAAAAGATATAAAAAGACTTTAATACCCAGTTTAGAAAATCCCATCAGAATTTTTGGATATTTGCTTGAAGATGTGCACTGTTAGTAGTTGAGTCCTAATAGGACTCGAACACCACCACCTGTTAGCACAGAATCCGTAATTCATCAATAAAAAACATAAATTAATCTCCCAGCACTGGTGTACTCATAATGAAGTAAAGTAAAACTATTACATGTCAATCCATGTAATATGTGTATCATTAAACTCCAGTTAATCCGAGTCAAACACAAAACCTATTTTTAAAAGTCAAATACAAAACATATTTTTTAAAAGTTAAAAAACTTATGTTTTTTTAACGTATATTTGGAATAGTAATACTTATTTAGGACATAAAACTGGGTTAGCCCACCTTATATTTTATCCATCCATACTAGGACCAATTCGTATTTAATTCAATCCATATTTGACCGGTCCATCTTAAACAATTCATAATTTTGCCGCTACTAATTTTGAGGGTGAGCGAGAATCAGCAAATTTGGATTCCACTATATATACTAGTTTTCTTATTATTTTCGAAAGTGTTTCACTGCCGTGAAAGGTAAATAGACAAATGAATTAATTATACCTGTAACTAGGGGAGGCAATTTCGAAAAGAACACGAAACGACACAGAACGAAATTAACACGAAATTGACACGACTTATCGTGTTCGACTGGGTTCCTGGCCCTGCTGTCGTGTCGTGTCGTGTCGTGTTTGTGTTGAATTTGGGCCACGAAATTAATCCGAAATAGACCCGTTAAAAGACACAATATTGATCTCGTTAAGACCCAATATAAACCCGATTAAAAACCCGTTATTGATCCTATTAAGACCCAATATAAATTCATTAAAAAATAAAAGGCTTTTATAAAAAAGACCAACCCATAAAATATTTTATATTCGTCCATTACCACAAAACAAACCAAAACAAACCCTAGCTACCAAAAAATCATTTCTCCACACAAAAACCCTCGGTCGTTCCGTTTCTTCACTTCCGGCGGTTTTCTCCATCAGTTCGGCGGTATGTTTTCTGATCTTCATTTCGTTTCCTTTATTTCGTTTTGTTTGGTATAAGATCAGAACTTTGTTAATGGATTGTGCGTTTGGTTCTGATCTTCATTTTGTTTCGTTCGTTTGGTTCTAATCTTCACATAGGCGGTACGTTGAAAACGGGTTCGATTAACAGCTTCTAAAAACGTATGTAAATGGATTGTGCTGGTATAAAAACAGGGGTGTTTTTGTTTACACCCATAGATTCTGTTTAGAGCCCCCGGAACCGTTAAAAATTGCTCACCTTTGAAAAAGATATAAAAAGACTTTAATACCCAGTTTAGAAAAAACCGGCAGAATTTTTGGATATTTGCTTGAAGATGTGCACTGTTAGTAGTTGAGTCCTAATAGGACTCGAACACCACCACCTGTTAGCACATAATCCGTAATTCATCAATCAAAAACATAAATTAATCTCCCAGCACTGGTGTAATCATAATGAAGTAAAGTAAAACTATTACATGTCAATCCATGTAATATGTGTATCATCAAACTCCAGTTAATCCGAGTCAAACACAAAACCTATTTTTAAAAGTCAAATACAAAACCTATTTTTTAAAAGTTAAAAAACTTATGTTTTTTTAACGTATATTTGGAATTGTAATACTTATTTAGGACATAAAACTGGGTTAGCCCACCTTATATTTGATCCATCCATACTAGGACCAATTCATATTTAATTCAATCCATATTTGACCGGTCCATCTTAAACAATTCATAATTTTGCCGCTACTAATTTTGAGGGTGAGCGAGAATCAACAAATTTGGATTCCACAATATATACTAGTTTTCTTATTATTTTCGAAAGTGTTTCACTGCCGTGAAAGGTAAATAGACAAATGAATTAATTATACCTGTAACTAGGGGTGGAAATTTCGAAAAGAACACGAAGCGACACGGAACGAAATTAACACGAAATTGACACGACTTATCGTGTTCGACTGGGTTCCTGGCCCTGCTGTCGTGTCGTGTCGTGTTTGTGTTGAATTTTGGCCACGAAATTAATCCGAAATAGACCCGTTAAAAGACACAATATTGATCTCGTTAAGACCCAATATAAACCCGATTAAAAACCCGTTATTGATCCCATTAAGACCCAATATAAATTCATTAAAAAATAAAAGGCTTTTATTAAAAAGCCCAACCCATAAAATATTTTATATTCGTCCATTACCACAAAACAAACCAAACCAAACCCTAGCTACCAAAAAATCATTTCTCCACACAAAAACCCTCGGCCGTTCCGTTTCTTCACTTCCGGCGGTTTTCTCCATCAGTTCGGCGGTATGTTTTCTGATCTTCATTTCGTTTCCTTTATTTCGTTTTGTTTGGTATAAGATCAGAACTTTGTTAATGGATTGTGCGTTTGGTTCTGATCTTCATTTTGTTTCGTTCGTTTGGTTCTAATCTTCAGATAAGCGGTATGTTGAAAACGGGTTCGATTAGCAGCTTCTAAAAACGTATGTAAATGGATTGTGCTGGTATAAAAACAGGGGTGTTTTTGTTTAGACCCATAGATTTTGTTTAGAGCCCCCAGAACCGTTAAAAATTTCTCACCTTTTAAAAAGATATAAAAAGACTTTAATACCCAGTTTAGAAAATCCCATCAGAATTTTTGGATATTTGCTTGAAGATGTGCACTGTTTGTAGTTGAGTCCTAATAGGACTCGAACACCACCACCTGTTAGCACATAATCCGTAATTCATCAATCAAAAACATAAATTAATCTCCCAGCACTGGTGTAATCATAATGAAGTAAAGTAAAACTATTACATGTCAATCCATGTAATATGTGTATCATCAAACTCCAGTTAATCCGAGTCAAACACAAAACCTATTTTTAAAAGTCAAATACAAAACCTATTTTTTAAAAGTTAAAAAACTTATGTTTTTTTAACGTATATTTGGAATTGTAATACTTATTTAGGACATAAAACTGGGTTAGCCCACCTTATATTTGATCCATCCATACTAGGACCAATTCGTATTTAATTCAATCCATATTTGACCGGTCCATCTTAAACAATTCATAATTTTGCCGCTACTAATTTTGAGGGTGAGCGAGAATCAACAAATTTGGATTCCACTATATATACTAGTTTTCTTATTATTTTCGAAAGTGTTTCACTTTGTGAAAGGTAAATAAACAAATGAATTAATTATACCTGTAACTAGGGGGGGCAATTTCGAAAAGAACACGAAACGACACGGAACGAAATTAACACGAAATTGACACGACTTATCGTGTTCGACTGGGTTCCTGGCCCTGCTGTCGTGTCGTGTCGTGTTTGTGTTGAATTTGGTACACGAAATTAATCCGAAATAGACCCGTTAAAAGACACAATATTGATCTCGTTAAGACCCAATATAAACCCGATTAAAAACCCGTTATTGATCCCATTAAGACCCAATATAAATTCATTAAAAAATAAAAGGCTTTTATTAAAAAGCCCAACCCATAAAATATTTTATATTCGTCCATTACCACAAAACAAACCAAACCAAACCCTAGCTACCAAAAAATCATTTCTCCACACAAAAATCCTCGGCCGTTCCGTTTTTTCACTTCCGGCGGTTTTCTCCATCAGTTCGGCGGTATGTTTTCTGATCTTCATTTCGTTTCCTTTATTTCGTTTTGTTTGGTATAAGATCAGAACTTTGTTAATGGATTGTGCGTTTGGTTCTGATCTTCATTTTGTTTCGTTCGTTTGGTTCTAATCTTCACATAGGCGGTATGTTGAAAACGGGTTCGATTAACAGCTTCTAAAAACGTATGTAAATGGATTGTGCTGGTATAAAAACAGGGGTGTTTTTATTTAGACCCATAGATTCTGTTTAGAGCCCCCAGAACCGTTAAAAATTGCTCACCTTTTAAAAAGAAATAAAAAGACTTTAATACCCAGTTTAGAAAATCCCGACAGAATTTTTGGATATTTGCTTGAAGATGTGCACTGTTAGTAGTTGAGCCCTAATAGGACTCGAACACCACCACCTGTTAGCACATAATCCGTAATTCATCAATCAAAAACATAAATTAATCTCCCAGCACTGGTGTAATCATAATGAAGTAAAGTAAAACTATTACATGTCAATCCATGTAATATGTGTATCATCAAACTCCAGTTAATCCGAGTCAAACACAAAACCTATTTTTAAAAGTCAAATACAAAACCTATTTTTTAAAAGTTAAAAAACTTATGTTTTTTTAACGTATATTTGGAATTGTAATACTTATTTAGGACATAAAACTTGGTTAGCCCACCTTATATTTGATCCATCCATACTAGGACCAATTCGTATTTAATTCAATCCATATTTGACCGGTCCATCTTAAACAATTCATAATTTTGCCGCTACTAATTTTGAGGGTGAGCGAGAATCAGCAAATTTGGATTCCGCTATATATACTAGTTTTCTTATTATTTTCGAAAGTGTTTCACTGCCGTGAAAGGTAAATAGACAAATGAATTAATTATACCTGTAACTAGGGGAGGCAATTTCGAAAAGAACACGAAACGACACGGAACGAAATTAACACGAAATTGACACGACTTATCGTGTTCGATTGGGTTCCTGGCCCTGCTGTCGTGTCGTGTCGTGTTTGTGTTGAATTTGGGCCACGAAATTAATTCGAAATAGACCCGTTAAAAGACACAATATTGATCTCGTTAAGACCCAATATAAACCCGATTAAAAACCCGTTATTGATCCCATTAAGACCCAATATAAATTCATTAAAAAATAAAAGGCTTTTATTAAAAAGCCCAACCTATAAAATATTTTATATTCGTCCATTACCACAAAACAAACCAAAACAAACCCTAGCTACCAAAAAATCATTTCTCCACACAAAAACCCTCGGTCGTTCCGTTTCTTCACTTCCGGCGGTTTTCTCCATCAGTTCGGGGGTATGTTTTCTGATCTTCATTTCGTTTCCTTTATTTCGTTTTGTTTGGTATAAGATCAGAACTTTGTTAATGGATTGTGCGTTTGGTTCTGATCATCATTTTGTTTCGTTCGTTTGGTTCTAATCTTCACATAGGCGGTACGTTGAAAACGGGTTCGATTAACAGCTTCTAAAAACGTATGTAAATGGATTGTGCTGGTATAAAAACAGGGGTGTTTTTGTTTAGACCCATAGATTCTGTTTAGAGCCCCCAGAACCGTTAAAAATTGCTCACCTTTTAAAAAGATATAAAAAGACTTTAATACCCAGTTTAGAAAATCCCGGCTGAATTTTTGGATATTTGCTTGAAGATGTGCACTGTTAGCAGTTGAGTCCTAATAGGACTTGAACATCACCACCTGTTAGCACATAATCCGTAATTCATCAATCAAAAACATAAATTAATCTCCCAGCACTGGTGTAATCATAATGAAGTAAAGTAAAACTATTACATGTCAATCCATGTAATATGTGTATCATCAAACTCCAGTTAATCCGAGTCAAACACAAAACCAATTTTTAAAAGTCAAATACAAAACCTATTTTTTAAAAGTTAAAAAACTTATGTTTTTTTAACGTATATTTGGAATTGTAATACTTATTTAGGACATAAAACTGGGTCAGCCCACCTTATATTTGATCCATCCATACTAGGCCCAATTCGTATTTAATTCAATCCATATTTGACCGGTCCATCTTAAACAATTCATAATTTTGCCGCTACTAATTTTGAGGGTGAGCGAGAATCAACAAATTTGGATTCCACTATATATACTAGTTTTCTTATTATTTTCGAAAGTGTTTCACTGCCGTGAAAGGTAAATAGACAAATGAATTAATTATACCTGTAACTAGGGGTGGCAATTTCGAAAAGAACACGAAACGACACGGAACGAAATTAACACGAAATTGACACGACTTATCGTGTTCGACTGGGTTCCTGGCCCTGCTGTCGTGTCGTGTCGTGTTTGTGTTGAATTTTGGCCACGAAATTAATCCGAAATAGACCCGTTAAAAGACACAATATTGATCTCGTTAAGACCCAATATAAACCCGATTAAAAACCCGTTATTGATCCCATTAAGACCCAATATAAATTCATTAAAAAATAAAAGGCTTTTATTAAAAAGCCCAACCCATAAAATATTTTATATTCGTCCATTACCACAAAACAAACCAAACCAAACCCTAGCTACCAAAAAATCATTTCTCCACACAAAAACCCTCGGTCGTTCCGTTTCTTCACTTCCGGCGGTTTTCTCCATCAGTTCGGCGGTATGTTTTCTGATCTTCATTTCGTTTCCTTTATTTCGTTTTGTTTGGTATAAGATCAGAACTTTGTTAATGGATTGTGCGTTTGGTTCTGATCATCATTTTGTTTCGTTCGTTTGGTTCTAATCTTCACATAGGCGGTATGTTGAAAACGGGTTCGATTAACAGCTTCTAAAAACGTATGTAAATGGATTGTGCTGGTATAAAAACAGGGGTGTTTTTGTTTAGACCCATAGATTCTGTTTAGAGCCCCCAGAACCGTTAAAAATTGCTCACCTTTTAAAAAGATATAAAAAGACTTTAATACCCAGTTTAGAAAATCCCGGCAGAATTTTTGGATATTTGCTTGAAGATGTGCACTGTTAGTAGTTGAGTCCTAATAGGACTCGAACACCACCACCTGTTAGCACAGAATCCGTAATTCATCAATAAAAAACATAAATTAATCTCCCAGCACTGGTGTAATCATAATGAAGTAAAGTAAAACTATTACATGTCAATCCATGTAATATGTGTATCATTAAACTCCAGTTAATCCGAGTCAAACACAAAACCTATTTTTAAAAGTCAAATACAAAACTTATTTTTTAAAAGTTAAAAAACTTATGTTTTTTTAACGTATATTTGGAATTGTAATACTTATTTAGGACATAAAACTGGGTTAGCCCACCTTATATTTGATCCATCCACACTAGGCCCAATTCGTATTTAATTCAATCCATATTTGACCGGTCCATCTTAAACAATTCATAATTTTGCCGCTACTAATTTTGAGGGTGAGCGAGAATCAACAAATTTGGATTCCACTGTATATACTAGTTTTCTTATTATTTTTGAAAGTGTTTCACTGCCGTGAAAGGTAAATAGACAAATGAATTAATTATACCTGTAACCAGGGGTGGCAATTTCGAAAAGAACACGAAACGACACGGAACGAAATTAACACGAAATTGACACGACTTATCGTGTTCGACTGGGTTCCTGGCCCTGCTGTCGTGTCGTGTCGTGTTTGTGTTGAATTTTGGCCACGAAATTAATCCGAAATAGACCCGTTAAAAGACACAATATTGATCTCGTTAAGACCCAATATAAACCCGATTAAAAACCCGTTATTGATCCCATTAAGACCCAATATAAATTCATTAAAAAATAAAAGGCTTTTATTAAAAAGCCCAACCCATAAAATATTTTATATTCGTCCATTACCACAAAACAAACCAAACCAAACCCTAGCTACAAAAAAATCATTTCTCCACACAAAAACCCTCGGTCCTTCCGTTTCTTCACTTCCGGCGGTTTTCTCCATCAGTTCGGCGGTATGTTTTCTGATCTTCATTTCGTTTCCTTTATTTCGTTTTGTTTGGTATAAGATCAGAACCTTGTTAATGGATTGTGCGTTTGGTTCTGATCATCATTTTGTTTCGTTCGTTTGGTTCTAATCTTCACATAAGCGGTATGTTGAAAACGGGTTCGATTAGCAGCTTCTAAAAACGTATGTAAATGGATTGTGCTGGTATAAAAACAGGGGTGTTTTTGTTTAGACCCATAGATTCTGTTTAGAGCCCCCAGAACCGTTAAAAATTGCTCACCTTTTAAAAAGATATAAAAAGACTTTTATACCTAGTTTAGAAAATCCCGGCAGAATTTTTGGATATTTGCTTGAAGATGTGCACTGTTAGTAGTTGAGTCCTAATAGGACTCGAACACCACCACCTGTTAGCACAGAATCCGTAATTCATCAATCAAAAACATAAATTAATCTCCCAGCACTGGTGTAATCATAATGAAGTAAAGTAAAACTATTACATGTCAATCCATGTAATATGTGTATCATCAAACTCCAGTTAATCCGAGTCAAACACAAAACCTATTTTTAAAAGTCAAATACAAAACTTATTTTTTAAAAGTTAAAAAACTTATGTTTTTTTAACGTATATTTGGAATTGTAATACTTATTTAGGACATAAAACTGGGTTAGCCCACCTTATATTTGATCCATCCATACTAGGCCCAATTCGTATTTAATTCAATCCATATTTGACCGGTCCATCTTAAACAATTCATAATTTTGCCGCTACTAATTTTGAGGGTGAGCGAGAATCAACAAATTTGGATTCCACTATATATACTAGTTTTCTTATTATTTTCGAAAGTGTTTCACTGCCGCGAAAGGTAAATAGACAAATGAATTAATTATACCTGTAACTAGGGGTGGCAATTTTGAAAAGAACACGAAACGACACGGAACGAAATTAACACGAAATTGACACGACTTATCGTGTTCGACTGGGTTCCTGGCCCTGCTGTCGTGTCGTGTCGTGTTTGTGTTGAATTTTGGCCACGAAATTAATCCGAAATAGACCCGTTAAAAGACACAATATTGATCTCGTTAAGACCCAATATAAACCCGATTAAAAACCCGTTATTGGTCCCATTAAGACCCAATATAAATTCATTACAAAATAAAAGGCTTTTATTAAAAAGCCCAACCCATAAAATATTTTATATTCGTCCATTACCACAAAACAAACCAAACCAAACCCTAGCTACAAAAAAATCATTTCTCCACACAAAAACCCTCGGTCGTTCCGTTTCTTCACTTCCGGCGGTTTTCTCCATCAGTTCGGCGGTATGTTTTCTGATCTTCATTTCGTTTCCTTTATTTCGTTTTGTTTGGTATAAGATCAGAACCTTGATAATGGATTGTGCGTTTGGTTCTGATCATCATTTTGTTTCGTTCGTTTGGTTCTAATCTTCACATAGGCGGTATGTTGAAAACGGGTTCGATTAACAGCTTCTAAAAACGTATGTAAATGGATTGTGCTGGTATAAAAACAGGGGTGTTTTTGTTTAGACCCATAGATTCTGTTTAGAGCCCCCAGAACCGTTAAAAATTGCTCACCTTTTAAAAAGATATAAAAAGACTTTAATACCCAGTTTAGAAAATCCCGGCAGAATTTTTGGATATTTGCTTGAAGATGTGCACTGTTAGTAGTTGAGTCCTAATAGGACTCGAACACCACCACCTGTTAGCACAGAATCCGTAATTCATCAATCAAAAACATAAATTAATCTCCCAGCACTGGTGTAATCATAATGAAGTAAAGTAAAACTATTACATGTCAATCCATGTAATATGTGTATCATCAAACTCCAGTTAATCCGAGTCAAACACAAAACCTATTTTTAAAAGTCAAACACAAAACCTATTTTTTAAAAGTTAAAAAACTTATGTTTTTTTAACGTATATTTGGAATTGTAATACTTATTTAGGACATAAAACTCGGTTAGCCCACCTTATATTTGATCCATCCATACTAGGACCAATTCGTATTTAATTCAATCCATATTTGACCGGTCCATCTTAAACAATTCATAATTTTGCCGCTACTAATTTTGAGGGTGAGCGAGAATCAACAAATTTGGATTCCACTATATATACTAGTTTTCTTATTATTTTCGAAAGTGTTTCACTGCCGTGAAAGGTAAATAGACAAATGAATTAATTATACCTGTAACTAGGGGGGGCAATTTCGAAAAGAACACGAAACGACACGGAACGAAATTAACACGAAATTGACACGACTTATCGTGTTCGACTGGGTTCCTGGCCCTGCTGTTGTGTCGTGTCGTGTTTGTGTTGAATTTGGGCCACGAAATTAATCCGAAATAGACCCGTTAAAAGACACAATATTGATCTCGTTAAGACCCAATATAAACCCGATTAAAAACCAGTTATTCATCCCATTAAGACCCAATATAAATTCATTAAAAAATAAAAGGCTTTTATTAAAAAGCCCAACCCATAAAATATTTTATAATCGTCCATTACCACAAAACAAACCAAACCAAACCCTAGCTACCAAAAAATCATTTCTTCACACAAAAACCCTCGGTCGTTCTGTTTCTTCACTTCCGGCGGTTTTCTCCATCAGTTCGGCGGTATGTTTTCTGATCTTCATTTCGTTTCCTTTATTTCGTTTTGTTTGGTATAAGATCAGAACTTTGTTAATGGATTGTGCGTTTGGTTCTGATCTTCATTTTGTTTCGTTCGTTTGGTTCTAATCTTCACATAGGCGGTATGTTGAAAACGGGTTCGATTAACAGCTTCTAAAAACGTATGTAAATGGATTGTGCTGGTATAAAAACAGGGGTGTTTTTGTTTAGACCCATAGATTCTGTTTAGAGCCCCCAGAACCGTTAAAAATTGCTCACCTTTTAAAAAGATATAAAAAGACTTTAATACCTAGTTTAGAAAATCCCGGCAGAATTTTTGGATATTTGCTTGAAGATGTGCACTGTTAGTAGTTGAGTCCTAATAGGACTCGAACACCACCACCTGTTAGCACATAATCCGTAATTCATCAATCAAAAACATAAATTAATCTCCCAGCACTGGTGTAATCATAATGAAGTAAAGTAAAACTATTACATGTCAATCCATGTAATATGTGTATCATCAAACTCCAGTTAATCCGAGTCAAACACAAAACCTATTTTTAAAAGTCAAATACAAAACCTATTTTTTAAAAGTTAAAAAACTTATGTTTTTTTAACGTATATTTGGAATTGTAATACTTATTTAGGACATAAAACTGGGTTAGCCCACCTTATATTTGATCCATCCATACTAGGACCAATTCGTATTTAATTCAATCCATATTTGACCGGTCCATCTTAAACAATTCATAATTTTGCCGCTACTAATTTTGAGGGTGAGCGAGAATCAACAAATTTGGATTCCACTATATATACTAGTTTTCTTATTATTTTCGAAAGTGTTTCACTGCCGCGAAAGGTAAATAGACAAATGAATTAATTATACCTGTAACTAGGGGTGGCAATTTCGAAAAGAACACGAAACGACACGGAACGAAATTAACATGAAATTGACACGACTTATCGTGTTCGACTGGGTTCCTGGCCCTGCTGTCGTGTCGTGTCGTGTTTGTGTTGAATTTTGGCCACGAAATTAATCCGAAATAGACCCGTTAAAAGACACAATATTGATCTCGTTAAGACCCAATATAAACCCGATTAAAAACCCGTTATTGATCCCATTAAGACCCAATATAAATTCATTAAAAAATAAAAGGCTTTTATTAAAAAGCCCAACCCATAAAATATTTTATATTCGTCCATTACCACAAAACAAATCAAACCAAACCCTAGCTACCAAAAAATCATTTCTCCACACAAAAACCCTCGGCCGTTCCGTTTCTTCACTTCCGGCGGTTTTCTCCATCAGTTCGGCGGTATGTTTTCTGATCTTCATTTCGTTTCCTTTGTTTCGTTTTGTTTGGTATAAGATCAGAACTTTGTTAATGGATTGTGCGTTTGGTTCTGATCTTCATTTTGTTTCGTTCGTTTGGTTCTAATCTTCACATAAGCGGTATGTTGAAAACGGGTTCGATTAGCAGCTTCTAAAAACGTATGTAAATGGATTGTGCTGGTATAAAAACAGGGGTGTTTTTGTTCAGACCCATAGATTCTGTTTAGAGCCCCCAGAACCGTTAAAAATTTCTCACCTTTTAAAAAGATATAAAAAGACTTTAATACCCAGTTTAGAAAATCCCATCAGAATTTTTGGATATTTGCTTGAAGATGTGCACTGTTAGTAGTTGAGTCCTAATAGGACTCGAACACCACCACCTGTTAGCACATAATCCGTAATTCATCAATCAAAAACATAAATTAATCTCCCAGCACTGGTGTAATCATAATGAAGTAAAGTAAAACTATTACATGTCAATCCATGTAATATGTGTATCATCAAACTCCAGTTAATCCGAGTCAAACACAAAACCTATTTTTAAAAGTCAAATACAAAACCTATTTTTTAAAAGTTAAAAAACTTATGTTTTTTTAACGTATATTTGGAATTGTAATACTTATTTAGGACATAAAACTGGGTTAGCCCACCTTATATTTGATCCATCCATACTAGGCCCAATTCGTATTTAATTCAATCCATATTTGACCGGTCCATCTTAAACAATTCATAATTTTGCCGCTACTAATTTTGAGGGTGAGCGAGAATCAACAAATTTGGATTCCACTATATATACTAGTTTTCTTATTATTTTCGAAAGTGTTTCACTGCCGCGAAAGGTAAATAGACAAATGAATTAATTATACCTGTAACTAGGGGTGACAATTTCGAAAAGAACACGAAACGACACGGAACGAAATTAACACGAAATTGACACGACTTATCGTGTTCGACTGGGTTCCTGGCCCTATTGTCGTGTCGTGTCGTGTTTGTGTTGAATTTTGGCCACGAAATTAATCCGAAATAGACCCGTTAAAAGACACAATATTGATCTCGTTAAGACCCAATATAAACCCGAATAAAAACCCGTTATTGATCCCATTAAGACCCAATATCAATTCATTAAAAAATAAAAGGCTTTTATTAAAAAGCCCAACCCATAAAATATTTTATATTCGTCCATTACCACAAAACAAACCAAACCAAACCCTAGCTACCAAAAAATCATTTCTCCACACAAAAACCCTCGGTCGTTCCGTTTCTTCACTTCTGGCGGTTTTCTCCATCAGTTCGGCGGTATGTTTTCTGATCTTCATTTCGTTTCCTTTATTTCGTTTTGTTTGGTATAAGATCAGAACTTTGTTAATGGATTGTGCTTTTGGTTCTGATCATCATTTTGATTCGTTCGTTTGGTTCTAATCTTCACATAGGCGGTATGTTGAAAACGGGTTCGATTAACAGCTTCTAAAAACGTATGTAAATGGATTGTGCTGGTATAAAAACAGGGGTGTTTTTGTTTAGACCCATAGATTCTGTTTAGAGCCCCCAGAACCGTTAAAAATTGCTCACCTTTTAAAAATATATAAAAAGACTTTAATACCCAGTTTAGAAAATCCCGGCAGAATTTTTGGATATTTGCTTGAAGATGTGCACTGTTAGTAGTTGAGTCCTAATAGGACTCGAACACCACCACCTGTTAGCACAGAATCCGTAATTCATCAATAAAAAACATAAATTAATCTCCCAGCACTGGTGTAATCATAATGAAGTAAAGTAAAACTATTACATGTCAATCCATGTAATATGTGTATCATCAAACTCCAGTTAATCCGAGTCAAACACAAAACCTATTTTTAAAAGTCAAATACAAAACTTATTTTTTAAAAGTTAAAAAACTTATGTTTTTTTAACGTATATTTGGAATTGTAATACTTATTTACGACATAAAACTGGGTTAGCCCACCTTATATTTGATCCATCCATACTAGGCCCAATTCGTATTTAATTCAATCCATATTTGACCGGTCCATCTTAAACAATTCATAATTTTGCCGCTACTAATTTTGAGGGTGAGCGAGAATCAACAAATTTGGATTCCACTATATATACTAGTTTTCTTATTATTTTCGAAAGTGTTTCACTGCCGCGAAAGGTAAATAGACAAATGAATTAATTATACCTGTAACTAGGGGTGGCAATTTCGAAAAGAACACGAAACGACACGGAACGAAATTAACACGAAATTGACACGACTTATCGTGTTCGACTGGGTTCCTGGCCCTATTGTCGTGTCGTGTCGTGTTTGTGTTGAATTTTGGCCACGAAATTAATCCGAAATAGACCCGTTAAAAGACACAATATTGATCTCGTTAAGACCCAATATAAACCCGATTAAAAACCCGTTATTGATCCCATTAAGACCCAATATAAATTCATTAAAAAATAAAAGGCTTTTATTAAAAAGCCCAACCCATAAAATATTTTATATTCGTCCATTACCACAAAACAAACCAAACCAAACCCTAGCTACCAAAAAATCATTTCTCCACACAAAAACCCTCGGTCGTTCCGTTTCTTCACTTCTGGCGATTTTCTCCATCAGTTCGGCGGTATGTTTTCTGATCTTCATTTCGTTTCCTTTATTTCGTTTTGTTTGGTATAAGATCAGAACTTTGTTAATGGATTGTGCTTTTGGTTCTGATCATCATTTTGATTCGTTCGTTTGGTTCTAATCTTCACATAGGCGGTATGTTGAAAACGGGTTCGATTAACAGCTTCTAAAAACGTATGTAAATGGATTGTGCTGGTATAAAAACAGGGGTGTTTTTGTTTAGACCCATAGATTCTGTTTAGAGCCCCCAGAACCGTTAAAAATTGCTCACCTTTTAAAAATATATAAAAAGACTTTAATACCCAGTTTAGAAAATCCCGGCAGAATTTTTGGATATTTGCTTGAAGATGTGCACTGTTAGTAGTTGAGTCCTAATAGGACTCGAACACCACCACCTGTTAGCACAGAATCCGTAATTCATCAATAAAAAACATAAATTAATCTCCCAGCACTGGTGTAATCATAATGAAGTAAAGTAAAACTATTACATGTCAATCCATGTAATATGTGTATCATCAAACTCCAGTTAATCCGAGTCAAACACAAAACCTATTTTTAAAAGTCAAATACAAAACTTATTTTTTAAAAGTTAAAAAACTTATGTTTTTTTAACGTATATTTGGAATTGTAATACTTATTTACGACATAAAACTGGGTTAGCCCACCTTATATTTGATCCATCCACACTAGGCCCAATTCGTATTTAATTCAATCCATATTTGACCGGTCCATCTTAAACAATTCATAATTTTGCCGCTACTAATTTTGAGGGTGAGCGAGAATCAACAAATTTGGATTCCACTATATATACTAGTTTTCTTATTATTTTCGAAAGTGTTTCACTGCCGTGAAAGGTAAATAGACAAATGAATTAATTATACCTGTAACCAGGGGTGGCAATTTCGAAAAGAACACGAAACGACACGAAACGAAATTAACACGAAATTGACACGACTTATCGTGTTCGACTGGGTTCCTGGCCCTGCTGTCGTGTCGTGTTTGTGTTGAATTTTGGCCACGAAATTAATCCGAAATAGACCCGTTAAAAGACACAATATTGATCTCGTTAAGACCCAATATAAACCCGATTAAAAACCCGTTATTGATCCCATTAAGACCCAATATAAATTCATTAAAAAATAAAAGGCTTTTATTAAAAAGCCCAACCCATAAAATATTTTATATTCGTCCATTACCACAAAACAAACCAAACCAAACCCTAGCTACCAAAAAATCATTTCTCCACACAAAAACCCTCGGCCGTTCCGTTTCTTCACTTCCGGTGGTTTTCTCCATCAGTTCGGCGGTATGTTTTCTGATCTTCATTTCGTTTCCTTTATTTCGTTTTGTTTGGTATAAGATCAGAACTTTGTTAATGGATTGTGCTTTTGGTTCTGATCTTCATTTTGTTTCGTTCGTTTGGTTCTAATCTTCACATAGGCGGTATGTTGAAAACGGGTTCGATTAACAGCTTCTAAAAACGTATGTAAATGGATTGTGCTGGTATGAAAACAGGGGTGTTTTTGTTTAGACCCATAGATTCTGTTTTGAGCCCCCAGAACCGTTAAAAATTGCTCACCTTTTAAAAAGATATAAAAAGACTTTAATACCCAGTTTAGAAAATCCCGGCAGAATTTTTGGATATTTGCTTGAAGATGTGCACTGTTAGTAGTTGAGTCCTGATAGGACTCGAACACCACCACCTGTTAGCACAGAATCCGTAATTCATCAATAAAAAACATAAATTAATCTCCCAGGGCTGGTGTAATCATAATGAAGTAAAGTAAAACTATTACATGCCAATCCAAGTAATATGTGTATCATCAAACTCCAGTTAATCCGAGTCAAACACAAAACCTATTTTTAAAAGTCAAATACAAAACTTATTTTTTAAAAGTTAAAAAACTTATGTTTTTTTAACGTATATTTGGAATTGTAATACTTATTTAGGACATAAAACTGGGTTAACCCACCTTATATTTGATCCATCCACACTAGGCCCAATTCGTATTTAATTCAATCCATATTTGACCGGTCCATCTTAAACAATTCATAATTTTGCCGCTACTAATTTTGAGGGTGAGGGAGAATCAACAAATTTGGATTCCACTATATATACTAGTTTTCTTATTATTTTCGAAAGTGTTTCACTGCCGAGAAAGGTAAATAGACAAATGAATTAATTATACCTGTAACCAGGGGTGGCAATTTTGAAAAGAACACGAAACGACATGGAACGAAATTAACACGAAATTGACACGACTTATCGTGTTCGACTGGGTTCCTGGCCCTGCTGTCGTGTCGTGTCGTGTTTGTGTTGAATTTTGGCCACGAAATTAATCCGAAATAGACCCGTTAAAAGACACAATATTGATCTCGTTAAGACCCAATATAAACCCGATTAAAAACCCGTTATTGATCCCATTAAGACCCAATATAAATTCATTAAAAAATAAAAGGCTTTTATTAAAAAGCCCAACCCATAAAATATTTTATATTCGTCCATTACCACAAAACAAAACAAACCAAAGCCTAGCTACAAAAAAATCATTTCTCCACACAAAAACCCTCGGTCGTTCCGTTTCTTCACTTCCGGCGGTTTTCTCCATGAGTTCGGCGGTATGTTTTCTGATCTTCATTTCGTTTCCTTTATTTCGTTTTGTTTGGTATAAGATCAGAACCTTGTTAATGGATTGTGCGTTTGGTTCTGATCATCATTTTGTTTCGTTCGTTTGGTTCTAATCTTCACATAGGCGGTATGTTGAAAACGGGTTCGATTAACAGCTTCTAAAAACGTATGTAAATGGATTGTGCTGGTATAAAAATAGGGGTGTTTTTGTTTAGACCCATAGATTCTGTTTAGAGCCCCCAGAACCGTTAAAAATTGCTCACCTTTTAAAAAGATATAAAAAGACTTTAATACCCAGTTTAGAAAATCCCGGCAGAATTTTTGGATATTTGCTTGAAGATGTGCACTGTTAGTAGTTGAGTCCTAATAGGACTCGAACACCACCACCTGTTAGCACAGAATCCGTAATTCATCAATAAAAAACATAAATTAATCTCCCAGCACTGGTGTAATCATAATGAAGTAAAGTAAAACTATTACATGTCAATCCATGTAATATGTGTATCATCAAACTCCAGTTAATCCGAGTCAAACATAAAACCTATTTTTAAAAGTCAAATACAAAACTTATTTTTTAAAAGTTAAAAAACTTATGTTTTTTTAACGTATATTTAGAATTGTAATACTTATTTAGGACATAAAACTGGGTTAGCCCACCTTATATTTGATCCATCCACACTAGGCCCAATTCGTATTTAATTCAATCCATATTTGACCGGTCCATCTTAAACAATTCATAATTTTGCCGCTACTAATTTTGAGGGTGAGCGAGAATCAACAAATTTGGATTCCACTATATATACTAGTTTTCTTATTATTTTCGAAACTGTTTCACTGCCGTGAAAGGTAAATAGACAAATGAATTAATTATACCTGTAACCAGGGGGGGCAATTTCGAAAAGAACACGAAACGACACGGAACGAAATTAACACGAAATTGGCACGACTTATCGTGTTCGACTGGGTTCCTGGCCCTGCTATCGTGTCGTGTCGTGTTTGTGTTGAATTTTGGCCACGAAATTAATCCGAAATAGACCCGTTAAAAGACACAATATTGATCTCGTTAAGACCCAATATAAACCCGATTAAAAACCCGTTATTGATCCCATTAAGACCCAATATAAATTCATTAAAAAATAAAAGGCTTTTATTAAAAAGCCCAACCCATAAAATATTTTATATTCGTCCATTACCACAAAACAAACCAAACCAAACCCTAGCTACAAAAAAATCATTTCACCACACAAAAACCGTCGGTCGTTCCGTTTCTTCACTTCCGGCGGTTTTCTCCATCAGTTCGGCGGTATGTTTTCTGATCTCCATTTCGTTTCCTTTATTTCGTTTTGTTTGGTATAAGATCAGAACCTTGTTAATGGATTGTGCGTTTGGTTCTGATCATCATATTGTTTCGTTCGTTTGGTTCTAATCTTCACATAGGCGGTATGTTGAAAACGGGTTCTATTAACAGCTTCTAAAAACGTATGTAAATGGATTGTGCTGGTATAAAAACAGGGGTGTTTTTGTTTAGACCCATAGATTCTGTTTAGAGCCCCCAGAACCGTTAAAAATTGCTCACCTTTTAAAAAGATATAAAAAGACTTTAATACCCAGTTTAGAAAATCCCGGCAGAATTTTTGGATATTTGCTTGAAGATGTGCACTGTTAGTAGTTGAGTCCTGATAGGACTCGAACACCACCACCTGTTAGCACAGATTCCGTAATTCATCAATAAAAAACATAAATTAATCTCCCAGCGCTGGTGTAATCATAATGAAGTAAAGTAAAACTATTACATGTCAATCCATGTAATATGTGTATCATCAAACTCCAGTTAATCCGAGTCAAACACAAAACCTATTTTTAAAAGTCAAATACAAAACTTATTTTTTAAAAGTTAAAAAACTTATGTTTTTTTAACGTATATTTGGAATTGTAATACTTATTTAGGACATAAAACTGGGTTAGCCCACCTTATATTTGATCCATCCATACTAGGCCCAATTCGTATTTAATTCAATCCATATTTGACCGGTCCATCTTAAACAATTCATAATTTTGCCGCTACTAATTTTGAGGGTGAGCGAGAATCAACAAATTTGGATTCCACTATATATACTAGTTTTCTTATTATTTTCGAAAGTGTTTCACTGCCGTGAAAGGTAAATAGACAAATGAATTAATTATACTTGTAACTAGGGGGGCAATTTCGAAAAGAACACGAAACGACACGGAACGAAATTAACACGAAATTGACACGACTTATCGTGTTCGACTGGGTTCCTGGCCCTGCTGTCGTGTCGTGTCGTGTCGTGTTTGTGTTGAATTTTGGCCACGAAATTAATCCGAAATAGACCCGTTAAAAGACACAATATTGATCTCGTTAAGACCCAATATAAACCCGATTAAAAACCCGTTATTGATCCCATTAAGACCCAATATAAATTCATTAAAAAATAAAAGGCTTTTATTAAAAAGCCCAACCCATAAAATATTTTATATTCGTCCATTACCACAAAACAAACCAAACCAAACCCTAGCTACCAAAAAATCATTTCTCCACACAAAAACCCTCGGTCGTTCCGTTTCTTCACTTCCGGCGGTTTTCTCCATCAGTTCGACGGTATGTTTTCTGATCTTCATTTCGTTTCCTTTATTTTGTTTTGTTTGGTATAAGATCAGAACTTTGTTAAACGGGTTCGATTAACAGCTTCTAAAAACGTATGTAAATGGATTGTGCTGGTATAAAAACAGGGGTGTTTTTGTTTAGACCCATAGATTCTGTTTAGAGCCCCCAGAACCGTTAAAAATTGATCACCTTTTAAAAAGATATAAAAAGACTTTAATACCCAGTTTAGAAAATTCCGGCAGAATTTTTGGATATTTGCTTGAAGATGTGCACTGTTAGTAGTTGAGTCCTGATTGGACTCGAACACCACCACCTGTTAGCACAGAATCCGTAATTCATCAATAAAAAACATAAATTAATCTCCCAGCGCTGGTGTAATCATAATGAAGTAAAGTAAAACTATTACATGTCAATCCATGTAATATGTGTATCATCAAACTCCAGTTAATCCGAGTCAAACACAAAACCTATTTTTAAAAGTCAAATACAAAACTTATTTTTTAAAAGTTAAAAAACTTATGTTTTTTTAACGTATATTTGGAATTGTAATACTTATTTAGGACATAAAACTGGGTTAGCCCACCTTATATTTGATCCATCCATACTAGGCCCAATTCGTATTTAATTCAATCCATATTTGACCGGTCCATCTTAAACAATTCATAATTTTGCCGCTACTAATTTTGAGGGTGAGCGAGAATCAACAAATTTGGATTCCACTATATATACTAGTTTTCTTATTATATTCGAAAGTGTTTCACTGTCGTGAAAGGTAAATAGACAAATGAATTAATTATACTTGTAACTAGGGGGGCAATTTCGAAAAGAACACGAAACGACACGGAACGAAATTAACACGAAATTGACACGACTTATCGTGTTCGACTGGGTTCCTGGCCCTGCTGTCGTGTCGTGTCGTGTTTGTGTTGAATTTTGGCCACGAAATTAATCCGAAATAGACCCGTTAAAAGACACAATATTGATCTCGTTAAGACCCAATATAAACCCGATTAAAAACCCGTTATTGATCCCATTAAGACCCAATATAAATTCATTAAAAAATAAAAGGCTTTTATTAAAAAGCCCAACCCATAAAATATTTTATATTCGTCCATTACCACAAAACAAACCAAACCAAACCCTAGCTACCAAAAAATCATTTCTCCACACAAAAACCCTCGGCCGTTCCGTTTCTTCACTTCCGGCGGTTTTCTCCATCAGTTCGACGGTATGTTTTCTGATCTTCATTTCGTTTCCTTTATTTTGTTTTGTTTGGTATAAGATCAGAACTTTGTTAATGGATTGTGCGTTTGGTTCTGATCTTCATTTTGTTTCGTTCGTTTGGTTCTAATCTTCACATAGGCGGTATGTTGAAAACGGGTTCGATTAACAGCTTCTAAAAACGTATGTAAATGGATTGTGCTGGTATAAAAACAGGGGTGTTTTTGTTTAGACCCATAGATTCTGTTTAGAGCCCCCGGAACCGTTAAAAATTGCTCACCTTTTAAAAAGATATAAAAAGACTTTAATACCCAGTTTAGAAAATCCCGGCAGAGTTTTTGGATATTTGCTTGAAGATGTGCACTGTTAGTAGTTGAGTCCTAATAGGACTCGAACACCACCACCTGTTAGCACAGAATCCGTAATTCATCAATAAAAAACATAAATTAATCTCCCAGCACTGGTGTAATCATAATTAAGTAAAGTAAAACTATTACATGTCAATCCATGTAATATGTGTATCATCAAACTCCAGTTAATCCGAGTCAAACACAAAACCTATTTTTAAAAGTCAAATACAAAACTTATTTTTTAAAAGTTAAAAAACTTATGTTTTTTTAACGTATATTTGGAATTGTAATACTTATTTAGGACATAAAACTGGGTTAGCCCACCTTATATTTGATCCATCCATACTAGGCCCAATTCGTATTTAATTCAATCCATATTTGACCGGTCCATCTTAAACAATTCATAATTTTGCCGCTACTAATTTTGAGGGTGAGCGAGAATCAACAAATTTGGATTCCACTATATATACTAGTTTTCTTATTATTTTCGAAAGTGTTTCACTGCCGTGAAAGGTAAATAGACAAATGAATTAATTATACCTGTAACTAGGGGTGGCAATTTCGAAAAGAACACGAAACGACACGGAACGAAATTAACACGAAATTGACACGACTTATCGTGTTCGACTGGGTTTCTGGCCCTTCTGTCGTGTCGTGTCGTGTTTGTGTTGAATTTTGGCCACGAAATTAATCTGAAATAGACCCGTTAAAAGACACAATATTGATCTCGTTAAGACCCAATATAAACCCGATTAAAAACCCGTTATTGATCCCATTAAGACCCAATATAAATTCATTAAAAAATAAAAGGCTTTTATTAAAAAGCCCAACCCATAAAATATTTTATATTCGTCCATTACCACAAAACAAACCAAACCAAACCCTAGCTACCAAAAAATCATTTCTCCACACAAAAACCCTCGGCCGTTCCATTTCTTCACTTCCGGCTGTTTTCTCCATCAGTTCGGCGGTATGTTTTCTGATCTTCATTTTGTTTCCTTTATTTTGTATTGTTTGGTATAAGATCAGAACTTTGTTAATGGATTGTGCGTTTGGTTCTGATCTTCATTTTGTTTCGTTCGTTTGTTCTAATCTTCACATAGGCGGTATGTTGAAAACGGGTTCGATTAACAGCTTCTAAAAACGTATGTAAATGGATTGTGCTGGTATAAAAACAGGGGTGTTTTTGTTTAGACCCATAGATTCTGTTTAGAGCCCCCAGAACCGTTAAAAATTGCTCACCTTTTAAATAGATATAAAAAGACTTTAATACCCAGTTTAGAAAATCCCGGCAGAATTTTGGATATTTGCTTGAAGATGTGCACCGTTAGTAGTTGAGTCCTAATAGGACTCGAACACCACCACCTGTTAGCACATAATCCGTAATTCATTAATCAAAAACATAAATTAATCTCCCAGCACTGGTGTAATCATAATGAAGTAAAGTAAAACTATTACATGTCAATCCATGTAATATGTGTATCATCAAACTCCAGTTAATCCGAGTCAAACACAAAACCTATTTTTAAAAGTCAAATACAAAACCTATTTTTTAAAAGTTAAAAAACTTATGTTTTTTTAACGTATATTTGGAATTGTAATACTTATTTAGGACATAAAACTGGGTTAGCCCACCTTATATTTGATCCATCCACACTAGGCCCAATTCGTATTTAATTCAATCCATATTTGACCGGTCCATCTTAAACAATTCATAATTTTGCCGCTACTAATTTTGAGGGTGAGCGAGAATCAACAAATTTGGATTCCACTATATATACTAGTTTTCTTATTATTTTCGAAAGTGTTTCACTGCCGTGAAAGGTAAATAGACAAATGAATTAATTATACCTGTAACCAGGGGTGGCAATTTCGAAAAGAACACGAAACGACACGGAACGAAATTAACACGAAATTGACACGACTTATCGTGTTCGACTGGGTTCCTGGCCCTGCTGTCGTGTCGTGTCGTGTTTGTGTTGAATTTGGGCCACGAAATTAATCCGAAATAGACCCGTTAAAAGACACAATATTGATCTCGTTAAGACCCAATATAAACCCGATTAAAAACCCGTTATTGATCCCATTAAGACCCAATATAAATTCATTAAAAACTAAAAGGCTTTTATTAAAAAGCCCAATCCATAAAATATTTTATATTCGTCCATTACCACAAAACAAACCAAACCAAACCCTAGCTACCAAAAAATCATTTCTCCACACAAAAACCCTCGGCCGTTCCGTTTCTTCACTTCCGGCGGTTTTCTCCATCAGTTCGGCGGTATGTTTTCTGATCTTCATTTCGTTTCCTTTATTTTGTTTTGTTTGGTATAAGATCAGAACTTTGTTAATAGATTGTGCGTTTGGTTCTGATCTTCATTTTGTTTCATTCGTTTGGTTCTAATCTTCACATAGGCGGTATGTTGAAAACGGGTTCGATTAACAGCTTCTAAAAACGTATGTAAATGGATTGTGCTGGTATAAGAACAGGGGTGTTTTTGTTTAGACCCATAGATTCTGTTTAGAGCCCCCAGAACCGTTAAAAATTGCTCACCTTTTAAAAAGATATAAAAAGACTTTAATACCCAGTTTAGAAAATCCCGGCAGAATTTTTGGATATTTGCTTGAAGAGGTGCACTGTTAGTAGTTGAGTCCTGATAGGACTCGAACACCACCACCTGTTAGCACAGAATCCGTAATTCATCAATAAAAAACATAAATTAATCTCCCAGCGCTGGTGTAATCATAATGATGTAAAGTAAAACTATTACATGTCAATCCATGTAATATGTGTATCATCAATCTCCAGTTAATCCGAGTCAAACACAAAACCTATTTTTAAAAGTCAAATACAAAACTTATTTTTTAAAAGTTATAAAACTTATGTTTTTTTAACGTATATTTGGAATTGTAATACTTATTTAGGACATAAAACTGGGTTAACCCACCTTATATTTGATCCATCCACACTAGGCCCAATTCGTATTTAATTCAATCCATATTTGACCGGTCCATCTTAAACAATTCATAATTTTGCCGCTACTAATTTTGAGGGTGAGCGAGAATCAACAAATTTGGATTCCACTATATATACTAGTTTTCTTAGTATTTTCGAAAGTGTTTCACTGCCGTGAAAGGTAAATAGACAAATGAATTAATTATACCTGTAACTAGGGGTGGCAATTTCGAAAAGAACACGAAACGACACGGAACGAAATTAACACGAAATTGACACGACTTATCGTGTTCGACTGGGTTCCTGGCCCTGCTGTCGTGTCGTGTCGTGTTTGTGTTGAATTTTGGCCACGAAATTAATCTGAAATAGACCCGTTAAAAGACACAATATTGATCTCGTTAAGACCCAATATAAACCCGATTAAAAACCCGTTATTGATCCCATTAAGACCCAATATAAATTCATTAAAAAATAAAAGGCTTTTATTAAAAAGCCCAACCCATAAAATATTTTATATTCGTCCATTACCACAAAACAAACCAAACCAAACCCTAGCTACCAAAAAATCATTTCTCCACACAAAAACCCTCGGCCGTTCCGTTTCTTCACTTCCGGCTGTTTTCTACATCAGTTCGGCGGTATGTTTTCTGATCTTCATTTCGTTTCCTTTATTTTGTTTTGTTTGGTATAAGATCAGAACTTTGTTAATGGATTGTGCGTTTGGTTCTAATCGTCATTTTGTTTCGTTCGTTTGGTTCTAATCTTCACATAGGCGGTATGTTGAAAACGGGTTCGATTAACAGCTTCTAAAAACGTATGTAAATGGATTGTGCTGGTATAAAAACAGGGGTGTTTTTGTTTAGACCCATAGATTCTGTTTAGAGCCCCCAGAACCGTTAAAAATTGCTCACCTTTTAAAAAGATATAAAAAGACTTTAATACCCAGTTTAGAAAATCCCGGCAGAATGTTTGGATATTTGCTTGAAGATGTGCACTGTTAGTAGTTGAGTCCTAATAGGACTCGAACACCACCACCTGTTAGCACAGAATCCGTAATTCATCAATAAAAAACATAAATTAATCTCCCAGCACTGGTGTAATCATAATGAAGTAAAGTAAAACTATTACATGTCAATCCATGTAATATGTGTATCATCAAACTCCAGTTAATCCGAGTCAAACACAAAACCTATTTTTAAAAGTCAAATACTAAACTTATTTTTTAAAAGTTAAAAAACTTATGTTTTTTTAACGTATATTTGGAATTGTAATACTTATTTAGGACATAAAACTGGGTTAGCCCACCTTATATTTGATCCATCCATACTAGGCCCAATTCGTATTTAATTCAATCCATATTTGACCGGTCCATCTTAAACAATTCATAATTTTGCCGCTACTAATTTTGAGGGTGAGCGAGAATCAACAAATTTGGATTCCACTATATATACTAGTTTTCTTATTATTTTCGAAAGTGTTTCACTGCCGTGAAAGGTAAATAGACAAATGAATTAATTATACCTGTAACTAGGGGTGGCAATTTCGAAAAGAACACGAAACGACACAGAACGAAATTAATAGGAAATTGACACGACTTATCGTGTTCGACTGGGTTCCTGGCCCTGCTGTCGTGTCGTGTCGTGTTTGTGTTGAATTTTGGCCACGAAATTAATCCGAAATAGACCCGTTAAAAGACACAATATTGATCTCGTTAAGACCCAATATAAACCCGATTAAAAACCCGTTATTGATCCCATTAAGACCCAATATAAATTCATTAAAAAATAAAAGGCTTTTATTAAAAAGCCCAACCCATAAAATATTTTATATTCGTCCATTATCACAAAACAAAACAAACCAAACCCTAGCTACCAAAAAATCATTTCTCCACACAAAAACCCTCGGCCGTTCCGTTTCTTCACTTCCGGCGGTTTTCTCCATCAGTTCGACGGTATGTTTTCTGATCTTCATTTCGTTTCCTTTATTTCGTTTTGTTTTGGTATAAGATCAGAACTTTGTTAATTGATTGTGCGTTTGGTTCTGATCTTCATTTTGTTTCGTTCGTTTGGTTCTAATCTTCACATAGGCGGTATGTTGAAAACGGGTTCGATTAACAGCTTCTAAAAACGTATGTAAATGGATTGTGCTGGTATAAAAACAGGGGTGTTTTTGTTTAGACCCATAGATTCTGTTTAGAGCCCCCAGAACCGTTAAAAATTGCTCACCTTTTAAATAGATATAAAAAGACTTTAATACCCAGTTTAGAAAATCCCGGCAGAATTTTGGATATTTGCTTGAAGATGTGCACTGTTAGTAGTTGAGTCCTAATAGGACTCGAACACCACCACCTGTTAGCACATAATCCGTAATTCATTAATCAAAAACATAAATTAATCTCCCAGCACTGGTGTAATCATAATGAAGTAAAGTAAAACTATTACATGTCAATCCATGTAATATGTGTATCATCAAACTCCAGTTAATCCGAGTCAAACACAAAACCTATTTTTAAAAGTCAAATACAAAACCTATTTTTTAAAAGTTAAAAAACTTATGTTTTTTTAACGTATATTTGGAATTGTAATACTTATTTAGGACATAAAACTGGGTTAGCCCACCTTATATTTGATCCATCTACACTAGGCCCAATTCGTATTTAATTCAATCCATATTTGACCGGTCCATCTTAAACAATTCATAATTTTGCCGCTACAAATTTTGAGGGTGAGCGAGAATCAACAAATTTGGATTCCACTATATATACTAGTTTTCTTATTATTTTCGAAAGTGTTTCACTGCCGTGAAAGGTAAATAGACAAATGAATTAATTATACCTGTAACCAGGGGTGGCAATTTCGAAAAGAACACGAAACGACAAGGAACGAAATTAACACGAAATTGACACGACTTATCGTGTTCGACTGGGTTCCTGGCCCTGCTGTCGTGTCGTGTCGTGTCGTGTTTGTGTTGAATTTGGGCCACGAAATTAATCCGAAATAGACCCGTTAAAAGACACAATATTGATCTCGTTAAGACCCAATATAAACCCGATTAAAAACCCGTTATTGATCCCATTAAGACCCAATATAAATTCATTAAAAAATAAAAGGCTTTTATTAAAAAGCCCAACCCATAAAATATTTTATATTCGTCCATTACCACAAAACAAACCAAACCAAACCCTAGCTACCAAAAAATCATTTCTCCACACAAAAACCCTCGGCCGTTCCGTTTCTTCACTTCCGGCGGTTTTCTCCATCAGTTCGGCGGTATGTTTTCTGATCTTCATTTCGTTTCCTTTATTTTGTTTTGTTTGGTATAAGATCAGAACTTTGTTAATGGATTGTGCGTTTGGTTCTGATCTTCATTTTGTTTCGTTCGTTTGGTTCTAATCTTCACATAGGCGGTATGTTGAAAACGGGTTCGATTAACAGCTTCTAAAAACGTATGTAAATGGATTGTGCTGGTATATGAACAGGGGTGTTTTTGTTTAGACCCATAGATTCTGTTTAGAGCCCCCAGAACCGTTAAAAATTGCTCACCTTTTAAAAAGATATAAAAAGACTTTAATACCCAGTTTAGAAAATCCCGGCAGAATTTTTGGATATTTGCTTGAAGATGTGCACTGTTAGTAGTTGAGTCCTAATAGGACTCGAACACCACCACCTGTTAGCACAGAATCCGTAATTCATCAATAAAAAACATAAATTAATCTCCCAGCACTGGTGTAATCATAATGAAGTAAAGTAAAACTATTACATGTCAATCCATGTAATATGTGTATCATCAAACTCCAGTTAATCCGAGTCAAACACAAAACCTATTTTTAAAAGTCAAATACAAAACTTATTTTATAAAAGTTAAAAAACTTATGTTTTTTTAACGTATATTTGGAATTGTAATACTTATTTAGGACATAAAACTGGGTTAGCCCACCTTATATTTGATCCATCCATACTAGGACCAATTCGTATTTAATTCAATCCATATTTGACCGGTCCATCTTAAACAATTCATAATTTTGCCGCTACTAATTTTGAGGGTGAGCGAGAATCAACAAATTTGGATTCCACTATATATACTAGTTTTCTTATTATTTTCGAAAGTGTTTCACTGCCGTGAAAGGTAAATAGACAAATGAATTAATTATACCTGTAACTAGGGGTGGAAATTTCGAAAAGAACACGAAACGACACGGAACGAAATTAACACGAAATTGACACGACTTATCGTGTTCGACTGGGTTCCTGGCCCTGCTGTCGTGTCATGTCGTGTTTCTGTTGAATTTGGGCCACGAAATTAATCCTAAATAGACCCGTTAAAATACACAATATTGATCTCGTTAAGACCCAATATAAACCCGATTAAAAACCTGTTATTGATCCCATTAAGACCCAATATAAATTCATTAAAAAATAAAAGGCTTTTATTAAAAAGCCCAACCCATAAAATAATTTATATTCGTCCATTACCACAAAACAAACCAAACCAAACCCTAGCTACCAAAAAATCATTTCTCCACACAAAAACCCTCGGCCGTTCCGTTTCTTCACTTCCGGCGGTTTTCTCCATCAGTTCGGCGGTATGTTTTCTGATCTTCATTTCGTTTCCTTTATTTTGTTTTGTTTGGTATAAGATCAGAACTTTTTTAATGGATTGTGCGTTTGGTTCTGATCTTCATTTTGTTTCGTTCGTTTGGTTCTAATCTTCACATAGGCGGTATGTTGAAAACGGGTTCGATTAACAGCTTCTAAAAACGTATGTAAATGGATTGTGCTGGTATAAGAACAGGGGTGTTTTTGTGTTAGACCCATAGATTCTGTTTAGAGCCCCCAGAACCGTTAAAAATTGCTCACCTTTTAAAAAGATATAAAAAGACTTTAATACCCAGTTTAGAAAATCCCGGCAGAATTTTTGGATATTTGCTTGAAGATGTGCACTGTTAGTAGTTGAGTCCTAATAGGACTCGAACACCACCACCTGTTAGCACAGAATCCGTAATTCATCAATCAAAAACATAAATTAATCTCCCAGCACTGGTGTAATCATAATGAAGTAAAGTAAAACTATTACATGTCAATCCATGTAATATGTGTATCATCAAACTCCAGTTAATCCGAGTCAAACACAAAACCTATTTTTAAAAGTCAAATACAAAACCTATTTTTTAAAAGTTAAAAAACTTATGTTTTTTTAACGTATATTTGGAATTGTAATACTTATTTAGGACATAAAACTGGGTTAGCTCACCTTATATTTGATCCATCCATACTAGGCCCAATTCGTATTTAATTCAATCCATATTTGACCGGTCCATCTTAAACAATTCATAATTTTGCCGCTACTAATTTTGAGGGTGAGCGAGAATCAACAAATTTGGATTCCACTATATATACTAGTTTTCTTATTATTTTCGAAAGTGTTTCACTTCCGTGAAAGGTAAATAGACAAATGAATTAATTATACCTGTAACTAGGGGTGGCAATTTCGAAAAGAACACGAAACGACACGGAACGAAATTAACACGAAATTGACACGACTTATCGTGTTCGACTGGGTTCCTGGCCCTGCTGTTGTGTCGTGTCGTGTTTGTGTTGAATTTTGGCCACGAAATTAATCCGAAATAGACCCGTTAAAAGACACAATATTGATCTCGTTAAGACCCAATATAAACCTGATTAAAAACTCGTTATTGATCTGAGGTGACCCCGAAAATGCGGATCATGCGCAAAGACTTATATGCGGAAGTAAACTATTGTTGGGTAAACATCTTAAACCTACGAGTTTATATGAATGGTGCAAAAGGGACCAAATTAAACTTTCACTTAATTTGATTAACTTTTTATGAAAATAATTTTTAATTTTCAAAGTTAATTATAGTCCTAAACAGATAACAATTTTTAGGCGAGTTTCTAATTATTTAGTTATACCTTTTCGTGTGAGGTGAAATGCAGAAAATGTACAACACACAAGATTTATTTAACGTCGCAAAAACCCTTCCCTGGAAAAAACGACGGACTCCCCTAGGAGTCACCTAAACTACTTCCACTAAAAACAATAAATGAACAGGAACGAGTTACAATCAACAAGCTTAACAATTAAAGAAGAATGATCTAGCTATTATCCCACACGACCAAGTCCACCCTGGTTGCTTATTCTATTCTCTCTTTAACTTGTCCTTACTTGTTTTTGCGTTCTTCACTTCGCAGCCTCCCCTTTAACTTCCTTAAGCGCAGGTTGGCTCAGTGCCTATTATTTACTTTCTAGTGAAGTGTGTGTGATGCAACAGAATATATTTCACCTATATCTTTGCAAGTCTTGTGCTATTCAAATCAACGGTTTGACTTTGAATACACCTTTTGAAAAGCTTTCTTTTCTCTTTCTCAAAACTTTCTTTAAATCTCGAACACTAGACTTGTTCAGATTTTACACAACTATGTGTCTACGTGAATACGTGAGTATTTATATGAGAGTGATATGAGATGCAAACAATTTCAGAAAATCACTAACACAATCAAGTGTTCACAGAATATGACTGAAAATATATTCAGTAAAAACAGACAGTCAAATATTCACAATCTTGTTTTTCAGAAAACAAATATTAGATTAAATCAGCTTTTAATCTAAAATATTATCAAGACTATTTTCACAGATATTTCAGATTAAATCAAAAACAGTCTTAAGCACACAAGCAAATAATACTCAGTCAGATATTAAATCTTCCACAAATCAGATCTAAGAAATCTCAGGTTTAACTTTCTAAACCTCAAGCAATACAAATCTGAATATTATCAAATATATTCTGAAAAATCTGTTTTAAAACAAAACGTTTTAAAACATACAAGATCTCACAAATAAATCACCAGCAGAATATTCACATACACAAATTAAATTCGTGAATAGTGTGTGTTGTGTACAAATATTAGATCTAAAGACTGATCTAAAAATACACACAGATGAGAGAACTCACTTACAAAAATAAAGTGTTCTTGAAAAATCGTAAGTGCAGATTTACAAGGAGAGAAGTCCAATCTTCATTTTCGTTTTGATAGAAATCAACACTTGAAGATGACAAAAAAATTATTTCTGGTTTAATCTCTCTCTCTCTCTCTAAAAATTTTGACAGAGTTATGCTACAAAATTATTTTCTCAGCTCTCTTAAAATGAATACCCAAAGGGTTCTATTTATAGAGTGCACAAGTGTGTGCAGATAGATGTAAAATAGAGTCACACGGATTGACAAAGAATACACACCAGCCGTAGATAAAATATAATCTGAGGGCTCACAAAGAAACACAAAGTGTAGTGTTAAAAATGTGACACGTGTTGTGCAAGCTGTAACACACTAACTGAACAAGAAACAATTAGTTACATAAAACATGTAGAACCGCATTATTCGGTTCGGTTTCGGTTTTGACTATTAAAAAACGGTTTTGGACCTGACCGAACCGCATTTTTTAAAAAGGGACATATACCAAATAGTCCCTCAGACATTTTTTAATACCCATTTAGTCCAAACTTTTTTATTTTGCCTCAAAAAGTTCTTTGCCACATATTTTGGAGAGGGAGTGCCGCTGGCGCGGACCTCTAAAAATAAGAGGATATTGAGGGACTAAATGAGTTAAACTAAAAATATGTGTCCTTTTTAAAAAATATATAATTATAGTAGGAATTATTTAATAATTGACCCTTTTAAAAATATATATTTTTTTATACATATATATATCTACCCCAATTTCCCCCCACACACACACATTTTCACCCCCAACTCACACGCACGGACACAACTTAGCCACCCATTTCTTCTCTCTCTCTCTCTCTCTCTCTCTCTCTACACAATTTACAACCTAAGTTCTTCTAACAGCAGCCGGCCACATATTTCCTCTCTCTCTCTCTATACGACATATTTCTTCTCTCTCTCTCTCTACACATCACAGCAGCAGCCCTTCTCATTTCTCTCTACATACAGCAGCAGCCCTTCACAGCAGCCGGCCATCGCAGCCACCGCATCAGCCAGCGCAGCGACCGCAGTCACCATCGGCCATCGACCAGTCTTCATTTGTTTTTCTAGATCCGCAGTCACCGCAGCCACCGCAGTCCGCTGCCCATCTGGTATTCACTTGTTTTTCTAGATCTAACTTTTATAAGAAGAAGTAGATGTAACCTGTAGATTAAAGGTTGAAGAAAAGAGTCCAAGAATGTGATTCAATCATCCCAAGATTTTTCAGAAAAAAAATAAGTAGCTTGCTTAAGCGGTGTAAGCAACATAAAACATTAATAAAGGAACAAGTAGAAGCAGCTAATAGCCCTTTGGGATTTGAGTATAAGAACATCAACATGAACAATCGGTAGTTTAAATAATCTCAAGAAACAATTCAAGTGAAGAAAAGTAGAGTTGAGAGATTTAGCACTCGACTGGTGTTAGCTCTCTTGAATCCAAAAGGTTAAAATAGCATGGTGTTGAGCAATAGGAGATGTTCCACTGAATTATTAGGCAAGAATAAGGATGGAAGGAGTTTTTAAGATTGCTGTGCTGGAAAAATTAAGACAGCAAAATGAGTTATACACCTATGAAACAGCAGAATGCTCCAAGGAAACTCAACTATTTTATATTATATGATTTTCTCACGCATTGAATCATTTAAAGAGACATATCCCTAAATAAATTAAACTATATCTTGAACGCATTGAATCATTTACATGTGTTGTTTTTTAATAAAAAATGTAATTTTACAAAAAAAAAATGTTGTTTTTAATAATAAAAAATGTGTTGTTTTTTATTGGTATGGACCGAATAGGACCGAGACCGAACACGGACCGTTTGAAAACCGAATAGGACCGAGACCGATAATTCCGGTCCGGTCTCGGTCCGTAATTTTTTAGGACCGATTAATGCGGTCCGGTCCCAAAAATACCCCAAAACCGGACCGGACCGCGAACACCCCTAACCGTTGTAAATAAAATGCCGCGACGTCGTCGTTTTTAAAAAAAAACAAAACAGTTTCGGTTTTACAACGAACCCGTGGGCGGTTTCTGAGATATCAGAGGTGGTCGGTCAAAATTCGAATTAAAGTGCCACGCACACGCCAGCAGTTAAAGGTATGGGCTGTTAACAGACCTGCGTGAGGTCAAATCCGGCAGGGAATGGGACGCCAACAGTTTTTGGCGATGTCAAAATCGGCCAACAGATAATCCTATAAGGCTATGACAAAAAGCTATAACCAATTATATTAAAATACATATATGCGGTCAAATCTGTAGCATCAAACCCGATGGTCAAATTGATAAAGACCAAGGCAATGCAAAAGCTTTAAAGGGTACACCATGTTAAGACCTAACAGGTCAAATCGTGCAGAACATGGCACTTCACACAAGGCTACAAGTCACACATGCTAACTTACTATACCATACATAACATATAACATATATAATATATATAACTCATATAGTAAAACGCACGCAACTATATGCATATATAATATTATATAGACGCATACACCATATATCACATATATATATGTATATATATATATAATGACACGCACATGCACAAATATAATCATAACAAAATTTTATTTTGGACTTAAAAAATATTCTGCAATTTTTATATAAAAAAATATTTAGAGTCAAACTTATTTTCCAAAAGATATTTTTCTTATAAAAATTCCAAATTAAATTTTTGAACTCAAAAATAATTTTATTATGACGAAACAAAACATTATCATAAGATATGATAAATAAAATGCACATGCTACGTGGTATCGTGTCCTACGTGACAGAAATTCCTATGAGCCATAAGATTACCTTTCTCTAAGATGGCGGACTGAATGAGAGCACATTTGATGTAGATGGACAGATAGAGCTTGAAGTCATGGGGACACGCAATCCTATATTACAAAAATATTTTGTCAAAATTCAAGTCCAACTATATGAAGTCCTATATAGCTAAAGCACGAAAAGCAAATCCTAGGAGTGCTCTATATAGGGCCTTCATGATCCCATTAAGACCCAATATAAATTCATTAAAAAATAAAAGGCTTTTATTAAAAAGCTCAACCCATAAAATATTTTATATTCGTCCATTACCACAAAACAAACCAAACCAAACCCTAGCTACCAAAAAATCATTTCTCCACACAAAAACCCTCGGCCGTTCCGTTTCTTCACTTCCGGCGGTTTTCTCCATCAGTTCGGCGGTATGTTTTCTGATCTTCATTTCGTTTCCTTTATTTCGTTTTGTTTGGTATAAGATCAGAACTTTGTTAATGGATTGTGCGTTTGGTTCTGATCTTCATTTTGTTTCGTTCGTTTGGTTCTAATCTTCACATAGGCGGTATGTTTAAAACGGGTTCGATTAACAGCTTCTAAAAACGTATGTAAATGGATTGTGCTGGTATAAAAACAGGGGTGTTTTTGTTTAGACCCATAGATTCTGTTTAGAGCCCCCAGAACCGTTAAAAATTGCTCACCTTTTAAAAAGATATAAAAAGACTTTAATACCCAGTTTAGAAAATCCCGGCAGAATTTTTGGATATTTGCTTGAAGATGTGCACTGTTAGTAGTTGAGTCCTAATAGGACTCGAACACCACCACCTGTTAGCACAGAATCCGTAATTCATCAATCAAAAACATAAATTAATCTCCCAGCACTGGTGTAATCATAATGAAGTAAAGTAAAACTATTACATGTCAATCCATGTAATATGTGTATCATCAAACTCCAGTTAATCCGAGTCAAACACAAAACCTATTTTTAAAAGTCAAATACAAAACCTATTTTTTAAAAGTTAAAAAACTTATGTTTTTTAACGTATATTTGGAATTGTAATACTTATTTAGGACATAAAACTGGGTTAGCCCACCTTATATTTGATCCATCCATACTAGGCCCAATTCGTATTTAATTCAATCCATATTTGACCGGTCCATCTTAAACAATTCATAATTTTGCCGCTACTAATTTTGAGGGTGAGCGAGAATCAACAAATTTGGATTCCACTATATATACTAGTTTTCTTATTATTTTCGAAAGTGTTTCACTTCCGTGAAAGGTAAATAGACAAATGAATTAATTATACCTGTAACCAGGGGTGGCAATTTCGAAAAGAACACGAAACGACACGGAACGAAATTAACACGAAATTGACACGACTTACCGTGTTCGACTGGGTTCCTGGCCCTGCTGTCGTGTCGTGTCGTGTTTTTGTTGAATTTTGGCCACGAAATTAATCCGAAATAGACCCGTTAAAAGACACAATATTGATCTCGTTAAGACCCAATATAAACCCGATTAAAAACCCGTTATTGTTCCCATTAAGACCCAATATAAATTCATTAAAAAATAAAAGGCTTTTATTAAAAAGCCCAACCCATAAAATATTTTATATTCGTTTATTACCACAAAACAAACCAAACCAAACCCTAGCTACCAAAAAATCATTTCTCCACACAAAAACCCTCGGCCGTTCCGTTTCTTCACTTCCGACGGTTTTATCCATCAGTTCGGCGTTATGTTTTCTGATCTTCATTTCGTTTCCTTTATTTCGTTTTGTTTGGTATAAGATCGGAACTTTGTTAATGGATTGTGCGTTTGGTTCTGATCTTCATTTTGTTTCGTTCGTTTGGTTCTAATCTTCACATAGGCGGTATGTTGAAAACGGGTTCGATTAACAGCTTCTAAAAACGTATGTAAATGGATTGTGCTGGTATAAAAACAGGGGTATTTTTGTTTAGATCCATAGATTCTGTTTAGAGCCCCCAGAACCGTTAAAAATTGCTCACCTTTTAAAAAGATATAAAAAGACTTTAATACCCAGTTTAGAAAATCCCGGCAGAATTTTTGGATATTTGCTTAAAAATGTGCACTGTTAGTAGTTGAGTCCTAATAGGACTCGAACACCACCACCTGTTAGCACAGAATCCGTAATTCATCAATCAAAAACATAAATTAATCTCCCAGCACTGGTGTAATCATAATGAAGTAAAGTAAAACTATTACATGTCAATCCATGTAATATGTGTATCATCAAACTCCAGTTAATCCGAGTCAAACACAAAACCTATTTTTAAAAGTCAAATACAAAACCTATTTTTTAAAAGTTAAAAAACTTGTGTTTTTTTAACGTATATTTGGAATTGTAATACTTATTTAGGACATAAAACTGGGTTAGCCCACCTTATATTTGATCCATCCATACTAGGCCCAATTCGTATTTAATTCAATCCATATTTGACCGGTCCATCTTAAACAATTCATAATTTTGCCGCTACTAATTTTGAGGGTGAGCGAGAATCAACAAATTTGGATTCCACTATATATAGGGGTGTGCACGGGTCGGTTCGGTTCGGTTTTGGACCGCAATCCAAATCGAACCGATCGGTTCGGTTTTGGAAAGGGTTAGACCGAAACCGAACCGACAATAAAAAAAATCGTCGGCTTCGGTTTATATCGGTTTCGGTTCGGTTCGGTTTCGGTTCGGTTTTGGTTAGTTTTCGGTTTTGGTCGGTTTTTTTTGGGCGGTTTTCTGTTTTGGTCGGTTTTTAAGCCCGGTTAATGAATTTTTCATATAAAAATATAAGTTTTTTAATATAAATATTGATATCGGTTCGGTTCGGTTCGGTTCGGTTTTTTCCATGGCTAAACCGCAAACCGAACCGACATGGTCGGTTTTTTAATTCCTTAAACCGTAAACCAAACCGGGCTAAAAAAAACCGTCGGTTTCGGTTCGGTTCGGGCCGGTTCGGTTCGGTTTTCGGGCCGGTCGGTTTTTTTGAACACCCCTAACTATATATACTAGTTTTCTTATTATTTTCGAAAGTGTTTCACTTTCGTGAAAGGTAAATAGACAAATGAATTAATTATACCTGTAACTAGGGGTGGCAATTTCGAAAAGAACACGAAACGACACGGAACGAAATTAACACGAAATTGACACGACTTATCATGTTCGACTGGGTTCCTGGCCCTGCTGTCGTGTCGTGTCGTGTTTGTGTTGAATTTTGGCCACGAAATTAATCCGAAATAGACCCGTTAAAAGACACAATATTGATCTCGTTAAGACCCAATATAAACCCGATTAAAAACCCGTTATTGATCCCATTAAGTCCCAATATAAATTCATTAAAAAATAAAAGGCTTTTATTAAAAACCCAACCCATAAAATATTTTATATTCGTCCATTACCACAAAACAAACCAAACCAAACCCTAGCTACCTAAAAATCATTTCTCCACACAAAAACCCTCGGCCGTTCCGTTTCTTCACTTCCGGCGGTTTTCTCCATCAGTTCGGCGGTATGTTTTCTGATCTTCATTTCGTTTCCTTTATTTCGTTTTGTTTGGTATAAGATCAGAACTTTGTTAATGGATTGTGCGTTTGGTTCTGATCTTCATTTTGTTTCGTTCGTTTGGTTCTAATCTTCACATAGGCGGTATGTTGAAAACGGGTTCGATTAACAGCTTCTAAAAACGTATGTAAATGGATTGTGCTGGTATAAAAACAGGGGTGTTTTTGTTTAGACCCATAGATTCTGTTTAGAGCCCCCAGAACCGTTAAAAATTGCTCACCTTTTAAAAAGATATAAAAAGACTTTAATACCCAGTTTAGAAAATCCCGACAGAATTTTTGGATATTTGCTTGAAGATGTGCATGTTAGTAGTTGAGTCCTAATAGGACTCGAACACCACCACCTGTTAGCACAGAATCCGTAATTCATCAATCAAAAACATAAATTAATCTCCCAGCACTGGTGTAATCATAATGAAGTAAAGTAAAACTATTACATGTCAATCCATGTAATATGTGTATCATCAAACTCCAGTTAATCCGAGTCAAACACAAAACCTATTTTTAAAAGTCAAATACAAAACCTATTTTTTAAAAGTTAAAAAACTTATGTTTTTTTAACGTATATTTGGAATTGTAATACTTATTTAGGACATAAAACTGGGTTAGCCCACCTTATATTTGATCCATCCATACTAGGCCCAATTCGTATTTAATTCAATCCATATTTGACCGGTCCATCTTAAACAATTCATAATTTTGCCGCTACTAATTTTGAGGGTGAGCGAGAATCAACAAATTTGGATTCCACTATATATACTAGTTTTCTTATTATTTTCGAAAGTGTTTCACTTCCGTGAAAGGTAAATAGACAAATGAATTAATTATACCTGTAACTAGGGGTGGCAATTTCGAAAAGAACACGAAACGACACGGAACGAAATTAACACGAAATTGACACGACTTATCGTGTTCGACTGGGTTCCTGGCCCTGCTGTCGTGTCGTGTCGTGTTTGTGTTGAATTTTGGCCACGAAATTAATCCGAAATAGACCCTTTAAAAGACACAATATTGATGTCGTTAAGACCCAATATAAACCCGATTAAAAACCCGTTATTGATCCCATTAAGACCCAATATAAATTCATTAAAAAATAAAAGGCTTTTATTAAAAAGCCCAACCCATAAAATATTTTATATTCGTCCATTACCACAAAACAAACCAAACCAAACCCTAGCTACCAAAAAATCATTTCTCCACACAAAAACCCTCGGCCGTTCCGTTTCTTCACTTCCGGCGGTTTTCTCCATCAGTTCGGCGGTATGTTTTCTGATCTTCATTTCGTTTCCTTTATTTCGTTTTGTTTGGTATAAGATCAGAACTTTGTTAATGGATTGTGCGTTTGGTTCTGATCTTCATTTTGTTTCGTTCGTTTGGTTCTAATCTTCACATAGGCGGTATGTTGAAAACGGGTTCGATTAACAGCTTCTAAAAACGTATGTAAATGGATTGTGCTGGTATAAAAACAGGGGTGTTTTTGTTTAGACCCATAGATTCTGTTTAGAGCCCCAGAACCGTTAAAAATTGTTCACCTTTTAAAAAGATATAAAAAGACTTTAATACCCAGTTTAGAAAATCCCGGCAGAATTTTTGGATATTTGCTTGAAGATGTGCACTGTTAGTAGTTGAGTCCTAATAGGACTCGAACACTACCACCTGTTAGCACAGAATTGGTAATTCATCAATCAAAAACATAAATTAATCTCCCAGCACTGGTGTAATCATAATGAAGTAAAGTAAAACTATTACATGTCAATCCATGTAATATGTGTATCATCAAACTCCAGTTAATCCGAGTCAAACACAAAACCTATTTTTAAAAGTCAAATACAAAACCTATTTTTTAAAAGTTAAAAAACTTATGTTTTTTTAACGTATATTTGGAATTGTAATACTTATTTAGGACATAAAACTGGGTTAGCCCACCTTATATTTGATCCATCCATACTAGGCCCAATTCGTATTTAATTCAATCCATATTTGACCGGTCCATCTTAAACAATTCATAATTTTGCCGCTACTAATTTTGAGGGTGAGCGAGAATCAACAAATTTGGATTCCACTATATATACTAGTTTTCTTATTATTTTCGAAAGTGTTTCACTTCCGTGAAAGGTAAATAGACAAATGAATTAATTATACCTGTAACTAGGGGTGGCAATTTCGAAAAGAACACGAAACGACACGGAACGAAATTAACACGAAATTGACACGACTTATCGTGTTCGACTGGGTTCCTGGCCCTGCTGTCGTGTCGTGTCGTGTTTGTGTTGAATTTTGGCCACGAAATTAATCCGAAATAGACCCGTTAAAAGACACAATATTGATCTCGTTAAGACCCAATATAAACCCGATTAAAAACCCGTTATTGATCCCATTAAGACCCAATATAAATTCATTAAAAAATAAAAGGCTTTTATTAAAAAGCCCAACCCATAAAATATTTTATATTCATCCATTACCACAAAACAAACCAAACCAAACCCTAGCTACAAAAAAATCATTTCTCCACACAAAAACCGTCGGTCGTTCCGTTTCTTCACTTCCGGCGGTTTTCTCCATCAGTTCGGCGGTATGTTTTCTGATCTTCATTTCGTTTCCTTTATTTCGTTTTGTTTGGTATAAGATCAGAACTTTGTTAATGGATTGTGCGTTTGGTTCTGATCTTCATTTTGTTTCGTTCGTTTGTTTCTAATCTTCACATAGGCGGTATGTTGAAAACGGGTTCGATTAACAGCTTCTAAAAACGTATGTAAATGGATTGTGCTGGTATAAAAACAAGGGTGTTTTTGTTTAGACCCATAGATTCTGTTTAGAGCCCCCAGAACCGTTAAAAATTGCTCACCTTTTAAAAAGATATAAAAAGACTTTAATACCCAGTTTAGAAAATCCCGGCAGAATTTTTGGATATTTGCTTGAAGATGTGCACTGTTAGTAGTTGAGTCCTAATAGGACTCGAACACCACCACCTGTTAGCACAGAATCCGTAATTCATCAATCAAAAACATAAATTAATCTCCCAGCACTGGTGTAATCATAATGAAGTAAAGTAAAACTATTACATGTCAATCCATGTAATATGTGTATCATCAAACTCCAGTTAATCCGAGTCAAACACAAAACCTATTTTTAAAAGTCAAATACAAAACCTATTTTTTAAAAGTTAAAAAACTTATGTTTTTTTAACGTATATTTGGAATTGTAATACTTATTTAGGACATAAAGTTAGCCCACCTTATATTTGATCCATCCATACTAGGCCCAATTCGTATTTAATTCAATCCATATTTGACCGGTCCATCTTAAACAATTCATAATTTTGCCGCTACTAATTTTGAGGGTGAGCGAGAATCAACAAATTTGGATTCCACTATATATACTAGTTTTCTTATTATTTTCGAAAGTGTTTCACTTCCGTGAAAGGTAAATAGACAAATGAATTAATTATACCTGTAACTAGGGGTGGCAATTTCGAAAAGAACACGAAACGACACGGAACGAAATTAACACGAAATTGACACGACTTATCGTGTTCGACTGGGTTCCTGGCCCTGCTGTCGTGTCGTGTCGTGTCGTGTTTGTGTTGAATTTTGGCCACGAAATTAATCCGAAATAGACCCGTTAAAAGACACAATATTGATTTCGTTAAGACCCAATATAAACCCGATTAAAAACCCGTTATTGATCCCATTAAGTCCCAATATAAATTCATTAAAAAATAAAAGGCTTTTATTAAAAAGCCCAACCCATAAAATATTTTATATTCGTCCATTACCACAACAAACCAAACCAAACCCTAGCTACCAAAAAATCATTTCTCCACACAAAAACCCTCGGCCGTTCCGTTTCTTCACTTCCGGCGGTTTTCTCCATCAGTTCGGCGGTATGTTTTCTGATCTTCATTTCGTTTCCTTTATTTCTTTTTGTTTGGTATAAGATCAGAACTTTGTTAATGGATTGTGCGTTTGGTTCTGATCTTCATTTTGTTTCGTTCGTTTGGTTCTAATCTTCACATAGGCGGTATGTTGAAAACGGGTTCGATTAACAGCTTCTAAAAACGTATGTAAATGGATTGTGCTGGTATAAAAACAGGGGTGTTTTTGTTTAGACCCATAGATTCTGTTTAGAGCCCCCAGAACCGTTAAAAATTCCTCACCTTTTAAAAAGATATAAAAAGACTTTAATACCCAGTTTAGAAAATCCCGACAGAATTTTTGGATATTTGCTTGAAGATGTGCATGTTAGTAGTTGAGTCCTAATAGGACTCGAACACCACCACCTGTTAGCACAGAATCCGTAATTCATCAATCAAAAACTTAAATTAGTCTCCCAGCACTGGTGTAATCATAATGAAGTAAAGTAAAACTATTACATGTCAATCCATGTAATATGTGTATCATCAAACTCCAGTTAATCCGAGTCAAACACAAAACCTATTTTTAAAAGTTAAATACAAAACCTATTTTTTAAAAGTTAAAAAACTTATGTTTTTTTAACGTATATTTGGAATTGTAATACTTATTTAGGACATAAAACTGGGTTAGCCCACCTTATATTTGATCCATCCATACTAGGCCCAATTCGTATTTAATTCAATCCATATTTGACCGGTCCATCTTAAACAATTCATAATTTTGCCGCTACTAATTTTGAGGGTGAGCGAGAATCAACAAATTTGGATTCCACTATATATACTAGTTTTCTTATTATTTTCGAAAGTGTTTCACTGCCGTGAAAGGTAAATAGACAAATGAATTAATTATACCTGTAACTAGGGGTGGAAATTTCGAAAAGAACACGAAGCGACACGGAACGAAATTAACACAAAATTGACACGACTTATTGTGTTCGACTGGGTTCCTGGCCCTGCTGTCGTGTCGTGTCGTGTTTGTGTTGAATTTTGGCCACGAAATTAATCCGAAATAGACCCGTTAAAAGACACAATATTGATCTCGTTAAGACCCAATATAAACCCGATTAAAAACCCGTTATTGATCCCATTAAGACCCAATATAAATTCATTAAAAAATAAAAGGCTTTTATTAAAAAGCCTAACCCATAAAATATTTTATATTCGTCCATTACCACAAAACAAACCAAACCAAACCCTAGCTACCAAAAAATCATTTCTCCACACAAAAACCCTCGGCCGTTCCGTTTCTTCACTTCCGGCGGTTTTCTCCATCAGTTCGGCGGTATGTTTTCTGATCTTCATTTCGTTTCCTTTATTTCGTTTTGTTTGGTATAAGATCAGAACTTTGTTAATGGATTGTGCATTTGGTTCTGATCTTCATTTTGTTTCGTTCGTTTGGTTCTAATCTTCACATAGGCGGTATGTTGAAAACGGGTTCGATTAACAGCTTCTAAAAACGTATGTAAATGGATTGTGCTGGTATAAAAACAGGGGTGTTTTTGTTTAGACCCATAGATTCTGTTTAGAGCCCCCAGAACCGTTAAAAATTGCTCACCTTTTAAAAAGATATAAAAATAATTTAATACCCAATTTAGAAAATCCCGACAGAATTTTTGGATATTTGCTTGAAGATGTGCACTGTTAGTAGTTGAGTCCTAATAGGACTCGAACACCACCACCTGTTAGCACAGAATCCGTAATTCATCAATCAAAAACATAAATTAATCTCCCAGCACTGGTGTAATCATAATGAAGTAAAGTAAAACTATTACATGTCAATCCATGTAATATGTGTATCATCAAACTCCAGTTAATCCGAGTCAAACACAAAACCTATTTTTAAAAGTCAAATACAAAACCTATTTTTTAAAAGTTAAAAAACTTATGTTTTTTTAACGTATATTTGGAATTGTAATACTTATTTAGGACATAAAACTGGGTTAGCCCACCTTATATTTGATCCATCCATACTAGGCCCAATTCGTATTTAATTCAATCCATATTTGACCGGTCCATCTTAAACAATTCATAATTTTGCCGCTACTAATTTTGAGGGTGAGCGAGAATCAACAAATTTGGATTCCACTATATATACTAGTTTTCTTATTATTTTCGAAAGTGTTTCACTTCCGTGAAAGGTAAATAGACAAATGAATTAATTATACCTGTAACTAGGGGTGGCAATTTCGAAAAGAACACGAAACGACACGGAACGAAATTAACACGAAATTGACACGACTTATCGTGTTCGACTGGGTTCCTGGCCCTGCTGTCGTGTCGTGTCGTGTTTGTGTTGAAATTTGGCCACGAAATTAATCCGAAATAGACCCGTTAAAAGACACAATATTGATTTCGTTAAGACCCAATATAAACCCGATTAAAAACCCGTTATTGATCCCATTAAGTCCCAATATAAATTCATTAAAAAATAAAAGGCTTTTATTAAAAAGCCCAACCCATAAAATATTTTATATTCGTCCATTACCACAACAAACCAAACCAAACCCTAGCTACCAAAAACTCATTTCTCCACACAAAAACCCTCGGCCGTTCCGTTTCTTCACTTCCGGCGGTTTTCTCCATCAGTTCGGCGGTATGTTTTCTGATCTTCATTTCGTTTCCTTTATTTCTTTTTGTTTGGTATAAGATCAGAACTTTGTTAATGGATTGTGCGTTTGGTTCTGATCTTCATTTTGTTTCGTTCGTTTGGTTCTAATCTTCACATAGGCGGTATGTTGAAAACGGGTTCGATTAACAGCTTCTAAAAACGTATGTAAATGGATTGTGCTGGTATAAAAACAGGGGTGTTTTTGTTTAGACCCATAGATTCTGTTTAGAGCCCCCAGAACCGTTAAAAATTGCTCACCTTTTAAAAAGATATAAAAAGACTTTAATACCCAGTTTAGAAAATCCCGACAGAATTTTTGGATATTTGCTTGAAGATGTGCAAGTTAGTAGTTGAGTCCTAATAGGACTCGAACACCACCACCTGTTAGCACAGAATCCGTAATTCATCAATCAAAAACATAAATTAATCTCCCCGCACTGGTGTAATCATAATGAAGTAAAGTAAAACTATTACATGTCAATCCATGTAATATGTGTATCATCAAACTCCAGTTAATCCGAGTCAAACACAAAACCTATTTTTAAAAGTCAAATACAAAACCTATTTTTTAAAAGTTAAAAGACTTATGTTTTTTTAACGTATATTTGGAATTGTAATACTTATTTAGGACATAAAACTGGGTTAGCCCACCTTATATTTGATCCATCCATACTAGGCCCAATTCGTATTTAATTCAATCCATATTTGACCGGTCCATCTTAAACAATTCATAATTTTGCCGCTACTAATTTTGAGGGTGAGCGAGAATCAACAAATTTGGATTCCACTATATATACTAGTTTTCTTATTATTTTCGAAAGTGTTTCACTTCCGTGAAAGGTAAATAGACAAATGAATTAATTATACCTGTAACTAGGGGTGGCAATTTCGAAAAGAACACGAAACGACACGGAACGAAATTAACACGAAATTGACACGACTTATCGTGTTCGACTGGGTTCCTGGCCCTGCTGTCGTGTCGTGTCGTGTTTGTGTTGAATTTTGGCCACGAAATTAATCCGAAATAGACCCGTTAAAAGACACAATATTGATTTCGTTAAGACCCAATATAAACCCGATTAAAAACCCGTTATTGATCCCATTAAGTCCCAATATAAATTCATTAAAAAATAAAAGGCTTTTATTAAAAAGCCCAACCCATAAAATATTTTATATTCGTCCATTACCACAACAAACCAAACCAAACCCTAGCTACCAAAAACTCATTTCTCCACACAAAAACCCTCGGCCGTTCCGTTTCTTCACTTCCGGCGGTTTTCTCCCTCAGTTCGGCGGTATGTTTTCTGATCTTCATTTCGTTTCCTTTATTTCTTTTTGTTTGGTATAAGATCAGAACTTTGTTAATGGATTGTGCGTTTGGTTCTGATCTTCATTTTGTTTCGTTCGTTTGGTTCTAATCTTCACATAGGCGGTATGTTGAAAACGGGTTCGATTAACAGCTTCTAAAAACGTATGTAAATGGATTGTGCTGGTATAAAAACAGGGGTGTTTTTGTTTAGACCCATAGATTCTGTTTAGAGCCCCCAGAACCGTTAAAAATTGCTCACCTTTTAAAAAGATATAAAATGACTTTAATACCCAGTTTAGAAAATCCCGACAGAATTTTTGGATATTTGCTTGAAGATGTGCAAGTTAGTAGTTGAGTCCTAATAGGACTCGAACACCACCACCTGTTAGCACAGAATCCGTAATTCATCAATCAAAAACATAAATTAATCTCCCAGCACTGGTGTAATCATAATGAAGTAAAGTAAAACTATTACATGTCAATCCATGTAATATGTGTATCATCAAACTCCAGTTAATCCGAGTCAAACACAAAACCTATTTTTAAAAGTCAAATACAAAACCTATTTTTTAAAAGTTAAAAAACTTATGTTTTTTTAACGTATATTTGGAATTGTAATACTTATTTAGGACATAAAACTGGGTTAACCCACCTTATATTTGATCCATCCATACTAGGCCCAATTCGTATTTAATTCAATCCATATTTGACCGGTCCATCTTAAACAATTCATAATTTTGCCGCTACTAATTTTGAGGGTGAGCGAGAATCAACAATTTTGGATTCCACTATATATACTAGTTTTCTTATTATTTTCGAAAGTGTTTCAGTGCCGTGAAAGGTAAATAGACAAATGAATTAATTATACCTGTAACTAGGGGTGGAAATTTCGAAAAGAACACGAAACGACACGGAATAAATTAACACGAAATTGACACGACTTATCGTGTTCGACTGGGTTCCTGGCCCTGCTGTCGTGTCGTGTCGTGTTTGTGTTGAATTTTGGCCACGAAATTGATCCGAAATAGACCCGTTAAAAGACACAATATTGATCTCGTTAAGACCCAATATAAACCCGATTGAAAACCCGTTATTGATCCCTTTAAGACCCAATATAAATTCATTAAAAAATAAAAGGCTTTTATTAAAAAGCCCAACCCATAAAATATTTTATATTCGTCCATTACCACAAAACAAACCAAACCAAACCAAACCCTAGCTACCAAAAAATCATTTCTCCACACAAAAACCCTCGGCCGTTCCGTTTCTTCACTTCCGACGGTTTTCTCCATCAGTTCGGCGGTATGTTTTCTGATCTTCATTTCGTTTCCTTTATTTCGTTTTGTTTGGTATAAGATCAGAACTTTGTTAATGGATTGTGCGTTTGGTTCTGATCTTCATTTTGTTTCGTTCGTTTGGTTCTAATCTTCACATAGGCGGTATGTTGAAAACGGGTTCGATTAACAGCTTCTAAAAACGTATGTAAATGGATTGTGCTGGTATAAAAACAGGGGTGTTTTTGTTTAGACCCATAGATTCTGTTTAGAGCCTCCAGAACCGTTAAATATTGCTCACCTTTTAAAAAGATATAAAAAGACTTTAATACCCAGTTTAGAAAATCCCGACAGAATTTTTGGATATTTGCTTGAAGATGTGCACTGTTAGTAGTTGAGTCCTAATAGGACTCGAACACCACCACCTGTTAGCACAGAATCCGTAATTCATCAATCAAAAACATAAATTAATCTCCCAGCACTGGTGTAATCATAATGAAGTAAAGTAAAACTATTACATGTCAATCCATGTAATATGTGTATCATCAAACTCCAGTTAATCCGAGTCAAACACAAAACCTATTTTTAAAAGTCAAATACAAAACCTATTTTTTAAAAGTTAAAAAACTTATGTTTTTTTAACGTATATTTGGAATTGTAATACTTATTTAGGACATAAAACTGGGTTAGCCCACCTTATATTTGATCCATCCATACTAGGCCCAATTCGTATTTAATTCAATCCATATTTGACCGGTCCATCTTAAACAATTCATAATTTTGCCGCTACTAATTTTGAGGGTGAGCGAGAATCAACAAATTTGGATTCCACTATATATACTAGTTTTCTTATTATTTTCGAAAGTGTTTCACTTCCGTGAAAGGTAAATAGACAAATGAATTAATTATACCTGTAACTAGGGGTGGCAATTTCGAAAAGAACACGAAACGACACGGAACGAAATTAACACGAAATTGACACGACTTATCGTGTTCGACTGGGTTCCTGGCCCTGCTGTCGTGTCGTGTCGTGTTTGTGTTGAATTTTGGCCACGAAATTAATCCGAAATAGACCCGTTAAAAGACACAATATTGATTTCGTTAAGACCCAATATAAACCCGATTAAAAACCCGTTATTGATCCCATTAAGTCCCAATATAAATTCATTAAAAAATAAAAGGCTTTTATTAAAAAGCCCAACCCATAAAATATTTTATATTCGTCCATTACCACAACAAACCAAACCAAACCCTAGCTACCAAAAAATCATTTCTCCACACAAATACCCTCGGCCGTTCCGTTTCTTCACTTCCGGCGGTTTTCTCCATCAGTTCGGCGGTATGTTTTCTGATCTTCATTTCGTTTCCTTCTTTTCTTTTTGTTTGGTATAAGATCAGAACTTTGTTAATGGATTGTGCGTTTGGTTCTGATCTTCATTTTGTTTCGTTCGTTTGGTTCTAATCATCACATAGGCGGTATGTTGAAAACGGGTTCGATTAACATCTTCTAAAAACGTATGTAAATGGATTGTGCTGGTATAAAAACAGGGGTGTTTTTGTTTAGACCCATAGATTCTGTTTAGAGCCCCCAGAACCGTTAAAAATTGCTCACCTTTTAAAAAGATATAAAAAGACTTTAATACCCAGTTTAGAAAATCCCGACAGAATTTTTGGATATTTGCTTGAAGATGTGCATGTTAGTAGTTGGGTCCTAATAGGACTCGAACACCACCACCTGTTAGCACAGAATCCGTAATTCATCAATCAAAAACATAAATTAATCTCCCAGCACTGGTGTAATCATAATGAAGTAAAGTAAAACTATTACATGTCAATCCATGTAATATGTGTATCATCAAACTCCAGTTAATCCGAGTCAAACACAAAACCTATTTTTAAAAGTCAAATACAAAACCTATTTTTTAAAAGTTAAAAAACTTATGTTTTTTTAACGTATATTTGGAATTGTAATACTTATTTAGGACATAAAACTGGGTTAGCCCACCTTATATTTGATCCATCCATACTAGGCCCAATTAGTATTTAATTCAATCCATATTTGACCGGTCCATCTTAAACAATTCATAATTTTGCCGCTACTAATTTTGAGGGTGAGCGAGAATCAACAAATTTGGATTCCACTATATATACTAGTTTTCTTATTATTTTCGAAAGTGTTTCACTGCCGTGAAAGGTAAATAGACAAATGAATTAATTATACCTGTAACTAGGGGTGGAAATTTCGAAAAGAACACGAAGCGACACGGAACGAAATTAACACGAAATTGACACGACTTATCGTGTTCGACTGGGTTCCTGGCCCTGCTGTCGTGTCGTGTCGTGTTTGTGTTGAATTTTGGCCACGAAATTAATCCAAAATAGACCCGTTAAAAGACACAATATTGATCTCGTTAAGACCCAATATAAACCCGATTAAAAACCCGTTATTGATCCCATTAAGACCCAATATAAATTCATTAAAAAATAAAAGGCTTTTATTAAAAAGCCCAACCCATAAAATATTTTATATTCGTCCATTACCACAAAACAAACCAAACCAAACCCTAGCTACCAAAAAATCATTTCTCCACACAAAAACCCTCGGCCGTTCCGTTTCTTCACTTCCGGCGGTTTTCTCCATCAGTTCGGCGGTATGTTTTCTGATCTTCATTTCGTTTCCTTTATTTCGTTTTGTTTGGTATAAGATCAGAACTTTGTTAATGGATTGTGCGTTTGGTTCTGATCTTCATTTTGTTTCGTTCGTTTGGTTCTAATCATCACATAGGCGGTATGTTGAAAACGGGTTCGATTAACATCTTCTAAAAACGTATGTAAATGGATTGTGCTGGTATAAAAACAGGGGTGTTTTTGTTTAGACCCATAGATTCTGTTTAGAGCCCCCAGAACCGTTAAAAATTGCTCACCTTTTAAAAAGATATAAAAAGACTTTAATACCCAGTTTAGAAAATCCCGACAGAATTTTTGGATATTTGCTTGAAGATGTGCATGTTAGTAGTTGAGTCCTAATAGGACTCGAACACCACCACCTGTTAGCACAGAATCCGTAATTCATCAATCAAAAACATAAATTAATCTCCCAGCACTGGTGTAATCATAATGAAGTAAAGTAAAACTATTACATGTCAATCCATGTAATATGTGTATCATCAAACTCCAGTTAATCCGAGTCAAACACAAAACCTATTTTTAAAAGTCAAATACAAAACCTATTTTTTAAAAGTTAAAAAACTTATGTTTTTTTAACGTATATTTGGAATTGTAATACTTATTTAGGACATAAAACTGGGTTAGCCCACCTTATATTTGATCCATCCATACTAGGCCCAATTAGTATTTAATTCAATCCATATTTGACCGGTCCATCTTAAACAATTCATAATTTTGCCGCTACTAATTTTGAGGGTGAGCGAGAATCAACAAATTTGGATTCCACTATATATACTAGTTTTCTTATTATTTTCGAAAGTGTTTCACTGCCGTGAAAGGTAAATAGACAAATGAATTAATTATACCTGTAACTAGGGGTGGAAATTTCGAAAAGAACACGAAGCGACACGGAACGAAATTAACACGAAATTGACACGACTTATCGTGTTCGACTGGGTTCCTGGCCCTGCTGTCGTGTCGTGTCGTGTTTGTGTTGAATTTTGGCCACGAAATTAATCCAAAATAGACCCGTTAAAAGACACAATATTGATCTCGTTAAGACCCAATATAAACCCGATTAAAAACCCGTTATTGATCCCATTAAGACCCAATATAAATTCATTAAAAAATAAAAGGCTTTTATTAAAAAGCCCAACCCATAAAATATTTTATATTCGTCCATTACCACAAAACAAACCAAACCAAACCCTAGCTACCAAAAAATCATTTCTCCACACAAAAACCCTCGGCCGTTCCGTTTCTTCACTTCCGGCGGTTTTCTCCATCAGTTCGGCGGTATGTTTTCTGATCTTCATTTCGTTTCCTTTATTTCGTTTTGTTTGGTATAAGATCAGAACTTTGTTAATGGATTGTGCATTTGGTTCTGATCTTCATTTTGTTTCGTTCGTTTGGTTCTAATCTTCACATAGGCGGTATGTTGAAAACGGGTTCGATTAACAGCTTCTAAAAACGTATGTAAATGGATTGTGCTGGTATAAAAACAGGGGTGTTTTTGTTTAGACCCATAGATTCTGTTTAGAGCCCCCAGAACCGTTAAAAATTGCTCACCTTTTAAAAAGATATAAAAAGACTTTAATACCCAGTTTAGAAAATCCCGACAGAATTTTTGGATATTTGCTTGAAGATGTGCATGTTAGTAGTTGAGTCCTAATAGGACTCGAACACCACCACCTGTTAGCACAGAATCCGTAATTCATCAATCAAAAACATGAATTAATCTCCCAGCACTGGTGTAATCATAATGAAGTAAAGTAAAACTATTACATGTCAATCCATGTAATATGTGTATCATCAAACTCCAGTTAATCCGAGTCAAACACAAAACCTATTTTTAAAAGTCAAATACAAAACCTATTTTTTAAAAGTTAAAAAACTTATGTTTTTTTAACGTATATTTGGAATTGTAATACTTATTTAGGACATAAAACTGGGTTAGCCCACCTTATATTTGATCCATCCATACTAGGCCCAATTCGTATTTAATTCAATCCATATTTGACCGGCCCATCTTAAACAATTCCTAATTTTGCCGCTACTAATTTTGAGGGTGAGCGAGAATCAACAAATTTGGATTCCACTATATATACTAGTTTTCTTATTATTTTCGAAAGTGTTTCAGTGCCGTGAAAGGTAAATAGACAAATGAATTAATTATACCTGTAACTAGGGGTGGAAATTTCGAAAAGAACACGAAACGACACGGATTAAATTAACACGAAATTGACACGACTTATCGTGTTCGACTGGCTTCCTGGCCCTGCTGTCGTGTCGTGTCGTGTTTGTGTTGAATTTTGGCCACGAAATTGATCCGAAATAGACCCGTTAAAAGACACAATATTGATCTCGTTAAGACCCAATATAAACCCGATTAAAAACCCGTTATTGATCCCTTTAAGACCCAATATAAATTCATTAAAAAATAAAAGGCTTTTATTAAAAAGCCCAACCCATAAAATATTTTATATTCGTCCATTACCACAACAAACCAAACCAAACCCTAGCTACCAAAAACTCATTTCTCCGCACAAAAACCCTCGGCCGTTCCGTTTCTTCACTTCCGGCGGTTTTCTCCATCAGTTCGGCGGTATGTTTTCTGATCTTCATTTCGTTTCCTTTATTTCTTTTTGTTTGGTATAAGATCAGAACTTTGTTAATGGATTGTGCGTTTGGTTCTGATCTTCATTTTGTTTCGTTCGTTTGGTTCTAATCTTCACATAGGCGGTATGTTGAAAACGGGTTCGATTAACAGCTTCTAAAAACGTATGTAAATGGATTGTGCTGGTATAAAAACAGGGGTGTTTTTGTTTAGACCCATAGATTCTGTTTAGAGCCCCCAGAACCGTTAAAAATTGCTCACCTTTTAAAAAGATATAAAAAGACTTTAATACCCAGTTTAGAAAATCCCGACAGAATTTTTGGATATTTGCTTGAAGATGTGCAAGTTAGTAGTTGAGTCCTAATAGGACTCGAACACCACCACCTGTTAGCACAGAATCCGTAATTCATCAATCAAAAACATAAATTAATCTCCCAGCACTGGTGTAATCATAATGAAGTAAAGTAAAACTATTACATGTCAATCCATGTAATATGTGTATCATCAAACTCCAGTTAATCCGAGTCAAACACAAAACCTATTTTTAAAAGTCAAATACAAAACCTATTTTTTAAAAGTTAAAAAACTTATGTTTTTTTAACGTATATTTGGAATTGTAATACTTATTTAGGACATAAAACTGGGTTAGCCCACCTTATATTTGATCCATCCATACTAGGCCCAATTCGTATTTAATTCAATCCATATTTGACCGGTCCATCTTAAACAATTCATAATTTTGCCGCTACTAATTTTGAGGGTGAGCGAGAATCAACAATTTTGGATTCCACTATATATACTAGTTTTCTTATTATTTTCGAAAGTGTTTCAGTGCCGTGAAAGGTAAATAGACAAATGAATTAATTATACCTGTAACTAGGGGTGGAAATTTCGAAAAGAACACGAAACGACACGGAACGAAATTAACACGAAATTGACACGACTTATCGTGTTCGACTGGGTTCCTGGCCCTGCTGTCGTGTCGTGTCGTGTTTGTGTTGAATTTTGGCCACGAAATTAATCCGAAATAGACCCGTTAAAAGACACAATATTGATCTCGTTAAGACCCAATATAAACCCGATTGAAAACCCGTTATTGATCCCTTTAAGACCCAATATAAATTCATTAAAAAATAAAAGGCTTTTATTAAAAAGCCCAACCCATAAAATATTTTATATTCGTCCATTACCACAAAACAAACCAAACCAAACCCTAGCTACCAAGAAATCATTTCTCCACACAAAAACCCTCGGCCGTTCCGTTTCTTCACTTCCGGTGGTTTTCTCCATCAGTTCGGCGGTATGTTTTCTGATCTTCATTTCGTTTCCTTTATTTCGTTTTGTTTGGTATAAGATCAGAACTTTGTTAATGGATTGTGCGTTTGGTTCTGATCTTCATTTTGTTTCGTTCGTTTGGTTCTAATCTTCACATAGGCGGTATGTTGAAAACGGGTTCGATTAACAGCTTCTAAAAACGTATGTAAATGGATTGTGCTGGTATAAAAACAGGGGTGTTTTTGTTTAGACCCATAGATTCTGTTTAGAGCCCCCAGAACCGTTAAAAATTGCTCACCTTTTAAAAAGATATAAAAAGACTTTAATACCCAGTTTTGAAAATCCCGACAGAATTTTTGGATATTTTCTTGAAGATGTGCACTGTTAGTAGTTGAGTCCTAATAGGACTCGAACACCACCACCTGTTAGCGCAGAATTCGTAATTCATCAATCAAAAACACAAATTAATCTCCCAGCACTGGTGTAATCATAATGAAGTAAAGTAAAACTATTACATGTCAATCCATGTAATATGTGTATCATCAAACTCCAGTTAATCCGAGTCAAACACAAAACCTATTTTTAAAAGTCAAATACAAAACCTATTTTTTAAAAGTTAAAAAACTTATGTTTTTTTAACGTATATTTGGAATTGTAATACTTATTTAGGACATAAAACTGGGTTAGCCCACCTTATATTTGATCCATCCATACTAGGCCCAATTCATATTTAATTCAATCCATATTTGACCGGTCCATCTTAAACAATTCATAATTTTGCCGCTACTAATTTTGAGGGTGAGCGAGAATCAACAAATTTGGATTCCACTATATATACTAGTTTTCTTATTATTTTCGAAAGTGTTTCACTGCCGTGAAAGGTAAATAGACAAATGAATTAATTATACCTGTAACTAGGGGTGGAAATTTCGAAAGGAACACGAAACGACACGGAACGAAATTAACACGAAATTGACACGACTTATCGTGTTCGACTGGGTTCCTGGCCCTGCTGTCGTGTCGTGTCGTGTTTGTGTTGAATTTGGGCCACGAAATTAATCCGAAATAGACCCGTTAAAAGACACAATTTTGATCTCGTTAAGACCCAATATAAACCCGATTAAAAACCCGTTATTGATCCCATTAAGACCCAATATAAATTCATTAAAAAATAAAAGGCTTTTATTAAAAAGCCCAACCCATAAAATATTTTATATTCGTCCATTACCACAAAACAAACCAAACCAAACCCTAGCTACCAAAAAATCATTTCTCCACACAAAAACCCTCGGCCGTTCTGTTTCTTCACTTCCGGCGGTTTTCTCCATCAGTTCGGCGGTATGTTTTCTGATCTTCATTTCGTTTCCTTTATTTCGTTTTGTTTGGTATAAGATCAGAACTTTGTTAATGGATTGTGCGTTTGGTTCTGATCTTCATTTTGTTTCGTTCGTTTGGTTCTAATCTTCACATAGGCGGTATGTTGAAAACGGGTTCGATTAACAGCTTCTAAAAACGTATGTAAATGGATTGTGCTGGTATAAAAACAGGGGTGTTTTTGTTTAGACCCATAGATTCTGTTTAGAGCCCCCAGAACCGTTAAAAATTGCTCACCTTTTAAAAAGATATAAAAAGACTTTAATACCCAGTTTAGAAAATCCCGGCAGAATTTTTGGATATTTGCTTGAAGATGTGCACTGTTAGTAGTTGAGTCCTAATAGGACTCGAACACCACCACCTGTTAGCACAGAATCCGTAATTCATCAATCTCCCAGCACTGGTGTAATCATAATGAAGTAAAGTAAAACTATTACATGTCAATCCATGTAACATGTGTATCATCAAACTCTAGTTAATCCGATCCGTTTACAGGCTATCCCCCCCCCCCCCCCCCCCCCCCAAAAAAAAAAAAAAAAAAAAAAACCCTGTTATATGTGTATCATCAAACTCGAAGATCAAATCATATAACAACAAATATCATGTCTATTATGCTCGTTTTAACTTCCAGAAACTCATCAGATGTCCACGCAAAATTCTTATTACAAAAATTAATCTCCAAAAATATAATCCAGATTTCTTGGTCAATAAATTACTCAAGCAATTTATGCCTGTTATCACCAACTAGACAAAGGAGAGCTTGATAATATCATGGCGAACTTTTTACAAATAAACAACTCCATTAATAGACCTATAGAAAATCCTTCTTCCAACATACTCAGGACACACTTTGGTAACTTATTTAATATGTTTTGGAAGCATTTTAACGATACAGATCGGACATGCTCGTGAGCCTAAATTATAGACAAACTCTATCTTTTCTGGACTCATCGCTAGGTGACACATGTCCAGTCTGCATTGTTAAAATACGGGACAGTTCATGCAAAAGCACTACTATATATATATATATATATATATATATATATATATATATATATATATATATATATAAGATTACTATTAATAAGAAAATGAAATATAACTGGATGGAAGAAAAGAATATCACCCAAAATTCAAAGATAAATGAAAAACATAAAACTGATTCATAATTAAAAGAATTTCCACAAACATAACTATTCTTGAGCCTCAATTTTTTTAATCAAGAACGTGAAAATTGTTCTGGAATTCAAATACATCTCACTCAAATTATTAACTCTCAATGGCATAAAACAATTCATAAAAATAAAAAAACAAATACTCATATATCATGTTATGTGATCCCTCGTACTATGTATACAAACAATTTGAGGACCCTATGAAATTTGAAATATAAATTGGACAATAATTTTACTCCCATTCACATATATTTAGTTGATACCAGTTGCGAATCCACGATTTTAGTCTATGATGTGAAGTTTGATTTAAAATCCCAGCGATGCAGTAGGTTTGCTGCAGCGAAGGAGGTTTTGCCGGACGCGGATTCTTCCAGGGATTTGTGCATTGGCTTGCTTCGGAAGGCGCGACCAATGAAAGGGTTTGGTGCAACAAACAAACATAGATCTGCCAAATAAGGGTCTTTTAAGTTAGGGTATATTGGGGGTTCCACCACAAATGTATTTCACTTATGAAAGGAACCTTATGAGAGCTTCCAAAGGTGAGGATTTGGGGTGAAAAGTGAGGGATTTTTCCTCACCCATAGGTATTGCTCAAAGATTGAATAAGGGTTGGAGTGTGAGTGTTTCATGTATAATAAGGGTGCGTGCTTAAGATGCATCGTGTGGGGGATTTCTCACAGGGTTACATGGGAACAGGTTACACCGGATTGGGTATATGGGAAACACTTGAGGGCAAGAAATTGAGAGGGTTATTGGCTTAGAACATAGATTCACTTGGGTGGAGAGTTGGTGTAAAATGGCTATTCGGGATTTAGGTAGGAGAGTAGAGAGTATGCGATTATCCTTGTATATTCTCTATTATACTTATAATTTCTTCATATATAGTGGAATCGACTCTCACCGTAGACGTAGCTAAGTTGATGAACCACGTATATCTTGCTGTCGTCTCTCTTATTTACATCTTTATTGTGCTTTCCATATTACTATTTTATCTTGATTATATTCGAATGATGGTTGATTGGAGGTTGCCCCCAACAAGTTGGGTATCGAGGCGCAACATTGAAGGGGTAAAAATTTCAGGGTAAATATTTTTCCCCTGCGTATGATTGAGACTTAATATGAAATTATCAAGGTTGAGGTTGAGGTGGACTAGTATGCAACATGACTCAAATATAGTACACCAAAATTCAAATTAGGCAAAGAATCTTAAGAAGTGAATTAAGAACCAAGAATTCAGTTTCCAAACCCTATGAAAAATTCAATTCAAAAACCATAACCATATAATCAAATGCCTCTATATATCTACAAAATTGAACATATTCAAGTAGGTGTGGAAATTCATGTAATTGGGACACGACTGGGCATATTGTTTTTAATGGCCCTGAACACGATGTGTTATTTTTCCTTATACAATCCGATGTTCAATCAGCAGGAGTGAGAATGACTAGTGTGTGGTGTTGGGGTTGGATTTGGGATAACAAAATTATATTGGCCTCGAATATGGTTAACATGAGTTGACACTCACAATACGGCTAATAGGTTTCGATAGCGTTAGGAGCTCAAAACCTAGGAAATCGTCTTCTTCTTTTCAACCCTTTCTTCCACCACCACTCATTTCCCTCGATCTTCACCTTAATTGGTATAGAACAACACCATATTTCAAGTTTTCACTAAAAAATGTTTCGGCTTATTTTGTCTTTGCCTTCCAATTTACTTGATTTGTTTTACCCATAATTATCGTTGGGATCTTAAGTATTTACTCTTACATCATATGTATTTTTATTCTTTTGTTGTTGAACCCTTGTCATCATCATCATCCTTTCCTTAATCCCATTATATGGGGTCGGCCACATGGATTCTCCTTTTTTATTATAATCTATTATAAGCATCATTATCATTCAAGTTTAATTCTTTAAGGTCTCTCCTAATAATTCCTTCCCATCATAGCTTAGGGTGACCATATTTTCTTTTACCCTCTATTTCCAACAATTTTTCTCTTGTTATAGGGGCATAGAATGGTCTACGCAGCACATGTGCGTACCATCTAAGTCTACTTTATCTTAATTTATCGTTAATATGAACTACTCCTAACTTTTCTCTCGCGTATTGGTTTTTAATTTTGTCATTTCTAGTAATTTCTATCATCTATCGGAGCATCCTCATCTCACTTACATGGAGACTTTGTTTATATTTCTTCTTTAACACCCAACACTTCACTCCATATAAGGTCGATGGTATAACAACCGTTCTATAAAATTTTCCTTTTAATTTATTAGTTACCCATTTATCGCATAACACTCCACTAGCTTGTCTCCATTTCATCCAACCAGTTGATATTCTACTCGTAACATCCTCATCAATATTCCTATTACTTTGTAACATTGAACCTAGATAACGAAATTTATTAGTTTGGTTTATCATTTTTTCATCAATCTTTAATATTATGTTACTCGATGCCTCATTATTAAATTTTCATTCCATAAATTTTGTTTTATTTCTACTGATTTTTAGTCCGTGGACTCAAAAGCTTTTCTCTAAGTATCAACTCTCTTCGCTAAGCTTTCCTTTGAGGTGTCTATTAAAACTATATCATACGCAAACAACATAAACCATGGGACATCTTCTTGTATGTCCTTAGCAATCTCATCCAATACTACGACAAATAAATAAGGACTTAATGCCAATCTTTGATGTAAACCCACTTTAATTATAAAGTCATTAGTTTCTCCACATATAGTCCTTACTCTAGTATTTGTATTATCAGACATATCTTCAATAACTTTAATATAACTCATAGTGATTATTTCTCTCCTTAAATCCTACCAAATTATATTCCGAGGTACTCTGTCACAAGCCTTTTCTAAATTTATATTTACCATATGTAAGTTGTTATCCTTAATTCTACATTTTTTCATTAACTGTCTTAATAAGAAACAACTTCTGTAGGGGATCTTCCTGGCATAAATCCAAATTGATTTCTTGAGATAGCTGAATCATTTCTTAATCTTTGTTCTATAACCTTTTCCCCATAATTTCATAGTGTGACTAATCAGTTTGATTCCTCTATAATTATCGCAGTTTTGTATATTCCCTTTATTTTTATACAACAGTATTATGGTGCTTTCCCTCCACTGATATGGCATGTTTCCTTCTCTTAAAATTTTCTTGAATAAACCTATTAACCAATCTATCTTTATACTTCCAAGGTTCTCCACACCTACATGGATACTTTACTAGGTCCAACCGCTTTATTCTTTCCCATTTTCCTTATTAATATATCTACTTCTTTTTTAGTAATCGGACATATCATTCCTATGTATTGTTCAATGTTTTTGACATCTTTTTTCGGATATTATTAATTCAATAATCCCTGAAAATACTCTTCCCATCTATTTAGAATTTCTTTATCATTGATGAATATATTTTGATTTACATCTTTAATACATTTAACTGGACCCATATCCCTTATCAATCTATCTCTATTCTTTGCCAATTTATATATATCCTTTTTACCTTCATTGGTACTTAATTTATTATAAAGATTATTTGGTGCGTTTTGTTGAGCAATTCATATAATATTTTATACTTCATTTTTAACTTCTTATACTTTTCTAAATATTCTTGGTTTTTACTCTTTTGCCACTCTTTAAAACTTACTCGCTTTTTATGAATCTTTTTCCTTTAGTCTCACCTAAAACTCGCTTACCGATTTTCTCGATATCATTCTTTGTTTTGATCAAATGTTGTTAACATTGTCGTTCCAATTCCACTTCATGTTTAATAGGAACTTCTGACTAAATTTAATCTCTCTGCATCCTTTTAAATCCTTCCATTCAATATTTTGATAACTTATTTTTTCTTTTCAATACTTAAATCCTTTTAATTGCTAAATCTATTACTAATATACGATGTTGATTTGTTAATCTTTCACCTGGTATAACTTTTACAGTCGTTGCATGTGTACAAGTCTCTTTTTCTAAGTAAGCAATAGTCTATTTGAGTTTTATTCTCTCCGCTTTATAATGTTATTAAATGTTCTTCCATATATATATATATATCGGATCGAATTATTAACGGATAGGAGTATTTGAATCCAAATTCGTTCCATTTAATAAACGAGTAGTCGGATAATCGAATTTTAGGCATGATCCATATCTGCTTAAATGGATCGGATTCAGATTCGAATTCAGATAAGATTCGATCCATTGACAGGTCTAGTGGGTGGTATATGTAAACATTACTTGTTTGTTAATTTATTTATTACACATTGTTAATTTCTAAAACAGTACATAATATATAGGTTAATATAATATATTGATTAATATAAAATATTACATATGCATATGTATATGTACTCATTAAATTCCAAATTGATAGTCATTGCTTTATTTTTTGTGACATCCTAAATTAAGATTTCACCTTTTTAACGTAATATGTTTTCTTAATTCTTTTTAGTTATTAAAAACTGTCTCACAAAAAAAATCTGTCGTCACAAGTGCAGCCAATGAGGGAGAGAAAAGATAAGGCTAAACTACCTCCCTATACTAACCTAGTCTAGTTCGTAACAACCATGGCTTTAACACCCTCTGTACTGGTCCTAAAACCCAAATACACAAACCAATCCCCACCCTTGTTTCACCACCTAAGACGCAGTAAAACAACCCAACTGAGAATGACCATGGGATATTCCAAAACAACCACCAGAAGAACAATATCAATAGTAGTAGCAACTACATCCATATTGGAAGCAATTCTCAACCACCAAACATTAAATGCATTAGACTTTAGTATGACAGTTCCGGGACAAACGGTTGAAGAGGCGGAGAATGGGATTAAAGGCCACGCTCAGAGTTTATTAGAGGTTAAAGAATTGTTGGAGTCAGAGTTATGGAAAGAAGCACAGAAGGCATTGAGAAAGAGCGCTTCATACCTGAAGCAAGATATGTATACCATTATTCAGGGCAAACCCGGAAATGAAAGGCCTCAATTGAGAATACTGTATTCCACTCTATTCAACAATGTCACCCGACTGGATTACGCCGCAAGGGATAAGAATGTGACGCGTGTTTCAGAGTGTTACCATAATATTGTTGTCGCTCTTAATGATTTTTTGTCAAGAATATGATGTAATAATCAAAGTATCTTTCTTCTTTATTTACTTGTTGCAGTTATAATTAATTCATTTGTCTATTTACCTTTCACGACAGTGAAACACTTTCGAAAATAATAAGAAAACTAGTATACATGGTGGAATCCAAATTTGTTGATTCTCGCTCACCCTCAAAATTAGTAGCGGTAGAATTATGAATTGCTTAATAAGGACCGGTCAAATATGGATTGCATTAAATACGAATTGGGCCTAATATGGATGGATCAAATATAAGGTGGGTTAACCCATTTTTATGTCCTAAATGAGTATTACAATTCCAAATATACGTTAAAAAAACGTAAGTTTTTTAACTTTACAAAAATAGGTTTTGTATTTGACTTTTAAAAATACGTTTTGTGTTTGACTCGTAACTTTTGAAAATAGACTCCATATTTGATTTATACCTTTCAAATATGCCCCATATTTGACTCTAACTTTTTAATTTGCGCTCCATATTTGATTCATACTTTTAAAAATGGCCCCCATATTTAAATGGCTGGACAAATATGGGTTGTTTATTCTTTGCGGCCGATTTTTGCACTACTACTCAAAACTCATTGTTGAATTAATAATATTTATTGCAAGTGATCCTAAAATTTTAATACCAATAGTGTGATACTCCCATTATAAAAAAAATTAGGCTTCTTATTTTTCTAGCTTCACTTATATTGAATTTTTTAAACACAAATCATATGCTAGTATTGTTTCATTTTATAATGCAAAATTTTAAAAATGAGAAAGATTGCACCATTATTTTAATCCAAAGCAATTATGGGGGAAAATGAGTCAATTGAAATCCTCCAATATTTTGATCAAATGCGCAAACATTAGTTTTTCACTCCCAAATTTCTCAACAAGACGGATTAGTTAAAACAAAGAAATGATTATCCAAGAGATGGCTAGATTTATGCTACTATGCAAATGCGTGTCCACAAGATCTTAAGAAGAGGCCACACCACTAGTAAAATATGTAAGAGTATAGTATGCTCATGTGCACTCAGTTGTTTATTTTGTCTAGTTCCTTTTGACGAGACCATTCTTTCTGTTATAGTTGAAGAGGTTGTTCAGGAAATCTTCATGGGCAAGACTCTATCATCGCACGTCATCAGCTTCATTCGAAATCGTTCATGTTTCCATTGTTGAGAATGCCACATTGGCTTGTGGTAAATGACTTAGATGAACCTAATTCGCATAGTTTTGTAAAAATTCGAATTGAAAAATATGTCAAAATTTGTGTGAATATTAATTACGGGTTGGTTATATAAATATACAGGATACTTTTTTAGGGGAAATGCAAAATTAAACCTAAGTTTTGGGTTAAATTGAATCCATGTTAATTGTTTCAATTATTGTTGTACTAACCTAGAATTATGTTAACTTGTGCAATGTTACCCAAATTCTGACTCCATTAAAAATTTTAGTGGGGGGTTGATGGAGGCGTCCCATGTGGCAAGATTTGTTAGCTTGACCAAAAAATTATTGACATTTGGTTTTAATAAATTAAAAAATTTAATCAATCACCTAAACAATTTAATTAAGGGTAAATTACACTAAACTTCGCTCAACTATCTCGGGTTTACGAGTCACCCCTTCAAGAAAAATACTCGACAATTTCACCCCCTCAACTATCAATCTATTATAATTAAATTCAAAAATCGGGTATTCTCCCTTTTTATGTCTAAATGGACAAAAATACCCCTCACCCAATTTGAAAACCCAAAATTAGAAAAATAAAAAAACAATTTAAAAACCCATAAAACTCACCCCACCCCACCCCACCCCACCCACCCCACCCTTCCCTCTCAACACACGACACCACCCATCGCTTCACACTTTCTCACAAACTAAACACAACCCTACTGCCCCTAGCCACCCACCGCCCTGTTGCCCCCCCCAACCCCAAACCACCTCCCCCTAAAACCAATACATTCTATCTAGTCTTTATCACAACCCACAAATAAAAAAATTGTCTTGTAAAAACATCCCATGCTCAAATTGTTCGACTGTCAATGACAGTGGAGAATTTACAGTTGGAAGCCTTTTAAAACACATTTTAAATTTTTTACACCTCGACAAACACCCCTCAAGAGAAAAAAAAACTTATCTACACTTGTTCAAATCATCATATAGTTAGACTAGCAAATCTATAAAATCAATATTTTTGAAAATCGATCTGCAAAACCAATAAAGTGGTTGCAAAATAGATCTCACAAATCGTTTTTTGAATTCGTTGTTATATGCGTATATGGAAAAACCCTGAAAATAATAAAATTTGAACGACTTATCTGGATGTTGAGGTGTGTTTAGACACACGGTCATAAGACAAAAATATCACCCGCACATTTTTGAGTGATGTCTCGAGCCTCAAATATCTGTTCTCAGGATTCAACAGTGGAGTTCATCCAATTGAAGCACTCAATGGAGAAGTCTAGAATCACAATTATGTTGCCTAGAAATTGGAATATGAAATAAAACATTTTTTAGAGAAGGGAGAGAGAGAGAGAATGACTTGCAATATGATCTACAGAGCCCCTTAATAAAGGGATACATAACCACCCATTGTCCAAAAAATGGGGTAACCGCCTCTCCACTAAACCACTCTCTAATAGCTTTAATAAAGTAATAAATTTTAATGTAAATTAAAAAAATCGTTTTAAAATTAATATAAAATGAATTTAAAAAATTAAATAAAACAAATTTAGAAATTAATAGATTTTTGGACCCAAAACCCAAGTAAGTCCTAAGTCTTGATATATGATATAATATTTATTTATCTATTTACGTATAAATGTCCCCAAATCTTCCTAAATGCTCTTAGTAGGACTTGAATCCACGACCTTAACCAAAGTAACCTCAAAATTTACCACTATGCCAAAGGGGCTTTTTGAGTGTATTTCATTCACACTAATATATATATCCAAACACAAAACAATCCCCCATATGAATGAAATACGAGAAGAAGGAACAAGAGAAAATTCTAGGGCAATAAAATGTCATTAATAGGCAGAGGTGTCTTTTGGACTTGAACCTTGATTAATGTATATCCATTGGGTTTACAAACTATTCAGTAAAAACTAACCAGCTATTTTGGAAAATCAGTTCAACAGACTACACACATGACACTTTAACAGACTTGTGGTTCAAAACAGTTTTGCATATTAAGGTTGTGAGCTATATCCATGTATCATGAGTAGTCCTGTAAACTAATCGAATTCGGACCGGATTAGGAAAATCCATATCCACATCCGTTTATGTTAAACGGATTCGGATCCAATCCGTTTATTAATCGGATCGGATCAGGCAAATTCAAATCCATATTTATTTATATTAAACGGATTTGGATCCGATCCGATCCGATTATTCGTTTATGTTAAACTTGATTTGCAACATTTTTATTTTCAACTCTTATTTCATAAATTATTTTTGCAAATTTTCCATAAAAACAGATAATGAATTAAAGAACTATTACAATAAATATTTAAAATATATATTTATATATTATTAAATACAATATATAATAATTAAAAATATATTATATATAAGTTATATATATTTATTACAAATATTAATCGGATCGGATTCTGATAAAATCTGATCCATTGACAGGCCTATCATGAGCACTTTAAAAAATCAAGCCACAATTTTCGTAGGTAGCGTCCCCACTACCACACTCACTTAGGTGAATCTATCAAGAATGTCATGTCACATCCCGCTTGAAAATCCAAGCCATATATTCATCAAGAGTTTAACTCATCCCTTCTCATTATTATTATTTTATTATTAACACCATAGGGATGAGACACTTATAAGTGTTGTAGTGCTTATACATAATCATCAACAATTAGTTTTCCGTTGGAACCTATATCCTGGGATCTCCATTCATATAGGTTGGGTATCCGTTATAGTGATTCTACTCATTAGGCTTTAAGCCCATATCCCTCGATACTTTGTAAATAATATTGTAACAACCCGCGTAATTTTGGGGGTATTTTCGAAATAAAGAGAAAAAATAAATTTTGAGATAAAATTGTTTTTATTGCTCAAATATGTTGGTTATTATTTTTAAAGGTGAGAATTTCAAACGGTTTCGACATCGGAATTGAAATGGAGTTTTAATTGAATTTTTAATATATAGAAGAGTCCTCAAAATATAAAACTCTCTTAGAGTTCTCAAAACATAAAACTCTATAGAACAAAATACATTTAGAAATATCGAACGGTCCGATCGAGTTGAATTTTTTTCTGTAGCTTTCTCTCGTCTTCAGCTAATTCTTTATAAAATTTCATCCAATTCAACGGTCCAATCGTCCGGAATAAATTTTTTAGCGTTTGTATCCGATTAGAACTCTTTTCTTAATCAAACTCTTAATCCTTTATATATCAACTAATTCGTGGCTTGACTTTTCAAATCATTTTTTCTCAAACTTTTGACCTCTCCAAAATTACTCCCTTTCATCTAGAAACCATAGCCCCAAACTTATTCAAGATTTTATCTTTAGATTAGAAGGCTTATTTTGTGTTTTCTCGAGTTTGGGCTAGAACGAGATTTGATTATTTTCACGAGAAGAACGTGATGGTGTGGTTATATTTTGAGGCTGAAATTATGTGATGATTCATGTGATGATTTTAAGGTATGTGGTTTTACACAATATGCTCCTTAATCTCGCGGGTGTTTCTCCCTTTGGTTTTATGTGATTAGTGATTCATATTTGAATTGTTAAATTCTTTTGGAAATCTGAAAATATTTATTGGAATCTGATTTCGATTCACGTGGTATTATATTTGGTGTTCAACATGTTGTCATGAGATTTTAATATGGCACTGAAGTTGGGCACCTGCCAATATTCCTTTTTCCGGACATGCTAGAAAAATGCATAGGCACGGTACGGTAGTGAAGCCTGGTGACCCGGTTAATGTGTTGTTGAGAAATTATATTAATATAATTGCTATTGAGATTCGCATTTGATTTGAATATTCGTATTCGTATTGTTACATTTTATTCACCGCTAATATTTGTTGAGCATCTTTCCTGTCGTATTGTGTACTTTCTCATATTTTCTTTTAGTGGCAGGTTAGCGCGGATTTTTGGGCGCTTTGGATTTATTTTGGAGATGGATTTTAGCGTGGATTATTATTGGGACGGATTTTTAATACAATATGAGAAGACTTGTATTTATTTTGATGTATAGAGCATTGGAGATTTATTTTATTTTGAGTTAGATGTTGTATTTATTCGAGAGAATTGTTGTATTTATTTGAAAAGATTTGAGATTAGTGGGCTCTTTTCTATTATGGGATTTAAATGCTCCATACCTTGTTATTTGTGGATTTGAATTAGTTTTATCGATGAGTAGCGATCCGCTCGCTCTCCTCGGGCGGGCGGGGTGTTACAAATATATATTGACAACCTTTGGTTTAACGGATTCGTTAAATTATCATTTGACTTCACAAAGTCAATGGTTATAATAACATTAGATATGAGTTGTCTCACACTATTATTCCTACGATGGATAAGTCTTGACTATCCATTGTTAGTGTTGTTGCTTGCTTTTTCTATTGCTGCTTGGCAGTCACAATGTATAAATATTGTTGGTACAAGTTTAGTCCACATCGTAATTTTCGCCAGAAATGTCCTCAGCTACAAGGGCTTCTTCGTTACTTTGTCTAAAGCTATGAATTCAGACTCCATTGTTGATATCGCAATGTATGTCTGCGTTGAGGATTTCCATGATACGACAGTCCCGCCTAACATGAATATGTATCCACTTATAGATTTTGATTCCTCCGAGTTAGAAATCCAATTAGCATCACTATAACGTTCGATAAAGCAGGATAAGAGACATAATATAAAGCTTAATCCAAAGTAAATTTTAGGTATCTCAATACTCTAATAAGTGCATTCCAATGATCATTATTAGGATTATTAGTATATCTACTCAATCTCCCTACTGCGTATGTAATATCAGGTCTGGTGCAGTTTATAATGTACATTAGGCTACCAATAATTCTTAAATATTCAAGTCCCTTCTCCTTTTTTTTTTCAATTTACTATTTGGATCATAAGGAGTTCTCGCGGGAGTAGATTCATATTGATTGAATTTTCTTAACACACTTTCTATGTAATGTGATTGTGATAATTTAATTCCCACAGAATTTTATATCATTTTGATTCCCAAAATAAAATCCCCTGGTCTTTCACATCATACTGTTCACATAAAATCTTTTTAGTATTTTTATAATACTCAGATGTGATCAAAATATTAACATATCATCAACATATAGGTGTACAATCACTCATGCATCTCTATGACATTTAAAATACACACATTTATCAGATTCATTTATTTTAAATCCATCATTCATCATAACTTGATCAAAATTTTCATGCCACTACTTAGGGGCTTGCTTTAGTCCATATATGGATTTAACTAGTTTGCAAACTTTATTTTCCAATCGTTTAATGACAAATCCTTCCGGTTGATCCGTAAAAATATCTTCTTCTAAATTTATATGTAAAAAGACAGTTTTAACGTCCATTTGATGAATTTCCATTTTTTAAATGGATGCGAGAGAAACTAAAATTTCGATAAAAGTAATTCAGGTAACTGAAGAATAAGTGTCAAAGAAATTGAGTCCCTCTTTTTGTTTATATCCCTTGGCTACTAACCTAGCCTTATATTTTCTATGGATCCATCTGGTTTCATTTTTATTTTGAAAATCCATTTACACCCTATGGTTTTACATCTCGGTGGCATGTTAACTAAATCCCAAGTGTGATTTTGCATAATAGATTTTATTTCACTATTAACAACCTCTCTCCAAAATCGAGCTTTTGGTGAATTAAGACCATCGTAATAAGATTGAGGATCTCCCTCAGACAAAAATGAAATATAATCAGGCCTAACAAAATTTTCTATCTTGGGTCTTTTACTTTTTCTGAGTTCTTATATTTTCATTTCATTTTTTCGCATACTAGTTGATGACATATTAATATTCAAAGGAGCATCCTCAAGTCTAGTAGTTAGGTTATGTGAGAAAATATGCTTAAAGAATTACGCATCAAGAGATTCAATAATAGTATTTGTAGATACACTACCTACATCTAATTTAAACACAAGGAACCTATATGCGCTACTGTTTTGAGCATTACCTATAAATACAAAATCAACAGTTTTAGGTCCGAGTTAGTTTTGTTCGTTTAGGTGGAGGCAAGACTACCTTAGCTTAACACCCCCGCACTTTTAAGTATTTAAATGAATGATTTATTCCTTTCCACAATTCGTAAGGAGATTTATCAGTATTCTCAAGGGGACGTTTGTTTAAAATATGACATGTTGAATGTACAGCTTCACCCAGTAAGTTGTGAGGAAGACCCGGATTGTTTAACATAGCATTTACCATATCCTTTAGTATTTTATATTTACATTCCACATAGTTTGATGTATTATGCTATGCAATTTACAAATGTCATTAAAAGGCATACAGTATTCTCTTCCTCTATTCGATCTCACAATTTTAATTTTTTGATTCAATTGATATTTAACTTTTGTTTTATATATTTTTAATTTCTCAAGTGGTTCAACCTTAGATATCAATATATACACATAACATAATATAATGTAATCAACTATAAAAGTGATAAAAAAATCCTTCCCTTGTTTGAATTCCTTTTTAAGTCACCCAAATTTGTACGAATAAATTTCAAAATTTCAGTAGAGCGTTGCACACTTTGAAACGGTTTTCTTTTGAATTTTAATTCAACACATATTTCACATTTGTGTTCGACATTTGCAGGCAATTTCGTGATATCACCTAAATTCATTAATCTTCTAAGTGAAGCAAAATTAACATGTCCAAGTCTACTCTGCCACAAATATAAGGAATCAGATAGATTAACAGAAGAATTAACTACATTAAAAACAGAGTCAACAATTACATTTATTTTGAACAATTCCTTGCACATGTAAACCTTTCCCATAAACTATTTTAAAACTCTTTTACTCAACAGCAAGCCTGAGATCGATTTTTTCCTAATGTCGAGAATGTGTAACACCTCGTTCAATGTCAGAACTTTTTCAGGGGTGAATTTTAAATACACCTTCCCTTTTCCATGAACCTCAGCCACTGAAGAATTTTCCATGTAGTGCTTTTCATCACTTCCAACCACCTTGTAGTACGAAACACACTCATGTCTCCACAGATGTGTCGAGTGGCTCTAGTGTTCACCCATGAGGCCTTAATGTTGCTAACCAGACTGAAATAAAAATAGAAAAGTTTTCAGTTTTAACAATTGAAGCTTGTACACCCCCATTAGTTTTTTTTAGAATTATCATTAATTTTTCTTTTGTATTAGTCTTGGGCTTGATGTCTAGGTTTACCACAAACAATTCAGTCTCCTCCAAACTTCTTAATCCCACCTTTAGGCTTTGAAGAGTTATTTGTTGCTTTTCCTATTCCTTTAAATTTATATTGGTACATATTTGGTTTAAATATAATTTTGGTCCACCCACTACTTTGAGCAATGTTTGCTTTGGCAGCCATAGCCGTGGCAACAACCCTTTTTTCTCTAATGCAAGTATCCACTTCAATTCTACATCTAATAGTGAGATCTTCCATAGTCATATCTTTATGTTTAGGTTTAAGGCTATTTATAAATTCTTTCCCAGAAGGAGGAAGTTTCTCAATAACAGATGCGACTTGAAAACTCTCACTAATTGACATAGCCTCAGCATGAATTTCATGAATAATGACTTGAAGTTCTTCTAATTATGATAAACCAGATTTTTCGCCAACCACTTTAAAGTCCAAAAAATGACTTACAATAAATTCTTACTTCTAGCATCATTCATTTTATATTTCTTATTTAACATCAACCATAACTCTCTAGCAGTGGGAACAGAAAAGCTAACATCATACAAAGCATCATCCAAATTATTCAGAATATGATTTTTGCACATGAAATCAATTTTTTCCCAGAGTTGATTAACAACAGTTCTTGTAGGTTCGGTCTCTTAAAAATTATCATCCTTAATTTCTAACGTATGATTAAGTTGCAATGGATTCAAATAAAATAGCATTTTTTGGTGCCAACATTTAAAATTCAAATGAAATTTTTTTTCTGTCGTAACAGAGGCAATTGCAACAGGATCAATTTTTTCCATTATACGAATAATAAATATTTTTGTCTTAGATTATTATATGCGTATACGTGAAAAACATGAAAATAATAAAACTGGAACGACTTATCTGGATGCCGAGGTGTGTATTAGACACACAATCCTAAGATAGAAATATCGCTCGCACTTTATTGAATGATGCCTCAAGCCTCAGATATCTATCCCCGGGATTCAACAGTGTAGTTCATCCGATTCAAGCACTCAATGGATAACTCTAGAATCACAACTATGTATCCCATAAATTTGAATATAGAAGAAAACATCTTTTAGAGAGAGAGGGAGAGAGAAAAAATAAATGGCAATAAGATCTGCATAGCCCTTTAATAAAGGGATACATAACCACCCATTCTCCACAAAAGGGGGTAACGACCTCTCCACTAAACCACTCTCCAACGGCTCTAATAAAGTCAAAGATTTTAATGTAAATTAAAAAACGTGTTTTAATATTAATAAAAAACAAATTTAAAAAATGAAATAAAATGAATTTAAAAATTAACTAATTTTTGGACCCAAGTCCAAGTCCCCAAGTCCCAAGTCTTGATATATAATATAATATTTATATATCTATTTATGTATAAATGTCCCCAAATCCTCCTAAATGATTTTAGTGGGAATTGAACCCCTGACCTCAACCAAAGTAACCTCGAAATTTACCATTATGGTATAGGGGCTTGTTGAGTGAATTTTATTCACACAAATATATATACCCAAACACACAACAATCCCCCACATGAATGAAATACGGGAAGAAGGAACAAAAGAAAATTATAGGGCAATAGAATGTCATTAATAGGCAGAGGTGCCTTTTGGACTTGAACCTTGCTTAGTGTATGTCCAGAACATTTCGGCACACAAGTTTTCTAAGGTTTTCCAAAGTTAATGCATCCTTAGAGTTTCAATGATCCGAGTTATCATCAATATATGTTATAGTGATCTTTGTGGCACCAAGAAGAGTTGTTCTACACTTCAACATTGTTAATTTTGCGGTGAAGATTAGGTGGAGTCCAATTTTAACATCATAGACATTATAAGCCATATCGGTGGATACCGAGACATACGTGGATACGTGTGTTGTGGACAGGCATCGTGGAAGATGGTTACTTTCTATGTGGGAACTGTGAGAGGAGTGGTTGAAGAGAAGAGGAGCATCAAGTCTCGTGGTTGGATCAAGTCATTGAGTTAGACTACGATCTGTACCTTTGTAGAATCATATTCATAGTGATTGTCTAGATTGGGTCGTTCGAGATTTTCCCATTGCTCTTTTCCTCGTACATCCAGCTTTGTGAGTATTATTTACTTTATTTTACTTTCTTTAATCACTAGACGGATGTTTAGGATTAATCAAGATAAAATTTGGTTAAGTTAAAATTGTTCACAACTTGGTGCGAATTAAAAATTGAAAAAAGGTTTTTCACAAAAAGAGAAAATTGTTTTGTCATCCTTAAAACACTTTTCACATAAGAAATTAAAAGGGACCATCAAATTGGTATCATAGCTAAAAACATATTTTTATTGTGTTTGATCCCTTGTGTTTTTCGGAATGAATTTTGTAGGTTTTGAAAGTTTTTGTGCTCCTGTTTTTATGGCACAATTTATGCTTATTGGAAAATACGAATTAGAAGTGCTTTAAAATAGATTGATGCGCATGTTTGGATAGAGGTTGAAAAGGGTTGGACACTACAAGTCACATGAGAGGGTGAGGTCTCTAGTTTTAAACCCGTTGAGTCATGGACCGATGCTGAACATAGGCTTGCCCTGTACGACTCTAAAAGTCTGCACGTAATTTCCTCACATGTCACACCTGAAGAGTATAATAGAATCATGACTTGTGAAACTTAAAAAGAGGTTTGGGATACACTTTCACTTACTCATGAGGGCACTAGCACGGTTAGGGCGTCTAAGTTACAAAACTTCACTACACAGTTTGAGATAATTAAAATGTTAGATAGTGAGTCATTTGATGAGTTTTTTGCTAGGTTATCTAATATTGTCAACTCGCCGTTTAACTTAGGTGAAATGATTCCCGATAACTGTGTCATAAAGAAAATTTTAAGATCTTTGCCAAGTAGGTTTGATGCAAAAGTGACTATTTCAAACTCCTTAGGAATGCTTGATTCAAAGAAACTTGAAGAGATTATAGGTGACTTACAAACCTATGAACTCGATATGTTTACCTCCAAGAAAGTGCCAAAGAAGAAAAGGTCATTGCTTTGAATGACCGAGAGGAGGAAACTAAAGTTTCGGATGACGATTCTGATTCCGATTTTGAGGATGTATTTAAAAAAATTCTTACGTTTCAAAATCAATCGAAAGATGACAAAAAGTTTGAGAAATTCAAGAACAACAAGGTTGAGTCCACCCCTAAAGATTAAAGTAAGAAATTTAATAGGGTTAAGTCGGATAGGTGTTTTGGTTGTGAGGGGTATGGTCACAAAGTTATCGAGTGTCCCACTAGACTTAAGAAAGAGGACAAGAAACTGATTGCATATAATGCCACCTTAAGTGATAGTGATACGGAAGAGGGAGGGAGTTCCCCCAATGAGAGAAAGTTTGTTAATTTCTTTGCATGTCATGTGAGCGACGACGATAAGTCTTCCCATGAATATTCTCATGTGCATGGAACTTACGAGGCCTTTGAATCCCAAGTGAGTGAGGGAGAAGTTAGTGAGGATGAGGAGGTGGATGTGAAAGAGTTGCAAGTTGTATTTAATGAATTGTATGCCGAAGCGGTGAAAGTGAATAAAGCTAACTCTAAATTACAAGCTAGGTTGAATGAGCGTGTCATAAAAAGTAATGATGATTTGATTGAGGATCTTAGGGCATGGTAGAAGAAGTTAGGGAGCAGCTAGAGTACATTAAGAAAGAGAGAGATAGTCTTCGTGGTTTGATGGAGACTTTGAAAAAGGAGTTGCTAGAGTTTGAGGAGTCTAAGCGTGTGCTTGAGTCTAGGATTTGTGACTTGGAGGAGAAATTTAAAGACTCGAGTAAGATTATGTTTGACTTGGAATTTAGGTCGAAAACGTTGGATAGGATGTTAGGCACCGTCCAAGTCAAAAGTGATAGGTGTGGTATAGGCTACGACGATAGTGTTCCAATTCCCAAAGCTAATACCAATCGTGTGAGAGAGCCCACTAGTAACGTGAGGAGATGTCGATAATTTGGTAATCATTCCCGCCGCCTTTACACTTGTACACACTGCGGTAGAAAAGGTCACCTTAGACGTTTTTGTTATGACCTTAGGAATGCTCCTAGGAAGTTTAGGAATAAATTCGTGTCGGTTCCCAAAAACTCCACTCGTTATGTTAGACCTACATGGGTTAGGAAATCGAATTTAGTGGCTTATGGAAAAAAACTTCATAGTTCTCATTTGGTTGCACTTGATTCTTTCCATGCTAAATCTAAAGGATGATTGTGTTACCATGTTTGTCATATGCTAGTCTTTGCATCATGATTTATATATTGCTAGTCTTATGACATGTGTGTCATTTTGTATTATATTTTTCATTTGTTGATTCTTATTTGAAAAATACAAAAAGATTTTGGGTTTATTATATTTTTGAGAAAATACTTAAGGATTTTGCTTTTATTTGAGTCAAAATATATTGAAAAACCAAAAAGATTTTATATTTGTTTTTGTTTTTGGGTTTACATGTTTGATGTGGCATATTAGTGTGCTTGGACCCCCCTTCCTTTCATTATCCATGTGGCTAGGACATTTTGTCATAATTATTGATGCTTAGAATGATCTTAACCATTGTATTACGGGGTTGTTTTGAAGTTCATATGCATCTTGATTCGACTTTGTATATATGCCATCTTTGCACACATGCACGCGTTTATATGAATGTTTGACATCTCTTGCATATTTGAGTTTAGTGAGACGTTCTTATCTCAATTTTGTCATCTATGCATAAGTAGACATAAGGAGGAGGTGTGCATGTAAGAATCGTTTTCTGTGAGGATAGTAATTGAAAAAATAATGAGTGTTCACGAAAAATGTCTGCAAGAGTGTAAAATTGACTCGTCGAGAAAGCCACCATTTAAAAAAGCCCAAAAAAATTGAAAGGAAATAAAAAGAATCATATGCCAAAAATATGGGCCAAATTAGTTTATGTTCAAACAAAATACTATATGATATAATTGACGGAGTTTGGATGGATAAATTAAACGGGTTTGCACCATGAATCCAAACGTTGAAAAATTGTATCATGACGTTGTTATTTATAGAATCGTCAAAATTCCAGATTTGTGTGCATGTTTGATTGTTTAGTTCATTTAGCTCACACTTTAAATTGTCACATATGGCTAAAATAAAGTTTGATGATTCATAGCTATCAATTAGTGCTTCTTAATTGTTTCGATGTGTTGGAATTATGATTCATTTGTTGTAGTTCACGCCCATACATTCCATGTTCATGTTTGAGCACATCGATACCATGTTAACATGTAACTCACAGTTGGTTGTTTTTATGTTTTCTTAGTTTACCTACTACTTTGTAGTTTTAAGCCCTTTCCAGTTTGTTTTTTTTTTACGAAATTTTTTCACTGGAAAACACTGTTTAACCTTCTGAACTAGAACTGGTTTTTTTGGTTTCTCGTTCGAGCGAGATGTACTTGTCGCATGAAGTTGTCGTTCTAACGATAACGTTTTATCCTTCGAACGACTTATCCTTTTCATTCGAACGACCTGCTTGTTTTCTGGTTTATTCTGTTTCAGTACCACATTGCTTTGGATCATATTTTTTCGGTACTGTTGGATTGCTTCTAGAAAATTTGTTTTATGCAGATTCATATTAATCACCCATTTTGCTGCATTAAGTTCGTTTAATCACCCCTGCATAGATTGATTAATTCATATTGTGTGATTCTTGTTTTCTTGCAACGGATTTGATTCTGCTGATCTTTATTAGTAGTTGTTTACATGATCATCTAGATATATTTCATTAATTTATCTCATGCTAGATTTGTTTATTTTTTCACCGGGTTGTCTATTCGAGACAAAAAAGGGGAGAGATGTATGTGATGTAGGGGAGATTTGTTGAGCACTGTGCTTATTTATTGCACACATTTATATCTACATTAGTATCATATTTATATGCATATTTAATATCTGATTTTTAAAAGTTAGTTTGTTTCAAATTGGTATCAAAATATTTCGCTCACATATTTCATTATGATTTATATCATTTGTTCCTCCATACTTCACTGGGTATTTGTCTATTTTATGTGTGTATGTTTGCTTAACGAGATTCAATATTTCAAGACTACATCACATTCAGACATTCAAAGACACTTTCATGCTTACCGGTCCATTGTTTACTAGTCTTGTCCTGTAATTTTTTATTTTGAGTTTATAGGATGGGATTTAGGCGTCATACGGCTTGACGACCCGACATAGGCATTTCACTATTGGTTTTGTCCCGAAATAGTCGAAGTGGGAGATTTGTAAGGATAAAATTTCTAATTAAGTCCATTGTATAGTTTTGACTTATTCCCGATCCCACACTGTTGGTTTTGACTTATTCCCGAAATAGTCAAAGCACGTTTGAGTCATAGGTCGCATTTTTATTGTCACGATCCCACACTGACTATGACTGTTAAAGTTTAATTGAAGACGTTGCGGCGAAGATTCAAAGAATTATTTATATCAAAGTTTAATTGGTGCAAGTTTATTCGTCTTCAAGTTCAATTGATGTCCGAGATCACTCAGGTATGAATGCATAAATTTATTGAGACTCGAGATTTATTAATAAAATGTTTAAGGATGTTATTTTATTATATAAATGTGTTTTAAATGTTTTATAAGTGTTTCAAATGTTTTATACTTCGTTTTAATCTGATGAGGACATATTATAGTTGGATTTAAGTGGAACTCTTTCTTAAGAGTTGGTTTAAAAATAAACTTTAATTCGTTGGTCGCTCAAACAACTTGACCAGTCGTTTGAGCGATATTGATATCTCGTTTGAGCGACGTTTCAATGTCTCTTGAACGATGCGCCGCCTCAAGAAAATTATATAAGGCGTGTTTTCCATCAGATTTCGTACATGTGCATTCTGCAAAAATTAGTGTTCGTCCAAAACATTTTTGCACACAATTTTTCTAAGGTTTTCCAAAGTTAATGCATCCTTAGAGTTTCAAAGATCCGAGTTATCATTAATATATGCTATAGTGATCTTTGTGGCACCGAGAAGAGTTTTTCTACACTTGTACATTGCTAGTTTTGTTGTGGAGATTCGGTGGAGTCCGGTTTTAACATCGTAGACGTTACAAGCCATATCGATGGACACCGAGACATACGTGGATGCATGTGTTATGGACAAGTATCGTGGAAGAAGGTTACTTTCTTCATGGTCACTGTGAGAGGAGATGTTGAAGATCAGAGGAGCGTCAAGTCTCGTGGGTGGATCGAGTCATTGAGTAAGACTACCATCTGTACCTTTGTAAAATTATATTCATAGTGATTGTCTGGCTTGGGTCATCCGAGGTTTTTCTCGTTGTGGTTTTCCTCCTACATCCGGTGTTGTGAGTATTCTTTACTTTATTTTACTTTCTTTAATCACTAGATGGATGTTTAGTATTAATCAAGATAAAATTTGGTTAAGTTAAAATTGTTCACAACTTGGTGCAAAATAAAAATTGGAAATGGGTTTTTCACAAAAAGAGAAAATTGTTTTGTCATCCTTAAAACACTTTCCGCATAAGAAATTAAAAAGGGACCATCAATGTCAACAATAACCCACTACCAGCATATGTAGCTATTCCAGTAGTTTCCAACGATGAAGAGGCTAAATGGGAGGCGAGGGAGTTAGTGATTGAACAAGAAGAGTTTTAGAAGGCGTTGGAAGACTGCACCAGAGGAATGGCTAATGTCGTGATAGCCTATGATGAAGCTAGTGCCAGAGACGTGAAGGATGTGTACAACCTAGATAATAAAGAAGTAGACCAGGGGATGGAATACCATATCGTATCTCAGTCACCCAAGTTCTCATAGTTCTTCGACCAGGTGGGGATGATGAAGGAAATGTGACTGGAGATAACACAAGCGATCCTACACATTGTACGAAAGAATGTGGTTCCATCGCTGAGATGGAGGGGGCCCATGGTCAGATTGGTAATGAAGTTCTTGTTTGAAGTGACTTTCAGCGAGGCTGATAGGGTTGTACGTTTCCCACACAACAAGCCCTTATATGTCATGGCTAGTATCAATGGTGTAAGTTTTGCGAGGGCTCTGATGGATGGGGGAGCATCCATAAACATTATGCCCTTCAGCTCATTCCATGTGTCCAATATTTCTAAGGCAAGGTTAATACCAATGACTTTGGTGATCTATGGTTATGATAATATCACAATAAAAGATTCTACGAAAACAATCATAATTGGCAGAAAGTAAATGAAATCACACGCATGACAACAATTTACGTGGTTCGGCAACATGTCTAAGTCCACAAAGAGGTTACTTGATCTTATTAAGTGTCTCTCGAAATATCAAGTTTTAATCCCTTTGCCTTGGGTTGGGGTGAATAATTTATCGGTATGTCATTACAGAATATGAGTTGTTCAAGGAACTCTAACTATCGTCTGGATTAGTCACAAGGTACTTGAATATCTCATCGGAGATTTTTGGTACCTGATTTGACCATATCCGTAATTGTTATTATATCACTAAAAATACTCGTGTGAAAATTGAGTCATGATTTGGGCCAGGCCAAGTGTTAATCTAGCAGGACTTGGTCGGCTACTCTCATGGACTATAAAAAATGGGCTCCCATAATTTCCCCTAAAATCTTTGGGCCAATAATTTTGGGCCAATAGATTTTAATTGAGCTAAAGGTCCAAGGGCTTAAACAGAAAAAAATCGTTATGGCACTTTTATTATTTGTGAGAGCTGATGAGGGTGCGCTTGTCTTTGAGGAGAAATTTGAAGCGTTAGGATCTTCTTAGGGAAGTGCAACTCATGGACTGAGATGTTTTGAAAATTGTATGTGTGTAATTTAATCGTCAATTCGGTAACTTCAGTCTTTTTTTTCTCATACTTCATCTTAACGCTTCCTCTCTTCATCTTCTACTTCAAAATTAGAGCTTCCTTTCTTCAGCGATTTTTCAAGGCTTCATCAATACTTGTAAGTTTTATCTCTAACTCTTTTATGGTTCTTCTCTTCTGCAAAGTTCCACCTAGTTGTATCTAGGGTTTTGTTCATAATGGCGATGCTTGATAATAAATCTCTTCTCGAGTTTAGAAAGTATTACAACATCCCTGACTGGGTGGATATTGATTAAAAAATTTTGTACTATATACGACGGTCATTGGATCCATACCTTGTTGGTTTCTCAAGGGGGTTTGACATTTCCCCCAAATCCCCTATTTTTGCATTTCTTCTAATATTTTGATATTATTCCCGACCGGTGCACTACAAACGTTTAGAAAATTGGGAATGTAGTACATATGATAAATGAGTTGTATGGAACCAATTTAGGGCTTGCAAAAATTTATAATTTCTATCTCTTTTCGCGTACAAAAAGGTGGGCTCTTGAATTTAAAGACTAGGAGTACTGATAGAGTTCTTGTTGTAAACTTGCCTGATTGTCATAAAGATTACTGGAATAAAGGCTTTATTACTAGGAGTTGACAATATCCTCCCCAACCGAGGACGTAAGGTAAAGGGGACATCAGATCCCTACCTTTGGGGAGGAGTATATAGGTTGTTAATACTATCTTTCTTTTATGTTCCTTACTCGCTGGTTCCTCTTCGTACTTTTTAATAAGTCATATTTTTCTTTTCTGGTTATTTTTGCAGCGAAGGCAAAGAACCAAAAACCTGATCCCCGTGAGCTTAGAGCCACTGGTCTTCTAAAAAATTAGAGGGTTAGGGGTACTCTTGCTGATGGAGAGCATCCCAAGTTAGCTACTTATCCACTAGATTATAAGAATACTACCTTCAGTTTCACTGCTAGGCTAATTGACACCATCCCTAATTTGGAGGTTCCATAGGAAGAAGTTAGTGTCCCTTCTGAGCAAATTCAGATCGGAGAAAAAAGCGAGGAAGATGGAAGATGGGAGGAAGAGAGTGAACGGGAGGAGTCAGAAGAAGATTGTGAGGAAGGATCTAGTGAAGAGGAGGAAGAAGAAGAAACGACACCACCCAAAAGAATGTGTTTAATTCTCCCTGATGACGATGACGATCTACTCTCTGATCGGATGGCGTATTTGAAGAGAAAATATGGGGACTCTCCCAAGGCTGTGGTTCCAAATCAGGAGCTAGGGAGAGCGGGGTGGAGTAGAAGAAGAAGAAGAAGAAGAAAAAGAATAAGAAGAGAGAGAGAGAGAGAGAGAGAGAGAGAGAGAAGAAAATAGAGGTGGAGAAGAAGAGAGAAGAAGAAAAGATGAGGGCACAGTCCTTGAAGGCCCCTATTGTGCCTTATCATGTTCTTGTTTCTAGGGGAAGAGTGTAGATGACTCCCACCATCTTGCCCCTGCACTGCTGGAGGGGGTTGTGCTTGCTATCGATCATGAGTGGTCGATGAAGATGGGTGGCGACCAGTTAGTCCTAAAATCATCCCAAGGGCTTGCTTTGGTATCCTTTTTGGCAAATTGATTTAAGTTTCTCTTTTTTCTATAGTTTGCTTCTGATTTCACCACGTTGCTCTGTGGTCGGGCTAACCAGTCAAAAAAGAGCACCAAGCTGGAAGAGTCCCTGAGGAGCTCCCAAGAGGCCCTGGCTAATGCTAAGGACGCTTTTGACCAAGAGAATCAGAGGGCTTTGGACGCACTTAAGAAGCAATTGAGGAAAGAACTCGTCGATCTCCATGAGGCTTCTGCCCAAGTAATCGCTAATAAACTGAAGGTGGTAGAGGCCAATAAGGAGTAGTTCGCCATGGTGGAAAATTTGGACGGAGAGGTTGCGTCTGTCGAGGATAGCGCATAAAACGAAGGCTAGGCGGCGGCGTACGATGATGTTGAGTGCCAGATTGCCTACGTTTAAAAGTTGGGTTTCAATAAGGGCAGGGACCAGCAACAACTAAGTTTTCTGCGGACTCCCCCTTATTTTCCCAGCACAAGCCAGACCCAAACCCGATTCATGTTGACGAGCACCGACTAGCCTTATATTCAAATCGGGATAAATCCTATTGATCTTGCTGTTGGAGACCTTCCTACTGGCCAAGTTGCGAGCGATGTCGGTGCAATCGTGGTTGCTGGAAATCAAGCTGCCTTAGCCATTGATAAGGGGATGGGGAAAACATCTTCTAATCAGCTGTAGCCCTTTGCAGTTGATCTAAAGTTTCTATTTTTTAGTCCTTTGTTATTGTATTTTATAATTTTCAGACTTGTACTCGGCGTATGCCCCCATTTATGTTTGAATGAAAATAAACTTTTTGTTATTGATCTTGTATTGGTACTGATGTTCATTAAATCTATTACCTGTTTTATTTTTTGTATCCCATTGATATAAATTAGTATATACCTATAAACTCTCCATTGGGATAAATTCTTGGGCCAAATGTCAACCCGAAGGTTCGCAAGGCCTTCGTAAAGATCTGTAAATCTCTGATAGTAAGAAACCAACAGTATAAGGACCAATATGAGTTAGTTGCTAAGTTGAAATACAATCTCCAAGAGTTGGAAGATGTTGGGGCTTCAGTCTAGGAGGAGGTAAATGAGTTGAAGGACAAACTTCTGAATGCCAACGAAGTAAATCAAGTGAGCGAGCGAATCCAGAGGGAGAACGGCGATTTGAAGAGGGAGATTGGTTTGCGTATTTGGGTTTTAGGACCAGTATAGAGGGTGCTAAAGCATGGCTGTTACGAACTAGACTAGGTTGGTATAGGGAGGTAGTTTAGCCTTATCTTTTCTCTCCCTCATTGGCTGCACTTGTGACGACATATTTTGTTTGTGAGACAGTTTTTAATAACTAAAAAGAATTAAGAAAACATATTACGTTAAAAAGGTGAAATCTTAATTTAGGATGTCACAAAAAATAAAGCAATGACTATCAATTTGGAATTTAATAAGTATATATACATATGCATATGTAATATTTTATATTAATCTATATATTATATTAACCTATATATTATGTAATATCTTAGAAATTAGCAATGTTTAATAAATAAATTAACAAACAAGTAATGTTTACATATACCACCCACTAGGCCTGTCAATGGATCGAATTTTATCCGAATTCGAATCCGAATCTGATCCATTTAAGCAGATATGGATCGTGCCTAAAATCCGATTATCCGATTACTCGTTTATTAAATGGAACAGATTTGGATTCAAATACTCCGATCCGTTAATAATTCGATCCGATTAATATTTTTAATATATATATATATATATATATATATATATATATATATATATAAGTTATATATAATATAGTTTTAATTAGTATTTATTGTATTTACTAATATTATAAATAAATATTATAAATATTTATTATAATAGTTCTTTATTTCATTATCTATTTTTTTTTGGAACATTTGCAAAATAAATTTATGAAATAAGAGTTGAAAATAAAAATATTCCAAATCAAGTTTAACATAAATGGATAATCGGATTGGATCCGAATCCATTTAACATAAATGGATATGGATTTGGATTTGCCTGATCCGGTTCGAATCCGATCCGTTTACAGGCTATCACCCCCCCCCCCCCCCAAACCCCCCTCCCCCCAGTTATATGTGTATCATCAAACTCGAAGATCAAATCATATAACAACAAATATCATGTCTATTATGCTCGTTTTAACTTTTAGAAACTCATCACATGTCCACTCAAAATTCTTATTACAAGAATTAATCTCCAAAAATATCATCGAGGTTTCTTGGTCAATAAATTACTCAAACAATTTATGCGTGTTATCACCAACTAGACAAAGGAGAGCTTGATGATATCAAGGCGAACTTTTTACAAATAAATAACCCCATTAATAAACCTATAGAAAATCCTTCTTCCAACATACTCCGGACACACTTTGGTAACTTATTTAATATGTTTTGGAAGAAACTTTACAAACACATGCGTATATATATATATATAAAATAATGCTCTTGTGTGGACTGTCCTGCATTTTAACGGTACATACGGATACGTGTCGTCAGACGGTGAGCCTAAAAATTATTGACTAAATTAAAGGCAATCCCTCTCTTTTCTAGGCTAACCGCTAGGTGACACATGTCCATTCCACATTGTTAAAATACAGGACAGTTCGCACAAAAGCACTACTATATATATATATAAGATTACTATTAATAAGAAAATGAAATATAACTGGATGGAAGAAAAGAATATCACCCAAAATTTCAAAGATAAATGAAAAACATAAGACTGATTCATAATTAAAAGAATTTTCACAAACATAACTATTCTTGAGCCTCAATTTTTTTAATCAAGAACGTGAAAATTGTTCTAGAATTCAAATACATCTCACTCAAATTATTAACTCTCAATGGCATAAACAATTCATAAAAATCAATAAACAAACAGACTCATATATCAAGTCATGTGATCCCTCGTACTAAGTATACAAACAATTTGAGGACCCCATGAAATTTGAAATATAAATTGGACAAGAATTTTACTCCTATTCACATATATTTAGTGGATACCAGTAGCGAATCCACGATTTTAATCTATGATGTGAAGTTCGACCAAAAGTACCAGCGATGCAGTAGGTTTACTGCAGCGAAGGAGGTTTCGCCGGACGCGGATTCTTCCAGGGATTTGTGCATTGGCTTGCTTTGGAAGGCGCAACCAATGAAAGGTTTTGGTGCAATAAATAAACCCAGATCTGCGAAATAACGGTCTTTTAAGTTAGGGTATATTGGGGGTTCCACCATAAATGTATTTCGCTTATGAAAGGAACCTTATGAGAGCTTCCAAAGGTGAGGATTTGGGGTGAAAGGTGAGGGATTTTTCTACACCCATAGGTATTGATCAAAGATTGAATAAGGGTTGGAGTGTGAGTGTTTCATGTATAATAAGGGTGCGTGCTTAAAATGCATCGTGTGGGGGATTTCTCACAGGGTTACATCGGAACAGGTTACATCAGATTGGGTATATGGGAAACACTGGAGGGCAAGAAATTGAGAGGGTTATTGGCTTAGAAAATAGATTCACTTGGGTGGAGAGTTGGTGTAAAATGGCTATTCGGAATTTAGGTAGGAGAGTAGAGAGTATGCGATTATCCTTGTATATTCTCTATTATACTTATAATTTCTTCTTATATAGTGGAATCGGCTCTCACCGTAGACGTAGCCAAGTTGATGAACCACGTATATCTTATTATTGTCTCTCTTATTAACATCTTTATTGTGTTTTCCAAATTACCATTTTATCTTGATTATATCCGAATGATGGTTGATTGGAGGTTGCCCCCAACTAGTTGGGTATCAGGGCGCAACATTGAAGGGGAGAAAATTTAAGGGTAAATTTTTTTCCACTGTGTATGATTGAGACTTAATATGTAATTATCAAGGTTGAGGTTGAGGTGGACTAGTATGCAACAAGACTCAAATATGGTACACCAAAATTCAAATTAGGCAAAGAATCTTAAGAAGTGAATTAAGAACCAAGAATTCAGTTTCCAAACCTTATGAAAAATTCAATTCAAAAACCATAACCATATAATCAAATGCCTCTATATATCTACAAAATTGAACATAGTCAAGTGGGCATGGAAATTCATGTAATTGGGACCCGACTAGACACATTATTTTTAATGGCCCAAAACACGATGTGTTGTTTTTACTTATACAATCCGATGACCCGAGCAAATTCTTAATTGCACCCAATTTAAATAAGTTTTTAGTACAATATGTTTTTCATTACAACAGAGCATAAATAAATCAACCAAAAAAATAATAAAGAAAATTAGAACTAAAACCACATAAATACAAGCCAGAGAAGCATATCCAGACTGGTTTGACATATTATTGCAAAACTCAACAAAACAATCTTCTTTTTATCAAAAGTCAGCAAACGTTTATCATAGACTAACCTGTTCATTGTTGTTGGTGTTGGTGTTGGTGTTTATAGCTATGAGAGATTCTATCAGCAGGAGTGAGAATGACTAGTGTGTGGTGTTGGGGTTGGATTTGGTATAAAAAAATTCTATTACCCTCGAATATGGTTACATGAGTTGGCACTCATAATACTGCTAATAGGTTTTGATAGCGTTAAGAGCTCAAAACCTAGGAAACCGTCTTCTTCTTTTCAACGCTTTCCTCCACCACCACTCATTTCCCCCAATCTTCACCTTAATTGGCATAGAACAACACCATATTTCAAGTTTTCACTAAAAAAAGTTTTGATTTATTTTGTCTTTGCCTTCCAATTTACTTAATTTGTTTTACCCATAATTATCGTTGGGATCTTAAGTATTTACTCTCACGTCATATGTATTTTTATTCTTTTGTTGTTGAACCCTTATCATCATCATCATCATCATCATCATCATCATCATCATCATCATCATCATCATCATCATCATCATCATCATCATCATCATCATCATTTCCTTAATCCCATCATATGGGGTCGGCCACTTCGATTCTCCTTTTCCATTATAATCTATTATAAGCATCATTATCATTCAAGTTTAATTCCTTAAGGTCTCTCCTAATAATTCCTTCCCATCATAGTTTAGGGTGACCACATTTTCTTTTACCTTCTATTTCCAACAAACTTCCTCTTGTTATAGGGGCATAGAATGGTCTACGTAACACATGTGCGTACCATCTAAGTCTACTTTCTCTTAATTTATCGTTAATAGGAACTACTCCTAACTTTTCTCTCACTTATTGGTTTTTAATTTTGTCATTTCTAGTAATTTCAATCATCCATTGGAGCATCCTCATCTCACTAACATGGAGACTTTGTTTATATTTCTTCTTTAACACCCAACAATTCACTCCATATAAGGTCGCTGGCCTAACAACTATTCGTTAAAAAATTTCTTTTAATTTATTACTTACCCATTTATCGCATAACACTCCCCTAGCTTGTCTCTATTTCATCCAACCAGTTGATATTCTACTCGTAACATCCTCATCAATATTCCCATTACTTTGTAACATTGAACCTAGATAACGAAATTTATTAGTTTGGTTTATCATTTTTTCTTCAATGTTTAATATTATGTTACTCTATGCCTCATTATTAAATTTACATTCCATAAATTCCATTTTATTTCTACTGGTTTTTAGTCCCTTAGACTCTAAAGCTTTACTCCAAGTATCAACTCTCATCGCTAAGCTTTCCTTTGATGTGTCTATTAAAACTATATCATATGTAAACAACATACACCATGGGACATCTTCTTGTATGTCCTTAGAAATATCATCCAATATTACGACAAATAAATAAGGACTTAAGGCCGATCCTTGATGTAAACCCACTTTAATCGTAAAGTCATTAGTTTCTCCACATATAGTCTTTACTCTAGTATTTGTATTATCAGACATATCTTCAATAACTTTAATATAACTCATAGTGATTATTTTCCTCCTTAAATACTACTAAATTATATCCCTAGGTTCTCTGTCATAAGCCTTTTCTAAATCTATATTGTCCATATATAAGTTTTTATCCTTAATTCTACATTTCTCCATTAAGTGTCTTAATAAGTAAATAGCTTCTGTAGTGGATCTCCCTGGCATAAATCCAAATTGATTTTTCGAGATAGCCGAATAATTTCTTAATCTTTTTCTCTATAACCTCTTCCCCATAATTGCATAGTGTGACTCATCAGTTTGATTCCTCTATAATTATCATAGTTTTATATGTCCCCTTTATTTTTATACAATAGTATTATGGTGCTTTTCCTCCACTGATCGAGCATGTTTCCTTCTCTTAAAATTTTATTGAATAAACCTATTAACCATTCTATCCCTATACTTCCAAGGTTCTCCACACCTGCATGGATACTTTACCAGGTCCAACCGCTTTATTCTTTCCCATTTTCCTCATTAATATATTTATTCTTTTTTAGTAATCGAACATACCATTCCTATATATTGTTCAATGTTCTCAACATCTTTTTTCGGATATTAGTCATTCAATAATCCCTGAAAATACTCTTCCCATCTATCTAAAATTTCTTTATCATTGATGAATATATTTTTATTTATGTCTTTAATACATTTAACTGGTCCATATCCCTTATCAATCTATCTTTGTTCTTTGCCAATTTATATATATCTTTTTCACCTTCGTTGGTACCTAATTTATTATAAAGATTATTTGGTGCGTTTTGTTGAGCAATTCTAATAATATTTTATACTTCCTTTTTAACTTCTTATGCTTTTCTAAATCTTCTTGATTTTTACTCTTTTGCCACTCTTTAAAACTTACTCGCTTTTTTATGAATCTTTTTCCTTTAGTCTCACCTAAAACTTGCTTATCGATTTTCTCGATATCATTCTTTATTTTGACCAAATGTTGTTAACATTGTCGTTCCAATTCCACTTCATGTTTAATAGGAACTTCTGACTAAATTCAATCTCTCTGCATCCTTTTAAATCCTTCCATTTAATATTTAGATAACTTATTTTCTCTTTTCAATACTTAAATCCTTTTAATTGCTATATCTATTACTAATATACGATGTTGATATGTTAATCTTTCACCTGGTATAACTTTTATAGTCTTTACATGTGTACAAGTCTCTTCTTCTAAGTAATAAATAGTCTATTTAAGTTTTATTCTCTCCGCTTTATAATGTTATTAAATGTTCTTCCATTTAAAAAAAAATTATGATTGTTAATGCTAGATCACATGCCTTAGCAAATTCTAGGATAGTTTCCCCTTCGTGTATCCTTGGATATCCATTTTGTTCTACTCCTACATGTCCATTTAAGTCACCTCCCCAAAAAAATTTTCATGCGTCACAATTTGTTGTAATACGTCATCCAATAATTCCCAATGATATTTTTGCATTTTCATCTAAAGATACTTGGGGCACATAAGCACTTATAATATTCAATATTGTTTTATCTAAGACGATCTTAATATTCATTAATCTATCTCCCCATCGCTTAACATTCACAACTTTATGTTTTAAAAAGTGATCAACAAGAATATCCATCCCATTTCTACGATTATCTTTTCCTTCCGAGTAAAATAATTTATATCCTTCTCCTATCTCTTGAGAGTGCGCCGATAATCAATGATTAACTTGTTTAATTAAATTCTAATTTCTAATCCCCAAAATCCTAACTCTTGCAAACAAATTGTGCCAGACAAAATAAATCAAATCAAGCATGCAAAGTCAATCAAAATATGAGGAAAACCCCCCAAAAGGGCAAACCCATTTATTTCACTATAATATGTAATGACTTACAATCACAGCAAAATACAATTTTGACGCACGAATACCTGCAGGTGTCGGTTCGTCGTCGTCGTCAGCGTTTGTCAGTAAGAGGTCCCACAAGAACACGAATTTTAGCAGTGGATAAAGACTAGGAGTGCACAACGAAACCGAAAATCTGATCAATCGAACCAAACCGACTGCATCGGTTCGATTTGGATTGGTTTTTTTGCTCAATGGTTCGGTTTCGGTTCTTAAAAAAAATGATACTTCGATTCTCGGTTCCAGGGTAAAAAAACCAATCCGATCCGAAAATCGATCCGATCCGGGACCGAACCGATTTATAATTAGATATATATTTATTTTATATATTTAACACTTGTAATTTTTTTTGTGATTACCTGAGTTATTAACTTATGTTATTGAGGATCAAAATTAATTTTGACTTAAAAAAAATTATTTATGAAATACATTAATCTTAATATTTTACCAAGTTTGAAATAGGACTTTGGAACCGAAAACCGATCCGATCCGATCCGATCCGAGAACCGTTGGTTCGGTTTGGTTCGGTTTTGCATAACCATCGGTTAGATTTCGATTCCAAAAATTCGAAACCGACCCATCTCGGTTCGGTTCTTGGATTAGTACCAAAACCGACCCAAACCGAACCGTGTGCACCCCTAAAGACCCTTATTTTCCACAAGATTACTCCAAGATGAGTAGAACAATTGTATCTAGGGTTTAAAGATTCACACAAATGTTTGGGATGGTTTTATTAATTAAAAAGGCATTAAACCTTGAAAAAACGAAGTCTATTTCTAGGAAGAATAATTGCAGAAACGTCAGTGCCAAAAGACTTGGAAAACATGTAGAATGGACCCTGCTTTAAATACAACAATCGAGGCAGCACGTCGCTCGAATGAAGTACATGTGTCGCTCAAATGTTAGACCACGTCGCTCGAACGACTTAGCGCGAGATGGCTATGTTATGCTAACGACAGGCCAATCTCGCTCGAATGACGTCAACGAGAATTTTTCCCTTCGCCTCTACATTTAAAAAAATTTATTTTTGCGAAGTAAAAAGGCCTCTTAAAAATATCTTATAAATTTTTTCCAAATATTTATGTAAATAATAAACACTCCAAATAAATTAATTTACCATAATCGTGAGTGGACTAGTGGGAACAATTGAATAGTACGTTTCACGTTTCATGATGCATGTAGGGAGATTATAGATGCGTGGATTCGGATCAAGGTTGACATGGATGATCGTGTTGACATGCCGAATGTAGCAGTAGCAGATATACTAATAGTGATCTAGGACAAACAGAAAATTCCTAGATTCTAACTTGGACATTTATAAAATCATGCCCTTACATCTCTCTAGCCTTTCCCCCCTTCCATTTAGTTTCTTGCAGACATGCTATGTTGATTTTTCTCTATTTAAAGTATCCATAAGTTCTTTACACTTGCCAGTTAGTGTGCCTAAATTCCACATACCAAATCTGATTTTATGTATGTTATTTTTATTTACATTTCTTCTTTTAATTAGAGACAAGATTTGACATAAATTTTACAGTCGGTTGTTAACCTGACACTAACCTACCTCGTTTCACATCCAGACTTGGGCACCGACAATGGTAAAGCCAAAAAAAATCAATTAATTAATTAAATGCTCTTATAGATAAAGATGAAAAATAAATATGCTACCAACTAAACCAATAGTACACTATATGTGCCAACAATAAATAATACCAACAATGACATACAACACAAATAAAACATATCTAAGTATACAATCATACAATTTAACTAAAGTGGTAATAACTAGAATAGTAAATAATGGAAATAACACACATGAAGAACATAATTTGTTCTCCCCTTTTTTATGATGTCCCTAAATAGACAAATATGAAGAACATAAAGCAAATGAAAATGGAGAATGTCACAAGGGAATCAAACTTTCTCTTTTTGAATTTTTCAAAATTTTTCTCACAAAATATAAAATAAAGAATCACACCATTAAAGAACACCTAAACAACCAAGTCGGTGATGGCGAAAATGTAGGGATATGAACAAATTCGACAGGAAAATCAATACATACAACCATAATATTTGTACAAGATAAATGTCGGATATTCCTAACGAATGAACTCAGCATCTTCCTTTGGTGTATAAAAATTATGAAATTAAAAGAAATTGACTAAATCAAATCAACAAATCAAAGCTCAAAGTGATTTCCATACCAATAACATCCAAATTGTTGTAATGCTTTTTCATGACTTTCAAGGACGTGCAAACCCATTTTTTATTTCTTTCCATCCAAACTCCCTCATAAATATTTATACATTATATTTTTCTTTTGAGGTGATGAAACTAAAACCTATTGGCCCATTTGATTTGGCATATTTTCTTTTGATTGCCATTTAATTTTTTCGGGGTCTTTTTAAATGGTGGCTTTCACGACGAGTTAATTTTGAACTCTCGTAACCCTTTTTCCTGATTCGCTCATCATACTTTATTGCAATTAAATCCTCACGATAAAAGGTTTTTACATGCACTACTATCTTGTCAAGTTTTATCCCATTTTGATCGTTGTATAGATAAAAACACTCAAGACAATATGTAATAGACAAGTACAATACTCAAATGATATCGTACATGTGCGCAATAAAGGAGACAAGGAGTCAAATATGTAGAAGATATCACTAATCACATCTCAAAGACTCCAAAGAATGTAACGCACATGGATGAAATGATGTAGCATCTCAAATCACTATCCAACAGTCACGTGGAATATGGAATGAAGTTGTGGCTATGGTTATCTTAAATGTTCATCCATAAACGATGTAAATAAAATACAAAACGCTTTTTGTGTATTTCAAAAAAATTTATAAAAAGAAAATCTTTTTAACTTTTTCTCAAATTTTTCAAAAATAAAACCTTTTTGAATTTAAAAAAAATGATACAAAAGATACAATCCAGAGATAGTAATATTATGATATGAACATAAAAAATGCATCATACTCTAGACATGGTGACCAATCCTCAGTCAACTGTGCAAATTCCTAAAGACTTCCTAAGACTCTCGAATCTAAGGGCATCTAAAGGCTTCGTGAAAATATCAGCTAACTGGAGGTCGATAGATACAAAACTCAAGGATAGGACCATTTCTTCTACAAGCTCACGGATAAAGTGCTCACGTATCCTAATGTGCTTTGTGCGCGAATGATGAACTAAATTATGAGATATGTGTATCGTGCTAGTGTTATCACAGGAAATAGTCATGGTGTCCTGTGATATCCCATAATCCTCCAACATTTACTTCCTCCACAGAAATTGTGTGTAACAACTCCCGGTGGCTATATACTCAGCCTCCGCAGTGGATAACGAGATGGAGTTTTGCTTCTTGCTGAACTAAGAGACAAGAGAAGAACCACATAAGAAATACCCACCAGAAGTGCTCCTGCATCCATCTGCATCCCTGGCCCAGTCGGTATCTGAATAGGCTAATAAACGGTCATCGGTATCAAAGAAATACCAAATATCGAGGAAAAGTGTCCCACTCACGTATTGGATAATATGTTTAAGAGCAAGCAAGTGTGAATCTTTTGAGGACGCCTGATATCACGTACAGACTTCAACACTAAAGGACATGTCGGGACTACTGGAAGTCAAGTAGAGAAAACTACTGATCAGACTACGATACAAGGTTTTCTCCACGTCCTTGCCTGAAGTGTCCTTGCTAAGCTTTGTTGAGGTACCCATCGGTGTACGTGAGTGCTTAGCGGAGTCTAGACCAAATTTATTCACAAGGTTTCTCGCATACTTGGATTGGGAGATGAACATCCCATCCCCTCATTGATGAATCTGGAGACCAAGGAAGAAAGTAAGATCACCAGCCATGCCCATCTCAAACTCACTCTCCATCTCCTCCTCAATGTGGTGAGCATGTTGGGAGCACGGGGATCCAAAGACGTTTTCATCCACATAAACCTGGGAAATCAAAATAGCATTGTCATATCTCTTGACAAACAATGTCATATCAACTCCCCCTCTCTTAAAGCCATAAGCTAAGAGATAGGAAGTAAGCCTCTTGTACCAAGCACGAGGTGCTTACTTCAAACCATACAAGGCTTTCCTCAGATAGTACACGTGATCAGGGTGCTTAGGGTCTTTAAACCCTTTTGATTATTCCATGTAAACTTCCTCCTGTAGAATGATATTCAGAAAGGCACTCTTGACATCCATCTGATATAACTTGAAGCGCATATGACATGCGATGGCAAGTAGTAAGCGAACGGACTCAAGCCTCGTAATAGGAGCAAATGTCTCGTCAAAATCTACACCCTCTATCTATGTGTAGCCTTGAACGACCAACCTAGACTTATTTTGGATAATAGTACCAGTCTCATCCACCTTATTCTTTAAGATCCACTTGGTACCTAACACATTTGTCTTACTAGGTGGGGAGACAAGTTCCTAGAGATCATTCTTTATAAACTGAAGCAACTCATCCTACATAGCGCATTTCCACTGTTCATCTTTGAGTAATTACTTATAGTTCTTGGGCTTGACTTTAGACGTGTAGCAAACATGGCTAACAATGCTCTCTAGGTGAGCACGAGTCTTGACCCATAGGGTGGGATCTCCTAGAATAGTAGTAGGATCATAAATCTTACGAACCCAAGCAGGAGTGTCCCCTAAATCAGGAATAGGATCCACTATAGGTATGGGAGTCACAATGGGATCATCAGTGGAAATTGCGTTATGCTCACACAAAAGGTTAGAATCAACAAATGCCGGTGGTTTGTCATCTTGCACGGTGACGTTTATAGACTCCATAACCTTAGAGCTACTCAAGTTAAAAACTGGATATGCTCTACTAGTCGATGAATATCCTAACAATATTCCCTCGTCGCTTCGGGAGTCAAAATTTCCTAATTGATCTCTGTCTCGTAGGATGTAGCATTTACTTCAAAAGACACGAAAATATGAAAGGTTGGGCTTCTTTGCTGTCCACAATTCGTAGGGCGTCTTATGTGTGTGTGGATGAAGGTAAACCCTATTCACCGTGTGGCATGCGGTAGACACCGCCTCTGCCCAAAATCTCCTAGCAACTCTACGAACTAGAAGCATAGATCCATCCATCTCCCAAATCTTCCGATTCTTCCTCTAAATAATCCCATTTTGCCGAGGAGTCTTCACTATCAAAAATTCATGTTTGATCCCAAGGCTATCACAATAAAGATATACTTTAACTTCCTTAAATTCAGTGTCATTGTCACTACGTATTCTATTGATAGTGACTCAGTGTTGATTTTGCAGGACACGACACTTAGTAGTAAGAAATTCCAGAGCATTGGATTTTTCTCTCAGAAAACCTACAATCGAGTAACGAGAGAAATCATTTACAATCACGATGATATACCTCTTACCACCCAAACTCTCAGTACGTGTAGGACCCATAAGATCCATATGTATCAACTCAAGCACTCGTGAAGTGGTAGTGGAATTCAACTTCATATGGGGGCATCAGACTTGCTTTCCTAACTAACAGGGTCCACAAACCACAGAATTTGGATTTTCAAGTGATGTCAAGCCACGTACTAGGTCATTTTTAGCTAATTTCTCCAAATCTCTAAAATTCACATGATCCATAGGAGTGATCGTGGCGCTGTTGCAGATAAATGAGGACTTGGGCACAGTCCCATAGCAATTATCTTCAATCCTCACCCCTTGCAATAGAAGTTTACCGGCTTGATCATAAACATTGCACTCATTCCAATTAAACTTTGATACAAAGTGAGCATCATACAGCTGGCTAATGCTGAGAAGGTTTGCTTTCAAACCTTTGACGTACAAAATATCCTCTAACTTAAGAAATCCTGGTATCTCTACTGTACGTCGTCTTACTATGCTAGATTTTCTCCCGTCTTCAAAGGTGAATTTACCTTCCTTGTGATCCTCTAGGTAGGTAAAAAATGAGACATCACCTGTCATGTTCCTGGAGCACCCACTATCGAAATACCACTAAGAAGAGTTATTTGCTTTAAGAGCAACATGAAAAATAAGGGCTTTTGCGTCGAGTTTAGGTATCCAAGATGAGGTAACCTTCTGTTTGCCCTTGTCATTATTGGCTCTAGTTGGGATATTAAAAGTGTCTGCTGACGACATAAAAATTTCGTTGGAACTCTTCCATTAGTCTCTGAAAAGTGGCGATTAGAAACTCAACTTGCTCTCTAAGACTCGAAAAATCGCTAGTGGCACGTGGTGGAGAAAATGTACGTCGTGTTCGATCCAAACTATAGCAAAATTCCTTAAGGCATCCCTTTCTTTTACAGTAGGTACAGAAGTACACAGTCTTAGCCGACCTTGATATTCTTTTCTTGGCCAAACTCTTCTTCGGGGTTTTTGGTGATGGCCATATGGATTCATAGAAAACTCAAGAACTGGCTGTTGTGTCACATGGGACGTGGAGGCACCATCAAAACTAATTCCCTGCCTTTCACCAAAACTTAAAGCAGGGGCGAGGAGGATCTTTCCCATCTTTTTAGGTCTGTCCTCTATCTGTACCTTGACCTCCATGGCTATTTCAAGGTCATGAGTAAGCTGGGCTATAAGGGCTTCAAGTTTCTTTAGAATGTCTATGGAGGTCTGAGCTCACTCGTAAGACTAGCCACTTTCTTGGTCAAGTCCCCTTTATCTTTCTCTAAACATCTCTCTCCCTCTCACCAAACCGACTCTCTCTCTACATAAACTCTCTCTCTCAACACAAACATTCTCTCTCTCTCTCTCTCTCTCTCTCTCTCTCTCTCTCTCTCTCGTCTCTCCTAAATATTTCTTTAAGGAAACTATCCTAAGTGCTAATGATTTGTTACGCTTTTTACTTTTAAAAGAATCAGCATATAAATCAGCGTACATGCACCATAAATCACTCTCGCTCTCACTTGCAACGTCCCCCCCCCCCCCCTCACTCAAATCGCTTCCACTGTCGAGGTGTCCCTGTGAAGTAACATCCTCATCATCGTGAGATGCACTGTCAGTACTCACATAACTAGCCATGAATGCGATGAAATTACATTTATGCGGTGACTCATCTTCAAAATCCACTAACTCGACCTCACTGTCGTCACTAAGGGAGGCATTAAGAGCAGCTTTGCCTTCGCCTTGATGTCTCAACCTAGTAGGACACTCAAATTCCTTATGACATCTACCTTCAAAATCATAACATCTTTCCTCGTCTTTCTTAGGCACGTCCTTTTTATCCTTTTCATTTTTCTTTTCAAACTTATTTTTACCTTTGAAATTGCCATTTTTCTTTAATTTGAGAAATTTCTTGAAATTTTTCGCAATTAAGGCCAAACCATCTATGTCAAAATCAAACTCAGAATCGGAAAACTCTTCCTCTCTTTTCCGAGTTGACTCACCTCTCTTTCTTGCTGACCCCTCACTCTTCCTAGCCTGGGCTTTAAGTGCTACCCCTTTATCTTTTGATTTTATCTTATTAGGAAACATTTCGTAAGTCTGGAGGTCTCCATCCAATTCTTCTAATTTCAGACTACTCAAATTTCCTAATGAATTTAGCATAGTGACTTTAGGGATAAAACGCTTAGGAAGTGATCTCAAAATCTTTTTAACGATTCTAGAATCAGGAATATGTTCACCCAAATTGAAAGTAGTGTTAACAATATCAGATAAGAGTGCATAGAATTCATCAAAATACCCAGATTCAAGCATGGTGATTGTCTCAAATTGTGTAGTTGAATTTTGTAATTTTGATTCTTTAACAGCGTTAGTGCCTTCATGGGTAAGCTGAAGAATATACCATGCTTCTTTAGACGTGGTACACGTCATGATGTGTCAAAACTCGTCAGGGTTGACTTTTTCGAAAATAGCACTAAGCCCACGTGAGTTATATGTGCTCCATTTAAATTCATCCTCAGTCCTTCCAGTCACAAATTTTAAAGTAGTTACATTATCTACAATGATAGTGGGAGGTGTCCACCCTCTTTCAGACACAACCCAAATGCGTTCATTAGTGGATTTTAAGTGAGATCTTATACGGGCTTTATAATATGCATAATTTGACCCGTCAAAAATTGGCACTCAATTATACAAGTTTTCATTAAAATTGCACTTTTTTAAACATCAATTTTTAAGTCAAACTTGATATCTAGAAAAATTTGCGAAAAAAATAACACGGTATAATTGTATAATAGGACCTGATACCAATTTGAGAGTGCGCGAGGAATCAATGATTAACTTGTTTAATTAAATTCTAATTTTTAATCCCAAAATCCTAGCTCTTGCAAACAAATTGTGACAGACTAAATAAATCAAATCAAGCATGCAAACTCAATCACAATACGAGGGAATATCCCCAAAGGGGCAAAACCATTTATTTCACTATAATATGTAACGACTTACAATCACAGCAAAATACAATTTTGATGTATGAATACCCGCATGTGTCGGTTCGTTGGCGGAGGCGTTTGTCAGCAAGAGGTCCTGCAAGAACTCCAATTTTAGCCATGGATAAAGACCCTTCTTCTCCATAAGATTACTCCAAGATGAGTAGAACATTTGTATCTCGGGTTTAAAGATTCACAGGGATGGTTTTGTGAATCAAAAAGGCATTAAACTTTGAAAAAATGAAGTCTGTTTATGGGCAGAATAATTGCAGAAACGTCAGTGCCAAAAGACTTGGAAAACGTGTAGAATGGGCCTTGCTTTAAATACAACAATCGACGCGGCGCGTCGCTCGAACGACGTCAACGATATTTTTTCCCTTCACCTATACACTTAGAAAAAAAATTGCGAAGTAAATACGTTCCAACCTATTAAAAATATTTTATAAAAAAATTTCAAATATTTATGTAAATAATAAACACTCCAAATGAATTATTTTGCCATATTCATGAGTGGAGTAATGGGAAAAGTTGAAGAATACGTTTCATGTTGCATGATGCACGTATGAAGATGATGGATGAGTGGATTCAGATCAAGGCCATTGTGGATGATCGTGTTGATGTGCCGAATGTAGCGGTATCAGACATATTGATAGTGATCTAGGATAAACAGAAAATTCCTAGATTCTAACTTGGACATTATAAAATCATGTCCTTACATCTCTCTAGCCTTTTCCTCCTTCCATTTAGTTTCTTGCAGATATGCTATGTTGATTTTAATCCATTTTAAAGTATCCATAAGTTCTTTACACTTGTCAGTTAGTAAGCGTAAATTCCACGTACCAAATCTGATTTTATGTATGTTATTTTTATTTACGTTTCTTATTTTAATTAGAGAATCCATTACAAGATTTGACATAAATTTTATAGTCAGCTGTCAACCTGATACTAACCCATCTTGTTTCACATCTGAACTTCGTAACCGACAATGGTCGAGCCAAAAAAATAATTAATTAAGTATTAATTAATTAAATACTCTTATATATAAAGATGCAAAATAAATATGCTACCAACTAAACCAAGAGTACACTATATGTACCAACAATAAATAATACCAACAATGACATACAACACAAATAAAGCATATCTAAGTATAAAATCATACAATTTAACTAAAGTACGCGCAAGTTAGATGAATAAAAATCAATAAAATAGTGGTAATTACTAGAATAGTAAATAATGAAAATAACACACATGGGTCATGCAAATCTGACGGCAAAGAGTCGTCTTGCAGTTTTGCGGTCACAAATATACTTGAGAGAAAAACAACCCTGTTACAGCATATACAACTTTAATTCGGTCGATCACAGCCATGTTATACTTTGTGGTAAAACTCTTTGGTCAGCGAAACTCTTGCGTAAGTGCGACCACTGTTGCTTAACCCAATCTTGAAAATCCGTACTATAAAACTTTCAGAAACAATCAAACCTAGAAAATCCCAAAATTCTGGTGGTAATCACTACAAACCCAATTAGTAAACTGATAAGGAAACTGCAATGTCCAAGCATGAACAATTGGAAATTGAGAATCACATTGTTTTCAGCACAAATCATATCTAAAACACTACTCGCAACCCTCACTTATGGTTGAAAACTTGAGAGGACCCAAGAATCCACAAACGGGTATCCGCAATTATTTATCGAAACCAAAAATAAAATCCCAAAATTATAAGTCAATATCTGAAAGCCCTGGTAGAAGAACATGAGTATGGGAAACTTCTCGTACAAACCCTTTAAACCATGAAATTTTGGATTCAATAACTGTAATATCTTCAAAAGCACGTTCAAAAAGTTCATAGCGCATGTGTTAATTTTTAAGAAAATAAAGAAGAACGATTGGAGGTGGTTATGAATGCTTATATGACGTATTATAATTTTAAAAATACACACAAGATTATTGAATACCAAAACTTTTGAATGAGACTAAAGCTTACATATCCATTTTTTTAAATTGCATTACTCCTATTTTGTAACACCTATAGTCAAATATTTGACTATTGCATTAATATAAAATAAAAAATTGGTAAAGAAAACTTTTATTTCGAAAATAAATAAATTATAAGTTTTTAATCCTTAGCCCACACTATTTTTATATATGTACGTGTAAAATAGATTTTTTATCCTTTGGCCCTATATATTTTTTGGGTACTAAACAATAGTTACGGTATTAGAGTTTATTCCATTCAATTTTGCATTTAAATATTATTTTTGTCTAATAACCATTTTTTTTTTTATTTAGGATACTTTTTCCGCGTACGGTGATTGAGTTGTTGGCGGCTTGGAAGAGGCCCAGGGGTTGGACTGGTCCTCGTGTGACCTGGAGGATGGTCCCTCATTGTATTTTTTGGACTCTTTGGCAGGAACGAAATAGGAGGTGCTTCAAGGGGGTAAATCTTGACCTAGCTCGAATTCAATACAGTTTCCTAAGTCTTCTTCTTACTTGGTATAGAAAAAAGGCATGTTTCCTCGTTATCCCATCTCCTAGAGTTCTTGGAGGATTTCTAGGTGTTTGGTTAGTCCGTCATGGGTTTCGGTTCTTTGTTTTTTGTTTTGTATACTTCCTGTACACGGGATTCTGCCCCCTTAGGCGGGTTTGTTTTATTGATACATTTGCTTAACAATTTTTTATTTATTTATCAAAGTTCAATTTTTATAGTTATTTTGTAATTTTATGGACCAGGAAAAAACCTTAAGAGTAATATGATCAATTGTTAAAATTTACGGCTTTAATTAGGAGGAACTCGACCCAAATAAGATGCAAAACGACATGAAATCTTATTTTTTTTCCCTAACATAAAGACGACCCAATTAAAATACGGACACAAAATTATTTTTTTATCGAACATTAACACGACACAACTAAAACACAACACGAAATTAGTTTTTGACGTAAACACGACTCAATTAACACGACCCGATTAAAATACAACACAACGCAAAATTGTATTTTTTTACCTAACACGGACACGGTCCAAATAAAATTATACTGTGGCGTGTTAGGTAAAAAAAAATAGTTTGTGTCATGTCGTGTTTTAATTGGTTTATGTTCGTGTTAGGCAAAATAGAATCACATCATGTAGTATTTTAATTGATTCGTGTTCGAATTAGGTAAAAAAAAAATACTATTTCATGTTGTTTTGCATCTTAATTGAGTCGTGTTCCTATTAATAAAAAAAAAAGATTACGTGTCATGTCGTACTTAATAAGCGTATTTTTTTTGTTGAGGTAGTATCTTTTTTTTTTTTGAGGGGGGGGGGGGGGGGGGGGGGGGGAGGGGCTGTGGAACTCTTATAAAGAGTTGCAAAAAAAGTTCTAAAAATATGTTTCATAAAAAAGTCAGTTTTCTAATTAACAAAATATTTTCTATTTATAAATAAAAAAACAAAAAATAATTATAAATGTGTTTTATAAAAAAATACTTTGTGTAAAAAGTGACCTTTATATATATATATATATATATATATATATATATATAGGAGGAAGGACTTTTGATCTTTTCTAAGTGGTGATTCAAATTGAAAGTTGAGTTTTTGTATTTAACAACTCATGATGCAGCAAAATGAAGACGTTGTGGCAATTTAGTAATTTTGATCTCAATTGATCATTGAATCATGCAAATCAATCTGGAAATTTGATGGGTAGGTATAAGGCTCAAGAAAAGTACAATGAATCTTTTCTAAGGTTATGTTTGTTTTTTTATCTATTTTTATCTGTTTTTAAAGTTTGAATCTAAAATTTGAAATTTGAAATTTAAAGTCTGAAATCTGAATCTGAAAAATATTTTTATTTTTATATCTAAATGGATTGCGGAATGAATGTATTGAAACGAATTCAGACTTTAAATTCACTTAAGAAGTTCTTTTTAACTTTTAATTGAGGAAGAAATAGTCCTCAACTTTTAAGTATTTAAAAAAACAAACACCGTTTGATATCTCCCAAAAGTTTAAATAGTTGAGATTAAAATAGATCTCTTTTCACTTCCTTGTCTTATCTCTCTCTTTATTTTTCAAACCTTCGTAATAGTGGCGGTAGTTTATTCCGCTTTCATATCCGGTTTGTTCCGCTTCATTTCTCATATATGGCCTGCATGTTTATTTTACATATCTAAAAATTTTGATTCTCTCTTCCACTACTGCTATCTCGGACCCTCTCTCTTCTCAGAATTCAGTCCCTTGTTCTCTTGCACCACCTGCTTCTGCGTTAAGATTTTTTTTGGTAAACATTGCGGGCTTTGGTTCTCCCCATGATTCTTAATACAAATATATAGCATATGCTATATCCGATTTTGGAAATCTTGGATCTCTTAGGTCAAACCCTTTCTCTAATTTGTATTTTAGGGTTTATGTTTGTATTTGTTTTGGCTTCAAGTTATATTTTTATTTGTTTTGGTTTCCAGATACTAAACATGTGACTCAAATGGTTTAAATTTTTGGTGTTCATCATATATCGGGTATAATTTTTATCTTGAAAAGTTTTTGATCTGGAAAATTAGTTTCCAAATTTTTTTAGTTAGTTATTTTCATCCGGTTACTTACTGGAGTGCATTTTTGGTTTTGAAAGATGAGTTTCAAAATGGGACTTGGTTGTTCTGGGATCAAAAGTATTTTGTTTTATTCCAAATGAAGGTTATTTTTGTCCTCATTAATCGTCTCTACCGTGATGACGTCGGGTCAGCTCTCTCCATCTCTATCGTGTGTGTTTCAAAATGGAAAATTTTGTGTTTAAATCCAAGTTTAAGTGTTGTGTTGAGAACTAATTTGTTGAATTTTATGTTGAAAACATACTTATAAAGATCTGAGAATGGTTGTAAGTGCGGAAATAAGTGCCCATACAAGTGCAAATGAGGAATGAACCAGGCAGCTTATATTGGGTATGTAATAAAGTGGTTATGGTATAGATATCTTGGTTTTTTCTTTATGTTGAGTGCGTTTAAAGGAAAGTATGAAAGAGAACTCGTTGCTTTGTTTGCAGTTGTTGGAAACTGTAGGTTTTTAAGATGTCATTGCTTATATGTAGTGGTTGGCATTGGCTCTTATATTTTTTTGATATATTAAAAAATGTTTTAAGAAAAGTCAGATTTTTATTTATAAAAATAGTGTTTTATTTGAAAACTATACTTTATAATAAAAACTTATTTTAAAATAGTTCTAAAAACCCAGTTTTATAATAAAAGTAAGTTATAAAGAAAATGTTTTATTAAAAAAGTCCGTTTTTATACTCATGAGAAAGTCTTTTATTTAAAAAAATTATATACGTAACATCGATTTAAATATCGGTCGATACCGTTACGTATCGTTGATTCGTGACAGGTTTCAACTTATCGAAACCGACATGTATCGCCGTTATAGGTTTGTCGACAAATCAGGAGTTAACACGTATCCGGTACTCCTGATAAATTTACGCCGATACTGCTTTCGTTACGTATCCCTAAACCAATATTTAATATGACTTGAACCAATATTTAATTACGTATTCCTTTTGTCTAATTAACCCCAACAAGTCTCAAACTAGCGTAATATGACTTGAAGTTATATTTTTTTTACGAAACATAAACACGACTTAATTAAACACATGACAATGTATAAAAAATATTTTGTTTTCCTGTATATTATAAATAAATATTTTGTTTTCCTATAAGTTATAAAAAAATATTTATTTTTCATGTATGTTATAAATAAAATTTGTTCAATGTTTTGGGATTTATTTTTTTGTTTTCGTTTATTTAACGAATTCTTTTTTTGATAGTTTTGTTTGGAGATGTTGCTTATAGTGGATGTGTAAAAGTTCAGGTGAAGTGCAAGCTCCGGTGATCGCGAAACATGTTTTTTGGGGTTAATCGGAGCAAAATTATCTGTGTAGAAGAAACCATTCAACTTTTTTTTTTCTAGTTTCATTCATGGAAAACATAATAATTATTTTTAGGGGAAAGTACTCTTAGATCCATCACAAACAAATTTTAAACACTAAAGGAATTTTGATAAATTTTAAGCACTTAGGTCCACTAGTTCTCTTCTTGTAGAAGAAGTCCACGCTAGTGGCATAACAAATAGACCTAATAGTAAATTGTCCTTAAAGGTTGGCAAATTGTCAATAAGGAACTGATTGCGAATTTCCCTTATTTTTATTTTGTTAGTATTGTGAGATGTATGATTTTTGGTCTTCCCTAAGTAAGGATGAGATTGAAAGGAAAACTTATTATTTTTGTGTGGGAGACTACAGTCCATTTATCGATGTCTTCTTTAAGATATTATGAGATATGGCCCCATATCATAGAGTTTTCTAACAAACTAATGAACTTCATAATGTTGTATGCACCCACTACAAAATAGTTCAACTAACCTCTTTGTTTTTTGTGGTGAGAATGATTATTATATATATTTTTAATTTTCGTTATGTAGAAGCTAAAGAAGGGTTAATTTTACAATTTTCAGTAAACACATCATTCTTTGTATTGGGGGTTCAAAAATTAAAGGGTCCTTGTAAGGACATTATTTTATTGTACGATTTACATTTGAGTATGTCGTATACCGCTACAACCGTCGAAGACTTATTCAAGTTCAATCATGCGTCAAGACGGATCCGAATATCAAAGTCCTTCAACATTCAAACCCCCGCAAGATTAATTTGATAAGATTGTGTTTAAAGTACCTTAGTATTTCACTTAGAGTGTTGGGATAAATTTTCTAAAATATTTTCTAAGTGTTGGAGAGAAGTGTTTTTGTCAAAAATATAATTTTCTAAGTGTTCAGGCGGACAGGAATAAAAAATTATATCTTTCTCAACTCGTTCGAGCGAGATACGCCAGTCGTTCGAGCGACATGGCATCTCGCGCGAAGTCTCGTTCGGGCGACAACTTGTTTCATTCTCATTTAAACGACACTCCTGTTTCGTTCGAGCGACGCACTGCGTTAATATTTTTATAAATAGTTTGTTAAACAACTTTATTTTTCTTAAGAAGACGTGAGAATTTTATTCTACGAAAACTACTTTGGTAGAAACATTTGTCTTCTCACTTTTGAGAATTTTAGATTTGTTTTCAATTCACTAAACATCCCAATCTTTACGTGAATTATTTTGGAACCCAATAACACAATTTTGTGAAGTTTCTCTATTAGAGAAGATCTCTATTGCTGATCTCGATACTACTTGTAGGAGGTGCTGGGCTGACGTGACTATGTGTCAAAGGGAGTACTCGTGGGTGTTCCTGGGCTAACTGAACTGCGGTTCGTATGGAGTTACTGCGAAATTCCCTTGCTGATTTAGGTTGCAGCCTATGTGGGTTTACTGAGGTTAATCCATTGCAGATTTAACCTTTAATCATTGTAAGTATTATTTGTGAAATAAAAAGTTTTACCCGAAAGGAGTTTTTTCTTGAAATTTGTGTGTCAGCAATTATTTATGTTGGTTTGATTTATCCACACGTAGTTGCATGTTTTAGGGCTGAATAAAATAGGATTAAAAATTGACACCGATTAAATAAGGTTAACATAGAAATTTGTGAATTCGATTTAATCAAGTATTAAACATACGTTTTACAAATTGGTATCAGAGCGGGTTTCTTTAATTTATTGAGTGATCTTTGTTTTTCGCAAAATTGTGTGATATTTTTTTTTTTTTGAAAAATCTGTTTTGTGAAAAATCGTAATTTTTCTAAGGGAGCACTTATATAATCGGATGCTCATTTTTTATGAGTCTAATTATGCCTATTGGAAAGCTCGTATGAAATCTCAATTAAAGGCCATCGATGAATGAGTTTGGGTGCTTTGTGAAAGAGGATGGACTCCTCCCACTGTCATCGCAAATAATATTACTACCTTAAAATCCGTGACAGACTAGACTGATGACGAATTTAAATGAAGCACTTTTAATTCACGTGGGCTAAGTACAATTTTGGGTGCCGTCACTCCTGAGGAGTTTTGACGTATTATAATGTGCACCACGTCAAAAGAAGTGTGGGACATTTTACAACTTACCCACGACGGCACTAATGCGGTTAAAGTGTCTAAAAATCAAAATTTAACTACTCAATTTGAAACAATTAAGATGCTTGAATCTGAGTGTTTTGATGATTTTTACGCACATTTATCTGATATTGTTAACACTAGTTTCAATCTTGGTGAGCCCATACCTGATGAACGAGTGGTTAAAAATATTCTAAGATCGTTGCCTAAACGTTTTATCCCAAAAGTAACTGTTTTGAATACCTTAGGTAATCTGGGCAATTTAAAATTAGAAGAGCTGGTAGGAGACCTCTAGACATATGAAATTGACATGTTTCCTGACACTGTGAAGCCAAAGGATAGATGGATAGCACTTAAAGCCCAGTCTAAGAGGAAAAAGAAAGTGAGAGTTTGTGGTTCTGAGTCTGAGGATGAGTCTGATTTTTATATGGCTATGATTGCGAATTTTTTAAAAAAGTTTCTCAAATTTTCAAAAGAAAATTCTTCCAATAAAAGATTTTTTTTGAAAAATAAAAATAAAAATGAGGCCAAAGAGAGTGGTGAAAAAGAAAGTGAGAAAGAGAAAGAGAAAGAGAAAGAAGAGAAGTGTTTTGAGTCTGAGGGCATGGGCATAAAGATTTTGAGTGTCCCACTAGGCTAAAGAGAAATGGTAAGCAGACTGCCATGCCAACCACTCTTAGTGATAGTGAGGAAGAGGTGAAAGATTCCCAGGATGAGCCTTCACATGGGAAATTTGCTACCTTTTTAGTAAGTCATGAGAGCATACCTAGTTTGTCCCACGATGTTGAGGATAATTTTTCACGTGAAACCCCCGAGCAGGAGGATAGTTTGAGAGTTTTGAGTGAGGGATAAAGTGAGTGTGCGAGCGAAGGTGAAAGTGATCTCGAGATTGCATTTATAGATTTGTACGCCAAGACCTTAAAGACTAAGAAGTCGAATAAGGAGTTAGGTCTTAGGTGAGAGATTTAGAGAGCGAGATTGAGAGTTTGAGCGTGTTTGCAAGTCAACTCAAGAAGGTGAAGGTTTCTTTGCGTGAACAGTTGATTGCTTTAGATCGGGAAAAGAGTGATTTGATCAACACGATTTCGAGTCTGAAGACACATGTATCCCAACTCGAGAGTGATATTGAACGTGATCGGGAGGCCAAAGTCCCTTTAGAGAACGCATATAAAAAGATTAAAAAGGTGGTTCTTAATCCCGTTTTAGGTGATGTTGAGAGACGTGGAATAGGTCATAACGGTGCGTCCATTTCACATGTTGCACTCGAGCCGGTTCCCGAGTTAGCGATAGATCTATATGGATCTTAACACAACCCACCTAGGCATACCGTTCCCGTTATGAGAGTGCGCCATAGACGTTTTGAGAGAGGTGTACCTAGGCCTGTTTAAGTTTGCACCCATTATAATAACAGAGGACACCTTAGGGAGTTTTGTTTTAAGTTGGTTTGTGTGCCATGTTTTGCTACTACACGTGTTCACACACACACACACACACATAATGCTTCAGATGATTGCACAAGAGAATTTTCACATCTTAGGGAGCAGGTAAAGTTTTTAGTCAAGACTTCACATGACTTGATGAATGTTTTTCATAGGATTTCACTGCCTTTGAAAAATTCCACCGCCTCTAACGGTTAAGGTTTAGACTTGTTTGCTAGCATAGGATATTTTTTCATGATGATATTTTTGCCTATTTCTAGTGTGTACCATGTTTGTAGTTATTTTTTTCATTTTTTGATATATTTTTGAAAAAAACAAAATGATTTTCTTTTTTTTTTCCTGAGAAAAAAATTGAAAAAGCCAAAAAGATTTTATTTTTGGGAAAAAGAAAAAAAAATTGTATTTTGTTTTACTGCATTTATGGATGGACATTTAGGATAACCGAGTCACAATTTTATTCCATATCCATGTGACTGTTTAATAGTGTTTTGATGCGAGTCATCATTTCAATTTTGTGCTGTACAATGTTTGGAGTCATTGAGATTTAATCTATTGTTACTAACTATATGTTTGACTCCCGAGTTCCTTTAATGCACACTTACACGGATTTGTTTGACTATTGTTCTTGTCTATCACATGTTGGTCGATGTGTTTACATCTAAATTATGTCTTTAAAATGAACCAAATGCGATAAAACTTGACAATAAAAGTAGTGTATGTAAGAACCATTGTTTGTGAGTTTGAGTGATTTGTTTGAAAAAATGAGGAAGGGCTACGAAAGGTACTCATTTATCCTTTGCGATTAATCCACCCTTCAAATCGGATCTAGAAAATAAAAATTTGGCGAAAACTGAAGCCAAGGTCCAAAAAGGTTGAAAAGAGCCCGAAAAAATTTAAAGGCAATAAAAAGAAAAATATGCCATAAAGTGGGCAAATAGGATTTAGTTTCATCTCCCCAAAACAAAAATAAAAATCATTATTATTTATGAGGGAGTTTGGATGCAATAAAAAACGGTTTTTCACTGCCTGACAAAGTCATGAAAAAGCGTTATATAGTTTTAGACGTTATTGGTGTGAAAATCATGTCTGACTTTGATTTGTCGATTTGATTAAGATGATGCCATCTAAATTCACATTTTTTTGACACTTAAGGACGATTTTGAGATTCATTCTGAGAATGTATGTGTGATATCGCTTTAAACAATTTTGCAAATTTCCAATTTCATCAAACTTATTTAATTGGAGTCATTTTTTAAACCAATTTAATTTAGCCCTAATAAATGCATCTATGTGGGTAAAATCAAACCATAACCAATAAAATTGACAACATACAGATTTCAGAAGAAAAAAAAACTTTCGGGTAAAACCTTTTATTTCACCATGTAAAATAAATTGCAAGTTACATACACAATGAAATATGCAATGAATATCATGCAAATACTCACATAGACATGCAACCTAGATTCGACAATGGATCAACCGCAGTAGCCCACGAGAACACGCAGTCAAAATTATAAAGGAACACCCACGAGTACTTCCAATTGATACACAGTCGTCAGCTGTAGATTTACCCTTTCTACAACAGCAAATTCAACAAGATTGTATCATGGGTTCCAAAGATAATTCACAAAAGTAATTGGAAAGTTTTGCCTGAATCAAAACATGTGTTTGGACTTTAAAAATAGAAGACTTGTAGTAGTAGGTCTCTCAAAAACGTCCTCACAAAGTCTTGAGAAAATAAACCACCGAAATAGGAATTTATAGAAAAAATTAATTTTCTGAGGCGGTGCGCCGAAACTGTTCGGACTGCTCTTTATAAAAAGCGAAGCGGTTCACTTTTTACTGAACCGGTTCGCTTTTTCCAGAACCAAAAAAAAAAAATCTTCTTTCTTCCTTTAGTCTTTATGGAACTTTGAAGTTATGAAGTTGCATGATAATCGGATCTGTCTTCTTGAACGTGTGAACGTGAATTGCTTTAACGGTTGTAATGGGATACGACATACATGATGTAAATAGGACTATTTAAAATATGTCCTTACGAATCTCCCCCTATGTCTATGCCGCTACAAACTAAAAACATCCTGAATTATCAAATTAAAATATCCTATACAAATCTAAAACCCTCCGATGAACCCAAAAGTGAAAAGGTACTAAACATGTAAGTCTAAAAATTTTCTTCAAAAATATTCAACATCAAAAATTCTTCAAACCTTTAAACTTTTCTCATTAGGGTGTGAAACATGATTTCAAACTTTGTACCTACACACATGATACAAAGCAAATACCTTCGTGACGCATCTAGTATGAAATGATATAATCATAAATCAATCAATATAATCAAATCTCCTCCATAATACAAAAACTCCCCCATAATTCGTTCTCCTCTTTTTTATTTGTCTGAAATAGACAAGCAAATGAATAAATAAAATAAATATGGTGTTGTCACGACAAACATTCATGGCAAATATGGATCAAACTACGCTCATGCAAAAAAATTTACTCAAAAGCTTCCACAAACTATTTTTGATTTTTTAATTTTTCATGCAAAAATCACACACCATGAATTTACACTAAGACAACCAAATCATGGAAACGGAATGAATGGGTGTGAACATATTCGATAGGAAAATCAAAGAAATCAAATATAACATATGTGCACGATGAATATGTGTACTCCTAACGAATGAGTCTCAAAATCGTCCTTAGGTGTTGAAAGTGTTGAATTTCAATGGCATCGACTCAATCCATTAACACATCAAGGTCAAGAATGATTCTCACACCAATAACTTCTAAAACTGTCTAATGATTTTTCATGACGTTGCAAGGACGTGCAAACCCATTTTTCCTTACTTTCCATCCAAACTCCCTCATAAATAATAATTATTTATTTTTCTTTTGAGGTGGCCCCCTTTTTTTGGCATATTTATCTTTTTATTGGCTTTCAATTTTTTTGGGCTCTTTTAAACGGTGGCTTTCACGATGAATTAATTTATACTCTCGCAGCCCTTTTCCCATAATTCACTCATCATATTTTGTCATAATTAAATTCCTCACGGTAAAAGATTTTTATATGCACTACTTTCATTGTCAAGTTTTATCGCATATGGATGGTTTTAAAAATAGAATTGAGACGACAACACTCTGACCAATATGTGATAAACAAGTACAATAATCAAATAAATTCGTGCAAGTGTGCATTAAAGGAACTTATGAGTCAAACATGTAGGTAGTAACAACTAATCACATTTCACCGACTCTAAACATTATAAAGCACAAAAATGAAATGATGACGCATATCAAAATACTATCAAATCGTCACATGGTTATGAAATGAAATTGTGACTCGGTCATCCTAAATATTCATTCATATACGGTGTAAAAACAAAATACAAAAACTCTTTTTGCCTTTTTCCAAAATTTTTATAAAAATAAAATCTTTTTGGTTTTTTTAAAATTTTCAAAAAAATGAAAATCTTTAAAAAATTTCAAAAATATATTAAAAAGGAAAACATAACTAAAAAATTGGTACACACTAGAAATAGGTAAAAATACCATCATGCAAATCATTTTATGCTAGTAAACAAGTCTGAACCTCAACCGTAAGGTGCGGTGGAGTTTTTCAAAAGTGGTGACATCCTATGAAAAGCCTCCGTCAAATCATTTGAAGTCTTGACCAAAAACTTTACTTGATACCTAATATGTGCAAACTCTCCCATGTAATCATCTGGCGCATCAAGTGTGGCTGCGTGTGTGTGAACATGTGTAGTAGCAAAATGTGACACATGACCCAACTTAAAACATAATTCCCTAAGGTGTCCTCTCTTCTTGCAATGTGTGCGAACATAAATAGGCCTAGGTACACCTATCTCAAAACACCTCCTAAGCACTCCCTTATTAGGTACGGGACACCTAGATGGGTTTGGTAGAGATCCATAAGGATCAATAATAGACCTGGGGAATCGGCTCGGGTGCAACATGTGAAGTGGATGCACCATCATGACCTATTCCTCGTCTCTCAACATCACCCAAAATGGGATTAAGAACCATCTTTTCAACCTTCTTAGATGCGTTCTATAAAGGTACTTTGACCTCCCAAGCACGTTACAGATCTCGAGTTGGGATACACGTGTCGTGAGACTAGACACCGTGTTGGTCAAATCACTCTTTTCCCTGCCTAAAGCTATCAATTATTCACTCCAAGAAACCTTCATCTTCTCCAGTTGACTCGCTTTCGCCTCAAACTCCCTTAAACTCTCTAACTCTCTCCCCAAATCTCTCACCCTAAGGCCTAACTCCTTACTCAATTTCTTAGTCTTTAAGGTCTCGCTATATAAATCTCTAAATGCAATTTGGAGCTTACTTTCATCTCCACTTTCACACTCACTATTACCCTCACTCAAAACAGTCAAACTATCCTCCTCGCCGGGGGTCTCATGTGCACAAGTATCCTCATCGTCGTGTGACAAACTAGGTGTGCTCACGTGACTAGCCAAAAAGGTGACAAATTTCCCATGTGGAGACTCATCCTAGGAATCTTTCACCTCTTCCTCACTATCGCTAAGAGTGGCTGGCATGGCAATCTTTTTGCCCTTTCTCTTTAGCCTAGTGGAACAGTCAAATGCTCTATGGCCTCTTCCCTCACACTCAAAACACTTATCTTCCTCCTCTTTCTCACTGCTCTCTTCGGCCTCATTTTTATTTTTCTCAAAAAATCTTTTATTGGAAGAATTTTGTTTAGAAAATTTGGGAAACTTTTTTAAAAATTTCGCAAGCATGTTCATATCAAATTCATACTCTTCCTCAAACTCGGACTCACAAAAACTCACTTTCTTTTTCTTCTTAGACTGGTCTTTAACTGTTATCCCTCTATCCTTAGGTTTGACAGTGTCGGGAAACATGTCAATCTCATATGTCTGGAGGTCTCCTACCAGCTCTTCTAATTTTAGACGACTCAAATTAGCTAAGGTATTCAAAATAGTCACTTTAGGGATAGAATTTTTTGGCAGTGATCTTAAAATCTTTTTAACCACTAGTGCATCAGGTATAGGCTCACCAAGATTGAAACTAGTGATGACAATGTCAGACAAATGTGCATAAAAGTCATCAAAACACTCAGTCTCAAGCATGGTTATCATTTCAAATTGAGTGGTTAAATTTTGAATTTTAAACTCTTTAACTGCGCTAGTGCCTTCATGGGTGAGTTGTCAAACATCCCACTCTTCTTTAGACATGATGCACATCATAATACTTCAAAACTCGTCGGGGGTGACGTGTTCGAAAATTGCACAAAGCCTACGTGAATTAAAAGTGATCCACCTAAACTCATCCTCAGTTCAGTTTGACACAGGTTTTAAATTCGTGATATTATTTGCGGTGATAGTGGGAGGAGTCCAACCTCTTTCCCAAATTATCCAAACTTGCTCATTGATTGCTTTTAAATGCAATTTCATGCGGGCTTTCCAGTAAGCATAATTAGAACCGTTAAAAATTGGCAATTAATTATATAAGTTGTCATTCGAAAACATTGCGATAATTTTTCAAAAGCTTTTAAAAAACATAAATATCACACAAATTTTGTGAAAAATAGGAATTCATAATAAATTAGTGAAACCCGCTCTGATACCAATTTGAGAATGTATGTGTGATATCGCTTTAAATTTTTTGCAAATTTCTAATTTCATCAAACTTATTTAATTGGAGTCAGTTTTAAAACCAATTTAATTTAGTGCTAACACATGCATCTATGTGGGTAAAAATAAACCATCACAAATAAAATTGTTAACACAGATTTTAGGAAAAAATGCGATTCGGGTAAAACCTTTTATTTCACTATGTAAAATAAATTGCAACTTACATACACAATGAAATCTGCAATGAATATCACACAGATACTCACAAAGACACGCAACCTAGAGTCAATAATGGATCAACCACAGTAGCCCACAAGAACACGAGGTCCAAATCAACAAGGAACATCCACGAGTACTCCCAATTGACACGTAGTCGTCAGTTGTAGATTTACCCTATCTACAAGAGAAACTTCAACAAGATTGTATCATGGGTTCCAAAGATGATTCAGAAAAGTAATTGGGAAGTTTTGTGTGAATCAAAACATGTGTTTGACCTTTAAAAATTGAAGACTTGTAGTAGTAGGTCTCTCAAAAACGTCCTCACGAAGTCTTGAACAAATACACCACCGAAATAGGTATTTATAGAAAAAATAAATTTTATAAGGTGGTGTGCCGAACCGTCTTGGATTTCCCTTTATAAAAAGTGAACTAATTCACTTTTCCAGTACTGAGGCCAAACTTCACAAACCGAACCGATTCACTTTTTACCGAATCGGTTCACTTTTCCAGAACCAAGAAAATCTTCTTTCTTCCTTTAATCTTCATGGAACGTTGAAGTCGTGAAGTTGCATGATAAATGGATACGTTATCTTGAACGCGTGAACGTGAATTTCTTTGACGGTTGTAACGGGATACGACATACATGATGTAAACAGGACTACGTAAAATATGTCCTTACACATTCGTTAGGAGTACACATATTCATCGTGCACATATGTTATGCGTGATTGCATTGATTTTCCTATTGAATATGTTCACACCCATCCATTCCATTTTTAGGATTTGATTGTCTTAGTGTAAATTCATGGTGTGTGATTTTTGTAAAATTATTTTTGCATTTTTGTATGAAAAATTAAAAATAGTTTGTGGAAGCTTTTGGGTTACTCCTTTGAATAAGCGTAGTTTTACTCATGTTTTATATGCATATTTGTCGTGACACTCCATGTTTAATTTCGTTATTCATTTCCTTATCTATTTTGGACAAATAAAAAGGGGGAGAACGAATTATAAGGGAGTTTTTTCATTATGGGGGATATTTGATTATTGATTGATTTATTCTTATATCATTTCAAACCTGATGTGTCACGAAGTTATTTGCTTTGTCTCATGTGTGTAGGTACAAAGAAAGAAGATCAATATTTTGCACATCCTAATGAGAAAAGCTTAAAGATTTGAAGATTTGAAGATTGGAAATGAAGATTTTTGAAGAAAAGTTTTTAGACTTACATGTTTAATTCCTTTTCAGTTTTGGGTTCATGGGAGGGTATTAGATTTGTATAGGCATTTTGATTTGATAATTCAGATATTTTTATTGTGTACCGACATAGACATAGGGTAAGATATGTAAGGACATTATTTTATTATCCGGTTTACATTTGAGTATGTCGTATACCTCTACAACTGTCGAAGACTTATTCAAGTTCAATCATGCATCAAGACAGATCTGAATATCAAAGTTCTTCAACATTCAAACCTACACGAGATTAATTTGGTAAGGTTGTGTTTAAAATACTTTAGCATTTCACTTAGACTGTTATGACAAATTTTCTAAAATATTTTCTAAGTGTTGGAGCGAAGTTTTTTCGTCAAAAATATTTTTCTAAGTGTTGAGGCGGACAAGAATAAAATATTATTTTTCTCTCTGATCATTCGAGCGATATGGCATCTCGCGCGAAGTCTCGTTCGAGCGACAACTTGTTTCGTTCAAGCGACACTCCTGTTTTGTTCGAGCGATGCGCCGCCTTAACATTTTTTTAAATAGAATATTAGACAACTTAGTTTTTCTTTAGAAGGCCTGAGACTTTTATTCTATGAAACTGCTTTGGCAGAAATGTTTGTCTTCTCACTTTTGAGAGTTTTAGCTTTGTTTTCAATTCACAAAACATCCAAATATTTATGTGAATTGTTTTGATACCCAATAACACAATTTTGTGAATTCTATCTTGTAGAGAATATCTCTACTGCTAATCTAGGAGCCACTTCAGGGAGGTGCTGGGTTGACATGACTACGTGTCAAAGGGAGTACTCATGGGTGTTCCTGGGCTGATTGAACTGCGGTTCGTGTGGAGTTACTGTGAATTTTCGTTGTTGATTTAGGTTGTGGCCTACGTGGGTTTATTAAGGTTAATCCATTGCAGATTTCACTTGTAATCATTGTGAGTATTATTTGTGAAATAAAAGGTTTTACTCGAAAGGTTTTTTTTCTTGAAATTTGTATGTCAGCAATTATGTATATTAGTTTGATTTATCCACACGCAGTTGCATGTTTTAGGGCTGAATAAAATTGGATTAAAAGTTGACACCGATTAAATAACGTTTACTTGGAAATTTGCGAATTTAATATAATCAAGTATCACACGTATGTGTTATAAATTGGTATCAGAGCGGGCTTCACTAATTTATTGTAGTGGATGTAGTATTGTGTTTTATTTCTACACTACAAAAGTTTTTTAGAAATGAATGTGATACAGATTCATGTTTTTGGGTGGCACGATCACGATCCAAATAAAAATTATCATGAATAATTATTACACGAATTATTTAACAAGGATTTGTTGTGGAATATAAAAATTAAAATCTAAGGCTCATTCGGTCAGTTTTATGATTATGACGCTTTAAAAAATTAAAAATTTGCACATCACTTGGCCTGACAATTTATAATTTCGATTGGAACTGTGAAAAATGACCAAGTAAAAGTGCCCAAAATATATCATCCCCCAAAGATCATGTGAGTGAAAATATTATCACATTAAGAAATCTAGAAAGGCAATATCGAGATAAAAGAATAAATTATCACACACATAACACCAGAGATATGTGGTTCGACAACTTACCTACATCCACGGAGAGGTCATTGTATTCTTATTAATGTCTCTCAAATAATCAAAGTTACATCCCTTTGCCCCGGTTCAGGGTTTACATTTTATAGTTGTAAAAATAAGTTATTGAATTTTATAAGTAACTCATCCATCTTATAGATAACTCCTAGGTGTCCCTGAATATCTCCTCTGAGATTGTTGATAACCGATTTGAGTCTATCTCCATGCATTTAAGCACATGTCAAATACACAGATATAAAATAACTATCATCAGTTGGATTGAGCAGTCCATTTTGTGTACTGGGTTGGTTAGCTGAAGTATTGGCCACAATTAAATAATATCCCACAATTTCCCCTAAAATCATTGAGCTAAGGTGTTGGGCCAACAGATTTTAAATGAGTTCAAGGCCTGGAACTGTTTTAAAATCGTCATGGCATTATTGCAATTTTTTAGAACTATTGAGGTTATGTCATTCGGGTAGAATTGGAAGTGACATGGATGGCAAACTTGTGATAATTTCGAAACAACATGGGCGCATTGATCCGACTAGAAATTTGAAGCTCTCAAATCTACCCGGGGAACCGTTCCTCATAATTATTGCACAAAGTTCAAACGAAGCACAATTGTAAGAAACCGTCACTTACGTGCTCCATTCCTTCTTCTTTGCAAAGCTTTCTCAGAGCTCCCCTTCTAGTTCCTCACTTTTTCAGAGCTTTATCCTATGATCTTTTAGTGTAAGTCCTTTGTCCCTATTATCTTCTTGAATTTTTATATTCAATGGATACTATCGATGGTAGAACTATAGAGGAGTTTAGGGAGAGATACTCCATATCAGACTGGGTAGAAATCGATTGTGCCCCTATGCCCAGGGATGTGAAAGACATGGATGGGAGGCACTGGATTCACACCCTGGATGTGGCCAAGGGGGTTTTACCTTCCCTTCAAATTTCTTATTTCTTAATTTTTTTTATTATTTAGATGTTCTTCATGCTCAATGCGCTCCTAACACTTGGAGAATAGCGAAACGAGTTCATGAAATTAATGAGCTGTATGGGACTAATCTGGGAGTCCATGAGATTAGGTTCTGCTATTCTTAGTTGCACACCACTGATGGTCTTTTGTATCTAAAGGCGCCAAAGCCGAGTAGGATCCTGGTAGCGAATCTTCCTGATTCCAATAAGGGTTATTAGGATCAGGGTTTCATTATCAAACACTTGCAATATCCTCCCCCTTCCTGAAGGTGAGAAGTGAAGAGGCCCTTTTATCCTTGACTGGGGGAGGATAATATAGGTTATTAATTAGTCTTGTCTTTAAATTGTTGCATTTTTGTTCTCGCTACACGATCTGCATGCTAATGAATATATGCTTTGAATCTGTGCAACTTGAGATATGAATAGGAACATTCGTTGTACCACATAAAGGATTATAACCTCTTGAAGGTTTGGAAGATCAAAGAGATATTGCCCGACGGTGAGCATCCCCGGTTGGATGCCTTACTCCTTGAGTACACCACTAGCACATCTAAATTTGTATCTCGATCAGTGTAAGATATCCCTAAGATTTTTTATCCGAACGAGGGTGTTAGTTACTTTGAACACATGGTCCTTGACTCCTTTACCCCCAAATAAGAAGAGGGAGATCAAATGGCCCATCCAAAGAGAAGACTGCTACTCGGAGGTGATGATGATGATGACTAGATGTTTCTATCTACCAGGATCAAAGCCCTGAAGAAGTATGAAGGGTACTCCACATAGTTTAGAGGCCCTAACACAAGGGCTGCTGAGAGGGAGGAAGGAGAGAAGAAGAGGAGAGATGAGTAAAAGGGAAGGAGAAAGAGAAGAAGATGAAGGCCATTGAGGCCCCAACCAATGTCTCCTCCCTTTTCATCGTCTCTCCGACTGAGAGTATAGCTGTGAACCCATTTATTGTGCCCAACCTGATAAAGGTGGCAGTTCTGGCTACCACTCGTGAAAGGTCAATGAAGCTTGGCATCGATAAGCTTCATATTCGTTCTGACCAGGTTTTGGCTTTAGTAAATATTCCTCTATCTTTGTTTATCTTTAAGGATAACCCATGCCTTAAGTATTCACATATCTTCTTGTCTTTGTGTTTCCAGTTACTAGAAGACTTCTCCACTTTCTTGGATGGTCATGCTGACCAGGCTAAGAAGGTCTTAGAGTTAAATGAAGCTGTGAAAAATTTTCAGGATGAAAGGGTAGGCTTTGAGTTAGAGAAGAAGTCCACCATTAAGTTAATAACCTTATTGAAGACAATCAACAACCTATTGGCTATAGAGAGAGACGGTCTCACCGTGAAGGTAAAAAAACTAGAAAATTAGGTCCCTTCCATCAAGGCCACTATCTTTGAGCAAGGATGGAATTCAACTTATGACGATGTTGTAATTTAGATAGCCTATGCTCGAAAGTTGAACTTCAATAAGGGTTGGTACCAATCACTTACCGCAACGGGAGTTCCCTTTGACTCCGAAATCTTCAGGCGGTATAATCTAGGTCCTCCCCCTGTTGTTGAGGATATGGTAATTATTGATCCCTCGGCCGACCTTATTGAGGGAACCTACGACCAAACTGGGGCTGCCGACGAACAAGCTGGATCATGTGGGCAAGGGAAAGTTTCCTATATCGGCCGAGAAGGTGAATTAGTGGAGTATTTTAGATTAGGCTCATTTTTATTTTGTTCCAGTGTTGTACTCTTACCCCTTTTTATTTTCTTTGTTGTAATGGCTACTGCCTAGCTCTTTTGGTAATTAATGAAAGACTTCCATCCTTCCTTAATGATCATCCTTATGCTATGGGTTTGATTTTAATGCTTGTAACTTGTTGTCGAGGATGTTTCCTCTGCCTCAAAGAATCTTAAAAATATTTTGGGCCCTAGAGTGAGCGAGAAAGCTCGTCGAGTATTCATCAAAGTTTACATGCCATTAAAGGTCAGAACATAGCCATGTAAGGAACAAAATGAGGTGGTTGTCAAGTTGAAAGATGAACTACAAGACTTGGAGGATATCAGCGCCTTGATGTAGGAGGATAATGCTAAAATTAAATCCTAACTCACGTCGAGCGAGGAAGTGGGAAAGATTGGCGAGCTAGTCCAGTTGGATAACGACAAGTTGAAGAGGAAGATCTTTAAAGGAGAGGGAGATTTTCTGAGGAAAGAAAATATAATATTTGGGATTCAGAGAGACATCATGAGTCTAAGGTTCCTATTCAGGAGAAGCCCTCGAGCTGCGTGGTCGGTAGGCTACGATGAGGGTTGGGATGACACTCTTGTGAGGTTGCAAGAAGCCTAATTTGTTGCGTACAAACATGGGTGGTTGAATTCCCTCAAAGTGATGAAGGAGACGAGAGAATCCTAGATGTGGTACATGTTTCAAACGGACTGCCCAGCTTATCGCCGACCTTCCTTTTGGAAGGATGAGAAGTAGGTTCCCTTAGATGCTATTCCCCAGCAACTGTTGAACGACTTTGGTGTGGATCCTGGCATTGAGGAAGAGTTTGACCCCAATTTGGATAATGACCGAAGAAGACAAATAGTAGACTTTTTATCTCTCCACCCATGAATGCCTGTGTCCTTGTATGATTTTTAAAATATCTTTGTATAATCGTACTTTTTAATCTTTTATCAAACTATATAAAGTTTATTTATCAATTGTATCGTATTTTGAGCATTCACTGACTAAATATAATTGATAATTACTTCTTTATTTTGGCAGATGACCATGAAGAATTGATATTTACTAATCATTTAGGACTTTTGCTGACCAAATAATATTATTAATCATTTTGGGCCTTCTACTGACTAAGTGAGTTAGTATATAATGTTAATCATTTTGGACCTTTGCCAACTAAATAAATCAATGACAAATGTTAATCATTTTAGGCCTTTACCGAGTGAATAAGTTAATAACTTATATAAAACATTCTTCCAGTCCAACATGCCTTATCAATACCATTCCATTTGCCTTACCATTTGGGTTATGTCGTCACACTCCCATAGGACTAGGTAAGGTGATGGAAAGAATGCACCTGATTAATGGGCCATCAACCCCGTGGGTGAAAAAATATACCTACATTAATAGCCTGATATGTGGAGAACACACCAATTAAGATGGCGACCCATATCAACTATATAAAGGGGACACCCCCCATTATGAGGGGGAGCTCAGACGCTAGAGAAATACTATCATATCAACTCTCTCATTATTATAGTGAAACATTGTTGAAGATCTATGGGCGTAGGTCATTGGTGGTTGAACCACGTAAATCTTTGTCGCTTTCTCATTTATCTTATATTTGCATCGTGATAGTTTGGCACCCCACCATGGGTGAATTTTTTTTCCACGATTGGTGTCGTCAGTGGGAAATGACATGAAAAGTCTTTCCTTATTATGAAAAGACATGAGGATTTATGTCGGAAGGCAACGATTCACATGCATTCTGATCAAGAGCCAAGTTTTAAATTTGTTTCTCTGCATAAGCGATTACATATTTTTGTATGTACACAATTTCATTGTCACATCATTATCATATATATATATATATATATATGAACTATATGTTCACTTTTTATTATTTGCATAAGTCTGCATAAAATATTGATTTTGGATCAATATCGTAACCAAGATGTTTGAACGAAAACTCCTCGATTATATTGACTCTCGTAATAAGTTTGCATGAGCAGTACAATAATTTATCTGATTTTTCTCTCCTCAAATGAAAAGCAGGAGATGTTATTCGTCAAAATCTGAATATACTCTCTCCCCTTCGAGATTTTTTGAGGTTAGATTTTGATGCTTCGTAAATAAAAAATTGGGTTGGTAAAATCTCACTGAATCATCAGCAACAACCGAATAGCTTTTTTAATGTTTCTTCATCATCTCCATATGATGCTTGGATGCGTCGATAAATAACTGAGAACAAATGCAGTTGGTTTTTAGATAGATCCTAAGATAAAACTCTATTGGTGGTTTTCGTCGATTTGATTGATGAAAGTCGATTTAAAGTTTGGAAACAAGAGTTGCTCTCCACAAGCATCCAAATCTTTTAGCCGATCAACCTACGACCAACAGATATGGAGTCAAAACCTTCATGACTAGAACTAATGAAAATTTCCATCCAGTATTCTCTTTAACCATGTCGACTAGATCTTATTCCTCTCTCTCGATCTTATGTTTGGCCATGTCGATCTTCAACCTAGGGGGTTACCTGCCAGTCGAACAACAACGGAATTTTGGTTTGATGCCTCATACTTATTTAGCCACGTCGACCTACTTTTTCTTGATTCGCTGCCTTATGAATTTTTTTCCTTGGTCTGGGGCATCAGTATTTCTTTGGGATTGGTTTTCACCCCATTTATTTAAATGGATTTTTACTCCATTAATATTAATCACTTCACTCAATGTTATTATCTAATCCAATTGGATAGTTGCGCAACATTATATGTATTCTTTCTACGCAACTCCTTCCAAATTTTTATCAAATGGTGACTTGGAATGGCATTTTTTATTCCTTTTTCCTATAATTAGTTTGTTCACATAAATGGTGGTGCATACTTGTAGAGTACTCACGCCATTTATTCGATCACTTAATTTTGAATACTGTCATCTAGCCATGGCAGTTTAATCCCAGCAAAGGAGATTATTGGTTATACCGATGCATGGCCGGGGTAATATTTTGGCAAGTATTGAGTGTGGTACTGATGGATGCTCAGGCCAAATTGTTTAAATAAGATCCCATCATAAAAATTATTCGATCATTCATAATACTTATTTAATACTGTGAATTATTCCTCGATGGATGGTGAGGCGTATGAATGTTTTTAGCATGATAAATTTTTCCATATCACTAACGCAACCCCGATGGATCCTCGGGAAATTAATTAATTTCCTCAGGTGTCCAGATTCATCCCCTACGGATACTGTGGCATAATCTTGAGTTCTCTAAGTTCTTAATAATGCCCCAACAGATAGTCAATCATGCTACAACACTTTAGACACAACGAATGGTTGGCAAAGATTATATATTATAATCGAAGGATGCCCGAGTAGTGATACTTCATTATTGATTATCTAACGCTATGATTTTTAACCTGAAAATGGTCAATCATATTCAAGAATCACCTCGACAGATGATCGGTAAAACATTTATTATCATACATTTAGTCCCGAAGATATATGCCACACCTTTTTCTGCAACACTAGTGAATAAAAAGTACTTGATAACCACCATTAATTACTTCACCAAATAGGTGAATCCCGAAACATTGACTAGTATCAGAGAAGCAAATTCTAGGCGATTTGTATAAAGGAACATCATTACCAGATTTGGTATTCCCAAAGCCTTAGTGACATACAATATGACCTAGTTTGATAATTATATCTTCAGATACTTCTGTGTAGAATATGGGATCGGGATTCATTATGCCCCATTATCCTTTTCATAATATAATGGTTAGGCTTAAAATAATACTTAACCCCTCTAGATCAAACGACGATTGGAGAACGAAAAAGGATAATGCATGGATGAACTTTCGTCCATCCTTTGGGCTTAGTGAACAACACCCAGAAGATCTACGGGAGAAATCCTATACTCCTTGGCATATGGTATGGAGGTCATCATTCCTTTGGAAATTGGTCTCCCAACTTTGAGGAAAGAAATATTTAAGGATGGCCATAACGACAACCGTATGACTCATGATCTTGACTTAGAAGAAGAACAAAGAGAGTAGGCTCTCATCCACCTAGCACCATATCAATAAGAGCTATCCAAGAAACATGACAGAAATGCTAAAGTTAGAGAGATATAGGTTGGTGACGTGACTTAAATTTTTTCTCTCTAACGCGTGTGACGAGTAGGAAAGATGATTAACCCTATGGTTGACTCAGAGAAAGAAGGAAAAGGTGATTGTTTGTGACTTTCCTATCAACTAATGCAATTTAATTAAACTAGTAAATGAACAACGCATGCAAGAATAACTAATCAATTCACTACACCAAGAATAATAGTTTGGCACACATTGATATTAAAAATCTGGCATAGTTTAAAACTGTACTAAATTCTGGCACGGTTTACTGACAATCTGGCACACTTTAAAATCGTGCCAAATTTTGGCACTATTTAAAAGTGTGCCAAAATAGAGTACGTTTGAGTAAAACATAAAAATCCTAAAAAAATTAGTCCTCACATTGGTTTTTGTCTCCCGCCTTCTCTCCTCCCTCACTTTGAGGTATCTCGCTTCCTCTCTCTCTCCCTCTCTCTCTCCCCCACATCTGCCCCTCTTTACAAACTAAGGTTGGAGTTAGGTTTTGTAATTCACACTCAACGCATTACTAGTAAATCGGATCAACGAATTCATAAAGGTTGTTGTTTGGTTGACCAATATCCTTCACGTTCGTCAATCTAGACCAACACCCATACTCGCACCCCAGACTCACACTCATCCACGCTCTAGCGTCTTTCATCTTGCCACGTGGTAGATCCTCATACGTTGATTTGTGAAGATACTCATAGTTGTGGAGAGTCTCTAGATAATTCTTAGATGCTAGGGTGCAGTTAAAATTTCCAGCTGACGAGTTAACGATGGTCTGTATTATGGACTCAGTAATTTTTAGCTTTTTGCCAAGATATCCATACGGTTAATTGGATGATTTCGAATGGGTTTGGGTTTTGAGGAGTGTGATTATATTTTATTAGTGAGATTTCACAGGTTTCTAGATATCGTGTGGCCGAAAATGGGGGTGCGCATGGTTACCGCAACATGGGTTAATGATGATTATTTTTTGTTAGTGCTAATTTTGATCGGAGATGAAAACCCTAGTTTCAACAACAATGAGGTCGACTATTCTGTTAGAATATGCTATTTTTCATCTCATTCCTACTCAAACATGGTAATTTCCTTCTTATTATTATTAATGCGTAGAGTGAGTTTTTTGAAATGTACAATTCAAGTTCATGTTTCTTTAAAATTTAGTAAAATATAGTTTGTGTGTCATGTCTATTCAGTTTGGTTAAATTTGTTGGGTTCATTTGAATTTATGTGTGATTTGATATTATGATTATTTCGGTAACCATGTGAATGGTTACCGAAACAATAAGATGGGGTTCCCATGCGATTGAATGATGTCAATAGGGGAATTAATTAGCTCGATTGGATAATTTCTTTGTAAGTCTTTATATTGATTATATTACAACATATGCGTTATATTTCTTATTATATTTTACTCATTGCTTTTATATATCTTTCTTTAGTTTTAGGACTAGATTATTTGGGAGTGAAGTTTCTAGGGTGCTTAGTAGTGTTCTTGTACCATGCACTTTTTATTCTTATATTTTAGGGTTTGTGATGTGGCCAAAATTATTACGGGACTCTCTTTTGGGTGGGTTGATAAGAGATGAAGATAGATAGAGAGAGGTTGTGGTTTATTATGAGTAATCAAAAGCATGTAATTATCCTTCCATAACTATTAGCCATATTTATTGAAAAGTTGATTGTCTATTTTATCACATGAACTTTGTTAATTTCAAATTTGGCCAATTTCAATAATTTTCGGTTTGATTGAATTTGCTTGGGATTAATTTCAATTTAGTATTTAGCCAATTCTATTAATTGAATTCATTTTCACAGTGATTGCAAAGTGATAAATTCAAGAAATAAATGCAATTGTACGAGACAAAAATTTAATGTGGAAACCCTTATAGGAAAAAGTCCACTAATACGTGAGATCTAAGAGTGCCATGTTAGATACAATGTTATTTTTTTTGCGACATGGGATCTATAAGTGAGAGATAATAGTGCCACTGCGATTGTGTCGTGATAATTATGAAAGTTCAGGGAAAATATTGCTAAAATTAAAATTTTAGGCAATAAGTATCACAAGAGTCAAGCTGTGATTAACCCTTTAATCCAACAAAACCCTAATTTAAACGAAGCCGCTGTAAATTGAACTATTATCCTTATATCCTAGAGTGTTTACTATATTTATCTTTAGTATCCTAGACTCACTTTATTTCAATGATGTTCTTACAAAAAGATTTAACCATCTATTGGAATTAATTGATCTTAACAACCCTACAAGTAGCTTATTGAATACCTAGTTATATCTTTACATTTGAACACATGTATATATGTCTGTTTATCTTTTAGTGGAGAGATACTGATTGATCTTAAAAAGTTGTCCTAGATGTGGAAGCAAACACAAAGGATACAGAGAATGTGGTTTTCCTCGTATGAATTCTTTCTAAATTTATGGAGAGAACTAAGGAAATAAATTTCTTATTTATATTACAAAATATAAAATTCTTTAGTTAGTTTATATGAATAATATGAACTGATCTTGACGCCATCATCTTTGTTACATGTGCCACCGACATATGTGACTATTTTCTCAGTATTGATATCGGGCCAGCACTATCCAACCTACATTGCTCAACATGTCCCTCTTCCCTGTCCATGAGAAGGTGCCTATTGACCCTCCCATGAATATAATATTGTACATTCTTAGTCCATAATATGAAACATTTATGGATCCCACTTTGATTGTATCCATTTTTACACAAGGATAAAGTTGTCATCATGTCCATAATAGTGCTTTATTAAAGTCCCAATTTGTTTTCATTTCTAAAGTCCTTGATATTGAGGTTTATTGATTTATCTTTTTAACTGGATATGGGTTTGTTGATCTATAGAGGTTGATTTGGACACAGATGAAATCACCCCTTGAATTTACCGAGAGGAGATGTTTATAAACTAAATCAAGGAACAATTTTCTTCATACATAGAAACTTAGAGATTGAACGGCAAAAGCTTTGTATCTATTCCATAATTTCTACTTCAAATGGAAGATTTACAAGTATGATTATTATTTTTTCCCCTAATCTATCCCTCTCATTTTTCTCTATTTCTAAGATAATGTTGTTATGTATGTGACATGTACATAATTATGTATACATATTGTAACTGCATATACAATAATCATGCAGGAACTATCAACTGGGACATACTCGAGCATTTCTGATTTATTGCTTGGTTTAGATAAGAAAGTTCTCCAAGAAGCCTTCAATGTATATATGTGTGTGTGATTCTGACTGCGGATTTGAATGAAACTTAAGAAGGCAATAATTGAATTATTAGGTTCCTCAATAATATATGGAAAAGCTAGTGTTTTATGAGAGTTTATGTTTTCGTAATCTCATTTCATTTTATATATTTATATGTAATCCATTTATTTGTCTCTCTCTACTCACAATTAGGGATCACACATGAGAAATGATACTTAGATCATGGTATATTTTTTTTAAATTTGAACTCCATCATCTTAAGCTTTTAGTGCAACTTGTGTCAAAGATTAATCTAATGATTTCCCCATATTTGGTCGGTATTATATTGCAGGAGATCCATGATGGTCTAGAATTTTCTGCGGATGATGATGGGGGATACTCTTTTGGATTTTTTCTGTGACATTTTCAACTGGTGGGAGAGAACTTGTTGCTAGAAGCAATGATGATTCTGTAAGAGGGTACTTTAGATTATAGATGGAGGCATAACCCCTGTTTGAGTATCGTAATAATAAGCTAATGGGCCAAAACCTTGGATTAATGATAGGACATTCAAGCACAGACTTAATGAAGATGAACTCGGTTTGATCTCACAAATCTCTTGTGTATAACTCAGGAAATAATAATGAACTTAGAAATAACTTAGCTAGAGGGAGAGAGAAGTAAGCATCCTAAATACACCTTGGTAGGCAGGTAGAAACACACCAAAACACCCTTTCTCTCTCTGTCAAGTATTAAAGGCTTCGTGATTAATCATAATGGTGAGTGGGTGAAACCCTCTGGTTTGTAATAACTCTCTCTAGCAATAACTCCTTGATTCTCAAAAGAACACACATTTCCTTGGAGGTGGTTGGGGTCCTTAAATAGCCCCTGCGCCACCCCCGAGGCAACTCAGTCATTAATGCCTGTGAAAGACATCCCTCATACTTTATGTCACCAATATTTAAATACCTGATGCCCTAGTTATCTCCACATCATAGACATTAAATGCCAAGATATGCCTTTTGCCTAACCAGTGTGTGTTAGGGGCTGTTACTGCAGAGGCTGCTTACCAACTGCCTGACAGCCCCAAATACCACGGTGGTTTACTCAAGTGCATGTCTGATATTGTTTAGCTGGCTAGTGATATCACCTACAGTAGATGTGATATTAAGTTAAGGTTGTTTGGTTCACAATTCAACGCTCGATGGAACTTCAAGCTGCTCTGCCTGAGGTTCCACGGTCAGGGTCCCTCAGTGTTTTTACCAGGTGTATGTAAGACTGTGAGGATAATCCCCAACGTTGCCCCACTTCTCAATCCTCCAAACCAAGTCCCTCTAAAGTTCCCACGGTGAGATCGTTCGATAGAGCATGAATGCTCTCCCAGGCCCTGCCAAGCTTGGTCTCTCGCGAGTACCGTTCGACCTCACACAGATTCATTATTCTCGTTACATCATTACAATCGTTATAGCTCATAGCCAGTATAAACAAAGATATAATATGACTAAGTAATCAACAAGCTAAAGTATGAGTTGCCATGCCAAGCTGCCTCACTTGAGCTACCATGCTGAGCTGCCACGCTATCTTAATCTCAAACACTGTTGCTAATGGGTGGATTATCCCTAATCTCAGGATTACCTCCAAGCGCCCTCTATATTTGCCCCTTCGTGGAGGTATTTATTGTGGGAACAAGAAATGCCTGCACGAAAACTTCTCAATCTGATGAACCTTCTCTGCGTGAAAAAATTCTTGCCTTCTTTCCCCTGTTAGAACCGCAACAATATAATCTCCTGGAAAAAGTAAAATTCTCCCCGATGTACCTAAGTTGAAGCGCCATTCTCAGTGGGGCTTGGGCGAAGGGACATCGCCGCTTTTTCCTCGTACTGATCCTCAACCATTCTAGCTTTAATATTTGAAATTCTTTTGAAGGGCCTACTAACCTTCTCAAATACTCGTTTGGACTCCTGGTAAATGAAATTCTCCCCCGTAGTGCTTCGCTATGTTCGAAAAATGTTTGGACATGTGGAATCTTCTTCGTTAGAAGTTTATTGGATATGCCTGACAAAATCTTCTGGCGCCAAAACTTAAACTTGTTTACGAAGGCAATGCTTTCTGTTCCCTATGCGTCACTTCATTGATGATGTGGCGCTGTCTTTTCAACTGCCAAAGTACTTTCCGAAGTTCCACATGTTCATTTGAAATGATTATAGGCGACCGCGCACGTGCGATGGTGGGAAAATCTAAATGCCAAACTCAGAAATTTCAAATGGCCATATCCCAACACTTAACCCTTCTTTTCTCTTAGTTTGTCTTCGTCTTCCTCAAGCTTCCATTTTACTTTAGAAAGAGAAAGTCTGTGAGAACTCCATTGTGTCTGAGTCATTACCTGCCTTCCCGTCTGATCTTCTACAGCACCACCTATAGTTGTGCTCCTCCATTCTCGTTCTCAAACCTTTCTTGCTTGAAGATTTTCTCTTATTTTATCGATATCTGCTATGGCATCCTCAAGTAACCCCACCCTATCTGCCGCCAGTGCTCCGCCTGCTGCCTCTACCATTGCCACCACCCTGGATGCTGCTCGCCAGGATCAACTACGTTTTATCGTCGATCACCTATTTTTGGACAAGGTGATGATTTTGCTGGTGCATGTATGAGGGTCCATTTTTCTTTTAAGTTTGACCCTCTATTGTTGGGTGATGAAGATGAAGCTTCTACTGAGTGGGGCTTTCTTCCTCCCGAGGGGACTCTCCAATTTCGTTTGGAGCGAGGGGACTTCCCGTGGTCCCACATTGAGTTTGAAGCTCCTGGGGGTTCTCTTGCTCAGTTTGCTGCGTGGAACTCCCATATACAGAGCTCCTATGCTGAAACGCTCACCAAGATTGGGCTGCAATGGGCTAAGTGGTTTGGTGAGTTCACTCTCTCCAAGAATAATGTTTCCCTTCCTGTTCTGGTGTCTCGCTGGAACGTTACTACCCATACATTCATCGTTGCATGGGGTGAGTTCACCGTGATATTTGAAGACGTGTGTGAGCTCCTAGGCCTTGAAGCAACAGGTCACGAGCCTTATACTGATGAGGCTCTTAATGCCCAGGAGACTGCTGACCGTTTGGAGCTGGATCGAATATGCTGAAGCTGCACCGGTTCATCGAATAAGGCCACTTTCTCCCTACTTATTAATTATTTCTTCAAGGATTCTGCCGAGGGTAGTTCTTCTGGAGGTGCCCCTGGTCAAGGTACATCGCTGGAACTTCCTGCTTATATCCTTGTCATTCTTTCCCGTTTCCTTCTATCGGGAAAACCTAACGATCAGTCCCGAAGGGACCTTATCAATATATCCCTTCGTTTGGCCCGGGGTACCAAGCTTCCCCTGGCTGTAATCGCCTTGGGATCTCTCTATACAGGGCTCGATAGGACCCTCTTAGACATGGAATGATCTCTTGGTCATTATAACTTGGCAAATTTTGCCAACTATGTCCTTCTGACGAGCTTCCTCTATGTTCATTTTCCTGCCGTAGCGGACAAGATCAACCGCCCTACTTCTGGGGAAAGAATTATGCCCCCACGCTCCTATCTTTATCATAAGAAACTGAGTCGAAAGGAGTTGATCTCTGTGATTGATCATTTTGAAGACTTCGTTATGAGGCCCTACGAAGAGGATGTATTTGTTCACAACTGTGACTTTTTTCAACATGAAGCGAGGGTAGTGGAGGTAGGCACAGATATTAAAGATCCTTCACTAGCCGTGGTTGTTCTGTTCTCCCCCGGGTATCTGCCTTCCTATACCAAGTGGGGATATACCAGCGAGCACAACAATCCCAACCGATGCAACCGCCAATTTGGTTTTGATCAGGGGGCTCCTCGCCCAGTTTTTCAATCATCAAACCCCAAGGTTTCCTTTAGCGAGGCTTGCTCCCTATTTTCTTCTACTGTTGTATGGGGAATAAGTTCTGCAATGGCTGGGCGAGTCACCATTCCCAGCAACAAAAGGTAAGGGAGCGTGTCCCCTCTGTTCGCTACACGATACTGGCCAAAATAATTGGCTAATATTATAGAGTTCATCAAGGGGGATCCAATGTATCCTCCAGTTCTTTCCTTTCCTACGTTGGAGCTAGGTTTAAAGGGTAACTCCGTTCTTGGGATTGAGTTCCCTTTGAGTAAAACCCCCAAGGTATGTACCACTGAGCTTCCTCCCATTTGTTCCATGATCCCTACTGCTACGCCCAAACCCAAAAGTGTTGCATCCTCTAAGAAAGCTGCCCCTTCAACCAAAGTTGCTATCGATGAACCTTCACGCCAGAAGGCAAAGAGCGGGACTTCTTCCAAGTCCAAGTCCTAGACTAAACCCTAAGCTCCTAAGGAGGCATTCCCCGTTGCCTCCGTTCCTACTACCATGCCTGCAGAGATAGCTGAGGAGTTGAGAAGGAAAGTGCAAGCTGAGGTGGAGCACATAAACACTGAGTTCCAATGGCGTGTTCCAGTTGTTCCTCCATCGAGAACCTTCTCCAGAATCCTAGTTGATCCCGCCGAGATCACGGTGAAGGGGAAAAAAAGTTCGAAGGATCTTCGAGGTACTGACACTGGTGCATTAGGAACGAGGAAGAAAACTCTGGGTACCAAGTCCTAGAGGAGACAAACTCCTGAGGTGCACTTATTTCCTGCCCCCTCGCCTGTGAGATCTGAGGTATGTATACTTGTTCTATTATCATTTCCCATTTGCTTAAGGAAAAAGTACATTTGCTTATGCATTTTGGTAACTTTGGTGTAGGAGGTTGAAAAAGAAAGTGCCAATCCCCCTAGCCCCCCCGTGAGCCCTTTCGTGGGGGGACATTTTGGTGTTTTGCCACCCAATGTGACTCCTCCTCGTTCGCCCATGAATGGGCTTACCTATTCCCGTCGTTCAGCCTCTCAACGTGCAAGGGATGTTACCATGGGGGTGATGTTGTTGACTCTGTGGGCCTCTCTTCACAACTAGAGATAACTCTCTCCATCCCTTCTGGTTTATCTTCTCCACCCGAGCTTCTTCTACCCATTGTTCTGGCTGAAGAAAATGAGCTTGAGGTATGATTTCCTCTAGAATTTGTTTGGTATAACATCCTTTCAGTCTCACCCCATTATTTATTTATCATGCTAAACCTTGAGATTTTGGGATGCCCTAGGTTGAAGTGTCCTCATTGTTAGACAACATTTCTCTTCCCACGGTGCTAATGAGACCCTTGACCACAATTCCCCTTTTTCGTACCATAACTGAGGTAAGTGACATTTAGAAGTACTTCTCCCTTTTTCTGTGCTTATTCCTCTTTTCTTTTTTAACACTGAACTTCATGTTGCAGCTTTCTCCTAATATTGCTCTACCTTCTCTTGATAGTCTGCATGCGTATAGGGCCAAGGTTGGTGCCTCTACCCCCCATGGTTAGGGATGGCAACGGGTCGGTTCGAGATCGGGTTTTAACTCCCCGTCCCCATTAGAAAAACCATTCCCCATCCTCGCCCCGTTCCCCGTTATAACGAGTTCAGGGATCCCCATCCCCGTTTAAAACGGGTATCGGGTTCCCCGTGGGGAACCCGTTTTATTTTTTTTCCTCTTTAAAAAACAACTAAAATCCAATCTGAGAAAAAAAACTAAAATCCAATCTCAAAAAAATAATTTGAAACACTCACGTAATAGCCCATTTGAGCTGGATATAAAATCTGACAGCTAATGTTAAGACAACATTGGGTTTGCTAAGAACGACTCATTCAAGTATCCAACCATGTAGGATAAATTCAAATCAAAACCTTGTTTATCAGTGAATTTAATTACCTTGGGTATATTAAAATTTTAATGTTTTAATTTTAGGAAATCATACATCAAACGGTAAATCCCAACTAAAAATCGTAATAATAAATCCCTGCCAATCAACTGAAAAAATCTCAACTAAAATCGAAATCGTAACAGTAAGGGGATGACTTTACCTTATAAGACTTCCTGAGGCAGAAGCGGCAGCGGAAGGGAACTCAGTGTGAGGCAGCGAAAGCGAAAGGGATGAGGGAGGGGATGAACGGCGTGAGGATGAGGGAAGGGATGAGCAGCGTTCGTGAGAGAGAGTGAGGTGAGGGAGAGCGTAAGGCATGAGATGAGAGAGAGAGGGTGAGTGAGTGAGTGAATGAACTGTCTCAGTGATAGGGAGCGGCTGTGAGTAAAGAGAGATTAGTTTTTTTTTAGATGTTATACTTATATATCTATTATTATATAACTATATATATTTTATTATATATTAATAATTCGGGTATCCCCGTGGAGACCCGAGGGTATACCCGAAACCGACCCGAAATTTTTTGAGGATTTTTTTACTCCTCGAACCCGACCCGATCTCCGATTTTTTGAGGATTTTTTTTAGGTAACTACGGGGACCCGAAATTTCGGGGAAAATTGCCATCCCTACCCATGGTGGTTTTTCTGTACCCGCCCATATTGGGGCCTCGTTTGGGAGTCTATCATCTTCTCCCAGTGAATCGCCTGTGCTGGCTTTGGTACCCTATGTTGGCGGGGGAGCTTTGCCCAATGTTGAGGCTTCTGCAACCAGAGGTCCCGTTGAGGCTTTTGATGTTATAAGCCCACCTCCAGCGGTTTCTGCCCCCACGACCACCATAGTGATTCCCGTTCTATCTCCCTCCATGATTGAGGTATTTTCGCCAACTCCCCCTTATAATGGTGACTTAACGACGAAAACATTTATTAAGGTTTTTTTATAAACTCCAACTATAACGGTGACTTAATAATGATAACACTTGTTAAGATTTTTCATAAACTCCACCTATAACGGTGACTTAACAATGAAAACACTTGTTAAGATTTTTCATAAACTCCACCTATAACGGTGACTTAACAATGAAAACACTTGTTAAGATTTTTCATAAACTCCACCTATAACGGTGACTTAACAATGAAAACACTTGTTAAGATTTTTCATAAACTCCACCTACAATGGTGACTTAACAATGAAAATACTTTGTTAAGATTTTTCGCAAACTCCACCTATAACGGTGACTTAACAATGAAAACATTTGTTAAGATTTTCCATAAACTCCACCTATAACGGTGACTTAATAATGAAAACACTTGTTAAGATTTTTCATAAACTCCACCTATAACGGTGACTTAGCAATGAAAACACTTGTTAAGATTTTTCATAAACTCCACCTATAACGGTGGCTTAATAATGAAACCACTTGTTAAGTTTTTTTTTCATAAACTCCACTTATAACGGTGACTTAACAATAAAAACACTCGCTAAGGTTTTTCATAAACTCCACCTATAACGGCGACTTAACAATGAAAACACTTGTTAAGATTTTTCATAAACTCCACCTATAACGGTGACTTAATAATGAAAACACTTGTTAATATTTTTCATAAACTCCACCTATAACGGTGACTTAACAATGAAAATAGTTGTTAAGATTTTTCATAAACTCCACCTATAACGGTGACTTAACAATGAAAACACTTGTTAAGATTTTTCATAAACTCATTACTTTTCTTATCTCAGGTTACACGAGAGACTTATCCACCTGTTCTTTCGCCTGTTAGCTCACCTCATCGAGAACCTGCCGTCTCGAAAGATTCTGGCCATGCTGACCAAGGTTTCACGACCGATGTTGTAGCGGAGAGTGAATCCGGGTGCGAGCTTCCTCTGCCTAATTTGGCTCCTCATGCATTCTGCTTGATGGTGCTTCAACATTCTCCCCAAATGCCCACCAACCATCGACTAGTGATCGAGCAACTTGCGAATCACCATCCTTAAACCTTCACGGTGGATTGCTTACATTCCAACATCTATGTCATGAGTTATAGGCTGCAAGGAATGGCTACCGTTGTTGCAAAAATTACTAGCACTCCCACCGCGATCATTACCAGACCCCTCCTTAACCAATTTCTTGGCTATTTGAGGGAGTTGGGTCGTGATGGTTTCCATTTTAACTGGCTTATATCGTATTTAAAAACTTTGAAGAGCCAACAACTGATCAGGAAGAGGGAATTATTATAAAAGCATCATTAGGACCAACGGGATGAGGAAGCCAGGTTGGCGGAACTAGCACCCCTTCTAGAAGCAGTTGATAAGGAGGTATATCATACTGAAGAAGCTTTGCGTCTGGTCAAGATAAAACAAGAAAGACTCCCCATCAAACGTACACAAGTGCAAACGAGGTTTAAGGCTTCCATCAACGCCCAACAATCTTGCACTATAGCTTCTTCGGGCCTTCCCGGAGATTTTTTCTCATCTTCAGATCTATGGTTCCTCTTAGGCTAGCCAAATCTTGTATATATCTTCCTCTTGCTTCTTTCTATGTAATTCTTGGGCAGTAGTTCCCAATTTTGTAATGCACCGTCGTTTACGAATGAATGAGAAATGTATATTTTCCAATCCGTCTATATGTTACAACTGCTTTTGTATGTTATAAATTTCTATATTTCTGCAACTCTTTCATTCTGTTCAAGTCATAACTAAAACTTGTATATTCACAACAACAACTATTTATAATCATGGTTCAAACTTAATTGTCTACACATGATAAACCTTTAGCCATTTATTGTTAATTTTAAATGGCTTGTCTTCCTCTATCCTAGAAATTAAGCAATAGCCTAAGTCATGAGCTTCTTTTACAACAAAAGGTCCCTCCCAATTGGCTACAAACTTCGGTAGAGGAAGCCCCCTGATGTGCTTCACTACTGCTTTCAAAATGATATCTCCCTCCACGAACTTCCTGGGTCTTACCAGGTTATCATATGCCCTGGAGAGCTGTTTCGTGTACATTTGAAAGTGTTGCATCGCATTATCTCTGTGTTCGTCTAACGCTTCCAACTGCACGTGTCTATTCTGAGGGAGCATGCTGCTTCGCAAGATGTATCAGGCTGAGGGAACGTCTAACTCTACTGGAAGGATTGCATCCGCCCCATAAATAAGCGAGAACGGAGTGTACCCCGTGGGTTTCCTATTGGTTGTTCGATAGGCCCATAACACAGCTAGTATCTTGTCGTCCCACGATCCTGGGAAGTCCTCCAATACCTTGACCAGAATATTAACCAATGTTTTATTAGTCGCTTCGTCCTGCCCGTTTTCTTTTGGGTATGCCACCGTTGAGGTATGGTGAATAATGGAGTACTTGTCTGTGAGCATTGTTACTTCTGAATTGACGAAGGGCGTCCCATTATCTGAGAGAATAACATTTGGGATCCCAAAATGACAAATAATGTATTCTCTAATGAAGTTGCTCACCACCCCAACCGTTGCCCTTCTGAGTGGTATTGCCTCGGCCCACTTTATAAAGCACTCCGTAGCAACTACTATCCATATCTTCCCTCTCGAGGAAGGATGTATTGCCCCCACCAGGTCAAACGCCCAAGTGTGAAAAGGGTAAGGCATTGCCAGAGAGTGTAAGTCCACCGATGGGGCATGGATCATGTTTCCATGTAGTTGGCAAGCTTTACATTTTTGAATGAACTCAGTAGAGTCTTTCTCCATTGTTGGCCAATAATACCCCAGCGTCATCAACTAATCATACAACTTGGCCCCTCCTATGTGAATCGGATTGTGCGCCTGTTTGAGGACCTCAGCTGTTTCTTCCTTCGTGATGCAACGCAATGGTCTGTTGAAGTATCCACTTCGATAGAGCCGCCCCTCCTGGATATAGAACCTTGGGGCCCTTCACTTTAGTCCCATCGCATCAATTTTTTCTATTGGGATAACTCCATCTGGAATGAAGTCAATATAGGTTTGCCTCCAGTCGGCCTGAGTTTCAACGAAATGACATTCAGCTGCTTAAAAAAAAAGCTGACACTTATCGCACCTCTATTATAGCTCCGCCGCATCCTGCTTCTTCTAGGCTAGAAATATCCCTCTATTTGAATTCGCCTATAAAGAGGTACCTCAGTTATTTCACAGTTCTCCTCATGTGTTTTATTCAACCTCCGCTCTGCTTCTTCTGGGCCAATACATCTTGATAACCATCCCCCTACGTTTCTGAAGTAGAGGTTTCCCTGGTTTGTAAAATATTGGGCCAACTCTCTTAGCCCCATTGCCCCTTCACCAGAATCCAGTTGCCTCCTAATATCTCCCCTCTAGTCCGCGTCCTCCCCTATTGGTAGAATTAATTATACCACCGAAGGAGCTGTTCTTCGTTGGATCGTGACAATAGTTGTATCGCTCCTCATGACCATTTTCTGGGCAATAGTTGCATACGCATATGGATGGCGGTTCATCGTTCTGGGATGTCTCCTGATCTTAGTTTGATGGAACTGGCTGAGGAGTCTCTAAGTGATCATTTTGTATGGTGCCAGGTTCATGTTCTTTAATGCATATTCTTCGTTTACTTGCTAGATCACTAAGTTTGAATCACCCTTAATGCAGAGTGAACGAATTCCCCTTCGAATAGCCTTCAACAACCCTAGTACTAATGCCTCGTACTCTTCTTCGTTATTGGAACAAGGGAAAACTAACTTGTAGGAAAGGTAAATCTCTTTCATTCCTTTTGAAAGAATAACCCTGCCCCTCCCTTCTTTTCTGTCGAAGATCCATCGAACTGCATCATCCACTCCTCCTCAGTTGCATCCAGATAATTAGCTTGTAGGTCATCTCCTGGAATGTCTTCTTTAGGTGGTTCAAACGTTCCTGATGGAAAAATTGCCAATAGATCGGCATACGCCTGGCTCTTGATCGCACGAGGGACTATACACTTCAAGTCATATTCTGAGAGGATGAGCAACCACCTAACTGCCCTGCTAATCAATATAGTTCTTGCTAACAAATACTTAATAGTATCGCATCTAGTTACAATATAAATTGTAAAAGACAACATATAATGCCTAAGTTTTTGTGCTACAAAGACTAAGGCTAAACAATGCCTTTTTAGGCTACTATATCTAATCTCTGGCCCATGTATGATTCTACTGAGGTAGTAGACTGATCGTTCTTACCCATCAATTTCCTGTGCCAGCAAAGCTCCGACGGACCTCGTGGTAGTTGTGAGATATAACTACAACGGTGTTCATGCCCGTGGGGGGACCATGATCTGTGGTGAAACCAACAGCTTCTTCAGCCCAGCGAAAGACTCCTGGTGAACCTCCTCCCACCTGAACTTCGTGCTCTTTCTCAACAGCTGGATCAGCGGGTGTGTTAGTTCGGCCAATCTAGGTACAAATATCCTAAGGTAGGAGACTTTACCGAGGAAACTCTCCAACTCCCTCGCCGTTCTAGGGCTTGGCATTTCCAAGATCGCCCTATGTTTGTCCTGGTCTATTTGCACCCCTTGTCGATTAACCACATAGACTAATAATTTCCCACTCGTCACTCCGAAAACATACTTTAACGGGTTCATCCTCAACTTATACCTTCTACAATGAGAGAACACCTTCCTCAAATCGCTCAGGTGGGACCCCTCCTCCTTTGATTTGATGACCAAGTCATCCACATAGAATTCTAGAAATTAGTGGAAGAAGTCATGAAAAATGGCCATCATCGTTCTCTGATAAGTTTCCCCAGCATTCCTGAGGCCGAATGGCATCACCCTGTACATAAAGTTACCCAACGAGGTTCTGAATGCCATTTTCTCTACGTCCGAGGGGTCCACCTTGATCTGATTATACCCCACATACCCATCCATGAAGCTATACATCTTATGACCAGTCGTTGCATCTATCAGGCTATCGATGAAGGGTAGAGGGAACTTATCTTTAGGATAAGCTCTATTCAAATCTATAAAGTCCACACATATCCTTATCTGTTTTTTGTCCTTCTTTCCTACTGGGATAATACTGGATAGCCAGAGTGGGTGTTGTATCGATACGATGAACCCTGCCATTAGCAGGCACAGGACCTCTTCTTTAATATTCAGATACATCTTGGGCTTGTACGTTCTTGTTGCCTGTTTCACTGGAATGGCTAAAGGCATTACATTCAACCTGTGGTAGCTTACTTCCTCATCCAGCCCTTCCATTTCCGTGTATTTCCACGTGAAGACATCTATAAACTCCCGAATCAATTCGACCAAGGCCTCTCATTTCTGATTGCTGAGATCTTTCAAGATGAAGATGGGTCTTGGATCTTCTCCTTCTTTTGCCAGGTTCAATTGCTCCAACTCTTGCGCCTGGGGCTTTGGCTAATTTTCCATGTAATATGTTTCCTCGGTTACTTTTTCCACGAATTCTTATATGCCAGAATTGTCTATCACCATGAACTGCCCCCGTTGATTTACCAAAGAACATTCATATATCGGGTCAACCTCATCCTCAGTTTCTTCGGCCGATCGCTCACACCGTTATAATCGATACACCACCTTTCCTTCCTCGATAAGGACTTTCTTTCATTTCCAGCTAGTAGTGGTGATCACCTTCCTCTTCTTCTTTCTAGAAGCTTCGGCCACTTTTTCTCCTGAGAACCAGCTCAGCACGCTCTGCCGTTAAACCTCATGCTCTATCGGGTCCGTTCTGGGCCTCATTCTGTCTTTAAGCTGTTTCGAGATGCCTTGGGACCGAGGGGCCACCTGGTGAGCTTCTTGTGCCGCTCACAACCTCCTTCTTATCGTTTAAGGGCCCCATCCTTTCTCTGATCGAGGGAACCCATGCTCCCTCCATTCTTCATGTTAAGACACGGGATAGCTACTAAATTTTCAATTTGAACTAAATTTTCATTTTTATAACTGTTGAATTTTCATTTTGAACTAAATTTGCTATCTGAAGTGATGCTAGCTTATATATATCAAATTTACACTTTGAACTATTGCTAGATTGGAAAACTATTGAATTTGTTATATGAATAGAGATTAGCTTTCTGAACTGATGTTAGCCTAGATTACTCTCTGATATATCGAATTATATCTGAAATAATGCTAGCTTGGATAATTGCTGGATTTGTTTGTTTGTTGAATTGATTACGTCTTTTATTTCACATAACATTGTGCAAATCAAGGGGGAATTTAATATGATGCTTCCAAAGAGCCTATTTCAAATGGAGGAATTAAAAATGATGCTTTCAAAAATCCTATTTCAAAACTATATGCCAACTAATGCAACTAATGCAACTAAAGATCATAGTTTTTTTCTCATCCCAAACTACATGCCAAAACTTCTCCAATTGAAATTCATGGGGTCAGTTTGCATAAATTGGAAGTCGACGTGTTATTTTTTATTGCGCCAGCGCTATTGGTTTGCTATGTTATTCCCTAAATCTCATGTTTTAACCATATTTCCCAAGGTTCTTTGTGCAATGAAACGAACTGAAATCCTCCCAAATTCAATGAAAGGCAAAGTATATGTGACTGTTTATATAACATAAATATAAAAGTTATATAACAATTATACAACTATTTATATAACAATTCTAATGGAGCACGTACATCCATTTTTAATATATATTTTAACTTTCTCTTGCATAGGTGAAAATGGAGCACGTGTATCAAATAATTGTGTTTTAAACTGGTCATGGAATCGCATGTCGCTGAAGCGAAGTTTAATAAATAATTTTGAGGTAGTGACCGAAGTAAAGGTTTTAGTGTTTGGTAATAAGTATTTTTGTTTTATACACAGAACTCCACCCGTGTCGTGCTTAACTTCTTATTTTTTTACACTGTCGGTCCCAAGCCCGGATAAAGGAGGAGGGTTGCGTTAGGTAGGTGACAGCCAGCGTAAAACTTTGTCAGATCCTTATGAACATGAATCCTATGAATATACATGCTAATGGTAGGGCATTCCCCTTAAGCGATGCGTTGCTCCTGCCATCGGGTGCCTCAAAAAAAGGCAAGGGGGGTTGCGCTTGCGACCAGGTGTCTCGAAAAATAGGCAAGGGGCGTCGCATCAGTGCTCGGATGCGATGATAAATACGCAAGGGTTCCTGCAATAAGATGGATGTGTGCGGGTAAAGAAGCTAGTCTAGGATACTAGACTTAGGTTAGCGACTTGGAACATAGGGACTATGATAGGAAAAGGGATGGAGTCAGTAGATACCATGATAAGAAGAAAAGTTAACATAGCTTGTTTACAAGAAACTAAATGGGTCGGTGAGAAAGCTAGAGAAATAGAAAATACAGGATTTAAATTTTATTATATAGGAAAATATAGAAATAAGAACGGCGTTGGAATAATAGTAGATAAGAACTTTAAGGACGATATCGTAACCGTTATTAGGAAAGGTGATAGACTTATACTTGTAAAATTGGTATTAGGTGAAAACATAATTAATATTGTTAGTGCTTATGCACCTCAAGTAGGATTAGATGAGCACACTAAAGTAGAATTTTGGGAACAAATGGATGAACTAATTCAAGAAATATCCGTAGGTGAGAAAATCTATATAGGGGGAGATTTTAATGGCCATGTAGGAGAAGATCGTGTAGGATACGAGATAGTGCATGGAGGATATGGTTTTGGAGATAGGAACGATGGGGGAGAGTCTATCTTAGATTTTGCGATGGCTTATGATTTTGTATTAGTAAATACATGTTTTAAAAAGAGGCTTGAACACTTAATAACTTATAAAAGTGGAACACATAAGAGCCAAATAGATTTTTTCATTACTAGAAAAGGAGACCGATTAACGTGTAAAGATTGTAAGATTATCTCTGGAGAGAGCTTACCTCACAACATAGGATAATGGTGTTGTATATAAATATTAAAAATCAATCACGAGTGCGAAAAGTGAAGATTAACCCACGAACTAGGTGGTGGAACTTAAAAGGAGAGAAATTAAAACTATTTAAAGATAAATTTTTAAATGAATCAACATGGAATACGGAAGAAGAGACTAACTTAATGTGGAATAAGATGGCCCCATGCATTAGGTTAATATCAAAAGAAATTCTTGGAGAATCAAAAGTCAAGGGGCCACAGTCTAAAGAAACTTGTTAGTGGAATGAAGATGTACAAAATATAGTAAAAATCAAAAGGGAGTGCTTTAAAACATGGCAAACAAATAGAAATGAAGAAAATTTTGAGAAATATAAATGGGCTAAAAAGGAAGTTAAGAAAGTGGTAAGAGATGCTAAGTTAAAAGTGTATGATGATCTTTATACAAAATTAGATACACAAGAAGGGGAAAAAAGTATTTACAAGCTTCCTAAACTTAGGGATAGGAAAACAAAAGATTTTAATAACGTTAAGTGTATTAAAAGTGATGATTCGAGAGTCCTAGTCAAAGATGATGAAATTATGGAAAGATGGAAAAATTACTTTGAGAGGTTATTAAATGGAGATAATGGGAGTAGATTAGATATAGAGGAACATAGGGAGACTCGAGAAAATATATTTTTTCATAGAATTAGGACAACAGAGGTCAGGATTGATCTAAAAAAGATGAAAACTGGAAAGGCTTTAGGACCAGATGGTAGTCCTATTGAGGTTTGGAAGTTCTTAGGGGAGGATGGAGTATCATAGCTTACAAAATTATTCAATAGAATTTTAATGACTAATAGGATGCCAGATGAATGGAGAAAAAGTGTTTTAGTACGTATTTATAAAAATGAAGGGGACATAAAAAGTTGTTCAAATTATCGTAGTATTAAGTTAATGAGTCATACAATGAAAATTTGGAAGAGAGTGATTGAATACAGATTAATATTAAAGACAATAGTATCTGAGCATCAATTTGGGTTTATGCCTGGAAGGTCAACAATGGAAGCAATCTATTTATTGAGGAGATTAATGGAGAGGTATAGGGAGAAAAAGAAGGATCTTTATATGATTTTTATAGATTTAGAGAAAGCGTATGATAGGATACCCAGAGATATATGTAACACCCCGTATTTTCATGCATTAAATATTTAATTAGATCGGGAGTTCAAAATTACTTGCGAGACGTAATTTTAATTGAATTAATTATGAAAATTTATATTTAAATATTAATCGGGAAGTGAATGGTTAATATTTAGGGAAACTTATTTACTAAGTGAATAGTAATAATGTATTTACGTCATCTCGGGTGTTAATGATGGGATATGCACTTATTTCAGCCGGAGTCAGTATAGACAAATTGGGTGCGAAATAATTATTTTTATAAATTAATTCGGATGCCAATGAGTGTACAGTTGAATCCAGATGGGCCGAGATAGTCGAAAAAGTGTACCCGGTGGTAGTAAACGGGTCACGAGACGTTTTTAGACATAGTCGGCCCCACACGGGGGCATTTGGGTCACTTGGGCTTGGCCCATTAGGCAAAAACGGGATTAAGGTTAATTAAACAATTAAAATAAATAAGGGAACGGATGAATTGATTTTAGAGAAGACTTAGAGGGTTAGGAAACCCTAACAGCAGCCAAAAGAAAATTTGGGGATCACAGGAGAGCCAAAAAGAGTCATCTTCAACCTTGAGCACTCACAATTCCAAATTCAAACTCTACGAACCCTAAGGAAAGTGGTTAACTTACTGTAGCATTTAAAGTGTATTTCAATTCATATTCATGTGATGTGGATAATCAAAGAAATTTGTTTTGGGATTTAAAGGGGTATAAACATGGGTTTTGTAGATTATGAATCTGATTTCTAAATTGAGTAGAAATTCATATTTAATCTGAGTTGTCTGGTTGTAATCTGGTACGTTGTGTAAACCCGGAGGAATTAGAAATGAATTGGTGATATGGAATTGATGTTTAAATGGGTTAAAGATTGAATTGGATTTTAAACCCAAATTCGTGAAAACAGTAGAGAAAAGAACTTAAGTAATGTTTCTAGACTTTAGGAAGGTTCATTATAAAGTTTTTGATGTCTATTGCCGATGGGAAAGCTTAGTTCTTGGTGTAAAAGAAGTTAGGGTTTGGAGGTGGGCGTCCATGGATGAAACAGCCAACTCGGAGAAGACGAGGACCTGATCGATTGATCGATCGAAGGGGGACCATCGATCGATCGATGGTCCGAAAATTTTGACAGTTCGCCCAGTTTTCTTTTATATGTAGGGAAATTAAATAAACATCCTTCCATGCCTTAATTGTTGAGTAATTAATACATGGGTTTAAATCTAATTAATTGTGAATAAAATTTAATTAGGATTTTAGGGCGATTTGGTGTGACATATCATGATTAAAAATTAATCGGGATGTGGAGGAAATTAGGTGTGACATACTAGAGTTAAAATTTTAGGAATTACGATTCAAATTTTTAAATACGGACTGAGTGGACAAGTCCGGGGATATTGGTGGGGAGATACCGATATGAAAGTTTTATTTAGGTGAAGGCTAAATAATTTAGAGTCGGGAATATAGAATCGGGTGTTGTTTTAATTCGGGACACGAGAGTAAGACCGAATATTGGTTGGGGCGATGCTAAAGAACATTAATGTGCAAATTAATAAATAATTCGAGTTGGACCATAAACTCATAATAAAATGAAATAGGCTTGTGTCAAGGACTTAGTACACGGTATAGCCGGGATATTTTATATTTATATATATACGGTGTGTGATAGTATATATATATATATATGGTGTGTGCATCAATATCAGTGATAGATATTATTATTATATACTCTAGTGCTATAGGGGGAGGTTGTGCATAGTGGATGAATCCCCTAGTTTGAGGAGTAGGGCGAGTATAATCCCAGGTCATAGCGTCCGTTATATGGGTGAGGGGCATCTCACTTTCAGAGAAGGAATATGACCGCCTCCAATATATATGTATTAACCAAGTTAGTGAGCGATTCTGACTTGGGGTAACTAGCCTGTGTGATTACACCTTGTGGGATAGCACTTTAGAGAATTTATACCCGGTGAAACTTTACTCGGGGGAAATACTATTATTAGATATTATATCAGTAGGTTTGTGAATACTGCAATATGAATAAATATATAATTAGATAAATAATTACATATGGGATAAATAATACAAAGCATGAGTTGTATTATGTATGTAACAGGTGTGAGTGTTATATAGAATAACAAAAGGGAAATGATTTAATTAAGTTGATGTTTATAATAACTTAAAAATCACAATTTAGGGCATACTCGGTTAGAGTAGGGAGGTTGCAAGGGGTTATATAATTTATCTAGTCATGAGGTGAAGAACTAGGTGAATTTAATTAAGGCGTTAGTAGTGCACATTAGAGGAGGGGTGTGAATGTCCTCAAGGGAGTGCGGCACTAACTAAAATATGGAGAGCATGCATATATATTTATTACTGCAAGTTAATCATTTGCTAAATATTTTTCAAATGTTTTTGGGTACTAACCCTTGCTATAAAAACATTTTAAAAACCTTTTAGGTGTCCAGCCACAGGGATGCCAAGCTTGACTCTATTTTAGGGATTTGTTGTTGCAGCATATGTGGATGTTGCGGGAGTTTTGATAGACGCCTCATTCTTTCATTTCTAGTATAGAGACTTCTTATCAGCTATTTTGAGCATGTCGCTCACAGTTCATTTAAATTTTTTGTTAGACATGTTGAGATTTATTACTTGTCTTCATTTTTTATTTGTTGGGTTTTGGGCCGATGGTTTCTCCGGTCAGTTAATAAATTGTGAATGGTTGTTTTAGATAATTATGATTATTGTGTTATTTTATTTTCACATGAGTTTCATTTAAGTTAATGAAAGATAAAAAAAACTTGGCACCTGTCTAATTTTCTCACTTAGGTGGTTAGTAAATAAAAAAAAAAGGCGACAGTGATGCTAAGAAGGATCCAACTGAGAAACCTGTTCTAACTTAATTTTGGACTGATCACCCGGGGTTAATTAGGTGGGGTGTCACAGATGGTATCAGAGCATCAGGTTCTAGTGTCAGGATCTGTGCGGCTTGCTACGTTTCAGCGTAGCATTAGGTTGTTATAGAGCCCTATTATTAGGACTGTTGATTCATTTTCTGCTTGTGAGATATCGTATTTCTGCTGTGAATATTTTTGAGTAAATTGTGTACTTATACAATTCAATCTATTTCAGATGCCACCGAGGAGATAGAGAGCCGAGAGGGCTGAGGCTAGGGATGATGTCAGGGACGCTCATCAGGAGCCACAGGTACCGCCACCACCACCACCACCCGTGTTGATTTCCACTACTCAAGTGGCAGTGATAGTGGCCCAGGTAGTCGAGACAGTGATGCAAGCTATGGAAGATCACTTTCCACAGCTCTGGGCACCGCCTCCAGTGGCACCAGTAGTTTAGGCACCAGTGGGGCCACCATCGTGGCAGCGAGTTAGGGAGACCTTTCAGAAGGGTCACCCACCTGAGTTTTGGGGTAGCACAGATGTAGTAGAGGCTTGTGACTGGAAGAAGAATATTCAGCACCATCTGCGCATGCTGGAGTGTACCAAGGTGCAGAAATAGATGCTTGCTACCTTTCATCTGTCTGGGGCAGCCTTACAGTCGTGGGAGTCAGTTACCACCGTTGAGGAGAGGGATTTAATGTTGATAGTAGAGTTCTAGGTGTGGTTCGACCACAAATACTTTCCACCAGTGGTAGAGGCTGAGATGAGAAAGAAATTCAGTGATTTAGTACAGGGTGCTCGATCAGTGGCAGACTATGAGGAAGAGTTCACCCATTTGGCCAATTTTGTGCCAAATGAGGTGAACGATGAGGAGCGAAAGAAATCGAGATTTATGGATGGCTTAGCCTGGCAGATCAGGCAACATTTAATTGGGAATCCAGCATTAGTGACTTATACAGATGTTTTTAATGCCACACTTGTACATTGCCAGGATCATCGCTTCCATGCGAAGGAGAGCAAGAGAGCAGGGGATCCTAGCCAACAGGGCAAGGCAGCTACTAATGGTGACACGAGTAGTACTCAACAGTAGACTGGCAGTCAACAGGGGAATCAGGCTAAGAAGTTTTAGCCTGGTGGGTTCTGATCGGGAGGACAGGGGTTCAGGTAGGGGCAGTCGAGCCCGAATCAGCAGCAGCAGGTTCCTCAGGGCCGTCAAGGCTAAGGGAACAACGGGGGAGGCCAGCAGGGCCAGTCGGGTCAGGGCCAACAGGGCCAACGACAGGGGGATGGTCAGAGACGCTATTTTGTCTGTGGCTAGCCAGGACACTTCAAGAGGGAGTGCCCACAGAGGGGCAGATGTCAACAATAGGAGGCCCAACAGGGACAATGGGGGAAGATGCCACCAGCAGCATCAGCTCCACCCGCCCTATCGCAGTAGGGGCAGATGCACTACGGGCGTGTGTATAACGTTTGGGATGTTCCCAATCCTCCAGCGCAGCAAGCATTGCCAGAAGTTGAGGGTATGTTTCTCATTCATGGTTATGTGGGTAGTATTCTTTTTGACACGGGAGCATCACATTCATTCATTAAATATAATTTTGCTAAACGTGCCAGATTACTAGAGATCGCGAATAGTTTTCGGATGTGTGTAGAGTCTCCAGTAGGCAGCGGGGCTTCGATTCACTCGATTTGTCGGAGGTGGACATTTTGATTGGGAGACTTAGTTTAGCAGCGGACCTCTTAGTGTTAGATATGGAGGGGTACGATGTCATCCTGGGTATGGATTGGTTGGTCGGTTATCTGGAGACTGTGGATTATTACGAGAGGACAATCGTATTCTCCATTCCAGGATAGGAGATGTTCTTGATAGCAATGTTGTTACCTGAGGGAGGGTCATGCACGTACCTATATTACATCGAGGAGGAAACCTCATAGGAGGTAGCGATTCCGTTGGACTCAATCCTGGTAGTGAGGAACTTTGAGGATGTGTTCCAGGAGATACCAGGGTTGCCACCTAGCAGGGAAATCGAATTTGTGATCAATTTAGCACCGGGGACGAGGCCGATTGCTCGGGCCTTGTACCGTATGGCCCCTTTGGAGATTCATGAGTTGAGAGAGCAGATTCAGGAGCTTCTGGGTCAAGGTTTCATTCGGCGAAGTACATCGTCGTGGGGTGCACTGGTGTTGTTTGTGAAGAAGTGGGATGGTTTACTACGGTTATGTGTGGACTATAGGGAGTTGAACAAGGCGACGATACGGAATAAGTATCCGTTACCTAGGATTGATGATATATTTGACCAGTTGAGAGGGGCGTCTTATTTCTCTAAGGTCAACTTGAGGTCAAGGTATCATCAACTGCGTATCCGAGAGGAGGATGTTCCTAAGACCGCTTTCATGTCGCCATATGGATCTTATGAGTTCAGGGTGATGCCATTTGGACTCACCAATGCACCAGCAGTGTTCATGGACCTTATGAACAGGGTTTTCATGGATTTTCCAATCAGTTTGTCATCGTGTTCTTTGATGACATCCTGATCTACTCACGCACCAAGGAGGAGCACGCAGAGCATTTGCGTATTGTTTTACAGACACTGTAGGATCATCAGCTCTATGCCAAATTCAAGAAGTGTGGATTTTTCCTACGGGAAGTACAGTTTCTTGGCCATGTGGTGTCAGACCGGGGTATTGCGGTGGCTCCAAGTAAGGTATCGACGGTAAGGGAGTGGGGGCAGCCCACGACACCGACTGAGGTGCGCAATTTTCTGGGATTGGCCGGTTATTACAGACGGTTTATCAAAGGATTCTCAAAGGTTGCGGGCTCTTTGACAAATCTAACCCGGAAAGGAGTACCTTTCACTTGGAGTGATCTTTGTCAATTAGCTTTCGACGAGCTAAAGGACAAGTTGACATCTGCACCCGTACTTGCCTTGCCGAAGGGAGGATTAGAGTATCGTGTTTACACTGACGCATCCTTACAGGGACTTGGGGGTGTGCTTCAGCAGGAGGAAAGGGCTATAGCTTATGCGTCCAGAAAGCTAAATCCCTACGAGAGGAATTACCCCACTCACAACATGGAGCTAGCAGTGGTCGTTTTTGCTTTGAGGATATGGAGGCATTATCTTCTGGGAGAGCAGTTCACGTTATTCATGGATCACAAATCACTTCAGTATCTCTTCACTCAGAAGGATCTGAATATGAGGAAGAAGCGATGGCTAGAATTCATGAAAGACTACCAGTTTGATATCCAGTATCATCCTGGTAAGGATAATGTGGTAGCAGATGCATTGAGCCAGAGACCGACTGGGGAAATATCAGAAGTCTGGAAAGCGAAGTAGAGAGAGCTTAAATATGAGGATGATGTAGCCAGGGCTGGCATGTCAGCATTATCTATCACACCCGAGATCATTTTGCGGGTTATGAGGGCTCAAGCAAAGGATCAGACCTGCCGGAATAGGGTGTGCCAGTTGCTAGCTGAGGGAGCAGAGGGTTACTCGGTCAGCTCGACAGGAGGCTTATGCCTTAATGGGTGGTTAATTATGCCAGAGGATGAGGAGTTGAGTCACGCTGTTATGACAGAGTCCCATGGGTCAATATTCGCGATACATCCCGGTGGGAATAAGATGTACCAGGATATGAGGAGACAGTATTGGTGGGCAGGAATGAAACGGGACATAGAAGTGTTTGTTTTGAAATGTGCCATGTGTTATCTTGTGAAAGTTGACCATCAGGGATGCTACAGCCGCTGGAGATTCCCGTGTGGAAGTGGGAGAGCACCTCTATGGACTTTATTACAGGGTTACCTGCATCGCAGAGGGGTCACAATTCCATATGGGTCATTGTGGATCGGTTGACCAAAGTGGCCCACTTTCTGCCGGTTCGCGCAGACTTTGAGATGATGCGTTATGCGCAGCTATTCATAGCGGAGATTGTTAAGCTGCATGGGGTACCGGTAAATATTGTGTCTGACAGAGACAAGATCTTTGTGGCCCACTTTTGGCAGAGTTTTCAGGAGGCCATGGGCATGGAGTTACGTTTGAGTATAGCCTATCACCCACAGACTGACGGGAAGATTGAGAGAGTCAATCAGATGCTGGAAGATATGCTTAGAATGTGCATATTATACTTTGGGGGAGGTTAGGAGAAATATCTTCCTCTGGTAGAGTTCGCGTATAACAACTCTTACCAATTCACGATCGACATGGCACCATTAGAGGCACTTTACAGGAGACCTTGTCGTTTACCCGCGTGTTGGTTAGAGGTGGGGTACAACAAACTATTAGGGTCAGAGATTGTTCAGGAGACGTCTGCTAAGATAGAGTTGATCTAAGGGAGGATTCGGATAGCTCAGAATAGGTAAAAGAGTTACGCTGATGCTTCACGGAGACATGCGAAGTTAGAGGATGAGGACCAGGTATTAGTCCAGGTATCTCCTATAAAAGGGGTGATGAGGTTCGGCAAGAAGGGTAAGTTAGGACCGAGGTACGTGGGACCTTTCCCTATTATCGAGAGGGTGGGACCAGTAGCTTACAAGCTAGGATTGCCAGAGCATCTTCAGCGGATACACGATGTGTTCCATATGGCATCGCTGAAGAAATATCGCAGGAGCGAGAGGGCCTTCTGGCACATTCCACTCGAGGAAATTGATTTACAGCCATACATCTCATATGAGGAGAGACCGGTGGCTATTCTGGATCGTAGTGAGCGAAAGTTACGATCCAAAGTTTTTCCACTAGTTAGAGTACAGTGGGGTCATCACAACGTTGACTAGTCTACCTAGGAGCACGAGGAGGATATGCGGGAACAATATCCAGAGCTTTTCACCACAGGTACGACCAAATTTTGGGGACGAAATTCCTTTATAAGGGGGGGAGTATGTAACACCCCGTATTTTCATGCATTAAATATTTAATTAATTCGGGAGTTCAAAATTACTTGGGAGATGTAATTTTAATTGAATTAATTATGAAAATTTATATTTAAATATTAATCGGGAAGTGAATGGTTAATATTTAGGGAAACTTATTTACTAAGTGAATAGTAATAATGTATTTACGTCATCTCGGGTATTAATGACAGGATATGCACTTATTTCAGCCAGGAGTCGGTATAGACAAATTGGGTGCAAAATAAATATTCTTATAAATTAATTCATATGCCAATTCTGAGTGTACATTTGAGTCTAGATGGGCCGAGATAGTCGGAAAAATGTACCCGGGGGTAGTAAACGGGTAACGGGACGTTTCCAGACATAGCCGGATCCACACAGGGGCATTTGGGTCACTTAGGCTTGGCCCATTAGGCAAAAAAGGGATTAAGGTTAATTAAACAATTAAAAGAAATAAGGGAACGACTGAATTAATTTTAGAGAAGACTTAGAGGGTTAGGAAACCCTAACAGCAGCCAAAAGCAAATTTGGGGATCACAGGAGAGCCAAAAAGAGTCATCTTCAACCTTGAGCACTCACAATTCCAAATTCAGACTCTACGAACCCTAAGGCAAGTGGTTAACTTGATGTAGCATTTAAAGTGTATTTCAATTCATATTCATGTGATGTGGATAATCAAAGAAATTCTTTTTGGGATTTAAAGGGGTATAAACATGGGTTTTATAGATTATGAATCTGATTTCTAAATTGAGTAGAAATTCATATTTAATCTGAGTTGTGTGGTTGTAATCTGGTGCATTGTGTAAACCCGGAGGAATTAGAAATGAATTGGTGATATGGAATTGATGTTTAAATGGGTTAAAGATTGAATTGGATTTTAAACCCAAATTCGTGAAAACAGTAGAGAAAAGAAATTAAGTAATGTTTCTAGACTTTAGGAAGGTTCATTATAAAGTTTTTGATGTCTATTGCCGATGGGAAAGCTTAGTTTTTGGTGTAAAAGAAGCTAGGTTTTGGAGGTGGGCGTCCATAGCTGAAATAGCCAACTCGGAGAAGACGAGGACCTGATCGATTGATCGATCGAAGGGGGACCATCGATCGATCGATGGTCCGAAATTTTTGACAGTTCGCCCAGTTTTCTTTTATATGTAGGGAAATTAAATAAACATCCTTCCATGCCTTAATTGTTGAGTAATTCAATACATGGGTTTAAATCTAATTAATTGTGAATAAAATTTAATTAGGATTTGAGGGCGATTTGGTGTGACATATCATGATTAAAAATTAATCGGGATGTGGAGGAAATTAGGTGTGACATACTAGAGTTAAAATTTTAGGAATTACGATTCAAATTTTTAAATACGGACTGAGTGGACAAGTTCGGGGATATTGGTGGGGTGATACCGATACAAAAGTTTTATTTAGGTGAAGGCTAAATAATTTAGAGTCGGGAATATAGACTCGGGTGTTGTTTTAATTCGAGCCACGAGAGTAAGACCGAATATTGATTGGGGCGATACAAAAGAACATTAATGTGCAAATTAATAAATAATTTGGGTTGGACCATAAACTCATAATAAAATGAAATATGCTTGTGTCACGGACTTAGTACACGGTATAGCCGGCATATTTTATATTTATATATATATACGGTGTGTGATAGTATATATATATATGGTGTGTGCATCAATATCAGTGATAGATATTATCATTATATACTCTAGTGCTATAGGGGGAGGTTGCGTGCAGTGGATGAATCCCCTAGCTTGAGGAGTAGGGCATGTATAATCCCAGGTCATAGCGTCCGTTATAAGGGTGAGGGGCATCTCACTTTCAGGGAAGGAATATGGCCGCCTCCAATATGTATGTATTAACCAAGTTAGTGAGCGATTCTGACTTGGGGTAACTAGGTTGTGTGATTACACCTAGTGGGATAGAACTTTAGAGAATTTATACCCGGTGAGACTTTACTCGGGGGAAGTACTATTATTAGATATTATATCAGTAGGTTTGTGAATACTGCAATATGACTAAATATATAATTAGGTAAATAATTATATATGGGATAATTAATACAAAGCATGAGTTGTATTATGTATATAACAGGTGTGAGTGTTATATGGAATAACAAAAGGGAAATGATTTCATTAAGTTGATATTTATAATAACTTAAAAATCATAATTTAGAGCATACTCGGTTAGAGTAGGGAGGTTGCAAGGGGTTATATAATTTATCTAGTCATGAGGTGAAGAACTAGGTGAATTTAATTAAGGCGTTAGTAGTGCACATTAGAGGAGGGGTGTGAATGTCCTCAAGGGAGTGCGGCACTAACTAAAATATGGAGAGCATGCATATATATTTATTACTGCAAGTTAATCATTTGCTAAATATTTTTCAAATGTTTTTGGGTACTAACCCTTGCTATAAAAACATTTTAAAAACCTTTTAGGTGTCCAGCCACAGGGATGACAAGCTTGACTCTATTTTAGGGATCTGTTGCTGCAGCATATGTGGATGTTGCGGGAGTTTTGATAAACGCCTCATTCTTTCATTTCTAGTATAGAGACTTCTTATCAGCTATTTTGAGCATGTCGCTCACTGTTCATTTAAATTTTTGGTTACACATGTTGAGATTTATTACTTGTCTTCATTTTCTATTTGTTGGGTCTTGGGCCGATGGTTTATTCGGTTAGTTAATAAATTGTGAATGGTTATTTTAGATAATTATGATTATTGTGTTATTTTATTTCCGCATGAGTTTCATTTAAGTTAATGAAAGATAAAAAAAAACTTGGCACCAGTCTAATTTTCTCACTTAGGTGGTTAGTAAATAAAAAGAAAAAAGGCGACAGTGATGCTAAGAATGATCCAAGTGAGAAACCTGTTCAAACTTAATTTAGGACTGATCACCCGGGGTTAATTAGGCGGGGTGTCATAATATAATATGGTGGGTTATACATAAAAGAGCAGTGACTTACAGATATATTGATTTGATAAAGGATATGTATGATGGTGCGATGATTACAGTAAGAACATCAACCGAAGAAAATAGTGAATTTTCAATTACGGTAGGTGTACACCAAGGTTCAACATTAAGTCCTTATCTCTTTGCTCTTATTATGGATGAGTTGACTGGATAAATACAAGATGAGGTGACATGGTGTATGCTATTTGCAGATGATATTGTTTTAGTGGATGAGACTAAGACGGGGATTAATGCTAGGTTGGAATTGTGGAGAGAAACTTTAGAAACAAGAGGATTTAAAATAAGCAGAACTAAAACAGAATATGTGGAGTGTAATTTTAGTAGTAATAGGAGGACCAATGGAGATGTGGTGAAATTTGAGGGTCAAGAGATACCTAGAAATGATCATTTTCGTTATTTAGGGTCGATTATTCAAAAATATGGAGATATTAGTGATGATGTTACTCATAAGATTAGAGCAGGCTGGGTTAAGTGGAGAAGTGCTACCTGCATTTTGTGTGATAGGCGTATACCTTTGAAGTTAAAAGGTAAATTTTATAGGACGGGCATTAGACCCGCCATGTTATATGGGACAGAGTGTTGGGCAACCAAGAAACAAAATGTGTAGAAAATGAGTGTGGCGGAGATGCGAATGCTAAGATAGATTTGTGGTAAAACTCGTAAGGATAAAATTAAAAATGAACAAATTCGTGAAACGGTAAAAGTAACTCCGATAGAAGATAAATTGAGAGAAAATTGACTTAGATGGTTTGGACACGTCAAGCGTAGACCAATGGATGATCTTGTAAGGAAGAGTGATTTAGTTAGTATTGATGGTAACACAATGGGTAGAGATAGGCCTAAATTGACTTGGTGTGATATTATAAAAAGGACATGATGACATGTGGTTTAACCGAAGATATTGCACTGGACAGAATGGAATGAAAAAATAGGATTCATGTAGCCGACCCCAAACAATTGGGAAAAAGTTTTTTTGAGTTGAGTTGAGTTGAGTTGAGGTTATACACAGTTGAGTACATGAGTTTTTATAACCTTACTTAAATCTATAAATGGTGAGCAAAATTCAGGCCATTACGGGATGCAATGGATGGCCCAATAAACGTCAGTTGTGTTTGGACTTGTTACCATTAGTGGTCTGTTTAGGGATCGCAATGGTCATATGATTAGTTTAGCGATCACAATGGTCATATGACTAGTCCCTAGAAAATGACCGCGTAGTCACGGGACATATGGTTTGAGAATACGATGATAATTTGAATATATTTAGACTTTGGCTTAAAAACATGCCGTTAGTAGGTGAAAACCTAAACTAGCCACCAAATGGCCCCGTAAAGGGCACGAACATCTCACACTGGACTAATGTAACTCGCTCGAATTGACTGCGTATTCACGGGTCTCTCGGTTTGAAGTTGCAAGGTTATATGATCTTAGTTCAATTCGTAGAATACACACACACACGCAATCCAATTTTATTATTACTTTTAAAGATGTATTCTCCTATCTCAATTTAAATGTAGTTTCACAAATTTGCAAGAACAAATTCCAATTATATTCATTTTATCCTAAGCATGCAGGTGATATGATAAAATGAAATGCGAAAATCCCAACCACAACACGCCGATGTACGAGGAAAACCCAAATGGGAAAAACCTCGAACGGCTGGGCCTAGACAAAATCCACTACAACAAAAGGTTTTACAAGAGGCTCAAAAGACTTACAGACATTGACTCACTCAAGACATGCTTATGCCGTCCTCGACCTCTGAAGTTTTAGTCCGCAAAACTCCAACGCGTTGCTCAACACTCCTCGTGTTGCGGTATCCACCGAAGCCCAAAACCACCGTCTCCTCAAAGCTTAAATGCAGAGATCCACCGCAATCTTGCTTGATGAATGTGAATTGAATCAAGGGGTTTTGTTTGAAAAAGTTGATAAAAATGTTGGAGTTGATTTTTATCAAAAGGAGGGAAGTTATGGAAAAAGTTCTCACTTGAAAAATGAACTTCCTTAAGATATAAAACTGAATTTTCGTCCATAGGAAAATAACTGAAAAAGTAGTGGGCCAAAAACAGTTATGATAAAAAACTGCATAAAAAATAAGTTTAAAAAATCAACTATGGCAAAACTCGTTCGAACGAGTTCGTTCGAACGACTTATCTAACGGCGTGCCAGTTTAGATTGATAGAGGTCGTTAGAAACCTCGTTCGAACGAGGTCGTTCGAACGACCTTTCTAACGAACTTCTAACGAGGCACCACTTTCGTTAGAACCAGGTCGTTCGAACGACCTGGGTTAAACTTCGAACGAGAATATGATTTTTGCCCAAAATTGTCCAAATTTAATTCAAGGATTTTTCAATATAAATATTGCTTATTTACGATCATTTTCTTATTTGAAAAATTCTTGATTAGTCAAAATACTCCAACACATAAAATTGTATTTTGGTCATATACCTTCGTAGGATAGATAGCACGGCATGAATATTGATAATGCATGAACTTTGGATGCGATGCTTGAATCTTTGCGTTGAATGATCCTTGATGCAGTATGACCCAAAAATTGTTTTGTCCAACGGAATAAGGCCAATATAACAAATGACTCGATTGGAAATTTGTCCTTACAAATCTCCCCCTTTGGCTATTCCGGGACAAAAGAGAATAATAAATAAAAGACTGAATTTGCTAAGCCAGCCGTCAAGTCGTTTCTAATGCCCGTCCCCAAAACCCAAAAAAAAGACAGACACAAAGACAAGAATGACGAGCTGCAAAGGAGTAGGAGATGTATCCTACACACATGAAACAACAAATTCATAAACGCATGGGGAAATAGAGAGTAGTTATATATAAGACAATGCGATAGTATATTTTGTGCATGGTACATGAATGTCTCAATATTCAATGTTAACAGTTTAAACTCCCCCGAAATTATGCATAAGGTCAACATTAAAAAAAATTAGGAAATTCAATTATAATTGCTATCAATTCTTATTACATTCAATGAATATGAAATTTCAATTAGATTTAATTAATTTACCCAAATTTATCCAACTCCCCCTAAATATGAAGTCCTATTAATGAAAATTTTCTCCCCCTTTTTGCCCGGAAAAGACAAAGGGATAAGGGGCCTGCAATATAAATGTGAATAAACAACAAGGCAGGAAATAGGAATAATGAATAAAGACAAGGAAAATACTGAGCATGCATTAAGTAAGGGGGAAATGGGAAATAGTGAATAGTCATACAATGAAATAACCAAAGTAAATGAATCCAAATACAAGAGAGTATGAAAGCACTCATCCTCACAAACATAAATAAACATGAAATGAGCAAAGCAAATCAAGAGGTAGGAGCATCGGGTGGAGTGTCATCGGGAAGTGAGCCGGTGCCGGAAGAGCCTGCCCCGCGGCGCATCTCCATATGGCGGATGGCATCAAGATACTCTAAGAGAAGAGAGTCCCGACGAGCCTGGGCTTCATCCCGACGTGCTTGTGCTTCCTCCCGAGCGACTTCTCGACGGGCTTGGGCCTCGCGGTCCTGCTGCATAGACAATAGAAGCTCCTTGATAAGTGCTCGGTCCTGGCGGCGGTCCTCCTGAAATTGTTCAACCTGTGAATGAATAAACGTAAAATCCTCCGACGCGACGGGTGCGGGAATATGGGAAGGGGAGGGGCGATGGACAGAGCGGGAGGGAGCGGGACCACTGGGGGTGGGGTGAGATGAGGTGGCGGAGTGGGAGGAGGTGGAGGGGATGAGGTGAGGGGTATCCGGTGGCAAATGTCCACGGGAGCGACTAACGAAGGTGAGGTCAACGGTTTGGTATTTAGTGGTGGGGATATCAGTGGACACACGGGGGCAACCAGTGGTAAGATAGACACGAGTGATAAGGGCCGCAAACGGGAGGGCTTGGCGAGTGGGGCTGGCGGGAAGGACCCTAACAGACCGGATCACGCTATAAAGATAGGAGGGGAGGTCAATGTGGGCCCGAATGCTGATAGCAAACATGAGATCCACGTGCTGTTTTGTGATTTTTGTGGTGTTGGCACGAGGGATAAGGCAGGCACAAACGATCCAATTAAGGACCATAAAATCAGGATGTAAATTTTTATGAAAAATAGTGACCGTGCCTGAAGGGAGGAACCTAAAAACCGTGTTAAAGACAAGAGTGGGATCGGGGCAGGTATCGGATGTCCATGGGAAGGAGGGATTATTTACCCGAGGGAGAGGAAGGATTTGAGCAATCGAGTCGGGAGAGACTATAATCTCCCGACCACGCACCCAAGTGTAAAGGTGAGTATCCCTATTGATCAGGCTAAAATAAAATTCCCGGACAAGGTCGGGAAAAACGACATCGGTGAGGGAGAAAAGAGGGTCCCACCCTAAATCGGAAATCCACGAATGCACGGTTGTGCCGTGGAGGGAGGGGAGATTTATCACTTTCTCCCGCACAATGGAACGGGTTGCGAACCCTTGGGTGTGATATAGGGTATGTTTGGCAAGGGTCCGCCAGCGTAGTTTAAGGTCGGGAATGGCACGGGATTCCTCATCCGAGGATGAGGTGCGTTCCTCGGGGGAATCGCTTAGGCGGCGTTGGAGATGATTACGTGCCATGGAAAAATGAATAAACTAGAACCCACCCGAATACAATCCAACTGAACCACCAATTACACCAAAAAATCCAACAACCAATCGGCATAATTCCCATTCTCCTTAAAACAATTGCAGGAAAATTAAAGGAAATTTGATTAAAATAAATTCCATGAATAGTATTGAATTTGTATTTAAAAAAATAAAGTATTCATGGGAGATATTTTAATCCGGGGCAATATATATAAATAACTAAAAAATAGCCCCAAAAAAAATATACACACATGCATATAGAGGAATGTGGGGAAAAATATTTGAAAATCGAGTTAAAAAAAATCCCCAACATTTACACAAATATATATATATATCGGAAGAGGGAAAAAAATGGTACCTTGAAATGAAAGAGGTAGGAGCAGCACAAATCGGAGAGGAAATGGATGAAGTGTGTAGGAAGAGTGAAATAGGAAAAAAAAGAGGGTGAGAGGAGGTAAGATCGTGGGAGAGAGAAAGGAAGGAGATTGGAAATGGAAAATAGTGGAGAAAAAAATCGTGGGAGAGAGAGAGAATAGGAGAGGGGAAATGGAAGATAGGGAGGAAAGAGAGTGGGAAAGAGAGAAAGAGGGGAACGAGGGTGGCAGGTGTTGGGAAATGTGGGTTCAGTTTTTGGGGAAAAAAATTGACCGTTTTAACTGCAGCTCGTTCGAACGAGTTATGTCGTTCGACGAAACAGCTTCGACTCGTGAGATACCTCGTTAGAAGGTGGTTCGAACGATATTTCGAACGACGAGACAGTTTGGACTCGTGAGATACCTCGTTAGAAGTTGGTTCGAACAAAAATTGTCGTTCGAACGATATTTCGAACGACGAGACAGTTTGGGGCTAATGGATGTCCTTAGAAAGCTCGTTCGAACGAGAATTTCTAACGAAAATTGAAAAATTTTAAATAAAGATATTATAAAATAGATTGAAAAATACCATAATATCAGGAGTTGGGATGGCCAGAATATTGCCAAAAATGTGGTTTTATTAATCCTAGCTCGAGCCAACATATCCAAATGGTGGGAGCGGAAATGTAGGGGTGTGAACAATACGCGTGAAAGTCTTTAGCCACAACATTGTACAAGTGCATAATGCCAAACAATATACACGAGCAATATTCACTCAGATTAGCCTTGTGTCAAAAATGAAATATTGTTGAACACTTAACCACGAATGTAACAAGCATACAAGATAGATGATTCTCTCGCCAATAAAGTCACAAGGAGAAAGCAATAAATTGATGAAATGTGCATGCCCGTTGATCTTCAACATATATCTCCCATAAATAACAATAGATTGAGACGTATCTTTTTGAAGACCCAATCAAGCCAATTATTTTTGGCTTTGGAATTATATATATATCATTTTCAATGCTTCTATTTTAGCCATACAACTGAGAATGCAAATGGTGACTTTTCACGCAAAAACTTTTATGTTTTTCGCAGCCCGATTCGATTGCTTAACATGGAAAACAACCGGAAGAATGTAATCATTTTTTTTCAATCCGGGCAACGGATGATCATGCACAATTTTGATTGCTTATAAGGGATGTGACAGGATTGAGAAGACAACACCAAATCTCACTTTGTAAGAACAATGTGAACAAGATATTCAAAATATTCCGTGTACGGTGTGTGCAAAAGGCAAATATGTGAGGAAATCACAACATTATATATTATAAAAAAGCATTATTGTGCACAAGATAAACCAGGTATGGATTAGCTATTCATCGAAAGCCACGTGAACATGGAAAAAGATAGGGATTTGAATACATCGACCACAAAGCCATATGGACAAAAGTTTTGATAGCTTTACCTAACCATTCCCGTTTTCCTTGAAAATAAAATAAAAAATATTTTTGAGATTTTTGAATAAAATATATACAAAGGAAATCTAGTTCATAGGTAAAAAGATATGCAAGAGAAGCAACCTAAACTAGATAAACTGCTTCGATCTCAATCAATGGAGCAAACCCCAATTGATTTCCTAAGGTTTTCAAACCTAAGGGCATCTAGAGGTTTAGTAAAGATATCGGCCAATTGTTGATCGGTAGGAACGAATCTTAGAGAAACAATTTTCTCTTCAACCAAGTCACGGATGAAATGTTCACGAATCTTAATATGCTTGGTTCTAGAATGTTGAACGGGATTACGGTAAATATGAATTGCACTAGTATTATCACAATATATAGTCATAGTGCCTTGGGAAATACCGTAATCTTCCAACATTTATTTCATCCAAATGAGTTGAGTGCAACAACTCCCGGCGGCAATGTATTCGGCCTCCGCCGTGGACAAAGAAATAGAATTTTGTTTCTTTCTCATCCATGAGACAAGTGCACTTCCAAAATAGAAACAACCGCCAGATGTACTTTTACATCCATCAACATCTCCTGCCCAATCGGCATCTGAATATGCTGATAAACAATCATTGGTATCAAAAGAGTACCAAATGCCAAAAGACAGGGTTCCACTAACATATTTGATGATACGTTTAATAGCAAGTAAGTGAGACTCTTTTGGTGCGGCTTGATAGCGAGCACAAACTCCTACACTAAAGGAAATATCTGGACGACTCGTAGTTAGGTAAAGTAAACTACCTATCATACTTCTAAAAAGTGTATGCTCTACATCCTTTCCATCGGTATCTTTACTAAGTTTAATAGAGGAGCTCATAGGAGTACGAGCATGTTTAGCGGATTCGAGTTTAAATTTCTTAACGAGGTCTTTAGCATACTTAGTTTGGGACAAAAATATCCCACTTTTGAGTTGACGAACTTGAAGACCTAGAAAGAAAGTAAGTTCACCTACCATACTCATCTCAAATTCATTGTGCATTTCTTTTGAAAAAAGTTGAGTATGTTTATCACACGTAGACCCAAACACTATGTCGTCGACATAAACTTGAGCAACAAGGATACCTTTTTTATCACGCCGAACGAAAAGTGTCATATCTACTCCCCCTCTCAAAAAGCCACGAGAAAGGAGATAAGAGGTGAGTCTTTCATACCAAGCACAGGGAGCTTGTTTTAAGCCATATAAAGCTTTCTTTAGAAAGAAGACATGAGTAGGATAAGTTGGGTCTTCAAACCCTTTTGGTTGTTCAACATATACTTCCTCTTGGATAATACCATTTAAAAAGGCACTTTTGACATCCATTTGATATAATTTAAATTGAAGGTGACATGCTATGGCAAGTAATAGACGAAACGATTCTAACCTAGCAACAGGAGAAAATGTTTCTTCAAAGTCAACACCTTCTATTTGGGTATACCCTTGAGCAACTAATCTAGCCTTGTTTCTAACAATGACACCATTTTCATCCATTTTATTTTTAAAAATCCATTTAGTGCCAATGACATTGGTATTAGAAGGCCTAGGGACTAATTCCCAAACATCATTTTTCTTAAATTGAAACAATTCTTCTTGCATAGCATTAATCCAATGTTCATCTTTTAATGCTTCTTTATAGTTTTTGGGTTCAATTGTAGAAGTATAGCAGAGATAAGTAACTTCATTTTCTAATTGTGCCCTAGTCTTGACACCTACCTCGGGATCTCCTATAATTTGTGAAGTGTCATGATTTTTACGCACCCAAGGAGTAACTTCCTTTTTATCGATAGAAGGAACACCCAAATCATTTAGAGAGTCAATACTTTCAATATTTGATTCAACATCACACTCACATGATAAATCTTCCTCGTTATTAATTTGTGTGGCCGGAACATCATCTTTTCTAACAACATTAATGGATTCCATTACTTTAGAGTTACTTAAGTTGAACACTCTAAATGCTCTACTATTTTAAGAATATCCTAGGAAAATACCCTCATCACTCCTCGAGTCAAATTTCCCTAGAAGTTCTCTATCTCTAAGAATATAGCATGGACTTCCGAACACTCTAAAATAGGACAAATTGGGTTTCTTACCCGTCCACAATTCATAAGGAGTTTTGTTAGTGTTAGGACGCAAATAAACTCTATTAAAAGTGTGACAAGCAGTGTTAACCGCTTCGCCCAAAACCTACGAGCCACATTTCTTCCAAGGAGCATGGATCTTGCCATTTCTTGGATCGTTCGATTTTTACATTCAACTATACCATTTTGTTGAGGGGTTCGAACGGCCGAGAATTCATGTTTTATTCCTATTTCATCACGGAAGGCATTCACACCGGATTCCTTGAATTCAGTTCCATTATCACTCCTAAAGCGGTTTATAGTAACACCGTGAAGATTTTGAAGAGCTCTACATTTAACAGTAAGAAAGTGAACTGTTTCAGATTTTTCTCTTAAAAAGCCTACAATAGAGTATCTAGAGAAATCATCCACCATAACCAAGATGTATCTTTTTCCTCCTATGCTCTCGGTACGAGTAGGACCCATAAGGTCCATGTGTATCAATTCTAAGACACGAGATGTTGTTATCGAGTTTAACTTTTTATGAGGACTTTTAATTTGTTTACCAAATTGACACGGTCCGCAAATGGTGGACGTTGGTTTTCCTAGTGGCGGTAAGCCACGAACAAGCTCTTTTTTCACAAGTCTGTCAAGATCTCTAAATTTAACATGACCTAATCTTTGATGCCAAAGATCGGTAGAAGAAGTTTTTACATTATTGCAGACTAAAGAAGATTTTGGAATGATTCCATAACAATTGTCACTAGTTCTAACACCACGTAAAATCGATTCACCAGATTGATCATAAACGATGCACTCCGATTGACTAAATTTCATATCAAGATTATCATCACATAGTTGGCTAATACTTATCAAATTAGCTTTTAGACCATCAACATAAAGAACATTTTCAAGTTTAGGGAATCCTGAGATTTCAATAGAGCCTCTACCAATAATTTGGGACTTGCTACCATCCCCAAAAGTAACTTTACCATCTTTATGGTTTTCGAGAGTGGTAAATAGAGATTTATCGCCAGTCATATGTCTAGAACAACCACTATCAAAGTACCATTGAGAGGTATTTTGTGCCTTAAGAACAACGTGAGCGACAAAAGCTTTCTTGGTTTGAATTTTCTTAACCCAAGTTTGAGTAGTTTTCTTCCCTTGATTGGCTCTAGTCTTATAATTAGAGTTATTTCCTTTTACATAAGAAAACCTAAGAAACTCTTCCATTAGATTTTTAAAAGTATTGACTAGATACTCAACTTGACTCCTAAGATTAGCTAAGGAGCTATAAGGTTGTTTTGAATTTGTGAATTGAGGGTTCTTTCCAAGTTTGTAGCAAAAATCTTTAAGATGACCCTGTTTGTGACAATATGAGCATACATAGGGTTGTTTTGGGACAGTTTTTAAAGGTTGCTTAGAGGGATTCACTTTAGGAACTTTTGATTTTGTAACAAACTTAGCAACAGGTTCAGTTTTGACTTTAGAAGAATTTCCTTCTTCATATCCTATACCCTTTCTCTCTTGATAACCTTTCTCCTTATATCCTAAAACAGGACCTAGAAACAATTTTCCCATTCTTCCTGAATTGTCCTCGAGTGTGACTTTAACTTCACGAGAGGACTCGAGATCTTTTTTAAGTTGGACTATTTTAGCTTCTAGAGATGTTCTAATTTCTTGAGACTCATTAAGTTCTTTGTTAACACTTTCTAAGGAGATAATCAAGTCACATTTTTCTTTACCAGTCACGATAAGTTTTTCAGAAAGAGATATTTTAATAGCCTCGAGTTGACTAACTAAAGCCTCCTTCTCCTACAGGCCTTTCAACTCTTTTTCTAAAGTTATGACTTTCAAGGTTAATCTTTTGTTGACTTTTTGAATGCAAAGAGATTCATTGTAGAGTTCAGAATAAGCAGATTGTAGTTCACTCTCATCTATATCACTATCACTCTCGTAGAATGAGTAGAAACAACCTCTAGATTTTGTTCAGAATTGTCAACATTAAGGTATGAGTCACACGAATTACTAGCAAGGCTCGCCATAAAGGCAGTGAAGTTGTTTCTAGAAGGGTTAGAGTCATCAAAGTCTTCAGACTCATTATCACTGTCACTTAAAGTAGCATTGTAAACGGCTTTTTCTTTGCCTTGTCTTTTAAGTTTTGTGGGGCACTCGAAAGCTCTATGACCACGTCCCTCAAATTCAAAGCATCTCTTCGAATCATCCTTCTTAAAGTTGTCTTTATTGAACTTCTTTGTGTAATACCCCGTATTTTTGTGCGATATTTATTTTTGGGATTAATTAATTAAAAGTGAAATAATTGGAAATTAATCCGGATAAAATACTAACGAGATGTGAGTTGGTATTTGACTATGTTGGGTATATATGTTAATATATGAATATTGATTGATGAAATTTGTCGTGAGATATAAATACGGCAATTTGGACATTTTATTGGGACGCGTGTGACAGTCGCGTCAGGATATAATTATTTTAATTATAAAAAGTGAATTTTATTCCTATTAACTGTATGGTCATTTTGAGTGCGCCAACGTATCCGGAAGGGTCGAGATAGTCAGAAAACACTAGCCGGGGGCTTAGTCTGGGTCCCGGGGCATTTTTAGGCCATACCGGCAACGTAGAAGGGTAGTTTGGTAATTTTGTATTTTTGGGAATTAAAAGTGACGAAAATTAGGATTTAATATCTGATGTGGATTTTACCCACTAAAGCACTAACAACCCATATTAACCTAATAGGCTACGTAGGTTAGTAGAATTAACCCTAAAAGCTTCCTAAGCAAACCCTAGCCACCTTTGGAGAAGAAGGCTTGTAGAGAGAGAGAGAAGAGGAGGATTCTGCAGAGAGAGAGAGAACACTTCATCAAATCGACCTCAAAATCAGAGATACCCTTAAGGCAAGTGGTTTAATTTACATTACTTTGCAGTAAATATTTCTTCCATGTTAGACAATTCAAAAATTTACATTTGTTTGGGAGTTAATGAAAAACCTATGAGTTTGGAATTAGAATACAATATTTTGATGAAAGGGTTGCATGTAGAATCGTATTTAGAGGACTAATCTGATGTTGATATATCTTGTAAGAAACAAAAACGGATTTAATTGGACTAATTAATGATTTAAAATTTTAGGGTTCATGTTCTTGAAATTTGGGGGAAAAGTGTAGAGATTTGTAAATTGATTGATGATTAGGATGAATTAACCCCAAAAAATACGTTAGTCTATGACCTTAATATGTTTAGGGATGATTAGAGACCTTATGACATTGTTGGGACGAATTTTGGTTGAGATTTGAGGTGTAGAAAAGAGGGAAAAACGAATATAGAAATTCTGGGCTCGGAACTGGTCACTCGTTAGAAGACCTTCCCAGGTCGTTCGAACGAGCTCGTTCGAACGAGCTTCTAACGAGTTGACCCCTGACTTCTAACAAGGAGAAATTTCGTTCGATACCTTCGTTCGAACGAGATGTCGTTAGAAAGCTCAGTTCGTTCGAACGAACGAACTCTCGTTCGAACAGCCTCGTTCGAACGAGACTTCCAACGAGCTGGCAGTTTAGGCTTTTTAGCCTGTTTTGATTTTGGGAGTCCCGTAAAATGGTTCAATTATAGAGATGACATTTCCTTGAGGATTAAATGATATATTTGGGACATTTGGGATATAATGAGGAGAAAAATATATATGAGTGAATTGAACTAAATGGACATTATGGGGTGAGACGGGAGTGTCTACTATGACGTGAGAATAATTTATGGCGCGTATAATTATAAACCGGGATTATGTGAATTGTATAAATTCTAAGTTGGTACTGGAATGAGAAGTGTACCACCTATAAACTATGGTGATTACTAAGATGTGTGTTTACTTAGTATTGGTATATGATATTATGTGTATGACATACCTACCATACTTGCTATCACGGGAGGTTTGCGTTCGCTTAGGACCCTCTAATCCTTGTGTGCCTACGGGGGGGATTTGGACTGGTACCTCGAGAAGATAGGTCAGAGAAGGACTTATTGAGATGTTAATAAGTCTGCTGATCGTGGGAGCGTAGGTATGTGCGTGACCCATGTGATGTGACTGTGTTCCCCTCCACTGTTTGTGATTTGTGTTATCTGAATGATTCCTGTGAGATTCGGAATGCGTGATCCTTATGTACGTGATGTACCGGGATGGATGGCAGAGTATGTGTGCACCGCAGCTTAGTCTCGGGGTGCTTATATTGTATATTTATGTTGTGGAAAATATACACTTAATAAAATGGGAACTTTCATATGGTATTGTGTGTATAAATACGGATAATATAAAAGATAAATTGTGATGAGTTGTATGGCTAATATTTGAGAACCCGAATTTATGTAAGTCCCCTATTTAATTGAGATCGTTATAATGATATTGGGAACCGAGTAATAAGGGTAGAATCTATGACGTTCTAGCTAGATATGATGTCACTTAGCTAGGTGTTAATGTCTTTTAGATGGGTACATACGTTAGGAGTGCACATTTAGTCGAGAGGTGAGAATTTCATGTGAGTGCTCGTCCTAACATGTACTTTGCATTTAATGTTTTAATGTTATTAAAGCACTTGCAGTTTTTAAAATATCTCCACATTCGGGCTCTGACCCGTTTGCTTTTAAATCTATTTTTTTTTATAGAAACCATTTTAGGTGCCCAGCCACAAGGACACCATGCTTAGGATTCTCATTCAGGTGATGAGTTGTAGCTTTTTATGGAAGTTACAGGGCCTTACTATTAGACGCTTCATCCGTCTTGACTCATTATTCAGTTTTCTTCAGTTGTAGGGCATGTTGCCCATTTCTATTAGAGACATTTCACTTTCAGTTTTTCAGACTTTGGCATGTAATAATTCAGTATTCAGTTTAGTTATTTCAGTTTGTGGGATTGTAGTGAGGAGTTTTCCTCCGAATTTATTTACATTATGTGATGGTTATTCTATTGTTTCGTTATGGTGAATGGTGATATTATTCTTGCTTTAATCTTTTACTGCATGTTAATCAGACTTAAATTAAAATTTGACAACTTACTTTTTAAATACTATGTGGTTAGTAATCATTAAAATGTTTTCGACAGTGATGCTATTAATTGAGCCAACTTGGCATTTTGATTTAATTTAATAAAGGAGTAGCTACCCGGTATTTAATTAGTCGGGGTGTTAGAGGTGGTATCAGAGCATCAGGTTCTAGTGTCCTTTAGGATCTGTACGGCTATTATGTTTCCACTAAGTTTTCTTTGATGTAGAGCCCTATATTTTAGGACTGTTGTACTCTTTTTGTGTATGCTTCGTTCTTCAGCTATTTTAAGTTTATAAACTGTGAACTTATAAACTTTATTCTTATTTCAGATGCCTCTACGATGTGCACGACGAGTTCCCAGGGATGCAACGCCCGAACCACAGCCCGCTCCAGTTCAGGGCACGATGAACACCGCTGAGGTTGCAGCCATAGTAGCCCAAGCGGTAAATGCCGCACTTTCCGTAGTTCAGTAGGCACCACCTCAGGCGCCAGTTGTCGCGCCAGTCCAGGCAAATGCATTCCCGTCTGCTTGGTAACGTGTACGTGATGCTTTTCAGAAAGCGCATCCACCAGAGTTTGCAGGTAGCTCAGATGTGGTAGTCTCGAGCCAGTGGAGGAAGGATATACAATGGCACTTGAGGATGTATGAGTGAACGGACGTTCAGAAGTAGGTGCTAGCTACTTTCAAGTTGGTTGGATCTGCACTGCAGTGGTGGGAGTCTATTACCACCGTGGAGGAGAGGGATACTCTCACTATCCAGGAGTTTTGGGTGCGGTTTGACCGCAAGTACTTTCCGTCAGCTGTTCATACGAAAATGAGGAGGAAGTTGATGAATTTGAAGCGGGAGGGTAAGACTGTGGCCGAGTATGAGGCCGAATTCACAAATCTGTTGAATATCGTTCCGGATGAGATACAAACAGAGAAGAAGAAGATTGAGAAGTTCACCGACGGGTTGACATGGAGGATCCGTCAGCACTTGTTAGGGAACCTATCCTTAGCCACTTACTCTGATGTGGTTAACGCTGCACTGCTACACTGCCAGGATCACCGCTTTCACATGGCTGAGGGCAAGAGATCGGGAGAGTCTAGCCATCAGGGCAGGACTGGAGGACATGGTGCCAGTGGGGCACAATCTGTTCAGGGGCAGAGACAGGGTGAGCAGGGTTCCCAGTAGGGGGATCACAAGAGGTTCCGATCAGAGAACTACAGACACGGACAGGGAGATTTCCGACAGGGCCATCAGGGTCCGAACGACCATCAGGGCCAACAGGGGCAGAATGGGCAGCAGTTTCAGCAGAGCCAGGGGAGGAACGGTAACGGCCACCAGGGCCGGGGACAGCAGGGGCAGAGAGGGGGGAACTTCCCAGGGAGGTGTTATGTTTGTGGCAAGACTGGCCATAAATGACAGGATTGTCCTGATAGGGGCAGGGCCCCACAGCAGCAGCAGCAGGGTGCTCGCCAGCAGCCTCAGAGACCTATGTTTCCCGCCGCTCTCCCCGCACCGCCGTAGATGGTAGCATTACCACCCATTCCAGCAGTCCCAGTTCAGCAGGGGCAGCTACAGTATGGACGTGTCTATAACGTCCACCAGGCAGCAGTTCCACAGGCACCGCCCGCGATTGAGGGTACGTTTCCTATCCATGGCACTATGGGTAGGGTTTTGTTTAATACGGGGGCAACTCATTATTTTATAGCTACACATTTTGCGAAGGCTTTAGGGTTGTTAGCCACAGCGTAGAGCACAGTGACGTGTGTAGACTCACCATTGGGGAGTGGGTCACTTATTTTCTTTATATGCCGGGGAGTGGGGGTAGAGATTAGTGGTTTGGTATTACCTGCAGACATGTTGGTATTAGATATGCATGTGCACGATGTGATTATCGGTATGGATTGGCTCGTAGCTTATAGAGCTATGATTGATTGCTTCAGTGGGAGCATTATTTTTGCCATTTCGGGGCAAGAGATGTTTGTAGTGGCGATGCCTCGCCCAGAGGGAGGCTCGACCGCTCATCTGTATTACATAGAGGAGGATACCTCTAAGGAGGTTGTGATTCCTTTAGATTCGATCCCAATTGTCAGGGAGTATTCGGATGTGTTTCAGGAGATACCAGGCCTATCCCCCAGTCGAGAGATAGACTTTGTTATAGACTTATTTCCAGATACGAGACCTATAGCACGCGCACCGTACTGTATGGCTCCGACAGAGATGCGAGAGCGACGAGATCAGATAGAGCAGTTGTTAGGTCAGGGCTTTATCCGCAGGAGTACCTCACCTTGGGGCGCTCCAGTTTTGTTTGTGAAGAAGAGGTATGGTTCACTGAGATTGTGTGTGGACTACCGGGAGTTGAACAAGGTCACGATACGGAATAAGTATCCATTGCCTCGAATCGATGACCTATTCGACCAGTTGAGAGGAGCTTCTTTCTTCTCAAAGATTGATTTGAGATCGGGATACCATCAGTTGCGTATCAGGGAAGCGGATGTCTCGAAGACTGCGTTCTTAACGAGATATGGTTCTTACGAGTTTCGGGTTATGCCTTTTGGTTTGACCAACGCTCCAGCAGTATTTATGGACTTGATGAATAGGGTATTCAGAGAGTTCCTTGATCAGTTTGTCATTGTCTTCATTGATGATATTCTGGTTTACTCCCAGACAGAGGAGGAGCACGCCGAGCATTTGAGGCAGGTTTTGCAGACGTTGTGTCAGAATGAGCTGTATGCAAAGTTTGAGAAGTGCGGGTTTTAGCTGAAGGAGGTCCAGTTTTTGGGGCACATTATTTCCGACCGGGGGATATCTGTTGATCCGGGGAAGGTATCCGCGGTGAGGGAGTGGGGACAGCCCACGACACCGACTAAGATTTGTAGTTTCTTGGGCCTAGCAGGATACTACAGGAGATTCATTCGGGGGTTTTCGAAGATAGCAGGTCCTTTGACACATCTGACTCGTAAGGGTGTGCCGTTCGTTTGGAGCGATGCCTGTCAGTTGGCATTTGATGAGTTGAAGGACAAGTTGACCTCAGCACCAGTGTTAGCATTGCCGAGACCATGAGTTGAGTATCTGGTTTACACCGATGCGTCTTTGCAAGGACTTGGAGGTGTATTGCAGCAGGAGAGACAGGCCATAGCTTATGCTTCCCGTAAGCTTAAGCCTCACGAGAAGAATTACCCCACTCATGACTTGGAGTTAGCGGCAGTGGTATTTGCCCTTCGGATTTGGAGACATTATCTTTTGGGGGAGAAGTTCCAACTATTCACGGACCACAAGTCCCTACAGTACCTATTCACTTAGAAGGAATTGAATATGCGGCAGTGTAGGTGGCTTGAGTTTGTAAAACACTATCAGTTTGATATCCAGTATCACTCGGGAAAGGCTAACGTGGTAGCAGACGCGTTGAGCCGTAGGCTAGTAGATGAAGTGGCAGGGGTGTGGAAGGCCAAGTGGAAGGAGTTGGAACACCAGGATGCGGTGGCCCGATCATTCATGTTTGTGATGACCGTTACACCACAGATTGTCACAAAGTTAGTACGGGCACAGGCAAATGACTCGTTCTGTCAGGAGCAGATAGTTCGATTACTAGCAGAGGGAGCAGAGTCCTATACCGTTAGCTCAGATGGGGGATTACGCTTCAACGGCAGATTGGTAGTTTCGAAAGGGGAGGAATTGCGACACGAGGTGATGGCAGAGTCGAACGGCTCACGATTCGCGGTACATCCCGGAGGGGACAAAATGTACCAAGACATGAGGCGACAGTATTGATGGAGCGGTATGAAGAGGGATATTGCCGTGTTTGTTTTGAAATGCGCCACTTGTCAGCTAGTAAAAGTGGATCATCAGAAACTGACAGGACTTCTACAGCCATTGGAGGTCCCGGTGTGGATGTGGGAGAGCATATCCATGGATTTTATCACGGGGTTGCCAACGTCGCAGAGGGGTCACGACTCCGTTTGGGTAATTGTGGACAGGTTGTCCAAAGTAGCTCATTTTCTACCCGTAAGGACCGACTACACTACAGGATAGTATGCCCAGCTATTTATTACAGAGATAGTGAGACTTCACGGTGTGCCCCTAAATATCGTGTCTGACAAAGACAAGATATTTGTTTCACGGTTTTGGGAAAGCTTTCAGGAGGCCATGGGTATGGAATTGAGGTTGAGTACGGCTTACCATCTGCAGACCGATGGGCAAACCGAGCGTACAAACCAGATGTTGGAGGACATGCTACGTATGTGCATCATTGACTTTGGGGGTGGATGGGAGCAATACCTTCCATTGGTGGAGTTTGCTTACAACAACTCCTACCAGTTCACCATTGGCATGGCTCCATTTGAGGCGTTGTACGGTAGACCTTGTCGTTCCCCAGCATGTTGGTTGGAGGTGGGGGACAACAAACTTCTTGGGTCGGAAGTGATTCAGGATACTTCGGCAAGGATTGAGTTGATTTGGAGTCGCATTCGGGTGGCTCAAGACAGGCAAAAGAGTTATGCTGATGTGAAGAGATCCTTCAGGGAGTTCCAAGTGGGGGACCAGGTTTTACTCAGAGTATCTCCTACGAAGGGGATTATGCGTTTCGGGAAGAAGGGGAAGTTGGCACCGAGGTATGTGGGGCCATTTCCTATTATTGAGCGGATTGGACCGGTCGCGTATAGACTCGGGTTACCGAAGCATTTACATCGGATTCATGATGTGTTTCACATTTCCTTGCTAAGGAAATATCTCAGAGATGATTTGGCTCATTCTCACATTGCTTTGGAGGATATCGATCTCCAGCCTGACAGCTCCTACGAGGAGGGGCCGATTGCTATTTTGGACCGAAGTGAGCGGAAGCTGCGGTCAAAGATAGTTTCGTTAGTGCGTGTTCAGTGGCGAAATCATAATGTCGAGGAGTCCACATGGGAGCGCGAGGATGAGATGCGCGAACGTTATCCAGAGTTGTTCTTATCAGGTACTTTCTAGTTTCGAATTTCGGGACGAAATTCTATTATTAGGGGGGAAGTATGTAATACCCCGTATTTTTGTGCGATATTTATTTTTGGGATTAATTAATTAAATGTGAAATAATTGGAAATTAATCCGGATATAATACTAACGAGATGTGAGTTGGTATTTGACTATATTGGGTATATATGTTAATACATGAATATTGATTGATGAAATTTGTCGTGAGATATAAATACGGCAATTTGGACATTTTATTGGGACGCGTGTGACAGTCGCGTCAGGATATAATTATTTTAATTATAAAAAGTGAATTTTATTCCTATTAATCGTATGGTCGTTTTGAGTGCGCCAACGTGTCCGGAAGGGTCGAGATAGTCAGAAAACACTAGCCGGGGGCTTAGTTTGGGTCCCGGAGCATTATTAGGCCATACCGGCAACGTAGAAAGGTAGTTTGGTAATTTTGTATTTTTGGGAATTAAAAGTGACGAAAATTAGGATTTAATATCTGATGTGGATTTTACCCACTAAACTACTAACAACCCATATTAACCTAATAGGCTACGTAGGTTAGTAGAATTAACCCTAAAAGCTTCCTAAGCAAACCCTAGCCACCTTTGGAGAAGAAGGATTGTAGAGAGAGAGAGAAGGGGAGGATTCTGCAGAGAGAAAGAGAACACTTCATCAAATCGACCTCAAAATCAGAGATACCCTTAAGGCAAGTGGTTTAATTTACATTACTTTGCAGTAAATGTTTCTTCCATGTTAGACAATTCAAAAATTTACATTTGTTTGGGAGTTAATGAAAAACCCATGAGTTTGGAATTAGAATACTATATTTTGATGAAAGGGTTGCACGTAGAATCGTATTTAGAGGACTAATCTGATGTTGATATATCTTGTAAGAAAAAAAAATGGATTTAATTGGACTAATTAATGATTTAAAATTTTAGGGTTCATGTTCTTGAAATTTGGGGGAAAAGTGTAGAGATTTGTAAATTGATTAATGATTAGGATGAATTAACCCCAGAAAATACGTTAGTCTATGACCTTAATATGTTTAGGGATGATTAGAGACCTTAAAACATTGTTGGGACGAATTTTTGTTGAGATTTGAGGTGTAGAAAAGAGGGCAAAACGAATATAGAAATTCTGGGCTCGGAATTGGTCACTCGTTAGAAGACCTTCCCAGGTCGTTCGAACGAGCTCGTTCGAACGAGCTTCTAACGAGTTGACCCCTGACTTCTAACGAGGAGAAATTTTGTTCGATACCTTCGTTCGAACGAGATGTCGTTAGAAAGCTCAGTTCGTTCGAACGAACGAACTCTCGTTCGAACAGCCTCGTTCGAACGAGACTTCCAACGAGCTGGCAGTTTAGGCTTTTTAGCCTGTTTTGATTTTGGGAGTCTCGTAAACTAGTTCAATTATAGAGATGACATATCCTTGAGGATTAAATGATATATTTGGGACATTTGCGATATAATGAGGAGAAAAATATATGTGAGTGAATTGAACTAAATGGACATTATGGGGTGACACGGGAGTGTCTACTACGACGTGAGAATAATTTATGGCGCGTATAATTATAAATCGGGATTATGTGAATTGTATAAATTCTAAGTTGGTACTGGAATGAGAAGTGTACCACCTATAAACTATGGTGATTACTAAGATGTGTGTTTACTTAGTATTGGTATATGATATTATGTGTATGACATACCTACCATACTTGCCATCACGGGAGGTTTGCGTTCGCTTAGGAACCTCTAATCCTTGTGTGCCTACGGGGGGGATTTAGACTGGTACCTCGAGAACATAGGTCAGAGAAGGACTTATTGAGATGTTAATAAGCCTGCTGATCGTGGGAGCGTAGGTATGTGCGTGACCCATGCGATGTGACTGTGTTCGCCTCCACTATTTGTGATTTGTGTTATCTGAACGATTCCTGAGAGATTCGGAATGCGTGATCCTTATGTACGTGATGTACCGGGATGGATAGCAGAGTGTGTGTGCACCGCAGCTTAGTCTCGGGGTGCTTATATTGTATATTTATGTTGTGGAAAATATACACTTAATAAAATGGGAACTTTAATATGGTATTATGTGTATAAATACGGATAATATAAAAGATAAATTGTGATGAGTTGTATGGCTAATATTTGAGAACCCGAATTTAAGTAAGTCCCCTATTTAATTGAGATCGTTATAATGATAATGGGAACCGAGTAATAAGGGTAGAATCTATGACGGTCTAGTTAGATATGTTGTCACTTAGCTAGGTGTTAATGTCTTTTAGATGGGTACATACGTTAGGAGTGCACATTTAGTCGAGAGGTGAGAATTTCATGTGAGTGCTCGTCCTAACATGTACTTTGCATTTAGTGTTTTAATGTTATTAAAGAACTTGCAGTTTTTAAAATATCTCCACATTCGGGCTCTGACCCGTTTGCTTTCAAATCTAATTTTTTTGTAAAAACTATTTTAGGTGCCCAGCCATAAGGACACCATGCTTAGGATTCTCATTCAGGTGACGAGTTGTAGCTGTTTGTGGAAGTTACAGGGCCTTGCTATTAGACGCTTCATCCGTCTTGACTCGTTATTCAGTTTTCTTCAGTTGTAGGGCATGTTGCCCATTTCTATTAGAGACATTTCACTTTCAGTTTTTCAGACTTTGGCATGTAATAATTCAGTATTCAGTTAACTTATTTCAGTTTGTGGGATTGTAGTGAGGAGTTTTCCTCCGGATTTATTTACATTATGTGATGGTTATTCTATTGCTTCGTTATGGTGAATGGTGATATTATTCTTGCTTTAATCTTTTACTGCATGTTAATCAGACTTAAATTAAAATTTGAAAACTTACTTTTTAAATACTATGTGGTTAGTAATCATTAAAATGTTTTCGACAGTGATGCTATTAACTGAGCCAACTTGGCATTTTGATTTAATTTAATAAAGGAGTAGCTACCCGGTATTTAATTAGTCGGGGTGTCACCCTTTGAATCCTGATTAGTGAATTTTTTATTTCCTCCTTTGCTTTTATTCTCAAATTTAGGTTTTTCAAATTTGGAGTTTTTTTTTTTAAACTTGAGAAATTTTTTAGCAAATAAGGCTATATCATCATAATCAAAGTCAGACTCATCAGAATCAGACACATCAACTTTCTTAACTTTTAAAGCAACTCCTTTATCTTTCCCTTTGTTATCTTTAGGAAACATATCAAGTTCATAAGTTTGCAGATCACCAACAAGTTCTTCAAGTTTTAAAGTATTTAGGTTTCCTAAAGAATTAAGGACAGTGACTTTAGGAATGAATCTCTTAGGAAGACATCTAAGTATTTTCTTAATGACATGATTTTCACGTATTTTTTCACCTAAATTAAAGCTTGAGTTGACTATGTCAGATAAACGAGCATAGAACTCATCAAAAGTTTCAGTTTCTTTCATGGTGATCGTTTCAAATTGTGTAGTTAAGTTTTGAAGTTTTGATGCTTTAACTACATTAGTTCCCTCATGAGTAACTTGGAGAATGTTCCAAGCTTCCTTAGACGTTTCGCACGTCATTATACGACGAAATTCATCGGGAGACACGGCACCAAATAAGGCATTTAATCCTTTAGAGTTAAAGTTACACCATTTTAAATCTTCCTCACTCCACTGTTCAACAGGAGTCAAAATACGTTCATCATTAACAACCATAGAAGGAGGGGACCATCCTCTTTCGACAATGACCCAAACACGTTCATCAATAGATTTAAGAGAAGATTTCATACGTGCTTTCCAATAGGTATAATTTGTTCCATTAAATAAAGGGAGTCTATTCGACGAAAAACTATCCATATAACCTCCAGGATTCATCTAAATAACTTTTAGAAACAGGCTATGATACCAATTTGAAGTTGCAAGGTTATATGATCTTAGTTCAATTCGTAGAATACACACACACACACGCAATCCAATTTTATTATTACTTTTAAAGATGTATTCTCCTATCTCAATTTAAATGTAGTTTCACAAATTTGCAAGAACAAATTCCAATTATATTCATTTTATCCTAAGCATGCATCTAGGTGATATGATAAAATGAAATGTGAAAATCCCAACCACAACACGCCGATGTACGAGGAAAACCCAAATGGGAAAAACCTCGAACGGCTGGGCCTAGACAAAATCCACTACAACAAAAGGTTTTACAAGAGACTCAAAATACTTACAGACATTGACTCACTCAAGACATGCTTATGCCGTCCTCGACCTCTGAAGTTGTAGTCCGCAAAACTCCAACGCGTTGCTCAACACTCCTCGTGTTGCGGTATCCACCAAAGCCCAAAACCACCGTCTCCTCAAAGCTTGAATGCAGAGATCCACCGCAATCTTGCTTGATGAATGTGAATTGAATCAAGGGGTTTTGTTTGAAAAAGTTGATAAAAATGTTGGAGTTGATTTTTATCAAAAGGAGGGAAGTTATGGAAAAAGTTCTCACTTGAAAAATGAACTTCCTTAAGATATAAAACTGAATTTTCGTCCATAGGAAAATAACTGAAAAAGTAGTGGGCCAAAAACAGTTATGATAAAAAACTGCATACAAAATAAGTTTAAAAAATCAACTATGGCAAAACTCGTTCGAACGAGTTCGTTCAAACGACTTATCGTTCGAACGACTTATCTAACGGCGTGCCAGTTTAGATTGATAGAGGTCGTTAGAAACCTCGTTCGAACGAGGTCGTTCGAACGACCTTTCTAACGAACTTCTAACGAGGCACCACTTTCGTTAGAACCAGGTCGTTCGAACGACCTGGGTTAAACTTCGAACGAGAATATGATTTTTGCCCAAAATTGTCCAAATTTAATTCAAGGATTTTTCAATATAAATATTGCTTATTTATGATCATTTTCTTATTTGAAAAATTCTTGATTAGTCAAAATACTCCAACACATAAAATTGTATTTTGGTCATATACCTTCGTAGGATAGATAGCACGGCATAAATATTGATAATGCATGAACTTTGGATGCGATGCTTGAATCTTTGCGTTGAATGATCCTTGATCCAGTATGACCCAAAAATTGTTTTGTCCAACGGAATAAGGCCAATATAACAAATGACTCGATTGGAAATTTGTCCTTACACAGTTTGAGACTATGGCGATAATTTAAAAATATCTAGATTAGGCTTAAAAATAAGTCGTTAAAGGGTGAAAACCCAAACCAACCCCAAACGAGCCCTGAGTAGGCATGGACATCTCGCACGAAACTAATGTAACTTGTAGGAATTGATCGTGTAGTCACGGGTCTCCCGATTTAAGAATGTAATGATAATTTGAAAATATTTAGATTATTCTTAAAAACGTGTCGTTTGAGGGAGAAAACTCAAACTAGCCCTTAAATGGCCCCACAAAAGGCACTAACACCTCGTTCGGGGCTAATGTAACTTGTAGGAACTGATCGCGTAGTCACGGGACACATGGTTTGAGAATACAATGATAATTTGAAAATATATAAACATTGTCTTAAAAACATGCCGTTAGTGGGTGAAAACCTAAACTAACCCCCAAATGGCCCCGTAAGAGGCATGAACACCTCACACAGGACTAATACTACTCGTAGGAGTTTACCGCATAGTCGCGGGTCTCTCGATTTGAAAATATGACGATAATTTGAAAATATCTAGATTATGCTTAAAAATAAGCTATTAAAGGGTTAAAACCCAAACCAGCCCCAAACGGTCCCTTAACAGCCATGAACATCTCGAACGGGCCCAATGTAACTTGTAGGAACTGACCATGTAGTCACAGGTCTCCTTGTTTGAGAATATGATGATAATTTAAAAATATTTAGATTATTCTAAAAAACATGTCGTTTGAGGGTGAAAACTCAAACCGATCCTTAAACAGCCCCGTAAGAGGCATTAACACGTCGCACAAGGCCAATGTAACTCGTAGGAACTAACCGTGTAGTCACAGAACATATGGTTTGAGAATACGATGATAATTTGAAAATATCTAGGCTTTGGCTTAAAAACTGCCATTACTTGGTGAAAATCTTAACTAGCCCCTAAATGGCCCCGTAAGAGGCACGAACACCTCACACGGGATCAATGTAACTCGTAGGAATTGACAGCATAGTCACAGGTCTCTTGATTTGAGAACATAAGGATAATTTAAAAATATCTAGATTAGGCTTAAAACAAGACGTTAAAGGGTAAAACCCCAACCCAGCCCCCAAATGGCCCCGTAAAAGGCATGAACACCTCGCACGAGACCAATGTAACTTGTAGGAACTGGTCGTGTAGTCACGGATCTCTCGGTTTGAGAATATGATGATAATCTAAAAATATTTGGATTATTCTTAAAAACATATCATTTGATGGTGAAAATTCAAACCAGTCCTCAAACGGCCCCATAAGAGGCCCTAACACCTCGCATGGGAGTAATGTTACTTGTACAAACTGACCACTTAGTCACAATATTTTCGATTTGAAAATATACAATAATAATTGTAACTCGTATATGCAAATTTTCATCTTGAATAAGATTTTTTTAAATTACTTGGTTATTAATATCATCTCTTTTTGTATCCTATTTTTTTGCAGGATAACATTTTGGCTTTGGCTTTTATCCACGTGGAACACACGAAGTCAATGGTTTACAACAAGGGAATTATTTATTTAATATTGTTAATATTCAGGATTCCTTTTTTTGTGTTATGGTCATGCAGGTTTTTGTAATTTTATTATTAGAGTTTATGTCTCGTAGCTTTACATTACGAGGGTTTTATATTAGTAGGTTTCAGAATGTCCAGAAAATAGAGAAAACGTTGCCCAATTTTTTTGGTCCGTGAACTAGTAATATTTTGAAGTTTGTATGTACATTAGTTTATCAACAATTTGCGAGATTCGCAATTTGTGAATTTTCTTGTTTTCAAATAATTAATTTTTTTCTTTGATCCAAAAATTTTGGCACATTTCAAATCCATGCCAAAAGTGTGTCAAAATGTACTCAATTTGGCACTGTTATATACCGTGCCAAAAGTGTGTCGAAAATATCAAATTCTGGCACGGTTTGAAAGTGTGTCAGAAGTGTTCATGTTTGGCCAAATCTTGCACACTATTAAATCGTCCCAGATTTGATCTAGCACAGTTTTAACCGTGCCAGATTGTTATTTTTAGTGTAGTGATTTTAAATCAATGTTTGAAAATGGAGTTAGGGTACACTCACCAAAACCTTCAGTGATTATGTAGAACAAAAAAACTTCAAAAACATAATTCTCAATTCAAAGAAACATAAAATCCTCTCTCAGCATTTGACATATGAGGATTTTACTCCTCACAATATCAAATCAAAAATTGTATTTGACGATACTGACAAATTACCTGAACTCACATTTCATCCTTAAACATTTCGGTTGCCTAGGAAAAATGGAATTAAAAGTCCTACAATATATATTTTGATAATAAATTAAGCCCTTGAATTAATAATGAAATTTCATTTGCTTTTAAATCCATTCGTAACACCTAGGTTAGGTTCATGTACCCCAACCCGCTAATAGCTTAGCCGGACATGGTTGTGTGGATAATAAGTGAAATCCTAACGTTGCATGCGATTGAAATCATTATGGAACTATAACTAAACATGCATGAAAGTATTAAGATCCCACAAATTAAATAAAACTTGCAAAGAAGAAGAACATGCAAGAATATGGCGGAGAAGACAAACTAGATGTATTAAATTTTGAAAAGCAAACCAGAATTGTGCATGAATTCAAAAATAGGGTTATTGGCTCTTCCTCCCTCTAATTCTAGGTTGAAAAATAATTAAAATTTGGTCTAATTCCAAACTACAACATTGTATGGTCGTCTTGCAAGAGCCCTAACCTAATACAACTTTAAAGAAAAATCAGCAATTAAAAGGAAATCCGTGCATCGGGTGAGTCGGACCAGTTCAGGTGCATAAGCGAACCGATTTGAATTTGAATAGGTTTGGGGTGAGGTTCCGGAAAACTCTTTTCATTTGCTTGCTTACTTTTCTTTTACTTTGGATTTCATTCTCAACTTTGATCACTCATAACTTCTTTATCATAGCTCAAAATTAGACGTGCGTTCTTCCAGTGTTATCTTAATTTCATACTATTCAACTTTCTATTTAGATCTGCTTCCGGACTATGGCTACAGAATTACCAAAATGCCCTTCGATCTCCTTTCTTTGTTTTATTTCACTGTTTTGATTTCTCTCTTGAACCAATTTGCATGAAGTACCTGTAAAACACATGATAGATGCATAAAACATGAAACACTCGCCAATGAGGTTAGTAGCATAAATTTGAGATAAATCCAAGTTAATTATAATACACGGGATCATAAAAGGACTGAAATTAAGGGGATAAATGTGAAACATTTACGCCTTATTAAATCCCCCTATCTTAGAACGTTGCACGTCCCGAGCAATCTAAAAGGATAACAGTTTGAGTTAAGGACCCTTCAAAAATTTTATTGGGATAGGATACCTCTTTCCCCAGAAAGCAATTGCATTTAGTGCATGCAACAAGTTGTTAAACCCCTAAGTTGCCCTAGTAGGACGAGTGGTGTCTCATGAGGATTTGTAGTGAATGTACCCACAAAATTCATTTTTTACTCAAAGGAAAATCAAAATACTTAAAAATTGTCACCGTAAATTTATATTCAATAGTCTCAATCTGAATTTTGTGTGTGTGTGTGTGTGTGCGAAGCCGAGAATTAAATCGCTAACTTCTATCGATTGATCATTATGTTACTTTCTAAAAATTGATTTTGATTCAATTTCTCACGAATGCTCTTAGAAATGAATCACTCGCAATGTGGTCATTTTCTCTAAGTGTGCGTGCTTTATAAGAGTAAATATAATGGAACACGAATTCATGCACATAAATTTGAAAGATATAATTTATTTAGGTGAAAATATCTGATCATCAAAACACGGTTGTCGGGAAAATATCTGATCACACACATAAATTCTGCACTAATTAATCTCTCTTATTATTTTGTCATTTCTTAGCTATACACGTGATAATTAATTTCGTTATTCGGACTCGGTTAGGAATTTTTTGGGTTTAAGGTGTACTGGGTAAAACGTGGGAATGTCTTGGAAATTCGGAATTGGAAAATTTTCGTACGATGTCCATTAGTGATTTTACGAGCGTTTGCTCATTTTTCTCTTCATTTTGTATTTTTTTTCTCTTTTTTTCTTTCTTATTTCTTTTCTTGCTATCTTTGTTCAGCATTTTTATTTTCTTTTTCTTACTATTTTTGCCCCTTTTTATTGCACCATTCGAACATTATTGATGAATTTTTTGATTTTCATAACTTTGGGCTAAATGGGCTTTTTGGTTTATCAAACGAAATTGGGAATTTTATTTAGCTCAATTGGGTTTGCAAAAGGATATTTTTCACAACTTTTTATGGCTCATATTTTTGGGTAACAAATAATGACCTAACATCATTTATCCTACTTACTCAATATTTTACCATATGCGGCTCGAAATGAATTTAATTTAGAGATATTTTTAGCGCGATTTTCAAGACAACATCTCACTCGTTTTCCGTAGCCAATCAAAACAAAGGAATAGAGATTCTCAACGACTTATTTAAAGCTAAATCTAAGTTTGAGTTCACCATTAACTCGGGTTGATTTAATTACTCACAAAAATGATAGGCTCAAAATCTCATCGGGTTAATTAATCTTCACACTTACTCGCAAACTCGTCAATTTTCGCTCAGTATCCGTCTTTGGTCAATTTTGGCTTAGTGCATTTGATTTTTATAATTTGAAACAAAATTTTAGTGATATTTTTGAAAATTTTAAATTTTAAATTTTTATTTATTTTGAAGGAAAATATTTTTGGCATTTTTTGAATTTTTCAATTTTGGAGGGAAATTTTTAAATTTTTCTAATTTGGGGGGCATTTTAAAAAATTATGAAGTTTTATAAATACGCACTTCTTACCCCCATAGCTTAGACTTTTGCATTGTCCTCAATCAAAAGGACTGCAATCTAACTAAGAAAAAATAATAAGTGCAATGAGGAAAACAAACAAATATTCAAAATGCAAGATTTTTCATTAAGACCATCAAATACATACAAGATAGAAAGATAGAGCAGTAAAAATTACTTTCACAAAATCAGCAAATATAAACACGAAGAACTACACCAAAGATGCCAAGAACGGGATTGCTTCTGTGGTGGTTGGTGGGAGGTGTCTGGTGCATTGGGATCATAGGGATCGTAAAAATATGTCGGGAGTGAGACATATGGCCCCGACTTTCAAGTGCTACATTTCGGATTGAAGACGAACCGTCATACTTCTGTCATGGCGATAGGCTTATTTGTCTGCCTGATGTTCATTCACGAACCCTTCGAAATGTACCTCTAGTGCATCGATGCGGCGAGTAATGCCCTCCCCCTCCGTCTTGTAATCGGACTCCGCGCCCTCGTCGTATTCCTCCTCTTCGGGAACATCATCCACATTAATCATTGGAGCTTTGGGCTCCATATCCTACTCCTCATCAATAATAATAATAATAGGTTCCATGGGGTGGACCACTCGCATTTGACGGGCACGTCGGGTAGTAGATGTATCCCCAATCGGTTCGGGAATTTTAACTAGCTAGTCAGGGGCCCGCACTCTGGCGTCGTGTATTATTTCTGTGATGAGGCGCACATATGAAAGGGACACTTTTCCATTCTCATCATAGGCAGTGTGGAGGATTTTCGTATAGAAGATTCGGGCAAGATTGATTGTGCTCTCCGGGTCGAGGAAATGATTGAGAAAATTCACACGACGTTGGCGAACCACCGAATCATGGTGGTTTGGAGGATTGGACAGCAAGTAATGAGGTGAGCCTAGAGCATCGTCTCCTATAGCTTACCCACTGGGAATGTATCTTTCACCCATTACTCGCTCGGTTCCATGCGTCGATGCACTCGGATTTTGTGCGCAGTGCTCCGTTGGTGGGGTATGAAAATGGTAATGGTAAAGTAACCCCTTTCTCTCGCATCTTGCATTTGATAATGGCAATGGAGAATGGAATGCGTATGCTATTATTGAATGAATCATGGAGGGTGTTTAATTTTCTAAGGTGGGTCACATAGAAATAGTGCACGTCCTCCTCTTAGACCCGATCGCTCGTCGGGGTTTAAAAAGTGCACCACCCTCGGTGGTTGAAGAGGGCGGTGACTTCGCTGGGTAGCTCTTCCCAAATGACCCGACGCTCAATGTGGATAGTGTGGGAGGGCCAAAAATACTCATGGAACCAATCACATTCTTGTTTTGAGCATAATTCATGGTCGACCCCTTGTGGAGGATGGTGGTGGAGTCGTACTTACGGGGGAGAAGGTGGTGGCAGGGAGCTATGGTGGAGGAAAGATTTGAAGAATTGAAAAGTTTAGATGAGAGTGAAGAATAAGTGAGGTGTGAAGGGAGGGGTGGATAAGGGGTTGTATTTATATGTGGGGATGGTGGAGATTTGGAGGTAAATTGAATGGGTGGTGGTGGGAAGAGGTGGTGGGAGTTGTAAGGGTAAAAAACGGGTAGGGGGGAAGTTTGGAGGGATGAATTTTGGCGGGGGAGGATTAAGGGGGGCATAATTGGAAAAGGGGGGATGAATTTGTAAAGGGGATGAATTAGATGATCAGGTGCTTCGAATTAGTTCGAGCATGTAGGCAAACTAGTTCGCCTACGAACCGGTTTGGTCTATGGTTCGGGTAAAGTCTTTGCATTAAAAAACAAATTTTCCTTGTTCTTATATTATAAGTGTTCCAACCCTTCTACTATCCTCTCTAATGCATCTCAAGCCTACTTAAACACTCGGGACCCCCAAGACACCTCACCCTCGCTCTCAAAAAGTGTGTACGCTCTCCCATATCTGAAAACTCAATGTAGTGCTCAGACCTTTCCTAACTCGTGACCTCTATGGACTTTTAAAATACCTAAAAACTAACTTTACTCACTAGTATACAACACCTGTTCACCCCATACGCATCGGGGGTGTGAAGACCTCTATGTTTAAGGTCACTCAACCTTGTAAATGGGGCCTGACAACCAAATTGTGTTGGTTTCCTCAACACATGCCTTGAGATATGGCTTTAGGAATTTTCCATTCACCTTAAATGTGTCTCCCCTTAGGATCTTCTAATTCGATGGCTCCATGAGGAAATACCTCTTTCGCAACAAATGGGTCGGTCCACCATGAACGTAACTTGCCGGGAAATAAGTGTAAGCGTGAGTTGTATAGAAGCACTTTTTGACCCGAATGAAACTCTTTTCAATAAATAAGTCACTTATATGAGAGTCTCATTCATTCTTTGGATATTTTGGAACTTTCATACGTGTCATTGCGTATTTCTTCTAACTCATTCAATTAAAGTTTGCATGCTTCATCGATTTATTGCATTAGAGATACATTACCCAAAGACACCTCACCCTCTCTCTCCTAGGTGGGGAAATATTGGCTATAATGTCTATTTTCCCCCTATCTACCTCTATACCTTTGCACGAAACTATGTGTCCAAGAACTATTCCTTCGGTAACCATAAAATGGCACTTCTCCCAATTCAGCACCAGGTTCTTTTACACACAACGGGCTAACACTTTTTCTTGATTAACAAGTCAAAGGTCAAAAGAGGGGCTGAAGAAACTAAAGTCATCCACAAAAACTGACACCCAGCCTAATTAAATTCCGGGTGATCAGTCCTAAATTAAATTAAAACAGGTTTCTCAGTTGGCTCATTCTTAGCATCACTGTAGAAAACTTTTTAATTACTAATCACCTAAGTGAAATTAGAGCAGTGCCAAATTTTATCTTTCATTTACCCGAGAAAATAACTCATAGGGAAAATAATTAAACATTCACACATTACAATAATTCGAATAATTAAATCTAAAGTCGCCAAAATGAAATACTTCCGAAGAGTAGACGAAAATGAGTGATTATAGTGTTGAAAAGTACACGAAATGTGCATTTTAAATTTTCGAGAATAATCATGAGCTACTCTGAGCAGAAGGGTAATATGATGGGAGTTACGCTAGAACCACCTGAAGACGTAAAGGTTAGACGTGAATAGTCGGGCATGATTGAAGATATCTTCCATGAACTAAATGATCACTAATTTGAATGGTGGAGTATAGACAATCGGACTAAAGAGTATCATTAGTGAAAGGGTACTAGGTACAACATAATGTTCCAAACTTAATAAAGATGTGGAAATATATGTGTAATAAGAGAAAATGAATAAGTGAGTTGACACATGGGGGTGCTAGGGTTTTCCCCAGTGGAGGGAATACATTCTGATTAATGAGGCTCATAATAGTGACAAAAGGGGAACAAAATCTCAATGTATTGTGTAGACACCAGGTGAATTGGTAGATTTAATGATGAAGTATTTTGATATGTGATTACTAAAGAGAATTAGTCACTACATGGGACGGTAGGGGAAGACCATTGAACTGAAGGATATCGTTAGTAGATATATTATGGGAACAACAAAATGACATAACTGAGACACCAAGATTACATGGGGTGACACTGGTTTTTGTGTCCGACAGGGGTGAAATCTTCGTGTCTCACTTTTGACAGAGTTATCAGGAGATCATGGGTACGGAGTTGCGATTACATATGGCCTATCACCCGCAGACTGATGAGAAGATCGAGAGGATGAATTGGATGTTTAGGGATATCTTACGTATGTGTGTCCTTTATTTTAGGGGAGGATAGGAGCGGTATCTTCCACTGGGGGAGTTTTCGTACAATAACTCCTGTTAGTTTACTACTGGTATGGATTTTTTTGGGGCGTTGTATGGTAGGCCTTGTCGTTCTCCTTCTTATTGGCTAGAGGTGGGGGACAATAAGCTACTCGGGATAGAGTTGATTCAGGACACTACGGACAGTATTGAGATAATTTGGGGTCATATACGGGTAGCCCAGGACAGACAGAAAAGCTACGCTGATGTCAAGCAGTTATTTCGAGAGTTTGATGTGGTAGATCAGGTGTTACTGCGAGTATCTCCTATGAAGGGGATACTGAGATTTGGAAATAAGGGAAAGTTGGCACCGAGGTATGTGGGGACATTTCCCATCATCGATATTATTAGACCAGTAGGGTATAGACTTGGGTTGTCAGAGCACTTGCATCGTGTGATGTTTTCCATATTTCTTCGCCGAGATGGTATCTCCGGGATGAGTTGGTCGGCACTTACATTGCGCTGTAGGAGATTGACTTGCAACCTGATAGTTTATATGAGAAGATATCGGTGGCTATCTTAGACCATATCAAGAAGATATTGAGGTTGAAGGTAGTTCCACTTGTGCGTGTCCAGTGGGAACATCATAATGTTGAGGTGTATACTTGGGAGTACGAGGATGAGATGCGCGAAAAATATCTAGAGCTGTTCTTACCAAGTGTATGATTATTTTTTGAATTTCAGGACGAAATTTCGTTATAATGGGGAAAGTATGTTACACCCCGTAATTTTAATGACTTTTAAATGTGGGATTAATTAAAATTAAATATGGGAAATTAATTGATAATTACTCCAGATTAAAATAAATATTAACTAGCGAGACAAGGGTTAATATTTATTGATGTGAATTGTATTGAATATTACTTAGTGAATAAAGTAATGTGAGATTATGAATCTATAAAAATTATCGCGAGTGAAAAATACGACAAGTGCAATAATTAAGTCGGCACGTGTGTGTCAGTTATGTCGGGACTCAATTTAATGAGGTAAAAAGTAATTAATTTTTAAGTCATCTGAATGGTCATTTAGAGTGTGTCAAAGTGTCCGAGAGGGTCGATGTAGTCAGAAAAGTCTACCCATGGATTTATTTTAGGTAATGGGGAACTTTTAGGCCAAATCGGCACCCTAGAGGGGTATTTTAGTCATTTGTATTTTAGGGGAATTAAGACCTACGAAAATTAGAGGGTTATTTCATCTAAGAATAGGATTCTTTGAGAGTTAGAATTCATAGAGTTGCAAAGAGGCCATGGGAGGGAGACGATAGGAGGTTCCAAAGGCTAGAACCACCAATTCCTACACCAATCGCACCACCGACACTAACACCGCATAGATCAGGGGAAGAGGAACACCACTATACCCATCATCTTCAATGGATCAGACCTTCACATCAAGGAAAGTGTTTATCTTGCTAACTTTTGAATTGATGATGGATTTCTCATGAAATTTATGAATTTGGAATTAAAGAATTAGGATATAATTCATGTTCATAAGCAGGAATGACTTAATAGTTGATCCCTGGGATATTTAAATGAATCTTGATGAGTAATACCATAAAATTTGGGAAGAAATCTGAAATATTTATTGAGATTATGAATAAACATGAAATTCTAGGGTTTTTCAAGATTATAATGACTTAACTTGATTTGGATGAATTTTGGGAACATTTAATGATTAGATTACGTTAGGAATTGTTTATATATGTTACTATAACATTAGAGACCCTTGGTTGGGAGTTTGGGAAGGTATAAAGGTGATTTTGAGGTTTAGAATTTGAGGAAACCTGTAACAGACAAATGAAGAAGATAACACCTATAGAGGCGAATCGATTCGGAGCAGGGCCGAATCGATTTGGCTACCCATATTTTGGCCACTTTCCCTTTTTGTTTAGGATCTTTGGGAAACATTGGGGATTCAATTGTGGGATTTAATTTTAAACATAATGGGGATTATATTTAAGTACCAGTAGGCCAAGATTAAGCTTTAGGCTTGGTCTTATGATGAGGAAATAAGGAGTAAATTTAATTAGGCTTAATAGAGAGAAAACTAATTGTGTGAATAATTCGAGTCATGAGAATTCGAGGAAAATGATATTTTAGACCAGTAGGGTGTGAGTGAGTTTATATTATGTCTAAAATAAAGGATACACTTCGAGTGGTGAGAAATACTTGGGAGCGTACGATGAGAAGTAAAGTTATGATTTATCAATGCGTGGGATATTCGAGATATAAATATACTATGTATGAGACTTATGATATGGGACGTGTGTATACCTATATCAATTATATAAATATATAGGTTTTGTATATGCCTATTGTATAATTTTTATGTGTATGACATACATACGCTGCTTGTTATCAGGTGAAGGTTTCGCGTCGTGGACGGTCTTATACCGATGAGCCCATTGGGGGGATTTTAGACTTATACCCAAAACATAGAACCTTGGACACAGGTTATCTAAGAGTATGATAGTTTCGATGGTTGAATGGGAGCGCAGAAATGCGCATGACCCATTTGGGTGGGGCCTATATTCGCCACCAATATATGTGATTTGCATTTATTGTTCGCGAGAGATACCGAACTAACAGTCCTTTATACGGTGCGTGATGTACCAAGACATGATAACAGAGTATGCATGCACCGGAGCTGAGCCTAAGGGAGCTGTATTAGTGTGTATATATATATATATATATAATAGTGTGATAAGTATATATATACTTAAGAAATATTCTACTATGTGGACTTAGTTTATGGGAAAGATTGTGATATCTAAAATAACCTTAATGTGGAAAATTAAACATAAAATGACTAATCCATAATTTGGCCAATCGATATAAAGTAATAGGTAACGTATTGTATGGGCCATACGGGGGAGAACAATGATTTAGTTTGTGTAGAAATAGACTTGGATTCGAACAAGTTAGGCGTGGTAGCAGTAACTAGAGTTGTTTAGAGGTATGTTAGGCGTGCACAATAGTTGAGATGTGAGAATCTCAAGTGAGATCCCGCAAAGCTAACATGTATGTGATATCTGCCGGTAAGCATTTTAAATGCTTGCTAAAATGTTTTAAACTGTTTTCTACACGGGCTCTGACCCATTTCTTCCAAATCTATTTTCTTTGTTCAAATCATTTTAAGTGTCCAGGCACAGGGACGCCATGCATAGGATATCAGACCACTTGACGTGCTGCTGTTACGAAAATTTTCCAGTCCTCGATATTAGATGCCTCTACTCTCATTCATTTAGATTCGTGATGCAGTTATGTAGAGTCAGGGCATGTCACCCATTCTTAGTTGTTATTATCTCTGAGACGTTGTACTCATTTATTTCAGTTGATTAGATTCAGTTTTATTATGACTTATTTGTATTGAGACTTTAAGCTGGGACGTTTATTCCAGTCTTTTTTAATTCAGCCAGATCGTTTCTCATTTATTATTATCTTACTTATGAGAATGGTGAATGTGGTTTCTGATTTAAATTATTGAATATTAATTTGATAGATTAAAAGTTTTTTTTTACACTAGCTTATTTAATTATTAGGTGATTAATAAAGTAATTATTTTTTCGACAGTGATGCTAAGAATGAACCAACTGGATATTTTGATTTAATTTAATAAAGGACTGATCACACGATATTTAATTGGATGGGGTGTCATGTACGTCCATGAATCACCATACCCGGGAGGAGGCCCAGGTCCTCCCTCAACTCACTCGCTATCGGATCCCCACAATATATGTCTAGTAGAAACACACTCGACCCACTTATTGTTGACATAGGCCGTTCGATGGGGGTCAAGACGAAAAATTGATCCTATGGCGGTGAGTCTGTGCGTATCGGTGATGAAGTAGTGATGTCATCGTCTACATCAACCTCCTTCTCATACTCCTTCCCCTTGCCCTTGCCCTTGCCCTTGCCCTTGCCCTTGCCCTTGCCCTTTCCATCCTTGAAGGTGAACCCTAACTGATGCTTCATGAAGGCGTACAAATCTAGAACCGTCACCTCCAACCTTAATAGCTTATCGTTATGGGTGTTGACCTTATGAGCCATCCTGGTGTTTTTCATCTCCATTCTGATGATCCTTCACTTGTCCACCCATGAGCTCACCCCTAGTCCTCCCCTTGCGATCCACCCCGATCACTTGGTTGAGTGCGTCCATAGCCAAAGATGCTTTGTTGGCATTAGACTGCGGCTCATGCACTTCCTTAAGATTTGCCTAAAACAATAAAAAGTACACGATTAGTTAATTAAGTAAATAAAAAAGCATAACGTAATTAAAAAAATTAAACATTTATAACTTATAATCGTGGTTGCGACGCTCGGGAACACCTCCTTGTCCTTTCCCTTCTTTGTCCAAATTGCCACATAGGCATCAAGCCTATGTGGCCTACCCCCAGGGCCACTCCCTGTCTCCTGAAATAAAATAATGCAGAATTAGTGAGTAATGCAAAGTAATGTTAGATTAGAATAACATAAAACTAAAATTAAAGAAAAATAAAAACTTACCATCCCGTGCTCCACCTCGGCGTAAGACGTCCGCCCAGAGTAGTGCACGTCCAACGTTTTCACCCGATTTTCACTCCTCGATTAACGAGATGCCAATTGTCACTCATCGATCTCATTGTTAACAACTTTTACCACTATGACAATGAAATCGTCTCCTTCGAGTGGATGGTGTCACGTACTCTTATAATGGACTCCTGAGTCTTCCCAAAGTACTGTGCCTGCATATTCTTCTTCCACGTCTTATATTGATCCCTCAACTGTTCCAACATGGAGTCGCGGACATGTGGGGGCAGGCCGAATTGATCCTATCAAATAAATACAAACCGAAAATAAAGTAAGTGTTAATTGCTTATAAATATAAATATAAATATGGATATCAATAAAAATATAAATACATTACTTGTAATGCCACCTAGATGCCAATTTTGAGCTCATTAGGCACGACCCTCAAATCAGTGTACCCCGCCTTCATTAACTATAGGGATCTAGTCAATGACATCGTCTTATTCTCGATGACAGACACCAATTTGCCCCATATTTTTGTTCTAGTGGCCGAGGAGACCTCGTCGCCTCCGCTACCGCGCTGGGATGAAGACATATTCTGCAAAAATTATTATCATTAGTACAAACATGTATATGGACTTTGAATTAATGCTCAAATCCGATAATAACAAAGCACTAGAAGAATACAGGTTAACCATGTTATAAATCTAAATATTGTTTCAAGATCGGGTCATGAACTTTGAATTAATGCTTAAATTGATTAAAATCCTAATTAACACACTCCCATAGATTCACAAGTGTAAGTGTTATTTGAATTTATCAATTGAAATAACACTTAACATAGCATCATCTAGTATGTACCCAGAGAATATTAAGATACGACAACAGAACTTCGCCCAAAAGTAGTAAGTTTAATCCAATAAGAATATTATTATACAGAAACTATGCAGTCCCAAACTGTCCAGACGGAATAATTTGAGATATCTCATTACAGAAGTAATTACTCTCGAACGTGTCTAAGGGCTATTGAATAAGTATGCATAAGAACTAGAAGACCAGTATCTATGCGCACTATATGTAATTTAAAGTATGTTTCATTTAATTTAAAGTACGCATAAGAACTAAAACTTATACCAATTTCAATACATACGATATCAATTTCAATTTCAATTTATACCAATACCATTACCAATTTATATCAATTTCAATTTATACCAATACCAATTTCAAATTCAATTTCAATACCAATTTCAATTTCAAATTCAAATTCAAATTCAATACCAATACCCAATACCCAATACCCAATACCCAATACCCAATACCCAATACCAATAGCTAATACCAATTTCCAATTCAATTTCAATACCAATACTCAATACAAATGTAAAATTAATTTTCAATATCAATTCCTAATAACAATACGTAATACCAATTTCATTTTACACACGCACACTGTCCCCCCCCCCCCCCACACACACACACACCCCTATACACACACACAGACCTCCACACACATACACACACAAAGGAGAGAGAGAGAGAGAGAGAGAAATTAAATGGGGGGAAAAAGAGGTGATAGGGTTTTTAGTTACCAGAGTTTCCATAGACCTATCAAGGTCTTTGATCGTCACAAGTCCATGACAACTGTACTTGTCACGGTCATTGGTCGTGATAAAAAATGCGTGTTTTTTTGTCACGATCAATGGCCATGACATGGCTTGCCGGTTCAAAGGTGACAATTTAGCCTTTTATTGTAGTGTACGTAGTGGGGTGATATAACATACCAGAGGTGGTACTTGCATAGGGAGAGCTTGTTGGAAAGGTAGGAGCGGTGGCGGCGGTGGAGAAACATGTGAATTAGGATTCATCGCTGCGTGTGGTTGCCCATAATTGAAACCGTGATGGTTCCTCCATGAAGGGTTATAGGAATTATTGTGAAGGGCGTTAAAATTACCCTTAAATGCTCCTACCACTTCCACTTGATCTTGAAGCATCACTTTGCAGGCGAGTATAATCGGGCATTACTTTATTGGATGTCCCACATCATAAATTTCACACGCCTCCTCTATCGACGCTCGAGTGGAGCCGAATGTTTATCTTCCTCTCATTTCAATTATGTCTTCTAACCTCTTAGCAAGTTGGTTGATTTAAAGCTTCAACTCATTTTCTTTGTCCAAATGCTAGAGTCCGGATGCGGAAGGAGCTGTAGACGTTTGTTGAGTTCGAGTTTGGGTGTTTGGATTGGATGTGCCCCACGCTTAAGTACTCTCAATGACATACTTAAGGTGAGCATCGGCATCATTCCTGTCTAACACTAGGAATTCCCCAAAGCACGTGGTTTCAACAATTTGTTTAGAACTTAAACTTATTCCTTCATGGAAAAAGGTGTTGAGTCTACATTCTTGGAACTGCATTGTGGTCACATAGTAAGTAACTCATTCCCAACATCTATCGAAGGGCTCAATCTTATGTTGTTTAAAAGTTTAAAATTGAGACTTCATGGAATTGTTCAATGTTGGGGGAAAAAATTCAGGAGAAACTTACCTTGCATATCTCTCCACGTTCCAATCGAGTTCGGTTCCAAGGACCATAGCCAAGTCTTGGCCTTATCCTTTAGGCATAAGGAGAAGAGTTTGAGGGGAATGATATCTTGAGTGCACGCTTGATCGCTAAAAATTTTACAGGCCTCTTTGAACTCGCGGATGTGGAGGTATTTTTTTTTGTCGCCAGATCATGGAGTGTGGGAAGACTCTGAATCATCATATTGCGAAAATAGAATTTCCCCACATTATACAGGAATATAATGCATCCCGGAGTGACAGTTCACTCGGGATATAAGAGGTCTCTTATGGGGAGGTACGGTATTTCACCCTTACCTGTACCATAACTTACATTGTCTGACATCGTGCTCTCTCTTAATGACTCGATATCCTCACTCAATACCCTAGACGTGGGACTCAAAGTGTGACTCGTGATGGAGTTGGGCGGTGTAGGAGGTGGAACCCAAAGCTGTGGAACACGAAGGGTATGTGGGCTATCGAGATTGTATTCAACTATAGGATTTTCATGAATTCTGGTAGGAGTAGACTGAAGAGTTGGTTGGGGATTTTTCATGTAAGAATTTTAGAGATTCTATTTTTTTCCTGAATTTTTTTGGATTTTTTATTTTATGATTTTTTTGGCTTTTTAAAATTAGAGTCAAATTTTGGATTAATTTGACCGAACCTAAATGTCTACCTAGTCCCCGACAAAGGCGCCAAAAACTTAACGCGGCTTAAAATTTTATCTCTAACGCTTGTGATTGCAGCTCAAGTGCAAGTTGATCGCTCAAGTAATAATCCGATAAACCGGGTGTCGAACTCAGTGAATAGGATGCAGAACGTGACGATTAGTAAGAAAGATGATTAACCATGTGGTTGAATCAAATAAAGAAGGAAAAGATGATTGTTTGTGACTTTCCTATCAACTAATGCAATTTAATTAAATTAGCAAATGAAATACCATGCGAAAATAACTAATCAAGTTTAAATCAATGTGAGAAAATGGAGTTAGGGTACATTCCCCCAAACCTTCGGTGATTACGTAGAACATTAAAACTACAAAAAACCTAGTTATCAATTCAAACAAACATAAAATCCTCTCGAATAATTTAACATATGCGTATTTTACTCCTCACAGTATCAAATCAAAAATTGTATTTGACAAGAAAGACAAATTATCAAAACTCGTATTTTATCCTTAAATATTCCAGCTACTTGGGGAAAATGGAATTAAAAGACCTACAATATTTATTTCGGTAATAAATCAAGCCCTTGAATTAGTAATGAAATATATTCTCTTTTAAATCCATTCGTAATACCTAGGTTGGGTTCGTGTACCCTAACCCTCTAATAGCTTAGTCGAAAATGGTTACATGAGTAATAAATGAAATCCTAACATTGCATGGGATTGAAATCATGATGGAACTATACCTAAACATGCATGAAAGTATTAAGATCCCAGAAAATAAATAAAACATGAAAAGAAGAAGAACATGAAAGAATAGGGTAGAGAAGACAAACTAGATGTATTAAATCCTGAAAAGCAATCCACAATTGTGCATGAATTCAAAACTAGGGTTTTTGGCTCTTCCCCCCTCTAATTCTAGGTTGAAAACTAATTAAAACTTGGTCTAATGTCAAACTAAAAAATTACATGGTTGTTTTGCATGAGTCCTAACCTAATACAACTTCTAATAAAAGTCGGCAATCAAAAGGAAAATCTCGTATCAGGTGAGTCAAACCGGTTCAGACTCGAACCGGTTTGGGATCGGTTCTGGAAAACTTTATGCATTTTCTTGCTTCTTTTTCTTTTGCTTTGGATTTCTTTCTCAACTTTGAGCGCTCATAACTTCTTCACTGTAACTCATAATTGGACACCGTTTCCTTTAGTGTTCTCATGATTTTGTACTCTTCGACTTTTTGATTGGCTTTGCTTCCGGACTCTAGCCACAAAATTACCAAAATTCCCTTCGATCTCCTCTCTTTAGTTTCTTTCACTATTTAGATTTCTCTCTCGCACCAATTTGCATGAAATACCTATAAACACATGAGAGATACATAAAACATGAAAGAATTACCAAAGAGGGTTAGTAGCATAAATATGAGATGAATTCAAGTTAATCACAATGCACGGGATCATAAAAGGAACGAAATTAAGGGGATAAATGTCAAACATTTACGCTTTATCAGTTGGCGATCTGGTTCTCAGGAAACTCCTACCAGCTAACACAAAGCCGTCTTAAGGAGAATTGGCACCGAATTGATAAGGACCATATAGAGTGGTACCAAATGGATGAGTTGGATCATACCACCTAAAAAAATTGGATGTAAGAACAATACCTAGGTCATGGAATACATTAATCTTAAAAACAATTATACTCAAGTAGATAGCATAATTTTTTCAAACATTCCAATTCAATCAAGATGATTAATGTTAGAATATGTTTTTCATTTTTAATTGTGCCTTGAATATTACACTCCACCATCAAACCCTCCTAAAAACGGTGGTAGAACCTAAGTTCGATTTGTCGACGTAAAATATGCATAAAACTACCTAAGAATGGGTGGTCCAACTTCAAAATAATTTGTTTGCCTAAGTTTTGGCATCAACCCCACCTGAAAAAGGTGGTCTTGCCCAAGTTGGGTTGGTCGGCCTAAAATAGGCACAAACCCACCTAAGAATGGGCGATTCAAGTAAGAAATAAGTTGTTCGTCTAAAGTTTTAGCATAAAACTCACCCAAAAATGATGGTACAAGCCAAGTTGGGCTAGTCGTCTTAGAATAGGCATAAACCCACCTAATAATGGGTGGTACAACTTAGAAATAAGTTAGTCACCTAAGTTTTGGCTTCAAACCCACTTAAAATTGGTGGTACAATCCGAGTTGGGTTAGTCGGACTTAAATAGGCATAAACCCACCTAAGAATGGGTGGTACAACGTAAAAATAAGTTGGTCGTCTAAGCTTTAGTATCAAACCCACCTGAAAATAGTGGTACAACCCGAGTTGGGTTGGTTGGACTAGAATAGGCATAAACCCAACTAAGAATGGGTAGTACAACATACAAACCTTAATTAATTTTGTAATCAATTAAACTTTTGACTAAAAAAAATTCAAGTTAGTGAAATAGGTCACATATGAAAACTCCACCAACTACCAGCTAAGTTAAATAAGGACGTTAACTTAAAGACCTTAATTAATTGAGTAATCAGTTGGCCTTTAGGATAAAATTTGCAAGTCATTGGAGTCAGTCACAGACCATAACTCCACCAACTATCAGGCAAGTTTAATAAATATACTATAACACCCCATGTTTTTATAATAATTAAAATGGTAAAATTTTAAGTAAATAAATTTCACGAATGAATAGCTTGAATGTGATATGCATGATTATATAATGCATTTATGCCAAATGTGTGTATTCGTAGACAATTAGTTGCATGCTACTTGAATAAATAATGTGTCGTGATTAAACATAATAAAAATGTGTAAATTGTTGTAGACATTGTTTGAATGCGTTTCGGAGTGAATTGGGAACTCTTTTAGGCATTTTAAGTGTCTTAAATTGGTCCCGGGAGACAGGTATACCCTTAGGAGAGATTTTGGACCAATCCAGATAATATTTTGGGCTTATTTGGGTATCCAAAATTGGAGGTTTAACATGGGATTGGAGTTTAAATTAGGTCAATAACCCAACCTAAACACACATTCCATCCACATTAGAGTTGCCCTATAAGCTCCACACCCTCAAGGCTAGATAGGAAAGGAAGAACAAGATTCAAGAGAGGAGGATCACATCATCGGTTAAGGCATTAATTTTCTTTCTAAACTAATTGTAATTTGTTTCTTAATTCATATCCATACTTTCTAACAACAATTCCAGGTTAAAAGTTGATTTGATGATTGAAAATAAATGGAATAAAAGTTAGTATTGTTTAGACCAAATCTAAAAATAGTAGTGTTTTGAGTATTAAAAACTTTGGTGACAAACCTAGAATTAATGTCGTTTCATTAGAAAATTCACTATTAGAATCCATATAATAAGATTGTTGTCTTTAGATGATTTCAAAGCATGTATTGATTCTCTTAATCTAGAAATTTTTAGATAAAAATTATGATCTTAAATTGGGCTAGATAACCTCTAGTGTTTAGATATGAATTCTTAAAATTATGGGGAATGATCATACATAGATTGGGTAGATAATTATATAATTATGTTTTCTTGACCATAATAGGATTATAGTTCTTGAAATGGAAGTGGATAAAATATTAGAGATGAAATTGGGTTTCGAGGAATGAAACTCGTATAGGAAAACACAACAAATATGGGCTTCTGCCAGAAATTGAATCAGTTCATCCTTTAAGGAAAATCGATTCGGCCTAGGGCGAATTGATTCGTCCCAATGAGAAAATTGATTCGGCTCCTGGCTTGAGTCAGGGTTGGACCGTGAAAATGTTCAAGGGACTTTTATGAACTCAAGAGAGTATTTGGGCGGTCATCCAAGTGAGTGGATATTTAATTAAAAATAGTTTTGTATCGCTATTCATTATTTGGGAAATTTAATAATTAACTAGAGTGTTAATTCTTAAGACAAGGGTATAATTTGGAGATTGATGAAATCAAATTTGGGGTAATTATGGGGATAGTTACCTATACATATTGTGTGCTACATATATGTATCTATTAATTGTGTGCACATACTCATGTTCGTGGACGGACTATCGATTGGGATTGCGTACATCTTCAGATCGTAGCATGCATCGGTACATGTGAGTTAGGCATTGTGCAGGTAATTATTTAGGGTCCTAGGGCAGCATCACCACTTGCGATGAGGTAAGTGAGATGGCCGGATCCATTGTCATCGTTAGGGGTATGGAACTTGAAATGGTGTATTGTGTAGGGGTCGCCCTGCTTATGTGTGTTTTGTATGCGTTCGTTTGGTAAGGGACTCCTCCGGAATTACCAATAGAGAACGAAGTGGACACCGAAGGTAGATGCCTCCATGTTTTGTATATATGTAAGGACATATAGAGAGAGAGATTTAACAGAGAACAAATTCATATAGTCTAATGATGTAGACAACTGTTTATGAATACAATGCTACGTAAAATACAAAATGTGATTATATAAAATTTGTTGGGGGTAGTATTGTGGAGTTATTCCTGGGAATGAAATCAAATGTGTAGATTCGTATCTCCCATTTAATATATGTACTAGATGCCTTTGATATTATTACATTAGTGTAGATATCGGACTTCACATTTGGACCTAGGCTGGAATGCGTATAACATTACACTTAAATGAAGGGCGAGATATTTACCGCATGTGATTGTTAATGGGCCTTATGTAATGAGAATTGATTGCATAATTATATAGGTTTTTTGTAAATTAATTCTTGCAACTTTAAGCTACTGACCCGAATTATAAAAAAATAATACAACAAGGCTGAGAGGAAATCAGACTTGTCATCGTACTTGATCATTAGCAGACTCAGTTTGATTGATTCTAGTATATGTTGCTACTCTTAATTTAGTTGTTTTATTATTTCAGATATTGTATGGGCTTAAGCCCAAGATTTATTATTTCAATCACTTATTCTCTAGTTACACTTGTGATGGATGTTTCATGACTAAAGGGAATTGGGATTTATTTACTGTCAGTTAGTTCTTCGTATGGTTTTATTATTCCTGTGTGTTTTAAATTAAAATGTCATATTATGGTTTGATGCTAAGAATGGTATAAATTTTTATAGAAATCCCATATTTATTGTATTATGTCTGGAAAACCTTTACATGGAAAAATAGGGGTTATTACAGTTAGTATCAGAACAATCTGGTTCTAGCGTCCTTCAGATTGATGTTGAGCTCGTTACGTTTTGCGTTGCGTTCGTTGAAATGTAGAGCCCAATGATTAGGAATCTCTGTACTCTTTACGATCTTGTTACTAATATCAATCTTGTTTGCTTTCATATGGCAAACAGTAGATGCAGTAAACCACGACGTGTTACCACCGAGGCTACAAAGGATATGGCTCAATAAGAGCCGCAGCCACACCCACAGCTACCATCGGTCCCACTCGCGGTTACTCCGGTAGATATTGCCATGATAGTGATGTAAGAAGTTTTTACGATGATGTCCTCTATGCTACAGAACTTTTAGCGATACCACCATCACAACAGGTGGTGCTACCCGTTCAGGCATAGGGCTCAGTTTGGGAGAGAGCTAAAGAGAGGCCTTCACTAAGGGCCACCCGCCTGAGTTTGCTGGGAGTCCAGATATCTTAATGACTAGTCAGTAGAAGAAAGATGTTCAGAGACGTTTGAGGATGGTTGAGTGAAAAGCGGTGCACAAATAGATGTTAGCTTCGTTTCAACTGGTAGGAGCAGCCTTACAGTGATGGGAGTCTATCACCACCCTATAGGAGCGGGATCGTTTGACTATTGATGAGTTCTTGGTAAGGTTTGGGGGAAATTATTTCCTACCCATCATAAAATTAGATATGAGGAGGAAGTTTATAAACCTTAAGCAGTAGGGTCATACTATAGCAAAGTATGAATAGGGGTTTACCATGTTGTCTTTATTTGCTAAAGAAAAGAGAATGGAGAAGTTTGTACCAGGACAAACTTGGCACATCGGGAAATATTTATTGGGAAATTTAGCATTTATCACCTACACTCAGATGGTGAATGTCTCTTTGCTACATTGTGAGGATTACAGATCTTTTCAGAAAAGTAAGGGGGGAGATATCCAATTTAGAGATTTCGACCTAGCAAGGCAAGACGAGTGGGAATGGTAATCAAGGGGCCCAATAGTTTAAGGGGTCCCAAGTAAGAGATCATTATAAGAGGCACAGGGGTTTTGATGATCGAAATAAGCAGGGATAGGGCTAACAACAAAAAGGCCATCAGGCCAATGATAGCAAGGCAAAGGCCAATAAGTCCAACAGAAGTTTAAGGGAAATTGCTACATTTTTAAAGAGAAATGACACCTAGCAAAGAGGTTCCCTTGGAGAAATCAGGAGCGCAAGAGCAGGGAGGACGATGTGGGTATCAGGCACTATAGGGGTAGAAGCATTAGTCGTCAGACCCGCTAAGGATTATAGTTCTAGAACTACTAGCTCTAGTCACACCACCTTAGGGGTAGTAGCCACAGTTACAGTATGGGCATGTGTACCATTTTACACCTAGGGGTAGACCAGTGACAGCACAGGTAGTGGAGTGTATGTTCCCTATTTTTAGGGATGTAAGGTGCATTTTATTTGATATTAGTGCATCACATTCATTTGTTATTACTAATGTTGCTAGTGCATTGAGGATGATAGACTTCACATCGAACATAGTTATATTGATTCACTCGTGGGTAGATGGGCACCTAAACGTTCAGTGTGCATAGGTATAGGGATTGATATTGGGAGACTTAGGTTCATGGCAGACATAAATGTGTTAGATATGTAAGAATATGATGTTATCCTAGGGATGGATTGGTTAGCTATTTACAGAGCTTGTGTTGATTGTTATGGGAGTTCTGTCGTCTTTTCCATTATGGGGCAAGATATGTACTTGGTTGTGATGCCATACCCGAAGGGAGGGTCGAGCATGCATTTGTATTACATTGAGGAGGAGACTTATGAGGAGGTCATTTGATTCTCTAGACCATCCCATTTGTTAAGAAGTTTTCAAATGTGTTTGGAGAGATTCCAGGGTTACCAACGAGTAGGGAGATTGAGTTTTTGATTAACTTGATTTTGGGTACGAGACCTATCGCACGTGCAACGTATCTCATGGCTCCTTTAGAGATGAGAGAGCTTAGGAATCAGATTCAGCAATTACTGGGTTAGGGACTTATTCGGAGGAGTACTTAACCTTGGATTGCTCTCGTTCTATTCATGAAGAAAAAGGATAGATCATTGAGACTTTGCATTGATTACAGAGAGTTGAATAAGGTCTCTATATGAAATAAGTATCCGTTACCCCGTATTGATAATTTGTTCAACTAGTTGAAGGGTACATCCTACTTTTTTAAGATCGATTTAAGGTCGGGGTACCATAAGTTGAGGATTTGGGAGCAGGATGTTCCAAAGACAACATTTTTTACGCAAAATGGGTCATATGAGTTCTTAGTTATGCCTTTTGGCCTGACTAACGCATCGACGGTGTTTATGGACCTGGTGAATAGGATATTCAAAGACATTCTAGATCAGTTTGTTATCATGTTCATAGATGACATATTGATTTATTTTCGGACCATCGATAAGCACGTGCGACACTTGTAGATAGTCTTACAGATGTTACATGACCAGTAGCTCTATGCTAAGTTTGAAAATACAAATTTTAGTTGAGGGAGGTTCTTATCTTGGGCTGCGTTGTATCTGAGAGGGGGATATCAGTGGATCTAGGAAAGGTTTCAGCAGTTATGGAGTGGGTATAGCCCACGACACCTTCGAAAGTGAACAGTTTTCTGGGGTTGGCAGGGTACTACTGTCGATTCATTTAGAAGTTCTTGGAGATAAGCGTAACTCTAACAAATTTAACACGGAAGGATTTACTACTTGTTTAGGATTATGCATGGCAGCAAGCTTTTAATGAGCTGAAGGTCAAGCTGACTTCAGCTCCGGTACTTGCTTTTCCTCGTGGAGGAATTGACTATATGGTATTTATGGACACATCCTTGTGAGAACTTAGAGGTGTACTAATGTAGGAGGAGGGGACGATAGCTTATGCTTACCGAAAGCTTAAGCCTCATGAGTGGAATTACCCCACCCATGATTTGGAGTTAATAGTCGTAGTGTTTACATTATATATTTGGAGACATTATCTCTCGGGGGAGAAATTCTAATTGTTCACATACCAAAAAATCTTACAGTATTTTTTCACGTAGAGGAAGTTAAACATGAGGCAGTGGAGATGGCTTGAGATTGAGAAAGACTACCATTTTGATATTCAGTATCATCCGGGAAAGGCAAATGTAGTGGTGGATGCCTTGAGCCGTAAGCTGACAGTTGAGTTAGCAGCAGTGTGGAAGGCGAAGTGGATCTCTCTTCGTACTAAAGATGAGTTGTCATGTGCTTTTATGGAAGTTCTTACCATCACACCCGAGATCATCATTCGGGTCATGAAGGCACAGACATGAGATCATATTTTTTAGGAGAAGGACAGGAATTTATTAGCAGAGGGGGAAGAGAACTATTCAATTAGTTCTGATGGGTGATTGAGATTCAACAATAGGTTAATAGTCCGAGAGGAAGAATGTGTTACGACGAGAAGTTGTGTCAAAGACACATGGGTCACATTTTGTGGTACATCCTGGAGGGGATAAGATGTACCAAGACATGAGGTGCCATTATTAGGCATGAAGAAGGACATAACCACTTTTGTGTCCAAGTGTGCCATATGTCAATTAATGAAGGTGGACCATCCGCGGCCAGCAGGTGTTCAACAGCCTCTCGAGATTCCGATGTGGAAATAGGAGAGCATTTACATGGACTTTATTATAGGGTTACCTACTTCACAGTAGGAAGATGATTGTATTTAGGTGATTGTTGATCGTTTGACAAAGATGGCTCAATTCTTGCCAGTTCGGAGAAAATATACTTCAGAGCAGTACGCTAAGATTTTTCTTGCAGAGACTGTGAAGTTACCTGGCGTACCACTCAATATTATGTCAAATGGGGACAAGATGCTTGTGTCCTACTTTTTAAGGAGTTTCCAGCAGGCATTGGGGGCAAAGTTGAGGTTGAGTACCTCGTATCACCCACATACGAATGGTTAGACAAAGAGGGTAAATTTGATGTCGGATGATATGTTGTGAATGTGTATTTTGGATTTCAAAGGTAGTTGGGAGGAGTACTTACCATTGGTGGAGTTTTCTTACAACAATAATTACCAATTTAATATTGGTATGGAATCTTTTGAGACACTAAATGGGAGGCATTATCATTCACCCTTTTGCTGGAAAGAAGTGGGGGCGAACAATCTTCTTGAACCAGAGTTTATTAAGGATACTTCGGAAAAGGTGGAGATGATTCAGGATAGGATTCTAATTTCCCAGGATAGACAAAAGAATTATGTTGATGCAGACAATAGACACTTAGATTTTAATGTTGGTAATCAAGTGCTACTCAAGGTGTCTCCTATGAAGGGAGTGATGCAGTTTGTCAAGAAAGGAAAATTGGATCCTCGATATATAGAATCATTCCCTATCATTAAGAATAGTGAACCAGTGGTGTATCGGTTAGATTTACCATATCATTCTCAGAGGATCTATGATGTTTTCCGTATTTAGGCACTACGAAGATTTCTTAGAGATGAGACAGCTTACCAGCACATAGATTTTGACGAGATAAAGCTTCAGCTCGATGCGAGTTACGAGGAGAGACCTGTAACTTTTATGGATCATAGGGAACGTAGATTTCATTACAATATGGTTCCTTTAGTATGCATGTAGTGGGGAAACCACAACTAGGATGAGTCGACGTGGGAGAGAGAGAATGACATGAGAGAGAAGTATTCGGAACTCTTTGAGCAAGATACACTTCGAATTTAGAGAACAAAATGTCATTATTAGAAAGGGAGAATGTAACATCCTGTGTTTTTATAATAATTAAATTGGTAAAATTTTAAATAAATAAATTTCATGAATAAATTACTTGAATGTGATATGCATGATTATATGATCCATTTATGCCAAATGTGTATATTCGCAGATAATTATATTGCATGTTATTTGAATTAATATTGTGCCGTGATTAAACATAATAAAATGTGTAAATTGGTGTAGACATTATTTGAGTGCATTCCGAAGTGAATTGGGAACTCGTTTAGGCATTATAAATGTCTTAAGTTGGGTCGGGGATAGGTATACCCTTAGGGGAGATTTTGGACCAATCCATGTAGTATTTCGGGCTTATTTAGGGGACCAAAATTGGGAGTTTAAGGGGATATGGGAAAAAGGTTTAAATTAGGTTAATAGCCCAACATAAACACACATCCCATCCACATTAGAGTAGCCCTAGAAGCCCCCACGCCCTCTGGAGGAAGTTACCAAGGCGAGAGAGGAAAGGAAGAACAATATTCAAGAGATGAGGATCACATTATCAGTTTAAGGCAATAATTTTCTTTCTAAACTCATTGCAATTTATTTCTTAATTCATATGCATACTTTTTCATAAAAATTCTGGGTTAAAATTTGATTTGATGATTGAAAACAAATGGAATGAAATCTAGGACAGTTTAGAGCAAATCTAAAATAATTGTGTTTTGAGAATTAAACACTTTCGTGACAAACTTGAAATTGATGCCGTTTTATTGGAAATTTGACTATTATGATAGGATTTTTGTCTTTATATGATTTCAAATCATGTATTGATTCCTTTAATCTGGAAATGTTTTGATAAAAAATATGATCATGAATTGGGTTAGATAACCTCTAGTGTTTAGATCTGAATTCTTAAAATTATGGGGAGTGATCATACATAGATTGGGTAGATAATTATATAATTGTGATTTCTTGACCATAATCGGATTATACTTATTTAAATGGAAGTGAATAAAACATTAGAAACGAAATTGAATTTTTGGGAATGAAACTTGTATAGGAAAACACAACAAATCAGGGCTTCTGCCAGAAATCGAATCGGTTCGGCCTTCAAGCAGAATCGATTCATCCCCAAAAGCGAATCGATTTGTCTCCTAGGCTTGGGCCAGGGTTTGACCATGAAAACGTTTAGGGAATTTTTATGAACTTAATAGAGTATATGGGAGGTAATACAAGTGAGTGTATATTTAATTAAAAATAGTTTTGTGTCGCTATTCATTATTTGGAAAATTTAATAATTAACTAGAGTGTTAGTTCTTAAGAAAAGGGTATTATCTGGAGATTGATGAAACCTAATTAGGGGTATTTATGGGGATAGTTACCTATACATATTGTTTGCCACATATATCTATTTATTAATTGTGTGAACATACCCGTGTTCGTGGATGGCCTATTGGTTGGGGTTGCGTATGTCTTCAGAACGTAGCATGCGTCAACACAAGTGGGCTAGGCATTGTGCCAGTCATTATTTAGGGTCCTACGATGGTGGCACCGCTTGTATTGAGGTAAGTGAGATAGCAGGATCCATTGTCATCATCGGAGTATGGATCTTGAAATGGTGGATTGCGTAGGGACCGCCCCACTTATATGTATTTTGTTTACGTCCGTTTGGTGAGGAACTCCTCCGAACTTATGGATAGAGCATAAACTGGACACTTAAGGTAGATGCCTCCGTGTTCCATATATATGTATATATATATATATATGTATGTATGTATTAACAAGAACAAATCCATGTAGTCGAATGATGTAGACAACTATTAACGAATATACTGCTACGTAAAATACATAATGTGATGATATGATATTTCTAAGGGGTGGTATTGTGGGGTATTATTAGGACTGAAATCATGTGTAGATGCTTGGCTCCCATTTAATATATGTGCTTGATGCCTTTGATATTGTTACATTAGTGTAGATAACGGACTTCACATTTGGACCAGGGTTAGAATGCGTATAGTATTACACTTAGATGACGGGTGAGATACTTACTGCATGCGAGTGCCGATGGGTGGTGTGTAATGTGAATTGACTGCAAATTATATAATGATTTTGTAAATTTAGAGCGCTAACCCAAATTATAAATTGTTTTTCCCCCAGGTTTGCCTAAACAGGGATAATAAATCAGACTTGTCATCGCACCTGATCCTTAGCAGACTCAGTTCTATTGATTCTATCATAGGTTGCTAATCTTAATTCAGTTGTTTCAGAGATTATATGGGAAAAAGCCCGAGATTTATTATTTCAGTCATTTTTTCCCAATTACACTTCAGGTGGATGTTTGATGACTAATATGAGTTGGGATTTAATTACTGACAGTTGTTGCTTCATATGGTTTTATTGTGCGTATATGTTTTAAATTAAAATGTCATATTATGGTTGGATGTTGATAATGGTATAGATTATTAGACAATCCCCATCTTCGGCATATTGCACTACACCAAAAACAGTAATCTGGCGCGGTTTAAAACTGTGTCAAGTCAAATCTGGCACGGTTATTAACTGTGTCAGAATCAGGTGTTCCAAAATGGCCATTTTTTCTGGCACAATTTAAAAGTGCGCCAAATTTTGCCAAACATGCACACTTTTGGCACAGCTTTGAACTGTGCCAAATTTTTGGATCAAAGAAAAAAATTAATTATAAATAATATTACCCAAAAAAATCAGCAATATTTCCACTATTTTTCGTACCTATTTTACCAAAACAAAAATTCAATAATAATACAAGGTCCGCACGGCAAAAATAATACAACAGCAATACAAATGGTGCGCAATAATATAATTACACATCCAGACAATAAGCTCTATAAACATTAATGACTCAAATTCCATTACTAGAAAATTCATCTAAATACATAAGAAATTCATCTCAATACATGATGCAATTTGGGAAATCTATATCAAATACAACAAGCATGTTCAAATACATCAATTAAATGGTTGTTGATCAGGCATGCGATCTTTAAGAAGTGTATGACGGTGGTGCCCACAAGGCTTTTGATTTACAAATTCCCAGAGATATCTATCGAATGATTCAAATTTTCTCTAAATCTGTACATGAAAGCAAACAATGGCGAAGATCATCATGAATGCAACCTAGCTGGAATCTCTACTACAAAACTCTAGAAATATAGATAATATTACTCAAATTTTATTGAATGAAATGTTATACATAATAATCCAAAAAGATTTAGATGAGCTTGAGAGGGAAATACCTGTCAAATATACATATTTTGCTAGGTATTTACATACATTAAACATGTATTCCATGCCACCATCCATGACAACATCGTTAATGCCTAACTGGTTACTCTGTGCTGCAAACTTTGTTAGTTTGACAAAAGCAATATATACTTGTCAATGAAAAGTAAAAACGGACCGAAAGTAAACTTTTAAGTAAATTTATGCATATTTCAAAAAACACAAATGGAGAGGCTATATACAAATCCTAGACCAATATAATAATCAAATCTTCTTACACAACATTAGTAATAACATGCAACAGTAGCCAAAAAACAAAATAAGAACATCAATTACGAACTTCAATACTCTAAGATTCTGTCACGTCTAGCTCCCTACTTTGCTACACACCAATTCAGTACTTCCCTAGTAGCAGCAAACAAAATTTAAAATCTACAAACTACAAAAATACCATAATACAGAAAAATTGTGGGGTGATCATTACCTCAGTGAACAAAAATCGTGTCATTGTTTACCACCTAGAAAGAAATGCATTAATTTTTTGTAGTATAGAGTGACACCTTCCATCCCGAAAGCACAAACTTTCTTAAGCGTTTTGAAGACAACTGTATTAATAAAAATGCAAATAAAAACTTTGTTAACATTAAAAATGCAAAATTCAACCATTTACTATTATATAACTATTAATATAAATATTAATATAGCTGTGATATAACCAGTTTATATAACAGTTATATAAAGTGTTATATAACATGTTTATATATCGTCAGTCTTTATTGAATTTATGTGTGTTATAATATATATGTTAATAAAATATTACACTATTATAAAAATGACAAATCATGGGCCCTCATTATAAATTTTCCTAGGGCCCCAATTGGGCTTGAGCCGACCCTGCATTCATACCGGAAAGAACTCTGATGAAAATAATGGAAATAGCCGGTAGTGGTGACAAATTTGTAACTGCATCAGCCACGTGACGACATTCAGTGAATATGTAAGCTAAACGACCTCGAAAAAAAAGAAAAAATATAAATAGAACAAATCCAATAGTCGATGATGTTAGAACTATCGTGATGATTAAGAATTTTGCGAATTTTACGCTTCCCCTTCTAAGCTCATTTGAGACCCGTACATTACAAATTTTTCAAACAAAAATGTGTATATAAGTACCCCCCCCCCCCCCCCCCCCCACCCCCCCACCCCCACCCCCCTTGAAAAAAGGTTAACCTGATACTTCCACTTCTATCGAACATTAAGTGAAACACTAATTATAATGAAACATTTTCAAGGAGAATGATAAGTACAACATAGTAATATAATATTACCTTGCTGCAGCGAAGAAACCCACACAGGGGAATAGAGTAGAGAGAGGATTTTACGAAGAAGTGGATCGGTAATTGGGGGAAAGAAATCCACACGAGGGAAATATTGCTTTCTATATCTACTCTAAAATCAGGGGTCCATTTAAATGTAGGCATTGGATAATTACCAATATACCACGCATCTTGTATCCAAATCCGAATAAAATCATCTTCACAGTTAAAACGAACCAGAATGTGTTTTGAATTAAGCAGACCGATAGTGTATGCTTCTTTGAGTAAAGTTACATTTTTTATTGGACTCATCACAATCATCATTTCCCTATTTGCTCAGTTTTACTACAAGAAGTTTCCCGATAACAAGATGTTTCTCATCGGATTCATCAGATTGTAATGTTTATTCAGTGGAATATTGCAGCTCATTGTATTTACTAAGGAAAAGAATGCAATTTTGTTTACCTATCCTCCTGTGAGATCCTTCAACAGCACTGGTTTGGTAGTTTCTTCCAAGTTGCCAAGATTCTCCGATATGTATACACTAAATGTAGCAAGTGTTGATCACCAATCAATATCTACAAAGCCAACAGTGGAATTTACCAAAAGCGTTACTAAATGGTTCACCAAGGAAGGAGTTTTGGTGGAAGGACTGTTCCGAAAAGACGTTGAAGGGCTAATAAATGATTATGCTAAAGAAGAACATGTGAGAGACGTTCCATTAAGATTTCATACATATATATTAACTATGTCATTGAAGAATATTAACATTTTTTTGTTGAAAGTAACCTGAGACATGATTCTCAATCATTGCAATACCAAGTAGTATATGTCATAATACTCTATTTACCAATTCTTGTTGTAACTGGTCCAATAGTATACATATATAATAAATACCAGAAAAAATAACAAGGAGATATAACAATTTACATCTTGTATAGGATCTCAGTGTGTCTTTTCTTTTCGGACAACAGTAGTGTTTAGGGATTTATGAATTAATCTTGTATAGTATCTAACAATCCTATTATTATAAAATTGAAAAAGTAGACTACATGAAATCACCACTATAATAAAAAATTTATATCCCCAAAAAACTCATAAAAGAAAGCTCAATATAGCACCTTTCATGAAAGAAGCCAGAAAGGTGTCATATACTCATTGATTATAAGAGAAAACTACATGAAACATTGAGTATAATAGCATTGATATGCCAAAAGAAAAAGGGCGTAGAATAATAGTGATAGTAGTAGTAGTAATACCTTATTTAACAATTAAGATTTGTTCCTGAAAATGGAGTCGAAGTAAGTGTCCATGCAAACACGATCAGAAAGAATCTCCTTATGGTGATAGACAAAGGCAAAGTTGTAGAAATAGTTGGCGAAATTAACCAAGACAAATATATCAACTAGACAATCACAAAAATCAAAACCCATTTACAACAATAAAGTGCTCACCTAGATTCATCAGTTGAAATGTGATTCCAGTATCTCCGATCATCAATCCCTATAATCGTCAACGCCTTAGAAGAAATTTCCAAGCAAACAGCTAAATTTCCTAAACACCCACAAAATTATACTCACATACAAATAAACATAATCTAGAATACACACACATACAAATAAATAGTACAAAGTACAACCCCTTTCCCACCATCAAACGAAACAGGCCGACACAGCGTGGCATAAATATCCCCCCATCAAATTTTCATCACAGAATCAAGCCATGGGTTCATTAGTACTTGTTTATGGTCCAGTCCAAATAGATCCTCGATGTTTCGAAATAAAATTATTAAACATGTAGATAAATAGTCCCTTATATTTATCCAATATCAAATTCAAACTTCCTAAACAGTACCATTCCCCTTATTTCTCCACAACTTAAAAATCAACATAATCATAACTCAACTAATAATTTAAGACTACAAATATTATCATCATCCCGGAAAAAAATATATCAATTAGAAAATCACAAAATCAAAATCCATTTACAAAACTAAAGTGCTGACCGCAATAAAAATCAATATCATTCACCCAGATCAATGGAGGATCCAGGAATTTGGATGGGGGGTCTTTGTTAATGTCGAGGTTTGTGGATTGGAGTCCTTACAATGATTTTTTAAGGTTATTTTTTTTTTTTAGCGAAACACAGACCTTAATTTTAATATTTAGGTTAAAAAACCTAAATGTTTTTATCTTGACAATGAACAATCAAACTAGTACGAATAAAAAATTAATCAACTCAAAAGAAATACAGATTAAGAAAGGGGGGAAATTACCTTGCCATTCATTTGAGTTATTGGATCTATTACAATCCAGTGTTCAAAACTTCAACGGCTAGTTTATATATTTGTCCAATCACCAAGACAATCAAAAGATAATTTCGTATAAATATGAAGAAACTCATCAAAATAAACAAATAGCTAAACCCCAATTCTTCTTTAATAAATATACATGATAAAACCTAATTAGCAATATCATTTACAACTACAACAAAAGGACAACTGAAACCTAATAATTTCAGTTTTATGCAGCCTAAATCTAATCAATAACACCTTTTGTGACTATGATTCATTTCTTATTTGTGGTAAACTATAAACTAATAGTTTCAATTTTATGAATCTTACAGCTACAAGCACAAAAAGAAAAATAATAAATAAATCATTCTAATATTTATAAACATTAAGTCACAAATAAAACAATATTTTAGAGACTATTATATACTTACTAACTAAATAGTAGAGATATAAGCAAAACCGAAAATAATCCAGCTTTATACACCAACTTCAAGATCTAAAAGTCATGATATCTCAACCATTTAATATAAATCTCTAAAGATTACATAAATGAAAACGGAATGGAGAAGAGAGTTACCGTCGGGGTGGAGGCTGGAGACAATGGGCAGGGCAGGGGTGAGAGATGCGGCGGTGAGAGAAAGGACAGACGAGCATGAGAGAGGGAGTGAGAGACCTAAGAATGAGAGAGGAGAGACCGAGTGACCAAAAAAATTGAAAAGATTGGTATTTTTTAGGACATTTTATATTTTAGTTAAATGTGCTCAATTTTGGCACACTTTAAACAGTGCCAAATTTTGGTACAGTTTTAAGGTGTGCCAGATTGTCATTAAATCATGACAGAATTTGGCACAATTTTAAACTGTGCCAGATTTTTAATATCAAGGTATGTCAAATTGTTATTTTTGGTGTAGTATTGTGTCTGACCAACCTTTACGTGAAAAAATGGGGGTTGTTACAGATATTAACTTGCGAAATCTTAGTTATAACATTCGTGTATATTAGTGAAGAAATTTAGAGTAAAAAATAAACAAGATAACAATAATGGAAGATGAAACAAACTTTCATTAATATGAAATGACACAAGGGCTACAAAAGAAATGGCCAACAGGTCTACAAAAAAATACAAAAAATTGGATAAAAACTAGGGCAGTTAGACTTCCCCCAACTTGTAGTAATAACGTCCCCTTAGACGGCAAAACTATTTTCCTCTTGACCGAACACATCAATAGGAGCAACAGGCTCATCAACCGCCACCTCGACCTTTTGACAAGTGCCACAGAAACGGCTTCTTGCCATATGATAGGTTTCTCTAAAAGAGAATGCTCGACATAAGCTGGGTTGTTCTTAGGGACATTTCCCCATTGAAGACTAGTGAACCATTCAAGGTTAAATGCAACGGACTCATGATAGTCTGGTTGTGAAGAAACTCTTCCACCGTTACTTCATAGTCCTCTTCATGGCCTTTTCAAGGTCAGCTTCTCATTTGGCCTCAAGATCCCTCTTTTCCCTTAAGAAAATTATTTTTTGCAAAACTTTATGGGCAAAGGATTTCTTGAGGGCGGCCAAGTCGGTGTTTACCTTGTTGAACTCTGGTTGGATGGGTTAAGCCTCCTCCACTGCCTTGTCCTTGCAAATCGTTTCCTCTTTCAATTTGATCTCCAGATCGACCACCGGTTTGTTCTTCTCGAAAAAAAATATTATTCGTGATGTTGGCATGATCATCAAGAATATCATTCATTTTCATTAGGCGATCGTCCCTAGTGACCAATTCTTTCAAAGCTTACATGGCGTGAAAAAAGCAAGAGTTAGTATTCTAATAAAAACTGGATTTGTGAAAAAATCATAGTAAGATCAGACGTACCAAAATGATATGGTGGAGCCCTTCCTTATGAAGGAGATCCAAGGTAAAAGTTCTCAAAGCCTCTATGCCTCTACGCAACATGGCAGACTAAGCAATCTCATACCTAGAGATGGCAACAGGGTGGGTTTTGCCGCCCCGACCTGACCCTACCCTAATGGGGACAAATTTTGGATTCATAATGGGGCAGAGAAACAAAAGGGCTTGAAATTAGAAAACCCCATTGGGGTTGGGGTTGGGGTCGAGGTCGGGGCGGGGCACAATTGGTGTACAAAATCCCGACCTTGATCCATTTAAGTATATTATTACGAAAATACCCCTCTATATATATAGTGATATTTTAGGGTTCGACAAACATTTACTCTCTCATTCAACAATTGGGTTGTTATTTCTCTCCCTCAAGGACTCTTTGTCCCTCTCTCTTACCTCGTCGGCCAAATACATCGGCCCTCTCATCTTATCGCTATGCGAGTCGTGAATCCTCACCTTTATCCCTCTCACCTTTGGACCTCTCATATCAACGGCTTGTGAGTCGTGACACTTCATCTCCGTCCCTCTCACCTTCGCCCCTCTCAACCTCCAACTTGCCTCACTTACGTCCCCATCAACCTCACTGCCTCACCTTTATATTGGTTTTCAAAACTTGATTCTTAAAGGTACCATATTTTTCTCTCTCCTTCTCTCTCTATTCTTTGTTTTCATTTTTTATGAAATCATTTTGATTAGTTTTTTGGTTTTTCTATAATCGATTATTTGATTTGGAGATTTTGAAATGGTATTGGAAATAAATGTATACTATAAATGATATTTTTAAAGATTCTTTAAGATAAATATGATTGGACATTATTACAATTGATTTGGAAATATCCTTGTTGATTGAAAATGGATTTAGATACCATTATATACTGAAAATAAAAATGTGCAACAGCACTTTCTCAGGATTTGGGTCCCGACAGGTTATTTTAATGTAGCGAGGTCTGGACTGGGGGGGAGGGTTAGAAATTGGGGAGGGTACTCCTCACCCCAAACCTCCCCATTGCCATCCTTACAAATACCCGACTTCAACATTGTGATACGCCAAATCATCAATTGTGATGGGATCCTTGCCCTTCATGGAGTTGATTGCCTAAGGATGGACGCTAGACATGATTGGTGGAGGAGTTCGTTGATGACTCTATTGACGTGAGGAAATAACTAATGGATGGTTATCACTCCCAGTTGGAAGTGGGGTTAGAGCTTAAGGGAGCACCTTGTTTGTCCTCCTTTTCTTTTCTAGTTCAGTTTATATATCTTTCTCTCGCTCTTTCTCCAACCCTAGGGTTTATTTCTCTTAAAGGGAGATCATCCTTTTTTGGTGCGAGCTGCACCTCGGGTATTTTATTCGGACGAGGTCACCTTATACTTTCTCAAGTACCTAGACATGGCTGAAAATGGTAATAGATAAAGAGATGAAGAATAAGAAATTTTGGAATAAACCCCCGTTTGCTACTGAAAAAAGATGAAGTGATGACTCCCTTAGGCGGAGAGCCTCAATTCAAATCCCCTAGGTCACATGCTACACACACAATGATTTCCTGGGAAAGAGAATCTATAACGCACGTTACCCTAAGCATAGGGATTATGTGCGTTAGTTGCAGTGATCATGCTACCACTAAGCCTAAGTGGGACGTGTACCAAATTAACAAGCGAGGCTTGAGGAAACCCACACTGGCACCTGCACAACTAATAAGGCAAAATTAGGGCGAACAAGTGTAAAGACCACCCGTCCTAATTATTGGGGAAATTTAAAGGATTGTTAGTCGAATACGCCATGTGGCATGACACATTGCAGTGATAGAGCAAGGCGGTGTGGTCACCTAAAAATCACGGATTTGCTAACAGAACCAAGAGATGATCAGACTTGGCCGAATACAAGCATAATTTAATTCTACTACTTCACAGATAAGATCAAAGATGATAATGAATTTATAAGTGTAGGACACATGTATTTATAAATAATAGTGATTACAATGGTTTGGTGTACGGTTAACCACATTCTTATAATCATATCAACCATATCACTACAATTGTCTTCTTTTTTCTCCGCTAATAAAGATCTTCCTCCCTTCCGCGTTGACGTAGGTTGGCTAACATGTCGAGCCACATAACTTTTTGTGTTCTTTTCATATTTCATTCATTTAGTGGAGCCGAATTATAATATTGCAATTATTGTGGGTTTGATATCCTCTATAGTATTGTTGTACCACTGTCTCATCACTTCTATTATCTTTAACTAACACTATTTGATAGTCATGTCCTTAAAGTCATACTAATGTTATGTTATGGCCCCATTTTACTCCTTGGAGTGTCCAATACACATTTATGTGTCCTACTTGCATCCAGTGATGGATCTAGGGGCGCAATCCCCCCAAAATTTTGAAAATTTCCTCATCATACTTATATTTTCATAAGATCTTTATGAAATTATAGGATTTTGCCCCCCTCAAATTTTTTTGGAAAGTATTAAGAGTCGCTACCCTAATGAAAGTAAAGAATTACTTGGCATAACTATATAAATTTATAATCAAAAGTCAATATTTAGTTGTTATTTATGAAAAAATTAACGTTTTTAAACGTATATATGTACAAAGAATATCTATTGTGGGGACTAGGTTCATGATGGCACATGACCTGCACGTGTTCGTCACAGACCCTCAAGCTTCTTGCGCATCAAGTTAACTTACTCAAGTCACAAAGAACACCCGCATATCTATCCCTTGGAACGGCTCAAACTGATAAAAGATATGTCCGAACTTTTAGGGACAGCTATTAACGGAGCTTAGGATTCTCATAAGCTCCCCTATAACTGTATACTCGCCCCTCTTTGAGATGGGTATGTGATATGGTAATGTTGAGCAGTACTACAACTCTGACGGCCTATTCTCTGAGTTAATAAAAGAGTAAACCCCAAAACCCGTGGACGTAGGCACGTTGTCGAACCACGTATATTCTTATGTTGTGTGTTGTTGATCCTCACCTTTGGGTACTTTTCTTTATTTAGCTTGTATGCATTGAATACAAACATTGTAGGAAATTACCACCTACATCTATTTATACATTTTATTAGTAAATTTTTATTTTTCGTATTTAAAAAACTAATAGTTAACTTTAGAAATTTTGGTTACTATTTACATATGCTTTCGCACCCCCACCCCTCGGTCCAACTCTAGGATCAACCCCTGCTTAAATCACGTCATTTTACTGTGTGTTGTGCCTATGATATCACTTTATAGTTTCCAAAACATATAACTATTTCAATTCTAAAATATGGAATTGGGTTCACAAACACATACGAGTTTGCAATTTATAAATGGGTGGTGCTAAATGCGACTCAAGAAGGTATACCGGGCACCACTTTAGAAGAAAAAAATACATAGATAATGGCACTCACAAAATTTAGCTATTTTTTTAAGCTTTCAAAATTGAAGTTAAACCCACAATTATTTTCGATAATTTAACTTTTAAACATTAAAAGAATCCAAAACATTGTTTTGACCCAAAATATTTCAAACCCTAGCTTCACCTTCACCACCACCACTACCCTCCATTAAAATTCCTCATCACCCAACCCTCCATTGAAACCCTTCCAGCACCACAAACCTCCATTGAAATAATTGATGGTTGCAGAAAGCTTTTCATTTTTAAAGAATCTCCAAGAAACAAGTTATAACAATGTGGATGAACTCAATGTTTCAAACTCAAAGGAACTGAAAAAACATGAACTCTTAGAGGTATAAAACCATGTTTCTAACCTCTATATAACCTTTAAAACATTAAATGGTCGAAATAAACGTAAAAAAATAAAATAAAATAAAACGTACCTAGGTGTTCCGGTGCCGAGAACGGTGACGTTTTTCGGCACCATAATACCGAAACACTCATCGGCACTACAAGAATGAAAAAAGATTATCACCGACACCACATTTAAAAAAATGACGTTCAGTTGCTTCAATATCCTAATACCGAATGTAGAGATAAATTTCGGCATCTAAGTGCCAAAATATATCATCGTTTTCGACACATAGGTGTCGAATGGAGATGACTAGTTTCAAACTTTGGTTCGATAGCGTAATACCGAAAGTATTGACAAATTTCGGCATCACAACACCGAAACACTCGTCGACACCACAATAATGGGAAAAATTATCATTGGCACCACATTTAAAAAATGATGTTCAGTTGCTTCGGTATTCCAATACCGAATGTAAAGATAAATTTTAGCACCCAAGTGCCGAAATATATCATCGTTTTCAACACTTAGGTGCTAAATGTACGGTTACGAGTTTTTTTTTAAAAAAAAACACTTCTACATAGTTTTAATGGTTAAAACATACACATTCTTGTTTTTTGATCGTTTTTTACTTGCTAACATTGGCATCATAACCATTCAAGGTTATTTTACATGCAAATGTAAATCTGTAAAAAAAAATAAAAAATGAAAAAAAAATGAATTTGATCAAAATGGCATGGGGGGCGGCATCAGGGTGGAGGGGGAAGCAGGAAGGGGGAGGGGTGATAATGGGGTGGGGGTGAGGTGGTGGGGGTAGTGTTGGTATAGTTAGAATCAGGGTTTTTTAAGTTTGAGAGAAAGTAAAGTGTAGATAAAGAAAAATATGAGAAATTGAATTTGGCAAAAAAAATTATTTAAGTACCTTTAACTTGTTAGTGCTTGATTTTATGGTGAAAGGTAAAACTTTTAATTACTTGTGTAGTATTTTTTATAGGTGGTGCTCGGTAGGGCTGTTCATAGGTCGGGTCGGTTTGATTCCACTATAAAACCAAAACAAGAACCAATGTGGTTCGATTCCCTATTTTTTGAACCAGACCCAAACCGACCGAATGCTAGAACTGAACCAACCCAAACCAATTGTTCACGGTTTGGGTTGGGTCGGTTCACAATTTTTTTCTTTTTTTAATTAATTTTTATAACTTGGATAAAAAAATTATAAACTATGAAAAATTAGATTTCAAATAAAAAAAAGAACAATAACCGCCCAACTAGAAAACACATCACAAACTACTCAATACTCATTTAACAATATAGGCCCAAGCATCTATTAATAATATAAATTTCATCCGCATTACAAATCATAAACAAGTTCCTAAAAAATACAACAAATTGGTTCGTAAAACTCAGTTAACCCTCCAATCCACAATTAACCCTCCACTCCAAAGTTAACCCACAAATTTCTCTACACCCAACCCACAAATTTCTCTACACCCTCCACTCCAAAGTTAACAATCCAATGTAAAAAAGAAGAAATGGTTCATTAGTTGGATGGTAGGAAAAGTCTCGATCGGCAGTTAACCCAACATCAAAAACAAATCATTAAAAAAAGGTCATGTTTGTTTTTAAAACTCTAGGCAGACAGAGAAAAAAATTATTGGAGATGGAAAGGACTCACTGCAAAACTCTGACGGTAGGCAAAGGTTGCCGTTCAAGGGAGCTTCGATTAGTAAGGAAAATGTTTGGAGAGGGAAGGGAGATTTTGGACAAAATGTTTTGGTTTGGGGAGGGAAGTGATTTAGGATTTTGAGTGTTAAAAAAAATCGTCTTAAGTAGGCTATTGGTACTAGGGCTTGGTTCTACTGGTATATTAGGTCGGTTCTATGGTTTCGGTTTTCGATTTGGATTGGTTTGGTTCAGACTTCAAACCGAGAACCGAACCAAACATTTTGTTTTTTTTATATTTTAGAACCAGAACCAACCTAAACAATCAGAAAACCGAACCAACCCAACCCACAAAGAACGGCTTGGGTCGGTTCTTCGGGTTGGCAGGTTCTAATGAACACCCCACTGCCCGGTATAGCTTAACATCACCTAGACTCCCAACCTACATCATCAGTTCACTTTCAACATGCAGCATTAAATTCCTAGTTTCAACCCCATGATTCTGAAGAAATGCATCGTTGCCTTAATGAACTGGGCTTCAGTTCAATCCAATGCTAGGATCAATTCCACAGCCTTTCAAGCAAGAAATTGATGCCAAAAATTGTAAAGCTTACACGACAATCTATTTAACTAATGAAACAAGTATGCGAATCAATGCCAGAGATTGATATCTCTAAACCTTAGGTAATGATTCTTCTGGCTGGAAAAAACAAGTAACAATGTCTGTAGAATACAGCAGTTATGCTTGTCACCTTCATTTATCATGAGCAACAATTGAGAATGAAAACCAAGCCACAGTGGTATAAGGCCGCCACTAGGACAGTGTTGGGGGTGGATTGGATTTGATCCCCAGTTCAATTCTTGACACTGCCAAAATAATGTTTTGCCGGCGGAAGTCACGAACCGCGAATGGGGATTGGCCGAAATGCGCGTAAGCTGGCAAGACACCTCATGGTATGCTATTAAAAAAAAAATAATTGAGAATGAATGATCAACAGAGATCTCCCAACCAATAAAACTAAAACCCAAAGGAATACTTTTTTGTTCACATATACACTGAAATAGGAAGAGATGAGAACTTTATGGCTGTACAAATCAATTTTGAGCTAAACAACACAACAGCTTACAATATTTCAAGATGCCAGCAGAAAAAACAATTCATCATGTCCATGTACAGATAATCCCATTCTTGTCAGAGGTGGCCAAAGTTTTTCCAAGATCACTCCACGAACAACATAGAACAGGCGCCGCGTGTTCTTTTAGAGTGCTCACTATATCAGCTTTCGATATTGACCAAATATAGACAGACCCATCGGCAGATCCAGCTGCAACATAATTGTCATCTGCGCTGATACAAGATCGGCTCCAATTAGATGCCACTCTGTTTCCGCTCGCTCTTAACGTGCCACAAACTTCGAGAGTTCTCACGTCAAATAAATTGTGCACATTATCTCTCCCACTAGTCAATATCACATTCCCATTCCGAGAAAGTGATATTGATGTAACAGCGAGTGAGTGTGCAGCAACTTCACTGAGTAGCTTTCCCGTCTGAATATCCCACAGTCGAAGGTTTCCATCTACATGACCCGAACAGATAGTCAATCCATCGGCGCTGAAACAAAGGGCGTTGCAGTTACTGTGGAAAATAATCGTGTTGTTGCAGTAACCCTTCTGCAGATCCCAAATCTTTATAGTACGATCGTATGCTGCACTTGCCAAGTGGCGGCTTGAAAATTTGCTCACATCGACTGCACAGACTTTATCTATATGGCCAGTGAGGGTATGACGTACTCGGCCTGAATTTGTATCCCAAACGTACAAGGTGTTGGAGCTACTAGCTGCAATTATAGATCTGCTATCATGGGTAATAGTGAGATCAAGAACAGATCCCAAACAACCATAGAGTGTATGGCTGAGTGAGCCGGTGTTGGTATCCCACATTTTGATAGTCTGGTCCTGGCCCCCACTAACCAATTTTCCAGAATTGTACTCGAACATTATAGAAGCACAGCCACCATTATGGGCAGAGATCTTGAACTTGTTCGCAGTGGGAATAGTTGACTCCACGTAGAACTCAGCACCGTCTTCACTTCGGCGGACCACACCATCCACTTGCTGCAGCGCAAATTGTTGTATACTGCTTGCCTTGAGCTTTTCAAGCATATCTTCATAAATTGCATTAGCCTAATTAATGAGAACACTTGTAGTTAGCCATATATCTGACCCCAGGTAAATTGGGTAGAAACTAGAGACATTTAGATCCAGACACCAAAATTAGAACTTTAGAAGATATGTAATCAAAATATGGTAATCAATAATTATGATCATCATCATAATCAAATAATAAGGTTGAAATGCAAGAAATTCCCTTAATTATAGCTTTGAACACAATTACCCACTAATGTCCAAATCACCCTCTAAACTATGAAAAGGTGGCAAATACTTCTTTTGGATAAGAAACTAAAGAATTTAATAAAGCTGGAAAAAATATACAAACATTAGGGAGGACCAGTAGTCCACCATTGACATGACAAAAGAAATAATAGAAAGGCAAAAATGATCTGATCCCCATTCAGTTACAAGATAATCAATTACCCCCAATTCCCAATTATGAGGGAGAAGCTATAATCTCAAAACTCTTTATGGAAGAAATCCAAAAAGTCACCAGATATTTTGATTCTATCCCACGCCTCTCTTTATGCTCTCCTCTTTATCAACAAAAATCTCATCATTTCTTTCCATCCAAATTTTCCAAAGTACCAAATTAATGCATGTCCATAAAGTTTTGGCCCTTTTAAAGTTCTCAATGGGATAACATCCACAACCACATCTATCCATGATCAGAAAGTACCTGCACCGCTCCAATTCCTAAGACATATTATTCCCCAACCTCTATGAGAAGGGACATTGGATATACAAATGGTCCACACTACACCCCATCCCACCCACCCTCCCCCCTCTCTCGGAAAAAAAATTAATAATAATAGTAAGCAATTATTGTTCAACTCCCTAGGAAAGTACATTTTGCATTTAGTACACCTTACATCGCATTTAGTACACCTTACATTTTCTCTCTGTTCTAAAAGGCCCGCCTAGGCTTGAGAGAAACGCATCGCCTACGCCTTATTCTTGGTAAAAGGCTTAAGGCACACTTTTTTTAAAAAAACAAAATATTAGTTGATAAATATTGATTATGGCGCATGAATATGAAAAAGATGGCTACCAAACATATGGATATATTTTTAAAATTCAAGGTATGTACTATTTTATTATGTTACTAGCCTTGGAATAATTAATATAATAAAAAAAGGAAAAACGCCTTTTTAAGCCTAGGCTACTAAGGCTTGAGGCTTGACCTCTACGCCTCGACCACGCCTCGCGCCTTTTAGAACCTTGCATTTTCTTATTCCAACAAGTCCCTCATCTATTTCTGTAACAATTTTTTCCTTTTTTTGGGTGGGGAGAGGAGTTTTTAGGGTTTTATGTTTTTTTTGTTTAGGATTTAGTTTATAGTTTTTTTAGGGTTTAGTATTTTTTTCAGGGTTTAAAGTTTAGCATTTTAGAGTTTAAGATTAGAAAAGAGAGTGTTGTGAGGGTTTTATATGGTGAGGGATTTTTTGGATCAGGAGAAAAAAAAGGCTTGGACTACACATTTAAAAAAAATGTTGAGGAACTATTTGTCAAATGAACTGATAATAATAACAATAATAATAATAATAATAAATAATTATGGTTAGTAAAACCATCGTCATAAATTTGCCCTCTTATAAACAATAGAATCCCGACCCGACAAGACCATGATCTCAATGACCTGACCAAAATAAACATAACATAACAAGATAGAGAAATTCCTATACTTAAAGACAACTGTTTGTGCATTCAACTGACACTCCAATGCTCCAAGAACTGACAAAAGGAATTCCATAGTGTCACTTGAAAACGAAGTATTCCATTGGCATGTATTACAGGATAATTAGTACAATTGTATCTAAAAAGTGAGTTTCACCAATTTCACACTGATGATACACATTTCCTTTTGAATCCAGGTATGGAAATTCATGAATCCATTGATTTTCTTCCGTGTTCATCTTATATAATTATAAATTCTTACGCCTTGTAAGTCATAATTTCACTATTGAACTCTGGTAGTATCTTAATCACAATGTTAGAAAATATAGATAGAATGAAATCAAGGGCTTCAAACTTTTCACAAGTCTTAGAATGCATGGATTAGTAAAGCCTATATCATATCAAATAACTCAATTAGAAAAACAAATATTATAAATAATTTTTTTTGTTAAAAAAAAAAAGGAAAGGTTGAAAGAAACCGTAAACACATCCTGATTTATATACAGGGTTAACAAACCCCAAAAAAATTGAACCAACATCTTAATCACATTAAACCCCTCCAAACATTAAAGCAGAACTCTTTAGAAGGAGTTTTCTTCATTTTAACAACTTCCAACAGAGACATGAGAGCAATACTAATAATGATGAAAATGATAATGATAATAATAAAAACAACAATACCTCGTTAAGGCGTTCAGCATCCTGCATTTTTTGCAACATCCAACGATCAACTAACATCTTATTTTCAGCCTCAGCATTATTAGCTCTCACAGTCATCGCTTCAAGCTGTGCCTTAAGTGCCTGGTTCTCACTTAAAAGCAATTCTAAAGCTTCGGTCTTCTCTTTTAAAAGTGTCGTTAAGCGAGAACATTCATCCCTGTAGCATAACACAAGTTTCAGTTATTCACACAATGCCTAAAGTCAAATAAATCTTACACCCATATGGTTAAAATATGCGGGAGGGATGGGAGCAACGGGGAAGGGGGGAACCTTGTTTCGGTGAACTCATTTTGCAGATCAGTGATCAAGGCTTCTTTCTCTTGAACTGAAGCTTTTGAAGCTCTGGACTCAGCAACTTCTACAACGAGCTGCTCTGATAATCGAGCTTGAGCTTTATAGCATTGCTGAAGTTCAACTTCTAGATTTTCTGCTTTCTCTTTCCATTCTGAGCCCTTCATTGACATACCCACTAACTCAGTCACAATATTATTCACATTTAAGTAGAGAAAAAGAAAGCGCCAAACAGAAGTATATACAAATCCGAAACCCTATGGTACACCTATTAATATGCAGTGGCATCAAACACATTCCATTAAGAGACATATTCGCAGGTATATAAATTTTCAGAAACCTCGACAAAAATGTAACTATTGGACACCTTTTTTATTCATTTGTGAAGTGTTGGTGTGGAAATCACTAATCAATGTAAATGAACTCCGAGCCACATCGTTTGATTATATAGGTCCATAATACACCATAGAAACAACATATCCGCTGCTCTATGTTACATGACATCTTTTAGGGTGATTAATTGTAGAAATCTGAATGGCAAAAAATTTCCCACTTTTGGGCACGTGACCTAATTTCCAGCTTTTCCCTGTAAAAATCTGCTTTGTTCCAACCCAAAGAAAAGTTTTCCGGCTGAAATTCAACTTTTGTCAAAGTCATTGTGCATGATTTGAAAGAGCAGCTGTACTCTTTATCGAGGATCGGTAGTTTTCTTCTCCCATTCCATTTTAAAGAGGCGCACCTAATTCTCTCATGCGGCGAACTCCATTCGGTATCTACTCAATCTCTCCTGCTATCTGGGCTTGCCATCGGGATTCGATCTCTTCATTTTCTTCTAACTTCTGATGTCACGGTTTTGCGATCTGGGACTCAGATCTCTTCAGTTCTTTTAGTTTCTTCTGTCTGGGCTTCCCTAGACTGGTTTCAATCTGAACATATCTATATATATGTATAACTTTGATTTTTGGTTTGAGGTATCTATATACATTGTTTTATACACACATAAATATAACCGACCGCCCAATCTGCATGAATATACACCTTGGGGGCACACAATATCGTTTTACTGCGTATGACCGTTGAATGGGTTTTCTTATTTCAATTCGGTTGGCTTCTGGTTGTGAGAGGGCTATATAAGTCGGATGGCCCCTGGAGATGGTTACAAGTAAATTAAGGACTCATATAATTCTTGCTCCAGCAAAACATGGAAATAAGAGAACTCTGATCTGAAAGTTTGGGCCAATTAATTGTTTGCGCCAATGAATTGGTATTCAATACCAAACACTATCAATTTTACTATGATCAAGGGATTATAATTCAAGGATAAATTAACATTACTTAAAAATCACGAATTCGCCATGGCAAATTTTAAAAATAATCATGGCAAATAATTTATTTTTCTAGGTTAAAATTAGGCTATCAAACAACATAAATTGAAAGAGCGTAGGATTGCGCTAAAAAAATGTGAAAACGGGGACGCTTTGGGACCAAATGGTATCCCAAGGGGAGTCTTAGCTAACTAAATTGTTTAATAAAATTACAAAATAGGATGCCCAATGAATTGAGAATGAGTGTTTTAGTACCTATTTATAAAAATAAAGGAGACATAATGTTGTTCAAATTATCGTGGTATCATACAACGAAACTTTGCGAGAGTGATTGAACATAGATTAAGATTGGAAACAACTTTATATGAGAATCAGTTTGGATTTATACTTAGGAGGCAAACAATGGACACTATTTATTTATTAACAATATTAAAGGAGAGATATAGGGATGAAAAGAAGAATCTCCATATGGTAGATTTGGAGAGGGTGTATAATAGAATACCACTAGATATAATGTGGTGTGTTTTATATAAAAAAGGAGTTACTCGTTCGTACATATATTGAGGTGATTAAGGATATGTATGATGGGATCATGACTATAGTAAGAACAACATTCAGAGAACGTAGTGAATTCTCAATCACTATAGGCATAGTTGTCAAAATCTTACGATTCGCGATTCGAATCTTACGATTCGATTCGATTCTGACATAAAACGATTCGAATCGAGTTGAGAATCGCAAATATCTAAATTTTCGGACTGAATCGGTGATTCACGATTCGAATCTTCCGATTCCCGATTCGGTTCCGATTCAACTTTTTTTTTCTTTTTCGCGATTTTTTTTACTTTATAACCATACGTGTGTTTTAATAAAACAAATAAAAAAAGAAGCAAACAACAAAGGATACCGTTAAGATACTGAGTTTTAGAGAAAAACATGTTCTCTTGGCTCGGTTATTTTCAGCCGACTTTTCGTGTCTATTCTCTTGGCTGAGTGTCTTCTATCTTTTGCTTTTTTTTTTTGTTATAAAACTTTTGTATTTGTTATAAAATCTTTGAAGGTATATTTGTTTTGTTGCTTTAAATTAATATGAACGTTGTTTTAAATTAATATTGTTTTATAGTTAATCTTAGCATATGTTTTATTGTTTTAAATTAATATGGTCTACTATGTTAAATTAATATTGTTGTAATTTTGTAAGCTGTTTTAAATTTATATTGTTAATCTTAGTAGGTAGGCCTGTTTAAAATTTTTGGAAGTATTTGTTTTACAGTTTTACAGTTTTACTGTTTTAAATTAACCTTTGTATTTATTTTATTGTTTTAAATTAATATGTAGGTTGTTTTATGATATATTTTTGTTTTTTACATTTTTAATCTTAAAATGAATGAGAACATGTGCTACGGTTAATTTTTGTGATATATTTTGGTATATTATCATGTGCTACGATTAGTTTTTTGTCATATTACGCTGAATTACCAATTCTATAGTGTTAAATCCCATTTACTTATGTTTTACTACGTTTTTATCATTTGGTTCCGATTCGACCGATTCGATTCACGATTCGCGATTCGGGGGTAAACGATTCACGATTTGATAACTATAACTATAGGTTTAAATCAAGATTCAGCATTAAATCCTTATCTCTTTGCTCCTGTTATGGATAAGTTGACCAAACAAATACAAGATGAGGTGACGTGATTTATGTTATTTGCAAATGATATTATTTTAGTGGATGAACTAAGGTAGGGATTAATGCTATATTGGAATTGTAGAGAGAAACTCTAAAAATATGAGGGTTTAAAATAAGTTGAGCTAAAACAAAATAAGCGGAGTGTAATTTTAGTAATAATAGGACAAACAGGGATGTGGTGAAACTTAAGGGTCAAGGGATACTTAGAAATTATCATTTTTTTTATTTAAGCTCGATTATCGAAAAAAATGGAGATATTAATGACGATGTTACTCATAGGATTAATGCAGGTTAGGTCAAGTGGAGAAGTGTTACCGACGTACTATGTGATCGGCGTATACCTTGTAAGTTAAAAGGGAAAATTCTATAGGGCAGCCATTAGACTTACCATGTTATATGGGATGGAATGTTGGGCAACCAAAAACAAAAATGTGCATAAATTGAGCGTGGCAGAGATGCGGGTGCTAAGATAAATTTGTGGTAAAACTCGAAAGGATAAAATTATAAATGAACAAATTCGTGAAACAGAAAAAGTAGCTCCTATAGAAAATTAATTGAGAGAAAATCGGCTTAGATGGTTTGGACACTTGAAAAGTAAACCAATAGATGCTCCTATAAGAAAGAGTAATTTAGTTAGTATTGATGGTAACGTTAGGGGTTGAGGGAGGCCTAAATTTACTTGGTAGGATACTGTAAAAAATGAAACGATATCACCTGAATAAACCGAAGATATCGCGCTACACAAAGCAAAATGGAAAAATAGGATTCATTTAGCGAACTCCAAATAATTAGGAAAAGGTTTTGTTGAGCTGAGTTAACTATTTCCCAAGTGGCAAACCATGTCAATCAAACTGCAGCCGGAAAATAAGTGGAATCAAACTGCCCCAAATGAAACTTTCCAATGCAAATTTTGCCAAGAAAGTTTTTTCCACCCGAGACACTTCCAACTTTTCAACCAAAAGCGGCATGATATTTTCATAAGCATAAAAATATCTAATGGAATTTCTTTACAACTTAGGGTTATCCGGCACCTGATTAATCACCAAAGGTTCGTTTAGACACTCCAATCAGCACATAAATTGACACACTAGGGGAGATGTCTCCAAGAGGACTTGAACTCATATGTAGTGAAATTAATTCCATTTAGAAAGATAACTCTTAAATGAGTTAATAAAGACTTGGGTCGAATAGGTGTAATAATTGACTGAATTTAAAATTTGAATTGAATGGTCCCCACTTAAATGCTAAATTTTATTACAACTTATCGCCTTTAGGCATGATTTTTAACAACAGACATAATGCTCGCCATCCAATATGAATTTTGCTATTAGATGCAACACTTGGACAGAAAGCACCAACAAGCCTATAAACATAAGGGTTTCTTAACACCATTGGACACACAGAATAATCTTTCTTCTCTCTGACTTTTGAAAAACAATTCACTTTCTTTATCTCCTATTTGAATTTCTAGTATTCTATGGTGCTACAACAGTAATATCATAATTAATTGTCAACCTATTTTACAATTGGTATTAGGGTTGGAAATATAGTTAAGGGGTGGCTGCATATTGTGTTGGAACTCATCCCTTACTGCTCTTGCATTTTTTTCATTAGTCGGTGATCTGCTGAATCACCTTAATTGTGCGGTTGCACTTTGATTGTTGTTTTTTAGTATGATTTTTTTGTTTCCAATAAATAAATAAATAAAATTGGTATTTAGCGTTGTTTTGATAATGCAAGTTAAAATTTAAGATGTTGAAGTTGAGAGAAAATATGGAAATACACGATAAAGAGACCACCATCATATAAGGATTATAATAACCTCGAGAAAAATTACAAAATAACTCGCTTCATTGCCTCCTAAGTACAGATTTGTGGATTACCGTTTGCATACGCTATGTTGAGAATGTAAGAACAAAATTTTCAATTGAGTCCATTGTACATATTTGACTTATTCCCGGAACAAAAACTTGTTTTGAGTCATAGATAAAATTTTATTTTATATTGTACATTTTTTTTTTTTACAAAAACATATATTTTTTTACATTTTTTACATAAACGTTTTGTACAAAAAAATTGTATACAAATGTAGGAGAAATTTAAATAAATAAAAATACATAAATGTAGGAAAAATGTACACAAACGTGTACAAAAAAAATGTACACATTTTAACACGGTTTACCTTAAAAAAATAATGGAAAAAGAAACGTAAGGAAACTTAAGCAAGCCACCGGCCTAAACATAAACATACAACAGGGTTTTAAAAACACAAAAGAGGGTTCAAACATTTAGGAGGAACGAAAAAACAGGTTTCTCGCCATTCTAACCTAACTAAACCACCAGCCAACAAACGGTGATTCCGACTGAAATCGGAGGAGAAGGAGAGGGGTATTCCCGCTGAAATCTGCAAACGCTTAAGAGGAAATGTTTGTGATTTGGAAAGAAAAGAGATTCAGCCACTTTTATAGCTTTTTTCAACCGTAAATCTAGTCCGTGACACATAAGTTCAAATCAGCTACTACAGGTAAGATTCCTTCAATTATTTATGCCTCTTTTTTTGGGGGGTAAAATTTTATTATCTCGGGGAGTTTTGTTTGTTTCGGCCGAGATTACGCCGAGATCTCGGCGCTACATACCGCATCCAACCGATTTTTATTTATTTTTGACTCGCATCTCGTAATCGGTGCGGTGGCCAGCGATGCCTAATCAACTCGGTCGATTCCAAGTTGACTCGGGCGCTACTTTGAACCATGGTTTAGGGTTTCGAGTGTAAGAATATGTGTTTAATAGGTTCCAAACATAGGTGGGTAAATGGGGAGGCTAGGTTTTGTTTCGATGGTTTCTTGGACAAGAGAGGGTAAAAACCCTAGGGTTTCTTGATCACGATTTTGATTATTGATCCTTATGGGCTCATTTATTATCGGAATTACGGCATTTGAGCAAGCTTGTTGATTATTGGACTTCTTGATTATTGGATTGACAGTAAAACACTCTTGAACACCGTCAGTAGGTTTTGAGGCCTTTTGGTCGCCGGAGAGCACGGATAATGTTGGCGATTGTTGGAGATGGATTTTCAACCATTGGCGGGGTGGATTGCACCCAGATTGGGGTGTTTTGTACCGAAATGGAGTTGTATGGCCCCAATTGATTTGGGCAGTCCTTGGTAGGTTTAGTTACATGGCCGGAACTACTGATCGGAGTTGGGTGGACCAAAACCTGGTCGGTAATTCCTTTTGGGTGTCGGGTTGACCCGCTTAGGGTTCCTGAGTTTGATGGAAGACGGATCTGACCCGCTTGGGTCCTTTCTTGTGGTTTTCGGTGTCGTTAATCTTGTGGGAAGGCAGAAACATCACAGCCGACCACTGGAGTGGTGGTCCGGCCACCTTAGGGTGGTTCGCTGCTAGCAGCTGATGGTAGGAGGGTCAGCCCTTGTTGAAAAACCCGATCGGAGGCCCGCTTAGTGAGGAGTATTGCGTCGGTAGTTGCAGAGGGGTATTGCCCCATTTGTAGTTGTCCAGCGGCGGAATAAGGCCAAGAAGTGGTGGTAAGTGGTGGTAGGTCCCTGCATTTTGGGAATATTTCAGATTAAGGTTTTGATTTTTTTTTAATAGAGGTGGTGAATGAGTCGAATTTGGGGAATCAGGTTTAGAGTTTTGAGATGGTGCCGGAGCGGTACGAGGGCGATCGGTGGTGGCTCTTGGTGTTGGAAGACGGGCGTCGAAATCTTCCATCCGAGTTATTAACCGATTGATAACCTCCTCGAGACGTTCGTGAGAAGATTCCACGGGGGTGTATTTTCTTCTTGGGACCCATTTGTCTTTTTTTTACGATTTTTGTGCTTTTTTGTACAACAACGGGTAGAACCAACAAGGCTCTGATACCAATTGACGTAAATAACATCAAATGGGAGCGAGAAGAAGATAACTCTTGCCTAAACTCTCACAAATCAATATATCTCAAAAGGGAAGAATGCCTCAAATAAGGCTACAAAAGAGTATTTATAGGTGAGAAGTAGCTTGGGCTCTAAGCTATATAACAAATTACAATTATGTCCCTAGATGTCACTAGCCCTTCCCACCTCTAAATACTAACAAAAGAAAAATACAAGAAAAATACTAGAAAGAATAAAAGACTAAAAAAACGACGAAAATGTCCTTATTCACATCAGGTACAATATTCAAAATTGGATCGTCGGTCATTACGAACATCTACCCAGTTAGCATCTGAAAATCTTGTAACTATCAAGGAGTGCGACGGTCCTGGAGTCCACTTCAAATATCAAAGAATATGACAACTAGCTTCCCACCAAGGCTTTCACGAAGCATATACAAAATTAACATAATGATTCCGGAGGTGATCAACAAGTGAATACAGAATGATATGAGGAAGTGCACTAAAAGCCAAACAAAATAAACACGGCATTAAATTTGTCAAACCAAGCACGCGAGGACTTTTTCAAACCAAATAAGGTTACACGCGCCCGATATACTAACTATTCAGGGAGAAACATATCCCAATGTACACAGGGTTCCCAAGAATTATTTGCATGTTTTGTTTATTTTTATTTTTCATGTTTTCTTGGGTTATTTTCCTCTTTTAGTTGTTATATTAGGTTTAGAGGGTGGCATCGCCTTTAAGTATCTTTAGAGTGCCCTTTTTGGTCTTTTAACCTTTTAAGGATTTCTTGGTTAGCAAGACCCCTTGGCCTTCCTTTATAAGGACTACTAAGATAAAAATAATAATTAAAGAGAGAAATTGGTTAATTGGCCTTTGGCCTCTAAATAAACCGTTTCCGCTCCTAACTACACGTCAACTTGGTATCAGAGCAGCATTCACTTATGATGTGGTCCCCGTAGTTATTGTTGTAGATCCATCGGTAGGGTTCGAAGGAAACGGCGATCCACTCCTCAAAATCTGAAATCTGTCATCTGCGGTCCAGTGGCACCACCTTCTCATCCACCATACCCGCAAAACCCTAGATACTAATCCATAAATCTCATATCTTAATCCAAACACCCCAAAAACCCTGAATCCAGGCTCCTCCCGAACACCTCAACTGCTGACTCCTATTTTCAAACCTCTAGCAACCGTCGATGGGATGAGGCAAGGTCGGTCGAAGGAACGAAGGTCATCAGCGAACCCACCAAAGCATCAGATCTACTAGGCCCTAACCACGAATAGAGTTTGCCTGATGTTTCTCCCGAGGATGATGTGTTGCTTTTGGTGGTCAAGATTCATTGGGGGTATGTTGATCCAGTTTTTGAGGCGTTTGAGGTGCTTTCGATGATCGCGTTGAAACGCCTAGCCTCACGTGCGCTCCTCATAGAAGGCTCAAACCGCATTTGGCATTGTTCGCCCTCCTCGAGGTGGGAGGTCATGTTAATTATTATTGTGACTAGCTCCAGGGTTGAGTTCATATATACTGGCAATGGTTGTGATTTTTATCCCCCATTCTCACATTTTTGTTAGTCAATATGCGATACGTTTATGAGGATGACTTCCCTCTCAAGTGGGGGAATCCTGTTTGGCTCACTTGCTGCCGACCTCCAACGCTCGGGACGAGCTTTTTCAAGCGGGAGAGAAAGATGTACACGAGCTTCCCGATTATTATTTGTATTTTTTATTTATTTTATTTTTCATGTTTTCTTAGGTTAATTTCCTCTTTCAGTTGTTATATTAGGTTAGAGGGTGATATTGCCTTCTAATGTTTTTAAAGTGCCCTTTTTACCTTGCTTTTTAAGGTTTCTTGATTAATAAGACTCCCTTACCTATAAATAAGGCCTTTGGCCTTCCTTTGTAAGGACTACTACTTTGATATGAATGAGAATTAAAAAGAGAAAATGGGCCTTGGCCTCTAATTCCATGTTTATGTCGAATTGATATAATAGTCAATCGCCGCTACCAACAGTTGAAATAAGAACTCTAACAGAGTTGAGGCAGGCCACTCAAAAAAATGTTTCACAATATGTTTTATGTCTAAGTGTATCCTTTAGCAACTAGCTTAGCTTTCTGACTTTCACGCAAAGGAACCATTTCCTCATCCATAGTCGGCTTCGAGCAATCAGCTAATTCGCTGCCCCCCCCCCCCCCCCCATCTCGAGAATAGGAACGCTCGACCCCAAAGAAACATCTCTAATTCATCTCTAAAAGTAAAGTGAGTACAATTATTGGCCAAGGGCATTATTTATTAGACAAACTAAGCCTAAAAAGAGCACTTTAAAAGCATTAAAGACAATGTCACCCTCTAATCTAAAATAACAACTAGAATATGAAAACAACCAAATAAAACATGAAAAATAAAATAAACAACAATACAAAATAAATCCGAAACCCCATACACATCACTCTCTCCCACTTGAAAAAGCTCATCCCAAGCGAGGGAGGTATGGGACAACATAGCAAAGCAACCATCAATGCACTTCCCCACTTGAGAGGGAAGTCGTCCTCAAAAGCGCCCGACCAATTGGCTAATAAAAAGCCTCGGGAGAAGAGTCACAAAATCCAACCATGGCCAACAAACAAAAACTCGCCCTCGAACTTTGCCACGCTGAAAGATAATGCACACATGACTCGAGGAGGGGGTGCAAAATAAAGTCCAAGTCTCCCATAATAAGCACCCATGAGGTTAGACCCTTCATCACAACCTTCGACCGTGTCTCAAAAGCCTCCCACAATAGGTCCACATACACTCAAACCAACTCGGCCACCCCAAACAACTTGTCCTCCTCGGGAGACATAATCAACAAATCAACCCCATCAAAATCACCATTATACCCAAAAAAGGGGAAGAAATCAACCAAAACATACGACTTCACCTCACGAAAATGCGTGCAGGTCACCCAATCCTTTTCAACGAAAATATAGAAGAAATCCACAAAAGAGATCCCAACATCTTCTTCTCTAAAGATGGGAAAGAAGTCCCCTATCTCAAAAATCTCTGAATCTCGAAAACGGGTGCGAGTACTCCAACCATCCTCCTTAAATATGGAGAAAAAATCACAAGGAAGGAACTCGGAGTCTATACCAATCCCCAACTGGGTCTCGACATCCTCAGGGACGTCCTTACTAAGCGTGATTGGGTAGAGGGTATCATCTTCGTGTACGCGAATAATGTCGGTAAGAGGAAAAGTCACATAGGTGGACAAATACTCACAATAACGGGTCAAACGCCTCACCCACTCATGTACCTAATGCTCACATATCGCCTCCAACTCAAGATGCACCGCGCGACACTAACTGAGAAGGTAATAGTGTTCCTTGTATTTCCCAATGGAGTAGGCACTAAATTGAAAGCTTCGAAGCTCTCGATGTAGTGTTTCTCCAAGATGATCCAAGTCGTCAAGGCGAATGTCGAGTTCTTCGATGACGATACAGCTCAATTGCTCAAACTCAGCACAAATCCTCATATCCATTTCATAATCAAAATCACCACCTTCATTCCATAACATATCAAAACGGAAATAATCCTCATCGAGGGATGATGTGGTGTTACAATTGGTGAGTTGGGAAAAAGTAGTGGGTAAATCGTAATTTCAGAAAGTTAAGGGGCAAAAAAATAATTTTCAAAATTTTTTAGGGCTGAATAACATTTTTTAGAAAATAAGGGGGCTAGATATAATTTTCAGGAACTTTAGGGTCTAAAAGGTAATTTTCTGAAATAAGGATGCAGCTGGAAATTTGAGAGGGCGTGTGTTCAAAGTTTTGAAACCTAGGAGTGGGGATGGAATAACAGTCAAAAGGGTGGGGGTAATATGGGTATTACTTTAAGATATTATGGCAGAAGGAGTAACACTATTGTTGAAAACTCTAGCAGCTTGCGTAGCTTTGGGGCAGCAGCCATGGCCAGAACATCCCTGGGAGCTTTTTACACCATTGGTCGGCCTTGGATGATGCCACCGACAACAGGAGACCATCGAGAGCCCTCAGATCTGGGCTTCGCACCCTGCCCTTGCTGCTGTAATGACGACTCACACGCACCCAGCCCTACCGGAGCCCTGTTTGAAGTCAGAATTCATCGACGATGGTCGCCCATGACAGGATACAACACTAGACTGTCACATCTGTCAGATCGCCACCCATTTGAACAGATCTAGTGCCTGGAGCCTTGACGTCACCTATTCTTGTCACAGAACCCATTGTGTGATATGTTTTCGACTCCGGCGCGCCCTACCTGTACTCCGATAGGGGTCGTATTACTCCGGCGAAGGCCGCCTGGGAATAGAGATGACGGGTGACCCATAATGGCTTGGATTGAGGCCTTAAGATGTTGGAATGAGGGTTGGGGTGCCATTGATGCTGCTGCGAGATGGGGCCCAGGTTTTTCAAGTACCAGCGACCCTTCCCGTTGTCTCCGGTAGCCATAAATGAGGCTCCGACAGTGGTCAGATTTCATGGCTGGGGACATATCTGAACAAAAAGAGGGGTTAGAGCTAGGGTTTTGGGTGTTTGAAGGAGATTTGAATTTGGGGGGTTTCAAAGCTACGGTTTTATGACATTATATTTAGAGTGCAGTCGCTCTGATATCATTTAATGTGAAGTTAAAATACGAAAGCGTAAATTTACTAACTACACAACAACATTATGTTTAGAGGCCAACGGCCCAAGAAATATCTCTAATTCATCTCCAAAAATAGAGCACAATTATTGGCCAAGGGCCTTATTTATAGGACAAACTTAGCTTGACAAGCTAAAAGCCAAAAAAGTAAAAAGACTACAAAGGATATTTTAAAGACATTTAAGACAATGTCACCCTCTAACCTAAAATAACAACTAAAATAGGAAAATAACCAAATAAAATATGAAAAATAAAATAAACAACCATACGAAATAAATTTGGGACCCCATACACATCAAAATGAGTTATTTTTCAAGAGGCAATCGAACACTTAGGAATTTTATCAATACCTTAAATGCACACAAAGAAAAAGTCCTACAATTGGGACAATGAAAAAGATAACCACGAAGAAAATAATATCAAAATGCAACGTAAATAAATATTGAGATAGAACAGAGAAAATACACTACAAACAAGCACAAGACAATATGTACGTGGTTCATCAATATGGCTACGTCGGATGATGATGGCTTCTTATCTTTGATCGAATCAACATGGTGTTACAACTCTCAAGCCTCCCCGATCCTCTCTCTTTCATTAATACAAAATGAGCTAGTGAGAACTTGGGGGTAAAACAATTCTAAAACAAACAATTTATTATTCATATGATGGCCCTACTCATCCTTGCTGTTTGGACCATTTTTTTAACTTCACAACACATGATTTATGTCCACAAATAGATCGAAGTAACCTTTCTGGGTTTAAAAATCTAGGTGAGAGTGAGAACACATTAATTTGAAACACTATTGTTGAACTGGCCATTCCGCATTTGATTGTTTCCAACTCTAGTGGTGGCAATAAAAAAATATATCGTAGGGGTCAAACTATTATAAAGATCAAGTAAGCAAGAATCAAGATTATGGAAAAAGACTTAAAACAGTCAATTACATAAGCGTAGATACGCCTCTCAAATAGCGAATGTCAAAAGACAACAAGGAATTCATGCAGCCTTCTTCAAGTTGTACACATTCCTGAGTTAAGCATGGACGCATGGACCGAGGTTTTGCAAATGTTGTATAATTTAGTCTACTCAAACTCATTGAATTTTCTTTTCTTTACAATGTGTAAAGTATTGGATTTTCACAATACTTAAACTGACTAAATATATAAACATAAATTCTAATAATATAATAATATATATATATATATATATATATATATAGGGAGAGGATCACAAGTGAACCTAAAAACCGAACTTTTTAATGAATCGTAACAAAAATAACACTTAACCCATTAATTTTAATTCCTATATTGTAATTCATCCGCGCCAGCGGCAACGGACAGGCATGTGATACGCGTGTTTTTCAATACACGCATATCCATCGCCGCTGGCGCTGACCAGTTCCAACATAGAAATTAAAATTGATTGTGTGTTAGGTATTTTCTTCGTTAAGGTTCATTAAAATGTTTATCTTTTATATTAACTTCTGAAACTAAACGGGAGAGGGTTGGAACCTGAGAAGCAAAAGGTCTAGAGAGGGCTAAGACAGCAGGGGCATGAGCGGCTTCTTCAACCAAATGCCGTTTCCGAAGAGCCTTAAGAGCGTGTACGATTGCAATTTGTTGTTGCGACCTAAAACATTAACATCATCACCAACACAAAACCTATTAAATGTAAAGCTAACAATAGACAGATCACTGCAACACGGAACGGACTACTTACATATTCATAAACTAATTGGCATCTAATGTGCTTCAACAATCGCCAATTACGAGTCTCTTTGCTGGAAGCGAAAAACTACTTTGCAGGTCCAAGAGAGAGATGAAAGAGGGCAGAGACCGGAGAAACATAAGCTAAAGTCGGTTGATCACATTTTGCTTTATTTCTTTCCTTCTTTCTTTGTTTCACTTTTTTTAGTCCCTAAAGTATACTCTTTCACTAGCATGAACCTCTCAAGTATTTATATTTGAGGATTGATCCCTAATTTAGTACGTTAATTTTATTGTAATCCTATTTCCATGGTCAACCCTTATTTAAGTCCTATTTACTTTTTTTTAAACTATATTAGTCATATTTTTAAAATATCTTAAATAAAATGTCTAGTATACCCATTATAAATCTTAACTTCCATCTTTTACCCATTTTCAACAACACACCGCCACTATCATTTTTGAATCAGTCGATCTCTCTCTCACTCTTTCATTTTCGATCTCCGATTTGTTGTATGTGTGTGTGTATGAGTGCGTGTGTGTGTACGATTTTATGTATATATGTGTGTTCGAGTATGTGTATATGTGTGGGCAGGTGTATATGGGTGTGTGTATATGCAAGAGTATGTACATATGTGTGTGTGTTGGTGGTGGTGGTGGTGTGTGTATATATATATATGTATATATATATATATATATGTGTGTGTGTGTGTGTGTGTGTGTGTGTGTGTGTGTATGTACGATTTTGCGTATATGTGTGTGTTCGGGTATGTCTATATTTGTGGGCGGGTGTATATGAGTGGGTGTATATGAGAGAGTATGTACATATGTGTGTGGTGGTGGTGGTGATGTGTGTGTGTGTGTGTTCGAGCATGTGTATATGTGTGTGAGTGTGTGTACTTGTGTATATATGTATATTTATATGTGTGTATACGTAAGAATGTGCATACGTTCTTTTGTTGGTGTGTTGTGTATATAACAACATTCTGAGTAAATATTTACTGAGAGTGTAAATATTTATTCCACTCTCAAGTAGTTATTTACTAAAAATAATAACATATAGTAAGGAATAATAATGATGAAATGAATGAGTAGAAGAACATGTATGTTGTAAGTGATAGTATTTTGTGATAGTAAATATTTACACTTAAAGTAATATTTTAATGTGAGTTAGTGTTTGTATTGATATTAATAAATACTCTCATAATAAATATTTACTATGAGTTTATTTGTTCTTCGATTGTTCTCCTTCCCAGTCTTTTTCTTATTAAAAAAGTTTGTTGTAAGTGTAAGTAATTACTTTGTTTAAATACATGTTGTAATTTTATTTCGCTTGTCTTTTCTTTTTTATTTCATTTATTTCTTGTGAAAGTAAAGTTTTATTTTGCTTGTCTTTTCTTTTTTATTTATTTTCTTTCTTGTGAAAGTAAATGTTTACACTTGGGAGTAAATATTTACATTAAGTTTTATTATTATTATTATTATTATTATTATTATTATTATTATTATTATTATCATCATCATCATCATCATACTTCTTTTTTAGCTTTTTAGTAAATATAATTGTGGTAGAGATAGTAGGAGCGGTGGTGGGCAGGTTGTGGTGGTCATAAGATAACGATTGTTGTTTTACAATGGTGGTGGTGGTAATGGAGGATCTGATGGTGGTTCCAGGGGCAGGTGGTGGTGGTGGTGCCGGGAGCATATAACGCCCCGACCCGAATTTTTGGGTTACTTGAAGGTCAACCTGGTTCGACCTGAATGTTAGGTGTGAAGTGCAATGAGACAACCCAAATAACATTGCTAGGCCAGTTTTATTTAATTAACTTTTCACTTATTCAGCATGTGAATTCAATTTATCTCAAGCTACGTGGGGACCCATGGTAAGCGTCCCTAGAGTCCAAGCATTCAGAACTACTAACGTAAAATAAAAAGAATATTTACCTGTATAATGCTCTCAAAGTATGGAATCGCGTACAACCTGCCGTAATAAAGAAACGGGAATGAGTCGAGTGCCCAGTGGGAAATACAACAATGCAACATCGAATCGAACGATAAAATAAAGACTCTATAACATACCATCTATGTGCACATGCAAAAACCGTATATATATATATATATATATATATTCACATTAATCTTACGAAAGGACCCTTCTTACCCCTTATTACTTTGAAAATCCATCATTAAGTTATTTTAACTTTTGTTAAAAAGGTTAAATAAGTTCTGAATTACTTTTTGAGTAGACTCTTGTAAAAATCTTGATTAGTAGACAAGGTGTGTTAAAAATAATTTGTAAGAACAAAATATTCAACATTCTTGGAAATATGTTTTTAGTTTACAACCTAAGTCTATGCAACAGATTGTAGCTATGGAAAATGAATAAGCACACACAAGAGTCCAAAATTTTTTACGTGGTAAACCCCCACCCAAACTGGGGAAACATCCACAAAGGTCTCTACACCTCAAAATAAAAAATCCACTAAAATAGTTTTAAGGTTACAAGCATTCAACAAGATACACATAAAAAATAGACCTATTTTAAGTCCACAAATATACCTACACTCCTCGATTATTTTCTTACTTCTTTAAGGCTTTGATGTTGTCCTCTTTGTTCTTTAGCTTGGCTCCTTTTCTCCTTTAGCTTTACGTCGACTCAAATGGTCAGAATCTCTCAACCAACAACACTACTTAATGATGGTGGGTGATTGTGTTGTGAGTGTTATGCCTAAATCACATGCATGCACTCACACACCCTTAATTATAAACAATTCCTACGAATTACAAAACTTCTAAGTATGAAATATCTTTTTCACACTACTGAAATTAGACTTAGTCTTTTTCTGATAATGTTTTCAGATATGTGAATCTTTAGAATCTTTAAAATAGAGATTCTTTAGAATTTATTTATATACAAATCTTTTTAACTCAAAAATTTTCAACAGATCTGAAATATACAAGTCTTTATTTCAGGTTTGTAAAAAAACTGAAAAATGTTGGATAAACAAGACTACAAACGTTACAAAATAAATCCAACATAAGAGAATGAATTCTTAATAAAGAAATCAAAACAACCTCTAAGTGAATAAGTATCACTGAAATAGATCTACGAGTTTCTAAATATAAACGAGATCTAATTTTGTGAGGCTATTGAGTGAGAGATTTAGACCTAAGAGGATAGAAAAATGAAAACCAAAAATCCGTAACTCTCAAACTATTTTTCGAAGAAAATTTGGTAGATTTTTTTTTGCGATTTCTATTTTTTCTCTCTTTTATTTATTTTTTTCTCTCCACTCTCTTACTTCTCTCTTTTTTTTTCCTCTCGGGCCCTTAGACCTCTCAAAGATTGAAATTGTAAAGACGAAGGTCTCTATTTATACAAATGATTGAAGGATCTGGAAGCTTAAGGCAAATAAAGGGTTGAGACTGAATTGACCGTTCAAACTCTTAATCTAATGGCTATTAATGGACCACACAAACAAACACTCTGATTAGCTCTCATTAAAGTCACAAGGATCGTCCAAGATAACATGCAGACCTTAGATTAAAAATGATCGAACGATTAAGATTGAATCTCTCATCACAAACACATAGAAAACACAAATCCAACCAATAAAAAAACAACACGTGTACGGATATTAGTGACTAAAAAACGCGTGTTTTATATCTTTTAAAAATTCCATTTACACCCATAAATGTCTCTAGCACTTTCGAATTTTACACAAGGTAGTTTTTAGGAAGTTTCAATATATGAACATTTTAAATCCCTAAATTTAATTCTTTAAAAATAGATTTTAAATGTTTAAAAATTTATAATTAAAGTAGAAAATTCATTTCAATCCAAATTAACACACAGACCTCATATATGAAATGAAATATGAAAATGTGCAATCCTATAGTGTTTTATGTATTGGTTTTCTACCTAAAGACCATTGATCGTTGCTGATGAAGATAGTCTTGTCTTGAAGTTCTTGAAGATGCAATGAAGTTATAGGAGTGACTCAATTTTGTCTTCTTTTCCAAACTAGTTGAGCTCCTATTTAGTATAGACTCAAATGAGTCAAGTATATAGTGTGCTTCAATCTTTCCCTTTGGAAATAAGAGACAAAATCTCCTTTGGGTCATCTAGGACTCGTAGGAATAAAAAAAAAACTATTCCTATACAAAAGGTCTATCTAGCCCATTTCCTAGAAATTGAAAAGTACATAACTCAACTATACGGACCAATACCTTAAATGTATCTGATGGTAGTAATGGTACTGAATCCTAAAAAAATAAAACAGCTCATGGAAAAGATCAAGAATTTTAGTTGAATTAATACAATAGAATGTCCAGATGGACTCAAATATCTCTCCCCCATTTTGCCACAAATGGACAAAGGGTGAATTAACAAAATAATCATATATGAAGTATGAAATTACAAATTTATCAACCTAAATTATAAAACCGGTCACCTCAAGGGTCTCCTACATAAAACAGAGATAAGAGGCGCTTTTTGTCATTTTTGAAATGACCATGCCCTATATCCTCAAAGACCAATTATGAGCAAGAAAGCAACTAGAGGATATAATAATAGGTGATAGAGATTTATTCAGGAATTATCATACCAATGGATTTTCTTAAAGATTCAAATCGTATATTATCCAAATGTTTAGTGAACAAATCAACTAGTTAATATTCAGTGGTCTCTAATTCTTTAGATTCAACTAATTCTCGTATGAAATAATGTATTATATTAATATGTTTAGTGCGGGAATGTTGAACAGGATTCTTAAAGATATTTATCGCACTTTGATTATCGCAATATAGGTTTAACTTTTTTTTCTTTAATGCCATAATCACTAAGCATTTGTTTTATCCACATTAATTGAGCGCAACAGCTGCCTGTTGCTATATATTTCAATTCTGCTATGGAAAGTGAAGTGCAGTTTTGCTTTTTACTGCTTCATCCTACTAAGTTATTACCTATATAATAACAAGCACCTGATGTGCTTTTGTTATCATCAGAATACCCAGCCCAATCAGCATCGTTCTATCCTACAATGGTGATAGATGTAACTTTCATGTAAGACATACCTAGGTTTATTATCCCTCTAACATATTTAATTATATGTTTAACACATAGAAGATGACTTTCTTTGGGTGCACTTTTATAACGGGCACAAATACATACAACATACATGATATCAGGTCGAGAGGTTGTTAAGTATAACAGGCTGCCTATCATGTTTCTGTATAGGATAGGATCTATAGTTTTCCCATGTTCATCTTTGGAAAGTTTCATGCATGTACTCATATGAGTCCTAGCAATTTTGGCAGTATCTAAATCGATTTTTTTCCCTAACTCTATTGTGTACTTAGATTACGATATGAATAACCCGTTATCTTTTTGCTTGACTTGAAGTCCTAAGAAATATTAAAGCTACCCCATAAGTGACATTTGGAATTCCCCGTGCATAATTTTAGAAAACTCTTTAACCTCACAAGGGGGAAATGAAACCAAATATTATGTCATCAACATAAACCTAAGCTATTAAGACCTGTTTCTTAAAGTGTTTAATAAATAATGTCTGGTCATTGTCACCTCATCGAAACCCTTTATTGATTAAAAAGGTTGACAGGTGTAAGGACATAAATTTTCAATTGAGTCCCTGTAGTGTTTTGACTTAATTTCGTGAACAAAACTGTGTTTGTAATATGTCATAGGGAGAATTTTATTTTACGATCCCACTTGGTCTATGACGTATTGAAGAAATTGAAGACGTTGCGATAAAACTTCAAAGAAATAATCATGCCGATGTTTATTTGGTGCAAGTTTACTCGTCTTCAAAGTCAATTTCATTCCGAGATCACTCAGGTTTGAATGCGTATAATTTATGGTGCTCAGATTTATTTTATAAAAAATAAGGATGTAATTTTTATAAAGAAAAATAATTTTAAATGTTTTAAAAAGTGTTTTAATGGTTTAAACTTCGTTTTATGATGATAAGCTCGAAATAGAGTTTGACTAATTTGAATCTCTTTGTTAAAAGACGTTTTTATCAGAAAGTCAAAGAAAGTCAAACTTCGCGAGGTCGCTCGAACGACATTGGATCTCGTTCGAATGAGATACAATGTCGCTCGAACGACATGCTTAAGTTGTTCGAACGACACATTTTTCGAGGCGGTATTTAAATCCTATTTAAACAGTGTTTGCATCATAATTTCGTAAGTGTGCTTTCTGAAAAAAAAGTTTTATGAACCAGAACCTTGTTTGCACATGTTTTCTAAGGTTTACAAAGCATAAACACATCCTTAGAGTTTGCAAAGATCCGAGTTATCATTCTTATATGTTTACGTGATCTTGCTGCACCAAAGTTGTTTGTTCTACACATTAAACACAAAGGGTTTTGCGGTGAAGAAGCGACGAACATCGTGTTCGACATCGTAGACGTATCAAAGCCATATCGGAGGACACCGAGACATACGTGGATGCGTGTGTTGTGGACAAAGATCGTAGAAGACGGAATTTCTGCGTGGGCACTAATGAAGAACGGTTGAAGATCAGAAGGAGCGTCAAGACCCATGGGGATCGAGTCTTAGTGTAAGGCTAATCTGTCTTTGTAAAACCATTATTCATAGTGATTGTCTGGCTTGGGCCGTCCGAGGTTATTTTCCCATTTTGGGTCTTTTTCTCGTACCTCCGGTGTTGTGAGTATTCTTTACTTTACTTTATTTGCTTTAATCACTAGATGCATGTTTAGGATTAATCAAGATAAAATTGGTTTAAAGTAAGAATTGGGATTTCACAACTTGGTTTGGTGCATAATTAAAAGTTGGATCTTTTTCGAAGAAAAATTGATTCTATTTGAAAACACACACATCGGGCCACTCACGTTCCACAAATTGGTATCAGAGCTAGAAAACATATTTTTATTTGTTTTGTGATCCCGTGTATTTTCAAAGATGAATTCTGGATATAATGAATTTTCTCGAACTCCTGTTTTTTATGGCACTAATTATACTTATTAGAAGATGAGAATGAGATGTGCTTTAAAATCTATTGATGAGCGAGTTTGGCTTGCAGTTGAAAAAGGTTGGACACCCCCAGTCACTATTGTAGGTGAGGTCACTAGTTTAAAGCCTGTTGAGTCTTGGACCGAAACTGAACAAAGACTTGCACAATATAATTCTAAAGGTCTGCACGTTATTTCTTCACATGTCACACAGGAAGAATATAATAGAATTATGACTTGTGAAATATTAAAAGAGGCTTGGGATATTTTGGCACTCACTTACGAGGGCACTAGCACTGTTAGGGCGTCAAAACTTCAAAATCTCACTACACAGTTTGAGACCATTAGGATGTTAGAAAGTGAGACCTTTGATGAGTTTTATGCTAGGTTGTCCACTAATGTCAACTCGTCATTTAACCTAGGTGAGAAAATTCCCGACAACCGTGTCATTAAGAAAATCCTTAGGTCGTTGCCTAGTAGGTTTGATGCGAAAGTGACCATTTTAAACTCCTTGGGTAGGTTAGAATCAACGAAACTAGAAGAGATTGTAGGTGACTTACAAACCTATGAAATCGACATGATTACCTCCAAGCAAGTGCCTAAGAAAGAAAAGGGTATTGCTTTGAAAACCCGGAAGGAGGAAATTAAAGTTTCGGATTCCGATTCCCATTCTGATTTTGAGGATATTGCTTTGTTGGAAAAGAAATTTAAAAAATTTATTAAGTTTCAAAAGTAATCGAAAGATGCCAAGAAATTTGAAAAATTCAAGAACAACAAAGTAGATCCCACCTCTAAGGATAAGTTTGAAAAATCTAAGAGAGATGAGTCGGATAAGTGTTTCGGGTGTGAGGGGTACGGTCACAAGGTTAAAGAGTGTCCCACTAGACTTAAGAAAGAGGGCAAGCAACCCATTGTCTATATTGCCACCTTAAGTGATAGTGAACCGGAAGAGGGAGAGAGTTCCCCCATTGAACGTAACTTTACTCCGTTTATGGCATGTCATGTGAGCGACGACGACAATACTCATGTGAATGACACTTCCGAGGAGGTTTTGAGTGTATCCCATGTTAGTGAGGGTGAAGAGAGTGACGAGGAGGAGATAGATGTGAAAGAATTGCAAAATGCGTTTAATGAGTTGTATGCCAAAACGGTGAAGGTGAAAAAGGCTAACTCAAAATTACAATTTAAATTGAATGAGCGTGCCATAGAAAATAATGATAGTTTGATTGAGGATCTTAGGGCACGAGAGAAGAAGTTTAGGGAGAAACTAGAGTTTGTGGAGAAAGAGAGAGACAATCTCCGTGGTTCCATGGAGTCCTTGAAAAAGGAGATTTTAGAGTTTGAGGAGACTAGGCGTTTACTCGAGTCTAGGATTATTGAGTTGGAGAAAAGGTTGAAAGACTCGTCTAGAGTCAAGTTTGATTTGGAGGCTAGGTCGGAGAAGTTAGATAAGATCTTAGGCACCGTCCAAATTAAGGGAGATGGGGGAGGCATAGGTTTTAGTGAGAGAGTTGTTCCCATTCCCCCCGCACGTGTGAGAAACATTAGGATGGTTAGAAAAGGTCCCCATAAAGGTAATCATTCCGACCACCGCTACACTTGCACATTTTGTGGTAGGAAAGGTCACCTTAGGCGTTATTGTTATGACCTTAGACAAGCTCCTAGGAAGTTTAGAAATAAAGTTGCTCTGGTTCCCCACACCCCCATGCGTCGTTTTACACCTACTTGGGTTAGGAAATCGGATTTAGTGTCTTTAGGAATTAAACTTTATAATTCTCGTTTGGGTGCACTTGATTCTTCCCATGCTAAATCTAAAGGATGATAGCGTTGCCATGTTTGTCATATGCTAGTTTACTTCATGATATATTCATTGCTAGTATTATGACATGTGTATCATTTTGTATTATAGTTTTCATTTGTTTGGGTCTTATTTGAAAAATACAAAAAGATTTTGTTTTTTGAGAAAACTTTTGAAAATCTAAAAAGATTTTGCTTTTCTTTAAGTCAAAATATGTTTGAAAAACCAAAAAGATTCTCAGTTTTTGTTTTTGAGTTTACATGTTTGATGTGACATATTGGTGTGCTTGGACCCCTCCCATCGTTTCATTATCCATGTGGCTAGGACATTTGGTCATTGTTATCGATGCTTAGAATGATCTTAACCATTATTTATATGGGGTTGTTTCGAAGTTGATATGCATCTTGATTCGACTTTGTATATATGCCAACATTGCACACATGCACGAGTTTATATGGATGTTTGACTTCTCTTGCATATTTGAATTTGGTGAGGCGTTCTTATCTCAATCTTGTCATCTATGCGTAAGTAAACTTAAGGAGAAGTGTGCATGTAATAACCGTTTACCGTGAGGATTTGAATTAAAAAATGATGAATGATTCACGGGAAAGGGCTACGAGAGTTCAATTTAACTCGTCGTGAAAGCCACCGTTTAAAAGAGCCCAAAAGAAAATGCAATATGCTAAGAAAAGGGCCAATAAGATTTTCTCTAAGTTGATAATGCTAGAAACCTCAAAAGAACTTGAAAAAGTATGTTTATATGAGGGTGTTTGGTTGGAGAAAATTTAAACGGATTTGCACATCTAATCCTAATGTTGAAACATTGCAATTTGACGCTATTGTTTGTAGAATCGTCAAAATTCTGGATTTGTGTGCAAGTAGTATGTTTAGTTCATTAAGCTCACACTTTAAATTGTCATATGGCTATGATAAAGTTTGATGATTTATCGCTATCAATTAGAGCTTCTTGATCGTTTCGATGTGTTGGAATTGTGACTCATTTGTTGTAGTTTCACGCCCATTCATTCCATGTCCAGGTTTGAGCACGTCGGTACTATGTTTGCATGTAACTCGCATTTTAAGTTTTTATGATTTTTTGCGTTTTGTGCGAAAAGCTTACTGTTTTAGCACTGTTTTGCTTCTATCAGTCCCTTCCTGGAATTTTTTTGTGGAAATTTTTTCAGTGGGCAATACTTTATAATATTTCTAGGAAACTGGGAATTTTTGGCAGGTCGCACGAAGTCGTTCAAACAACATTGCATCTCGCACGAACGACTTTTGTATTCGTTCGAGCAACTTCCTCATCTCATTTGAGCGAAGTCCCTAGCTCGTTCGAACGATAGGGTGAAAAATTGCTTTTGAATGGTTTGCAGTCATCCGGTTCATATTGGTATATTTTTGGTACTGCGAGAAGCATTTCTGGACTGTTTGGTTTATATGCAGGTTCTTTTATGTTCCAAATTAGTTTTTGCATATGAGTCGGTGGTATACTCTTTGTGTGATTCCTCGGATTACTAGCTACTGACTTATCATTATTTGATCATATTTAGCTGGTGGTTTCACGATTATCTAGCGATTTTTATTTTTTTCAATTGGTATCAACTTGATTCTATTTGGTATCATATTCTCATGCTAGATATTGATTTATCGTTTCACCGGATTGTCTATTCGAGACAAAAAGGGGGGAGAGATTTGGTATGTGATATAGGGGGAGATTTGTTGAGCGCTTATATTTGTTTCAAATTGGTATCAAATAATTTCTCACATGTTTTAAATGATTTGTTCTTATTAGAAATATAAATTGGTATCATTTATTCCTCCATACTTCACTGGGTATCTGTTTGTCTGTTTCATGTGTGTAGGTATGCTTCAGCGATTTGAGATTTCAAGTCTACATCACATTCAGACAGTTCATGCTTGTCGGTGCTACATATATTAGTCCGTGTCCTGTATTTTTGATTTCGGTTTTATGGGATGGGATTTAGGCGTCATATGGCTTGACGGCCCGGTTAGGCGTTTTGTCCCGAAATAGTCAAAGGGGGAGATTTGTAAGGATATAAATTTCCAATTGAGTCCCCGTAGTGTTTTGACTTAATTCCGTGAACAAAATTGTGTTTGTAATATGTCATAGGGAGAATTTTATTTTACGATCCCACTTGGTCTATGACGTATTGAAGAAATTGAAGACGTTGCGGCAAAGCTTCAAAGAAATAATCATGCCGATGTTTATTTGGTGCAAGTTTACTCGTCTTCAAAGTTAATTTCATTCCGAGATCACTCAGGTATGAATGCGTATAATTTATGGTGCTCGGATTTATTTTATAAAAAATAAGGATGTAATTTTTATAAAGAAAAATGATTTTAAATATTTTAAAAAGTATTTTAATGGTTTAAACTTCGTTTTATGATGATAAGCTCGAAACAGAGTTTGACTAATTTGAATCTATTTGTTAAGAGACGTTTTTATCAGAAAGTCAAACTTCGCGAGGTCGCTCGAACGACATTGGATCTCGTTCGAACGAGATACAATATCGCTCGAACGACATGCTTAAGTCGTTCAAATGACACGTTTTTTGAGGTGGTGTTTAAATCCTATTTAAACAGTGTTTGCATCATAATTTCGTAAGTGTGCCTTCTGAAAAAAAAGTTTTATGAACCAGAACCTTGTTTGCACATGTTTTCTAAGATTTACAAAGCATAAACACATCCTTAGAGTTTGCAAAGATCCGAGTTATCATTCTTATATGTTTACGTGATCTTGCTGCACCAAAGTTGTTTGTTCTACACATTAAACACAAAGGGTTTTGCGGTGAAGAAGCGACGGACATCGTGTTCGACATCGTAGACGTATCAAAGCCATATCGGAGGACACCGAGACATACGTGGATGCGTGTGTTGTGGACAGAGATCGTAGAAGACGGAATTTCTGCGTGGGCACTAATGAAGAACGGTTGAAGATCAGAAGGAGCGTCAAGACCCATGGGGATCGAGTCTTAGGGTAAGGCTAATCTGTCTTTGTAAAACCATTATTCATAGTGATTGTCTGGCTTGGGCCGTCCGAGGTTGTTTTCCCGTTTTGGGTTTTTTCCTCGTACATCCGGCGTTGTGAGTATTCTTTACTTTACTTTACTTGTTTTAATCACTAGATGCATGTTTAGGATTAATCAAGATAAAATTGGTTTAAAGTAAGAATTGGGATTTCACAACTTGGTTTGGTGCATAATTAAAAGTTGGATCTTTTTCGAAGAAAAAATGATTCTGTTTGAAAACACACACATCGGGCCACTCACGTTCCACAATAGGCGTTCGTACCAGTCCCGAGGGACTTACTTTAAACTGTATAATGCCTTTTTCAATCTATACACATGGTTTGGATAATAAGGGTCAATAAAGCCTTTCGTCTATTCAACATAGGCCTCCTCTGTCAAAATGACATTTAAAAAGGCAGATTTCATATCCATTTGATAATGTATGGATTATAAGTGACAAGTTATGGTTAAGAGTAAGCGAACAGACTCAAGGCGTGTGACCGGGGAAAAGGTCTCCTCAAAATCTATTCCTTTAACTTGAGAGTAACCTGGGTAACTTATTTAGCTCTATTTCTAACTATCATCCCAAATTCATCTATTTTGTTTTTGAAAATCCAACGAGTGCCAATAACCCTTTTATTTTCTGTCATAAGCACAAGATACCACACGTCACGACTTTTAAATGAAACGAGCTCTTCTTTTATAGCACCTATCCAAAATGAGTCATTGAGTGCTTCATTTACATTCTTTGGTTCTATTAAAGAAACAAAGCATGAAAAATGAGCAACATTGCATAATTGGGTTCTTATACGCACTCGCTCTTCAGGGTTACCAACAATATTATCTAAGGGATGATCTTTAGAAACCCAGTTAGGTACTTCAGGGGTCTCAGCTGGTAAAGGATCAATTATCTATAGAGAGTCATAGGTAAAATTATTTTCAGACTCATCCACTATAGTTGGCCCTTGTTCTTTACTCTCTATATTAGTGTCACTCACTATCACATTTATCGATTTTATTATGACTTTGGTACGCAAATTATAAATGCGATAAGCCCGACTATTAGGGAGTAACCCAAAAATATGGCTTTATCACCAATTTTTACGGGTTTCAAATTTGGATTGGTGTTCTCTGTCTTTACAAACGTAACAAGTACTCCCAAAAGTTCGAAAATATTTTTTAAGTTGGGCTTTTTGCCATACCAAAGTTCATAGGATGTTTGTTTGGTATTTTTACTAAGGTGTACTTTGTTGATTATATGACATGATGTTTGAACTACCTCAACTCAAAAGTATTTTGGCAAGTTCTTAGCATGTATCATTACCCTAGTAATTTCTTGGATTGTGTGATTTTTATGCTTGCCAACACCATTCTGTTGAGGTGTTTTAGGTGCACTGAACTCGTGTAGGTAACCATTACGGTGACATTATTCTGTTACGCCTACGTCTCTATCACTACGAATTCGATTGACTTGGGTATCTTTTTCATTCTTGATTCTTAAAAGAATTTTTTAAAATGATCGAAATGTATCAGATTTTTATTTTAAAAAATCTACCCAAGTGAATCGATCAACTCTAGAGGTTTTGTTGTTAAAGTATCTTTAACTTTCTTATGAGCAGATTTAACTATTTTTCCTTCCTGACACGGTCCACAAACAATATTAGAAATAGGTTTTATTTTTGGCAAACCTCTAACTATATCCTGTGAGCTTAATTTGCTTAGATTGTCATAACTTATGTGACCCAAATGATTATGCAAAATTTCATTGTCATCAAGTCTGGCTAGCCTACAAGTCTCATTACCACCAGTAAGGATGCAATCATCATTCTCATTTAAGATTTTAAAATTAATTTTTGAGAATGTGACTGTATGGCTGGAGTCATAAAATTATGATATACTTAACAAATTAGCTTCAAGACCTTTCACTAATAAGGCATCTTTGAGAATATGGAGTCCTTTTTCTTAGAGTGTTCATTTGCATATGATCTGAGTTGATACTCTGTCCCCAAACAAAAAATTTTCTCCTAATAAGTCAGTTTTGTCGGATAATTTAGTATCGTCTCTGATCATATGTTTAGAACATCCAGAGTCTAAGTACCGGCCAGAAGCAGTGTGTGTTCAACTTTTAAAACGCTTATAACTATGTTACACTTCAACTGGGGTATTAGATCGTCCTTTCTAACCCATATATCTATAGTTTTAAAAGGTTTGTAAGCTTTTGGTTTAGTAATAGATAGGGGACTCTTTCTCTTAGACTTCTTCTTAGCGTGAGATAATTTCTTCCTATTCCTATAATTAGAGTTTTTATTGGGTTGTTTAGGAAGTAACTAATTATTTCTGCTCTGTCTAGAATAGTTGAACTTTTTGTAAACTGGTGATTTATAGACAGGCTTATACAGTCATTTTTGAAAATATTCATCGAGACAGTGTCCATCAACATCACAAAATGAACATCATTGGTGGCAAGACGGTTGTCTCTAATTTTTAAACTCTTTGAAATGAGGTTTATCCATTTGCTGGATATTAACCTTAGGTCTAACTACAACAGTTTTCCATTCAGGTTCAAATCTCCTAATAGGGGGGCAAACATATTTGGCCTTAGGTTCAGCGGTAGGCTTTGGACAATTTTTCATCAAAATGTCTAGCCCTTTTTGCTTATTCTCAAAATCAAGTTTTATGGATTGAAAATCAGGACACTGATCAGAAGGTTTTTTTCCAGAAGACACAAATTTTATATTTTTCAAAGGTTTGGCTTGTGTCTTAGTTTTTTTTTTATCAAAACCTATGCATGTTTTGTCTTCAGAATTGGTTTTACTAAAGGCAACACAATCTTCAAAATAATTGGAATTGTTTTCGAACTTAGAATTTTTTTTGAAGACAATTGAAACCTTTTCTTTAGATTGTTCCAATTCTATCAAAGTTACCTTATATTTCTTTTCCAAAACTTTATTTGACTTAAAAAGTTCTTTAATTTTTTCAACAAAAGTTTGGTTTTGGATTCACAGATCAAACACTAATTTGTATTGTCCTTAGCATTTTACTTCACCATTAGACTTAAAGCTTCAATTCTTTCAGTTAGGCCATTGATTGTCTTTTCTAGTTTGGCGCTCTTCCTAAGAGTCTTAGTGTATAGCGTGTGAATGTCAGGGAGGTCATCATTATCGGACTCATTTAGTGCGGTGTGTGAATTGTCCCCTAACGTTTCATTCATTGTACTCATATGCACATTCAATTCGTCATTATTGCGTTCAATTTAACTCACACACATCCTCGTAGAGTTACTACTAGCAGTATCAACAACATTAATATTATCTAGGCAGAGTGCAGATAAACTAGAAATAGGCAAGACATCATAGGACATATCAATACTAGACATGATAACATCAAGTTCATTATTAATAGTAGACATATCATCAGAATAGACAATTTTAGCAAAAAAGGACATGCGAGGGTAAAAAATATTGGAGGATTCAGGCTCATCTTCTTCATAATCACTCGAATCATCCCAAGTCTTACTAATATGTGCTCTATCAGTGTTATTTAGTTTAACCCTACAATTAGTAGCTAAGTGACCCATTTTACCACATCTGAAACACCGAGTGTTTTTAAGGTCTCCTTGAGGTCTATAGTTGGTCTCAGTATTGTGTTTGTCTTGATTCCTCTCATGAGGCTTGTTGTTGGAATGGTTAGGATACGCCGGTTTCCCTTATTTAAAAGCAGAATTATTTTCAAATTTTCTTAAATTGTTTTGACATAAGGGCTATCTGGTTATCCAAGATTTCCAAATCACATTCCTCATCAGAGTCAAGGTTCATATTAGGCATAACTAATTGAGATGAATTCATTTTGGAATGAAATACAACATTTGAACTAGAATGATTTTTCTTATTATTGGAGATATGCTTTTTAAATTCAAGTTCCATTTCTATAGTCCTAAGTTTTCTACTGAGGAGTTCAGGAGTCAAGTATGGATCGTCTATCTCCTCAATAACATACCTTTTATTGCCAAACTTAGGGGGAAGTGATCTTAGAATATTAGATACAATCTATTTCCTATTGTACACTATAACATTAGCAAGCAGTTTTGTTATAATATCAGTCAATCTAATGTAAAATTTATCAAAGGTCTCATTCTCATGCATAAGAAAAGTGGGGTATTGATGTATCAATATTTGTGTTTTGGCAGCCTTAACACGTTCATCCCCTTCATGGGTTGTGACTAACGTGTCCCAGGCTTCCTTAGATGTTGAGCAGATGGAGATACATTTAAATTTGTGTTAATTAATAGATACAAAAATTGCATTCTTCCCTTTGTTATTACTTAAAGAGGCATGTGTTTTCTTCTTTAGTGAACTCACTGAGGTGCTTCTTTATCCTCTCAGTGTTACCTTCTACTATAGGCTTGGTTGGGTGAGAATAATCATTTTTTATTATTTCCTAGACATCATCTCCCAATATCCCTTGGATGAAAGAAATCATCCTTACTTTCCAGTAAGGGAAATTGGTTCCATCAAAGAGGGGAGGTCTGGACAAATTTCCAAGACACTCAAATTTTTTATCCATAAAAAGATTTTGTAAATAGTCTCAAAGTACATAATCAAATAAATTTTGAGAAAACAAAACACTCAGCTCTGATACCAATTGAAAAACCCTCACTAAGTTATTTTAACTTTCGTTTAAAAGGTTAAATGAGTTCCGAACTACTTTTTATAGAGACTCTTGTAAAAATCTTGATTAGTACACAGGGTGTGTTAAAACAGTTTTAAGAACAAAATATTCAAGATTCTTGGAAATAGATTTTTAGTTTAAAACCTAAGTCTATAAAGCAAATTGTAGCTATGGAAAATGAAGAAGCACACACAAGCGTCAGAAATTTTTTCATAGTAAAATCCCACCCAAATTGGGGGAACATTCACATAGGTCTCTACACCTCAAAACAAAAAATCCACTAAAACAATTTTAAGGTTACAAGCATTCAACGAGATACACACGAAAAATAGACCTATTTATGTCCAAAAATATACCTACACTCCTCGGTTATTTTCTGACTTCTTCAAGGCTCTGATGTTGTCCTCTTTATTCTTTAGCTTGACTCCTTTTCTCCTTTAGCTTTACATCGACCTAAATGGTCAAAATCTCTCAACCAATAACACTATTTAGTGATGGTGGGTGATTGCGTTATGAGTGTTGTGCCTAAATCACATGCAGGCACTCACACACTCTTAATTACAAACAATTCCTACGAATTACAAAACTTCCAAGTATGAAATATCGTTTTCACACTACTGAAATTAGACTTGGTCTTTTTCTCATAATGTTTTCAGATCTGTGAATCTTTAGAATCTTTAAAATAGAGATTCTTTAAAATTTATTTATATAAAAAAATTTTGAACTAAAAAATTTCAGTAGATCTAAAAAAATTTATTTATTTCAAGTTTGTAAAAAAGGTGAGAAATGTTGGATAAACAAGATTACAAATGTTAAAAAATAAATCCAACACAAGAGAATGATTTCTTAATAAAGAAATCAAAATAACCTATGGATCTAAGTGAATAAGTATAACCGAAATTGATCACGAGTTTATAAATAGAAACGAGATCTAATTCTGTGAGGCTATTGAGTGAGAGATTTAGACCTAATAGAGAGATGAAAACTAGAAACCCCTAACTCTCAAACTATTATCTGAAGAAATTTTGGTAGAGTTTTTTTTGCGATTTCTATTTTGTCTCTCTTTTATTTCTTTTCTTCTCTCTCTTTTTTCTCTCAGATCCCTAGACCTCTCAAAGATTGAAATTGTGAAGACGAATGTCTCTATTTATACAAGTAATGGAAGGATCTAGAAGCTTAAGGCAAATCAAGGGTTGAGATTGAATTGTTTGTTCAAACTCTTAATCTAATGGCTATAAATGGACCGCACAAACAAACACTCTAATTGGCTCTTATTAAAGTCACAAGGATCGTCCAAGATAACATGAAGACCTTAGATTAAAAATGATTGAACAATTAAGATTGAATCTCTTATCATAGACACATAGAAAACATAAATCCAACCAATAAAATAATGACATGTGTACGGATATTAGTGATTCAAAAATGCGTGTTTTTTATCTTTTAAAAATTCCATTTGCACCCACAAATGTCTCTAGCGCTTTCGGATTCTACCCAAGGCAGTTTTTAGGAAGTTTCAATATATGTGGATTAAACCCCAAACATTTTAAATCCCTAAATTTAATTCTTTAAAAATAGATTTTAAATATTTAAAAATTCCTAAAAATTCCTAATTAAAGTAGAGAATTTTTTATATCCAAATTAACACACACACACACACACACACACTTCATATATGGAATGAAATATGCAAATGTTCAATCCTAGAGTGTTTTGTATGTCGGTTTTCTACCTGAAGACTATTGATCTTTGTTGATCAATAGAGTCTTGTCTTGAAGTTCTTGAAGATGCAATGAAGTAATAGGAGTGACTCAAAATTGTCTTATTTTCCAAACTAGTTGAGCTCCTATATAGTATAGACTCAAGTGAGTCAACTATATAGTGTGCTTCATACTTAACTTAGCATCATTTTCTCAATACAACGCACCAGATTAAATATTTAAATAAAATATCATTTGTTTAGAAAAAACAATTCATTTACCAAGATTTTCCATTTACCCACACCAAATCCACTTTAGTATTTTCTTGAAACCACCTTTAAACATATGCACACTCCGTATTAGAAAATACTTATTTTTCTTTTAAAAATAGTTAGCTCACGCTTTACTTGGAGTTAGTCATTTTCATATTTCTTTTCCAAATTACCCTTTCAAAATAGGACCATTTATCATTTTCATTTCACAATGACTGTCTTTTCTCATTTTCTTAGCACAACCAATTCCTATATCATGTTCCACTCTTATCATTATCCTTTTCTTGAAATTTACCATATAACCTCGTACTTTAACGCGATCCACACTGCTATATGCTTTGACTAGTGATTTTGGGTCTTTTACCCTAGGGCTCCGAGCCCTTCTCAATTATTTTCGGTCACATCCGAGTCATTTTTTAATGTATTTAAAACATATTGCAAATGTCCACATTATTCCACTTTTACAGGCCGAAGCCAAAATTCCGAGAATTATGCCTCCATATATGTGTTATAATAAAAATCACCATTTCTTGTCATTTACACATATACATTGATTTCATCCCGAAAATAACTTTCTTTTAGAACCATTTCCTATAACACCTTCTCCAACATTTTTATTTCATAAAAATGTTTCACTTTACATAAAATTACCATTTTATCCTTTTATTGCCAAACTTGCAATTTATCCTTTTCTTAAGTGTTATTCCCCCAAAATATTGTTAAGTCACTAACTTTACTTCTTGAATGTTCTTAACTCATTAACACCTTTAGTCAATTTGAGGGGTTAACACACTACCAAAGCTATAAGTCTCTTTATTTAATTATGTTATTTAATAAATAAATCACTTTGGCATTTAAAGGCTATTTTTACTTTAAAAAGCACCCACTTTTCCTTCAACATCACTTGTATTCGTGAAACACAAATTTGTCATTTTCTTAATATTTCATAACACACATTTGGGGCTGAAATTTATTTTTTTCTTATTTCAAGTTAAAACCCATTTTAATCCTTCTTATTAATATTCATATGCTCATCATTAACTCACTATAAGTTTGTACATACGAGGAGGTAGATTTTAAAGCCCAGAGATTCATAAAAGCAAGTTTTACTCATGATTATCTCATGAAATTTCATAACATTTGTAAATCCAATATTTTAAAGACTAAAAATACATTTGTTCTTCAAAAACATGCTTAAATGTCTAGTTTTCACAAAACTTCATTTTTGCCACAAATCTTCAAGATTTATACTATAATGGCTTGTCAATGCAATTATTTCTTTGAAATTTTTTTATATCATAAAATGTTTAAACACAAGATATTCTTGAAATCTGTCATCTTTTCTCAAGCATTTTGAAAACTAATTTATTATATCTTAAAAACTATTAAGAAATCATGAGAAATGACTACCCAAATATGCAAGGATTCTACTCTTATGAACTCTAACACATTTGACAAACATATTGCAAAATAGAGTAATCTTAAACTTAACAAGAGTAAAGATTTTTCCACCTCAAAGGAAGCTTTAAAAATGGATGGAAGAGGAAGAAGATGATGTCAACCTCCCACCTCCTAAGGAGGCCTTAAAGAGGTTGCCAATATCCACTAGCTTGCTCCTTGAAAGCTCCATGAAACCCCCATTCAAATTCCATAATTTCTTCTTCATTTTCTCTCCGAAAATCCCCTAATAACTTCTTCATAAATAAATACATTTCCAAACAAACGGTGTAGATGGGTTTTATAGGCTTAAACGTGGTAGAATTTAAGGTAAATATGGTGGTTTAGGGTGGAGGGGTGGTGGTTCTAAGGAGGTGTTTGGTGGTAGAGCTCCATGAGAGCTCTAAGCATTAGAGGGAGAGTGAAAAACTAATTGGAGTGGGGTGAAATAAGCCAAAACACTCCTTAAATATCCCAAAAAACCTTAGGGGGGAATTTCTAAAATGCCCAAAGCTCCAATTCCGAGTTGATCTGTTACTATGGGAGGTTGACACGTATTTTAATATAATGGTCATGAATTTGATAATATTTTTCGAATCTGAAAATTTTGATTTTTATAGTCTCGTTAAAACTAGAATAGAACTCTTTCGAATGACAACACAATATCATTCAAACGGGGTTCGAACGAGCTTCTAACAAGGGTGGAAATGCGAACATGTGATTTTTGTTTGATGGTCTTTTGAAGTAGTCATTCTTTCGAGATTTGAATCTCTTTCGAACGACTAAGGATTTCATTCGAACGACCCCAAACTTTTGTCTAAATTAAATATAAGCCTAGTTTAATCCAATTAATTACACCAAGGCCACGATATTACCCAAATTTTATCAACTATCCATCTCAAAAATTCAAAATCTCAATTAGGACACATCAAGTCACCCATTTACTCGGATACGATCAAAACCACAGGGGTGGGTGTTACATTCTTCCCTGTTTAGGCAATTTCATCCTTGAAATTATCAATCCATCAATTCCTCAAGGTCTTGGGTGTTATCAACTCTTATTTTAAGTAATAGGGGTCCTTTAAGGCTAGGTCATCAAAATCCTCAGATCACTAGGAAGTCATCATACATCTTTTCAGAAGGGGTTATCACCAAGGGACTCAATATAGAACAAGTCATATGCCTATCATCAAGCTAGCCCTCAAAATCACACAACAGTCCTCGAGTCTGCATTTACTCGACGATCACACTCAATCAAGTAATAATGCATATTTGTCAACACGCAAGATATACTGGCATACATACCGGGGCAACACTCTCTAGTGATCAACACTCACCCAAGACAAATATGACATATAACTAATGATAGGCCTATAAATTGAGTCGGATAGGCCCGAAGCCCACCCGTTCGGCTCGCTATTTTCAGGCCGAACTTTATTTGAGTTTGGGCCAAGCCAAGCTTGAGCCAAAATTTCAATTCTGAATGAATTTCGGGCCGAGATTGATCCAAACTTTACCAAGCCCGAATTGGGCTCGAAGCTCGAACTTTGAATATAAAAATAAATGAATAAATTTTTATAATATAACATATTTATGTTAACATTGTTTAATATAACATGTTTATTTTTTTTTTTGGTTTTCACTCTTATTTCTCTTTTTTTATTTTAATACATTTCATAATTATAAATTTTATTTATGAAATATCAATTAGATTTTAGTGGGTACATTTTTCCATGAGGGAAATAGAAGGAAAAAAAAACACTCATTTAAACTTTTTTAACAAAAAAAAACTGAAATCGGGCCCGAGGCTCGTAATATTTATGAGCCAGGTTCGGGCTTGGGTGGAAAAAATTAATTGGGGCCGAGCACGGTCTTGAGCTTGGGTAAGGCAGTTCGGACTGAGACTGAGTAACCCCAAGCCCGGCTCACCCAGCCTAATTTATAACCCTAACTAACACCCAATCTATCATCGTAAATTATATTTATTTTTGGGACTACATATCCTGAGTCTCCTCAAATTCTCGGGTCATCCTGACCATTCAAATTCACTTAAACTTGATACTAACCTGGTGATGATGCAATAAATAACACCACCAGATGAGGTGTTGATAAGCTTAAGCTAGCAATAATAATGGCAACACTGGAGTAGATAAAAAATAAAAGGAGATGAGGAGAAGAGGAGTTAAATCAGTATATAAGTGGTTCAACCAATTTGTCCTACATCCACTGTGAGTGTGTGAGTAAAAATAACTAAAATGAGGGCACTAATGGCTGTGATACAATACCCCACTCTACTGTGTATACAAACAGAGTTTCTGCTAGGGTTGTACTTTTGGATCCCCTCCAAGGTAGGGGAAAACATGTATATATAGTGCTTGGGGGGTGTAGTGTACCCCCCAAGCATGCAATGGGCATGTATATAAGGATCGAACCAATATCCTGTTGACACCTGACTGATCTCATGTAGATAATGATGACTAAATATTCCCTCATGTGAGGGGAATGATTTAGTTATAACTGCCTTGCTCACATGTTCCAAGTCTTCCATGTGCTTGTGTATTCTCGGACCTGTGACATCATCTGATGGAACCTCGACCTAGCTGAGTACGACATTATGAAGTTCGATAATTGCCTTATCCTATCAATCTTAAGTATGACCTTGGCCTGAATGATCAATCGAGGTTAGGTATGAGGTTGGATGCAGTGTCGACTGAAGTAGAGGACGAGATTGGCAGTAGTTTGAGCCCACAAGATGTTGTTGACCTCGGCTGTTAGCCCGACGAGGTTGGTTAATGAGGAGCCGAACTTGTAGAAGACGACCTTTTGACTGCTGCTGTAAGCTTCATGACAGCTTGGCTGTGAGACAGGCTGAGGTTAGTGACCCTAAGTCCGAGAGTACACTCAGGGCATATCAATCACCCCCTAGCCCTTTGTCTTCTATGCGATATAGGTGACTGAGGGGTATAAGAGTCAGGTTAATAAAGAGACATTTTGATATCTTAGGATTTGGATTGGTGCCTTGGACACATGTCATTCACTAAAGTGGCTAGCGTTTTCCCCAAGGCATGGCAGCTTTGAGGCTATCTTTTTTACTTTATAGGGAAATGATGAGTGCCTCGATAGTCGCGCCTTATCATTGCAAGGATATTTAAACCCTTTTGTCTTTTTATTCTCTTTTTTCTTCCTTAGCTTTCTTGCCTATAGCTTTTCTGCAATTTTTTTCCTCAAAACCTCCATACTTCACTGTAACTCAAGGTTCTTTGCTTCTAACTTCTTCTTCCTTCCTTCAAACTCCATTAAGTATTGTTCTTCACCTTTAAGCTTTTCATTTTTGGTATTAATTTACAGTTTTGGTTTTTCGATGACTTTTTCCTTTTCCAATGAGGGTTTCCACCACTGTCAAGTGGTTATAGGGTTATGATTACAGTTGTTAGGTGGTGCTGGAGCCATACCAGGATACTCCGAGGTTATTTTAGCCACAAACTTCCCTCTTTTAGGCTTTTCGGTGACCTTCCGGTCATCTTCTTTGGTGACCTAACTTAGGGTGTTCTTGTTTGAAACCTTTCAATTTCTAACCTTTGATCTTTAGTTTAGGTAGCATAAATTGTGTACATGTTTGCAGTTTAACAATTTCCCACAAGTGTAGTATCATCTGCCATATGCTCATACCCTTGTATAAGCTTGCTGAAGAGTTTCCAACTCTGCGCGAGAATACCTTTGAGAAGATTAGACAGATAGAGTTAGCCCAAGCAGAAGCTCGTAGGGTCGAGGCCCTTCCCCTCAGACCCATCTTTCCTCCACCTTTGAAGGTCATATACCCTGAGCCTGCTGAGCCTGCTAAGGTTCCAGTTCCAATGTCTGAATCATCCTCTTCAGACCCTATGTCTACCTCTGAGGCTGCTGAGTCTGTAGACTCTTTCTAAGAGGCTCTAGATTACTCTCCTCGGGGGAGTGGAATCTCTGAAGAAGAAGAGGTTTTTTATCGTTCCTCATCTCATAAAGATGCTATCACCTCTCGTAGGTCTCCCTCCATAGAGATCTTAGAACCTAGTGTGGCTTTTCCAGCCCTTATTGAGGCAATTCCTTTAATAACTTTTCTTGGAGCCCCCTCTGAGGCCCATCCTCAAACTGCTGAGGCTATGCAGATGATGATGAAGGGTGTAAGGACATAAATTTCCAAATTGAGTCCATGTATGTATTATGTTGGCTCAATTCCGGACAAAAACATTTATTCATAGGATAGTATGTCATTGTAATACTCTCAAGCCTATGAAGTGTGCGTTGAAGACGCAGCGGCAAAGAATTTAAAGCTTCATAACTATGCCGGTTTACGTGCCATGTTTTCTACGTCATCAACTATGGTTCCATGCTCCCAAGGTATGAATGCAATTATATTTATATAGGAGCTTGGAACAAAGTTTATTGGGTGTTAGGTTTAATAAAAACCATGTTTTACTTTCAGAAAAATTTATTTAGAACTTTAATTTAAAGTATATAAAGTTTCTGGGCCAAAATCAAATTTTATAAAAATTTCTGGAAGTCGTTCGAAATGTTGTTCGAACGAGTTTTTCGTTCTAACGAGGTTTCGTTCGAACGAGTTTGCCAACGAGTCAGAACTGGTCCGTCGTTCGAAATGTCATTCAAACGAGTTTGGTCGTTCTAACGAGATTTCAAACGAGATTCTAACGAGTCCAAACTGGTGCGTCGTTAGATATCTCGTTCGAACGAGAGTTCGTTCGAACGAGATGTCGTTCGAACGAGATGTCGTTCGAACGAGAGTTCGTTCGAACGAGAGTTCGTTCGAACGAGATGTCGTTCGAACGAGATGTCGTTCGAACGAGAATGCCAGGCGGGAACAGTTTTTGGCAGTTTTGCACCCATTTCCCCACTTGTTTTTTAACCAACTTTTTCAGACTTGATAAGGTGCGGGAATGACATTTTCTAAACTAACATTTTCATAACTTTTCCAACCTAGTTTATCTCCTAGAGAGAGTTTGAGAGCAAAAATAGTTTAGGAAAATGTTCAAGTTTTGAGTGTTATTTTTCAAAGAAAAATTCATATACCACTCTAGTGTTTACACCCAATTAAGTGTTTTATCCAAGTTCTCCTACATAAATATCAAATGTTTAGAGTTTGTTTTGGCACCGGTTTTTCTCTACCGAATTGAACAAGAGGAGTTTCGGGTTTGCTTCTACATCCCATCACAAAGAAGAAGACTTTTGTTGCGGTTTTACTCAATTGGAGAAAGGCTCCAATCTTGAGTGACGGTGACCATATAAAGCCCTATCGGTGGATTCCGAGATCGCGGTGGAGCTCCGTGGTTGTCCGCTAGGAAGAGGTTTCTACAAGAAGGAGCAACAAGGCTTGAGAGGGTTCGAGTCGAGGATGTAAGTCTTTTGTCTTGTAATTGTATAATTCCGTATCTAGTGGACTTGTGGCTAGGGTCGTCCGAGGTTTTTTCCCGTCTTGGGTTTTTCCTCGTACATCGCGGCGTAGTGTGATATTGTTTATTTTATCTTGCACCAAAATTTAGAACGCATGCTTTAGGATTAATTCAAGATAAAATTCGGTTTAATTATCACACTCAATTTAAATGGGACTTTAATTTAATATTGGGTTAAATTTGTTTGATTCAAATCACGTGCTATAATTTGGTTTGGCCTAACTTTGTTGAAACATGGAAATCATGACTAAGGCATATTCTAGGACTTGGATTGGACTTAATCGGTTTAAGTGAAAATTAATTAATTTGGTTTGTTTCATTAATTATTCTCACTTTTGTTTATGTTAAATTAAAATTTGATATTTTGGTATTTGAGTTGAACCATCATCTTTCAACGCTTCCGCATAGAGACTTAGTTTTTATAAAAGGAAATTACAAGTTTGATTTAAAGTGAGAATAATTTAAAACTCGGGGACCCACAGATTCCAACAAGTGGTATCAGAGTCGAAAACGATAAATTATTTCGTTAAGATCCTTTAAATTTTTTGGCTAAAATGGAATTTTCCCCATTTTCAAAATTTCCTATTTTTGATGGTTCAAACTACGCGTATTAGAAAGCGCGCATGAAATCGACACTTAAATCTATCGATGAACGTGTTTGGATGTCTGTTGTTAACGGGTGGTCCCCACCAACACATTTAGTTGAAAATGAACGTGTTCCCAAACCTGTCGATAGATGGACCGAAAATGAGTTTAAGCTTGCTAATTTTAATTCCCGTGGTTTAAATGCCTTGTTTAGCGCTGTCACACCGGATGAATTCCGACGCATTATGACGTGTGAGACCGCTAAAGAAGCTTGGGATATTTTACAATTAACTCATGAAGGAACGAGTGTCGTTAAAGCTTCAAAACTCCAAAACCTCACCACTCAATTTGAAACTATCAAAATGAATGAAAAAGAAACTTTTGATGAATTTTATGCTAGACTTTCTGATATTGTTAATTCATCTTTTAACTTGGGAGAGAAAATACCTAACGACCGTGTAGTAAAGAAAATTTTAAGGTCCCTACCCGATAGATTTATTCCAAAGGTGACCGTTTTAAATTCTTTACCCACTTTAGCCTCTACGAAATTAGAAGAGCTTGTAGGTGATTTACAAACCTATGAACTGGATATGTTTCCCTCTAAAAATGAAAAGAAAATCGAAAAGGGCGTTGCTTTAAAATCCCGAAAAGAGGTTAAACAAGTAGTAGAGAGCGAGAGTGATAGTGACTCGGAAGATATGGCTTTATTTGCTCGTAAATTTAGAAAATTTCTTAAATTCAACAAAGATAAAGTTAAAAATGATTTAAAGAAATTTGAATCTTCTAAACATGATAAAAGCGAGAAGATTTCTAAAGCCGAAAAGATCCCTAAACCTAGTAATGAAAATTTAGATAGGGACGAGTCCAATAAGTGTTTTGGTTGTGAAGGTTATAGCCATAGGGCTTATGAGTGCCCCACTAAACTAAGGAAAGAGGGTAAGCGACCCATTTCATATAATACGACCCTTAGTGATAGTGATACGGAAGAGAAGCCCGATTCCCCCACTAAGAAAATTTTTGTGGCATTTATGGCTAGTCATGTGAGTGATAGTGAGAACTCATCAATTGATGAAACCTTAACACATGACACTTCCAAGGTCAAAGTTTTTTATTCCCTTGTTTTTAATGATAGTGAGAGTGGAGAAGAAAGAGAGAGTGAAAATGAAGAAGAGGTTGATGAGAGTGAACTTCAAAATGCTTTTCATGAATTATATAAACAATCTATTAAATTGAAAAGAGCTAATTTGAAGTTAGAAGCGAGTTTAAGAGAGAGTGTCAAGGTCATTGATGAAAAAGCCTTAATAGAAGACCTTAGGACACGTGAGAGGACTCTTCGAGAGAAGCTAGAATACGTAGAAGGCGAAAGAGATAGCCTTAGGGGTTTAATGGAATCCTTGAAAAAGGAGCTTCTTGCCTTTGAAGAGCGAAATGTTTTACTAGAATCTAACATTTTAGAATTGGAAAATAAATTAAAAGATTCTAGTAATGTCAAATTTGATTTGGAGTGTCGTTCGGAAAAACTTGATAAAATGTTAGGAACGGTCCAAATTAAAAATGACACCTTTGGTTTAGGCTTCAATACTTGTAATGAATTTAACTCTAAAGCCAAAACCAACATTTTAGGAGAATCTACTAGTAATGCATTTAAAGATCACTCCTTAGGTAAATCTTTTCGACATATTTTTACTTGTACACATTGTGGTCGAAAAGGTCATCTTAGGAAATTTTGTTTTGATCTTAAACGAATTCCTAGAAAATCCCATAGTAAAGTAACCACGGTAGCTAAAGTTCCTACACCCCAAGATAGTCATGCTTCATTAATTTGGGTTAGGAAATCCGATTTGGTTGCCTTACAAAATAGGGATTTTGATTCTCATTTACTTTCACATGCTTCCTCCCATGCTAAATCTAAAGGATGAATGTGTTAGTGTTTGCATACTTTAGCTTTTGTACTTAATGCTATATCCACATGCTAAATGTATGCTTGTTTAATCTTTTTCTAGTCTTTGATCCATGCTTATCCCATGCTAGAATTATGGTTTTTGTTTATCTTTTGTATTATATTTTATTCATTATTTTTGCATTAAATGAAAAATACAAAAAGATTTTGTTTATCATTTGGATTTTATCTCTTGATACTTTGAGCTTAATGAAAGATTCAAATGATTTTTATTTATCATTTTGAGTATATATATTTATTTTTGGTTAAAAATGTTGAAAAACTCAAAAAGATTTTATTTTGTGTGTGTATTTTTGTTTGACACACTTTATGTGGCATACACTTGTGTTTGAATCCCTCCTTTAACGCTCCCACGTGGCTAGAACTTTTGGTTTAGATTGTCAATCCTTAAAATGTTCTTTACCATACTTTTGTGGAGTAGTTGGATTTTGTATTGATTAAATAGATTCTATTTTTATATGCCTCTATTCACACATGCACGAGCTCTTTTGAAATTTTAACTTCCTATGTATATTTGAGCTATGTGAGGTGTTCTCCTACCAATCTTGTCATCTACATATTTGTGACTTAGGAGGACTAGTGCATGTCAAAATCCGTTGCATGTGAGATCTGTGCGAAAATTGAAAACATGATAAATATAAATGTGCACGGGGAAGGGCTCCGAAAGGTCTAAGTGATCATTTGCGAATAGTAAGCCACCGTTTTAAATGGACCTAAAAGAAATACGTGGTCTAATGGCCTAAAAACAGAAAATATGGCATTAAAAAGAAAATAAATTGCCAAGGCCTATGTTTGATTGATATATTCATTCAAATTAATATAAATGCATATTGAGGGAGATTGGATGGTATATCAACGGTTTGCACAATGTCCGTTTATCCTAGTTGCGTATTTCATGTCATGGCTCTATTGGTTTGTGAATCATCAATATGTTAGGCTTGTATGCATTGTGTATGTTTGTTCATTGAGTTCACTCTATATTGTCACATCAGGTTATATTTAAATGTGATGAAGTTTGTAATCAAATGAGAACTCCGTGAACGTTTATTAAGTGTTTGGGTCTAAATTTAATTGTTGCTAGTTCACACCCCAACACTTCCATTTCCATATGACACATTTTTGCCATACGAGTGTGCAAACTTATTGTATTTTGTGTCATGTGTGTGTTTATATCTATATATATATATTCAAGTATTCTATTGGTATATTTCTAATATATATATATATATATATATATATATATATATATATATATGATATTTGTTTTGTCTTTGCCTTGCCTTCTAGTCCATCCATGCTTATACTTCTTTATTGGTATCTATCTTGGATTAGTTATGCTTTTATTGCTCATGTGCTTTAATGTTTTATCACCTTAAGCTTCAACATGCTTTTATGTTTTGATTCTTTAACCTTTGTCTATTCCTGAACAAAAATGGGGAGAATGATGATAGGGGGTGAAATGGTATCTAATCCTATTATTATCGTATCTTAGTTTGGGGGAGATTTATCTTAGGGGGAGACGTCTTTCTAAGTAAATGCATTTGTTTGATAAAGGGAAGAATTCATTTAGGGGGAGTAGTTAATTACTTGCATCTAATATTTTGATATTCCCTATGCATTTGATGAGTTTGCTTAAGTGTGCAGGTATTCTACTAAAGCGGCATCTTTAAAAGGCAAAGTGTTTAATCCATGGGTCAAGTTTGGGTGGGATATATGTTTTGAGTCTAGTGAGCTTGATGGCCCTTTAGGATTTTTGTTTTGGTTTTTGTCCCGGAATAGCCAAAGGGGGAGATTTGTAAGGACACAAATTTCCAATTGAGTCCATGTATGTATTATGTTGGCTCAATTCCGGACAAAAACATTTATTCATAGGATAGTATGTCATTGTAATACTCTCAAGCCTATGAAGTGTGTGTTGAAGACGTAGCGGCAAAGAATTTAAAGCTTCATCAACTATGCCGGTTTACGTGCCATGTTTTCTACGTCATCAAATATGGTTCCATGCTCCCAAGGTATGAATGCAATTATATTTATATAGGAGCTTGGAACAAAGTTTATTGGGTGTTAGGTTTAATAAAAACCATGTTTTACTTTCAGAAAAATTTATTTAGAACTTTAATTTAAAGTATATAAAGTTTCTGGGCCAAAATCAAATTTTATAAAAAAATTTGGAAGTCGTTCGAAATGTCGTTCGAACGAGTTTTTCGTTCTAACGAGGTTTCGTTCGAACGAGTTTGCCAACGAGTCAGAACTGGTCCGTCGTTCGAACGGGTTTGGTCGTTCTAACGAGATTTCAAACAAGATTCTAACGAGTCCCAACTGGTGCGTCGTTAGATATCTCGTTCGAACGAGAGTTTGTTCGAACGAGAATGCCAGGCGGGAACAGTTTTTGGCAGTTTTGCACCCATTTCCCCACTTGTTTTTTAACCAACTTTTTCAGACTTGATAAGGTGCGGGAATGACATTTTCCAAACTAATATTTTCATAACTTTCCAACCTAGTTTATCTCCTAGAGAGAGTTTGAGAGCAAAAATAGTTTAGGAAAATGTTCAAGTTTTGAGTGTTGTTTTTCAAAGAAAAATTCATATACCACTTTAGTGTTTACACCCAATTAAGTGTTTTATCCAAGTTCTCCTACATAAATATCAATTGTTTGGAGTTTGTTTTGGCACCGTTTTTTCTCTACCGAATTGAATAAGAGGAGTTTCGGGTTTGCTTCTACATCCCATCACAAAGAAGAAGACTTTTGTTGCGGTTTTACTCAATTGGAGAAAGGCTCCAATCTTGAGTGACGGTGACCATATAAAGCCCTATCGGTGGATTCCGAGATCGCGGTGGAGCTCCGTGGTTGTCCGCTAGGAAGAGGTTTCTACAAGAAGGAGCAACAAGGCTTGAGAGGGTTCGAGTCGAGGATGTAAGTCTTTTGTCTTGTAATTGTATAATTCCGTATCTAGTGGACTTGTGGCTAGGGTCGTCCGAGGTTTTTTCCCGTCTTGTGTTTTTCCTCGTACATCGCGGCGTAGTGTGATATTGTTTATTTTATCTTGCACCAAAATTTAGAATGCATGCTTTAGGATTAATTCAAGATAAAATTCGGTTTAATTATCACACTCAATTTAAATGGGACTTTAATTTAATATTGGGTTAAATTTGTTTAATTCAAATCACGTGCTATAATTTGGTTTGGCCTAACTTTGTTGAAACATGGAAATCATGACTAAGGCATATTCTAAGACTTGGATTGGACTTAATCGGTTTAAGTGAAAATTAATTAATTTGGTTTGTTTCATTAATTATTCTCACTTTTGTTTATGTTAAATTAAAATTTGATATTTTGGTATTTGAGTTGAACCATCATCTTTCAACGCTTCCGCATAGAGACTTAGTTTTTATAAAAGGAAATTACAAGTTTGATTTTAAGTGAGAATAATTTAAAACCCGGGGACCCACAGATTCCAACAAAGGGAGTGAACTTGACACTTCCAAAGTTGATGGTCCTGAGACTTCTATCACTGAGTACGACCTTCTCATCTTCAGACATCTGTATGCCATTCCTTTATCCATTACTTTAAGGAAACCCCTAAAAGATGAGAGGGCCTTCGACGATCGAGAGGGAGACCTCTACGTCTATGAGCACATATTCAAACTCGGCTTTCGTCTTCCAATCCACCCTACTATCCGAGTTATCCTCTCTCATATCAATCTTTCTCCTTCTCAACTTTTCCCCAACGCTTAGAGGGGCTTAGTTGGGGCTATTATTCTTTGGAAGGTGGTTCATCATACCAACCTTCCAGTTTGGGTATTCTTAACTTTTTACATACCCTCATCCGTTAAAAATCATCCTGGCTACTACCACTTCGTAGCTGGGAAGTATGAGAAGAAGATGTTGTTGGTGACCCAAACCTCTAACCATAACTGGAAGCCTCGGTTCTTCTTTACCTCAGGGGGTTGGGAGTTTATCCCTAATGAGGTTGTGGAACGTCTGTTCCAAGGACTCCCCTTAGGTGGGCCAAGGTCTCTATCTCGGCCAAAATCGATCCTGGACTGATCCAGGAGAATCATAAGAGCATTGAGGACCTTCATAGTCAGGGAGAAGATGGAAACGTCATCAAATACGAGCATCTAATGACTCCTTACTATTTGTCTCAGACAGGTCTTGAGAGTGGCCCCTTGGCCAAGCTTCGTAAGTATTATAGAATAAAACTTTTTTACACCAAGTTAAGTCTCGTACTTTTCATATGCCTAATCTTCTAACTCTGATATTTGTCTTTTTATAGAGAGACCAGAGGGCGTTTATGAAGATATTTGGAATATGTCTGCTCAAGCATTATAAAACTACATGAGAAGCATGTTGGTAAGACTGTGCCACCCCCTACCCACCCAAAGAAGGGGAAAGCCCCTCCTGACGCAACTAAGAAGAGGAAGGCTACGAACGAACCTCCACATACAAGACCTCAAAAGATTCTAGCCATGGAGCATGTTATCCCCATTTCTAATGACGAGGCTCTGACTGCTCGTCTTCTGCCTTGAAGATCGGCGATAGCATCATCGATTATAGTACCAAGGCTTCTGACGCCCTCGGCCAAATGATTACCCCGGATGATAAACGCTTCCTGGAATCACTAGACATACCGTTAGTGGCTGAGTTTACTATTCATAGGGTCGTTCAGGTATTTATTTGCAGTTTTTCTTCAAGTGTTACCTTTGAGTTTCGCCAGTCATTCTTACCAATGTGTCTGATCTCTTTTTACAGGGTGTTATTTCTCTCCACTGCTTGGCCAGCTATACTCTGAAGAGGCTGCCTCTGATTCAGAAAGGAGAGGACGCCGAGAAGCTTGAGGAGAACCTCAGGAAGGAGATCACTAACCTGAAGCGAGGTCAGAAGGACAGAGATGTTAAGATTGCTATGATGGAGACTGATCATGCCCAGGCTCTAAGGGATAAAGATCAGAGCCTTCAATCCAAGGTCGACGCTGCCGTCCAAGCTGCCTTAAAGAAATTCGTCTAGGAGTACTAAGTCTCGGATGAGTTTTTCAGCTTCAGCCTCGAATATCCGGAGAGGGTCATAAAGGCAATCAGACGATGGGCTGCCATGAAGCAAGAAAGTTCTTACAGTCTGTCAATCGAGGACTTTATTGGCCTCGACTTTGGAAATGCTCAGCTTGCTAAGGCCCTGCAGGAGGTTGAAGAGGGTGGCCCAACCGAGATGAGCCAATTTGAGGTGATTGAGATCGATGATGGTGGGCATCAGGATGACGAGGTTGAAGTTACCAATCAAGACCAAGAGCCAAACAACCCTGCTGCTGGTGGGTCGGCTGAAGCTGAACTCTGAGTGTCTCTTCTGCATGCCTGAACTTTTGTGAAGCTTTTTATATAACCTTTATTTAATGAACTGTAACCTCTTCCCTCAAAATAATGTAATACTTTTTGGTTCAAACGAATTCAATTCCATTTCCTTCGCTTGTTGCTTTGCCATTTCATGTCTACGATGTTTCATTTATTCACCATATCACAAAATTTGAATAATGGGAATAAAAGCAAGTAACAATAGACATATATAATTCACCAAATAAATGATGTTAAAAGGTATGAGGTCACTAGGTTAATGATGTTTCACCTCGTAATTCACCAAAGTAATGATGTTAAAGGTCTGAGGTCATCAAGTTAATGATGTTTCACCTCATAATTCACCAAATAAATGATGTTAAAGTCTGAGGTCACCAAATTAATGACGTTTCACGTCATAACTCACCAAATTGATGATGTTAAAGGTTTGAGGTCACCAAGTTAATGATGTTTCACCTCGTAATTCACCAAATTGATGATGTTAAAGGTCTAAGGTCACCAAGTTAATGATGTTTCATCTCGTAATTCATCAAATTAATGATGTTAAAGGTCTGAGGTCACCAAGTTAATGATGTTTCACCTCATAATTCACCAAATAAATGATGTTAAAGGTCTGAGGTCACTAAGTTAATGATGTTTCACCTCATAATTCACCAAATTGATGATGTTAAAGGTTTGAGGTCATCAAGTTAATGATGTTTCACCTCGTAATTAACCAAATTAATGGTGTTTAAGGTATGAGGTTACTAAGTTAATGATGTTTCACCTCGTAATTCACCTAATTAATGATGTTAAAGGTCTGAGGTCACCAAGTTAATGGTGTTTCACCTCATAATTCACCAAATTAATGATGTTTAAGGTCTGAGGCCACCAAGTTAATGATGTTTCTCCTCGTAATTCACCAACTAAATGATGTTAAAGGTCTGAGGTCACCAAGTTAATGATGTTTCACCTCATATTTTCACCAACTAAATGATGTTAAAGGGTCTGAGGTCACCAAGTTAATAATGTTTCATCTTATACCCCACCAAATAAATGATGTTTAAAACATATACATTGAACAAAAGTATCAGCACAACATTGCTATCTTTTCATTAACATCCTCTGTATAAACTGATACATGTATTACAAAAAATAAGAATAATTGAAACATCATAAGTAATATTTCTTTAACTGATCGGCATTTCAAGGGTTGGGGAAAGGTTCTCCTTCAAGATTTTCTAGTCGATAGGTACCTGGTACGACCTCATCAATGACCCTATAAGGAAAATGCCAGTTAGGATAGAGCTTATTAGTTTTCTGCGAAATCTTCTTTAGGACCAAATCTCCCACAGCTACTGGCCTTGACTTTACCCTCTGATTATAAAACCTCACAGTTCTCTGCTGGTAGGCTGCCTATCTTATCTCTGCATCTTCTCTTCTTTCCTCATTCAAAATAAGATCAAGTCTTCTCTCTTCCCCATTCATATGAGGGTCATATGTCTAGACTCTATGAGTGGGGAGCCATATTTCTATTGGGATGACAGCCTCTGAGTCATGGGCTATCAGAAACGGGGTTTCTCCTGTGGGTGTCCTCACCATCATCCTGTAAGCCCAAAGCATAGCATATACCTCCTCTATCCATATTCCTTTGTCCTCTTTTAGCTTCTTTTTTATCCCATCAAGGATTTTTCGATTTGTGACCTCGATCTGACCGTTTGCCCAGGGTCGGCCAGGAGAAGAGAAGAACTACTTGATCCCTACTTTTTCGCGATATTTTTCTAAGGAAACATTCTTGAATTAGGTTCCATTGTCTGAGATGAGGGTGTTTGGAAGGCCATACCTACATATGATGTTCTTCCAGATGAACTAGAAAGTCTTCTACTCAGTGATTGTGATCATTATCTCGGCCTCTACCCATTTAGAGAAATAATCGATTGTCACTATTAAGAACCGATAGTTGTTTACAGATTTTGGCAAGGGTCCTACCAAATCAATGCCCTATACTGCAAAACGGCTAAGGGGAACTGATAAAAGTCAGAGGTTGGTGTGGATGATGGGGAATGGTGGAGAACCTCTGACACTTATCATATTTCTTCACATACGCAGCTGTATCTTTAGCCAAGGTTGGCCACCAGTACCCCTGAGTGATTATCCTATTAGCCAACGACCTCCCTCCTATGTGTCTTGAACAAGAGCCCTTATGAACATCGTGCAAGATGTGTGGAACCTATAAAGGGTGGAAACATATGAGAAGAGGGAGCAGGAATCCCGTTTTGTACAAGACATCTCCTATAATAGAGAATTTGGCACCTTTGAACCGTAGTTTTCTCCTTTCTAACTTTGACTCTGGTAGTTCTCCCTATCTGATGTATTTGATAAGAGGGTCCATCCATAAGGCCCCAGACTCATATTTAGGCAAGATTTAGCACCCTCTTCCTCTTCAATGGTCGGTTTAAGCAGAATTTTAACTGGTACTGTTGTTCTTATGTTTGTTCTTATTAACGAGGTCAACCTCGCGAGTGCGTCGACTCAGTTGTTGTCCAATCGAGGTATCCTCTTCATCTTTACTTCTTTGAATCCTTATGACATCGATCTTACCCTCTTTAGATATCTGGCCATCCTTTCATCCTTGGCTTCATATACCCCCAGGATTTGGTTCACGACCAAGGTTAAGTCACCGTGGACTAGGAGTTAGCCGATACTGAGGGCTTTTGCTAAAAAAAGATCGACTATCAATACCTCATATTCTGACTCGTTGTTGGAGGCTTTAAATTTTAACCTCAGCGCTTATTCAATATCTATATCGTCTGGGGCCGACACTATCAATCCTGCTCCACTTTCATTTTCACTGGACGACCCATCAATGAAGAGGTTCCAGATGGTTTTATTTGAAGAGAAGTTTCCCTCTGATAAAATTCCTTATTTAAAAAGGTATCTCTCTTCTTCATTCTCAACTGTTCTTTATCTGACTGTAGTTGACTCAGCCTCGTCCAAATTTCGATCGACGTTTCTTCCTACTGGCTCATCTACGGCCTCGTGACTCTTCTCAACATTTGTCTCATCCAAAATAAACTCGAGGGAAAAAATCTGCGAGTGTTTATCCCTTGATGGCAACCCTGGGTTGATAAATAATATCGTACTCCCCCAACTCGATTGCCCAGGTCATTAGCCTTCCTGACTTCTCAGGCTTATGGAGGACCTGTCTGAGTGGGGAATCAGTGAGGATGACCATGGAGTGGGCCTGGAAGTATGGCTTCATTTTCCTAGAAGCATGTATCAAAGCATAGGCTAACTTTTCAATTCGAGGGTACTTATGCTCAGACCCATAGAGTGCTATACTATTAAAGTACACTGGTCTCTGCACTCCAACCTCTTCTCTTACTATTGGAGAACTAATGGCTAACTCTAAGACAACTAAATATATATAGAGATTCTCACCTTAAATTGCCTGAGATAGGAGTAGAGGGGATCCAAGGTAAGACTTACGGTCTTTAAAAGCTTTGTCATATTCCTCATTCCATTCGAAGGCTTTTTTAAGAACTTTGAAAAAAGGAAGATATTTGTCTGTAGCTCTAGAGATGAACCTGATAAGTGAAGTCATTCGCCCCGTTAGGCTTTGAATGTCTTTGATGGTTCTGTGTGTCTTCATTTCCAATAAAGCCTTGATCTTCTCAAGCTTAGCCTCTATTCCCCTTTGGTTGACGATGAAGCCCCAAAACTTTCCATCTCTGACCCCAAAGACACATTTGGCCGGGTTGAGCTTCATTCTGTATTTGTCCATGGTATCAAAAGTTCTTTTGAGGTCGACAACATGAGTGTCGACCATCAGACTCTTCGTCAGCATGTCGTCAACGTAGACTTCTATGGTTTTGCCTATCTGATCTTCGAACATCTTATTTACAAGATGTTGATAAGTATCCCCTACATTCTCTAATCCGAAGGGCTTGACCTTATAGCAATAGGTCCCCTTGTCTGTAATAAAGGTTGTCTTCTCTGAGTCAGTCGAGTATAAGAAGATCTGATTATACCCGGAATATGCATGCATAAAGCTCATGAGCTTATATCCTACTGTGGCATCCACCATTTGATCTATATGTGGCAGGGGAAAACTGTCCTTTGGGCAAGACTTATTCAAATCGGTGAAGTCTACACACATCCTCCGTTTCCCATTAGCTTTAGGCACTATGACAACATTAGACAGCCACTCAGGGTATATAACTTCTTTAATAATCTCGGCCTCTTCAAGATTTCAAACCTCAATTCTGATGACTTCGTACTTCTCTCTTGAGTATATCCTTCTTCTATGCTTAATGGCCTTGGCATCCTCTATAATATTGAGTTTATGACACATAACTTCAGGATCAATACTTGGCATGTCTGCATGGCTCCAGGCAAAGATGCTCTGTCTCTTCCTTAACAACTTCACTAGCTCCTCCTTGATCTAATGCCTTAGGGATTTACCAACTTGGATGGTTTTTTTTGGCTCGTTCTCATTAAGGATGATGGATTCTACCTCCTCCACAACCTCTCCCTTTTTTAGCTTTATTTCATCTATGGGGTTAAGGGTGTCAATATTGTAAGTGGTTGTTGCCCTCTTATGAGCCTCTCTCTCTTCTATAGAGTTGAAGTAAAATTCTCGTGTCGATGTTTGGTCACCTTGCACTTCCCCTACTCCATAGGGAGTCAAGAATTTTAGCATCTGGTTGACCTTTGAAGGCACGACCTCAAATTCCTTGAGGGCCACTTGTTCCATGATGAGGTTGTAGGCTGAGAAGACATTTTCATCCATCACAAAGAAATTTATTTTTCTAGTCAACCTCTTAGGACATTCATCTCCCATTCTCACATCTATTTTATACATACCCAATGGATGGACCGTCTCACCGCTGAAACCAATCAAGAGATGATGATAAGGGACAAGTCTAGCTCAGCTGAGGCCCAAATTCTTGAAACAGGGCTAAAATATAACGTCTTAAGAACTTCCCCCCATCAACAAGGATCCTCTAAACTTCACACCCATTAACCCTTATGGTGATGACTAAAGGGTCGTCGTGGGGAGATAAGATACCCTTGAAATCAAGTCATGAGAAGCCAACTACGAGGGTGTCCATATCTACCTTCTTTCTTTTCTCATGTTTAACCTCTGTAGAAGCCAATTTCATAACCTCGACCTTAGTCACTGCTTTAGCCTCTGCCATATGAGCCTTACGATCAACTACCTCTGAGCCACCCCTGCTAGTCTTCCACAGATAGTGCTCACACCAAATGAGATCACGTCGACTCTCTTTATTGGGATATTATCATCCTTTGGTGGGAGGCCAGGGTCATCGTCATCATCATCTGAGGCATCAAATCTTCTAGCAGGGGTATCTTCCCGGCATCATTTTTTTTCTTTTTAGGGTCGTCTCTTCCCCCTTTATAAGCTCTACTATCCACATAATTTTTGAGCTTTTCAGACTTCAACATTTTTTCAATCTCATCCTTCAGGGCGTAACACTTCTCAGTTAAATGGCCATAATCTTGATTAAACTCACACCATAAGTTTTTGTTTCTCTTATGTGGAGGAGCTCTCATCTTCTCTGGACATCTCAAAGATCTATCATTCTTTATCTCATTGAGGATGTGCTCACAACTTATAGTTAGAGGAGTGTAGTCTGAAAATTTATCGTCTGTAGATCTTTTCTTACTATCCTTGTTTTTCTTCTGAAATTTGCCTCCATTGCTGCTCCCTTTTTCATCCTCGTATTTTGCATCCATAACTTCCTCTGCGTTCATGACCCTTCTAACTATTGCTAATAACTCGGCCATTGACTTGGGAGGATCCTCGGCTAGTTTCCATAAAAGCTTTCTCTTCTGCAGACACCCAATGAGAGCTGTCATGGCTATACTCTCTTTATAATATTCTACCTCTAACTTTTCCTTGTTGAACCTCGCGATGTAGTCTCTGAGGCTTTCATTCTTCCCCTGCTTGACATAAAGCAAATGGGTTATCTTCTTCAGAGGTCTCACCCCAAAATAGAAATTGTGAATGAACCGCTCAGCTAACTGTCTAAAGTTTACTATGGATCTTTTGGGAAGATAGGTGAACCATACATGCGCTGCCCCAGTCAAACTACTCGAGAAAGCTCGGTACCTCATCTCATCATAAATGGAATAGATGTCAGCTACAGACTGATACATATCAATATGGTGGACTGGGTTAGTACTCCCATCATACTTGGGTGTTACCACTAGAGGTTTGAATTTGGCTGGGGTTAAAAAACTAATAATCCTCGCCACAAAGGGTGAACCCTCTATATACCCCCTCTGGAAGGGGTCTCAACTTTTTAAGAGATCTCCAATTTTATTTTCCAGCATTTGAATAGATTTGTTCCATGGTTTAGCAACATCGGCTTGGCTGAGGTTGTCCTCAGCCACTTCTAAAGGGTGAACTGAGGGTTCCCCCAGCTGCTACACAACGTCGCTTGTTGACCTCTACCTGACCACAGTCTCGGCTATGTGGGGGTTGGCCATTATGGGGACGATAGTCACCTTCTTCTCTTCTAGAGCTAGCGAGACTTCTTTATCTGGACAGCCTTTCCCTCAGACCATTAATTGGGTCGAGCCTTTCCAAGGTCGACCCTCTACTTAAGCGATCAATCAAAAGCTGATCCTCTTTGGCGTGCATTAAAATCTCGTCTTTCACACTGACCTCGGCTCTGCTGAATAGGTCTCACTGTTGTGTTTGAGATCTCATACGGCTCCTAGCAGTCTACCGGAGCATCCTCTGCCTCAATGTCAGCGTACATATCATCAGGGCAAGGGTTTCCTTGCCTCCCCAGGAGTAAATGCCTAGGGTCATCAACATACCTCCTCCACTGAGGAGTAGGTAGGTCCTTTCTCGGTGCCTGGGGCGGTCCCCTTACCTCATGATGTGTCTGAGCAGCTGTCGGAGTAATCATCTCATGCGAGACCCCAGGTGGTCTCATTATTATGTTCTGGTTTAGCTGGGCAAATTACTCCTGCATCGCTTATTGAGGTGCAGCTAAGGACTTCAAGACTGCTGCCACCTTAGCCATCTCGAACTGGGGTGGTGCTTGGTTGGAACTGGGCCCTCCAACACCAGATGGTGGAGGTGGTAACTCTGGTGCCATGGAAAAAGACTAGAGAACTTGTAAATGAAAACACTAGAGATCTTGATACCTTTAAGGATCTCTTTCAATGGTGAAATGGCTCCATACGATGGGGGAGGACTGGTGCACCACCAGAGTCTCCGGCGAGGCCAAGCTTCAAGAAGGAAGAGATATATCTTCTCGTTCCCACAAACGGTGCCAAAATGATGATGCAATAAATAGCACCACCATATGAGGTGTTGATAAGCTCAAGCTAACAATAACAATGGCAGCACTGGAATAGATAACAAATAGAAGGAGATGAGGAGAAGAGAAGTAAAATCAGTATATAAGTGGTTTAACCAATTTGGCTTATATCCACTGTGAGTGTGTGAGTAAGAATCACTAAAATGAGGGCACTAACGGCCTATGATACAGTACCTCACTTTCTCTCTCTATTGTGTATACAAAAAATGTTTCTGCTAGGGATATAATTTCGGATCCCCTCCAAGATAGGGGAATACATGTACATTTAGTGCTTGGGGGGTGTAGTGTACCCCCCAAGCATGCAATGAGCATATATATGAGGATCGAACCAGTATCTTGTTGACACCTGTCTGATCTCATATAAATAATGATGATTAAATATTCCCTTAGGTGAGGGGAATGATTTAGTTATAACTGCCTTGCTCACGTGCTCTAAGTCTTCTATGTGCTTGTATATTCTCGGCCCTATGACATCATCTGATGAAACCTCGGCCTAGCCGAGTATGAAGTTGTGAAGTACTATAGTTGCCTTGTCCTACTAATCTTAAGTATGACCTAGGCCTGAATGATCAATCGAGGTTAGGTATGAGGTTGGATGCAGTGTCGGCTGAAGCAGAGGACGCGATTGTCAGTAGTTTGAGCCCATAAGATGTTGTTAACCTCGGATGCTGGCCAGCCAAGTTTGGTTAATGAGGAGCCGACCTTGTAGAAGACGACCTTTATGACGGCTGCTGTAAGATTCATGACAGCTCGACTGTGAGACAGGCCGAGGTTAGTGACCCTAAGTCCGAGAGTACACTCAGGGCAGATCACCTGGCATCGCTAATCACTCACTCCGAGGATCGACATACCAACTAATACACAAATTATGCGTCCAAATAATACCTTTCACAATATCCTTTTATGAACCTAGGATTACTCTAGGACTCCAACTATGGAACACTCACCTGAGTACTACACTAATCCACTCATTGTGGTAAAATAACACTGCATATTATGGTTCCTCGAGTTCTAACCCTTTACGATATCCTCAAATCATAACCCTTCTCTTTACAACTAGAGTTGCTAATCTTTTTGCTGGCCAATCCATAAGATCGCTAATCCTAAGGAAAACGAATACTACGAGCAAACTGTGCGGTAAAATACACAGCCTCACGTACACGAAACTTGTGCAAAATAAAAGGATACTTTAAGGTTGCACCCAGTTACCGAGCTACATTGACCATGCCAGGTCCAACTGTACTCTCATTGATCCAAACCATGTTATAACAACAACACGATAAAATACTTTTGTAAGGACATAAAGTTCCAATTGAGTCCTTGTATTGTTTTGACGTAATTCCGTGAACAAAACTGTGTTTGTAATATGTCATAGGGAGTATTTTATTTTGTCACGATCCCACTTGGTCTATGACGTACTGAAGAAATTGAAGACGTTGTGGCAAAGCTTCAAAGAATTAAATCATGCCGATGTTTAATTGGTGCAAGTTTAATAGTCTTCAAAGTTAATTGCATTCCGAGACCACTCAGGTATGAATGCGTATAATTGATGGTGCTCGAAATTATTTTATAAAAAATAAGGATGTAATTTTTATAAAGAAAAATGTTTTAAAATGGTTTAAAGTGTTTTAAAAGTTTATACTATGTTTTTATTCTGATAAGTTCGAATAGGAGTTTGACTTATTTAAATCTCTCTTTGAAGAGACATTTTGAACAAAAAGTCAAAAAGTCAACTCTGTCGCTCGAACGACACTAGATCTCGTTCGAACGAGATTCTGATGTCGATCGAACGACATGCTTAAGTCGTTCGAACAACACGTTTTTGAGGCGGAGTTTAAATCATATTTAAACAGTGTTTTCATCATAATTTCGGTAGTGTGCTTTCTGGAAAATAGTTTTACGAACCAGAACCTTGTTTGCACATGTTTTCTAAGGTTTACAAAGCATAAACACATCCTTAGAGTTAAAGATCCGAGTTATCATTCTTATATGTTTAAGTGATCTTGGTGCACCAAAGTTGTTTGTTCTACACATTGAACACAAGGGGTTTTGCGGTGAAGAAGCGACGGACATCATGTTCGACATCGTAGACGTATCAAAGCCATATCGGTGGACACCGAGACATACGTGGACGCGTGTGTTGTGGACATGTATCGTGGACGATGGAATTTCTTCATGGTCACTATTGAAGAAATATTGAAGATCAAAAGGAGCGTCAAGACCCGTGGGGATCGAGTCTTAGTGTAAGGCTAATCTGTCTTTGTAAAACCATTATTTATAGTGATTGTCTAGCTTGGGCCGTCCGAGGTTGTTTTCCCGTTTTGGGTTTTTTCCTCGTACATCCGGCGTTGTGAGTATTCTTTACTTTATTTTACTTGCTTTAATCACTAGATGCATGTTTAGGATTAATCAAGATAAAACTAATTTAAAGTAAGAATTGGGTTTTCACAACTTGGTTTGGTGCATAATTAAAAGTTGGATCTTTTTCGGAGAAAAATTAGTTTTGTTTAAAACACACATATTGGGCACTCTTCAACTAGGCTATTACAAAAAGGGGAACACAATCCTCGACTACTAGAATTAAAGGAACATGGTAGTCGACTACCGGTATTGAAAGAGCACAACGAATCATAATGAACGAATAACCCTTTCGAGAGAATCTCACTCGCATGCAATGAATTATAGTGCACGAAGTGTGAACCTACATCATATTCCTTAAACTCCATGACTCCTCCTAGACGTTCTCATCATATCATATTCTATCCATACACCCTGGCTTGAGTCACTAGCCATAACGAATTGAATCATGAACCATCCATCTTCGTGAGACGAACATGAAACCCAAACTATTTTCCTTTATGAAGTCAAGGATGGACTTCCTTCCGTAGGAATAAGGCTTCCTTATTTCATCCTTGACAAACACAAACCACTCCAGTTCACGAATGCCAAACACCTTCGTTAATGCCAACTTCATCCATCTCTCTAGTTAACATGAATTCGTGACCAACCTAACGCACCTAGGTTACTGTCTACTTTATCGTGCGGTGATTGTATCCTAACATCTCCTTAAGTAATGCCCAACTAGGTAAAACACTCACCTCATAATAACCACTATTGTTATAAGGTCGTCACTGCGTCTATCTCTAAATTTTACCGAAACCCAATCTTTATGATGTCCACATGGTCATAATTAGTACATAAGGGTAGTAAGTACTATACAGGTGTAGACCCTTTAATCCATATAAGTCTTGCAAGACATACCAAGAACTAATCCTTCCCTTACTAGGGTTATTCTAACTTATTGACACATATCGGTACCCTAATTATACTTCGATATCCCATTCGGATTGCTATTCGTAAGACCTCAATCATGACATCATTAATCCAAGTCTCTAATGTATTTCCTAGTACTCATAAAAATCAAGTAATACACTTTTTATACTAGTTATCTTATGACAAACGAGCATAATGTCCACTCATGACACTAATCTCTAATTACCCTTAGAAGGTTACATCACCTAATCGTAACAATTTTGATTACATCACCAAGGACTACACGATTCGACTCATTTGAAGCAATAACCTTAGGTCATCACATGACCTCTAATACAACTATCACTAGAACACATTGCATTTCATAACACCAAACTTGATTGGCTCCCTAAGGACACCCATCATACCTCAATTTAAAAGCCACCAAAAACCTGATAGGATTTCATCACCCATGATTTTCCCATAGCCAATACACTCTATCGAATTCCTAACATTTGCCTCAAACGACCGTTAGATATTCACCCAAATACTAGCCTATAAGTCTCCAAACATGGCGAGCCATAATTATTGAACACCTCAAGGCATCATAACAAGTCAATTTCTATTCCTAAGGACACCACATGCAATTGATCTCAAGGGTCGAACGAAGTGGTAATCTCCTTAATAAATAAGTAAAACCCCTTTTTCAAGGGATCCTACTAAGAATGGATACTGGACAGGGACCGAAAAAGGCTACTTACGCAAAACAGTAACGAGGTTCTGTTAAAGTCAGCTACTCATACCGAAATCGCTTCACATTCAGTTATCACTTAGGCAATTGAAAACGGGCTATGGTATTTAAATGAAAATCTTATTTCCCTTTCATTTGAAACCTTGGCATATGTCTAACCTACGTCCCTCTCCTTGAGACCCAATGAAAAGTTCAAAAACTTTGTTCCAAATGACTGGTTCCATATACAATGTATTAAACCACAAGTTGACATTACTAGGGATTATAGCAGGATACAGAACATCATGTATAACCTATAGCCCTTAATTCCACATTAACGACGTCGTAAGGGATCTTATTCCTCAAATGTTACACCATATTCTTTAAAACCACATCATAAAAGACTACCTAGGGTTCACTTCTATATCACTTCAACTCATCATTGTTACACATATAACACACTTACCACCAATGGCTCGCAACTCTCATCATAGCTTACGATATACATCTATCAATTGAAAATTACTAAGGCATTCATCTACAATGATAATATATTGTTAAGTAAGTCCTTAGTACACATCCTCAAGTAATGACCAACACGGATCTATATGCCTATCGAATTATCAAATGTCTATATCATGACACTACCCTAAGGATCAAGTTCTTCTAATCACATCATCATTACTAACCACTAGCAAGTACCTAACCAAGTAACCTAATGCGTCCTTATCATAAAATTAATACTGCTTAGATATGCCAATCTAATCAATTAACTCCATAATTGGCTTTAAATAACTGATATCTCTAATTTAATGGATGCTATTTACATTTATTAGCATCTTAATAGGCCTCTCACATCATCAAAGGATGGCACAAGTGCACCTCACACTAGAGAACGTGTGTGTCGCCACTAATGCCCTACGTAGACACTCACAAATTACTAATACTTCTGCATTAAAAGCATCGATAACTATTAATGACAACTAATTTGGCCACTTGCTACTTGGCAATAAATTGCCCATCGTGTTAATCTCCTTGACTTTGTCTTCGAGAACACGAACCAAAACCATCACCTATCTAGCGCGATCGACCCAAAACTAATACGAACATCAAAGATCCACAACCGACCTTACAACGTCATTCCTGAAAGAAACCTAGAACCTAGTGCTTTGATACCAATTGTAACACCACAGACTGAATTTATGTGTTACCCGTAAATTAACCTGGTCTGAACTGAACGTTAAGTGTGAAGTGCAATGAGAGAACCTAAATAATGTTCCTAGTCCAGTTTTATTTAATTAAATTTTCACTTATTTAGCATGCGAATCCAATTTATCTCAAGTTATAGGTGAGACCCGTGGAAAGCATCCTCGAAGTCCAATTATTCAGAGCTACTAACATAAAATAAAAAGAATACTTACTTTTATAACGCTCTGAAAGTACGAAATCGTGTACAACCGGCCGTAACAAAGAAAGGGAATAAGTCGAGTGCCCAGTGGGAAATACAACAATGCAACATATAATTGAATGGCGAAAAAGCGACTCAATAACATACCACCTATGTGCACATGCAAATACTGTATACACACATACACACACACACACACACACACACACACTAATGCATGAATCCGTTTTTTATTCCAAAAATGTTATTTGATTTAATTAAATCACATTAATCTTATAAAAGGACCCTTCTTGACCTTTATTACTTAACTTAGCATCCTTTTCCCAATTTAACGTACCTATATAATACTTAAACAACATAACATTTGTTTAGGGAAACAATTTATTGATCAAGATTTTCCATTTACCTACTCCAAATCCACTTTGGTATTTCCTTGAAACCACCTTTCAACACACGCATGCTCCGTGTTAAAAAATACTTGTTTTCCTTTTGAAAACCGTTAGCAACACACACTTGTGTTAGTTATGGGTTAAAATCATCTCAGGTTTCTTGATTATCCATTAACCACTTTACTTATATCATTAGCTCATGCTTTACTTAGACTTAGTTATTTTTATATTTCTTGTTCCAATTACCCTTTCAAAACAGGAGCATTTATCAATTTTATTTCACAGTGGTTGTCTTTTCTCGTATTCTTAGCACAACCAATTCATTTATCATGTTCCACTTTCCGCATAATTTAATAGGCTCCACACCGCCGGCTACACCACCATATACTTTGGCCAGTGATTTTGTGTCTTCCATCCGGGGCTCTGGTCCCTTTGTAATTATTCCCGGCCACATTCGAGTCCTTTTTTAATGTGTTCAAACATTTTCCAATTGTCCACACTATTCCTCTTTTACCGACCGAACGAAGCCAAAATCCCAAGAACTATGGCCCATATTCGTGTTATACTTGAAAATCACCATTTCTTATCATTTACACATTTACGTTGATTTCATCTCGAAAATCACCTTCTTTTAGGACCATTTTGTGTAACACCTTCTCTAATATTTTTATTTCATAAAAATATTACACTTCACCTAAAATTACTATTTTACTCTTTTGTTGCCAAACTTGCAACTTATTCATTTTCATAAGCGTTATTCCCCAAAAATATTTATAAGTCACTAATATAACTTCTTGAATGTTCTTAACTCATTAACACTTAATTAACACCTTTAATCAATTTGTGGGGTTAACACACTACTAAAGTTATAAGTCTCTTGATTTCATTATGTTCTTTAACAAAGAAATTACTTTGGTATTTAAAGGCCATTTTTTATTAAAAAAAATACCCATTTTCCCTTCAACATCACATGTAGTTGAATTTTTTTTAATCATTTTCTCAATATTTCATAACATATTTTTGGGGATGAAATTTTCTTTTTTCTTACTTCAAGTTAAGACCCATTTTAATCATTCTTAAACATATTTATATGCTCAGCATTAACTTACTATACGTTTTGGTATATAAGGAGGTGGATTTTAAAGCATAGAGATCCATAAAAGTGAGTTTTACACATGATTATCTCATGAAATTTTATAACATTTGTAAATTCAAGATATTCAAGACTTAAAAAGACATTTGTTCATAAAAAAACATGCTTAAATGTCTAGTTTTCACAAAACTTCATTTTTGCCACAAATCTTCAAGATTTATACTATAATTGCTTGTCAATGCAATTATTTTGTTGAAAAAAATATTATTTCATAAAATGTTTAAACACAAGATCTTCTTGAAAACTATCATCTTTTGTCAATCCCTTTGAGAAACCATTTCTTAAATCTTCAAAACTATTAAGAAATGATGAGTAATAACTACCCAAACTTGTAAGGATTTTACTCTTATGAGCTCTAACAAGAGTATAGTTTTTCCACCTCAAAGGAAGCTTCAACAATGGAGGGAAGAGGAAGAATATGATGGCAACCTCCCACCTCCTAAGTTCGCCTTAAAGAGGTTACCAAAGTCTACTATTTTTCTCCTTGAAAGCTCCATGAAAACTCCCTTCAAAGTCCATAATTTTTTCTTCATTTTCTCTCCAAAAATCCCTCAATAACTTCTGCATAAATTAATACCTTGCCCAACAAATGGTGTAGATGGGTTTTATAGGCTTAAATGTGGTAGAATATAAGGTAAATATAGTGGTTTAGGGGGGATGGGTGGTGGTTCTGAGGAGGTGGATGGTGGTGGATCTCCATGAGAGCTCTAAGTGTTAGAGAGATAGTGAAAATCTTATTGGAGTGGGGTAAAATGTGTAATATCATGTTCCAGTAATTTAATTAAATTATCTATGGATTATGAATGAGGAGGAGTTAATGATAATTATAGAAGAATTATGGGTAAAATTTGAAAAAAATAAAGGAATGAAAAAAAGGGTCCTTCAAACGATAATGGGATGTCGTTCAAATGATAAGGGGAGGTCACAAGAAGGTTGCGAGAAGTAGAACATCGAACGACATGCCACTGAGTTACAGTGGTAGGTCGCGTGAAGGGTCATGCGAACAAAACATCGAATGACATGGGAAAGTCATTTGAACGACCTAGGGTTATTGTTCGAATGATGTGGATTGAGTTTTTAATCTGAGTTGCCCTTGTGTGCTGTCATGATTTTGGGCGTTGGATCTTCGAGCTGTCGAGCTCAGATCAGTCTAGAAGCAGCAAAATGGGGTTTTTGGCCTTGGGAGGGTTTTATAAGGTGTTGTTTGGTTTATTTGGGTTTAGATTGAGTTGGGGTAATATGGAGAGAGAGAGAGAGAGAGAGAGAGAGAGAGAGAGAGAGAGAGAGAGAGGTTGTCTTCCACCTCTGCCCACTACCAAAACACCACTCCTTCACCATTTTCTTAGTGTATTCCACCACATTTGAACATTTTATGCCCATTTCCACCACTAAAGAGGAGGAGATAGGAAATTTATAGTGATTTTAGTTTTTTTTGAAGTTGGAGATGGGATCTTGATGGAGGTCCAACCTTGGATACTTAGTGGAGCATGCTTTTGGATGTGGGACAACATCCATGAGGCCATCTTAGGAGGTGGGAGGTTACCATCTTCTTTAACATTCCATGCCTATAATTATTATACGTCAATTGAGGTGGAAAAATCTATCGTTAGTATTAAGACTTTATTTTGTGTTGTTGTAGTCTTGTAAGTTAGATTACATGGGTAGTATGTATATGATTAGATGATAATATTATGCCTAATGAATGAGAAATATTTTTATGAAATAAAAATGTTGGAGAAATGATATTTTGTTAAAAATGGTGCATGAACAAATATTTCAAAGTTTTGAAATATTAAAAGTTGATATTTAGTGAAGATGGTGTATTTTCTAGAAAAATTGGTGCTAAACATTTTATGAAATAAAATGTTTGAAAATAATAATTTATGTTAACAAACATTTGAGAAATAATAGTTTTTAAAGGCACTATTAATACTCACTGTCGTTACTAAGGGAGACATTTAAAGCAGGTTTGCCTTTGCCTTGGCGTTTTAACCTAGTTGGACACTCAAAGCCTTATGACCTCTACCGTCAAACTCATAACATCTCTCTTTGTCTCTTTTAGGCGTTTCCTTTTTATCATTATCATTTTTCTTTCCAGATCTATTTTTCTTAAAATTCTTTTTATCTTTGAAATTGCCATTATTTTTCAATTTGAGAAATTTCTTGATTTTTTTTGCAAATAAAGCCAAATCATCTAAATCAAAATCAAACTCCGAATCTGATGTCCCTTCCTCTTTTCTCTTAGACGACTCACCTCTTTTTCTAGCTGACCTCTCACTTTTTCTAACATGATATTTAAGTGCTATCCCCTTATCTTTTGATTTAATCGTATTAGGAAACATGTCAATTTCATATGTCTGGAGGTCTCCTACCAGTTCTTCCAATTTAAGACTACTCAAATTTTCTATCGAATTTAACATAGTGACTTTAGGGATAAAACGCTTAGACAGTGATCTCAAAATATTTTTAACTACTCTAGCATCAGGAATATGTTTACAAAGATTGAAACTACTGTTAACAATAGCAGATAAACGAGCATAGAATTCATCAAAACCCTCAGATTCAACATGGTAATTGTTTCAAATTGAGTCGTTAAATTTTGTAATTTAAACTCTCTAACCGCATTAGTGCCTTCATGGGTAAGTTGAATAACATCCCATGCTTCTTTTGATGTGGTACACATCATGATGAGTCGAAACTCTTCGACTGTGACGGATCCAGAAATTGCACTTAGCCCACGAGAGTTGTATGTGCTCCATTTAAATTCTTCCTCAGTACAGTTTGACACCGATTTAAGGTTTATCACATTTTTTACGGCGACAGAGGGAGGATTCCACCATCTTTCACATACAACCAAGACACGTTCATCAATGGACTTTAAATGAAATTTCATATGGTCTTTCCAATATGCATAGTTTGTCCTGTAAAAAATTGGCACCCGTCTATACAAGTTTTCCATTGAGTTTGCGCTTTTTCAAAAATCAATTTTTAGGCAAAAATTGACATCCAAAAATTTTTTGCGGAAAACTTACATGGTATAATTGTGTAACTGGCTTTGATTCCAATTTGAGAGCTAGCTAGCAATCAATGAATAAACTTGTTTAATAAAATTCCAATTTTATGGCCAAATTTTAATTAAAACCCTAGCTCATGCATCTAATTGTGATTGATAGAATATACGTAGTAAAGCATGCACATAATCACAAACACAAATTTGAGGAAAAATCTCCCAAAGGGCTAAAACCTTTTTATTTCACTATATTCTATAAACCACGACTTACGAATACAGAGAAATACAACTTTTTGTGACACACGAATACCCACAGGCGTCGATTCATTATCATCGGGAAAGAAATCCTGCAAGAGCTCCAATGATCAGCAGTGAACACAACCTTTCGTCTTCACATGATGTACTCCAAGATGAGTAGAATGAGTAACAAGGGTTTAGAGTTATTCACATAAATATTTAGGATGTCTTGGTGAATCAAAAAAGGTTTAAAACCTAAAAGATAAAGTCTTAAAATCACAGTTGTTTTGCAGAAAACTGAGTTGTAAAGACTTAAAACACTAGATACAGTAACAAGTATTTGTTAAAAAAAAATTAAGTTGGCGCGATCATTTGAACGACTTTAGCATGTCGTTTGAACGACATCTGATGTCGTTTGAAGCCACTTCACATAACCTATCAAATGAGGTAAAATGTGCAAAATAGTACGGGTTCGTTCGATGAACTACTTCAAGCGAGCTTTGCGCGACCTATCTCGTGACGACAATGTCGCTTGATGAGGTCATTTGAATGACATAAGCCCATCATTTGAATGACATAGCTTTGTCGTTTGAATGGTTGAAGCGTTAAGATCTAAGATCACCAGCACGTCTTTTTAAATTAATTTTGATTAAGAAAATCCGACTTATTTTGATAAAAGTATTTTAGAAGAATTCCAAAATAAATACGAAAACATTAAGAACTCCAATTTAAACATTATACCATTTTAGCAAGTGGAGTTAGTGGGAACGATTGAAGATGCACGTTGCTCGATGTTATTGCACTACAAATGTATGAAGATGATGGGTGCATGAAGCTTCAGATTCGGATAGAGGTTGTCATGGATGATCGTGTTGACGTGCTAAATGCAGCGGTATACGACATACTTGTTGTGATCTAGGAGACAAAGAAAAACTCCTAGATTCTAAATGAACATTTATAAAATTGTGTCCTTACATTTGTATATTTCCCACTGAGCATAGGCTCATGCCCTTTCTTTGTTACGGTAGGTTGGGAGCGGTTTCATATTTTGGCGACGTTCTATAAGTAAGTACTTTCTTTATTTTTTATGTTAGTAGCTCTGTATACTTGGACTTCAGGGTGCTCCCCATAGGTCCCTCACATAGTTTATTTTGAAACTGGAATCGCATGCTAAAAGAGTAAAATGGTAATTAAAATATAACTGGACTAGCACATTACATAGGTTATTTCATTGCACTTCACATCTAACGCTCGGGTCGGAGTGGGTTGACTGCGGGTAACCCATAAATTCGGTTCGGGGTGTTACAAATGGTATTAGAGCTCTAGGTTCAAGGTTCCTTTAGGGAGCAATGTGGTGAGTTCGGTATTAGATATTTCGACGTCGGTGTAGGGTAGGGCCGATCATGCCAGATTGATGGAAGTTTAGTTTCTTATCCTCGACGGTAAAGTCAGAGAGGTTAGCATGACAAGTAAGTTAGTGCCAAGTGGCACACGATCAAGTTGATGGTTATTAGACGCTTTTGCGTTTCTGATTAGAATTATTATAATTTATGGGTGTCCATGCAAGCCTATAATGGCAACAACTTGGTTGTTAGTGTGGAGTGCTTGTGTTAAATTCTCCGTGGCATAGAATCATCAAAGGTGTTGATAGAATGAAATGACGCCCATTGGGAAAGTGGCACGAGTTGCATATCATAAGTGGTAGAGATTGATTGTTAGGGTGTCTTGACTAGACACTAATGATTTATGATTGAAAAGTATATAACCCTTATATGTGGCACTTACATGTAATTAATGTCAGTGATGTAATTAGACATACTTAATTCTCGAGCGATATCGTAGTTGGTGGTAATTAGGTGAACACATGGAGTTGTGTAGGCGAATAGTGGCAACGTCGTGATCGCTCATGTGAGATATATTGTTTCATTACTTTGATGGTGAGAGTAACCTCGATAGTGGTAACCATGAGTAATGCTCTTGGAGACCTAGCCGTAAAGGTTGTTGTCTCATGTATGGAGACTAGATAACTGAATAACATTCATACATACTGATTTATGGTGAGAGAACATATTAGTTCCTTTGGTTGAGGACTTACGTTTAATATATTTTGGTTATAATGTGGTATTGAGGAATAAAATCCCATGTGGCGTCTGCGATATATGCCTTGGTATTTATAGGCAATACGCGACGTCTCATATATGACCAGGATTGATATAGTCGTTCTAATAGGTAGATTAACACATGATATGATAGTTACTGAGTGAGACAATTTAGTTGCCACATTTGGACATTCATTAAGGATTAGGTGGGGTAGACCTTGAGGTTTATAGGTTATAGGTGACATCTTGTATCCTGCCATAACCGGTAGTATCGTTGATTGTGGTTTGTACATGACTTATAGTCACGACCGCTTGAAAGAAAGATAAGACGGTTATCTAGATGTAGAGACTTATTTTAGCCGCTGAGGTAATAGCTAGGTGCAAGGTAATACTAGTGTGAGAGTAGTTCATAGGCACGTTGACATGCCCATATGACAAATTATGTGTGACGTCATTAAAGATATATATCGAATGTTGTGACGCTTTGAGGTGTTTGATGGTTAAGGTACATTATAGATAGAAGCTCGTAGCCTAGTGTTTTGTGAGCACCGAGAAATTTCAATGTGGGTATTAAAAGGTTTATGGAGCGCACCTATAATGATAAATGTATGGACGATAAAATCTTTTCGGGTTTAGGACTTTTGCATGAGTTGTGTTTGGTGTTCTAAGTCCGGTAATAGGATCCAGTAACATTCTAGTAACAATAGTGTTGAGGTTCAAGTGATGATCCCAGATTGATGGCCGTATAGCGTACGTGCCGAGTACGGCTTTCCAAATTGGCACAAATGGTAGTGTAATCTCTAAGATAGGGTGATAGTTTGTGTCATTATAGGACTGATGCTCGGATGTCATGGAGCGACTAGTATGAGTGTGGTGATACCCGATTTTGGGATGTACTAGGTAATGTATTTGAGGCTAAGGGTGATGATGCCATGCGGGGACTTGAATGGAAATAGGGGTGGGGTACTATTAAAACATGATTATTAGGACGACGTGACAACAACATGTTCTAAGGTGGTTGTAGCAAATTAAGGACAAGTTTTTGGCACATATTGTCAAGCTAGTATGGGTTAGAGAATGCAGCCTAATGTGGTATTTACTACCCTTATAACGTCAATGGAGGCGGGCATAACCATCACAAAAAAAAAATTCTATGTGGGTAGAAACCGAAGGCAAGTTTTGTGACAATCTAGTGTGGTCATGAGACACGAAAATGTGAATGTCCCACTTAAACTAGGTAATGCCAAAGGGAGTTTAGGATTTTGATAACGATACGTTAAGGCAGGTAATAACCTAGGTGTTGTAGGTTGTTGGCGTTGTCACTCGTAACTAGAAAAAATCAGTGATTAGAGTGTGAGGTGTCCTCTAATCGGGGTGGTTTATATACACCTAGGATGTGAAAGGTAGGGCCTTGCTCCAAAGGAGGGAAGTCGAGCGTTAATTTTCTAAAGGACTACCGAATCGTGAATTGATTCATATTGCGACAATGAATGGTTGCGATTCGATTTGCCATGAATAGTGACCCAAGCCGCGGTATATGACTAGGATTCGTGCTCGGTGAGAACTCTAGGAATGAGTGGTATGACTTTAATTATACGACGTAGGTTCGCTTTCATAAATCATAGTCGAATGTCTATGGTCGATATTTCTTGGTACGACCTCTTGTTCCTCTCGACTCTTTTTCATCTCCTCTCGGTTTTAATAATCGTGGATAAGTATTTTCACCCGTAATGTGACTTGAATTGATGCCATATCATGGTACGATGCGGTTGGGCCTAGTAGAGCGCAGTGGATCGGGTATGGTTAGTGTATCTCGATTACTAGGTGAGCCCATCTGAGGTATTCTTGCTATTGCATAAAGTTCTGCATACGGGTGGCTGGGTTTTCGGCCACACGGTTTGCTCATAGTATCAATATATCTTAAGACCGGTGGAGTTTTGAGCCGACTCGGCAGTTAGTGGCTCAGATTGCGAAGAGCGTGATGATTGCTTGAGGATACAGTATAGTGTTGATATCAAGGAAACCTAGCATACGATGTTGCTTTGCCGGTGAGTGGATTAGAGTGAGACTCTGGCGAGTAATCAAGGATGTGATACCTAAAGTAGTACTAGGTTCATCAGAGTGGCACAGAGACAGGTGTAAGTCAGGCACACGGTGATGACTTAAGAAGCATATTACTCTATGGATTGAGAAACTACCATAATATGGGTATTGATGAGCTCATGTGTATTGAGTAGTCAGGAAAACCCGAGAGTTTGGGGGATGCAGGACATGTCGCCCTAAGGTGAAATCGAATTTGATGATGAATGCAATGGTTGGTTGTGTTATGATTCGCACTGGGTGAGCATCTACCGCTAGGAAGGGTTTGCCCATTGAGGCGCCGGTATGCCTTAGGTACTAGAATAAATAGTGGTAAAAATGGTTTGGACTTTATCATAAGGCGAGGGAGACTTGGAGTAAATTATGTAATGTCATGGTTAATGAAATGGTGAGCATTAAATCATATCACATGCTGAGTATTTGGTAAACTTAGTGTTAAGGACTTCGATGGTTTGTCTTAGAGGATTTCTAGGACATAAATTAAAAATTGGTGGATCCCATAAGCTTGACGATTGATGGATCGAGAATTTGGGGAACGAAATTCTCCAAGGAGGGAAGTTTGTAATATCTTATTCCAGTAATTTAATTAAATTATATTGCATTATAAACCAGGAAGATTTAATGATAATAATAGAAGAATTGTGGGTAAAATTGGATAAAACTAAAGGAAGGAAAATAAAGGGTCGTTCAAATGACAAGAGGATGTCATTCAAATGACAAGGGGAGGTTGCAAGAAGCAGAATATGGAAGGATGTGCCATTGACTTACAATGGTAGGTCGCGAGAAGGGTCACTCAAATCAAATATCGAACGACATGGGGAAGTCATTCGAACGACCTAGGGTTATCGTTTGAATGACTTAGATTGAGTTTTCAATCTAAGTTTCCCTTGTGTGCTGTCACGATTTTGGGCGTTGGTTCTTTGAACTGTCGAGCTTAGATCACCCCAGAAGGGGCAAAATGGGGCTTTTGGCCTTTGGGAGGGTTTTATAAGGTGTTGTTTGGTTTATTTGGGGTTAGATTGAGTTGGGAGAAGATGGAAGAAGAGAGAGAGAGCAGGATGGTCTTCCACCTCCACCCCCCACCAAACCACCCCCCCCCCCCACCATTTTCTTAGTGTATTCCACCACATTTGAACACTTTATATCCATTTCCACCAATGAAGAAGATGAGCTATGAAATTTATAATGATTGTTCGGTGTTTTTGAAGAAGGATATAGGAGCTTGATGGAGGTCCTAACTTGGATACTTGGTAGAGTATGCTTTTGGAGGTGGGGCAACCTCCTTAAGGTCACCTTAGGAGGTGGGAGGTTGCCATATTCTTTGACATTCCATACCTACCATTATTATACTTCAATTGAGGTGGAAAAATCTATTTTTTGTACTAAGACTGTATTTTGTGTTGTTGTAGTCCTGTAAGTTAGATTACATGGGTAGTATGCATATGACTAGATGATAAAATTATGCCTAATGAATGAGAAACATTTTTATGAAATAAAAATGTTAGAGAAATGATATTTTGTTGAAAATGGTGAATGAACAAATATTTCAAAGTTTTGAAATATTAAAAGTTGATATTTAGTGAAAATGGTGTATATTCTATAAATATTAGTGCTAAACATTTTAAGAAATAAAATGTTTGAAAATAATGATTTATGTTGATAAACATTGGTGAAACAATATTTTTTTTAAGTTTCTTGCAAAAATGAAGATTTTATGAAAAACGGACAATTGTGAGTTTGGAGAAATTAAATATCTCTCATGACTTAAAATATATTTTTGCAAGTATAATGAATTTCTAGAATAAAAAATGTGTTTAACCCATTTAAAAAAAAATTAAGGTTTAAAATCCATCTTTTCATGCACATAAACTTGTAGTATTTTGGCACTAAGTGTATAAACAAGTTTAAAGAAGACTTTTTTGGGTTTAAACATGAAATAAGAAATATAGAAATTCTTGTCCTTAAAGGTGTATGAAAAAGGGGTTAAAAATGTGATAAGGATAAAGTATAAGACTACATGTAAAATGAAAGAAATGGTAATTTCTTATAAATTTGTCTTAAGTGTAAATGGATTTCGTGAATAAAGAAATGTGTGGTTTGGAAAATTATCAATAAATTTATTGAGTAAGTGTTAATGGGTAAACATGGAAAAGTTAGTAGAAAAATATTAACACTTATGAAGTTGAAAAGAACTAAAGAGGTAAAGGTGTTTCCAAATAAGAACAATATTACTACAAAGTTAAAAAGGAGTGTTAATGTGTTAAAACACCTAAGAAGTTAGTGTGGATGACTTAATAGTGTTTCTGAAAAATTAACACTTGTAAAAATGGAGTAAAGGGTGATTTGGGAAACAAATGGGTAAAATAGTAATTTTTCTTTATGTGGAAAATTTTTATAAAATGAAAATGTTGGAAAGGTGTTACACAAGTGGTCCTAAGTTAATATAATTTTTTGGAATAAAATCAAGGTTAAAGTGTAAAGGACATGAAATGGTAAAATTTTAAAGTGTAACACAAATTGGGGTGTAACCCCGAATTTTGGCTTCGGTTGGGTAAAAAGAAAAAGTGGATAATGTGGACATTTGTAAAATATTAAAAGATATTACAGGAACTCGGATCACACTGGGATAAGCAAAAGGGCCCCGAAGCCCTAGTTTGAAAGGCCAAAACCACTGACAAAGTATATGGTGTGCATAGCCGGCGGTGTGGAGCCCGTTAAAGTATGCGGTGTTGTAAGATTCCGAGAAAAAATAAAATACACAAGGAACTTGTCAAGAAATGGGTTACGTAGTGAAATGTGTCAATACAACCTAACCTGAATCAATAAATAAATGTTCCGGCAAATGTTAAAATGGACAAGTAAATATATAATTGATAAATATCCATAAAATAAGGAAAAAGGTAAAGTGAGTGGGTAAATGGGTGATTAAGCAACTTAAGCGGTTAAATATATAATTAGCAGAATGTGTTGTAAAAAGGTTTTCAAAGATTAAATAAGTATTTTCTTACACGGAGTTCGCATGTGTTAAAAGGGTGAGTTTCAACAAAAATACTAAAGTGTGTTGTATAAAAAAAAAAAAAAGGGATTTCGGTAAAGGAATGTTTTTGAATAAATAAAATGTAGTGATTTTAAGTGTTTAACTGGGTGTGTAAAATAAAGTGAGAAATGCTAAGATTTAGTAAATGAAGTCTTTTACAAGATTCAGGTAAACCAATCTGAATAAAAAAAGGTTTTCAAAAGTAAAAATCGTCTCTTGCATTGAATATATGTAAGTGTATATATATATGTACACACTGTGAAATTGGATGTGCACGTAGGCATAATGTGTTGAGTCTCCTTTATGTCGTTCGATTCTATACTTCATTTGTATATTTTCCACTTAGCATAGGCTCACACCCTCACTTTGTTACGGCAGGTCGGGAGCGGTTTCATATTTTGAGTTCATTATACAGGCAAGTACCTTGCTTATTTTTTGCGTTAGTAGCTTTGTATACTTGGACTTCGGGGTGCTCCCCATGGGTCCCTCACATTGTTTATTTTAAAACTGGAATCGCATGCTAAACAAGTAAAATGTTAATTAAAATAAAATTGTACTAACAGCATTATATAATTTGTTTCATTGCACTTCACACCTAAAGCTCGGGTCGAATTGGGTTGACTATGGGTAACCTATAAATATGAGCCGGGAAATTAAAAAATGAGCTAAAAATACTCCAGAAATATCCCCAAAACCCTTAGGGGCAAAATCCCTAACATGCCTAAAGCTCCAACCCCGAGTTGATCTGCTGCTATGGGAGGTTGACACATGTTTTAATCTAATGGTCAGGAATTTGATAGTATTTTTCGAATATAAAAATTTTCGTTTTTGTAGTCTCGTTCGAATGAGAATGGACCTCGTTCGAACGACAACACAATCTCGTTCGAACATGGTTCGAATAAGCTTCTAGTGCCGGTGGAAATGCAAATAAGTGATTTTCGTTCGATGATCATTTGAAGCAGTCGTTTTAACAAGATTTGAATCTCGTTCGAACGACTCAGAATTTCATTCAAATAACCCCAAAATTTTCTCCAAATTAAATATAAGGTCCATTTAATCCAATTTATTGCACCAATGATACGATATTACTCAAATTTGACCCACTATCCATCTCATAAGGTCAAAAGCCCAATTAGGTCACATAAAGTCACCAATTTACGTGGGTATGGTCAAAACCATAGGAGTGGGTGTTACAGGGTAGGTGGTGGTGGCAGCGGCAGGTGGCGGCAGTAACAATGTTAATAAATAGTTTAGGGTTTAGTGTTTTTAAAAATGTTAGGGGTATTTTTGTCATGTGTATTTTATAATTTAGGTAATAGGACTAATATAATAGTTTCTACTTTAATCGGACTGATATGATGAAAACTCTTTTAAATGGGACTAATATATAAGAACCCTATGAATAATATACCATTGAATGGTGGGAACCGACCGTACAATATAAAACTTGCAAGATTATAAAATGGAAATCAAATTTTTTTGACAAACAAAGTAAAGTTGAAGCATTAGTAATTTTTATTTTTCCAATTTATTAAGGATAGAATAATAACAAAATGAATGTGTGGTGTTTATTTTCAAACATGATAATTTGCATTTGTGAACGAGAGTTTTATTTTTATACGTGTATATAAGAAAACGTCACAAAATATGTGCGGTGTTGAGATTCTTCAACTCCTCTCTTCATCAAAACATATACGTCTATTGTGTTTTGATCAACAAAGCATAGGAGAAATGAATATAACATTGGAGAGACATTATTGCATCACGAAAAAATTACATAATCATGGGTACATTTTAACATTATTACATCACTTGCAATCAATTTCATTTGTTCCTACTTGAATTTTAGATTCTACTGCAGTCCATTTTAATACTTAAGGTCATACTTAAGCCAGAGTGAGGCCCTAAACATATTTTAAATTTTGTCCCTTAAATATTATTATGAGAATATTATAGAATTTAATTAAGAGGATTTTCTTAACATGTTTGAGTATCATTAATTTTACTTTTTCACTATTTTCACTTACATTTTCATTTGGTTCATATTAGCTATATCATCCAAATGTTCATATATCATGTTACTATTTTGAGTGGTTGTTCCTTCTTTATTATTACCAATCAAATTTATTGAAAGTTTCACTTTGAGAATGAGGGATTTTATTTTTTAATTATCACAAATTTCATGATTTCTAAAAGACATTTACGATAAATAAATGCACAAAATAACACCAACTACAATCTAAAACATAAATATAATGAAATAAATATTAAAGAGTGATGAAACATGATAATATATCACATGTTTTTCACCCAACCGAACTCAACTTCATTTTTTGGTATACAAATAAAATTTCAGATTAAATGATAAACTTGCAAATTTAGAAGCAAAAAAGTAGGAAATAAAAATAATTAGAGAGGAAAATGAAACTAATATAACATGATATAAAATAGTAGAATGATGTATAAATTAGTACAATAAAGGGATTTTTGTGAGTGAATTTTTTTTGGGGGAAAAGTTAGTTTGTAAAGAGAGGAAAAAAGACTTAGCTGGAAATGAGGAGTTAAGAGAGAGGTTGTAAAACATTTTGATCTAAAAACTCCAAAATTACAACTTTTAAATGTCCTTTTATATCATTTCCAAAGGACTTGAAGACCATAGATTAACTACAATCCAATGGTAGAGGTATTTAGAATAAATGAAAGGAAAATCTCCAACTTTTTTCTTTTCCAAAGTAATCAAGTGGACTCATTGACACCCAAGGTTATTTTCCCAACTCTTATATATATATATATATATATATATATATATATATATATATATATATATATATATATATATATAGAGAGAGAGAGAGAGAGAGAGAGAGAGAGAGAGTCAATCTCCCATGTGGGAGCTTTACTTTAGGGACATTTACGAGATTTTTTTTAAATCCATAAATTTTTTTTATTTTTTTCAATGGGTTTCTCAAATTTCACAGGACCCTAAAAAAATTAGCTCAAAATAATTTTTTTGTTATTTTAAAAAAATGGGTCAATATTTGACAATTTTTAAGCAGCATTAAACTATTAAATATTGACCAATTTTTTTAAAATATCAAAACAATCATTTTGAGTTGAGTTTTTTAGGGATACCCTGGAATGTTTAAAATTCATACAAAAAATCAAAAATGTTTTTTGTATTTTAAAAAAATTCATGTAATGAGGCTCCCGTAGAAGACTCCCCCCCCCCATATATATATATATATATATATATATATATATATATATATATATATATATATATGGGGGAGACCCACCAACCATGAGGCTCTAGGCAATTGCCTTTGTTGGCACATGGTTGAGTCAACTTTGATCTCAATCTTGTGTGAGGCAATTCATATATCAAGAATATCATATTATACATACCCTGAAGGTCATTTTCATTAATTTTGGGGGTTTGGGTGCCTAGGGGGTAAAGCATGATCAACAAGTTTTTTTACTAACCAATGCTTGCATTTATGGGTTCATAATTTGATATTTATCAATCTTCAACTCCATTAAGCAACTAGTAAGAAAATAAATCCATATGTTGGGGTATGAATGCAGATATCTTAGTCTGAGTCATAAATGATTTTTTGTGAGTTTTATATGTAAATAAAACATCATGCCCCCCCCCCCCCCCCCCGAAAAAAGGAAAAGGACAAGCATGGCATAGACACAATAATATCGAGATCTCTTTGTTCATATTTATTAAATGTTTGCTAATAGATGATTAATCATAGTAACTTCTATATAAAAATAAACATACTTGTTCAAACACCCTGCTTCAAAAATAAATGTTTAAGTCTATTACACTGCTATAATGGACATCAAAATGAAAAACTCATATGAATATCATGATATAGTTTATTTCATAATAATGTAAGTCGTTGAAAGAAAGAAAAAAAGTATTACATTGTCTGTTTGGTAGTTCCAATTCCTTTCTTCCAAACATAGAGTTTGAGTATAATTAGTTCAAAATTTAAACTAATAAAATCCAACCCAAATCTAGGAAATGGAACATTTGTTTACCTTCTAATGATTTCATTCCCATAACTTGATATTTATGAATCCTGAATTCCATTAATCAATTGGATAAGAAGAGTATTTTTGTGACCTATTTCTACACGATAAAGTAACTCAATGGACAATTTGAACTGATTTTATGAGCTAATTTTTTATAACAAATTTACAGTTATTGAGTCTAATTCCAAAAGAGAAGCCAAAAAGCATATATAGTGAAAAACAAACCAAATAGAGGTGAAGACAATTAACTCTGACTTAAGGCATCTAACTATTTAAACTATGTATTTTTCATAGAGTAAACTGAATACACTCGAATGAAAATAACAATAAAAATGGAGAATAAAACAAAAACAATCAGATATTAACACAACAATGAAAAATGATAATTTCTTATAAACCCAAAATCTTGACGGAGGATTCAAAGTTATTTATTCAAAACGCCAAAAACCTTTACATCCCATAATCTCAATAAAAAAGAGGATATATATGAATATATTATGACACCATATAAATACTAAGAGAAGGAGGGTGAGTTATGTATTGATGCTAGAGATTCACAGCAGAGGTGATTTGGTGTTAGTGGTGCTACCCCTAAAACGTTAGATGGGCGATATATGTGAAGATAATGAAAGAATAAAAATAAGAAGGCCGTAGTGAAAGGGGGATAGGTGAAAGATTGAGAGAGAAATATTGAGACATGTGGACGAGGAATAAATTGGTGGGATAAGAGAAGAGGATGGTGATTTGTGAGAGAGAAGAAGAGATAAAGATGGAAGAGAAAGAGACAGAGAAAGATTGGAGAAGAGAGTTGTGTGAGGAATGGGATATGAAGAAAGGTCCGAGTCCACTATAGACTGAATCGACAAGCGGATAAATATCATTTGAGAGTCATAGTGAAAACCTCCCTACGGTCGATTTAACAAGTATGCCTCATATTTAAATGTGTACTATCCAACCTATATTTACTTGACCCCTTATCTAACTCGTCATCTTTAACCCCTTATAAACCATAATTCGTGACTCGATACACACACACACACACACACACACACACACACACACACACACACACACACACATATATATATATATATATATATAATAATGCTCTTGTGCGGACTAGTCCGCATTTTAAGAATGCGGACCGGACATGTGTCACCTAACGGTATCCCTAGAAATTATTGGTTAAATTATAGGCACACTCTCTCTTTTCTGGGTTCACCGCCAGGTGACACATGTCCGGATTGCATTTTTAAAATGCGGACTAGTCCGCACAAGAACAAAACTATATATATATATATATATATATATATATATATATATATATATATATATATATATATATATAATTTGCGAACCTAAGATTAAATTGCTTTTTAAACCTTCAAATGATGTGGATATATACACATCACATCGTACACATATAAAATTGCACATATTACTATACGCTTAAGAGCGCATACACATACCCATACACACAAATAGTGTATCAATTGTATGAGATGTGGATATGAGACATTTTTTTAACTCACCACCATGATATTAAAAAAAAACTACGATGGTGTTGAAACGACATATGTTAGGATTTTTCGAGAGCATCGCCGATTTTGTGAAAAACTTGATGCGTTTTCGACAAAATTAATGCATTTTTCTGAGATAATATAAACACTATTAAGATATAATGTTCTATCATTTTCTAATAAACATTTATAATTCATTGTTCATGCATTCTCTCTTGTTCAATCTTTTTCTTTATCATTGTGTCTCCATAATTTTTTTCAGTGTTAGGTCTACCAAACAAACTAGCCCAAATGGAAACTTGGGCCTGTCTATAGTTAGAAAATGGATTAAGATGTGCTACTATCAGATAATACAATAAATTGATATAATATATCAAGGATATATACATGTAGGATAATGTATCACACAAGACGGCGGAAGACTCCAATTTAACATGTATTTATTTATTGTAAATAGAGATGGACCACTCTTATGGTGGACGTGTTAAGTCAGGCACGTATTGAAACTTAAAGTAATTGTAACCTAAATATTATCAATAAACCACTTACATCGGGTGTTAATTGTGTCTGTGACTTATTATTCCTTACATTAGTTATTTGTGTTGTGATATTGTTACATTTGGTGCATGGATTTTTTCCTCACACAAATAACATATGTGGGATATCACCACTATATATTATGAATGTAGATAGTATCCCTCATAGTTGATTCATTCCCAACACCTCAGAGAATAACCTTGGTTAAATGATAGCCTTGAGAATGGTGTAGTGTTAACTCCGCATTATATCCAATTTATCGTCCAATTCGAGCAAGGATATCCAACCTCACTATATGTTATCATTTTAGAGATGAACAGTAAGACAAAGAGAAAGAGAACAAATGCCCTAGTAAAATTTTCTAGATTGATCGAATCCTACAAGGAAATTAGTAATGGGCATAAACGTTGCACTTGGAGTAGAGATGAGGAAAACGAGTGGTTTCAATGCCTTTTTGGTGAAAATTGAGCCTAAATTGAGGGAGAAAAAGTTTGAGCATTAGAAGATGTTCAAAATCCTAGACTCGTAGATAATATGACATGTGGTCAAACTCGTCTCTCTCGTCGGGGCAATTAGAAAAAAATAGGAGAGTAATTCCAAGGCCATTGTAACACCCCATGTTTTTATAATTGATTTATTTAATTAAATGGGAATTTTTGAGAAAAATAAAATTTGAGATTTTTGGATTTTTATTAATTAATTATGTTGGTTTTATTATTTGGAAAGTAGAATTTCAAACAGAATCAAAATCAGATTTAAAATTAAATTTTTATGAGAGTTTTAAGTTTAGCTTTAAAAAAAAACATTTGTCACGAATTTAGGTCGTGACTAATGAAAAATTTGATTTTCGATTAAATGGGATTAAACGAAGGAGAATGGAAGTGGCCGCGTACCTAATCGATCGACTATGCCATATTTGAGGAGGTCCGGTGATTTTATTTGTAGTGTCAGAGTGGGATCAGGATTCCTAATTAGTATAGGACTTCTCATAATAACTTTTTCACAAGTTTTTCTCTAGCGAACACTTCTAAATATTTTTTCTCTCAACCATAATCATCAACCTCCAATCTCCAACATAATCAAGTTTTTTCACAAGTTTTGGAAGGCTGAATTGGGATTTAATCAAGTTTGTTTAAGAACCCTTCTTTGTTAATTTATCGACAAGAATCTGATTGCCCTACCAGATTTTCTTCAATTTAATCTCAGGCATGAATACTCTATTCCTTTCCTTTAGTATTATGCATTTTAAGTGTTGCCTATACCTTAATTCAATGTTTTCTTAAAATCATTTAATAATTAGAGAAAGTGGACACATAAAGTTTGGGGCTGTTTTTATGAAATCTTTTAATATGAATAATTTTCGTAACCCTTGGGTACGTGGGATTTATGAGTGGATTTTGAGTTTTATTGGTGTGGATTGCATGTAGAAAAATCCTAGTTTTGAAATAAATGAATTGGGGGCCGTATAACTCACGTAATTTATGTAGATATAATGAAATTGGAATTTTATTGTATTATTGATGAAATCTCGATGTATTTAAGTTAAAATAATTAAATGGGATTAATTGGGTATTTTGACGATTTGATAATTAAATTAAGATTTAATTGAATTGGACTATCATGTGTAGTTTTATACGTTGATTAATTATGATTATTTGTGTGACTTGTTGGTATTATTTATTTTCCTTTTGTGACGACGGGTTGTTGGATATTTTGCTCTCCCTATATTTTAGGAGGCCCTCTAGGTATGGGACTAGTGGGTAGGCTTTTTGATGATTTACGCCTTTTAGGTATGGGACTAGTGAGGGTAGATTATGAAGACTTTATTTTGTCAGAGTGGGCTAATTTTTGTCACTTTATCCTCGTTACGCTAGCCTAGGCATGAGACTAGGTTGAGGTTTATGTTAGAAATTTCTCCTATACATAGGGTAGGACGTATTGATAACTTGGGGACCCTTAGGTATGGGACTAAGGGGTATTTTGAGGATCTCACATCAATAAAAGGGTGGGGTAATTTATAAATTATGAAATCGAGAAATTGAGAATTAATGCCTAACACTACACCAAAAATAATAATTTGGCACACCTTGATATTAAAATTTTGGCACAGTTTAAAACTGTGCCAAATTCTGGCACGGTTTAATGATAATTTGGCACACTTTAAAACAGTGCCAAAATTTGGCACTATTTAAAAGTGTGCCAAAATTGAGCACACTTAACTAAAATATATAATAGCCTAAAAAAATTACTTAACTTACTTTTGGTCTCCCGCTCTCGCCTCCCTCTCCTTCCTCTCTCTCTACTCACACAGGTCGCCTCCTCTCTCTACTCACACAGGTCACCCCCTCTTTCTCTCACTCTCTCTCGCTCTCATTTTCATATGATTCTTTGGAGTTTTACATACTCCTCTTAACATGATTCTATGATTTTTCTTTAGATCACAATATTTTTTGTACACTATTAAACATCATATAAGATCGGGAGTTAAGTAGATCGTTGGTCGGAGATTTAGCCGGAATGATTTACCTCTTTTGGCCGGACTAACATCAAACGTTCATACCAGTTCTTGAAGATTTGTTCTTGTTCGCAGAACATTTGTTTTGCACTGATTGGTTCGGCATACACACGGAATTGATCTTGTATAAAAAAAGTTGCTACGATCTTGTTAAGTGGAGGCAACTGGATGCTCGGTAAGGAAGTGTATGTTTGTTTTTGTTGTTTATTATGAATTTTTATTTTTGAAATTTATTGATCTGTGAATTGAATTTTTTAGATGATAAGTATGTGTGTGTGTGTGCGTGTGTGTGTGTATGTTAAACTTATGATTATAAAATTTAGGGAAAAACATGTGTGTGTGTGTGTGTGACTTGTGATTACGAAATTGAATGGAAAGTGTGTTCCTGTGTGACTTGTGATTACAGATTTTAGGGATGAACAGGTATGTGCGTGCGTGTCAGTTGTGATTATGTGTCTGTGAGAGGGAGATTTGTGATCACAAAAGTTAAGCATCTATTTGCCTAGTGTGATTGTCACTTGTGATTCCAATGTTAAGCATCTGAAACATTTGTTATGCGTAGGGACAACGTGTAGCTTGTGATTAAAAATTTGAGGCAAAGTGTGTGATTGAATTAGGGATAAGCAGTTGTCGTGCGTGTACTTGGGCATGTGTGTGATTACACAATGTGAAAAAGTGTACGTGTTTCTGTGTGTGAGGGCATTTGTGATGATGAAATGTAGGGATAAATATTTGTCGTGCATGAGCATGTATGATCTTGTGTATAAAACAAGTTCACGACATTTTTTTTCGGCTCAATCTTCAATCTGGTTAATTTATACCAGTTGTTGAAGTTTTTTTTCTACTTCGAAAATATATGCTATTGATATATATACTGGTTAAGATTTGATTTTGGTACCGCTGTCACGCAGTTTTAGTATTATTTTTTGCTCAGATCTTATACGGAACAGTTTGTTCTGATCTGGTAGTTTCCTTTGATTTCGTTCCCTCTTGTTAATTTACTGATTGAACCGGACCAGATATGCCACAAACATTACCACTCTCATTCTCTCTTAGTAATCACAATCGGTGCGTGTTCTGACCAATTCTTTCGCTAAACCCTAGGTACTCTTTTATGCCTCAAACCTATATTTAGTATGTGTGACCGTGTAGTCACATTCATGTTTGTATATGTTTGTCAACTTGCTGAATAATGATCCTCACATTCATGTTCCTACTGTCATACACAGATGTATACCTACTTTTCCAAATCTTCCAAACAATACTAATTGATAGCACATTGATAAGGAACTTTATCCGTGCAGCTCCTGCTCTCCGCGCCGCTCTCTCCCCACTCGTCTGGCTCAGGTAACCCCGTTCTCTCTTTTTTGGTATAATTTAAAAATATGTAGATTAGGCTTGGAAACAAGCCGTTTGAGGGTGAAAACCCAAATCATCCCCTAAACGGCCCCATAAGAGGCACGAACACCTCGCACAGGATAAATGTAACTTGCACGAATTGATCGCATAGTCACGAGTCACGAGTCTCCCGGTTTGAGAATATGATGATAATTTCAAAATATGAAGATTAGGCTTAAAAACAAGCCTTTTGAGGGTGAAAATCCAAACCAACCCACAAACGGCCCCGTAAGAGGCACGAACACCTCACACGGGTGCAATATAACTTGTACGAACTGACCGCGCAGTCACGGGTCTCCCGGTTTGAGAATATGATGATAATTTTAAAATATGTAAAAACGACTTGAAAACAAGCCGTTTGAGGGTGAAAACCCAAACCAGCCCTCAAACGATCCCGTAAGAAGCACTAGCACCTCACACGAGACTAATATAACTCGTAGGAACTGATCAGGTAGTCATAACTTGCGTAAGATTTTCAATTTTAGAATATAATAATAATTGCAACTCCTATATGTAATTTTTTAGCTTGATTAAGATTTTTTTTAATAAATTACTTGGTTACTAATATCGTATCTTTTTTGTATCCTATTTTTTTTGTAGGATAACATTTTATCGTTAGCATTTATTCACATGGAACATACGGAGAACTCAATGGTTTACAACAAGGGGTTTATTCATGATTCTATTTTTTTGTGTTATGGTCGTGCGGGGTTTTGTACTTTTATTGTTAACTTTTATGGTCGTACGGGCTTTTGTAAGTTTATTATTATATTTTCTGGCTGTACGTAGGGGTGGGCGCCGTCCGGTCAGGTTTTTGGCCATTTTAAGTGTCAGATCGAATTATTCGGTCCTATATATGAGAAGACCAAATTCAGACTGATTTAATCGGTTTAGCCTATTTATTCGGTCTAGGTTATTTTCAATCGGTTTCGATTAGTAATCGGTCTACATTTACATTTTTTTCAATAATTTGTTTTATGTTTTTACTGAAAAAAAAGACTGTTTTGAACCTTAATAAAGTTAAAAGTCTGAGGCATCCAACGAAGGAATTTAGAAGCAATAAAGGGTTCTGCTGAATTTAGAAGCAACAATTGCATTTTTTGGTTCTAAACATATCTGATATACATACATGTATATATATAATTCTTATACTTATTGCAATGCTCACAGAAATGATAAATTAAAGAAAGGTCCCACGCATTGTTGCTACGGGGAATGAGAAAATGTGGTTTCTTAGTTTTGTTAATTGTTTTTATTTTTTTTTCAATGAAAGGAGGCTGAAATTTATTTGGGCTAAAAAAATTGGTATGCGGCCCTAAATTGCAACTAATATACATATCTATGAAATAATAAGTGAAATTAATCAAGTTTGAAAAAGAGGATGTGTATCTTAATGAAACATACATGGCCAACCAACATTATGTGTGAAATACTGTAATCTGCTTGGCTGACCTGGAGAGGAGCAGTTGTTGCTGTATTTTTCCCCCTTGGCCCGTTCATTTTTTTCCCTCGGACTGGTTCAAATTCCCCCTTAGACCAATTCATTCCTTTTTTTACTGGTTTGGTTCATTCTCTCCTCTTTTAAACCTCACAATCTGGACTCCCAAAAGAAGTCTACACTGAAACTAAGGTTGACACAGTGGTACAAGCAGGTAGCATCGTGGTTGTGTTGGTGATGAGATGGCGGTGGCGATGGGTTTAGGCAACAGTGACGAAGAGGATGGGGCTATGTTGAGGTGCGCTGTTACTGCAGATTTGAGTTTCCAAGGTGCGACCGCCGGATCTGATGTTTTTGAGGTGCGGTTGCCGGATCTTTATGGTTTCCGGCTTTCTTTGTGTAAATGGGAGAGAGGAACCAAAGTGAGAGAAATAAAGTGAGAGAGGGAAGTGAGAAGTGCCATAACGGCTATGTGTGTTGTTGTGTTTTAGCTTTAGGTTCTTGTTAACTCTAAATAATAACAAACGTATACGTTATATGATATATAATATATTTATATAAAATCAATATATATTATATAATATTAAAATAAGAAGTCCGGCCCGGTCCGGTCTTAAGATCGAATTTAAAAAGAATATTTTGTACCGACCCGAATATATTCGGGTCTCTTAATTTAGGATCGAATTATAACAAAGCCTATAAATGTGGGTCCGGTCCGGTTAGGTCCAATTGGGTCAATAGGGTCGGTCGTTTTTTTGTCCACCCGGAGCCGTGCGGGCTTTATATTACGCAGGTTTTATATTAGCAGGTTTTAGAATGTCCAAAAAATAGAGTAAACTTTGCCCAATTTTTTTTGGTCTGTGAACTAATAAAGACTTGTAATATTTTGAAGTTTGTATGTACATTAGTTTATCAACAACGTGCAAGATTTGCAATTTGTGAATTTTTTTGTTTTTAAATAATTTTTTTTCATTTTATCCAAAAATTTAGCACAGTTCAAAACCGTGCCAAAAGTGTATCAAATTTTGGCAAGGCTTTGAACTGTGCCAAAAGTTTTTCAAAATGTGCTCAATCTGGCACAATTCAAAACTGTGCCAAAAGTATGCCTGAAATATCAAATTCTGGCACGGTTTAAAAGTGTGCCAGAATTGTTCCTGTTTGGTCAAATCTGGCACACTTTTAAACCGTGCCAGAAAAAAATGGCCATTTTGGAACACCTGATTCTAGCACAGTTCAAAACCGTGCCAGATTTGATCTGGCACAGTTTTAAAGAGTGCCAGATTCCTGTTTTTGGTGTAGTGCTAAGATAAAAATTGGTACTAAAATTGGTGGCGACATAATGTGTCAGGGACCGACAGTTTAAATGGGTCAGCTTGGGCGATTTATGTCATGTCGTGTTTTGGAACCTTGTCATATTGCGGGGGATCAACAGTTTAAATGGATTCGGTTGGCTATTAACAAGGGAAAGTGTGACATTTTTGGTGAATTATCACCCGTGTCGGGAGGACCGCTATAATGAATTTTGGTGAATTACCACCCGAGGCGGGAGGACCGCCATACCTAATAATTATTTAAGTAAGAATATAAATAATTGAGAAATTTGGTAATTTGGGTTAATTAATAAAAGTTTAACTTCGCGGGACTTGGAAATTTAAAATCATATTGGCGTGTTCTTTTGAAATAGGGATCTCTGCGGGTAGTTAGTGATTTATCGCGTTTAATTATTTGTTTAATTAATATATTCTATTGTGATATTTATTGCGTATAATGCTACTTTCTGGGTTCACAAACCCTATTTGAGGGGAGTAGTGTGTATTCATGCTCGGGGCTCTTACCTCGTGCATTGACTAACTTTTCAGGAAATAATATTTGGATAAGCTGCATAGATTTATTTGGGGAATTGCTTGGAGGTCCAGTTGGAGTGGCTCTACCTTATGCGTATTAATTTAGTTTAGTTTTCCATTCATTCGCATTTACTTTGAGGCACAGTTTGTGGTTTTGATTGGTCCATTCAGTTTCAAAGTTTTATGGGTATTTTTCAGTTATGTCACTAGATTCCGTTGGAGATTAGTCAGTTTCATATTAATAAGAGATTGGATTTATTTTCAGTTTAGCATGGAGATGGATCTTTTATCGCTTAGTTGTATGGTTTACCTTTTGGGATTGATTATCTTTTATCTTGTGGTTTAATTTTATATGTCTCATATCTGTCTTATGAATGGTATTTTATTTACTCACGCACGACTTAGTTTTGGTGGCGATCGACTCCAGAATTACGCGGGTTGTGACAGACATAGAGATTGTCTTCATGACTACCAAAGAATAAAGCGGTCTTGAGCGCCTAAAAAGGAAGGGGAATCACGTAAAAGATATATTAAGCTTTATCCAAAAAAAATTTACATAGTCTTGTGGAATGAGACAAAGCTTGAACGATAAAGGAGTTGACCAATAGTTCCCTAGTCAATTATATAAGGTACCTATATGATGAGACATTCGAAGAGGTTGAACCACTAAAGAAGTTCGCACTCCCCGGTTCAAGATCTATGATGGATGCTCAAATCCAAACGACCATGTTTGTTAATACCCCCAAATTATGGATTTTGAAATAATAATGAGGCAATTATGTGCTACTTTTTTCGTCCCAGACTCGACGATGTCTCCCATAAGTGTTTTAAAAAATTTCTTGTAGGTTTAAAAAAAGGTGCAAGTAGTTAGTAGAGTCTTTCTCAAGAAGATTTATCATGAGTAGCTCCTATCGAAAGAAGACAGGCTCATTGATCAAGTGTAATAATAAGACATACAAAGCCTCTGATAATATGCTTAAACATATTGGGAGATATATAATTAAGTGGAAGACTGCTCGAAGTAAATAATAGCAACTTCTTTCGATATTGGATTATCTAATGCCTCATTATTTTACAAATCTCTCACCAAGAAGTAAGTTTATTCTATCGACGACCTAAAGTCAAGGATCGATTATTACGTAAAGATAAAAGGTGTATCACTTGATCGAGACCAAGGCAATGGTTAGAGAAAATGGCAAGTGGAAAGAAAAATAACAATGGCAAGAAGAATATCAAGAGGCCTTCTAAAGTAAGAAAATGTGTGTAGACACCACATTGTAGGATCCTCTTAAGCATCTCCTTAGGTCCTTAGCACTCCCTCTTTTATCATGAAGCCTAGGTCATACTCTAAGTACTGATCTGGAGGCCGTTAGGCGCTCTCGTGACTCATTTGACTGTCGATCAACCTTCTCACCTGAGCGACAACTCACTGGATCTTCAAAGGGCTCTGAATCCCCTTTCCAACAGTCTGCCCCATATACTAATCGACCTCATGGTTCGGACAAACATACTGCTTTCCCTCGAAAATTGATCTGGAGTACACTAGGCGCTCCTAAGTTGCGTTTAACTTCGGTCAATTCACCAATTCGAACGAAGCTCTTTGGATCCTCAAATGGATTTGAATCCCCTTTTCAAATATCTGCCCCATGCGTGAATCAGTCTTACGGTACGGACGAACGACCCATTTTACTCCAAAGGGTCGTCGAGAGGTTCAGGGCCCCATTTGATCTTGGCCAACTCTCCAAACCAAGCTAAGATATTTGGAACATCAAAGATACTTGAATAAAATTTCTAACAATCCGTCCCATGCACGAATCAGCCTTACGATTCGGATAAATGATCTGTTTCCCTCTTGTCCATAGTCAATTCCCGAACTCAAACCTGGGAGTGGCCTAATGGATTCTTAAAGGGATCTGAATACCCTTTCCAACGGTTCATCCTATGTACGATTCAAAATTATGGATTGCATTTTAAGATAAGTTTTTGGGAAAATCTGCCTAAGACTATTGAATAGCGAACCCATTTCGTTTCCTATCGGCAGTGTGTCCAGGGTTGCTTGCCGATAGGCAGGTCAAGAACAATGCTAATCGGCACCCTATATAAGGAGAGCATGAGCTGACTTCGAAAGGCACCTTGGAAACATCCCTCTCAGTGATCTCAATAACATTCTCTCAATGGCAGCATGGTTTCCATATTGAAACCTCTCCCGCACATCCCATTTCCATCCTCACTACACCAAATCCTGCGAATGGTCACACCTAGTGGGTCACGGCCCAAGTCCGCGACCAGCTGGTCGCGGAATTGGGCCGTGACCCATTCAATATTTGGCGTGACCATATTTATTATCACACTAAATTATCTATGTTCTGGAAGTGGTCACGGCCCAAGTCCGCGACCAATGTGGTCGCGAACTTGGGCCGTGACCAGGTCGTGACCATCTTGGCGCCAAACTCGTGCCAAAATTCCCTCCAAGCTTGGTCGCGGATGGGTCACGGCCCACGTTCGTGACCCATGGCATGACAAAGAAGAAATTACACACATTGAGGGTCACGGTTTAGGGCCGTGACCATTTCTGGGTATGGGTCACGGCTATGGGCCGTGACCATCCCTCATTCAAGCAATAGTGTTGATAAAAAAGGTTGCGCATCACAGATTGAGGGTCACGGCTATGGGCCGTGACCATTTCTTGGTATGGGTCACGGCTATGGGCCGTGACCAATAGGCAGTACACACCCCACTTAGCTTCATTAATGGGTCGCGGTGGGTGGGTCACGGCTCTTGGCCGTGACCACTGTTAAACCTAAAACAAAACAAAGCACCTCAAAAATTCATTTCCCCGCTCATCTGGTTTATTTCTTCCCCAAACGCTCATAGCAGGTATGGCATTTCTTCCCCAAACGCTGGTAGCAGGTATGGCCGTGTATGGAGGTTGGGCGGGATTTTGGTCGGTCTGATTAATGTGCAGATTGAACCTTCCTTTTTTGTTATTTTTCCCACAGCTTCGGTCCACTGCTGTGTATAAAAGGAGGTTCTCTTCTCTGTGTAGAGGAAGGAACATATACACAATCATTCAAAGTTAGCAAGAAAGAAACACAGATTAAGAGAGAGAGAATGGCAAAAACGATGAAATTGGGTTCTCAAGGTTTGGAGGATGGGTATGGGTATGTCCGCATTTTATGGGTATGTCCGCATTTTATGGGACTCGCAAACCGGATGAGGACATGATTTCCCTTGTCCACCACACTGTCAACTCCGGAGTTACCTTTCTTGATTCCTCCGATATGTATGGCCCACACACTAACGAGATCCTCATTGGAAAGGCTTTGAAAAAGGAAGGGATTAGACAAAAAGTTCAGCTGGCTGCCAAATTTGGTTGGAAGTTTGGGGATTGTGGGATGGAGATATGCGGTGATCCCGTCTATGTAAGACAAGCCTGCGAGGACAACTTAAAGAGACTTGACGTCGATTGTATCGATCTTTATTATCAGCATCGAATTGACACTCGTCTACCCATTGAACTCATGGTATTTTCATTTTATTTTATCCTTCCATGTTTTCTCAATTTGGGCTTGCTCTCCTCTGCTTTTCTTATATAAATGCTGGTTTCCGAATTATGAAAAATTAAGGCAAGGGAAACATGAGTGACAACTAACTAATGCGCCCCCACGGGACCAACGTAACTCGTAGGAACTGACCCCGGAGCCGCGGGTCTCTCGGTTTGAGAGTACGAAGGTAATTTGCTTATTTCTAGACTTAGGCTTAAAAACATGGCGTTAGAGGGTGAAAACTCGAAACAGCCCCCGAACGGTCCTGTGGGTGGCACCAACACCTCCCACGGGACCAACGTAACTCGTAGGAACTGACCCCGCAGCCGCGGGTCTCCCGGTTTGAGAGTACGACGGTAATTTGCTTATTTCTAGACTTAGGCTTAAAAACATGGCGTTAGAGGGTGAAAACTCGAAACAGCCCCCGGACGGCCCCGTGGGTGGCACCAACACCTCCCACGGGACCAACGTAACTCGTAGGAACTGACCTCGCAGCCGCGGGTCTCCCGGTTTGAGAGTACGACAGTAATTTGCTTATTTCTACACTTAATTTTCATATTTCTACTTGGTTACTGATAATTTTAATTCATATATGCAATTTTTCAGCTTGATTAAATTTTTTGTAAAACTACTTGGTTACTGATAATTTTGTTTTTTGTATCCTATCATTTGTACGATTTTTGCACGTGGATCAAATGAAGGAGGCAATGGTTTACAACATGATGATTATTTATATGTTGTGGACATTCAGGATAATGTTTTTTATGTGTTATAGCCGTGCAGGCTTTTATTGTTTAGTTTTATGGCCGTGCGGGCTTTTATAATTTGATTGTTGAATTTTATAGCCGTGCGGGCTTTATAATAAGCAGGTTTTTCATTTACAGGTTTTGGAATGTCAAGAAAATAGAGGAAACTCTGCCCAATTTTTTTTTGGTCTGTGAATTATTAAGACGTGTAATATTTTTAAGTTTGTATATATATTTGTTTATTAACAACATTCTCAATTCGCAATTTGTGATTTTTTTTATTGTTTTTCCTATAATAAATATTCGTAACACCTCGTAGCAACCGACGGCGGACTCACAGGACCCCCAATTTTAGGATTGGACAAAAAAAATACATTTTTTTTAAATTATAGATAAATATGGTCATGGACTTTGTCCATGACCATTTTTATTTTATTTTTGTCGCGCTTAAAAATGGTCGTTGCCAAAGTCCGCGACCAATTTTTTTTAATTTTTTTTGTCACGGTAATGGGTCGCGGACTTTGGCCGCGACCAATTTGTCACGGTTGTGGGTCACGGACAAGGGCCGCGACTAATTTTTTTTTAATTTTTTTTGTCACGGTAATGGGTCGCGGCCAAAGTCCTCGACCAATTTGTCACGGTTATGGGTCACGGATTAGGGCCGCGACCCGTCACGGCATGGGTCACGGCCAAAGTCCGCGACCATCTGCCGTGACCCCTCTTGGCCGTGACCATTTTTTGGTCACGGACTTGGGCCGCGACCCACGAAAATGGTCACGCCAGAAATGGTCACGGCCAAAGTCCGCGACCCACAGTTTTGGTCAGGGATTTTGGCCGTGACCAATCGCCAGTTTTGGTGTAGTGCCTTTCCTTAGCCAATTTGGCAAATTCCATTCTCTCTCCTCCTACCACCTTCGTCCACTTGCAAGAGCAGCCCTTCAATAATTAAGATCAACTTTAAACCTTCCAAAGAAGGTCAAAATCTTTCACCCTCTCTTTAAATTCTCTTATTTCCGCATTAGTTACTTAATTCTTATTTTAGCCTTTCAATTTATTAGATCGCACCTATTAATATCAATCTATTTTATTATTAGTATTACACATACTATATTTTCTATAAAAAAACCCAAAAAAAGAAAGGGAGGGTTTGCTTGTAAATTTCAAACGGGAATTTCTCACTATATTTTCTGACACTAAAACATCCGTTTTACACACGCACACATATAAGAAAAGTCCCTGACTAGACTTATGCTATAAACCCCACCTCGTGTTATATGCTAACTACGTGGACTTTGATGCCTTTTTAGGCTATGTAGGCATCTAAGGTAAAATTCAAGATTTGAGTCCTCTTCGATCTTTGTTCACATATTATTTTCGTATCATATATTTGTAATCCATGCTTGCATTTTGTCCAACCTACGCCATCGTCCTTCTATAAATGATCGGTGATCTGACAAACGCACACATAATATTTTGATTACTATTTTGGGAACACTCCTAAGGATAACCTCACTCCGCCTTTATCCATAACGCGTCGAGTAATTCCACTCTCCATCTATATATGCGAGCACACATTTCATGGAGTTATTAAAGAGAATAATAACACATACCCATGAGAGACCGAAAGGGCGGGATGGGTTCTTAACACCTTTCCATTCCCTAACTTAGTTCCTGAACTCAAGAGATGATGCAGAAGCGTAAACTGTGAGATGGTTCAATTAAAACCAAACAAATACCAAATATTAATTAACTTAAACAAAGTGAATTATTAATTTTCACTTAAACCGATTAAATTCAAACCAACTCAAGTCCTAGAATTTGCCTAATTCATGATTATCCATATTCCAAAGTTAGGCCAAACCAATTTTAGCAAGTGACTTGAATTAAACAACTTTACCCAATATTTTAATTAAAGTCCAAATTAAATTGAGTGTGATAATTAAACCGAATTTTATCTTGAATTATCCTTAGCATGCGTTCTAAATTATAATGCAAGATAAAATAAACCAATCACACTACGCCGCGATGTACGAGGAAAAACCCAAGACGGGAAACAACCTCGGACGGACCTATCCACAAATTCACATGTACGGAATTACAAGTACAAGACAAAAGACTTACAACACACGACTCGATCCCTCTCAAGCCCCGATGCTTCTTGTAGAAACCTCTTCCTAGCGAATAACCTTGGAACACCACCGCGGTCTCGGAATCCACCGATAGGACTTTATCTAGTCACCGTCACCCGAACATGGAGCCTTTCTCCGTGTGGGTAAATCAACATAAGAAACACTTCTTCTTTCTTTATGGGAGGTAGAAGCAAAACACTAAACTTCTCTTCTTCAATTCGGTAGACAAAACCGGTGCCAAAACTCCAAGCAATTGATATGTATATATGTGAACTTGGATAAACACTATGGGTATAAAACTAGAGTGGTAAGTAAATTTCTCTTTGAAAAATAACACTCAAAACTTGAACATTTTCCTTAAAACAATTTGCTCTCAAACTCTCTCTAAGAGATGAAAATGGAATGGAAAAGTTATGAAAATGTTAGATTGGAAAATGCTCTTCCCGCACAAGATAAAGTCTGAAAAAGTTGGTTAGAAACCAAGTGGGTAAGTGGGTGCAAAACTGCCAAAAAACTGCCAAAAACTTTTCCCGCCTGGCATCTCGTTCGAATGACATTTCGTTCGAACGAAATCTCGTTCGAACGAGACTTCTAACGACGCTCCTGTATGGACTCGTTAGAATCTCGTTGTAAATCTCGTTAGAACGAACAATCTCGTTAGAACGACGAACCAGTATACCTTGGTGGGGACTCGTTGGCAAACTCGTTCGAATGACATCTGGTTCGAACGAAAAACCTCGTTAGAACAACATATCGAACGACTTCCAAATTTTTTTATAAAATTCGATTTTTGGCCCAGAAACTTTATATACTTATTTTAAAGTTCTAATTAAATTTTTCTGAAAATAGAACACAGTTTTTATTAAACCTAACACCCAATAAACTTTGTTCCAAGCTCCTATATATACATAATTGCATTCATACCTTGGGAGCATGGAACTATAGTTGATGACGTAGAAACGAGGCACGCAAACCGGTATATTTGATGAAGCTTTATATTCTTTGTCGCTACGTCTTCAACAAACACTTTATAGGCTTGAGAGTATTACAATTACATACTATGTTATGAATAAATGTTTTTGTCCGGAATTGAGCCAACACAATACATGGAGTCAATTGGAAATTTGTGTCCTTACAAATCCCGAATCCTTGACTATTGGTTTCGCAAGCATCAGTATGTCTTTGATGCTGTTATCTCAAGGCGATAACAATTTTTTTGCGTGTTTTGTGAAAAATAGGCTGACGACTCTATCTCTACACATCACCCCAATTGACGACGACGGAAACACGCCGAAATGGCGCGAACCCCCCATGCGCATGCACCACCGGGAGAGGGACAGTCATAGTGGAGACTCTACTGGGAAACTTTATAAGAGGACTAGACTCTATTTTTACATGGGTGTCTACATGTGTGCATATGCACCTACCTGTATGTTCCCTTTTTCCCTCTATTACTTCTTGTATATATTTGCCTCATGTATATATCACTTCTCACCCACTTTTCACTTCACGCACTAGTAAATACCCTCCATGTACACTTTACACTTCTTACACTTACAGGATCACTTATACCCACATGCTTCACACACCACTTAGAATATCCATGCTTAGGCTTCACTAGCACACACCTCCACTTATCACACTTGTATATATCCATTCTCACTTGCACATATCACACCCCACTTATAGTTGATCCATGCTTAGGCTCACTACCACACACTCACTTGTATATATTCACATATCACTCACATATATCCATGCTTAGTGTTGTCTTCATGCTCCACGCTAAATTTATTTTTTTATTCTTCCCCATTAGTATAATTATTCTTTCACTCATCATAAAAGACTCTTTCAATAATATAATAATAAATAATCATCCACTTTGCTTACTACATCACCAAGAGAATGGCTATATTGACCAAAATTTTGTCTCGTACTGGGGGGTCACTTTATAATAGGCACTGGTCCGACAGATCGCTGTTACCCTGAGAAACATGGCTCTCACCTTCCATTGTCCTAGTACCTTTAACGTATATCAAACGATTCCCTCCACATCGTACCACTTGACCGAAGTCACGAAGGGAGGTATATAGCAGGGAACTCATTCACGTACATTGAGTATATCAAATTCGCTCTGACACGTACTGTTCTTACGAGGTATATAGTGAGGCAATTCATGTACACTTAGGTATATCAAATGGCTTGTCCACAAGTATCGATTGCCCTCAAAAGCAAGAAGTATATAGTGGAAGTCAAGACAAAGGGGGAACCCTGCCCAACAAACGGCATAAACCTTATATAGCCATCAAACCTAGGGCGCTTATATCTAGTTTAATGGTTGCTACACGAAACTTTGTCGAAATGTTGGGTCGGCATGCCGCCAATTTTTTACGCTATTTTGTTTTTTTCAAAACAGGGCATGTCTATGAGCCTAGAAACAAGTTAAAACATGTCTTACATATTTTTCAAACTCAATTTTCCCAGGCCAGAGTCCTGTTCGACATTTTTTACATTTAGGTAAACCTAATACAAGTGAAAACATAATAATAGTAATCACGATGAGATTCTTCTTTCATGTTTGTCTCTACCTTTTTCTCAAAAAATCAAAAATCTCAAAAAAGATTTTCCCTCCTTTTATTAAAAATACCCAAAAAAAATTTCCTCCTTTTATTAAAATATCCCAAACCCTTTTTCTCTTTTTCAAAAATACAAAAAAATAATTCTTTCTTACATCTCTCAGAAAAATAAACTTGAACCATTTTTCCTCCTTAGGTCGATCGCATACCCAATTCTTGGCCATAATTCTATTAGTTTCGATCTTCTATCAAACCGCCCCAAAGCTCCACCAGTTTCTCTGCTATTTCATTCGAGTTGGAAACCTTCCTTCACCAGCTCTTCATGGAAAATGCGATTTAAGCACCGAACGTGCAACCTGATATGATGGCAGTCCTAGTCAACCTCAATGCCAAGATTGATAACCTTCAAACCGAGGTCCATGAGATGCAATGAAATTGAGTCCAAATTCTTGAAGAACCCAAGGTTATCTTTCCTCGTTCCATGGATCCACCCATTCCCGAGCCTAACTAGGTCCCAAAAGAATATTAGCATTCTCCACATGTCCCGCCTACCAATGGGCAACCGCCAGCTCAACTTCCTATGCCAAACCTTACCCAACCAAGGTCTACCTTGCTAGTGCCTATTGATATCAAGGAGGAAGAACTGAACAAGGTCAAGACGAACTAAAACTATTGTCCAGGAATTTTGATCAAGTTCTAGGAACTACATGGACTACACTCGTATGTATCCCTATCCCAAAGCAAGAGTGTTAGAGAAGTTCAAGATGCCACCCATCAAGAAGTTCAGGGGCGATAGGCCCCCAAATTATTCACCTTCGCAGTTATCACCGAGCCATGACCATTATTGGCGCCTTTGAAGAGATAATGGCCCATATGTTTTAATAGACTTTGAAAGAAAGCACCCTCCTATGGTTCCTATCCCTTGAATAATCCAAAATCTGTAGTTGGGAGGATGTTTCCGGGGAATTCATATCTCAGTATAAGTATAATGAAGAACTAAAGGTTATATGCCGTGATTTATATCTTCTTAAGTCAAGCCTAGGGGAAATAGTCAGTAGCTTTATAGGAAGATAGAGAGATAAAACTGCCACTATGACCAATTGGCCCTCCGAAGAAGAACAAGTTAGTATCGTGAAGAAGAATTTCTCGCCCCATATCTAAGCGACTACGGGAGGTCAAGATTATCCATATTCTTGAGCTCTCTGAGAAGCGGGTGTAAAAATTGAAGAAAATGTTACCAAGGTAGAAGCCAAATCAAAGAAAGTGATCGAACAGTTCATTCCCAGAAAATACGAAATGCTTGCCAATGCTACAGTCTCAACCATCAATAATATCTCCCAACCTGCAACTTCTTAGGTAATAGAAAGCCGCCTTAATCTCACCAGGAGGGAATACACCGAGCTCCATGCTCCTTTATCCAAAGTCTACCAGGTCTTGTTAAGATGAAACCTCATCAAACCCTTAGACCTCCGTCCATTACCAAACTCGCTTCCTAAGAACTTCAAAATTGATGACCACTATGAGTTTCACCATTCGACTAGCCACACTACTGAATAGTGTTTCCATCTCAAGCACGTGATTCAAGGATTGATTGATTTGGATCTCATCGATATGTCAAAGGATCGTAAACTTAATACCACCAATAACCCACTTCCTGCACATGCATATGCCATCTTTCTAGAGAATGACCCAGAATTCGATCTATTACTCAAATTATACCCCGTAAAGCACCCATCATACATGTAATTTCACCCAAACTACTCAAAGTTTGCTTGTATATTCTCTTATACCCTACTTGCTTTACTAATTAAGATTTGCCACTCCTCATAAGGACCTGCATTACTGTCTGCACCCGAATCGAAGGGAAAGATATGGAGTTACGAGTATTGAACTAACTTCTGGAGTTTGGGCTGAAATCGCCATCGAGATAACCATCGACTGTCATAATTTCATTGGCTATTCATGAAAGATAAAAAATGGGCTCGAGAATCAACTGAATGGGTGGTACTACCGAAGAAGTCAGTATATATGACATGGTATAGATCATGGCAGATATATTTTGATAGACTAGTGAGATCTGTAGCATTTTCTAACTACCCAGTGCTTTGAAGCTTTAAGGGTGGTTCGTCCCTTCACTCATGTACTTCCTCGTTAAGTGGGAAGATTTATATGAGGAATCCGTTGAGGTCATAGAATGAATCAATTTCTCTTAGCAAGAAGACATTATTACCACCAGATGGGGGGATGAATTTGATAACTCGAATGAGAAACCGAGTCATGAAAAAGTAAGTATAGTAATCATCATGTGCAGAATGATATCCTTCAAAGATCTATTGGAAGAAATAAGTAAAGTAGGCATTCATACAGAAATAAATGAAGATACGGTGTTCTTGTTCTTCCTCACCTTTGTAAACCACATGACCATATCAGAGAGACAGTACAAGAATTCGAATACTCAGTTATCGGGAATAAATAAGGGAAAGGGAGTTGTCGAAGAACTTCCCATGCCAGAAATGACCGTTGAGGAGAGTAAGATCATATACTAACTCAAGAAGACTCAAGTTAACATCACCTTATAGGGATTCTTCATGTCTTCACTGAGCCTATAGTTCGTCCTTCCACCATTCCCAAAAAAGACGTAAATCTGGTTGGGTCATTGACCTCCAGTAGACTCATTTCCTTCTCCAAAAAAGAAATTTTAAAGAGTGGTCACTGTGATACGTATGACCTTAACATCTCTATTAAAGTGATGGGGAAGAAGGTTCCACTCTCAATCATTGACAACGGATCTGCCCTCAATATTTTCCCACTCAAAACCTTCAATTGTTTGGGGTTGAAAGCAAGTGACCTTACTCCTACTTTTATTGGTGCGCGTGCTTACGGTAATGCCTATAGAGAGGTAATAGTATCTATAACACTCATAATAAGGGATGTTCCTATCAATACTATCACTGAGTTCCAAGTTATTGACATGCCCACATGCTTTAACCTGTTGCTTAGTCGACTGTGGCTTCATAGAATCCGAGGGGTATCTTCCTCCCTTAATTAGAAGTTAAAATTTTTTGCCAAATCAGAGGTCATAACTATTTGGGGGGATGATGATGTTACATAAAATGCTAGCACTAATAATTCGATCTTAAAAATATAGCATGGGATGAATGACATGCTCTTCTCCGGCTTCAGGGTTAATCCACTTCCCCTTTCAGCAAGGACAATTTCAAAGATTGAGTCTGTCCGGAACACAACCCTCACGATAATGTCAAGTAATACAAATGTTCAAGAATATGCATTGCATGTCCGAACTGGGGCTAGGGACATGTTAATAAATTATAATTGAGCCTATAGTCCTGAAAGAGGTCTTCCCCTATGTGTCTTAGGTTATATCAAACTTCACCAGAACAACTCAAAGTGCTCCACTAACTACGGATGAAAAGGAGTTTTGAAGATGCCAAAACTATTTCGAAGGATTATCTGAACAAAAGATTTGTCAAGAAGGGTGAAGACTTACAGTTTTGTGGCTTTCCTGAACCATGGTGTGACCATGTGGATAAGAAGATGAAACCGGGGATGAAAATCTTCTTTCTAGACAACTACTCTTGGGTCAAAGATTACCGGAACCTCTCACCTAAAAAGTCGTAATCATTATCGCGGTCTTCGAGGAAAGTGATTCTGAAGACTCATTCAACCTGCAGACATTGGGGCTGACTCTTTGTATAATCCATTCAAATGCTACATTGTTAGACCCATCCACTGTGATCTAGCCCACTGATGAGCCACTTCTCAACTGGAATGCTATACCACTCCCACCCGCTGAGATTCAACCTAACCTTGCTATTTTTCCTATATCTTTATCTGTTGTTGTTCCTCTTTTTTTTTATAATAATGTAATCGAGACCTCTTTTAACAAGGTTCTCAATGTTGTTTTTTATGATAGTGAAATAAACGAGGATTTAAAGTATCTTGTTGTGCCTTATATTAATTGTCTTGATTCTAATCAAACTCTTTATGACGATGACTTTGTAAATGAACAATTATTAATTGATCTTAATAAGGTTAGTAATAAACAACATAAGCGCATTCAAATTAATGAGGATGAAACTGTTGTTATCAATCTCGATTCTAGTATCCAACAACACGAGATTATGCTAGGGTCCACCCTTAATGAGCATAAGCGTGCACAATTTGAAGAACTGATAAAGGAATTCGTGAACGTCTTCGCATAGTCCTATGATGACATGCCCAACATCGATCCCGAAATAACTCAGCATGAGATCCCAACTCTCACGAAATTCAAGTTGATCAAACATAAGCTAAGGAAACTCTGCACTGAATGGTTACTCAAAGTCAAAGAAGAAGTGCTCAAGTATTTGAACGTAGGCTTCATCCGAGTCATCCTAGGTCATACTCTGAGTACTGATCTGGAGGCCATCGGGCACTCCCGGGACCCATTTGACTGCTGGCCAACCTTCTCACCTGAGTGACAGCTCATTGGATCTTCAAAGGGATCTGAATCCCCTTTCTAATGATCCGCCCCTTACTCGAATCGATCTTATGGTTCGGACGAACAAATCTCTTTCCATCAAAAATTGATTTGGGGGACACTGGGCGCTCCTAGGCTCCACTTTGGATCCTTGAAAGGCTTTGAAATCCCTTTTCAATTATCTATCCTGTGTGCAAATCAAACTTACAGTACAGATGAACGACCCGTTTTACTTCGAAGGGTCACTAGGGGCTTTTGGGCCCTGTTGGACCTTGGTAACTCTCTGAACCGAGCAAAGCTCTTTAGAACATCGAAGGGCCTTGCATAACCTTTCTAACAGGAACGATCTATTTCCTTCTTGTCCAAAAGACCATTGGGCACTTCTATGCTCCGTTTAACCAAAATCAATTCTCTAACCCTAGAGTGTCTTATAGATTCTTAAAGGTCTTTGAATACCCTTTTTAATAGTTCATCCAATGCACGATTCGGACTTACGGATTGCATTTTACAATCATTTTTCCAAAAAATCTACCTTAGACTTCCGAATGGCGAACCTATTTCCCTGCCTATCGCCAGTGTGTCTGGGGTTGCCTACCATTAGTCGAGTTAAGGACATGCTGATCGGCACCTCGTATAAGGAGAGCATGATCTCACTTCAAAAGGCACCTTAGAAAAATCCCTCTCAGTGATCTCAACAATATTCTTTCAAATTCAACATGGTTTCTATATTGACACCTCTTCCCCATATCCCTTTTCCATCCTTTCCTTACCCAATTTGGCAAATTCCATTCTCTCTTCTCCTACCACCTTCGCCCACTTGCAAGAGCCGCCCTTCAACAATCAAGATCAACTTTAAAGCTTGAAAAGAAGGTCCAAACCTTTCACTCTCTCTTTAAATTCTCTTAGTTTTGCATTAGTAACTTAACTCTTATTTTAACATTTCATTACGTAAATCACACCTATTAATATCTAACTCTTTTATTAGTAGTATCGCACATATTATATTTTTTTTATAAAAAATCCGAAAATAAGAAAAAAGGGTTTGCATATAAATTCCAAACGTAGATTTCTCATTACATTTTCTCACACTAAAACACCCTTTTTACACACACACACACACACACAAGAAAAGTCCCCAGTTTGATTTATGGGATAAACCCTACCCCATGTTATATACGAACTACAAGGACTTTGATGCCATTTTAGGCTACGTAGGCGTGTCAGGTAAAATTTGAGATTCGAGTCCTCTCGAATCTTTGTTCATATATTATTTTCATATCACATATTTATAATCCGTGGTTGCATTTCGTCCAACCTACACTATCGTCCTTCTATAAAAGATCGGTGATCCGATAAACGCACACTTAATATTTGATTACTATTTTGGGAACATTCCTAAGGATGACCTCACTCCGCCTTTATCCATATTGTGAGTCGAGTAATTCCACTCTCCATCTATATATACATGCACACACTTCACGGAGTTATTAAGTAGGAGAATAACACATGCCCATAAGAGACCGAAAGGGTGGTATGGGTGCCTAACACCTTCCTAGTCCATAACTTAGTCCCCAAATCCTTGAACTATTGGTTTCACAAGCATCCGTATGTCTTTGATGCCGTTATCTTAAGGCGACAACATAATTTTTTCCTATTTTGTGCAAAATAGGTTGACAAATTTATCTCTACACATCACCCCAATTGACGATGACCGAAGTGCCCCCCCCCCCCCCCCCGTGTTGACCGGGAGAGGGACGACCACAAGGTGAAGACAAGGTAGATTCCATAAAATCCTTTCATGGGATTAATACCGACTTTAAAGATTCTATTTATAAGATTGTACTAGAGGTCAAGGATAAGAAATTATTCAATGGAAGATGTTCAGGGATCCAACTAAGCACAAGTCAGTTCTAAAGTGCTCATATCATAAGGACCATGGGAACAATAGAGAGAACTACAAGGTATTTAAATCACACCTTGAGGAGCTAGTGAAAGATAAACACCTCGAAAATTGTGTGGAAAAGAAGGCGATAAATGAGAAGCTAGTGTTTACACCACATTTTACCAATTTGATCTCCTGATCATTTTTCGACGTGTGGTTAGAAATTGGTGGTGGTCATTATAGTAATTTAATTGGAAGTTGAGGGTGGTTTGAGGTAGTTATTATTTTAATTCGAATTAGAAGTTATTTATAGGCAAATTGAGGGAGTTATTACAGAAGATTATTTTGATTTAAAATTGGAATTTACTTGGAGTCAAATAAGAGTTAGTTCCTACAACGAATTATAAATTCATCCATTGAGGAAGAAGAAGAAACCAAACAAAACAAACCCATGTCTTTACATTCTATCATTTCATTTATGTATCTCATTTAATTTCCAATAATGCGTGTTTACTTTCCTTCAATTCAATGCAAGCCCATGTCTTTACATTATATCATTTCCTTTATGAATCTCATTTACTCCCTAATAATACACTTTTAATTTCCTTTAATTCAATGCAAGTTCATTTACATTTCAACATTTACTTTCTTTTTAGTTTCAAGTCTCTTTAATTTCATTTTGTCTTTCAAAAATTCCTTTTATAACAATTATTTTGCGTGGATAATCCCATGTCCTTTTATGGTTTAAATTTCAAGTAAATGTCTTTTAGCTTCATTTATGGGAAGACTTAAACTATCACAGAGACAAAATAAGTCATTCCTATTGTAGATCAAACCTTATGGAAACACTTTGTTACAATGCAAAGGAGTGTGGATAAATTATCAAAAAGCCTCAATGATTTTGCCTCTTATCTTCATAATTTGGTTGTAACATCTCATGTAAAACCAAATTCCTATGAAGAATCTGTTGCACTATAAATCAATGGAGAAAAATTTCATAGATTCATGGAACATGTTTAATAATTATCATCCTAGTTTTCCCTTTCAATTTTGAAATGTCGAATCATAACTCAGGAGGCTAGGAAATAATCAAGGAATTCCATAACTCGAGGGTCGAATTTTTTTGTTTGAACTAGAATTGGATCGTAAGAAGATGTTTATAAGTATCTAGAGTTGTGGTCAAGAATTACCCAAAATTTATGCTTTGAACTAAAGCACGTGGGTCCCTTAAAGTTCCTTTTGAATATGTGTGACTGAATTTAAAGTATAGACAATGGGGTCAAGTGCCATTTTCTTATAACATTAATTAGCTGATTTTTATGCCCTCTGAAGTCATGTGATAAAGGTGAGTTTCACAGAGGACACTACAAATTCTAGTCAAGACTCACAATATTCATCATTTAAATCGGCCATTATGGATGGTAGATCACAATTATGGTTGATAAGATTGGGTTAGGACATTGTTTCATAGAATTTATAAACTAATTATCTTAAAAATAGGGATCCTTGCTCATGTAGAATAAATCTGGACATCAAAAATTGAAATCATGTTGGCTGGAAATAACTTTGATTCCATTCTCATGGTTGTGCGGTCAACTGAAACACACTTCAGTAAAATGATCATGACTCTCTACACATAGCCATTTGTTTCCTTTGAACTCTTACTCCTAAGGTTTTCTTTTAGTATGAGGCCCATTTTTTAATCCAAATTACACGAAAATGCCAATTTTGGGAAGACGGGCCAAATTTATGGATTATTACAGTGTTTTTTTAATTAAGCAACATTTGGATAATTATCCATTAATTATATTCTTGTTCCTAGGCTAATTATTAACTATTGTACATGTACCTATGGCTGTAAGGACAAAAATTTCCATATAAAGATGAAGCTCAATACATCCAAGTGATCTTTTGGAGTTAGCTCGGGGAAATTCCTGGATAATTGGTTAGCTAATAAGATATATATTAATTTAACATGGCCAAGGCAATGAGAGTAGATGAAGGAATTTCAATGTGCTAGGATAGCATTACTAATGAATAAAAAGGAATTTATCTACAGAATGATAATAAGATGTGAGTAAGGGGTTAATCCATCTTTTATAGCCTAGGAATATGTACAAAATAATTTAAATAAGATTTTCATGATGGAGAAAGATAACTTTCAAAGGATATTTTACTCATTTAAAGTGAGGTATTTAAAAGATATTAAGTAAGTAAAAATGTTACGGCGAATGAGCAATGAGGTAAACAACTTTGCTAAAAATTAAGGGTTAAGAATCCACCTCTAAATTCTAAATTCCATTTTACTTTATTAATTTCCATGCTAATATACTCTAAGATGTATTTGAATAATCGTCTTGATTCTCATCACACAAGATATTTAAGTATTTTTTAAAATTAATTTCAAGTTTTTCAAAAACTCTAGTGAAACTAGGTTAAACGTTTCAAAATGAATAAAATTCATATAAAAATAATTATAATCCTTAAAAAATGTAGAAAATAAGATTCAACTCAGAAAATCTAATCCTTAATTTAATTCTCAAGAAAATAATGTAATAAATTTCAATGGTTTATCAAGGATGATTCATCCTTAGTCAAGGCATGATATTGTGTAAAATCCTAATATTAATAAATAAATTAAAATAGGTTATGGTCATGGGCATGTTGAGTGGATAATATTTTAACTCAATGATTAATGAGACTGGACATATAAAGAGATCACTTAATATCATAATATGGAAGGCAAAATAATGTCGTTTGTTTTTATTTCTTAAGTCTGAATCTAACCATTGAGACTTAAGAAGCACCAAATAGTGTTTTTTTTAATTGATTAAGAGGCTAATGACTATTTTTGCCTCTGAATGATTAAGAGGTAAATGTGCCTATGAAGTTTGAATCTGAAGTCTAAATCAGTCTAATACATTCATCCAGAGGTTGATTAATACATAAAAACAAACATATTTTCAAATTCATATTTTAGATTTCATATTCAGATGCTAAGTCTAAAATGTTGAAAATTACTTGGTGAACAATCATAAGGAATCCAACTACTTGGTGAACAATCATAAAGAAAATTACTTGGTGAAAATAATCTCGAGATATGCATCGATAGGAGTTTTGGGTGTTTACCATGGCAAGAATTAGAACCTTGATTCTTTTCACTTATCACACATGAATTATTATTCTTTATTTATATTTCCTCTAACCAAACATTCTTTTTTATAAGTAACCACACATCTTTTAGACACCAATACTCTTTTAAATTGTAATTTGATAATTTAATTAATAAGAGAGAGGTTAACTAAGTAAGAATTCCCTTTTCTTGCACACTCTCTTGTTTGATACTTTAGTTTCTTAACTGAATTTATTTTGGTACCTGAATTTTCCCAATAGATATATTCCTTGAGGACTTGGGGACCAAATAAACTAATTACAATAGAAATCAATTGAGCTAACTAAAAAATTATTTCTTACGATAATTCTAATTACATTTAAAATTAGCTAACAATTTTTTTTTTAGATTTGATCCATAAAACTAATATATGCATCAGTAACCAAGGAAAAACCACCTTTTAGGAATGGAAAATGAGGAAAATAGAGGTTACCGTTTAGTGAAGAGCACTGAATTAATTTGCATAAAAAATTCAGAATTTACATTCAATTATGTTGTTATTATGCAACTTTTAAGGGTGCAATTACAACCCATGATCACTAGTTAAATATAAACTTCTTATAGATGCAAATTTTAAGATACAAAGGAAAAAGAATCATCCATGGTGTTATTATATAACATTCACGCAACATGAAAGTACTAGAATAAGACCAAGTTAGCATTCTCTTTATATAACTATATGATACAAACTAAGAGTATTTTACTACTTACATGAATGACTAGAACTAGACACTTCAATAATGGAATTTCGTCAATGTTTTACACATTATCAATAGATGATCTTGTTCAGACACATATTTCTCATGATATTACGTAAAAAGATAGTCAACTATAATATGTATCATATATGTATCTGAAAATAACAAACTCACCTTATATATGGCAAACTAGTATGTGCACTTAACATGATACATGACTTTTAAGCCTAAAAAGTACTGGACTATATAAAACAACAACTCTTAGTCATGTAAAATGAGCAACAAGATCCAAAGTAGACCCGCTTCTAATAGACTGGCCATAAAGTATGATGTCTACATTCTTAGTACAATAACTTTTTGTAATACACTATAAGCAGGTTCAATATATTCATAAGTAATATGCTCACTTGGCTGCAAAAAAGTACATGTTTGAGGTTGTTATGGGTAGTTTAATCAATAAATGTAGAGGATTATATTTCTACATTAAAAAAGAGAAAAGATAAAAGGGTTAAAAAGTGGGTAATTGGCATCTCAATTGGGTTAACTGTAAGCCAAATAAAATTAGGACACAGAGATTATGAGCAGGTCCACATTCCTAAAAGTTCATCTCCGCAAAGAGATTAATGTGATATAATTTCATATTTAAAAACATTAATAGGTAAATGATAAATTGACCTCAAAGTACCCTATTTGAAGTGCGCAAACTAATGTGAGTTAACACGCATCGTTCTTCTGATGGCCCACTCTGTGTTCGAGTTCCTGGGATTGGGCCTTATCCTATCTTTTTGGACTAAATTTATTTATTTTACTTAAAAATTTTATACCAAATGAGTTCTATCTCTAATAACTTTTTAGATTATAAATGAGATTTTTTTGGTCCAACACACGATTTAAATTCGACCCATTTTTTCTGGTTTTTTTTTATAAGTATTTCAAACCATTTTGGTAGTTAATTTGAATTTTGCCTATTTAAAGGTTGTATTTGTTCATTTTTATCCAGATAGAAGTGTCTCTTGCCTTGGTGGATATTTTGAAGAGGCCTGAATATGTTCAGTAAGATGCTAATATTATTTATTTCACTGTTCTCTGTGGATTATTAATTCATAGCAACAACCAAATTTGCAGGTCCTCTCCATTATAAATCGTTTATAATTTGTGTATGTAAATTATGAGAGTTCATCGTAGAACCATTGGTTCAAAGACAAATCAAATTGGACTACTAATTTTAATTTACAAGATCGTTGTATTTTGGGAGTTAGTCATTCAATAGACCGACAATATAGGAGTTGGGACATAATTTCCTTAAGGACATATTATCCAATAATGGTCTCAATCAATGTTAGAAACTTACATCCGTATCTCCAATCATTCTAATTATGTAATTATTAATGGATTGTAATTTTAATGAAATTTTAAATTTTAAATCAAGAAATGGTTTCTTATTATTCCAATTATTATACCTTGGTAGATCTAAGACTGAATTAACAAATCTAAAATCTTTAATCACTACTTGATGAGCTAGGTGTTTGGCAGTGAAATTCTCTTCTCTGAAGTATAAATTAAAGGAAGCATTAACTTTGAGATTGGCCTCTTCGATAAGATTAATAATGCTAATTAAAGACCAAGGGGGATGATGGATTGCGGCTTTGAGAATGCCAATAATGATTTTGGAATCTGATTAAACCACAACACTGGTAAGATTTAGAGAATGTTTTGTATTGTGGGGGAGAATGTTTTGTATAAATACTTGGATATAGCTCCTCTTAAAATAAAGGAATTAGTATTGGAAATACTAGATTGTGTTCTAATTACATATGCTAATAACAATAATTCTTATAGATTATTAATGCATAAATCTAACATTATGGATATAAATGAAAATACTGTACTTGAATCTCATGGTGCTAAATTTTTTAAAGATAATTTTGTATTCAATAAAGATAGTGTACATCATCATAAAAGATCACATGAAATTATATCTAGTTATGATAATCCAAATTCTAAGCACGAGGAAAACATTGAACCTATACATAGTAAGAGGGCAAGGACTTCAATGTCCTTTCGTCCTGACTTTATAATATATCTATAGAGAGCAAGCCTCAAATTTTTAGAGAAGGAATGTCTAATGCAAAATATCCTTATTGGAAGGAGGCGCTATTAATGGTGAGATTAAATCCATAATGAAGAACTATATTTGGAATTGGTGGATCTTTTAAAAGCTAATAAACTTATTGAGTGAAAATGGATCCTTAAAGGAAATATGAAACCCTATGGTCCATTAATAAATATAAGTCAAGATTGATTTATAAAGGGTATATGCAAAAAGTAGGCTTAGACCATTACTAAAGATGGGTTATACCCTCAGTGCCTTTTAGGGAAATATGTGGACATTCATGCATTAAGCATTAGTTTGAGGGGGATGGTTGATATCGAGATTGATCCATTGGCGGATCGCCAATATATGAGATTTATTTTTATTCATGGTGGTGTAAGTTAGATTAACACTTGGGGGTTGAGAGTTATACTGTTGTGGGTATTGCCTTTTTGATGAATTTCTACTTATATTCAATATTTTACTAGGGTGAGGTTGAGCTTGGAGAAGATGTATAGGTCCATGCATTTGTTTTTTAGGTTGGTCTTAGAAACTGCACTGAATTTTACATATTTGTAGGAGGTATGCTTTATAGTTTATTATGTTTAGTACTTCACATTTTTAGTTGTTCATCTATGAAATGTGTTTGATAGATCTTTCGTTTGATTTCTTTATAGTTGTGGTTATTTGATTACATCGCTCTGATTGTAAGACCCTAGAATCAAAAGATGAAAAAATAAGGCCTAATCTCTTTTATTGAGCTATGTTTGGGCTAATTTGCAATCGGGGTCTACATGTCTAAGGAGAGGGCCCATTCGTTGGAGATGAATATACAGGTTTATAGGGTATGCCTTTTATTTTTATATCATAATGTCATTTTCTTTTCCTCTTTTATTTGATGTATCGACTTATAATATCACTGGGTTCCTTGGGATTTAACTTATCATGCGGACCCTTTAGATATTGTCACATCGAAATCTACGTCTCAAAAGTTGTTCTTAAACGATCCTTAAGGATCAATCTTATACTTTTCGTGAGGGTCACGAGACAATTTGCATGGCATATGGTGATTCGGTAGCCTTATGCTCCTCACCTACATAAGAGGGACACCAAGATACTATCGATCGAGGCTCTTCAAATGTTGTTAGAGGGGTTGTCCTTTGAGCATTCCCTTGAGAATGAATTGGAATGCCCCAGTTTTTTATAGTAGTAAGTTATGATGATGGAGTGTCTTGTGCCCTAGTGCTTTTGTAGGTGTGTAGGCTAGTTTCTTGGAGGGGAAGAATAAGGTTCACCTGTAAGTGGTCACGAGATTTCGGTGTGGGGGTTTGGGTATATCAAAGAGCCTAGGGGAAGGTACTATTGGTGGGAAAAAGTTGAAGATGGGTAGATATGGATCGTTAGTAGGTGGATAGAACATCGAAGTGAGGGTGTTAAGGGTTCTAGTACAGGTGGTAGGTATGGAGGAAGAGAACGAGGAGGTGAATTATGAGATTGAGTGGTGACCATGTTGATGGTGCCAATAATAGTTTGGATGAGTTGAGTGGTAATAAGAGGGATGGGGGAGAAAATGATTTCGGAGGTGGTGGTAGTGATTAGAGTGGTGTGTTCGAGGGTTATTATGCAGAAGATTTGGAGGCACGACGAGGGTACCGTTGGGATCTACTTTTAAGTTTTTAGTGGTTTCAAGGGAGGAGATGCGTAGGTTAGTTATGTGGGCTTTCATGGGATCAATGTCGGGGGGGGGGGGGTATCACCCTCCAAGTTTATGTCGAATGGGATAGGATTTGGAGAAGAATCATAAGTAGATAGAGGTTATGGTGGATCGATCTAGGGAAAAGGGTACTACTAAGGGGTGCGCCATGCGATGGCAACGTGTATGATGGATATGGGGGACCACTTGCATATAATGCATGTCGCCATTTTGGATATATAATTAGTGCGTGCTTGGGTTGTGGAGTTGGTTATTTCCCAGATTCAGGAGTTAGAGGCCGCAAGGGAAGAGGTAGCGACTTACTGTATCTATGATTTGGAGGCGACCATGGGTCAGGGGGAGTTAGGTGCAGAGGGTGTCCTTGCCTACTTTATATGCTATCCAAACCACGCTGTAAGAGGGTGTAACCGAATATCATTTTGTTAGATGATCAACACGCTTTATTAATAGATTGGTCAGGGAGTCTGTTAATCCTTGGAGAGTGGATGATCTTGCGGTCGTTATGTCATCAATAATTAAGTCAGCTGGTGACTATGTACAGTAATATGGAGGCGGCCAAAGATCGATCCAGAATTTGGATGTACTGGTCTCGTATGAGGGGTTTGATAACATGGGAGAGACAATTATATCCGGGGTGTGTGTGAGAAATACCCTATGGGGGTAATTCTCCCACCTGGGACTCCATCGACTCCTAAGGTTCGTAAAGAAATGGGACCAGTGATGATCGCGATGGTAATGAGGAGTTGGTTAATAATTCCCACCAAACAGAATAATATACGTAGGCTTAAGTGTGGAATCCTATAGGCTAGGTGAGGGACCTTATCTCTATCGTGGATATCTTCTAAATTTTTTCTGTTTTTATGGATCTATTTATGCACAAATATTATACAGGTTTTCCCATTTATGCTTGGAGATTGATTTTACCGTCTCCTTGTTTTAAAAAAAATTATGTAATGAATTGTGAGACTCACAAAGCCATAATAAAAGAAGATAAAAATGGTAAGAAAGAAAATAAAAGGAAATGATCAAAACTCTTCTGTAAGTTTCATGGATCATGAACATAACTCGACTTTTATTAATTTTTATGATGGGGAAAATTCGCACGATATACACAAAATGAGTTTAGGCTTGATACTTAGAAAAATGTGAGAGATAAGTTGAAAATGGGGGCTGATACCAATTGGGATGATAGTGTTGTGGGAATGGTACCATTGCCTCTAACTAATTGTGATGATAGTATTGGGGGAATGGTACCACTGCCTCTATTTTTCTTATTCGGTGAGGTCATATGCATTGTTGCCTTTATCTACGTTGGGTGTATTTACCTTATTTATTTTTAAGGCTTTATTTGCAACTTGACCATCGCTTATGGACAATGGGGACTTTTTTTAATGTAGCATGTCCTATTAGGCTACTAATTCTTTTGTGCTTGTATGTTGATGATATTTGAAGTGGCGTTTTGAGGTTGGGGACAATACAAGAAGTTTTTTTATTTCTCCGTCTCATTTGTGTTTGGTAGTGTTTAGGGGAGATTATTGTAAAGTCTCTTCCAAGCAAAGGGGTATGTGAGTATGTACCTTTCCCGCTAGGCTTATTTTGTTACGATTTTGGGGTATCGTGTTATGTTTAAATAAGGAGAACTATGGAGTTCAAAATTCTTTAGGGCACTTTTTATTAATTGACATTTATTTATTAAATGTGTGGTCTCTTTGTGATGAAAATACGATAACCATTTTGATTGGGTACCCAAGGGTGGAGTTTGTGTTTGTTGAACCAGGTGTAACACCCCATGATTTTTGAGACTGAGAAATTAAATTTTTGAGAAAATAAAATTTAATTAAATTGGAGAATTTTAAAATTTGGAATTGAAGTCCAAAAATAGAGGACATTTCAAAGTATTTCGGATAATGATTTTGAGTGTACCATCGATCCCGAAAGGGTCGAGATAGTCAAAATGACTGTCGTTGGGTTTTATTTCAGCTCCGGAATGTTTTTAAGTCAGTTTGACTCAAATTGGAGTAAACGAATCCTTTAAAGTGTGTATTAACATTTAAAATTGGGTTTATTGTTTTAAGGGATTTAGAGGCTTACGAATTAAGCCACGTCATTTGAGAAAGAGAGAAATAGAAAGAAAAGAGAAAGGAAGAAATAAAGAAGAAGAAAAGAAGAGAGAGAGGAACAAAAGCTTGGAGATTCTAGCCCAAACGCGACATCAAGGATGATCCAACCTCTAAAAAATCATGGCAAGTGTTTAATCTTGCTAAATAAGCCATTTGTGTATTTTATTTCAAAATTTGTGGGTTAAAGAAATGGATATAAGGTATAATTATCAAAATCTAATTTTTGGATTTAAATATTGAAATTGAAGTTTATAATTGGGTTTAAGGGATATAAATTGAGGAGATTAGATTTAGAATGAGTTTTGATGTTTGGAAACATGTTAGGGTTGAATATTAAGGGTTGGAAGAGGTGTAAATCGAATTTCGGAAAATTTTGGGTTTTGGAGAAATAAGCCATTTCGTGGCTTTTTGAACTGGCCGAATCGATTCGCCCCTAGCGAATCGATTCGCCAGGCTGCAGAAGTCACAGGTCTTTAGGGCCGAATCGATTCGCCCTTAGTGAATTGATTCGGTATGTAGCAGAATGTCAGGTCCCTTTGGACCGAATCGATTCGGATGGGCCGAATCGATTCACTGTTGGGGCCGAATCGATTCGGAAACAGGGCGTTTTGAGAAATTTCTCTCTCGAAGGATTTCTAACCCTTTTTGGTTGGGTTTATTGATTCGGGGTCTTATTTTATGAGGTAAGAGATATGTTTTAGAGACACTTAAGGGGCTTCTCTCACGTTGTGATTATGGGGACTTCTTGGGACAAGTTGAGAAAGTATGTATACATGTAGGAATTAGAGTTGTTCATAGAGACAGTGAGAAACCTCATTGAGGATGAATGTCCTAATATTAGATCATGAGTGAGTCTCGATATGATCTGAAGTTAAGAACCCTTAAAGAGAGAGTGGTGAGGGCATGGCTCAAAATATTAGGCCAAGGTGTGTGTGACGTATCCGTATTGAAATAGGATCCTATTTAGGATAAGATTGGGGACCGATGAGAGAGAGTGGTCGCATATCCTTAGCAGTGTTTAAATTAAGGAATAAATTGTAATGCAATAGGATTAAGGGTTAATAAGAGCAATTAAACCATAGGTGAAATTGGGAACGATTGGATTGTACTATCAATAAGGATAGGTTGTAGTGAAATTCTAGTCACGATAATTTATACATATAATTGTGTGGGAGTAACAATTGGAATTCCAATAATTGAAATGCACTTGAGATAAGCTTGAGGTTGATAGGATATTAGTTATGTGTATACCAATAGTCGGAATTAGTATTAGAAATATGGATGTACCTTCGGATATAGATGAGATGTGTAGGGATGGTGTCCTACACAAAACTTTGGGGTGATAACCTTAATGTGGAGATATATCTATGTTGGAAGATTATTTATATTATAGGAAAAATGGATGGATATGCTTCAAGTGAGGGATTGTATTCACATATTGAGGTAAATTAAATGAGTTGCGGTGACGGCTTGTATATTGAGGATTATGTATACTTATAGCCGAATATATAGATATATATATCTTATACATATGAACGATAATTAGTTTGTATATATAGATATATGGATATGTGAATATATGTATATATATCTGTATGGATATAAATAAATGGATATATTCATGTTATAAATGTCTAAACCGTATGTGATGGTTTATTTATATGATGGGATCATATGGATGTATATATATTGTGCATGTGAATGATATATATACTTATGTGGTTAAGCATACCCCACTCATGCTATCATTGGGAAGTTTCCGCGCAGAGGGTGAGCATCCTGGCTAGAAAAGTAGGGTGTGGATATTCCCCAGGTCATAGTCGTCTCATGTGTTGTTATGTGATTTATATATTTGGGATGAGACGTGGTGGGTATGTTTCGTCTCATTGCCGGTTAGGAGCTATGACCGCTTCCCGGGACGTCGTGTGCTTGAGTTTACCTCGAGATGGGTGTCGTTTAGTCCCACCATGGTGGCCCCAGTTTTGCTATGTGAGCTGGGCACTGGGAAGATGATGGCATGATGCAGTTTTATTGGTGATATATATATCGCCGGGTATATTATGTGGATGGCCATTGTACATCATATGTGGTAGGTACACTTGGCTATGGGAATGGATGATTGCATATATATATATATATATATATATTTATATATCCTATAGATGAAAGGTTATGGAATCGTTGTGGAGTACATCTTGGATGATTATGATGTACTATATTGATGGGAGGTGATGTATCGTATTTAAGGAATATTTTGGGTACATCATCCCAAGGATATTATTGGAGATTTCAAGTGGTTTTTATATTGTAATATAAATTTAGTAGTTGCATCAATATAATATTGTATGTATAACATAATGATTCTCTAGGATCGACATTGTCAAGGAGTAGTGCAACGGGGTGGTTCCTTATTTGGATTTCGCTTTGCGAGACACCCCACGCACGAAACGTAGTACAATGTTGAGATTGGAGAGAAGTTTTGTCAAAAATAATTTGTATGCATGTTATTTATTAATTAAATTACATGATTAAACCCAAAATATAATTGGGTAACGTATTAAGAATTATAATTGAATGAATTATAAACCGGAATCCATTAAGCCTAATATGGCATACATGTTTATAAAAATAATTAAGTGGGTTTAAAAAGAGTGAGTTCTTGGGTTGTGACAGGAAGGCAATTCTCGTGGGTATAGGCTGGGCCTATGTTAAGTTAGGTTGTCCTTATAATTGGGGTAATTTAACTAAAATTTGAGGACGCGAATAGGTGCGCGCCGTTAGGTGAGAGGTGAGTTGGGGTTTCACGAGAGTGCGATTCCACTTTAATTATGAAATAAGTGCACTGATATTTATTATGCATGGTTAACACACTTGCTAAATATTTTTCACAACGCGGGCTCTGACCCGTTTACTTTTCTCTCCTGCTTGTAAACATATATATATTCCTACAGGTGTCCTACCACATGGATGACGGATGACCTTCTATTCAGAGTCTTGGGAGCCGTGACAGGTGCGGACTGTTGCGAGACTTAGATTGTAGTCGCTTCCTACTTCTTCAAGAATCTAGGTAGGATTCATGTTGTATATCGGGTTTATAACCATGGGATATTTATAGATGTGGATATTTATTTCACTTCAGTCATTGTATTGGCTGTGACCCGACAGCTTATTCGGGTTTACTTCCTTGTGGTATATTCAGTAGTAGTTATTTATTTCATTTATTCTAGCATTTCATTTATCATAGTTCTTTAATGCATTTTTCTTTCCTTTATTAGTAGTGTTATAGTGTTGGTTTGTTGTATGTTGCATATTTTATTTAAATTTTAACATCTCGCTTATACGATATCGGGTAGTTAGTCTTACATTATATAGTACCGACAGTTGATGTTGAGACTGAACCATCTGAAACTCCTGATTTAATATAGTGTAGGGCTGACCACCCGTTATTATTTTAAGCGGGGTGTTACAGATGGTATCAGAGCATCAGGTTCTGGAGTCTTTAGGACCTGTGCGCATTTTATGTGTTCTTCCGTCAACGTTCTTGATATAAAGCCCTACTATTAGGATTGTTGTGTTCACTGCATTTATCATTTTCTGTGAAGTATATTCACTTGATCGATGTTCTGATAACAGTTGCTCTCGTTTCAGACGTCACCTAGATTATGTCGTCTAGGAAAGGACCAGATTAGAGATACAATACTCATAACTGATTTTGGGTGCACTTTGATTGGGGGTATTTATTTTCCTCCGTTCGGGCAGGAATAAGAAAGAGAACTCTAGCAGTGGTTCAAGATGACCTATCGATGGTTGAGTAATAAAGGGAGAATTGCTCGAATGGCGAATCTTGGACTTAGTAAGGTAAGTCTGAGGAGAGGTGTATAATGTAGTCCTTGGGAGGTTTATATTGAGAAACCCATCAACCTTCATTAGGAAACCTGGTATTGGTGACTCTTACCGAGGGGAGGTAGGTGGAGTTGTCCCAATATCAGGATTATTGCATTCTGGGATGAGGGAGAAAGAAATTGGAGACTCAGGCTCGTTAAGTAGGACTGAGGGAGTTTCCGGTAGTTGCAATGGCGTTTTGTCCTTCAAGATAGTTAGGAAGGATTTTGAGGAAGATGTCCCTCTTGTGGAGAAATAGGTTTAGGAATAATAATTGTCCTGGAAGAAGTAGAGGACTTTAAATAAGGATCCAAAGATGAAGTAAAGCGATTGGATTATGGAATTATAAGGTAGAATACCTTTCTTTGGGTTTAAGTCACGCTTTGTGCGATATTGACAACGTCGCGCATAAGGTATAATGAGTGGTTAGCCGCTACGCCCTAGGGTGTATAGGAATTCCCTGGAGGAAGGAGTGAGTAAGTATGGTCTTTGTAGGGCATCTTTTGAGAAAATAAATCATCTCGTGAGGAGATAATCGAGAGTTATAATATTGAATTCCGGAAGGGCAGAATGTTGAGGTTTGTTGGTTAGTGATTATAAGGCTATTCGTCTCATGGATGGGTTAGGGAGTGTAATTGTAGTGCTCCATTGAGGGAAGAACTTAGTTATGGAAAGGTGTTGAGGTGATGTAGAGGAATTTTAATAACTGAGAGGTTCAGAGTTTAATAGATTTATGTTGAGCAGATAATTTAGCTCATAGCTGTGCTAGTTTTGGGGAACTAGGTATTGGTTAGAAGTGTTGTATTTGTTGAGGCCTTGTATTCTAAACATAAGGTATTTGTTTGCCATGTCGAAAGAGGCGGGATTTATTTATATTATATATTATTGCATAGGCCTTTAGGCAGTATCTAAAAATATGAAAACCTTTTATAAAACCTTAACCCTGGTTCAATTAATCTCAATCCCTGACCTACCTACACAGTAGTGTATTGGAAGGGTTCCTTGTTTGGATTTCGCTTGCGAGACCTCCCCCGCACGAAGGTGGCTAGCATAAGGAATTGAGGAGAGTTCAACCATTGGGAATTTTCAAACTTATATATATATATATATAATATGTTGTTATAGATTATGTTGCTGATAGTCGTATTACGATTGAGGCTATTGGAGCTTGGTTATAATTCTATGAGTTGAGCTCAGGTAAAGGGTGTATGGATGCCCTGGGTAGTTAGTTTGTTCTAAAATTTATATGGTTTGATGGGAGAACTGGAAAGGATCGGTATAGTGACCTTGAGGATTGATGTAAGGACTAGATAATATTGAGGTCCTAGGCATGTCTTAAATTTCGCGGGCGAAATTTTTGTAAGGGGGGGTGATTGTAACACCCCATGATTTTTGAGACTGAGAAATTAAATTTTTGAGAAAATTAAATTTAATTAAATTGGAGAATTTTAAAATTTGGAATTGAAGTCTAAAAATAGAGGACATTTCAAAGTATTCCAGATAATGATTTTGAGTGTACCATCGATCCCGGAAGGGTCGAGATAGTCAAAATGACTGTCATTGGGTTTTATTTCGGCTCCGGAATGTTTTTAAGTCAGTTTGACTCGAATTGGAGTAAACGAGTCCTTTAAAGTGTGTATTAACATTTAAAATTGGGTTTATTATTTTAAGGGATTTAGAGGCTTACGGATTAAGCCATCTCATTTGAGAAAGAGAGAAATAGAAAGAAAAGAGAAAGGAAGAAATAAAGAAGAAGAAAAGAAGAGAGAGAGGAAGAAAAGCTTGGAGATTCCGGCCCAAACGTGACATCAAGGATGATCCAACCTCTACAAAATCGAGGCAAGTGTTTAATCTTGCTAAATAAGTCATTTGTGTATTTTATTTCAAAATTTGTGGGTTAAAGAAATGGATTTTAGGTATAATTATCAAAACCTAATTTTTGGATTTAAATCATGAAATTGAAGTTTATAATTAGGTTTAAAGGATATAAATTGAGGAGATTAGATTTATAATGAGTTTTGATGTTTGGAAACATGTTAGGGTTGAAGATTAAGGGTTGGAAGAGGTGTAAATCGAATTTCGAAAAATTTTGGGTTTTGGAGAAATAAGCCATTTCGTGGCTTTCTGAACTGGCCGAATCGATTCGCCAGGTTGTAGAAGCCACAGGTCTTTAGGGCCGAATCGATTCGCTGTTGGGGCCGAATCGATTCGGAGGGGCCGAATCGATTCGGAAATAGGGCATTTTGAGAAATTTATCTCTAAAAGGATTTCTAACCCTTTTTGGTTGGGTTTATTGATTCAGGGTCTTCTTTTGTGAGGTAAGAGATATGTTTTGGAGACACTTAAGGGGCTTCTCTCACGTTGTGATTATGGGGACTTCTTGGGACAATTTGGGAAAGTATGTATACATGTAGGAATTAGAGTTGTGCAATGAGATAGTGAGAAACCTCATTGGGGATGAATGTCCTAATATTAGATCATGAGTGAGTCTCGATATAATGTGAAGTTAAGAACCCTTAAAGAGAGTGTGGTGAGGGCATGGCTCGAAATCATAGGCCAAGGTCTGTGTGCCAAATCCGTATTGCAATAGGATCCTATTTAGGATAAGATTGGGGACCGATGAGAGAGAGTGGTCGCATATCTTTAGTAATGTTTAAATTAAGGAATAAATTGTAATGCAATGGGATTAAGGGTTCATAAGAGCAATTAAACTATAGGTGAAATTGGGAACGATTGGATTGTACTATCAATAAGGATAGGTTGTAGTGAGATTCTAGTCATGATAATTTATACATATAATTGTGTGGGAGTAACAATTGGAACTCCAAGAATTGAAATGCACTTGAGATAAGCTTGAGGTTGATAGGCTATTAGTTATGTGTATACCAATAGTCGAAATTAGTATTAGAAATATGGATGTACCTTCTGATATAGATGAGATGTGTAGGGATGGTGTCCTACACAAAACTTTGGGATGATAACCTTAATGTGGAGATATATCTATGTTGGAATATTATTTATATCATAGGAAAAATGGATGGATATGCTTCAAGTGAGGGATTGTATTCACATATCGAGGTAAATTAAATGAGTTGTGGTGACGGCTTGTATATTGAGGATTATGTATACTTATAGCCGAATATATATATATATATATATCTTATACATATGAACGATAATTAGTTTGTATATATAGATATATGGATATGTGAATATATGTCTATATATCTGTATGGATATAAATATATGGATATATTCATGTTATAAGTGTCTAAACCGTATGTGATGGTTTATTTATATAATGGGATCATATGGATGTATATATATTGTGCATGTGAATGATATATATACTTATGTGGTTAAGCATACCCCGCTCATGCTATCATTGTGATGTTTTCGCGCAGAGGGTGAGCATCCTGGCTAGAAAAGCAGGGTATGGATATTCCCCAGGTCATAGTCGTCCCGTGTGTTATTATGTGATTTATATTTTTAGGATGAGACGTGGTGGGTATGTATCATCTCATTACCGGTTAGGAGCTATGACCGCTTTCCGGGACGTCGTGTGCGTGAGTTTACCACGAGATGGGTGTCGTTTAGTCCCACCATGGTGGCCCCAGTTTTGCTACATTAGCCGGGCACTGGGAAGATGATGGCATGATGCAGTTTTATTGGCGATATATATATAGCCGAGTATATTATGTGGATGGCCATTGTACATCATATGTGGTACGTACACTTGTCTATGGGAATGGATGATTGTATATATATATATATATATATATATATATATATGGTTAGAATAAAATGCCTATATATATATTTATATATCCTATAGATGAAAGGTTATGGAATCGTTGTGGAGTACATATTGGATGATTATGATGTACTATATTATTGGGGGTTGATGTATCGTATTTAAGGAATATTTCGGTTACATTATCCCAAGGATATTATTGGAGATTTCAAGTGGTTTTTATATTGTAATCTAAATTTAGTAGTTGCATAAATATAATATTGTATGTATGACATAATGGATCTCTAGGATCGACATTGTCAAGTAGTAGTGTAACGGGGTGGTTCCTTGTTTGGATTTCGCTTTGTTAGACACCCCAAACACGAAACGTAGTACAATGTTGAGATTGGAGAGAAGTTTTGTCAAAAATAATTTGTATGCATGTTATTTATTAATTGAATTACATGATTAAACCCAAAATATAATTGGGTAATGTATTAAGAATTATAATTGAATGAATTATAAACCGGAATCCATTAAGCCTAATATGGCATACATGTTTATAAAAATAATTAAGTGGGTTTAGAAAGAGTGAATTGTTGGGTTGTGACAGGAAGGCAATTCTCGTGGGTATAGGCGGGGCCTATGTTAAGTTAGGTTGTCCTTATAATTGGGGTAATTTAACTAAAATTTGAGGACACGAATAGGTGCGCGCCGTTAGATGAGAGGTGAGTTGGGGTTTCATGAGAGTGCGATTTCACTTTAATTATGAAATAAGTGCACCGATATTTATTATGCACGGTTAATACACTTGCTAAATATTTTTCACAATGCGGGCTCTGACCCGTTTACTTTTCTCTCCTGCTTGTATACATATATATATTCCTACAGGTGTCCTACCGCATGGATGACGGATGACCTTCTATTCAGAGTCTTGGGAGCCGTGACAGGTGCGGACTGTTGCGAGACTTAGATTGTAGTCGCTTCCTACTTCTTCAAGAATCTAGGCAGGATTCATGTTGTATATCGGGTTTATACCCATGGGATATTTATAGATGTGGATATTTATTTCACTTCAGTCATTGTATTGGCTGTGACCCCGACAGCTTATTCGGGTTTACTTCCTTGTGGTATATTCAGTTGTAGTTATTTATTTCATTTATTCTAGCATTTCATTTATCATAGTTCTTTAATGCATCTTTCTTTCCTTTATTAGTAGTGTTATAGTGTTGGTTTGTTGTATGTTGCATATTTTATTTAAATTTTAACATCTCGCTTATACGATATCGGGTAGTTAGTCTTATATTATATAGTACCGACAGTTGATGTTGAGACTAAACCATCTGAAACTCCTGATTTAATATAGTATAGGGCTGGCCACCCGTTACTAATTAAAGTGGGGTGTTACACCAGGCTGGTGTAATACCTTAAGTTGCCTTCATATCTTTTCTTCAAAGACAACGCCGTGTCTGTTTTTGAATTTTTATGATGACATTTATATCGTATAATCAGGTCCACATAGTTTCTCCAACTGAAATGTTCGAGGTTTAGTTCAAGTGAAAGGTTAAGTTTTTGAGTTTGGCTCAGGGTGGATGTTCATCTTTTGTCATGGCTTAAAGTGTTAAGGGAAAAAGAGGTTCAACCAATAGAGGTTGAAAGGCAGGAATGTGACCTTGTTGAGGTTGTCTAGGGTTGAAGCCTCGTCGATTTTTATTTTGGTGATAAGGCGAGGTCCTCCTTAGTTAGATGGAAACTTTCCTCCCGGAGTCTAAGCAGGTTTTAAGATATCTTTCATAACTAAGTCGCCATCTTATATTTTTTTCCCTTTGATTTTTTTATTGAAAGCTCGGGCGATCCGTTATTAGTAGCCTTGGTAATGGTAAACAACCTTTCATCGAGTACTACCAATTCGTCATATTGGGATTTGACCCAGTCTATTTCGATAACTTGGATTTCAAGAATTACCTTGAGATTGGGTAGCTTTATTTCAATGATAGGAATACCTCCATGCCCTATATTAGTGAGTAAGGGGTTCCTCGATGGATCTTTTTTTTGTAGTGCGATAAACCCAAAGTGCATAAGACAGCTTGCCCGACCAGTCATTGTACATCACTGTCATCTTACTGATGATGTTTTTTGCATTCTTATTTGCTTACTCAACCACTCCACTGGTTTTAGGTGTGTGTGGTGAATACTTGTGTCCGATGATCCCGTGTTCATATAATATGTTAGAAGCCTCCGTCTCAAAGTGTGAATTATCACAAGAGACTAACTCACGAGGAGCACTGAGTAGGCATATGATATTACGAAATGCCAGCTTCACCACTTTTTTGGCATTGAGCATAACGTATATTCATCCTTGACTGTGACACCCTGTCTATTTTAACCACGGGTGATCAGTCCTTTATCAAAATAAACAGGAATTTCATTTGGTTCATTCTTAGCATCATTGTCGAAAACCTTTTAAACTACTAACCACCTATGTTAAATTAAGACAGTGCCAAATTTTATCTTTCGTTAACATATAACAACATGCTAAAATTAAAATAATATAACTCAACCATCCACAAAATTAATATAAATCTAAATCATCAAGAGATAAATAGGTTAATGATAAATACCTAATAAGCCATTGGTTCCAAAACTAATATCCAAACCATAAGCCTACGGAAATAAAACGGAATTCAAATACATAGTCTAATAAATAAAGTTGAATAAATGTATCAACTGAAGGGGAGACATGCCCAAATGAAATACTTATCATAAATCCTAATCCAGGAATGAATAACTGAAGCGTCTAAACAAATCTTGTAAGCTTCCACGAGTGTTGCAGCTATGCATCCCTGGAATGAGTCATCAAGCTTCGTGTCCCTGTGGATAGACACTTAAAATATTTTGGAAAATGGATTTGACACGAGTCAGAGCCCAAAACCTTTGAAAAATATTTAGCAAGTATTTAAATTGCTGTAATAAAAAAGGTTATTAGATACACACGTTAGTCCAACGTATACTTCCTTGAGTTCCTCACCTCTCATATATAGTGCACAATTAACGTCTCCTATTTTTCCAACATCGTTATGCTATCCAGCCCAACTAGACACAAGTATCTAACTAACCACAACCGGTTTAGCTCCCAGTATCCCCCATACGATACATTATCGTAAAAATTAATATTAATTGAATATTACTATTGCACCATTAATTAAGTTTCTCACCCTTAAATTAATTTTAGATATACACCATCCATCTTTTCTACCATCACACATAAGTAGAATAATCACACTTGCATATATATATATATATATATAACTACTGCATCCCAGGAATGGTCATCGCGATGCATGCATATCCTGCTATCATGTCCATGTACCTCTTGTACCAAATCAGGGACTATCGGTTCAGAATGTCTCTTTGAACCATAAATTAAGCGACACACTATGGAGGAAAACATAGTTCTAATCCCTTGGACTACGCACATACCTAATGTACCCAAATGACCTGCTAGTTCCACTAATACACCGCACATAGTGAGCCACCATAAGTTTTATATTCTGGGGCACATGTCCAGACCCACTGGAATTACCAAGGTGGGATCTCCCTCTGTGTGGAACCTCCCATGATAGCAGGTAGCGTAGGTATGTTCACACACATAACAAGTCCCACAATAGGTATTCACACAAACTTTATATACATATATTTCGTATAGGTATACACATAACTCATAGTATATCCCATACGTAGTATTTATCTCTCTCAAATACTAAACATACTAGCGATTCTCATATAGTATTTTATTCGTATTTTTCGAGTATCACGCACTACCCGAAGGCTCCCACCTGTCGCTTAAGTTATTTCAGTTGTTAACACATCACTATACTACTGGTATTTGCCTCAGGTTATGGTTTACTCTTCCCGTCACCCAATTCGTAAATTCCTGATACTTATTTCAATCAGTTGACTATTGTCGATCCTAATCCTAAGATTACCCTCATTAAGATTAACCGAGCCTTAACTATATATTTACTGATCTTCTCTAAGTCTTTAAATAATTACTAAACTATCACCAAAGTTTCATGTAGTTAATTTCATGAGAAAGTATAACATAAAAGGAAAATCTCAATAAAACTGGGCACTCGAATCTATTGGTTAGGGGATTCGAATAAATTTGCCCACCGAATCGATTCAGTCTTCAAATCAAATTGATTCGCACCTGACTGTACCTTCTTCTTCGTTTCTGTTACGACTTTTCACTACTCAAACCTTATCAAAACTCTATGAAACTCCCCCAAACTCCCATCCAACATACCCAAACATTAAATATATGTGTAGGGACAATTCTAAACATAAATAACACATGAAGACTACAAGAAATCTACCCAAGAATTTATCAAAACCCATAATTCATCAAAACCCTAGTTTATGTGTTCTTCATGCATATTCATCAATTTGCCCAGATTTCTTTCATGTAATCATCTCATATTCTTTGATATTGTGTTATTTACATATATGGATTTGTTCTATATGAATTCCTACCCCAAATTGCATCTCGCCCATCCAAATCCCAAGAAAATCATTTAAGTTATGAAATTAAAACCCTACACTACATGGGTATTATAACATGATTAATGTAATGTAAGATAAACACTTGCCTTGATAATGTAGGTCTGATTTTCTTTCTGAGATGATGAGGATGTTCTTTCCTTTCTCTGATCTCGAATTCGACAATGTTCGTGGTGTGAAACAGTGTGGAATGGCCTAGGTCTCTTATACCTTTCCTCTCTTATGGACTCCTATCTTGCCCAAGTGTTGTAACCCTAGCCTCTAACTCAAAGGGGCTGCTATAACACTGTAATTTTTGGAGTTCCTTCTACCCTAGGATCCTAAATGATCAAAATCCCCTTATGTGGTGCCAGGTTGGTCTAAAATCCCCCCGGGACCAAATCAGTACACCAAGGTACACTATTCTGCCTATTTTGACCCATTCGGAAAAAAACATGACCTCGAAATCGCCATTCGAGTCTCACTACACAAATTTTCTATCTCAACCTCATATAGTCTAAACACGAATCCCGGTTGAGATATAACATAGTCACATCGATATCACTCGCTACGACATATAATAATTGTCACAAGTATTTACTATTTACTATTAACTTAGTAACTTTATTCCATAAATATTAATCATTATCTCTCCCGATTATAATTATAATAAACACATAATATTTAATTCAATTAAATTATGGCATAGATGTAATTTAAAATAATCGAATTAATTAAATTCTAAATAGAAAAAAATATGGGGTGTTACAAACCCACTTGGTGAAACAGTCGATGGCCACCAAGATGAAATCGTGTGTTGTAGAGGCATTGGGGGTCACCTTGACAATGATAATGATCCCTAGGGTGGAGAATGAACATGGTGAGGTCATGGAACACAACTCTTTGGGAGGTAGATTTTGTAATTGTACGTTATGTACATACTGTTGACATTTTAGGCATCTCTTTATGTAGTTCGTGCAATCCTTTTACATGGTAGTCTAGTGGTAGGCCTATCAGAGTATTTTCCTAGAGAGGGTGTGCATGCTCATGTGAGCGCCACATTCTCCATTGTGGATATTTTCCATTATCTCGACGGTCTCAATTCCTAATGCGCATTGGAGATGGACCCCATCAAAACCTATAAATAGGGTTGTCCATATCAAATAATGAGTTGGGTGGCTAAATCTCTCAAAGTGATTCAATTAGTTATTGTGGTGCTAAGTGGGTAGTGATTGACATTGCGTAGTTGAAATAAATGTGTGTATGTGTGTGAAAATAATTTATCTTCTAGTTAACCAATCAATATATCAAGAAATGGGCTAGCAAAAGGGCTAACTGGATGAGGAATAAAACACTCTTTTTTAAAAACTCCCATTGTTTAAAACTCTTTTTTCATTTAAGTGTCAATTATCTTCCTTATAAATCCATTTCTTTCAAGATATTCCAACAAACAAATGTGAGTAAAAAGAATGAACTTATTCAAGTTCTTGGAATCAATGTGCCCCCGTTTTAGCTAGCCGGGTGAGCTGAATTCAAGAGATTAAAAATACACTTTCCTGAATGAGAAACTTATCCAAAAATTCACAAAAGAAAAAATTGATTATGGGTATTGAACAGTACACTAAGCATAAAACAACGCAATCTCGCATGAGATTACCCACTAAATGTCAAAAAACACAATTACCAAAGTCTTTTGCCCGTATCATAATGAAACAATAAATGATCCACCAACTCCTACCCGCCTTACACGATAGATAAGATTTTTCTATGTGTCGTTATGGGAAAGCCTCTATAATAAAAAAATCCTTCATTACCTACCAAAAATAATAACACAAATTCTTATAGAGGTAAGCAAGGTTGTCAATCCAACACTAAGGAGTGAAACATAAGAAAAGTAATGCAATTCATTTTTCTAATTATTTTCTTTTTTTACTTTTTGTTTGTTTTTTATTTTTTATGGATTTTTTTATAATAAAATAATTTTCAAAAAGTGGTAAATAACTAAACTAAATGAGTAAAAAAATGAGGAACAAAATCAAACACTAAAATAAGAGATAAAGCGAGGTAAATAAATGTGAGAACAATCAAGAAATGAGACTATACCACATATTCTAATGAATCTAATTAATTAATTAATTCATTTAAAATCTCCCAAGTTAGTACTAAAATTACAAGTCAACTCTCGTCACAAATACAATTTTAACACTAAACTTTTAGAAAATTAAGTTCAAACCCCCATAACTCTAGAAATTAAATCTATACTCCTTTTAATAAACCACTCGCTAGGATCGATTCATCAACATTCATAGATATCATAGAAATAAAATTAGAGTATAAATTCAAAGAATAATACTACAATTGAGAAGCCCTTATCTCTAGTTCGATTCTAAAAGGGGTATTATATCTCGAATTTCAATTTTCTCTTAAAAATCATTTACCCTCTCTCAAGGCATAAATTGAAAGGTGAAGGATCAAAATTAGCATGCAAAGAGAATTTCAAATAAAGAAACTAACTAATTATAAAAACATTAAATAAGGGTTCATCCCACCCCTTGAAAGGGATCTTTAGCCTAACATAGTATGAAACATGATAATCAAATGAACAAAGGCAATAAAATAAGAGTAGAGAAGAGAATAATCAAACCAAATATCTTTGAGTGAAATTAAACTCCAATCTTTCAATTTGAAACTCTAAAAATAACTATCTAAAACTAAAATATATTTCAACCTAAAAAATCTCTCTACTTTCTCTCTAACTTCTTTTACTAACAATTTCTTCAAATGGGTCTTTAAATGCTCTTATAGGAAGATGCAAATGGCTAGGGGTAAAATAGGAAGGGTAATCGTGTGCATGAGGGGTTTGAGAGGGGGTAATGAACACATGTGCATGTGGATGAGGTGATGAAAGTGAGGGAAGTTGGACGGTATTTTGGACAAATGGGATAACTTGAAATTTTAAAGACATGTGGGTTCGTTGGTTTATTTTATTACTGGTCTTGGGACATTGGCAGCTAGAATCGGGTAGAATAAATGGGAATTGAGTGTTGGATCAAATGAGTTAAAGGGTCATGGACTGTGGAGGTATAAGGTTAGGATATGGGTCTGAATGAAATGGGTTGTCGGATTGGGGTAAGTTGCCAGAGATGACTGCGGGTTTAGGAGTATCTTGAGTGAGGAACGGGTTTGATCAGGAGCTGGGTTACGATTTGGGCAGGCCCACTAGGGCAATTTAGGGGTTGCTGGGTTTTTAGGCTGCTAGCCGATCGAAATTTGGTTGTTGAGCTCCTGGGTTTAATTAAGGAAATCGGCTAAAGTTCTGATTGTATGTAGCTAGAGCTGGGTCGGAGGTTCGCTGACGGGTTTGATTTTTATGGGGGAATAAGGCTGGAGATGTGAGTCGCGATTGAGGTTTTGTCCGGGTATGGGATTGTTTTTGGGTTTTGAGTTTGGACCGGTTAAGGATAGTCCGGGTTTGGTGAGTAAGGTGGTTGGGTAGAAGGTTTGTAAGGTGTGTTAACAGAGGTTTGGAGAGAGAGAAGAAGATGGGTGAAAGGTTGAATACGGTGTGGCGTTTTAGTGTGTGTGAGGGTGTAGGATCAAAGATGATTTGGTGTGATAGGTGTATGGGATTTAGTGTGTGTGTGTGTGTGTGTGTTAGTTTGTACCAAATAGTAAAAGAAAAAAATAAATAAAACTAACACTACCTAACTAATAAAAATAAAAAATAAATAAAATCCTAATCTATTAATAAAAGACACAAAATAAAAATCAAACTAAACTAAAAGAAAATAAAAATAAAAATAATAAAATTTATTAAAACTAAAAATTAATTTTCTAACCTATAAACTAAAAGGATCAAAACTAAAAAAATAAAACTAACCTAATAAAATAAAATAAAACAATAATAAAATTAAACTAACTAATACCAAAAAAAATAAAAAAATAAAACACTCAACTCACATATTAAAAAATACTCGAATCCTAATATTTACAATTACACGCACGCAAATAAAATATAAAAATCCTAAAATATACACGACTGAAGATAAAAGAAAATAAAAACTATATTAATAAAATAAACATACTATAAACGCACACCCAAATATATCAGAGATGAACATAACGAGACACACCGGGGATTATTTTGGGACAGGCTGGTGGATCAGGGCTTAGTTTGGGATAAATTTAGGCTACGAGACTAGGGTTTAGCACTTTTAACTGTATCTTTGTTACATTTTGCCTTGATTTAATGATTTTGAATTCGCAAACGGCGTTTGACCTACAAGATAAACATGAACGCGCATAAGACCCATTTTATCGAGAATTAGTAATTAAAAATTATCTATTTGGGGTTTTATTTAAACACTTTTGGGTCCTTATCATTATACATGCAACAATGACCAAACATAAACCTACCCCTCCATTTAAGATTATATCTAGTAAAAATAACATCTTTAGTTACAATCTACATACACACACAAAAAAAGAAAAGAAAAAACAAATTTGACCCGCACCCACATCCTTCAAATACTCATTCAAAGAAACAAATTCTCGCTCATAGCAATCGAAACTAAACAAACCACTATGACTGATTAATGAACTTTAATTTAAATGATATGACTAACCACTTCTCATAAGCATGAGGTTACTTAATATAATATATAGGGAGACTTACACCCCCTTGCGGTTAATTTAAAGTGAGATCTACCCATAATAATGAAGATCATCCTATTTTTTTTAATAAAGTATGCCCCTTATTGGGAATTACTCTCAATTCGAATTTTATATATATTATAAAATATCATATGATTGAGAACTTAACATGTCTAATATCATTCCACCATAAATCATTCAACTCTCACGATAAAAAGTGATTTTTATTGGGACCGATATCCTCAAACTATTCTTCCAATGATACAAAGCCTTATTCCCATCAATCAGAGTAAAATAATATGTTCTTACTGAGATCATACACCATTTATTACTCTTCCATAGCGAAACATCCAACCAACTCTCCTAAGTAGTATGAATGGGGCTTCATAATTTATTGAGAATGTCATGATTGAAAAATATTATACTAAAGATTACTCTCGTGGAAAACTCCATTATTTACATTAAATTATATAAGCTCGTTATAAGTTGTTCAACTTGAAGCATTGAAATTTTCATGGAGTAAATTAAAAAAAACTCATCACATGTTTACTTGGAACCCCGACAAAGACCTTTTAGCCATCCTCTTGAAATAAATGCATCTTATTATCTCATATTTTCCTACATTCTACAACATAATTATTGTTGGAACCGTTTCCAGTTCTATGTATGTGTGTAAAGTTTGAAAATCAAGAGGGGACAATCCCTTTTTTGTGGGTTCTCATATCTTTTTGACTTCTTTGCACCTTTTGCCCAATACACATTTGGCTTTGTCCCACATCGGTTGGGAAGAGTAAATTGGAATGGTTTATTTACATTTATTTTGGGTCTAATGGGAAAGCCCTTTGGTAATTAGATTGTTGTGGGTGCCGGGTGCAAGAACTTATTGGGCCAAAGCGAATGATGTTGCCACTGTTCTCCCACTTTGTCCCGTGCCCAGGTCCTGGGCTTGGGCACACTTTAACATAATTTTTTCCGGACAAAATTAATTGGTTTTTATTCAAAAATTCTGAACAATTTTTTTTATTTAAACATGTTTTAATTGTAGCAATTAATGACCAAATCTTAACCCACTTTGCCATAAATTTTATTTTTGACTCCACATGTTTTTTAATTTTTCAATGTTTAGATTTTTTTTTTATTAAATAAGGCTTTTCAACCATTGTTTAAACAAATAGAAAACATCAATTTTTATGGAGGTGGTTTCATCCTGAGGGTGATGGGCTTTTTAAGAAACGTGACACAAATTTAGGCAGAGCCGCAAAACATCTTAAAGAGAGCGTCCTAGTCCACGACTTAACCATTTTTATGTTCTGTAATTGGATTTCACATTGGGTAATTTCATCCCTCTTTCAAATCCTGCAACAATAATTTTAAATTGTGCAATTCTGCCACGGAGGACAAAAATTCCAATGCGACTCTTAATAAATCTTTCAATTCCTGCATTTTAAATGTTAGAGACCAAAAATGATATTTTACCTTATTACTGAGAAACTAACATCTAGTGTTCAATTAGATAAACCTGTTGCGTCTGACCCCTACTGTTGATATAAACCAGGCCATACCCACTTGGGACGAAAACGATTTTCCCTATAAAAATAATATTTTGAATGGAATAAGTGATGATCTTTATGATTATTATGCCAAGTCAAAAACTTTCAAAGAAGTTTGAAAAGCTTTATTGAAAATACGATACCAAGGAGGCGGGTACTAAAAAATATGTCGTCAATTGTTATTTGAAATTTCAAATGACAGAAGACAAATATGTAGTTTCTCAAACCCACAATTTACACAAAATTGCATACAAAATTATTTCTGAGGGTATGGAGTTAAATGACAAATTCCAGGCTGTTGATAATGTTGACAAATTACCTCTTAGTTGGAAAGATTTTAAAAATATTTTAAGGCATAAATCGAAAGAATTTTCACTTGAAAGCTTAATCACACATTTGAGAATTGAGGAGGGATCCCAAAAACAAGATTATAAGGATGGGGTTTTTGTTGTGTCTATCAACAAGAATTATAACAAGAACCGCACTCCAGTTTTTGTATGTATATTAGCTTATTCCGTGTTTGGACAAAACCTTTGAGTCATAGGTTATGACTTGAGTGTGTTAACCTTTCAAGACTATGACGTGTTTTTTCAAGATGTAACGGATGAGTTTAAGAGAGTGCATTTATCATGTTGTGTTTCGTGCCACGTTTCGTCTTCATGTTTTGAGGATCTCTAAAATATAAATGTGTATATATTTTGATAATTGGAACTTAATTCTGGGTGTTATTTTTTTTATAAAACATTTGAGGAATGTTTTCAAAAAAATTTCAAAGATTTTTTTATTTTTATTTATAATTCATTTGAACGACTTTATAGTCTTCGTTCAAATGAGAATGTGTTGTTCATTCAGACGGCATTCAAAAGGACATCGAACGAGGTTTCTCTGTTAGCAGAACAAATTTCCCTTGAAGCTCGTTAGATTTTGGTTCTAACGAGATGAGTTGTTTGTTCAAACGAGTTTTTTTTATAGTTCAAATGACATATTCTATTTTATTTAAAAAATCTCTTATTTTTGTTTGAACGAGTCCTCAAAAAATGCGTCGTTTCGAAAACGTGTTTTCCATATAAAAGGGATTCTGACATCAGTTTTTAGTGAGACTTTTCGCGAAAATCATTTTCCTATACATATCCAAAATCTCTAAACCCTAGTTTTACCCAAAATCTTTGAGATCTAAGTTTCATTCTTTAAAAGCTTTGAGATCTCGTTTGGCATCAAGTTTTTACTCATCATTATTATTGTTGAGTACATTTCGTACGATGGATTTCATTTTTTATGTTTACACACCATGAACTCCCAGTTTGTGGTGTTGCAGTGATGAATCGGTGCATCCGTGTTCCAGATTGGTAGATGGTTGTTGAGCCTTATCGGTGGATAACTAGGTGTTTGTGGATCCACATGTTGTGGCAGTTGCATGGGTGGAATCAAGCGTGTCACTGTGTAGAGGTTGAGAAATTAAGAACTTCAAGGCTTGCGAGGTCGAGTATGTGCTATAAGTCTGCTATCGTGTCCTTTAATTCCATACATAGTGAATTTGTGTGGCTAGGTCATCCGAATTTTTTTTCATTGTGGGTTATCCTCGTATATCGGTGTGTTGTGTGAACTGATCTATTTTATCCCGCTATCACCTAGATGCATGCTTTAGGATACATATATAATTGGTTAATCAGTTTAACACAACATTCTTTTAAAAAATGTGGAAAGTGTTATGTGGGGTAATTCTATTTAAGTTTAATATTTAATTTAAAAAATAAAAAATTGGATTTTGTTTAGACCACTCCGTATTTCCCCCTGCATCTTCATATTGGTATTAGAGAGGAATCACTAGATTTTTGCGTTAGATTCGTGTTTAGGCATAAATTCCAGTGTTCTTTATTCGAAGGGTGTTTGATGGGCCTAATGCGTATACTGGAAAATGCATTTGAAATTAACACTTAAGTTGATAGATGTGTGGGTATAGTAAGCAGTTGTTAAGGGTTGGCCCCCACCCACAACCTTACCTACTGATTATAGGATTCCAATGCTCGTAGAATCGTGGAGTGAGGATAAGAATATGTTGACAAATTATCATTTACGAGGTTTAATTATTTATTTTATGCAGTCACACATGAGGAGTTCCGCCATATTATGACACGTGAAATATTTAAAGAGGCTTGGGACATACTCCAACTTACCCAGGAAAGTACAAGTGCTGTTAAGGCTTCCAAACTCCAAAACCTCACCGCTCACTTTGAAACCATTAGGATGGAGGAGAGTGAATCCTTTGATGAGTTCTATGCTAGATTGTCAGATATTGTGAACTCGTCATTTTACTTGGGAGAGAGAATATCCACAATGAAAACCTCATACTATGAAATAAATGAAACCTGGAACCTTTAGTGATAGTCTTCCTATGATTATGAATGAACACTAGTAGGAATCAATTTTTTTATGCAGTCGTAATATAATGAAATTTAGTAGGTCAATTCAAAATGACCTAACGATCAAAACACACAACCATTTGTTGTGATGTACGTAGTTTTTAGCCATTCGAGTCCATTTAGCCCCTCAAAATTTTAAATTTGACATATTTGATAATAAAGTTGACTAACATATATTTTTGTAGAAGTTATTTATTAAACTTCACTAAATGTAGAGTGAACATAAAGTAAATCTTCACAATTCTATAGTGATAACTCAAATTTTTGCTTAGGAGATTTTCCCATATTTTATGTGTTAAATAACTACATATGCTACATATACTGTCTTACATTTAAATAATTATTTTAATATTTCTCTTATTTTTTTTTATTTACAACACCTATTCTAATGTATTTTTATAAAGAATATATTTATAATTAAGAAATTTGACACAAATATTTATATTATATTATATTATATTAGGTGTTCAATAAACTTTCTTAATCTGTTGTTGTAAATATTGTATTATTGTGTATAAGGTTTTGACATTAATATTTATATTATTGATGATATGATTATGTCGTTTTTTCATTCAACCATTGTAATTTGTTTGTTCAAAGGTTCAATCTGGATGATTAAATAAACATTAAGTAGTAATATGTTTGCATCAATTTAACCATGAAGGATTTTAGGTTTTTTATGTAGTATTTACTTAAAGTTGGATTAAGTGCTCAACATATTGCTCCAATCTAAAGCTATAAATATTATGTTATTGTATACACATTCATAACATGTATGTTTTGGTTACCCAAAGGTTCTTTTGTGATAATGAATGTTAGGTTGGTGTTTATTCAATTATTTAAATTCGGTGACCCAAAGGTTCAATTATAATGATTAACTTTACGACTTGTGCAATTGCAAAGTATATTTGATATTTATATTATGGCCAAATAAAATGTCCGTTAATTTCAAATTAATTACAAAACATTAATTATTCATGTATCAAGGGTGCTTATACACAAACACGTTAAACATGAATAATTGAGTTCATTTTTCATGGAATATGTAATCGACGCCCACATGTGGATCAACTTTTTTTTATCAATGAACATAATGAAGTAATTTGGATATAATAATTTTGTAAGTCTTTAATTAATGTAATATTCATATTATGATTGGTTTATTGGTCACCAAAATGATACGATTAAAATGACTGTGAATATTAAATTTAAAGATTAAAATGGTAGTATTAACTCTCGATGCTTACAATTGTAAATATATTAGTGAGGTATATTGGATTTATTTCTTCAAGCAAGAATATTTACCATAGGGAATCAGTTTTGAGTGATTGAAATGTAGATTGAGGAATCATGTATATCAACATTATGTAACACCCCGTGTTTTGATAATAAATTATTTTGGCGGAGTTTAATTAAACAAATTTGAGAATAAATTAAATTGGTGTAACCCCCCGCCTAATTAAATACCGGATGATCAGTCCCTTACCCAATTAAATCAGAATATACAGTTGGTTCATTCTTAGCATCACTGTCGAAAACATTTTCCTATCACCTATTACTCAATTAAGATGGTGTTAAAACTTTCCAATTTTACTTTAATAAAATTTTATTTTACCATATCGAACAATTCCATACATTCCACAATAACAGTAAACTGAATAGATACCATAATAGAATTTAAAGGCAACTGGAATAAATTCTCCAGAAAATACCACAATAAAAAAATCCCAACAATAATAAATGTAACACAACGACACGAATATAAAATCCTGACTCAAATAGAAAAGAAATATCTAAAATCCTCTTGGGCGACGTGCCCTAAATGAAAGATCACTACAGAGTATGAATCAAATAAATGAAGGCGTATAAACAATACTCCATAGCTCCATAGCTCGTTAATAATCATAATCCTCTATAGCTAGTGTCCCTGCGGCTGGACGCCTGATATAGAAGATACATGAGAGAAAAGAGAATATGCAAGGAAACGTGTCAGAGCCCGATGTAAAAATAGTTTTTAAAACAACAAGTGAATAGTTGTAATATTTATCACTTATAATATACATGTTAGATTATCGGACTCTCGCTTGAGATTCTCACCTCTCATAGAGTTCACACCTAACGTACCTCTAAGCCATCCAAGTTATAGTTACCATGCTAACTAGATTAACCACATGTATTCATTCTTTATAGCCCAATTCGGTCCCACCTATTAACCCTATAATACATATAATGATGTTATCAACATATATATCCATTTAGATTCAACATGGCTAAGTCCCTTATTAATACAATTCAATTAAGTGCTCTCATACGTAACTATCTTACATTTCTACTTTAGCCACACAGTAGATATCATGACATGTATATATATATATATATATATATATATACACACACATTCACTATATTATATATATATATATAGCCACACAGTAGAACCACAAAAAAATTAGGATTATGCATTCTTTTCAATCTTTTGATTCTCCTTATTGCACCTTTTTTAGAGATGCCTCTCACATTCCATATGATTGCTTATAACATTTAAGGTTAATAGATGGGGATTTTGAGTGTGACCTTAGAATCCTAATGGATCCATATGTTGCATGGTTTCTAATGCTACCTTTTGGATTTTTCTTCTTCTTGGTTACGACAGTAAAACCATCATCCATATTGGACTGCCTCATTAGACTAATATCCCCTGGGTCTTCCTCTTCTTGACTATCACCTTCTTCATATCCTTATTGTTGCACCTGATCTACTATATCTGTTTGGGTAGCTTGGGGGAACTCTTTTGTGTGTTTGACTACTTTAGTATCCTCATTTTCAGCACCTATCGACTTTTCCTGGTGTTGCTCCTCACTTCTCCTGTGTACAGATGTTATTGAGCTTTTGATCTCTACTGCATTAGAAGGCTAAATTGCATTTGCAGCTTCCTGCTCTTTATTATGTTGCCTATGTTTTTCCTTTATAGAAATGCAGTGATGAGTTGTTATGTTGCCACCTTTCCTATTTTTGTTGGCTCATTTGGGATCTCTCCTTCTTCTTTTTCTGTGTCTGGCATGACTATAGGTCTTTCTACAAAGGATCTCTTAACCCATTCTTTAGTTAGCTCCGGGTTATTTTCCACAAATTGACCATTATTCATCTTTTTTCCTTTTTCACTTTTCATCATGTAACAACACTCTTGTAAATTCCCTTTCTTCTCACAGTAGTAGCAATACGGGGAGAGGTCTTCATATATAATTGGCTGCCAGAATCCAGTGTCTTGGTCTTTGTTTCCAATCCACACTCTTGATGGAAGGGTCTTCTTTAGATCCGTCTCTACACACACCCTAGCTTGACTAGGTCTGGCTAAGTAATCAGTTGCATTAACCACTTTTAATGGAGTCCCAACTACCTGTACAATCGAGAATAAAGCTTCCCTATTATATAAATGAATAGGTAGGAGAGGCAATGAAATCCAAGAAGGAACAATTGATGATTCAACTTCCGGGTGGAAATCAATGTCCCATTTGAAAGTGCACATGGGATATATGTGAATAAACTAAGTTTCCTTAAGCCAAAGTCTATGGAAGTATTCTACACGCTCTACTCTTATCAAGACGTATTTTTGATCTATAAGACCAATATGAAATGAGGCTTTGAGTCGAAGAGTGGAGAAAAATTTGCTAATATCATCTATAGATGGCCGCCTATTCAAGAATTTACCAATAGTTGAATGTTGTAGGGGTTTTTCCATCTCCTTTAATCTTGAATCTTCATACAGAATGGTTGGTTCGCCTTGTATGTAGATACCTATTGTAAGGTAATAGTTTTCTCCAACTTTATGGCAATGACAGAAGCAAAGGTTTTTGGTTATTTTGAATCAGTTTCTAGGTTTGGTTATTTTTGGTGTGTGATGTTTTTTGGAAGGTAAATTGATTGAAGTGGAGGGAAGGATGATGTTCCTGCTCCCATGAGGGGGGCAGGATGGGCCGCCATGCAAACCCTAGAGAGGGTTTACATTAGAGAGAGAGAGTAAGAGAGAGAGTGTTGATTAAAATAAAGCAAGAATTACACTTGCCTTAATTATGCAGGTCTAAACCTTTGGTGATGATGGTATAAAATCCTTTCCTCATTTTTCGATGACTTTTCGGTGGTGGTGGTGGTGCTGGTGGTAGAAAGTGGTTAGTCCCCTTTGGCTTGCCTAAAAGTCTCTCCTCCTTCCTAAGAAACATCTTCTCCTCCCAAGGAACTCTTCACTTTCTCTCATACTAATAGCTCTCAAGTGTTTTGTGATAAAATGAAATGAACCTAAGTTCCTATAATCCATCACCTTTATAATAAGACAAAATCATGAAATTACTATTCATTTCCCAAATAAAATGACTAAAATGCCCCTTTGGGGTGTCCTTTCATCTCCTAATTGACCCGAGACCCAAATCCAACACCCGAATAGACTTTTTTGACTATTTTGACCCATCTGGATGCAACGGTGTACTCAAAACGACCATAAGGTTGTTATAAAATAATGTTTCCTTTTTATTTATTTAAATTAGTCCCGACACGTCCCATACCGCGTTCCAACTTAAGTTTTATAATTACCGTATTAGTAACTCACGGAAATATAAGTAACATCATATTCATATATTACTTAAATATCACTAAGTAATATTGAGAATCATATATTTCAATATCCACAAGTAATATAAAATCTGGATTAATCCCAATTAATTAATTTAAAATTAATTCCAATTAATCCCATTAACTTTTAATTTAACTCATTTTAAAAGTCATTAAAATTACGGGGTATTACATACTTCCCCCTTATAATAGAATTTTGTCCCGAAATTCAGAAAATGAATCATAACTAGTAAGGACAACTTCGGGTATTAATCTCAAATCTCATGCATTCTCTGTCGTACTGCCTATACAATACCGAATACCCCCACTGATGTTATACACCAAGCCTTACCATTTAGTTTCAACTGTCTCGAGTTAAACTTTACCCAATACTTCCTATACCATCCTCGTGGCAAATTTTGGGGAGTAGCAGTATTAAATCATCAAACAACTAAATCCTGAAGTCACAACTTCTACTTTCATTAACGTCAAGAATACTTATTGTGTCACAATTATGGAAAATACTACAATCCAACCATTCAGGGCGCCCATACACCCCATGTGTGTACATTCCATCATAAGATCTAAATTAATGTGATTCTTCTGTAAGGTTACCCTTAATTAACTGACTACTTATGATATAATCCGTATCACCATGCTTTCCATATTCACATTTGGCGACTCTATTAGCCTCAAATCATGCCACAACTCATAAATCTCTTATTAATATATATACATATAATAGCAAAGGTTATAAACTCATATCCTAAAGACCCAACTTACTTCGACTCCCAACGTTCATTAGTTTCATGTGTGGGGTGTCTCGCAGAGCAAAATCCAAACAAGGAACCCCCCCGATACACTACTACCTAAAATAGTTGGTCATCGAAACTCCTTAGGTCCTTAGTCTATAGTATATAACTTCCCAATAGGTTTTGTCTATTTATATATAAGTCTACTTATTCATTCTCTTGTCAAAGACAATACCCTAGCTATAATGGTCAATCTTGGCCTTATATATAACAAGCCAATCCATGCCGATAATCACATCATACTCGGACATGTCTAAAACAAGTATATCCATGATAAAATGAAACTCACGTTACAACATATAAAGAAAATAGGTGTCCCACTACCCATCGGCGAGTCTACATAAATAATATTGATATTGGCCGAATCTAATAACCCGGTGGCCCGCGCAATTCTAATAGCTACAAATGAATGTGAGGTCCTCGTGTCAATCAGTATGCGCCCTATAATCCCATAGATAGAAATCATACCCTCATTCGTGGGAGGTGGTTAAAATTTTGCCATTACCCGAACAATATATCTCCTGTGGTCAGTCTTACAACACACAAAACATTGACCAATGAACTCTCCCCTGTCAAAATTCTATTGATTATGGTTTTGTTTCTTATTTCCACATCCTTCTTGGCCCAATTGACCCTATTGAGTATCTTGGTGAAAGAAAATATCAGGTTGAGGATAGTTCCTCCACTTTTGACCCTGTTGTTCAACTTATAGCTGAGTCCTGAAAGTCTTTGTTTTCCTTGGCCTCACTATTCTTGCTTTTCGGGTCAGATTTCCCCTCGAGTCTGATCCGGATAAGTTTGACGTTTATGGACATATCTTCCACATATGAAAAACCTTGTTATGACTTCTTGCTTTCCCTAGATTTTTGGGTTCTGACGTTGTGGGCTCTTCCTGCTAATTCCACTGCCTTCATGGTCCTGACAACCCTGAGGAACTTATTATCGTATATGTATTTTCCCGTAATTTTTTACCCCTCTTATGACCAATTGACTGACTTCTCTTGTTCTTTTACCCCTATACGGACTACGATCTTGGTACTGTATGACTGCTGTAGTAACTGCATGTGCCACAATACTTGCTATTTTGGCAATTGATACTCTCTCCGGCTGTACCTGAGGTATTAGTTAACCTTGTTCTGCATTGACTTTCCCGTCAGTGTTAGTCTGTTCTTTACGACGTGCCATTTGAAAGTCAAAATAGATGGAATGAGTTCATCATTCATATAGTTAACCATGAAAGTATGAATTTCCATCGCATAAGGGTGAATACAACATTCCTAATATTAGGGCTCCACATCAAAGACCGCTAAACTGAAACCATAGTAAGTCATATAGACCCTAAAGGACACTAGAACCTGATGTTCTGATACCACCTGTAACACCTCGCCTGATTAAATACCGGGTGATCAACCCCTTACCCAATTAAATCAGAATATACAATTGGTTCATTCCATAATAACAATACATTTTCCTATCACCTATTACTCAATTAAGCTGGTGTTAAAACTTTCCAATTTTACTTTAATAAAATTTCATTTTACCATATCAAACAATTCCATACATTCCATAATAACAATAAACTAAATAGATACCATAATAGAATTTAAAGGTAACTGGAATAAACTCTCCAGAAAATACCACAATAAAAAAATCCCAACAATAGTAAATGTAACACAACGACACGAATATAAAATCCCGACTCAAATAGAAAAGAAATATCTAAAATCCTCTTGGGAAACGTTCCCTAAATGAAATATCACTACAGAGTATGAATCAAATAAATGAAGGCGTCTAAACAATACTCCATAGCTCATTAACCATCATAATCCTCTATAGCTGGTGTCCTTGTGGCTGGATGCCTGATATAGAAGATACATGAGAGAAAAGAGAATATGCAAGGAAACATGTCAGAGCTCGATGCAAAAATTTTAAAACAACAAGTGAATAATTGCAATATTTATCACTTATAATATACATGTTAGATTATTGGACTCTTGCGAGATTCTCACCTCTTATAGAGTGCACACCTAACGTACCTCTAAGCCATCCTAGTTATAGTTACCATGCTAACTAGATTAACCACATGTATTCATTCTTTATAGCTCAATTTGGTCCCACGTATTAATCCTATAATACATATAATGATGTTATCAACACATAATTCCATTTATATTCAACATGGATAAGTCCCTTATTAATACAATTCAATGAAGTGCTCTCATACGTAACTATCTTACATTTCTACTTTTGCCACACAGTAGATATCATCACATGTATATATATGCATTCACTATATTATACATACATATATATATATATATACATATATATATATATATATATATATATATATATATATAGAGAGAGAGAGAGAGAGAGGCAGGCTCCTGTGCATACTAAGTTGCACAATGCTGACGCACACCAATTTTTTTTAAAGCATTAAAAAAATATTTTTGAGTTGATTTTTTTATGTGATATTTAAACATTTCAACGGACCAGTGTAAAAAAAATCAACTCAAAAAAACTTTTTTTGCTATTTTTAAAAAATTGGTCAAACTTTCACAGCTTTTAAAGTGCTTAAAAGCAGTGACAGTTTGACCGATTTTTTAAAAACAGCAAAAAAAGTTTTTTTTAGCTGATTTTTTTACTTGGGTTCGTTGAAATGTTTAAATATCACAAAAAAAAATCAACTCAAAAATGTTTTTTTTACTATTTTAAAAAAATGATATGGAAACTTAGTGTGCACATGAGCCTCTCTCTCTCTCTTTATATATATACTGCACCCTGAGACACAGCTGCGGTGCTGCATTACTCTGCTATCTTGTCCCAATACATCTAGTCACTGTATAGGGGACTATAGGTTCGGTAGATATTCCTTGACCACAAATATCAAATCACAAATAATGGAGGCAAACATAGTCCTAAGCCTTTGGGCTACGCACATACCTACGCACCCAAATGATCGTTCTATACCATTGTTCTCACAAATGGTAATCGACCCAAGTCCTATGTTATCGAGCGACAAGTCGAAGGTCCCATATATTTGTAAAGACATAATTTTATAAATGTCCATCACAATTAAGTATGTCGTATACTGCTACAAGTTATCGAAGAATTGAGAAGATTGTATCTACAAAAGACGAAGCCGAATTACAAGTTGTCTTCAACATTCAAGCCCAACAATATGAACTTTGATAAGATCATGTTTTAAGTTTCCCTTACATTTCATATTAAGAGTGTTGGGATATTTTTAAAAAGAGTTTTAAAAAGCTTTTATATAAAAATGTTTTTTTATAAAAAAGTTTGTTACTATTTTCGAAAAAAAATGGTTTTGAAAAGTTTTTTGAGAAATTTTCTAATTCCTGTAGTGTTCCACGGTTTTGACACTCAGGTCGTTCAAACGAGATCACCATCTCATTCGAGCGACATTGAGATGTCACGTGATGTCATTTGAACGACACGCGTATCTCATTCGAACGAGATGAGTTTCGTTCGAGCGACGTGACTTTTTGGTTGACACGTCTATTTTATGTTTATCCTTTGACCGACTCAAATCTCTTATAAAAAGGATGTCCGGCCTGCATTTTTCAGTAGAGAAGAATTTCCCAAACCTTTAGAGTTTTGTTCGGTTTTTGTTTACTGCCAACATATATTCGATAACATCTTTTGGAAGATTATTTTCTTCTCTCATTTAAGGGTTCAAATATTTATTTTGTTTTCAATTCACAAAAATCTCAATTACTTTTGTGTGAGTTATTTTGTGGAACCCAAGAACATATTTTGCCTTTGTTTATTCTTTGTGGGGAGAGCTCTGCAACCGACAACTGCGTGCTATTGTGGAGGGAGTCCTTATGAAGATTTTAGACTGCGTGTCTGGACTGCACGTCTTGATGGTATAACTGCGTGTGAACCACTGCTGATTTATTTCTAGCCGTTGCTTTGGAAGTTTGACGAAGACACCATGCGCTACTCTTATGGACAAAAGCAATATGGTATGTAAGTCAATAGTCTTGTAAACTTGTCAGAGTTCTAAAAATAAAAGGTTTTTCCTTTCGGGGATTTTTCCTGAAATTTGTGTCACATGCTTTATTTATTTATGGTTTGACACACGCACACAAGTAGTTGCATGTTTAGGGTCTGAATTAATTTGGTTTAAAAATAGACTCTAATTAAATAAGGTTTAATTGAAAACTTGCGAATTTATTTAAATCGGTATCACACACCGTCGTTATATTTTACAAATTTATCAGGATAAGACTGCCCTCATGCATATACCGCCTGTCGATAGCAAGTAAGCTAGGTATGTCATACACATAAATTATCAATTAATCAAATAGGCATTATCATCTACCTATATAAAATTAGGTACTTACCCTACCTATATCATATTAGGAATTCATCCTATCACAAGTACCCATTGTATTTATTGAATACTACCCACACTTGTAACCATGATTATCATTATATTTTTTTATGTAGTTATCACTCACATAATATTTTATCCGACCCAAGTACGCATAAATATATCATCAATATTACCCTTACTTGATATAACGATTATTCTCCTCTAAATCGTAATATAATTATGTAGGTATCTCTCATAAAAATTTAATCCTCAAATCCAAATAATTTTCCAACATTAACCCAAGTCCTTCTCCCCTTGTTAATGTACCAAAATTAATAAAATCTCCCCATGGGCCAAATTACCATTTTCCAATTATTATTTTTTCGATAAAGGTACATTTTGCCAGAAAGATAAAATTACAATTTTAAGGATTTTCTGCTTCAATTTTGAAAAAAACTTAAAACTTGAAAGTTGTGCAAAATGTGATTTTACACAAAACTCATGTGCACACTCCCAATTTTCTCTTAAAACAATCCTAAAATTATCATACAATGTTCATCATTTTCAACAAATTTTTTTCATGCGTTTTATCCATTTTCATTCTCATCAAAACCAACACAAATCAATCTGAATCTTCTCCTAATTAATCTCAATTGATATAGCAAGATATATGATTAGTTTCTAATAATCAAACAAACTAATATCATCAAATAGTTTGGATTAAATCCTATTATTCCCATAATTCTCATAGGTTCTTATTTCTCCAAAAATCATAATAACTCAGACTTCTTCTATCATTTGAAACCCAAAATTCGTGGATTAAATCATTTAAACATAAAGATATTTATTCTCTCTAATTTTCATATCAAGAACAAATTCCAAAAACTCTACAGTTCATCCTTAAATCATGCAAGTTCATACTTATTACTTAACCTATCTAGTATGGATATTGTAAGCAATAAAATAAAGCAAGAATTATAGTTACCTTAATTATGTAGGTCTGAACCTTTGGTGATGATGGTGTAGAATCCTTTCCTTATTTTTCGGTGACTTTCCAGTGGTGGTGTTGGTGGTAGAAAGTGGTTAATCCCCTTTGGCTGGCCTAAAAGTCTCTCCTCCTTCCTAAGCAACCTCTTCTCCTCCCAAGGAACTCTTCACTTTCTCTCACACTAATACCTCTCAAGTGTTTTGTGATAAAATAAAATAAACCTACGTCCCTCTAATCCATCACCTTTATAATAAGACAAAATCCCGAAATTACTATTCATCTCCTAAATAAAATGATTAAAATGCCCCTTCGGGGTGTCCTTTCATCTCCTAATTGACCCGAGACCCAAATCCAACATCCGAATAGACTTTTCTAACTATTTCAACCCTTTCGGATGCAACGGCCTACTCGAAATGACCATAAGGTATTACAATTAATCCAATTAACTTTTAATTTAACTCATTTTAAAAGTCATTAAAATTACTAGGCATTACAATTGGTAGAATTTAAATTAAATTTGTAGAATTTAATTTGAGAATAAATTCGTATTCATGATTGCATATTTATTTGTGTTAAATTGTGCATATTGTGTTACTCGGTGAAAAAATAAATTTGCATGTTAACTAAATAATTGATATATGGTGTGCAATCAAATTGAAAAAATGTGTAAGTTGGTTAGAAATAGTTTGGGCACGTTCGAGGGTGATTTGAAGACTTGTTTAGGTGTTTTAAACATCTAAAATTGGGCTTAGAGTATAGGTATATCATTTGGAGAGTTGTTGGGCCAATCCAGTTATGGGTTCGTGTTCATCTAGGGGCCCAAATATAGAGGTTATGGGGTAACTCGAGATTATCACCCATTATAAGTTAATCAAGTGTCTAGAGAACTCCTTTCACTCACTAAAACTTAACCTAACAGCCCTACCTCCATAGAGAGAAGTTACCAAGACCAAGGGATGTAGGAGGATTAAGACTCAAGAGGAGAGGTGTGACGCTCACCAAAATATGGGGTGGCCAGCCCGATACTCTAATATTATAGGAATCATGGATGGAATCACTGTCAACATCGCAATAATATAATAAGTATACAGGATAACCACCCAATATTTCAAAAAACGGGTTGCCAAAATTTTTGTTGTATATTAAGTTAAGGAAAGAAATTAAGCAACCCAATTTGAAAAGAAAGTGGAAACCCAAGAGAACTTATATTACAACCACATCAAGTATACAATAAAAGGAGCGAATATGCTGTCGGTCAACAGTCTGTACAAACCAAACATAACAAGTTTATTAAGTAACATAATACATTACATTAAGCAATTACAAAAGCTTGGTCCACACGCCCGAATGAAAGACCCGATCATAACTAGAGTGCAAAAATGAAGGCGTCTATAGCAACATATCCCGTAATATCCGCAAAGTATCACGGCTCCCCAAAAATACCAAAAAGGGAAAGTCAGTACGGGCGTCCTTGCGACGGAGCACCTAAGCGGATACAAGATTCATGCGCAATAAGAAATATGACAGGTCAGGGCCAGATTTTATATGATCACCAGATGAATAAAAAGTATGATAGTCATGAACAGTTAATCATGAATGATAAAGATGAGAATCTATCGACATAATCTCAAGGCATAAACTAAGACAATTTAAATGAGTATAATTTTCATTTAGTTATGCAAGAGGATTTAAATGAATATCATTAATTAAAAACCTTCATCCTTTTTCACTATTTCATTTCATCTTTCCATTCCTTATCAAGTATATAATTACTGTCATATGCTCTTTGTGGCATTTATTATACATCAAGTCCCACTTGATTAAGAATAGTTATATTCATATACATATAACGATTCTAAGACCGTCCGTTCGGGTTTTCCCACTGTGCGCGCCCCTAAATGACCATCATTTTCCAGGACCTATATACCAAGATAACCTGGGCACCTATCGCAAGACATCGGGAAGCGTCCATATGCCCCGGAATTACCTCTCCAACGCAAAAAAATATACAACAACGCTCATATGGCCTAGGACTATATCCACCCTGCATTTATTAGCCAGCGGGCTTCACCTCACGCGCGCACTTCGCTTATGATGGCATTTAGAGTGATGTGTTTAAATAAATTAGCATTTATCATATTAGTCTCATTTTCATTTCCATTTTACATGCGTATGTTTCATTTTATCCGAAACCATAATCATTGAATATTCTCATTAGTATTCATCGTATACTAAGTTCCGAATTATTCTCCAAGAGATCACAATACTTCTACAAGTCATAAGGTTTTATATACCTCAATTGAGCCCCTAAAGTCTCCAAGTATGGGTTTACAACTCCTAGACTCCCAATAATTAACTAAAAAAAAAGAGATGCCCTAACCTCAATTTGTACACCCTCGGAATAAGACCCGTTTAACCCATTTCTAGTCTAGGGCATTGACTATATCATTCTAGGACTCTAGGACACTAAGTTCACTTCATACGAGAAGGTTCCTAAGTCTAAACCTGAAAGAAAAGGATCAAAATTGAGTTAGAAAAATAACTCAAAACAACAAGGTTTTCGAATGGATTCGCCCTAGGGCCGAATGGATTCGCCCCAAGAAGCGAATCGATTCTCCCAAAAGCGAATCGATTCAGAGGAAAAACCCAACATTCTGTATTTGGCCGAATCGATTCGTCCTTAACCCGAATCGATTCGGGTTTTCATACCTGTAGGCTGACCCCTTAGCGAATCGATTCGCCCTAGGGCCGAATCGATTCGCCCTAGGGCCGAATCGATTCGCCCCTGCGATTTGGCCAAGGATGGGGCTACGGGTTATGAACCCTAGATTTTTCCCCAAAACTCAAATCTTCTCCATTTTTACACACATCCAACAATGTTAATCTGCCCCAAATCATCCTACATGATTATCAACTACTATAATCCACAATATCATCAACATAAACCATGATTAGGGCTAAACACCACAATTTCCATATTTGTTCCATTAATTCTAATGCACAACTATCACACAATTTACTCATCTTAAACCATATATTAGCAAGTAGAAAACTTGCCTTGAGCTTGCAATCTCAGATTCTTAGAAGATGGAAGCAAGATCAAACTCCAAAACTTCAATCTCCAATCTCTCTCTTTTCTTCTCCACTAATTCTCTTTTTCTCTCTATCTCTCTAGGTATAATAAATGGACTTAAGAGAAATAAATGAAAGGCAAGACTAAATCGTGGCTTTAGTCCAAATTCTCCACTTAAATGGTTAATATCACATTAAAATGACTTACAACTACACACATAAGCTATAACCAGTCAAAAGTGCCCAAAACATAAAATATAATATGGCACTTATTTCGACTATCTCGCACATTTTGGGACTAACTATGCCCTCTAAATTATCTTTTAGAAATTTCATAAATCATTTCAAGTCTCGGTTTCATTTAAACCGTAAATGTCATTTAAAACACATGACACTATAAAATGCAACATGAGGATATTTACTTACACATACAGTAAATATGCAACAATTTAGTAAATATTAACTTTTATCTCATTCAATTAATACTTACTCCATATTCCAACATTCTATACAATTACTTCACACCGTAAATAACTATAAAATAGGTTCTCAAAAGCGAGAGTTGTTACATACTCCCCGCCTTATGAGGGAATTTTTCCCCCAAAATTCATGCGTACCATGCAAGAAGAGATGCATATACTTTTCCCGCATGTCATCCTCGCGCTCCCACGTCGATTCCTCGGCGTTGTGATGACCCCATTGAACTTGAACCAATGGCACCACTCGAGATCTTAATCTTCTCTCTCCCTGCTCTAAAATAGCAACCGATTGTTCTTCATATGAAATGTCAGGTTGCAACTCGATATCCTCCAAAGGAATATGCCAAAGGGCTCCTTCACATCTCTTGTACTTCTTCAAAGAGGAAACATGGAACACATTATGGATTTGTTGCAAGTGTTCTGGTAAGGCAAGTTGATACGCCACCGGCCTATCTTGGCAATAATAGGAAAAGGTCCCACATAGCGTGGCGCAAGCTTCCCTTTCTTCCCAAAATGCTTGATACCTTTCATAGGCGATACTCTCAACAACACTTGATCCCCAATCTCTAACTCCATATGCCTTTTATTCGCATCGGCATAATTCTTTTGACGATGTTGAGCTATTCGGATGCGATTCCGGATGAGTTCAATCTTAGAAGAAGTATCCTGGATCATTTCAGGTCCAAGAAACTTATTATCGCCCACCTCTAACCAACAAGTGGGTGATCTACAAGGCTTACTATAGAGGGCTTCATAGGGCGCCATTCCAATAGTGAATTGGTACGAATTGTTATAAGCAAATTAGACCAAAGGGAGGTATTATTCCCAACTACCTTTGAAATCAAGCACACACATTCAGAGCATATCCTCCAACATTTGGTTGACTCTTTTTGTCTGCCCATTTGTTTGAGGGTGATAAGAAGTACTCAATTTCAATTCGGTTCCCATAGCCTCTTGGAAACTTTGCCAAAAGTGGGAAACAAAAATCTTATCTCTGTCAGATACTATATTTAAGGGCACCCCATGGAGTCTAACAACCTCCTCAATAAATAGCCGGGCATAACGAGGGGTATTGTAATCGGTGCCTACCGGTAGGAAGTGTGCCGATTTAGTCAAACAATTGACGATGACCCAAATAGAATCGTGACCATTTTGCGATGTTGGCAAACCCGTGACAAAATCCATTAATATGCTCTCCCACTTCCACACCAAAATTTCCAACGGCTGCAACAAACCCGTTGATCACTGATGATCTATCTTGACCAATTAACAAGTAGTACATTGGGATACGAACTCAAAAATATCCCGTTTCATGATTGCCCACCAATACTAACGGCGCATGTCTTGGTACATCTTGTCCCCACCAGGATGCACTAAAAATTTAGACCCATGAGATTCTGTCATCACAGCCCGTCTCAAATCCCCTTCATCCGGGATGATAAGGCTCCCATGGAAACATAATCCACCCTTCTAACTTATCGAGTAGGATTCCGCTCCCTCGGTTAACAATTGGCGTATATGGTCCTGACAACCCTTGTCCCTTCCTTGAGCTTTTACAACCCTTGCCATAATAGTAGGTGTAACGGTCATCACTGACATGAACGCCCTAGCATCCGCGTCCTCTTGACTAAGTTCCTTCCATTTAGCTTTCCATACCTCCACTAACTCCCCATCGGGTTTTTTACTCAAAGCATCTGCTACCATATTCGCCTTGCCCGGGTGATAGTGGATGTCAAATTGATAGTCTTTCACAAACTCCAACCACCGGCGTTGTCGCATATTTAAATCTTTTTGTGAAAATAAATATTACAGCGATTTATGGTCTGTGAAAAGACTAAATTTCTCCCCTAGGAGATAATGCCTCCAAATCTTCAAGGCAAAAACAACCATGACAAGTTCCAAATCATGCACCGAATAATTCTTTTCATGAGGCTTTAACTTGCGAGAAGCATAGGCAATGGCCCGTCGCTCTTGTTGAAGTACACCTCCCAATCCTTGTAGCGATTCATCGATAAAGACCAAATATTCCAATCCTCACCTTGGTAATTCAAGGACTGGAGCAGAAGTCAACCTATCCTTGAGTTCATCAAAAGCCGACTGGCAAGAATCATCCCATACAAACCTCACCCCTTTTCGGGTTAAATTTATCAAAGGACTAGAAATTTTAGAGAAACCCTTGATAAATCGGCTATAGTATCCCGCCAAACCCAGACAACTACGAATCTCGGTAGGTGTTGTGGGCTGACCCCACTCCCTCACCGCAACCACTTTACTTGGGTCCATCAAAATACCCTGGGTTGTCACAATATGACCCAGAAACTGTACCTCCTGTAACCAAAATCCACACTTCTCGAACTTGGCATACAATTGGTGATCCCTCAACATATGTAGAACCAATCGCAAGTGAGTAGCATGATCGGCCTCTGTGGGAGAATACACTAGAATGTCATCGATAAACACGATAACAAACCGGTCCAGGAAGTCTCAAAATACCCTATTCATGAGGTCTATAAACACGGCCGGGGCATTGGTTAGTCCAAAAGGCATAACCAAAAATTCATAGTACCCATATCTCGTTAGAAAAGCAGTATTGGACACATCTTGTTCTCGTATCCTCAACTAGTGATACCCCGTCCTCAAGTCTATCTTAGAGAAGTACGACGCTCCCCTAAGTTGATCAAACAAATCATCAATCCGAGGTAAAGGGTATTTGTTCTGGATGGTGACTTTATTCAACTCTTTGTAGTCAACGCATAACTGGAGAGAACCGTCTCTTTTCTTCATAAACAACATCGGAGCATCCCACGACGACGTGCTTCGCCTAATAAACCCTTGCTCTAGCAAGTCCTGAATCTGATCCCTTAACTCCCTCATTTCAACAGAAGCCATACGGTACGAAGCTCTCGCAATCGATCGAGTTCTCGGTGCTAAAACAATTACAAATTCAATCTCCCTACTCAGAGGCAAACCCGGTATTTCTCAAAAAACATCTTCAAAATCTCTAACCACTGGAATAGAATCTAAGGAAACAACCACATCCCGAGAAGTTTCCTCCATAATACAATAAAAGTAAGTGCTAGTACCTCCTTCTAAGCGAGGCAAAACCACTAAAAACATTTCTTGCCCTGGAATGGCAAACATTATACTCTTCCCATAACAATTAACTATTGCATGATACTTCACTAGCCAATCCATACCCAGGATTACATCATACCCGACCATGTCAAGGACGAGAAAATCGACCTCCAAACACAAATTACAAAGATTAATTTCTATTTGTTTACAAACAAAGAAAATGAGCGAACCATCACCCACAGAAGACTCAACACTAGTGAAGGTACTCTCTGTAGATTTTATCAATTCAATAGTCTGAGCAAAGCTCCTAGAAATAAACGAGTGTGTCGCACCCGTATCAAATAACACACGACCCATGTGCCCCTGAATAAGAAACTTACCCCCAATCGCTGGCAGCGCGGGCTGAGTCGGAGGAAACATAGCATCCTGAATATGATAAACACGCCCATACTGTAGCTGACCTTGCTGTGGAGGGACAACTGGATTAGGTGCCTGCGGCGATAACTGAACGTGGGGCTGTTGTGGGATCCTAAGAAGCTGTCCCCCAATCAAGTGAGGACATGACCTCTTGATATGGCCCAGCTCTCCACACTGAAAACATCGATTCGCTATATTCTCCTAACCTCGACCCCTGTTATTTCTAAACTTCCCGAGGCCTTGGCTCTGATGGCCTCTCCCTCCATTTCCACCTCTACCTACTTGTTGCAGTTACGGTCCACCTTGACCTTGCCTATTGTTATTGCCACCCGCGATAAACCCACCAAAATGTTGCCTCTTTGACAAGTCCCCTTACTGGGGATCCCTTTCTTTCTGCTTATTTCCCGAAGATTGGGACGAGGGAGATGCTCCTCTACTAGTCCCATTGCCTCTGGGTTTTCTCGCTTGCCCCATTACTGTAGCCTTCTTGCTACTCCGGACATACAACCGATGTTCTTGGCAATGAATTAATGCCTCATTCATCACATCCCCAAAAGTTTGCAAAGATGGATTGCCCAGTAAATGTTGTCGGATCCTCTAGTTTAAACCCTCCATGAACTTTGATATTTTCCTCTCTTCTGGAGTCACTTCATTCGGTAAAAAAGTTGCTAACCGGATGAACTTCTCTTCATATTCCACAATGGATCTCTCACCTTGCACCACATCCTGAAGTTTCCTTCTCATCTCCCTCTGGACTGTGGGAGGGAAGTACTTTCGATCAAACAAAGCCTAGAAATCAATGATAATCATGGTATCTCTCTGTTCTGGTGTAGTCATCGACTCCCACCAATGTAACGCAAATTCGACGAGCTTGAAAGTAGTAAGGCCTTGTTTACTCTCCTCACTACACTCCACCATTCGAAGATGGCATTTCATATCCTTCTTCCACTGATTAGCTCTAATAACATCAGAGCCTCCATCAAATTTTGGGGGATGGCCCTTTAAAAAGGACTCTCTAACTCTCTCCCACGAAGAAGGTCCTGTAGGAGCTTGTGCATCTTGAGCCCGTTTCTGTTGAGCTTGTGATAATTATTGAACCATGGCGATCATAACAGCATTAACCGCTTGGGCCACAATATTTACTACATCAGCAGCATTCATAGTTCCTTGTCGCGGCGGCGGTGGAGGACCAACATCCTCTTCTACAACTCTATTACGTCTCGCTGGGCGACCTCTCTCAGGCAGCATCTGAGATGAGGAAAAAATAGAGTTAGAATACTATTTAAAACAATCTATCTTGCAGAAGATCGCAAACATAAGTAACAAATCAGTCCTAACATTAGGCTCTATATCAAAGAACACTACGGTAGAACGCGACAAGTCCGCATAGATCCTAAAGACTCTAGAACCTGATGTTCTGATACCATCTGTGACAACCCGCTCACCAAAATATGGGGTGGCCAGCCCGATACTCCAATATTACAGGAATCATGGATGGAATCATTGTCAGCATCGCAATAATATAATAAGTATACAAGATAACTACCCAATATTTCAAAAAACGGATTGCCAAAATTTTTGTTGTATATTAAGTTAAGGAAAGAAATTAAGCAACCCAATTTGAAAAGAAAGTGGAAACCCAAGAGAACTTATATTACAACCACATCAAGTATACAATAAAAGGAGCGAATATGCTGTCAGTCAACAGTCTGTACAAACCAAACATAACAAGTTCATTAAGTTACATAATACATTATATTAAGCAATTACAAAAGCTTGGGCCACACGTCCGAATGAAAGACCCGATCATAACTAGAGTGCAAAAATGAAGGCATCTATAGCAACATATCCCGTAATATCCGCAAAGTATCACGGCTCCCCAAAAACACCAAAATGGGAAAGTCAGGACGGGCGTCCTTGCGGCGGAGCACCTGAGCGGATACAAGATTCATGCACAACAAGAAATATGACGGGTCAGGGCCCAGTTTTATATGAGAACCAGATGAATAAAAAGTATGACAGTAATGAACAGTTAATCATGAATGATAAAGATGAGAATCTATCGACATAATCTCAAGGCATAAACTAAGACAATTTAAATGAGTATAATTTTCATTTAGTTATGCAAGAGGATTTAAATGAATATCATTAATTAAAAACCTTCATCCCTTTTCACTATTTCATTTCATCTTTCCATTCCTTATCAAGAATATAATTACTGTCATATGCTCTTTGTGGCATTTATTATACATCAAGTCCCACTTGATTAAGAATACTTATATTCATATACATATAACGATCTAAGATCGCCCGTTCGGGTTTCCCCACTGTGCGCGCCCATAAATGACCATCATCATCCAGGGCCTATATACCTAGAAAACCTGGGCACCTATCGCAAGACGTCAGGAAGCGATCATATGCCTGCGGGAGAGTCATAACCACACCCGAAATTACCTCTCCAATGCAGAAAAATATACAACAACACTCATATGGCCTAGGACTATATCCACCCTGCATTTATTAGCCAGAGGGCTTCACCTCATGCGCGCACTTCCCTTATGATGTCATTTAGAGAGGTGTGTTTAAATAAATTAGCATTTATCATATTAGTCTCATTTTCATTTCCATTTTACATGCGTATGTTTCATTTTATCCGAAACCATAATCATTGAATATTCTCATTAGTATTCATCGTATACTAAGTTCTGAATTATTATCCCAGAGATCACAATATTTCTACAAGTCACAAGGTTTTATATACCTCAATTGAGCCCCTAAAGTCTCCAAGTATGGGCTTACAACTCTTAGACTCCCAATAATTAACTAAAGAAAAGAGATGCACTAACCTCAATTTGTACACCCCCGAAATAAGCCCTGTTTAACCCATTTCTAGTCTAGGGTAGTGACTATATCATTCTAGGACTCTAGGACACTAAGTTTACTTCATACGAGAAGGTTCTTAAGTCCTAAACCTGAAAGAAAAGGATCAAAATTGAGTTAGAAAAATAACTCAAAACAGCAAGGTTTCCGAATCGATTCGCCCTAGGGCCGAATCGATTCGCCCCAAGCAGTGAATTGATTCTCCCAAAAGCGAATCGATTCAGAGGAAAAATACAACATTCTGCATTTGGCCGAATCGATTCGTCCTTAACCCGAATCGATTCGGGTTTGCATACCTGTAGGCTGACCCCTTAGCGAATCGATTTGCCCTAGGGCCGAATCGATTCGCCCCTACGATTTGGCCAAGGATGGGGTTACGAGTTATGAACCCTAGATTTTTCCCCAAAACTCAAATCTTCTCCATTTTTACGCACATCCAACAACATTAATCTGCCCCAAATCATCCTATATGATTATCAACTACTATAATCCCCAATATCATCAACATAAACCATGATTAGGGCTAAACACCACAATTTCCATATTTGTTCCATTAATTCTAATACACAACTATCACACAATTTACTCATCTTAAACCATATATTAGCAAGTAGAAAACTTGCCTTGAGCTTTCAATCTCAGATTCGTGGAAGATGGAAGCAAGATCAAACTCCAAAACTTCAATCTCCAATATCTCTCTTTTCTTCTCCACCAATTCTCTTTTTCTCTCTATCTCTCTAAGTCTAATAAATGCACTTAAGAGAAATAAATGAAAGGCAAGACTAAATCATGGCTTTAGTCCAAATTCTCCACTTAAATGGTTAATATCACATTAAAATGACTCACAACTATACACATAAGCTATAACCAGTCAAAAGTGCCAAAAACATAAAAATACAATATGGCACTTATTTCGACTATCTCGCACATTTCAGGACTAACTACGCTCTCTAAATTATCATTTGAAAATTTCATATATCATTTCAAGTCCTAGTTTCATTTAAACTATAAATGTCATTTAAAACATATGACACTATAAAATGCAACATGAGGATATTTACTTACACATACAGTAAATATGCAACAATTTAGTAAATATTAACTTTTATCTCATTCAATTAATGCTTACTCCATATTCCAACATTCTGTATAATTACTTCACACTGTAAATAAATATAAAATAGGTTCTCAAAAGTGAGGGTTGTTACAAGAGGCACTCGATCTTCAACATAAGACAAGAGTTTTCTTGCTAAAATTAACTTCAAATATACTTCTTGATTCATTGATGTATTTTCTCATGTAATTTTTGGGTAAATATATAAATTGATGATACTAGGATGGGATTAAACCTTGTGCATATAGAGGAACAAAGTTGAATTGGATGTTTAATGATGGAACACATTGATGTTAAACCCAGAAAGTTGGAATAGAGTGAATATTAAATTGGGTATTAGAATTTATGTTCTAGGATCTTTAATTTATGATCATTATAATCCATGCGTAAAGACTTAAATCTGAGTATGATAAAATAGGAATATGGGATCAAAATTAGATTAGATATACTATGATGTTGGATTAAAATTCTGGGTTTTGGGGATGAAATCTTCTGTTAATTGGATCAACTAACAAAGCTAAATGATGCCTTGAGTCACTAGGAAACTAATCGTATGGTAATATTGATGGATAAATAATTGGGATGAGAAATGGAGTTAGAGGTAGGAATCTCAAAATGGAACTCATAACAGTTCTGGGCTTCTGCCCAGGTGTGAATCAATTCGGCCTCCCAGGGCGAATCATTCAGCTCCAAGAGGCGAACCTATTCGGCTTCTGGGTTGGGTCAGGGTAGAACCGAGGAAATGTCTGAATGTTTTTTATGAACCCAAATGAGTATATGGGAGGTAATACAAGTGAACTATTAATTTATTAAAAAGGGGCTTATGTCACTAATTTTAAATGGGTAAATCTATAATTAATTAGATGGTTAGTTCATAAAGTGGGATTAATAATAGACGATTAAATAGGACATCTTGAGGGTAATTATAGAGTTAATTACCTATACATATTATGTGATAAATATATGTATTTATTTAATTGTGTGGACATACCTATGTTCATGGACGGTCCTATCAGTTGGGGTTACGTGTGTTTCAGGACCATAGCACGCGTCAGCACATGTGGGCTAGGCATTGTGTAGGTCATTACTTTAGGTACTACGTAGCAACTCCACTTACGAGAGGTAGGTGCAGATTGTGGGATCCATTGTTACTATTAGGTATGGACCGTGAAATGGTGTACATTGTAGGGACCACTCACTTGTGTGTGTTTTGTGATGTCCGTTTGGATGAGGGACTCCTCCAGACTTATCAATAGAGTACGAACGGGACACTAGGATAGATGCCCTTAGGTGTCGTACATATGCAAGGACATATATATATATATATATATATATATACATATATATATATATATATATATATATATATATATATATATATATATATATATATATATATATATATATATATATAAATTAATTGAGATTAATTACTTAGTCTAAAGATGTAGACAATTAATTATTAATGCATAATAGCTGTTTATGTTACTTTTGTTAATAGTATGATTCTGATGCTCTGGGAAATGAGAATACAGGTGTAGACAGTTAATTTTGGTACGTGATTTATGCTAGAGGCATCATGTGTTAATTATTGTTATGGTTATTAGTCTTCCACAATTGGGACTTGGGTTGATATACGTATAGTATTGCACTTAGAAGAGGGGTGTGGTACTTAACGTATAAAAGTACCGATGGGTGGTACATACTTTATATTTACTGTATTATTGCATCTTAAATTTAGTTAGTTAATTCTTACAACTCTAGGGTGTTGGAACAAATTATAAAATGTCCCCCCCCAAGTTTACATAGACATGGACAACAGGGATGGTAAGAGATCAGACTTGCAGTTATATTTTCACATCCATTACTTCAGTTCATTTGACTCTAGCATAGGTTGCTATTTTTCATTCTAGTCAATTTATTATTTTAGATACTGTATGGGCATAAGCCTGAGTTTTTTATTCAGTCTTTTGAGATAATTGTATTACTTGTGTTGGAGTTTTATTATTATTTGGATGTTAGATTTATTATTTATGATCAGCTATTAATTAAGCCGATTTTATGGTGCACGTGGTTTCAATAATACAGATGTTTTATTATGGTTTGATGCTGAGAATGATATAGATTAATAGACAAGCCCCATTTTCGATGTATTGTGTCTGGCCAACATTTACGTAGAAAATGGGATTTTTTACACATTAGGTCATAAAAGGTTATTCATAGATAACGTGCCCATTTAATTAAATGACATAGTACCAAAATGCGATACACACACACACAATTTTTTTAAATAAGTATCATAATTGGTATTTTATTATTGCTATGAAAAGAAACCCATAATTAGACATTTTATGTATATTATAAAGTTGCATATATTGTTAACTTATAGCATTCATGTAGTGACCTATTTATCTCATTTTTTTGTTATATTATCGTATGCTATTAGAGAGGGTACTCTTATACTAATTTGTAAGAGTGCGTAGCGCGAACTAAATTGATTGATTTATTTAATTAAATGTCCAAAACACACAAATCCAATTTTTACCAAATTTTAATTTATGATTAAAGTAGGTTTGCATAGGATAATCGTTCCAATCGCATAAAATAAACTATGCATGCAATCAACCACATATATGAGGAAAAATTCCTTCACAAGGCAAAACCTATATTCAACACTTTAGAATGTTTTACAAGATAATTGACTTACAAATCACTTAGAACAACTAAGTATGACGCGCAATCTTCACAAAGGTTCTAAGAAAACGACTCAGTCCAGAGTCATCCACAGGAGATGATCCACCCTCGGTATCCACCGATCAACCTTCTTCTTTCTTTCTTCAGTCGTGATCCCTCGAGTCATAAGATCAACCATAGAGAATCCTCTCTACAACGTGTATGCAAGATAAATACACTTTCTAAGGTTTCAAAAGGATTCAAAAAATATTTATGGATATAAAATTTGTGAATCAAAAGTTTTTTAATAACACAAAATATGAAAACTTTGGTTCTGATTTTCTATTCACATTTTTTCCAAAGTCCCATGAAAAATAGGTTCAAAACAGGTATTTATAAACCTGACATAATTTTCGAGGCGGCGATTCGTTCTAAAGAAAATTAATGTCGTTCAAATGAGAATGTCTGTTCATTCGAACTAGAAATCCTTATCGTTCAAATGAAAAGTAAAGTTCGTTCGATGAATATATCTAATGAGCTTCTAACGAATTCGACGTAAAGATCTAACGACCTTGTAATGAAATGACTATTTTGTTCGAATGAGCTTCAAACTCATTTGAACGAGGAAAATATTTTTTTAAAAATCCAACCTTGGTTTTTCTAAAAGCACATCCCAAATATAATTATGAATAATTATGAACTCCTAAAAGTTTTATACCTTCATGAGATGTAGAGGATTCTTGAACTTGGAGATGTTGGAGTTCGATTTGATGTATCGGTGCATGATAATTTGTAAAGGGATACACTAGATGCGCTAAAGTGCAAATAAATACAAATAAAAATCCTAAGCTAAAATATTTGTGCTTGCAAATCTCCTCCTTTGGCTATTCCGGTACATAACTATACAAAACTAAATCGAAATCCAAATTACATTATGACAAAATCCTAATACCCTCCCAAACCCTAGAAACGAAACAACATAGTGAAACTTTGTCTTCAATCTCATCTTGTCCTTCCCTTGGGCAACTTTGTCTTCAAGTGGTGTAATTTTTTTCCCTTTAAATACCTATAAACATGAAATAAAGATATACCATGATGCATAGAGTTTTAAACAAAAATAAAAACTCCTCCATATAACAAACTCCTTTGTAATTTGTTCTTCTCCTTTTTGTCCAAAATAGATAAAGGAGTAGAAGCTAAATATGAAATATAAATCATCACATGTAAGAAGTAAGATATCATTACAAAGATGTAGAAATAACGCACTGTAATGATATTCTCAAAGGCATCACCAACTATTTTTGAAAATTTTCACATTTTCTTAAGTATAAATTTTACAGATACAACACACCCATGGCAACTCAAGCACAAATAATCAAGATTATCAAGCACATGGAAAATATGGACTAAATGTAAACCGTAAAGACTCAAAACACGATAGCATATATAATATACGCAAAACATACCAATGAAAATCCGACACACACACACACACACACATATATATATATATATATATATATAAACGACTACAAAACTTGACACAAAACACATAAGCTTTATGCACTAGCATAATATTAATGTGTCCAAACATGTGGGACGGAAATAATGGGCATGAACTAAGTAAAAATGAATTATGGCCCAAACACTCAAATATGTTCACGAAGTTCTAATTGATTGTAAAACTTTGTCAAAACTATTGCCTCAAGTGACAAGATAACTTGAACTTAATGAACAGACAACCACAATGCACACAAGCTTAGAATATTGATGATTTTACATATCAAAAGAGTCATGACTAAAATAAGCATAACAAGGATTCATTGTGTAAACCCACTGATCTTCAACTAAACACCCTCAAAATATAAACATATAACATATTTTCTTTTCTCAATTCTTTTGGAGCTATTTCTTTTTGAAATATCAAACACACAAAACTATGCTGGCCCTAGGAATTTTTTCTATTTTTAATGCCCTGTATCTTTTCATTAGGCTCTTGCCAACGGTGGCCTTCATGTAAAGGAGATTTGCTCCTTTAGTAGCCTTTTCCCGCGCACCCTTATAATTTTTTTTAATACTAAACGAAATCTCTCACATGCAACCGTTCTTATATGCACAAATTCCCCATGTCACAAAACATGTCGATGGAAAAATTAATGGGAGAACATATCACAAAGCCTAAATATGCATGTTAAGTTAACGTTCAAAAAGCTCGTGCACGTGTGTGCAGAGGCATATACATAGTCGAATCCTTAAATCAAATCAAGATCGAAACAACTCCACGATAACATGGTTAAGAACAATATAAGTATTCATAATCATAACTAAATGTACTAGCCAAATCTGAATTACATAGTGAATAAGATTCAATCACGCCAATATGCCATACCAAAAGTGTAAAACTTAAAGACACAAAACTAAAAATACTTTTGTATTTTTCAAAAAATTTATCAAAATAAAATCTTTTTGTATTTTTTCAATATGACTCTATAATAGAAAAATAAAAATACAAAATATACACATGTCATAACACTAGCAAACATATATTATGAAGCACAATTAGAGTGTAAAAAATAAAAATATGGAAGCAATCACCTATAAGATATATCATGTGAAGAATCATGTGCAAGCATGCGAGAATCAACCAGTCAAACATTTAGCGCCTCTAAAGTAGATTTCCTAACACAAATAGATGTATACTTAACGCGTCGGGTTTTGGTAAGCAAAGGGACACTAGACTTTAACTTCCTAGGACCTCTTCTAAGATCATAATAAAATGCCCTAAGGTGACCTTTCCTACCACAATGTGAACACGTGTAAATGCGAGGAATGTTACCTATGGGTTGACCTTTTCTAACATCCTTGGATGTGGTTGACCCTCTAAAAAAAGCAATGATTTTGGCTTTAGCAACAGAAGCATTAGAATTATGGGAGTCAGTACCATTACTGTGAACACTACTCAAGTCTCTTAGATTATTTTTAACTTCAAAATTCTAGACTCAAGAAAATAAATAGACTCCTCAAGTTTTAGGGACTCCTTATTTAAATTTTCAATCATTCCTAGAAGGTTATCTCGCTCCCCCTCAATGCAAGTGAACTTATCACTAAGAGTCTTCTCACGTGCTTTCAAATCATTAATCAATTTATCATTATCCTCATTAGCACTTAAACACAACCTAGAAATTTTAGAGTCTTCTAATTCTTATTCTAAAAATCTGACTCTATCATCACTCTTTTTTTTGGAAAATTCTAAATTTGTAAAATCACAGCCCATGTCCACAAGCTTCTTACGAAATAAATCCCTTTGAGTTTGAACATTTTGCAAAAGTTCCATAACATCTTTAAAATGAATATTTTCTTTTTCAAAATTTTTAATTCTTTTAGCAAACTTCAAATGAGATAAATTTTTAGCACGGTTATGTAAGGACACAAATTTCCAATTGAGTCTTAAGTTGTGTTGGCTCAATTCTGAACAAAAATATTTGAGTAATAGGATAGTGTTCTTAAGTATCCTTCAAGCCTATGACAAGTTTGAGTTGAAGACGTTGCGGCCTAATTTTCAAGAGAAAATCATTGCTGAGTTTCAGTGCCTCGTTTCACGTCATCAACAACATATTTCAAGTCTCCAAAGGTATGGATGTTTTTATATATTTGTAGGAAACTTGGAATAATTTTTAATGGGTGTAATTTTATTTTAAATTGATTTTTATTTTCAGAAAGTTATTTTAGAACTTTGAATTGAAAGTTTTTGGGATTAAAATGAAATTTTATCATTGTGACATTTCGTTCGAACGAGTTTGCCAATGAATTTTCCCATCTGGCTACTAGAACATCATTAGATGGTCGTTCGAACGAGACTTCGTTCGAATGAAAACCTCATTCGAACGAGATTTCTGGTGGGAATTTGTTTGGGCAGTTTTCTACATGTTCCCACTTCTTTTTCCCCACAAAATTTTGACATAATTAATATGTGAGGGAACCAACATTTAAAAACTAAATTTTGATATTTTCAAAACACATTTGAGAGAATAATTTCAGAGAGAAAAATTTCTTAGTTCAAAAGTTCATAGTTTAGTGTTTTTGTTTATCCATGAACTAATCTCTAGAAAAACACTTACACCCAAAGTTTAGTTTAGCCAAGTTTCTACTTTTATATTATTTGCTTGGAGTATTGTGGCACCGGGTTCACTTTTCTACTCAAGAAGAAAAGAGTTTGGGTTTACTTCTATATTCCTCAAAGAAAAAGAAACTTTTATTTTGTTGAGGCATTCTCACATGGTGAAAGGCACCATGTGTGGTTGATGGTTTCTTGGTTTCAATTGGTGGACTCCAAGGTTCCGGTGGACTCCGGGATTATTCTCTAGGCGGAGGTTAAAGATCGAAGGATCACGTCAAGGATTGAAGGGAGTTGAGTCAGTTGTGTAAGTCCTCTTATCGAGTCTTTGTAAAATTCATACCATACTTAGTGAATTTGTTAGGCCAAGGTCATTCAAGGTTTTTTTCCGATTTGGGTTTTTCTCATACATCGCCGCGTTGTGGGATTGTGAATTTATTTTATCTTTTGCAAAAATCTCCTAGAACTCATGCTTAGGGTAAAAAGATAAAATTGGGTTTAATTCGCATTCTTGATTAAAATGGTGCATGCTTAATAGTTTGGGAAAATTTAGTTTAAGTTAATTTAATTCAAGTTAACACTAAATTAATTGGATAATAGTCTTGTCTAATTTGTTTAAACTTGATAATTAAATTAACTCGGTTTGTGTATTTAAAGTGTGTGTGTGTGTGTTTACTTTAACTCACTTTGTAATGTTTAATTTTTTTTTTAAGAAATTAAAATTTGTCATTTGCGTGTGTTGAACCATCCTTATTTCGCATTAAAGGAAATTCATTTTTAAGAAATTAAACATTGGGGTCTTCAGATTGGTATCAGAGTCACAACGCTAAATTATTGCGTTAAGGTCTTTTTAAATATTTTTGATTTAAAAAAAAAGAATTTTCCCCATTTTTAAAATTTCCTGTTTTTGATGGTTCCAACTACGCGTATTGAAAAGAGTGTATGAAATCGACACTAAAGTCTATCGATGAGAGGGTTTGGCTGTCTGTCATGAATGGGTGGTCTTCACCTACATATTTGGTAAAAAATGAGCTTGTTCCCAAACTCGCAGATAGATGGAATGGGAATGAATTTAAACTTGCAAATTCTAATTCCTGAGGTTTAAATGCCTTGTTTAGAAAGGTCACACTAGATGAATTTTGACGTATCATGACGTGTGAAACAGCTAAGGAAGCTTGGGATATCCTACAACTCACTCACGAGGGAACTAATGTCGTAAAAGCTTCTAAACTCCAAAACCTCACCACTCAATTTGAAACCATCAAAATGGATGAAAAAGAAACATTCGATGAGTTTTATGCTAGACTCTCCGATATAGTAAATTCTTCATTTAATTTGGGAGAGAAAATACTCGACGACCTAGTTGTAAAGAAAATCCTTAGGTCCCTACCCGACAAATTTATCCCTAAGGTGACCGTTTTCAAAATTTCTTGTTTTCGATGGTTCCAATTACGTGTATTGGAGAGCGCATATGAAATCGTCACTAAAGTCCATAGACGAGAGGATTTAGTTGTCAGTTGTTAACGGGTGGTCCCCACCCACATATTTTGTAGAAAATGAGTGTGTCCCCAAACCCGTAGATAGATGGAGTGATAATGAATTTAAATAAGCCAACTTTAATTCCCGAGGCTTGAATGCGTTGTTTAGTGTGGTTACACCAGATGAATTGTGTCGTATCATGAGTTGTGAAACCTCTAAGGAATCTTGGGATATATTACAACTCACTCATGAGGGAATAGTGTCGTTAAGGCTTCAAAACTCCAAAACCTCACCACTCAATTTGAAACCATCAAAATGCTTGAGAATGAAACCTTTGATGAATTTTATGATAGACTTTCCGATATATTTAATTCATCATTTAGTTTGGGAGAGAAAATACCCGACAACCGAGTAGTGAAGAAAATTCTAAGGTTCCTACCCGAAAGGTTTATCCCTAAAGTGACCGTTTTAAATTATTTACCCACCTTGCACTCTACAAAACTTGAGGAGTTAGTAGGTGATTTGCAAACCTATGAACTAGATATGTTCCCCTCCAAAAATGAAAAGAAAATTGATAAGGGCATTGCTTGGAAAGTTCGAAAGGAGGAAAAACAAGTTGTGATTGATGAGAGTGATAGTGACTCGGAAGATATGGCGATGTTTTGCTAGGAAGTTTCATAAATTTCTTAAATTTAACAAAGACAAATTTAAAAAAGATTTTAAGAAATTTGAAAAACTGAGCATGACAAAGCCGAAAAGATCCCCAAATTTTTTAATGAAAACCTTAATAGGGATGAGCCTAATAGGTGTTACGATTGTGAGGGTTATGACCATAGGGCTTTTGAATGCCCCACTAAACTAAGGAAAGAGGGTAAACAACCATTTTCCTACAATGCAACCCTTAGTGATAGTGATAAGGAAGAGGGACCCGATTCCCCCATTAAGCCCAACTTTGTGGATTTTATGGCAAATCATGTGAGTGAAAGTGAGCATTCCTTTATTGATGAAATTTTAAAACATGATACTTCCAAGGCCATAGTTTGTGAATCTAAAAAAGATGATGGTAGTGAGAGTGGATATGAGAGAGAGAGAGAGTGAAAGTGATGAAGAGGTTGATGAGAGTGAACTTCAATTTACATTTAGAGAATTATATGATAAATCTATTAAATTAAAAAGAGAAAATTTGAAGTTAAAAGCTAGTTTAAAAGAGCGTGTCAAGGTCGTTGATGAGAGTGCGTTAGTTAATGACCTTAAGACGCGAGAGAGAGATCTTCGAGAGAAGCTTGAATATGTAGAAGGCGAGAGAGATAGCCTTAGAGGTTTAATGGAATCCTTACAAATAGAGCTTCTCGCTTTTGAAGAACGCAATGCTTTATTAGAGTCTCGCATTTTAGAATTAGAAAATAAATTAAAAGACTCTAGTAAAGTTAAATTTGATTTAGAGTGTCGTTCGGAGAAATTAGATAAAATATTAGGAATTGTCTGAATTAAAAATGACACGTGTGGTTTAGGCTTCAATAATTGTAATGAGTCAACTCATAAAGCCAAAACAATTGTTTTAGAAGAATACCCTAGGAAAGCCTTTAGAGATCAATCCTTAGGTACCGACTTTGGACGTGTTTTTACTTATTCACACTTTGGTCGAAAAGGTCATCTTAAGAAATTTTATTTTGATCTTAAAAGATTTTTTAGAAAATCCCAACGTACAGCAACTGAGGTAGCCAATATTCCTATATCCCGAGATCGTTGTTGATACCAAATTTAATCTGCTGACGTGGGCCCATCACTTAAAGACACGTGTTTTCTAACGTGATAATTACAAATACTTCTATCGATCAACTTATTACCACCGAGTTACTCAAGCACCGCGAGCAACTCATACATTCCGAATATCTCAATCGTATCAACTAGCTAAAGTCCCCCGAGCAACTCATGCATGCCGAGCTACTTAGGCGGTCCGAGCAGCTTAGGCGGTCCGAGCTACATAGCGTCCAGAGCACTCAAATCAGGATAATCAAGGAGACGACTGCGCATTAAATGCTCATTATTATCATACAAATGTACATGTATACTAGATAACAACGCACCGTACTTTCATTTGTACCACCTCAAGGCTATAAATTCATTGTAACCTCCTCATTAGAGGGGGACTCAAAATTTCTTGGTAAACCCATTATCGAGAATTCCAAGCTAATAGTCAGCAAAAACAAAAACAGTGGACGTAGGCCATTCTTTCAAGGCTGAACCACTTTAAAAATCTTTGTCTCATTTATTTTATCCGTGATTGATTAATTAGAGATAATCTAATTTTTTACATCAACAGATTGGCGCCGTCTGTGGGAAAACGAGTGTAATTATCGTTTTTCACCAAAATAATTCATCACCAATGGCTGATAATTCGAAATCCAGCAATTAAAACGTTGGGATCCCTCCAAATCCTCCATCTACTCCTCCAAATGTTCAAGATTTGGCTGGTATAATGTTTAATTTGGCCCAGGGCCAGACGACCATGCAAGAAACCATGCGATAACTCATACAAACTGTCCAGGGTGGAGTGCCAGCCTAGTCGGGACAAAGAAGTGTTTAGAGAAATACTCGTTTACCTTCTTCATGAACTAGGAGAATGTTATTCCCTGAGGAATCTTGATCCAGACGCACCGATTCATATCAAACTGAGAGATCTAATTATCCTTCCTATCAACCTGGTCGAACTTACTTCGTACGAGCTACAGATACTCGACAAAATGTCACTTTATCTCAAGAAAGGACCAGTGCTCTTAAAAGTTTGATTAAAGTCTCTCCTTTTGATCATTTGGGCCCTAAGAGGAATAGAAGTCCTCCTAGGATTGTGTTGAGAAACTCTCAACGACTATCAGATCTAAGGGAAGGCTCTGCCCAATCACGACCAACTTCTCGTATTGAAAGATCCCAAGAGGTAAATTCAACGCGATCAATTGCTCAAACAAATAGGCCCGAGGAGGGAAATGACGCATGGAAAGGCTCTATTCAGTGGTTGGAAAACAGATTAGGCGAAATTGTTAAGGCTAAGAATCCTCTACAAAGAACTTTTATCCAAGGGACACCATTTGTACAAGCAATTGTGGATTTTCCTACACCATTAAAATTCAAAGCTCCTGTGGTGACACCTAAATATGATGGGAAAACTGACCCTGTCCTTCATATAGAATAATACCAAGCTGCTGCTGATATATATGCAGTTCCAGATGAGATGAGATGCAGGGCATTTTCAGGAACTCTTACCGGATCTGCTTAAATATGGTACAATAATCTTCCTCGGAGGAAGATTGTGACTTTCTTTCAACTGGGTGAGCTCTTTATTGGGAACTTCTGTTTTGGAGAAAAACCAGTTAAACGAGTATCACACTTATTGACTGTTAGATAAAAGGTAGGTGAAAGCACCAGGGATTACATTACTCATTTCAATAACAAGAAACTCGAAGTAATTGATTACGAGGAGAAGGCAACAATTACTGCTCTGATGAGTGGATTGTTGCTAGATAAATTGTACTACACTCTAGCCAAAGACCCGCCTAGAACCATAGCAAAACTAATGGAAAAGGCAGCCAAGATTATGAACGTCGAGGAAGCTATGGTTGTGAAGAAGAACATGGACACAAAGGAGACCAAAGTTAAGGCAAATAAGGTTAAGAAGAAGGAGCAGAAGAACAATGGTGGCAACAGGCAATTAAAAGTGAAGCAAGCATTGGAACAGTTAAAGAAATTTGGAAACTATACTCCTTTGAAGGTAGACATCAACCACATTCTGGAAGAGATCAAGAACAACGAAGAGCTAAACTGGCCTGAAAAAATGAAAGCAGATCCTGACAAGAGGAATAAATCCAAATATTACGAGTTCCATAAGGACCATAGTCACACGACCAAAAATTGCATAGCTCTCTAGAATGAAATTGAAGAGCTCATCAGGCGGAAAAAATTGACCAAGTATGTGGATCGTCAAAATAGTGGAAAGATCAACGACTGAGCAAGGCAGAGGTCTAGATCTCCTCGACGAGCAAAAGAGGACAAGAAGAGAAGTCATGAAGAAGACCCAAAAGATGATCAAGATGACCCCGATCTCCCCAAAAGACCAAAACAGCCAGAGCGTGAGGTATTTTCAATCCATTTTGGATCATTTGAATGTAATGTTATTATAGGTGGAGATGCAGGAGGTAGAGATATGACTGCAAAGAGAAAATCTTACCTCAATGAGGCTCAAGCTTGCTCGTACATTCAGCGAATAAATCTAGCTGAAGATGATTGCCCGAGGAAGGTAAATAAAGACAAGTTGGTCATTGGTTTCTCTAAGAACGACTTAGCAGGTGTATTATATCCTCATGATGACCTATTGGTAATCAAGATGAGAATGAAAGAAGTGGTGATTTCACGAGTACTGGTGGATAATAGTAGCTCGACAAATATCATGTTCTATCCATGCTTTGATAGTTTGAACCTGAATCTAGCCCAGTTAGAGCCATATCATAGGCCCCTCCTTGGTTTTACTGGCGAAAAGGTTTTTCCACTTGGGACGATCAAGTTGGATATGCTTATCGGTATATGGCATGCTTGTCGAACAGAAAGAGTACGCTTTTTTGTAATGGATAAAAATATCCAATGAGCTTATGACGTCATCACGGGAAGAGTAGGCCTAAAGAAGTTTGAAGTAGTACCATATACTGTGCATTAATGTTTAAAATTCCCAACCAATTTTAGGGTGGGAGTTGTGAAAGGCGACCAGAAAGTAGCTCGAGAATACTACTATTCATCTGCTGAGCAGGAAGAGCGTGAAGAATCTAGGCAAAAGACTATCACCTATCAAGTGGATGAGATAAGAGATGCAGAGATTAAAACATTAGACCCTAGAGACGAGTCTTAACTCGTGAAGGGACATGTCATAGAAGCTACTGAGAATGTCATTCTGGACGACGAGTATCCAGAACGAACAACTCAAATTGGTGCATCATTGGATGTATCAATAAAACAAGAACTGATAGCATTTTTAAGATGCAGAAAACAGACTTTTGCATGGAGTCATGAAGACATGCCAGGAATAGGTCCTAATTTCTTGTGTTACGAGCTCAATGTAAACAAGGAAACTAAGCCAGTGAAGCAGCGAAGAAGAATGTTCAGTCCTGAGAAGAATTAAGCTATACGGGAGGAAGTAGAGAAGCTACAAAAGCCTCTTTTATTGAAGATGTCAAATATCCCGATTGGCTAGCAAATGTGGTGATGGTAAAGAAGAAAAATAACAAGTGGAGGATGTGTTTAGACTTCACTGATATTAATAAGGCATGCCCAAAGGATCATTTTCCTTTGCCCCGAATTGATCAACTGGTGGATGCAACCTCGGGGCACGAACTATTAAGTTTTATGGATGCTTATTCTGGTTATAACCAGATTAAAATGAAACCTGAAGACAAGGAGAGTACCTCTTTTCACGCCAAGGGGAACTTATTGTTATAATGTTATGCCTTTTGGACTTAAAAATGCAGGTGCAACATATCAACGATTGATGAATAAGGTGTTCGCAGAGCAAATCGATCATAACATGGAGGTTTATGTTGATGACATGCTTACGAAGAGAAATAAAGCTTCTAATCATCTAGTTAACTTAGGTCAGACCTTTGATCAACTAGAGAAATATCAAATGAAGCTGAATCCTACCAAATGCATATTCAGAGTACGAGAAGGCATATTTCTCGGGTATATTGTTAACCAATGAGGTATTGAAGCGAACCCTGAAAAGATCAAGGCTCTATTAGGGCTACGATCTCCAACGACGAAAAAGGAAGTGCAAAGTCTCACAGGGCGAGTTGCAGCACTTAATATATTTGTGTCACGAGCAACTGATAGATGTCTCCCATTCTTCAAAACACTCCAAAAAACGTTTGAATCGAATGATGAATGCGAGAAGGCCTTTCAAGAATTAAAGAAATATCTGGGAGCACCTCCATTGTTGTCCAGACTAGTGATGGTAGAAAGACTATACTTGTATCTGGCAGTTTCAGAAAACGTAGTGAGCTCGGCGTTGATAATAATGGAGGATGGAGTGCAAAAACCAATCTATTACACTAGCAAGGCCTTCCGAGGAGCAGAGATCAGATATCCAAGGCTGGAAAAATTAGCGCTAGCATTGATCGAAGCAAGTAGAAGGGTCAGATCATACTTCCAAGCTCATACCATAGTCATGTATACTGATATGCCGTTAAGGCAAGCTCTTCATAAACCAAAAAAATCAGGAAGATTGATGTATTGGGCAGTAGAACTTGGTGAATATGATATAGTTTATGAGCCTAGATCATCGCTTAAAGGGCAGGCAGTGGAAGATTTTATCGTAGAGTTCACCTATCCTGGCACCTCCGAAGAGCAAAAATTGAATACCGACCAGCCTGTGGATGTTACAAGATCATCAGATTTAAACCCCGACCAACTTAAGTCGGTTGACGAGCAAGAGAAGATGGTCGACGAGCAACAAGAAGTGCTAGAGGAGGACATAAAGAAACAATAAATATTCCACTGAGGAACTCTGTACGATTAAAAATTTGATGATGAGGTACCTATATATGGATGACTCATCTTGCACTACAGGTAGTGAAGCAGGGATTGTTTTAAACAGCCCGGATGAGATCGCTGTGGAGTATGCTCTGTGCTTTTAATTTAAGGCTTCTAATAATGAAGCTGAATATGAAGTTATGATTGTAGGTCTTAGTTTGGCAAAAATCATGAAGGCATAGCAGGTCATTGTATTCAGTGACTCACAGTTGATCATAAATCAAATGCTGGGGGTATATGCAACAAAAGGAGAATTAATGATCAAGTATCATGCAAAGGCAATGGAGGTTGTATCGAGTTTTAATGCCATACAATTAATTAGAATACCGAGATCGGAGAATGCCAGAGCAGATGCACTAGCTCGGTTAGCATCAGCCACACGCACCGAGCTAAGAAGAACAATCCCAGTAGAAATCCTAGATAATCGGAGTATAAATGAGGATCTAATGATGAATTTTATTGCCCTTGATTTAGGACCATCTTAGATGGACCCCATCAGGGCCTACATTGAAGAGGGGACTCTGCCGACTGATGAACTCGCAGCCAAGAAATTAAAGTTTAAAGCTGCTCGTAATGTATTGACCAATGGAATTTTATATAGACAAGGAATTATAGCGGGGTTACAAAGATGTGTCCACCCCTCCGAGGTGAAAAATTTGATTAAAGAAGTCCATGAAGGATCTTGTGGAGCCCATGTGGCAGGTCAGACGCTTTTGCAAAGAATAACTGCACAGGGGTATTATTGGTCGACGATGAGAGCTGATTGTACATATTACGCAAAGAAGTGTGATAAATGCCAACGCTTCTCTTCTATCCGAAGAACTCCCCAAGCATTATTAACACCCATCACATCCCCTTGGCCATTTGCTATGTGGGGAATAGACTTGGTCGGGCCACTTCCAACGACCAGGGGCAGATTTAAATATTTTGTGGTTGTTGTGAGTTACTTTACTAGATGGGTGGAAGCTGATCCTCTTATTGATATGACGTATGACAAGGTGTATCAATTTATTTGGAAGAATATTATTTGTAGATATGGTCTTCCCCATGCATTCATCACAGATCATGGAACTCAGTTTGACAACGAGGAGTTTGCTGCATATTGTCATTAGTCAAACATATTGAAGACCCACTCTGCACCAGGCCATCCCCGGAGCAATGGACAAACTGAGGTGACGAACAGAACGCTGCTGAATGGTTTAAAAAAATGACTGAATGGTGCAAAGGCAAATTGGATTAACGAGCTACATTCTGTGCTGTGGGCTTATCGTATTACACCGTGAGCAGCAACAGGAGAATCTCTATACATGCTGACATTTGTAAGTGAAGCTGTTATACCTGCTGAGTTGGGCCTACCCACACACAGAGTGCTGAATTTCAATTCTCCTATCAGCGACTTGATGAGGAGATTAGATCTAGATATGCTCGAAGAAGTTAGAGAAGAAGCTGCAATCAGGAATGCTGCATACCAATAATGAACAACTTTATTTTACAACAAGAGGGTAAAAAAGTATGATTTGAAGGAAGGAGACTATGTGCTGAAGAAAGTAAATCAAAAGCACAACAAACTGGAAGCTAACTGGCATGGACCCTTCAGAATAACATAAGTTGTTCGACCAGGGACATACAGGATTGAAACCTTAGAGGGAGAAGAATTTAAGAATGCATGGAATGAAGAGCATCTACGCAAGTATTATCAGTAGTTGGGATTCCTATGTAAATGCAGTTTTCTTCAGTATGAATAAAGTGTTGAATTTTTTACCCAGTTCTCTCTTTTTGTTGTAATTTTTTGGAGTATTAGTGCTACACACTACGCATCAAGTTCAGAACAAATATCCACCAACTCCGGTTGGTCGGCAAATTAATATCCACCAACTCCGGTTGGTCGGCAAATTAATCTCCTCCAACTCCAGTTGGTCGGGAATCAATATCCACCAACCCCGATTGGTCGGTAAATTAATCTCCTCCAACTCTGGTTGGTCGGGAATCAATATCCACCAACCCCGGTTGGTCAGCAAATTAATCTCCTCCAACTCCGATTGGTCGGGAATCAATATTTAGCAACTCCGATTGGTCGACAAATTAATCTCCTCCAACTCCGATTGGTCGGGAATCAATATCCACCATCCTCGATTGGTCGGCAAATTAATTTCCTCCAATTCCAGTTGGTCGGGAATCAATATCCACCAACCCCGGTTGGTCGGAAAATTAATCTCCTCCAACTCCGATTGGTCGGGAATCAATATCCAGCAACTCCAGTTGGTCGACAAATTAATCTCCTCCAACTCCGGTTGGTCGAGAATCAATATCCACCAACTCCGGTTAGTCAGAAAATTAATCTCCTCCAACTTCGGTTGGTCGGGAATCAATATCTACCAACTCCGGTTGGTCAGCAAGTTAATCTCCTCCAACTTGGGTTGGTCGGGGATCAATCTCCACCAACTCCGGTTAGTCAGCAAATCAATTACAATCAACTCCGGTTGGTTAAATTAAGCAGGATCATAGGATATAAGTCATTTCATTGCTTAGGATCAAAGAGTGATAAGTCACTATGACAAAAAAATAAAACAGAATGGCATATCAAAATATGCATATATCCACAAATAAAGACATTCTGCAAAATACTTAGAAGAAAATAAAATAGCAAAAGATTAAAAAAAATTTCATTTAAATTAAGAAGAATTACATATGCTGTGAAAACTACAAGTCATTACACAAAAATCCTATTCTATTGATTTTTTCCCTTCTGCCTTTGAAACGGGTTCTACTTCAGCAGGAGGATCATCTAAGGCATAAGGAGAATTTATAAAATTTAAATCTCTCAGCATTCTAACATTCATTACAGATGGCCGATCAAGTAAATGTTCTGGGCTAAATATTTTGAAGTTTGAATGAAGATTGTAGTCACCGAGATACTTGGAGATTAAGCACTGAGGAATTTCCCGAGCAGGAATCCAACTCATGTTAATCTTAAAAGGAGGTGCGGGAAACTCGAGCAATCCAAGGTCATAATAATTTCATAGATAATGGTCCTGCTCCAATTTTAGCACACCCAGTGCATTCAGCCATCCTTGCTTATAACCCTCATTATTTGATTACTGGATTAGATCATCAAGATGGTAGAGGGATTTATTATAATCATCCATCCAAAACTCTCTGGGCTGTTTATGGAATTGGTAAGTTAACCTCTCCAGTTGCTCATGAAGATTCTTCACCAGAAGTTATTTATTTTCCAAGGCAAAGATTTATGTAGAAAGTTGCTCTCTGAGGTTCAGAATCTTCTTGGACATCTCTACTAAGGCTTGGTTCTTCGCTACTAACTGAAACACCTGATTCTCTAAGTTCGCTTGAGTTCTTGCTTCTTCAATATAAATCAGACCATCCCTTGCTCGTCCCCGAGAAGAAGATCTTGCTCGTCCGCGAGTAGAAGTGGAGGGTCCAACTCTTTTCAAAGTTTCCAACTCATCTCGCAAGTTGGAGTTTTCTACCTCTAAAAAAGAAAAACCTTCATCATTTACAGGGACCAATGCTCCCGAGGAAGACGCAGTAGACTTGAGTTATTTTACTTCCTCTTGCAAGGCAATGTTCTCTTGCTCCAACAACTTGGCGATATGCCTATGGTCTTCAATTTCAAGTTTTAGAATGCTCTCTTTCTTCTCGTAAGCAGAGATGAATTTATCATATCCTTTTTCATCACTTAACTGCTGATATTTCTTCTCGTACCCTTGGTGCAAAAGTATGGAGGACCCTTTGTACTGCTGCTAAATTTCCTCTATAGTTCCTTGGAGATCCTTGATCATTTCATAGTAGGCCACATTATTGGCAACTGCACGATCGAGCAAACACTTGAGATACTGGTAAGCTTCATCTGCTCGTTCAGAAGTATTTAAACCAAGGATATCAATGATTTGAGCTTCATTTAGATCTGCATAATCAGCTTTGAAATAGTCATTGCATTTCTTCATCAGTTCTGTGTCATGAGATGATAAGAGCTCCATCCTGGCCATAAACTAATAAAGAGAAAAAATAGAAAAGATCAATAAGAATGCAGACAGAGAAAGTAAAAGGTAGTCAAGATGAACAACCAAAAGTTCGAATTTTATTTCATCATAAAGGGAAAATACAAAATCCGAAGTTACATCACCCGAGTTACTCTACACCTTTTCTTTGTTCCCTATAACTTCCTCGAAAGGTTTTGAGGAAGAGACTGGTTGCTCGGAGTGCAAAATTAGCAGCTCGGCAGAAGTACTGGCTGTTGGCGGTTGCTCGAAAAGATGCACAATTGGGATAGAAGGGACTTGATCTGCAATCATCATAGATGATTCATCTGAATCAGCTTCATCCTCTTCTTCTTCTCCAGAGGAAGGAGGAGGTTCATGAGTGTGTTGCTGAAATAGTTCAGAATCTTCAGCAACTTCCAACTCTTGCAGGGCTGCCACCCATCCATCCCTAAAGTATTTAAGACTCGTGTATTCCATTTGAGAGGACATGGAAGCCAAACATTTATTCCAGCCTTTATCCCAACCAACACTGAATGACTTTTAACTGCCTTCTTCCTTTTTACCTTCTCCGAGGAGGTCCTTTCCCTAAGGAGCTCCTCGACAACTTTTAACTTTTCCACCACCTTCAGTTTTTGGCGTCCAACAACCTGAAGTCTAACAACTTCCTCTTCAGCAAACTTGATCTTAACCTCCAGCTCCTTATTTCTTTACTCGAAGACTTTGTTGCTCTGCTCAGACTCTGTCAATTTCTTCTCTAAATCCTTGGAGGCATTCATAACCTGACTTTTTTCTAGCTCGATGGACTTGAGTTGCTTCTCCCAAGAAACTTTATCTTCTTCATACTTCTGATGAGAGTCTTTTAAAGACTGAGTCAGACCAACAAAGGCTTCCTCTACACCTCCCGAGGAGATTGAAGTCTTGATAGCCTCATCCTTCTTCAGAATATTGTTGAAACACGTTACCAGCTGAAAAAAGAAATAATTTTGAGTCAGTACAGGGACATAGCATTGAAAAGTGAAAACTTAGACTAGTAATACTTATTGAGGCAATATGTTGAGAAACCAAGGTAGTGAACCTATCACGGGAAAAAGTGTCTTTAATACCTTAGACTTCTGGGATAATCCAAGACTTCACCGAGCCCATGGCAGAGCTCAGAGGAACAAATGTGGGAATACCACCTTTGACATTTAAAGATTGAGAGATAGGTTCAACAGGTCTCTAAGAAGAAATTTTCTTTAACCTCCTCGTAGGAGAAGGAATATTCTCAACCAAGGATGTTGTCTTTGTTGGTGAAATAACAATAACCTCACTTGGAGGATAAACAACAACAATCTTGCTCGGGGCCACTGGGGGCTTCTCAACGACTTTCTTGGCAGCAAGAGGAGGGGGTGCATCAATATTCCTTGTCCCTTCTTCTGGAACACTTTGCTTACTTTTATTTGCCTCTCCAGCAGTAGAGGCAGACTTGTCAAAGAAAGCATGAACTTTTCTTTTCTTCATTAGATCACTAATAGGAATACTTGATTCAGAGGAAGAACCTTCCACACTTGTCTCAGTAGCTGGTATTTGGTTAAGACTAACCACCACTGGACGAGCAGTAAAAGATGAAGTATAGCTCTTGTACTGCAACAAATAAGAGGCTGATCTAATATGTTCTTCGGCAATGGATTGGTGCAAACTCCAGATAAGTTTCAAATGCTTTAAATTAACGTTAGTTTCTTTGTGAGATTTTCTTTTGCTATCAACTGTAAATAATCAAAAATTAAATGTCAGTGATACATTTTATCAAACACAAAGAAAACATGATTTCAAAAAATAAAAAAACCTATCCCATTGCCATAAGGAGGACACCTAGGACCTTGGTATACATCATCTCCATTTAATGGAGGATGTTGCCAATTTTTCATTACCACTCCATGTTCAAAATAATCCCTGTTGGCGTCAGGAAGATTGACAACTAACGCCCTATTCAAAAACCTAGTTTTTAAATAAAAAGTACTATCGCTGACAACCCATCTGTAGCAATACATAATCTCTGGAATCCCTAAACGGGTTCCATGAAGTTGGTTCAACCTATGAACTCCATTAACTATCCTCCAGGTATTTGGCGCTATTTTTACACGTACAGCGTCAAAATATTGACAGAAATCCAAACATAAAGGATTTGGAGGAAAAAAAAAGCCACATTTAGCCACAAAGAGACTTGGGAACCAATGTCCCTCAGCCAAAGAAAAATAGTCAAAAGGTTAAGAAAGTTCTTCCAATATGACCCATGAAGGAATTGAAAATTCAGAACAAAATTTGTCAAGCGATTCAACAAGGTAAACCATGATGAACAAAGTAAATAAAAGAGAAGGAAGAAAATCTTACAGGAAAAGAGTGAATCAGTCGACAACGAACAATGGAAGAAATGAACGCACAAGATAGAGAAGAAATGAAGAGTTCAAAGATACAGATTTGAAAAGTGAAAGACGATAGGATTTCTGCCACGCTTAAATACTTTACCTCGAGAATAGAGAAAGCAATAATTACAAGGAAGGACGTTTGCGTATACGATAGCTAAAAAGAAGAAAAAGGGCACAAAAAACGAAGCGGTTATGGAAATTTAAAGTCCTAATAATATGCACTAAAAAAAAGTTATATACAACGAAAGTTTGCCTAAAAAATTGAAGATCTAAGCAGCAGAATGTTCCATACTTTTATTCGACATCAAAATACGAAACATTGGGGGCTTCTATTGATACCAAATTTAATCTGCTGATGTGGGCCCATTACTTGAACACGTGTTTTCTAATGTGGTAATTACAAATACTTCTATCGATCAACTTATTGCCACCGAGCTACTCAAGCGCCTCAAGCAACTCATACATTCTGAACATCTCAATCGTATCAACCAGCTAAAGTCCCCCGAGCAACTCATGCATGCCGAGCTACTTAGGCGATCCGAGCAGCTTAGGCGGTCCAAGCTACATAGCGTACATAGCACTCAAATCAGGATAATCAAGGAGACGACTGCGCATTAAATGCTCATTATTATCATACATATGTACATGTCTACTAGATAACAGTGCACTGTCCTTTCATTTGTACCACCTCAAGGCTATAAATACATTGTAACCTCCTCATTAGAGGGGGACTCGGAATTTCTTGGTAAACCCATTATCGAGAATTCCAAGCTAATAGTCAGCAATAACAAAAACAGTGGACGTAGGCCATTCTTTTAAGGCTGAACCACTTTAAAAATCTTTTGTCTAATTTATTTTATCTGCGATTGATTAATTAGAGATAATCTAATTTTTTACATCAACAATATTAATTCATCATTAGTTTGGGTTAGGAGATCCGACTTGGTAGCTTTACAAAATTAGATTTTTTATTCTCATTTACTTACACATGCTTCCTCTCTTGCTAAATCTAAAGGTTGAATGTGTTAGTGGTTTGCATACTTTAGCTTTTATGCTTCATGCTATATTATCATCCTAATTGTATGCTTGTTTATCATTTTCTAGTCATTTTCTTTATCACATATCTCATGCTAGAATTATGGTTTTTGTTTATCTTTTGTATTATAGTTCTTTCATTCTAGTTTGCATTAATGAAAATTACAAAAAGATTTTTATTTATCATTTGTGTTTTATTTTTTAGTAATTTAGGCTTAATGAAAAATACAAATGATTTTTGTTTATCTTTTGAGTAAATATTTTTGTCTGTTTGGTTAAAAATTTCAAAAACTCAAAAGATTTTTTTTTTGTGTGTGTATTTTATCTTGACACACTTTATATGGCATATACTTGTGTTTGAATCCCTTTTTTTCTCTTCCATGTGGCTAGAACTTTTGGTTAAGATTGTCAATCCTTAAAATATTATTTACCATGCTAACATGGAGTAGTTGAATTTTGTGTTGCTTAATGGATTCTATTTTTATATGCCTTAATTCACACATGCATGAGCTCACTTGAAATTTTAACTTCACATGTATATTTGACCCTTGTGAGATGTTCTCCTACCAATCTAGTCATCTACATATTTCTGACCTAGGAGGACTTGTGCATGTTAAATCCGTTACATGTGAGATTTGCGTGATATAAAAATTGTTATATGAATCACACGAGGAAGGGCTCCGAAAGGAAATTTATCCTTTGCGAGTATGCCACAGTTTACAATGTACCTAAAAAAAGACGTGGTCCAAAGGCCTAAAAGAAAAAATATGGCACTAAAAGAAAATGTAAGGACATTTTTGTCCATTGTCAATATGTATGTCCTACGCCGTTACACCGTTGAAGAAATTTAAGATCAGATCTACATCAACGGATCCGAATATCAAAGCGTCTTCAACATCATAGCCTCTGCGAGAATGAACTTGGTAAAGTTTTGTTTTTAAGTTCCTTAAAGTTCATACTTAGTATTGGGAAATTTTCATAAAATGTTTTTTATAAAAATTAGAAGTAAGTTTTTTCAATCAAAATGAGGCTTTTAAAAGGATTTTAATTTTTCTGGATAACTGGACCGGTCCGCCCCTATTTTAAAAGAACCGATCCACCTACCTATCGGTCCGATCCGCTTTGATCCAGTATACCATGAATCAATTGCGAACCGAAGAAGCCTATTTTAAAAAAGAACCGATCCGAGGTCGGACCGATCCGCCTCCTAACGGGGCCGATCCGCCTGGGATAAATTCGAATAGTTTCATGTGATATTTTTCCACCAACTCAAAATTCCTATATATATACCTATTTCGGTGGTGTATTTTTTCAAGTCTTTGAGAAAACATTTCTAAGAGTTCAAACACAACAAGACTTCAATTTTTGATGTGCCAAACATCTTTTTGATTCACACACAAAAATCCCAATTACTTTTGTGAATCTTTTGGAACCTTTAAACACAAGCTTTGCTATTGTTCAACCTTTGTGGGGAGATATTTGCAACCGAGGGCTGCGTGTCATTGCTGAGGGAGTCTCTACAAAGTTTTATGGGTGCGTGTCATTAAGGAGAGCTGCGATTCTTTCTTTGTTGTTTGGGTTGGGAGTCCTTGGAGGGTGCTGCGTGTATTCTCTTGTTGAGTTCAAGACTGCATGTCTTTGTGGGTTGGTTGCGCGTTAATCCATTGAAGATTTCTTTATGTAATTGTAAGTTGCGATTTATATATTCATAGTGAAATAAAGGTTTTACCCGAAAGGTTTTTTTTCCTGAAATCTGTGTCTCAGCATATTTTTGTGTCACATGCTTTATTTTTCTATGGGTTGACACACGCACCTTAGATGCATGTTTAAGGACTCTAATTAAATAAGGGGTACTTGGAAACTTGCGAATTTAATTTAAATCAATTATCACACAGTCGCACTTTTGAAATTGGTATCAGAGCAGGTTGCGCTAATTTATTGCGTATTCCTATTTTCCACAAAATCGTGTGATATTGATTTTTTTTGAAAATCAGTTTTGTGAAAAATAGCAAATTTTCCTATGGAGCACCTATATAATCAGATGCCTATTTTTGACTGGTCTAATTATCCCTACTAGAAAGCTTGTATGAAATCGATTTTAAAATCTATTGACGGGCGAGTTTGGTTGCTTTGCGAAAATGGTTGGACTCTTCCCACGGTCACTGTTAATAACATCACCACTTTAAAATCCTTATCAACCTAGACTGAAGATGATTATAAATTGTTCAATTTTAATTCCCGTGGTCTGAGTTCTATTTCTGGAGCTGTCTCTCCTGATGAGTTTCGTTGAATTATGACGTGCACCACGTCTAAAGAGGCTTGGGATGTTTTGAAACTTACACATGAGGGTACGAACGCAGTTAAAGAATCAAAATTACAAAATTTGGCCATCCAATTTGAGACTATTACCATGTATGAGTCTGAATGCTTTGATGATTTTTATGCTCGTTTGTCAGACATTGTTAACACATGTTTTAATTTGGGTGAGGTGATTGATAACACACGTGTCGTTAAAAAGATTTTGACATCTCTCCCAAAATGATTTATTCCTAAAGTCACTGTTTTGAACTCTTTGGGAAATTTAAAATCACTTAAGTTGGAAGAACTTGTAGGATATCCTCAAACCTATGAGATTGACATGTTTCCCAAAAACATTAAGGCTAAGGATAATGGCATTGCTTTAAAGACTCATTTTAAGAAAAAGAAAGAAAAAGTTTGTGAGTCTGATTCTGAGGGAGATTTTGATTTTTTAAGATATGGCCTTATTTGCGAAAAATATTAAAAAATTTCTCAACAAGAAAAAAAAATAATTCTTCCAATAAATTTTTTTTTTTGAGAAAAATAAAAAGAAAGGAAAGGCCAAAGAAAGTGGTGAGAGGGAAAAAGAGAATAACTCTGTTGAAGAGTGTGAGGAAGATTTTGAGAACGTCACTTGTTTTGAATGTGGGGGTAAGGGACATAAGTCGTTTGAGTGTCCTACGTGGCTTAGAAAGAAAGGAAAGAAAGTAGCTATGCCCTCCACACTTAGTGATAGTAGTGAAGGTGAGGGTGATGAGACTAGTGGTGAGAAGTTTATAGTTTTTTATAGTCGTGTGAGCACACCCACCTTATCCCACAATAGTGCACACGAATGCGATAGTGATGATTTGAGCGCTTCAAGTGAGGGAGAGAGTGAGAGTGAAAGTGGAGATGAAAGTAAGCACCAAAAAGATTTTAGAGATTTGTATACCGAGACATTGAAAACAAAGAAGTATAATAGGGATTTAGGTCATCGGGTTTTCGATTTGGAGAGAGAGAAGGAGGTTTTGAGAAAAGAGAAGTGTGATTTGACCAACACGTTGTCTAGTCTGACGAAACGTGTATCCCAACTCGAGAGTGATATCGAATGTGCCAAGGAGGTCAAAGTCAATTTTGTGAACGCACCTAAGAAGGTTGAAAAGGTGGTTCAAAAGGGTAAAGGTGAGAAGTTAGGAATAAGTCATGACGGTGCTTCTACTTCCCAATTAGCCCCTGAGCCGGTTCGCACTTTAGTATTAGATACACGTAAGTCTCACCCTAACCCACCTAGGCGCCGTGCCCCATTTCTATTAGGAGAGCACGTTTTAGAGTTTTAGAGAGAGGTGTTCCTAGGACTATTTATGTTTGTTCGCATTGCAAGAGGAAAGGTCACCTTAAGGAATTTTGTTTTAAGTTGGGTTATGTGTTACGTTTTTCTTCTACACGTGTTTCTGACACACATGCACCCACACATGATACTTTACATGCTCCCAGAGACTACATGAGAGAGTTTGCACATTTAGGTGAGCAAGTTAAGTTTTTGGTCAAAACTTCACAAGTATTGATGGAGGTTTTTCATAAGTTGTCACCACCTTTGGAAAACCCCTCCGCACCTAATGATTGAGGTTTGACTTGTTTACTAGCATAGGGTGATTTTCATGATGACATTGTTTGCCTATTGCTAGTATGTATCATTTTTTTATATTTTATTTTTTAAGAAAATTTTGAGAAATACAAAAAGATTTTATTTTGACAAAATTTTTGAAAAATCCAAAAAGATTATTGTATTTTGTTTGCACCTTTTATGGATAAACACTTAGGATGACCAAGTCACAACATCATTCATTTTTTTCATGTGACTATTTGATTGTATTTTGAGACAAGAGGTCAATTCATCCTTGTGTTTTATAATGTTTGGAGTCATTAAGATGTAATTAAGTGTTACTTTCTACATGTTTGACTCATGTTTCCTTTATTGCACACATGCACAGATTAGTTTGATTATTGTGCTTGTCTTATCACATATTGGCTGGGTGTTTTCACTTCAATCCTGTCCTTAAAACAAATCAAGCGTGATAAATTTTGATAAGGAAATTGTGCATATAAAATCATTTTGTGAGTTTGTGTGCTTTTTTTTTAAAACGGGGAAGTGATGCGAAAGGTTCATTTTGCCTTTGAGAATACTAAGCCACCATTAAAAAGGACCTAAAAAATTGAGAAATTTTATTATCCGAGGTCTAAAGAGGTTAAAAGAGCCCAAAAAAATTTAAAGGCAATAAAAAGAAATTCATGCCAAATTATGGGCCATTTAGGTTTTTGCACCAATTCTCCGAAGTTTGAGAATTTAGATTACCTCTAAAAAGAAAATATCTATGAGCGAGTTTGGTTGGAGAATTTAAAACGGGTTTTTACGTCCATGAATTGCTTGAAAATGCGCTACATAGTTTTGGACGTTATTAGTGTGAAAATCACTTTGACTTTGATTTGTTGATTTGCATAAGACGATGTCATCTAAATTCAACATATTTTTACACCTATGGATACATTTGATGATTCGTTAGGGGTACACATTTGTATCGTGCACATATAATTGATTGAGTTGATTTACCTATCGAATGTGTTCACACCCATTCATTCCATTTCCATGACTTGGTTGTTTGAGTCTAAATCCATGGTGTGATTTTTGTAGCATATTTTTTTTGTATTCTTTTTGTATGAAAAATTGAAAAATCCAAAAATAGTTTGTGAATTTTTTTGAGATACTCCTTTGCATGCGCATAGCTTGATTCTGGTTTTGCTATGCATTTTACCGTGACACCCCGATTTTGCTTATTTGATTCATTCTTCTCATTTGTCTATATGGGGACATCATAAAAATGAGGAGAAAGAATTATCATATTATGGGGGAGTTTGAATTTTGGACGAGTTTTTGAGATTTATCTTATGCTTTTATCATAAATTGGTATCTATGTTTATCTCATTTCAAACTCGATATGTCAAGTGGTATTTTCTTTGTCTCATGTGTGTAGGTATGAAGATTGAAGATCAATATGTTGCACACCCTGATGAGAAAATCTTTGAGATTTGATGATTGTTGACGATTGAAGAACAAACGATGAAAATTTAAATATTTGTATCTTTCCATCTTTAGGGTTCATGGGAGGGTAGATTTGTATAGGTCATTAGTTGATAATTCGAATTTTTTATGTATGTACCGGCATAGACATAGGAGGAGATTTGTAAGGACATTTTTGTCCATTGTCAATATGTATGTCGTACGCTGTTACACCGTTGAAGAAATTCAAGATCACATCTACATCAATGGATCCGAATATCAAAGCGTCTTCAACATCATAGCCTCTGCGAGAATGAACTTGTCAAAGTTTTGTTTTTAAGTTCCTTAAAGTTCATACTTAGTATTGGGAAATTTTCATAAAATGTTTTTTATAAAAATTAGCTATATATACCTATTTCGGTGGTGTATTTTTTCAAGTCTTTGAGAAAATGTTTCTAAGAGTTCAAACACAATAAGACTTCAATTTTTAATGTGCCAAACATCTTTTTGATTCACACACAAAAATCCCAATTACTTTTGTGAATCTTATGGAACCTTAGAACACAAGCTTTGCTATTGTTCAACATTTGTGGGGAGATCTTTGCAACCGAGGGCTGCGTGTCATTGCTGAGGGAGTCTCTACAAAGTTTTATGGCTGCGTGTCATTAAGGAGAGCTGCGGTTCTTTCTTTGTTGTTTCATAGTTAAATAAAGGTTTTACCCGAAAGGTTTTTTTTCCTGAAATCTGTGTCTCAGCATATTTTTGTGTCACATGCTTTATTTTTCTATGGGTTGACACACGGACCTTAGATGCATGTTTAAGGACTCTAATTAAATAAGGGGTACTTGGAAACATGAGAATTTAATTTAAATCAATTATCACACAGTCGCACTTTTCAGAAAATTAATTTGCCAAGGCCTATTTTGTTTAGTTGATTGTCATTCCATAGTTATATCCATATTTTGAGAGAGTTTGGATGGTATATCAACGTTTTTGCACAATGTCCGTTTATCCTAGTTGTGATTTCATTGTCATGACTCTATTGGTTTGTAGAATCATCAAAATTCTAGGCTTCTGTGCATTGTGTATGTTTGTTCATTGAGTTCAACTTCTTTTGTCACATGAGGATATATCTAAAATTGATAAAATTTTGCAATCAAATGAGAACTCCGTGAACGTGTTTTAAGTGATTGGGTCGAAATTTAATTGTTACTGTTCACACCCCTACACTTTCGTTTACCACATATATTTGGACACATTTTTGCCATACGAGTGTGAAAAGCTTAATGAATTTTGTGTCATGTGTGGTGTTTATTCCTATATATATGCGCATGTGCGTTAGTGATATTCATTATGTCTACATATATATGGTATTTTTTTTTTGTCTTTGCCTTGCTTATTAGTCCATCTATGCTTCTATTTAATAACTGGTATCTATTTTTCTACGTATTCTGTTTGATATCACATGCTTATAATCTTATTTAACAAATTGGTAATATTTTTTTCGCATCATAAGTTGGTATCTATTTATCCTTCTTGTGGATTACTTCTTGTTATTGTTGCCAATATGCTTTCATGAGTAATTAATTAATTCCTAATCCTTTGTCTATTCCCGAACAAAAAGGGGGAGAAGTGGTTTCTAAACCTTTAGTTTAGGAGATTTAACTTAGGGGGAGTTACGACCTTCTTAGGTAGATTTTAGTTGATAAAGGAGAATTACTTTAGGGGGAATATTTATTTTTCATGCAATTATTATTCTTGATATTCCCTATGTGTTTAATAGTTTGCTTAAGTGTGCAGGAATTTTCCTAGTGATAAATTTTGTTCGGCAAAGCTATGCATCCTTGGGTTTTGAGTCAAGCTTGTATTCTTTTGTTTTGGGTGGGATATTTTTTTTGGATTTTTTTGCGTCTAGTAGAGCTTGACGTCCCTTTAGGATTCGGGTTTGGTTTTTGTCCCGGAATACCAAAGGGGGAGATTTGTAAGGACACAAATTTTCAATTGAGTCTTATGTTATGTTGGATCAATTTCGAACAAAATTATTTGAGACATAGGATAGTGTTATTGCGTATCCTTAAAGCCTATGACAAGTTTGAGTTGAAGACGTTGCGGCCAACTTTTCAAGAGAACATCATTGCCGAGTTTCAGTGTCTCGTTTCACGTCATCAACATCATATTTCAAGTCTCTAAAGGTATGAATGATTTTATATATTTGTAGGAGGCTTGGAATAATTTTTAAAGAGTTTTATTTTCAGAAGGTTATTTTAGAACTTTGAATAAAAAGTTTTTGGGCTTAAACTGAAATTTTATCATTCTGACATTTCGTTCGAAATTGTTGTTCGAACGAGAATTTCGTTCGGACGAGTTTGCCAACGACTTTTCCCATTTGCCCACTGGAACATCGTTAGATGGTCGTTCAAACGAGACTTTGTTCGAACGAAAACCTCATTCGAACGAGATTTTTGGCGGGAATTTTTTGGTAGTTTTCTCCATGTTCCCACTTCCTTTTTCCCACTAACATTTGACAGAATTAATATGTGCGGGAACCAACATTAAAAAATTAACTTTTGATATTTTCAAAACACATTTGAGAGAATAATTTTAGAGAGAAAAATTTCTTAGTTCAAAAGTTCATTGTTTAATGTTTTTGTTTATCCGTGAACTAATCTCTACAAAAACACTTACATCCAAAGTTTAGTTTATCCAAGTTTCTACATTTATATTATTTTCTTGGAGTATTGTGGCACCGGGTTCACTTTTCTACTCAAGATGAAAAGAGTTTGGGTTTACTTACACATCCCTCAAAGAAGAAAAAACTTTTTTTTTTGCTGAGGCATTCTCACATGGTGAAAGGCACTATGTGTGGTTGATGGTTGCTTGGTTTCAATTAGTGGACTCCAAGGTTCCGGTGGATTATGAGATTATTCGCTAGGCGGAGGTTGAAAATCGAAGGAGCGCGTCAAGGCTTGAAGGGAGTCGAGTCAGTTGTGTAAGTCCTCTTGTCGAGTATTTATAAAATTCATACCATACTTAGTGAATTTGTTAGGCCAAGGTCGTTCAAGGTTTTTTTTCCGATTTGGGTTTTTCCTCATACATCGCCGCGTTGTGGGATTGTGAATTTATTTTATCTTTTGCAGAAATCTCCTAGAACTCATGCTTAGGGTAAAAAGATAAAATTGGTTTTAATTCGCATTCTTGATTAAAATGGTGCATGTTTAATAGTTTGGGTAAATTTAGTTTAAGTTAATTCGATTCAAGTTGGCATTAAATTAATTGGATAATAGTCTTGTCTAATTTGTTTAAACTTGATAATTAAATTAACTCGGTTTGTGTATTTAAAGTGTGTGTGTGTGTTTACTTTAACTGACTTTGTAATGTTTAATTTTAATTTGTTTTAAGAAATTAAAATTTGTTATTTATGTGTGTTGAACAATCCTTATTCCGCATTAAAGGAAATTCATTTTTAAGAAATTAAAAATTGGGGGTCTTCAGGTTATGACGCTCATTAAACTCCTCTAGAATATTAAAATCGTCATCATTAAACACATCAAAGAACTTATCACTATGGGAATCCATAGAGAAGGATAAATAACCACCTTAAACAACATTAAATAATGATCTACACGATAAATTAGTGTAACCCGCTTTAATACCATTTGTTAGTGAGGATGCTCTGATACCAATTTGTAATAGTGTACAATGCGAACTAAATGGATTGATTTATTTAATTATATGTACCAAACACATAAATCTAATTTTTACCAAATTTTAATTTCTGATTAAACTAGGTTTGCATATGATAATCGTTCCGATCACAGAAAATAAACTACGCATGCAATCAACCACAAATTTGAGGAAAAATTCCTTCACAAGGCAACCTATATTCAGCACTTTAGAATGTTTTACAAGACATTCGACTTAAAAATCACTTAGAACAACTAAGTATGACGAACAGTCTTCACAAAACTTCTAAAGAAAATGGCTCAGTCCAGAGTTATCCATAAGCGACTGTTGATACCAAAATTGACATGCTGACGTGGATGAATCATAGGAAGACACGTGTCAGTTTAAGTGGCACCTACAGACATTTCTACAGTCACTTTAGCAACGAGGAATTCTACTTCTCCGATCAATTCATACACTCCGAGTAACAGGTGTACTCCGAGGAACCTCATTGCTCCAAGGAACTCCACTGCTCCGAGGAACTCGACTTAGGCGGTCCGAGCTGCATCTCAACCAGAGCATTAATTGCAAGATAACCAACAGTTCGACTATTCATTGAATGTCTTATCATACTGATGTATACACTTAAGGGCCATTAATTATTTACCCTTTCACATGTACAGCCTAGAGGCTATAAATACACTGTATCACCCTCATTGGAGGGGAGGGGGAATTTCTGGATCAAACTTGTTATCGAGAATTCCCATACACTCAGCAATAACAGAAACAGTGGACGTAGGCCATTCTTATAATGCTGAACCACTTTAAATTTTTTTTGTCTCATTTAAATTTATCTGTGATTAAATAATTAGATACAATCTAATTTTTTACATTAACAGATTTGCGCCGTCTGTGGGAAACCGACTGTTAAATTCGTTTTCCATCAAAAATAATTCATCACCAATGGTTGATAATCCTGAATCCAGCAATCGAAATGCTGGAAACCCTCCAAATCCGTCTTCTCCTTCAAACATTCCATATTTGGCTGGAATAATGACAAATATGGCCCAGGGCCAGACCGCCATGCAAGAAACCATGCGACGACTCATACAAACCCTTCATGGTGGTGCACCTGCCCATTCAGGACAGCGAAGTGTTCAAAGACAAACCCATTTACTTTCTTTGCGAACCAGGCGTACTGAATCATATCATAATGAGGAATCTGATGATTTCTCTTATTAACCTGAGCGAACTTCATCAGTACGGGCCACAGATACTGAGCAGTGTATCACTCTCTCTCCAGAGAGAACCAGTGCATTGGAAAGATTAAGTAGGGTGTCTCCTTTTAGTTGATTAGGTCCTAGGAGGAATAGAAGCCCACCTAAAGCCACGTCGAGGAGTTTTCGATAATTATCAGATTTAAGAGAAGGATCAGCGCAATCGCGACCTGCTGCTCGTCAAGATAGATCTCAGGAAGCCACATCGACTCGATCAATTGCTCAAACCAACAGGCCCGAGGAAGGAAATGATGTGTGGAAAGGCTCTATTCAGAGACTGGAAGATAGATTGGGAGAAATGGCTAAGGCAAAAAATCCCCTACAATGAACTTTTGTTCAAGGGACACCTTTTGTCCAGGCCATTGTGGATTTTCCCACGCCATCAAAGTTCAAAGCCCCCGTAGTGACCCCCAAATATAATGGAAAGACAGATCATGTTCTTCATATAGAGCAGTATCAAGCTGCAGCCGATATCTACGCTGTCCCCGACGAGATGAGATGCAGAGCATTCTCGGGAACTCTTACTGGATCTGCTCAGATATGGTACAATAATCTTCCTCGGGGTAAGATTTCAACTTTCTTTCAACTAGCCGAGTTATTCATTGGGAATTTCTGTTTTGGGACAAAGCCAGTAAAACGAGTAGCGCATTTGTTAAGCGTTAGACAAAAAGCTGGTGAGAGTACTAGAGACTACATAACTTGTTTTAATAACGAGAAACTCGAAGTCATAGATTATGAAGAAAAGGCAGCGATCACCGCCTTGATGAGTGGGATGTTGCCCAATAAGTTGTATTACACTTTGGACAAAGATCCACCCACAACCATGTCAGAATTGATGGAAAAAGCGGCCAAAATCATGAATGCCGAGGAGGCTATGGCTGCGAAGAAGAATATGGATAAAGAAACCAAGGTGGAAGTCGATAAAGCTAAGAAGAAAGAGCATAAGGGCAATGGTGGTGACAAATAATCCAAAAATAGGTCGTCATGGGAAGTCTTGAAAAAAATTGATAATTATACTCCTTTGAAGATGGGTATTAACCACATCTTGGAAGAAATCAAGAATAACGAGGAGTTAAAATGGCCAAAGAAAATGAAGGCAGACCCTGACAGAAGGAATAGGGAAAAATATTGCGAGTTTCACAAAGATCATGGCCATATGACTAAAAATTGCATAGCTCTCCAGAATGAGATCGAAACACTCATTAGACGAGGAAAACTGTCAAAGTATGTTAATCGTAGAAATGAAAGAAGAAATGATGACCGAACAAGAGAGAGGTCTAGATCTCCTCGTCGAGCAGAGGAGAACAGGAAAAGAGATCATGAAGATGATACAGAAGATGACCCCAATCTTTCCAAAAGGCCAAAGAAACCAGAACGCGAGGTATTTTCAATACGTTTTGGGACATTTGATTGTAATGTTATTATAGGTGGAGATGCATGAGGAGGTGATCTTACTGCAGAAAGAAAGGCATACCTTTGTGAGGCTCAAGCTTGCTCATATATTCAACGGATAAATTTAGCCGAAGAGGATCGCCCGAGAAAGGTAAACAAAGAGAAGTTGGTCATTGGTTTTTCAAAGAATGACCTTGCAGGTGTCCTATATCCTCATGATGACCCATTGGTGATCAAAATGAGAATGAAAGAAGTGATGATTTCAAGAGTTTTGGTAGATAATGGTAGCTCGGCAGATATCATGTTCTACTCGTGTTTCGATAGTTTAAATCTAAAGTTGTCTCAATTGAAGCCTTATCATAGACCTCTCCTCGGTTTTGCTGGCGAGAAAGTCTTTCCACTTGGGACGATCAAGTTAGATATATTCATTGGTACATGGCCTGCTTGTCGAACAGAAAGAATGCGCTTCTTCGTGATGGATAAGAATGTTCAGTCAGCCTATAACATCATCATGGGAAGGGTAAGATTGAAGAAGTTCGAAGCAGTCCCGTCTACGGTACATCAGTGCCTAAAATTTCTAACAAATTTTGGAGTAGGAGTTGTGAAAGGTGATAAAAAAGTAGCCCGGGAATGCTATTATTCATCTGCCAAACAAGAAGAGCTAGAGGAATCGAGGAAAAAGGCTACTACCTATGAAGTGGATGAAGGTAGAGAAATTGAAATGCTGGATCCCAGAGATGAATCTCAACTTGTAAAAGGTCAGGTGGTGGAAGCTATAGAAAATATCATTCTGGACGACGAGCACCCTGAACGAACAACATAAATAGGATTGTCGTTGGATGCCTCACTAAAAAAAGAGTTGATAACCTTCCTAAGAAGTAGAAAGAAAAATTTTGCATGGAGTCATGAAGATATGCCTGGAATAGATCCAAATTTCTTATGTCACGAGCTCAACGTAAATAAGGAGATTAAGCCAGTAAAGAAAAGAAGAAGAGTATTCAGTCCCGAGAAGAATCAAGCTATACAAGAGGAGGTCGAGAAGCTACAGAAAGCTCGATTCATAGAAGACGTTAAATATCTGGACTGGTTAGCAAATGTGGTGATGGTAAAGAAGAAAAACAACAAGTGAAGGATGTGTGTTGATTTCACCGATCTCAACAAAGCATGCCCAAAGGATCATTTTCCATTGCCCCGAATTGACCAACTGGTGGATGCTACCTCGGGACACGAGCTACTCAGCTTCATGGATGCTTATTCTGGTTACAACCAGATCAAAATGAAACCGGAAGACAGGGAGAGTACTTCTTTTATTACCCCTAGGGGAACTTATTGTTATAATGTTATGCCGTTTGGTTTGAAAAATGCAGTTACTACATACCAGCGGCTGATGAACAAGGTCTTTGCCGAACAAATCAGTTGCAACATGGAAGTGTATGTCGATGACATGCTGGCAAAAAGCAAGAAAGCTGTCGATCATCTAGTTGACTTAGGTTAGACCTTTGATCAGTTGGACAAATACCAAATAAAGCTGAATCCGACGAAGTGCATATTTGGAGTACGAGAAGGCATGTTTCTCGGGTACATTATTAATCAACGAGGCATTGAAGCAAATCCAGAAAAGATCAAAGCTCTATTAGGGCTACGATCTCCGACGACGAAGAAAGAAGTGCAAAGTCTTACAGGACGAGTAGCAGCACTCAATAGATTTGTATCGCGAGCAACTGATAGATGTCTCCTGTTCTTCAAAACACTCCGAAAAACTTTTGAGTGGAATGATGAATGTGAGAAGGCCTTTCAAGACTTGAAGAAGTATTTGGGAGCACCTCCTCTATTGTCCAGGCCAGTGATGGGAGAAAAATTATACTTGTATCTGGTAGTATCAGAGAATGCAGTTACCTTGGCATTGATCAGAATGGAGTGCAAAAGCTAATTTATTACGTAAGTAAGGCCTTCCGAGGAGCAGAGATCAGGTATCCAAAGCTGGAAAAATTGGCACTGCACTAATTGAGGCAAGTAGGAGAATGAGGCCATATTTCCAGGCCCATACCATAGTCGTATATACTGACATGCCATTGAGACAAGCCCCTCATAAACCAGAAAAATCAGGAAGATTGATGTACTGGGCAATAGAGCTCGGTGAATATGATATAATTTATAAACCCAGGTCATCGCTTAAAGGGCAAGCACTAGCAGATTTCATAGCAGAGTTCACCTATCCTGATACCCCCGAGGAGCAATAGCAGCTTGACGATCAACCTGTGGATGTTATAGGACCGACAAACACTAGCTCAGACCAACTTAAGTTGGTAAAAGGGCAAGTGGATGTGACAGGATCATCAAATTCGAGCTCAGACCAACTTAGGTTGGTAAAAGGGCAAAAAAAGATGGTCGACGAAGAATAAGAAATATCAGGGGATGGTGAAAAGAAGCAACAAATATTTCACCGAGGAACTCTGTCAGATCAAAAATTAGAAGACGAGTTGCCTATATGGAGGTTGTATGTAGATGGCTTATCTTGTACTACAGGCTATGTGGAAGGGATCGTTTTGAACAACCCGAACGAAGTCGACATGGAATACGCGCTACGATTCCAATTCAAAGCTTCCAATAATGAGGCTGAGTATGAGGTCATGGTTGCAGGTCTTAATTTGGCAAAAACTATGGAGGCACAACAGGTTATTGTCTTCAGTGATTCTCAATTAATTGTGAATCAAATGTTGAGAATATATGTAGCCAAAGGAGAATTAATGATCAAGTATCATGCAAAGGCGATGGAATTGGTATCAGAATTTATTGCTGTTCAGTTGATCAGAATACCAAGAATGGAGAATGCGAGAGCAGACGCCTTAGCCCGATTAGCATCGGCTACTCGTACCGAGCTGCGAAGAACAATACCAATTGAAGTGTTAGCTAGTTGAAGCATAGATTAAGACCTGATGACGAATTTTATTACCATTGATTTAGGACCATCTTAGATGGATCCCATCAGGGCGTATATTGAGGGGGGAGAATTACCAATTGATAAGCTCACTGCCAAAAAATTAAAGTTTAAAGCTGCTCGGTATGTATTGACTAATGGTGTTTTCTACAGACGAGGAATTATGGCAGGATTACAAAGATGTGTACATCCCTCCGAGGTGAAAGAATTGATTGAAGAGATCCATGAAGGATCCTGTGGAGCCCATGTAGCAGGTCGGACTCTTTTACAAAGGGTAATGACGCAGGGATACTACTGGAAAATGATGAGGGCTGACTGTATAGCCTATGCTAAGAAATGTGACAAGTGCCAGCGTTTTTCCTCCATCCGAAGAACTCCACAAGCATTGTTGACACCTATCACTTCCCCTTGGCCATTCGCCATGTGGGGAATAGATTTGGTCGGGCCACTGCCAACGACCAGAGGAAGGTTCAAATATCTCGTCGTCGCAGTGGATTATTTTACCAAGTGGGTAGAAGCTGAGCCTCTTGTCGACATGACTTACGAGAAGGTATATCAATTTGTCTGGAAAAATATCATTTGTTTATATGGCCTTCCCCATGTATTCATCACCGACCATGGAACGCTATTTGATAATGAGGAATTCGCTACCTATTGCCATCAGTCCAATATTTTGAAGCTCCACTCAGCACCAGGTCATCCCCAAAGCAATGGCTTGAAGAAAAGACTAAGTGAAGCAAAAGAAAATTGGATCAACGAGTTATAGTCAGTGCTATGGGCTTATCATACTACTCCTTGAGCAGCAACGGGAGAATCCCCATATATGCTGGCATTTGGGAGCGAAGCTGTAATACCAGCCGAGTTGGGTCTCCCAACACACAGAGTACTGAAGTTCAACTCCCCAGTCAGCGACTTAATGAGAATATTGGATTTAGACATGCTCGAGGAAGTTAGAGAAGAAGCACCCATTAGGAATGCTACTTACCAACAACGAACAACTCTGTTCTACAATAAGAGGGTGAAGAAGTGCGACATAAAAGAAGGACATTATGTTCTAAAGAAAGTCATTCAAAACCACAACAAACTAGAGGCAAACTGGCATGGACCATACCGAGTTACAGAAGTTGTTCGACCAAGAACTTACCGAATAACAACTTTAGAAGGGGAGGAATTTAAGAATGCATGGAATGCAGAACACCTGCGCAAGTACTATCAGTGATGTAAAATCTCATGTAAAGCAGTTTCATCAGTATGAATAAAATAACGATATTTTGTCAGCTTCTCTCCTTTTATTAAAATTTTTTTGGGGAATACTAGTTCTACACACTACACTGCTCAGCAGCAACATCAAAATATGCCTAAAAATGCCAACTTCGGTTTCGTTAGGGAACGACATTCCTAAAAATTCCAACTTCGGTTGGTTAGGAAACCATACTCCTAAAAATGCCAACTTCGGTTTGGTTAGGGAACGACATTCCTAAAAATGCCAACATCGGTTTGGTTAGGAAACAAAATATCCCTAAAAATTCCAACTCGGTTTGGTTAGGGAACGACATTCCTAAAAAGGCCAACTTCGGTTGGTTAGGAAACCATACTCCTAAAAATGCCAACTCGGTTTGGTTAGGAGACAAAAATATTCCTAAAAATGCCAAATTCGGTTGGTTAGGAAACCATACTCTTAAAAATGCCAACTCGGTTTGGTTACGAGGCAAAAATATTCCTAAAAATGCCAACTTCAGTTGGTTAGGAAACCATACTCCTAAAAATGCCAAATCGGTTTGGTTAGGAGGCAAAAATACTCCTAAAAATGCCAACTCGGTTTGGTTAGGAGGTAACTATATTCCTAAAAATGCCAACTAAGGTTGGTTAGGAAGAAAAAATATTTTTCAAAAAATTCCAAAGTTGATCGAGAAAGAAAAATTCACCAATTTATATTGGTCGAGAATCAAAAGATGTTGACCATTGTTAATCGGAAACATTTTACGAATAAGACCAAGTTAAATTTTTATTATTTGTGATTTTTAACTGGTTGAGAAGCGAAACATCATTATTTTTGGTTAGTCAAATGATTATCACAAATTCAAGTTAGTCGACAACAAGTTTTAATCAACTATAGTTGGTCGACAAAATTACATAATGTTATTATCTTTTTAACAAGATATGCATACACAAATGAAAAGTGTTTTACAACTGCAAGACAATGGCAATCAACATTTGCGAACAAAATATATATCTTTCATTAAGTCCAAAAATAGAGTACATTGATAATGAAATGTATAACTAGCTGTTACATCAGGATTCCTACTCTATTGGTCTCTTTCCCTCTGCTTTTGAAACAGGTTCCTCACCAGCAGGAGGATCCTCCAAGGCATAAGGAGAGTTGATGAAGTTAAGGTCTTGAAGCATCCTGATATTCATTACGGATGGTCTATCTAGCAGGTGCTCGGGGGAGATAACTCTGCATTGGAATGGAGATTATAATCACCAAGATACTTAGAAATCAAGCACCGAGGAATGGACCGAGCAGGGATCTAGCTCATGTCAAGCTTGTAAGGTGGAAATGGTAGATCGAGTAGTCCAGGATTATGGAAATCCCATAAATAGTGACCTTGTTCCAATTTCAATACACCCAGAGCGTTCAACAACCCCTGCTTGTAGCCTTTATTATCGGCATTTTCAATACGAGCATCCAAATGGTAAAGGGCTTCGTTGTAGCCTGCCATCCAGAATTCTTGGGGATGCTTATGGAATTGATAAGTTAATCTTTCTAACTGCTCGTGAAGGCTTCTGACAAAAATTTCCTTTCTCCAAGGAAGATTTCTGCGCATCAAGTTGCTCGTCCAAATTCTGGATTTTCTTAGACATTTCGGTCAATGCTTGATTTTTTGCCATCAAATGGAACGCTTGATTTTCCAATGCTGATTGAGTTCGAGCTTCTTCAATAGTAGGCCAAAGAACTCTTGGTCGTCCCCGAGAATCTCTTGCTCATCCCCGAGCAAAAGTAGAAGGACCAGCTCTCTTCAAAGTGTCCAACTCATCTCGCAATTTAGCGTTTTTAACCTCCAAGAAGGAGAATCCCTTATCGTTCACAGGGACCAAGGCATTTGAGGAAGAGGCAACAGACTTCAATTGAATAAGTTCCTTTTGCAGATTATTATTTTCTTGCTCCAATAGCTCAGCTATTTGCCTATGTTCGTCGACCTCAGTTTTCAGAGTTCTCTCTCTCACTTCGTAAGCAGCGAACATCTTGCTATGGCCCTTGTCAGCACTGAGTTGTTGATATTTATTTTCATACCCCTCATGCAAAAGAGCTGAAGACTCCTTGTATTGCTGTTGAAGTTCATCAAGAGTGCCTTGTAAGTCTTCAATTATTTCATAATAAGCCACATTATTGGCTACGGCACGATCAAGCAAACATTTCAGGTATTGATAAGCCTCAATTGCCTGCTCTGAAGCATCTTGGCCGAGGATGTCAACAATTTGTGATTCATCCAAATTAGTGTGACCAGCCTTAAAGTATTTATTGCATTGCCTCAACAGTTTTGTATCATGAGCAGACAACAACTCCATTTTGTCCATAAACTAGTAAAAGATGAGAAGACAAAAATTAATAAGAATACAAACGGAGTGTGAAGGAAAGAATCAACGGTATGTATGATAAAAAGTTCAAGTTTTATTACATCATAAAAGAGCGGTACAAAGTTCAAAGTTACATGCGCCAAAAGAAAATTAAACAAAGATAAAATACCGAACAACTTTACACCTTTTCCTTGTCTCCCAAAACTTTCTCGGGAGCCTGGGACGAGGAGCTAGGTTGCTCGGCAGGAATAGAAAGTTGCTCGGCAAGTGCAGAAGGTTGCTCGGATGAGGCAGGCAGAAGTGGAAGCTGCTCGTTGGTTGGCTAGATAACTTGGTGGGCAGGGATTTGATCACCCACAACCATGGAAGACTCTTCAGAGGCATCTTTATCCTCTTCTTCTTCCTCGGGAGTTGGAGGGGGACCAGGAATATATCGCTGGAATAGGTCAGAACCTTCATCAACTTTCAACTCTTGTAGAGCAGCAACCCAGTCATCTCTAAAATATTTGAGACTGCCGTACTCTACTTGCGACATCATTGCAGCCACTCCTTTATTCCATCCCTTGTCCCAGCCAACACTGAAAGACTTCTTCACAGCCAATTTTCTTTTTGCTTTCTTCGAGGATAACTTCTCGAACAGAAGTTCCTCGGCAGCTTTTAGCTTATTCTCAGCCTCCTCTTTTTGACGACTTACTTCGCGGAGCTGGATTAATTCCTCCTCAACAACTTTGAGCTTTCCCTCAAGCTCTTCAGCCTTTTTGATCTTCTCGTCGAGCTCCTTATTCTTCTCTTCTAAATACTTTACTTTATTCTCCAACCCTTTGGAGACTTCAACAATCTGAGCCTTCTCTTCCTCGACCGAGGAGAGTTTCTTCTCCCAGGCAGCTTTGTCCTCGTCATATTTCTGACGGGAGTCCTTCAGAGATTGGGTCAAACCCACTAAAGCTTCCTCCATACCAGACGAGGAGCTTGAAGATTTAATAACCTCATCTTTCTTCACAATTGTATTAAAACAGCTCACCAACTGGAAAAAGGAAATAACTACAAGTCAGTACAGAGACAGATACAACAAGGGAAATATAAAAAGATTCAAAATAAGAAAAACTTACTGAAGCAATATGGCGAGTAGCCAAAGAGGTAAGCATATCCCGAGAAAGGTTTTCTTCAAGTCCTTGGATCTCGGGAATGATCCAAGTCTTCACCGAGCTCATGGCAGAGCTCGGGGGAACAAAGGTAAGAACACCAGTACCACTAGTTGGGGGCTGAGTGATAGTTTCAGCCAAATTGACCGATGAGCTTTTCTTCAGCCTCCTCGGGGGCACAGGAATAGTTACGACCAAGGAAGAACTCTTGGTCGGTGAAATGGTAATCACCTCTGTTGGAGCATCACTCTTACTCGGAGCAACTGGGGGCTTCTCAGCAGCCTTCTTAGTTGCAGCAGGAGGAGGAGCATCAATTTTCTTTGTCCCCTCTGGGACATCAGATTTACTTCTTTTTGCCTCCCCAGCACCGGAGGCAGATTTCTCAAAGATAGAAGGAACCCTTCTTTTACCCATCTTTTGACTTAAGGGAATGTGTGATTCAGGAGAAGAATCTTCAGGAACTAGCACCAGATCAATATTGCTGATCACCGGACGAGTAGTAAACGAAGATGTGTAGCTCTTATACTGCAGCAAGTATGAGGTATACCTAATATGCTCGTCGGAAACAGTCTGATGCAAGCTCCAGATAAGTTTTAAGTGCTTTATGTTAACTTCTGTCTCTTTTGGAGATTTTCTCTTACTGTCAACTGCAAACAAATAAAAATTAAAATATCAGTCACACATTTTACCAAACACAATGAAAGTATAATTTCAAACATAAAATAAAATCAAAATAACCTATCCCATTGCCAAAGGGAGGGCATCTGGGACCCTAATATACTTCATCTCCAGTCAAAGGAGAATGTTACCAATTTTTGATAGCAACCCCATGCTCAAAATAGTCCCTATTAGCATCTGGGAGATTGACCACTAAAGCCCTATTTAAAAATCTAGTTTTTAAATAAAAAGTATTATCCCCAACTGCCCATCTATAACAGAACATGATTTCTGGAATTCCTATGCGAGTTCCATGAATTTAATTTAGCCTATACTCCCCATTAACTATTCTCCATGTCTTGGGGGCTATTTTTATAGGAACAACGTCAAAATATTGACAAAATTCCAGACATAAAGGATTCGGTGGAAAGGAAAATCCACACTCAGTAATAAAGATGCTGGGGAACCAATGTCCCTCAGCCAAACGGAAATAATCTGAAGGTTCAGAAAGTTCCTCCTGAACAACCCATGAAGGGATGGCAAAATCAGAACAAAATTTATCAAGAGATTCAACAAGGTAAACCATGATGAATAACGAAAATGAAGAAGAAGGGAGAAGATCTTACAGAAAAAGAGTGGATCTGTTGTCAGCGAACGATGGAAAGGATGAACGCACAAGAGAGAGAGAAGCAATGGAAAACTCAAAGACGGAAATTTGAAAAAGTAGAAGACAATGGGATTGTCTGCGGCATTTAAATACTTTGCCTCGGGAAACGGTAAAGGTAATGATTACAAAAAGAAACGATTATGCTACCGGCGACTAAAAGGACAAAAAGTGAGCGAAGATCGAGGCAGTTATAAAAATTCAAAAAGTCTGATTCTGCGAATTTGGAAGGGAAAATAAATATAAAGGAAAAGATCCTAAAAATCAGGAGGATCATTTAAAATCGTCATATTCCGAGAAAGAATGTTCCATACTCCTCAAAATTCGAACTATGAAACATTGGGGGCTTCTGTTGATACCAAAATTGACATGCTGACGTGGATGAATCACAGGAAGACACGTGTCAGTTTAAGTGGAACCTACAAACATTTCTACAGTCACTTTAGCAACGAGGAATTCTACTTCCCCGATCAATTCAGACACTCCGAGTAACAGGTGTACTCCGAGGAACCTCATTGCTCCGAGGAACTCAACTTAGGCGGTCCGAGCTGCATCTCGACGAGAGCATTAATTGCAAGATAGCCAACAGTTCGACTATTCATTGAATGTCTTATCATACAGATGTATACACTTAAGGGGCATTAATTATTTACCCTTTCACATGTACAGCCTAGAGGCTATAAATACACTGTATCACCCTCATTGGAGGGGAGGAGGAATTTCTGGATCAAACTTGTAATCGAGAATTCCCATACACTTAGCAATAACAGAAACAGTGGACGTAGGTCATTCTTATAAGGCTGAGCCACTTTAAAAATTCTTTGTCTCATTTAAATTTATCTGTGATTAAATAATTAGATACAATCTAATTTTTTACATCAACAGCGACGATCCACCCTCGGTATCCACTGATCAACCTTCTTCCTTCTTTATTCAATCGTAATCCCCAGGGTCATAAGATAAGCCATAGATAATCCTCTCTACAAGGAGTATACAAGATACAAAAACTTTCTAAGGTTTCAAAAGGGTTCACAAAATATATGGGGATGTAAAGTTTTTGAATCAAAAGTGTTTTAATAACACACAAAATGAAAAAGCTTGGTTGATTTTCTGTTCACACTTTTTACAAAATCCCATGAAAATAGGTTCAAAATATTTCTATATTCACCTAACACAATTTTTGAGGTGGCAGCTCGTTTAAATGAAAATCAATGCCATTCAAATGAGAATGTCAGTTCGTTCGAATCAGAAAGCCATTTCCTTCAAATGACAAATGTAGTTTGTTCGATGTCTACATCTAACGAGCTTATAATAAAAGTTCAATATAAAATAGTACGCCCTCGTTTGATATTTGTTCGAAGTAAAGATCTAACGACCTATTAATGAAATGTCTATTTCATTTGAATGAGCTTCAAACTTGTTTAAACGAGGCCAGTTTTTTTAGTTTGTTTTTTAAAATCCAGCATTGGTTTTCCCCAAAACACATCCCAAATATAATTATGAATAATTATGAACTCCAAAAATTTTATACCTTCATGAGATATAGAGGAGACATAAACTTGGATATGTTGGAGTTCTATTCGATGTGTCGGTGTGAGACAGCTTGTAACGGGATGCGCCAAATATGCCAAAGTTCAAATAAATACAAATAAAATGCCTAAGCTAAACTATTTGTTCTTACACCATTTTTATTTATCTAACACTGTATGTTTAATTTATTTTTATACTCTCGAGACTAACTTCTTAGAATTCAGTGAAGAAGTAAAATTTCGTTAACCGTGCCAGATCTTTATACGATAATTTCAATTAAAGAACCTAATATTAATGATATATGTAGTTGTGACACCCTGCCTAATTAAATACTGGTTGATCTGTCCTTTATTAAATTAAATTATAATATTCAGTTGGTTCATTCTTAGCGTTACTATCGAAAAATAATTTCTTATTAATTCACCTAATAATTAATTAAGCTAAGTGTAAAAACTTTTCCGATTTTAATTTAATTGAATCCATACCACCATACTGAATAAAATAAGTAACACCCCAACACAACTAAATTAAAATTCAACAAGTATAAATGTAACTGGAATACACTCACCAGTTGAAATATCTCAATATCACCATCCAATACAAAATGATAGTAACAGTATTAATATAAAACCAGTATAATATTCGAAATGGAAATGGAACTACTAGAATATTGGGCAACATGCCCTACATGAGCCAAATACTATAAAGATAGGAATCAAGGAAATATAAGCCTCTAATACAAAGTTTCGTCTCCAGAAACTCATCAAAATATCCATCCTCTAAGTCGGGTGTCCCTGATGCTGGGAACCTGGTAATATAGATATAGTAGAGAAGAGAATATGCAAGTAAATGTGTCAGAGCCCGATTGTAAAATATGTTAAAAATAGAAAGTACTTAACAAGTGCAATTAAGCAGGTATTATGTACATATTAGTTCTCGGCTCTCACACGAGGATCTCACCTCTCATCTAGTGTGCTCGAATAACATACCTTATCATCTCCCTAAAAAAGGTTCTTAATTATCATCCTATATCTTCTCATTATCCCTTATTTCCCACGCAATACTTTTAAATTAAAGATGTTCATTTCTCTTTAAGATAAACTAGGCCTTTAAGTATTAAGTATTCACTTACTTAACTAAATTCAGATTTTATTATTCATTTTTATCTACTAATTCACACAGTGGATCACATCATAGTATATATATTCATCACACTATTATATATACTAATACGACACCTCCCAGACACAGATGCGGTGTATACATACTCTTTTATCATGTCCAGTTACATATCTCGATGTAAAAAGGACTATTAGTTCAGCGTCTCTCCCGAATCACAAATAACATAACACACATATTTGGAGGCGAGCATACTCCCCAGCTGAATGGGTCAAGCATATACCTACACTCCCATTCAACCATCGAAACTATCATTCACATTGATAGAACGTGTCCAAGGTCCTATGCTCACGATACGAATCTAAAATTCCCCCAAGTGGGCTCATCGGGATAAGATCGACCACAACGCGAAACCTCCACCCTGATAGCAAGGAGCATAGGTATATCATACAAATAAAAATTATAGGTATTCATCCCACCTATATAATATCAATAAGTTATTCACACAACCCCTATGATAATTCCATACGTAGTATATTTTTTCTCTCTAATATCCGACGTATTTATAGATTATGACTTTACTTATTAACATATATTTCCCGAGTTTTCTCATCTCTCCAAAGTTAACCATTATTTTTCAAATAAATTTTGTAGGTAATTATTTACACCCCACTGGTCCATGTCATCCCAAATCCTGAATTTTCACAAATTCATATTATTCTCAAATAGATTTATTCTTCGATAAACTCTAATTACTTTTAACCCATTATTCTATTCTCAAGGATTAATTCTCACATAAATAATTTTTGGGTCTCAATTACTACCCTACTGACCTTCCCTAAATCCCATTATGCTATAATTAATTTACACTAAGCATCCTTGAAAGTGATCAACATATGAATTTTTGGATACTCGATCGATCGACAGTCTTGGATTGATCGACATTCAAGGTCGATCGATCTATCGAACATGTATGAGCCTACTGTTTCTGCATATTTGGCCTACGGGTTTAACCAATTTTCATCCTCAAATCCTCTATTTTAAGATCCCAAACTTCTAATGATTCATTCCACATGATATAAAAATACATATAAATAATTTCCAATCATTAAACAACCTAAAACATCAATAGGTTTGGATTAAACATGATATTTCTCATAATTTCCAGAAAACCCATGTTTTATCATTTCTCTAAGAATAACATATCAAACTGAAATTTTCTTTATCAAATGATTCCAAATTTGTGTATTAAAATATATAATCAAAAGGAGGTTTATTCTACATATTTCTCATATCAAGGATTCCATTAAAATCATCATAGTTTATCTCTAGATCATGCAATTTCTTAGAATTCTATAACTATCCTAACATGGGCATTATACATGCTAATTTTACAAAGATTAAGTCACTTGCCTTTAAACTGTAGGTCTGAACCTTTGGGGATGATAGTATACTGGTAGTCCTCTCCCCTTTTCGGCCAACTTTCAGTGGCGGTGATGGTGTAGGATGACCTTTGGCTCTTAGCTTCCTAGGACGTCTCTTCCTTTTTTAGAAGAACCTCTCCTCTCCTCACAAACTTGTCTTTTGATTTTTGATGAATGAACCTCACTTTAGATAAACTCTACATTTAAATAAGATAACTCCAAAATTCGTAGGTACTGTTCACCTCCCATGTAAAATGACTAAAATACCCCTCCGAGGTGTCCATTTGGTTCCAAAGTGCCTCGAGACCCAAATAAAAACACCCAAGTATACTTATCGACTATTTAAACTCTTCCGAACACTTTGGTTACCGACACGACTCACAATGCGTCCCGACTTAATTTTCGTAATTGTCGTATTCATCACTCGCGATAATTTTTTATTAAATCATAATCATATGTAAAGTCATAATCATATATTACTTTTAATCACTAAGTAATATTCACATAAATCACCTATTACTTTATTCCCAAGTAATATTGAAATCTGAATTAATTTAAATTTAACCCACAATTAAGCCTAATTAATCCCATTTTAAAAATCATTAAAATTATGGGGTATTACAGTAGTGTGGGACACTCCTTAAAGTTTTTGGAGTAATTAAATAGGTTAAGCATTTAGTTGATACAAATGATTATTTCATAAACATTTCAAACTAATAATGGTAAAGGCTAAATACAAATATGAATTATAGTTTTTTCATAGGTGGCTACCCTTTTATTAAGGAAAACTTTGTAAATTATAATGCTTTGTTTGAAAAGAATGAAAGTTATTTGACTTTTTCAAAATTAAGGTGCTAAAAATGTTTATTATTCAATGCATGTTTTTTGAAAACAAAAATCATTAATGCTCAAAAGATTCATTTTCTTGTGTTCATTGCGAATCAGTCATATTTTAGATGCTTTAGAAATAAATTATTTTTTGTCAAATATTTTTACCTAGACTTGATTGTGGGGGACATATTTTAAGTTTGATTAAGCATATTTAAGTTTATGTAAAAATATATTTTCCTCGATTTTCGTATTATTGTTAGGGGTTTGTACATCTTAATTTTTTTGATAATTTTTTATAAAGAAAACAAATGTGATCATGTATCATCATGTTGAATTGAATCCAACCTTATCGACTGGACTCTTTAATCTTATGACCAAATTGAATACTAGACTTTTCTAAATCTCGAAATCCTTTGATGATTTAAGTGGTCTAGATTGTCTTAAAGGTTTTACTTATAAATATTAAACGTCAAGTTTGAGATCTTAAGGTTTTACAATGTCGAAATTCAGTATGATCTATAGGGTTCAAGTTGGAGATTATTAGAAAGTTTCTTGAAAGTGAAACTACATAAATAATATAATTATACATTAGAATACATTACAAAAACACCAAGAGTAGGGCCTTAAGAAATAAAGAGCTTTTTGAATTATTCGTACATATATTTACAAAAAAATTATGTTCCAAATTTTGGTTGGGGAAGGCATCTTAATGTATATGTTTATATCTTGTTATATAATTATACTATACCCAAGTTGACACACTAGTGTGATTAGGAATGTCTAGTGGATGAAGTGATTTGGAATCACCTCAAATAATTGAGTTTTATCCATCTCAACTTTCATAGGGTACGCTCTTTACTATTGAAATCGCGAATTCTTTAATAATGGTAAAAGTAATGGGAGTAGCAAATCACAAACCGTGGTTATAAAGGAAATTAAGGTACTATTACTATTACCCATATCTTCTAAAAATAATTGTTCTTTTAGTTGGATAATTAATTAAATAAAAAGAGCAAATAAATGATCAACCACTATATAATAAGATTATCACTATGAAATAAATGTAGATAAAATCAAAACTAATATTACCAAGAAGCTCTAAAAATGAGTTTGCTAACTTATTATGTGGTGCATCTACAAGAACATGATTTTAATATAGGGATAAGTATCGATTCGATTTTATTTTATGAAGTTATAATTATGAATAATGGACTAATGCCATAATTGAGGAACTGAGATTAATCAAATAAATTGAATCTTAAGATCTAGTTGAATTACCTTACGGACACACCAAAGTCGTTTGTAAATAGATCATTAAGACCAAATGCAACTCTAATGGTAATGAAATGATATAAAGCTAGATTTATGGTCAAATGTTCCATTACAAATGGATAAATGGTTATAAACAAACCTTCTTACATATATCTAAGAATGTGAAATTCTTGGGGCATTAACATCTCTTTTTGGTTGAAAGTTGCATTTATTGTTAAAATTTTTGATCTTATAAGATTTTAACAAAATATTTGTGTAAGTCTGCGAAATCATTATCTAAACTTAATCGAGTTTCCTACCAATAATATTTTAAGTTTTGCAATACTATTTTGTCCTTTATTAGTGTATATACCTTAAGGTAAGTGGGAGTAAGTTTATTTTATGGATTTCTCTACACACTAATAGTGAATTAGAAAGTAGAGAAATAAAATATACATACGATTGTTAAGAGTATGAAGTAATAATATACTTAAAAAGATTATATGCTCACATATATGATGACCGATCGGTTTAAATATGATCGGTAATTACAACTCAAATTTTATTGGATGTATGAAATCCACTCTTAATTAAGTATGTTTATTTTGTCTTAATGTCCAACATTATGAATGAGTGCAAAGGAATCCATTATTATTTTATTTATTACGTAAATAGAGTTTTTAACATGCTTTGAGGTTACAATTTAAGGACTATGGTTTCAAAACTTCATTTCAAGACTTGGAGTTGTCAATACTATTACTAAGTCACTAGAAATTATGAAATAAAGTTGCGATCTTCTTTATGAAGAAGTGATAAGTATTTTAAAGAAGTTCAACAAATTGAATTGAAATACTTTTCTCTTAAAGAATAAATTCGTAAATTAAGAGTGTCAATTAAACACTCTAGTACAAGTGTTAATATAGCATATCCAAGTGTATATGTCCCATTACCAATAGACATTCATGAATCATGCTTAAGATATGGGTCTCTAGTCGATCTAGTAAAGCATTGATATTGTGGATTTCTAAGTGCTTATTTGACATTATATTTTGATATAAATTAATTATTTATGAATTTTATTTCTATGTCTTGTAATAATTGTATACATAATGTGAATTGTTGAATGTAACTAAAATAGTTTATAAGAGAATTATTAGACCATCATGATAACCCTTATTATTGACCTTATTGAATAAGTTATTAATGTCATGGTTCATAGAAGCAACCATGTTCTTGTATAAGTATGGAACCTAAATGAATCACAATGATTTTTATTTGATTAAGGTATATATGAGCAACCATTTAAGGATGACTCAAAGTTTATTATGCACCTTATGATAATTATAGACAAAGTGGGAGACTGTTAAAATTAATGATTAATTAATGTGGCCAATAATTAATAATATTAAGAGTCATATTTGGTTCATAAAAGGATAATATTAATACAAGAGTCAATTTAATTTAAGATGGTTGATTGAAAGATATTTGTGATTAATTATGAATTTAGGGACTCTTGGATATATATTATGATGGATGTTAGATATTAAGTAACTATTGAAGTTTTGCATCTCCTCTTTGCCTATAAATAAGTGGAAAAGACTCCTTGGGATACCATTTGTAGCGGACAAATTGACCTAGTATAGTAGTCACTCCATTATAGAGGCCCAAAGGATCCTCTATAACAACTAAGGTGGACCGCTACAGAGATCCAAAAGCCTACTATAGCGGCGAATTGCGAGGGGCCCGTTCTTAATTCATTAAAGTTCTAATTTCAATTTCATAATTATTCAATTAAACCACTACAACTCATATACTACTCAAATAACCATATTTTTTAATTAATTAAACATGTAAACTTGATCCCAAAGTCACTTTAAAACCGTTGAAAATCGTTTTGGTTAATTTCCAATAGTAACCCTACCGTTAGTCAAGGCTAATACACAAACTAGGAGTTATGCATAAATCAAGTTCATTATGATTAATTCAAGTAGTCAAATTAATCTAATTATCTTATTCAAATTGTAAATTAACTAATTTATTTTCCCAATAAAATTTTCAGTTAGTTATTTAATAAAAATATGGGGTGTTACATATATAGTTTTCATGCCTATAATAAATTTAACATCTTCCTTTTCAGAGTTGATTTTTCAATTGATAAGACATCAACTTCTTGTGCATTTGGCATGAGCACTAATGATGAGTAAATCTCAAGGCAAGTTATTTAAGTTTGTCAGCATTAATTTGTGTACACCAATATTTAGCCACAAAAAATTATATGTTGCACTGCAAAAAATACAATTATTTTACTTTTACCCCAAGGTGGATCATACTACACAACTAATGATCTTGATCTAGAGGTTCCATTGTATAGTAAATTAATTATTGCAAGCATCAATTTATGTACAATAAATACAAACTTTATGGTATCATCACATCAAAAATTGAGTAAAAAAAACTACTGCATGAGCAAAATTGGGGCAAGAATCCTAAAAATGAGGTATAATCCTATTATATAATCTAATATCTACATTCTAAATGTCAAGTTAATAAAAAATTGGGCTATTTTGACTTGATCCTCAAATTTTAATGCGTAATTTGACTTAACCCCTCATTTTAATAATTTTTTGACTTTCCCCCCGACATAGGAATTAAGTCTAATTCAACATTATAAATAAGGACAAAGTTAAATAAATCCTTAGGACTTAACCCCTATTTTTATTTAATATTTTGAGATAAATTTTTCGTGTAAGAGGTATATTAAAGAGATTAGAAAAGAGAAAGTTAAGTCAAATATTATATTACAAGGTGAAGGTTAAGTCAATGTTGGGTTGGGTTGATCCTTTAGGTTATTAGATCATTTTGTAGAGCCATTCTCTTAGTTGCATTAGTTTTTTCTTCTATTATGGGAAATAAATCCAAAACGTTTCCTCCAGCTCCATATTCACGTTATGACCCACTCTGCTGGGAAACACGTGAGATATACCATCATTTCATTAACATATAGTACTATTAGATGTGAGTGTTCATTGAATGACTGATGTTCCTATTTGATGTAGAGGAAACTATATTTCCCAATTGGTTCGCGGTTGGGGAGTGGGAGCCTATCTTATCCATGAGTGGGACTGTTTTCATGGACATGGTGAGGGAGTTCTAATCTATGCTAGTGTGGTTGGGGAGTTCATAGGATCTATTGATAGGGGTGTGCAGGTTTTAGTTTCCTCCGACATCATCTCAGGTTTGTTTTATGTTCTTAGAGCAACCTTTACTAACTATCTCAAGAAACTCGACCACCTCATTCCTTTCTTTACTGTTTACTCGTATATCCATTTATGTCTTGGTGATTTTCACAACATGAAGCCACCCGAGAGTTTCCACTTTTACTCTGACTATCGTATCCTCAATATAGAGATGATGGGATGCATGTTTCCTTTCCTTGCGAGCGTCTATTGACCACCATTATGGTCACTTTTAATGTACCTCTTATTGCCATTGTCCATACTACTCTCATATTCCTGATGATACACAAGTTAGTCCTTCTGTTATTGGTGAGGATGATGTCATTATAGCGCCAAAGTGTCAGCACGGTCCTTTTACTTAGACTTTAACGGCTAGTGCCTCATACCCAGCACCTAGCCAACCCCAGCCACATTTGCATCAACAAGATATTTTTATTGGAGACCAGTTTCCATCCCTCTCAAGAGCTTTAAAAGAGTAACTGAATGAACACGTAGACTAAAGATTTTAGTCTCATTTCAATGCAATCACGGAGTCATTAGTGTAAAAGTCTAGGAGTACCACCTAGATGCAACATAAGTTTATGATGACAATAAATGAGCAGAAACTGAGAGCATCTCGAGAGGAGCAGAGGCGATAGGAGTGGAACCTGGAGGTGCATGTCAGAGATATGGGTAGAGGAGAAAGCTGTTCAGGATCCGATGGATTTGATGGCGGTGATGATGGAGTTGATAATGGGCATACATAGATTTTTAAAGGATGTTTTATTACACTGGATGTTCTTGAGAGAGAGAGAGAGAGAGTATGTTTGTATTATGGTTTATTCTCTTATAAAGTGTGGATGGATTTGTGGACATGGGTTGATGGTTTATTTATTTTTATGTCACATTGCCATGATACACGTTCCTTAAGTTTATCATTTATATATCTATGTTCTACCATATTGATTTGTGATGATTATATCTATGATATTTGCTAGTTTAAATGATGTTGATTTGTCATTGTCGTCTTGAGATATCGATATTCTACTTATTCATATATAGTTATGATGTTTGTATTTCCATATTTTTATATATTATTTATTTCATTTGAGCTTATAATTTGTTGTGTTATTATTTGCTTGAATGGATTGATGTATGATACTAGTGGGATTCTTCCCTTTGCTTATTCGAGATAAAAGAGGGGGTAAAATTTTGATTTACGGGTATATATGGGAATAGTATAGTGCACATGCATTTCATTTCTTAATTCTCACATTTTATTATTTTATTCTGTATCGTTTGTACGTCACGAGTATATTTTAAGTGTGCAGGACTTACAGGTCGTGTGATGTCAATATTTAGAAAATGGATAAAAAATCCATACAAAAATATCGAGTCAGTCTCGCAAGTACCCGAGGACGGGTAGATTGATGTATATGATTGTGCATTCGTATTTTTTTTTATCTTTTCAACTTTGCTTTGTTTGTAATAACCAAAGGGGGAGATTATATGGACATGATTTAATATTATAGTTTTGGGTTTTGACTTTATTGAAGAACAAAAGGTCAAGGTTGTAATTGTGAGTTATCTTTTGAGTTGTATTAAAGGTGAAGACAAAGGGTTACCGGACCGAATAATTTTAGACTATCTGAGGTTTGATAAGCATATACATTTTTGTATTTCTTTCAATTTATTAAAATACAAAATGACAAGAACTAAATCATTTTTATAAAAGGAAAAGATTTTATTTTTTAAACTTAAAATTTTATAAGTGATTTGAAAATTGGGGTTTCATTCGAATAATAAGTTTCTCATGCAAAACTAACTCCGTGGGAGGTAATTAAATTTCTTTGAGGACACCTAATAGAAAAAATAACTTCGCTCGAGGTACCTCAGTGAGAATATAATTTCACATAAGGTGATTCTATAACCCCTCGTAAGATAGAAGCTTCACACTAGGTTCCCTTATGCGAAGACCTCATTTGAACAAGGGTTCCCATGTTTGAAAGAGGGTAGATTTTTATAGAAAACATATTTTTATTAATTCTCAAACAGCTGTTGTGTATAAAGAGCTATAAACCACGATTACTAGTGAAATGAAGCCCAAATCTTTACAAAACCCTAATTTGTTTTGAGACCACTTTTTTATGAGTGTGTGTCCTTGTCTTTCATGCTTTTGAAATAATATTTTGGTTTGAAAATCCCCAAAGGTGTTTTATCTTAAGAAGATTATAGCACGAGAAATCATATGGGTTGTATGACATGTTTTCTACACATGGGAAAATCCCATCAGTTAGACATTGATGGATACTAAGGCCCGGAGGTTGTACAAGCTGGGTCTGGCATGCATGGATTGATTACGAGTATGAGAAGAAGCATTGATGAATTCCATGAAGACTCTCCATTTTTAATTACTCTTCTTGATGACCACTATGTTGGAGATCTAGTCTAGAATTTAGAACTCCTTGATGAGATTAGCTTGAATTAGATACTCAAATTCATCCTCTACTGCTTTTACTTTCTTTGGATTTGAATTTCTCAACTTTAGTTTGATAATCCGGCTAACAGGATTCATATACAGTTGGTTATAAGAAAATTATAGTTCTAAGCCTCACAAATAATTTGGCTTTTAGGTGTACATATTTACATTTTTCTTAAGGAACTCCACAAGCTGGTTGACCTCATTTTCTAATAATTTTTAAATGATGAGAAATAAACTCACTGACTATGATGGATTAAGAGGAATCGTTCATGGTTATTCTATTATTCGATCCATAAGGGAGTCTCTAGTTTATTTAAACCCTTCTTGATCACACTTCAATTGCTATTTGTCTTAATCAGCATCATAGTCATCATCATCTTTCTCGCTTGGTATTAGACCTACTTTTATTTGGTAACAGAGATAAAACAAATCCTAAAAGATAGTTGGTTATCCCTAATCTCAACTATGCGCCATTCGATCATAAACTTTAGCTTATGGTGATGAGATTAAGGCATCTCACTCATGGTACGAAAACACACTCTTAAGTATGGCATTTTAAGGTGGCCCTGATCCAAAATTATGTAATTATATTTCTTGATTGATCGATTAATCTTTGACTTGGTGCTTGATCTTCCTAAGAGGTCTCTTCAATATCCCATTAAATCTGATCAATAGCCAGACCTTGGTGTTTAGGTTCTAAGTACTATATCGAAGATTATTAAGTAGATCCATGTACATGATTTCTCAAGAGCTGCCTTGGTTGACCATAATCCTCATCGCATTAAATTTTGCGAATCTAAAGGTGAGTACTAAGGCATCTTTGTGAGGCATATTGGACCCGACCAAGTCCTAATAAACACTACACCAAAAAAAGCATTTCGTCACACCCTGATATTAAAAATTTGGCACAGTTTAAAACTGTGCCAGATTTTGGCACAGCTTAATAGAAATTTGGCACAGTTTAAAACAGTGCCAAATTTTGGCACTGTTTGAAAGTGTGCCAAAATTGATTACACTTACTAAAATATATAATACCCCCCAAAAAACATTACACTCCTCTCTTTCTCATGTTCCTGCTCACGGTTCCCGCCCCGCTCGGTCTCTCTCTCGCCTCTTCGCTTAGTCTCTCTCTCTCGGCGGTCAGCTTTCATTCCCTCAGTAGGTCGGCTGCAGGCGATCTATTCTCTCCCTAGGTCGGCATCCATTCTCTCTCTAAGACGCTGGTCGGAATCTCTACGGCCGACACTCTCTCTCTGACCCATTCTCTCTTTCTCTGGTCACTGCCTTGTTCTCTCACTGCACTCATCCCAATCAGGTAATTGTTTAAAGCATTGTATTTTTTTTAACCTAAGTTAGGTTTAGGATTTGATCCTAGAGTTTATGATATGCCTGATTTGATTCGTATTGTCTTTTTAGGGTTTTATATATACATATTTAAATATTTATTATTTTTTTTAATGTGTGAGTTTTTGGTGCAAATTGAATGTTGATAATGAAAAAAAAAATCATGGGTTTTTATGTTCTTACCCCTTTAATTAAAATGCATATTTGATCTGATTTGTACATGTTACGAAGTTTGAAGAAAATTTAAGTGCTAAATATTCAATAATAATGTAAAAATAACAAATTGAAAAGTAGACACCCCACTAATTAAATGGATAAATGAGATTATGTGTTGAAAATTTAAGAACAAATAAAAAAAAAAACTATTTAAATAGTAAGTAGACATTAATACTAAACATCAATAATGATGTTACACATGTAAAAAAACCTTAGACCCGTTAAAGGGGTCTCACTATGACTGTGGTGAGAACTCTTGAATTGTCCCATTTTTGGACAGTTTGGAAATGCAAAAGTTTTTATTGTACATAATGCTTATGCATGCCCTATTTTGGCATCTCTTTATGTTCTTTGGGTGCATACTATATTGATGTAGTGTTTTGTGTTTTCTTGGTTGAAAAACTTAAGTGACACATGAACACTCCCAATTTAAGTTGTGTACTTGAAGAACTGTAGGGAGATGCTGGCGAAATTTTCTAGATTAGGACATGGCATGAGACATTATGACCAATACAAAATATGCATTTTCGAATGGGATAGGACCTTACCCTGTAGAGGAGATGGAGGAGATATAGGAGCTCAAATATATACATATTTACACTTGAATAAACTTCAATATATTTACAGTAAGCGTTTATGTTATAATGTGTGTTCTTTAAACTTATCAGGATGTCATCGGGAATCAACAAAGAGTGGATAAATGAGAAAAATATTGAGACCGATACATATAGAGATGGGGTGTTACAGTTTCGACATTATGTGCATAGTAATAGTTCGAATGCTAAATATTCATGTCCCTGTAGACGTTGTCGAAATGGGAAAGGACATGTTGTTATAGATGGCATATTCATTCATTTAATGACATATGGTATGGACATGAACTATACCTTATGGCATTTTCATGGTGAGACATTAGTTGTTGATCAAGTCCAACCACCACCGCAATCTGTGACACCGACAGAACACACTGATGTGCACAATATTCCAATTTTGAATGATCTTGTGAATGATGCTTGTGAGATGTTTATGGGTGAAGCGGAACCTAGTGAACCTAATTGTGTAGGCAGTGATGAAGCCCCCGCCCCAGCAACTTCTGAGGTTCCCAATGATTCGTACACATATAAATACAAAGGCAAGAAGTATGCTCATTTACATCAACTCGCACAGGAGCCATTGCACTCAGCTACCGGTTCTTCGCGTCATACCACAATATATGCTCTTATAAAGTTGAATGATTTGAAAACACAATTCAATTTATCGGATGGTGCTACAGGTGGAATTCTTAGATTGTTAAATGAACTACTTCTTGAAGAGAACAACTTGACAACTAGTTATACAGAAATGAAAAACACCATTAGAGATCTAGGTATGGATTATGTTAAGTATGACATATGCATTAACAACTGTATGCTATTTTGGAAAGAGCATGAAAAATCTACTAGATGTATAAAATGTGGTTCTTTACGCTACAAGTTTACTTGTCTAGACGAGGACGATGTAGAATTTCATAATACTAATGAAAAAAAAGTACTTTAGGGTTCCTAAGAAGGTAATGCGACATTTCTCTCTAATCCCTAGGCTAAAACGGTTATATACCATAAAATAGATAGCATAGAAAATGACTTGGCACGCTCGTGCAAGCTCTTACATGGAATTCTTGCGTCATCCCCGAGATTCAGCAGAATGGGTAAATTCAAACATTTTGTGGAGAGATTTTGCAAAAGATCTCCGGAATATTCGACTTGCAATAGCAACTGATGGTTTCAGCCCGAATAACATGTTTGGTCGTAAGTATAGTTGTTGACCAGTGATAATTCAACCTCTCAACCCTCCTCCATCAATGTGTATGAAAAGTGAGTTTTTAATGTTGTCTGTATTGATTCCCGGACCAAAGTCACCATCAAGTAATATTGATGTCTTTCTCCAACCATTGGTTGATGAGTTAAATATCTTATGGTCTGGAGTTGAGGCTTGGGATGCGTACAAAAATGAGAAATTTCAGTTAAAAGCCATGTTGATGTGGGGTATACATGATTTTCCAGCTTATGGGATGTTATCAGGTTGTTCAACTCAAGGTTACAATGGGTGTCCTGTTTGTTTTACAAATATACCTTCTCAATATCTTTATAAATCAACGAAATATTGTTACCAACGATCTCGTATGTTCCTTCCTAAAGACCATCCTTGCAGGTTTGACACATCAAAGTAAACATTTAATGGTAAAATAGCGGATGATATGGCTCTAAGAAAGTTAACAAGTGTAGAAGTTGAGCAGATAGTGTCACTTATCGCTCGAGAAGGTGTTCAAAGAGAAGGAGAGGGAGATAAAAAGGGAAAGGTGAAGGGAAAGGGGAAGGGGAAGGAGAAGGAGGATGTCGTAATGTAAGATGATGATTATCCAAGTGAGGGTGACGATGAGAATCTAGCGGGTACCGAGGGTTTTTCAAGGAGGTCAATTTTCTTTGACTTAGAGTACTGGAAGGATAATGATATTAGACATAATTTAAATGTTATGCATGTTGAAAATAATGTCACAAAGACTCTTTTAGGTACAATACTCTCCGTGAAAGGTTCATCAAATAAAGATACAGTCAAAGCCCGTGAAGACTTGAAAGTTTATTTGAATCTTAAAAGGAAATTATGGATGAAAGATGTTGAAGGCAGTAACAAAAGGCTTATGCCAAAGGAACCTTTCACATTAGGAAAGGAAGAGAAAGAAGCCTTTTTTCGTACACTAAAAACATTAAAGGTACTGATTGGATTTTCATTAAATTCCAGCAATAATGTTAACCCGGATCCACCTGGATTTACCAATCTCAAGTCCCACGATTATCACGTCATTATGCAACGGTTGCTTCCTGCGTTAGTTATGCATTCATTTCTGGATGATAAGCCATTGTTTAAAGCTATACAACGAATAAGAATATTCTTTAATGTGTTGTGTGCCAAAGTGATATTTAGGGAACATCTTTTGAAGGCTAAAAACACATTGGTAGAGGAACTTTGTGTCTTTGAAATTTATTTTCCACCTGCCTTTTTTGTGGTGATGATCCACCTCATGCACCATTTAGCTGATGAAGCTTTGACAGCTGGGCCACCAAGATATCGGGCAATGTGGTTGTTTGAGAGAGAAATGGGAAGATATAAAAAGTGGTCACGAAATAAGAGGTAAATTGAAGGGAGCATTGCTAATGCATATTTGTTGCAGGAAGCTTCTTTGTATGCCATGGAGTACATATCCAAAAGAGGTGAAGGAACTCATAAGAGGAATCTTGAGGATTTTCTTGATGATGAGTTTGATGACTCGGAATGCCAATGACCATTGGGTAAAAGTAAAGAATTGATCTTAAATAATATACAATATGAGCAAGTGCGAAGATGGGTTTTATCTCAATGCGACGGTGTTGATGAATGGAGAAGGTACACACTTAGTTCTATGTAAATTCATATTAATTGATTGTAATGTGATATTTCTTAATTTTGAAACTAATTTCTTGTAGAAAATTTATGGTAGCTGAGACTCAATCGAGGCATAGAATTGATGATTTCATCCCTTGGCTAAGGAACGAGGCAAGTCTTTATTTATGCATGTACTTTTTTATCAACCGTAATTATTTTTAATGAAACTTTAAAAAATTATCAATTCCTTACAGGCCTCAAGATTTAATGATACGGGAATTTTTCCATATGCTGATGGTCCGCCCCATAGGGTTACCAGTTATGAGAAATTTCAATGCAATGGGTACACCTTTTGTACTTCTGGGCATGAAGAGAATCATAACTTTCAGAGTAGTGGCGTATCCACTAAGGCCTTTAATAAAAAGGGGATTATGACAACTTTTTATAGAGTTATTAGACAAATACTCGACCTCAATTACATTGAGTTCACACATACTGTCTTTTATTGTGATTGGGTGGATTTTGATGATAAGAATGCTTGCAAAGTTGAACCCACCTCAAAATTGGTGATGGTGAATCTTAGTAAGCTCGTGAGTAAAAATACCATTCACGATGATCCGTTCATCTTTGCATATCAAGCCAGTAAAGTATTTTATTGTCAAGATGTAAAGCTGAAGGGGTGGTCAGTTATTTTACACTCTCCCAAGAGACTGATAAAAGAAATAAATGCGATTGATATTGACCGTACGATGTATAACTCCATTCTCGAGGAAAATGATAAATTGCTGAGGCTTTTGGACACGGATTTCTAGTGCAATGATTTAGTTATGAAGTTGTTTTTTAATATGGAATATTATATTTTTTGTTATTTTGAACGGGTAATATTCTATTTATTCCGTTTGTTGTTGTTGTAAACATTTAATACTTTATTGTTGTTTGAACATTTAATACAGGTATGGCTGTTTGAACTTGTAATTCTATGTTTACTGATGTTTGAACATGTAATATACTGGTGTCTATTTGAACATATATTCTTGTAATGTTTATTCTGATTATTTGGTGTCCAATAGTCATTTTTTTCCAGACAAATGTCTCATATTGGTGATACTTCACAACCGTCAATAAATGGGGTGACACCTATATCAACCTCCCATTCTAAGGTTGCTTCGGGTGTTTCAAGAGTAAGTGATGAATCTTTCGTCAAGAAATTAAAATTTAATAAACACGGCCTTCCAGTTGGTGAAGATTCATATACACTCTCAACCAAGTTGGGAGACTTAGCAAGGACACATGTTCCCATTTCTTATACGAGTTGGAAATAAGTGGATATGCGATATAAGAACTCAGTTTGGTCATCATTAATGGTATACTATTACTTTATATTCTAAACAATGTAATAGTTAGTAAATTCAATTATGTGATGTTTTAATTTTATTTCTTCATATATTGTAGAAAGAGTTCCCAGATGTGCGCAAAAGTCAGAAGCAAATTTTTATGAAAAAAAGCGAACGATGCTTGGAAAAAGTTCAAGTTAAAGCTAAAGGTTAATTTGAAGGATGGCGATGTTGAAAAGTGTAAGGAGAAAGTTCCACGAAATGTCAAATCTGAGGACTAGGAGGTGTTTTGCAATAATGAAGCTTTAGAGGTTCAAAAAACTTTACGAAGAAAGAACAAAGAGACTAAATAAAATTGTGTGAGAAAGACAACTCATAACACAGGTCATCATGGTTATGCCCGAGCTTCAGAGAATTGGAGAAAGAAGCATGGGCGTGCACCCACTCGTGCTGAATTGTGGCTGGAAACTCATATAGTCAAAGGAGGTGGTTATGCCCCTCATGATAAAATATTTGCGGTAATTTAAAATTTTTAATGTTCATTTTATCAAAAAAAATATCGTATCATCAAACCTAATGTTAATATATTTTTGTACAGGACCAAATTCAATTTCTTTTGGATGTATACAAAGCGAGTGGTCAGGAGGAGACCTTGGATGTCGGGCCTATTTTTGAGGTTTTTGGAAAAGATACGCGAGGACGTGTTCGTTGTGTTGGGTCCACAATTTCGAGAACCGCTATATTAGGGTCAACATTTGCTAGAGAAATGCTTGAAGAGGTGAAAGAGGACACCGAAAATTGGAAGGATCATGTTGATCACCTAAGGAGTGAAATAGAGGGGATAAAGTCCTCATTATCAGAATTCATTACTGACTTCAAAATCGAGAAATTTTCATGTGTTGGACACAATATTCAGGAATTACCTACTTTAGGAACCACGGCACCTTCATGTTCTCTTTCCTCCCCAGCATTCGAGGTTCCAAATTTCACTTCTCTAATTGAATGAAAAATACTATCCCATGCACGTGAACTTGTTGGTTATGGGAGGAAAACACAACCAGGAGCCGTCTCGACCGTTCACTTCCATGCGTTGAGAAAGAATGAATTGTGAGTTTTACTCGATGACATTAAAGTGCCCGAGTATCCAGTTTGGGGTGGAAAACAAGCTCATTGTGAGAACTTGGAAGATGTTCATAAAAATGGAATTATGTATTGGCTCGACGACCTTTGTCCTCCCATTGGTGACACTGACGAATGAACACAGGTATAAACACACTGATTAGACTCTCTTTCAATTTCAGCTTTACTAATTGATATTCATCCATTAATATTTGTGTGTATGTATATATCTTTATGTCGGTTCTTCTTTATATGCAACAAATATGTTATTGTGAGCATATAGGCAACATATATGTTGCTGCGTGCATATATGCAACTATATGCATATATGTTGCATATATGCTGCTGCGTGCATATATGCATACAGCCACTGCATATATGCATACAATTGTATATATGCTGCATATATGCATACAGTTATTGCATATATGTTGCATATATGCTGATACGTGCATATATGCTACTGCATATATGCAACATATATGCACACAGTTGCATATATGCTGCATATATGCATACGGTTATTGCATATATACTGCATATATGCTACTGTATGCTGAAAATTAATATAGCGACTAATAATTTGGGACAGAGGATAAACAATGCACAATTTAAAAAATAGTCAAATGGAACCAATCTAACTGCCTTAGGCTGAACTTGTTTATGACTGATGAAAGATTCTGCATGCTAATATTATCAAATCTTCATTTGTTCCTTGTCTTCCAAATACCCCAATAAATGAAAGTTGGGATCAACTTCAAGTATTTTTCCCATTGAGAAATATTAAAAGTAGACCACCAAGTTATTAATCTCCCTCTGATTTAAGAATTTAGCATAGACATGCCACAAATATTTTCAAAATGAAACTATACTGACATAGCAAATTCACTATTCCCAAAAAGATTATCTATTGATTCAATATTTGGAAAAGAGCAACATCCACATTTAGAAGGCGTGGCTTCAATTGTCTTACCATCTTAAAATACTGCATTAATTTTTCAAAAGGATGTCAAAAGTTCCAATAACGTGGTCCTCTAAAAAATGTGCAAGAAATTGACCTGTACATAGATAAAGAATTATATGTTGTCGAAGTGTCTAAGTACAAAGGATGCAAAACTAATCCAGAAATTCTAGTACATAGCTCTCTTAGTTCTTATTTGAACCTCCCGCTATTCGAAAAAGGCAACATTACTAGTAGACACCTGCACATCTCCTACCAATTGATTCTGTCTTAGTTAAAAATAATCTTCCTCCATGATCGTAAAGTCTAGCTTAGTATTAACTCTAGCCAACTTCTTCTCTAATTCTTTATTCTCAATTAAAATGACAGTTTTTTTTTCCTGAACAACTTTAAGATCTTGCAGACCTGTAGCTGCTTCAGCCTCTTAGTTTGAGAAATGGGCTTAATCTATAAACAAGTAATTTTCCTCACCTTCCACTTAGGTCATCATGCATATGAGGTATGAAAGTGATAAGATTCTAGTATTTAAGCTCATCAAAACACTATCTTCCAGGACTTCAAGCTGGGAAATGTATGGTTATGTTATTTTCAACCCAATGAGAAAAGAAAAGTTATCAAGAGCCTTAAAAGTTATCAGAGTTTTGAAATAGCTGCAAAGCTTGAGAGGCTCCCGATTGCCAATAAGTAAGGTTTTGTAAATCTTAGAGAAGATGTTGTAGTTATTGTTCCACACTAATGGAAGAAATCTTCGAGGATCGAAGAGGGGATTAGGACATAATTTATTGAAGTTATACTTGAAAAGTAGTGACTTCACATGGTGTAATCAAATCAGTAAGGTACATAGTTAGAGGATAAACCTCAGCTTGTGAGGAGCTAACCTTAAAGGAAAAGTCATTGGTTCCGGAGTATCCTCAAGAGCTAGAAAATGCCAGGGGACTTTAGCATATTATCATCAAGATTGGAACCTTGATTGGGCTTTTCTTCCATAAGAGCTAAAATACCAGTAACCTCATATTAAGATATGGGATTAGAAGCAGGATAGTCAACATTTATTAGGCTTGATTCACTTCAGGAACTGGGTTCGAAGTGGGAATAAATGTTTGAACAGGAGCATCAATTAGCTCATTTTTTCAGAAGCTAAAAGAGGAGTAATAGGATCTGCAACTTGTAAAGGTTTCTCCACATTGGCTGAGCTATTAGCTAAGTTTATAATAGGAGAAAAATAGTTAGAAGTTAGGATTATGGGGTAATAATAACAAAGTATAAATCTTGCTTTAAAAGGAAAACACATTGGTGTACCTGCTAATTAAACCTTATAAATAGGTCTCCGACTATCATTTTCACATGTTTCCTCTTTGGAATGTTAAACATGGATGATATAGGAGTTTCAATAGGTTTGGGGGGTAGATGAAGAAGTACAAACTAGAACATCAGAATAGGATTTGTCCATTCCAGTATGAATAAGAGGAGAAACATCTTCCTTCTCTTATTTTCCCCTCAAATCCTCTGTTTCCTCAGGAGATAATTTCCTCTTGCGAGAAAAAACATAAGCAACACATGGTGGAGCTTCTATAAAACACAAAGTGTCTAAGAAGAGGCCATAATAGATAAAGACAAAATTATAAGAGGTGATGAAAGTCTTACCAGGAGAGGAGGGCATCGAAGGCTCCGTGGCAACATGTAATGGATTTTAATTAACACTATCATGGTTTGACCACAAACCAACAAAAGCCTCAGCCACTTTAGTATAAAAATAATCATCAATTATGCTAAAGGTGCTTCGAACCTCATGATAACTAATAATCCCAACCATTATAGTTGTTTTAATAATTTAAAAAGACCTTAAAATAAATGTGTCTTGGCAAGATTCCTCTCAGGGACTAGAATAGATTGATAAAAGCCAAATCACTTGGAAAATTGAACAAATAAGTAAATTTCCCCAAAATATTTGGAATTGCGGGATTGGGAGGTGATGAACCACAATACAAGTCCCTAGAAATCAAGAGTCTTCCCCAACAAGAACCCATTTCTTCATAAGAGTAAGACTTTCTCAAAATTAAAGCAAGCTAGTAGGGAGCTTCAGTATGTGCCAACATATGATGTAAAAGAATCCTTGGTCTGTCAGGATTTAGACCTCTGAATATTTTAATAAAATTTTCGAATCTTTTAATTTGGATAAGAGCAACATCCACTTGTAGGAACTGGCCGCGTAGTCCCGGGTCTCCCGATTTGAGAGTATGACGATAATTTGTAAAAATCACACTTAGACTTAAAAATAAGCCGTTAAAGGGTGAAAACCCAAACCAGCCCCCAAACGACCCCGTAGGAGGCACGAACACCTCACACGGGACCAATGAAACTTGCAGGAACTGACCGCGTAGTCTCGGGTCTCCCGGTTTGAGAGTATGACGATAATTTATAAAAATCACACTTAAACTTAAAAATAAGCCGTTAAAGGGTGAAAACCCAAACTAACCCCCTGACCAATGTAACTTGTAGGAACTGACCGTGTAGTCCCAGGTCTCTCGATTTGAGAGTGTGACGATAATTTGCAAAAATCACACTTAGACTAAAAAAAACAAGCCGTTAAAGGGTGAAAACCCAAACCAGCCCCCCAACGACCCCATAGGAGGCATGAACACTTCCCACGGGACCAATGTAACTTGTAGGAACTGACCACTTAGTCCCGGGTCTCCCGATTTGAGAGTATGACGATAATTTACAAAAATCACACTTAGACTTAAAAACAAGCCGTTAAAGGGTGAAAACCCAAACCAGCCTCCAACGACCCCGTAGAAGGCACGAATACCTCGAACGGGACCGATGTAACTTGTAGGAACTGACCGCGTAGTCCCGGGTCTCCCGGTTTGAGAGTATGATGATAATTTGTAAAAATCACACTTAAGACTTAAAAATAAGCCGTTAAAGGGTGAAAACCCAAACCAGCCCCCAAACGACCCCATAGGAGGCACAAACACCTCGCACTGGACTAATGTAACTTATAGGAACTGACCGTGTAGTCCCGGGTCTCCCGATTTGAGAGTGTGACGATAATTTGTAAAAATCACACTTAGACTTTAAAACAAGCCGTTAAAGGGTGAAAATCCAAACCATCCCCCAAACGACCCTATAGGAGGCACGAACACCTCGCACGGGACCAATGTAACTTGTAGGAACTGATCGCGTAGTCCCGGGTCTCACGGTTTGAGAATATGACGATAATTTCCACTCATATATGTAATTTTTTAGTTTGAGTAGTTTTGTTTTTTTTTTGTAAATTATTGGGTTACTAATATCGTATCTTTTTTGTATCCTATTTTTTTGCAGGATAACAGTTTATCGTTGTCATTTATTCATGTGGAACACACAGAGAACTCAATGGTTTACAACAAGGGGTTTATTCATGATTTCATTTTTTGTGGCATGGCCGTGCGGTCTTTTGTTGTTTTATTGTTGATTTTTATGTTTGTGTAGGCTTTTGTAAGTTAATTGTTATATTTTGTGGCCGTGTGGGCTTTATGTTAGGCAGGTTTTGTATTAAGAGGTTTTGGAATGTCCAGAAAATAGAGGAATCTTTGCCCAATTTTTTTAGGCATGTGAACTGTTAAAGACTTGTAATATTTTGAAGTTTGTATATACATTAGTTTATTAACAACGTGCAATATTATTAATTTGTGGATTTTGTGCTTTCAAATAATTTTTTTTATAAAAAATTTGGCACAGTTCAAAACCGTGGCAAAAGTGTATCATATTTTGGCACGGTTTTGAACTGTGCCAAAGTTTTTTAAACTGTGCTGAATCTGGCACAGTTAAAAACTGTGCCAAAAGTGTGCCAAAAATATCAAATTCTGGTACGGTTTAAAAGTGTGCCAGAAGTGTTCCTCTTTGGCCAAATCTAACACAGTTAAAAACTGTGCCAAAAGTGTGCCAGAAATATCAAATCCTGGCACGGTTTAAAAGTGTGCCAGAAGTGTTCCTGTTTGACCAAATTTGGCACACTTTTGAATCGTGCCAGAAAAAAATTGCCATTTTGGAACACTTAATTCTGGCATAGTTCAAAATCGTGCCAGATTTGATCTGGCACAGTTTTAAACTGTGCCAGATTAATATTTTTGATGTAGTGAAAAGACATTATTACTTGGTCAAAATCTATATCCTTGATGCCCCTTTTATTGAGAATAGGATTGTATATTTCAACCCTGTAAAGCCTTTTAAACACTATCAATAATTCTAATCCACTCATGTAACTTCCATATTTTTCACTATGAGGGGGTTATGTACCCGTGTAAGGTGATGAACATTCTACAAGGTCTTAGGTTATCATCATCCTTCTTTTGAGTGGTATTGTATCGACCAACTAGTGGTCTTCTTGGTATCTATTTACCACTCGAGGTGACCATCCTGGACCAAGTCCTTCAAATATACTTTAGCATTTTACAATTCTCCATCTGATGGTTGTGGTCCTAATGTTAAGTGAACTTTTCAATTATATCTCTCTAATTAGTATCACCCGCCATATTTAATGTCTTCTTATAGTAAGGTTTGTCATTAATAAGGGGAAGGGGATTGTAAATGTGATCCTTGAATAAAGTGTCAATCGCTTGGTACATGTTCTCATTAGTAATTATCTTTTCTTTACACTTTGGTTTGTCTCGTTGGCCCCCTTTCCTACTTGGGGTTGGGGGTCGCGCTGTCTTTTCCTCCGTTTTTGAGTTCTCTTTCTTATTTTTAATTTTGGAGCACCGACCATTATGATCATACATATTTTGGATATTATCCTCGACTTTGACATAATGCTTTATTTGGGCTATGAGTTCGTCCATGGATAACATATGTTTCTTTATGAGAGGCTTGTACACATCATTCGATCATGAAAGACTTAATTTGAAAAAGGATACCGCTAACTTCTCATTGTTGTAATAAATGCGATCTTTTATTATAATTCTTTTTGGACAAAATAAATCTAAGTCCATGTAACAAAATGTTTTACCAATTATGTGACATCGAATATTATCTTCAACGTTAGGTGATTAATCTAATTACTGAATAGGTAAAACAATCACACAACACTAAGTCGTATGAGGAAAATCCACTAATAGGAAAAAAAACTCAAGCCAAAATGGACGCCAAATGCACTATAGTAGAGTTTTACATAAAAAAAAGTAACGACTTACAATCACATAATGCACTAGTTAACTATCAATTATTTCGCATCATATCTCTCGTAGAAGGCATCAATAGCTAGAGTACACTACGCAGTCGTGACCAATTTCGTCCTCCTATAATGTCTTCAAATCATTGACTCTAATCTAAATATACTTTTTGAAGTTGAAGATGAACTTTGTTTAAAATCCACCAAATGCTTAGATATCATTTTATAATATATGAGTTTTTCTAAAGGTTTTAAAAGTGCTGAAAAATAATGTGGCTTGCTCAAACCTCACAATTTATTTTTGAGATATATACACAAGTCTCTGAGAACAAAGATATAAAAAATTATATTAAAAAATAAAGGTCTAAGTGTTTTAAGCATCAATAGGACTTATGATCAAAGTTTGAAAACAAACATCCTCAAAATTGCAAAGAGAGAAGTGACAAATAAATTATTGTTTTAATATCTAGAGTTTTTAAATCAAAAACTTATTTATTCTTAACATTCCTCCTAATCAAATGTATTATTCACTCTAAGAAAATCTCACAATATATCTACTCTCTAGATATTTTGACAAAGATGATTATAATGAGGTAACTGTCTCCACATATATGAATTTCTCCATACGTGTGATGAACCATAAGTAACACGAGTGGGGAGGGTGACATCATCACGAAAATATAATCCTGGAAAATGGGCGGATATGGGCGGGCGAAAATAGATCAAGTTAAATATATGCGGTCAAAATGTGCACGACTGAGTCCAGGTTGGATTTATGTCGATCTAGAATTGGGTCGGATTGGGTCAAACTGCTTTTTTTATATAAAAAATAAACCCGCGATGCTACAGTCAATCTATAAAATAAATAGAAATGGGGGGAATAACAAAACATTTAGTCTAATAAGTCATATGCATAAAAAACTTGAAAACAACAAATGTTCCCAAACAATTGTCTTATAAAACCACCATCCACATTTAATTAATTTTGTCTAGACCAAAAAAATTCACTTATTGATTCCTCAATACAAAAGATGAAGATGGAGATTTTAAAAAGATAGAGTTGATGAGAAAGAGAGAGAGAGAGATCAATAAAGAAATAGGTAATGAGAGAGAGGTGATGAAGAAAAAATAGACGATTTTGATAGTTCCCACATTTTGATGATTGGTTCGAGATGGTTCTAACATAAGAAATAGTTTTAGGAAGATATCCGTTCGAGATGGTTTAAGCAAGAAGTGAGAGAAAGAGTTAGAGATAGATAGATAGATAGATAGATAGATAGAAAGATAGATAGATAGAGAGGGAGAGTGATTTGTAATAGACAAATGGTTTCAACACAATAAGTTTAGGTTTTTATAGGTTCGGTTATAGTGAATAACTCGTTAGTGAACTCACTTCTTTGGTTTCTCAAACCATTTTTACCCATAAACAAAACCAATGGGCCCTAAACACACTATTTTAGATGGGTTCATCCTTATAAACCAATATTCCCCCAGATTTACTAAAATCTCACACTCAAGTGTTTAAATAAGGAAAGATATGGCTAAAATAAATCTTACACGAATTCCCAAAAGGAAAATGAAAGATTTTATAAAAAGATTAACTTTTTAAACAAAGTTCACGACTTTAGAAGCAACATCATGGACGCGACATTTTTCTACACCGATATGAACCTGCTTCAAGGAGGGAGGTCACATAATAATATACAAATTCTAGGAAAAATCACTGGTTATGTTCGCAACTAGTGACGCCTGTTTATTGTGGCGAAGAGTTTCTTTACTAACACGACCGATTAACGAGTGTCCTTAGAACTTTTGGTTAAGGACAACAAGCTATGTGATTTTTTAACCTTTAAAAGAACATATAATATATTTATACAACGTTCCTCTTAAAAATATTTATATATGAACATATATTTACATACTTATATTACTAATACCAAAACCCATATCAACACACACACACACACACACACACAAATTCAGTTATGAAAAACTTAATTTTGATTATGACAAAAGTGAAAGTCCATTAACTCTATTTACCTCAACCTAAGTGGCATTCCAACGAGTGAAATCAGGTGCAACATCGGTTTGAGATATCATGAAGCTTTCTTGTGAATGTCACTTTATGTAAATCTTTGCCTTAATGACCTAAAGGACAAACTACTTCTGTAAAATGGAATGTGAAAATCCAATTTGTCGAGGACACATTAGTATACAAATACTATAAAAATACCCCACTTTGTCTATTTTAGAGCTAGCATTTGGGTGGGTATGGGCAGGATGGATTTGGAATTAGGCAAGTTTGGGGCGGATTAAATTCGGGTTAGAAGAGGGTTATGTTGGGTTAACCTATTCTGGTTCCTTATTTTATACTTACCAGTTTGTTTCTCTGTGTTAATGTGTTTTGAAAATAAACTCAAATCCATCTATGAAGAGAAGACACCAATTGTGAGAGAGGTGTATAAAGAGAGATAGAAAAGATATGGACTAAGAGAGAAAGAGGAAAAGATAGAAGATAGTTGTTAAGGGAGGGAGGGAGGGAGAGAGCGCGATGTACAATGAGAGAAGAAAGAAACGTAGAAAGAAGAGGAAATTAGGAGAGAGAAATGATATATTGTTATACTGAAACTATCTTCAACAAGAGATGTGAGACTCGGTTAGAGCTTTTATTTTTATAAGATTTTACTACGAGTTAGCTTTAAACCGTGAGCTAACCCACTTTTAACTCGCTAATGCAAATAAGTGGACCATTTTTAGCTTGTAGTGGGTTCATTTGGGCAATCCAGTTACTATGGGCTCTGTTTTCCACTACTAATCTCTTCCATGACGAAATAAACAGATAAATAATACATGCAAAGTAAGAAATTATTTTAACCTATGACACAAAATAGAGCATTACCAAAGGAAAGAATCAACCTAACTACCTATAACCTCTATACAAAGAACTCAATAATAAAAGCGAGCACTTAGTCATGTCAACCTTTCATGCATTAGCAAGGATTACAACAACAATGGATATAAAGACAATTAAAGGGGATGTGATAAGATATACATGAAAGATATGTATATCAATGTATACAATCATTTAGTCACATAAAGTATATGAAAACATATAGCAAGCAAGCATCCTAAAATATCACAATAATGCATTGTACTCCACTTATTATGTATATATACTCCCCAAAACTCATTTTCATATAAAAGTGTTATAGCTTCATTAAATTAATAGAGAATTAAGGTAAATGTGATGTTCCTTTTTATATTTGGATTTTTAAGATAATATTTTTCAAGTTTATAAATCTAGTCTGGTACAATAGCATTTATCTGTGTGGTCCCTTTAGAGTTAGGAGTTCATTTTTTTGGTCCGCGCCAACGGCACCATTTTGCATGGTGTTTTTAGTACAGGGACTAAATTTATAAAATTATGTGGAGTGTCCTATTTTTATATTCTTTGAGAATTATGAGGACCTTTCCCCAAAACCCTCTTAAATTAAACCCCCCTTAATTTAACATTCTCCCCCTTTTGTCATGGATTTTACAAAGGAAATACATTTAAGTCAAGAAATAGATTTAGTCAATGATAAAAAATAGATTTTTTTTTATATAATCTTGATTAAAGTAGCATATACCATAAAAAATTTAGCTCGATTCATCAAATATATATAAAGATGTAAGACAACTCAACTAAACAAATATGCAAGATAAAATGATACAAGTCATCAAAGATAATCACAATGGGGCTAGCTATTGGCACTCCACAAAGTTCATTGGCACTCCAAAAAATTTGATAAATGACCCCTTTACCCTTTACCATTCATCCCTTTTCCTTTTAATTTGAACTAACCACTTAAAAGAAATGTCATAAAATGTTTGACAAAAAATATTTTTTAAATTTAATAATTAAATACAATTTAAGCAAAAAAAAAATTTAACTGTGAATAACAATTATTAACAATATAATCATTAATTGATTTATACTTTAGTACTTATTTTTATTTTAACAAATATGAACACAATCCATTTAAAATGTGACACAGCACAACATTATACGAAATCTTTTTTTTTATTTGACAAGAACAAAACTCAAATAAAAGTGACACGACAGAAAATCTTATTTTTTTTTATCTAACACGAACACGGTCTAATTAAAATGCAACACGACAAGATGTGAAATCTCATTTGCTTACCTAATACTGCCCAAATAAACACAATCATACACAAAATCTTATTTTTTTTTATCTAACATGAACACAATCTAATTTAAATGCAACATGACACAACACAACATAAAATTTTACTTTAACCCAACTCGTATAAAAGCCCCACAACATGACTTAAATTGTGTTCGTATTCGGTCAAATATAAAAGTGATAAACATGTGAGTATTAAAGTGTAAATCAATTAGATCGTGTTCGTGTTAGATGAAAAAAAAACTTCATGTCTTGTCGTGTCGTGCCGCTTTGTAATTAAACCGTGTTCGTTTTAGATAACAAAGATAAAAAAAAAAGAAAAAGATTTCTTGTCGTGTCACTTTTATTTGAGCTGTATTATTGTTAGATAAAAAATAAGAATCTTATTTTTTATCTAACAATAACATAACTCAAATAAATGTGACACGACATGATTTTTTTTTTTTATCTAAAACGAACACGGTTTAATTATAATGAGGTATGACACGACAATGATGATATTTTTTATCTAACACGAACACGATCTAATTGATTTACACTTTAATACTCACTTGTTTATCACTTTTATATTTGACCGAATACGAACACAATTTAAGTCATGTTGTGCGGCTTTTATACGAGTTGAGTTTGTGTTAGGTTAAAATAAAATTTATGTTGTGTTGTGTCATGTTGCATTTTAATTAGATAGTGTTCATGTTAGATAAAAAAAATAAGATTTCGTGTATGGTCGGGTGTATTTGGGCTGTGTTAGGTAAGTAAATGAGATTTCACGTCTTGTTGTGTTGCATTTTAATTAGACCGTGTTCGTGTTAGATAAAAAAAATAAGATTTTATGTCGTGTCACTTTTATTTGTGTTGTGTTCTTGTTAAATACAAAAATAAGATTTCGTATAATGTTGTGCCGTGTCGCATTTTAATTGAATTGTGTTCTTATTTGGTAAAAAATATAAGTACTAAAATATAAATCAATTAATGATTAAGTTGTTAATAATAGTTCTTCAAAGTAAAAAAAAAAATTGCTTAAATTATATTTAATTATTAAATTTAAAAAATAATTTTTGTCAACATTTTATGACATTTCTTTTAACTGGTTAGTTCAAATTAAAGGGAAAAAGGATGAAGGGCAAAGGGTAAAAAGTCATTTATCAATTTTGTTGGAGTACCAATGAACTTTGTGGAGTGGGCCCCTACCAAATAATATTCTTCACCACATTGTCGACATAATTATCATACAAACAATATAGAAGGAATTTGTTTATCACAAAAATCATTAATTGGGTATAAAAGATGAGCAAATTGGATAAACACAAATTTATTTAAATGAATTTTTCCTTCTTAAAATAAAAATCCGAGTTTGAACCACAGGAAACTATTGTACTCATAGTATGTGAAAATATACATTCATGGGAGGTTTACTCTTACTTATGCCAAATTGCTCAAATTTTCGTTCATGTCCATTGTGAGTTGCTCATGCTTATAACACTGCCAACCTATGTAGAACATTTGTTTATTAAATAAATTAATTGGTTAAATCTAATTATAAAATGAGAAAATTTTGAAAAATATATTTTAAGAAAGTAAAAATGTTATTTTTAATTTTATATTAAATGTGTCATTTATTTAACATAGATACTCAAAACAAAATTATAAAGTCATTTGAATCCACTCATTATGACACATGCACTAGTGTCAACATTAAATATAAAATTCAAACAACTATCTTCTCCTCTTAGTTATAAAGAAAAAAAATCGAATGTGAAAAAAGTAGAAATTTAAAAGATGAGGCATAATAATTGATAACATGCATTTGATTTAAAGAAGGAAAGATTTTTTTCACTCTCCAAGTCCCCATCTAAAAAGATTCTTAGAATAAGTGCAATTACTCGTATGTTATTACCTAGAGCCACGTGATCATATTTAATCAGGATTTTTCAAAATCTTTACAACTTCCCCAACAAATGAAAAAAAGAGCACGTCTACCGTGACCCAAAAAGAGTTCTTTTAGGGGATTTAAAATTGGGACTTAAAATGGGGATTCATTGAAATGACGAGTCACGTTTGATTAATATCGTTGACACGAATTCACATTTATAAGAAATCAATCAATGATGGCATGTCATGTCAGCGGGAGTCTCAATTTTGAGTCTCAATCAAAAGTCTACCTATCAAACTTAATGATGTGACATTGCCACATCATTAATCCTATAATACCCATTTTTTTTATGTATCCTAATAGCAAAAAACAAAATATTTTTTTTTTTTTTTTTTCACACTATAAATTTATTTTTTTCATAAAATATAACTTTCCAAGTTAAAAAAGCCATGTCTTGTAACCTCCTACTGATGTTGGTTATGGTGATGTTACTTATCATTTTTGTCCCATCGAGTATAGATTTGCTCCCGCTTCTCCTTAATCTCTTACAAAGAGCTGTAAAAGATGGCCTTAAAAAGTCATTTGGAACTTTGATCATGCCCTGATTGTTATTACAAATCATAAAATCTTTGATTACTTCTCTTTTAACAATTTATTTTCATATACTTGTTATCATAGAGTTCTAAATAGTGGAATATGACAATTCCTTTTTACAGAATAATTTTCACGTGAACGAAGAAAACATTGTTGGATCATAGTGGGTTCAATAATTGAACTTCAATTCCATTATTTTGTAGTATTTTTGTTTTACCACACTGTTTTTGAAATTTTGACTTAAAATAAAAATGTCAACTTAATGATGTGGAGGTGCCCATCATCCTCCACATCATTAAGATCATATATATTTTTTGGGGGGTAAGCTATTGGCACTCCACAAAGTTTGTTGGCACTCCAAAAAAATTGATAAATAATCCCTTTACCTTTTACCCTTCATCCTTTTTTCTTTAATTTGAACTAACCACTTAAAAGAAATGTCATAAAATGTTTGACAAAAAATATTTTCTAAATTTATTAATTAAATACAATTTGAGCAAAAAAATTTTAACTGTGAATAACAATTATTAACAACATAATCATTAATTGATTTATACTTTAGTACTAATTTTTTACCAAACATGAATACGGTCCAATTAAAATGCGACACAACACAACATTATATGAAATCTTATTTTTTTATTTAAGAAGAACACAACCAAATAAAAGTTACACGACAGAGAATCTTATTTTTTTTTATCTAATACGAACACGGTCTAATTAAAATGCAACACGACAAGACGTAAAATCTCATTTGTTTACCTAACGCAACCCAAATAAACCCGACCATACACGAAATCTTATTTTGTTTAATCTAACATGAATACGATCTAATTAAAATGCAACACGACACAACACAACATAAAATTTTACTTTAACCCAACTCATATAAAAGCCCCATAACATGACTTAAATTGTGTTCGTATTCGGTCAAATATAAAAGTGATAAACAAGTGAGTATTAAAGTGTAAATCAATTAGATCGTGTTCGTATTAGATAAAAAATATCATGTCTTGTCGTGTCATACCGCATTATAATTAAACCGTGTTCGTTTTAGATAAAAAAGATAAAAAAATCATGTCGTGTCACATTTATTTGAGTTATGTTATTGTTAGATTCTTATTTTTTATCTAACAATAACACAGCTCAAATAAAAGTGACACGACGGGAAATATTTTTTTATTTTTTATCTTTGTTATCTAAAATGAACACGGTTTAATTACAATGCAGCACGACACGACAAGACATGAAGTTTTTTTTTTTATTCTAACACGAACACGATCTAATTGATTTACACTTTAATACTCACTTGTTTATCACTTATATATTTGACCGAATACGAACACAATTTAAGTCATGTTGTGGCGCTTTTATACGAGTTGGGTTAAAATAAAATTTTATGTTGTGTTATGCCGTGTTGTGTTGCATTTTAATTAGATCGTGTTCATGTTAGATAAAAAAAAATAAGATTTCGTGTATGGTCGGGTTTTGTTGGATTGTGTTAGGTAAGCAAATGAGATTTCACGTCTTGTCGTGTTGCATTTTAATTAGACCGTGTTCGTGTTAGATAAAAAAAAATATTTTCTGTCGTGTTACTTTTATTTGAGTTTTGTTCTTGTTAAATAAAACAATAAGAGTTCGTATAATGTTGTGATGTGTCGCATTTTAATTGGATCGTGTTCATATTTCGTAATAAAAATAAGTACGAAAGTATAAATCAATTAATGATTATGTTGTTAATAATTGTTATTCACAGTTAATTTTTTTCTTGCTTAAATTGTTGTTAACGCAAAAATTCTCCGTCTACGCGAACCAGTCAGAAAAGGACACCTGTCATCATACGTGGCAATATTTATACTTGGTCGGCACCCGAGGAGAGTTGATCGGCATACCAACCAACGCACGGCATACCAACCAACTCAAGGAAGACTAACCACCCAAGAAGAACAACAGTTATATTCATTGTATATAGATGTAAATGCCTGAATGTATAAAGGCATTCCGTCTCTTGAACTCCCATCACTATAAATACATGCATTCCCTTGGCCAAAGGGACAAGAGACACGATACACAAGAGGACACACAATCTGAACTAAGCAATTCTCTACACACCTCTTTCTCTCTCTACATCATATTGTGTTATTGTACACCCCTGAGAATAAGAGAAGAGTGGATGTAGGCTTTATTCATAGCCGAATCACTTTAAAAACCTTTTGTCTTTTATATGTTTGATATGCTTGTTTATCTTCATCTTCAATCTCATCCTCATCATTTATCTGCTGTTGACGCCACTAAAATGGCATAGGCCATTTTCTGTCTTCAACAGATTGGCACCGTCTGTAGGAATTCGACACAAGAATTCTCTCCATTCTTATTTGAAGAGATGAAGATCATCATCATACGCTAAGTTTTCTCTATCTTTGCTTATAATCAATTATATGTTGTACATACATCTTTTGATTCAATCATGATTTTTATGTTTATATACATAAATTAGTTGTTCAATTTTTATTTACAAAATCGGCAAAATATTGCAAATCATGCTTTTATTCATAAATTGTTGGATCAATTTATATTAATGAATATGCGTAACCATAATCGCAAATGTTAAGATAGTTTTATACAGATATATTTTGTACAGACATATATGAGATATTTTGATTGCATCCCTCGTACTAAATGTATACGTGGGTGAAAATGAATTGGTTTAGAAATTCGAACTTTGGGTTTCCTTATTTATCAAATGATCTCTTAACATGGATTGAAGCAGATCCATTTTCTCTCTCTTCAGAAAAATAATTTCCTCTGCACAGATGTTAACCTAATCATCTCATTATGTTAACAAATTATATGAATCTGCATAACTGAGAATTACAAGCTTTTGAAAAATTTGTGTGCAGACACATTTATATTAATAATATTTGAAGGAGATAAACGTCGAATAATTTTTCTGTATCTGTAAACCTTTCTGTATGAGAATATATATTTTTGACTCATATGGAGATCCAATCATTAAAATATATATATGCGGGTTAAGATGAATCGGTTCAGAAATTCAAACTTCTGGGTTTTCTTATCATGACTTCAATCAGATCCATTTTAAAACCAACATGAGATCTTCAATTTTTAGATTATCAGGAGAAACCGTTTACAACTCCGAGTTATAAATTTTGATAGAAGGTTCTCCAAAATTCGTTAATCAAAGTTGATCAGCGCATCAAATCTCAATCAGAGATCCGGATCATAAGCAATAGCAGTGATCAACGAACAGGGTCGATTGAAATTCCTCAGCCAATCATTTCTGAATTAAAATTCAAGTTGCAAAAAACAAAAAAATTCAATCCCCAGACTTTTCATTCATAGCATAGTTTGAGGCGAACAAAAATTTCGTTCGTTTGATATTTCAGTCTCTGATTCGAAATCTACGTGCCTTGCGCAATACTGAGCCAAACTATGGGTTTTAATATGAGATTACACTGGCCCCTCAAATTCTAATAAATGGACAAGCTCGATAGCCGGTGATATCCATAAACAAATATAAGATTTGTAATTTTGTACTTCAACAATTGGCATCATCGAATCACTATTTCTTGGTCGGCAATAAGGTGTAAAGAGGAGAAAACCCACAGCATCCAGACCTCAAATAAAGCGACCTGAACTCATCCCTCAACTGACCATATCTCTGATGTTAATTTTCTCTAAGATCCAAACTCCAACCAAGTAGCGGTCACAATCAGAGTGCTTATGATACCAAAATCAATCAAAGATGCATTAGCAACGTTGTTGGTGGTCGGCGAGTACTGTGAAAGCAGAAAACGTTGGTCAGCAACATATTTGGTGAGAAACGAAGGATCCCCAACCATTTAATGCTGGTCGGCACATTTTTATGCAGGTTCGCGTTATCCAATACCTGATCAGCAGCCCTATTCTTAGTCGCCGACAATTGACGACACCTATTATTGGTCGATCACTGGTCGAAAATCCTATATGACTGCTCAACTATATCTTATTCTTAGTCGGGCATATTTATTTCTTTCTCGGCAGCAACCATACATGATTGGCAACTTGATCAGTTGACTACACAGTTTGTTGGTCGGCTCGTTATTTGTTGGTCAGTGGCCACTGAACAGAGAGGGATTTTGGTTCCTCACACCAATCCATTTTGACTTTATCACCTACCTATTTTCATAGTGGGCATCTTTAGGCTATAATAGTTTTTCAATCAAGTTATATTTGAATTTTTAATCAAATTCAAATAATTTTATAAAAAATTTTATACTAAACCATTATGCCTTGTAGCTGGCACATATTTGATAAAAAAAAATCTACTTACATGACACACATTTGGCACAAAACATATTATTTCATATTTTGAAATTTTTATGTTCGAGCTAATACATATCATATATTTATTGGATGACTAAATTATTCTTATGATTAATTGATTTAGCATCCACAGATGTTCGAGCAACTTATTAAATTCCACAAGTACAAGATTCAATCCCGACGAAAGCTCGGCCACAATCTTAAACTTCTGAAAACTATTATTATTGCTTGACACTATATAATTTTGTCTCAACATAACTGCAAAGTGCTATTATTATTATTCTTAATACTCCGACATATATGCTCAAGCACGAATCATTCTCTATGTTCATTCTATATTCATCTCAGCATGGAGCTCGATAAAATATTTATTGTTATATATACTTAGTTCCGAAGAGATCTGCAACATTTATTATATTTCACCCCCAACGGACAGTTGATCTAGGTAATTCTTATTTATATTCAGGCCCGACAAAGTATTCGGCCATATTCTTATGTTCTGGAAAATATTATCATTGTTCAGCATTTTGCAATTTTGCTTCGACAGATCAGCCAGACACTCTATTATTATTCTGAATCATTCTTTATGATGCATATTCTATATTCATCTCAGGATGGAGCTCGATAAAATATTTATTATCATATATTTAGCTCCAAGAAAATCTGCATCACTTATGTCCAACAAACTGTTGGTCAGGACAATTCTTCTCTCTATATATTCAGCAACCACCAACTAAAAATTGATCGGCTTCAGCAACCACTAACTAAGGTTGGTCGGCATTTCAACAACCACCAACTAAAGTTGGTCAGCATGAACAAACCTCACCAAAAATATTGGTACAACAATTGAGCAAGTAAAAGCCTATTTGATAATGGGTGACCTCAAGGGGCATCCAAAACTAGGCAAGAAGATGGGTGACCTCAAGGGGCATCCACTGTCTAGGCACCAAGGCAATCTAGATAAGATTTTTACAACTAAGTAGGAATATGGGATAAAAATAATTCCATTGCTTAGGCACTTATGGGTGATCAAAAGATCGCTACAACTAGGCAGGAGCATGGGATAAATAAACCATTACCTAGGTACACTAAGTTAAACAAAAATTGGAAAATCGTCAATTCATATACAGAGATTAAGCAGAAGATAAATTTAATGATTATATATTATTGTTTGAAGAATGCCCAGGAAATCTATTATTCTCTAATAATGCAGGATCAATCGATCCCTTCCTTATTATTATCTGAGCTTCTTATTAAGCCCGAAAGATGGTCGACACTCTTATTATTTATCTGGATTTCTCAGCGCTTTTATTATGTATATGGATTTCTCACTAGCATGGATATTCTATGCAAATTATATATTATGCTCAATCAGGCTTATTATTGGATCATTCTATCAAGTCCTGACAAATGCTCGGGCATCATCATTATTATTTAGTCTCCTAATCCCAACTGGGCTCCACATATGCCGATCAATGGCACATACCGGAATCAGATTCCTAATTGGAATATATCACATTCTTAATTATAATGCCCACTGATTCCTAATTGGAATATATCACATTCATAATTGGAATGCTAGCACATTTCCAATTGGATTATGTGCTGAAAACAGTTTTACTCAATCAAAATTACTTGGTCGGAAAATTATTTCTATGGTCACAACAGGACAGTATGGAAATGCAAACATGCAAAGTTCTTGGGAGGTCATTTCAGGGAACATTTCCTCGGCCTTATCTTTTCTAGCAAGATCAGCATACTTCAAAGGCCAATAAGGCATTCAGAGTTCATATTCCACACTTGGGGGCTTTTACTACATAATTAATTATTCATTCAATGGCACAATCTACTAACATCATGCAATTTCAGCCGAGCATCAAATTCAACTCCATAAACCTACATGGTCGGGGCCCCGACCAATCATCATTCAGGAGTTGTTTTTGCTCACGCGTTATGTTTTTGAAGTCTAGGAGGTATATTTAGGAGTTAGTTTTTCTATTGAAGTTCAGGAGGCATATTCAGGAGTTAGTTTTGCTATTGAAGTTCAGGAGGCATATTCAGGAGTTAAGTTTGCTATTGAAGTTCAAGAGGCATATTCAGGAGTTATTATGCACATGCTATTGAAGTTCAGGAGTCGGATTCAACATCTTTACTACTGCTATCACGACCAACACTAATGAAGAAGATGTACTTATATGTAAATGTTTCAAAGACTGTTAATAGCTCGGCACTAATCAAAAAAATATTTGTTGTCAAACATTTTATAACATTTCTTTTAAGTGGTTAGTTCAAATTAAAGGAAAAGAGGATGAAGGGTAAAGGGTAAAAGAGTCATTTATCAATTTTATTGGAGTGCCAATGAATTTTGTGGAGTGACAATAGGTGGCCCCAATCACAATATGCATGCTAATCATCAATATCATTAAAAATGAAATATGTATTCACAAAAGAGAACCCCAAATATATCAACCGCATGATACACATTTTTTAGGATTTTACAAGATATTAGCAAATGTAAACATAAAAAATAATCCTAACATAAACCAAACGACCAACAAAATCCAACAAACATCTGAACTGATACAACTAAAACCAAAAAATCTCCACAGCCAACACCGACCACTAGTAATGGCAAAATGTGGCCCAAATAATAAAATAACCCATATTAGCCCACTCATTTAAATATGGGGCCCATATTTCAAAGCTATGAGTTAAATATAGGCCCCATATTTCAAAGCTATGAGTTAAATATGGACCCATATTTGAAAGCTAAGAATCAAATATAGAGCCCAATTTTAAAAGATACAAATCAAATATAATACTCATTTTTAAAAGTTGTGAGTGAAATATGAGTTTTTTTTACATATACCTCGAATTGTAATACTTACTGATGATGCTAAGATTCAGGACCACCAGGTAAGTGATGATGAGCTCAAACAGAGATAAGAATGACAGCCATGGAGATATATGTGTGTATAGGTGTATAGAAGGGGATGAGTATAAGAGGAATAAGAAAATGATGTATATTGGTTCAACCAATTAGGCCTACATCCACTGTGAGTGTGTGATCCACTAAATATGGGCACTAATGGCCTTGGATACAATACACATAAGCTCACTCCCTCTCTCTACTGTGTGTAGAGGCAGAGTTTTAGTTAGGGTTCCAATTCTCGATCCCTTTGCAGGGTTGTAGGTGACCAATATATATAGGCTTTGGGGGGAGTAGTGTACCCCCCAAGCATGCATGGTGTATGTGAGTTATGATCTAGCCAATCCCCTACTGACACCTGGAGGTGCCATTTGTGATTACGATGACATAATATTCCCTCACGTGAGGGGTTGATATTGTTATAACGGTCTTCCACGTGCCATATGAGTCCCATGTGCACTGTTTCACGTGTCTCCCAAATCACGCACTTTGATGACATCACCCTCGACCTATGATATGAGGCTGAGGGCAAAGTTCCTCCTAGCAGTGAGCCTGGTCTAGTTTGGGACTCATACTGTTGTATCCTCATAGGGTCATCAAGACCATGATGAGGGGTCAGCCCCCTTGAAAGGTCGTCTGAGACATGATGAGGGGTCGGCTCCTTGGAGGGTCTTTTAGGCCATGATGAGGGGTTGTACCCTCATAGGGTTGTCTAAATGATGATGAGGGGTCGACCCCCTTGAAGGGTTGTCTGAGACATGATGAGGGGTCATCCCCTTGAAGGGTCATCTGGGCCATGATGAGGGGTCGGCCCCTTAGAGGGTCGTTTGGGCCATGATGAGGGGTCGTCCTGGGCCTGAGCCCTCGTTTGGGTGGAGGACACTCTCGTCCTGGTCGAGGGTATATATGGGCATATCAATCACCCCCCAGCCCTTAGCCATAGATGTTGTTAAGATGGCTGAGGGGTAATGTTTCCTCGGAGTTCTCAAGTATGTGGTCATAAGGATAAGTGACATCTGTCATATTGCTTAGTCAGGTGTGCATTTTCGATTCAGTTCCCTAGATATGATGGCTGCCCACTCAGCTTAGGGACTTGTGCCCTAATGATACCCTCCTCGCAGGCTGTGTCTTGCCTTGGTTAATGGGCCCACTCAATAGCAAGATATTTAAATGATTTTTTAAAGTCATTTACTTTCTTCTTCTTCTTCTTCTTCTTCTTCTTCTTCTTCTTCTTCTTCTTCTTAGCGCCTTAACTTCTCTCTCTATCTTCTCAATAGCTCCATTGCCATTTCTGTAACCTTTCTATATCAAGCTTCATTCAGCCTTCTTCAGGTAATTTCCTTTGCCATAAATTCCATTTTGAATTTCATTTCTTGCATTGGGGTTTCTGCCCCAGCTTTTCTTAGCTTTGTATTTTTCCAGCGTGAAATCACCTTACTGTGGGGGTTATAGGGTTGAGCCCTAGGTTTTAGGCTTCTTAAATTTCATTCCCCATCTCTTAGTGGTGATTTAGTGCCCCCTTGTGGTGTTTCTATGGTTTCCTTGTGTTTTTCGACGTCTTCTCCGACGAGCGGAGTTCTTCCTGTTCTTGAGTGTTCAAACTTAAAAAGCTTTTCATTTCCTTAGGTTTGATCTAAGAGTCAAACTTAGTCAATTGTAATCTTGTTTTTAGTTAGCTTAGCCAAATTCTTATGAGTGTAGGGTCTTCCCCTTAATGCTTAGGAGGCTTTATGATTTACCCGAGGAATTCCCAACCTTGAGGGAGAAGTTCTTAGCTAAGATAAGATGAATAAAGGAGGAGGACGAGAGATGATGAGGGGCCGAACCCAAATGGGTATGACCCATCTTCCCCGTTCCTTTAGCCACAATAATACCCCCTGAGTCCTGTAGGTCATCTTGTTTCCCAACCAAGAGTCAATCGTACGAGGGGAAATGGATCAAAGAGCATCATCACTGATGGGTGCTAGTCCTTATGGAAGGAGAGAGACGTCCACTCTTAGCCCAAGCCGACAAGCCGAGGGTACAGCACCTTCTGAGGCTATCCCTATAACATCCCTGTCCCCTCTTGCATTTCAAGTAGCCTTTCTAGATGGTCCCCCGATAGGCAAGGAGGCTGGGGGATCCGAGGTCGAGAGAGCTGAGGATAACAATGAGGGTTCTTCTGATGATGATGATGGTCAAGTTGATACTTCAAGTGCCTTGACTTATATATCGTCAGTTAAGGACCGTGATCTCTTAGTATGAAGGCATCTTTTTGGCATACAACCCAATATAAGTATGAGGGTCCCAACTGAATCTGAGAGAGTCTTCCAGGGGCACGAGGGAGAGATTCCTGTTTATGAGCAGATGTTAAGGGTAGGAGTTAGGTTCCCTCTACATCCTGCTATAATCGACATCTTGTCTGCCCTTGGGGTTGCTCCTTCTTAACTTCCTCCCAAATCGTGGAGGACTATCCTCGGATACATCTCACTTTAGAAGAATTCATTTACTGATCAGCCCTCGTCCGATGTATTCCTTGCCTGCTATAACATTACCTCATCGTCCAAACAGCCTGGGTATTTCTATTTGGGGTTAGTAAGTCTGATAAGAAGCTTCTCCACATGGCTCATACTTCTAATCATGACTGAAAGAAAAGGTTTTTCTTTATCTCTAGGGAGTAGGAATTCCCCGCCGAGGGCGATCCCGTGGAAGACAGTCTAAGGGTACCAAGGGTATGGTCTAACCCTTCAATGAAACCGTGATTAGACCCTGAACTTAGCTTAGAGGAGAGGGTCATTGTTGACTACTTGAGGGAACGAGGGAGAGAGGGTGAACTTGCCAAATTTAAAGATTTGATGAGCCCTCGTTTCCTCAAAGAGGATGGTCTGAGGGTCGTCCCCCTGACAAAACTACGTGAGTGGTTTTTTGCTCAATTTTTGATTTTTTCCAAGTGTTTCATCTTTGTCTCTGTATCTTTCTGATATATCGTCTCCTTTTCAGGTCGTCCTGCAAATATCTCTGACCAACTTTGGGAGATGACTACACCAAGCTTACTATCTAGCCTAGGAAAGAAAAAGGGGAAATAGCCTCAACAGGCCCAGAATAAGGCAAAGGTCGTGGGGCCGACGTATGTTGAGCCGACCGCCGATAGTTGCAAAAGAAAAGATCTTGAAGTTCCTGAAGGCTCTCGTCCTGACGCACGAACGGGGGCGAGGGTGGAGGTGTCTGAGGGGACCAGCTCCTTTTCCAGTATGGGGGCTTATTGGTCTCAAAATTTGACATTCTTGAAGGCTGAACCGTCTTCCTTCATAGCCAGCCTGAGGGCGGCCAAGGCTTCCATGTTTTTTGCTCCCTCGACCGCTGATTATGACTTTTTATCAAAGATGCCCCCAGCCAAGGTGTATGATTACGGTCTGCATACTCTAGCTCAGGTACTTATTTTTACTTCATTTCCTCAGTCAACTTTTCACTAATTGTTCCCTCAGCCCCTTAATATGTGCTTGCGTTTGTGCAGACTATTTGTGCCTTTACGTCGGCCACCAAATGGATGACCGAGAATTAACTCAAATTTTATGAAGTCGAGAGAGCTATCCTGCACGAGGTTGAGCTACAGACTGAGCTCGAGACTGCCAGGGAAACATTAGAGAGTGTTAAGACCGAGTATACGAGGGTACTGGATGAGCTTACAAGGCAACACGATGCAGACTTGAAGACGAAGGATGACCTCTTCAAGGCAAAGTAAAAAGCCCCGAATGCCCAGTTCAAGAGCGGTCTAGTTGAGGCAGTGAAGAAGGACAGGGTCAATGCCATGGAGGCATACAAGCTTTCGAATGAGTTTCAGGGCTTCGGTCTTGAGTAACTAGAGCGGGGGATCAAGACGGCCTGTCTATGGGTCGTCCGTAAATTTGTTGATGTTGTATCGTCCATCCGCCCCTCTCTTGAAGCGGTGGAGATGGAAGACCCCCTTATAGCTGAGGTCCTATCCCATGTGGAGTCTCAAGTACAGATCGAAGGCATCGGCACCTCTGAAGATCGGCCTATTTTGGTCGTCGAAGAGACCCCTGTTGTTAATCTTGAAGCCTTTCCCTCTGATGTTGCTCAATGGGGTGGCCGTATGTGGCCCATACCCTCTGCGTGTAAAGTTTTTGTACTTGACTTCCTTTTGGACAAATATTGTATCACTTTGTCATGAAATTTGCTCTTATAATGGAATTCCTCTCTTCCTGTCTCTTATGCTTGTCTCTTGTATGGTTTGCATTAGCTGTTATGTGTTCACCCATATTACAAGTCCCCCTTCGTCTTTCTTGAGGGTGAATGAGGGGTCGTCCCCACCATTGACCCTCATTACAGCCGAGGGTAGTTTCCCACCAATTTAATGGTTTTAAATTTCAAGTCCCCCATCGTCTTTCTTGAGGGTGAATGGGGGGTCGTCCCCACCATTGACCCTCATTATAGCCGAGGGTTGTTTACCACCAATTTAATGATGTTATAAATCAAGTCCCCCCTTGTCTTTCTTGAGGGTTAATGGGGGGTCATCCTCACCATTGACCCTCATTATAGCTGAGGGTGGTTTCCCACCAATTTAATGATTTTATAAATCAAGTCCCCCCTCGTCTTTCCTGGGGGTGAATGGGGGGGTCGTCCCCACCATTGACCCTCATTATAGCCGAGGGTGGTTTCCCATCAATTTAATGGTTTTAAATTTCAAGTCCCCCATCATCTTTCTTGAGGGTGAATGGGGGGTCATCCCCACTATTGAGCCTCATTATAGCCGAGGGTGGTTTCCCACCAATTTAATGGTTTTAAATTTCACGTTCCCCCTCGTCTTTCCTGAGGGTGAATGGGGGGTGGTCCCCACCATTGACCCTCATTATAGCCGAGGGTGGTTTCCCACCAATTTAATGATGTTATAAATTAAGTCCACCATCATCTTTCTTAAGGGTGAATGGGGGGTCGTCCCCACAATTGAGCCTCATTATAGCCGAGGGTGGTTTCCCACCAATTTAATGGTTTTAAATTTCAAGTCCCCCCTCGTCTTTCTTGAGGGTGAATGGGGGGTCGTCCCCACCATTGACCCTCATTATAGCCGAGGATGGTTTCTCACCAATTTAATGATGTTATAAATTAAGTCCCCCCTCGTCTTTCTTGAGGGTGAATGGGGGGTCGTCCCCACCATTGACTCTCATTATAGCCGAGGGTGGTTTCCCAACAATTTAATGATGTATAAATTAAGTCCCCCCTCGTCTTTCTTGAGGGTGAATGGGAGTCGTCCCCACCATTGACCCTCATTATAGCCGAGGGTGGTTTGCCACCAATACAATGATGTTATAAATCAAGTCCCCCCTCCTCTTTCTTGAGGGAGAAAGGGGGGGTCGTCCCCACCATTGACCCTTATTATAGCCGAGTGGAGTTGCCACCAAGGATAATCCCAATTATACTAGAATTAACAAACACAAGATGAGGGATGAATATGACATTCTCATTAACATTCCAAGTGTTCTGTTGGATCAACACATTCATTACAACTGTGATTCGATAGGACATTACAATATTATTTATAGTATTTCTTCAGATGATCTGCATTCCACGAATTCGAAAAAGGTTTCCCTTCAAGGTTTTCTAGCCTATAGGTTCCAGGGACGACTTCATCAATGACCCTATATGGTCCATGCCAATTTGGGTGGAGCTTGTTAGGCTTTTGACAAGTCTTTTTGAGTACTAAGTCTCCCACTATGATTGGCCTTTGCTTCACCCTCTGGTTATAAAACCTGGTCGTCCTCTGCTGGTAGGCAGATTACCTTATCTCAGTGTCTTCCTTTCTTTCCTCGACCAAGTCTAAGTTAAGTCTACTTTCTTCCATATTCCTCTGGGGGTCATACATTTGGACCCTATGAGTAGGAAACCCAATCTCGGTGGGGATGACGGTTTCTGAGCCATACGCCAACATGAACGGGGTTTCTCCGATAGGAGTCTTTACCGTCGTCCTGTAGGCCCATAGTACATCGTACAACTCCTTGACCCATCTTCCTTTTGCCTCCTCGAGCTTCTTCTTGATCCCGTCTAGGATTGTACTATTTGTGACTTCCGTTTGCCCATTAGCTTGAGGTCGCCCTGGGGTTGAGAAGAATTATTTGACTCCGACCCTTTCGCAGTACTTTTCCAGAGATGTATTCTTGAATTGAGTCCCATTATCCAAGATGAGGGTGTTGGGGAGACCATATCTACATATAATATTTCTAGATAAACTGGAAGGTCTTCTGCTCGGTAATCGTTACCATCGGCTCCACCTCCACCCATTTTGAAAAATAGTCAATTGCCACGATCAAGTATCGATAGTTATTGACGGCCTTGGGCAAAGCTCCTACTAGATCGAGTCCCCATACTGCGAATGGCCATAGGGATATGATGGAGGTAAGAGGATGATGGGGCTGGTGAGGGATTGTGGAAAATCTTTGACATTTATCGCACTTTTTTACATATGCCATGGCGTCTTTTCCAAGGGTCGGCCATCAGTATCCCTGGGTTACTATCCTCTTTGCTAATGATCTGCCCCCAATGTGGCTTGAGCATGACCCCTCGTGCACATCTTGTAGAATGTGAGGGACCTCAGACGGGTGCATGCATCTGAGCAACGGGAGCAACAACCCCTTTTTGTACAGGGTGTCTCCAATGACAGTGAATTTCACAGCTCTGTATCTCAACTTCTTCCTTTTTTATTTTGCCTCTGTTATCTCCCCCTCTTTAATGTATCTGATTAGAGGGTCCATCCACGAATCTTCCCTATTGATGTTTAAGCAAGAGCCAAGTGTTCCCTCTGCCTCTTCAATAGTTGGTCGAAGTAAAATTTCCATTGGGACTATCCTCCTTATATTTGTCCTAGTTGCCGAGGCCAGCCTTGTAAGCGCGTCGGCTCGACCATTATCAAGCCTAGGTATCCTGTTTAATTTCACTTCCCTAAAGCTCTTCAATAATGGCTTCACTCTTTCAAGATACTTGGCCATTCTCTCGTCCTTAGCCTCGTAGGCTCCCAGTATCTCTTTAATTACTATGGACCAAAATATATTCGACACTAAGAGACTTAGCTAAGGAGAGGCCTGCTATTAGGGCCTCATATTCAGACTCATTGTTGGAGGATTTAAAGTTGAACCTTAGGGCGTACTCAATGTCTGTGCCATAAGGTGCTATTACAATTAATCCAGCCCCACTTCCGCTTTTGCAAGATGACCCGTCAACGAAGAGGTTCCACACGGACTTTTCCTCCGAGAAATTTCCCTTGGTGAGGAACCCCTATTTAAAGAGATATCTTCACTCTTCATTTTCAACCACTTTTTTCTATAGTTGTGCTTGTATTAGCCTTATCTGTGGATGGATCAACAACTCTGGCTTGTCGGGTATCTGTCTTCTCGAGGCTTTCCTCTTTAGCCTCATCATCGTCCCAAGTAAATTCAGCTACGAAATCCGCTAACTCTTGCCCCTTAATGGCCATCCTTAGTTGATATACAATGTCAAACTCTCCCAACTCTATAGCCCAGGCCATTAGCCTCCCTGATTTTTCTGGCTTGTGTAAGACCTGTCTGAGGGGAGAGTCGGTGAGGATAACCATTGTATGGGACTAAAAGTACGGTTTCATCTTTCTTGATGCATGGATTAAGGCATTTGCTAACTTCTCCATCCTTGGTTATCTTTGCTCTGCCCCCTGGAGTGCCTTGATATTAAAATACACAGTCTTTTGTACTCCATCCTCTTCTCTCACAATGGCTGTGCTGATGGCTGATTCTGAGACGGCTAAGTACACATGTAGCTGTTCGTCCTGCACTGGTCGTGACAATAGTAAGGGAGACCCTAGCTATGAATTTAGCTCCTTGAAAGCCTGGTCACACTCTTCATTCCATTTAAAGGCCTTCCTGAGAATTTTGAAGAACGGTAAACACCTGTCTGTGGCTCTAGACACGAACCTATTCAAAGTAGCCACTCGCCCTGTGAGCCTTTGAACGTCTTTGATGGTCTTGGGGGTCTTCATTTCTATAAGGGTCTTTATCTTTTTAGGATTGGCCTCAATGCCTCTTTGATTGACGATGAACCACAAGAACTTCCATGCTTCGACCCCGAAGATGCATTTGGCCAGGTTGAGCTTCATTCGATACTTATCCATCGTGCTAAAAGTCCTCTCGAGGTCGGCCAGATGATCCTTAGCCTTCAAACTCTTGGTCAACATGTCATCTACATAGACCTCCATGGACTTCCTAATTTGGTCCTCGAACATTTTATTCACAAGGCGCTGATACGTTGCCCCCGTATTTTTTAGGCCAAAGGGCATGACCCTATAATAGTATGTCCCCTTATTGGTAATGAAAGCCATTTTTTTCTAAATCGTCAAGGTTCATGAAGATCTGGTTGTACCCTGAATATGCATTCATGAAGCTCATTAGCTCATGTCCTGCGGTAGCGTCTACCATCTGATCAATGCGAGGGAGAGGGAAGTTATCTTTGGGATAATATTTATTGAGGTCTGTGAAGTCTACGCACATTCTCCACTTCTCGTTGGTTTTTGGGACTATGACTGCGTTGGACAGTCATTCGGGATAGATGACCTCTCTGATAAACTCAGCATTTTCCAGCTTCTTGACCTCTTCCATTATAACCTCATATTTTTCTTGAGGATAAATTCTCCTCTTTTGCTTGACTGACTTTGCACCCTCTACCACGTTGAGCTTATGGCACATGATTTCGGGGTTGATCCCCAGTATATCTGCATAACTCCAGGAAAAAACGTCCTATCTTCGCCTTAACAGCTTGCTGAGGTCTTCTTTGACGTCTTTCTTTAGAGCTTTGCCTACTTGGACGGTTTTTTCTGCTCATCCTCATTGAGGATGATGGATTCTACCTCTTTCACGGCTTCTCCTTTCTTCAGTTTTTTCTCATCCCTGGGGTCAAGGGTATCAATATTGTAAGTAGTTGTTGGCTTCTTGTGCGCCTCTCTTTCTTCGGCGGAGTTGAAGTAATATTCCCGTGCCATCGTCTGGTCTCCCTAAACTTCCCCTACCCCATAAGGGGTCGAGAATTTTATCATCTAGGGAATAGTGGACGTCACGACCTCAAATTCTTTGAGGGCCACTCGCCCCAGTATAATTTTGTAAGCTTAGAAGACTTGTTCATCCATCATGAAAAATTTAACCTTCTTGGTTAGCCATCTCGACCACTCGTCCCCCATTCTAACATCAGCCTCATACACTCCTAGGGGATGAACCTTTTCCCCACTAAAACCAATCAAAGGGTGATGGTATGGGATGAGCCTTGCTCCACTGAGGCCCAAGGCTTTAAATCATGACCAGAATATCACATCTGCAGAACTACCCCATCTATCAGGATCCTCGGCACCTCACACCCGTGTACCCTGGTAGTGATGATGAGGGGGTCATCATATGGGGATAAGAGGCCTTTGATGTTCATTCTTGAGAACCCCACTATCAGATTATCTATATCAACCTTCTTCCTCTTGTCTGACTTTACTTCTATAGAGGTTGAATGCACAGCTTTTGTCATGGCCTTAGCTTCGACCACATGTGCCTTCCTGTCTACGACCTCTGACCCTCCTCATGATAGACCCCCGGAGATCATCCCTACACTGAGTGAGATCATATTAAGTCTTTTTATAGGGCTATGGTTGTTTCTCGTAGGGAGGTCAGGGTCATCCTCATCATCCGAGGGGTCGTCCTTTCGATTTGGAGGATCTTCTCTGCACGTATTGCCTCTCTTCTTTTTGGGGTCGTCCCCTCGGCCCCTCTTGAAGGCACCCTTGTTAACGTACTTCCTTAACTTCCCTTCTTTTAGCATTTTTTCAATTTCATCTTTCAGAGCAAAGCACTTGTCGGTCACATGACCATGGTCTTGGTGAAATTCACACCATAGGTTTTTGTTCCTCTTGTGGGGGGCTGCCCTCAACTTCTCAGGCCACTTCAAGGATCGGTCGCTCTTTATCTCATTTAAAATTTGCTTGCAGCTGACTGTTAGAGGGGTGTAATCAGCGAACTTGTCATCCATAGATCTCTTCTTCCCCTCTTTGTTCTTTTTCTGGTACTTACCCCCACTAGTGCCTCCTTTTTCATCTTTGTATTTTATGGCCATCGCCTATTCGACGTTCATCACCTTTCCTGCTGTCAACACTAATTCATCCATTATCCTTGGAGGGTCTTTAGTAAGCTTCCATAATAGCTTCCCCTTCTGGAGTCCTCCAATGAGGGATGTCATGGCAATGCTTTCCTCATAGTCTTTGACCTCTAACTTTTCCTTGTTAAATCTGCCTATGTAGTCTCTCAGACTCTCGTTCTTCCCCTGCTTAACATAGAGCAGGTGTGTGGTCTTCTTCTATGGCCTCACTCCAAAGCAAAAGTTATAGATAAACCGATCTGCTAATTGCTTAAAGTTTTCAATGGAGTTCTTTGGTAGAGACATATACCAGACATGTGCGACCCCAGTCAGAATGCCAAAAAAGGCACGACATCATCTCATCTGAGATAGAGTATATATCTACTGCTGATTGGTACATCTCAATATGGTGGATAGGGTTGGTTCTCCTGTCGTACCGAGGGGTGACCACTGGTGGATTGAACTTGGAAGGCATGGGGAAGTTGACTATCTTTGCCACAAAGTGTGAGACTATGGAGTATCCTCTCTGAAGAGGGTTTCGGCTCTTCAGAATATCACCAATCTTATCCTACAGCCTTTGGATCGAGTCATTGCAGGGCCTCGTAGGGTTATCTTGGCCGATGTTATCCCCTGCCACTTCTTTGAGGTGGACAGAGGGTTCTGCTGCGATAGGCCTATGTCGGTTGTTTACTTCCCCCTGGCCGTTGTCCCGTCGATGGGGTTGGCCATCTGCTGCCTCCCTCCTCGACCTCGCAATACTTCTCGTTTGGGACAATTTTTCTCGCAGGTCATTTACTGGGTCGAGCCTCTCAAAGGCCGACCCCCTGCTCAGACGATCGAAAGTAGAGCCTCTCGAGCAATCGTCGATATTTTGCCTTCCACACTTCCCTCTGCTCTCCTAGATAGGTCTCACTGTATTGTTGGATACCTCATATGGCTCCCTGCACTCTATGGGGGCCTCTTCCACCTCCAGATCATCATATCTATCTTTCGAACAAGGGTTTTCTTACCTCCCCAAGCGTAGACGCCGGGGGTCAGCAACATCCCTATGCCGTTGTGGAGGTGTCAAGTCTTTGCGTGGTGTCTGGGGTGGTCCCCTGGCCTCATGCTGCCCTGGAGCTACTACCGGACTAATCATCTCTGGTGAGACTCCTGGAGGTCTTAGTATGTTTTGGCTAAGAGCTGTAAATTGCTCCTGCATAATCCGCTGGTCTACTGCTAAAGACTTCAGGGAAGCAACCACATTAGCCATATCAGACTGAGGTGGTGCATGACTAGAACTAGGTCCCACTCCACTACCGGTGGAGGAAGTGGTGGTGGTGGCAGCGGCATCTTCGGTGCCATGTGTTTGAGCTATAGAGAGCTGAATGATCAAAAGACTGATGAGCTTGAGAACCTTAATGGGTCTTTTTCAATGGTAAAACAGCTGCACAAAAGGGGGAGAACTGGTTCACCACCAGAGTGCCCAGTGGGGTTAAGATGTATAAAGGAAGGAATGTCTTCTCGTTCCCATAGAAGGCGGAAAACTGATGATGTTAAGATTCAGTACCACTAGGTAAGTGATGATGAGCTCAAACAGCGATAACAATGGCAGCCATGGAGATATATGTGTGTATAAGTGTATACAAGGGGATGAGTATAAGAGGAATAAGACAATGATGTATAGTGGTTCAGCCAATTAGGCCTACATGCACTGTGAGTGTGTGATCCACTAAATATGGGCACTAATGTCTTTGGATACAATTCATATAAGCTCACTCCCTCTCTTTAATATGTGTACATGCAAAGTTTTAGTTAGGGTTCCAATTCTCGATCCCTTTGCGGGGTTATAGGTGACCAGTATATATAGGTCTTGGGGGGAGTAGTGTACCCCCCAAGCATGCATGGTGCATGTGAGTTATGATCTAGCCAATCCCCTGCTAACACCTGGAGGTGCCACCTTTGATTAATGATGACATAATATTCCCTCACATGAGGGGGTGATATTGTTATAACGGTCTTCCACGTGTCGTATGAGTCCCACGCACACTGTTCCACGCATCTCCCAAATCATGCGCTGTGATGATGTCACCCTCGGCCTATGATGTGAGGCCGAGGGCAAAGTTCCTATTGGTAGTGATCCTGGCCTAGTTTGTGCCTCGTACTGTCGTACCCTCATAGGGTCATCCAGACCATGATGAGGGGTTGCCCCCCTTGAAGGGTCATCTGAGACGTGATGAGGGGTCGGCTCCTTGGAGGGTCGTCTGGCCATGATGAGGGGTCGTACCCTCATAGGGTCGTCCAGACCATGATGAGGGGTCGCCCCCTTGAAGGGTCATCTGAGACATGATGAGGGGTCAGCCCCTTGAAGGGTCATCTGGGCTATGATGAGGGGTCAGCCCCTTGGATGGTCGTCTGGGCCATAATGAGGGGTCGTCCTGGGCCTGAGCTCTCGTCTCGGTGGAGGACACTCTCGGCCTGACTGAGGGTGTATATGGTCATATCACTTACTTTAGTAGAAAAACAATGGGTTGGCCCGACCCACATTGAACCCAACCCATATTTAGCCCGGCCCACATTTAACCCAACCTACATTTAGCCCAACCCATATTTGATCCGCCAAAATTAGGCCCAACCCATAATTTTGCCAGTCCTACCGACCACCACCATATCTCATCACTCATAGTCATCATCATTTCCTCATTGTACATGATGAAAAATGAGCCTACTTGATTAATAAGATGGACCATTATTTTCTTGAGGCTAGAAAATTAATGCCCATTTCCCGAAGATTGTGTGTCGACACACTGAGTGAGATGTCGAGTCGACTCTTTTGAGCTATCAACTTTGGGCATAGTAGGCCCACAAGTTGATTTCAAAAGTAGGTCGAGCTAATCAGTTGGTAAGCTATAAGTTCTATCTTAAGGTTGCCTCCTGATGTAGATGCAGCCACGGACATAGGATCTACGAGGAGTGATAGTGGTAGCAAACTCAGGTAACTCATTTGTGTGTGGTCAAATCTTGTCATCATCACACCGTCTACAACCTTCCTCTCCAATATCATCCTCTCTTAACTGATGATCTGAGGTACTCTTTCGACTACCACCGTAAAATATATTGAAGGTCACCCCTTCCAAGTGGTTACTGGAAATAAAAGGTACGTTTTAACTCTTCAGCATTTCTCAAATGTACCGTCTATATGGCAATGATGCAATTTCTCTCTCTACTCCTAACACCCTCTCTCATCCCAATGTACATCTCATTTACCAAATCTATTGGCACACCAACACCGATGGTGTGTACATGGTAAGCATAAGTAGTGGGAAGGTTGGTATAGTGAAATTTTTTATATATGTTTCTACCACAATCATGTGAAGGAGATAGAAGGTGAGGGTCAAGTTATTTTGATGGAGGAAATTTTTTGTGTAGAAGGTCTAGAATCCATTGGTCAAGTCACTTCACACATGTACAATGGAGGGTGCATCTCCACCCTCATGCGGATATCTCGATTGAACTAATTGGGGGTAACTGGTAATGCTACCGAAAGATACCCTTTGGCATCACAATATTTATCCTTATAATTTTTTTGGTAAAATTAGTGTTTTGGGTCATTGGAGTTTGCATTTTCATAAAACTCCCCTACAAGGTTTGGGTATGCCATATCTTTTCAACCCCATGTTAATAAACCCTTAACCAATTTCATTATGAGAACTCATCATACATAACAAGCATGTTAGAATGGATTGTGTCTCAATCGATGGTCCTCTTGATTTGCATAACCCATTCTTTAAATTGGGTTTCAAATCATTCCGCATGATCATCATCATCATCATCATCATCATCATCATCATCATCATCATCATCATCATCATCATCATCATCATCAACGAATTATGAAGGAAAAGATGACAAAGAATATGGACCATCACCAATACGTTATCTCTTTGGGTTAGCAACCATGTTAATTGAAAAAAAAATCAACGAATAACCACAAGAGAGAATACTAATTAGGTTTTAATGAACAAGAATTAAACCGAAAGAACATAATCCAATTCTAAAAAATGGGAAATAGTGTCAAACTAAAATGCACACCCAAATCGTTATCATTGATTAATATATCCTAAATCAACTAGAATATTTAACATGCAAATGGGTATAACTATTTGGTTCAACCTATTAGCACAAGAACTAATAAAATCTACCAATTTAATCTCAGGATTTCCATTATTTCTATCATAAAATAATTTATAAGAAAAATCCGAATAAAAAATCACAATCTCCATATTCTTAATAAAATCTTGGTCTTTTTTTTATACAACCCCCACTTTATAATGATATATTTGACATAATCCCGAGTTTACTAATCTTTTATATATAACACCCGAAATCCTAAAAGTCTTATAATACCATCAACAGTCCTCTATTTCGTTATTAGAGATAGACCCCCAAATATATTTTTACCAAAACACCCCTTTATTCATCTTCTTCCCCAATCGAAATCCCAAATATCCATCATGCCCTAATTTTTTTTGAAGAACCCAATAAATTTCTTCAATTCATCTATAATTTCACCATTACTTCTGTGATCATAACCAATTGCGTTCATCACCTCTCTTATCACAAAAATCACCAGATTGTTTAATCATAAATTATAAGGCCATAAAATCCATTTTCATGCCAAGATTGTCAAATGAGTATAATTATTATGAGTGAATCGGTGAAAAACCCAATTTTATGGATAAAGGTAATTTGTACATTATTTTGAGCAACTACCCAATCTGGTGTAATCTACTTAGTAAATAATTTATCACATAGACTTTATTTAGGCCTTGTCATATTTGCCCTAATTAAATTTAAAAGAAAAATATTACCTCAACTTGGCAATAATTTTAAAGGGGCATATACCAAATAGTCCCTCGAACATTTTTTAATACACGTTTAGTCCAAGCCTTTTTATTTTTCTCCAAAAAGTCATTTACCATGCTGCTGGCGCGGACCTTTAAACATATGAGAATATTAGTTAAATGGGTGTTTGAGGTACTTTTTGGTACAAAATAAAAGGCTTGGACTAAATGTGTATTAACAAATGTTTGAGGGACTTTTTGGTATTTGATCCATTTTTAAATTGGGTAGTTTCTCTTAGCCTTTACTTAACTTGGTAATAATTCTTGTGAAAACCCCTATTTTATGGATAAAGGTAAAGCTCAGATAAAGAGAAATAAAAAAAGAGTATGAAAGGGAACTACCATCCAATTTTCAAGAAAGACAAGAAATAACTTAAAACTCTCTTCTTCAGTAAATTGGCATAAGATGAGAAAAAGAACAAGCATCTCTCAAAATCTCTCTTCGTACTTTACTGGATGTCTTTGCTGGTGGCCATTTTGTGTGTGACCACGCATCTTCACCTATGACACCTAGTAAAATCTAAACTGGAATGATTATGTCTAAAGTAAATAAATCAGGGTTCTAAACAATTGAGTATCATCTAAAAAATGCGATAAAGTAACTAAGATGCGTAAATTAAATAACTGAATACAGTAAAAAGGATAAGACCATATAAATCTCTAATACCATAATCATCCATAGTAATAAAACCTAAAACTGAAAATATATCTGTCTCGGCATAAAACCAACTCTCCAAATAGAGTAATAACTACTAAATATCCGACACTATAGATATGTAAATATGAGCATAAAGAGTAATAACAGAGTCTCGACACCTACATCCTATAAGATCATCAATGGAGAAATGAAAGATGGAATTAGGGGTGAGGCTCACTCGCGGCCTAAGTCTTAAAAAGAGAATTCAACAACAATGTTAACAACAAATTTACGAAGAGTAAGACTATAAACAAGTTTGGTCTATAATATAGCATGCATATTCCTTATATATTTTAATTGCTTTTAAGTTATCTCAACACAAAACAATCTTAGATATCATGTGCGTCTAATTCCCAATCCTAAGTGAGCCTCATGATTATATATTATTCATATCTACCAAATATAAGTAACGGTTTTATCTCACTACAGCCTATACATCTGAAGTATATGGTCATATAATAAAAGATAGTCTCTATGTCTAGAATCACATAAGTACGATCTCATCTACGTACATAATAAAGGGCTATGCTCGAGATCACACACAACGAAGGCCTATCCCTATCGCCTTCGAGGATCCCTTGCGCGTACTAGGCGTAGTTATAAGTTGTACCACACTAATAAGTAAGAGATAATCATTATAGTTTCACAACAATCATATAGTCCCATAACCCAAGCAATATGAAGGGATACCCCCGTTATCCCCTAGGGATCTAATGAGTACTTTCAGCACGTAGGGTTTGAGGTAACTAACCAAGGTAGATCCCCTTTCTATCATCGGGGTGCCAACATGGTCCACAATGTACAAGCCCCATAAAGGATATCCCTTCTAGTACGTATCCCACAACAACACACACATGGTATATAGTACATAATACACAAGAGTAGTAATCCTTTACACACAAAGGTTACTAAGTCTTTATCTAAAGTTAATATCTTAACTACTCTCTTTTAATTAAGCATAAAATCCCTAAATGGTTACCAAGTTTTTTAATCCAACCAAACAAATCCTAACCAAGCCTTGGGCCTAACCCAGGGGGGTCAATCTAACGACTGTCAGGGCCGATCGATCAGCCTTCCATGTACGCGGAGTCTTCTTCCGCATTACAAAATTCAGCCCCAAAAACTGCCATTAATGTAATTCCAAGATCCCAAGTTAATTCGAAACCCAACTTCTTTCATATATAAGTGTTCCAACATCAATACTCTCTTATAACTAAGGGTTTTACACGATTTCAACATGAACTCAAGGGATAATTTTAGATTCAATCCAAGAACCCTAAAATTATATCTTTGAAAAATTTGGTTCAAATTAACTATCATTTCGTTCAATTTTCAAGGGGATTTTAATTGATTTTCAATGTATAACGTCTTCCTAACAATTAAATATCAATTCCAATGAATAAATATATTATAACAAAAAAACAATTATATTCCAATACTAGCTAAACTCGACTCAATTCGAATTTGGATGAAATCCAAACTCATTTGCTCCAAATCCTCTTATTCTCTAAGTTGTCTCATCTCTCTAGCTTTAGGGTTTCTCTCCAAAAGTGTTAGAATGAATTAGGTTTAACCTAATAGCCATTTTAATATGCTAATTTTGAAATTAGGTTTAGGCCCCATATGGGACTCAACTTAATGAGCCCAAATACATATCTAAACGGTCCATTGCTTTGCCCAAGTCATATACTAACCCATAGGACTTAAAACCCATTATTATAAGTCATAATCGGCCATACTACATGTCCCAAAAGTTGAACCAAAATACTATATCGTCATCCTAATATTCTGATTGGTATGCGTCCCAAAATCCTTTATTAAATTATTTATATATTTAGTGTGACACGACATTATAGGAGACTACTTCACGATCTGGGGAACTTGTCACCGAGGGAATAATCTCAACAAAGAAATACTCGATATCAAATCCATTACCATTCCATAGTCGCCCAAAATTCACAGTCACTTATAAATAATTATGAATTATTACGATGTATTAAGGTGTATTAAATCCGATTTCTAATTTTGAATAACATACACACATAACGCATATGAAATATAAATAGTGACGTCACATGTCACTACAGAAAATTATAATATAATTTAATGCATTAAAATTATGGAATATTACATTCTTTTCCATAAAGTGAGGAATTTCGTCCTCAAAATTTGAATTTTATACGTGATTAGAATAACTCTAGGTATTTCACTCGCATGTCATCCTCTCTCTCCATAGAAGACTCGACCTTAATATGATGTCCCCACTGAACTCTAACAAATAATATGACCTTATATCGCAGAGTATGCTTTATGCGGTAAAAAATACATTGTGGTCGCTCGTCATAGCACGCGTTGGGCTATAACTCAATCCCGTCTAAGTTGATATGCTAATAGGCATCCTCGTCCTTCATGAACTTTTTCAACGTCGACATGTGGAACACATCGTGTACTCGCTGAAGATGGTCGAGGAAGGCCAATAGATACGCCACCGGGCCCACCCCCTCTAGTATCATAAAGGGACCGTAGTATCATGGATCCAACTTACTTTTGGATCCAAATATGACAACTCCCTTCATCGGGTAGACCTACAAAGTACTGAATCTCCCACTTGAACTTATAACTTCCTTTTTCCTTTATTGGCATAGCTTTTCTATTGATCCCGTGCCATCTTTATCGGTGCTTGGATGGGTTCCACCTTCTTCGAGGTGTCCCAAATAATGTCTGTTTTGAACTATTGTGTACCCTTAACTCTAACTAATACTTTGGCGAACGTCATAGTAGCCCATGTAATGCCTCATAGGGTTCCATATCAATAGTCTATTGATGACTATTTTTGTAAGCAAACTCCATGAAAGATAAGTGCTGGTCCCAACTCCCTTTAACATTCAAGACACATTCCCTAAGCATATCCTTTAAAATCTGTTTCAGTCATTCCGTCTGGTTATCTGACTAAGTGTGAAATGTAATACTAATGTTCAGCTGTACCTCTATAGCATCCTGAAAACCCCTATAGAATCGGGATACGAATGTACTGTCCCAGTTGGACATAATATTATATGGTACCCCATGTACCCATAAAATATCTGATATGAATTATTTAGCGTACTGCTCAGCGCTGTAATATATCCTCACTAGAAGGAAATGAGCCACCCCTGCTAATTTTATATGCAGTGACTCAAATGGAATCATAACCCCTCCGAGACCTCGACAATCATACTATGAAGTCCATAAAGATGCTCTCCCACTTTCACTCTGTAATGTCTAAAGGTTGTAATTCCCTTATTGGTCTTTGGTACTCCACCTTTACTAGTTGAAAGGTGGCACACTTAGACACAAACTTGGCGATGTCCCTCTAACGGTCCACCAATATGATCTATGCACGTCTTGGTACATCTTATCTCCTCAAAGATGCACCGTGAGCTATGTACCTCGGCTATAACTGCCCTCCTTAACTTAGATCCTTATGGCACCATCAATCGTCCCTAGAATCTTAGTTTACTGTTTGAACTAATTAAGAATAAGGTAACCCTGCCTAATATAATATCTCCCACCTTCTTTTAACAGAAGGAGTCTAAAGTCTGGGCCAGTATTACATGTGTCACCATAGCTAGAGTAACAGTTACTATTGCCAAAAAGGCATCCGAAAAATCTATATCTCATATGGCACTTCACTGCGCTGCCTAAATATCTGGTAAATCATCCTTATATTTTGCCCATAAAGCTGTCAACGTAATAATATGACTTCAAATGAACACATCTACTACCACATTATCTTTCCCCTGGACAATATTGAATTAAAAAGTGGTAGTCCTTCACAAACTTGATCCAGATACTCTGTCTCATATTCAACTCCCTGTGTGTAAACAAGTACTAGAGACTCATGTAATTGAAATACAATGTGAACCTCTCACCCAATATGTAATGTCTCTAAATACGAAGGGCAAAGACTACTGTTTCCATCTCTATATCGTGAGTAGGGTAGTTTCCCTTATGAGGCTTAAGCTTCCTGGAAGCATAAACTATAGGACTTTCCTCCTGAATTAACACACCTCCAAACCTCTGTAGTGATGCATTCGTGTACACCAAATACTCCATGCCACCCCATGGTAATTCTAGGACGGGCACAATGGTGGGATTCTTCTTGAGGTCCTCAAATTCTTTTTAGGAGTCTGCGCTCTAAACTAATGATACTCCCTTTCGGGTGAGGTGAGTTAGTGGCTCAACAATCTTTGAGAACCCCTGAATGAACCTCCTGTAGTATCTGTTTAAACCCAATAAATTAAAAACCTTTGTAGGCATCGTGGGCTATCCCCCATATATCCCCCATCCATAACTACAAATACCTTATTAGGTTCCACCGAGATCCCAACCTCGAATACGACATGTCCTAGGAATTTTATTTATCGAAGCTAAAACCCATAGTTAGAGAACTTAGAGTATAAGTCATATTCCCTTAGTGTCTGCAGAACCAATCGTAAATGCTCCGTATGCTCCTCTTTTGATCAAGAATACACTAAAATGTCATCAGTAAATATGATGACAAATCAATTTAGGTTTTGGTCAAAAACCCGATTCATCATATCCATAAATACTATCGGCGTGTTGATCATCCCAAATGGAATGACCCGAAAATCATATGATCCATAATGCGCCGATAAATTCGTCTTTAGAATGTCCTCTTCCCAAATACGTAACTAGTGATACCCTGAGCGCAAAACATCTTGGAAAAAAATGATGCCCCCCTCAACTGGTCGAATATATCACTGAAACGTGGAATGCATACTTGTTTTGTATCGTGACCTTGTTCAACTCTCGATAGTCCACACATAATCATAGCAATCCGCCATTCTTCTTTATGAATAACACTGGATATCCCCACAGAGACTTACTTCTTTGTATGAACCCATGGCTTAGTAACTGTTGAATCTTTTCACAAAGCTCTCGAATCTCTAGTGGATCCATCTGATACAGTGCGCTTGCAATGGGCCTAGTGCCCAATGCCAAATATACATAAAAGTTTACCTCCCTAATCGGTGGTAACCCTTGTACCTTATCACATACATCCGTGAATGCCGGGAAAATCAATATTGAATCTAATGATACAGTAACCTCCTAAGATGAAGTCACATTAAGTAGTACAAGTGTGTGATAGACCCCCATTCGAGCGTAGGCATAACAACTAAGAACATCTCCTGCCTGGGAATAACAAACATGATCGCCTTCCCACTAAAGTCGGTCTACACATGATACTGCGTTAACCAATCCATATATAATATAATGTCATACGTGGACATATCCAATAGAAATAACTCAACGAATTAGCACCATCATACGATATCAACTTCCACATCTCTATAAAATTTATGTAACGTAACACCCTTACCCGCTGGGGTATTTTCATGTAGAGAAACATCTGTAACTATATCTACCAATCATGATGTAGAAGAAAATATGTAACTAGAAAATGAGTGTGATGTGCCTGTGTAAAATATAACTAATGCATAACTACTATATACATAAGACTTACCATTAATCACCGAGTCTGAGATGGCTGATCTACCTGGTAAATGTTAACACACGTTCGTAGTGAAGATATAGGCGTCTCTGGGCCTGATCCCTAGGTGTAGGTGATGTCGGGTATGTTTGTGGTGGAGGCAGTGCCTGATACGGTGGTGGAGCTAGAAGAGCCTACTGCTTCCCCTGATGTGAATGGCCATGACCGACCTAGTAAGTATAATATGAACCCTTATTGGGGAGATTCTGATGATGACCCCACTGGCCTTGTCCCCACTGGTCCTGACGGTTCTACTGCTCTTGGCCTGGGTGAACCTAACCCTGGCCTCCGTATTGACACTGTTCCTTTCTTATAAATCACTTATGGGTGTTCTACCCCTGTATATGCCCTTTCTGGTGCTGCGAGCCTCCCTGTGGTTGGTATGACTCACCGGTCTTAACTTTCTTCGAACCTTGTCCAACTCATAACTTCTAATTCTTAAATCCAGTTTCTCTCTTAAATTCTTGGTGATCCTGGCAGTGAAGCAATGTGACATCCACTACCTGTATATATGTAATGAAAGTTGGCCTGCCAAGAAACACCTGCTTGATCTTCTACATTCAGACTCGGATAAATTGAGTCATCTTCTTCACTTATGAACTCTCATTGTTCAGAGAAAATTGTACAAACCAAGTGAGATCTCTTTCATACTCTGCAACTGTGCGATCACCCTGCTTTAGCTGGTCAAACTATGCTCTCAAAGTTGCCCGCTGTGCTGGAGGGAAACACTCCCCCTCGAACTTCACCTAGAATTATGAAATATTAAACTACGATCGATCCTATTCCATGCACTCTAATAGACTTAGGTGTCGCTCAATGTCACACTTCCATTGTAGCGTAACAATTGGATCTGTAGATCCTGAGAACTTTATTGGGTTCCTCTTCTCAAAGGCATTACTGTATCTCTCCTAAAAATATGTTATATGTGGGGCAGGTGCAGGTGCTCCCGCAGGTGGTAGTAATGGTGGATGCTCCTAGAGTAAAGCTGCAATGGTAGCGGCTATAATTTGTGCTATGATGGTGGTTAGTTCAATTGGCGTTATAGCTGGTGCTTGTCCCTTTTTTGGTGGATGAGATGGTTATTGCTGTTGCCTCTGACTCGACATTAGTGGCTAGTCGCTATCATACTGGGCGTCGGCGTGTGTTCACTATTTGAAAGATAGTAAAGAAAAACGTATAAGTATACGTACAAAAATAGAGTAAAATAATCTAAAGGATAATCTCTGAAGTATCAAATAATGCTACGTAAAAAATATGATGGGGATACTCAAGATCCCAAGGACACTAGAACCTAGAATGCTCTGATACCAACTGTGATGCTTAGTAAAATCAAATATAGATTGACAAGGTCTAAAGTAATAAAACACGAGTATAAATAATTGAGTATCATTCTAGGCATGAGATAAAGTAACTAAGATATACAAACTAAATAAATGAATACAATCAGAAGGACATGCCCATATAAATATCTGATACCATAATCATCCACAATAATAAAACAAAACGCTAGAAGTATAACTGTGTCGACATAAAACCAATTATCCAAACAGAGTAATAACTACTAAATATCCTACACAATAAAAATGTAAATAGAAATATAAAGAGTGAGAATGCAGGCTAGACACTAACATCGTATAAGAGCAGCAATGGAGAAATGCGATATGGAATCAAGGGCGAGGCTGCACCAGCAACCTATGTCCTGAAAAGAGAATTTAACAACAACTTTAACAATAAGTTTACTGAGAGTAAGACTATAAATGAGTTTGGGATAAAATATAACTAACCATATTCCTCATATATTTTGATTTATTTTAAGTTATCTCGACTCAAAACAATCCTAGATATCACACGCATCTAATTCCTAAACCCAAGTGAACCCCCTAATTACATAGTATTTATCTCTACTGAATATAAGTAATGGTTATATCTAATTTCATTCTATGCATCTCAACTATATGATCATATAATAAAAGACAATCTCTATGTCTAACATCACATAAGTACGATCTCATCTACATACATAATAAAGGTCTACGCTCTGACCCACACACAACAAAGGCCTATACCTATCGCCTTTCGGGATCCTTCGTGCATACGAGGTATAGTTATAGGTTGTCCCACACTTATAACCTCAAATCCATCAATAAAGGATAATCATTACGACATCACATCAATCATATATCCCCATAATCCAGGCGATATGAAGAATCACTCTGTTTATCCCTTGGGATCCAATAATGTACACTCCCCATAATGGATATCCCCTCTAGTATGTAACTCATCATCACTCACACATGGTATTTAGCACATAATACACAAGAGTAGTAATCCTATGCACACAAAAGTTACTAAGTCTTTATCTAGATTTAGTATCTTAACTAGTCTCTCTTAATTAAGCATAAAATCCCTAAACGGTTGCCAAGTTCTTGTATCCAACCAAAAAAATCCTAACCCAACCTTTAGCTAATCCAGGGGGGTCGATCGATCGACCTCCAGGGCCGATCAATCGTCCTTCCCTGTACGGAGGCTCTTATTCCCCAGTACGAGATTCAACCCACAAAACCCCCATTAATGTAATTCCAAGATTTCAAATCAATTAAAAACCCAACTATTATATATATGTAAGTGTTCCAACATCAATCGTAACCTATAGCTAAGCTTTTTTTACACGATTTTAACATGAATTCAAGGGGCAATTTCAGAATTAATCCAAGAACCCTAGGTTTCTATCTTTGATCAATTTGGTTCAGATTAGTTATCAATTTGTTCAATTATCAAGGGGAATTTGATTTATTTTCGAAGTATAACATCTTCTTAACAATTATATCTCAATTCCATCTCATATTCATAAGGAATTCGACAAATTCAAATTATCTCAATAACAAGACTAGTAACTTAAATTATCTTATTAATTTAATTACAAAATTAGTTAATTGATCCTCAAAATCATATTTCAATAGGATTATGTTTTGATTCTAATGAATAATCACATTATAAAACAAAAATAATTATATTCATACACTATGTAAACTTGCCTTAATTTTAATTAGGATGAAATGTAAGCTCAATAGCTTAAAATCCTCTTATTCTCCAAGTTGCCTCTTCTCTCTAGATTTAGGATTTCTCTTCAAAAGTGTTGGAGTGAATTAAGTTTAAGCTAATGTACATTTTAATATATTAATTTAGAAATTATTTTTAGGCTATATATGGGTGACGCAACTAAGAATGTATCTCAGAAGTGCGTACTCTCTAGGCTCAAGTGCAAGCCTATCGCTCAAGTAATAATCTGATAAGTCGGGTATCGACCCTCAGGGAAATAGGACAACAGAGTTGTAACGACGATGGACAGACGGAGGAACCCTAACTCTGACTCTAACGAAAAAGGAAAAGATGATCTGAATGGTGAAATAGCTACAACTATATGCCATTTTGTAAATGTTTAACTAATTAACTAAAGTATGAATGGAATGCAACTGTTCTAAATTATTCAAAATAATGATGATGATTGAATTAAAACTTGAACTACATGATGAGGAAAGTAGGACGGGAACACAATCCCTCAACCCTAGTGTATTGATGGTATAAAACTAATCGTAAATTTAAGTGATTAATTAAACCTAGAATTTAGTACTCCCAAGCATTACGTATATGAGTTTCAAGCCCGCACCATACTTAATCAGAGGACGAGTAAATCGGTATTGCGATAGTTACATTCAAATTGCATTCTGAAGCATCCCAATTACCTTGAAGCAAATGAGATCCAAAGATCTAAAATTGTCGTGTTTCTACGCAATACGGTCATAATAAACCATTAAATTTAGAGGACTAATTTGATACACATGCAACTACCACATTAGGTTGAGTTCATGCATCCCGACCTTTAAAATCTATTCGTACTTGTGAAAACTTGAAAACAACACATTTAGAATGAAAGAAACCATTTTTAATAATGAATGAAGATGAAATTAGTGTTGAATAAGTAACCAGAACAAAGATTGAAACAAAAATAAAAATGATTTTACTTGAATTGCAACTTGAAAGTAACTCGGGTTTGTTGTTCTTTTCTTCTAAAATGGATTACAAAAGCTTCCTTAATGACCTGGAAGCCCCCCTCTACATTTGGGAGGAGTACAATTTATTAACTACGAAATATAAGAGTTTGAACCAAGAAAAACTCTAATTTCACAAGTGGATAAGTCCAGAAAATCGAGAACCAAATCGATCTGGGCAAAGGGTTCGGTTCGGTTCCATCTTTTGTAGCCTTTACAGAAAACTCTTCGAGCATGGGATCGATTCGTTATTTCCTTGCTTCGATTCAGTTCCATCTTTTCATCTCTTTACAGGAAGTTTTTCCATGGTGGATTCGGTTCCTTTTTTCCACCTTTTCGGTTCAGTTCCCTTTTATCATCCTTTATAGGAACTTTGCTCGTGAGGGATTTGGTTCATTTTAGCTTCCTTGGGTTCGGTTCCCTTTTGTCAATTTTTGCAGAACTCTTGCCTTCTTGTATTTCTTTGAAGCTTTTGATATGGAACTCGACTTACAACATTGGATACCTGCAAAATAGATGACGAACACACGAAACTCGATGCACTCATTAGAATTTGTCAATAGCAAAGATATGATATAAATCCACTTGAATTACACTTTGCGGAGCGATAAAAGCCTCTAAATTAAGGTGATGAATGGGAAGAATTTATGCCTAATCAAACCCCCCTAACTTACAACGTTGATTGTCCTGAGCAATGTAAAAGAATGAAAGCATGGTCTAACTCGTAAATGGGATAGGATACCTCTTTTGCGGGTGCACGATTGCATTTAGCGTATGCAATAAGCCTTTAAACCCCTAGGTTACCCTAGTAGGACGAGTTGTGTGTCATGAGCGTTTGCAGAGAATAAACCCACAAAATTCGACTCAAAGAAAACTCAAAATACGCAAAAATTATGTAATTCAAACTTTTCCAGAAAATAATCATCATCAAGTCATGTTCAAGAGTCTCAAATCATAGTGCGGGTGTGTGAAGCCAAAGATTTTAACCGCGAATTTTCACCGATTGACCATTACGTTACTTATCTAAAAATTTGTTTTGATTTCAAAATCTCACGGAATGCTCTCACAAACGAATCACTCGGAATGTGGATATTCTCTCCGTATGCGTGATTTATTTAGAGTAAATGTATTGGAACCAAGTTCACGCATACAAGTCGAAAGACGGAATTATATGGCAATCGGATCTCATCATCATATTACGAATATAAGAAAATGGGAACATTGCCTCTAATTAGTATTTTTTATCTCTTTTGTTATCTTTTTGTGTTTTTTCTCTCCACGCGGTAACTAATTTCGTAATTTTGGACTCGGTTAGGACTTTTTCGGGCTAAAGGTGTATTGGGTAATATGAGAGTGGTACGGGAAATCTGGAATTGGAATGTTTTCTTATGATGTTCGTTATTGCATTTTCGGGCTTTTGCTCATTTTTTTTTTCTTTTTCTATTTTTTTCTGTTTTTCACTTCTTTTCTTTTTCTGCTATTTTTGTTGAGCATAGCTATTTTTTTCTTGCCCCTTTTTATGCACTTTTCGGACTTTAATTTATGGGATTATCAACTTGCACAATTTTGGACCAGTTGGGGTTTTTCGGGTTGTCAAACGAAAGGGAAAAATTTATTTGGCTCAATTTGGGTTACAAAAGGGATAATTTTTCGCTACTTTTTATGGCCAATATTTTTGGGTGACAAAGGAAGGCCCACTTCATTGTCCAAAATACAAATTGCGTTACCATGTGTGTTTTGAGATGAATTAAGTTTAGAGATCAATTTTGCACGTTTTTCAAGGCAATATCACACACATTTTCTATAACCGATCAAAATGAAAGGATTGAGATCCTAGATGACTTACTAGACGCTGAAAAGAACTTTGATTTAACAATTAAGTCGGATTGATTTATAAATTTCACAGAGATGAAAGGCTCGAATCTCACTAGGGTTGTTAATCTCCATTCGTTAAGTCGCCTGTGTTCCCTCAATTTCCATCTTTGGTCAATTTCGGCTTTGTGCATTTTGAATTTTACAACTTGAGACTTTAAACCGACTTTTAATGACATTTTTGAAAATTTGAATTCCAATTTTTATTTATTTCGAACAAAAAATATTTTTGGGTTTTTCAAAAATTTTTATATGTTTTTCTGGGCATTTTTGAAAATTTGTGAAGTTTTAGAAATACGCACTTGTGACCTCCCCTAACTTAGACTTTTGCATTGTCCTCAAGCAAAAAGGACTAAAATCTAACTCAAAGCGAATTAAAAGTGCGAAAAAATAAAACAAACAAATTGGAACATAAATGATGCATTGATATAGATAAAGAACAAACTGTGTTACATAGGATAGGGGTAAATAAACATTTCACACATACATAACCAACAACCACAACAAAAACAGTCATGGGCTTCATTGAGGGGGATGACTTGAGGACCCGGGTGCTTGTGGATCATTGGGATCATAAAAGAAAGATGGTGGGGGACCGCCAAAGTTGAGCTCATAGAGGTGGGATTGGAGTTGGTGCATCATCCTTGTGTCTCTCCGATAAGCCTCTTGGTCTCTTCGATAGGCGGCTTAATCTTGGTTGTATTGGGTGATGAATCCGTTAAAAGGGGATTCCACCGCTACTAGCCGTTTATCTAAATTAGCACCCCGGGGCTCGAAATCCGAGTCATCATCTTCATTGTATTCTTCCTCTTCAGCCCCTTCCATCTCAACGTCTTCCGCCACCGACTTTCAACAGGAATTTCCTCCTCGGCCTCTAAATTGATCGCCTCCCGGGCTGCGCGAATGGCAACCCTTTGCTGGACACTCTACATTCGAGATACCTTCCCAATGGGCTCCGGGAGGCATGGGAAAGCTTGAGGTGGCTGGATACTGGCGTCGGCGAGGAGGCACGTGATAAGGCGGGCATAAGGGAGGGGTACTACACCTTTGTGCTCCCAGGCTACGAAAATGATATCCGCCCAAAGCATACGGGCCAGGTTTAAGGTGAATTCTAGGTTGAACAGGTGGTACACGAGCGTCGCTTGGCAAGGTTGCATCGTCGAGTCATTGGAAGTTTGAAGCAAGTTTGCGCACTCGATATGGAACATGATGCGTGCCTTGTCGTTAATACGGCCCACGGGGAAAGTACCTCGATCCCAAATGTCGCCTGGCACGAGTCGATCAATGCATTGCTGTTTGGGAATGATGGGGGCGTTGGTGGGGTAGTCGTATACTTCCGGGTGGGGAACGCCCTTTTCAGCCAGCTTGCGGGCGAGGATGGCTAAGGTGAATGGAATAGGGCGACCGTCAATGAAGGATTGGCACGCAAAGTCGCTCGTGCGGACGAGAGTGCCATAGAAGGCCCAAACTTCGTCCGCCCAGACGACAGGATGAGGCTCTTACAGGTATTGTGCCCACCCCCGCTGGAAAAAAAGGGTGGTGATAGGGCACGGTAGCTCATCCCAATTGACAACCCGTTCGATGTGCAATTAGTGGGAAAAATTGAAAAATCGTTCACACCATACACGCTCCATGTGAGAGCGTTATTCCCCATTTTCGTTAGGCAAAATGTCGGTGGACAGATATTTGGCAGGGAGAGGTCAGTTGGCCATTTGGAAAGCTTGGAATTAGGAGAGGAAAAATTAGGGCTTATAGAGAGGGAAAGATGTGACGGTGTGAGTGGAAGAGTAGGGAAGGGGAGGTTTTTATAGGTGGTGGGGAGGGGTTTGGGTGAGGATTTTTGGAGGGAAAAGGGGTGGTTGTGTTGGAGGGAAAAGGGGAAGAATGTGGGGAAGAGAGGGGATAGGGGGTTGAATGGTTGCTCGAGAAGAAGAAAAATCGCATGAACCGAACCGATCCGATCCAGGGGAGATTTTGTTCGGTTCTGGGGAATTTTATTTTTTTAATTTTCCCAAACTGAACCAATCCGGCTTGGGGATTCAGTTCGGTTCCATCTGTGACAGAACCCCTTATCTCAGTCTGCTGCTCTGGAATCCTATTCTCTCACTTTTCTAGACTCTTGCACTTATTCTCCCACTTGAATTTCTTGATGCCCTTATGAAATTTGTGTAGAAATTCACGGCCTTAACCCTTAACCTTACGTAACCTACCTATGGACTCGATCTATTCAATCAAAACATAACTACTATACATAAGAATTCACCCCATACATATCGAGGTAGAGATGACCTCTCTTATCAGCTCAGTTGACCCCGTAAACGGGGTTCGACAACCAAATGGTGTTGACTTCTTCCACACACGCCTCTAGATATGGCTTTAGGCATTGCCCATTTACGTTGAATGTATTTCCTCCTTTCAAATCGTCTAACTCAACCGCTCCATGCGGGAATACATTCGTTACAACGAAGGGGCCAGACCATCGTGACTGCAACTTACCCAAACAAAGATGAAGCCGAGAGTTATAGAGAAGCACTTTTTATTCGGGAAGAAACTCTTTACATCGAATGATGTTATCGTGAGCGAGTTTCATCTGTTCTTTGGAAATTTTTGCGTTCTCATACGCATCATTGCGTATCTCTTATAACTCATTTAATTGAAGCTTGCGAGCTTCACTGGCTTTATATATGTCATAATTCAGCTTCTTAATCGCCCAATACGCCTTGTGCTCCAATTCCACGGGAAGATGGAAAGGTTTTCCATACACAAAGTGGAATGGGGACATGCCGAGCGGATTTTTGTATGCGGTACGATAGGGCCACAGTGAATCGTTCAATCGAAGTGACCAATCTTTTCGGGTGGGATTGACGGTCTTCTCGAGAATGTTTTTGATCTCCCAATTCTCTAGTTCGGCCTGCCCATTCATTTTTGGGTGATAGGTCGTTCCAACCTTGTTAACGACACCATACTTTCTCATGAGCTTCTCGAAATAGCCTATTGTAAAAGTACGTGCCATTATCACTGATTATCTCTTTCAGAGCACCAAAGCAGTAAAGTATGTGTTCCTCTAGGAATCTAATCACCACTTTATTATCAGTGGTCTTGGTAGCCATAGCTTCCACCCATTTAAAAACGTAGTCTACCGCAATAAGGATGTATAGGAAACCAAAAGATGGGGAAAAAGGGCCCATGAAGTCAATACCCCAGCAGTCAAAGACCTCAATAATGAGTATTGGGATTAATGGAATCATGTCTCGTCGGGTTATAACCCCCATCCGTTGACACTTATCGCATTATTTGCAATAGTTATTCACATCCTGAAAGATTATGGGCCAATAGAGTCCGCATTGAAGGATCTTAGCGGCCATCTTTTTCGTCGAAAAGTGACCCCCACAAGCTTCTGAATAATAGAATTGGATGACTTTAGGGATTTCGTCATTCGGTACACAAAGTTAGATGATTTGGTCGGCACAATATTTAAACAGGAACGAATCATCATAGAAAAACAAACGCGACCAAGTAATGAACCTCTTCTTATATTGCGGTTTCCAATCGGGAGGGACGGCTCTCGTGACAAGATAGTTCACTATATCCGCAAACTAGGGCAAAGAAGAGGTAGCAAAGAGTTGCTCATCTGGGAAGTATTCGTCTATGCGTATTGGATCACTAGGTACGTCAGACAAAAGCCGTGATAAGTCGTCGGCAACGACATTTTCTACTCCCTTCTTATCTTTAATGGAGAGATTAAACTCTTGTAGGAGTAGGATCCACCTTATGAAGCGCGACTTTGCATCTTTCTTCCCAAGTAGGTATTTCAATGTCGCGTGGTCGGTGAAGCAAGTGATAGGAGAACCGATAAGGTAGGACTAAAATTTATCAAGGGCAAAGACTACTGCTAGAAACTCCTTCTCTATAGTGGAGTAATTGAGTTGTGGTCCGGTAAGAGTTGGCTAGCGTAGTAGATTACATGAGCCTGTTTGTCTTTTCTTTGGCCCAAAACAACCCCTATCGCATAGTTGCTAGCATCACACATAAGTTCGAATGGTAAGGACCAATTCGAAACTTGCATGATGGGAGTGGACACAAGAATGGTTTTTAGTTTTTCAAAAGCTCTATGGCATGCTTCCATCCACTCAAATGTGGTGTTCTTCATGAGTAGGTTGCTTAAGGGCCTAGCGATGGCGCTAAAGTCCTTAATGAACCTTCGATAAAACCCCACGTGGCCCAAGAAGGAGCACACGTCTTTGAGCGATTTTGGTGGGGGTAGATAGGCTATGACATCTATCTTAGCTTTATCAACTTCTATCCCCTTGGATGAAACTATTTGGACAAGAACTATTCCCTCAGTGACCATAAAATGGCATTTCTCCCAATTTAGCCCTAAGTTCTTTTCCACACATCGGGCAAGTACCTTGTCCATTTTTTTAAGACAAAGATCGAAAGAGGTGCCAAAAATGCTAAAATCGTCCATGAACACTTCAATTCCTCTCTCGAACATGTAGCTAAATAGGCTCAACATGCACCTTTGAAAGGTCGCGGGTGCATTACACAAGCTGAACGGCATACATTTGTAGGCAAACGTACCAAAAGGGCAAGTGAAGGTCGTTTTCTCCTGGTCAAGTACATCTACCTCAATTTGGTTATATCCGGAATAACCATCAATGAAGCAATAGTAAGGGTAAACTGCCACTCTTTCAAGCATTTGATCAATAAATGGTAGGGGGAAATGGTCTTTCCTAGTTCCCGCATTGAGTTTTCGGTAATCAATGCAAACACGCCACCCAGTGGTGGTACATTGGGGAACTAGTTCTCCCTTAGCATTCTCAACCACTATCATGCCCGACTTCTTCGGGACAACTTGAATAGGTCTCACCCACTTGCTATCCAAGATTGGGTAGATAATCTCGACATCCAATATCATAATGATTTCGGTTCTCACCACTTCTTTCATATTAGGGTTTAGACTTCTTTGCATTTCTCTCGAGTGCTTGACATCCTCTTCGAGATGGATCTTGTGGGTGCAAATCAAAGGACTTATACCTTTCAAATCAGTAATACACCAACCGAAATCACTTTGGTGCTTCCTCAGAATCTCTAACAGTTTACCCTCCTTCTCTTCGTCTAGGCTAGAGGAGACAACAACAGGAAATGTCTCATCCTCTCCAAGGTATGCATATTTGACATGGGAGGGTAGTTTCTTCAATTCAAGAGTTCGAAATTTATCGATGGAGGGAATCATGCGTGCCTCCCTCAGTGGTAACTCCTCAAATCGAGAAACCCAACTTACATCTCTCGCGTCCTCGTCTGACGCTCTCTCATCAAGTAACTTTCTCAGCTCCTCAACTTCCCTCTAAAATTTGGTGTACGTTCCCTCACTCTCGCGGCTCGATACTAAACATGACCCTAGGGAGTCTCCATAATAATTTTCCTCAAAATACTCCTCTACGATCTCGTCTATTAAGCTCACCGCATGATGATCATCTTCTTCCCCCGTATGTTGGGCTATATGGAAGATGTTTTTCTCTAAGGTCATGTTCCCAAAAGTGAGTTGCATCTACTCATTCCGAGTGTTGATAACAGCATTAGCCGTAGCTAAGAATGGGTGACCAAGAATGATGGGAACATGATTTCTCGAAGGAAAGGAGGGCTTCGTGTCCTAAATGACAAAGTCTATCGGGAAGTAGAAAGTGTCAACTTAGACGATTATGTCCTCAACTACACCTTGTGGTATCTTCACGGTTCGATCCTTTAATCGGAGAGTGATCCTTGTGGGCTTAAGGTCGCCCAGATCAAGTTGCCTATAGATGTCGTAAGGGAGGATATTGACACTTGCTCCCAAATCAAGTAAGGCTTTTTCAATTTTATTTTCTCCAATGATTCAAGAAGTGGTGGGTGCACTGGGATCTTTGAATTTGGGCAGGAGATCATTGAGTAGGATGGAACTCACGTTCTGTGCTAGAAAGACATTTTTCTTTACCTTCATCTTCCTCTTCACTGTTAACAATTCCTTGAGGACTTTCGCATATGCTAGAATTTTCTTAATGGCATCGAGGAAAGGTAAATTTAACTTTACTTACTTAAGCACATCTAGCACTTCATCACGGGGGTTTCCTTTGTGGGAACAAACTAACCTTTGAGGAAATGGTGCAGCGGTGGGTGGTTTGACTACTACCTTGGGCTCACTAGTGTCCTCTTTATCACTCTCATTCAAAGGGACATCTTTGGCCTCTTTCGTATTGGGCGAAATCTCCTTGTTTTTGGTTGCATCGTGTGGGGGAGGTGATAAATCAATGACTCTCCCACTACGAAGAGTGGTCACAACTTAACATTGCTCCTGATGTTCTGTCGAGGTGGAGCTAACAATAGTTTGACCTTGGGACGGTCTTTGGCCCTAGGCAGGAAACTTGCCTTTCTCTTGGAAACTCAACGATGATTGCAACTTTGAAATGTTTGCATTCATGTCATTGATCATGCGCTCATGCCTAGCACTAGTTGCAGTCTAGGTATTGATAAAGTGGTTGATCATATGCTCGAGATTTCTCCGCTATGGAGTGATATATGCTCCTTGAGGTGGTGGTGATTGCACATGTCCTTTCATGTGTGGAGCTTGTTGAAAGTCGAGTGGTGGAGGAGGAGAAACATGTGAATTAGGATTCATCGCAGCATGTTATTGCCCATAGCTAAAACCATGATGGTTTTTCCATGAAGGGTTGTAAGAATTCTCGTGCGGTGCACCAAAATTACCCTTGAATCCTCCTATACCACTTACTTGTTCTTGAAGTATAACTTTGTAAGAGGGTATAGTCGGGCATTCCTCAGTTGAATGAACCGCATCATAAATCGCACACACCTTCTCGACGAGGTTGGTATGGATCTAGTTAATCCCCTTCCATATACTTCAAATAGGTCTCGCATTCCTTTCTCAAGTATATAGAGTCGATAGTCCACCATAGGATTCTTTTCGACGTGAAATAAGTCGGACGCCGATGGAGTGGTGGTCACTTAGAGATTTCGATTTTGAGCATTAGGGTCAAATGTATCCCATGATTGGGTAGTCTCGGCGACATACCTCAGGTGAAGCTCAGCATCGTTAGCGTCTAAGTCAACAAATGGACCATTGCACATGGTTTCAACGAGTTGCTTAGAATTAATGTTCAGCCCATTATGGATGAAGGAAATGATTTGTGTTTTATCAAAACCATAATGGGGACACGCAGTGATTAACTCATTAAAACACTCATAGCATCATTCGAACGACTCATTTTCTAATTGTCGAAAAGTTTGAATTTGAGCCTTGATGGAGTTCATTCGATGTGGAGGAAAGAATTTCTTAAGAAATTTAGATTGTAGCTCGTTCCATGATGAAATCGAATTGGGAGGTAAAGACCATAGCCAGGTCTTAGCCTTATCCTTTAGCAAGAATGGAAAGATTTTAAGGCGAAGCACATCTTTTGTGCAAGTTTGATCACTGAGAGTCTCGCACGCCTCCTCAAATTCCATGATGTGGGAATATGGATTTTCTGAATCCATTCCATGATAAGTGGGAAGTATCTAGATCATCCCATTCCTAAAGAGAAATTGCCCTGCATTATACGAGAGTAAAAGGCATCCCGGAGTGACAGTGCGCTCGGGATATAAGACGTCTCTCAAAGGGAGATACGAGGCCTCTTCCTCACCGGCGGCTGCACTACCTTATTGTGACATATTTCTCTCACTCAAAGGCTCTGTGTCCTCACTGGGTATGCTCGGAGAGTGCTCTGAAGTGTGTCCTAAGAGGGAAAATGGAGTGTTATTTGCGACTGAGTGTGACGTTGTGGGAGGTGGAGCCTAGAATTGTGGATCGTTAGGAGTGTGACGGCTATCAGGGTTTATTCTCCTATTGAATTTTCGTGAATGTGGATTGGAGTATTATGGGGATTCGAAGTGAGTTCAGAATTTTGCATTAACGGGCTTATGAGAGATGATGATGAATATTTTTGTGCTTTTTCAAATTTTTATATGTTTTTGGATTTTTTTTGGTCAATGTTTGAGATTGACTTGATCTAATCCTAAGTCTACCTAATTCCTCGGCAACGGTGCCAAAAACTTGACGCGACTAAGAATGTGTCTCAGAAGTGCGTACTCTCTAGGCTCAAGTGCAAGCCTATAGCTCAAGTAATAATCCGCTAAGTCGGGTAGCGATCCTCAGGGAAATAGGACAACAGAGTTATAACGACATTGGACAGACGAAGCTCTAACTCTAAAGAAAAAGAAAAAGATGATCTGAATAGTGAAATAGCTACAACTATATGAAATTTTGTAAATGTTTAACTAATGAAGTAAAGAATGAATGGAATGCAGCTGTTCTAAATTATTCAAAATAATGATGATAATTAAATTAAAACTTGAACTATGTGATGAGGAAAGCGGGACTGGAATACAATCCCTCAACCCTAGTGTATTGATGGTATAAAACTAATCGTAAATTTATGTGATTCATTAGACCCAGAATTTAGTACTCCCAAGCATTACGTATATGAGGTTCAAGCCCGCACCATACTTACTCAGAGGACGAGTAAATCCGTATTGCGATGGGTACATTCGAATTGCATTTTGAAGCATCACAGTTACCCTGAAGCAAACGAGATCCAAAGATCTACAATTGTCACATTTCTACGCAATATGGTCATAATAAACCATTAAATTTAGAGGACTAATTTAATACACATGCAACTACCACATTAGGTTGAGTTCATGCATCCCGACCTTTAAAATCTAGCCGAACATGTGAAAACTTGAAAATAACACATTTAAAATGAAAGAAACCATTTTTACTAATGAATGAAGATGAAGAAAGATGAAATTAGTATTGAATAAGTAACTAGAACAAAGATTGAAACAAAAATGAGAATGATTTTACTTGAATTGCAACTTGAAAGTAACTCGGGTTTGTTGTTCTTTTCTTCTAAAATGTATTACAAAAGCTTCCTTAATGACCTGGAAGCCCCCCTCTATGTTTGGGAGGAGTACAATTTATTAACTATGAAATACAAGAGTTTTAACCAAGAAAAACTCTAATTTTCACAAGTGGATAATTCCGAAAAATCGAGAACCGAACCAATCCGGGTAAAGGGTTTGGTTCGGTTCCATCTTTTGTAGCCTTTACAGAAAACTCTTTGAGCATGGGATCAGTTCATTATTTCCTTACTTCGGTTCGGTTCCATCTTTTCGTCTCTTCAAATGAAGTTTTTCCATGGTGGATTCGGTTCTTTTTTTCCATCCCTTCAGTTCGGTTCCCTTTTATCATCCTTTACAGTAACTTTTGCTCATGAGGGATTCGGTTCGTTTTAGCTTCTTTGGGTTCGGTTCCCTTTTGTCAGTCTTTGCAGAACTCTTACCTTCTTGTGTTTATTTAAATCTTTTGATATGGAACTCGACATACAAATACCTGAGAAATAGATGGCGAACACACGAAACTCGATGAACTCATTAGAATTTATCAATAGTAAAGATATGATATAAATCCACTTGAATTACACTTCACGGAGCGATAAAAGCCTATAAATTAAGGAGATAAATGGGAAGAATTTATGCCTAATCAATGGGCCTAAACTTAATGAGCCCAAATACATCTCTAAACATCCCAAAACCTAGCCCTAGTCATATAACAACCCATATGACTTAAAAACCATAATTTTAATTCATAATCGGACATCTTACATGTCCCAAAAGTTGACCTAAAGTTACTATATCAACTTCCTAATATTATAGCTGGTACGAATACCAAAATCCATTGTTAAATTATTAATTAATTTAGCGCGTCACAACTTTGTTGGAAACTACTTCATGGCTGGTGGAACCCGACACCGAGGGAATAATTCAGAAAAGAAAACCTTGAATATCAAATCCCTAACCATTCCATAGTCGCCCATAATACACAGTCACTTATAAATAATTATTAATTTATTACCATTTATTAAGGTGTATTAAGCCCGATTTCTAAATTCGAATAACATACACACATAACACATGAAATATAAAGAGTGACACCACATGCCACTACATGTAAATACAATGTAATTTCACAATTTAATTTATTGCACTAAAATTATGGGGTATTACAATACCACTCATTATTATGGGCTTTGGAAGCGAATACTGGTCAGGGGCTACTGCAATTGACAAACACAAAAATGACCTTATAATTTTGTGATTGAACAATGTGGTGTTTTTTTATTATGATAAGAGAGGTGAAGGAGATATTCAGTAGTGATAATAGAAGTAATGGTGTAATTATAGATGAATTGAAGGAATTTGTTAGGTTCTTGAAAAAAATTAGGGTGTGTTGGATATTTAGGGTTTTGATTTGGGGAAGGAGATAAAAATAATTTAGGGTTTAACTCTAATAACGAAATAGAGGAACGCTTACGGTGTTATGATTTTGGAGCTTATGTCTACATTATTAGTAAACTGAGGGTTATGTCAAATATAACATTGTAAAGTGGGGTTGAGATTGCGCGTTTAGAGATATGAAAATCTCAAATAGCCAGAGAAAAGTGAAGGCTAAGAGCAACTACCCAATTTAAAAAAATTTACCAACTTAAGGTAATGTTTTTCTTTTAAATTATATTAGGGAAATATGATAAAGCCTAAAGTCTACATGACAAATTATTTACCAAGTAGATTACATTAAATTTTATCTTTAATATTAGGTGATTTCATCAAAGTGTGGAAAAGGTAAATAATATAACACAACACCAAGGCACACGAGAAAAAAATCATAACCTGAAAAAACCTTGAGCAGATATAGCGACAAATGTACTATGGTAAAGTACTAAAACTAGAATACGAAGACTTATAACTATATAATGATATGATTGACTAGAAACTCTTTCTCACTATACCCTCCGAGTAGAGCACCAATAACTAAAGAAGGCTATACAATGGCCACCGATTTTGTTCCGCGACTTGTGTCATCAAATCATATGCCAACCAAAATCCTTTAAAGTTTGAACAAAAATCTATGTTCTAATGGAACAAGTGAGAAGCCACAATTTATTTTTACTTCCTAGGATGTGAGATTTCTAAAGGTTAATGGAAATTTTTAAAAGTTTGGTAGTAAAAAATAAACTCACAAGTATTTTTGAGATAACAAAAGTATTTGAAGTCTCTCAAGAACAAATTTTGCAAATTATTGCTCAAGCATTGGATATCTCAAGAACACTCAAAGAAGCTTGAAGAAAAACTCTAGTGAATAGTGATTTTTAGCATATGTTTTTCTCTCTAATAAACTCAAGCTTTCATAAAAATAATCTCTACTTGTTTGAAGAAGAAGACCACCTTAAGTAACCAACAAGCCCTAATGAACTTGTGGACACAAAGAAAGGATACTTCCTGTCCACAAAATGAGTCAAAATCAAGTATATACAAAAGATATGGCTAAAAAGGTGACTTGCACAAAGTTCAAGGCCAAAAAGTGGTTGAAAAAGGCATCAGATTTTCAGCAGTCTAAATGCTAGTCATTCCTAGGACCTTTGTCGCTACAGTGAGGACTTTTTTCTCTATATAAAAGAACCAATGAGGAAGGTAGGGTTATTCATCAGATTTTCACCGACTGAATTTTTGCACACAGCACAACCAACGAAGTAAAACTTTGCTTTAATGACCAAGATAATTTTTTAAAGATATTTTAAAATGTAAAACAAGTCTTTTAAATATACAATATTACCTTTTTAAATGATGTTTATATAGGAAATATATATGGCATATGTATTTCGCAAAACTCAAAGCACTACCTCACACACACACACACACACACACACTAGTTTAACACATTTTCCAGTTTAACAAAATATAATTTGAGTAGTGTTAAAACATGGGTGTTTTGAGTAATTTAAGTCCTTTTAAATTTATCCTAAAGTGTAATTTTCATGGATGTGGAAGTGAATGATGTCGGGATGAAGTCAATGAAGTCCAGTATTTTCGAAATGTTCTCTTGGGCTGGAGACATGAATTGGGTTTGGGTCAATGGGTTAAGAAAACCTAATACTATAGGGAACTTTGACTATAATGAATACTTTTACAATCTCCCCCTTTGTCCATTCCATGAAAAAATAGACAAAAACAAAGATTAAAAATAAATGAATCAAATCTATCACCTATGATATGAATCACCCAATCAAAGGAATAAAAAGATACAAAACACACTCGAATGAATCACAAGAGACTCCACAACCAATTGAAACTCTTGTACCTAGTTTCTCTCAAACAGTTGGCAAACATATTAAAATACCAATGTGTAACAAAATGACAGAGAAATATAAATAATAAGATAAAACAATTGATGAAATAATATTCTATCAATTCATCTAATTACTTAAAGAAATATATACTAAGTTTATCGAATATCTCTGTAAGATACAATATACAAACTTCATTACATAAGACTATAATTTCACTAATTCAACTCCCTCTTTCTTAAATCTCTCTTCCCTTAAGGAAGAAAGCTCTCCCCCCCCAAGGAAAAAAACAATCTTTCCCTTTCTGCCATGGAATTAAGAGAGGAAAGAAAAAGAGAATCAAGAAATGATTAAAAAAATATAATCCAAAGGATTTAACCAATATACCATAATATCAAATTGAGATAAATGTTAAACACGGATATGAATATAAGGTAACTATATATAAGGCAACACTAATAACAATGAGAATTAACGACCAAATGTATATCACCTAAAATGCTAAAGAAAAATAACAACATGCGAAACTATAATTAAATATTCATAATATACTAGAATTTAAATCATCTCACAATATATAATGAATAAAGTCTTATCGAGTCAACGATCGACTAACAAACCAAAACTGTTAAATAAACCAATAATACTCAAACTGAATAGCTGAAATAATGACAATGGACAACCTGTCCCAATCGAGAATACAAAAGGAGATCCTACACTAGATTTGAACAAATGAATCATTAATGCAAAGTCCTGCTCGCCTCCACAAAGCTACAACTACGAGTCCCTGGACTGAATTCTCAAGTCTGACGCCCCTGTGGCTGAACACCTAAAAGGTTTTGAAAATATTTTGATAGAAAGATTTAGTACTCAAAACATTTTAAAAATATTTAGCAAGCAGTTATCACAATAAAATGAGTTATTGATTACACATGTTAAGATTTCGTACACTCTCTTGAGTTGCCTCACCCCTTATTTGTAGTGCATGCCTAGCGATCTTATCCTTAGCCCACCTAGCTATACTACCGAAGCTAACTAGACTAATATATATAACTGAACTTATCTGCTCAATTAAGTTCCCATACAGCCTATACAGTATGCTAATAGTAAATACATTTCATATGTTATATACTTGAATAAATTTTCACATCTTGTTATCATTAACCTTTTATAATTAAGTTTCACTACTTAATTCATTCTTAAGATATTCACGACATCTTATTCTCTACCATCTCATATAAGTAGATTATTTATAAAATATACATTTCACACACAATATATTAGTTCGAAATCCTACCTCGACCCTAATAATGAAATTTTATATATTAGTTCAGAACTCTTTCATCTCGACCCCAATTTATTATTTCCATATATTAGTTAGGAATTCTACCTCAACCCTAATATAGGCAAATATACATTAGGTAGTCTCTCCACCTAATTAATTCAGTGGGTATACGCACAACCTAATGATCATATTCGTACGTAAATATATTTCTCTCAAATATTCACCGTACTCTTTAGTTTACGATTTATCTCACTATCGCATTTTAATGGAGTATTCATACAACTCTAAGGGCCCTAGTTACACCTCCATATATTTTAGTAGTTAAGCTATCTCTAACCTACTGGTATACTTCTTGAATTGACGTTCACTCTTTCTATATCTCAGATCCCAAATTCTCGATGCACTACTCGATCGGTTTATCCTCGTCGGCCCATAATCAAAGTCTTACTCACAATGACCGTATCGAACCTAAACAATATACCTACTAGTCTTACCTAAGCCCCTATATAGGTATAATATTTTCACCAAAATTCCCCTCAAGAGTCGGAAATTAATTGGAAATCAACCAACGAAATTCTCCAAAAACTGTTGGCATCGATCGATCGACATTCATCAGTCGATCGATCGATCGACCAGGTGCAGAACGTTGTTCGTCACTTCATGCATTTATTAACTTATTCCAATTACAAAACTCACATGATAATACATCAAACTTGCCACCAATGTATCCTAAACATTCCTACACACTCTAGGATGAGTTCCAACGATTTAAAATATCATAAATCCCCATAAATTAGCCCAGAATAATTCAAATCTTCTAATTATTCAAGAACCCTAAAAATATGTTCTTCCCATATTTTTAAATCATGAACCCATATTTTAATTCGTATTTACAATCATAGTTCCTCTAATTTTTAATCCTCTATAGATATAAATCTAACCACATGCTATTTCTACCCAAACATGCCATTTATCAATTCTCTTTCACCAAGAATATTCATCAATATCAAATATTTATAAATCTTATGCATGGATATTATAACTCAAAATAATTTGCAAATAACCACTTGCCTTGATTACATTGGGGTCTAATTTTGGTGATTGTTGTGGGTGATTGATTATCTTTCTCCTCCAATCTTCATTCCCAACAAGTTTGTGGTGCAAGAACCCCTTTGAATTCTTCACCCCATCTCTCTTCTCTCTAATGGCTTTCCTTTGTGTTATGAGGTTTCTTACCCTAACCCCACTTCCCATTGGCTGATAAAATACTCCAAAATTCGTACGTCTTCTCACCCCCATATGTAAAAAGACCAAAATGGCCCCGAACGGCCCCGAACGGTCCCAGTTTCTCCCAACACTGTCCCGGTACCCGACTAGTACCCTCTGGTATACTATTTTGACCCTTTCGAAGTAATTCATGACCTCTAAATTATCATTCGAGTCACTAAAAATATATTATCCTATCTCACCGTTAAATTAGCCTACACGTGACTCTCGGGTTGGATAAAATCAAGTACGTCCATATCACTCACTATGCCATACGACTTAACTGTCAATATCTACTATTCACACTTAGTAAATTTGAATCATGATATTAATCAATGTCTATCTCTCGATTAATATTTAATAATTACAATTGTTACTTAATCACCTAATAATCATAATTATTACTAAATCACATTAAATTACTTCACTCGCGTAATTTAAATTAAAACGCATTTTCTTATTTAATTACTCAAGCAATTAAATTCTAAATAAGCAGAAATGCGGGGTATTACATACTCCCCCCTTACAAAGGAATTTCGTCCTCAAAATTAGGACAAGGTCGGTACTAAAACGTAGGATCTCTAACGACATGGCATCCTCTAGTAGTCAAAATAAATTCCAGATGGAATAAGGTCACTCCACTATACACCCACTAATGGTGCGCACCTATAAAAGGCTTAATCACTACTGTAGCCTAAATTTATCAACATGCTTTCTTAATTCACTACGTACTGACATGCTCTATCAACCTTGTGATCTCAATACTGACTCTATCATCTCCATAATGAGAAAAGATCGCACGTCCTTAAGTTTTTGATTCACGAAATATAAAAGTCGCCCCCAATAGTTTGTGGTACACTCCACATTTTAACAACAATCACCAAGTCACAGTCAGTCCAAAAATATGGTTATCCCCTCATTTTTAATCAACTAGAGGGTGAACAACAAGACTTTCTAGACAAAACCTCAAAAATACTTTATGCATGATGAGCAGGTACGAGTTATTACACACAACTATATCAATGGTAACTTCTCCCCTCAATTATACTAGAAGTCACCAAACGCACTCCTAGCTTTAACCCACATACTAAACCACCTCCCGTCTAACCATCGACTATAGGTGATACAATAGGCCCCAAACAGACTTCGTCACCATCCCTTCCTGATAATCCCTATCAAAGGTGGGATTTCAAGATCTTATCCAAATTCGAAGTAACATTAGGCGGAAGCTTACACCGGTGCAATCCTTCTATTTAAGGAAAGAAAATATTTCTTCATCTCGGTCAATTCATTCCATACACTCGAAGTAATTTTTGACCTTGTCACGACTTGGCAACCGACTAATGAAATTTTATGGTCTACCTACCCATTCCGTCACTGGGAAAATCCAGACTTGTTACCAAGTTTTTGGTTGCTCGTTTCAAGTCAACCTTTTTCCATCCCTGAGTGATTTTCTTGGAGACAATCTCATAATGTCTCACCCAACATCGATTTCCACTTATCATATCTCACATTAAGTGGTACTATATACACCCCTTCTTTCCCCGGAGTCTACTAACCTTCTAGAAATGCGCAAGCCACTCTTCAACATCCATTCGAGTGAGACTCTGCACTACTTTCTCATAATAATTTGGTATCCTCTTTATTAAGGGATATCTTTTAAATGGCTTTCCACATCTTTTTAACCCGTCTCGGGTGTGTTAGCTCTCTTTGGACATATATACCTGGATTATCGTCTTTCTCATATGACGTTCAATCCATCATATCGTTTAAACTTTGTTGATAACTATCCCTCAGGCATATCCTCATGCATAATTTCCCACGCCCTTCTATCTCGGACGATTTCTTTTGAAAATACAAGTAACTAGGGCACACATACACCCTATAACCCATACGTACTTGCACAAATGCAACTCGGCTCTACTAGCTTCACATCTTCATTATCTCTCAGATATGACTGTATAACCAAACCATAATTATGGTACTCAGACCCTGTCCTACAGACCAAACATCTCCCCACTTTCGACGTTGCGATAAGTTTCATGAGTGGAATGTCTCGCAAAGCGAAATCCAAACAAGGAACCCTCCCCAATACACTACTACTTAACATTATCGATCGTCGGGATGCGTTAAGACCTTAGTCCATAATACGTACCCCTATAGTTCTCGTCTCTTGACATAAAAGTATACACGTCCACTTTTATGCCACAAAATACTACATACAATACTGCTCCTTTACTATCTGTCATTAGTAAAATTGTTCTTCATTTTAGATATACAGTATCTAGTCTTATTACTAGTACTCATTACTAAGAGTAGTCACACATTATAAATTTCACACACAATAGATTTATAAGTGCATACCTTGATATCTACTGTCACACATAAGTAGAGTAATTATACCGTATATATATGTAACATACAATATATACTATGACTCCGTACTTAGGGACTATTGGTTCGGAATATCACCTCGACCCCAAAGTCACCTTCGTATATTGGTTCGAAATTGCACCTCGACCCCAATTTATCTTACCATTTACATTGGTTCGAAAATGCCCTCGACCCCAATGTAAATGTTATATATATATATATATATATATATATATATATATATATAACACTTAATCCGTCAATTCTTGGTGTACACCCGTTCTCTCATAAGCGACACCAAAAGTTCCGCTACCCCACAGTAACTAATCATACATATCCATCATAAATCCACTACTACCAACGCACCCACTATATTTGACTCACTCACGAATTTCAGTGCTAGATAATCAAATGTTGTGACTAACCCATGTCACTTGAAATGTACCTTGTACTCATACGGATAAGGCAAAACTCTATCTCTAATTGCCATTTAGCTTACCTGATCAACTGACCCTGAGTATAACTCTCATGTCGGAACTGACCCATAATATGTTGTAACGGTCACATAACTAAGATCTCATCCTGTAGTTTCCCTGCCTCACTTTTGGGCAATCCATCTTCTTGTGGTCCCTCTATCCACAACCATAATAATTACCAAGTAACTCCCCTACTTGTGTCCTTGGCCCTACTAGCCTCCCCCATCATTCTCTCAACCCTGACGGCCCTGAGGAATGAATGTTCTTATACTGATAGTGAGGACCTTGTTGGTCCCACCTGAATTTACCACTCTTGGGTTTGTAACTATCAACCTCTCTATCCGATTGGCTAGGGAGTATAAGATCCCTCTCATAGTGATGGCTTTGGGGTACTTTTACACTTGGCTAAATAGTATTCACTTAGACATGGAATGATCTCTTGTCAATAAAACTTGGCCAACTTTTCCAATGCTATAATCCTAACGGGTTTCCTTTACAGCTGCATTCTCAAGACAGCAGCCAACAAAACCCACTTCTAACTGGAGAACACATCAATACCCATTGCTTATTTTACTTTCATAAGAAGCAAAGCCGCAAGGATATTTTTCCCATTTTTTACAAACCTAGCTGCTTCGTCATGAGACCATATGGTGAAGACTTTTATGCCCATACTTGGTCTTTTTTCAAACATGACTACTTTTGAGGATCTTATCACTGAAGAACCATCATTTATCGTTGTGCTCGTTCTAACCCCAAGTTACCCACCCTCGTATACTGAGTGGGGTACTACTTTAGAGCCCTATAACCCAAATCTCTATAGCCGATAGTTTGGTTATGGCCAAGGGCTTCCTCACCCTATTTTTCAGGAGTGTCATCCTAGATCCATTTTTTATGAGCCTTGTTCTTTCTAGACCATTTCAGTCGCCTCTTCTATTTGCTCAGTAGTTAACGACCGAATTAACATTCATTCCTTTTCAAGAAAGGGGGATGTGATCTCCGATTTCACAATAAAGTATTAGTCTATGCAATTAGCCAAGATTGAGGAATTCATTCAAAGTCTTCCAGCTTATCCACCTGTTCTCGCTTTAGAGATGGGCCTTAAAGGCAATTCCATTCTAGGGATGGATTTCCCTTTGAACCACACCCCCAAAGGTCCCCCAGAGGGGTGTTGAAACTACTACCCCCGCAGTTGCTCTTCCTGTTATTGAGGTAACGTCTTCCTTCTCATTCTTTTGAACAAGTTCTATCATTATGCCTGTTAAAATGAAAAAACAAGAATAAAAATGCAACTTCTAAACAATAAAAACCACTTGTTAAGCTTTTGCGTAAACTCACACCATTGAGGTGACTTAACGATGAAAACACACTTGTTACCATTTTTTGCAAACTCACACCAATGAGGTGACTTAACAATGAAAACACACTTGTTAAGATTTTTCACAAACTCACGCCATTTAGGTGACTTAACAATGAAAACACACTTGTTAAGATTTTTTGTAGACTCACACCATTGTGGTGACTTAATAATGAAAACACACTTGTTAAGATTTTTCGCAAACTCATGCCATTGAGGTGACTTAATAATGAAAGTACATGTGTTAAGATTTTCACAAACTTACACCATTGAGGTGACTTAACAATGAAAACCCACTTCTTAAGATTTTTTGCTAACTCATTCTTCTGTATATCGTTTTAGGTCGCCAGGGAACCACACCTGCCAAGGGGCAGACTCAGCGTGGTCTTTTATCTGTTGTCTCGACAGATCAAAGACCAGCCTCCTTAGAATATTCAAGTCATAACGGTCGTGGTTCAACCACTGACATCCCAGCTGATAGGGAATCCGGTTGTGAGGATATTTTGCCTACAATGGCTCCTCACGAATTCTACTGCATGGTCCTAGTCTCGCCAATTATTACCTTCCACCACTCGATTATCGAACAACGGGCTACCCACCATCCTCAAACATTTATTCATTTAGGAAACTTCTTACTACTTAGGAAATATGAAGAGATTAAAAAACTGAATCACTAAGTACATAAGTAATGTAGATATATGAAGTAATTAGAGAAAATAAGATTAAAGTGTGAAAATCATGCTATGAAACACAATGAGCACAAGGAGGTGATAGTAATATGGGATGTGAATGACATGATATAGCATATAAGGGCACAAATGGTCAATAATGACATAATAAGCTAAATATCCCAACCATCATCAAGATTTTAGCAAAAATTCTCAAAATGTTCTCAACACATGGTAAGCACAATGAGCAAAAAGTATAGGATATACAAGATACTAGTAGATGCCAATTTCTATGATCAATTATAAAACTTAAAATATAAACACAATTCCAGATACCAAATGATAACTAATGATAAGGCAATTATCTAGGAAATATGTTTAAGAAAAATCCAGAGGTAAAGCATGTGTATTACAATGATTAACAACCACTAATGCTATACGATATACTAAAATAAAATGAAATTTTATTCTATCATCCTATCAAATATCATCAAGACAAAGTTGATCAAAACATTTAGATACTAAATCATTTTTATCCTAATGTAATAAACAATGATATCAACATATATGATTTTTTTAATTAATATCAAAGTCAAAGGTAATACAACTCTCAAAACATGGATAAGCAACATCAAGTCTAAAGCCAATTAAGACTATACAAGAGCAAGTATATACCAAAATTTATTAATAAAGAATGAGAAATATCCCCAACCATTCATTTTAAAATAATCTTTTAAGAAACTTGCAAATTATACTACATGAAAAAAATGAGAATAAGATGCAAAGAAAATAATACAAAGTGATCTTCTTGCAACTTATCTCAATAAAAGGTTTTATATAGGATAATAAACATTTATGCAATAAAAGAGCAACAACAAGATCCCTTTTTAATGAGTAAAAATATAAGCAATATTATCACACTTACCAAAATTTGAGTTTTATGTCTGATGAGTGTTAACATTGTAAGTGACTTCAGACCCTCAGTTGCTCCCCTATGGACCTCGGATGGATAAGAGGAAGGATGTGTCAATGGAAGAGAGAAATGTTTAATGTGTTTCAGAGCTCATGAGATGGTGTTAGTATTACAATGTAATTGAGTATCACAGTCTAAGGGGCCTCATGGGCTTTAGCCAAGAGAGTCTGAGGTCTTGCAACCTCTGTCAGCGGTACAAAGAACCGTAAGAAGTAACTAAATGACTTGTTTAAGGGTGATTAGGTTCTGATTCAGTTCTCTTGCAAGATATAGAAAGTGTATGAACAATGGAACTAGTCCAAATACAAATATTGGCTCACAATAGTGGGTCACGAGTATGGAATAAGGTAGAAGCACTTAAGAAATGGCAGAACTCTTGAGAGTCTAAGTGTTTGTGCACTCTAATATATTGAATGCTAGAGATCGATCCCCTTCACCTTGCTCCAAACTTCTATTTATGAGATAACTCTTGAAGAGACGATTATCGAAATGTATAGGCATGGCTTTGACAGTTCTGAGGTCTGATGGTGCTCAGAGGGGTATGGAGTGATGGGTAAAGTATTTACAGATGGAGTACTTAGGTTATTGAGAACTTTTAATTATGATAGGAGCATTCAATGCAAGAGGAGTTATGTAGAGGATATACGTGGAATAGTGTTTTGGTCCTCACCTACTCAGCCAAATAACTTGCAGGAGCATTACCAGAGGTTCAAAGTGGTTGGAGGGATCATGGAGTTTCTGGGAATCGATCATGAAGTACCATGTGTCACCACATCCTAGGACTAAGGTGCGGGTGACCTCCAGACATTATTACCCCTCAATATGAAGTTGGTTGAGAGCGCGAACCATGACTAGACCTTGATGCCGAGGTATTGAGATTGTTGGAGGGGATATACTCTAACAACCGACCTTTTTGGGGAAATAATGCATGACTAAGATATGTTATAGTGCCATAAATCACCTTTGAGTGTAGTGAAGGTCCAGGTAGAATTATATTTGAGGTCGAGGCTAGCTCTGATACCTCTACCCTACTTCATATTGATTTGGGAGTTGGAAGAGTTTTTAAATACCAAGTATGAAATAGGGTATAATCAGTCGCCCTTTGATGTTTCTCACAAAGTTTGCAAGGGATAACACTTATACTCTGTGCAAGTAGGAGGTAGATTCTTAACTCACCACTGGTATTTGTATAATTATTAGATCTTATTGGAAGGAGCTCGCATGTGACTGAGGCAGCTTATAGTGACTAAGATATTTGATGTGACTGAGACCTATGACTTTGGGGGATAGCAGCGAGTAGAAACCGAGGTCGTGGAGGATTATAAATGAGTTATTTGGATTGAGAAGAACTCTTCATCACTAAGTTCCATCTTCTCTCGTTCTCTTTAAATTTTCCTCGAGCAAGCAAGACTTTTTTTAATAATAAAACAATGACTTCTATGAATATTTCCCTTTCCAAAGTGTTAAATCCCAAGCCTTTATTTGCTATAGAGCACCATGATTCATGACCTACCTTGGCGAAGACAACAACAGAGCCTCTGACTCGCCTTCTTAGTGGATCAGTTCCACACGGCACAATATTGATATACTACGAGGGGGTCTCTAATCCCGACTTCACTGGTGGGGCTTAGTGTATCTAACGGATCACGAAATAAGATCTGTCCGAGATCCAAAAAACTTCTCAAATTTAAAAAAATGTTATTCCGATGATTGCAAAACTCAATAAAGGTTCTTCTCTATGGTGACCAACTATGTGTGCTTCCTTAAATACGATGCCAGATTCCCCCTGCTCTTGCCTTTAGTAAGAATATTGATGGCTATCAGCATAGCCCCTTCTTAGTTAGTAGTCAATTTGTGGAGGACTTTGATAGCTACGGTCCTAGCTTTCAGCGAGTCTAGTGGTTGGGGGGGGGGGGATATGAAGTATCCTTATCCCAGTTCTTCAAACTATATAGAGTTCAGGATAAGAGCAAGCCTACTGATAGAGGTCTGAAGTACCTAGCTCCTAGACATACTATGGCATCCTTTGGGAGAAAGAAAAACTCCCCCCCCCCAAAACTAGAGGGAAAAATACTTCTTTGTTGGGGTGGGTGGGTGGGTGGTGGTGGTGTGTGTGTGGGGAGGGGGGGGGGGGCCTGGGACACCCCAGATCCCACTGAGCCCATTAGTTGCCCCATATTCGGTTCACTCCTCTATTAGTGGATAAGTTGATGTTTTATTTTCATTTCATTTCTTGAAATGACCTCTGCTTTGAGGTTTGAGATTTTTACTGACATTTTGCAGTGGTTTCTGAGCCCACTATATCGGAGTATAACATAATTATTGAGGCCTAAAAATTAGCTTATACTTATTTAGAGTCCCTTGTTACTACCAAACGCCTCTTTAACTGTGGGCTGGGACCTAAGCCTAAGACTCTAACATATGTGTGAATCCTTGAGGCTCCTAAGATCTCTATAGGGTCCACACTGGATATTGAGCCTTATGTTGTGGTTCTTTGGAAGAGGAAGATTGTATTTTCAGTCCTAGTTAAAGTTACTAAGGCCCTTGAAGGTGAGGAAAACCAAACCAATGGTGGGGATGACCCTTCACAAGTTATTGGGGCCACTCCTTCAACTGCTGAGCTCATTCTTCTTTCTAAATTTTCTCCTTGTAAGTAGTTTATCCTTTTCCTTTTTATCGTCTTTATTAGTTATTTGAGTTTAACTCATACCTTCAATTGATACAACATAAGAACGAGATGAGCGAATGATCCTTACTAAGACTGTGATTAATAGAAAGGGTAGGTACAAGACCACCAAGCATATGAAGTTTGGTAACCTGTTAGATATTCCAACTCCCGGGGTTTGACTGGCAGAAGATGCCAACTTGGGGTCTGGACCTATTGAAGTATCAAGCTCGGATCTTGACAAAACCCTACCCATTCTAAAATAGATATCGGGGGTAGGTGGGACTCATAGGGTAACCCAGGGAAGTCCTTGTATTCCAGGGGACTTGTAACCCTTGGTCTCATAGGATGAAGCTGCGGAGAAGGGGCTGCCCTCCTAAGGGGAGTGGAATTTTCAGGGGAGATTGAGATGCCTAATACATTGTGGGAATATACTGTTATGAATCATCAGTGGAAGCCCTTATGTTCTGGAAAAAACAATTAGCTCTGACTCGGTGGCCACTCTGAGGGTAAGAGGTACCCTTGTTAATACCAAGGAGTTGGTCCACTTGACGAGAAAGGTAGTTGCATATTATCTTGATTTATCCCTTAGTTTTTTCTTTACATTCTATTCCCCATTCTCATATATTTTCCTTTTGCATGCTCATCACTTGACGGAGTCTCTCTTGGCTGATGCTATCGATGGCAATAGAGAATGGAAGAATGCAAACGAGATAGACAATGGTTAGGACTTCACTCGACAACACTTGGACCGAAGGAACAATGGTCAGAAGCTACTGATAGAGTCTATTGAGATGGAGAAATAAACTTAAGAATCAGTCTTCTCTTCTAGAACCAAGGAAGTTCTATAATGAGAAAGCCCTTAGAGATAGTTCCTCTTTACTGGCCGCTACCCAAGACTTTTTAACTAAGTTTGACGATTTGCATGCCCTTGATCAAGTTGAACTTACAATGACATCAGAGGTTCTACAAGACCAGAGGAATGAGATCTACGGACTTAAAGGTAGAATCCTTCCACTTGATGATGAGATGGGTCTCTTGATGCAATCGACCAAAGACCTACTTGCCGAGAAGAGAAAGATGATATCTCGAGGTCAAGAGCTTTAAAGGAACTATGATGAGGTCCTAAGTACAAAATACTTCAAGCATATGTCCACACCGTGGTTCAGAGATAATTGGATGCTTATCAAGAGTTTGAAGTTCTTAAAAGTTACCTCTTTCAGAACTTCAATATTGGCTTTGAAGCTTGCAAGGCCAAGGTTTAGGTGCTCTTCCTTGATGTGGACGTTTTTGGTTTGTTTTCTCATGCCCCTCAATCGGGGGAAGATATCTCTGATGATGAAAGAAGTGATGGTGATGACATTGAAGATGCTTCTGCACCCAAGGCCTATAAGGGAGAGACCTTATAGGATACATTTATCTCTCTAACTCTAATAAGTGAATCCTATGTGGACCCCAAATACTCAAGCCTTGAAAGTCTTTTTTACATAATATCCTTCTTTTATAAAATGTTGATTGTCCATAGGCCATTTTGTTGTAATCTCCTTCTTTACATGCAATTAAGAGGTATATTGAGTGGAAATGAACTGTTTTTCAATCTTCAATTTTTCTTTATGTTTTTTCCTTTTCTAGGGAATTTTATACACTGCTTGACATGTCTGAAATCTAACATGCATGTAGTGTACTTTTATCCCCCTAAGATTCCTTGGTAAATCTAGATAATTGGGAAAGCTATTGTAATGAAGTAGACACGAGGGGTCTGACTCCTCTACTTTGTACTTGTGTAGTTGACTGAAGCCAAGAATTTAGTTGTGTAGTGGGGCGTTGAGCCTTAGAACCTTAGCACTTTTGATTACTGTGCTTTAGCGATATTGGAATCCCGTAAGTTTTGTTAAAACGCTTAGCCCTGTTAGAAATTTTTGTTGTAAATGTGCAACAGTTAAACATGTAATAAGACCTTAGGCTTCGCAACATAAACTTGGAAATTTGAAATATTAAGTCCTTATGAGGGTCCTAAGACCTTCAAATTTAGCAAACCTAAAACTTGAAGTCCAATAAAGGGTTATAAGACTTTTGAACTTAGGAGAAATTTTAAAGTGCTTATCAGGGTTTAAGACCTTCGGAATGAAATGTTTACTAATCCGAAGTCCTTATAATGGGTTGAGACCTCGGAACTTAGAAGAATTTAAAATTTGAAGTCTTTATAAAGGTTTGAGACCTCCAGTAAAAAAAATTATAATCTTAAGTCCTTATAAGGGTTTGAGACCTCTGAACTTAAACTTTTCATAATTTGAAGTCCTTAAAAGGGTCTGAGACCTCCGAACATAGAGAATAATTGAAATTTTGAAGTCTTTATAAGGGTGTGAGATTCGGACAAAATAATTTTGTAATCTGAAATCATTATAAGGGTCTGAGACCTCTCAGCTTAGAAAACATATGAAATTTTTAAGTCCTTACAAGGGTTTGAGAGCTCAGGACTAAAATGTTTTGTAATTTAAAGTCCTTGTAAGGGTATGAGATCTTCGGATTAAAAAAATTTGTAATATGAAATCCTTATAAGGGTGATACCTCCGGACTAATTTTTTTTATAATATGAAGTCCTTATAAGGGCATGAGACCTCCGAACTTAGAAAACATTTGGAATTTTGAAGTCCTTACAAGGGTTTCAGACCTCCTGTAAGAGGGTAAGGCGTAACCCCTATAGATATGGTGATAAACGATAACCAAAATACTCTTAACAATGACAAATGAACACATGATATTGTATATAATAAACACTTAGATTGAACTCACAAGTCTCTCGTGTATAACTCAAATGATAATAAAGGAAACTCAGAAACAACTCGCTCAAAGGGAGAGAGAAGTAAGCACCCTAGATACACCTTGGCAGGCAGTCAACACACTAATAACATCTTATATCTCTCTGGTTAGGTATTAAAAGCTTCATAATAAATGAGAATGGTGGGTGATTAAACTCTTGTTTGCAATAACTTTCTTGCTTCGAATGTGTTTTCTCTCTCTAGCCATAAACTCGCTCTTCTCAAAAGTGGTTGAGGCTAATAAATAGTCTCACACCTTTATCGAGATATCTTAATCCTCCACTGTGTGAAAGACATTACGCTCACACTTTCAGCCACAAGCATTAAATTCCTGATGGGTCAACACACCCTACGTCATAATCATTAAATGCCAGTACATGCCTTTTGCCTATAAACTGTCCGTCAGAGGTCTGTCACAATAGCGGTGGCTAACCAAAACATCTGACAGCCCCAATACCACAATGTTTTACTAAAGTTTGGATTAAACAGTGTCTTGCTGTCTAATGACATCACTTAAAGTAGATTTGACATTTGGTAGAGGTCTATTTAGCTCAAAGCTCAATATATGATGGAACTCAAGGTTAATCTGCACAAGCTTCCACGATGAAAGGTCTATCGGTGTTTTATCAGGTTCATCTAAGATGGTTAAGACAAGCCTTAACATTGCCTCATTTATCAATCCTCCAAACCAAGTCCCTCTAAAGCTCTCACGACGAGGTTATTTAATAGAGCATGTAAGCTCTCCCAAGCCCGGCGTGGCCTGATCCCCCGCGAGTACCATTTGACCTCACTCTCAATACTACAATCGTCACAACATTATAATAAATGTGTTAAAAAATATATAATTTGACTAAGTAAAAACATAAGATAAAATAAAAGCTTTCTCGACAAGTTTCCTTGTTGAGCCCCATCACTGAGATGCCTTGGTGAGCTGCTTCACTAAGCTACCTTATTAAGATACCTCGCTGTCTTTATACTGCTTACTTCTCTTGAGTCTATTCTTTTAATTGGGGAAGGTATCTATAATTCAGAGATTACCTTCAACCCCCATATTTCCCCTTCGTGTAGAAATTTGTTGTGAGCGCAAGAAATGTATACACGAAAACTTCTCAATCCGATGGATCACCTTCAATTGCGAGAAAAAATTCTCCTCGATGCGTCTATTTTGGAACTACTTCCGTTATGTATGGTCAGGAAAAGTTAAATTCTCCCTGATGTACCTGAGCCAAAGCTTATCAATATCTGGGTGTATGGAGAGGGGACATCGCGAACTTTTCTTGCAAGTAATCTCCAACTGTTCAGTCTTCTTTTATAAGAGGAAAAAGCCAAAATTTTAAAAATCCAAATACGGGATGGTTTACCAAATATTTCACACTTGAAAATTTCTTTCAAATTTAGCAATTAAAGTTCACAAATTTCATGATCTCTCAAACTAACTTCTAACATCAAGTTTTCCCTTTTTAATTTTATCAATTCGGCATACAACTCTCGAAAGGCTACTTGAAGTCCACTCTCCTCCTCCTCTTTTTGATTCTTACTCTCACTTTCTATTCCACTCTATATACCATAAAACTCATGGGATTCACAAATAATGGCCTTGGAAGTGTCATGTAATGGACTATCTTCATGGGAAGACTCACTATCAATGCTCACATGACTTGCCATGAATGTGGTAAAGTTACGCTCAATGGGGGAATCGGGTTCCTCTTCCTTTTCACTATCACTAAGGGTGGCATTATATAAAATTGGTTGCTTGCCCTCCCTCTTTAGTTTAATGGGACACTCAAATTACCTATGGCAGTAACCCACACAACTGTAACACCAATTTGACTCGTCCATATTAAGATCTTCATTTCAATTTGTAGGGAATTTTTTGACTTTACTATACTTAAACTTCTCAAATTTCTCATAATCATTCTTAAGTTTCTCTTTATGAGTCTTAAGAAATTTTCTTAACTTCCTAGCAAACAAATCCATATCTTCCAAGTCACTTAAACTCATCATCCAAAGCCGATGTTTGCTCCTTACGAGCTTTCAAGGTGATGCCCTTATCTTTCTTCTTCTCATCCTTGGAGGGAAACATGTTAAGTTCATAGGTTTGTAAGCCACCTACGAGCTCTTCAAGTTTCGTGGAGTTTAAAATGTTTAAAGAATTTTAGACGGTCACCTTAACATTAAATCTCTCAGGTAATGACCTTAAAATTTTCTTTATAACATGGTTGTCGGGTGTCTTTTTTACCAAGTTAAGAGTTGAATTCACAATATCATACAATATCGCATAAAACTCATCAAAAGTCTCACTTTCTAGCATTCTAATGGTTTATTGAGTGGTGAGGTTTTGGAGTTTTGAAGCTTTCATGACACTAGTTCCATCATGGGTGAGTTAGATAATATCCCATGCCTCCTTAGGAATTTCATACATCATAATCCGGCGGAACTCATCCGTTGTGACCGCACTAAAAGGGAATTTAAACCACATGAATTAAAATTAGCTAACTTAAGCCAAGTCTCACTCCATCTCTCAAGTTTAGGCACATAAACCTCTCCTTCTAGGCATGTTGGTGGGGTCCACCCTTTAACTATGGAAAGCCAAACCCACTCATCTAGGGATCTAAGCACTGACATCATACGCGCTTTCCAATATGCGTAGTTGGAGCCATCAAAAACAGGAAATTTTGCAAAAGGTGAATTGTCCCTTTTTTAAACCAAACAAAAATAAGGATCTTAACGCAATAATTTAGCGTCCCCGCTCTGATACCGCTGTGTAAGAGGAAAAAGCCCTAATTTTCAAATTCCAAATATGGGATTGTTCACCAAATATTTCACATTGGAAAATTTCTTTCGAATGTAGCAATTAAAGTTCACAAATTTTAATTTCTTCAAAATTAAAATTAATTCAAACCACACAAAACAAATATTTTAATTTTCTTTTGATCTCAATTAAACAACATTAATTCAATTCAAGTTAAAATTATGCCAAACAATCTTAAGCATGTATTTTGCCAAATTAATTATGCTAAGTTGAATTAAATTAAAATAAAATTACCCAAACTAAAATTAATACCAAAATAAACCAACGTTGTGATTTAAACCAATTTTTATCATGATTAACCTACCATGCATCTAAGTGATATTTTGCAAGATAAAAATAAATCACTAACACACTACGTCGTGATGTACGAGAAAAACGTACAATGAAAAAAAAACCTCAGACGACCCTGCCTATAAGTCCACTAAGTGTGTTATTTTTATAAAAGATACGACAAGATAAAACTTACAACAACGACTTGCCTTTCAAACCTTGACGCTCCCTCGTTATTCAACCTCCGCCTAGTTGACAACTCTGGAGTCCACCGAAATCTGGGAATCCACCAATGGGGTTTGGCTACCGTCAACCCACACACAGTTACTTTCACCGTATGAGCACGCCATAGCAAAAAGGAACTCATTTTTGGGAAGATAAGAAACCCAAACTTTCTCCTTTTATGGGTAGAGAAGAACCCAGTGCCAAGCAATCTAGAAGCAAATATATATATATATATATATATATATATATATATATATATATATATATATATATATATATATATATATATGGAACTTGGATTTAAACTAAGACATTGGGTCTAAACTTGTGTTCTTTGAGAAATAATTCTTTAAAGATGATGAACACTCAAAAGGAACTTTTGGATTGAGAAAATTTTCTCTTTAAGTAAAAGAAAACTCCCAAAAGTTATATAAAAAAACTGTTTTCCTGCCCCTTTTAAAATAGGTAAAAAGTAGTGGAGAAAGTGAGAAGTTTTTAGAGAAAACTGTCAAAACTGATGAAATGTCGTTCAAACGACCCTATTCAAACGAGATTACTTACAAGATTTCAGAAACATTTTCGTTCAATACTTCGTTCGAACCAAACTTCTAACTAGAAAGTAGGGAAGAAATGCAAAATTTGTTAGAAGTTCATTTGAACGACCTGACAAACTCGTTCGAACGAGATGCCCAGTTTGTTCGAACGACTTTACAGAAAATCCCAATTTTCATTTTAAGCCCAAAACTTTTATAAAAAGATTTAAAATGATTTTCTCATAGAACTAAAAAGTTGTTTTCACAAAAACATATAAAATAACACCCACCAAAATTATCCAAGTCTCTCTATATATATTAATTGCATTCATACACTACACCAAAATTGGAGATTTGTGAGTGCTTCTAGCAGTCACAAATGGCCTTTATAACTGCTATTTACTGCCATAATTTAGGGGGTGACAAAAGAAAAATTATTACTCCTAACAGTAGTCACAAATTTTTGTAGGTGACCCCAATTTGTAACAGCTGTTTGTAACTGCTGTCAGCAGTTATGAATATAATATTTGTAACTTCTATTAGAAGTTATAAAATTGACACTAATGGAAAATTTGTGACTGCTATTAACGGTTACAAAAATTGAATTGGTTAAATGTGATAAAAGCACACTGGTGGAAAATTTGTGCCTGCTATTAACGGTTACAAAAATTGAATTAGTTAAATGTGATAAAAGTTGTTACAAATATCTTTATATTTTCACAAAATGATGAAATGATGACAGTAAAATAAATATCATGGACATGTAACAAGTCTAAAAATTTTATAACATTTCATTTAAATTCCTGATATTCCAAATATCAAGTACACATAAAACTTATTTAAACTTAATTCAACATAAAATAACTCCTTTTTGGCACCACGTACAAAATGAACATAGAATAAAAAATAAGCTAAAAAAATAACGACACAACCATGGTAATCAATAGGTCGTTCTAAAACTAGACAATGACTTTGTGAAGTCTAGGTATTTCAATCGTGGGGGGTATTGATGCGATGATATCCTCCCTCGTGTACTCGGAATACGCATGCTGAGCAAGCTCATTGGAATCAATTTTTTTTGTATGGTGCCTTTGTATCCATTAACATGTGTTACTTGCCACAAATTACAAACACCTGGATTTTAGTCCCTTGAATACTATGTATGCCGGGTATGCCATGTGTATTCCTGTAAACAATAAAATATAATTGTTAGTTACATTAATACTACTGTCGAGAAATTGTCACCAATAAAACTCGATAAATTTTTTTACCCAAATCTCTCATATATTACCACTACTCGTAAAAGAAGTACTCACAACATTCTATCAACATATTTTGAAAATTCTAAACAGTGTATTTTAAGAATGCATAGTGTCAGTGAGATGTCATATGACAGCAGGTAGTTGAGTATTCACTTCTTAATACTTTTCACGATTTTTGTTCAGTTATGCCAAACGTTCAACTAGTTATTTGAAATATGCAGAATAGTTTGTCCTTCACTCAGAATAGTGCAACTATGTTAGCTGAATACTTAGTTGCCATAATTTCCCTTGCATATTAATAATACAATGTTGATCATTTACTTAAGTATCACCTACTCAAGAACCTTAGCTGAAGACCTGAGTATCACCTGCTCAATAATCCATCAAGTTTATCAAGCATCTTAGTATACAAATCATGCAAAAATTAATAACTTGCATAAAAAATGAACAAACCAAATGAATGAACAGAAGCAACATAAAAGTAATGAGATAAGAAAGAAATGTACTAAACTGAATCATTGCTTACTTTAATTAATAAGGTTTCCATTCCAATAAATGAAGAATTATAAATTTATCGACTGCGCGCCGGAATTGCATCGCTACGTGCCTTAATTAATATAGTTATAAATTTGTGACTGCTTATAGAAGGACTCTCATTAGCGGTCACAAATTAAGTGACTCAATTTTTTTATTACCCATTGATTTTATCACCCCTAATGGGAGTTACAAATAATTTTGTGAGTGCTACCGGGAGTGATAAGTTTGTCACCCCCATTAGGAGTCACAAAAAGGCAGTCACAAAATTAGCATTTTGGTGTAGTGATACCTTTTTGAGACCTTGGAATCCAAATGATGATGACGCAAAACTTGACACATAAATCGAAAAAGATGAAATCTTCACTATGCTAGGCCGCTGCGTCTTTAACTATCTATGATAGGCCGCTACGTCTTTGACTATATTGTCATAGGCTTGAAAGGATACAACAAACATCTATCCTACGACACAAAGTTTTGTCCAAAATTAAGCCAACACTAGAAATGTCTCGACTAGAAATTTTCCCTTACATCTTCATCACTGGTTGAAATTCTCCCCAAGTACCAGTGGATCCTTACCGTCATCGTTTTGACTTCTCAAAAATAGAAAATTCTCCCCGATGTACCCAAGGCAAACCTAAAACAAAATGAGCCTATTGAGAGGGAACATCACGACCTCTTTTGAACTTTGAGTGACGACTAGTGCATATTCTCTGCGATTCATCTTTATTCCATGTGACTTCACACTGTTACCGAAAACTCTCCTCTAAGTGCCTCTAAATCCAGACCACGGTCGTTCTCGGTGCTCAAAAGAAAATTCTCCCCAATGTGCTTCATCCGTTCTACCATTAAGGGAACTTGTAGCAATGGGACATTTTTTTTGTCAGGACTTTTGGGATTCCATTATATGTTAAAATATTGGCACCAAGCCCTTACTTATTTTGAAAGTAACTCTCTTTACTCCCCAAACACCAGTTCATTAAATGACATGAGGTTGTCTTTTTAACCGTCGAGTCCTTTCATGAAGTGGCACATATCTATTTATATTCATCATGAACATATAGGTGCGTGCCTTAGTGGGAAAACTCAACCACCTGTTTGAATTCCAAACGTTCAATATCTCCAACACTTAGCATTTTTTCTTTTCAATCTTTCAGTTGCTTTTGTGTTTTTAGAGCTTTTAGAGAGAGGAAAAAGGTTTTCACCATTATTACATCTTTCTCCACGCTTTTCTCCTTCTGCCACTTCTCTTTATTGCCCTAAACCACCACTACTTAGTCACTTTCATCCTTTCCCTCTTCTTTTTACTACTACTTTATCTTAATGGCTTCTCCATCTGATGCTTCAGTTGCCCCAAGCATCCTAGTCACTGCTACTACGTCCCCCACCGCTGTTACTCCACCATCACTGCTACTCTATCTATAACCTTGGTCCCTACCACTATATTAACGACATGTGAAGAGAACTTGTGTTTTTATCATCATTCTCCGGTCTTTGGTGAGGATGACGATTTCTTAGTTTCCTGTAAGACTTGCACTTTAAGTGCTAAGCATGATGCCTTTACCCTGGGTGATGAGGATGAAGGCTCTGCTATTTAGGGTTTCTTGCCTCTAAAGGGGACTATGAGATTCTGTCTAGATCAAGGCGACTTCCCATATTCTCATATAGATTTCGAAGGTCCTGGGGGCTCTCTAACTCATTTCTCTGAGTGGAATGTTTATATGCAATCTACCTATGATAACACCCTTACTAAGGTTGGGCTTCATCGAGCCACTTGATTGGTGAGTTTACTCTATCCAAACACAATGCTACTTTACAGGTGTTGGTGTCTCATTGTAACATCACGACCCACACCTTTATTGATTCATAGGGGGAATTCACTGTTACACTTGAAGACGTTTGAGAGTTACTTGGGCAAGTCCACAGGTTCTTCGCCCTACTCTAATGAGGCTTCGGATGCTGAAGAAATAAAATCCTGGGCAAACTTGGACCAGATTTGCAGAAGATGTATTAGTCCATCGAACAAAGCTACCTTCTCTCCCCTTATCAACTACTTCTTTTGTTCCCCTGCTTCTTTTGACTTTGGCAAAGGCAAAGGTACACCCCTTGAGTTACCTACTCACATTCTTGTGATTCTTTCCTATTTTTTCTTGCCTAGTAAGACCAATGATCAACCCCATAGGGATCTTATCAACCTTTCTATCTGATTGTATATGAGGTACATGATCCCTCTCGTAGTGATGGCTTTGGGGTCCCTTTACACTTGGCTGGATAAGACTCACTTAGATTTGGAATGATCTCTTAGTTGATATAACTTGGCCAACTTTTCCAACTTTACCAACACTATAATCCTAATGGTCTTCTTATACAACCGCTTTCCCGAGATAGCAGCCAAAAATCCCACTTCCAACTTGAGAATGCATCAAGACCCATTGCATATTTGACTTTCATAAGAAGCAAAGATGTAAGGATATTCTTCCCATTTTTTACAAACCCAACTGCTTCGTCATGAGGCCATATGGTGAAGACATTTATGCTCGTACTTGGTCTTTTTTTAAGCACAATGCTAGAATAGTCCAAGCTACTTCTGAGGATCTTATCACTGAAAATCCCTTGTTTGTCGTTGTACTCATTCTAACCCTAAGTTACACGCGCTCTTATATTGAGTGGGGTACTACTTTAGAGCCATATAACCCAAATCGTTGCAGTCGATAGTTTGGTTATGACCACGGGGTTCTCGCCCTATTTTTCAAGAGTTTAATGCCAAATCCATTTTTTATGAGGCTTGTTCTTTCTACACCGTTTTAGCCTCCTCTTCTATTTACTCAATAGTTAACGACCAAATCACCATTCCTGCCCTTTCAAGGATGGGGGATGTGACTTCTAATTTCACGATAAAGTATTGGCCGATGCAACTAGCTAAGATTGATGAATTCATTCAAAGTCCCCTAATTTATCCACATGTTCTCACTTTTCCAGCCTTAGAGCTGGGACTTAAGGGCAATTCTATTCTAGGGATTGAGTTCCCTCTGAGCAATACCCCTAAAGTTCCCCCCAGCGTGCTACCTCCCTATTACCCTCTGATTATTACAATAGCCCCAAAGTCCAAGAAAGCTCCAGCGTAAAAAATAAACTGGCCATATCGAAGGAGCCTCTGCTAAAGGTGCTGCTGGCGAGGAGCCTTCTCAACCCCCCTCTAAAAAATCAAAGACTTCAAAAAGTGAGAATTTATCAAAATCCAAGTCCAAGTCTAAAGTTCCCTTTTATTCTTTCTATATAGCCTCCGTTTCCCCTTTAATGTCTACAGTTCTAAGTGAGGAGTTACGAGTGAAATGTTTATTCGAGCTTGAACTGGTTCAACTTAAGTTTCAACTACACACTCCTACCATTCCTCCCTTTGTCCTATTTCTCATAATCTAAGTAGATCCCTCGGAGGGAGCCACATTAAAAAGAAGAAGAAGTTCTAAATGCCCCTCTGCTACTGGTGATCCTTCCATAATGAAAAAGACTTTAGGTACAAAGACCCAGAAAAAGCATGCATACGAGGTGAAACAGCCACCTACTACTCCCAGCCCCATGACCTATCCTCCTCCATATCCCCTTGAGCTTATTGCCCTTAATGAGAGTCCCAAAGTTACACAGGGTCCCATCAAAAGAGCTTCTACAGTACCCCATCTCCCTCTTCGCCCGTGGTTATTTCATCCCACTCTTCTCTAGAGCAAAGGGTGTATTCTCCCACACTCAGAAAGATTTTTTCAAAAGTTTCCTTAGTGAGGTATATTCTCTAATTCTTATAAAAAAACTTTTATCTCTATAGGATGATGGAACAGACAGACCTTCTCCACCTGTTAGCCCTTTGTGGGAGGACTTTTTGGTCTTTCTATGACCATTGCGTCTCCTCCCCATTCTCTCATGATCAGACTGACATATTCTCGCCATTCTGGCTCTCAACGTGTAGAGGAGGCCGTCTGGAAAGCTGTTATTGCATCTATTTAAAGCGTTGAAGCCTACCCTTAGCCCGAGGGGACTGTTTTGGCTTCTTTTGAAGTATCCCCATTGCCCGTGCTTCCTATTAATATTGTTCCAACCCCTTCAAACCCTCCATAGGTAACGCTTATTTATTTTTTATGCTATCTTTCCAACTTAACTTTTTATTTGTGTTCTAAGTTTTTTTGGTTGTATTTCAAGTTGTTCTTGCTTTTTTAATAGCCACAACTCTTGCTAGCTCACTTCTTTATTTCCTGCCGGCGAGGTCTATTGCTGGAGTTGCCCTCTTCTCTGTAGTTACTGAGGTAAGATATTTCTTGTGCATTTTCCCTCTTATATGTTATGTCATTTTCAATTTTAACACTTTGGTATTTTTTATAGCTTTCTCAGGGTTCCTTCCCGTCCTAAGGTCCCACGGGATCCTTACGCTACAGTTGGTTCGTCTTCTCACCTAAAGGTTCCTTCGACCTCTATAGTGGCTGATACAACTGGTGTTCAAGAGACTTCAGTGGCACCTTCCCCCTTTTGGCACTTGTGACTTTTCACAGGGAATGTGCTTCGCCAAGGGTTGAGGTCCCTCTACCTGAAGGTTCAGTTAGAACCCAGACGGGTGTTGAAGCTACTACCCCTACAGTTTCTCTTTCTATTATTGAGGTAACTTCTTCATTATCATTCTTTTGCGTAAGTTCTCTCATTATGCCTGTTAAAATAAGAAAAAACAAGAAGAAAACATGCAACTTCTTAATAATGAAAATCACTTGTTAAGCTTTTTCGCAAACTCACACCATTGACCTGACTTAATAATGAAAACACACTTGTTAAGATTTTTAACCAACTCATTCTTCTGTATATCATTTCAGGTTGCCAGGGAACCCACACCTGCTAAAGGGTAAACTCAGCGTGGTCTTTCGCATGTTGTCTCCACAAATCAAAGACTAGCCTCCTTGGATGAATCAAGTCATAACGATCGTGGTTCAACCACCGAAATCCTAGCTGATAGTGAATTCGGTTGTGAGGTTCTTCTTCCTACCATGTCTCCTCACGAATTTTACCTCATGGTCTTTTGACAGTATTCGCAATTTTCTTCCTGCCACTGCTCTATTATCGAACAACCGGATACCCACTATCCTCAAATATTTACCCTTGATTGCCTTCGATCAAACACAGTGATGATGGGCTATAGGCTCTAGGGTATGGCTACCATTGTTGCTGAGGTTCTTAATACTCAAACCTCAAGTCTCACTAGGCCCCTCATTAATCAATGCCTGGGCAACTTGTGGGAGCTAAGCAAGGATAGCTTCCAATTTAGTTGGCTGATTAATCATCTGAATGTTTTGAAGACCACTCAATTAGAGAGCCAAATGGAGCTCTATCGAAAGCACATGGAGGCCCAATGGGCTGAGGAATCTAAGTTGGCTCATTTATTAGAAGCAACTAACCATAAGGTTAAGGCAACCAAAGAGGCTTTGTTGAGAGCCATGCATGTACGCGAATCTCTAGTTATTCAACGTGCCGAAATCTAGGCCAGGCTTAAAGGCTCTATCGCAGCACAATGAACATGCCTGCTTATTTGGGCTTGCTTAGGGAATTATTTTCCTCCCCTGACCTTTGGTTTCTCTTAGGTTGAAATAATTTTATGTTGTAATTTTTTTTTCATTTTCTCATATGTAATTCTTGGGCAATAGTTTCCAATTTCGTAACCTTTTGAGTATATGAATGAAAAAAAATCATCTGGTATATCGTTCTTCATTATTTGTTGCAATTTTGTTCTATCATTGCAAAGGATAAAACTCTTACAATAAATAAATTAGATCTCTTTATTTCATGTGGAAAAATACAACAAAAGATATAACCCAGAATGAAATGTAACTTAACTTCAACAACATAAAAGAAAGTTAATCTCTAAACATGATAGACCTTTAGCCACTTGTTATTGATCTTGAAAGGTCCGTCCTCTTCCATCTTTGAGATTAGGCAATAAAATGAATCGTGAGCCTCCTTTACAATGAAAGGTCCCTACCAATTTGTCGTAAAATTAGGCAATGGGAGCCCCTTAATGTGCTTCACTGCTGCTTTTAAAATTAAGCCCCTCCACTAACTTTTTTATCCTTACTAGGTTTTCAAATGTCCTTGACAACTGTTTTGTGTACATTTGGAAGTGTTGCATCGCATTATCCCTGTGCTCATAAAGTGCTTCCAATTGAACGTGTCTACCCTGAGGGAGCATGCTGCTTTGTAAGGCATATTGGGTCGAAGAGACTTTTAGCTCCACCTATAGAACTGCTTCAGCTCCAAAGACTAGTGAGAACGGTGTATACCCTGTTGGGTTCCTCTTAGTTATTTGGTAGGTCTACAGAACTTTTAGGATCTTGTCATCCCACAAGACTGGGAAGTCTTCCATCGTCTTGGCTAAAATGTTGACCAAGGTCTTGTTAGTTTCTTTGGCCTGACCATTGCCATTGGGGTATGCCACCGTTGAGGTGTGGTGAATGATAGAGTATTTGTCTGTCAGCATTGTTATCTCTTTGTTGGTGAATATGGTTCCGTTGCCAGAGATAATAACCTTTGGAACCCCAAATCGACAAATAATATATTATCTCATAAAGTTTTTTACCACCCCTGTTGTTTCTCTCTTTAAAGGAATTACCTCAGCCCATTTAATAAAACACTCTGTTGCCACTAGTATCGAGATCTTCCCCCTCGCAGATGGGTGTATTGTCCTATTAGGTTAAATGCCCAAGTGTGGAAGGGATAAGGAGTTGTCAAAGAGTGTAAATCCACTGAGGGAGCACGGATCATATTTCCATGTAGTTAGCACGCTTTGCATTTATGAACGAACTAAGATGGATCTTTCTTTATAGTTTGCCAATAATACCGTACATTATGAGCTGGTTCGTGGGCCTGCTTCAAAATCTCTATTGCTTCCTCTCTCTTATAATGCATCGTAGCAGACTATTGAAGTATCCTCTGGGATAGAGCGGCTCCTCTTGAATGTAGAAGCGCTGGGCCCTTCTCTTGAGTCCCACTACATTCATTTTATCCGAAAAATGACTCCATCTTTGATGAAATCAATGTAGGGTTGCCTCTAATCATAATGATATTCAATGAAGTAACATTTAGTTGCCTAAAAAAAAGTTGACATTTATCATACCTTCATTGTAACTCTGTTGCATCCTACTTCATCATTGGCCAGAAGTATTCCTCTCTCTGGATTCTTCTGTATAGATGGATTTCAGTTGTCTCATAATGTTCGTCATGTGTCTTTTTCAGCTTGCATTCTGCTTCCTCTGGCCCGATGCACCTTGATAGCCCCCTCCTACATTTATAAAGTATAAACTTTCTTGGCTCATAAAGTACTGTGTTAATTCTGTGAGTTCCATCTTTCCTTCCCCAGACTCCAATTGCTGCTTGATATTAACTATCCAACTTGAATCGTCTTCCATCAGTAAGATCGACTGTACCATTGAGGGAGCTATTTCGTGTTATATCACAATCATAGTTTCATGGCCACTTTCTGAGCAATAGTGGCATAGCATCAGCATGCCTATTCATCGTTCTAGGATGCCTCCTTATTTTGACCTAATGGAACTGGTTGATCAACCATTAGATGATTGTTCTGTAGGGCGCCAGATGGAGATGCTTCAATGCATATTCCCCATTCACTTGTTGGACCACCAACTTTGAATCACCTTTGATGTAGAGTGAACGAATGCTCCTCCGAAGGGCCTCTAGCAATCCCAACACTAACGCATCATACTCCACTTCATTATTGGAGCAAGGGAAATCTAACTTATAGGAAAGGAAAAATTCCTCCTTGCCCTTCAAAAGGATAACCCCTGCCCCCCTTTTCTTCTGCTTATGATCCATCGAACTGCATAGTCCATTCTTCAAGGTTTGTGTCAAAAAAATTAGCCTGCAAATTATCTCCTAGAATGCTGTCATGGGGTGGCTCAAATATCCCAGCTGAAAAGATTGCCAATAAGTCTGCATATATCTGGCTTTTGATCGCACGAGAAACCATACACTTCAAGCTATATTCTGAAAGGATGAGGAACCACCTAGATGCTCTTCCAATTAAACTAGTTCTTGCCAATAAAAACTTAATGGGATCACATCTTGTCATAATATGAATTTTAAAAGATAGCATATAATGACTATGTTTTTGTGTTACTAACACCAAGGCTAAATAGTGTCTCTCTACACTACTATACCTTGCCTCTAATCCATGTATGATCCTACTCAGATAGTAGACTGGCCATTCCTTCCCATCAATTTCCTGCACCAAGAGAACTCCGATAGACCGAGTGGTAGATTTGAGGTAAAGATGCAACGATACCCCTGCCCTTAGAGGAATCATCATTTTTGGAGAAGTGAGAGCTTCTTCAGCTTGTTGAAAGATTCGTAGTAAGGTTCCTCCCATTTGAACTTTTTGCCTTTTCATAGCATCTCCATTAGTGGATGAGTTATCTCGGCCACCCCTAACATAAATCTCCTGAGGTACAAGACTTTTCTGAGGAAACTTTTCTTGGACATAACATCTCTAGGATCACTCGTTGTTTGTCCTGTTCCATCTGCACTCCTTGTCGATCCACCTTGAAGCCCAAAAACTTCCTGCTTGTAACTCCAAAGGCACCCGTCGGTGGATTTATCTTCAGTTTGTATTTCCTGTATCGAATAAAGACCTTCCTTAAATCATACAGATGAGACTCCTCCTTCTTCTACTTGATGACCAAATCATTGGCATAAAATTCCAAGATGTTATGGAAGAAGTCATGGAAAATGGCCATCATCATTCTATTGTACGCCGCTCCGGTATTTTTCAACTCTAAAGGCCTCACCTTGTACATAAAATTACCCATGGGGTTCTTAAAGTCATTTTCTCTATATCAGTTGGATCTATCTTGATTTGGTTGTATCCCGCATACCCATCCATGAAGCTGTACATTTCATGACCAGTAGTTGCATCGATCAAGCTATTAATAGAATGTAAAGGAAACTCGTCCTTAGGTCACGCTCTGTTCAGATCTCTGAAGTCAACATATATCCGTATCTGTCTCTTATCCTTATTCCCCACAGGAATGATATTAGATGAACAAAGGGGATGTTGAATTAGTTTGATGGACCCCACTGTTAATAACCATTGGACTTCCTTCATGTTCTTTATATCCAACTCTGGCTTGTAAGTTCTTGTGGCTTGTTTCACTAGTATGGCTGAAGGCATAACTTCCAACTTATGGTAACTTACCTCCTCATCCTACCCCTCTATTTCTGTGTACTTCACGCTAAAATGTCTATATATTCTCGAATTATCTCAATCAAGTCCCTTCTTTTCTTTGTACTTAGATCCTTCTAATTGAAGACGAACTTTGGATATTCTCCTTCTTCGTCTAGATGAAGCCATTCCAGCTCTTATACCTGTGGTTTTGGGAGATCCATCATGTATTTTAGTTCTTTTACTACTTCCTCCATAAATTCTTGTATGTTTGAGTTGTCTATGACTATGCACTGCCCCTATTGGTCCACCAAAAAACACTCATATACCAGGTCAGCTTCTTCGTCAACCTCTTTAATAGCTCCTTCGATCGCCCACTCACATCTTTAAAGGCGATAAATCACCCTTCCATCCTCCGTTATCACTTTCTAACATTACCTGTTTGTCGTCATGACTGCCTTTCATTTCCTAACACTTGAAGTTTCTACCAACCTATCTCCTAAAAACCTGGTCAATACGATTTGTCTTTTAACCTCATGCTCCATTGGGTCCATCTTGGGTCTCATCCTATCTATTAATTACTTAGAGATATTATGAGGTTTAGGATCGACGTGGCCGGTCTTCTCAGCTACTTCTCTCCTACCTGCTCTTTCGCTGCTTTGTCCGTTCATAGGCCCATCCTTTCCCTAATAGAGGGAACTCTAGCTCCCTTCAGTCATCTCGTTAGTACTCTTGCATCCACTTCCAGCTCTGTATAAAATATTGCATCCACTAGATGAGCCACTTCAATTGCAAAGATCTTATTTGTTCCCCGTATAATGATCTCAACCGCCTTCACATTTACCTCAACGTATTGGTGATACGTTGAAGGAACTAAGCCATGGTTGTATATCCACACCCTTTTTATAATCCCCACGTTCAGATACCTAATTAATTTGGAAAATTGGTTGTCATAACTAGAGATCACCAAGGGCATTAATATCTATCTTACCTCAGAGATGTTGTATGCATGTAATGAGTTTATAGTCATAATGTTTATGGATGCTCCCCCATCCATTAGGGCTCTCGCAAAGCTCATTCCGTTAATACTTGCCATCATGTATACGAGTGTGTTATGAGGGAACCTTACAGCTCGATCGACATTTATCAAAGTCACTTCGAATAGGAATTTCCTTACTAGTCTGGCTATGGTCCCCTTCCATATCAGCGATGGAACTGCATTCTTTCATGCTATGTCCAAAATCTCTTGGGTTATCTCCAGTCTTCTCTCCTTTGACATCCTCATCTGATCAAAGAACCATGAGAATTTAGGCGATTAGGATACAACATGGTATCCAACCCTTAGTCTACTTCCTCTCTATTAAGCTTATACACACCCTACACATCCCTTGTGCTTGCTTCATCATAAGTTATTACAACATTAACTATCACTCTCGTGCAGTCTTTTATTTCTTCCTTAAACTTTTCTTGCTCTACCACCAGTTTTGTCATCGATGTTCTCTTGAGGGATCTACAAAGTCCCCTCCTTCATATGATTTCTTATGATTTTCGTCAGTGTAAAATAGGTCTCCTTTGGATGACCAATCTTCCGATAGATCTGGAAGTATTTAGTATTAGATCTCACTTTTACTTATAGATCCATTTATGGAGTATCCTTAGTCTCATAGACTGCCCCTCCTCACAGCATTGTGTTTTAACAGCTAACCGCCTCCTCAACGGTGCAAGGCAGTGGTGGTGGATCCTCTCTATCTCTGGTAAACTTCCTCTTGTTGTCCTTTTTTGAATGCTTGGCCTATTTTCCTCGATCAACATATCCGATTCGTGGGGGTTTTCTATGTCCTACAACGGTCTGTACTTACTACCTAAATATCATAGGCACCATTATCGAGTTTAGACGTACAACCACCGAGATGTTTCTTACAGCTTTTAAAAACACCAAAAAAGTTCCTTTGTGCTTCTCGTTTATGAGATGGAAGATGTAATCCAGGAAAATATAAAGCAGTTTGAACTCCTTAGTCTACTCCTTCACGTCAAGGGACATTTCTCTGAATCTTCAGACATATGCCACCACTTCCTCTCCTAGCCATTATTTTTCCATACCTAGCTATGTCAACATAAATTCATCTTTTGCTAGAAATGATAATAACGTGCATCTCATCCCACGTTGAGACACTCTTCGACACCAGGTGAGAGTACCAAGTGTATGCTTTATGGGTGAGGGCTTTAGAAAACTCCCTGAATCTTAACTTCTTGTTATTTCAATAGGCCTCCAAATGCTCTATGAATATCTTGATATGCTCCTTTGGGTTTCCCATTTTCCCCTATACTTCTCAAATATAGGTGGTATATAGTCCTTGGGATAAGGATCTTCGTTGTAAGCCTCTAGATAAGAAGTATAGACATCATCATACACTGATGCTACCTCACTGGCAGACTGCGAGGAAGATGCTATCATCTTCAGTATTTCCTTCTGCTTCTCCTTCATCATCTTCTCTAAGGAAGATAAATAAACCTTCTCAGCAATGGTCTCAGGAACCACAGGTGAAATACTGACCACCCTGGGAGAGCCCACCATTGCCATATGAGTGGGGATAGTGTTCATGGGGACTGGTCTCGTTGGAGCTACGCTCAATGGGGCTATCAGAGCCTCCATCAAAGTTACGAAAGAGTTAGGTTATATTACCCCTAAAAGCCGTTGTAACTAGAGGAGTCTATAAGAACTCAAAGAATTTTCCCGTGAGAAGGGACATCTGTTTCTGTCCATCAAGACGCTCGCAGAATCCTGTGTGAATGCTGGGATCCTGTAGCCGTTTGAACTTGGGTAACCTATCCCCGAAAGCCTCAAGCTCCCTCGTCGCTTGTTCCTCATTTCGTAGAGTAACATAAAGTCCAGGGTACATTTAACGTTATCTTGCACTATACTTCTAGAAGAATGCCTCCATAGTGGAGTTGCTAAATGAAAGAGGGTTGTCTCCTTGAAGCCTGTGAGTATAGTAATACCAGTAGAGGTGTAACCCCTATAGATATGGTGATAAACGATAATTCAAATACTTTTAACAATGACAAATGAACACACGATATTGTATATAATAAAAACTCAGACTGGACTCACAAATCTCTCGTGTATAACTAAATGATAATAAAGGAAACTCAGAAGCAACCCGTTCAAAGGGAGAGAGAAGTAGGAACCCTCGATACACCTTGGCAGGCAACCAACACACCAATAACCTCTGATATTTCTCTGTTTAAATATTAAAAGATTCATGATAAATGACAACGGTGGGCGAGTAAGCTCTAGTTTACAATAACTTTCTTGCTTTCAATGTGTTTTCTCTCTCTAGCCAGAAACTCTCTAGAAAGAACTCTCTCTTTTCAAAAGTGGTTGAGGCTAATAAATATCCTCACACCTTTAGCGAGATGTCTTAATCCTCCACTGTGTGAAAGACATTCCCTCACACTTTAACTTACAAGTATTAAATGCCTAATGGGTCAGAATACCCTATGTCATGATCATTAAATACCAGTACATGCCTTTTGCCTATAAATTGTACGTCAGAGGATTGTCATAATAATGGTGTCTCACCAATCCGTCTGGCAGCCCCAATACCACAGTGGTTTGCTCAAGTTTGGATTGAACAGTGTATGCATGGCTAATGACATCACCTAAAGTAGACGTGACATTTGGTAGAGGGATGTTTGGCTCAAAGCTCAATATATGATTGAACTTAAGGTTATTCTGTATAAGCTTCCATGATAAAAGATCTCTCTATATTTTACCAGGTGTATCTAAGATGGTCAAGATAAGCCTCCATGTTGCCTCAATTCTCAATCCTCCAAACCAAGTCCCTCTGAAGTTTTCACAATAAGGTCATTCGATAAAGCATGTAATCTCTCCCATGCCCTGCCAGGCCTGGTCCCCCGCGAGTACTGTTTGACCTCACACTCAATATTACAACCATTACAACATTACAATCATGTGTTAAAAAAGATACAATTTGATTAAGTAAAAGTGAAAGATAAAGAAGAGCTCTTTCGATAAGTTTCCTCGCTGATCTCCGTCATTGAACTACCTCTTTGAGCTGCCTCGCTGTCTTCATGGTTCTTCCTTATCTTGAATCTCTTCTGTTAATCCGGGAAGATCTCTGTAATTTAGAGATTACCTTGAAGTCCACCAATAGCTTCAAATCAATTTTTTTGTAATCTGAAGTCCTTATAAGGGTATGCTACCCCCAAACTGAAATATTTTTTAATCTAAAGTCCTTACAAGGGCCTAAGACCTCCGAACTTAGAAAACATTTAGAATTTTGAAGTCCTTATAAGGGTCTGAGACCTCGAGACTAAAATGTTTTATAATTTGTAGTCCTTATAAAGGTCTGATAACTCCGGACATAAATTTTTTATAATCCGAAGTCCTTATAATGGTCTGAGACCTCAGGAATTAGAAAACATTTGGAATTTTTAAATCCTTACAAGCGTGTGAGAACTCCGAAATGATTTTTTTTTTTGTAATTTGAAGTACTATAAGGGTTTGAGATCTCCGAACATAGAAAACATATGAAACATTGAAGTAATTTTTTCCTAAACATTTTCTAAAATTAACTCTGAGGGAAAGTAAAGGTTTTGATGTAAGGAAATTGGATGTTTATGGGTTCTTAAACCTTAGTGTTTTGGAACTATGAATGAAACGCTTAATATTTCTTTTAGTCTTTCATGGGTCCTAAGACCTTTGACTAGTAGTCCGCCAAGGCTAAAATCCTTGCAAATTGTTTCTAGGGCCTAAAATCTTAGAGGGGTACATCACGAGTAAAAAAAAAATTCTCCTTTCATTTAAACAACAAATTACATGATTTTACAATAAATTACTACCTTAGAGGTTGGGAACCCCATCACCAACCTTTGATTTGAGACCACAACATCCAAGTAATTGAGATAAGATCTGTCCATGATGGCATTATAGGCTGAGGGGAGGTCCACCACTATGAATTTGTTCCAAGTAGTGGTGTAACAACCTTTAGAACCAAGGGTAGGGGATAGTGACACACTCTATTGAGTAGGTCCTCTATCAATTGAATTCGATGAAAGGGGTAGTATCTGGCTGCACGTGTTTGGCACCAAAGTACATTGCCTCAAAAGATTCCAAGAATAGGATGTTCACGGATCTTCTTATATAAATTAAGATCCTTATCATGTTGGCATTCCCTATTATTGATATGATCATAAAAGGATCGTTGTGAGGTTATCAAGACGTTATGAGGTCTGTTTTCATGAAGACTATAATTGGAACCTCCTTGGAGGATTGATGTGGGAGAGATACATAGTTGACTTGTACCTCGTCATGCTGGAAACTTCTGCGGTGGGAATTTCTAGATATGGAAGAGATCCCACCCTCGGTAAAGCCTCCTGAGATGCATTGAACGTTAATCAAAGGGACGTCATCCTTGTTCCTATTGTTATTGTATAGACCTCTACTAATGTCTTTGGCTACACATTCTTTGAAGTAAACACTCTTGATCACCCCTTCGATGGCCTCCTTTAGTCTGAAACATTCGTTGGTTTTATGGTCATGATCTCTGTGGAATCAGAAATACTTGGACTTGCCTCGCTTGTCGTCCCCGGTTCTCATAGGCTTTGGTTAATGTAGAAGACCATAGGTTTCTACAACTGTGAAGACTTCTTCCACCATGGTTATGAGGGGCATGAAGTGCTTAGCCTCTGGAGGCCCACCTTTCTTGGCCCCTTCCTTCTTCCTTTTGGCCTCACCTACTCCTAGGCTTTTCCCAAGACGAAAGAAGACGTCTTTTATCTTCCCCTATTGGGGAGAAACTATATCCCACTTTACTGAGATAGCATTCTCAACATTCATGTACTTTTGAGCTCATTCGAGCAGCTCAGTCATGGTCTTGGGAGACTTCTTACTAAAGTACCTCCGTAAATCCTCTGGAGTGAAGCCTGAGATGAAAGTGGTAACATATATGTCCCTCGATCGATGCTCGTTAGAAAAATCTATCAATGACCCTTCTAATGAAACCACAATCTTGTTTGAACGAGATGTTCATCCCATTTGAACGAGGTTTAAACTAAAATATTTTTCTTTTTTAAAAATAAAAAGCCCCTGTTCGTTTTTGATAAAAATAAATATCCCAACAATAAATTCTGAAAATTAATTTGAACTCTAAATTGCTTTATACCCCTACGGGATGTGGGGAAGTCTTCAAATATGGAAATTCTAGAGTTCGGTTCGCCATGAAGGCGTGTGACGATATGTAACGGGATACGCCAAATTAGCCTAAAATATAAAAAGGCATATACTACGAACAATATTAGAAAAATTATTTTTATAACGAACACCTCGCACAAGACCAATGTAACTCGCAGGAACTGACCCCATAGTCACGGGACTCCCGATTTGACAGAATGATGAAAATTGGCAAATACCTAGACTTAGGCTTGATAACATGTCCATAGTGGGCAAAAACCCAAAACAGCCCACAAACGACCCATTAGAGGCACGAACACCTCGCGTGGGATCAATATAACGCATAGGAGTTGACCACGTAGTCACGAATCTTTCGGTTTGAGAGTATGAGGAAAATTTGCAAATATCTTGACTTAGGCTTAAAAACATGCCCATAGAGGGAGAAACTCCAAAATAATCCCCAAACACTCCCTAAGAGGCATGCACCCCTCACATAGAACTAATATAATTCGTAGGAACTGACCGCGTAATCACGGGACTCTCGATTTGAGAGTATAATGAAAATTTATAAATATTTAGACGTAGGCTTAAAAATATGCTCATAGAGGGCGAAAATCTAAAGCATCCCCCAAACGGCCTCATAAGAAGCACAAATACCTCACGTGGGATAAATGGAACTCGTAGAAACTCACCATGCAGTCATGGGACTTTCGGTTTGAGAATATAATGAAAATTTATAAATACCTAGACTTAATCTTAAAAACATACCCATAGAGGGCGAAGACCCAAAACAACCCCCAAATGGCTTCGTTAGAGGCACGACCACCTCACACGTGATAATTGCAACTCGTAGGAACTGACCGCGTAGTCACGTAATTCCCGTTTTGAAAGTATGGGAAAATTTTCAAATATCTAGACTTAAGCTTAAAATCATGCCCATTGAGGGCGAAAACTCAAAACAGCCCACAAACGTCCCCGTAAGAGGCACGAACACTTTGCACGGGATCAATGTAACTCCTACGAACCGATCACGTAGTCATGGGACTCCCAATTTGATAATATGATGAAAATTTATAAATATTTAGACTTGGGCTTAAAAAAATTTCCATATATAGAGAAAACTCAAAACAACCCCCAAACAGCCCCGTAGGAGGTACGAACACCTCGCACGAGGCCAACATAACTCGTAGGAATTGATCACATAGTCACAGGACTCTCGATTTGATAATATGATAAAAATTTACAAATATCTAGACCAGGGCTTAAAAATATGCACATAGAGGGCCAAAATCCAAAACAGTCCCTAAACGGGCTCGTAAGAGGTATAGACATCTTGCTGAGGACCAATGTTAATCCTAGGAACTGACTGCGTAGTCACGAGACTCATGATTTGAGAGTATAATGAAAATTTTTAAATATTTAGACTTAGGCTTAAAAACATGCCCATAGGGGCAAAAACTCAAAACATCCGCTAAACGGCCCCGTACGAGGCATATGCACCTCACAAGAGACTAATGTAACTCATAGGAACTGACTGCATAATCAGTAGCATCCTACAACCACCATCGTTGGTGAAACTACCTCCACCAGCACACGTCGAAACCCCCAATCCAATCGGAACCTCTATGAGTAACCGACAAACCCATTCGATTCATGTCTTACATCTAAATTATAGAACATCAATTCAAAAAATCCCACCCGATTCTCTTTCTCTTTCCCTGTTCATAAAAAATCAACAATGGTTGTGGTGGTTTATGGGTTGGAAGTTTTCGGTGAAGGTTGGATGCTGGATTTGGGTTTGATATTTTCGCGCCCACTATTTTTGTTGGATTGAAGTGAGGAGGAGGAGGATGGGTTGGGTGGTGGGGGTAATGGGGACGAGAGGAGGGTTTTAGGGTGGTGGTGGTGGGTGGGGGGGTTGTACTGGAGAGTGGGGGTGGTGGGGTTGATAGGGAGTGGTGAGGGAGGAGGTTTGGTTTTTTTTTTTTTTTTTTGGGGGGGGGGGGGGGGGGGGGGAGGGGGGGTGGAGGTGCTGACGAGATTGCTTTTTTTTAAAAGAAAAATTACAATTGTACCCTTAAACAGTCATGTGTTTGGCACATGATTATTTTTTGTTATTTAAGTGTGAAAATTAATAGAAGGGTCTTATTAAATCAGGGGCCATTTTGAAACCATCATACTTTAGGGGCCAAATGAATAATTTACTCTTAAAAGAATTATTAACGGGGTACCTAGAAAAAATAGGTGGGTTAATAATTGGTAGTGTAATACCGTTTGTCCTTGGAAAAAAATTTATTTTAATTAATTACTAAAACTGAAATCAATTTTAAAAAATGTGATTTTTCAAACCCAAAAATTACATAGTATAGATTAAAAATTATTAGTTTTTTTAAACAATTTCAGGTTTTATTTATTGAAAAGATAGTCAAACTTAAAAGATATGGTCATTGAACCTTTAGCCCCACTGATTTATCAAAATTTATAGTATGACCCTATGATTAAGGGTAAAATGGATGTTTTATGTGATATTTAACAGTCAGTATTCAAACCTAACCATTTTTTGTATGGCGGTCAAGTGGCTAATCCTGAATAGAAAGAAAGGAAGGGTACCGTAGTGTAAAATCGGATAAGTGGAGGCCAAATGCTAAATTACATTTTTTTAACAAAAGGGACACTAGAAGGATTTTTACGTGTGAATGATAACTCTAAAACTTTCCTAGTAGTAGATCTGACAACGGGTCGTGCAGCATCGTATCGCTTTTTATTATTTTTGGATCTTAGGAGATTTGTTTCTAAACGAATGATTTTTCATCGTGTGAAAAATCATATTCAAGCGCAATCCCTTGACAAAACTTCTCGTGTTGTCTTTATTTATTATTACCTATTAAAATACTGAATAATTTTGAATCGCCTAATATTAAAAATAATTAAACTCATTAATTCGTTAATATTACTGAAGTTATATTAGATATGTTTTAATAAAATTTATTATAATTAAATTAATATTAAGTTATATTAACTATTTATAAGATCCAATTGTAATATTTATTTACTTAAACGAATGAACCTTAATGGATCTCTAACGCGCGCTTATAACTTTAATTTCTTATCACGTTGACACTTTATAAACCAAAATAGTCAAGGCACCAGAGTCGTGTTGTTTTAGTGCATTCGATCTATTACTCCCGTAGCCGTTGCTGTTATATGTAATAGATAGAGGTTACCGGATGGAGGAATAAAGTTTCTTCTGAAAGTTCATCCCCTGCTTATTTACAGTAGTCGCGTGAACCGTTGGGCGTTGGCTCCTCTTCATTAGCAAATAAAATGCATAAGGTATTATAACCCTATTAAGTGGTTTGACCAGCAGTTGCCTTAAAAAAAAATTTTTTACAAGGAAGTAGGTGCCCCCATGCAGGATCGAACTACAGACCTTCAGTTTACAAGACTGACGCTCTACCACTGAGCTATAGGGGCTGTTTGCTGTACATCATAAATTATTAAAATACTAAATTACTTGAAAATTTTCATGCTAATGATTCTTGTAACTTTTATTCATAGTACAAGTTGTGGCTTTCTAAACCCTGACAAGATTTCTCCATCACAAGTAACATCGATGATTCGTTTAGTTTAGAATAAAATACGGTGAAATACGTTTTTATCTATTTAAAGTTAAATTTTATTATCTATTTTTATTTAAAATTTAATAATTATAGGGTGTGAACTTATTCACAATGTCAACCCAACAAATATTTAATTTTAAATATGTGAAAAATATTTCAATATTTTTTTTTCACAATAGTTAAAAGTATTTCAATCTGAACCAAATGGATCCCAAATACGTGGTTTTTTAACTACGGTTATATATATGATTTGTTCTTTTCTTCGTTTTTAAAACATTGAGTTTTAGTTTTTATCATAACATGTTTTGGTCTTTTCTTTCAACTCTATAATTTTTTCAATGCACAAATAAAGAAAGCAAGTATTTAAATTATTTATTTTTTAAATAATCATTTCTATTTACAAAAACATAAACACTAAATTGTTAATGTTTAAAAAATGTATTTAATTGTTATTTACATATCTAATTGTTGTGAACATATCATAAGTTGTCGTAACTTTTTTTTATTTCTTAATAAAAAGTATAAATTAGTATTATAACTATAGTGACAAAAATCTCAACACAAACAATTAATGAAGGAAAATAATCACCAAGATAATAAGAACAATCACAATCACAATCACAATCACACAACACAAGAATATACGTGGTTTGGCAAATTGCTTACGTCCACGGAGAGGTATACTATTGTATTAAGTAACTCTTGAGAATGTTTTCCATATGTCCTCTGCCCCAGGCCAGGGTTACAATATATATTCAGTTCCGAGAGAGAGAGAGAGTCTTGGTAGCCAACACGTTAACCCAGTATCCCTTGAATATCTCATCCGGGATTATTAGGGATGGACTTGGTTATATACTTCTACTTTAACCGTCATTCAGGACACATAAGTTGCGTCGGGTGCTTTTTATTATTCATTCGGGCTTGGCCGACTACAATTATGGGCCTGGTCGATAAAAGGGGTGCCCACAATTGCCCTTAAAATTTTTGGGGCCACAATTGGGCTCACAAATTTTAAATAATGTTTCTGATTTTCCTCCGATGGCATTGTTGTTATTTTTAGAATTGATAGAGGCATGAATCGCCATTTTGCAGTGAATTTAGGCGGTAGATCTTTTTCGACTGTCGTGCACTATCATTGAGGGGTTTAAACTGAGGTTTTGGACAATTCACTTCGTCACTTCAACTTCCTGATTTCTCTCAATTTCAAGCCATATTTTGTCTCAAGTTTCCTCTTGCTTTCAAGCTTGTTCTTTGCCGTTCAAAAGCTATTTCCTACTTCTTATCCTCATTTACCTGTGGTTTCTCATCGTCTCCAGCTTGATGTTTGCTTCGTAAGTCTTCACTCCTTTTCTCTTTCTGCATTTCTTTCCTTTGTACTATATTTAGGGTTTGTTCATGGCTAAGATAAAGAAAAAATCTCTAGTAGAATTTAGAAAATGTTATAATATCCTCGACTGGGTGGATATTGAGTGTGCCCATGTTCCTTGGAATGCCCATGACATCGAGGATCGCCACTGGATTCATGTTCTTCTGTTTTCTCAAGGGGTTTTAACCTTTCCCCCGAATCGTCTATTCTTGCACTTCTTTCAATATTTCTATATAGTCCTAGCCCACTGTTCTCCAAATATTTGGAAAATTGTAAATGGCGTCCATAGAATAAACCAACTCTATGGCACTAATTTAGGTTTGGTTGAAATTTCTTCTGTTATACCTTCTCTCGCACGAGCTCTGGCCTTCTTTATTTAAAAGCGGGGTGCCCAGACAAGGTGTTAGTAGTGAACCTACCTGATTCCCATAAGGACTACTGGTCTGGGGGATTTATTGCTAGGAATCGGCAATTCCCTCCCCCCAGGTTGGGGGAGCAAGGTACAAAGGACGTCAGATCCCTATATATGGGGAGGAATTCATAGGTTGTTGTCCAATCTTGCTGCTTTTTTATTGCTACTATAATGTGTTCTTCCTCTAATATTTTCTTCTCTTCTTCAGGGAAGTCTAAAAATCAAGAACCTGCTCTCCACGAGATTCGTGACACTAAGTTAATCAAAGCTTGGAATATAAGGGTTTGTATTATAAAAGGTGAGCATTCTAGGTCAGTTTCCTTTTTGTTAGAATACAATAACACTACCACTAATTTTATCGCCCATCCAGTTGACTCCATTCCTTATCTTGATATCATAGAGGAAGAAAAAGAGGAAGGAGGTGCTCTCAAACTCATCGAGCTAGATGACGAGGAGGATAGCAGCTTAGATATTGGTGTTGTTGTAGGTGACAGAGGTGGTAGTGATGAAGAGGCGGGTGGAGAAAGGTCTAGCGAGGAAGGTTCTAGTTCAAGCAATTTCAGGTTAGAGAGTCCTAGCAAGGAAGATATGGCTCCCCCAAGAAGAAAGAACCTAATTCGTGATGATGTCCTATTATCCAACAGGCTGAAGATCCAGAAGCCAGGGTTTGGGGATACTACTAGTGGTTCCCAGACTACAACTTATGAGAAAGAGCTGGAGATGAAGAGGAAAGAAGAAGAAGCAGAAGAGAGAGAGAGAGAGAGAGGGAGGTAGAGAGAAGAGGAGAAGAGGAAGAAAGAGGAGGAGAGAATGGTGTAATACCCCATATTTTCATGGATTTTAAATTTACGGATTTAATTAAATTTAATTGAGATAAATTAATTTAATTTTAATCCGAAATGTTGTTTTGAATATTTACTAGCGTGACGAGAGTTAGTAATTATTGAAAATTTGTTATTTGTTGAATGTTACTGGATGAGTATAGTAATATATGAGATTTATTGTTATAAAATTATCACGCGTGAATGAAATGGCAATTATGGAAATTTAAGTCGGGACGTGCCTGTGTCGTATCGGGACTAAATGTTGATTTATAAAAGTGAATAAATTATAAGTTGCTCGTATGGTCGTTTTGAGTGCGCCAAAGTGTCTGAAAGGGTCGAGATAGTCAGAAAAGTGTACCCGAGTGTTTAGTTTGAGTCTCGGGGCGTTTTTAGACTTAATTAGCACCCCAGGAGGGTGTTTTGGACATTTCTTAATTATGGATAATTAAACCCACGAATTTTATAGGGTTATATCAGATGGGAAATGTTATCTTCTAGGGTTAACACAAACAAAAACTAATGACGGCCATTGGAGAGGAAGAGGAGAAGCTCTCAAAGGAGTTCTAGGCCAAGAACACATCCGATTGCACCGCCATCACCACCAACGCGTAGATCGCGCGACGGGGAATGCAATCACACCAAAATCGTTCGCAAATCAGAATTGAAATTTTCCAGTCAAGTATCTATCTTTCTTTTATCAAGTTAATGCATCCTTTTATATTAGTCTTAGGTTGATTAGATTAGTATTCTTGAAGAAAAACATAAATTGGAGACACAAATTGCATGTTATAATGATAGAGATCATATTTCTGAAAATCTATTTCATATGTAGAGGTTGAGCAACGAAATTCCATGATATTAGAGATAGAAAATCTGGAAAAAGAATGAAAGAAATTAAGTTGAAGGAAATATTAGGGTTCATAAGAATTATGTAGAGTTTGGCCCTTTTTAACCCATGATACTTGAGGAAAATCCGCATGTGTTACGTAATTATTTATATGGGTATACAACACTTATAGTATAATTGATTGGGAGTTTAGGACTATAACATGATGATTTGGAGGAGTTTGGGGTGAGAATCTCGTAACTGGGTTGGCTGCAGAATCTGCATAACTGCTTGATCGATCGATCGAGCCCAGAGCATCGATCGATCGAAGGTTCGATTGATCGACCCCATTTCTTCGATCGATCGACCCTCCTGGGAAAATTGCATTTTTGCTCTTGTTAGCTTAATCCGATTTTATGCATAGTAAACCTTGATTAGGGTTGCTAGAATATACTAGAACATAAAGAGGACCAGTAGGGTCAAGAGAAATCCCATAAAGTGGAACTTTAATGTGAATGGAAATAAAGGGTAAACGGGGAGACATTCAGACTTAAGAAATCATACTTGTGTTGATTACATAATCGAAACATCTATTAAGTTGAATTAGAAGGCAAGAGAAGGCCTACTGAAATTGTACTTAGATAAAGGAAATACTTTGAGAGATGAGAAGTGAGTTAAAAATGACTAAATTACGAGAATAAAAGGAATGAGGCCGTTTTACGATATAATTGAGTAAAATGTGTAATAACGGACAATTATAATTATGGGTCGTGAGCGCACCTAATTTATTAATGTGGATGTGTATATATATATATGATTGGGTGATTATGCATACATTATATCTGTGTGAAAATCGTGCCCGCGCTACTTGCTATCCCTGAGGTTACCGCGCTGGGACAGTCTTATCTCGATGGGACCTTTATGGGGGACATTGACTCGTACCCTAGAAGATAGATATCCTTGGTACAGGCTATCGAATCGATAGTTCAGACGATCCTAAGAGACGTGGGGGCATATGCTATCCTCTTAGAGACTTGGGATCTATGCTTCGCCTCAATATTGTTTATGTATGTGTTAATACAGTTCGAGAATGATTCTGAACTAGTATTTCCCTTAGTTTGTCTGATACGGGGACTGGATAGCAGAGTATGCTAGAACCATAGATTTTATGTGGGGTGCTGTTAGTATATATATAATTTATGAGTCATTGGTATATATATACTTATATATGGAAGTCTAGCACCATAGTTTTTATGTGGGGTGCGACTTGTATATATATTATTCGAGTAATTAATATATATACATATATCTATTTGAGAACTTTCTACTGAGTAAAATAGTAGTTAAGTAAAGTATTAAATTCACCAATTTCACAATAAGCATTCGGAAACGTTATAACAATACGAAATTATTCTAAGACAACGTAAGAAATCTTGAAGAGATAGACTTTTCTAAAGTGAATATCATAACCTAAATTCCACGTGTTAAAACTTATGGATAATAAGTTAGAGAGATAGATGTGCACACTAGATGAGAGGTGAGAATTCTCAAGAGAGTGTCGCATACTAATATGACCGTTGCATTAGCCGGTAGCATTTTAAATACTTGTTAAACTATTTTTAAAACTGCTTTACATTCGGGCTCTGACCCGTTTGTTGTCACCTCTTCTCTCTCTTGTGTGTGTGTGTGTATATATATATATATGTATGTATTACAGGTGCCCAGCCACAGGGGAGTCTTACTTAGGATTCTTTGGATGGAACGCGCTGTAACTTTTGTGGGAGTTGCAGGCCATTGCTTAGACGACCTCATTGTTGACTCTACTCATAGTTCAGTTTTATCCAGTGGGGCATGTGTCGCCCTTTTCCCATTATTTAGTTGGTATTGTCAGAGACTGTAATTTTTTTTACTTTCAGCATTTTAATTTCGGGATTTATTTACTGTCAGGATGTTTTCCTTTAGTGTTGTAAATATTTGGATTATTTATTGATGGTTAAATTCTTGAATGTTCAATTCTATTCTCATCCTTAATGGGTAACTCTTAAATATGTTAATGATTAAAGGTTTTATTATTAGATTTAAATAAAATGGAAATAAAGTTTTAAATGGTTTTGACACTTTGCTTAATTATTTAGGGTGTTTAATTGGAAAAGATTTTCATTTACGACAGTGATGCTAAGAATGAACCAACTGTCCACCTTGATGTTAATTTAATAAAGGAGTGATCGTCCGGTATTTAATTAGGCGGGGTGTCACAAATGGGAGGATAAGGGAGGATGAAGAAAGAACATGCTTCTCTTGTGCTTGTGGATGTCCTAGCTGAGGGGGACTCTGTGGCTCTAGCCCCATAGCTTGCTCCCACGATGCTCGAGAGAGCAGTGCCAATGGCGGATCGCAAGCGATCTTCAAAGATGGGACTAAACCAGTTATCCCTGAAGGAAGATTAGTGCTCGATTTGGTAAGGCCATTTCCTCTTTTTCTCTGTCTCTTATAATTTCTTTGTACTCTTTGACTCATATATGTTTCTTCCTACAGTTTTTGTCTGATTACACCATCCTCAGGTGCAGCCATAATGAGTTGACGAGGAGGAACTCTGAGCTCGAGGAGATCTTGAAGACTGGTTAGGAGGCCTAGAAGTCTTCTGAGAAGTCTCTCATAGAGGATGAGGCTTCTTTTACTAAGGAAATAACAGGGGCAGTCACGGAGCTGAAGGAACCCCATGAGGCCTATGAGCTGGTCGTGGCGAGCAAACTAGACATTATAGATGAAAATAAAGGGCTTGCTAAGAAGGTGAAGAGCCTGGAGGCAGAGGTGGCCATCGTTAGAGAGAGTGGCTACAATAAAGGCTGGGAGGCAGCCCATAAAGATGCCGAAAAGCAGATCGACTACATCAGTTGGGAAAACTTCAATAAAGGCTAGGATCGAGCCTTATTTACTACTAGAGTTTCTACCGACTCACCTCAATCCAACGAGCGCAATCTTGGTCCCAAGCTGATCATTAAAGAAGAAGTCCTCACTGCTCGGACAATTATGGAGCTTGCTGCTCCTAGTGTCAATGTTCTTATTACTCCTTCTACTCCTGTCGCTCCTTTTGGTGACCAGGGAATAAACCTTGCCCCGATTGAGGGAGAGGTGGTTGGTGCTGAGACATGTGAGGTTGATGTTGATAAGGGGAAAGAGCCAGACACTTCTGATCAGGTCGATGTCACCAACTAGGCTCTTAGGGCTCCTTTTATATTTTTGCTCTTTCTTCTTTCCACTCAATCTACCTGTATCTGGCCAGTGCCTAATTTTAATGAAATGAAGAAGTTCTTTTTCTTACATCTGCTGATATATGTATTTTATGTGCTCTCATGCTTTGTAGTTTATCGATCTTGATGATTATATCCCGCTACCTCTCTCCTAGGCCAAATTCTTGGTTCTAATGTGAACGATCAAGTTAGTTGAGCTTTTATAAAAATATATAAATCTCTTAGGGCAAGAAATGAGTCCTTTAAAGATCACTCCAAATTGGTTGCCAAGCTGAAGGATCGACTTGCGGAGATGGAAGAGATTGGTGCCTCTGTTCAAGAAGAGGTGAATGCTCTAAAGGCGAAGCTTTTGGATACTTCTTAAATTAACCAGGTTGGGGAGGTACTATAGTAGGAGATGATGCTTTAAGGAGGTAAGTTGCATGCCTCAGGGAGAACGCATCGAGAATTTCTCCTGAAGTTATACAAGGTTCTTCGTCGTCATCCAGGCAGCGAGCTAGAACTGTCATGCTTGTTATTCCAGGGTGAGATACATTATTTTTTAGCGAGGCATCACCTGAAAGATGGTTAGGCCTATATATATTTTAATTTATTGTATTGTAGACTTCGGTGAGTATGTTATCTTGTTATATTTGATCCCGGTGAGTAGGGACGTTTACTGATGAGATTTAGGGTACCTTGTGTTCTTTATCGAGCGGACATATATAAATCGTTATTTATATAGCGATAAGAACTTAAAATAGTGAGAGCACCGTGTTGTATGTAATCTTTAGTGACATGAGAGTGGACGAGTAGACTTTTTATGTCGGTATACGAGAATTAAGGGGTACATGTTATGGATTGAGACACTAATGGATCTCAAAGACATATATGTTAGAGAGTAGTGTATTGCGGGCTTCCTTATTTGGATTTCACTTTGCGAGACATCCCATGCATGAAACTTAGCGAGCGTTGGAAGTTGGGAGAAGTTCGGACACTAGGACATGGGTTTAGTACCTTAGTTATTGTATGTGTATGTGATTATAACTGAGAGCTGATAGCTATATTATGATGTAAGGCTGGTAGAGCCATATAAGCCTAATTTGAGAACCAGTGTAGAACGTTTATGCCATAAGTAGATCGGTGGGGCAACCTGGAAAATAATTAAGTTGCAACTAGTATGTTTGTTGAGTATAACCTTAATGTACGGTCATGCCAAGTATGCGAGGATTATCTTAAATCATGTATACTATGTTCAGTTTATTTGTGCAATAATTCATGGGTCATAGGATGTATGGGCGCCCTAGCTAGTTGGATTTCTAGTATCGTCCACAGTAAAAAAATGTGGAAATGTATGTATTATAAGAGTAAATGAATAAAGGAGTTGACATATGGGGATTTGGGAATTTTTCCTAGTAGACGACATCTTTAACCATGAGTATATAGGCTCATAGTAGTGACCAAAAAAGGGACGAAATTGCAAAGTGTCATGTTGGCGCCACGGTGAATTGGTAGATTAAATGATGAAGTATTTTAGTAAGATATGTTTAAAACGAATTAGTCACTAGAATGAAGGGTAAGTGGAGACCATGGGACTAGAGGGATATCTTTAGTAGAGATATAACGAGAACAGCAAAATGATTTATATTGTTTGGAAAGGACAGACGTTGTGCAAGCATATATCCGAAACTTTTGAGTAGGACGAAATTCCTTTGTAAGGAGGGAAGTATGTAATACCTCATATTTCTGAGTAATTTGAATTTAATTAAATTGATGTTTATTTGGGTTATTTAGGTTTAACCTTAAATTACACATGTTTCATAATTTCATGGAATTAAATATTTTTAGGAGAAAAGGATTTATTATCGATGGAATAATTCGTGTGAAAATCATTATACGTCATAGCGAGTAATATCAACGGGACGCATTGGAACTCAACCGAGGGTCGCATGTAGACTATTTTGAGGTCGAGATAAGATATTGTTATAAAGTGGTTCAAATGATGATTTAGAGGTCACAATTGATTCCGAAAGGGTTGAAAGAAATAGAATAGTGTACTCGGGGGTATAATTTGGGTCCCAGGGAGATTTTTGACCAACCCGAGACCGTTTAAGGGATTTTCGGACATTCCAGAGTCTGTGGTTTAGAGAATTGAAAAAATTAAAAGATCATATCAGCCCATTGGAGTTAGAGTCTAGGGTAAACACAAATTAGAGAAGAAGGAGGTCACAAGGGAGGAGGAGAAGAGAGTTTTATGAGGTGCAACATTTGTTCTCCCCAGCAAGATTACTGGAATCGTAATCGGAGTGAGGAGGGATCGACTCCATTATATTAGAAATGAAATCAGACCTGAATAACATAAGTCAAGTGTTTATGTTTCTTATTTCTAAAAGGCTATATACCCATGTAGTGTAGGGTTTATTATTTAATGATTTTAAATGAGGTTCTTGGAAAATTGATGATTTAAACACATGATCTTGGGTAGGATTGCATATGTATTGAACCTATATATATGAGTAATATGAAATCAGAATATATTTGATGGGCAAATCGATTCGAATTCCCAAATTTTGTGGTTTTCCCTTTTTAAGCCTAGAACTTGTGTGGAATTCTCGGGGGACTTTTAGGATGCCTTTAAATTGTAGTGAGGGATATAATAATCACCAGTAGGCCAATTGTGAGTTTCGAGCTTAGTCATAAGTGAGAAGAATTAAGACTAAGGTTAATCGAGCATAAGTTGTAATACTAGTGAATTCAGGAGAATGAGAATAGATCAAAGAGAGATGAGTGAACCGATGATTCCGACCAGTGGCGTATGAGTGTATTTGATACTAATATTTAATAAAGGGGTAACTAGGGCCCTTCGGGTAGAGAATAATACTCGAAAAAAATGCGATAGAGGGTTATATTCGTATATGGATTAGTACGTTGCGTATTCAAGAGACATATTAAGTACGGGTTATATTATAGGTTGAGTGTATACTTAAGCGGATTATATTATAGGGTGAGAATATTCCTATGCGGATTATATTATAGGTTAAGTTTATACATATGCGAATTATATTATAGGTTGAGAGTATACCTATAAAGATTATGTCTATAGGTTGAGTGTATACCTATAGAGATTATATTTATGGGTTGTGTGTATACCTATTATGTGATTTCTTATGTGTGAACATACCTACGCTGATTGCTATCATGGAGGTCCCACGCAGAGGGCAATCCCACCTTAACGATTCTAGTGAGGTCTGGATTTGTGCCCCAGTACATAGAACTTAAGGCGACTCACTATGTGTATGTATTAATGGGACTGGTAGGTCATTTGGGTACGTTAGGTATGTGCGTAGCCCAAAGGCTTAGACCTATATTCGCCTCCATTATATGTATTTGAATGAGGGTTTGATGAGGCATGCCGAACCAATAGTCCTTGATTTGGTAAGATATGTACATGGACTTGATAGCAGAATAAAAGATGCTATAGTTGTATATATTATATGTGTGATAAATATATACTGAAAACGCAAACCGTTTATGGATCCCCGGATTTTTAATTTTTTTCAATTAAAAACCAAAACTTGTGATTTCCTTTTATAAAAACTTAAATCTCAATGCGGAAGCGTACAAAAGGTGTGATGGTTCAAATCAAATACTCAAATTCCAAATTTTAACATAAACAAAATAAAGTGAGAATTAATTTAAACAAACCAAATTATTAATTATCACTTAAACCGGTTAAGTCCAATTAAATCCAAGTCCTAGAATTTGCCTAAATTATGATTGTTCATATTTCCAAGCTAGGCCAAACCAAATTAATGCAAGTGACTTGAATTACACAATTTTACCCAATATTAAATTAAAGTCCAATTTTAAAGTAGTGTGAGAATTAAACCGAATTTTATCTTGAATTAAACCTAAAGCATGCGTTCTAAATTATGTGCAAGATAAAATAAACAAGGTCACACTACGCCGCGATGTACGAGGAAAAACCCAAGACAGGAAAAAACCTCGGACGACCCTAGCCACAAGTCCACTAGATACGGAATTACAAATTACAAGACAAAAGACTTACATCCTCGACTCGAACCATCTCAAGCCTTGTCGCTCCTCCTTGTAAACACCTCTTCCTAGCGAACAACCATGGAGCTCCACCGCGGTCTCGGAATCCACCGATAGGGCTTTGTATGGTCACCGTCACCCAAGATTGGAGCCTTTCTCCAATTGAGTAAAACCACAACAAAATCTTCTTCTTTGTGATGGGAAGTAGAAGCAAACCCGAAACGTCTCTTTTTTAATTCGGTAGAGAAAACCGGTGCCAAAACTCCAAGTAAAGAATATGAATATAGGAACTTGGAATAAATAACTATTGGGTGTAAACTAGAGTGTGTATGAATTTTTCTTTAAAAACTAACACTCAAAAACTTGAACATTTTCCTAAACTCTTTTTGCTCTCAAACTCTCTCTAGGAGATAAACTAAGTTGAAAAAGTTAGAAGGAAAAATGTGTTTCCCGTCCCTCATAAGGTATGAAAAAGTTGGTTGAAAAACGAGTGGGGAACATGGGTGAAAACTGCCAAAAAACTGCTCAAAACTGTTCCCGCCTGGCATTCTCGTTCGAACGACATTAAGTCTCGTTCGAACGAGATTTCTAACGAGCGACCAGCCTGGGCTCGTCAGAACCTCGTTAGATACCTCGTTAGAACGAGAAAGTTCGTTCGAACGACATATCGAATGACTGACCATTTTAGGGTGGAAAGCAGTCTCGTTCGAACGAAACTTGGTTCGAACGAAAAATCTCGTTCGAACGAAATTTCGAACGAGTTTCAGAAATTTTTCTATAATTTGATTTTGGCCCAAAAACTTATATATATATTAATATAAAGTTCTTTTTAAATTATTTCTGATATTAAACATGGTTTTTATTAAACCTAACACCCAAATAAACTTTGTTCCAAGCTCTTATATAAATATAATTACATTCATACCTTGGGAGCATGGAACCTTAGTTGATGACGTAGAAAACATGGCACGCAAACCGGCATGATTGATGAAGCTTTTAAATAATTTGCCGCTACGTCTTCAACACATACTTCATAGTCTTGAGAGTATTATAATAAAGTACTATCCTATGAATAAATGTTTTTGTCCGGAATTGAGCCAACACAATACATGGACTCAATTGGAAATTTGTGTCCTTACAAATCTCCCCCTTTGGCTATTCCGGGACAAAAACCAAAACAAAAATTCTAAAGGGCCGTCAAGCTCACTAGACTCAAAACATAACCCGCCCAAACTTGACTCAACCCAAGGATTAAATACTTTGCCTTTTAAAGATGCCGCTTTAGTAGAATACCTGCACACTTAAGCAAACTCATCAAATGCATAGGGAATATCAAAATATTAAATGCAATGAATTAAATACTCCCCTTTATTAAACAATGACATTTACTTAGAAAGACGTCTCCCCCTAAGATAAATCTCCCCCAAACTAAGATGTGGTAATAATAGGATTAGATACCATTTCTCCCCTATCATCATTCTCCCCCTTTTTGTTCAGGAATAGACAAAGGTTAAAGAATCAAAACATAAAATCATGTTGAAGCTTAAAGTATTAAGTCATTAAAGCACATGGGCAATTAAAAGCATAACTAATTTAAGATAGATATCAATAAAGAAGTATAAGCATGGATGGACTAGAAATCAAGGCAAAGACAAACAAATATCATATATATATATACTAAAAATATATCAATAGAGCACTTGCATATATATATATAGATATAAACACACACATGACACAAAATACAATAAGTTTGCACACTCGTATGGCAAAAATGTGTCATATGGAAACGAAAGTGTAGGGGTGTGAATTAGCAACAATTAAATTTAGACCCAAACACTTAATAAACGTTCACGGAGTTCTCATTTGATTGCAAACTTCATCACATTTAAATATAACCTCATGTGACAATATAGATTGAACTCAATGAACAAACATACACAATACATACAAGCCTAGCATATTAATGATTCTACGAACCAATAGAGTCATGACATTAAATACGCACCTAGGATAAACGGACATTGTGCAAACCGTTGATATACCATCCAATCTCCCTCAATCTGCATTTATATTAATTTTGAATGAATATATCAATCAAACATAGGCCTTGGCAATTATTTTCTTTTAATGCCATATTTTCTGTTTTTAGGCCTTGGACCACGTATTTCTTTTAGGTCCATTAAAAACGGTGGCTTACTATTCGCAAAGGATCACTTAGTCCTTTCAGAGCCCTTCCCCGTGCATATTTATATTTATCATGTTTTTCATTTTCACACAAATCTCACATGCAACGGATTTTGACATGCACTAGTCCTCCTAAGTCACAAATATGTAGATAACAAGATTGGTGGAAGAACACCTCACAAAGCTCAAATATACATAGGAAGTTAAAATTTCAAAAGAGCTCGTGCATGTGTGAATAGAGGCATATGAAAATAGAATCCATTTAATCAATACAAAATCCAACTACTCCAAAAAGATGGTAAAGAACATTTTAAGTATTGATAATCTAAACCAAAAGTTTTAGCCACGTGGGAGCGTTAAAGGAAGGATTCAAACACAAGTATATGCCACATAAAGTGTGTCAAACAAAAATACACACAAAATAAAATCTTTTTGAGTTTTTAACTTTTTAACCAAAAATAAATATATATACTCAAAAGGATAAACAAAAAATCATTTGAATCTTTCATTAAGCTCAAATTATCAAGAGATAAAATCCAAATGATAAACAAAGATATTTTTGTATTTTTCATTTAATGCAACCAAAATGAGGAAAATATAATACAAAAGATAAACAAATATCATATTTCTAGCATGGGATAAGCATGGATTAAAGACTAGAAAATGATTATACAAGCATACATTTAGCATGTGAATATAGCATGAAGTACAAAAGCTAAAGTATGCAAATACTAACACATTCATCCTTTAGATTTAGCATGGGAGGATGCATGTGAAAGCAAATGAGAATCAAAATCCCTATTTTGTAAGGCAACTAAATCGGATTTCCTAACCCAAATTAATGAAGAATGACTATCTTGGGGTGTAGGCACTTTAGCTGCCGTGGTTACTTTACAATGGGATTTTCTAGAAATTCGTTTAAGATCAAAACAAAATTTCCTAAGATGACCTTTTCGACCACAATGTGAACAAGTAAAAACATGTCGAAAAGATTTACCTAAGGAGTGATCTCTAAATGCATTCCTAGTAGATTCTCCTAAAATGTTGGTTTTGACTTTAGGGTTAAATTCATTACAAGTATTGAAGCCTAAACCAAATGTGTCATTTTTAATTTGGACCGTTCTTAACATTTTATCAAGTTTTTTCGAACGACATTCCAAATCAAATTTGACATTACTAGAATCTTTTAATTTATTTTCCAAATCTAAAATGGTAGATTCTAGTAAAAAAATTTCGCTCTTCAAAAGCAAGAAGCTCATTTTTCAAGGATTCCATTAAATTCCTAAGGCTATTTCTTTCGCCTTCTACGTATTCTAGCTTCTCTCGAAGAGTCCTCTCACGTGTCCTAAGGTCTTCTATTAAGTCACTTTCATTAACGACCTTGACACTCTCTCTTAAACTCGCTTCTAACTTCAAATTAGCCTTTTTCAATTTAATAGATTCTTTATATAATTCATGAAAAGCATTTTGAAGTTCACTCACATCAACCTCTTCTTCATTTTCACTCTCTCTTTCTTCTCCACTCTCACTATCATTAAAAACAAGGGAATCATAAACTTTGACCTTGGAAGTGTCATGTGTTAAGGTTTCATCAATCGATGAGTTCTCACTATCACTCACATGACTAGCCATAAATGCCACAAAATTTTTATTAGTGGGGGAATCGGGCTGTTCTTCCGTATCACTATCACTAAGGGTTGCATTATATGAAATGGGGCGCTTACCCTCTTTCCTTAGCTTAGTGGGGCACTCATAAGCCCTATGGCCATAACCTTCACAACCAAAACATTTATTAGACTCGTCCCTATCTAAATTTTCATTATTAGGTTTAGGGATCTTTTCGGCTTTAGAAATCTTCTCGTTTTTATCATATTTAGAAGATTCAAATTTCTTAAAATCATTTTTAAATTTATCTTTGTTGAATTTAAGAAATTTTCTAAATTTACGAGCAAATAAAGCCATATCTTCCGAGTCACTATCACTATCGCTCTCTACTACTTGTTTAACCTATTTTCGGGCTTTTAAAGCAACGCCCTTTTCGATTTTCTTTTCATTTTTAGAGGGAAACATATCCAGTTCATAGGTTTGTAAATAACCTACAAGCTCTTCTAATTTCGTAGAGGCTAAAGTGGGTAAGGAATTTAAAACGGTCACTTTAGGAATAAATCTATCGGGTAGGGACCTTAAAATTTTCTTTACTACACGGTCGTCAGGTATTTTCTCTCCCAAGTTAAAAGATGAATTAACAATATCTGAAAGTCTAGCATAGAATTCATCAAAAGTTTCTTTTTCATTCATTTTGATAGTTTCAAATTGAGTGGTGAGGTTTTGGAGTTTAGAAGCTTTAACGACACTCGTACCTTCATGAGTTAATTGTAAAATATCCCAAGCTTCTTTAGCGGTCTCACACGTCATAATGCGTCGGAATTCATCGGTGTGACAGCGCTAAATAAAGCATTTAAACCACGGGAATTAAAATTTGCAAGCTTAAACTCATTTTCGGTCCATCTATCGACGGGTTTGGGAACACGTTCATTTTCAATTAGATGAGCTGGTGGGGACCACCCGTTAACAACCAACATCCAAACACGTTCATCGATATATTTAAGTGCCGATTTCATTCGCGCTTTCCAATACGCGTAGTTTGAACCATCAAAAATAGGAAATTTTGAAAATGGGGAAAATTCCATTTTAGCCAAAAATTAAAGGGTCTTTAACGAAATAATTTATCATTTTTGGCTCTGATACCAATTTGAAAACGCAAACCGTTTATGGATCCCCGGATTTTTAATTTTTTTCAATTAAAAACTAAAACTTGTGATTTCCTTTTATAAAAACTTAAATCTCAATGCGGAAGCGTACAAAAGGTGTGATGGTTCAAATCAAATACTCAAATTCCAAATTTTAACATAAACAAAATAAAGTGAGAATTAACTTAAACAAACCAAATTATTAATTATCACTTAAACCGGTTAAGTCCAATTAAATCCAAGTCCTAGAATTTGCCTAAATTATAATTGTTCATATTTCCAAGCTAGGCCAAACCAAATTAATGCAAGTGACTTGAATTACACAATTTTACCCAATATTAAATTAAAGTCCAATTTTAAAGTAGTGTGAGAATTAAACCGAATTTTATCTTGAATTAAACCTAAAGCATGCGTTCTAAATTATGTGCAAGATAAAATAAACAAGGTCACACTACGCCGCGATGTATGAGGAAAAACCCAAGACGGGAAAAAACCTCGGACTGCCCTAGCCACAAGTCCACTAGATACGGAATTACAAATTACAAGACAAAAGACTTACATCCTCGACTCGAACCATCTCAGGCCTTGTCGCTCCTCCTTGTAAACACCTCTTCCTAGCGAACAACCATGGAGCTCCACCGCGGTCTCGGAATCCACCGATAGGGCTTTGTATGGTCACCGTCCCCCAAGATTGGAGCCTTTCTCCAATTGAGTAAAACCACAACAAAATCTTCTTCTTTGTGATGGGAAGTAGAAGCAAACCCGAAACGTCTCTTTTTTAATTCGGTAGAGAAAACCGGTGCCAAAACTCCAAGTAAATAATATGAATATAGGAACTTGGAATAAATAACTATTGGGTGTAAACTAGAGTGTGTACGAATTTTTCTTTAAAAACTAACACTCAAAAACTTGAACATTTTCCTAAACTCTTTTTGCTCTCAAACTCTCTCTAGGAGATAAACTAAGTTGGAAACGTTAGAAGGAAAAATGTGTTTCCCGTCCCTCATAAGGTATGAAAAAGTTGGTTGAAAAACAAGTGGGGAACATGGGCGAAAACTGCCAAAAAACTGCTCAAAATTGTTCCCGCCTGGCATTCTCGTTCGAACGACATTGAGTCTCGTTCGAACGAGATTTCTAACGAGCGACTAGCCTGGGCTCATTAGAACCTCGTTAGATACCTCGTTAGAACGAGAAAGTTCGTTCGAACGACATATCGAACGACTGACCAGTTTAGGGTAGAAAGCAGTCTCGTTCGAACGAAACTTGGTTCGAACGAAAAATCTCGTTCGAACGAAGTTTCGAACAAGTTTCAGAAATATTTCTATAATTTGATTTTAGCCCAGAAACTTTTATATATATTAATATAAAGTTCTTTTTAAATTATTTCTGAAATTAAACATGGTTTTTATTTAACCTAACACCCAAATAAACTTTGTTCCAAGCTCTTATATAAATATAATTACATTCATACCTTGGGAGCATGGAACCTTAGTTGATGACGTAAAAAATATGGCACGCAAACCGGCATGATTGATGAAGCTTTTAAATACTTTGCCGCTACGTCTTCCACACACACTTCATAGGCTTGAGAGTATTACAATAAAGCACTATCCTATGAATAAATGTTTTTTTCCGGAATTGAGCCAACACAATACATGGACTCAATTGGAAATTTGTGTGCTTACATATACAAATGTGATTAACCTACTTGCGTGTGATATAGGAAAGATAGAGAGTGTATATCAAAAAGTGACTTAATTATGAGATACTCTACTCAGTGTGTGATAATAGTTAGGTTAGATAGCATATATCTAAAGATGAATTAAGTAGAGCATCTTAATGAAATGTTTTAATGATAACATACGTGAGATGTTAATTATGGGTTAATGTTAGCATGTGTGAGATGTTTATTATGGGTTAAGGATAACATATGTGAAAATGTTAATTATGGATGCATAATAACATACATGTAGCGTTAAGTATTAGTATTGCGATAGCGTACTATATGGGCGGTACAAGGGAGTTAAAGAGAAATTTCACTAAGGACTTAATGAGAATTAAAGGTATACTGTAGCGTACTATACGGACGGTACAGGAGAGCTGAACCTATTAGGGTTAGATAGTTATTGATGAGACCTAGTTTGGCTGGGTAGCATAGTTAGGTAGATGATGTTAGGCATGCACATTAGTTGAGAGGTGAGGAACTCAAGGGAGTGTACGTTGAACTAACATGTGTTATCAATAACTGATTTTAAACTGCAATTTAAATACTTACTAAATATTTTCAATTGATTTTACTTGGGCTCTGACCAGTACTTGCAAAATATTTTCAAAACCTTTTACATGTCCAGCCATAAGGATGCCAACCTTAGCGATCTATTCCAGGGATGCATAGCTGCAACACGTGTGGATGCTTGTAGGATTTGGACTTGGTCGCTTCGATTACTTCATTCCTAGAGTAGGATGTTGTTCAATTATTTCATTTGGGCATGTCACCCTCCCGCTATTTATTTTATTCAGTTTATTAGACTTTCTATTGGTGGATTTAGTTTGATTTTATTAGATGTTTTGTTGGATTTTATATTAAGATTCGATAGTTTATTTTTTTATGGAAAGTGATTTATTGATTTGTTAGAAGAAAATGTCTCTTCTACTTGGCTTACATATTTGACAAGCATAAACAACAAAGAATACTTAAAGCTTAAATGAGGATCTTTATAAACTAGATCCCTTACAAAGATGTAGCATATATTTGAAGAAATTAAAGCTAACTTTAGACCACTAATAGATGAACATAATCTCCAACAACATCTACTAATTAATATATATATATATATATATATATATGGTACATAAACCTTTGAGTTGCTTTGGAAAGTCTTCAAATTTGTGAGAGAAAAAGTCTTTCCCTTCTACACTACCTTTTTTGGCAAGGAAATTAGCTACTTGATTCCTTTCCCTATAGATGTGTATTAGAGAATACTTAATTTTCTTTAACATTTGCTGAATTTGAATAATAATCCACCTTATTTTCCATCGAGTTGAAGCCTTTCCTTGGATAATCTCAACTAGAATTTTAGAATCACATTTAATAATGAGCTCATAGTCTTTAATGTCCATGTAGAATTCAAAACTCCTTTTAATAGATTTTACCTCTTCCTCCATAATTAATACTCATCCAAAAAAATAAATAAAAGCCCATATCATCTCTTATAATTCATTTATGAGAATGCCTACACCACCTCCACTGTGTATGCTCTCTATTGCACTTCCATCAGTATTAAGCTTCAAGATACCTGATGGAGTACACATCCATTTAATCTTCACTCTAGGAATTGGATTCTTAAAGGACTTCTTAGGAGGGAGGGTAGACTTCAATTGATGAACCTGATATAAAATAGAAAAAATGTTAGGAGTAAGAGCTTCATATTTGCATTTGTTTCTTTGTATCCACAAACACCAACAAACTATTGATGGGATGATGATATTGATGGCATGATATGATTTTTGACCATGAATCCACCATTGGAATAGATGCCATCTAATTCCTCCTTTTACCCTATGCATAGCGTGTTCTTGTGAAATTTAATCCCACACTTGGGAAGATACTTCTTCCTTTATAAAGATATGATCTATAGTTTCCTCTTCAGATTTTGAACAACACTGACATTTTGAGGGTCCTCTAATCCCAATAGATCTGATATTATCATCTGTAGCAAAAGATTTATTGAGAATCTTCCACATAAAGATTGAGATCTTAGTTGGGATGTTTGCATGCCAGATAAATTTTGAACTTAACTGAGATGGGAGCTTTGTTCAATATAAATCCCAACCAGAGGACATTGTAAAAGATCCCCTGCCACTAGGTTGCCACACTACCTTATCAGGCTGATCTACAAATATTTCTTTAAACTGCATGATTGTTAAAGAAGTACTTGGAGGAAAGAAACTCTCCACTTTATATATATCCCGTCTCTGCCTTGAATCCCAAAAGTCGCCGACAGGTTTGTCAGACTCTACTGCAGTAATTTTTGTATCTTGAACTCCCTAATTATCCTTGTAGATACTAATTTCTCCTTTGCCAATCTGGCATTCCATATTCTCTTCAGTTATAGCTCTTATTGAGCATATCCTATTCCAATTGTGGGCCCTATTTCTTCTTAGAGCAGACATAGGGTGTTGGTTCCTATCATATGCAACCTTCATGAATTGAGCCTATAGAGATTCCTTCTTTCTGAAAGACCACCACATCTTCATGCTTAGAGAATCTCCAATATCATATAGATTTTTAATTCCCAATCCTCCTTCTATTATAGACCTTGTTAATTTCTCCCATTTGCACTATTGATACCTCTGATCTCCATAACTAGAACTCCAAAAGAACCTTTCCATAAGACTAAGCAATCTATTCCCCACAGCTTTTGGAGGAGACAACACTGATAACCTATAAATTTGCATACATATTAAAATAGACTTTATGAGAACTAATTTTCCACCTGTAGAAAGGCATTTAGATTTCCATCTAGTAAGAGTTTTCCAACTTTTTGCATCATCCATTTCAAATATATAATTCTCTTTCTACCATTATATAGAGGGCAACCTAAATAAGTGATAGGACCTTTTTTTATTTGCATACCAGTACAAAGATTCAAGAAATTAAGAGAATTTAGCTTCAGTTTATCAGAAGCTACTATATAACTTTTAGCTTTACTGATCAGTTGGCCTGATGCAGTCCCATAGGTCTTCAATACACCCATAACCTTCTTTTCTTATTTCCTCATACTAGAGGAGAAGATAATTAAATCATCTGTAAAATCCAAATGATTAAACTTTGGACTACCAATGGGCATTAGAGATAATCCTCCACACTAAATCAAACTAGGCCTATCAACGGGTCAGAGACGGGTCGGGTTTAGGGAGATCCATATTCGTGTAATCGGGTCTTCATCGAGTTTGGGTTCGGGTTTGAGTATTCATCGAGTCTATAATATTAGATCTAGACCTGGATCTGTTCAGGTCTTTGGGTCTCGGGTTCAGGTCTGGCCAAATATATACATTTATTTTATTTTATCCCCCTTCTTTATTTTTTAATCTTAAATTAAAATATTTTGTAATGTATTGTAGAATATTATTAGTATAAATAAAACATATGTTACTTATCTTTATTATGTTCATAAATATATATTTTTATATATAATATTTACATGTTAGATTGATAAGATATATATATATATATAATGTACAATTCTGGTTTGGGTCTTGTATAAGATCTAGACCCTACCCGTTTAATAAACAGGTCTTTGGGACTGGGTCAAAAAAAAATATGCTCAGACCCTATTATATGGATCGGGTCCGGGTCGGGGCCCGGCCCATTGACAGGCCTAGATCCAACCATTGTTCACTAAAGCCCATATTTCTCATAACTTTAATCAGAAACCACCACGAGACTCTATCACATGCTTTGGACATGTCCAATTTCCTCTCATATTCTTAAAGTTGATTCTAGACATACACTCTTGAGAAAGTAACACATTCTCCAATATAGCTTTATCTCTTATAAATCACGATTGCATAGAAGAGATGATAATGGGAAGAATATGAGATATCCTATCATTTAAAATTCTTGAAAAAATCGTGTTTACAAACTTTTGCATACTTATAGGTCTGAATTCATTGAATGATTAGGGTTGATCAATCTTAAGGATAAGAGCAACTCTAGTAGTTGTTATACACATCTTTGGGAGACTATTACTTGCAAAAAAGAATATAACAACTTTGAAAACATCAGCTTTGATAATATCCCAAAAGGATATAGAAAAGGAGCCATTAAAACCATACACTCCTGGGCTACTATTGACATTAAGACCTCTAACAGCTGCCTCCACTTCTTCCATGGAAGGCCACTGAGTGAGAGATGAATTCATATCTTCATTTATCAAATATGGAATAACTTCAAACACTTTAGACTGCCCTATGGGATCCATAACTTATTGAGCTTGGAACTGATGAGAATAATACTGGATAGCATCAAGCTTGATGTCTTCTTTTGTGTTCATCCATACTCCCTCCATTTTCTTAATCTTCTGGGTATTCATTTTCTTTTGTCTACTTCTCACCATTCTATGAAAGTAAGTTGTATTCATATTACCTTCAGTTTCCCGTCTATCATTTGCTTTTTGGCTCCAAAATTCATCTTTAATTTTTTATAAGCACACAAAAGTGTACATTTTATACCCCGAATAGACGTATTTTAGTAGCTAATTCTCGGCAAATTGGGTCTTATATGCGTAAATGTTTAATGTGCAGGTTTGATTTCAAAGGCTTAATTTAAGGCAAATGCGCATCAAATGGAGTGAAATACCTTGTCTCATAACCCTAACCTAGCCCAAACCTATCCCGAACCCCATGTGTGTTTAGTTTTTGCTTTTATAGATTTTTCTTAGATTTTTAGTTTGAGTCATTTTATTTTTAGGATTTATTTAGAATTTTTTAGGATTTATTTTCCATATTTTTTTTCTTTTTAATTAGTGTAGTTTTATTTTGATTTTGATTTTGATTTTGATTTTGATTTTGATTTTGATTTTGATTTTGATTAGTTTTTCTTTTCTTTTATCTTATTTTATTAAGATTAGTTTTTAGGAGTTTATTTTTAGTTTTATTATATTTTACTTTTTTTAGGTCTTTAGTTTTTATATTTTTATTAGATTTATATTTTTATTTCTTTTATTTTTTATTTATTTGAGTTTTATTTATAGATTAGATTTTTTTTAGTTGATTTTGTTTTTAGTTTATTATATTTTTTTATTTAGTTTTAATTTTTTTAGGTACAAACTAATACACACATACACACTCACACCTTAATTTCCTACACCAGACACACAACTAACTAACCTCCCTCACCCTAACTTTCTACACCCTCGCACACCAAACCCTACACCTTTCTTCTTTAACCTCACACCAACACTCTTTCTCTCTCCTCATCCTCCACAACTAAAAATCAACCACCACAACCACAACATCCACCCACTCTCTCTCCTCAAACCCACTACCTATAGTAACCAAAGCTCCAAACCCGTTTATCCCCTACTTCGTCCAACCCATTTCACCCTTTGAACCCGCTGTAACCCACCACCTTCGCTAGCGACCTCCTACCCGCGACCTGCACTTCCATACTCACTGACCCGAAACTCGGTCCCATCTCCTTCCCGGATCGACCCAATCGTGACCCACTCCCAACCCGTATCCCTTGTACCTCCAACCCATATCCGACCCAGCAGCCCCCGACCCACTCTCAATCCGCCTTGTTCAACCCGAGACTTGCTAAGCCTTCCAACCTGCGAACCTACTAAGAGCCATTTCATTCTTCCAATTTTGTACACTATTTTAGCCATCTGTCAATGTCCCTACACAGAAGCCAAATAAAAACAAATAATCTCACATCCCTTACCTCTGACACCTCGAGCACCTACTACACTAGATCCAACTATGTTACAAATGGCTACAGTACCTTTAGCCTCCCTAGCCTTATGCCCATGTAATTTATGATTTCAAGACCCTCTCTTCATTTTTAAAAAGGGAGACACAATATAGAGAAGAAAGAGAGGGCAGAGACACAGTGTAGAGATACTACACCAAAAATAGCAATCTGGTACGAATTAAAACTGTGCCAGATCAAATCTAGCATGGTTTTGAACTGTGCCAGAATCAGGTGTTCCAAAATGGTCATTTTTTTCTTTCGCAGTTTAAAAGTGTGCTAAATATGATCAAACATGAACACTTCTGGCACACTTTAAAACTATGCCAGAATTTGATATTTCTGGCACACTTTATAACTGTGCCAGATCGAGTACATTTTGGTACTCTTTTGGCACAGTTCAAAACCATGCCAAAAATTGATACACTTTTGGCACGGTTTTTAACTATGTAAAAAATTTTTGGATCAAAGAAAAAAAATTAATTATTTGAAAACAAGAAAATTCACAAATTGCAAATCTTGAAAGTTGTTGATAAACTAATGTACATACAAACTTCAAACTATTACAAGTATTAATCATTCACAAACCAAAAAAATTGGCCAGAGTTTCCTCTATTTTCTAGACATTCTAAAACCTGCTAATACAATACCCGCGTAATGTATAGCCCACACGACCATAAAATATAACAATAAAATTACAAAAGCCCGCACAACCATAAAAGCTAACAATAAAACTACAAAATCCCGCACGACAATAAAAAAAAATAGAATCCTGAATATTAACGACATTAAGTAAATAATCCCCTTGTTGTATACCATTAACTTCATGTGTTACACGTGGATAAAAGCTAAAGATAAAATATTATCTTGTAAATAAAAGATAAAAAAAGGAGATGATATTAGTAACCCAGTAAAAAAAATTATTCAAGCTGAAAATTTGCATATATGAATTAAAATCATTATTGTATTCCCAAATTGATATTCTTTTGACTACGTGGTCAGCTCGTACGAGTTTTACACTAGTCCCATGCGAGGTGTTAGTGCCTCTTACGGGGCCGTTTGAGGACTGGTTTTAATTTTTCACCCTTTAAAGTCTTATTTTTAAGCTCAATCTAGATATTTTCAAATTATCGTCATATTCTCAAAGCGAGAGACCCGCGACTATGTGGTCAATTCTTACGAGTTACATTGGGCTCGTGCGAGGTGTTCGTGCCTCTTATGGGACCATTTGGTGTATAGTTTGGGTTTTCACCCACTAACAGCATGTTTTTAAGCCAAAGTCTAGATATTTTTCAATTATCATAGTATTTTCAAATCATATGTCCCGTGACTATGCGATCAGTTCCTATGAGTTACATTCACCCCGTGCGAGGTGTTAGTGCCTCTTATAGGATCATTGGGGGGCTAGTTTGAGTTTTCACCCTCAAACGATGTGTTTGTAAGCCTAAACTAAATATTTTTAAATTATCGTCATAATCTCAAACCGAGAAACCCGTGACTACACAGTCAGTTCCTACAAGTTACATTGATCCCGTAGAAGGTGTTCGTGCCTCTTACGGGACCGTTTTGGGGTTGGTTTGGATTTTCACCATTTAAAAACTTATTTTTATACCTAATCTAGATATTTTCAAATTATCGTCATATTCTTAAATCGGGAGACCCGTGACTACACGGTCAGTTCCTACAAGTTACATTGGTCCCCTGCAAGGTGTTCACGACTCTAACGGGGCCATTTGGGAGATGGTTTGGGTTTTCACACTTTAACGACTTATTTTTAAGCCTATACTAAATATTTTTAAATTATCATAATAATCTCAAATCGGGAGACCTGTGACTACACAGTCAGTTCCTACAAGTTACATTGGTCCCGTACGAGGTGTTCGTCCCTCTTATGGGACCGTTTGGGGGCTGGTTTGGGTTTTCACCCTTTAACGGCTTATTTTTAAGCCTAATCTAGATATTTTCAAATTATCATCATATTATCAAACCGAGAGACCCATGACAACACGGTCAGTTCTTATGAGTTACATTGGTCCCGTACGAGGTGCTCGTACCTCTTACGGGGCCATTTGGCATCTAGTTTAGGTTTTTACTCAGTAACTGCATGTTTTTAAGCCAAAGTCCAGATATTTTCAAATTATCATCATATTCTCAAATCGGGAGACCTGTGTGACACCCCACCTAATAAAATACCAGGTGATCAATCCTATACCAAATTAAAACAGGAGTTCCATATGGTTCATTTTTAGCATCACTATCAAAAACCAATTAATTACTAATAACTTATTAGGCTGGCGTCAAAATTTTGTATTAACTAATCTTTTTAACCAAACCAACTGAATAAATATCCACACAGTTTATATAAACAGAAACTGAAATAAAATATAATAACCGAACACTCGATTTACATAATACAACCAAATCGAATGCCGCACAAAAAGGTGATAAAAGAATAAATGAATATAGTTGGTCTATCGGCCTGAATGTTACTACAATGCTTCCTATCTACATCACAAGAATAAAAGCGTCTAAAATAAACCTGCATGCATCCACAGCTGTTGCAGTGAACGTCTGACTCGAAAGAGTCATCATCCAGGTGTCCCTGTGTCCGGACACCTAATATATATACATATATAGAAAAAGAGGGGAAAATAGAGAAACGGGTCAGAGCCCGAGTTTTGAAAATTATTTAGCAAGTGCATAAATGTCATATTTAAAAAAAATATGAAATCTCTCATATTTAAATTGGTATCGCACTCTCATGAGATACCCCTCACCCCTTTTCTAATAGTGCACACCTATCGCATACGTTTTAGACAACCTATTTACACTACCCTGCGTAAATAATCTATTAACCCATCTACTAAAAGTCCTTGTAAACCCAAGTACTAAGGACTAAACTTCTCCCCATTACCAACACTACGCTACGTTTCGTGCGTGGAGTGTCTCACGAAGCGAAATCCAAACAAGGACCCCCCCCCCCCCGATACACTACTACCTGGCAATGTTAGCTCGTATATATATATATATATATATATAGTTCTCACTAGAACCTATGATTCGTGTTCACATAAATCCGAATATAAATCTACCGGAAGTGGAATACACCTTATCATTCTTTCCATTATTTTATACGTTTACTTTATATGATATCTGATCTTCATATACAAGCAATTTACTATACGCAACCAGTATATAATGATACCTATCACAATCATAAGTATAATAGCCATCCCTCCAAGATATAACTCGAGGATGCAGTCTCATAGTGCCTATCTCAATCCGGGTTTACTCACTCAACCACGGTACCAAGCCAGACTTACTCATGGTCATGGTGAAAATACACAATGGTGGAGGCGGTCATATTCCCTACTGTAAGTGGAATACACACATCGCACTCGTTCACGGGACGATATGACTTGGGGATATATTCTCCCTGCTCCTCAAGCCAGGGGATTCACCCACATCGCGCAACCTCCCTAGATCGCACTAGAGAATATATATAAATTTGGCTGTCAAACCCTCCGCCCAGGGAAGCCTGTGGAACCATCCTCTAAGATACAAATATACCAATCACACATAGATATATATATGTACTTTCGTATCATATTATATATACTGTAACAACGTCGTATATATAATCTATATCACTTCTCAATACATATGGCTATAATTGCCAAACTCTCATAGCGATAGCCAATAACCCCAAATGTTCCCATTCGTAATAGTATCTAAGTATTAGCACACTTAGAATACTAAACTTATAAGTATTCTCTTACTTAATATATAACTCGTACCTCAATCACTTTTAAGGATTTGTATACTCTCTGAATATACCAATTCATACTAATTAAATAAGTATACTCTCAACTTATTTTAATCCTATAGGTATTGCGTTACCTATAATCATAGTCGACAACCGACCCCGAATAGCGGCTCATGCATCTCCAGCCCCTATCCTCAATTTCCATCCTATTCGCATCCTAGGATTTACTTTAAACATATAGGCATTATATAAATATTTTCGACATGCATAATATATATAATCTCCCACCGAAATATTACCCCGAGTGTTACTCGTCCCGAACACCCTTAAATTAGTAAGCCTTTGGATTTTAGGTTTCACGAACCCAAGGTATACACCTCACTCAAACAATAATTTATAGGTCCTCATACTACATTTAGGAACGCCAAATATCTCATTCCACAATTCATATTCCTTAAAGACAACACATTAAGTGCCACACCATTTTGCACCTTCCTAACCCCAATTAACTCCCTTAAATGGCTAGGAATAATTTCCCCTAATTGGACATTTATTTCCTCAAATAAATAAGATAAAAACCATTAAACAACACAAGCCGAAATTGTCAAAATCCAGAAGGGTCGATCGATCGATCAAACAGGTCAGCTTCTTCTCCGAGAATCTGTTTCGGCCATTAACATACCCCAAGCTTTTATCTCCTCTCCTATCATCATCCAACCTCAACCAACAACATAAACACATAAAAAGGGTTTCTAATCATCCTAGAACCCATATCCAACAATTAATTTCAATTAATTTCTAAGCTTCTCGAATTGGATATTATCCGGGGTTTATTCGTTAATCCTTCAAAAACCCGTTTTGATTCACGAAAACCCATCCCAAAAATATTTTTAGTTTTACACGCCAACTATAATATGAGATTTATGCTTAAAAGAAAAAAGAAAGTAAACACTTATCTCGTGGATAAAATCAGATGACCTCGAGTCGAATCCTGCGGAGTTTGGTCGGAATCTCATTTTCTTCTTCCTCTCTTCTTTCCTCTCTTCTCTTTATCTTCTTTCTCTCTTTCTCCCACTATCTCGTGCCTTTTATAGAGAGAAATAAGGGCTTATTCCTTATACATCAAAAAAATGACTCGTTTACTCAATTGCAAGTCCCCACTAGTCCAAAAGTCCCCGAAACTCAAACACTACCCCCATGTGCTCTATTCTGACTATCTCGGCCATTCCCAAACCAACCGTGCACTCGAAATTTTAACCCGAGTCACTTAACTAAAATTAACTAATTAAACCCAACACGTCTCACTACACGTTTTCGAATTAAAATATTATCCTTTGTCGCTTTACCCAACTGCAACATGTAATTAAAATATTCCAACTCATTTACATAATCCCAAAAGTAAATGTAGCACACATAAAAAATCATCTAACCCACATAAACTCCAAAAAATTTTATTCAGATAAATTCCTCAAATCTCTAAATTACACATAATTATGTAATTTAAATATCCATAAAAGTGTGGGGTATTACATTCTCCCCACCCCCCTTACAACGGAATTTCATCCCCAAAATTCGGATACGACCAGTACTACCAACCTAAGATCGCCATTCACACCACATCCTAGTGCACAAAATTCGAATGGTACTAACCCAATGGCACTCAACATGACAGCACACCTAGTGCTTCTATAATCGGATATAAAAAGAACGAGCCTATAATCACCACTCTAACGTATCGATCTTATCGGAAAGCCTCCTCACCGGAAGTGCTCTATTCGTCTATACTAGGACATAGGATTTCCCCCAAAAAGAAAACTAAACTAGCGCTTGACTATTACCATTAGTCTTCTCGCCCATCTTAGGTGTACTAAATCCTATTGCACCTATACAATTGGATTATCGCGTGCCTCTCACGACATTCAATCCAACCCATAACTGCTCCCAAGCATATTCTTCAGCTTTATATACCACGCCCCTTCTATTTCAGGCGGTATATAAAATTAACTTACCAAGGTGCCCATACACCTTTTAATCTGTGCTTATCTGCATAACCATTGTAAACGTCACAGAAGTAACATTCTCTCTAAAAAAATGGGCCTCACTTTCTTGGCTTAGTGTTAACACCCGGGTATTCTCAATAATCTTCTTAAGATTCAATTCTTCAGATACCTGGAGATCCAATCCTTCATAAAGTTAAACCACCAATCTTCTCGTGGTTAACTCACTACAACCTTCCTAAAACAAAGTCACATGCCCCACTTGCCTTACTTACCAATAATCCTAAGATCAATGTGTTTCCTACACACGTAAAATGAGTACTATACTAACTATATCCCTAGTGCCCAAGACTTATCTCAATTTCTGACATTTGCTTGGTTTCATGCGTGGGACGTCTCGCAAGCGAAATCCAAATAAGGAAACCTCCCATTACACTACTTCCTCGCGTTATCTATCATCGAGATAAAACAACCTAAGGCACACCATCGATACATTCTAAATCCTACATCGTTAATCTACTAACGTGCTTCTACTTTTATGTCCTTCCATCTTTCGAAATGGATGGTCTAACTAATCAGGGCGCCTACTCTCTACAAAAGTGTTATGAACATTATGCCCAAAACATATATCCTTTAAATTTTATCTCTATTCAAAGCTTGGATATAAGCCTCAGATCAATTTCCTTTATTTTGCCTCACCGACATACTTGCGGTGAGAGAAACATTTCCAATGCTTTTCCACAACACATCTACTTTCATTAGCCTTTAATCGTCACATGATCCTCGGGCAATTTATCATCAAAACCAACATCCTTGCATCCCATAACATCTCTCCACTCCCTACGTCATTAAGGTTCATGCGTGTAGTGTCTCGCAAGAGAAATCCAAACAAGGAACCCATCCTATACACTATGATTCAGCTTGAATATTGTATTTTCCACCCCTTATACTTGTGAATTTTAGCCCCCTCGGGTACCTTAATTCCTATATTTATGCTCATTAACTAGATAACCTCCGTTTTATACGTTTACATGCTATATGAGGTATAATTGATCTTTTGTAGGTATCAAAGTGCTTAGCATGAAGTTTGGTCGCTTTTTGGAAAAGTTTTGTTAAAGATTGCAGCTTCGGGGGCCTTTTAGTAATTTCAGCATTCGGATTTTGATCCCAAACTCTTCACGGAAGTTGAAGATCTTTGATTTCTCTTCGCGTGGTTGCCGACGGTGCATGATTTTGAGGTATAATGAGGGAGTTATGGTATTTTTAGGATGGTTTTATCTTTAAAATCACAATCAAGGTCACATTCAAGGGCATTTTAGTCATTTCATAATTTGGTTTTTTATCCTAATGTATTCTTGAATGTTGTAGACCTGTGAGGTTATCTTCGTGTAGCCTCCGACCGTGCCTAATTCCGAGTTATAACAAAGAAGTTATAGTATTTTCCGTAAAGTTGGACAAAGCTGAGAATTAAGCACTGTCAGGTGCGAATCGATTCGGACAGTGCGAATCGATTCGGCAGAAAGTCCGCAAATCACTATTTTTAAGTGGGTTTTGGTGGGGTATTTTGGGGTAAAAGAATTGTATTAAGTGGGAGATCTTTTTTTAGACATCATATAATTCATTTTAGGTTAGAAGAGGGGATTTCTTAGGTGGGGCTTCTCTCTCCTAGGGTTTATACCATTTGGATTGTTGTAAGCATTATTCATCTTCATCCTCATTTATTCAACTTGTTTTATCTTATTTCTTGCTTATTCCTTACTTTTCATGCCTAGATAAATTAGTTTAATTAATTTATTTCTTGCTTTAATTAGTTTAATCATGTGTAGTGAGAAGTTAAAAAGGGTTTTGGTTATGTGTCCGCCATTGATGGGCGTCGAGCTCCGAAAATTACGTTTTGTGTAAAATTGCATTTAATTGAAACCTCGCATATTAAAGTCGAATTATTATGCGTTTAAATTTCTTTGTCACCCAACGTTAGTGTTTATAGTGATAATCCGAATTTAATCCACGTGTGACCATTTTTGATTAAATTTTTAATCTCACAACTTTGGTTTAAATTCCGTATTGTGTGATGTTTATGATTAATTAAAAATGCTCGTTTAAATATTTTTCAACCAAAATTCTAATTATTATTTGTTTAGTCCATGACGGGTACGCGATCCCGACTCTCATTTTATTTAATTGTAATTTAGCGTTAACTTCTTATTTTTTTTCCTTTTTCACCATTTCAACCAATCACCTTTTACACTTTTATTCTTGAAGTTTTAAAGAAATTAAAATCTAAAATTCAATCACTCCCAGTGGATTTTTTACGATACCCTACTTACCACTATGCTTTCTTGTCAAGTGTAGTTGTAGTTTAGGTTTTTGCATGTAGAGCGGGAGCTGAAATCAATGACAGTGTCCCTACACGAACACTCGGTTTCCCTCGCATCAAAATGGAACCGTTACCGGGGAGTGTGTTTTAGATTGTAATTGTTTTATTATTTTGTAGTATTTCTTTCATTCATATTTTTGTATTCTTTATTTTCTCCATTCCTTTTGACTTATGCTAGATTGTTTCGAGGAATTGAAATTTTGGCGCTTATTGCTTTTGTTGAATTGGCGACTTTGAAATGTCTCGCTATTACGCTTTAGATAACCTTAATGTTATGAGAATTGTTTTCCGAGTTATACTCCCAAAACAATGACCGAATGCCTACAAATTCTTGAAGATGAGCGCATTGAGTGTGAAATTCAAGAGTATGTAAGTAATTCCTCATCGCCTGTGAGGATAATTTGGAATGCGGGGAATCCATTAGCTATGAGCAACCGACACAAGAAGATGTTATGTCTTCTTGTGAGTTTGATTATGAGTTAGTGATTAAGGAAATCAATGACCAATCCGAAATTTCTCAAGCTTGGTTGTTGGAAAATGATGCCATGCTCGATGAGATTATGTTTTACAAAACCGGGTCGAGGTTGAAACTTGCGTTTCATCTCCACCCCTTTTTGTTGAAGAAATAATTGAGAGTGATCCAAGCTCTAGCACTTTCAATTTTCAACCTCTTATTAATTCTTCCGATTGTATTGAGGTTGTTGGTCCTTCCTTTCCTTTATTCCCTACTATTCCCGTTTATCATAAGAATCAGTTGAAAGTCTTGAGGACTTTGACCTGATTCTTGAACGAGAATGTTATTTTGAGATGGATCATCTCATGGGCTATTCACTTGCACTATCCCCCCTCCCCTTCCAATTGAAGAATCTTGGGGATGTGATTTCCATTTTCCCGAGATCAATGTGGTCTTGTCCCCATTTTATCCAAATCCCCCATCGTCTCTCTCAAAATTTGAATTAACGATGGTTCATTTCTTACGCCTTACACACGCCTTCAATTTTTCAAACGGAATTACTATTTTTCGGGAGGCATGTTCGCATTGGAGGGTCCACCGTTGATCTTTCAAAGTCAAATCCCTTGTTGGGTTGACCCTAAACTACTTAGACTTCTAGTGTATAGTTAGTGTGAAGCCTAAATAATAGATTGTAAATAGTTATCTTTTTAATTTTCTTTCTTTCCTATTTTTATTTTCTTTTTATTTAGTCTAGTGTAATTAGTTAACTTTTTGTTATTAGTTTTTTCTATGCTCGGTACTAACTTGTTTTGTAGATTTCATTGGACTCGTGCTTATGGAGATCGCTCCAATTTTGGGTAATATCTTTCTTTTCCTCTCTTTGTGTTGTGTTCTTGATGCGCATTGAGGACAATATAACATTTAAGTTAGGGGGTGTAGGATATTCTATCCATTTCATGTGTAGTCCATTGATTTACTTACTTGTTAGTTAATTAGTATCTTTTTGTTAAAAATTAAAAAATTTCAAAAATATTTTGTTTCTTTTTTCTCATTTGTTGGGCATTTTGCCTTATTTTCGATGATAATTTTCAATAATTGCCCGATCCAATTGACAACTCAACGATGCATGCTCTCGATTTTTAAAGTTATTAGAGTTTAGTCCTCAAATCATTGATATTGTGAATAACTTCATGAATTAAACTTTAATCCCTTGAGCACATGAGCTTTTCATGTTATATTGTTTTGGTTTAAGATTTTTATAACTCGGTAATCTTTTGTTGCATTGTATATACTTACACCGAGTAAGCTTTGTACTTTTCTTCACTTGTGGGTGTTATACAAAATCCCATAACCAACTCCAAATTGGAGTTATAAACCATACATATTACCTTCCATACCTTTGTTTGTATTGATACTTGGGATTGAATGATGTTATTGTAGTGTGGTTGCAATTTGAGCATGAAAAGATTGAGAAAAGAATAAAGTGTAGTGAAAAAGAAAAGAAAAAGAAAAAAGAAAATGAAAAGAAAAGAAAACATGAGAAAAAGAAGAAAAGAAAGGAAAAAGAAAAGAGAAAGTTGTATATGATGTATATAGTGTCAATAATCCCTGTTACTCTCCCATTGCACATTTAATGCTTGTTTTGGAACTTGTTTTCCAATTTTGGAATTGCTCGCATTCTTCCCATTATCCCAAGTTTTCATCCCCGAATACTTTGAATCCGTATACATTTACCTTTCATTTCGTACCCTACCCTAACCTACATTACAACCATATAAAGTCCTATGTCATCTTAGGGCAAATTTAATTTAAAAGTGATAATAGTTTTGATAATCTGTGAAAATGCATTTCGCCTCTTGTGATGAGCGGTATCTTTCATTGAGATTACAAGTTTTTCATTTCCTATATAGCGTGCTTCATTAGTGACATGTGTGCGGCCTAGTTTTCATTTACATTTACTCTTTATGCCCGCATGTTCCGTGTGTTACCTACCTGTTTTAAGTGATTTCATTTGTTGAGTGTAATGCCCGTGAGGATTGAATATATGCATGCTTTAATGTTAATTATCCGGTTTATTTAAGTTTTTGCTAAATATTACAATGCATGTGCTCTCCCCCCTCCCACTTTTAAAGTTTCAAATCTATGAGGTGTATTCAACCTGTTAATAACAACGGATTTTAGCTTGAGTTCGTCCAATATGCTAATAACATGTTTGAAATATTTTTTGTTGTTGTTGAGTTTGTTGCATGTTAGGTTGGGAATATTTTGAGGAAACCATATGATGTTTATGGATTCCATCCCTGAAAACCCTCACGAGACTACACTCGTCCACTAGGGTAACCTAGGGGCTTAACTAGTTATTGCATATGCAAAATGCAATCGTTTGCCCGCTAAAGTGGCATTTATCCCTTTTGTAGATATCTTTTTTTTGGTTTGTTAGTAGTTCTTTTAGCTTTGTATGTCATTGCGAGGGACTAGCAATGTGTAAGTTAAGGGGTGTGATTCGGCTCGAATATTGTATTTTCACCCCTTATACTTATGCATTTTAGCCCCCTCGGGTACCTTAATTTCTATATTTATGCTCATTAACCAGACAACCTCCGTTTTATATGTTTACATGCTGTATGAGGTATAATTGAGATTTTGTAGGTATTAAAGTGCTTAGCGTGACGTTTGCTCGCTTTTCGAAAAAGGTTCGTTAAAGATTGCAACTTGGGGGGCATTTTAGTAATTTTAGCAATTGTATTTTGATTCTGAACTCTTATGGAAGTTTAATCCCTTTGATTTCTCTTTGCGTGGCCGCCGACGGTGCATGATTTCGATGTATAATGAAGGAGTTATGGCATTTTTAGGATGGTTTTATCTTCAAAATCACACTCAAGGTCACATTCAAGGGCATTTTAGTCATTTTATAATTTGGTTTTTTTGCCTAATGTCTTCTTGGATGTTGTATCCCTTTGAGTTTATCTTCGTATAGCCTCCGACCGTGCCTAATTCTGAGTTATAATGAAGAAGTTATGGCATTTTCCATAAAGTTGGACAAAGTTGAGAATTCAGAACTGTAAGGTGTGAATCGATTCGGCTGAAAGTCCGCAAATATCTATTTTTAAGTGGGTTTTGGGGTAAAAGAATTTTATTAAGTGGGAGATATTTTTTTAGACTTCATATAATTCATTTTAGGTTAAAAGAGGGGATTTGTTGTGTGGAGCTTCTCGCTCCTATGGATGGGGATTGTTGTAAGCACTATTCATCTTCTTCCTCATTTATTCAACTTGTTTTAGCTTATTTCTTTCTTATTCCTTACTTTCCATGCCTAGATAAATTAGTTTAATTAATTTATTTCTTGCTTTAATTATTTAATTAGTTTAATAATGTGTAGTGAGTTGTTAAAAAGGGTTTGGGTTGTGTGTCCGCCATTGATGGGCGTCGAGCTCCGAAAATTATGTTTTGTGTAAAATTGCATTTAATTGAAACCTCGCGTATTAAAGTCGGATTATTATGCATTTAACTTTATTTGTCACGCAGCGTTAGTGTTTATAGCGATAATCTGAATTTAATCCGCGTGTGACCATTTTTTATTAAATGTTTAATCTCGCAACTTTGGGTTAAATTCCTTATTATGTGATGTTTATGATTAATTAAAAATGCTCGGTTAAATGTTTTTGAACCAAAATTCTAATTATTAGTTATTTAGCCCATGGCGGGTACGCGATCCTGACTCTTGTTTTAATTAGTTGTAATTTAGCGTTAACTTCTTATTTTTTTTCCTTTTTCACCATTTCAACCCATCACCTTTTACACTTTTATTCTTGAAGTTTTAAAGCAATCAAAATCTAAAATTCAATCACTCCTTGTGGATTTCTTACGATACCTGACTTACCGCTGTGCTTGCTTGTCAAGTGTAGTCGTAGTTTAAGTTTTTACATGTAGAGCAGGAGCCGAAATCAATGACAGTGTCCCTATACGAACACTCAGTTTCCCTCGCATCAAAATGGCACCGTTGCCGGGGAGTGTGTTTTAGATTGTAATTGTTTTATTATTTCGTAGTATTTCTTTCATTCATATTTGTATTCTTTATTTTCTCCATTCCTTTTGACTTGTGCTAGATTGTTTCAAGAAATTGAAATTTTGGCGCTTGTTGCTTTTGTTGAATTGCCGACTTTGAAATGTCTCTGTATTACGCTTTAGATAACCTTAATTGTTATGAGAATTGTTTTCCAAGTTATACTCCAAAAATAATGAGAGAATGCCTATAAATTCTTGAAGATAAGCGGATTGAGCATGAAATTGAAGAGTATGTAAGTAATCCATCATCACCTTGTGAGGATAATTTGGAATGCGGGGAATCCATTAGCTATGAGCAACCAAAACAAGAAGATGTTATGTCTTCTTGTGAGTTTGATTATGAGTTAGTGTTTAAAGAAATCAATGAACAATCTGAAATTTATAAATCTTGGTTGTTGGAAAATGATGTCGTGCTCGATGAGATTATTTCTTTACAAAACCAGGTCGAGGTTGAAACTTGCGTTTCATCTCACCCCTTTTTGTTGAAGAAATAATTGAGAGTGATCCAAGCTTTCACACTTTCAATTTTTAACCTCTTATTAATTCTTCTGATTGTATTGGGGTTGTTGGTCCTTCCTTTCCTTTATTCCCTATTGTGGCCATCCCCGATCCCCGTCACGGAGGGAGGAAGGATCCTTCGGGTCCCGCACGTCCCCTCTCGGGAGAGCGCTTCGGCCGGCATCAATTTTGTGAGGTGTGAAAAATGTAGAGAGATTCAGAGTCGCCAGTCTATTTTACTCAAAATAGACAAAAGAAGAAGAGGAAGCCACCCCGAAGGATGGCTTCCAAAGACATACTGGTGCGTGCGAAACCAAAAGGATTCGGAGGCTTAGTTACGAAATGGGAAGGTGTTAGGCACCTATTCTGTCCTTTTGGTCTCTCATGGATATTTGCTATTTTCCTTTATGTTTCCCCCCGTGAGATGTGTGCATGTGTATATATATAAAATGGAGGTAAGAATCTTCGACTTGTATCATGGAAAAGATAGAGCGAGTCATCCATAGGAAGATATAAAAGTGATATTAGAAAAATAAGATTTACGCGGCTACCCCTACGTTGATCGTTATAAGGGAACGATAACGAACATGGAGTAATGCGTCACTAAGACTAATAATGTAAGAAAAATGGATTTAGAGAAAATAGAAAATGAGAGAAAAAGTGAGAGAAAGGACTCGAGTCTCGAGTTTTACCCCGAGAGGCCTACGTAGCCTATAAAGGTATCAAAGTCCACGTAGTTCGCATGTAAAGTGAGGGGTGGGGTTTAACCCATAAATCCAAAATGGAGAAATCTCTTATTTGTAAGTGTGTGTGTTTGTGTGTAGAAAAAGTGTTTTAGTTGTGAGAAAAGTGTGGAAAAAGTGTGAGACTCCCTATTTGGAATTTATAAGCAAACCCTAGTTGGAGAGCATCCCTTAAGCTTGGATGATGATGGAGAGTGGTTAATTCATCAAGTTTGATGAAAGGGATGATGAAAATTGGAAGTGAAAAAGGGATTTGGAAGTTGAAATCACGCTGCCTTCGAGAGAGGTTCCTGGGATTCGTTCAGAGAGATTTCTATCAGATCTGGGCTCCCTCCAAATGAGGCCAAGTCCGCCTTTTATATCCCCAGGGGACTACCGATCGACTTAGACCCCTTCCTACCTGTCGGCAGGAAGGTGCTGATAGGCAGGTTCAAGGACCTGCCGTTTGGCAGTGTGTTTCAGGCTTTTTCAGAAAATTGGCTGCCGAGGGCTAACCGTTGGTCAGAATCGCTCACGGGGTATACCATTGGAAAGGTATTTCAGATACCTTAGAAAGTCCTTTGGACCGTTCCCAAGTTCGGGAGTTGACTTTGGGTCAAATATGGCTCGAAAGCATTTGCCGGTCCATTGGACGGGGAATCATGCGGACGCAAACGGATCGTTCGTCCGCATGGTAAGTACGAATCACGTAGAGGACATACCGTTGGAAAGGTTAGGAGATGTACTTTGACATTCCAAAGAGTTTGACCCAATTTGGAGAGTTGACTTTGGTCAACCAGTCTCGAGAAGCGCTCAGTGGCTTCCCGGAGTCAAACGGATCGTTCGTCCGCATGGAAAGTCGAAATTGCGCACGAGATGGACCGTTGGAAAGGGTATTCAGTTCCCTTCGAAGATTCATTCATCCTCGGTTGAGATGAAGGGTTGACTTGGGTCAACAGATCCCGGGAGCGCCCGATGGCCTCTGGGTGAGGTTTTCGACGCAAACGGATCGTTCGTCCGCATGGTAAGTCAGAATCGTGTATGGGGCAGATTGTTGGAAAGGGTATTTAGTGCCCTTCAAAGATTCATTGAGTCTCGATCGAGATGAGGAGTTTGACTTTTGGGTCAGACTGAGCCGGGGGGTGCCTGATGGCTTCCAGGTCAGTACTCGGGATGTGACCTGGGTTTGCGATGATGAGTGGAGGTACTTGAGACCTAAGGAGAGTTAGGGGGTAACGGAGTGAGGTGTCAACAGAGCCCCTCGACGGGTGAGTTTGGAACAAATGATAGCCGTCAATTAGACACCGCATGATGCCTTTGAGGGAGTATTACCGACTCAGAGGGTCACGGTCGATTTCGAGGACCTAAGAAGTATGCTGGGGATGATTAATTCTGTGGATCAAAGCCGAATCTATGGGCCTAAGGAAGCGTGGGTGACCAATTCAGCGGATCGAGGTTGGTTTTGAGGACCTAAGGAAATGAGGATGACCAATTCAGAGGGTCGAGGTCAGTTCTGACCTAAGAGTGGTGACGACTGAGGACCGAGGTCGATTCTGACCTAATTAAGGTGACGATCCAAGACCGGGGCCAATTTTGACCCAAGAGTGGTGACGACCGAGGGCCGAGGTCAATTTTGACCTAACTCAGGTGACGATCCAAGATCAGGGTCAATTCTGACACAAGAGTGATGACGACCGAGGACCAAGGTCAATTCTGACCTAATTAAGGTGACGATCCAAGATCGGGGTTAATTCTGACCCAAAAGTGGTGATGACCAAGGACCGAGGTCAATTCTGACCTAATTAAGGTGATGATCTAAGATCGGGGTCAATTCTGACCCAAGAGTGGTGACGATCGAGGACCGAGGTCAATTCTGACCTAGCTAAGGTGACGATCCAAGATCGGGGTCAATTCTGACCCAAGAGTGGTGACGATCGAGGACCGAGGTCAATTCTGACCTAATTAAGGTGACGATCCAAGATCGGGGTCAATTCTGACCCAAGAGTGGTGACGACCGAGGACCGAGGTCAATTCTGACCTAACAAAGGTGACAATCCAAGACCGGAGTTAATTTTGACCCAAGAATGGTGACGACTGAGGATCGAGGTCAATTCTGACCTAACAAAGGTGACGATCCAAGAGTGGGGATAATTCTGACCTAAGAGTGGTGATGACCGAGGACCGAGGTCAACTCTGACCTAACTAAGGTGACGATCCAAGACCGGGGTCAATTCTGACCCAATAGTGGTGACGACCGAGGACTGAGGTTGATTCTGACCTATCTAAGGTGACAATCCAAGACCGGGGCCAATTCTAACCCAAAAGTGGTGACGATCGAGGACCGAGGTCAATTCTGACCTAATTAAGGTGACGATCCAAGACCGGGGTCAATTTTGACCCAAGAGTGGTGACGACCGAGGACCGAGGTCAATTCTGACCTAGCTAAGGTGACGATCCAAGATCGGGGTCAATTCTGACCCAAGAGTGGTGATGATCGAGGAACGAGGTCAATTATGACCTATCTAAGGTGACGATCCATGACCGGGGTTAGTTCTGACCCAAGAGTGGTGACGACCGAGGACCGAGGTCAATTCTAACCTAGCTAAGGTGACGATCCAAGATCGGGGTCAATTCTGACCCAATAGTGGATAAATATTGTATTTTGATTCTGCTGGAGAAAGAGCTTTATGATTCTAATTTGAGCTGGGGAGCTGATAGCTGGGGGAAGCTTTATAGGAGACCTCGCAGGGGGGAACAACCTATTTTGGGTGCTGTGAGAGAATTCCGTTGGGGGAGTGATCATGTGATCTTTAAGGATTTTTCGGAGCCTTGCTGGGAGGAGTTTTCACTTAGCTTTTGAGGATTCCGCTGGGGAAGAGGGGTTCCGTTTGGGGGATAAGAATTGGATTTGAGGTTTCGCTGGGGAATGATGAACGAGCTGGGGAAAATTTGGATTGCCCTTTGGGAGAGATCTCTCGGGGCGAGTGGTTCTTTTGATTTCTGCTGGGAAAAATACCATGTGATAATGTATCGCACCGGGTAGCCGATGGCCGGGGAGGCCTTTTGTAAAGTCTAATGAAGAGGTGATTAGGTGGTCCGGGCGCCCTGCCCGAGAGGTCATTTCCTTGGATTTTGAGGGCTCCGTTGGGGAAAACGGTGTGTCGCCTGAAGGAGTGCGAATTTTTCTTGATGAAAAATGTTCTAAATCCCTCCTGGGATTTTTTTAGGCTTCCTGGTATTTTTTGGGAATTTTTGTACGAAATTTTAAGGGGGGTGTCGGTCAGCATAGACCGAGAGGTGCCATTCGGCAGTGGCACGGACTTTTGGGCTGCCTCGGGAAGGTGAGGAGATAGTGACGATCGGTATGGCAGGGGTAAGCACCGACCGGCATGGCGTTTGTCCTCCTATATAAAGGGGGCGAATCCCCTTCATTTTTCACAGCCTCTTGCCATCTCTCTTTCTGCGATTTCTCTCTGCGAATTGTTCTAACGTTCTGATCTTTAAGAAATGGCCGCTTTTATGAGCACCGCGGTCCACCGGGAGTGGTTGACCATTGATGGCTGGGCGAATGTGGATTGGAGGGATAGGGTGCCCCTTGCTTTGGGAAATGAGAATGCCTTTGATGCATTCGAGCCGATTGCGGATGAGCGGACCCTGCTGTGGGAGCCGTCGCGTCATCGCTCTTCAAGAGTGATTCCCGGTGGTTATGTAAGTAACCTGACCTTTGACATTCTTTCTCTTTTGGGTGATTTTTCCCTTTTTCTTTGACCTTTGATTGTATTTTTCCTTTTTCCAGTCGGATATTTCCTTGAAGAACATGCGTGACCGCGGGACGATGGGGCTTAGGGATGTTTGGGAGCATCTTCCACCCGTGGTGTGCTGGATGGTATCTTCAGCGGGTTTTGGGAGGTTGGCGGCTACGCTGGATGAGACGCCTCATTCGACAGCAGTTTTGTGTGCCTTGGGGGAGAGGTTGTGGGACACTACCCACACTTTTCATTTTGGCTTCGGGAAGATGACGGTGACTCCCATAGATGTGTAGCAACTACTGGGGTTGGATTGTAACGGAGAGCAGATAGAGGTGGATCGCTCTTTGTGGGTGAGGCCGAAGGCAGTGTATGCGGCACTCGGTGATGTGAGGAGGATAGTCTCTGGGGATTCTATCCGTCTGTCCTTGCTAAAGGATGTTTTATTGAGCGGGGTGGTTGATGTGGAGGACGGGCTTCAAGTGAGGCAGATGGCTCAGTTGTTCATCTTATTGGTGCCGGGAGGTTTCATGGTGGCATTGAGCGGCGACGTCGTCCATTTGTGGTTTCTGCCGTACTTGAGGATGTTTTCAAACATCCCTTTCTATGATTGGGGGAGTCTGACCTTGGCGACCCTTTACTCTTCTTTGGATGCATTCAGCCGGTGCTGCCGGTAGACTTTTACTGGAGCCACGTTTCTCCTGGAGGTATCCTTTACTTTGTGCATTTTCCTTTCATGCATTCACATTTTTCTTTCATGCATTCACATTTTCTTTTCATGTATTCGCATTTTCTTTATGCGTCTCTTTTTGCTTGTGAATTCAGACGTGGTTTTATGAGGTGATTAGGTGCAACACACCGCTGATTACTCTGAAGGATGACACTGTTGGGGACTTCTGCCAACTGTACCGATGGCGTAAGGCCAATCGGCAGTCGAAGGGATCTCTTTACCTGGAGGCGGTGCGTCAGGTCTTGAATGACCTGACCAGTGGTCGGGTAAGACTATTTTTATTTCAGTATTGGTTTTTGCACCTTCTGATCTTGTATTAACTCATGCTTGTCTAGGGATTTTTTGGTGACCTTTTATCCTTGAGAGACCGCCATTCAGGATACGGGGGTGACTGGGGAGAACGGGCAGATGAGGTGTTTATTGGCGCATGAGTTCGGCCATTCCTGGTACCTCGGGGAGAGGGTGATCCGTCAGATTGCTGAGGAGGAGGTGGTGGTGCCTCCCGCGCAGCCTTCTATTTTTATGAGGTGGGAGCGACAATTATTGGAGGATGAAAGGATCGCGATGATGATTGGCGAGTCCTATGCGTTGTGTACTGATAGGGCCGCGCCGTATGATTATATAGACTTTGTGACGAGCTGGTTGATGGCGCCCAGTATACATGATGCTTTGCCTTTCCCTCCTGCTGGTTCGAGTCGGGCGGTGGGGTCTTTCCACAGTGGTGGTGGTCCGTCGGCACCTGCGGCGGCGGCGACCTCGGAGGTCCCTTTTGTTTGACTGCACACTCCTTTGTACAACATCTGGTGAGATGATGGAGGGATATTGCCGATGATGCACTATCCTCTTGCGATGGATCCGGAGGAGTTGGGCTTGACAGAGTAGGTCCTTCGTCCTGCGATAAACCTTTCGGTCCTTTTCCTCTCTTTTTTGATTTCTTTTGCTTGATACTGATTCTGCCTTTTCCTGCAGCAAATCCGGGTGTCGACCACTTGGCTCAGGGACATCAGATATTGGATATCATCGGCAACTGCCAACATTGGGGATGCTGTCCCTGTTCCTTCTTGTTTGGTGCCGTCAGCCTCGTCCGGGGGAGACTCTGGCTTGGGTAGTGGGGGTGCGTCGTCTCGCTGTAGGGGAAGAGAGCGCGTCGCAGGGGTGGAAGCTTTTGAGAGAGAGAGAGAGAGAGAGATAGAGAGAGAGAGAGAGTGGGTTCGGGATGAGTCCCGTTGTTTTTGGCTTTTTCTTTATTTCCTGCAAAATGATGTAACATAGAAAACATATATATGTAATGCAATGTAGTTTTTTGGCTATCTTTTATTTTAATGATGAATGAATGCATGCATATGCGCCTTTTAATTTGCTACCGAGACCGTAAAATAGGAGTATTCTTGGAATTTTTCAAAGGAAAGTTGTTTTATTTAAAACGAGGAATCCCATAAGGAGGGAATAGGATTCTCGAAATTCTTTTGAGAATATCAATTGATTTTTATGGGGTTTTTCTGATTTGACAAAAAAGGAAAGGAGGAAATTTACAAAAATGGGGGGTTGCCGATCGGCAAGTACCCTGGCCAGCCTATCGGCAGTTCAGTCCAGTCCCATTAATTGAAAGCTGTGAATGGTACCCCCTTCAGCCTTTAGTACCTTGTGGGGTAGGATTCCTTTCGATTTCTGCAGGGATTATGTCCCTTGTGAGGATTTTTAAATATAGAAATGGAGAAGGGTGGAGTGTTATCCTCACACCGTTTGCATTCTTACATACCCACCCATCATCTTTTAGTCTTGCAGGATGGCTCTCCCTGATAGCATTGAGTTTGTCAATTACCTTGAAGCCTTGGAAGCTATGTGCTATTATAATGTCGACTATGATGCTTTCAACATGCGTCGAGTCTCCTTGTGGCGTAATCGACCTTTTGAGTGGAATATGCTGGTGGCGGCAGTACAATTTTGGTATCCTGAAGACCATGTATTCCGCTTTGGGTTGGAAGAAGTTTGTCCTACCTATGAGGAATTTTCTGCCATACTGGGCATAAATCCCAGTGTTGCCATGGCTTTACCCGAATTTTCCTGTTCTCCTAGGGATTTGTTGGTCAGGCTTCTCCATATTTTTCTCCTTTGGTGGCCAGGTCATTGGTTGTCAGAGGAATGATCTCCCTCTCGACGGTGTTGCAGCCCATGCGTTCGCGGGAAGTAAGTGATGCTGGCTATGCTGGAGCCATTGTTTTGGGCCTAGTTTCAAAATTACTGTTGGTGACTGGGGAGGTGCACGTGGACTCTCAACTTGCAGCCATTACCTCATGGATGTCATACCGTCACAATCCTGCGGCGGTGATATTGGCGGAGACTTTGAATGGTCTGGACGCCTGGAGAGAAGGTCGTCCGACTTTTTAGGGGTGGCCCTGTGATGCTGTTCATGTGGTTGTCTGAAAGATTTTGCTTGTCGACTACTCCAGAATATCCTTTGTCGGACGTACCCAACTTCTTTTCGCACTACTTCATCCGCATGGGCCTGTATGTTGAGAATTGGGAGAATTGGTTTGTGGATCATGAGGCTCGTGGGTTGTATTGGTCAGTGCCTTGGTGGGAACAGTTGCAGCCTGTTCTGGAGCTAGGAGAATATTCATATGTGCGGCTGGTTGGTCTCAAGCAGACCTCTTTTTATTTCCCTTGGCGACTTTTGCGCCAATTTGGCTGGGCACAGGTCGTCCCCCCTCGGACCTCAAATTTCTTTCCGGTAGAAGATTTGACTGAGTGCCTGCGTCTGTTCCTTGGATCTCGGTGGGAAAATTGACGTCCGTCGACCCGTCCCTCTCAGTCTGTTGGGAAGGTTTTCCATGTCCCCAAATATTATACGAAGTGGTTGTGGAGGAAAGTAGTCAGCAAGATATTGGCAGTAGAGACTGGTCAGAGGTGGTTTGTTTTATCTGACTCCATGGAAGGGGGTGTTGTGGTCTTTTTGAAGATGGCTAAGGCTCATCGATCCATGGAATGTTTGAGGCACTCCATTCAGGCAGGAGAAAATTGGGGTCCTCAGGATGTAGATGATGAGGGTGCAGTCTCTTCAGGTAGCTGTGGGTAGGACTCCCGGGGAGCTTATTTATGTAATAGGGAATGTATGTGGGGATTTTATTTGGCTCTTTAAGGTGGTGGGGAAGGGAGTTATTCGTTCCTTTTTCTTATGTAATCCATACTGTAATTTCTTATTAATGAAATAAATAAGTTTTTGATCATCCAGCTGTGCCTTTCGATGTGTTTTGTATTTTGAATTATCTATACTGATCGCTAAGGCATACATAATCCTTTTGTTTAAATAATTTTAGAATGAACCACCGTTCTCGGAGGTAAGAAAAGAATAGTATTTTGTGAAAAAGAAAGGGACCGTGCTCATGTGGGGAGTATGAGCGGCCTACGTACCTCTGGGGTTTTTGAAAAAGTTCTTATCTATTTGAAAATAGTTTTTGTAGAGGATCAGGCCCACGTAGTTCTGGGTAGAGGGAAATGGAGAGAGTTTTTTTTATTTAGAATAGAAGGGGGGAGAAGACTCGTAGCGCGCCGAGATTTCGGACTAGGGGTAGAATTTCTTGAGACGGTCCAGATTGACTGGATGAGACATCTCTTCCCCATCTAGGTCAGTGAGTATGGCGACACTGCCAGATAAGAACTTCTTCATAATGTAAGGGCCACTCCAATTGGGTTTTAACTTTCCTCTGGAGTCCCAGATGGGTTCTATTATCTCTTTGAGGGCTAAATCCCCCTCTCGAACACCGCGGTCCTTGACTCTCTTGTTGAATGATCGCTCTATTCGACGATGGTACCCTTGTATGTGGTAAAGAGCTTTTAATCTTCTTTCATCCAGAAGGGCTAGTTCATCGGCCTTGGCACCAATTTTCTTCACTAACCTTGCTTTAGAGCATGACGTGTAACGAGGGTATTTCCAGCTCCACAGGTAGGACAGCTTCCATGCCGTAGACCAAGGAGTAAGGGTTAGCCCCAGTAGAGGTTCGGATTGAGGTTCGATAGATCCGGTCGACCCAATCCCTACAACTTTCGGTCATCCTGCTGATGATGGTTTTGAGAATTTTATTATTCGCTTCAACTGCACCATTGTTCTGAGGTCGGTAGGGAGAAGATTTGTGTCTCTGAATCCTGTTCTCGTTGACTATTTCTGTGACTTTTGCCTCGAAGTGCAAACCATTATCCGACACTAGCTCGTGCGGGACCCCATATCGGCAGATGTTATTCTTCTTGATGAATTTGGCCATTTTTTGGCGTTTAACATGGCGTATAACTCAGCTTCAACCCATTTGGTGAAGTAATCGATGGCAACCAGGATGAACTCATGTCCGTTTGACGCTTTTGGTGTAACCTTCCCTATGATGTCGATACCCCAGGTGGAGAACGGCCAGGGAGAAGTCATGTTGTATAATTCCCGCGGAGGCAAGTGTTGAAGATTGGAGAACTGTTGGCATTTAGGGCATCTTCGAACATAGGCGGTGCAATCCTGGGCCATGGTGGTCTAGTAGTAGCCTCATTAGATGATCTTCTTGGCAAGCATGTGACCATTCATGTGGGGCCCGCATTCCCCACTGTGGATTTTCTGAATTATCTTTTTAATGTCAGCCCCTCCGATACAGTGCAAATGATTTCCATCGAAATTCCTCTTGAGTAGTGCTTTATGACAAATGATGTACTGAGCGGCCAGCCTTCGGAGGGTAGCTCGTTTGTTCTTGTTAGAACCCTCGAGATACCTACCATACCGAAGGAGGCACCAAATATCATAGTACCTATAGTTGACTAGCTCAGGATCTTCCGAGGTGGCAAGCTTAATGTGGTAGCAATGGGTTGGTTTGTCTTGCTTTGGAACTAGGAAGGGGGTCATTGTTATTCCCTCGGGCATGTTGACCATGGAAGCCAAAGTAGCGAGAGCATCGACTAGGTTATTCTTTGCTCGGGGTAGGTAATGGAAGGTGATATCTCAGAATTGGGAGGCCAACTCTTCTAATTGGGCATGAAAGGGTTGGAGCTTTTCGTCCTTGACTTTCCACTTTCTGAGCACTTGACCGATGATAAGGGTAGAATCCCCGCATACATCAAGGTATTGAATACCTTTCTCGAGAGCGACCTTGAGGCCCACTGTGCATGCCTCGTATTCTGTCATGTTGTTGGTGCAAGGGGAATCCAATTTAATGGCGATAGGGGTGTGGGAGCCATTTGGGGCGATCAGAAGTATCCCAATGCCATATCCCCTTTTATTGGCAATGCCGTCAAAGAACATTTTCCATAGGAGGCAGTCCTGAGTGGTGCAGAGGACATTTTCATCTAGGAATTCGGAGATCCAGACATCTGTTTCTTCTACAGGGTAGTTAGCGAGATAGTCAGAGATGGCTCTTCCTTTAATGGCTTTTTGTGTGACGTACACGATATCGAACTCGGTTAGGAGCATCAACCATTCAGCCATTCGACTGGATAAGGAGGGTTTTTCTAGCAGGTATTTGATGGGATCCATTCGGGATATAAGTTTGATGAGGAAGGCGAGCATGTAGTGTCACAACTTTTGGGTGACCCAGACAAGTGTGACACATGCTTTCTCCAAAGAAGTGTAGTTGACCTCGTACCCGACCAATTTGTGACTGGCATAATAGACGGCTCTTTCTTTACGGGAGTCTTCAAGGTACTGGGCTAGCAAAGTCCCAGCTGCAGTGTCGGTTATGGTTAGGTATAAGAGCAAAGGGAGACCAGGCTGTGGTGGCATGAGAACTGGAGGTTGGGTTAGGTACTATTTGATTCGATCAAAAGCTTCTTGGCAGGCCTCATTACAAACCTTGGTTGAATCCTTTCAGAGGATCTTAAAGATTGGTTCACAGATGGAGGTTAGCTAGTTGATGAACCGACTGATATATTGTAATTTCCCAAGGAAACCTCAGACTTCCTTCTCTGTTCGGGGAGGTAGCATCTCAAGTATGGCCTTCTGCTTGGTGGGATCTGCTTCTATCCCCTTCTCACTGACCATGAATCCTAGGAGTTTTCCCTTTGTAACGCCGAAGATGTACTTCTGTGGATTAAGTCGCATCTGATACTGTCGCAGTTGTTCGAAGAACTTTCGGAGAGCAGGAACATGACCTTCTCTAGTTTTGGACTTGATAATCATATTATCCACGTAAACCTCAACCTATTTATGAATCAAATCATGCAGGATGGTTGTGGCGGCCCTTTGGTAGGTAGCCCCAACGTTCTTGAGACTGAATGGCATAACGGTGTAGCAAAAGGTTCCCCATGGGGTGATGAATGCAGTTTTCTCTTGATGGTCGGGGTGCATCTTAATTTGGTTGTATCCAGCAAATTCGTCGACAAATGACTTAAGAGCATGACTGGCCGTGTTATCCATGATCATGTCGATGTTGGGTAGTGGATAATCATCCTTCGAAGAGGCTTTATTTAAATCTCGGTAATCCACACACATTCGAACCCTTCCTCCTGATTTTGGTACAGGTACAATGTTGGCTAGCCACGTGGGATATTCGATTACTCGAATGAAACCCACATTCAACTGTTTGATCACCTCTTCTTTGACCTTAAGTGACCATTCGGTGCCGAGCTTTCTTAATTTTTGTTTAACTGACTTGGCATCTGGGAGAGTGGGGATCTCGTGCTGAGCTATTTCGAGGTCAATACTGGGCATGTCATCGTAAGACCATGCGAAGACATCCACGAACTCCTTTAGCAATTATTCAAGTTGTGCGCGCTCATGCTCGTCAAGGGTGGCCCCTATCCTTATCTCGCGCAGTTGGCTACTAGAACCGAGATTAATAATAATAGTCTCTTCTTCATTAACTTGAACGCGGTTATGTTGTTTATTATTAACCTTATTTAGATCAGTTAAGAATTGTTCATTTGCAAAATCATCGTCATCAAAAGCTTGATTAGAATCTAAACAATTAATGTAAGGCACAATAAGATACTCAAAATCTTCGTTTATTTCATTGATAGGAAAAACAGCATTGAGAACCTCGTCAAAAGAGGTCTCGATTACATTTGAGCAAGGATGGACAACAATAGAAGAAATAGGGTAAACATTGGGGTTGGGGGAGATTTCAAGAGGTAGAACTGGCGCAGCATGCCAGTTGAGGAGAGGTGTATCAACAGCTTTGATCAGACAAGAGGGGTCCAATGATGTAGTGCCTGAATGAACCATGCAGAGAGCTAGCCCCAGTGTCTACAGGTTGAAGGAATCTTCAGAGTCACTTTCTTCAGTCTCTTCAGTATCTTTGATAAGCGGTTGTACGCGGTGTTGGAAACTTTCAGCCCATGGGTAGCTATATTGGAAAAAGATCTCAATTCCAGGCTTCATTTTCTTGTCTGTGTGGTCGTAGCATGGTTCTGGAAAACCGCAAAAGGGGAAATCCTCGCCCTATTTAATGAATTGTCTATTTAAAGAATGACCTGAGATAGATCGAACGTAGTTTAACCCTCCCTTTGATCGAGTCTGGTGAATCATTCTGAGCTCTGGTTCTGATGGTTGATATCCCAAACCGCAAGGAGGGAAATCTTTCTTTAGTTCGATGGGGTCAAGTATCCCTTGCTTCCTTTGTCCTAGCCCCAGTCCGGGCATGAAGTGCATATTTCTGAATATCTGAATCACATTGACATTGCCATTAGGGTCATATTCTAGATAAACCCTTTCTTTGAAACCATCCCCTGCCGGGAGTAGAGGTGGCTCAACTCGAAATCCTGATAGGAGCATATCATTTAACCCATGCTGTATCTCAAGAATTAGACTATTGGTGTTTGCACCCTCGGTATTGCCGTCGTCACCCAAGATGGTGACGACTCGCCCATCGGCAAAGAACTTTAATTTTTAATGGAATGAGGAAGAGACACCCTTTATACTGTGGAGCCAGGGTCGTCCGGGCAACAGGTTGAAACAGGCTGGGATATCGATGACTTCGAATTCGACGATAGGGTTTATAGGACCAGCCCCTATTACAAGTTTCATGGATCCCATCATTTCACGACGGGTATTATCGTAGGCGCGCAAGATAGTGGAGGTTGGAGCGAGGTCACTTTCTTTCAGACCTAAACATTTGAAGGTTCTCAGTGGGCATACATTCAAAACGGATCCATTATCAATGAGAGAAAGTGGTACCACCTTCCCCATAATTTTGACGGAGATGTTGAGTGCATGATTGTGATTTGGTCCAATTTTGGGGATTTCCTCTTCAGAAAAGGACAGTATTCGGGTAGAGGTCAAGGATTCGACCAGGTTCATCGCTTCTTCTGGTGTGGTAGAAGGAGGAACTATAGGTCCATCGAGTAATTTGATTAAAGCATTAATGTGCAGCTAGAAAGACATGAAAAGCCCCCATAGAGTGATGTTAGCTTGAGTTTTCTTCAGTTGATTGAGGATCTTGCTCTCCTCGAGGGTCATTTCTGGCATAGAAAGGTCTTCAACTCCCTTCCCCTTATCATTTACTGGTAGTGAGTTGGGAACTTGGTAATGTCTCCCAGATCTGGTCGTGTGATTTACTGAAGAAGGGAAAAACTTAAATCCAGTTTCCACGTCAATCTCAGGTTGATCTACCACCTTATCTATTTCTCCGAGGAGTTCTTCAAATGATATCATCCCACATAAGTCAGCTATTGGGCCAGCTCTTTCTGAAACTTTTTCTTCGCTCGAATCTTCGAATTCTTCCCCCCATCTGGTGGTAACAATTATATTTTCCCCTGTGAAGTCAATGCATTCTACAATTTCAACGGCTTCCTCATATAGGTCTTCCCATTCTGTGGGTATGAGTAAGGGTGAAGGGACCAGGTGCCCTTACAACTTCAAAGTGTCAAGTAACTCGGTCATACTGCAAATGTTATTGGTTTTCCTGAATGCTTCCATTATGATCCGGACAACATCAGCTAAGCAGACTTCGTCAGTTGGTACCATCCACCTATCTAATTCTCGGGCCCATTTTCGTGCGTTTGGAAACAATGTACTGAACCCCTGGAAGTCGATAACCATCTGTGAGGGCAATTTCAGCCCGAACTCTAAGAGTTGATTCAATACCTATGATAATTCCATACTTCCACTTTCAGAACAGTTTCGGACAGTGATGCACACTTTGGTAAGGAGTGACAGTGCCTGATCAGCGGGGCTAGTAGGGTGTAGGAGGAAATATGGGCAAATTTGAAGGGGTTTTGGAGGGTATAAAGGTGTGATTTGGGTTGAAGGATCGAAATTCGGGTTTTCTTCCAAGAAGATTGCATTGGTGTGATTTGGGAGTGGGTTATGAGTAGTGTTTGGTTTAGGATTGGCTGGTGGGGCGATGGTACCCCGATCAATGATATCCTGGATTATGTTTCGAAGGTGGAAGCATTGGTCGGTGGTATGGCCAGCTGTTTGGTGAAAGGCGCAATGAGCATCGGTCTTGAAATTTCTGGGAAGTGGATTGGGTAATGGACGTGGATTCAGGGGCTTTATAAGGTTTCAGCTTAACAGGGCTTGGTAAACTTTGGAAAGGGGAGCATGAAGCTCAGTGTATTCCCTTCGAGCGGGAGCAGGGCAACTTTCTGGTGCCCATGATGTGGTTGGTTGAGAGATGTTGTTGATGGTTGAGACTATAGCATTAGCAGGCTTGTCATATTTTCTGGGGGGTGAACTGTCCGGACACCTTCTTCGGTTCAACTTCTATTTTGGCAAGACTTTCCTCGATTTTTACCCTTGCTTCTCTGAGAGCTCAAAAGTGGGGGTAGTACTGTCCTCCCATGGTTACTCGGACATGGGGAAAGATATTCTTCTTCACTATGTTGACTTGTTCTTCCTCAGATGGCCAATTGGTCATGGTAGCTACTTTTTCCCTCCATCGGTCTATGAAGTTACTGACTGATTCTCCAGAGTTTTGTTTGAGCAACTCTAAATCACGACGGGTGACCTCGAGCTCTTCATTGTATCTGTATTGCGACATGAATTCTCGGGCTACATCCTCCCAGCTACGGATTTTGGATTCCTTAAGAGATAAAAACCATCGGAGGGCACTATCCTTCAAAGTTTGCGAAAACAATTGGGCCATTACTTCTTCAGAAGCCCCTAGTAGAGTCATGGAACGATGATAACTGCGAAGATGAACAATCGGGGGACCACTCCCTCCAAACTTCTCAATATTTGGCATCTTGAACTTCTCGGGTAACCTTGCTTTAGGATAAGGAGACATATGGGTGTAGTCCATGTAATTTCCAGAGATCCTGACTTGGTCAAGCTTCTTGGTGAGCATCTTAAGATCTTCTTTGATTCAATTCCTCCTCCTTAGGTTCAGTAACCAAAGGCAAGTTAGCCATAGGCTGGGCAATATTTGGCATTGGAAGCTGGGCATGCGGCGACCCATTAGTAGGAGGAGCACGCAGAGCGTGCTGATATTCTTCTGGGATCCATATGGGCTCGGGTGGACCCATAGCACGAGGGAACAGGGCCTCGAGCTCTTGAGTAATAGGAGCTTAGTTTCTTTGCATTTCTCAAACCTTAGCTTGAAGGTTGTCAATCTTGGCCACGAGCTGAGCTAGGACAGTCGGCAGATCCTGTTGTATGACTGTTGCTTGATCTACATTCTCTATAGAAGATGGATGGATTCCGGACTCAAAAGAAGTAGTAGAGGAACGAACGAAAATCTGGGGTGATTTGACTGAATACCTAAGCCAACAGGGAGCCAAGCCAAGGGCGTACGATCAACCTGAGAAGGCGCAGGATGCAATTTATTTTTTTGAGAAAAGGGGAAGAGATTTTTTTTTTTGGATTTTTGATAAAAAGGGAGAAATGTTTTGGATTTTTTATAAAAAGGGAGAAATGTTTTTGGAGACGGAACTCAGCATCATTATTATGATTATTATGTTCTCACTTGTATTTAATTCTCCTAAATGCAATGCCGGACGGGACCTGAGCCTGGAAAAGTGGGGATTTAATATATGCAAAGCTACGGTTTGGACTTGTAACAAGGCTCGCGGACAGAGTCCCATTTTAAAAATACGCAAAAATTAGGCGAAAGATCGACCCGGAATTTCGGCAGAGTTTCTGGTTGAAACCGGCAATCTAAAGTGCGTGTCCTAGGTTTGACACCTATATGCGGGTATGCAGTTGGTTGGGTGAATCGGCATGGGTTCCCCCCTTTGGCGTGGCTTCCACGATATACGTGTTGATCTTGCGGGCAATCGGTAAATGTGGACAAGCCATTTTATATACCTGAGTGTACGTGAATTGCCTCACCATATACCTCGTGGGGACGGTACGTGTGAGAGCGAATTCGATATACTCGGCGTACGTGAATGAATTCCCTGCGATATACCTCCCGTCATGACTTCGGTCAAGCGGTACGATGCGGGGGAACCGTTCGATATACGTTGAAGGTACTTGGCCAATGGAAGGTGAGAGTCATATAACTTAGGCTAACTACGACCTGCCGGACTAGCGCCCATCAAGAAGTGACCCTCCAGTTACTGGGTAAAATTTGGTCAATATCAATGCTCTTTTGTGATGTCGTGTGAATCATGCATGATTCTTTTATTAGTATATTATGATAAGAATGCCTTTCTTTGATTATGCCAAACCGGGAACAAAGTACAAGTACCTCAAAAGGTACACCAAGTATGAATGGGTGATGCGTGCAACATGGGGATATATATGTGATCTTAGGTGCACGTGGTGTGAAGTGTACATGGATAATTTTCTACAAGTGTGTGAACATAAGCATAAGCATGGGATACATATGAAAAAGGGGAACATGCAGATATGGGTGGAAACATAAATAAATATATCATCCATGTAAATAGAGTCAAGCCTTCAAAATAAAGAAAATTCCCAGCAGAGTCACCACTGTGGCCATCCTCGATCCCCGCCGCGGAGGGAGTAAGGATCCTTCGGGTCCCATGCATCCCCTCTCGAGAGAGCGCTTTGGTCGGTGTTGATTTTGTGAGGTGTGAAAAATATAGAGAGTTTCAGAGTCGCCAGTCTATTTTACTCAAAACAGACAAAAGAAGAAGAGGAAGCCACCCCGAAGGATGGCTTCCAAAGACATACTGGTGCGTGCGAAACAAAAATGATTCGAAAAGGGTTCGGAGGCTTAGTTATGAAATGGGAAGGTGTTAGGCACCCATTCCGCCCTTCGGTCTCTCATGGATATTTGATATTTTCCTTTATGTTTCCCCCCGTGAGATGTGTGCATGTGTATATATATAAAATGGAGGTAAGAATCTTTGACTTGTATCATGGAAAAGATAGAGCGAGTCATACGTAGGAAGATATAAAAGTCATATTAGAAAAATAAGATTTACGCGGCTACCCCTACGTTGATCGTTATAAGGGAACGATAACGCACATGGAGTAATGCGTCACTAAGACTAATAATGTAAGAAAAATGGATTTAGAGAAAATAGAAAATGAGAGAAAAAGTGAGAGAAAGGACTCGAGTCTCGGGTTTTACCTCGAGACGCCTACGTAGCCTATAAAGGCATCAAAGTCCACGTAGTTCGTATGTAAAGTGAGGGGTGGGGTTTAACCCATAAATCCAAAATGGAGAAATCTCTTATTTGTAAGTGTGTGTGTGTGTGTGTAGAAAAAGTGTTTTAGTTGTGAGAAAAGTGTGGAAAAACTGTGAGACTCCCTATTTGGAATTTATGAGCAAAACCCTCTTTTTCTTGTTTTTTGGGTTTTTTATTTATATGAAAATAGGATATGTGCAATAATACTAGATAAAAAGTGCATTTATGGTATGTGAGATGAGATTATAAAAGTGCTAAGTAAGAAAACAAGTTATTGGGAATTCAAGAGAATTTAAGAGAGTTTGAGAAAGTTGGACCTTCTTGAAGATCTTGAGCATTGGAGAGCATCCCTTGAGCTTGGATGATGACGGAGAGTGGTTAATTCATCAAGTTTGATGAAAGGGATGATGAAAAGTGGAAGTGAAAAAGGGATTTGGAAGTTGAAATCACGTTGCCTTCGAGAGAGGTTTCTGGGATTCGTTCAGAGAGATTTCTATCAGATCTGGGCTCTCTCCAAATGAGTCCAAGGCCTCCTTTTATATCCCCAGGGGACTATCGATCGGCTTAGAGCCCTTCCTGCCCGTCGGCAGGAAGGTGCCGATAGGCAGGTTCTGGGACCTGCCGTTTGGCAGTGTGTTTCAGGATTTTTCGGAAAATTGGCTGCCGAGGGCTAACCGTTGGTCAGAATCACTCACGGGGTATACCATTGGAAAGGTATTTCAGAGACCTTAGAAAGTCCTTTGGACCGCTCCCAAGTTCGGGAGTTGACTTTGGGTCAAATATGGCTCGGAAGCATTTGTCGGTCCGTTGGACGGGGAATCATGCGGACGCAAACGGATCATTCGTCCTCATGGTAAGTCTGAATCATGCATGGGGAATACCTCTGGAAAGGTTAGGATATGTACTTTGACATTCCAAAGAGTCTGACCCGGTTTGGAGAGTTGACTTTGGTCAACCGAGCCCGAGAAGCGCTCGGTGGCTTCCCGGAGTCAAACGGATCGTTCGTCCGCATGGAAAGTCAGAATTGGGCACGGGATGGACCGTTGGAAAGGGTATTTAGTGCCCTTCGAATATTCATTCAGCCTCGGTCGAGCTCAAGGGTTGACTTGGGTCAACAGAGCCCGGGAGAGCTCGGTGGCCTCTAGGTCAGGTTTCGGACGCAAATGGATCGTTCGTCCGCATGGTAAGTCGGAATCATGCACGGGGCAGATCGTTGGAAAGGATATTCAGTTCCCTTCAAAGATTCATTGAGTCTCATTCGAGATGAGGAGTTAGACTTTTGGGTCAAACTGAGCCGAGGGGTGCCTGATGGCTTCCAGGTCAGTACTCGGGACGTGACCTGGGTTTGCGATGATGAGTGGAGGTACTAGGGACATAAGGAGAGTTAGGGGGTAACAGAGTGAGGTGTCTACACCTATTATTCCCGAATAATTAAATTTATCACAAGAATCGGTTGAAAGTCTTGAGGACTTTGACCCAATTCTTGAACAAGAATGTTATTTTAAGATGGTTCATCTCACGGGCTATTAAATTGCACTAGCCCCCTTCCCTTCCAATTGAATATCGTTGGGGATGTGATTTCCATTTTCCCCAGATCAATGTGGTCTTGTCCCCCATTTTATCCAAATCCCCCATCGTCCCTCTTAAATTTTTAATTGACGATAGTTCATTTCTTACACCTTACACATGGCTTCCATTTTTCAAATGGAATTATTATTTTTCGAAAGACATGTGCGCTTTGGAGGGTCCTCCATTGATCTTTCAAAGTCAAATCCCTTTTTGGGTGTACCCTCAACTATTTAGACTTCTAGTGTATAGTTAGTGTGAAGCCTAAATAGTAGATTGTAAATAGTTAGCTTTTTAATTTTCTTTCTTTCCTATTTTTCTTTCCTTTTTATTTACTCTAGTGTAATTAGTTAACTTTTTGTTATTTGTTTTTCTATGCTTGGTACTAACTTGTTTTGCAGATTTCATTGGACTCGTGCTTATGGAGATCGCTCCAATTTTGGGTAATATCGTTCTTTTCCTCTCTTTGTGTTGTGTTCTTAATGCGCATCGAGGACAATGCAACATTTAAGTTAGGGGGTGTAGGATATTCTATCCATTTCATGTTTAGTCCATTGATTTGCTTACTTGTTAGTTACTTAGTATGCTTTTTGTTAAAAATTCAAAAAATTCAAAAATATTTTGTTTCTTTTTTCTCCTTTGTTGGGCATTTTGCCTTGTTTTCGATGATAATTTTCAAATATTGTCCGATCCAATTGACAACTCAACGATGCAAGTTCTCGATTTTAAAAGTTATTAGACTTTAGTCCTCAAATCATTTATATTGTGAATAACTTCATGAATTAAACTTTAATCCCTTGAGCACATGCACTTTTCTTATTATATTGATTTGGTTTAAGATTTTTAAAACTCGGTAATCTTTTGTTGCATTGTATATACTTACACCAAGTAAGCTTTGTACTTTTCTTCATTTGTGAGTGTTATACACTATTCTTTCTTCTTTGAAAACGTTACTTTCGTTGGTAATCTCACTATTCTTTCATTGATCATTCATTAATTGAGTTCATTCATGAAATGTGTTACTTGAGCATGATTTTCATATATTGTTTTGATTCGAGAATTGCATAAACTTTATTAAATGATCATAGTTCATCTTTGTTATATTACCCATATTAGCCTTGACCTCGCCTTATTTTTCCCTAGTCAACCCCTTTGAGCCTAAATATAGCCTTTCATTTCATCACCCAAAATCCCATAACCAACTCCAAATTGGAGTTATAAACCATACATATTACCTTCCATACCTTTGTTTGTAATGATACTTGGGATTGAATGATGTTATTGTAGTGTGGTTGCAATTTGAGCATGAAAAGATTGAGAAAAGAATAAAGTGTAGTGAAAAATAAAAGAAAAAGCAAAAAGAAAATGAAAAGAAAAGAAAACATGAGAAAAAGAAGAAAAGAAAAGAGAAAGTTGTATATGATGTATATAGTGTCAATAATCCTTGTTACTCTCCCATTAAACATTTAATGCTTGTTTTGGAACTTGTTTTCCAATTTTGGAATTGCTCGCATTCTTCCCATTATCCCGAGTTTTCATCCTCGAACACTTTGAATCCGTATATATTCATTTCGTACCCTAGCCTAGCCTACATTACAACCCTATAAAGTCCTATGTGATCTTAGGGAGAATTTAATTTAAAAGTGATAATAGTTTTGATAATCTGTGAAAATGCATTTCGCCTCTTGTGATGAGCGGTATCTTTCATTGAGATTATAAGTTTTTCATTTCCTATTTAGCGTTCTTCATTAGTGACATGTGTGCGGCCTAGTTTCCATTTACATTTACTCTTTATGCCCGCATGTTCCGTGTGTTACCTACCTATTTTAAGTGATTTCATTTGTTGAGTGTAATGCCCGCGAGGATTGAATATATGCATGCTTTAATGTTAATTATTTAGTTTATTTAAGTTTTTTCTAAATCATACTATGCATGTGCTCTCCTCCTCCCACTTTTAAAGTTTCAATTCTATGAGGTGCATTCGACCTGTTAATTACAACAGACTTTAGCTTGAATTCGTTCAATATTCTAATAACATGTTTGAAATCTTTTTTGTTGTTGTTGAGTTTGTTGCATGTTGGGTTGAACACATTTTGATGAAACCATATGATGTTTGTGGGTTTCATCCCTGAAAACCCTCACGAGATGACACTCGTCCACTAGGGTAACCTAGGGGTTTAACGGCTTATTGCATATGCTAAATGCAATCGTTCGATCGCGAAAGTGGCATTTATCCCTTCTATACATATCTTTGTTTTGTGGTTTGCTAGTAGTTATTTTATCTTTGTATGTCATTGCTAAGGACTAGCAATGTGTAAGTTAGGGGGTGTGATTCGACTCGAATATTATATTTTTCACCCCTTGTACTTATGCATTTTAGCCCCCTCGGGATCCTTAATTCCTATATTTATGCTCATTAACCAGACAACCTCCGTTTTATATGTTTACATGCTATATTACGTATAATTGAGCTTTTTTATGTATTAAAGTGCTTAGCGTGAAGTTTGGTCGCTTTCCGAAAAAGTTTCGTTAAAGATTGCAACTTCGGGGGCATTTTAGTAATTTCATCATTCATATTTTGATCCCAAACTCTTCACGTAAGTTGAAACCCTTTGATTTCTCTTCGTGTGGACATCGACGGTGCATGATTTCGATGTATAATGAAGGAGTTATGGCATTTTTAGGATGGTTTTATCTTCAAAATCACACTCAAGGTCACATTCAAGGGAATTTTAGTCATTTCATAATTTGGTTTTTTGGCCTAATGTCTTCTTGGATGTTGTATACCTCTGAGGTTATCTTCGTGTCGCCTCCGATCGTGACTAATTGGGAGTTATAACGAAGAAGTTACGGCATTTTCCATAAAGTTGGACAAAGCTGAGAGTTCAGCACTGTTAGGTGTGAATCGATTCGGACAGTGCGAATCGATTCGGCTGAAAGTCCGCAAATCTCTATTTTTAAGTGGGTTTTGGTGGGGTATTTTTGGGTAAAATAATTGTATTAACTGGGAGATCTTTTTTTAGACTTCATATAATTCATTTTTGGTTAGAAGAGGGAATTTGTTGGGTGGAGCTTCTCTCTCCTAGGGTGGGGGATTGTTGTAAGCACTATTCATCTTCTTCCTCATTTATTCAACTTTTTTTAGCTTATTTCTTGCTTATTCCTTACTTTCCATGCCTAGATAAATTGGTTTAATTAATTTATTTCTTGCTTTAATTAGTTAATTAGTTGTTTAATTAGTTTAATCATGTGTAGTGAGTAGTTAAAAAGGGTTTGGGTTGTGTGTCCACCATTGATGGGCATCGAGCTCCGAAAATTATGTTTTGTGTAAAATTGCATGTAATTGAAACCTCGTGTATTAAAGTCGGATTATTATTTATTTAACTTTCTTTGTCACGCAACGTTAGTGTTTATAGCGATAATCCGAATTTAATCCGCGTGTGACCATTTTTGATTTAGTGTTTAATCTCGCAACATTGGGTTAAATTCCTTATTGTGTGATGTTTATGATTAATTAAAAATGCTCGGTTAAATATTTTTGAACTGAAATTCTAATTATTAGTTATTTAGCCTTGGCGGGTACGCGATCCTGACTCTTATTTTAATTAGTTGTAATTTAGCATTTACTTCTTCTTTTTTCTTTTTCACCATTTCAACCCATCACCTTTTACACTTTTATTCTTAAAGTTTTAAAGAAATTAAAATGTAAAATTCAATCACTCCTCGTGGATTTCTTACGATACCCGACTTACCGCTATGCTTGCTTTACAAGTGTAGTTGTAGTTTTGGTTTTGCATGTAGAGCGAGAGCCGAAATCAACGACAGTGTCCCTACATGAACACTCGGATTCCCTCGCATCACACTACTACTTAACTTTGTCAGTCGTGGAGGTATGTCAACGTAAAACATGAAAAATTACAAATCCTGCATATCCCCATGCACTTAAATGATGCTAATGAAACATCTACTCACCGAAGTTCCATCTAAACACGTAATAAAGGTGAGATCGACCTATATCCAGGTGAGATATCGCAACAATAACCTGTTCCACCCTGGAATCGCGGATACGATAATATTGCAATCATTAGCCTGCTATCGCTCTGATAATACAATAACATTACTTTTACAATAGTACTTGTGGTGTCAATAAATCTCAGCACAAAAATAATAAGCAAATTCGATTACCTTTATAAATAAAGAACATAAAACAACTACAATCACACACAACAAATGATATACATAGATCGGCAGAATGGCCTACGTCCACAGTGGTGCTCTCTTTATATTATATTTCTCTTTACTCTAGGGGGTGTTACAATTGCGTGTGTTTTGCCCCGGCCTCTGGGTTTGATATATATATATATATATATATATATATATATACATATATATATGCCATTTTTTAGGGAGTGGAGTTGTTGGACTCCTCCACGTTAACCCATAATCCCTAGAATATCTCTTGAGAGATTTTAGGGGTCGAATGGGTCATAACTGAATCAGTTATGCACGAGGCCTCTAGACTTTGGGCCGAACTTTATCGTGCTACTTATCTAGGTCGGAATAATTAATTGAGGTACCCACAATTTCCCCTAAAATTTTAGGGTCACAATTTGGGCTCAATAATTTTAAATGATAGCTTTAGTGGCATTTTTGTGAATTACGTAGGACTTTGGGATTAAAGCATCTTTCTCGAGTAGATTTAGGTGGCAGATTTGCTTCATTTCCTGTGCGTCATAATTGAGAGGGTTTAAACCGGGTTGGAGAGGCCATTCCCTGACGTTACTTCAAACTTATTTGCGTTATCTAGATTTCTTCAACTTGTTACTGTGCTTTCTTACTTCCAGGTCCCGTCTTTCATCTTCAAGCTTCTTCCTTGTCTTCCCATATTCTTTGCTTGTGGACTTACATCGTCCCAATTTGATTCTTACTTCATAAGTTCTTCATACTCCCTCTCTTTTCTTTTTCTTTTGGAATCTCTTCATTATCGTTGTTAGGGGTTTTCTTGTCTGATGGAAAAAATAGGCAATAAGTCAATAGCTGACGTTAGGAAGTTCTACAATATTCCGGACTAGGTAGATATTGAATGTGCTCCTGTTCCTCATAATGCTAGAGATATTGAGGATGGTCATTGGATACATGTTATTCTGTTGTCTCAGGGTGGTCTTAATTTCCACCCAAATCATTTGTTTTTACATTTTTTAGTTACTTCTATATAGTTCCTACATAGTGCTTGCCAAATGTTTGGAAAATTGTCAATGGTGTACATAGAATTAATCAGCTCTATGGCACCAATATAGGGCTTGCTAAAATTTTCTACTGTTATTCTTTTTCTCGAACAAGCTCTAGTATCCTTTATCTGAAGGCTATGAGTCCTGATAGGGTATTGGTAGTCAATCTACCTGATTCCCATAAAGACTATTGGCAAGAGGGGTTTATTGCCAGGAACTGAAGGGGCGAGGTCCGATAGACATATGATTCCCTTTTATGGGGAGGAATATATAGGTAGGAATAACTCTTATTTTGCTCATTGATTCTCTGTTAATGTACTACCTATCTTATATTTTACTCTTTTCTTTTCTCAGCGAAGATAAAGAACTCAGAACCTTCTCTTCACGAGATTCGAGCTGATGAGTTGGTCAAGACTTGGAAGACTAGGGACTATTTAGCTGACGGTGAGTATCCATGATCAGCAGCATTCCTTTTAGAGTACACGAACATTGGGTCTAGTTTTATCGCACGACTTGTGGATAGCATGCCTCATCTAGATATCACAAAAGAGGTTGCTGCTAACCCAATTCAATTAGACGAGGAGGAAAGCAGCTCGGGTGAAGAGAGCGAGGGATCTAATAGGGGTGGTGTTAAAGGTGATTATAGTGAGGAGAGATCTAGTAGCGATGAATCTTCCAGCTCGGAGGAGGGTTCAGAGGCTCCTAAGGATTCAGAGGATTCAAGTATCTCCAGCAAGGAAGATATGGCTCGTCCTAGGAAAGTTTTGATCCAAGATGATGATGAAGAAAATGCGTTACTTACTCATCGATTGAAGAAGAAGAAATTTAGGAGCGGGGATACTGCCACGGGCTCCTAGACTCTTGCTTATGAGCGGGATAGGAAGAAAAAGGAGGATACACTAGTGAGAGAGAGAGAGAGAGAGAGAGAGAGAGAGAGAGAGAGAAGGAAAAGGAGAAGAATAAGATGGAAAAGAGAGAGGATAGAGAGGGAGAAGAAGGAGAGAGAAGAGGAGAGGAAAAGGTGGGGCAGTCTCTGGTGCCCGTGTTTGCTCTGGCTGAGGGGGATTCTATTTCTCTTACCCCTCAATTAGCTCCGAAAGTGCTTGAGAGATCAGTGCTGCCAGCTGATCACCAGAGGTCGATAAATATAGGGACCGACTAGTTAGGCCTGAAGGCGAGTCAGGGGATAGCCTTGGTAAGCCTGTTTTCACTTTTCTTTTCTTGCAATGCTCTTTTTAATACTTTATCTTTTAATGTTTTCCTTTTCTTTGCAGTTTATTTATGATTTCATCGTCCTTTACCGTAGCTGCAATGAGCTGGCAAGGAAGAACACTAAGCTGGACAGGAAAAATGTTGTGATGGAGGCTAGCTTAAAGACTGCTAATTCTACTCAAAAGTTTTCTAACCTCACCTTGGACCAAGCAAAAAAAGGAAAGAGGAACCAACCAAGGAGCTAGAAGAGCTGAGGCAGTCCTATGACTTGGTCTGTACGAGCAAGATGGCTATGGTTGAGGAGAATAAGGTGCTTGCTGGGAAGGTGAAGAAGGTGGAATCTGAGGTTGCCACCCTCAAAGAGAGCTTGTACAACGCTGAATGGGTTGCATCGTACGTGGATGCTGAGGTTCAGATTGGCTATATTAATCGACTCAACTTCAAGAAGGGTTAGGATAAGGCCTTGCTTGTTGCCGAGGTGGATATCGACTCCCCCTCTTTGAAGAGCATGACCCTGGTCCCAAGCCTATTGTGGATGAGACGCTTACTCCTACTATCAACGAAGGTTCTCTAAATGTCCAGACCACTTATGTTGGTACTCCTCTTTACTAGGGGACGATGACTGCTCCGTCTGAGGGAGGCATATCTGGAGTTATCGCAGACAAAGGGAAGTAACTAGCAGCCTCAGAGAAGACTGAGGTTGCCAACTAGTTTTCTATAGGGAGCCCTTTATATTTTTGTTATTCTTTCTTTTTGATGATGTAATTTGATCCTTATTTTAGTGAAATGAAATTCGGTTCCGCTCCGCTTACTGATTTATTTATTCTTTAATGCTTATATGGTTTGTAGCTCATCGATGTTGAGGATTATATTCCTGCTACCTTTCAGTTAGGAGAAATTCTTGGATCTGACGCGAGAAATCGAGTTCATAAAGTCTTCGTAAGGATTTGCAAGTCTCTTAGGTCGAGGAATAAAGACTATAAGGACTAGTCAAATCTCGTTGCCAATATGAAGGACATGCTTCAGGAGATAGAGGAGATCAGTGCTTATGTTCAAGAAGAAGTGGATGCTCTAAAGGCCAAGTTGCTAGATGCCTCCGAGGTCAATCAAGTTGGAGAGTTACTTTAATAAGGGAATGATGCTCTGACGAGAGAAGTATCGTGACTTAGGGAGAATGCGCCGAGCATTGCTCCTCGTGTTTTATATGGTTCCTCTTTATCGACCGAATCGTAAGCTGGTACTGATGACAGTGGTTCATCTAGGGAGATCGTCGAGATTCGAGGTGATGTTCATCGGGCGTATATGATAGCTGCCGATCTTCAAAGAGATGTTACCTTACTGAGGAACCTTTTCAAGAAAGGTCCTCTGTGAGTGTGGGCTGATGGTTATGATTAGGGTTGGACCGATGCTCTGACAAAGTTGAGGGAGGTTGAAGAGTTATCCTTCATTAGAGGACGGTTGAGTGATCTTAGGGAGTTGCAGGTCCATAGGAACTCTATCCTCTAGTATAGTCATGAGATCTCCCCCTCAACTTTGATGTCGAACCCATTCATAAGGGATGATCAATGGGTTCCTATAGATTCCATCCCAAGGTAACTGTTGGAACCAAATTCAAATAAAGTCAAGGAGGAGTTATCTCCTCGCCCAAATGATGGCCGAAGAGAGAAAGTGGTTGACTATCTTGCTTGGAGACCTGATCCTCATTATGATTTATTTTACTCACCACATCTAACTCTTTGTATATGTAATGATGTAATAAAATAGTTATGTTTTGGGCTATTCGCCGACTAAATATGTGTTTATTTTTTACTTCATTGATGTCTTGTTCGACTATCTTGGGCTCTTCTTAGCCGACTAGATTTGATATAGGCAGAGTTGGTTTGTTAAGTGAGTATCCCCCCAATACAATATGCTTACAGGATACCATTTTTCCTGACTTTACCTTTTAGGTTGTGTCTTCACACTTCCTTAGGCCTAAGTGTGGTAATGGCGAGGACACACCTGGTGTTGGATGTTCTATCCGAGAAGATTTTTTTGATCCAAACATTTTTTACGACCAACTTGGGTTGGTCGTGCTACCTAAGGTTCCCCTGTAGGGCTTTATATATTGCTAGGGGCAATGCTAGGAGGTTATTCGTGTTTGATGACGAAAACCTGAGGAGGGTATTACCCTAGTTTTATATGTTAAGAGGAGAGCCTGTGGCTTGAAAAAGTTGCATGAATTATAATTTAATTGAGAAAAATCAACACTTCATAGAATGCTACTGCCAAATAAATTTTTATTAATCATAAACGAATTGAAAATTTTGACACTAGGTTAAAAAAGATCAAAGAAAAAATAGAAGTAGAATTTCTTCAAATTTTCTGCATTCCAAGCTCTAGGTATCTCCCTGCCCTCCAACATTTCTAAGTGATAGGATCCTTGTAGGTCGTCTCTTATTACCTTGAATGTTCCCTCCCAGTTTGGCCTTAGTTTTCCATCCGATGGTTTTACAGTGCTGCCAAGAACTTTCCTTAGGACGTAGTCCCCAACTTGGACTGCTCTTGGATTGACCTTCTTATTGTAGTGCATGGCTAGCTATTGCTGATAACTAGCTAATTTCACTAGATCTAGCTCTCTTTGTTCCTTAGCTAGGTCAAGTTCAACGAGCAATGCTGCATCGTTCTGGCCTAAGTCGATCAGGGTGGGCCATATGGTAGGGAGTCCAGCATTCAAAGGGATGATTTCCTCTTTATATGTTAGTGCGAACGGGGTTTCCCCAGTTGCTCGTCGTGGGGTAATGCGATAAGACAATAGGATGTGGGGTAGTTCGTTCACCCATGCTTCTTTGGTTCGCTCTAATCGCTTCTTCAATCCATCGATCACTGTTTTGTTTAAAGCTTCATCTTGCCCATTGCTCTAAGAGTATGCTACAGAACTGTAGTAGTGCCTAATCCCGTGGTCTCTATAGAAACCCTAAAAGAGGCCTCTTTCGAACTGGGTTTTGTTGTCAGTGATGATGGTCTTGGGGATCCCAAAATGACTGACAATGTTCCTTCATATGAATCTTATCATATCTACATCTCGAATATTTTCCAGCGGCTCTGCCTCTATCCATTTGGTAAAATAGTCTATTACGACTAACATATACTAGTGATTATCGGCTGCAGTAGGAAGAGGGCCTACGATGTCCATTCCCTATTAGGCGAAAGGCCATGGGCTGGTAAGGGACTTCAGGTCGTTGGCTGGCTGGTGAACCATAGGAGTATGAAGTTGGCATTTTTTGTATTTGCGAGCATAAAATCCAGTGTCTTTCTGCATGTATGGCCATGAGTAGCCTTCTTTCATTTCTCCAAAAGCTAGGGACCTACCCCTAGTGTGACTCCCGCAAATTCCCTCATGGAGTTCGTGAAGAACTTGCTCGACGTCCTTCGGGTGAACGCATTGGAGCTAAGGACCAGTGAAAGATCTGTTATACAGTTTTACCTCAAAAGATAAGTGAAAGAGAGTAACTTTGACTCTTATCTAATGAGCGATTTTTTTATCTTCTGGTCGCGCACCATCCTTCAAATAATACCTTAAGGGGTCAATCCAACTGGGGGTTGTCTCAATCTGGAGAACATGTCCCATGTTTAGCAGTTCATTGATCTAGTTGATGCTTGGCTGGGCGAGGAAGTTAATCGAAATTGTTCTCTTCAAGTTATAATTGATTGCTGAGCTCAAGGCCACTAGGGCGTCAGTATGGCTATTCTATCCTCTAGGAAACTGTTAGACGCTGACCTGTTCGAAGTTAGCCATTAATTTCTTCATTGTGGAGAGGTAGGCCTCCATCCTCTCATCCCTAGCGTTGAAGTCACCACTTATCTGGTTTGAGACCAGTTGTGAGTCGCCGAACACTTGGAGTTGCTTTGCCCCCAACGTGTGTGCCTTCTGTAGGCCTACTATCAATGCTTCATATTCATCTTCATTATTGGAGGCCTCAAGTCCAAGCCTGATTCCTTACTCAAGTATTGCATCTTCAAGGGTAATCAGCACGATGCTTACTCCTACCCCCTTAGAGTTGGAGGCACCGTCAACGAACAGTCTCCAGATTTCTGATGCCTAGGTAACTTTTTTCTTATGAATAGTTTGAGGTTGATCGCAAGGGTGTTCTTCTATACATTCTGCGATGAAGTCGAGGAGGACTTGTTCTTTTGATAGCATTCCTCGAATGGAACTAAATGTCGAATCGCCCGAGCTTAATTGACCATTTTGATAATCTACCTAACAGGTCCACCTTTCATAGTATTACTCTGAGAGGGTGGGATATAAGTACAATGATGGAGTGGGATTCAAAATAATGTTTCAATTTTCTTGAGGTTACCACTAGCGCAAAGGAGAGCTTTTATAATGGTAGGTATCGTTGTTCAATGTCCAAGAGAGTCTTGCTCGCGTAATATACCGTGTACTGGATCCCCGTTCTTTCACATACAAGTGCAGAACTAACAACGTGGATGGAAATTGCGAGGTATAGGGACAAGGAATCATTCTTTTGAGGTATTACGAGCAAGGGAGCTGTGCTGATATAAGATTTGAGCTCCTCTAATGCCTTTAAGAAATACTCATTCCACTCCACATTTTTGCTTTTCTTCAACAACTGGAAGAATGGATGGCACATTTTGGATGATTTTGAGATGAACCAATTTAGGGTGGCGAGCATCCCCATGAGCTTCTGCACGTCTCTTATCGTATGAGGGGGCTGCACCCTATTAATGGCGTCAATTTGGTCTAGTTTGGATTCAATGCCTCTCTCTCTAACCAAGTACCCGAGAAATTTTTGTGACTGGACACCGAAGGAACACTTACTTGCGTTAAGCTTCATTCGGTATTTTCTGAGGATTTCACAGGTCCTTGATAGGTTAGAGAGGTGGTCTTATTTAAGACTGCTCTTGACGAGCATATCATCGATGTAGACCTCCATAGTGCTTACCATTTGGTCTTTGAACATTTTGGTGACCAACTGCTGGTAAGTTGCTCCTGTATTTTTGAGCCCAAAGGGCATGACCTTGTATCAATATAACCCAACGGTGGTGATGAATGTTGTCTTGTCTTGATCTGGCTCGTTTAGAGGGATTTGGTGATACCCGGAGTATTTGTCTAGGAAATTTATTCTTTCATGAGTTGCTGTGGCGTCCACCAACTGGTCAATCTTTGGGAGAGGAAAACTATCTTTAGGGCAAGCTCTGTTAAGGTCAGTGAAGTTAATGCAGACTCTACATTTTCCATTGCTTTTCGAGACCACTATTGGGTTAGACAGCCACATAGGGAATTAAAATTCTCGTATGGATCATGCATCCAACAACTTTTCTACTTCTTTCTCCACATCCTTGGCATGCAGTTAGCCATGCCTTTTATGAGATCGGCTTGAAAGTCGGGTCAACATGCAGCTGATGATAAAACATATTGGGATCAATCCCAGACATCTCGTAGGGTTTCAACGTAGAAACGTCAAAGTTATTTTACAAAATTACTGTCAGTTCCTTCTTCTCTCCATCTGTGAGAGAGGCTCCGATCAAGAACATCTTATCTTTCTTGTTGCCGCCGGCTGCGACTTCTTCCAGGTTCTCAATGACCCGCTCAAAGGGGAGGATCCTGGTCTCCCCTACTCCAAGTCTTACATATTTTAGATGCTATTTGGAAGGTATCAAACCTTCTTATTCTTCAACCTTCTCCTTTTCTTTCTCGACCTTCTTCTCCGGTTTGGGGCGGATGGCTGCTATAAAGCACTTTCTCGCCATTTCTTGATCTCCATGGATCTCCATCACTCCTCTCTCAGTCAAATATTTGAGTTTATGATGGTAGGTAGAGGGGATGACCTTCATCGCATGTAGCCACCCTCTGCCAAGGATCGATTGGTAGGGTAAGTTAATGTCGACCACCAGAAATTTGATCATCTTGTAGATACTTCCTGCCCTCACTGGCAGTACAATCTTTCCCAAAGGGATGGTTACTTTACCAGCGAAGCCAACTAGAGGAACAATGGCTTTCTTTAAGTTAACGACGCTTAACTTCAACTTTCTGAATAGGTCGAGATACATTACTTCGGATGAGCTACCCTGGTCGAAGAGCAACTTGTCGATGTCGTAGTTAGCTATCCTGAGTGTAATGATCAAGGCATCATGATGTGGAGTCCTTACTCCCATTAGGTCTTCATCCGTGAACACAATATTCTTGTTGTAGTTAACGTCCTCTGCTCGCCAATGCTTTCCTGCTTGCGTTTTCGCTGAATCGATTTAGAAAGCTTGCATTACTACCGTAAGCTTTTTGACTTCCATTCAAGCTGAGTTTCCTTGAATCTTCTTTAGATCGGATACACCATGAATCACTGCAAACTCATGGCCAATGTCTTCCTCGAGCACGTTGTCAGGCCTTTGGTTTCCATTGGCAGTGACCTTCTCTGCCTTCTTTTTAACAAATTCGTTCAAGTGTCCAGTTTGAGCTAACTCTTCAAGGTGAGACTTGAGGGCCTTATAGTGCTCAATTTTGTGCCCACCCTCTTTGTGGAAAGCACATCTTAGTGCGCTGTTACTTTTCTAGGGGACCCTTCCCGTCTTCCTGGGCCACTTAACGAACGGCTCGCCCTTGATATTTTCTAAAATCTTGTAGATTGGTTCTTTAAAAACTGTGTTCACTGCCTGAAATGCTTTTGAGGCATCATTTTTGTTCCCACTCTTGGGGCCGCTCTTGCCCCCATTTTTGCTTCCTTTCTTTTGGTTCTCAGCTTTATCGCTGCCCTTACCCGTGAACTTGGCGAAATCATTCTCCCCTGCAATGAGACGGGTCACATCTTTAACTTTGGTGTATTTTTCAATACGAGCCATTAGGTTGTCAACGGTCATGGCCTCCTTCTTAGTGAGGGACTGGTGCAAGAGGCAGGAGCTGGGTAGGCCAATCTTAAAAGATGCCACAATGACCTGCTCCGAGTAGTCATTGACCTCGTTGAATAACTCCTAATATATTTTTGCATAGTCTAGGCTCTCCCAGGGCATTTTGTTTATTGTCAACAAAGCATACATCCTCTTTGGATGGGAGCTACTAGTAATGAAGCGAGTTGTGAAGATTTTTACCAGGGACTCAAAATTTATGATGGATCTATGAGGGAGTTTCTCGAACCAATTTTGAGATACGTCATGCAAGCTCGATGAAAAGATCCAGCACATCAACACGTCCTTATGGTTCCAGAGGGTCATGGCCTGCCTGTACTGCCTAACATGGTCAATATGGTCAATCTTACCATCATATATCTTGAATCAAGGTATTTCTTGGGGGCTACTTCTTCTTCTATCTCCCTTGAGAAAGGGGATTTCATCTAGGTCCTGAGAGCTCGTCTGGTTAGCTCTCTAGTCGACCTAACACCCCTATGCACGGGGTGTTGGTCCATTTCCCTCCGGACCAAATTGTGTATGTCATCGTTTCACTGGCTTGGGCTCTTATAATGGCGAGCTGATTGTTGTTTCTCGGGAAAGTCATCATTTGACCAGTGTTCCTCAAATTTTTGAGATCCACGTCTAGGGCTCCTTCCTCGGCTGCGAGACCTACTCGCCTGAGGTCTAGGAGTGCGATAGTGACATTGCCTAGTGCTAAGATGGAGTTCTCTCTCCATATTCTCTAGTCTTCTCTTGAGGTGAGCATTCTCGACCTCCTACTTGTGAGTGGCCTCCTCTTGCTCTTGGAGCCTGGAGACTTGCGCGGACCTGGTTGGTCCTAGGATTTCTTCTGAAGCTTTTCGTTCTGGGTGAGGCGTGGGATGTGAGTTTTGAACTTCAGATCTAACCCTTTGAGGGGCTGGTTGATCTTGAATATTCCCTGGTTGAGGGGAATTGCTACTGTGACAAAAAATTCTAAGTTCTTGTTGGTGAATTCTTTCTTTAAGGAAAATAATTGTTTCCCACAGATGGTGCCAATTGTGGTGACAATAAATCTTAGCACAAAAATAATAAGCAAATGCGATCACCAGAATAAATAAAGAACATAAAACAACTGCAGTCACACATAACACAAGATATACGTGGTTTGGCAGAATGGACTACGTCCACGGTGGTTCTCTCTTTGTATTATATTTCTCTTTACTCCAGGGTAGTGTTAAAATTCCGTGTGTTTTTCCCCGAGCTCTGGGCTTGATATATATATGCCATTTCTTTAGGGAGTGGGGGTGTTGGAATCCTCCACGTTAACCCATAATCACTAGAATATCTATTGAGAGATTTTAGGGGTTGAATGGGTCATAACTGAATCAGTTATGCACGAGGCCTCTAGATTTTGGGCCAAACTTAATTAGGCTACTCATCTGGGCCGGAATAATTAATCGAGGTACCCATAGTACTATACTCGTATAACACACACAAAATGAGCAACACAAACCAGACATAAATTCAAAATATCAACACCCGTTTTTCATAACAAATGAAGAAAATGGAACCCCGCTACCGCGAAAAACATATAGACATACACTATATAATATTACCGATATCGCCAGTAAGCTCGAATCACACATGAATCTAAGGCAAATAAAATACCGTGACTCAATATTGTCACACAGAATATACCTCCTTCATCTGAGGTGAAACTCATAATAATAACTTCGCCAATCTCCCTGACTGCTCCAATTAGTTTGCAGACATAGTACACTTGTCTTAATGAAACCAAAAAATACCTTACTCAGTGATCCATCTAAGCACTCTACTCTTCTCCTTTAACTCCTACCGGGCAAGGACTAACCGTGTGGTTATACACTCCACCTCACTAGATTCCCCCTTGTTGGCCACCCTGACCATGTTAAATTTTCAGTATCTCGGACACTAATAGCCTCGATCATGACAATCACTTTCATACTTCCCTTAGCTCCTCCGACTAAAAGGAAACATACTACCAGCCTCAGCTGCCCTGTTTTAATGAATCCCTAGGGTGGATGTCCACAAATGGGATTCCACGAACACAACTTCTCCATAAGTGTTAGAAACACTTACCACTGAGCCTATCGTTCCACTAAAGGACTCTCTTTTCATTGTACCTACTATAATTCGACACAAATTTCACTTATCCATACAACTCTTTATTCACTGTCGGACTCTGACTGATCCTTACGTGAATAATTCAGGAACTACATTCTCTTCATTCCTGATAAACTAAAGGAACTAATGGTTATATCCATCCATAAGATCCCTATATGAGCAAAACATCCTTCTCCCTTAAGCATGGTGACTACCATTCCCACTATTTCAATATTTCTCCCACGAGTGAAAATTTTGTAACAACCCAGACTTTTGAGCGACTATTTTATATTATTTTGCCTGATGGGCTAATTTTATAAAATAGGGGAAGTTGGAGTAAATATTATTTTCCCATGATATTAAGGGATAATATTTACTATGTTTTGTCTATTTACTGTTATGAGAAGGTAAATAACATTATGTTGTATTTTATGGCGTCGTTGTATGTAAAACGATGGTTATGACTCATATATATATTGGAGTATAATTAATGAAATAAAATGAATTTTGAACATAAAAATAGTTCACGTTACTCTGAATGCCAACATAGGGGGTGCAGTTTTTTTTAGAATGGTTGAGATAGTCAAAATAGGTGCCAAGTTGTATTTTCGAGTTTCGGGCACTTTTGACGGGGTATGACTTAATTATGTAGTTACGAGTCATTTTAAGGGTGTATTAACTTATAAAAGAGGGGAATCAATGTTTAGAACCAGGTTAAGTCTCCCTACCCCTTTTTATTTCTTCATTTTTGTGTTATAATCCAAGAGAGAGAGAGAGAGAAGAGAGAGTTGGGAGAAATGGGGGAAAAGAGAGAGAAATGGAAGATTGGAGTCGAAAATCATTGCTACCGGAGGAGAATCCGAGACTATAAACTCGAGGCAAGTTTCTTACTTGCTAGATCATGATTTAATGTGATAAATTGCATGTATAGTTAGTTTTTGGAGATTTAAATCGTAAATAGGTTTTTGATGATTTTGGTGTTTCAACCTTTAATCTTGTAGTTTAAATTGATTTGAGGAAGATAAGTTAGTTAGTGGTTGTGTAGGAATCATTTGGTAGAAATAATTGTTGTTGATGTTGGAAGAAATCAAGGATTTGAGGGTTTTGGGATTTTAGTGTTCTTTAACCCGTAGCCCAAATTGGGCAAGTCCGCAGGGCCGAATCGAGGTGAATCGATTTGGATAGGGGGCAGGATATAGTTCTGGGAGATCGAATCGATTTGAAATAAGGCCGAATCGATTCGGCTGAGGCAAAATGCGGTTTTTACTCACCGAATCGATTCGCTTTTGGTCGAATCGATTCGTAACCAGGGGCGAATCGATTCTGATACCCTGTTTTTATGAGATTTTTCTAGTTTTGTTTTGGGTCCTTTTCTTTTAGATCCCAGGTTTAGGACCCTTCCTTTGGGAAGTAATGAGAGTTCCTAGAGGGTGGTGTTGGGTAGACAAATGTCCTAGGTTGGTATGAGGCTATTTGGGCTTACCCTAAGGTTAGTTTTGAGAGGTTAATGTCCGAACGATATAGGAAGTTAACCTAGAACAAATAGAAGATAAAGTGACAAATGTTGGGACTTTTGGGAGTATATTATTAAGGGAGACTCATTTTGATGATTTATGGTAATGTGTTCGACTCTTGGAGACTAGTTAAGGATAATGGCACTTCGGGTCATAGGTCATTAATAAAATATGACTTTAAGAATAAGAAAAGCACATTCTAAAATTGGTATTTCATCATTGAAAAGAAATGATTTTGAGAATGTAAAATATGAATGTTTTCATATGGAAACGAAATGATTTTCATAAATGAGAATTTACGTGAACACACCTCTCTAAATCGCTATCATAAGGGAAGTTGCGTGCTTTAAGGTGAAGTCCCCTGACTAATGAATGCAGGGTGAATATAGTCCTTAGCCATATGACCGGTTATTATTTATTTGTTCTGCGCTAGTGAGGTAATTCTGGGTGTGGTTATGACTCACTCGCAGGGGTATGGCCGCTTCCCGACGTTTCGATAGGATCCAAGGTTGTCTTGTTTGATAGGCCCTGGAAGATGATAGCCATTTAGGGGCGCGTCCAGTGGAAAAACCCTAATGGACGGTCTTAGAATCGTTGTATGTATGTGAATATAACTATTATAAATAATGTGGGACATTATGGTTATTAAATCATTTTATGATAATTAAATGGCTTTAAATACATTTCTCGGATGGAAGAAGGGAAATGGGACGTTAAATACATTTCCCGGATGGAAGAAGGGAAGTGGGATGTTATGAAACGGTAAAGCATTTTTATGATAATAAAACTTTCTTTAAATATATATTTTTCCTGGATGGAAGAAAGGAAATAAAATTGGTAAAGAAAGTTTTGAAATGAGATATTGATTTGGTAAACATTTGATAAAATGAATTTGCCATATATGTATTTTCCTAAAGAGAATGGGAGTTGTGCCTTTAGTTTGCGAATGAAATGGATTTATTTATGTCTCCTTGAGTAATTGTAGATGAGTTCTCCCATGCTTATATTAAATTTGAGCATCATCATTGATATTGCGCTAGGTTGTGCTTTTAGAAGGAGAGGTGAGAACCTTTATGTTAATTGCGAGAGAATTACGCACTTAACTGTCATGCACTTTAGTCACATGGTAATCATATCAAACCGGGCCCTGACCCATCTATATTTCTTTGTTTTGCATGCAACTCTTTGTCCGTTTAGGTGCTCTCTCGCAAGGACCGTGTTGACCTATCCATTCCAGTTGTCTTGGAGCTACAACGTTTTGCGGGTGTTGTAGGATATTTGTTTTAGATGCTTCTATCCTTTTGTACTCTAATTATGTTTAGTATATTTATTCGAGCGTGTTGCCCATGCAATGTAATTATTTATTAGACTGTGATATCATAATTTTAATACTCGGTGTGATTATTTGTATTGGTCTGTTAACCGATAACTTATTCGATTATTATTTATTATATTGTCTTTTTGTTACCCATTGATTTTTGGTATCCACCGTCTTTGCAAATTGGATTGACTAAGTGTTTTTCTTTTATTTACAAAATTTTAAATTTGACAGTCTGATTTCTAAAATAATTGGTGGTTATCTCGTACTATTATTTTGATCGACAGTGATGCTAAGAATGTACCGTCTATGATTCCTATGATTATTGGAGTATTGGGCTGGCCACCCCTTATTTTAGTAGGCGGGTTGTCACAGATGGTATCAGAGCACCAGGTTCTGGAGTCCTTAGGAATCTGTGCGGATGTATTACGCCTTCTGCGTTTCTTTTGATTTGATATAGAGGCTGAAGATTAAGATCGTTGATTTCTATTGTGAGATTTCGTTCTCCTGCTATGATACGAGAACCCCGAAAATCTTTTGCGCGTTCGTGTGAGACTCGTAAGTCGACAAATGAAGGGCGTCAAGGAAGGCCGTTGTGAAGGCATTATAAGATGGGATTGCTAAGAATTGTAAGTTGTAGTCAGGGATGAGGGTCGCTTTGGAGGTCGCTCCCTTTGTAGCATTATCTTGTATTGCTACCATGACTACTAAGTATAGTAGATATTGTTTTCCCGAGTATCGCTGTCAGAGAGAGTGGTACTAAGTTTTCCATTCCTAGTGGTGTTGATTTTAAGTTGAAAGGTCCTTAATAAGGACCACATGATGTAGACAAGACAGATGGAGAAAGTGTAACCTCATTCGGTAGAAGTATGAGGACTAGGAACTTTGGTCTAGAGAGGGGTATAGAAGGGCCCAGGTGCGATGATTGGAGGAAAATCTTTCACCCATAGGTATAAGGTTGAAATGGCAAAAATGGTAGTCGCCATATTTTGGTGGAGTGGGAAGTTTTGCCCATAGGGAAACCCGTTCGATATTTTCAACAACGAGTTTCTCTAGGACATCAAAAATGATGAGAAGGTGGATTCTCAAATATTCACATGAGGTTCGGTCAGAGGCCGACCGTGAATAAATAATGGTACGGTTAAGGAAACTGTGCACCGAAATAAGGTAGGTACAAGGTATATAGAGCCCTTCAGTGGAATGATAGGCTCACAAATAAGTGTTGCTAACCCTTTCGAAGAGGTAGTGTTCATGAAAACCCATTGGTGGACATCCACCCGGGGCAGATTCAATGAACTAAGGCAGGGGAGGCCGGTAGCATGTTCTCTTTTATTAAGGGAGTTAAGGGAACTCTGCGGGTAATCGCCAGGTAGCTAGAGATGGAGAAACAGTTTTGACGTGGAATGTAGAACCACGCACTTTGACCCTGTCGATTGGAGAATAAGGGCAAGAATGGGTTGCCTAGTTGGGGCATGAATGGAATTAATTTGGTTCGGATAAGACTAGATTACGGTGTCTGAGAACCATTAGGATTGACCCGGGATGATTGGCAAGTATGTTGGCGGGAATTTCCACCTTAGTTGAGGGTGGAGCATTCCTTATGATAAGATGGAGTAGTATGGTATTAACCCTAGATTCGGGTGTGTAAATCGATCTTGTGGTAGTATCGATATTATTATAGTGAATGTATCTATATGACTTCCGTGGTAGGGAGGTTCTATATTTTCCTTCATTCTCTAAGGCGAGTGATGATATTTTAAAAGTATATGTGTGGTATGTGCTGCTAGTATTACATGTATTATACGAGTGGAAATATTCTTGGTTTGGTTGGAGAGATAACAAGCGAATAAAATTGCGAGGCTATCCAATTTCTAGTTCTAGAGAAGAACTAGTTGTTCTATAATATCTCCCCTGGATACAGGTTAAGACTTTATAGAGGTGGTTTAAGGTAGGTAATAAATTTTCATTACTTGTCTTATTTGTTTTGTTTGATTGTTTATTTTATATGTTTGTGGTTGTTGTTGCCTTATCTCCATGACCAACAAAGTTAAGTAGTAATGCATAGGAGGGGTTCCTTGTTTGGATTTCACTTTGCGAGACGCTCCACGCGTGAACCTTAACGACTTTGGAAGTGGAGAGATGATGTATTTTTCTTTCTTCCTTTTCTTTCTTTATGTTGGTAAAGTGTTGGGTTGGAAGGTTTAGCCGAGAATCACGTGATTGAGTGATTAAACGGCTATTAAAGTGCGATATAGAAGTGCTGTGAATAGTTCTCTCCTCTGATCGATGTGAGGGAGACTGAGATAAGAAAAGTCGAATTGAGACTTATGGTTATGACTTGATGAGAAGTCCATTTAAATATATATATATATATATATATATATATATATATATATATATATATATATATATATATATATATATATATATATATATATATATATATATATATATATATATATGCATATTGAGGATAAAGTATTTGTGAGACTTTACAGAAAGTAAACGTCCAATTAGTTGAAATTTTCAATTATTTGAAATGGTAGAACATAGAAGTAGAATCGTATTAGTAGAGTTACGAGTTAGAATTCTATCGGTCCCGATCATGTGTCTTAGACCGTTATATCTTGATGACCGACGATGCTAGGTAGTAGTTAACGAGAGGGTTCCTTGTTTGGATTTCTCTTTTACGAGACGTCCCACGCATGAAACCGAGCGAATGTCAGAAGTTGAGAAAGGTCTTGGGCAATAGGGATATAATTAGTATAATATTTATACGACTTTATTAGGATGTAGATTGACTTTAGGGTTATTAGGACGTAAGTCCCTTAGATCATGTAACCTTGTTTTAGGAAGGTGGTAGGGAGTTGACCACAATAGGTTTGTGGGTTAACTCTAAGTAGGATTAGGTCCCTAGAACGGAAAAGTAAGGGATCTCGAGTGATTCGAAACGTTAGGCCAAAGGAGAAGAGGCCTCTCTTAGATAGAGCGTTGCATCGGTAACTTAGTTTTCGAGGAGCTGAAGTGTATGTGTTGTTGGAGGAACATAGTTGGTGTTTGGAGTTCGTAAAGGACTATCAATTGAATATTCCCTTTCGCTAAGGAAATGCGGATGGGGTAGCTGATGCGTCGAGTAGAAAACCCATTGGAGAAATTAGTTAAGGCATGTAATGTTAAGTGGAACGAGTTTAACCGAGGGGATACTATAGCCAGAGCGTTCATGTCCGTGATCGACCCTTTCACCTACTAGTGTGAAAAGAGTAGTGTGAAGCGAGGAAGGGTATGTTAGTGGACACTCTTATCGAATTGCCGATATTGCTACGGTTATGATCCTAGTTGAGAAAACTGTTGATTATTGGACCAATCGCTGCTTACCCAATTAAAAATGGGCGGACTAATTACAGAGGAGTACGCCCAACTCTTCATAGTGGAGTTATGGAACTATATGAGGTTCCTATCAAAACAGTGATTGGATCGGGACAAGATATTCGTGTTAAGGTATTGGTAAAGTTTCCAAGAAGTAATGGGAACTAAATTGAAGTTGAGTACGACCTATAACCTGTAAGTGGTTGAAGTTAGCTTAATACCAAAAGGCATACCTCGAATGGGTGTGCTGACTTAAAGGAAGGATTGGAGAAGTAACTTTTATGGGTCGAATTTCCATACAATAGTTCGGATCATTTTTTTATAAGTATCGTGACGTGTGTGTGGCCTAGTGTAGTCGGCTGAGTACTTTGCATGCTCGGTGGAATGGAACCAGCGAATAATATATTCCTTGGGCTTGGAGTGGTCCGAGAATATTTCTTTAACGATGGGGCTCGTTGAGCTGCATACTTTTAAGGGCTACGCCAATGAGAATAGAAGTAAGTAGTTTTGGGGTTGAGCGATTATATGTTAGTGTAGTTATTCCTTGGCAAGGGTGTAATGCTATTCGGGAAGAAAGGAAATTTGTGCCGAGATATGTAGGTATCTCCTTCCATAGTAGAAGGGTAGGATCGATGGTTCATGAGGAACAATTTGGTGCTATGTTAGATCATGAAGAAACTAGACTGAGATCGAATAGTGATGACCTTAGTCCGAGTCCAACGGGGACGCCGCACTGCCGAGGGATTGCTAAGAATGATAAAACGATAGTTTGGAATAGTATACTCTTTGTATGATTATGGGGTACGCCTGAATTTTGAGGGCAAAATTCCCTTATAGGGGGAGTATCTAACAACCTAGACTTTTGAGCGACTATTTTATATTATTTTGCCTGATGGGCTAATTTTATAAAATAGGGGAAGTTGGAGTAAATATTATTTTCCCATGATATTAAGGGATAATATTTACTATGTTTTGTCTATTTACCGATATGAGAAGGTAAATAACATTATGTTGTGTTTTATGGCGTCGTTGTATGTAAAACGACGGTTATGACTCATATATATATATTGGAGCTAATTAATGAAATAAAATGAATTTGGAACATAAAAATACTTCACGTTACTGTGAATGCCAAAATAGGGGGTGCGGTTGTTTTTAGAATGGTTGAGATAGTCAAAATAGGTGCCAAAATGTATTTTTGAGTTTCGGGCACATTTGACGGGGTATGACTTAATTATGTAGTTACGAGTCATTTTAATGGTGTATTAACTTTTAAAAGGGGGGAATTAATGTTTAGAACCTGGTTAAGTCTCCCTACCCCTTTTTATTTCTTCATTTTTGTGTTATAATCCACGAGAGAGAGAGAGAGAGAGAGAGAGAGAGAGAGAGAGAAGAGATAGTTGGGAGAAATGGGGGAAAAGAGAGAGAAATGGAAGATTGGAGCCAAAAATCGTTGCTACCGGAGGAGAATCCGAGAATATTAACTCGAGGCAAGTTTCTTACTTGCTATATCATAATTTAATGTGATAAATTGCATGTATAGTTAGTTTTTGGAGATTTAAATTGTAAATAGGTTTTTGATGATTTTGGTGTTTCAACCTTTAATCTTGTAGTTTAAATTGATTTGAGGAAGATAAATTAGTTAGTGGTTGTGTAGGAATCATTTGGTAGAAATAATTGTTGTTGATGTTGGAAGAAATCAAGGATTTTAGGGTTTTGGGATTTTAGGGTTCTTCAACCCGTAACCCAAATTGGGCAAGTTCGCAGGGACGAATCGATTCGGCTCCCAGGTGAATCGATTCGGTTAAGGGGCAGGATACAGGTCTGGGAGACCGAATCGATTCGGAATAAGGCCGAATCGATTTGGCTGAGGCAGAATGTGGTTTTTACTCACCGAATCGATTCGCTTTTGGGCGAATCGATTTACAACCAGCGGCGAATCGATTCGGCCATAGGGCAAATCGATTCGGATACCCGGTTTTTGTGAGATTTCTCTAGTTTTGTTTTGGGTCCTTTTCTTTTAGGTCCAAGGTTTAGGACCCTTCCTTTGGGAAGTAATGAGAGTCCCAAGAGGGTGGTGTTGGGTAGACAAATGTCCTAGATTGGTATGAGGTTGTTTGGGCTTACCATAAGGTTAGTTTTGAGAGGTTAATGTCCGAAAGATATATGAAGTTAACCTAAAACAAATAGAAGATAAAATGATAAATTTTGGGACTTTTGGGAGTCTATTATTGAGGGAGACTCATTTTGATGATTTATAGTATTGTTTTTTACTCTTGGAGAGTAGTTGAGGATAATGGGACTTCGAGTCTTAGGTCATTAATGAAATATGACTTTAAGAATAAGAAATGCACATTCTGAAATTGGTATTTCATCTTTGAAAAGAAATTATTTTGAGAATGTAAAATATGAATGTTTTCATATGGAAAATAAATGATTTTCGTAAATGAGAATTTACGTGAACACACCTCTCTAAATCGCTATCATAAGGGAAGTTGCACGCGTTAAGGTGAAGTCCCCTGACTAATGAATGAAGGGTGAATGTAGTCCTTGGCCATATGACCGGTTATTGTATATTTTTTCTGTGCTAGTGAGGTAATTCTAGGTGTGGTTATGACTCACTCGCAGGGGTATGGCCGCTTCCCGACGTTTCGGTCGGATCCCAGGTTGTCTTGTTTGATAGGCCCTGGAAGATGATAGCCATTTAGGGGTGCGTCCAGTGGTAAAACCCGGAGGGACGGTCTTAGAATCGTTATATGTATGTGAATATAACTGTTCTAAATAATGTAGGACATTATGGTTATAAAAGCATTTTATGATAATAAAATGGCTTTAAATACATTTCCCGGATGGAAGAAGGGAAATGGGACATTAAATACATTTCTCGGATGGAAGAAGGGAAGTGGGATGTTATGAAATGGTAAAGCATTTTTATGATAATAAAACTTGCTTTAAATATATATTTTTCCTGGATGGAAGAAAGGAAATAAAATTGGTAAAGAAAGTTTTGAAATGAGATATTGATTTGGTAAACATTTGATAAAATGAATTTGTCATATATGTATTTTCCTAAAGAGAAAGGGAGTTGTGACTTTAGTTTGCGAATGAAATGGATTTATTTATGTCTCCTTGAGTAATTGTAGATGAGTTCTCCCATTCTTATATTAAAGTTGAGAATCATCATTGATATTGCGCTAGGTTGTGCTTTTAGAAGGAGAGGTGAGAACTTTTATGTTAATTGCGAGACAATTACGCACTTAGCTGTCATGCATTTTATTCACATGGTAATCATATCAAATCAGGCCCTGACCCGTCTATATTTCTTTATTTTGCATGCAGCTCTTTGTCCGTTCAGGTGCTCTCCCGCAAGGACTCCCGTGCTGACCTCTCCATTCCAGTTGTCTTGGAGCTACAACATTTTGCGGGTGTTATAGGATATTTGTTTTAGATGCTTCTATCCTTTTGTACTCTAATTATGTTTAGTATATTTATTCGGGTGTGTTTCCCATGCATTGTAATTATTTATTATACTGTGATATCATAATTTTAATACTCGGTGTGACTATTTGTATTGGTCTGTCAACCGATAGCTTATTCGATTATTATTTATTATATTGTCTTTTCGTTACCCGTTGATTTTTGGTATCCAATGTCTTTGCAAATTGGATTGTCTAAGTGTTTTTCTTTTATTTACAAAATTTTAAATTTGTTAGTCTGTTTTCTAAAATAATTGGTGGTTATCTCGTACTATTATTTTAATCGACAGTGATGCTAAGAATGGACCGTTTATGATTCCTGTGATTATTGGAGTATTGGACTGGCGACCCCTTATTTTAGTAGGCGGGTTGTCACAGATGGTATCAGAGCATCAGGTTATAGAGTCCTTAGGAATCTGTGTGGATGTATTACACCTTCTGCGTTTCTTTTGATTTGATATAGAGGCTGAAGATTAAGATCGTTGATTTCTCTTGTGAGATTTCATTCTCCTGCTATGATACGAGAACCCCGAAAATCTTTTGCGTGTTCATGTGAGACTCGTAAGTCGACAAATGAAGGGCGTCAAGGAAGGCCGTTGTGAAGGCGGTATAAGATGGGATTGCTAAGAATTGTAAGTTGTAGTCGGGGATGAGGGCCGCTTTGGAGATCACTCCCTTTGTAGCATTATCTTGTATTGCTACCATGACTACTAAGTATAATAGATATTGTTTTCCCGAGTACCGTTGTCAGAGAGAGTGGTACTAAGTTTTCCATTCGTAGTGGCGTTGATTTTAAGTTGAAAGGTCCTTAATAAGGATCACATGATGTAGATAAGCCAGATGGAGAAAGTGTAACCTCATTCGGTAGAAGTATGAGGACCAAGAACTTTGGTCTAGAGAGGGGTATAGAAGGTCCCAGGTGCGAAGATTGGAGGAAAATCTTTCACCCATAGGAGTAAGGTTGAAATGGCGATTAGTTCCTAATAGTTATATTGGTCCCGTACGAGGTATTCGTGCCTCTTACGGGGACGTTTGGGGGGCTAGTTTGGGTTTTCACCCTTTAACGGCTTGTTTTAAGCGTAATCTAGATATTTTCAATTTATCGTCATATACTCAAACTGAGAGATCGGAAACTACGCGATCAATTCTTACGAGTTATATTGGTCTTGTGCGAGGTGTCCATGCCTCTTACGGGGCCATTTCGGGTCTAGTTTAGGTTTTCAACCACTAACGGCATGTTTTTAAGCCAAAGTCTAGATATTTTCAAATTATCATCACATTCTCAAACCGATAGACTCGAGACCACACGGTCTGTTCCTACAAGTTACATTGGTCCCGTGCCAGGTGTTTGTGCCTCTTACGAGGTTATTTGGGAGCTGGTTTGGGTTTTCACCATTTAATTGCCTGTTTTAAACCTAATCTTCATATTTATAAATTATCATCATATTCTCAAATCGGGAGACCCATGATTACACGGTCAGTTCCTACAAGTTACATTGGTCCCGTGCGAGATGTCCATGCCTCTTAAGGGGCCGTTTGGAAGCTGGTTTGGGTTTTCACCTTTTAACGACTTGTTATTAAGCATAATCTACTTATTTTCAAATTATCATCATATTCTCAAATCGGGAGACCCGTGACTACACGATCAGTTCCTACAAGTTACATTAGTCCTGTACGAGGTGTTCGTGCCTCGTACGAGTCTGTTTGGGAGTTGGTTTGGGTTTTCACTATTTAACAACATGTTTTTAAGCCAATGTCTAGATATTTTCAAATTATCGTCATATTCTCAAACCGAGAGACCCGCGACTACGTGATCAATTCTTATGAGTTACATTGGTCCCGTACGAGGTGTTCGTGCTTCTTATGGGGCCATTTCGATTATAGTTTAGGTTCTCACCCACTAACGGCATGTATTTAAGCCAAAGTCTAGATATTTTCCAATTATCATCATATTCTCAAATCGATAGACCTGTGACTACACAGTCACTTCCTACAAGTTGCATTGGTCCTGTGCGATGTGTTCCTGGCTCTTAAAGGGCCGTTTGGGAGCTGGTTTGTGTTTTCATTGTTTAACGTCTTGTTTTTAATCATAATCTATATATTTTCAAATTATCATCATATTATCAAACCGAGAGACCCACAACTACGCGATTAATTCCTACGAGTTACATTAAACCCGTGCGAGGTGTTCGGGTGTCTTACGGAGCCATTTGGGGTCTACTTTGGGTTTTCACCCACTAACGACATGTTTTTAACCCAAATCTAGATATTTTAAAATTATAGTCATATGCTCAAATCGGGAGACCTGTGAATACACGATCAGTTCTTACAAGTTACATTAGTCCCGTGCGAGGTATCCGTGCCTCTTACGGGGCTGTTTGAGAGCTGGTTTGGGTTTTCACCGTTTAATGGTTTATTTTAAAGCCTAATCTACATATTTTAAATTATCACCATATTCTCAAACCGGGAGACCAGTGACTACATGATCAGTTCCTACAAGTTACATTATTCCCGTGCGAGGTGTTCGTGCCTTTTACGGGGCCGTTTGGGGGCAGTTCACACAACTTGAACCAAAATAGGATATCAACCTGTTACATTCTGACAGTCCAAAAGGAGACTGTTAACACGCAACTGTACATGCTTCGGCTTATAACCTCAATCCCATTATATATTGCATCCTTGCATATAGCTAAACCAACAAAACCACTACCTTGTAAAATGACAGCAAAGATACAATCAGTTATGATATTCCATCCTTGTATATAGTTTCAAAATGTCGCCATCTACTGCCTCCTAAAACTACAATTATGATACAATCGATTCTTTATTGTACAAATGCAAAATTAACATAAGTAGATAACATGATTGTCGTGTGCGATAACTATAATTACTATTATTTCGGTCGTATTGAGCTCAAAAGCCAATAGAGGCATATATGAGGTCAAATGATGAATCGAGTTATGATACAATTATATTAACTTTGTTATAGGCCATACATATGCTAAAAACATCCCTCACCAATCAAAGACTTTGTACCAAAATCGTATGAACTTATAGTAAACATTGAGTCGTATGAACTTATTGGAGACCTTGGATGAGTCGGTGCACTTTCAATTCAAGGAAATTGTAATAAGTAATGTATTAACATTACTTTAAATTACGCCTTACATGTTATGAGTTGAAAAGTCACCTAAGAGTTTCTAAAATTTCATAAATCAGCTATGGAAACTAAACTGAGTAATATCCATACCAACCAACACATGGGCAAAATAAAATTTAGCTTCTTGCATGGACTCCATACTATAACCGAGAGAATGAACAAATTTAATTATCATTATAAGATGAATATTACTTACTCGAGGAAATCTAACTATTAAAGTGATTGGCCCCCATCCCCGATCATCCATATTTGACCTTAAATAGTAGTCCAGATTAGAATCACTGTAATCGATAAGCAATTGCATGAGAAATTATTAAATTTCCAAGAGGCAAAAAACAACAAAAAATATCGTAAAACATAAGACTAAGAAGTGAGACCATAACATTTAGTCTAAACAAAGCAAGCCATCAATGTCCAAATACCTGAAATAGTTGTGCACTTCTTTAGGACCCAATGAATTTCCATCATCCCACATATTATCATACAAGAAGCATGAGTGAAGCACAAAAAAGTACCGCAGTGAGTAGCAAACCCAAAATTTAAGCATTTATAATGATAAATTAAGACATAAATATAATACCTAAAGAATTGTTAGATTTGTAAAATCCTTTTCCTTAAGCCAACCACCAGGAATCTCAAAGGTATATTCCCATCAACTATAAAATTAATGAGCATGGGTCCAAAAATAAAGAAGTATGAACTGTTTATGATGATTACATACCTAGGATTGACTTTATCATGTCCTAGTACCAAAGGGACCAACAAAAGAATGTGTGACTTATCAATTTTACCTCTCGAAAACTCAAAGCAACGTCTAGAGGCATCTTCAATGCAAACAACAAGAACATAAAGAGATACCACCAAATTTTCTAAAATAGGTCATTCATAAAAATTATGTACAAAGAAGAAGAAAATCCCCAATTCAAAACAAATGGTTCAAAGTCTCCACTTTGGAAATCCCTAACTCAAATTCAAAACAAATTATCCAAGGTTAAAAAAGAGTTATAAATAGAGTTCTTTCTCTGTGTGTGTGTGTGTGTGTGTGTGTGTGTGCGTGAATGGTTCAAAAGTCTACATTTTAAAAATCCCCAAATAAAATTAAAAACAAATGGCTCAAGGTCAAAATAGATTTATAAACATAGATATGTGTGTGCGTTTGTGTGTATGAGAGTGGGTGTGTAAAAATCATATATCTATGTGTGCGTGTTTATGTGCACGTGCAATATCAAACACTAAAATATTAGTATAAACCACACCAAAACAAAAGAGGTATAATAACAATAACCTATAATGCCTTTTACTTAAGAGGACATCATGAATTTTTGTGGGACTTCAATATGCCAACTTCATTCCAAATAACTCCAAACCGTAGGATGGAAAATTGAAATTTACTCAAACTAGAGCTAACAAATAAAATTTAATAAAATGTTGTAGATCTAAGATTTAATAAAAAAAAATCGGTACTAAATGGCAATCAAATTGTAGATCTAAGATATAATGTTGTAATGCTAAGATTCGTACTTTTCTTTCCATACATTTTTTGCGCAATCAAATTGTAGATCTAAAACATATAAAAACTCGTCACAAAATGCACTTATCATTTTCATTATTCACGCTAAGATATATAGTTTGAAAATAGGAATAAAACATTATCCACAATACTCAATACCACTTACTACCATTTATACCACCTACAAACATCCAAATAAGTCGAAAAAATATATTAAAGAAATCCAAATCCATGAATAACAAAACAACATATACATCAAGTCTTTCCAAATCCCCAATTAACAAGTGCTTTAAGCTAAACAAAACCTAACAGATAGATAAATTAAAGGTCTGAGTATAAAAACTAACCCGACATTAAGATTTGAGAAATTATGCATATTTAACATTTTAAATAAATTTGATCCAAATATTTATAAATAACTTTATTCAATCCATCTAACTTGACCAGTCTCAATACCAGCAGAAATTAACTACTAGGCGTTCAATCAATTTGTTTCTCCACAACTAAGAAAAAGTAAAATAAAGAAATAAAAGAACATAATGATGAATACCATGCTCATATGAGAACCTATCAAAACTAGAGTATTGGGGTCCCCATTAAGCCAAAGAACTATTGCATCCTGAGATGGGTTTTTTTCAGAAAGAATGAAATAGTAAAATAATTTCTTTCCATCACTTTCATCTACCGACATATCTAACATACCCATATAGTCAAAATAAGAATCCATCACATAAAAATGGGAAAGACATGAATAGAAGGCAAAGGATGCATACCCAGAATAGTGTTTTGAGGGGAAAATGGCATTGACTCATACTTTGATCCAAAAGGATTGATCTGAGGGCCTTGTTCTTGGAGTGGAAGAGGAAGAGTTAGATGTGGGATGGAATCTAGCAGGGTGAAAATCTTCCTATGGGGTGAGAATGAGAGAGAGGAACGAGCGGGAGACCTGTGAGAAGAGAGCAGGAGAACAAAAGTGTGGGTCATTAAATTTTTTAGGGTTATTTTATAATTTAGTTAAGTGTACTCAATTTTGTCACACTTTTAAACAGTGCCAAATTTTGGCACTGTTTTAAAGTGTGCTAGATTGTCATTAAACCGTGCCAGAATTTGACACTGTTTTAAAATGTGCTAGATTTTTTATATCAAGGTGTGCAAAATTGGTATTTTTGGTGTAGTGAGAGGAGCGCATTTTAGTTTTTTTCAGTGCTGCATTTTTTGGAGCTCATTTTTTTTATTGTAGATTGTATATAAATTTTTATTTCTTCTTTTATATATTTTTTAGTGACTTGAGTGTGAGGCAGAAAATATTGGGACACAAATTATGAGTTGAGTGACATTTTTGTGTGTTGTAAACTTAGAATTGTGGGTGATATTAATTGTTCATGTTTGGGAAGATAATATTAAAATGAAGGAGACTTGGTTTATTTATTTATTCTCACTCTATTTAATTTATTATGCCTTTTATTGTGTCATTATTACATTTTATATGTAATGATGACCAAATGAGAGGCTAAATACCCTATTCAAGGGGTGAGATGGAACCCTTAACTTAGTTATTTTTATTTTTGGTTTGTTTATTTATTATGCACCTTTGAATATAAATATTATATTTTACCATTTATATTTATGCCTCGAGAGAGGGTGAATTATTTTCGAGAGAAAATCGTGAATTCAAATTATAATATTTATTCACTAATTAAACTAGAGATTGACAATTTTTGAATGGTATTATAGTTTGAATTTCTCTACTCTAAAACTTATTTTTTTATGAGTTAAATGCTTTTAGTAAATTTTCCCTAGCTGGTGATTTATTAGAAAATGTTTAAATCTAATTTTTGTGAGTATGTGAAATTTAAATTTTAATCTTCTAAAAAAACTATATGTAAATTTACATTTGCAATGAGAGTTGATTTGTGAATTTATATATGTTTTGGGGTATTTCAAATACACAAACTAATTAATGAAAATAAATAGGTTAAGTGCTGAAGTTTACTCCCTTAAATTATCTCATTATTATTTTCTTTTCATATTTAGCTCACATTATCATTTCTTATTTATTAGTGTAGTTTTAATTTTTAGTTCATAGTTAGTAGTATAAATATCCCTTCATAATTATTTTAATAATCATACTTTTTTTCACTTTTCTCTTGTCCACATTAGAGAGCGCTGATTGATCATTTACTTGCCAACATACAATTTTAGTGTGTTTGTAGGTACCAAAAGGGATTTTTGATTGACCGTCTTTTTCCCACAACGACATATACGTAAAAAGGCAACATAGCAAATGGCACCATTGCCGGATTTTTAAGCGTTGGACTTTGCTCAAACTTTGGCGATTGACTTTTCATGAAGAGCCATTGCTGACTTTTCGAGTTGAGGATCGTTTTGAAGACTTGTACATTTATTCATTTGTATATATATATTTTTTATTTTACATGGATTGTTTGTATTAGGATAGTGAGATTATTCGTGGTGCTTTGGACACCAATTATTTGTAATAATTAAATAAAAAAGCGAAAAGGGAAACAGGACAGGGTAGAGAGAGCACCCTCGGAGTCGAATTTTGAAGCCTCTCTACTTTGGGTCCGTAGGACTCCCGGGGACGACTGAAGTTTGGCAAAATTTCCCCCGATAGACTCAACTCGGTCTTCACCCTATGTGTGTAAAAGCCGTAGGAGGTACATTTCTTTATCATTCGTGCTTCTCCTGTTAGAGAGTCCATTTATTGTTTGACTATTTGCTCCTATGTGATTTTATTTTTGCATAGTCTTACTTTGAATGGTAAGATGAATTAACAGACTTAAGACCTAAACCCGGTCATTGAAATGATAAGGGATTTCATCACCCGACTCAATCACTTAACTCCACTTGCTTGTTAACTCGTGCCATCATGTAATTAAAATCAACCAACTAGCAAGCCATGTAAGAGCACAATTTTCCACAGGCGACATATAAGATTTCGTGCTTTTTCTCGCCCGCAGAGTAATTAAAATTTAACTACCCCATCACTTAATTGAAGATAAAAATTGGTTACGTGCTAGTTAGGATTTTCCTTCGCTTGTACGTGTCTAATTCTAATCGTTTGGTAGTCGATTTTGTGTGCTCCATCCTAGTGTGTTTCATAGCGAGTCCACTTTTGTCCCTTTTTCAAACATTCAAAAATATTTTTCATATTTTTTCTCCACAAAAATCCAAAAATATTTTCTTCCTTTATTTTTACAAAAATCCAAAAATCTTATCTTTCCTTTTGTAAAAAATAAAAAAAAATATTTTTCTCGTCATGGCCGAAGAACGTCCCTTACGAGACTACTTTGGTCATTTTCCATTGTCATGCAACACGTGTGATATTGATCCCTAGTTGTGTCTTTATGATATCCTTAGTGGTCTCACCTCTCTTATGAGTACCATTAGTACTCTTGCACCATCTATGCATGCACCTCCTAGTCCATCACCCTCGGTGTCAAGTGTCGATATGTCGCATACTTTGTTCTGCAACCATTGTTATTATGCCGATCACATGTCCCATGAGTTCTCTGACTTTTCATATCCCTACGAACCCACCATGGAACATGTGTATCCATATGACACTGTTCGGAACCCACCTTAGCCTATTATCACGATATATAAAATCCCAAGTTGTGTGAGTACCCAAGTTATTCGTGGCGGATTGATCACCCTCCCACGCAATACGAATGCCAACCCGAGGTTGTGGATCCTCACACGTTCCCACAATTGTCATGGAAACTTTGTGCACCCCATCCCGATCAGTTCCCTCACTAGACAGTCGTCCCATGAGTATCAACCATTTGTCCATCACGAAGGTGATCCTTTTGTGTATGATGAGAGTATTCTCCATTTTCACATGTTAGTAGTGAGTTGTGTCCACCTGCACCACCGCCACCACTTCACCACCACCACCACCCACATCCGCTCCCGGGGCACTCTTGCAGTAATTTATCATCTAGCAAGAGCAAGCCACCCAAATTCAAAATCAAGCTCTCTAAAGGATTGAACAATGCTTAACTGAATTTGAGTGTGCAATTGAGTCGGATATTCCCTCATCTTCACCCATTGTTGATCCAGTGTGGTATGATGATGTATCATCTTATACAACTGATTTTGAGTGTGACCAACTCTACCACCCTGAGAATATCGAAGTGGATACCATTCCATGGTCCGAGCCCCAAGTTGACAATTGTGTTGACATACCCATGTTTAGTGAGACTGATCCATACCCTAATAATCCAAAAGAACCTAATGTTGAGGTTCGCCTTTCCCTGACATATCCAAAGGAAGCCATATTTGAGGTTCACACACTCGTTATATCGAAAAATATGCCCGAGTTTATACCTGATGCACCTTTTAAGCGTGTCCTCAAGACGCCCATTCCTTATAGGTTAGCTACGGCTATGAGTGCTCCCCAATGCACCAAGATTGAATTGGTGATGGTTCTCACCTCTCTTGCTATGGATCCTCTCCAGCAATGTTTGGCTCACTTTGAGTCTGATATTGATGTTAATTCATATATCTCGGATCTTAATGCCTCGTTAGACCCTTTCACCATTACGGATGGTGATACATTGGTGGAGAAGTTTACTACTCCATCTTTAGACACTATTCTCCTTTGTGAGTATTCCTTTACTCATCCCCATGAGTGTGTGTCGCCTACACTTGAGTTGGATCATTTTCCCGCACTGTTTATCCCACTCGATACACCCTTTATCCCATCCAACCCCCCATTGTTCCTTCCAGCCCACCACCTAGTTTGGATCTTGATTTTACACCTTTCATGTTTCCATCTTCATTTTTAGATCCTCACCTAAAACCATCCCCTACCCATGAGAGTATTTTTGGTGCTACTCTCCACTTACGTGACACTGAGCTTGCTAACCCATGCCCGCCACTCTCTTGTGGTGTTGATTGTTTCAATCGACAGCTCCCTGGTTTTTCATGACGCAACCATTAACATCATCCATTTATAGAATGGTCGTGTGATTTCTATGAACCCCACCCTATTCTAATTGCCAAACCATATTGCCTTCCTCACCAACTAGAGCATTATGCTTATAGGGCCCTTGTTTCCCTCATCTTTCAGCTCAATAAGACCCGAGACTGATACCTCTTTACCTTTACCCTAGTCCCCACCCACCCATGGTCCACTGATGCTTTGCATTGTATGATGCACTTTGCCATACAAGTGCATTTACCCCTTTAGCCTTTATCCAACAGGACTGACGCTTGAGTCTTATTTGAGGGTGATTATCATCACCCAATTTTTTACCGCTCGCACTTTCATCAATCTTATCTTTTGGGTGAGAATGGTTTGGTCAGGCTGAAGACATTAAACTTAGTGCTACCGGGAGGTAGCCTGTTGTTTTGAGTACGAGTCTCATCTTGTTTGGGGGTGGTGTGTCACACCACCCAAGGCTTTATCATGTTTTTAGACTTGCATGCATTTTTTCATCTTATCCTTTATTCAGGTTTTATCTTACATACATCTGATACACTTCATTAGTGCTTGATTATGGTAATCTCTTTTCTCCCTTCTGCTCTCAATTTAAAAAAACACTCATTTACTTAACATCGAGGACGATGTTCCTTTTTGTTTGGGGGTGGAGAATTTTATCAAAATTGTACCTCTTTTAAAAAAATTTATTTTCAAACCTGATTTTTAATATTTTCGTGCAATTTCTTTCATCTCACTCATTGATGTGAATTTTCTATCATCCATTTTCTAAATCTAGGAATCAAGTTAGAGGATTTTTTTAATAGCTTATGTAACACATATCAAGGCACTTTGCACCATGAATTTCTAAACTCAACAAAAATTTGCGCACGTATCACGTCACTACGGTTTAGAGTTGAAGAGTACTATAATTCTTAAGAAAAACTTAAGGATCACTAGCAGAGACTTTAGCTTGTGGGATTTGTGCCTTTCACCCTTTCAGAGTGTTTTACGCAATCTCCGAGTCACAAGTTGATTCAACTTCTTTTGGGTCCGCATTTAATTCGTTGTATGATCTCCTTATTTTTCATTAAAAAATTTTGTTTGATCACTGAGAATGACATCTTTTTCGAGTTGTAAGAAACACGTGTCTTAAAATTTATCCCGATCACCAAATTTTCATCCATACACCTATCATTTACCATTAGCTTCACCCATATTCCTATCTATTCCCACATCATCCATATACCCCACCCCATTTATATATCATCCATCAATTTCTTTTTGAAAAAGAGTGTTTTTCAAAAATGTCTTCCATGTTGAGAGTATAAAAGAAAAAAAAAAGAAAAAAAGAAAAAATAGGAAAAAAAATCTAGAAAAAACAAAAAAAAAATGAAGAAAGAAAAGAGAGAAAATAAAATAAAATGAGAGTTGTAGTTAGTTTTTATGTAATAAAGATATTTGTGCCTAAAGTGTATACATTCTTCTATCACATCCATTTTTTATCCATGATTTCCCCTGACTCATATACATCAATGTTCTCCCCTAGGTGTTTGGGAAAATGAAAGTCAACGTGGTGAATAACTCGACGTTTTCACTATAGTGATTAGCATTCTATCATGAGATCATTTTTATTTCTAATGGTTCGTTCTTTCTTATGTGTGTGTGAGACGTTTGACCTTACTTACATTTACTCACCTCCTCACACACAAGAGCGATACACTTACCCTAATCTCGAGTGTTCGTTTGAGAGAGTTATATCTAGTGAGATTTTGAAGTTGAAGCGTTGATTTTGAGAAGGTAATCTAGGAATTACTTTTATGACACTTGACCCATTTTGACTGATTCACACACACACACACACGTTGAGTTCTAGGAAGGATGTGCCTTGAGTATTTACTTAGCTAAACTTTTTTATGCATTCTAGCTTGTATTTCCCAAAATATTTCTCTTATGATGGATTGTGAGATCATTCGATGTCTAATGAGAGATTAACTGCCTTTCAATAAATCATTTCAAATAAGAATTTTGTGGGTATATTCCCTGCAAACCCTCACAAGACACAACTCGTCCTGTAGGGCAACCTACAGGTTTAAAGGCTTATTGCACATGCTAAGTGCAATCGCAAGTGCTCGCGAAAGTGGTATACTTTTGGTTTCTTATCTTTCTCTTTCTCTCTATCTTTTTGCACGAGGACAAGAAATGTTCTATTTGGGGGTGGTGTGATAAGCACCCAAAAGTGTACATTTTATACCCTGAATAGACATATTTTAGTTGCCAATTCTTGACAAATTGGGTCTAATATGTGTAAATGTTTAATGTGCAGGCTTGATTGCCATTTGTGGAATTCAAAGGCTTAATTCAAGGCAAATGCGCATCAAATGGAGTTAAATACCCTATCCCGTAACCCAAACCTACCTCGAACCCCATGTATGTTTAGTTTGTGCTTTTTTTAGATTTCTCTTAGATTTTTAGTTTGAGTCGTTTTATTTTTAGGATCTCTTTTAGATTTATTTAGAATTTTTTAGGATTTATTTTCTATATTTTTTTGTATTTCTTTTTAATTAGTTTAGATTTATTTTGATTTTGATTTTTATTCGTTTTTAGTTTTTATTTTATTTTATCTTATTTTATTAAGATTAGTTTCTAGGAGTTCATTTTTAGTTTTATTATATTTTACTTTTTTTTAGGTCTTTAGTTTTTATATTTTTATTAGATTTTTAGTTTTATTTCTTTTATTTTTTATTTCTTTGAGTTTTATTTATAGATTATAATTTTATTTTTTTTAGTTGATTTTATTTTTTAGTTTGCTAGTTTTATTTATTTTTATTTAGTTTTAATTTTTTCAGGTACAAACTAATACACACATAGACACTCACACCTTAATTTCCTACACCACACACACACCTAACTAACCTCCCTCACCCTAACTTTCTACACCCTACCCCACCAAACCCCACACCCTTTTTTTTAAACCTCACACCAACACCCTTTCTCTCTCCTCATCCTCCATAACTAAAAATCAACCACCATAAACACAACATCCACCCACTCATTCTCCTCAAACCCACTAGCCATAGTAACCAAACCCCCAACCCATTTATCTCTACCTCAAACCAGCAGCCCCGATCCAACCCATTTATCTCTACCTCAAACCAGCAGCCCCGATCCAACCCATTTATCTCTACCTCAAACCAGCAGCCCCGATCCAACCCATTTTACCCCTTGAACCCGCTGCAACCCACCACCTTCGCCAGCGACCTCCTACCCACGGCCTGTACTTCCATACGCACTGACCTGAAACCCGGTCCCATCTCCTTCCTAGAGATACCTAATCGCGAACCACTCCCAACCCACATCCCTTGTACCTTCGACCCATATCTGACCCAGCAGCGCTCGACCCACTCTCAACCTGCCTTGTTCAACCCTAAACAACCCATATCCGACCCAACAGCCCCCGACCCACTCTCGACCTGCCTTGTTCAACCCGAGACCTGCTAAGCCTTCCAACCTGTGAACCTAGTAAGACCCATTTCATTCTTCCAATATTTTACACGATTTTAGCCATCTGTCAATGTCCTCACAAAAGCTAAATAAAAACAAATAATCTCACATCCCTTACCTCTGACACCTCGAGCACATACCAGACCTAACTCTGTTACAAACGGCTACAGTACCTCTAGCCTCCCTAGCCTTATGCCCATGTGATTTCTGATTTCAAGGCCCTCTCTTCATTTTTAAAAAGGGCGACACAGTAGAGAGAAGAAAGAGCGAACATAGACAAAGTGTAGAAAGAAGAGAGCATTTTAGTTTTTTTTAGTTCTCAATTTTTTGGATCTCATTTTTTTATTGTAGATTGTATATAAATTTTTATTTCTTCTTTTATATTTTTTTTAGTGACTCGAGTGTGAGGCAGAAAATACTGGGACACAAATTATGAGTTGAGTGATATTTTTGTGTGTTATAAACTCAGATTTGTGGGTGAAATTAATTGTTCAAGTTTGTGAAGATAGTATTAAACTCAAGGAGACTTGGTTTATTTATGTATTCTCACTCTATTTTATTTATTATGCCTTTTATTATGTCATTATTATATTTTATATGTAATAATACCCAAATGAAAGGCTAAATACCCCATTCAAGGTGTGAGATGGAACCCTTAACTTAGTTATTTTTATTTTTGGTTTGTTTATTTATTATGCCCCTTTCAATATTAATATTAAAAGTTAACAATTTATATTTACGCCTCGAGAGAGGGTGAATTATTTTCGAGAGAAAATCGTAAATTCAAATTATAATATTTATTCATTAATTAAACTAGAGATTGACAATTTTTGAATGGTATTATAGATTGAATTTCTCTACCCTAAAACTTATTTTTTTTATGATTTAAATGCTTTTAGTAAATTTTCCGTAGTGGGTGATTTATTAGAAAATGGTTAAATCTATTTTTATGAGCATGTGAATTTAAATATTAATGTTCTAAAAAAATTATATGTAAATTTACATTTGCAACGAGAGTTTATTTGTGAATTTATATATGTTTTGGGGTATTTCAAATAGACAAACTAATTAATGAAAATAAATAGGGTAAGTGGTGAAGATTAATCCCTTGAATTATCTCATTATATTTTCTCCTCATATTTAGCTCACCTTATCATTTTCTTATTTATTAGTGTAGTTTTAATTTTTAGTTCATAGTTAGTAGATATCCCTTCATAATTGTTTTAAAAATCGTGCTTGTTTTCACTTTGCTCTTGTCCACATTAGAGAGTGCGGATTGACCCCTTACTTGCCAATATACAATTTTAATGTGTTTGTAGGTACCCAAAGGGATTTTTGATTGACCGTCTTTTCCCCACAACGACATATACGTAAAAAGACTAAATATCAATTTTTATTTTAGAATTATGATAAGAAGTGGCTTTGCTCAGGGACTCTCTATGTTCTTCAGATAGGATCTTGCTCATATATGATTTATGCATTAAAGAGATAATCCTCAATATTTCTAGCTTCCTGACTTAAATCACCATATTTAGCTTTTCTCCAAGCACTTAGTTTTCTCCCAACGTCTTTAAGCTTTAGTGAAATCCCTACAATAGGATTAATATAGTCCACTTCTTGCCAGGTCTTTTCACTATCTATTCACATTCCTTGTTCTTGGACCAAAAATTTAGGAATCTAAAAGCGTTTAGGACATTACTTGAAGGGTGGACTCCTTTGAAAATAATTGCTGAATGATCTGACATGCTCCTATTTAAATGGTTAACACTCCAGAGGAGATTAGAGTCCAAGAAAGCTTGATTAACTATAACTCTATCTAGACTATACCAAATACTATGGGCAACATCCATCTTATTATGCCATGTATATTTAGATCCTGAGTAACCCACATCTATTACACCATTTTTCAGTATACATTCTTGGAATTCCTATATAGCTCGTAGATTTACTTCATTACCTTCTGCTTTCTCTGATACAGCTGCTACAATGTTAAAATCTCCTCCTATCCACCAGGAATCATTTGTGCTATAGACATTCACATCTCTGAGACAATTTCCCATTTGATTTCTTCCTTGAAAAATCATCATATCTTTCTGTTAAGGAGCTTGATTATGAATTTCTTATATTCTTATCCTTTCCTCATCATTTTACAAATGATCTTCATTGCATTCCATCTCCATTTTCATATTTGTTTCCTTTAAATCTTTTATCTTTTCTGATATTGTGTTTGCGTATGAGGAGAGGGTGATAACACCTTTTCTATCAAGAAAGATGTTATAAGTTTTTGTTTTAACTCCTTATTTTTACTTAGAGGATTGACAATCACTTCACCTTCTTCTATATCGGTAGCCAAATTCTCTATTGAGTTGAGTGCAAATGACTTCTGCACCCATTCTTTGGTGGACACCTCATACTACTTCTCATGATTCTTGGTTCGTTAGTGTTTTTCTTTCTACAATCTCTTCAAATAATAACTATATTCCTGGTGACCTTTCTACGCAAAGTAAAAACAAAATGATTGGAGATCTTCATATACTATCGACTACCAATATGAAGCACCTTATACTCTTGACTCACTTGAGTTTGTATTGTATAAGTGTTCATCTAGTTTGGAAATTATGACAAAATTGTGTCTATCCTAGAAACCAAAGAACCTCAGAGTTTGGTTTGCTATTTCATTCCTCTTGCTTGACTGATCTAGATAATTTTACCAACACTCACACACATTAGAATTGCATTCATACATTTCATATTGCATATAATTGTGTGTATATATATTGAGTGTGTTTAAATCCCTAAAATTATTTTTTAATATTTTTCGGGGAATTTTATAAACTTTTAAAATAAGGTTTTTATTAATTAAAATTTGTTTTAAAAAGTTTTGGGGTCAATCTGCAATTATGTATTGGTGGTTATATTGGCTGGATGTTTGCTTGGGTAGAATTCTAAAGCGGCAGAGACTTCAGGGTGCATTTGTAATTATTTCTAGACGCGAGTTTATTAACCTCTTTGTGCCCTGCACCTGTTGCACTCTGATTGGTTGAATCTGTGTTTCTTCTAAGAGAGTAAAACATCAAATGTTAACAGCCCTTGGATCATTTTTATCACCGATCTGCATGCGCTCCTACATAATCCATGTGAACCTCTTTTGAGCCAATCAGGCGTATTATAACCACCGCCTCTGTTTAAACCATTGGATCAAAGTCAAACATACAAGACCAGATCCTAGCCCTTGATCTTGGTTTGTGTTCTCGAATCTTCTCACACTCCTATAAAAGGACCCCTACCCTTAGCCATATGAGACTTTTACCACTTTGTTCATTCGAGAGAAAAGAGAGAAGAGAGGAGAGAGAGAGAGAAACCAGAGTTAGGAAACCCTAACCCTAATTCGTCCAAAACTATTTTCAAACCTTATCATCTTTCAAAACCTGCATATACCAAACACAATCTTGAGTGTTTGAGAGATTTTTTGAGTGATTGGTTTGTTAGTTTTGTTGCTGTAACCTCTTTGTTCCCAAATCTTGTTATCAACTTAAACATATTTTTAGATATGTGTTTCTTCTTTTATAGAAACCTTAGATCTAAAACGTTTCATGTTATATTACACATAGATCTACATTTTTAGTTTCTCATCTTGAGAAAATATTTGTTGATTTGGTTCTGTAAATGTTTTTAACTTCAAAATCAACAAAATACTTTTTTGTTTCGAGTTCTCTTGAAACAAGACCTTTGACCTACTTTGGAATCGCACTTGGTGATTTTCAATCTCAAAAATATTTTCAAAACCTGAGATTGATTAAGATCTTGATATGTCTTCTGGGCAAGATAGCCGTGGATTTTGGGATTATTGTAAAGGTCAAATAAGGTTAAGTTTTGTGAGAAGAGAGAAATAGAAAATCACTGCATATAGCTCTTATATGTAATTTGTTAGGATTGGTTGTATGAAATAAATGTGTGTGCGTGCATGCATGTGTTAGAAAGCACCTCCACAAACACTATCACCCTACCAGACTAAAAGTGTTGGTAATAAGATCTCAAGAACAAGAGTCGACGTAAGAACTTGAACAAGTTGGAAGTTAGCAAACTGGGAGAACAACATCAACAATCAGAACTGCAGAGAAGTTATAAGGACACCAGTGGGTACATTCCTAAACTTGTATAGGTCTGAGTTGTATGCATGTTTGTTATATAGTTTGTAACTATTAAGATTTGTTTTAGTGGAATTTTTGGTTTACTCCGTAGAGGGAGTCGTGTATGTTTCCTCAGTTGGGTGAGGTTTTACCACGTAAAAAATTCTTGTTCTTAATCTTTCTACATCTCCTCATCTAATTCTTGGTTGTGCTGAGTTTAAAGTTTCTTAAACTGATTTATTAAACCTGTTATCATATCTTGATCAGATCTCGAACATATTTTGTAAACACATCTTGTGATTAATTAGTTTTGGTTTTAAAGAAAAAAGTTTCTCAAAAAAACTGTTCGGAGTTACTTAAATAGTTTAATTTTATATTAAACGACTTTAGTAACACATTTTCGATTTGTATCAGAGCTTTGTAAACGTCTTTTAAAAAGATCCGGTGTTTCTGAATTTGTTTTCTAAACATCAAACATGGACGAGAAAAATGAAAGATTTGGTAACTTGACCGGACCTCCTATGTTTGATGGAACCAATTTTGCTTACTGGAAAGTAAGGATGATTGATTTCATTCAAGGAACTTTGGGAGATGATGTCTGGGACATTGCTGAAAATGGATACATTTTTCCTACTAAACCATCCACTGAAGGGAGTAATGAGAGGGTTAAGAAAGTATTAAGTAAGTTCATACAAGAAGAGAAACAAGTTTCTGGCAACAATAACAAAGGAAATAATGCCATATTTATGTCCATAAATGAACATGAGTTCAAAAGAATCTCATCCTGTACCACTTCTAAGGAATCTTGGGACACTTTGGTTACTGCTCATGAAGGTGACACTAGAGTTAAGGCTGCTAAAACACAAATGCTCATTCAACAGTATAACTCTTTAATTATGCCTGAATCTGAGTCATTTGATGACTTCTATATGAACTTGACTGATATTGTGACAAAACCGCATGCTAATGGGATAACATATGACATACATGAAATTGTATATAAAATTCTGAGATCATTACCACAGAAATTTGACAACAAAAGATATGCTATTGAGGAAATGTGTGACATAAATCTCACTCTTGAATTACTCAGTAATAAATTAAGAACTGTGGAAATGGAATTAGAATTTAAGAAACAATGGACCCAGTCCCATAGGAAACAGACTAGTTCCAATCTGAGATTTTCTTTTAAGTTAATTAAACCTGAGTTTAACATTCCCAATGATGACTCTGATGAGGAATGCGATATAGAGAGTTTGGACAATCAGATTGCTTTAATGTCAAAACAGTTTAAGAAAATTATTAAGTTTAGAAACAACATGGCAAACAAAAAAGGCAAGTCCAATTATCCAACTCATTTTAATTATAAACCTCATGAGAAAAGTCAAGAAAAACATCACAAGGACTCTTACACTAGACCTAACAGAGACCTTAAGAAGACTGAATACTTTAGATGTGGAAAACTAGGACACATTGCACAAGATTGTAGAGTTAACTTGAACACTCAAAATAAACACGCTAGAGCCAACATTTGCAAGACATGGAATGATTCAAGCGACTCTGAAAATGAGGAACCTGAGTCATCTGATGTTTTTGATCCTTGCATGTCTTTCTTTACCAAGATTATCTATAATGATGATATGCCTGTGTTTGTTAGTGAGGATGAATCTAATAATTCTACTTCTGTTGTTTTGAATCATGCTGTTACTACTTTAGATGCTTTAATTACTGAGAACATTGCTATTTCTACCTCGGGGTGTGTGAGTCAAAGGGAAAGAGATAATGACGATGTCAATGGGTGTGTGAGTCCAAGAAATGAAGCCTTAGGGGTCACTTCACACACTACACTTAGTGACTCGGACAATGAAGATCTCTCAGATATTCACACACTTTATGCTAAAACTCTCAAGAAAAGCACTAAACTAGAAAAGGTTGTGAAAGATCTCACCAAGAAGTTCGAAGATCTAAGCCTGATGGTCAAACTTAATGCTGAAGAGTATACTACCCAATGTCTAACTCATGAAAGTGAAATCAAAATGTTTGATAAAAAACTGAGAAATTTGATTGAAACAAATGAAACTCTGGAGAAAAAAATAGAAAGGGACATTGTTAGAATTAGAACAAACTAAAGAAAAGACAGCAACTGTTTTCAAAAAAATTACAAAATTTGAAAATAACTCAAACTGTTTTGATGGATTTGTTACTGAATATAAAACCAATTCTGATGATCAAACTGGAATATGGTTTTGCCCCAATTTGAAGACACAAACAAAATATTTTGAACCTATCAAGTTTGTGTCAGGAGGTAAAAGACCTATTGAAACCTGCCCAGACTTTCATTATCTAAAAACCGAGTTTGACTCAAAACTTCAAAATTTTGACATTGGGGAATCAAGTTGCTCTAATCATGAAAGTTCACCAAAGGCTAAATATGTTTACCCCTTCATTAGGAAGAGTGAATCTACATTCAAAACTGTTCTATCTAAGAATAGGGTTCAACCTCAAAATTCCTTAAAGCCAATGTTTAGAGATTTTCTTAAGGAGACTCCTACCTTGAGCAACCTTTATTGCTCCTACTGCGATATATACAGCCATTGTTTTGATGGTTGTTATGCTAGAAGACTAATTAAACCTGTATGTAATCCTCCTATTTATCAAAACTTTAACTATTCTACGAGAAGCCGCAACAATTATGTACTGCCTAGACAACCAGATAAAAACTCTAATTATAGGAAGAGAAAAACCAAACCTAAAAGAACATTCCCTAGCAGGATTCCTAAACACTTTCCTAAGCCAAATGCTCATGTGTTTCATCAAATTCAAAATCATGCGCAAAATATTTTTCAATAAAAATCGAATGCTCGTAAATTTTATCAATTGAGAGCAAATAAACGCCAAATGAAAACAAGAGCAATTTGGGTTAGAAAAGAAGGTCTATTACCCCAGATGAAGTGTAACATTGTTATTACTGCTTTAAAAGCTGAACACACATCGTCTGGTTGGTATTTAGACTCTGGATGTTCTAAACACATGACTGGGGATGATACAAAACTCTTGAACAAAACCAGCTCTGCTGGAGGAAAAGTTATATTTGGTGATGGAGTACCATCTCAGATCATAGGTAAAGGAATTTTCCAAGAAGATGGACTTCCTGTTCTTAAAAATGTTCTTCTAGTTAAAGGTCTAAAAGCCAATCTACTTAGTATCTCGCAATTTTATGACTCAGATCATACTGTTACCTTTTCAAAGAACAATTGCAAAATTTTAAGTGAAAAAGGTGAATGCCTAATTACAAGATTCAGGACCCGTGACAATTGTTATACTGTCATGAATAATTCTGAAATCTGTAATGTTGCCAGAATGGATGATAATGAGATATGGCATAACAGGATGGATCACATAAATTACGATAATCTTAGTAGATTGACTTCTCAAGAAATAGTTAGAGGAGTTCCAAAAATCAAATCCATTTCTAATATTGTTTGTGACTCCTGTCAGGAAGGAAAAATTGTTAAAGCACCTCATAAGAAAGTTAAAGATATCCTTACCTCTAACCCCTTAGAGCTCATCCATATGGACCTAATGGGTCCATCCCAAACTGTTAGTCTATGTGGACACAGTTACATTCTTGTTATGGTTGATGACTTCACTAGATTTATGTGGCTAGCCTTCTTAAAACAAAAGTCTGACACTTTTTAAACTTTCTTAAAAATACTTCTTCGGATTGAAAATGAGAAGGACACTCAGTTAAATAGAATTCGAAGTGATAGAGGTGGAGAATTCAAAGACACTGGTATAATAGAGTACTGTGACTATAATGGTTACAAACACGAGTTTAGTGCTCCTAAGACTCCTCAACAAAATGGTATCGCTGAGAGAAAGAATCGTACTCTTCAAGATATGACACGTGTTATGTTACATGCCAAGAATTTGCCTAAATATTTTTGGGTAGAATCTATTCGTACTGCGTGTTACATTATCAATAGGGTCTATATTAGAAAGAATTCTAAACAAACCCCTTATGAACTTTGGTATATGAAAAATCCCAATCTTAAATACCTTAGAACATTTGGTAGTACTTGTTATGTATGCAAAGATAGGTAATACTTGTCCAAATTTAAGAGCCGGGGAGATAAAGCTATTTTTCTAAGTTACTCGCCTAACAGTAGATCCTACCGTGTTTATAATCCTCGCACTAAAACCTTGATGGAATCCATAAATGTAATTGTAAGGGACACTACTGTAGAGAGTAAGACTAGTTAATCAACTATTGAGGAAGAGCCTACAAATGTTTTAGAAAATGACTCTCCAGAAATAGATGACTCGTTACCAATTGAGATACCTGAAGTACCTAACTTGGTTTCTAAAGACCATCCCATAAATAACGTTGTTGGTAATCCTAGTGAGCCTGTGCGTACATGATCTCAATTAAGAAATTATGCACATTATGCATGTTTTGTTTCCCTAGTGGAACTAAAGAATGTAAATGAGGCATTGAATGGCTCTCACTGGATTTCTTCTATGCAGGAAGAACTTCTTCAATTTGTCATTCATGATGTTTGGTATCTTGTACCTAGGTCTAATCACAAAAAGTTTATTGGCACACGTTGGATTTTTAAAAATAAGTCTAATGAAAGTGGGATAATTATTAGAAAAAAAGCTAGATTAGTTGCTCAAGGATATTCTCAAATTGAAGGAATAAATTTTAACGAAACATTTGCTCCTGTTACTCGTTTAGAATATTTTCGCCTTCTCTTTGCCATATCTTGCCACTTGCATTTTACACTCTACCAAATGGATGTCAAATCTGCATTCCTTAATGGAATATTGACTAAAGAGACCTACGTAGAACAACTAAAAGGGTTCATTGACCTTCAATATCCAAATCATGTATTTCGTATTAAAAAGGCTTTGTATGGACTTAAACAAGCGCTTAGAGCCTGGTATGAGCGTCTTTCCAGATTCCTCTTAGATAAAGGTTTTCAAAGAGGTGGAAATGATCAAACCCTATTTGTCAAACATTTTGGCAAACACATCATTATTGCTGAAGTTTATGTTGACGATATTATCTTTGCATCAACTTCTCCCTCAGAAGTAAAATCCTTCTCTGAGATTATGCATAAAGAGTTTCAAATGTCTCTTATGGGGGAGTTGCAATTTTTCTTAGGTCTTCAAGTCAAATAAAATTTAGGAGGATTATTTGTCTCGCAATCTAAGTACGCTTTAGAGATAGTAAAAAAATTTGGTCTTGAGAGTGCTAAAGATACTAAAACTCCCATGAGTACTATGGTAAAACTATCTAAATACGAAACTCGAAAATCTATAGATCCAAATCTATATCGTAGTATGATAGGAGCCTTGCTATACCTTACTGCCTCACATCCTGATATAATGTATACTGTGTGTGTATGTGCTCGTTATCAAAATAGCCCTAAAGAGAGCTATCTATCTTCTGTTAAAAGAATCATTAAATATGTAAAAGGCACTCTGAACCTAGGACTATGGTACACTATTGATACACCAAGCACTATAATTGGATACACTAATGCTGACAGGGCTGGGTGTACTGATGATAGTAAAAGCACATCAGGAGCATGTTATTATATAGGTAATAATTTGGTAGGATGGAGTAGTAAGAAACAAAACTGCACATCACTCTCAACAGCTGAATCTGAATACATAGCCAGTGGAAATTGCCATGCTCAATTACTTTGGCTTAAACAAATGCTAAGTGATTATGGTATTCAAGAAAATCAATTTCATCTCTATTGTGATAATCAAAGCGCGATTAATATCTCTAAAAATCATGTTCAACACTCGTGAACAAAACACATAAAAATAAGACTTCATACGTGAATTGGTTGAAACTAAGGAATTAGAAATCAATTATTTTCCTGCTGATTTGCAACTCGCAGATATGTTTACCAAACCTTTAGATTATAATCATTTTATTTCTTTGCGTAAATCAATAGGTATGGTGTGTGCTGATTAATCTCTTTGATCTCTAAATTTTTACCCTTTGTCTATTTGAGATAAAATGGGGGAGAAATTTGAGTCTAATGAATTGTTTTACATATGCTAAACAGCTTGATGTTAGTGATTCATTGCAGGATTCTGTATTCTCAACAGTTGTAATAGGGTATTCAATTGTAAATAGTTGAGTTATGTACTTTTTCTTTCTAGAAAATGGGTAGATAGAATTTTTTTAGAATGGGTTTCCTTATTCTTGTTTCTGTACGAGTCCTAAATGACTCAAAGGAGATTTTGTCTCATATTTCCAAAGGGGGAGATTAAAGCACCTTATACTCTTGACTCACATGAGTTTGTATTGTATAAGTGTTCATCTAGTTTGGAAATTGTGACAAAATTGTGTCTATCCTAGAAACCAAAGAACTCCAGAGTTTGGTTTGCTATTTCATTCCCCTTGCTTGATTGATCTAGATAATTTTACCAACGCTCACACACATTAGAATTGCATTCATACATTTCATATTGCATATAATTGTGTGTATATATATTGAGTGTGTTTAAATCCCTAAAATTATTTTTTAATATTTTTTGGGGAGTTTTATAAACTTTTAAAATAAGGTTTTTATTAATTAAAATTTGTTTTAAAAAGTTTTGGGGTCAATCTGCAATTATGTATTGGTGGTTATATTGGCTGGATGTTTGCTTGGGTAGAATTCTAAAGCGGCAGAGACTTCAGGGTGCATTTGTAATTATTTCTAGACGCGCCTTTATTAACCTCTTTGTGCTCTGCACCTGTTGCACTCTGATTGGTTGAATCTGTGTTTCTTCTAAGAGAGTAAAACATCAAATGTTAACAGCCCTTGGATCATTTTTATCAACGATCTACATGCGCTCCTACATAATCCATGTGAACCTCTTTTGAGCCAATCAGGCGTATTATAACCACCGCCTCTGTTTAAACCACTGGATCAAAGTCAAACATACAAGACCAGATCCTAGCCCTTGATCTTGGTTTGTGTTCTCGAATCTTCTCACACTCCTATTAAAGGACCCCTACCCTTAGCCATATGAGACTTTTACCACTTTGTTCATTCGAGAGAAAAGAGAGAAGAGAGGAGAGAGAGAGAGAAACCAGAGTTAGGAAACCCTAACCCTAATTTGTCCAAAACTATTTTCAAACCTTATCATCTTTCAAAACCTGCATATACCAAACACAATCTTGAGTGTTTGAGAGATTTTTTGAGTGATTGGTTTGTTAGTTTTGTTGCTGTAACCTCTTTGTTCCCAAATCTTATTATCAACTTAAACATATTTTTAGATCTGTGTTTCTTCTTTTATAGAAACCTTAGATCTAAAACATTTCATGTTATATTACACATAGATCTACATTTTTAGTTTCTCATCTTGAGAAAATATTTGTCGATTTGGTTCTATAAATGTTTTTAACTTCAAAATCAACAAAATACTTTTTTGTTTCGAGTTCTCTTGAAACAAGACCTTTGACCTACTTTGGAATCGCACTTAGTGATTTTCAATCTCAAAAATATTTTCAAAACCTGAGATTGATTAAGATCTTGATACGTCTTCTGGGCAAGATAGCCGTGGATTCTGGGATTATTGTAAAGGTCAAATAAGGTTAAGTTTTGTGAGAAGAGAGAAATAGAAAATCACTGCATATAGCTCTTATATGTAATTTGTTAGGATTGGTTGTATGAAATAAGTGTGTGTGCGTGCATGCATGTGTTAGAAAGCACCTCCACAAACACTATCACCCTACCAGACTAAAAGTGTTGGTAATAAGATCTCAAGAACAAGAGTTGACGTAAGAACTTGAACAAGTTGGAAGTTAGCAAACTGGGAGAACAACATCAACAATCAGAACTGCAGAGAAGTTATAAGGACACCAGTGGGTACATTCCTAAACTTGTATAGGTCTGAGTTGTACGCATGTTTGTTATATAGTTTTTAACTGTTAAGATTTGTTTTAGTGTAATTTTTGGTTTACTCCGTAGAGGGAGTCATGGATGTTTCCTCAGTTGGGTGAGGTTTTACCACTTAAAAAATTCTTGTTCTTAATCTTTCTACATCTCCTCATCTAATTCTTGGTTGTGCTGAGTTTAAAGTTTCTTAAACTGATTTATTAAACCTGTTATCATATCCTGATCAGATCTCGTACATATTTTTTAAACACATCTTGTGATTAATTAGTTTTGGTTTTAAAGAAAAGAGTTTCTCAAAAAAACTGTTCGGAGTTACTTAAATAGTTTTATTTTATATTAGATGGCACAATGGAAGATTCTATATCTGGAGGGAAATCAAGGTTCTATTTAAACGGACACATAGGATATCTAAGTATAAACCATGTTCCCGAACACTTATGATAAAGTTGGAGCATTTATTCATTACTTAACTACTTATATGCACAGTAGAAAGTTTCCATATATAAGTATATATATATATATATCGGTCACTCATATATTATATATACTATCGGCACCCCAAATAAATTCTATGGTGCTGGCATACTCCGCTATCAAGTCCCCGTATCACTCGTACTAAGGGAAATACTGGCTTGGAATCACTCTCGAACTGTATTAACACAATACATATAAAATGGATGTGAAGTGTAGTTCCAAGTCACTAAGAGGTCAGCACATACCCCTCACGTCTCTTAGGACCATCTAACTATCATTCTCAGATAGCCTGTACCAAGAAATCCTATGTTATAGTGTACAAGTCAATATCCCCCATAAAGGTCCCATTGAGATAAGACTATCCCGGCGCAGTAACCCTCGTGATAGCAAGTAGCGCGGGTATGATTATTCACAAATAAAGTATTTTATATATGTACATAGTCATACGGCCATATATAGAGACACAATTTCCAATAAGGTTCACCCACGACCCATAATTATTAATAACTGTATTCAGTACAATTTTACCCAATTATTTCGTATAAGGGATTCATCTCTTTTATTCCCACTTATAATTTATTTCATACTTACTTATCATCTCTCGAAGTATTCTCTCTTGCTAAATACAATTGTGGTAGGTATACCCTCTCTAACCTTCTGGTCTAAGTCTTTCACGAGTCCATTGATTCATTAACGAACTCATAGGTTATCCTCTACATATGATTGGGATGTCCAGAATATAACTATTTCCACCAAGACATGTGATTAAATCCTCAAATTCCTCGAATTCTTTTACGAAACATGTGTATAACAATCCTAATCTAGCATGGATGAAACAATAACTAAAAGAAAAGCAATATAGATACTTGCCTAGAAATTCAAGGGTCTGATTTGTGGATGAAAAAGGTATGGTTGCGCTCCTCGTCATGCTATCTACGTTTTGATGGCAGTGGCGGTGCAAACGGATGAGTTCTTGGCCTTGGGTTGCTTAGAAAGCTTCCTACCTTCTTCTCTAATGGTATTAAGTTTTGTGATTGTTAACCCTAAAAGCCTAACTCAAATGGCTGATATATCTTAGGAAAATTCGTGGGTTTAATTACCCAAAAATACAAAAATGTCTAAAATACCCTCTCGGGATGCCAATTAGGCCTAAAAACACCCCGAGGCCCAAACTAAACTCCCGGGTATATTTTTTTGACTATCTCGACCCTTTCGGACACATTGGCACACTCAAAATGACCATACGGGTGACTTATAATATATTCACTTTTAATAATAATAATTTAGTCCCGACACGACACAGGGACGTCCCGACTTAAATTTCCATAATTGCCATTTTATTCACTCGTGCCAATTTTAATAAAATCAATCATATATATTAATTTACTCATCTAGTAATATTCAACAAATTACCAATAATTACTAACTCTCGTCACGTTAGTAAATATTTAAAAAAAATCCAAATTAATATCTCAATTCAAATTTAATAAATCCCCAAATTAAAAGCCATAAAAATATGGGGTATTACATACTTCCCTCCTAATAACGGAATTTCGTTCCGAAATTCGAAAAATAAGGCATACCTAGTAAGAATAGATCTGGATATCTTTCGTGCATATCTGCCTTGAGCTCCCAAGTGGATTCCTCCACATTATGATGCTTCCATTGGACCCGTACAAGTGGGACTACTTTCGACCTCAATTTCCTATCACTATGGTCTAGAATAGCCACAGGTATCTTCTCATAAGAGCTGTCGGGCTGTAATTTAATCTCCTCTATCGCAATGAGGTTATGGGCCATATCATCCTGAAGATATCGTCTCAATGATAAGATGTGGAATACATCGTGAATGCGGTGCAAGTGCTCTGACACCCCAATCTGTATGCCACCGGCCCAATCCCCTCGATAATGGGAATGATAACATGTATCTCGGATCCAACTTCCCTTTCTTCCCGAACCTCATCACTCCTCTCATAGGAGACACACGCAGTAATACTTGGTCCCCCACGCTAAAATCTTAGAAATACCATTTTGCATCGGCGTAGCTTTTCTGTTGATCCTGGGCTACCCGAATGTGACTCCTGATAAGCTCAATCCTAGTTGAAGTCTACTGAATCACCTCTAGCCCTGGTAACTTGTTGTCCCCCACCTCTAGACAACAAGTGGGATAACGACAAGGCCTGCCATAGAACACCTCAAATGGGTCCATGGCGATCATGATCTAATAAGAGTTATTATAAGCAAAATCCACCAGTGGAAGATACGAATCCCAACCTCCTCCAAAATCAAGGACACACATGTGTAGCATATCCTCCAACATCTGATTGGTACGCTCTGTCTGTCCATCCGTCTGTGGGTGATAAGCTTAACTCAATCTTAACTCTGTACCCATGGCCTCCTCAAAGCTCTCCTAGAAGTGCGGCACAAAAATCTTATCTCTATCAGATGAAATATCCAAGGGGACCCCATGTAGCCTAACGATCTTGGCAATGAATAAATGTGCATATTGGCCCATGGTGTAGTCTATCCATACTGGCAGAAAGTGATCTACCTTGGTCAATCGATCCATAATCACCCATATTGAATCGTGACCCCGCTGTGATGTAGGCAATATAGTAATAAAATCCATGGAAATACTTTCCCATTTCCACATAGGTATCTCCAACGTCTTGAGTAACCCTGGCGGCCTCTGTGGTCCACCTTTACCATCTGGCAGGTAGAACATTTGGACACTGTAAGAGGGTAGTTTAAGTAATATGGAGGCGTAACCCCTTTTAGAGTATGGTAATGATAAGTTAATTAGCCCGAAGACCTTGGATTAATGATAGGGCATCCAAATATGAACCTAATGGAGATGAACTCAGTTTAAAACTCTCAAATCTCTCGTGTATAACTCAGGAAAGTAGTAATGAAACTTAGAGATAACTTAGCTAGAGGGAGAGAGAATTAAGCACCCTAGATACACCTTGGTAGGCAGGTAGAAAACACACCAGACACCCTCAAGAGTCTCTGTCAAGTATTAAAATCTTTGTAATAAATAACAATGGTGAGTGGGTGAAACTCTCTGGTTTGTAATAACTCTCCCTAGCAATAACTCCTCAACTCTCAGAAAAGAACATCCTCTCCTCAGGGATGGTTGGGGTCCTTAAATATCCCCCCACACCATCCCCGAGGCAACTCAGTCATTACAGACTATGAAAGACATCCCTCATACTTTATGTCACAACATTAAATGCCTGATGCACTAGTTGTCCCCACGTCATAAACATTAAATGACAAGACATTCCTTTTGCCTAATCACTGTGTGTTAGGGGGCTGTTGTCGCAGAGGTGGCTCACCAACTGCCTGACAGCCCCAAAAACCACGGTGGTTTACTCAAATGCATGTCTGACATTGTTTAGTTGGCTAGTGACATCACCTACAGTAGATGTGACTTTAAATAGAGGGTTGTTTGGTTCATGGCCTAACACCCGATGGAACTCCAAGCTGCTCCGCCCGAGGTTCCACGGTCAAGGTCCTTCGGTGTTTTACCAGGTGTATTTAAGATGGACAGGACAAGCCCCAACAGTCCCTCACTTCTCAATCCTCCAAACCACGTCCCTCTAAAGTTCCCACGGTGAGGTCATTCGATAGAGCATGAAATCTCTCCCAGGCCATGACAAGCGTGGTCTCTCACGAGTACCATTTGACCACACACAAATTCATTATTCTCGTTACAGCATTAAAATCGGTATAGCTCGTAGATAATATAAACGAAGATACAATATGACTTAGTAATCAATAAGCTAAAGTATGAGTTGCCACGCCAAGCTGCCATGCTTGAGCTACCACGCTGTCTTAATCCCAAACACTGTTGCTAATGGGTGGATTATCCCTAATCTCAGGATTACCTCCAAGCCCCCTCTACATTTTCCCCTTCGTGGAGGGATTTATCCTGGGAACAAGAAATGCCTACATGAAAACTTCTCAATCGGATGAACCTCCTCTGCGTGAAAAAATTCTGGCTTGTTTTCCCTTATTTGATACCGGAGCGTCAGCGCCTTTAGGAAAAAGTGAAAATTCTCCCCGATGTACCTGACCCGAAGTGCTGAAGTTCACTGAAGCTTGGGTCGAGGGACATCGCCACTTTTTCCTTATGCGGAGCTTCATGCTTTGTAGCTTGAGGATCTAAAATTTTCCCGAAAGCCTTGCCAATATTTTCTTCGTTAGAGGTTTATTGGATATGCCTGACAAAAGCTTCTGGTGCCAAAACTCAAACTTATTTAAACGCTTTCTGTTCCCTATGCGTCACTTCATTAATGACGTGGCGCTATTTTTTCAACTGCCAAAGTACTTCCCGAAATGCCACGTGTTCATTTGAAATGATTATAGGCAACTGCGCACGTGCAATGGTGGGAAACTCTAAGAGCCAAACTCAAAAATTTCAAATGGACATATCCAAACACTTACACCCTTCTTTTCTCTTACTTTGCCTTTGTCTTCTTCAAGCTTCCATTTACTTTAGAGAGAGAAATTATGTGAGAACTCCATTGTTTCTGAGTCATTTCCTACCTTCCCTTCTGATTTTCTACACCACCACCTGTGGTTATGCTCTTTCATTCTCGTTCTCAAACCTTTCTTGCTTGAAGCTTTCCTGTTATTTTATCAATATCTGCTATGGCGTCCTCAAGTGACCCCACCATATCTGCCACCAGTGCTTCGCATGCTACCTCTACCATTGCCACCACCCTGGATGCTACCTGCCAGGAACAAGTGAGGTTTTACCGTCGATCGCCTATTTTTGGACAAGGTGATAATTTTGCTAGTGCATGTAAGATGGTTTATTTTTCTTCTAAGTTTGACCCTCTATTGTTCGGTGATGAAGACGAAGCTTCCACTGAATGAGGTTTTTTCCTCCTGAGGGGACTCTCAGATTTCGTTTGGAGCAAGGGGACTTCCCGTGGTCCCACATTGATTTTGAAGCACCCGGGGGTTCTCCTGCTCAGTTTGCTGCGTGGAACTCCCACATGGAGAGATCCTATGCTGAAATGCTCACCAAGATTGGGCTGTAACGGGCTAAGTGGTTTGATGAGTTCACTCTCTCCAAGAATAACATTTCCCTTCCTATTCTGGTGTCTCGCTGGAACGTTACTACCTATACATTCATCGCTGCGTGGGGTGAGTTCACCATAACATTGGAAGACGTGTGTGAGCTCCTGGGTCTTGAAGCAATAGTCCACGAGCCTTATACTGATGAGGCTCTAGATGCCCAGGAGACTGCTGACTGTTTGGAGCTAGATCGAATATGCCGAAGCTGCACCAGTTCATCGAACAAGGCCACTTTCTCCCCACTTATCAATTATTTATTCAAGGATTTTGCTGAAGGTAGTTCTTCTGGAGGTGCCCCTGGTCAAGGTACATCGTTGGAACTTCCTGTCTATATCCTTGTCATTCTTTCCCATTTCCTTCTACCTAGAAAACCCAACGATCAGCCCTGAAGGGACCTTATCAATATATCCCTTCGTTTAGCCCGGGGTACTAAGCTTCCCCTGGCTATAATCGCCTCGGGATCTCTCTATACATGGCTCGATAGGACCCTCTTCGATATGGAATGATCTCTTAGTCATTATAACTTGGTAAATTTTGCCAACTATGTCTTCTGACGGGCTTCCTCTATGTTCGTTTCTCAGCCGTAGCGGCCAAGATTAACCGCCCTCCTTCTGGGGAAACAATTCTCCCCCACGCTCCTATCTTTATCATAGGAAACTGAGTCAAAATGAGTTGATCTCTGTGACTGACCGTTTTGAGAACTTCGTGATGAGGCCCTACAGAGAGGACGTCTTTGTTCATAACTATGACTTTTTTCAACATGAAGCTAGGGTAGTGGAGGTATGCGTAGATATTGAAGATCCCTCGTTGGCCGTGGTCGTTTTGTTCTTACCTGGGTATCTACCTTCTTATATCGAATGGGGAAATACTAGCGAGCACTACAATCCCAACCGATGCAACCGCCAATTTGGTTTCGATCAGGGGGCTCCTTGCCCAGTTTTTCAATCATCAAACCCTAAGGTTTCCTTTAGCAAGGCATGCTCCCTATTTTCTTCTACTGCTGCGTGGGGAATAAGTTCTGCATATGGCTGGGCAAGTCACCATTCCTAGCAACCGAAGGTAAGGGGACATGTCCACTCTGTTTGCTACACGGTACTGGCTGAAACAATTGGATGATATTGCAGAGTTCATCAAGGGGGATCCAGTGTATCCTCTAGTTCTTTCCTTTTCTGCATTAGAGTTGGGTTTAAAGGGAAACTACGCTCTTGGGATTGAGTTCCCTCTGAGTAAAACCCCCAAGGTACGCCCCACTGAGCTTCCTCCCCTTTGTTCTATGATCCCTACTACCACGCCCAAGCCCAAAAGCATTGCAGCCTCTAAGAAAGCTGCCCCTTCGATGAAAGCTGCTATCGATGAACCTCCTGCCCATAAGGCAAAGAGGGGGACTTCTTCCAAGTCCAAGTCCCAGACTAAAACCCAAGCTCCTAAGGAGGCATTCCCCATTGCCTCCGTTCCTCCTCCTATGCTTGCAGAGATAGCTGAGGAGTTTAGAAGGAAAGTTTAAGCCGAGGTAGCACGCATAAACGCTGAGTCCGAATGTCATGTTCCAGTTGTTCCTCCATCGGGAACCTTCCCCACAATCGTAGTTGATCCCACCGAGCCCACAGCGAAGAGGAGAAAAATTTCAAGGGTTCTTCGAGGTACTGGCACTGGTGCATCAGGAATGAGGAAGAAAACTCTGGGTACCAAGTCCCAGAGGAAATAAACTCCTGAGGTGAACCTGTCTCCTACCCCCTCACCTGTTGCCTCCCCTCATACTTCACCGACGGTTATATTCTCTACCGCCCCTGTCAGATCTGAGGTGTGTATACTTGTTCTATTCTCATTTCCCATTTGCTTAAGGAAAACTACATTTGCTTTTATTATTATTTTTTTTTTGTAACTTTGGTGCAGGCGGTTGAAGAAGAAAGTGATAATCCCCCTAGCCCTCCCGTGATCCCTTTCGTGGGGGGATGTTTCGATGTTTCTCCACCCGATGTGACTTCTCCTCGTTCGCCAATTGACCATGCTTACGTATTCCCGCCATTCAGCCTCTCAACGTGCAAGGCATGTATCCATGGGGGGTGATGCTGTTGACTCTGTGGGTGTTTCTTCGTAACCAGAGGCAACTCTCCCCATCCCTTCTGATTTATCTCCTCCACCTGAGCTCCTTCTGCCCATTGTTCTGGCTGAAGAAAATGAGCCCCGGGTAAGATTTCCTCTATAATTTGTTTGGTCTAACGTCCTTTCACTCTCACCCCCTTATTTATTTATCGTGCTGAACCTTGAGATTTTGGGTGCCCTAGGTTGAAGTGTCCTCATTGTTAGCTAACATTCTTCTTCCCACGTGCTAACGAGACCTTTGACCACAATTCCCCTTTTCAGTGGCATAACTGAGGTAAGTGACATTTAGAGGTACTTCTCTCTTTTTCTGTACTTATTCCTCTTTTTAACACTGAGCTTCATGTTGCATCTTTCTCCTAATCTTGCTCCACCTTCTCTTGATGGTCTACATGTGTATGGGGCCAAGGTTGGTGCTTCTGCCCCTCATGGTGGTTTTTCTGCACCCATCCATGTTGGGGCCTCGTTTGGGAGTCCATCATCTTCTCCCAGTGAATCATCTGTGCTGGCCTTGGTACCTTATGTTGGTGGGGGACCTTTGCCCACCGTTGAGGCTTCTGCAACCAGGGGTCCCGTTGGAGCTTTTGATGTAATAAGCCCACCTCCAACGGTTTCTGTCCCCACGACCGCCATAGTGATTCCGTTCTAGCTCCTACCATGTTTGATGTATTTTCGCCAACTCCCCCTATATGATGACTTAACAACGAAAGCGTTTGTTAAGGTTTTTTCATAAACTCCACCTTATAATGGTGACTTAACAACGAAAATGCTTGTTAAGATTTTCATAAACTCCGCCTATATCGGTGACTTAACAACGAAAACACTTGTTAAGGTTTTTTTTTCATCGGTGACTTAACAACGAAAACACTTGTTAAGATTTTTCATAAACTCTAGCTATATCGGTGACTTAACAACAAAAACACTTGTTAAGATTTTTTTTCATAACCTCCACCTATATCGGTGACTTAACAATGAAAACACTTGTTAAGATTTTTATAAACTCCACCTATATCGGTGATTTAACAATGAAAACACTTGCTAAGATTTTTCATAAACTCCACCTTATAACGGTGACTTAACAACGAAAACGCTTGTTAAGATTTTTCTTCTAACACCCTCTGCCACTTCTCAGGTTGCACGGGAGAATTATCCACCCGTTCTTTCGCCTATCAACTCACCCCATCGGGAACCTACCATCTCGAAAGATTTTGGCCATGATGACCAAGGTTCCACGACCGGTGTTGTAGCAGAGAGTGAATCTGGGAGTGAGGTTCCTCTACCCAACTTGACTCCTCATGATTTCTTCTTGATGGTGCTTCAATGTTCTCCCCAAATGCCTGCCAGCCACCGTTTAGTGATTAAACAACTTGCGAACCATCATCCTGAAACCTTTACGGTGTATTGCCTACATTTAAACATCTCTGTGATGAATTATAGGCTTTAAGGCATGGCTACCGTTGTTGCTAAAATTGCCAGTACTCCTACTGCAAATGTTACCAGACCCCTCCTTAACCAATTTCTGGGCTATCTAAGGGATTTGGGTCGTGATGGCTTCCAGTTTGACTGGCTTATAGCGCACTTGAAGACTTTAAAGAGCCAGTAACTAGTCATCCAGAGGGAACTGCTGCGAAAACATCAGGAGGACCAATGGGCTGAGGAAGCTAGGTTGGCCGAATTATCACCTCTTCTGGAAGCCGTCGACAAGGAGGTAGAGGATGCCGAAGAAGCTTTGCGTTTGGTTAAGCTGAAATGAGAAAGACTCCTCATCGAACGTACGTAAGTGCAAATAAGGTTGGAGGTCTCCATCAACGCCCAACAGTCTTGCACCACCGTTGAAGTATGATGAATAATGGACTACTTGTCTGTAAGCATTGTTACTTCTGAATTGATGAAGGGTGTCCCTTTATCTGAGAGAATAGCCTTTGGGATCCCAAAATGACAAATGATGTATTCTCTGATGAAGTTGCTCACCACCCCATCTATTGCCCTTTTGAGTGGTATCGCTTGAGCCCACTTTGTAAAGAACTTAGTTGCTACTAGTATCCATATCTTCCCCCTCGAGGAAGGATGTATTGTCCCCACCAGGTCAAACGCCCAAGTGTGAAAAGGGTAAGGCATTGCCAGAGAGTGTAAGTCTACTGATGGGGCATGGATCATGTTTCTATGTAGTTGGTAAGCTTTGCATTTTCAAAACGAACTCAGCAAAATCTTTCTCCATCGTTGGCCAATAATACCCCAACGTCATCAGCTGATCATATAACTTGGCCCCTCCTATGTGAGCTAGATTGTGCGCCTGTTTGAGGACCTCAACTGCTTCTTCTTTCATGATGCAACACAATGGCCTATTGAAGTATCCCCTTCGATAGAGATGCCCCTGCTAGATATAGAACCTTGGGGCCCTTCGCTTTAGTCCCATCGCATCAATTTTTTTTGTTGGGACAACTCCATCTTGAATAAAGTCGATATAGGGTTGCCTCCTGTCCGTTTGAGTTTCAACGAAATGATATTCAGCTGCTTTAAAAAATAGCTGACAATTATCGCACTTTCGTTATAGCTGCATCGCATCCTGCTTCATTCTAGGCCAGAAATATCCTTCTCTTTGAATTCTCCTATAAAGAGGTATCTCAGTTGTTTCGCAGTGCTCCTCATGTGTTTTCTTTAACCTTCGATCTGCTTCTTCTAGGCCAATACATCTCGATAACCATCCTCCTGCATTTCTGGGGTAGAGATTTCCCTGGTTTGTAAAATATTGGGCCAATTCTCTTAGCCCCATTGCTCCTTCGCCAGACTCCAGTTGCTTCCTAATCTCTCCCCTCCACTCCATATCCTCCTCCATCGGTAGAATTTATTGTACCATCAAAAGTGCTATTCTCTATTAGATCACGAAGATAGTTGTATCGTTCCTCATGACCATTTTCTGGGCAACAGTTGCATACGCATCTAGATGGCGATTCATCGTTCTGGGATGTCTCTTGATCTTAGTTCAATGGAACTGGCCGAGGAGCCTCTGAATGATCGTTCTGTATGGTGCTAGGTTCATATGGTTCAACGCATATTCTCCATTTACTTACTGAATCACCAAGTTTGAATCACCCTAAATACAGAGTGAACGAATTCCCCTTCGAAGAGCCTCCAACAACATCAATACTAACGCCTCGTACTCTGCTTCGTTATTGGAACAAGGGAAATCTAACTTCTAGGAAAGGAAAATTTCCTCCATACCTTTTGAAAGAATAACCCCTGCCCCTCCCTTCTTTTCTGCGGAAGATCCATCGAACTGCATCATCCATTCCTCCTCAGTTGCATCCAGATAATTGGCTTGTAAGTCATTTCTTGGAATGTCTTCTTTAGGTTGTTCAAACATTCCTGATGGAAAAATTACCAATAGATCGGCATACGCCCGGATCTTGATCACGCAAGGGACCACACACTTCAACTCATATTCGGAGAGAATGAGGAACCACCTAGCCGCCCTGCCAATCAATATAGTTCTTGTCAACAAATACTTAATAGGATTGCATCTAGTTACAATATGAATTATAAAAGACAACATATAATGCCTAAGTTTGTGTTCTACAAAGACTAAGGCTAAAAAATGCCTTTCTAGGCTGCTATATCGAATCTCTAGCCCATGTATGATTCTACTGAGGTAGCAAACTGGTCGTTCTTGCCCGTCAATTTCTTGTGCCAGTAAAGCTCCAACGGACCTCGTGGTAGATATGAGATAGAATTGCAATGGTGTTCCCGCTCGCCTGGGAACCATGGTCTGTGGTGAAACTAGCAACCTCTTCAGCCCAGCAAAAGACTCCTGGTGAACCTCGTCTCACCTGAACTTCGTGTTCTTTCACAACAACTGCATCAACGGGTGTGTTATTTCAGCCAATCCAGGCACAAATCTCCTAAGGTAGGAGACTTTCCCGAGGAAACTCTTCCGCTCCTTAGCCGTTCTTGGACATGGCATTTCCAAGATCGCCCGCTGCTTATCCTGGTCCATCTGTACCCCTTATCGGTCCACTACGAAGCCTAGGAATTTACCACTTGTTACTCTGAAAACACTCTTTAGCGGATTCATCTTCAACTTATACTTCCTGCATCGAGAGAACACCTTTCTCAAATCGCTCAGATGAGACTCCTCCTTCCTCGATTTGATAAATAAATCATCCACATAGAATTCTTTAAATTTGTGGAAGAAGTCATGAAAAATGGCCATCATTGTTCTCTGATAAGTAGCCCCAGCATTCTTGAGTCCAAACGGCATTACTATGTATATGAAGTTGCCCAGTGGGGTTCTGAATGCCGTTTTCTCTGCATCTGTGGGGTCCATCTTAATCGGTTGTACCCCACATACCCATCCATGAAACTATACATCTCCTGACCAGTCGTGGCATCTATCAAACTATCGATGGAGGGTAGAGGGAATTCATCCTTGGGGAAAGCCCTATTCAAATCTCTAAAGTCCACACAGATCCTTATTTGGTTCTTGTCTTTTTTTCCACCGACACAATGCTAGATAGCCAAAGTGGATGTTGTATTGATTTCATGAACCCTGCTGCTAATAAATGTTGAACCTCTTCCTTGATCTTTAAGTCTAGCTTTGGCTTGTACGCTCTCGTCGCTATCTTCATCGGAATGGCCGAAGGCATCACGTTCAACTTGTGGCAACTAAATTCTCTGTCCAGTCCCTCTATCTTTGTGTACTTCCACGTGAAAACGTCTATTAAATCTTGAATTAACTCCACCAAGGCTTCTCGCTTTTCTTTTTTGAGGTCCTTCGTGATACAGATAGGCCGAGGATCCTCCCCTTCTTGAGCCAGGTTCAACTGCTCCAAATCTTGCGCTTGCGGCCTTAGTCTATCAATCATGTAATCAGGTTCTTCGGCCACATCTTCTACAAATTCTTATATGTTGGAGTTGTCTATTACCATGCATTGCCCTTGTTGATCTTCTAAAAAGCTTTCATATATCGGGTCAGCCTCATCATCGGTCCCTTCGACCGCCCGTTCACACCATCACAGCCGATATACCACCTTTCCTTCTTCGATGATGACCTTTTTGCACTGTCTGTCAGCCATTACGACTACCTTCCTTTCATTTTCCCTCGAAGCCTCAGCAATCCTTCCTCCTAAAAATTGACTCAATACGCTCTGGCATTGGGCCTTGTTCTGCATCGGGTTCACTGTAGGTCTCATCCTGTTTTTAACCCGCTTCAAAATATTTTGGGGCCGAGGGACCTCTAGAGGAGCCTCCTTAGCCATCTCCCTTTCTCCATCGTCACCTTCTTTGTTTTGCTCGTTCAAAGTCCCCATTCTTTCTCTAATCGAGGGGACCGACGCTCCCTCCATTCTTTTCATCAGGACCCGGACATCTTCCTCCAGATCCATGTAGAACGCTGCATCTACCAAATGAGCTTCTTCAACAGCGAAGGGCCTTCTCGTAGCTCTGATAGTCACCTCCATCCCTTTTATATTTGCCTTGGCGCATTTGTGATACGTGGAGGGAACTAGCCCCTGGTTGTGCATCCACACTCTTCCTATCAATAGATGATAGGAAGTTGCACTTTCTATTACATGGAACTTGATGTGGGAGATTAGGTTTCCCATCACGATCCTAACATTTACGTATCCAATGGACTTGGAAGATTAGTTGTCATATCCCGAAATTTCCAAAGGCATCAGGACCAACCTTTCTTCTGGAATATTAGCCCCGTGGAAGGAGTCGATCGGCATAATATTAATGGAAGCACACCCATCCATAAGAGTCCTTGCAAAATTAACCCCGTTGACTCTGGCGGTTACATACAGAGGCCTATTATGAGGGAACCTTACAGCCCTGTCCACATTGCTGAAGGTTACTTCTGACATAAACCTTTTTACCAACCTAGCCATAGGTCCCCTCCATCTCAGCGAGGGGACTGCATTCCTCTTCTCAATGTCTAAGATCGCCTACGTTATTTCTAGTCTGCTTTCCTTCGGTATCCCTACTTGCTCGAAAAACTAAGTGAACCTTGGGGATTTTGAAACTGCACCATATTCTATGACCAGGCTTGTTTCCTCATCTTCGACGCTGTATACGTCTTCCGCATCTTTAGCGCTTGCTTCATCGTAGGCTAAAACTACGTTGGCCATTCCCGTAGTACAACTCCCCAGAGCCTCTTCGAACTCCCTCTGCTTCATTGTTAACCCTCCCCCTTCCCTTTCTACCTCCTCATCATAGGCCATTACTAGATTGGCCCCGTGCGTAGGAAGTGGGGTGTTGTTAACGTTCTGCAGGGGGATTTGCAACATTCCTTCCTTCAAGTACTTGTCAATGATTCTTCTTAGTGTAAAGCAGCTCTCTATTGGATGCTGAATCTTATGATAAATCTGGCAATACTTAGGATCCGCCCTCGTTGCAGCATCGGGTTCTTCCGTCGGAATGCCTTTTGGTTCATAGACCATTCCACCCTGAACCATTGCATTGTAACAACTCACCGCCTCTTCTATCATGCAGGGGAACGGTGGTGGGTCTTCTCTGTCTCTTCCAAACTTCCTCCTATTATCCTTCTTCAGTGTCTTGCCCCCATATGCTCCTTCGATGTACCCCACCCGTGGGGGCTGAGGCCTTCCTCCCCCAGGTTGCATCGGCTACCTAAACATCATGGGGACCACTACCGGGTCTGGTCATACAACCAATGAGATATTCCTTACAGCCTTTAGGAATGATGAAAAAGTTCCCTCGCTCATCTCATTGATGAGATGGCATATGTACTCAGGAAGCAGTCCTTCTGCACAGATCTGTAATAGTTTAGACTCCTTGGCCTCCTCTATTATATTGAGGGATCTTTCCCTAAACCTTTGAACGTAGGCCACCACGTCTTCCCCGGGTCGTTGCTTCTGTCTCCCCAACAGGGTCAGAGTAAACTCGTCCTCCGCTAGAAAGAACTTCTGGACGAACAACACATGCATCTCCTCCCACGTGGAAACACTCTTGGGAGCTAAGTGCGAATACCAGGTGTACGCTTTATCGGTTAGGGATTTGGAAAACTCTCTCAAACTGAGCTTCTTATTGTTGCAATGCGCCCCCCAAGTGCTCCACGAAACATTTAATATGATCTTTCGGGTTTCCACCCTTTCCAGTGTATTTTTCAAAGATAGGAGGAATATAATCCTTTGGATAACGCTCATCGTTGTATTCCCAAGGGTAAGGTGTCTAAAAGTCATCGTAAACCGAGGCTACTAGCTCATAGATTGCGAGGAAGCCTGTATGAACTTCATCATTCCTTTTTGCATCTCCTTTCTTATTTCCTCCATAGGTGACGGGGCAACGACCAATGGGGTCACAAGCTGCATGCCCATTACAGATGGAGCCATCATTGCATCTGGTGTCATTGACACTCCTGAGGTTCCCACCATTGGATTCACAACAGAGGGCATGCTTATTGGGACTGTTCCAGTTGTGCCCACACCTGGTGGGGCCATTGGGACTGCTCCCGGCATTACGAAGGAATTGGATTCAAATCCTCCCAGCGTCGTTGAAACTGTCGGAGTTTGCCAAAACTCGTAAAACTTGCTCATAAGGAATGCTACATGAGTGGGACCCAACCCTGCACTCATGGAAGCTTGTGTCACCCTTAGGACGCCTGTCATTGCCTAGACCGGAGGTATCTCTATTCGAGGAGCCCCATCCCTTAGAGCCACCAGTTCTCTCACAGCTTGTTCTTCATTATGTTGGATGTCATCAAAGTTGAGCCTTCGACTAACATTATCCTGCGCCATGCTCCTTGTTTAGAAGAATGCCTCCCCAGCAGAGTCGCCAAATGTAAGAGGGTAGTTTAAGTAATATGGAGGCATAACCCCTTTTAGAGTATGGTAATGATTTGTTAATTAGCCCCAAGACCTTGGATTAATTATAGGGCATCCAAACATGAACCCAATGGAGATTAAATCAGTTTAAAAATCTCAAATCTCTCGTGTATAACTCAGAAAAGTAGTAATGAAACATAGAGATAACTTAGCTAGTGGGAGAAAGAAGTAAGCACCCTAGATACACCTTGGTAGGCAGGTAGAAAACACACCAGACACCCTCAAGAATCTCTGTCAAGTATTAAAAGCTTTGTAATAAATAACAATGGTGAGTGGGTGAAACTATATAGTTTGTAATAACTCTCCCTAGCAATAACTCCTCAACTCTCAGAAAAGAACATCCTCTTCTCAGGGGTGGTTGGGGTCCTTAAATAGCCCCCCACACCATCCCCGAGGCAACTCAGTCATTGAAGACTATAAAAGACATCCCTCATACTTATGTCACAACATTAAATGCCTGATGCACTAGTTGTCTCCACGTCATAAACATTAAATGCCAAGACATGCCTTTTGCCTAATCACTGTGTGTCAGGGGGCTGTTATCGCAGAGGTGGCTCACCAACTGCCTGACAGCCCCAAATACCACGGTGGTTTACTCAAATGCATGTCTGACATTTTTTAGCTAGCTAATTACATCACCTACAGTAGATGTGACATTAAGTAGAGGGTTATTTGGTTCACAGCCTAACACCCGATGGAACTCCAAGCTGCTCTGTCCGAGGTTCCACGGTCAAGGTCCTTCGGTGTTTTACCAGGTGTATCTAAGATGGTCAGGACAAGCCCCAACGGTGCCTCACTTCTCAATCCTCCAAATCAAGTCCCTCTAAAGTTCCCACGGTGAGGTGTTCGATAGAGCATGAGAGCTCTCCCAGGCCCTACTAAGCTTGGTCTCTCGCGAGTACCGTTTGACCTAACACAGATTCATTATTCTCATTACAGCATTACAATCGTTATAGCTCATAGATAATATAAATAAAGATACAATATGACTATGTAATCAACAAGCTAAAGTATGAGTTGCCATGCCAAGCTTCCACGCTTGAGCTACCTCGCTTGAGATGCCACGCTGTCTTAATCCCAAACACTGTTGCCAATGGGTGGATTATCCCTAATCTCAGGATTACCTCCAAGCCCCCTCTACAGAAATGAACTCTGCAATGTCCTTCTTCATCCCACTCCACCAGTACTGCTGCCTCATATCCTGGTACATCTTATCCCCTTCGGGATGTACCGCAAATCGAGATCCGTGCGACTGTGTCATAATTGCATGACGTAAGTCTTATCCCTCTGGGACCACTAATATCCTATTAAATTTCAAGCCCCCATTAGAACTAACTGAATAGGACTCAGCTAAGAGCTGTACAGTCTGCACCTGGCAAAATGAATCCGTTGCTTATGCCTGTATCACCTTCATTAGGATCTCGGGTGTGACTGACATAAAAAATATAAAGGAACGGGCTACCGCATCCTGTGTCCCAACTCTTTCCACTTCTCTCTCCACACTTTCGCTACATCTCCTTTTGATCTACGGCTTAACGCATCAGCAACCACGTTAGCCTTCCCCGGATGATACTGTATCTCGAATTGTTAATCTTTCACAAACTCCAACCATCTGTGCTGACGCATGTTCAACTCTGGCTGAGTGAACAAGTACTACAGTGACTCATGGTCTGTGAAAAAGAAAAACTTCTCCCCCAATAATTAATGTCTCCAAATCCGTAGTGAAAATACGACCGCTACTAGCTCTAGGTCGTGGGTGGGGTAATTCCTCTCGTGAGGCTTAAGCTTGCGGGAGGCAAAAGCTATAGCGTTCTCCTCCTACTGAAGTATTACTCCAAGTCCCCGTAAAGAGGCGCCAATGTACACCAGGTATTCCACTCCCGGCTTGGGCAAGGCAAGAACTGGTGTCGAAGTTAACTTATCTTTCATCTCATCAAAATCCAATAGACAAGCATCATCCCAAACATACGGAATTCCCTTACGATTCAAATTTGTCAATAGACTTGCTATCTTTGAAAAGCCTAGGATAAACCTACTGTATTACCCCAAATAAACCCAAGAAACTACGAACCTCTGTTGGTGTTGTGGGATATCCCCACTCCCTCACTGCCGACACCTTGCTCGGGTCAACCGATATTCCCAATTCTGACATAACATGCCTTAAAAACTGTACCTCCCATAACCAGAATCAGTACTTCTCATACTTATCATACAGTTGATGCTCTCGTAGAGTCTGAAGAACCTGCCTCAAGTTCTCGGCATGCTCCTTCTCGGTGTGTGAATAAAGCAGGATGTCATCTATGAAGACAATGCCAAATTGATCCAAGAACTCTCTGAACACTCGGTTCATCAAGTCCATGAATACGGATGGTGCATTTTTCAGTCCAAACGACATGAATCTGAACTCATAGGATCCATATTTCATCAAGAAAGCACTCTTCGACACATCCTGCTCCCTAATCCCTAGCTGATGGTATCCCGATCTCAAATCTATCTTCAAAAAGAAGGTTGATCCTCTCAGCTGGTCAAACAGGTCATTGATTCGAGGTAACATATATTTATTCCATATCTTGACCTTATTCAATTCCCGGTAATTCACGCATAATTCTAATGAATCGTCTCTTTTCTTAACAAATAACACTGGAGCGCCCCATGGTGAGGTGCTCCTACAAATGAAGCCCTGACCTAACAGCTGCTCTATCTAATCTCGTAACTCCCTCATCTCTGCTGGAGCCATATGGTATGGTGCACATGCTATCGACCGAGTACCCTTCATCAAGTCTATAACAAAATGTAAGGACATAATTCTCATGTCCGTTATCTTATAGTTTTGTATGTCTTACGCCGTTACATTTGGCACGTCTCTACACGATCGCTCACGACGGCCTCTATCCGAATTCCAAGCATTATGCATTCAACAACTCCGTTAATGTGTCCCTCATCTGCCACAACGACTTCACGTCCCACAATTTTAGGGACCTAATGCAAGTGGAACGCAAGGGAAGTCAAAACAGTGAAACAAGGCGTGATAGGGAAGTTCAAGGACATTTTCATAATTTCACATCCATAGTTCGGAGGTACGGTCAACTAGAAAGTTGAAGATCTTTCCGCAACAAAGATACTGGAAGAAACGGCACCCCAATCCGAGCTACGGTGAAGGAGTTATGACCATTTGAAGTTGGAGAAATTTCCAAAAGAAAAAGACTTGGAAAAATATGAAGTATTGAAAGTTTTGACCAGCGCACTTTTTCGAACCGAGGCCCGAACCGATTCAGGGGGGGCGAACCAGTTCGCTGGGTACCCGAACCGGTTCGGTGTACCTGTACGCTGATAAGATTTTAAGTGTTTTAAAATCATGGATCTATTCATCTGTTTTTCCTATAAATACCAACTTCGGGGGAGTTATTTTACAAGACTTTGATAGACGAATTTGAGAGTACTAATACCTGAAGTCTTCATATTTTTGAGTCCCAATACTCATGTTTTGATTCACACAATTCTTCCAAACCTTTGTGAATCAGTTTGTAACCAAAGAACACAACTTTTTAGTTTGTTCAAACCTTGTGGAGAATCCGTTCTTCTTCTTCTTCATTGCAGCCCTACTGGAAAGGGATATCTCCAGCCGCGACTACAGAATTCGACACCTGAGGGTAATTCTTAGTCAACTTGTATTTTTCATTGTAATCCGATTGTAAGCCGTTTTCTTACAAATTATAGTGGAAAATAAATGGTTTTGCCCCTTTGGGGGATTTTTCCTCATATTTGTGTGTTTGAATGATCTTTCATGTTTCAACATCTTGTTCAAAACACATATAGATGCATGTTTAGGATTTAATTGATAAAAACTGGGTTTAATTAACTAATATCTCTATTTGAACGCACGCGCACTCCCTTTCAAATTGGTATCAGAGCCAGTTACACAATTTTACCGTGTAATTTTCCGCAAAATTTTTCTAAGATATCAATTTTCTGAAAAATTTATTTTTGAAAACGAGTGTGTTCATTATGAAGAAATTATATAATAAAATGTCAGTTTTTGACGGGACAAACTATACATATTGGAAAGCCCGCATGAGATCTGCAGTAAAAGCCATTGATGAACGAGTTTAGATTTTGGTTGAAAGAGGGTGGACTCCTCCCTCCGTCACTGTTAATAACGTGACTAGTTTAAAACCTGACACTACATGGACTGAAGAAGAGTTTAAATGGTCTTCTTTTAATTCTAAAGGTTTAAGTGCTATTTCTGGTTCTGTCACTCCTGATGAGTTCAAACGCATAATGACGTGCACCACGTCAAAAGAGGCATGGGATGTTTTACAACTCACCCATGAAGGAACTAATGCTGTGAAAGAGTCTAAATTGCAAAATTTGACAACTCAATTTGAAACAATCACCATGCATGAGACAGAATGTTTTGATGATTTTTATGCTAGGCTTTCTGACATTGTTAATACTAGCTTTAATCTTGGTGAACATATTCCTAATGCTATAGTTGTTAAAAAGATTCTTTGTTCTTTGCCTAAGCGCTTTATCCCTAAAGTCACTGTGCTAAATTCTATGGGTAATTTAAATACGCTAAAATTGGAAGAACTTGTAGGAGATTTGCAAACATATGAAATTGATATGTTCCCTAAAACTGCTAGGTCTAAAGATAAGGGAATTGCACTTAATGCCCAAGAGAGAAAGAGTGTGGGGTCGGCTAGAAAGAGAGTAGAGTTATCTAGGAAGAGAGAGATTGACACGTTAGATTCCGATTGTGATTTTAACTTAGATGATTTGGCCCTTTTTGCAAAAAATTTCAAAAGGACTCTCAAAATTAAGAAAAATGGCAATTTTAAAGATAAAAAGAAATTTGAGAAAAATAAGTTTGAAAAGAAAAATGAAAAAGTTTTTGAAGATCCTCCTAAGAAGGAAAGTGAAAGATGCTTTGAGTGCGACAGTAGGGGTCATAGAGCCTTTGAGTGTGCCAATCGTCTGAATAGAGAGAAAGGGAAAGATGTCCTTAATGCTACTCTTAGCGACGACAGTGAGGTCGAGATGGTGGATTCAGGAGATGAGTCACCGCATGAGTGTAACTTCACCGCATTCATGGCCAGTCATGTGAGCACTCCTATCTCTCCTCACGACGATGAGGATGATGCTTCACAGGGACACCTTGACAGTGAGATCGATGTGAGTGAGGGGGAGGATGATACAAGTGAGAGCGAGAGAGATATTCAACGCGCCTACGCAGAGTTGTATTCTGAGTCTTTTAAAACTAAAAAGAGAAACAAAGCGTTAGTTCTTAAGATCACCGGCTTAGAGGAAGATTTAAGAAAAGCGAGAGAAAGAGAGTCCTCCACCTGTACCGCTCTGAGAGAGAGAGAGAGAATCTGCCTGTGTTGAGAAAGAGAGTTTTCTTAGAGAGAGAGAGAGAGTATATTTGAGAAAGAGAGAGGGGACTTGACTAAACAAGTGGCTAGTCTTACGAGTGAGCTCCAGTCCTCCATGGAGACTCGGACGAAACTTGAAGCCCTTGTTGCCCAGCTGACTCATGATCTTGAGAAGGCACGAGAAGTCAAGGTTCAAATCGAGGACAGATCAGGGAAAATGGGAAAGATGCTCCTCGGCCCCGCTTTAGGTTTTGGTGATAGGCAGGGAATTGGTTATGATGGTGCCTCCACCTCCCAAATTACACCTGGACCAGTTCCTGAGTTTACTACGAATCCTTATGTCCATCGTCAAAAACCTCGAAAGAAAGTTTGACCAAGAAAAGCAAACCCAGGTCCGCCTTTGACTGTGTTCTTTTGTACTTATTGCAAAAGAAAAGACCACCTCAGGGAGTTTTGCTATAGCATGGGTCGGACACGACGTACTATTGCTCCACCACGTCATACTAATGAGTTTTCTAGTCTGAGAGAGCGAGTTGAGTTCTTAGTTTCCACTTCTCAGAGTTTGATGGAAGAATTCAGACGGATGTCTTTTCCGTTAGTGAATGCTTCTCACATTCCAGCTAAAACCAACAACAACAAAGGCAAACAAAAGGTTACCACTGTTTGGGTACCAAAGAAAGATAAAAAGGTTTTTGTTGTTCATGTTGCTCTCAAAGCACATAATACCTCACAGTGGTATTTTGACAGTGGGTGCTCCAGACATATGACAGGTGATGCCTCATTTTTTACATCTCTTGAGGATTATCAGGATGGCAGAGTCACCTTTGGAGATGGGAGCAAGTCTAGCATTGTAGGACGAGGTACTGTAGAGTTACCAGGATTTCCTAAGCTAGAAAATGTGTTGTACGTCAAAGGTTTAAAAGTGAACCTTCTCAGCATTATCCAGCTGTGCGACACTGACTTTGCAGTAAAGTTTGACCGGGACGCGTATAATGTCTACAATCAAGCCGGTAAACTTTTGATGCAAGGGGTGAGGATCGAGGATAATTGCTATGGGACTGAGCCCACATCCTCACTTATCTGCAACAGCGCCACGATCACTCCTATGGATTTGTGGCATCAACGTCTAGGTCACGTGAACATTAGAGATTTGACTCGCTTAGCTAAAAAGGACCTAGTACGTGGCTTACCGTCTCTTGGAAAGTCAACTTCGATGGTTTATGGACCATGTTAGTTGGGAAAACAAACTCGTAGTCCTCATAGGAAGTTGCATTCCATTAGCACCTCTCATGTTCTTGAGTTGATTCACATGGATCTTATGGGTCCCACTCGTACCGAGAGTCTGGGTGGTAAGAGGTATATCCTCGTGATGGTCAATGATTTCTCCAGATACTCCATTGTAGGTTTTCTGAGAGAGAAATTTGATGCTGTAGATTTTTTAACGACCAAGTGCCGTGTCCAGCAAAATCAACACGGAGTCACTATTAATAGGATACGTAGTGATAACGACACTGAGTTTAAGGAAGCAAAGGTTGATCTTTATTGTGATAGCCTTGGGATCAAACATGAGTTTTCTGCTGTGAAGACTCCTCAGCAAAATGGGATTGTTGAGAGAAAGAATAGAACGATCCAGGAAATGGCTAGATCTATGCTTCTAGGTCGTAAAGTTTCTAGGAGATTTTGGGCAGAGGCAGTGTCTACTGCATGCCACACGGTGAATAGGGTCTACTTGCGTCCACACACTCTTAAAACGCCTTATGAATTGTGGACTGGCAAGAAACCCAACCTGGCATATTTCCGTGTTTTTGGGAGTAAATGCTACATCCTACGGGATAGAGAGAAATTAGGAAAGTTTGACTCCCGGAGCGATGAGGGAATATTGCTAGGATATTCATCGAATAGTAGAGCGTACCGGGTCTTTAACCTGAAGAGCTCTAAGGTTATGGAATCAATAAACGTCACCGTGCAAGATGACGAACCTTCGACGGTTATTGATCCTAACCTACAGTGTGAGGATGAGGACTTCTCTGAGAGCGACTTACTTGTCCCTCACCCACACTCTGTGGACCCTACTCCTGTGTTAGGGGACACTCCTGCTTGGGTTCGCAAGAGTCATGACCCTTCTGCCATTATTGGTGATCCCACTCTTGGGGTCAAGACTCGTGCTCAGCTAGAGAACGTTGTTAGCCATCTTTGCTACACGTCAAAAGTTGAGCCCAAGAATCATAAAGAAGCACTTAAGGATGAACACTGGATATCTGTTATGCAGGATGAGTTTCTTTAATTTAAAAAGAACAATGTCTGGGAACTTGTCCCCCGACCTAGTGAGACAAATGTGATAGGTACCAGATGGATTTTTAAGAATAAAATGGATGAAAATGGTACCATAATCAGAAACAAAGCTAGGTTCGTCGCTCAAGGCTACACACAGATAGAGGGTGTAGACTTTGGGGAGACATTTTCTCCTGTTGCGAGGCTTGAGTCCGTCCGCTTACTACTCGCCATCGCATGTCATCTGCGCTTCAAGTTATATCAGATGGATGTCAAGAGTGCCTTTCTAAATGGCATTCTACAGGAGGAGGTTTACGTGGAACAACCAAAAGGGTTTGAAGACCCACTGCACCCAGAGCACGTCTACTATATGAGAAAAGCCTTGTATGGTTTGAAGCAGGCACCCCGTTCTTGGTACGAGAGGCTTACTTCCTATCTCTTAGCCTGTGGCTTCAAGAGAGGGGGAGTTGATATGACGTTGTTCGTCAGGAGAGATGACGGTGCCATTTTGGTTGCCCAGGTCTATGTGGACGACATAGTCTTTGGATCCACGTGCTCTCAACATGCTCATCACTTTGAAGAGGAGATGAAAAGTGAGTTTGAGATGAGCATGGTTGGTGAGCTCACTTTCTTCCTTGGTCTCCAGGTTCGTCAGCTAGAGGATGGGATGTTCATCTCCTAATCTAAGTATGCTAGAGACCTAGTGAAGAAATTTGGTTTAGACTCCGCTAAGCATGCACGTACACCTATGAGTACCACTACCAAGCTTAGTAAGGACACTACAGGCAAGAACGTAGAGCAAACCTTGTATCGGAGTATGATAGGTAGTCTTCTCTACTTGACTGCCAGTCGTCCCGACATAGCCTTTAGTGTTGGAGTTTGTGCGCGATATCAGGCGTCCCCGAAAGAGTCACATTTACTTTCTCTAAAATGTATCATTAAATACGTGAGTGGGACTCTCTCATACGGTATTTGGTATTCCTTTGATACTAATGACCGTTTGTCTGCCTATTCAGATGCCTATTGGGCCGGGGATGTAGATGGTTGTAGGAGCACTTCTGGTGGGTGTTTCTATTTTGGTTCTGCTCTTGTCTCCTGGCTGAGCAAGAAGCAAAATTTCATCTCTTTGTCCACTGTGGAGGCTGAGTACATAGCCGTCGGGAGTTGTTGCACGCAACTCTTATGGATGAAGCAAATGCTAGAGGATTATGGGATTTCACAGGACACCATGACCATTTCCTGTGACAACACAAACGCGATACACATATCCCGTAATCCTGTCCAGCATTCGCGCACAAAGCACATCAGGATACGTGAGCACTTTATACGACAGTTAGTTAAGGAGAAAGTCATATCCCTGAGTTTTGTTCCCACCGACCGTCAGTTAGCAGATATTTTCACGAAACCTTTAGATGCCCTTAGATTTGAGAATCTTAGTAAGTCTTTAGGGATTTGCACAGTTGACTGAGGGGTTGGTCCATGTCTAGAATAGGATGCTTTTTTCATGTTCATATCATATGCTTCCTATTTCTAGCTTGTTTTATATGTATCATTATTCAGTTGTACATATATTTGCTTATTCTTTTGAAAAATCCAAAAAGATTTTCGTTTTTGTATAAATAAATTTGAGAAAAGCACAAAAAGATTTTATTTTGCTAAAATTTTTGAAAAATCCAAAAAGATTTTTGTCTTTTTTTTTTGCACTTTTTTATGGATGAACATTTAAGATAGCCAAGTCACAAATTCATTCCATTTATCCATGTGACTGTTTGATAGAGATTTGAGACGCTACATCATTTCATCCATGTGCTTTGCATTGATTGGAGTCCTTGAGATGTAATTATTGATATTTTCCTACATGTTTAACTCCTATCTCCTTTATTGCACACATGCACGGCTTTATTTGATTATTGTACTTGTCTATCACATGTTGGCTTGAGTGTTTCCATCTCAATTCTGTCTATACAACTTACAATATGCGATAAAACTTGACAAGATTGGAATGCATGTAAAAACCATTTTTTGTGAGACTCAGTGTTTATTTAAGAACGGGGAGGGGCCGCGAAAGATACTTATCTCTTCTTTGAGCAAAAGCCACCGTTCAAAAGGACCTAAAAAATGGAGGAATTTTATTATCCGGGGTCCAAAGAGGTTAAAAGAGCCCGAAAAAAATTTTAAAGGCAATAAAAAGCATTTCATGCCAAATACGGGCCATTTAGGTTTCACCATCAATTCTCCAAAGTTTGAGAATTTAGATTACCTCTATTCAAAATATAAATCTGAGGGAGTTTGGTTGGAGAATTTTAAACTAGTTTGCACTTCCTTGAAAGTCCTGAAAAAGCATTCAATAGTTTTGGACGTTATTGGTGTGGAAATCACTTTGAGCTTTGATTTGATGGTATGATTGAGTCAATGTCTTATATTACCTTTTTTTTACACCAAAGGAAGACTTTGAGTTCATTCGTTAGGAGTATCCAATATTCATCGTGCACATATGTCATGTTTGTATGCATTGATTATCCTATCGAATTTGATCACACACCTTCATTTACGCCATCATTGACTTAGTTGTTTTTGTGATCGTTCATGGCGTGTTTTCTTGTATATATTCTTTGTATGAAAAATTTTGAAATATTCAAAAATAGTGGTTTATTACCTTGTGACATTCTCCATGTACATCTATTTCTGCTTCTCATATCTGTCTATTTGGGGACATCATAAAAAGGGGGAGAAGAATTATCATATTATGGGGGAGAGTTTTGAGTTTTTGAGCTTAATGATCTATTGTAAATTGGTATATATGTTTAGCTCATATATTTCAAACTCGCTATGTCACATGGTATTTTCTTGTTCTCATGTGTGTAGGTACTACATTGATGATTACTGAATTGCACACCCTGATGAGAAAAGCTTTAAATGAATTGAAGATTTGAAGATCAAACGATGAAGACTTATTCATTTTTATCTTTCCAGTTTTGGGTTCATGGAAGGGTAGATTTGTATAGGCAATTTTGTTACTTGATAATTCGGATTTTTTATGTATGTACCGGCATAGACATAGGGGGAGATTTGTAAGGACATAATTCTCATGTCCGTTATCTTACAGTTTTGTATGTCGTACGCCGTTACATTTGGCACGTCTCTACACGATCGCTCACGACGGCCTCTATCTGAATTCCAAGCATTACACATTCAACAACTCCGTTAATGTGTCCCTCATCTGCCACAACGACTTCACGTCCCATAATTTTAGGGACCTAATGCAAGTGGAATGCAAGGGAAGTCAAAATAGTGAAACAAGGCTTGATAGGGAAGTTCAAGGACATTTTCATAATTTCACATCCATATTTCGGAGGTACGGTCAACTGGAAAGTTGAAGAGCTTGCCTCAACAAAGATACTGGAAGAAACGGCACCTCAATTCGAGCTACGGTGAAGGATTTATGACCATTTGAAATTGGAGAAATTTCCAAAAGAAAAAGACGGAAAAATATGAAGTATTGAAAGTTTTGACCAGCGCACTTTTTCGAACCGAGGCCCGAACTGATTTGGGGGGGCGAACCGGTTTGCTGGGTACCCGAACCGGTTCGGTGTACCTGTACGCTGATAAGATTTTAAGTGTTTTAAAATCATGGATCTCTTCATCTGTTTTTCCTATAAATACCAACTTCGGGGGAGTTATTTTACAAGACTTTGATAGACGAATTTGAGAGTCCTAATACCTCAAGTCTTTATATTTTTGAGTCCCAATACTCATGTTTTGATTCACACAATTCTTCCAAACCTTTGTGAATCAGTTTGTAACCCAAGAACGCAACTTTTTAGTTTGTTCAAACCTTGTGGAGAAGCCGTTCTTCTTCTTCATTGCAGCCCTACTGGAAAGGGATATATCCAGCCGCGACTACAGAATCCGACACCTGAGGGTAATTCTTAGTCAACTTGTATTTTTCATTGTAATCCGATTGTAAGCCGTTTTCTTACAAATTATAGTGGAAAATAAATGGTTTTTCCCCTTTGGGGGATTTTTCCTCATTTTTGTGTGTTTGAATGATCTTTCATGTTTCAACATCTTGTTCAAAACACATATAGATGCATGTTTAGGATTTAATTGATAAAAACTGGGTTTAATTAACTAATATCTCTATTTGAACGCACGCGCAATCCCTTTGACAAAATCTATCTCTCGACTGGGGGGTGGGCCCAGTATCTCCTGAAATACATCCGAAAACTCACGAATAACTGGAATCGAATCTAGGGGAATCATAATCTCCTTAGAGGTATCCTCCTTTACGTAATACAAATGGGTGGAAGATCCTCTTTCTGGGCGAGGCATCGCCACCAAAAACATTTCCTGCCCCGGAATGACAAAGATAATACTCCTACTGAAACAATCAATCATGGCTCTGTACGCGAAGAACCAATCCATGCCAATGATGACATCGTGCTCATGCATCTCTAAGACTAGCATGTCTGAAAGTAAAATCAAGCTACCAATCTCTATACCTACACCCCGGCATATAAAGAAAATCAAAGACCCATTCCCTAGTGGTGAGTCTATGCCTGTCATGGTGCTCTCTGCCATGTCTAATAATCCTAAGTCCTGTGCAATATGAGTAGCTATAAAATAGTGTGATGCCCTAGTATAATATAAAACCCGACCCATAGTGCCATGGATAGTAAACGTACCCTCAATCGTGGGTGGTGCCTGAAGTACTGCTGCCTGGTGGACATTATAGACACGTCCGTACTGCAATTTCCCCTGCTAAACTGGAGCTTCTGGGATGGCTAGTAAGGATGGCACCTGAGTTGGCGCTGGGAGGGTGGCTGGAAAGAGCAGCCTCTGCATCTCATTACGGGCACCCTACTGATGTGGGGCCGTATCCCCCTCTATTGCCGCCTATGTCCATTCTTTCCACATCCGAAACACCTGTCCCTGAAGTTACTTCCCCTCTGCCCCTGCTAACCACATCCTTATTGGCCTTTACCACCCCCCACTGGCCCTGCTAAAAATTTTGTTGGCCCTAATGTCCCTGCTGCTGACCCTGTTGCTAACGGTGTTGGACCTATTGGCCTGCTGACCCTGCCTAAATCCACTAAATCCCTATCTGGAATCACCTGATCGAAATCGTTTAGCAGGTTCCCCTTGATGGGAACTCTGCTCACTGTGACAAGTTTGTCCTTAGGCTGCTGGTGCCCCACCAGTACTACTTCCTCCTGTCCTGCCCTGCTATCTAGATTCCCCTGCTCGTTTGCTCCCCTGCTGATGGAAGCGGTGATCCTAACAGTATAACAAAGCAATGTTGAGTACATCAGTGTAAGTGCTCAATGATAGATTACTTATGAGGTGTTGATGGATCCTCCAGGTCAATCCATCTACGAACAACAGTATCTTATTCTCCTCAATGGGTGCCTCATTCGACACTATAGTGAGAAGTCTGGTGAACTCCCCCTCGTACTCAGCAACGGTCATACTCTCCTACTTAAGATTTAGTAACCTCCACCTCATCTCAGCCTGCACGGCGAATGGAAAGTACGTGCGATCAAACTGTGCCCAAAATAACTGAAGCATGATGTTGTCCCTCTCATCCAAGGTGGTGGTGGACTCCCACCACTGCAAGGCGTCCCCCACTAGCTTGAAGGAAGCCAACAACTGTTTCTACACGTTAGTGCACTCATACATGCGCAGATGCCTCTGGATATCCTTCTTCCATTGGCTGGCGATTACTATGTCCGAACTACCCGAGAACTCCGGGGGACGCATCTTCTGAAAGGCATCCTAACCCACTTCCATGCAGTGCGAAGCTATGTCGATACTGGCGCTACTGCATGAACCTAGGGTGGAGCCTTCTGCACCACCGCTAATGCGGTATTTACCGCCTGAGCAATAATGGCAGCTACTTCGATTGCGTTCATCATCCCCTGAGTCGGAACTACTGGCTGCTCGGGCTGGGCATTCCTGTCTCGGGGTGCGCATCTCGAAGGCATTTGAAACGAGAAGGAAGTTTATTAGTCTATAGTTATTATCAAATATCAAATAGCTGAAGACGTAAGCGTAAATACAAGAATACAACAATCCTAAAATAGGGCTCTAAATCAAAGACGCTAAGTTTGAAGCGAAATAAGCCACACAGTTCCTAAAGGACACTAGAACCTGATGCTCTGATACCACATGTGACACCCCGTCTAATTAAATACCGAGTCATCAGTCCTTTATTAAATTAAAATCAAGGTGAACGGTTGGTTCATTCTTAGCATCACTGTCACAAAATACAATTTCCAATTTAAACACCCTAAATAATTAAGCTAAGTGTCAAAACAATTTAAAGTCTTATTTACATTTTATTTAAATTCCAATATGAAAACCTTTTTAATAACCAACAATTTAATAATCACATAAATAATAAGGATGACAATTACCACACAAGAATTAAACCATCTAGATAAACCAAACCAAGTTATGAAATATAAATGAAATCATCCTGACAAGAGTTAGCTCCCAAAGAGTACCAAATACTGGATCTAACATAACATAAATCTCTGAAAATCCAACTAGAATAGGAAATCGGGCAACACATGCCCTAACTATGAAAAACTAAAATAGAAACTGAATCAATGAAGAGTTTGTCTAAGTAAGAGCCTGTAACTTCCACATAAGCTGCAACATGTCCAATCCAAAGAACCTAAGCATGATGCTTTGTGGCTGGGCACATGTAATACATACATATATATACAAGAGAGAGAAGATGACAAAAAACGGGTCAGATCCTGAGCTTAAAACAGTTTAAAATAGTTTAGCAAGTATTTAAAATGCTTACCGGCTAATGTAACAACCCTGTTAGTATGCGACACTCTCTTGAGAATTCTCGCCTCTCATCTAGTGTGCACGCCTACCATATTACTAAGCTCATAAGTTTATCTAACTTATTTTTTAATAAAGTTTTATCCTGAGAAGTAGAAAGGCTATGATATTTAGTTTTAGAAAATACTTCTCTTCGAGATTTATTACGTTGCTTAGAGCAACACCGTACCATTACAAAGTTTCTGAACACTTATTATAAAGTTGGAGCATTTATTCATTACTTAACTATTTATACGCACAGTAGAAAATTTCCATATATATGTATATATATAATAGTATATGCATGTGCCTGAAGGCACGGTGAAATTTTTTCAAAGTAAATAATCGCAAAACGACAAAAAATTTCAAAGTACGTAATCACGAAGGGGAGAAAAAACTTCAAAGTACACAATTGCAAAGCCGCAAAAAATTTGTTCCCCGACAAAACATAGTGTAAGTATTGAATGAGTAAGAAATTTACATTTATTTTTTACAAAACAAATGTGAAAACAATTTAGAAAATTTGGCCAAATTTCATTTATTTATAGGACTATCCATCATGTATAGAAATAAAAATAGTCCACAATAAAGATTTCCAAAGAATGTATTTTCAAAAGATGAAAACTTTCACTATACATAATTGCCAAACGAAAAAAAAATCGTTTCCCAACATATTAGATTAAACCCAAACCTTCTAAACAAATAAATTGGTAAACCATCAATTTTTCATCTAGAATAAATTAATACCCAAACAGTGGAATCACACAACAAAACCATTCAAAATACGAACCTTGAAGATATAGAATTTTAAGTCAAAAATTAATTCTTACAAAATCTAAATATTTTAGAAAATTTGAGAAGATTTCTCCCTATTTTTTGGACTATCCACAACCCTATTTAAGAAATAAAAATACAAATATTCCACAAAAATAATTCTAAAATACATCCAGACAACGCTAATACACATCTTTTCTGTATACTATTCTCATCCCCTCCACCGATTTGAAGTGCTCCCGTCAATCTTCGTCAACTTCCTTCAATTAGTTCCATAGCTCAAACAAAACAACTACAACCTCCATGTAACAAAATTTTTAAAAGTTTATTTATTCTTCATGTCAGAATTGCAGTTGCTGGTGAAAAAACATCCAATATAAGAATATGTTTTAATTAAATTCCAAGGCCTGCCTAATATCGATAAATAATCATTACTTGAACACTAACTTGCACACAAACGTGATGTCGGGGAGAAAGAGAGAACCTGATATAGATATGTAAAAAAATGCATTACTTAGATCTACAAAAAAAAATGCATTTTGAAATGTCAATTTGGATCTACAAAATAAAAAAAAAAATCCCGGTTTAACTCGAAACTACCTAAATTTGGAAAAAATTGCATTAACTAAAATGAAAGAAAATCCCTAATTTTAAATAAATCCAGATAAATCTCGGTGGATTACTGTTCATTAGAGGGGAGAAGGTTACTATATGCTTGTTTATAGTACCCAAATACAGATCCTCGAAGTGTGTTAGAATCAACGATTGAATGACCATTGACATAGTGTGTAGCAGCCATCACATTTCAGTGTTATCACTGAATTTTCATCTAGTGGATTATACATTTCAGTGTTATCACTAATTTAGATGTGAATTGTGTCCAAAAAATTTAGACTTTATTACCAAGAAAAAAGAACACAATTATTGAAACACAACTTAATAAATCAAATGTGAAAATGGTCTTATATTGCGGCAAACATTGGAATAACATGAAGATTTTTTAAACGTAGTTATATTGATATTGCTCCAAATGTTATAATAGCATAAATTGATTTCGAACCTTAGAATAATGTTCCAAGATCTATCATCACATTAGTCCAGTATTTGAGGACATCCGTCGACAGAGAACTTGAACTCAATCTCTGCATTTACAAAACAAATATTCAGTTTATTTCCTAAAACATGAGCTCAACTTCTGAATTTACCAATTCAAAATTTGATATTGCAAAAAACTTTAGAAAAACTGAATACTTGATGGAGAATGACCCACCCAAAGCGCCGCAGCAGCAGTAGCCAAACGAATACTTTGAACCAAACTTTGAGGCTGCAGCAGCCGCAACTACAGCGGTGGGTCCACCTCGTGTGAAGCTGCCCTGTGAAGTTGTCCATTTTAAGGAGCTAGTGTCGTATTTCAAAAAAAAAATATTGTGGTTCTCTTGAACCTGAAATTTGAAACGAAAGAATCTAAACTGACACCGGGAAAGGGGTCATGGTGAAAAAATATCAGAGATAAAAAAAATGTTATGGAACATAGAGAAAACCGAATGAAAAAAATAATCCTCAAACTAAACAATTTCAAAAGTACACGTGAACTTAACTAAACTTACCAAGCTTTCAAGTAGGTCTCGAACTCCTATGTAACTCAAAACCGGATTTGAACCCAATCTTATCCAAGATTGGAACCACATGAATGATTGAATGAAAATAGGGCAAGCAACATATGCAACTTGGCTTTTAGTAGAATATGCATCATCAGGGATTATCCTTGAGAAGAATATGCAGCTTGACCTTTACCAGCATAAGAAGCAACAACATGAATCTAACTTCTCATTCTCATTCTGAAAAATAAAACCAAAATCCTATAGTAGAGGGAGTGTAAGGATAATTTTTCAAACAGGTTTAAACAAAAAAATATATTGATAAAATTGTTATAGATAAAAGTACTATAGTTCAACTACTTCAAACAGGTTTAAACAAAAAAGCAATGAATATGATCTATCCATTTAAACTGAGGTGCTGCCACTGTAATTGAATCCACTTGCAATTGAATCCTTCTTAAATAAGATTCAAAGCACTGGATCGTAATTAGATTTTCAATCTATAGGCAACCAAAAAATGATTGCTACAGATTTAGAAAAATACTAAAAGAAAACTGAACCAATAATGATGCAGTAACAAAATAAACCAACATAAGGGAAATCCAGTTATCAATCATTAGATTGATCCCAAAAAAGATTTGGAATATATCAAAAGAGAGTTAAGAACAACCTTATTACACCTGATTTAAAATATGCATGGGATGAGGAAATAAAAATGTAAGGGTTATGCACATAAATAAACAGCTTTAAAGAGTTATGAATGTAAAATCAGTCAACATATAATTAGTACCTGAATTCTTAAGCATAACAGATGTGTTCAATACATGTCTATGTATTATATTAAGGAGGTTGGCAGAGATTTTACAAAGGAAAATATACAGAGTTGAATTGTTGCACAACCTTAGTCAATTGGTGTGTATCTCTAAAGAAAATATAAAGAAATAATAACATGCAAATCAACTCAAAACAATTTCAAAAAATTAAAATCAGATTTATACAACTAAAAGTTCTATAGTTCTCCTTATATTGATTCCACAAAAAACAAATCCAATTAGACAAATTATATTACATTAACATAATGCAATTCATTATATTAACACTGGATGGTCACTTTCAAGCTATTGATCAAGTATTTACATTCTTATTCACACTGGATGATCACTTTATGTAGTACACTAACTCAATATGAACACTGGATGATCAATTTCAAGCTATTATAATGCAGTACAATAATTGATTATTATAACAAATTAACACTGAATGATTCATAATGTAGTACAACTGATCAATATTAACACTGGATGATTCATTATAGTTGATCAGTATAATCATATTTATAATACTGCTTTCAATATTAACACATTTAAACATTTGATGAAGCATATGGAACACAAACAGTTGATGAACACATTCCAATGTTCATTAGATATACCTCATAGTCTCAACACCAAATTTATTTGCAACGATTTGAAGGCTTGAGCAATGAAGGATGCCCGAACCGATTTACGTTCATATTGAATATTAGAATGCCCAGACCGAATTACTTTGACAGTAAACTAAACCGAGTTAATATTAGGAAAGCCTTGAGCTTGTGAGTTCATATTGAAAGGACTAATTACATTGGTGCTAGGCATACACCATGGGTGTGTACATATATGTTGATGTTCATCAATCATAGGCATGTACGGTTCTTTTTTGAGTATTGCCATCTAGTGAATGCTACTAACCCTTAATTCAGTTGACCATGCAAAGGAGGTCGATGCGAGCTGTGACAGCAAACCAAAACAACAGTGATGTGACCTGTGACAGCAAACCAAAACAGATGTCCACGAATTAAAACAATCGATGTAACCAAAATAAATCAATTCCACTTCCTTCTCTCGTGACACAATAATTGTTACCACCACCACCTCGTCCATCTCATCACTAAAAATCAGATCTGAAAATGCAAAAAAATATAGTTTTGTCTAAAAAATATACAGTTGAGGCACAATCTTTAAACATACAAATAAAGAAGAGAGAATGGATTGGATAATTAGAGTGAGTGTATCGGGTGTGTCTGGGTGTGGTTACCATAGTAGGTGAGATGTGATGCAAAATATTTGGGCAGGATATTGAATCAAGGGAAGCAATCATGGACCTTTATTGTTCAGAAAAGAATCACGTCCTTTAATGTGCTCCTACATTTTTTTTTATTCAAAAACCATCCTCCCTTATTATATGGATATCCATTCCACCATAAATCCCATCCAAAGTACACTCAATTAAAAAGTAGACAACATTTGGAAAATAAAGTCCATATTTGCACTAGCCGAGCACCTCACATCAATTATATGGATCAAATACTTAAAATATTAAACTTCCAAATAAAAGAAATGGGAAAAAAGAAAATCAAGTGATATGTAATCTATGTATGCATGAGGACAATAGCTTGGAAGAATCGTGTATAATAATATCCAAAAAATCAAAACAACTATATAAAGACCGCCCTAGAAAACCTACCTATGTTATGCCTCTAACCCAACAAAAACTTTCATCCCTATATAAGAAGTAATCCATCTAGGCAACATGAAAAAATTCTTTGAACGGGGAAATAAAGCAATGCTATAAGGAAGCAAACAATGAACTTATTTGAAAGAAAGCTATAAATCATATAATACCAGATCTTCTTCATAGAGAAAACATATAAATACATATGATTCATATAAATACCTGATTTTATTTGAACGGTTTTTGTATGTTTATATGAACTTATTTGTACAAATACTTGATTTGTATGTTTATATAAACTTATATGAAAGAAAGCTATAAATCATATAATACCTGATTGTATATGTATTTATAAAATGCAAATAAATACATATGATTTATATGAACCCAAATAATATAATACATGTATATCTACATATACAAAAACCGTTCAAAGTGAGAAGGAAAAATCTTTAAACATACAAATAAAGAAGTTAGAGTACTCACTTGCACATTTTGCAAAACACGTGGCGTTCAATGTTCAACTTACCTGGAATAAAATTATTATTACAAAGAGGTATTATAATCAAAAGAAACATTTGACAAAGAATCTAAATTGTAACCCTAAATTACTAACTGGAAAAATAAAAGGAAACCCAATAGTAAACAAAACATATGAGATTTGTTGTGGGGAGGAGGTGTACATTGCTTTTCTACAAACAAAACATATGAGATCCAAAATAGAAAACTTCTCACCTAGATTACTTTTTTCGTTTATATCCATGGGAGAGGACCCAAATATCTGCACCCTATCTCTACAGCAACTTGATCTGAACCGAATTAAAATAAGCCAAAAATGAAAACCAAAGAACACTAGAAACCATTGAAGCGTGAATGTATTTAATGACATACAAATCTGAAAACAGAAACTCATAACTATCAAAATAATCTGAACAATAACCATTTACATTTGAATAAGAGATGGAAAATGGTAGTGAACGGGCGTGTGAGAGGTTACCTGATGGCATGGAAGCTTAGTGCGGTAGGGTTGATGTCGTGTATTTTTGAGAAATGAAGCTGAGAGAGAGAAATGGAGATTCGCATGTGAAGTGAGAGTGTGTTACAAAAATACCCTCATTTTTTAATTAAAGTGTAATTTTGGTGAGTATAAAAGAGGGGGAAATCAAAGAATTAAGGGGTAGGTTGGTAAAAAAGAAAGGGAGGTGATCTGGACCCTTAAAATGTATAAAAATGTGTAAGGAGGTGGTACACATCTTGACCATTAAAATGTGTAGACAATTCAAAAACGTCCATAACTTTATATATATATATATATATATATATATATATATATATATATATATATATTGGTCACTCATATATTATATATACTATCGGCACCTCACATAAATTCTATGGTGCTGGCATACTCTGCTATCAAGTCCTCGTATCACTCGTACTAAGGGAAATACTAGTTCGGAATCACTCTCGAACTGTATTAACACAATACACATTAAATGGAGGTGAAGCATAGTTCTAAGTAACTAAGAGGTCAGCACATATCCCTCACGTCTCTTAGGACCGTCTGACTATCATTCTCAGATGGCCTATACCAAGGAATCCTATGTTCTGGGTACAAGTCAATATCCCCCATAAAGGTCGGGCCTATCGAGATAAGACTGTCTTGGTGTGACAACCCTCATGATAGCAAGTTGCGCGGGTATGATTATTCACAAATAAAGTATTTCATATATGTACACAGTCACATGGCCATATATAGATACATAATTTCTAATAAGGTTCGCCCACGACCCATAATTATTATAAACTATATTCAGTACAATTTTACCCAATTATTTCTCATGAGGGATTCATCTATTTTATTCCCACTTATAATTTATTGCATACTTACTTCTCATCTCTCAAAGTATTCTCTCTTGCTAAATACAATTTCTGTAGGTATACCCTCTCTAACCTTCTTGTCTATGTCTTTCATGAGTCCCTTGATTCATTACTGAATTTTACGCATAATCTCTAATGTGTACCGAAATTCCCCGTTAATCCATAATTTCATTCCATATTAAATTTCATTCAACGGAGTCTATTTAGACCTTACTGGTCCTCCTCACGACCCATTACACTCTATAAATAATAATGAAATTTTAATCGGATTAAACAAAAAGAGGAAAAATATATAGTTTTCCAGGAGGGCCAGATCGATCGAGGAAAGGGGGTCGATCGATCAATCATAGATCGATCGATGTTCTTGGGTCGATCGATCGATCAAGCAGTTCTTGCCCAGAAACTAAAATTTCAACCTACAAGTTTCATCTTCCAAATTACTCGAAAACGCCATTAACGATTCTCAAACTCCCAAACAACATTACTACTAGATACATATACCTATATACATGATTTCCTACGTGAAACATGTCCAAATTCATCAAAGGTATGTAATTAATGGGGTAAATCATCATATTTAACAAGAACCCTAATTTTCATAAAACTTTCATTCTTTTAAATTCTTCTCCATATTTATTGCTTCTAAACTCGTATAAACTCGTGGGTTATCCTCTACATATGATTGGGATGTCCAGAATATAACTATTTCCACCAAGACATGTGATTAAATCCTCAAATTCCTCAAATTATTTTATGAAACATGTGTATAACAATCCTAATCTAACATGGATGAAATAATAACTAAAATAAAAGCAAGATAGATACTTGCCTAGAAATTTAAGGGTCTGATTTGTGGATGAAAAAGGTATGGTTGCGTTCCTCATCGTGCGATCTACGTTTTGATGGTAGTGGTGGTACAAATGGATGAGTTCTTGGTCTTAGATTGCTTAGAAAGCTACCTACCTTCTTCTCTAATGGTCGTTCTTAAGCTTTGTGATTGTTAAACCTAAAAGCCTATCTCAAATGGATGATATACCTTAGGGAAATTCGTGGGTTTAGTTACCCAAAAATACAAAATGTCTAAAATACCCTCCCGGGATACCAATTAGGCCTAAAATGACCTGAGGTCCAAACTAAACCCCCGGGTATACTTTTCTGACTATCCCGACCCTTCCAGACACATTGGCGCACTCGAAATGACCATACGGGTGACTTATAATATATTCACTTTTAATAATAATAATTTAGTCCCGACATGACACAGGCGCGTCCCGACTTAAATTTCCATAATTATCATTTTATTCACTCGTGACAATTTTAATAAAATCAATCTTATATATTAATTTACTCATCTAGTAATATTCAACAAATTCCCAATAATTACTAACTCTCGTCACGCTAGTAAATATTTTTAAAAAAAATTGAATTAATATTAAATTAATATCTCAATTTAAATTTAATAAATCCCCAAATTAAAAGCCATAAAAATAACATATATCAGAAAGGTGATGCCATCTCTTTAAGGGTTATTTCTTCATATATAATTGCTAGTTCTCCCTTATAAGTGGAGATATTTTAAAAGGATGTAGTATTCTTGGCCATTGAAGCTGTAACTGATGCAAATGTTTTGAGTTTTGGATTCACAGAAATGGCTCTGGTTTGATCTTTAAGGGGTTCTGAATGAGCACGCGAGGATGTAGCATGGGTGGTAGATTGAAGAGGAGGGAAGGATGATAAACCTGAGGAGGAGGATCGAAGCAAAGCCTAATTAGGGTTTACACAAAAGAAGGTAGATGGAAAGTTTCAAATGGGGAGGAGAGAGTAGCTCCAAGAATTTCAGAGAGCAAACAATTCTTCATAAATTATAAGGTTGATTTATGGAATCAATCGATAGTTTATTAGGTACCATTTTATTTAAGTTATTTATCTGGTGTTTAGTTCAAATTATTTTACTGCATAGATGGTTTGGTTAGTGTGATTATTTCACTTGTAGTTGTTGCTTAACAAAAAGATAAAATTTGGCACCGACCTTTTGAATACTAGGTGGTTAGTTAAATTTTGAAATGTTTTTAATAGTGATGCTAAGAATGAACCAGATGAGCGTACCATATTAATTGGATGAAGGAATGATCACTCGTTATTTAATCAGGTGGGGTATCACAAATGATATCAAAGCATTAGGTTCTAGTGTCCTTAGGATCTGTGCGACTTTTTAAGTTTTAGCGTAGCATTCTTTGATATAAAGCCTTACTATAGGATTGATGTATTCCTCTTTGTATGTGACTTACATTCTCCTATTATTAAGTATAATTGAGGTGATTCACATATGAGTTCGGTTCACTTCGTACACTAAACATTATAGGACCATCGAAGACCGTTAGAAGGACTGTCGCATAAGAGACTTAGCAAAAGACATAGAGCATTGTATAAATGGTGATCGCGATAGAAGTCACCATGATTATTTTTCAGAAAGGTGATAATAGGAAAATATCTCGGGAGCAATAGTTTCCCCAAGGACTATCGTGTATAACGACGATATAATTTCAAACTCACCTAGCATAGTCGGCGAGGGGTGGGGAAGTCAGAAGGAATTTTTTAAAGATCCATCTATAAGTATTCGGGGTAGAGAAGAAGTGTGATGGGTCAATGGAAGAGATAATACAAGGGCAATTGTGTAGGGTGGAATGTAGCGGTGCCCATGATTAAATTTTGGGCAAAATGTTTTTGCTTATAGGAGCAACGTTGAGTGATGAGAGTTAGTAACCACATATAGAGAAGTAGATACGGAATTAAAGGAGAAATTTGGGTACTATTTGACCATAGGATCTTCAATATGTTGTTCAGACAAAGATGCAAATGGAGTTTAAGAACTTATCAAATGGATAAGATAGAGACCGATCGTAAGTGAGAAGTTGACTAGTTTAGTAAACTTCATACCCGACGAAGGGGATGCAAAGAATGTAAAGGGTCCGTAAGTTGATAATGGACTCGTGAATAGAATATTAAAGAATGGATGGGAAATCCGTCTAGGATGACTAGTGTCGAGGTCGTCAAAAGTCATACGTTTACGACTTTACATCAACGCTTCCATGAGAAGGGATCCAAGAGGGTTAGAGAATCTTGTCAAAGAGCAAGACTGGATTTAATGGTGATATTAAAACTCCACAAGAGGGTATACCTATTAGGGGACCCATTTAAATGATTCAGATTAAATAGAATTCCTACCAAGTAATGGTGGATTCAATCAGGGTCATCGAGGCCAACAACGAATGTCATAGGGCCAGCAGGGCCAGGGCCAAACATAGGAGAACTTCTCCAGCCGTTGTCACAGTTATGGAGAGATGGGCCACAGGAAGAAGTATTACTCCAAAGCTAGGTAGGGGTAACTACAGGATGAAATCCTGAATGTACAACCAATACAGCAGATCGTGGGTCAGTATCAGTGTGAGAGTTACATTCAGGGACCCATTGATCAGGATAGGCAGATGGAAAATGGAGGTAATATTTTTATTTCACCCTTGTGAGTACGTGATTAGTTTGGGTGAAATAGGTGCATCACAATATATGATTTGTCAACTCTAAAGTTTAAGAATGAGTCAGGTTTAGTGGGTTGATTGGCGGTATCAACCTTATTATATATGTACTTATCGTTGGATAGTGGGGCTTTTCAGTGTCTCATGTAGGGGAGTGGGTGAGGGTACTAAGAGGATTTTTATGTTATTATATGCTACTTTTGAGGGTTAGGAAAGTAGAGTTTATTATGCTCATCTGTAGTGACTGGATATAAAAGGTTTGAGGAGTAGTAAATTATTTGATAAGGCTATCATGCTTGTTATGACAAGGTAATATATATTACTTTTTTGCGAGGAATCACCTGAAAGAGGGTTAGGCCTATATATATGTACATGGTATTGTATCATAGATTTCGGTGAGTATGTTATCTTATTATATTTGATCCTGGTGAGTAGGGACATTTACTGATATGATTCAGGGTACCTTATGTTCTTTGTCGAGCGGAGAGATATAACTCATTATTTATATAGCACTAGGAACTTGAAATAGTGACATCACCCTATTGTATGTCATCTTTAGTGACATGAGAGTGGACGGGTAGATTTTTAATGCTAGCTGACGAGAATTTTTGGGTACATGTTATCGACTAAGGGCCTAACGAATCTCAATGACCAACAATGTTAGAGCGTAGAGTATCGGGGGGTTACTTTTCTGGATTTCACTTTTTGAGACATCCTACGCATGAAACTTAGCAAGAGTTGGAAGTTCGAAGAAGTTTGGAAACTAGAAAATGGGTTTGGTACCTTAGTTATTGTACGTATACATGATTATAATTGAGAATTGATAGCTATATTATGATTTAAGGCCAGTAGAGTTGTATAAGCCTAATGTGATAACTAGTGTAGAACGTTTATGCTACAAGTAGATTGGTGGGGCAACCTAGAAAATAATTAAGTTGCAATTAGTAGGGTGGTTGAGTATAACTTACTGTACGGTCATTCTAAGTACGCGAGGATTCTCTTAAATCATGTATATTACATTCGGTTGATTTGTGCAGGAATACATGGGACATAGGGTTTATGGGCTCCCTATCTAGTTGGATTTTTAGTATCGTCCACAGTAAAAAAATGTGAAACTGTATATATTATAAGAGTAAAGGAATAAAGGAGCCGACATATGGGGATGTTGGAGTTTTTCCCAGTAGAGGAAATACTTTAATCGTGAGTAGATAGGCTCAGAGTAGGGACCAAAAAGGGGACAAAATTGGAAAGTGTCGTGTTGGTGCCAAGGTGAATTTTTAGATTAAATGATAAAGTATTTTCATATGAGATGGCTAAAGCGAATTAGTCACTAGAATGAAGGGTAAGTGGAGACTGTGGGACTAGAGGGATACCATTAGTAGAGACACAGCGGGAACATTAATGATTTAGATTATTTGGAAATGATGGACGTTGTGCGAGCATATATCCAAAACATTTGAGTACCATGCTTATCCTAATTTCGAGGATGAAATTCCTTTTGTAAGGAGGGAAATATGTAATATGTCGTATTTTTTAGAATTTGGAATTTAATTAATTTGATAATTATTTGGGTTTAACCTTAAATTACACGTGTGTCGTAATTTAAGGAAATTAAACATTTTTAGGAGAAAAGGATCTATTATCGATGGAATAATTTATGCAAAAATCATTGTATATCGTTGCGAGTAATATCGATGGGACTGTGTTGGAACTCAACCGAGGGTCGCGTGTAGACTATTTTCAGGTTGAGATAAGATATTGTTATAGAGTGCCTTAGATGATGATTTGGAAGTCATGGTTGGTTCCAAAAGGGTCGAAATAGTTAGAATAGTATACCCGGGTGTATAGTTTGGGTCCCGATGCAATTTTTGACCAACCCGACACCGTTTAAAGGCATTTCGATCATTTGAAAGTTTGGGGTTTAGAGAACTCCAAAACTTATAAGGGTATATCATCCCCTTGGAGTTATAGGCTAGGTTAAACAAAAATTAGAGAAGAAGGATTCCACAAGGTAAGAGGAAAAGAGCGTTTTTGGAGGTGCAACACTTGTTCCCCCCACCAAAATTATCGGAATCGTAATCAGAGCGAGGAGGGATCGACTCTATCATCATAGAAATGAAATCAGTCATGCATATCATGAGGCAAGTGTTTATCTTTCTTTTTGGTAAACAGTTATAATACCCATGTAGTGTAGGTTTTACTATTTGATGATTTTAAATGAGGTTCTTGGAAAATTGATGATTTAAACACATTGCATATAGATTGAACCTATGTATTTAAGTAATATGAAATCAAAATATATGTGATGATAATAATAGGAAAAATCTGGATTTTTAATTGAAAGAGATAAAGAATAATGAAAACTAGGGCTTTAAGGATTTTTAAAAGAAAATCGATTCGTGGATTGAATCCGTGATGATTTAATATTAGATTTACATTGGAAAACATTCCTATACACTTATATGATGTTGGTAAATGTTTCTTTGAAATTTGGTTAAGTTTCATAAAGAACTGTGGAAGTTGGAATGGTGGAAACATCTAAAAATGGAAGGAAGAAGAGAACTGACACTTTTCAAATCGATTCGGCCTTTGGGCGAATCGATTCGGATTCCCAGATTTTGGCAGTTTTCCCTTTTTAAGCAATGAACTTGTGTGAAATCATCAGGGGACTTTTGGGATGCCTTTAAATTATATTGAGGGATATAATAATCACCAGTAGGACAATTGTAAGGATGGGGCTTAGTCATAAGTGAGGAGAATTAAGACTAAGGTTAATAGGGCATAAGTTGCATTGCGAGTGAATTCGGGAGAATTAGAACAGATCACAGAGATATGAGTGAACCAATGATTCCAACCAGTAGCGTAGGAGTGTATTTGCTACTAATATTTAATCAAGGGGTAACTAGGGCCCTTCGGGCATAGAATAATAATCGAAATAATGCAAAAGAGGGTTATATTCGTATGTGGATTAATACATTAAGTATAAAAGAGACACATTACGTATGTCTTATATTGTAGGTTGAGTATATATCTATCCGGATTATATTATAGGTTGAGTGTATACCTAGGCGGGGTGTCACATTTTGACACACATATTTAGGTATAAACAACCACAAAATATGACATAAAACACATAAGCTTTACACATAATCATAGTATCGATGTGTCCAAACTTGTCAAATGGAATGAATGGGTGTGAACTAGTAACAAAAGAATTATAACCCGTACACTCAAATATATTTGAGAATTCTAATTGATCGCAAAACTTTATCAAATTAAGATTTAGACTCAATTGACAAATATAGTTGAACTTAATGAACAAAACAAGCACAATGCACACTGATTAGGCATAAGTACTCTATACGCATCCGCTTAATTTCAGTCTTTTTATGATCCTGTACATCGTAATTGATTTGGTTTCATATCATATTTATGACACTAACCCTTTTTGGCAAGTATTTAATGATTGTGTATCTCTTATGTGTTTTATAGGTATTTCATGCAAGATAGTGCGAGAGAGAACTCAAAATAGTGAAAGAAACCAAGAAACATAAAGTTAAGGGGTATTTTTATAATTTTGCAGCCTTAGTTCGGAGATAGGGCCAACTGAAAAGTTGAATAGCTTGAAGTCACAAGAATACTGGGGAAAAAATGACATCTCAATTCGAGTTACGGTGAAGAAGTTATGTGCATTCGAAGATGAGAAGAATCAATGAGGAATAACCAAGGCAGAAATGAGAACCGATTCGGTTAAAGGAGAGACGATTCGCCTTTAGTCAAGCTCCAGAATCGTGACAAACATTAATCACGCTTTAGAACCGTTACAAGTTTCCAGAAACGGGAATTTTATTTTGTCCTTATGTTTTAGCTAAAAGAGTTTAATGTTTTGGGGACTCTTCTAAACAACTTCTAACCTATATATATAGCCATTAGGGTTCTTTTAATTCATATTTCTTTTATGTAAAATCTCCCAATCAAGGCGTAACATCTAGAAGAAGAATATACAAGTTTTGCACCTTCAATTCAAAAGCTTTTCCGGTTCTTCTTCAATATTTGGTTTAATTCTTGCAAGCTTATGTTCTTCTATCTTAGTAACATTAAATTTCATCACTTTTATTATTATTTCATTATGTTTTCATGAATATTAATGGATTCTTACATAAAGACTTATAATATCATGTCTGGTTAGGAAGTTAGAGGGTTGGAATACATGAACCCAACCTAGGTCAATGAGTTGGGTATAACATTGGATGAAACTGTAGAGATAATTCGTAGGCTTGATATTCTGTCGAGACGAGTACTATAGGTCTCTTAACTTCATTTGCCTTAGATAATCGAAGTTTTTGTGGGTATAATACACGTGTCGGCAATCTTTTCATTCACCTTAAATTATTTATTGACTATATATTGTGTGAAGTAAAATTCTCACATGTTTAGCACTTTGAAGATTTAATGTTTTTTTCGAATTATTGATATAATTTTTGAACCTTTTATAGTCCAGTGACTTTACTGACAGTGCGGGATGTGATCCTAATCCCATTTTCTTATTTTTTTGTTTAGTTCTAATTAGCACAGTCAAATTCTTTTTTTTTCCTTTTTCCTTTCTCACCCCATCATCATCTTTTACACTTTCATTTTAGAAGTAATAAATCAAATAAAATCTATCAAATATTCCCTGTGGATTTGATACCCAGATTAGTTGCTATACTCTGTACGAGTGTAGTTAAGTTTTTTTTTGTATTGCGGTTAAAAGACGATAACAACGATTAACATATTTTTACACGAACACTCGATTTTTGCCTCGATCAAAATGGCGCCGTTTCCGGGGACTAGGTAGACTTTTAGGTTAGGTCGATTTAATCCAAAATTTGACTCTAATTCTTAAAAAAAATCATAAAATGAAAAATTAAAAAAAAATAAGAAAAACAAAAAGGAAAAAATATAGTTCCTCTAAAATCCTTTCATGAAAAATTCGCAACAAACTCATAAATCTACTCCCACCAGCATTCACAAAAATCCGGTAGGATAATATGACTCCGATAGTCCACGCACTCCTAACGCTCTGCAATTTTGGGTTCCACCTCCTACACTGCCCAATTCCATTATGAGTCACACTTCTAGGTCACCGAGTGAGGATATCGAGTCATTTGGAGAGAGAGCGATGTCGGACCACGCTAGTTATGGTACGGTCTGGGTGAGATATCGTATCGTCCCTTGAGAGACCTTTTATATCCCGAGTGAACTGTAACTCCGAGACAGTTTAACTTTCAAAATGGGATGATTCAGATTCTTCCCACCATTCATGGTGATAAGCACCCAAAAGGGTTAAAATAATACCTCAAATAGACGGTTTTTCATTGCTAATTCTCGATAAAATGGGTCTTATAAGCTTATATGTCTATCTTGTAGGTCAAATGCCTCTTGCGGAGTTTAGAGCATTAAATCAAGGGAAAATGCGGCACAAATATAGTTAAAGGAGCCTAACCCAGTCCCTTACCAATGACCCAAACTCGAAACTAAGCCCAAACCGAGTCCAGACCAGTCCCGAGTCCCGTGTGTGTTTAGTTCGTACTTTTTAGATTTTTAAAATTTTTATTTGTGTCGTATATAATTTTTAGAATTTATTTTATATTCTATTTTGAGTCATGTATATTTTTAATATTTTTATATTTTATTTGTGTGCATATAGTTGTATATATTAGGGTCTGTTAGTTTACGTCGAGCGTTTTTATTATTTATGTAAATATAATAGGTGTGGATTTTATTGTTATTTTATATTATTTCTTTTTAGTTTTATTATTATTTTATTTTATGTTGTTTGCTTTTAATTTTATTAGGTTAGTTTTATTATTTATATTTTATTTTATTTTGAGTCTTTTTATTAATAGTTTAGGATTATAATTTATTCTTAGTAAGTTCTAGATTTTATTTTGTTTGAGTTCTAATTATGTAATTAGTTTTTAGTTTATTTTATTTTTTAGTACTAAACACACACACACACACACATACACTACCTAACCACACCCAAATACCGTTATCGTCATCTTCTTTGTCCCCCATATAGAAACTCTAACACCTCCACCACCATAATTCCATCACTTGAAGCCTTAAACTACCTCCCTGAAATAATGCCGACAGACCCAACATCCGACGGTCGCTGCCTTATCCGACCCAACCCGAACCCATTTACTCCGACCCACGTCCTGACACCTCCACCTAAACTCCCATCTAACCCGAGACCCAAAACTGGATTACCGTTAACCCATCCAACCCTTACCCGCGAACCCGCAATACCACCACACCTAACTAACACTCACCATCACCCTTATCTCATACACGTCACCACACCTAGTTAAAAAAACACCATCTTCTACCACCCAACACTCTCTCTCCTCTTACCTCCATTAAAAAAACCACACACCTAGAAACACACCATCATCCTTCCATTAATTTGATTTTAAAACTCACCCCCTCCATACACAACCAAAATTGAACCCAGAGTTCGGCGACCCAGCAGCAACCCGCCAAACCATTAAACCCAGAGACAAACCTGAGTAAACCCGCGACCTCGAACCCAGTGTAATCCAACTGCCCGGAGCAAAACCACCTGCTCCATTTTGACCCTTCTCCTTTAAGCTATGACCAAATCATTTCAACCTCTAAACCAGCTCCAGAATAAAGACCTAACAACGTATGAACCCCATCCTTACCAACCCAGAGCAACCTCCAACCCCACCAATCCGGACCTAATACGGGTTCCCATGCAACCCATATCCATAACTCGAGACCCTCTTCCTTAATCCAAAGCCTCCAACCAACCATAATCCCCAAAATCTGGAACTGATACTTCGACCCTATACCTACCTCTGACACCCTTTTCCAAGCCTAGCTACAAACGACACCAAACCCCATTATCTACAACTTCCCTAGACTCATGCCCCTGATAAAAGAAGACTAATGGGAGAGAGAAATTTGCAGCAGGGTAGTTTTTAGTTTAGAAGCTCCATTTTTGGAGCTCAATTTATATATATATATATATATATATATATATATATATATATATTGATTTGAGTGTGAGGTAGATTATATTTGTAAGATCCAAATTGTGAATTGAGTGACATTAATTTTAGTGTTGTAAAACTCAAATTTGCGAGTTATTATCCATGTCGAAGCTTCGGATTGCAATGAAAATTTAAGAAAACATGGTTTTTATTTTGTTCTCTCTTAGCTTATTTATTTAGTGCCCATTATTGTGTCATTATTACATTTTATATGTAATAATACTAAAATTAGAGGCTTAATTATCCATTCAAGGGGTGAGATTAAACCCTTAACTTAATTATTTTTATTTTCAGTTTGTTTATTTATTATGCCCCTTTGAATATTAATATTAAAATTTTACAATTTATATTTACGTTGCGAGAGAGGGTGAATTATTTTTGAGAGAAAAGTGTAAATTCAGATTATAATATTTATTCATTACTTAAATTAGAGATAGGCAATTTTTGAATGATGTTGTAGTTTGAATTTCTCGACTCTAAAATTTAAGTTTTAATGATTTAAAATACTTTTAGTGGATTTTCCATAGCGGATGATTTATTAGAAAAATTTTAAATATAATTTTTGTGAGTATGTGAAATTTAAATATTAATCTTCTAAAAGGACTATATATAACTTTACATTTACAACGAGAGTTGATTTGTGAATTTATATATGTTTTGGGGTATTTCAAATAGATAAACTTAGTAATTAAAATAAATAGGTTAAGCGGTGAATTTTAATCCCTTGAATCATCTCACGTTTATTCACTCCTCGCATTTTAGCTCACTTTATCATTTTATTTATTAAAGTGTTGTTTAAATTTTAGTTCATAATTAGTAATATAAATATCCATTAAAAATTGTTTTAAAAATCATACTTAGTCTTTACTTTGCTATTGTCCACATTTAGTGTGTTATCAAATGGCCCGTTGTCGACTCTTTAAGCGTTGGACTTTGCTCAAACTTTGGCGATTGACTTTTCACGAAGTGCCATTGTCGACTTTTTGAGTTGAGGATCGTTTTTAAGACTTTTACATCTGTTCATTGGTATATATTCTTTATTTTTCACAGATTGTTTGTATTAGGATATTGAGGCCTTGTACATTTATTCTTGGTGCTTTGGACACTAATTTTTTGTAATAATTAATAAAAAAATGTGAAAAGGGAAACGGGATAAGGTAGAGAGAGAGTGTCCTTGGAGTGGAATTTTGAAGTATCTATACTTTTAGTCCATAGGACTCCCGGGGACAACTGAAGTTAGTCAAACTTACCCCCGATTGACTCAGCTCCGTCTTAACCCTATATGTGTAAAAGTCGTAGGAGGTACATTTCTTTATCACTCGGGCATCTCCTGTTAGCGAGTACATTTATTTTTTGACTATATCCTCTTCTGTGACTTTTTTTTGCATAGTCTTACTCTGAATGGTTTGATTAATTAATTGGACTTAAGACCTAAACTCAGTCATTGAAATAAGAAGGGATTTCATCACCCGACTCAATCGCTTAATTCCACTTTCTTGATAACTCGTGCCATCATATAATTATAATTAACCAACTAGCAAGCCAAGCAGGAGCACATTTTCCAAAGAAGACGTGTGATTTTCTCACCCACGGATTAATAAAAATTTGAGTACCTAATCACTTAATTGAAGATAAACATTGGCTACGTGCTAGCTAGGATTTTCCTTTGCTTGTATGTTTTTAATTCTAATCCTTTGGTAGCTAGTTTTTTTGTGCTCTATTAGTGTGTGTTTCATACCGAGTCCACTTTTTTCCTTTTTCAAAAAATACCAAAAATATTTTTCTTCATTTTCCAAATTCAAAACCTAAAAAGATTTTCTTTCTTTTAAAAAAAATTAAATTAAAATCCAAAAATATTTTTGGAGAAACCTTTTTCTTCACTATCCATTCCGCTATGGACGCACAACATCCTTTATGGGACGACTTTAGCCATTTCCCGTCTTCACAGTGCACCTATTGTTCCCATGCCAATCACATGTCCCATGAGTGACCGTTTATTTCTTATTCATCTTAACCCACCATGGAACCTGTGTACCCATATGACACTATTTTGGAACTCACTTCGGCTTATTATCCTGACATATCTAATACCGAGTGGTGTGAGCAACAAAATTATTTATGGTGGATTGATCATCCTCCCATGCAATATGAACCCCAACCCCATGTTGCGGATCCTCACAAGTTCCAACAGTCGTATTGGCCAGCTAATGCACAACATCCTGACCAGTCCTATCACTATGCACCATATGATTATTAACCATTTGTCCATCACAAAGGCGCTGATTTCATGTATGATGAACTTGACCCCTCTCCCCACACTTTTTATTAGTATTCTCCATTTCATCGTGATACTAGTGTGTTGTGTCCACCTCACCCATCCACCATTGTCCCACCACCAACCATTACTTATCCTCCATCATCCACATCCGCTCTCAAGAGCCTCTTGCAATAGTTCATCCTTGAGCAAGATCAAGCAACTCACATTCAAACTTAAACTATTCAAAGGCTTGGACAACTCTTAAATGAATTTGAGTGTGCGATCCAGTCGAATATTCCCTCATCTTCACCCATTGTTGATCCCATGTGGGATGATGATGTCTCCTCTTATACAACCGATGTTGAGTATGACCAACCCTACCACTCCAAGAATCTCGAAATGAAGACCATTTGTAAGGACATATTTTTATAAATGTTCATGATAATTAATTATATCGTATACCATTACAACCGTCGAAGAAGTTCAAGAGCAATCTACATCAATACGTATCTGAATATATCAAGGTTCTTCATAAAAAAGACTCCGCAAAGTTTACTTTGGTAAGGTTATGTTTTAAATACCTTAACTTTGCACTTAGAGATTTTGGGATATTTTTACAAAATATTTTCTAAGTGTTGGAGCAAACTTTTTCAGCAAAATTTTAGAATGAGTATTTTTTCTAAGTCCTGTAGCGTACCTCATTTTTTATGCCATGTCGTTCAAGCGAGATGTCATCTCGTTCGAGCGACATGTAGATGTCGCGCGATGTCGATCAAACGACACATGTACGTCGTTCGAGCGAGATCCCTATTTCATTCGAACGACTGAGGCGATGCGTTTTTTTATAAATACTCATTAAATGGTTTCATTTTCATTAAGAAGTTCCAGTGTTTTGAAAGACAAAACTGCGAAACTGCAGAACCCTTTTGACTTCTTCTTTTAGGGTTTAATCCCTTTTTGTTTTCAATTCACAAAAATCCCATATGCTTTGGTGAATTGTTTTGGTGTTCAAGAACACACTTTTCTTTAGATAATTCTTTGTGAGGAGAACTCTACAACCGGAGAGCTACGTGCTATTGTGGAGGGAGTCCTTGTGAAGACTTTAGACTGAGTGTCTGGACTGGGCGTCCTTATAGTATAGCTTTGTGTGAACCACTTCTGATTTCTAGCCATTACTTTGGAAGTTTGACTAAGACACCGTGCGTTACTCTTGTGGACAAAAGCAAGATGGTATGTAAGTCAATGGTCTTGTAAACTTGTCAAAGTTCTAGAAATAAAAGGTTTTGCCCTCCGGGAATTTTTCCTGAAATTAGTGTCACATGCTTTATTTATTTATGGTTTAACACATGCATACACGTAGTTGCATGTTTAGGGGATGAATTAATTTGTTTAAATAGACTCTAATTAAATAAGTGTTCCATAGTAGAAATTTGCGAATTTAATTAATTATCACACAGTCACCACTTTTACAAATTGGTATAACAACTTATTTAAGCGATCACCACTTTTAGAAATTGGTATCAGAGCCGATTGAACTAATTTATCGTGTATTCCTATTTTCCACAAAATTTGTGTGATATTGATTCTTTTTTAAATCAATTTTGTGAAAAATTGCAATTTTTCCGATGGAGCACTTATGCAATCGGATGCACCCCTTTGATGACACGAGTCAGGGTTTTGATGATATAAATCATTTGAATTTGACGTTTCCTAAAAGAATTGAGTTTTTGGAAAAAGAAAATTATCGTTTTAAATCCACAATGGATTTTTGCAAATGGTTCAAAATCAAAGAGATTGTTATCGGAAAAATTTGTTTCTTTGGACCATGAATTTAATGATTTAAAATTTTCCAAAAAGGAGTGTAAATATAGGGTCCTATTTTTAGAAAAAAATTAATGGACCCTAAAAATTCGATGGTTTGTGTTTGTGCCAAAGAAGACAAAAATATTTTAATCAATGAGTTTGTGGCACGTGAAGAGACTTTTAGGGAAAAAATTGCTTTAATTGAGGGGGAGAGAGATACCCTTTTAGAAATTGTTGAAAATTTGAAAAAGAAATCCCTGTCTTTGGAAGAGTCTAATTTGTCACTTGAATAAAATATTTTAAAGTTGAAAAATGATTTAAACGATTCAAGTAGGTTTGATAGTGATGGTAATGGCTCATCTTGTTCTCATGATTCGAGTGTAAAAGCCAAAAACATAGTTTGTTTTAGAAGGTCAACCAATTTCAAGGATGTTAGAAAAGGTCAACCCATAGGTGTCGTTCCACTCGTTTACACATGTTCATATTGTGGTAAGGAAGGTCACCTTAGGCGTTTTTGTTTTGATCTTGGAAAAAGTCCTAGGATGTTTATGTCTACTGTTCCCTTGGTTCCTAAATCCCCCACACGACGTTTCACATCGATTTGGGTTAGGAAATCACTTTTAGAGGCACTAGATTTTGGACAAGTGGATTCTCATCTGCTTGCACATGATTCTTCTCTTTCCATACCATATAGATGATTGTGTTCGCATGTTTGTTATATGCTAGTTTTTTTGTTTCATGATATTTATGTTTGCTAGTGTTGTGACATGTACTTTTTGTATTAGATTTTTATTTTTGAAAATTTCAAAAAATGTAAAAAGATTTTATTTTGATAAAATTTTGAAAAATCCAAAAAGATTTTTGCATTTTGTTTGCACCGTTTATGGATAGACACTTAGGATGACCAAGTCACAACATCATTCCATTTTTCATGTGACTATTTGATAGTGTTTTGAGACAATATGCCAATTCATCCATGTACTTTATAATGCTTGGAGTCATTAAGATGTAATTAAGTGTTACTTCCTACATGTTTGACTAATGATTTCCTTTATTGAACACATGCACGAATTTGTTTGATTATTTTTCTTGTCTTATCACATGTTGGTTGGGTGTTTTCACTTCAATCCTGTCTTTAAAACGAACCGAGCGCCATAAAACTTGATAAAAAGTTGTTCATGTAAGAGCCATTTGTGAGTTTGTGTGCTTTATTTGAAAATGGAGAAAGGCTGCTAAAGGCACATTTAATCTTTACAAATACTAAGCCACCGTTATATCGGACCTAAAAATTGAGGAATCTTATTATCCAGGGTCCAAAGAGGTTTAAAAGAGCTAAAAAAAAAATTTTAAAGGCAATAAAAAGAAACTCATGCCAGAAAGGGGCCATTAGGTTTTTTTTTGAACAAATTCTCCGATGTTTGAGAATTTAGATTACCTCTAAAAGAAAATATATATGAGGGAGTTTGAATGGAGAATTAAAACGGGTTTGCACGTCCTTAAAATTCATGAAAAGCGCTAAATAGTTTTGGATGTTATTTGTGTGGAAATCACTTTGACTTTGATTGTTGATTTGATTAAGACGATGTCATCTAAATTCAACAATTTTTACACCTAAGGATACTTTTGATGTTCATTTGTTAGGAGTACACGTATTCATCATGCACATATGATTGATTGATGTTATTTACCTATCGAATGTGTTCACACCCATTCATTCCGTTTCCATGACTTGGTTGTTTTTGTATAAATCAATGGTGTGTGATTTTTGCTTTGGAAAATTTGAAAAATCCAAAAATAGTTTATGGATGTTTTTGGGATACACCTTTGCATGCGCATAGTTTGATTCACGTTTGCTATGTATTTTTTTTGTGACACTCCTTATTTTGATTGTTTCTTCTTATCTGTCTATTTGGGGACATCATAAAATGGGGGAGAAAGAATTATCATGTTATGGGGTAGTTTTTGCATTATGGGGGATATTTGATTTTTTTAATGATTTATTCTTATATTATTTCAAACTTGATACGTCATGAAGGTTTTTGCTTTATCTCATGTGTGTAGGTACAAAGATTGATGGTCATTATGTTGCACACCCTGATGAGAAAAGCTTTGAGTTTTGATGAAGATTTTTGAAGAACAGTTTGAGATCCTGAAAATTTATTCATGGGAGGGTAGATTTGTATAGGTCATTTTGGTATTTGATACTTTAGATGTTTTTATGTATGTTCCGGCATAGACATAGGGGGAGATTTGTAAGGACATATTTTTATAAATGTAGGTGATAATTAATTATGTCGTATACCGTTACAATCGTCGAAAAAGTTCAAGAGAAATCTACATCAAGACGGATCCAAATATATCAAGGTTCCTCATCAAAAAGACTCGGCAAAGTTTACTTTGGTAAGGTCATGTTTTAAATACCTTAACTTTGCACTTAGAGCTTTTGGGATCTTTTTACAAAATATTTTCTAAGTGTTGGAGTGGAATTTTTTGGCAAAATTTTAAAATGAGTAATTTTTTAAAGTCCTGTAGCATACCTTGTTTTTTATGCCAGGTCATTCAAGCGAGATTTCATCTCGTTCGAGCGACATGTAGATGTCGCGCGATGTCGTTCAAACGACACGTGTACGTCGTTCAAGCGAGATCCCTATTTCGTTCGAGCGACTTAGGTGGCATATTTTTCGATAAATACTAATTAAATGGTTTCGTTTTCATTAAGAAGTCCCATCGTTTTGGAAGACAGAAAACTGCAAAACTGCAGAATCCTTTTGACTTCTTCTTTTATGGTTTAATCCCTTTTTATTTTCAATTCACAAAATCCCATATGTTTTGGTGAATTGTTATGGTGTTCAAGAACACACTTAGCTTTTGATCATTCTTTGTGAGGAGAAATCTACAACCAGAGAGTTGCGTGCTATTATAGAGGGAGTCCTTGTGAAGACTTTAGACTGCGTGTCTAGACTGCGCGTCCTTGTGGTATAGCTGAGTGTGAACCACTGTTGATTTCTAGCCGTTACTTTGGAAGTTTGATGAAGACACCGTGCGTTACTCTTGTGAGCAAAAGCAAGATGGTATGTAAGTCAATGTTCTTGTAAACTTGTCAAAGTTCTAGAAATAAAAGGTTTTGCCCTGTGGGGATTTTTCCTGAAATTTGTGTCACATGCTTTATTTATTTATGGTTTGACACACGCACACACGTAGTTGCATGTTTAGGGGATGAATTAATTTGGTTTAAATAGACTCTAATTAAATAAGTGTGCCAAAGTAGAAATTTACGAATTTAATCAATTATCACACAGTCACCACTTTTACAAATTGGTATCAGAGATTATTTAAGCGATCAACACTTTTACACCATTCCATAGTTCGAGCCCCAAGTTGACACTTGTGTTGACATACCCATATTTGGTGAGACTAATCCATACCAAAAAAATCCAAAAGAACCTAACGCCGAGGTTCGCCTTTACCCGCCACATCCAAATGAGACCACATTTGAGGTTCACACACCCGTTATATCCAAAAATATGCCCGAGCTTATACCTTATGATCCAATTGCATATGTCTCTAACATACCTATATCTTTTTGGTTAGCTCTAACTACGAGTGCCACCTACTTCATCGAGATTGACTTAGGGATGGTTCCTACCTATCTTCATATGGATCCTTCCCCATCATATATGGTTCCCCTTGAGACGAATATTGATGTTGGTTCATCTTTCTCGGATCCCATTCCCTCATAATAACCTTTCACCACATCGGATGGTGGCACTTTGGTGGAGAAGTTGATCTCTCCATCTCTTGATACCACACTTCTTCTTCAGGAGGACCTTGAGGATCATTCCAACCCTTCAAATGCTCTCAAGTTAGATCATCTTCCTCCACCTATTGTCCCACCCGATCCACCCATCGTCCATCCCGCCCCACCACCATGTTTGGACCTTATACCATTACCATTGCCACTTATTTCTTTAGGTCCTTACTTATATCCATCTCCCACACTCGAACTCCACCAACCATTTTGGGAGTTCTTCCTCCATCCCTACATCCATGGGAGTATATGTGGTGATACTCTCAATCGTGACATCGAGCCTGTTCCGTCACGTACACCGCTTACTTGTGATGTTGATTCTTCTTATCGATAACTCATCGATGTGTTACAGCGCGACCAATATCATCGCCCATTCATAGAAAAATCGCGCAATTTCCATTGTCCCAACTTTCCATATCCATTCCTTCCCAGCCACCTATGGTCTACCGATGATTTGAATCGCGTGAGTCACTTTTCCATACAAGTGCATTGACCCAGGTAGCCTATGTCCAAACAAAACTAAATTTTTAGTCTTGTTTGGGGGTGACTGCCGTCATCCACACCTTCTACCACCCTCTATTATCACAGTTCATATCTTTATAGGTGAGTACGCTTACGTCTAGCTGAAAACATTAAACTTATTTCTACTGGGAGGCAGCTTGTCGTTTCTTTTTTTTTAGTAGGAGTCTTATCTTGTTTGGGGGTGGTGCTTCTCACCACCCAATTCTTTACCATGTTTGAAGACTTGAACACATTTTTGTTTCATCATTTATTCAGGTTTTATCTTGGATACGTGCAGTGCACCTTCATTATCAGTTGATTTTGGTATATTATTTCATTCCTTGTGCTTTAAAAAGTTCAAAATATGTTTTTAAACATCGAGGATGATGTTCTTCTTTGTTTGGGGTGGGGTATTTCTCAAAATTCTACCTATTTGAAATATTTTGTTAGAAACAAGTTACAGTTTTCACTTTTTACAAGTTTTTCTTATCTTTGACGTGATTTATCTATCATCCACCATTAAAAGTATAAAATACTCTATGTTGAGCATGAAGTCGATTTTTATAAGCTTAAGTAATAGGTCATAAGGCATATTTCACCGTGAACACCTAGACTCAATACTTCTTGCGCACTTATCACATCATTATAGTCTAAAGCTGAAGACTGAAAATATTTTTCATGAAAACCTTAAAAATCATTTGTGAAAACTTAAAACCCGTGAGATTTGAGCTTTTCATCATCTTTGAGAATTTTTATACAATTTCCGAATCACAAGTTGACTCAACTTCCTTTAGATACCGTACTTTAAGTCGTTACATGATCTCATTATCATTCAAATTATGGCATAATCACTGAGGATGACATCACTTTTGAGTTATAAGAAACGTGTGTCTTCTAGTTTGTCCCGAACACTAATCATTTACCCCATTTTCCATTTCCCACCATCCATTTTACATATTACCACATCATTCATACCATCCATTTATCATTATTCCATCGCCACCCATGGTTTTTGAAAAAAGAGTGTTTGAAGTTATATATGTAAATGTCTTCATTCGTGCTCTAAAAGATGAATTGTATTGCATAAAAAAGCATCGCAAAAAAATAGAAAAGAAGAAAAGAAAAAAAATAGCAATATATCGAAAAAAGAAAAGCATGCAATCAAAATTTTGTGAAATGGAGACATTAATTGTTCAAGTTGTCCACTGTTCTCAAAATCCTAAAAATAATCATCTCCATATTACCCCTCTCATTACCCCTCATCCTTTACATTAAATCCAATTCTTACCTTTGGTGAAGTGTTCGGGCAAATGAAAAGTTTACGTGGTGAATAAATTGACATTCTCGATATAGTGATTTGAATTTCTTCCTTGAGATCAAATTCATTCTTGCATCCATTCTTTCTTATGTGTGTGTGAGACATTTGACCCTTCTTACAACTACTCACCTCCTCATACACAAGAGCAATACACTTACCCAAATCTCATGAGTTCATTTGAAATGGCTATATCCAGTGGGATTTTGAAGTTGAAGCATTGATTCCAAAAAAGTGATCTAGGAATTACACTTATGATAATCCGTTTTAAGTGATTCACACTACGTACGTTGAGTTTCTATAAAATATTTTCCTTGGGTATCAAGTGAGTTTACTTTAATATACTTCATAGTTCATTTATCGTAGTCCTTAAATGACGGATTGTATGATATTTCTCTGTCTAAAGATGAGATTAACTTCCTTTTTCAAATAAAGAATTTTGTGGGTATATTCACTACAACCCATCACGAGATAACACTCGTCCTCTAGGGCCACCTAGAGGTTTAACGGCTTGTTGCACATGCTAAGTGCAATCGCAAGTGCCCGCAAAAGTGGTGCACTTTTGGTTTCTTATCCTTATTTCTCTCTATTTTTGCTCGCGTACTAGCAATGTCCTGTTTGGGGGTAGCATGATAAGAACCTAAAAGTGTTAAAATAATACCTCAGATAGACAGTTTTTCATTGCTAATTCTCTATAAAATGGGTCTTATGCCCTTATATGTCTATCTTGTACGTCAAATGCCTCTTGCGGAGCAAAATGCGGCACAAATGTAGTTAAAGGAGCGTAACCCCATCCCCTACCAATTACCCTAACCCGAACCTAAGCCTAAACCGAGTCCAGAATAGTCCCGAGCTTCATGTGTGTTTAGTTCGTACTTTCTAAATTTTTAATTTTTTATTTGTGTCGTAAATAATTTTTAGAATTTATTTTATATTTTATTTTGATTCGTGTATATTTTTAGCATTTTTATATTTTATTTGTGTGCATATAATTGTATATATTAGGGTCCATTAGTTTATGTCGAGCATTTTTATTATTTATGTAAATATAATAGGTGTGGATTTTATTGTTATCTATATTATTTGTTTTTAGTTTTTAGTTTAGTTTTATTGTTATTTTAATTTATCTTATTTGTTTTTAATTTTATTAGGTTAGTTTTATTATTTTTATTTTATTTTATTTTGAGTATTTTTATTAACAGGTTAGGATTATAATTTTTTTTAGTAAGTTCTATATTTTATTTTGTTTGAGCTGTAATTATGTAATTAGTTTTTAGTTTATTTTATTTTATTTTTTAGTACTAAACACACACACACACACTACCTAACCACACCAAAATACCCATATTGCCTTCTTCTCTCTCCTTCATAAATAAACTCCAACACCTCCACCTCCATAACTCCATCTCCCGAAGCCTTAACCCGATTTTACCACTTCCCTGAAACAATGCTGGCAGACCCAAAATCCATGGGTCGCTGGCTTATCCAACCCAATCGGAACCCATTTACTCCGATCAACCTGCTGACACCTCCATCTAAACTCCCATCTAACCCGAGACCTAACCCGGGTCTGCTGTTAACCCAACCATCCCTTACCCGCGAACTCGCGATACCACCACACCTAACTAACACTCACCCTCACCCTCACCCTCACCCTCACCCTTATCTCATACACCTCATCACACCACACCATCTTCTACCTCCCAACACTCTCTCTCCTCTCACTTCCATTAACAAAACTATACGCCCATAAACACACCATCATCCTTCCATTAACCCAATTTGAAAACCCACCTCCTCCATACACAACCGAACTCAAACTCAAACCCAAAGTTCGGCGACCCAGTAGTAACCCGCCAAACCACTAAACCCAGAGATAAACATAAGTAAACCCGCGACCTCGAACCCCGTTCAATCCAACTTCCTGGAGCAAAACCCATCTGCTCCATGTCGACCCTGCTCCTTTAAGCCTAAACCAAACCCATTTCGACCTATAAACCAACTCCACATTCAAGACCCAACAACCCATGAACCTTCTCCTTACAAACCCGGAGAAACCTCTAACCCCACCAATCCAGGAGCCCACGCAACCCATATCCATTACCTGAGACCCGTTGCCTTAATTAGAAGCCTCCAACCAACCATAATCCCCAAAATCAAGAACTGAAACTTCGACCCTATACCTACATCTAAAAACCTTTCCTAAGCCCAGCTACAAACGACACAAAACCCCATTATCTACAGCCTCCCTAGCCTCATGCTTCTGATAAAAGAAGACTCATGCTCCTTTAAAAGGGGGAACCAATAGTGCAAGAGTGGGAAGAGAGAAATTTGCAGCAGTGTAGTTTTTAGTTTAGGAACTCCATTTTCGGAGATCATTTTTTGGTTTTGGTTTTATTTCTTCTTTTCTTGTTTTATATAGTGACTTAAGTGTGAGGTAGATTATATTTGTACAATCGAAATTGTTAGTTGCTTGACATTATTTTTAGTGTTGTAAAACTCAAATTTGTTGGTTACTATTCATGTCAACGCTTGAGATTGCAATGAAAATTTAAGGAGACTTGGTTTTATTTTGTTCTCCCTTAGCTTATTTTTCAATGCCTCTTATTGTGTTATTATTACATTTTATATATAATAATACCAAAATGAAAGGCTAAATACCCCATTCAAAGGGTGAGACGAACCCTTAACTTAATTATTTTTATTTTCAGTTTGTTTATTTATTATGCCCCTTTGAGTATTAATATTAAAATTTTACAATTTATATTTACGCCTCGAGGGAGGGTGAATTATTTTTGAGAGAAAACCGTAAATTCAGATTATAATATTTATTCATTAATTAAATTAGAGATAGGCAATTTTTGAATGCTGTTGTAGTTTGAATTTCTCAAATCTAAAACTTAATTTTTAATGATTTAAAATACTTTTAGTGAATTTTTCCTAGCAGGTGATTTATTAGAAAATGATTAAATCTAATTTTTGTGAGTATGAGAAATTTAAATATTAATCTTCTAAAAGGACTATATGTAACTTTACATTTGCAACGAGAGTTTATTTATGAATTTATATATGTTTTGAGGTATTTCAAATAAATAAACTAAGTAATAAAAATAAATAGGTTAAGCGGTGAATTTTAATCCCTTGAATCATCTCAAGTTTATTCAGTCCTCGAATTTTAGCTCACTTTATCATTTTATTTATTAATTAGTGTAGTTTGAATTTTAGTTCATAGCTAGTAGTAAAAATATTCCTTTAAAATTATTTTAAAAATCATGCTTAGTCATCATTTTATTCTTGTCCACATTAAGGCGCGAGGATTGACCCCTTACTTGCCAATCTATAATTTTAGTGTGTTTGTAGGTACTACAAGGGATTTTTGATTGACCTTCTTTACTCTACGATGGAATATATGCAAAAGACGCGTTATCACACAGTTTGGATTCGGAGAAACCTTACCTCGATATTCATGAGTTCGAAGAGGCGTGCGATGCGTTTAGCGATCAAACTTGCACTTAAAACGTCATTCGCCTCAAACTTTTTCCTTTCTCTTTGAAGGATAAAGATAAAACCTGGCTATAGTGTTTATCACCGAGCTCAATTGGTTTGTGGTGGGATATACAAGCTAAGTTTATTTTGAAATTCTTCCCCCAATGTCGAATGAATTCCATCAAAGCTCAAATTCAAACGTTTCAACAACTAGAAAACGACCCATTTGATCGGTGTTGGGAACATTTCAATTAGTTAGTCAGCGCATGACCACATCATGGTTCAAGATATATCGTCTTATCTCTTTCTTCCACTAAGGGCTAAGTATAGTTTTCAATCAACTTGTTGACACTATGTGTGATGGAGAATTTTTTGGGTTAAAAGATAACGATGCAGAGGCCCATCTTAGGTATGTTGCAGAGACTACTCAAGTGTAGGACACATCCGATCCTAATGACTAAACCTGAACTCTAGAAAATGTCCACGTCTCTTTCTGCGTCTAGACTCTATTAATTGGATAAGGAAGCCGAGTGAAAACTTTGAATAAGCCAACTAAAAAAACTGTTAGAAGATATAGTCAAATCACGGGCAAGAGAAACAGCCAGATCGGATTAAGCACTGAGAGAGAGGGTGTGTGCAATTTTTGAGGTGGGACATTTAATAGAGGAATTCCCAATGATACCCGCCTATAAATTATGCTTCAAGAGCAAGTGGGACCAGTAGGAGATTTTAAGGATAATTTTAATTCTCCTCACGGTAATTCTTACAACCCTTCATAGAGGAACTAACTTGGGTTTAATTATGGCCAACAACATGCTGTGTTGAATCCTCATTCGAATGTTTCCCCTCCACCACCACCCTCGCATTTCCCACAAGCCCCACACATGCAATCACCAACTCCTGTGCTGTATATCACCCCACATAGGAGAAATATCGAGGTTACTTTCAATCAATTCATACAATCTCAAAATGCAACCAATGCTCAAAATGCCTTAATGTTTGTCGACATAAATGCAAACATTGCAAAGTTGCAATTTTCCCTAAGTGTCTAAGAGAAGGAAAAATTTCCGTCCCAAGGTCAAAGGTATCCCCAAGATCAACCTAGTGCGAGCTTCACTTTTGACGCTAATTAAGAGCAATGTAGTGCGGTAACCACTCTACATTGTGGAAGAGTTGTTAACTTGTCACCTCCTCCACATGACAACCAAAATGACAAGGAGATTATTCCCGACACGAAAGAGGCCGGAGATATCCCCTTGAAAAAGGGTTGTAATGATGACACAGTCAGGCCTGAGGTCGACACGAAAGAGGCCAAAAATACCCCATTCCAAGGAGATATCTCATGACGATGTGTTATACGTTATTAATCAAGTAAAGATTAATTGACCTTTTCTCGAGACCATAAAGAAAATTCCCACGTACGCTAAGTTTCTCAAGGAATTACTCACGGTGAAATGTTGGCTACAGGTAAAGAAAAATATGTTTTTAATACAGAACGTCAGTTCCGTACTGTTAAGCGACCTTCCACTCAAATTTAAAGATCCGTATGCACTGAACATTTTATGCATCACGGGGAAGAATTGAATTGAGAGAGCGCTAATAGATTTAGGGGAGAGTGTTAACATTTTCCCCTATTCCATCTATAATCAATTAGACTTGGAGACCTTAAGCCCACAACGATGACTCTCCAACTCGTAGATCATTCCGTAAAGATACTACGGGGGGGTCATTGAGGACGTGATTGTCCAAGTTGACACTTTCTACTTCCCGGTGGATTTTTTCATTTGGGACGGGGAGCCCTCAGCTTTATCGAGTAATCATGTTCCTGTCATACTTAGCCGCCCATTCTTAGCTATGACTAATGCACTTATTAATGCATGCAATGGGAAAATGAAATTTACGATCAGGAACATGAATCTCAAAACAAATATCTTCAACATGACTAAGACCGATGATGATGAGGGTGAATCGTGAGAGACGGATCTTATGGAAGAAATAATATACGAGCACGAGAGGAATAACATGAGAGAGCCGTTAGGGGTATACCGTCCTACATCAAGTGAGATAAATAATTATAAAGTTGAGCTAGGGGTCGAGTTTAGTGACTGACATGGAGAGCGAGAGAGATCACGTAGTTGAGTACGAGAAACAGGATTTGGAGATTGATCATGTGAGAGAGGACTTAGAAAGTAAGCAAGAGAGAAAGGTAGGAGATATGAGATTAGAATATTATGAAAAAGAATTTAGGTTGGTGGATAAGAGCCTCCCTATCTAAGTCCAATAACTATTTGACTCATGTAGTCATGTCGAAGGGAGCGAAGGAAAATATAGGATAAATGAGGTCCTTCTGCGTGACCATCCACCCGTGCCACTTGAGTCCTCAGATACGATCGAGGAGAGGACTCGAGTCTCGATCGATTTAGAGCCCGACCCACACATTACAAAAGTAAAAGGAGATCTAGGTTTAGCATGTCCTTTAATTTTCAATGATATTTTCTCTCCAAGTCGGAACAAGTATTCTGCGATTCAATTGGGAACCACGAGGATCTCATTCACCCCAGTCATCATGAGCCTCAAGGTGTTCCCCTTATTATGGGGATGGTCCCACCTTGTTCCGACTATTGGTTTATGATGTGAGGACGGGGGAGATGAGGAGAGCATTGGACCCTGTACAGGGGGTCAGATGAGTTTTTAGTGGAGAGAGAGGTCGTCGCACCCCCGACGTATATAGGGTGGCTTTTTTTATTTTTGTTTTTGAGTCGTGGTTGGAGTTATATAGTGTTCTTTTGCATTTCAAATATTTGCTCATTTTATTTTTGCACTTATTCTTTTTATTCTTTAGATTTTATTCCTTTTCATTGAGGACAATGAAAAAGTCTAAGTTAGGGGGAGTGACGAGTGCGTCTTCTAAAAACTTCCCAAATTTTTAAAATGCCAAAAAAATTTAGAAAATTTCAAAACATTTTAAAAAAAATTGAAAATTTTGAAAAAGCAAAAAAATATTTTTCTTCAAAATAAGTAAATTTTGCAATTTAAATTTTTTGAAAATATCAGTACTTTTTTTAAAGTCTCAAATTGTAAAAGTTCGAAATGCACAAAGCTGAAATTTACCAAAGTTGGAAATTGAGCGAAAACTAACGACTTTGCGACTAAGTGTGGAGATTAATTAATGCGGTAAGATTTCGAGCCTATCAATTTTTGTGAGATTTTAAATCAATTCAAGTTAATAATTAACTCAATGTTCATTTCAGTGTTTTAATAAGTCGTTGAGGATCTCTATTCATTTTTTATTGGTTACAATAAACGAGTGAGATGTCGTCTTAAACACGTACTAAAATATCTCTAAATTAAATATAATGTCGAGATGCATATAGTAATGTGATTAGTAATTCGGATAAATGAAGTTAGGGCATCGTTTGTTACTAAAAAAATATTAGCCATAAAAAGTTGTGAAAAATTATCCATTTGCAACCCAGTTTGAGCTTAATAAAAATTGTAAGGACATAAATTTCCAATTGAGTCCCTGTATTGTTTTGACTTAATTCCGTGAACAAAACTGTGTTTGTAATATGTCATAGGGAGAATTTTGTTTTGTCATGATCCCACTTGGTCTATGACGTATTGAATAAATTAAAGACGTTGCGGCAAAGCTTCAAAGAAATAATCATGCCGATGTTTATTCGGTGCAAGTTTACTCATTTTCAAAGTTAATTTCATTCCGAGATCACTTAGGTATGAATGCGTATAATTAATGGTGCTTGGCATTATTTTATAAAAGATAAGGATGTAATTTTTATATAGAAAAATGATTTTAAATGTTTTAAAAAGTGTTTTTATGGTTTAAACTTCGTTTTATGATGATAAGCTCGAAATAGAGTTCGACTAATTTGAATCTCTTTGTTAAGAGACGTTTTTATCAGAAAGTCAAACTTTCGCGAGGTCGCTCGAATGACATTGGATCTCCTTCGAACGAGATACAATGTCGCGGGAACGACATGCTTAAGTCGTTCAAATGACAAGTTTTTTGAGGCAACATTTAAATCCTATTTAAACAGTGTTTGCATCATAATTTTGTAAGTGTGCTTTCTGGAAAAGGTTTTACAAACCAGAACCATGTTTGCACATGTTTTCTAAGGTTTACAAAGCATAAACACATCCTTAGAGTTTGAAAAGATCCGAGTTATCATTCTTATATGTTTACGTGATCTTGCTGCACCAAAGTTGTTTGTTCTACACATTGAACATGAAGGGTTGTGCGGTGAAGAAGCGACGGACATCGTGTTTGACATCGTAGACGTATCAAAGACATATCGGTGGACACCGAGACATACGTGGATGCGTGTGTTATGGACATAGATCGTAGAAGACGGAATTTTTGCGTGGGCACTATTGAAGAACGGTTGAAGATCATAAGGAACGTCAAGACCCGTGGGGATCGAGTCTTAGTGTAACGCTAATTTGTCTTTATAAAACCATTACTCATAGTGATTGTCTGGCTTGGGCCGTCCGAGGTTGTTTTCCCGTTTTGGATTTTTTCCTCGTACATCTGGCGTTGTGAGTATTCTTTACTTTACTATAATTGCTTTAATCAATAGATGCATGTTTAGGATTAATCAAGATAAAATTGGTTTAAAGTGAGAATTGAGATTTCACAACTTGATTTGGTGCATAATTAAAAGTTGGATCTTTTTCGAAGAAAAATTGGTTTTGTTGAAAACACACATATTGGGCACTCCTAGAAAATTTCCCCCTCATTTGAGTAACCCAAAAAACCCATTTAGCCCGGAGTTGTGAAAATGGAATAATTCATCAACAATGTCCAAGTGGTGCAATAAAAAGGGGAAAGAAAAAAATATAAAAGAACAGAAAAATGCTCAACAAAAATATCAAGAAAAGAAAATTTTGAAAAATAGAAAAAAATGGAGAAAGAAAAGAAAATGAGCAAGATCCCAAAAAAGCCCTAACGGATATAATAAGAAGATTTTTCAATTCCTAATTTTCCAACCGTTCCCATTTTACCCAGTGCACCTTATAACCCGAGAAAGCCCTAACCAAGTCCGACTAATGAAATTAATTACTGCGTGGAGAGCGAAGACACGAAAAGAAAATAAGAGAGATCAATTGGTGTGAATAAGAGGTGATGTTTCTCGTTTTTCACTCATCGTAATTCGATGATGAGATATTTTCATCATAAAAATCCCGTCTTTTGAATTGTGTGCTTGAATTTATGTTTCATTACATTTACTCTTTATATCACGCATACCGAGAGAAAATATCCACATTCTAAGTGATTTGTTTGTGAGAGCATTAGAATCAAAAGGAATTTTCGAAATGCAATGAAATGATCAATCGATGGAAATTAGCAGTTAAATTTCGGCTTTGCACACACACTATGAATTGAGACTTGTGAATATAAATTTACTATTTTTGAGGAATTTAAATTGTACAATTTTTAAGTATTTTAATTTTTTCTTTGAGTCAAAAAATAAATTTTGTAGGTATGTTCACTGCAAACCCTCAAGAGACACCACTCGTCCTACTAGGGCAACCTAGGGGTTTAACGGCTTGTTACATATGCTAAATGCAATCGCTTGCCCACGAAAAAGGTATTATATCCAGATAAATTTTTTGAAGGGTTCTTAACTCATCCTCTTTTCCTTTTACAGTGCTCGAGATGCGTAAAGTTCTAAGTTAGGGGGATTTCATTAGGCATAAATACTCCATATTTATCCCCTTAATTTTGATCTTTTTATGATCACGTGCATCATAATTGACTTGGTTTTATCTCATATTTATGCTACTAACCCTTTTTTGGAAATTATTTCGTTGTTATCAATTTATAAAATAACGCAAGTGCACGGGCTATTATAGAATAGCGAGTGTAAGTATGGGTCGAACCCACAGAGATTTGTCAATATTTTCGTTCAAAATAATTGTGACTGTCCAACTAGACTAAATGGGATAGAGAATGATTATGAACTACACTAAATAAAAACAACTACGATAAATGAGGGTAAATAATTAGGATTCAGGGTCCATTTCTCACGTAACTAATATTGCACACTAATTTAATGTTGTCATTCCCTTTTTATAACTCAAATTAAATTGAATCTCGCCGCGTTTAATTCGAAAAATATGACGGTTATGATCATAATATTTTTAATGTATTTAATAGACGGCTAAAATCCCTATTCCCTTAGAAAATACAGGCTTTAAAATTCACAAATGTATTTAAGCATGGATTATCAAAACAATCAAAGTGCAAGCATAGTCCCTCAAAAATTATTATTTTTAAATCTCAATACTTGATTTGACAAAACAATCTTGAAGGTTTTAAACACTCTCTCGTGTCGCTTTAAAATGAATACCGAATCTTTAATAACAATTAAAATAAGTAGGGAATAAACAATGATAAAATTAACGTGAAAATATTATCTAACTATGATAAACTTCAACCTACTCCTAATATAAGAATCAAGCAACCATAATAAAAGAGAAATTGCAAGAATGAGTAGATATCTTCATTAATAACCCAAACTTACAAATAGTTCTCTCACAACAATCTTCAATCCTCTAAAAAAATGATAAAAACTTAGCCCTCCAACTGATTACAATCACTCAAAGTTTCTCCACGAAATCCTCCACGAAATCCATCTCTAATTTTCTCCGAAATTATGAGCCCAAGGGTCCTTTTTATAGGACAAGTGGTGAGGTATTTGAGTTGTGGTGGGACTCTTTCTTCTTAGTCGAATGGTGTTTGTAGATATCTCTCCACCTCTTTAATCTTTGGATCATGATAAGGGACGGGATTTCCCCCCACTCGAAAACTCTTATCTTTTCTTGCTGAACACGCATGTCGAGTTTCGTCCAAATCAGAGAAATTTTTTTTTTGACTTTTTTACGATTTCACAAGAGCAAAAAATAGCTTTTTTCGAACGATCGTAAAAATCAACTTTTTCGCGCCTTTTTTGAATTGATCATCAATTTGCACCAAATTCCATCATTACCTGCAAAAATTGCACGAGGCAACTTTTTTCACAAATTAGCACAAGAATATTATAAAATTATCAAAGTGCCCATTTTTTACTTAAAATTGCCATTTTCAACTTAAAATTGCCATTTTCAATATGAATTCAATCATTCTCGCATTTTTTCCTCTTTTTAATAAAATAGTCCTAAGAACTTATTAAATACACTAAAATGGGACTAACAAAGTATATATTTGGGTATAAAATATACAAAATAATGCACTCATCAAATACCCCCAAACCTAAACTTTGCTAGTCCTCGAGAAAAACAAAAAATTAAAATCTCACTCACTTTCATAGGATTCACGATTGCACTTAGCATGTGCAACAAGTCGTTAAACCCCTAGGTTACTCTAGTGGATAAGTTTTGTCTCGTGAGGGTTTGCCGTGAATATACCCACAAAATTCAAAAAACTTGACTCAATATAAAAGACTCAAAAGTAATATAACCAAGTTTGAATGCGAATTTCATAAATATAGTAGAACTCCACTTTTCAATCTCAACTTATCGTGTGCGTGTGCATAGCCAATATAACCGTCCATTTCAAAAGATTTGATTGTTACATTTCTTATCCGAAAGTTCGTTTTGATTTCAAAATCTTATGGGATGCACTCACAATCGAACACTCGAAAATGGGTTATTTTCTGTCGGTATATGTGAATAAAAGAGTAAATTTATATGATCAAATTTCACATATACATGATCAAAAATGGATTTTTGTTTTTTATAATTGACGAATATGATCTCATGAATGGAAAATCGATTACTTGTTGAAAACGTTGAATCTCACAATAGATCCTATTCATTTTCTCTCCACACTATAACTAACTTCACTTGAGATCGATTAGGTCTTTGTTTGGTTGTATTGTAGGCTCGGGCTTTGCTAGAAAGAATGCTTTTTTTGGAGTTCAAAATTTCTGAGAATATAGAGTTTTTTCGGTATTTTGACTTTCAGACACTTTTTCTCACCTTCATTGTTCTTTTCTCTTTCCTTTTTATTTTCAAACATGTTTCATCATCTTTTTTATTTCTTTCTTTCTTCCCCATTTTTTTGAGACATCATTCTTTTGCGAAATTTTTTTTTTCCTTTTTTCAACCGTAATTTTACCCTAGTATTCTCAGAAAATGGGTATGGCTTCTTTTTATGGGCTTTAAACTCCCAGTTGGAGTTGGGTAGGACAGTGGGCTTTCAACAAAAGGCCTATCTTCTTTTTGGCTCAAATGGGCTTGCAATGTAATAATGTAAAAAATGTTGGAGTTTGGGATTAATTTTGGGCTTTCAAACGATTGCCTAATCTCATTTCTCAAGTTTCATTCAGTTAATTTGTGCCTCCAGACGACTTACCAAGACTTGTAGTGCTTTAAGATTCACATTTTGACCTTTTGTTTTCAGTAATCGAACAAAAAAAAGAATTTGAGATCATCAACGAATTAATCACTGAAGGAAAGTTTGAGTTATTTTAACTCGGGTTGATTTAAATCTCTCGAAAATGATGAATGGCACAAAAATCTCACCGGGTTAAAATCTCCACATTTATTCGTTAAGCATATTAACTTTCACCTCAATATCCATTTTCGATCATATTATATGGATAATGTGTAAAAAATATCATAAGTTGAGAGATCGATGAATTAATTCTATATTAAGAAATCGTTTCAAAACTCAATTATATTGAAATTCTTTTTGAATTTTTGAAATTTTTTTTGATTTTTTCCCCAAAAATATCATCCATACCCCCAAACCTAAATTTTACATTGTCCTCAATGTATGCTCAAATAAAAATATGGACAAAGAAAATAAAGTAAAGAAGTAAAATGATGATGCATGATAACTAAAAAATAACAAAAAGGAAAAAAAAATACACAAATAATATGCAAACAAATGACAATTACCATCCTCACCATAAATTAATAATCGAAATAGTTGTGGGTCATTCCAATTAATAAACTTTATAGCACTAAGTGCCAAAATATCATAAATTTGAGAGCATGACCGCACAACACAAATTTCAATCTTAAATTCATGGTCATAATGGTGGGCACCGACATCAGCAATAATAAATAAATTTGAATCGCATGAATCATATGTCGATGCATCACATGGAGGTAATAAATTGCAATGAGGATCCAAATATTTATTATCCCTTTTTTGAAAATAGTCGCGTAAAATTGGGGATGCATACTCCACTCTTAAATGCGAGATTTTATGAAAAGTGTGGGAAGAAGATGTATCACTGGGTGATACACTTTCTTCATCAAAAATAGGAGAACTGTCATGAATACTTGAAGTATCACTAAAATTGGATGACGTATCCTCAAATAAATTTTCCCACATATAAAAAGAAGCAGCATTTTGCTCAATTAAATTAGGAAAAAAAATCTTGACAAACATACAAATCATCACAAGTATTACAGGTGTCAAGATTGTCAATTTTTTTCTCCTCACAAAATTGATTATCCCCAATTAATTCATGATTATTTTTAGAAATAGAATCATTATACCGTTTGTTCACCTCTCTCCAATTGATACACTTTGGTGGGGCGATAGTAATTACAAGGGTTGGAGTCTCATCCGTACCTTCTTTAATTTTTAAAATGACTAGTGATCCATCTGAATTAAATTGAAATACGTAGTCATTTAGATTTTCAATATTTTGTAAAAACACGTCCACAGGATCCATTGAGGAATATAAGAAACATGACGGGATAATAATAGGAGGATCGCCCATTGCAATTTATAACACATTAATTAATTTATTTATTTTGGATAACTCCTACTCTTCGACAAGCTCCTCCGCAAGGGCGCTTATTATGATTTTCTTACTCCTATGCTTTTGATGAGCTATATGATCTTGCGGATTATTACAGGATGTTTGTTAGACACCTTCATTTTTGGACTCTAGATATGATCGGGTCTTTGATTCGGGTTAGTGGCCCATCTTTTGTACTTGTTAATGAATGTAGTATGTAAAATATTGAATTGTTGAAACACTTTGAATGTAACTGTGGAACGATAGATTATTCGGTCCTTTTATTGTATGTTGTTTCTGTATTTATCTATATGTTCCTTTGAAATTCCACTTTCATCAGATTTGGGTTGTTTAATTTATTTCTTAACTCGTTATCAAACCAAAATTTTTGACAACCTGATTTCTGATTTATTGAGTGGTTTTTCCCGTATACCTATTTTATTGTTATGATACTGAGGATGATATCCATCCATGATTCTGTTACGTCGAGGTAATCGGGCTAGCCACCCCTTATTTCGGAATGCGAGTTGTCATAGGTCAACCTTTAGGTAATACTTATTGTCCTTCTTTCACTTGCACACATTGCGATAAGAAGGGTCATCTTAGAAGGTTTTGTTTCGATCTTAGAAATGGTCCTAGGAAGTCCAAGGGTAGAGTCACCAAGGTCACCAAAACTCGAGAGCATCACACTACATATACATAGGTTAGGATATCCTATTTTGAGTCTTTACATAATAGACTTTATGATTCTCATTTGCTTGCACATGATACTTCCCATGCTAGATCAAAAGGTTGATTGGATTAGCTTTCTTTGTATACACTAGTTGTTCTTCATTATACATTATTTCTAGTTGTATGTTTGTTAGTCATATTCTAGTCTATGCTTCATTATATATGTTTTGATGCAATCATGACACGTGCATCTTTTGGATTTTGTTTTTTCATTTATTGAGTCTTGTTGGAAAATACAAAAAGAATTTGTTTCTTCTTTAAGTTGTCTTTATTTTTAAAATTTGTTTAAAAATTTTGAAAACTCAACAGTGTGTATTTTAGTTTTACATTTTTTATATGGAACATCCTTGCATTTGAATTTTATATCACTCTATATCCATGTGGCTAGATTTTTCAGTTATGAATTTTAATTCTTAAAATGTTCTTTATCATGCTTGAATGAAGTAGTTTGACTTTGATTTGCTTAATGGATTCTTTTTGTATATGCTTATACACACATGCACGAGATCCTTTGAATGTTATCTCCACATTTATATTTGAGCTCTATGAGATTTTCTCCCATCACTTTTATCATTCACATGCTTTTTAACTATGGGAGATTCGTGCATGTAAGAACCATTGCTCGTGAGATTTATTTGAATATTATACAAAGGAAAAGAGAGTGGTATGGAAAAGAGTATGAAAGGAGAAAATCACCTTTGCGATAAAGTCACCGTTGGTAAGAGCCTAATGTAAAGATTAAAAGTCAATAAAAAATTGAAAAATTGTGACAGACCAATATTATTTAGTTTGGTCATTCAAAAGAAATACCTTCAAAAGAATAGAGAAAATAAAATAAAATATGTAATATGCTTGTCTTTTGAGGGTGCTTAATTGAAGATCAACAGGTTTGCACAATGAATCCTAGTTCTCATGACTCTATTAATTTGTAGAATCATCAAAATTCTAGGCTTGTGTACATTGTGCTTGTTTTGTTCTTTGAGTTCACTTTACCTTATCACATGAGGATAATTCTTAGTTGATAAAGTTTTGCAATAAAATAGAACCCCTTGAACATGTTTAAGTGATTCGGTTATTCTTTTTTTCTCTAGTTCACAACCATTCACTCCATTTTCCACATTTGGTTTAGATACATCTATGATGTATGCACATGAAAAGATTATCGTGTTTAGTGCCTTGTGTGGTGTTTATACCTATATTTGTGTGCTTATGCTTCATTGATATCTTTTGCATATTTATATATATATATATGGTATTATTTATTTTGAGTCATTTCTTTTACATCCAATCAGTATATGCTATGGGTTTATATCGATATCTATCTTGTTGTAATTTTTGTTTTATATCCCATGATTATTCTAGCACATTCTTATTGGTATCATTTTGATATCGCATCTTAGTTGGTATCTATTGTGCTTTATGTGGATTAGTTGTTCTTGTGTTGCCATATTACTTTGTTGTTCTTGTACCACTATACACCATTGTATAACATAGTTATTTTTCCTTTATGCTTATCCCTTGTTTCATTTAAGGGGAGAATTTGTTTATATTAGGGAGAATCTAATTACTTTATGCAAATTATCTTTGTCTATTCCTGAAGAAAAATGGGGGAAAATGATTTCTAACTCTTTTGATTTGGGGATATATAACTTAAAGGGAGACGCCATTTCTTAGGTAGACATTGTTAGGCAAAGGGAAATAATTTAATTATTCAATTTATATTGTTTTATTCCCTATGTGTTTTATGGAGTGTTTAAGTGTGCATGTTTTCATCCATATGGAAAAGTTTTTAATGTAAATTTTATCAGCATAGTGTTAGTCTAAAGTCTAAATTTTTTTCTTTTGGGTTGGGTTGAGTCTTTTAGATGAGCTTGATGGCCCATAGGATTTTATTTTTGGCTTTGTCGTGGAATACACAAATGGGAAAATTTGTAAGGATAAGTTTCCAATTGAGTTAGTTTGTAAGTATCGGCTTAATTCTAGACGAAAATCTTTGTGTCATAGGATAGAAGTTGAGTTTATGACCTTTTAAGTGTATAACCTTTTTTTTGAAGACGTAATGGCCAAGTTGAAGAGTTGTCATCTTATGTTGAGTTTCGTGCCTCGTTTTCATCATCAGTAATCTAGGCATCTATGAGATATGAATTCTTATATTGTGTTGAGCCTTGGAAATTTCGTATTGGGTGTTAAATTTTTTGTTAACTATTTTAAAATGTCTTTATATTTTTTTCAAGGAAAATAGTTTGGTTTTTACCAGGTCGTTAGAACGAATTTCGCAGATCATTCAAACGAGATTCTTTGCTCATTCGTATGAGCTTCTAATGAAGTCCTTTTTGGTATATATTGATTTCTCGTTAGAGGTTTCATTCTTATCTCGTTCAAACGATATGACTATGTCGTTTGAATGAGATTGGTTTTCGTTCAAACGATCGGGGTAGTTTTTCATAAAATTCAGTTTCCAAAGCAGTTTTCTCTTATAAGTCCCCACTACTTTTTTCCCAACCATTTATGTAGCGAGGGATTAGATTTTATTCAGAGACATTTTCAACATCTAAGAGAGAGAAACCTTTTAAAAAGTCCAAGAGAGTTTTATCTCAGACTCATGATTTAATCCTTCAAACAAAACACAAGTTTTCACCTAATTGTTTTAGTGATCCAAGCTTCAATATACATATATGTTTTGAGATCAAGTGTTGGCACCGGTTTTATTATTCTCTAAATCATTGAGATTATTTCTTGTGGAAGATTTCGTGTTTGTTGGTGTACATACGTTGGTCTGCATATACTTGACGGTAGCAGTGCTCCATCAGTGGACTCCGAGACGTAGGTGGGCTCGTACTTTGTCACTAGGCAGAAGGAATGAAGAGCGTCAAGGATTGCGAGGTCATAGAGTCATTGAGTAAGTCTTCGGTCATGTCCTTGTATTAAATCCGTACTTAGTGGACTTATGATTGGGTCATCCAAGGTTTTTTCCATTGTGGGTTTTTCTCGTACATCGCGGCATTGTGATTGTGTATTTTATCTTGAGAATTCTCACCTAGATGCATGCTTAGGTTTAAAAAGATAAAATTGGTTTAATCATGAAAATGAAGTAATTGGTGCCTAATTAATTTGGGTTGTATAAGTTTAAGAAAAAGTTTAATTTTGAAATAATTCATGTTTAGTTTGGTTTGTTTAAACATGAATTTGAATTTAAGTTTTATTTAAAAAAAGTAATTTAATTTGATAAAGTTAAAATAAAAATTTAGAATTTTGAGAACCATCACCTTATTAAGCGCTTTCAATATCCTTTCAAAGCTCCCCTATTGAGCACTTTCAATATCCTTTCGAAGTTCTAACACCTCTCCTTTCGTCTTGGCACCTTTTTCTAGCCCGCTTGCTACCTCACCCCTTAATGTAGAGATCTTGTCTAATAAATGTGCAGTGTGGTGTAATATGGTACTTGGCATACAGGAGCCCCCACCTCTTGTTCCCCCTTATGCTCTTTACTTAAAACCTTAGTTAGGCCATATGATTGAATGTCATTGGGGTTTGACTCAGACTAACTTCTGGACATTCCTGTTATTATTTCATGTAACTTAATATTATAATTAGGACTATGATTTTAACAATAACAATATAACGTGTATATATATATGATAACTAAATTAAAACTCACCAAAGTCGGAGCCATTCTGATTGGAAATTTATTGGTCCCCTTTTGTGGTCGGGCATGTAAGTACAAGTTGACCTGATTAGATTCTTTCCCTTCTTCCGAAGTCCCCTTAGTACGTTCCTCCCATTCACCCTTAAGACCATCATAATATTTTACCTCGAGTCTCTAGACATCAACCTTTTTCAATCTCTTCAGCTTATTTCTCACCCTCTTATTCATTTTATCGTGCCTAGACTCATTCTCCAAGAAGTTGTTCCATTGGCTAGTAAGCATTTCAATATATTTTGGCAAACTTTATCTTTCAGCCCTAAAATATCGGGACTCATTGTCTCCTTGGGGAAAAATTATTCCGAAGGTTCTTCCGATAGGTTTTCAAAGCATCAATGACCTTAGAAAGAACCTTCGACTTCAAACCGATTGGGAATGAAAATATCTTCTTCAGTTAATCCCAAATGTCATCCTTTAAGTCATAATCAACCTTCTTCAAATTGTCTGCATCCCCAATGCCCATAGTCATCCTTCATAGAGAAAGATAATGATTTTTAAAATTTTGAACATCACCTTTATCACTGATTGTATTATACCCACCAATAGAGAAACAAATCCGCTTCTTAGGGTTGCCTTGGGATCCCTTAACATCAAAATATAGGGGTGTCAGATTAGCAGGGTTTTGTTGAGTTTGGGGTGTCGAATTTGGAGTGGAATGAATCTCCGGTGGAGTACAGTATTGATATTCCAGAGGAGTTAAGAATTGAGCTTGTGGTGTAGGAGAGCGCTCATTTTCCGGTATTCAGTTATTTTTTGGTTGTTGTTATTTCTATTCGACATTTCCTATCATTTAAAAAAAATTAGTGATGTATGTATGAAAATACCGTTTACGACTCTCCTTGTGTGTGTGTGTATATATATATTTAAAACATGCTCGATGTGTCTGATTTCTGTCCAATCAATATTAGTTTTTAAAATGTATGAAACTTCGCACGCGAACAAGTAGGTGGAAACGTGTCTATAATTGACGTATAACAGTTCGTGACATGAACTCAGAATCTTCTTTCTTCAACTTATTTTCAAGATTATTTTTGATATGCAAGTGTCGCGAGACGTGACAATCTGGGTGAATGCCCTCTTTACAAATCAACAAAGGATGAATATTTTTTTAAGACCTTTCTGACACTGTCACGCATGTCAATGCCTTGTCGGGATTATTCATAGCAAATATATTCTCTATTGCCTCATCCCATCATTCTGGCAATGAAAACATAATACAATCGAACATATAGTCTTGCGAGAGATGAACTCCACGATTTGTAAGGTAATTAAATGGTTTAATTTTTCTATTACCATACTTATAAATTGGAGTTTCCTCTATATGACGCGCACTAATAAAAGATATTTTAGTGAGGTTAAATTGCACCCTCCTGTACTCTTTTTTCCAGTAATTACTACTGATACGTCACAAATATTGCATATTTCTGCCCTTTATCTTTATGCATTCTAGCACTTTTACGGTCCTTAATGCCTATATTTATTCTCGTTAACCAGAAAATCTCGAATTTGGATATATATATATATATATATATATATATATATATATATATATATGTTTTGCAGGGGTTAATTGTGCTTTTGTAGGTATTGGAAAGCTAAAAGTGAGTTTTTGTTGCATTTCGAAGAAATTTTGTCGTTGGACGCTACTTTAAGGGTATTTTAGTCATTTAAAACTTCATCTCAGTCTCATGGAATTTCCAAAAATGCGTAGTTTGTTGAGTTAGCATCGTGTGGCTGCAAATGGTGCATCGTTTTGAGTTCGGACGAAGAAGTTATAGCCGATTCCGTTTTGAAGCTTTCCTCCCATGTGAAAAGCAAAGAACACCAGAAAACAGAGTACCAGTCAATCGCGCCCCTGATGCCGATCAACCGCATTTTCCCATTTTTCCTTGGCTAAAAAACAGTGGGCTTTTAACTAAGGGACCTGTCGACCGCCCCCCTGGCCATGGTCGACCGGCAGTAATAGTTACCCGACAATTTCCCTTTTTTATTTCTTTTTCATTTTTCTTTATTTTTTTTTGTAACTTACTATATAAACCACACTTGGTTTATTTTTGTACATATCTTGTAATAATAGATGGTTTTGCTTAGTTAGGGTTAGGGAAGTTAGGGTTTGGAGAGTTTTGAGTGTGCCATTTCCTCCCTCCAAGGGTTTGCTCATATAGAAGGGTTTGCCCGTCGCGGTTGTGTGAGAACACAATCCATTGTCTTCTACATTTATCCAAGATTTCATTTCTTTTTTTACTTGCTTTATTTCATTGCTTTGTAGTGTAAATTTACTTGATTTCTTTCAATACATGTCATTCACCATGCTTTGTAGCTAGTTTAATCTAGGTTGTGTTAGATTGAACTCACCTAAGGGTTGATAGGTTGCTTTGATTTGGTGATGGAGTTTTTACTCGTTTATTTCGATTAGGTGATATTAATTATTATGCCTAGGAGATTTAACAGGGTATATCATGTATGCTCCATATTTACGACCTTGCATGCGTAATTTTGGGAGTACTTGTTGATGCCAAAATCTTATTAGACTTTTATACGAATTTAGGGGTGTGACAACTATGGGTTTAATTAACTATCAAAACGAGACGCAATCTTAATAACTCATGAGCCCATGTAACCATTTATACCAATTAACTCGGGGTGAGGGATATTCTACGCAACCTATAGTTTGTATTCTCTTTGTTAATTTAGTTTAAATACACTCATGCCAAGTTTATCTTTTCTTTCTTTTTAGTTAATAAAATAACTTTCACATTTTTATTTTAGATGTATTAAACCATTTAAATTCTACCAACTTGTCTCCGTGGATTCGATACCCGTACTGGACGTTATATTCCCTTAAAAGAGTGTAGATATAGTTTAGGTTTTTGCATAGAGTTGGTGAGCTGAATATGATAAAACGACCGGCGCACATGTGACTCTCGCCCTATGGCGAAACTCAGCCTATCAAATGGCGCCGTTGTCGGGGACTTGTTATTTTAGAATTTATTTTATTTATTATTTCGTAGTATTTTCTTTTTATTTGTATTTTTTTCCTAACATTTTACAAGACTTCTTCATTTGAGCGCTAAGAAACGCTTAAATTTTTCACACACGCATCACTTTGTGGAATTTACCACTTCGATCCATCTCTGGGGTAAGCATGTCTTATTCGTATCCTTTCGTTAATCATTATGATGCTTCTCAAAATCCTCGTAAACCTATGACTTTTGGTCAGTACTTAGAGTCCCAAAAAATTGAAAATTCTAATATGTCTTTGGGTGAGTATAACAAAAGTCGAGCTTTGGAGTGCGTGTATTTGGAGGATGATGATAATGATTTTAGGCCTCCAATTCCTTATAATTGGAAATTTGAAATGAATTGCAATAGTTTTCAAAATTCTTATAATAATGAGTTTGAGTATTGTCGCAATAATAATTTTCAAACTTCTCATTTCCAAGAATTCGCACCCTGACCTATGACTTTCGGTGAGGGATTGCTCATGCTTCAAAATGAGAAATATGAAAATTGTTATCGGGAAGAAAATCATTTGTGGGAACATGAATTGGATTTACTATTTGAATCGGACAATGATTTTTCTTTCAAAACTCTTGAAGTTGAGGAATGTTTTGAACTAAGTGAGAACTTTGCGCTTAATTTGGAACAAACCATTCTTGACTTGGCCCATATGTTAATAGAGAATGAATGTGAGGATGAAATGGATGTAGTATCCATTTGTAATGAAATAATTTTGTCACACCCCTCTTAATTCTAGCGTCGGCCGCCTCCAAAACTAAGCCGGGTGAGAGTAAATAAAATACCATTCTTAGCATGCGACAAATATAAGACATATTAAATCAATCCACAAGGTGAATAATAATCAATCCCAATGAATAATTGTAATAAAAAAACTATCACAAGCTAAACTCCAATTTAAACAAATCTCCAAAATATGAATTTATTAAAAAATCTGAATAATAACCAACTCTAAATATTCCTACTAAATTCCTCAAACAACTTTGGAACTGAATGGCCCAATAAAACCCAAATGGAGTCTCATAATGAAACGCGATGGAAATGAAAATCTAAACTAAATAAAATAGTAAATAAAGTACCTCCAGCTGCACCTCAAAGCGATATCCAATAAATCCTATGCAGCTACTCCGGTACTAATACCTAAAAATGTTAATCAACTCGCGAGGTCAGAGCCTCGAGCATGAATACACACTACTCCCCTCAAATAGGATTCGTGAATCCAGACAATAGCATTACACGCAATAAATATCACAATAGAGTATTTTAATTAATACAAGATAATTAAACGCGAGAAGGATAAATCTCTAACCACCCCCAAAGATTCTTATAAAAATCATACAAATATCATTTTAATTAACCCATAGCCCCCAAATATTAATTTAATTAAATTAACCCAAATTATCATTATTCTAACTTTTTATTATGTCGGTCGTCCCGCCCCGGGGGTAATCCACCAAAGTGTCACACTTCCCCTTGTCAATAGCCAGTTGGATCCGTTTTAACTGTCGATCCCCCGTAATATGACAAGATTCCACAAATGATACAACATAAATCACCAAAGCCGACCCGTTTAAACTGTCGGTCCCTGACACATTATGTCGTCACAAATTTTAATAGTCATTTTATCTTAGGCATTAATTCTCATTTTCTCAATTTCACAAATTTTCCACCTTTTTTTATCGATGTGAAATCCTCAAAATATCCCTTAGTACCATACCTAAGGGTCCCCAAGTACACATGCATCATATCTTATATATAGGATGAATTACTAATGTAACACATCCTAATCTCATGCCTAGGCTAACGAAAAGACGATATGACGTAAAAATCTGCCCCACCCCAAAATATAAAATCCCCACGAATTTACAATAACTAGTCCCATACCTAGCAAGAATAAATTATCACCAAGGCCTACCAACTAGTCCCATACCTAGTAAGAATACTAAAAATAGGGTTGAGCAATACTAACCAAAAGCCCCTCGTTCATACGATGGCAAACATGAATGAAATAAATCACACAATACACAATTCATAAGAATAACATAGCACGTAACCATAAAAGTTCCAATTCAATGAATAACACCATCGACGTTTTCAATATAATTATTTACGTTCAAAAATGTTAAATCTATTAACATGCGACAATATTCGATATGTCATAGTCGTTCTCTTTTATAAGTCATCTAATTTTTAAAAGTGTGAGCGTGTCCCAATAATCATAAAAATAACGCCCATAAAATTCTACATGAGAACCTACACTCAAACCATAAAAATCCAAAAAATCTAACCTACGCACCCAAGGGTTTGAAAGATGAAATCATATTTAAGATTTTCATAAAAACAGTCCCAAAATTTAGTGCCCACTTTCTCTAATTAAGTTACTAATTGATCTTAATCAAAAACACATGATTAAGGGTTTAGTGACACTTAAAACATATAATAATAAAGCAAAAATATAGAGTATTCATGCCTGAGTAAAAATCATTTGACAATTCTGATTAGACGGTTGAATTCCTCTCGAAAAAATTAGCAAATAGTCATTCTTGCACAATCTTAAGAAACACCAATTAAACCTTCAAATATTGAGTCAAACACTTGATTAAGTTTGTGGATAAAGTTGTAGATGAAAGGGAATAATTTTGGAGAGGTCTTCTGATTGAAAATTTGATGAAAAAGTGATTTGAAAAGCCAAGCCACAAATTTTTTGATATATAAAGGATTAAGAGTTTGATTAAGAAAAGTGTTCTAATTAGATACAAACACAAAAAAAACATTTCGAATGATCGGACCGTTGAAATTTCCTGAAATTTTGGGGTATAGTAGTTAAAGATGAGAGAAAGCTGCACAAAAGATTTCAGCTCGATCGGACAGTCGAATAGTTTTATATATTTCTTTTTCTAGAAAATTTTATGTTTTGAGGACTCTTAGAGAGTTTTATGTTTCGAGGACTCTTCTAAATGTCCCAAGACTTATATATACTCATATTACGAGTCTTTTAAGATAGCTTTCCAAATTCCGAATATAAAACCAATATATTTCATTATTAAAAATAATTAAATCCAAAATTTTATTCTTCTCTAATTTCTGAATTAATTAAATAATAAATTAATAAAAACACGGGGTGTTACAAATTTCTTCTTTGGCCTCCAAAGAAGAATATTCCATTTTCATTTGACACCCCGCCTAATAAAATACCGGCTGATCAGTCCTATACCAAATTAAAACAGGAATCCCAGTTGAATCATCCTTAGCATCACTGTCGAAAACTTTTTAAAACTTACTAACCACCTAGTATTCCAAAAGTTGGTGCCAATTTTAACTTTTTAATTAACAAAACAGTACATGCGGAATTAAATATAAACCATTCACACAACTGAATGAAAATAAACTGAATCATTAATTACTCAACCTGTCGAATAAAACACCGGACATTAAAGAAATAATCCAATACAAATATGCAACACCAGAATAAAATAAGTCTAAAACCTGAACTGAAAGTCTGGGCGACATGCCCTAAATAAAACTGAAACTGATACAAGATTCCTACTCTAGGATTGAGTGAATGATGCGTCTAATCCAAACTCCTGCTAGCATCCACATATGTCGCATCTCCGTGTCCCTGGAATGGAATATCAATCCCGGCGTCCCGTTGGCTGGACACCTAAAAGCTTTTGAAAATAGTTTTATAGCAAGGGTTAGAACCCAAAACATTTTGAAAATATTTAGCAAGTGAATTAATTGCAGTAATTTAAAATACATGAATGCGCTTCATATTTAAGTTAGTGTCGCACTCCCTTGTGGACATTCTCACTCCTCCACTATTGTGCACACCTACCAGTTACCTTAACCCCACCTAGTTATACTACCCCGTCCAACTAGTCCTGGTATAACCTTCCCTTGCCATACTACACTAACCCGAGTATAATGATTCTTGAATTATAAGTTATCTCACAATTAACTTAATTAATTCCTCTTAAATAGTATCATATAACCATATCACAAGTTATATAAAGTAAATACATCACACATTGTATTATTATCCGCATACAATATTTACTACCATTATATACGCACCTTTACTACAACATCCACATATATAACATACATATATCCATCCCTTCGAGTATACCCTCGCCGCATGATTCCCTCTAAAATGCTATCTCACTAGGTGTGCTCACGAAACCTAGTTTTCCCAAATTGGAATTGCTCAACAACTTGGCCCAAAATATAAACGTAGTGGAGGCGGTCATATTCCTTCCCTGAAAGTGAGATAAATCCCTCTCCCATATATACCGGACGCTATGACCTGGGGATATACTCGCCCTACTCCTCAAGCTAGGGGATTCACCCACAACGCGCAACCTCCCTTGATAGCATTAGGGTATAATAATTGAATAAATCTCTAGTCACTGATATTTAATATCACACACACAATATATATATATATATATACTATCACTACACCGTATATATATAATATAACCCCGGCTTTACCATGTACTCCAAATCCCATACACTGCCTATAATTTAATATCACACTCAATATATATATATATATATATATTATAAACCCCGGCTTTACCGTGTACTAATATCCCGTGCACTGCCTAAAATTTCCTGAGTCTGTGGCCTGATGGTATCAGAGCATCAGGTTCTAGTGTCCTTAGGATCTGTGCGGCTTTTCACATTTCAGCTTATCATTCTTTGATATAGAGCCCTATCATAGGATTATTGTATTCTCATACGTATGTGCATATACGTTCTTCTGCGAAATTCATATTTGAGAGTGAACTCATACAAACTCAATTCTCATTCCAGATGACGCTCAGGAGAGAGAGAGAGAGAGAGAGAGAGAGAGCAGCTAGGGAAGCAGGGGGAGATGAGACGAGGGAGGCTCGTTAGGAGAAATAGTTACCGCAACAACGACCAGAGATGATTTTGGCGGCATAGGTAACTGAAATAGTGGCACAGGCAGTTGAAGCGACGATGGTTGCAACGGTAGGGTACTTTCCACGGGGTCAGCCACAAGTGTTAGTAGCGCCGGATGATCAGACTCACACGGAGTCTTCGGGGTGGAAGCAAGAGAGAAAGGTTATTTTTAGTGGGAACCCACCAGAATTGCGAGGGGGTTCAGATGTAGTGCTAGCTTGTCAAGGAAGAGGGAGATCCAGCGTCACCTACACATGGGAGATTGCGATGAGGTGTGGAAGCAAATGCTAACTACTTTTAGTTTAGTGGGAGCAGCGCTACAGTGGTGGGAGTCGATCACCACAGTGAGGAAAGGGGCACACTAGCTATTACAGAGTTTTGGGTGCGATTCGACCACAAGTATTTTCCGCCAGCTGCTGAGACTGAAACGAGGAGAAAATTTTATGAGATGACTCAAGGGGACCGTTAAGTGGACGATTACGAGGAAGAATTCACTCTTTGGCAAAATTTTGTACCAAATAAGGTAAGCAGGGAAAAGAGAAAGAAATTAAAGGTTTGTGGACGGGTTAGTCTGGAGAATCAAACAACATTGAATTGGTAAATACGCATTAGTAGCTTATACTGATGTCATTAACGCATCACTCCGGCACTGTTAGGGACATCGCTTCCACGTGAAAAGAAGCGGGAGGGGAGTGGAGACTAGCCAATCGGATAAGGCAGGAGGGAACAATACCAGTATGGTATCCCAACAGCAGACTGGGGGAGGTCAGGGGTAGGATTTTCGACAGGGAAATCATGCCAAACGATTTAGAACTGGAGGCTATCGGCAGGATGGCCAGGAATTTCAACAAGGTCGGCATGGAAGGGACTAGTGGCAGGGTGAATGTATGAGAAGGTGTTTCATTTGTGGGTAAAGTGAGACACTTGAAGAGAAATTGTCTTAAGGAAGGAAGGGGTCAACTATAGGATGAGGTCCTGGATGTGCAGCCACTACAGCAAGTCATGGGCGCATTCGGGCAAGGAGAAGATGCTCCGGAATGCAAGAATCATCCGTTACAGCTGGAATATAGAGGTAACTATTTTTACACTAGGGGAATGGGGTATATTTTTGAGTGACAAGGAGGATTTCACAATATAAGACTTATGTTTCACTAGAGTTCGCGGGTGAGTCGAACTTAGTGGGTGCGTTGGCTGTAGGAGCCATAGTATGCAGATAAACTTTCCTTTGGGGTAACGGAGTTTCCTTGGTGTTCTTCACGGGAGAGTGAAGGTGTACACTGAGTAAAGGTTTGAATTATGCAAGGAATTACTAATTTCGAGAATTATGGGAGTAGGGTTAATAATATTTTCAAAATATCGACTGGATAACGATGAAATTTAACTATGGTGAATAGTGGTGTAAAATTTGGGTGTTCGCGACACCAGGGTATGGTTGGTAATAGGTATCACCGGAGAGGGTGTATAGCCTATATATATGTAGATATATATGTTGTATTGCGTGGTGCGATAGCACATAGTGAGGTTTTGTGTTCTCACAATTTATCCCGTTAAGTGGGGATATTTACTGAAGTGAATAGGGTGGTTAGATTTATTTTCGAGCAAAAAGAGATAGCTCGGGGTTTATTTGGAGCAAGGACTAGTGATAGTAAGGGCGCGGTATTTTATGTTGTCTTTAGTAGCATAAGGGTAAGCGAATATACTTTTATTTTGAGAGACAAGTATTTATGGGGAGATGTTTGGACGTTAGCACATGGGTTGGGTACCCGGGCAGTAGATATATATACGTATATATATATTTATATATGTGATATGACTACGGGATTCGAAGTTATATTATGGGTTACGAATAGCATAGTCGGGTAACTTTCATGCGATAGAGCGCGGGGACAGGGTGTATGGGCACCCTGGTTAATTAAGGCAAATTTTGTGCGGTTAAGCACGGGTATAGGGTGTATGGGCGCCCTGGGTAATCTAAATGCATACTTGTGAAACGTATGGTTAGAAGCAGATGGGATAGATATAGCGGGCTTCGAGGCACATGACTAGAGAGTAATATGCAAAGCTTGGAACATTACAACCATCTTAATTTCGAGGACGAAATTCCTTTGTAAGGGGGGGAGTATGTAACACCCCGTATTTTTGTGCATTTAATATTTAATTAATTCGGGAATTTTAAACTACTTGTGTGTTGTAATTCTAATTGAATTAATTATGGAAATATATATATTTAGATATTAATCGGAGAGTGAATGGTTAATGTTTAGGTAAATTTATTTACTAAGTGAATAGTAATAATTTAATTACGTCATTCCGGGTATTAATGACGGGGTATGCACTTATTACATCCGGGAGACGGTATAGACTAAATTGGGTGTCAGATAAGGATTTTTTTTTATAAATTGATTCGAATGCCAATTCTGAGTGCGGCGGTTGTATTTGGAGGGGTCGAGATAGTTAAAAAGAGTACCCGGGGTAGTAATTGTGTCTCGGGGCATTTTTAGGCATAGCCGAGCCCACACGGGGTGATTTGGGATATTTTAATTAAGCCCATTAGGCTAAAAACGGGATGAAGGGTTTTTAACCTAATTGGGAGATTAAGGAATGGCAACCAACATAACTCCAAACCTAAGGTTTGAGAGGGGATTTGGGGAAAATCAAATCAAGAGAAAATTGGAGGTTATTGGAGCCAAGTTAAGGGACATCAACAACAGATCAGACCTTACGAGTAATTTCAGGCAAGTGGTTAACTGTTTTTACTCCTAAATTGTGATATCCAATTCATATTTTAGTGATGTGTATACTAAAATTCGTTTTGGGGATAAAAATGTATAAAAATGGGGTTTTTTATTTATGGAACACTTGAATGAGATTCAAAGTAAGATTTAGATAGGTGATAGATCTCTGAGTATGTATGTATGATTTGAATGAGAAATCCAGAACGAAAAGGGGTGGAAATTGAATCTGAAATTTGAGATTTGTAAAATAGATAAAAAAATTCTATGGAGAAAGACCCATTTCGAAAAGTAGATACAAGTAGAGAAATTGATTATCTTAAGGTCCCTATGAGGTGTTGGATATGTAATAACCATATTTTTGTGGTGGGATGATGTAATTAGAGGTTTAGATATGGGTCAAAAACCTTGAAGTTCATCAATGGTGGAAATCATTGGGGAAGAAGATCTGCCACGAAGGGGTCGATCGATCGATCGACGATGGGAAAAGCTGGGCAGTTCGACCAGTTTTGTGATACAAGGGGGAAATTAATCCCCATACATTAATTTATGATAGAAAATTATGAAACACATATTCCTAGTAATTATGGGGAAAAGTAATTGGGACTAGGGGAAATTTATGTGGAACACTTTATGGATGAATTTGATGAATGTTATTCTAAAATAGGGAGATACGGTTAAGTGAGTAAGTCCGGGTATATTGGCTAATCGACGCCAAGGTAGTGAATTAAGTTTGGAGATAAATTAATTAATTTAGAGTCGGGATATAGACTCGGGAAATATTTAATTTCGGGCCAAGTGATCGAGTCCGGGTATGTTAGTGATTATAGGTAAATAAAATTAGAAAATTTATGGAGATGCATGTGTGACACATTGTGGGCGAAAATGTGGAAATGAAATTATGAGAGGTAAAATGGACCAAGTGAGCGAGTCCGGGTATGTTGGTTAAGTGACACCAAAGTATTTAATTAATTATTGAGAGAGAGTAATTAATTTAGAGTCGGATTTTAGACTCGGGTAGGATGAAATTAATAAGTGTAATAATTAATTTAATTAGAGTCGGATTATAGACTCGGGTAGGTTAAATTAACAGGTGTGATAATTAATTTAATTAGAGTCGGATTATAGACTCGGGTAGGATTAAATTAATAAGTGTAATAATTAATTTAATTAGAGTCGGATTATAGACTCGGGTAGGATTAAATTAATAAGTGTGATAATTAATTTAATTAGAGTCGGATTATAGACTCGGATAGGATTAAATTAATAAGTGTGATAATTAATTTAATTAGAGTCAGATTATAGACTCGGGTAGGATTAAATTAATTGGTGTGATAATTAATTTAATTAGAGTCGGATTATAGACTCGGGTAGGCTTAAATTAATAGGTGTGATAATTAATTTAATTAGAGTCGAATTGTAGACTCGGTAGGCTTAAATTAATAGGTGTGATAATTAATTTAATTAAAGTCGGATTATAGACTCGGGGAGGTGTTAAAATAAGATGCGTGTTAGTTAATTTAATTAGAGTCGGGTGATAGACTCGGGAATGTATTAAATTAATAAGGGTGTTAATTAATTTAATTGGAGTCGGACCATAGACTGAGGAAGACGAGAAATTATTAAGTGAGAAAATTAATTACGTTGAGTCGGGCCACAGACTCAGGAAATTTCAGGCAGTGCACGGGATATTAGTACACGGTAAAGCCGGGGGTTATAATATATATATATATATATATATATATATATACGTGTATATATTGTGTGTGATATTAAATATCAGTGACTAGATATTTATTCAATTATTATACCCTAATGCTATCAAGGGAGGTTGTGCGTTGTGGGTGAATCCCCTAGCTTGAGGAGTAGGGAGAGTATATCCCTAGGTCATAGCATCCGGTATATATGGGAGAGGGATATATCTCACTTTCAAGGAAGGAATATGACCGCCTCCACTACGTTTATATTTTGGGCCAAGTTGGTGAACGATTCCAATTTGGGAAAACTAGGTTTCGTGAGCACACCTAGTGAGATAGCATTTTATAGGGAATCATTCGGCGAGGGTATACTCGAAGGGATGGATATATGTATGTTATATGTGTGGATGTTGTAGTAAAGGTGCGTATATAATGGTAGTAAATATTATATGCGGATAATAATACAATGTGTGATGTATTTACTTTATATAACTTGTGACACGGTTATATGATACTATTTAAGAGGAATTAATTAAGTTAATTATGAAATAACTTATAATTCAAGAATCATTAAACTCGGGTTAGAGTAGTATGGCAAGGGAAGGTTATACCAGGACTAGCTGGATAGGGTAGTATAACTAGGTGGGGTTAACGTAACCGGTAGGTGTGCACAATAGTGGAGGGGTGAGAATGTCCACAAGGGAGTGCGACACTAACTTAAATATGAAGCGCATTCATGCATTTTAAATTACTGCAGTTAATTCACTTGCTAAATATTTTCAAAATGTTTTGGGTTCTAACCCTTTCTATAAAACTATTTTCAAAACCTTTTAGGTGTCCATCCACAGGGATGACAGGATTGATATTCCATTCTAGGGACACGGAGCTGCGGCATATGTGGATACTAGCAGGAGTTTAGATTAGACGCATCATTCATTCATTCCCCGAGTAGGAATCTTGTATCAGTTTCAATTTTATTTAGGGCATGCCGCCCAGACTTTCTGTTCAGGTTTCAGACTTATTTTATTCTGGTGTTGCATATTTGTAATGGATTATTTCTTTGATGTCCGGTGTTTTATTCGGCAGGTTGAGTAATTAATGATTCAGTTTATTTTCACCCAGTTGTGTGAATGTCTTATATTTAATTCCGCATGTAGTGTTTTGTTAATTAAAAAGTTAAAATTGGCACCAACTTTTGGAAAACTAGGTGGTTAGTAAGTTTTAAAAAGTTTTCGACAGTGATGCTAAGGATGATTCAACTGGGATTACTTCTTTAATTTGGTATAGGACTGATCACCCGGTATTTTATTAGGCGGTGTGTCACATGAAAATGATCTTATTTCCTTTGAAACTCAATCTTCAATCAATGAAAACTCATCTCTTGAGTTTTAATTTCTTTCCTCCTTTTTTCATTCTCCGTTATCACACAGTCACAAGTACCCAATGAATTGGTGCCGAACTTTAAAACGTTTAACACTGTCATCGACGATGAGTACTTGCTCGAGTTGCTTTCCATGAAGGCATCTTTTCCTCCTTAGGTACCCCCTTCCATTCCAATTTCAAAATACTTGGCAGAAAATTCAATTTTTTTGGACCTCTCGTGTTTTTGTAACCCGTCTTATCCAAATCCCCCATCCTCCCTCCAAAAAAGTTAATTGGGGATGGTTCCTTTCTTACGCCTTACACATGCCTTCTGTTGTTCGAACATAATTCCTATTTTTCGAAATGCATACATGAGAGGGAGGGTCTGTCGTGGATCTTTCAAAAGCCAAATCGTATTTTTGCTAGACCCTCAGAAATTTCAACTTCTAGTGTATCGTTAATTAGAAGTTAAATTTGTAGGTTGTAAATAGTTAGTTCTTATTTTCTTTATTTTTCTTCTTTATTCTTACTTATAGTCTAGTGTAATTAGTTAAAAATTTTATTCTGTCTTTTTGTTATGCTTTGGTACTAACATATTTTGTAGAATAATTGGACTTGTACTTTCACGAGATCACTCATTTTTGGGTAATATTGATATTTTCCTCTTTTTAACTTGGTTCTTAATTAACATTGAGGACAATGTTAGGTTTTAAGTTAGGGGGTGTGGTATATTCTATCCATTTCATTAGTAGTTTCTTTGATTTCATTACATGTTATTTCCAAGTATGCTTTTCTTATAAAAATTTAAAAGTTTTAAAAAGTTTTTCTTACTTTTTTCTACTTCGTTGAGCATTTTGCCTTTGTTTTCGATGATAAATTTTAATAATTGCCCAATCCAATAGGCAATTCAATCATGCATGTTGTCGATTTTAGAAGTTATTAGACTTTAATCCCAATTATTGATATTATGAATAACTTCATGAATTAAACTTTAATCCCATGAGCCCGTGCATTTTTCTTATTTTATTGATTTGGTTTAAGATTTTTTTAACTCGGTAATCTTTTGTTGCATTGTATATACTTACACTGAGTTAGCTTTGTACCTTTCGTCATTTTTGAGTGTTATACACTTCTCTTTCCTCTTTGAAAACATTACAGTCGTTGGTAATCTCACTATTCTTTCATTGATCATTCATTAATTGAGTTTATATCTTGAAATGTGTTACTTGAGCATGATTTTCATATATTTTTTTGACTCGAGAATTGCATAAACTTTAGGAAGTGATCATAGGCCATATTTGTTATATCACCCATATTGACCTTGACCTCACCTTAAATGTTTTCCCTCGTCAACCCCTTTGAGCCTTAATGTAGCCTTTCGTTTCAGAATCCCAAATACCAAAACTAACTCCACATTGGAGTTATATACCATACATATTACCTTCCTTACCTTTTTTTGGAATGTTACATGGGATTGAATGATGTTGTTGTTTCATGGTTCCAATTAGGCATGTGAGAGTGTGAAAGTAAAGAAAAGAAAGAAAAGAAAAAGAAGTGAAGAAGAGAAAGTAGAAAACAAAAGAAAAAGCGAGAAAAATGAGAAAAGAAATAAAGAGAAAATATATATGTTTGTATAGTGTTCAATAAGCTTTGTTTACTCTCCCCATTTTTATATTCAATGCCTTTTATGGATTGTATGTTCCAATTGTTGTAATTGCCCGCATTTTCCATTATCTCGAGTTTTCATCCCCGATCACTTTGAATCCGTACATAATCCTTTTTTTTCATAACCCGAGCTTATCCTACATTACAACCCTATAAAGTCCTATATGATCCCAAGGTGATTCAATTTAAAAGTTTAAATAGTTTTGATAACCTGTGAAAATGCAGTTCACTCCTTTAATGAGAGGTATCTTTCATTGAGATTACATTTTTTCATTTTATATATAGCGTTCTTCATTATGACATGTGTGCGTCCTAGTTTCCAATTACATTTACTCTTTATGCCCGCTTGTCCCATGTATTTCCTCCATTTTCATTGTGATTTCATTTGTCGAGTGTATTGCCCGATCATGATTGACTTATATTCATGCTTTAATGTTTATTATTCGATTTATTGATGTTTTTGCCAAATCATACTTTGCATGTTCTCGCTCCCCTCCCATAATTTAAGGTTTCAATTCTATGAGGTGCATTCTATAATGTTAATAATACAGACTTTTGTGTGAATTCATTGATTGTCCTAATAATGTGTATGAAACATTTTTTGTATTGTTGGGCTTATCGCAATTGATTGGGCATATTTTGAGGAAACCATGTGATGTTTGTGGGTTTCATCCCTGAAAACCCTCACAAGACGACACTCGTCTACTAGGGTAACCTAGGAGTTTAACGTCTTATTGCATACGCTAAATGCAATCGTGTTCCCTATGAAAGAAACATTTATATTTCTATGCATATATACATTTTGTACTGCCTTCTATGGGCTGGATTTGTTTGTTTCATCACTAGGTACTAGTAATGTCTTAGTTAGGGGTGTGATACGTCACAAATATTGCATATTTTCGCCCTTTATCTATATGCATTCTAGCACTTTTACGATCTTTAATGCCTATATTTATGCTCGTCAACTAGACAACCTTGAATTTGGACATATATATGTTTTTCAGGGTTTTATTGTGCCTTTATAGGTATTGGAATGTTAAAAGTGAGGTTTAATTTCATTTCGGAGAAGTTTCGTCACTAGACGCTACTTCAAGGGGATTTTAGTCAATTCACACTTCATGTCCGTCTTAGGGAATTTCAAAAAATACGTAGTTCATTAAGTTATCATCGCGTGGTGGACAACGAAGTTTTAGCCAATTCGGTTTTGAAGCTTTCCTCCCATGTGAAGAGCAAATAACACTAGAAAATAGAGTACCGGTTGATCGCGCCCCTGATTTCGATCGATTGCATTTTCCCATTTTCCTAAGTTTGAAGACAGTGTGCTTTTAACTAAGGGATCGGTCGACCGGACCCCAGGCCGTGGTCGACCAGTAGTAGCAGTTACCCGAAAATTTCCATTTTATATTTCTTTTTCCTTTTTCTTTATTTCTTTTATAACTTACTATATAAACCGCACTTGGTTTATTTTTGTACATATCTTGTAATAATAGATGGTTTTGCTTAGTTAGGGTTAGGGAAGTTAGGGTTTGGAGAGTTTTGTGTGTGCCATTTTCTCCCTCCAAGGGTTTGCTCGTATAGAAAGGTTTGCCCGTCGCGGTTGTGTAAGAACACAATCCATTGTCTTCTCCATTTATCCTAGCTTTCATTTATTTATATACTTTATTTATTTCATTGCTTTGTTGTCTAAATTTACTTTCTTTCTTTCAATACATGTCATTTACCATGCTTTCTAGCTCGTTTAATCTAGGTTGTGTTGGATTGAACTCACCTAAGGGTTGATCGATTTCTTTTCTTTGGTGATGGAGTTTTTACTCATTTATTTCGATTGGGTTGTCCTAGTTATTACGCCTAGCATAGTTAACGGGATATATCATGCATGCTCCGTATTTGTGACCTTGCGTGCATAATTTTGGGGGTATTTATTGACGCCAAAATCTTATTAGACTTTTATGCGAATTTAGGGGTGTGACAACTCTAGGTTTAATTAACTGTCAAACCGAGATGCAATCTTAATAACTCGTGAGCCATGTAACCATTTATACCAATTAACTTGGGGTGAGGGATATTCTACGCAACCTATAGTTTTTATTCTCTTTGTTAATTTAGTTTGAGGACACCCATGCCTAGTTTATCTTTTCTTTCTTTTTAGTTAATAAAATACCTTTTACATTTTTATTTTAGAAGTATTAAACCATTTAAATTATAGAAACTTTTCTCTGTGGATTCGATACCAGAACTGGACGATATACTCCTTTAAAAGAGTGTAGTAATAGTTTAGGTTTTTGCATAGAGTTGGTGAGCCGAATATAATAAAATGACTGGCGCGCATGTGACACTCGCGCCGCAGCGAAACCTACCTTATCAACTATTATGACTCATTTTTCCTGACAATATATATATATATATATATATATATATATATATATATATATATATATATAATTGAGTGAGAGTTTTAAGTATCCATAATCCGTATCAAACCATCAACCCATCAATCTAATACAAGATTATCCCGTACTCCTTCTCAATTTTCTACTTGATTGATTTCCAAAAACATAATTATAGAACATTAATTTAACAATAATTTCTAAGGGTTTCATATAAAATTCTACATTAAGGGTTTCATATACAATTTTTAAGGTCCATATTTCTAATAATAATTTAACAATGAACACACACAGAGAGAACACACATAAAATATAATTAACACACAAAAAACACACTGTACACACTCACACACATAACACACACACACACACACAAACATAGAGTACAAACAAACACACACACACACACACATAGAGAACAAACACACAAATAAAAAATGAAAGGAGTACCTTCGGGTGGAAAGAGATGAATCGTCAGAGATAAAGAGAGAGAAGTTGCCGAAAAATATTTATCATCGAAGAGAGAGAGAAGTCGTCGAAAGCGAGAAAGAGTTGTTTGATTTTTCCAATGGTAAAATAAAATGTAGGGTTTTGATTTGATTTATACCTTAAAAGGGGTCAGAGTCAAGTCCCTTGACCCTTAGTGTGACCCCTTAATGAGTTAACTAGTCACGTTTATGGATATGACTCCGTAGGTGACCAATTGAAACACGAGAATTGGTTACGATTATGGACCATGACCATACTAACGTGACCATTTAAAAATAGAACTTGGGGTCACGGTTCTAAACCGACACTTATGTTCATTATTCCACGTTCACGACCAAAACAGATGTAATTTTGGTGCCAAATACCTTTGGTCACGGTATTTGGTCCTTAGTGAGTCATGGGTGGTGACCGTGACAAGCCGTGTGACCAAACATGCGAGACATTTGGCACTATACTATGTCACGACTGAGTCACGGGTGCTGACCATAACCCTACCTATAAATATTTTAACTTGGGCCCAACCCTTAATTATGTCACCCTTAGCCCTGGTCATTTATTTCATTACAGTGAGTAGACCGGGGTCATGGGTTTGGATTGTGCCTCCCTGATCATGAGTGTTGACTGTGACCTTTTATGGTTTTTGGTGTAATGTCTTCTGTTAATCCCATTCCACTCGTGTGGAACCTTATATGACCTATATTTCTCATGGCTACTGAACTCCTAGTCACTCCTCACAAACACAAACTGATTCTTCCAACTATGATTAGTGGTCTGGATGAACTTAACCATTTTCATATCTGACCACCGGGTGAAAAATTAATAGTACCTAGGATCCTTAGCATTGTCTTTTAGGCCATAGAAATACCTTAATGTGTCCTCAATGAGGTCAAACCTAGTCTGGGCCTTCTAGAACATCATATCTCCCAGGATAGTCCTATAAGCATTGGGGGGGGGGGGGGGGAGTTGGGTGAGGGTCAAACCATATCCATTTATAATGGACCTAATATGTAAAGGTAGGTAGAGATCGAATTGAAGGTCCCATTGAGGAAGGCAAATGTCATCCAAAGAGGAAGTGTCATAAACTATCTCCTTACTACTGGGAAACCTAGTGGTGATGCTAATAAGAATAATGTATTTCTCCCTCAGGACATCCAATTCATCCTCTACGATATCAAGGGAATACACTTGACATCAGTATTTGAGGCGTCATAAGAGTTTTAAGTCCCCTGAAGCACTATCTTCATCAATTGGTTCTTCACCAGCTAGTTCTTCGACATAGGAAGGGATAAGCCTTATAGTTGGTGCTCTATCGGACATATATCTTTAGGGAGAAAGGTCCAAATCTATGGTAGATATTGACACAATGTTTGCAAAATTCTCAACACCCTCTAGGTTTGCTTCTTCTGATCCCTCAGATTCAGGCCCCTTGAATGCGACTCCGGACGATAATTGAGTAGATACTCTAGAAGAAGCTACCCTAGGGGTATAATTTAGGTTCCCATGATCTCTTTGGGGAGAATAACTTATAGGGTCTTTCGAAACATCTTGGAAAGGATATCTGGATAATCAACTTCCAACTCAGATAAATACTTTATCCATTTGCACACATAGGGTTTGTAACTCATTAAGGGTCAACAACATCACGGCATAGTAAAGTTTGGGGGCTATAGGAACGATGAATTCAGGGTTTTTGCACAAAGACCAAAACCCATAAATCCCTAGAAATGTCATGATCCTAGGCCAATAAACTCGATGGCTACCTAAATAATTAACCTTCCAAATATTAACGCAAGTGCCATGCGATTCGAAAACAAAAAAAGAATGGACAAAGATAACTACAAAGAACTTGCAGAAGATGGGAGAAAACCCTAAAAACTTAAGAGGTCAAGAAGTAACATACCTTCAAATCATAAATAGGGTTGAATAAAGACGGGAGAAAGCAAGAACTTCACCAGAATGGAGGAACTTATCAAAGATGAAAAAGCTTCAAAGATAGGATGATCTTTTTCTCTCTCTACAAACACTCAGATGTAACAACCCGCTCAAAATAATAACGGGTGGCCAGCCCTATACTACATTAAATCAGGAGTTTCAGATGGTCCAGTCTCAATATCAATTGTCGGCACTATATAATATAGGACTAACTACCCGATATCATATAAGCGAGATGTTAAAATTTAAATAAAATATGCAACATACAACAACCCAACACTATAACACCACTAATAAGAAAAGAAAAGCGCATACAAGAACTATGATAAATGAAATGCTAGAAATAAAATGAAATAAATAACTACAACAAAATGTACTACATAAAATAGACCCGAATAAGCTGTCGGGTCACAACTAATACAATAACTGAAATGGAATAAATATAAACATATATATAAATATCCCTTGGGTACAAACTCGATATACAACATGAATCCTACCTAGAATTTTTAAAGAAGTAGGAAGCGACTACCAGATACACCCCGCAACAGTCCGCACCTGTCACGGCTCCCAAGACTCTGGATAGAAGGTCATCCGGCATCCATACGGTAGGACACCTGTAATAGGATATATATATATATATATATATATATATATATATATATATATATATATATATATACAGGCAGGAGAGAAAAGTAAACAGGTCAGAGCGAGCCCAGATTGTGAAAAATATTTAGCAAGTGTGTTAACCGTGCATAATAAATATCGGTGCACTAATCTCATAATTAAAAGTGGAATCGCACTCTCGTGAAACCCCAACTCACCTCTCATCTAAAGGCGCGCACCTTTTCACGTCCTCAAGTTTTAGTTAAATTACCCTCATATATTAGGACAACCTAACTTATCATAGGCCTAGCCTATACCCATGAGAATTGCCTTCCTAACTTAGCCCAAGAATCCACCCTTTTACTAATCCTACTAGATTATGATTACAAACAATTATACCATAATAGGCTTAATGGATTCCGATTTATAATTTAATTTACTATAATTCTTAATACATTACCCATATGTATATATATATATATATATATATATATATATATATATATATATATATATATATATATATATATATATGTATGTATGTATAAGCTATAATATAAGAATTAATTTCTAAATAACATGCACATGAATTACTGGCAAAACTTCTCTCTAATCTCAAAATTTTACTACGTTTCGTGCATGGAGAGCCTCGCAAAGCGAAATCAAAACAAGGAACCGCCCCATTACACTACTCCTAACGATGTCAAGGCCAGAGATCCATTATGCCATATGTTGATACCAAATTTAATCTGCTGACGTGGACCAATCATACGAAGACACCCGGCTATCTACATGGCAACAACAGACCTCTCCGAGGAACTCACAGGCTCCGAGGAACATACCTCTCCGAGGAACTCATAGGCTCCGAGGAACATACCTCTCCGAGGAACATACCTCTCCGAGGAATTCTTGAATACCAGGAAGATCAACATACCCGAGTTACTCAGACGGTCCGAGCTGCATCTCGGCCACAGCATTGATTGCCAGATAACGAACAGTCCAACTGGTTCATTAAATGATTATCCTTGACGCACAAGTCTAAGGGCATTAAATGTATTACCCTTTCATATGTATATCATTTAATGTATCGACCCTTTCATGTACAGCCTCAAGGCTATAAATACCTTGTATCTCCCTCATTCAAGGGGACCGGAATTTCTTGAGAGATCTTGTAATCAAGAATTCCACAAACACTCAGCAATAACATAACAGTGGACGTAGGCTTTATTCCTAGCCGAACCACTTTAAAAATCTTTGTCTTATTTATTTATCTGTTATTAAAAAGAGATCTTGTAATCAAGAATTCCACAAACACTCAGCAATAACATAACAGTGGACGTAGGCTTTATTCCTAGCCGAACCACTTTAAAAATCTTTGTCTTATTTATTTATCTGTTATTAAAAAATTAGAGCGATCTAGTTTTTTACATCAACAGATTGGCGCCGTCTGTGGGAACGTGTTACAAGCGTTGTTCTCCACCAAAAGCTAAGTTTTTATTTTCTATACGTATAATCAATTATACATACATCTTTTGATTCAATCATGATTTTTATGTTTATATACATGAATTAATCATCCATTTGTTATCTGCAAAATGTTGCATATCATGATTTTTTAAATCATAACTGTTAGATTAATTCTTATTTAGAAATCTGAAAAATAGTAGATTTCATAAATCATAATTCTTTTCTTGATTCTCAAGTTTTAATTTTATATCATGAAATAAATATGTTAAATGATTACATATGCCAATATTTACGACGGTGATAAAATTTGATCATTTTCATTGTTGATTTTGAAATAAATTTGGTAAGATCTTTGAGGTCTATTCAAATTCCTATCATATTTTTAATAAAAGAATGGGAAAAGGTTAAAGACAATGAAAAGTCTTCTCATGGAAATCATGACCCATATATATTCTCTCTCTCTTCAAGTTTGAGTCTCTTTGCATTCACAAGTTTGAGACTCTTTGCATTCATTTTTATGAATTATATATTTAATTTGGTTCAGCTTCCATTTATGCCAATAAAGTCTCATTGATTGATTTTTGATATAAATTTGATAATAATTTTGATCATTCGGCATATTTTTATCTCTCCAAATGGGGAATAGGAAGGGATCAATATAAAAAATAATTTTCTCTCACCTGAAAAATCATTACCCACCTCTTGTAAAAGAGTCTGGGCACAAATTTGATATGTTGGCCCCTCGTTCATCACATCACAAGATTTCTTCGTTGAAATCACACGATCTAGTGGGTTATATATTTATTCATTTAATTAACGTTCTTAAGGCTTAAATTTTACATTGAATGTTATTTTTGATCTAAAGACTCAAGAAATAATTTGAGATATCCTTAAATGTTGGTCGGCAACATCCATGTTGTTTGTCGGCAGCAGTAAAATCTTGGGGTATTAAAAAATGCTAAGCACCCCTGATATTTCTTTAAACACGAGTTCGGCTTGGGGACAAGCAGGGGGCTTAAGTCTTTTTAACTTATGATCACCCCAATAATATTTTTAAACAGCAACTAATACATGATTGGTTGTTGGAGATTAAATAAATTTAAAAAAAGCTTTACGTCTTATTTATGATGCATATTTGATAATAATTTGTCCATCTCACACACATTTGGCATAAAACATATTATTTCATATTTTGAAATTTTTATGCTGATACATATCATATATTGATTGGATGAGTAAATTATTCTCATGACTAATCAATTCAGCCTACACATATGGCAGAGCAAATTATTAATTTTTACAGGCACAAGATTCAATGCCGACGAATGCTGAAGCACAAATTATTCTATATCCGTTCGGATTCATATTTTATATTTATCTCAGCATGGAGCTCGAAAAATTTCTTCTCTCTATATATATTCGGCTCCGAGGAAAAGCTACAACAGTTATTATATTTCACCCCCAACGGATAGTTGGTCGGGGTAATTCTTATTTATATTCAAGCCCAAATATCTGCTCCAGCACAAATGACTCTATATATACATTGGGATTCATATTCTATATTCATCTCAACATGAAGCACGGCGAGATACTTATTATCATATTCAGCTCTGAGGAGAACTGTAACATTTATTATATTTCACCCCCAACGAATAGTTGGTCGGGGTGATTCTTATTTATATGCAGGCCCAGCAAAGTTCTCGGCCATATTCTTATATTCTGGAAAATATTATTCTTATTCGGCATTCTGCAATTATGCCTCGACAAGATACTTATTCAGCTTTAAGGAGAATTACAACATTCGTTCGGATAATTCTTATTTATATTCAGGCCTGACAACATTCTCGGCCATATTATTATGTTCTGAAAGATCTTATTCTTGTTCGGCATTATATGATTCTACCTCGACTGATCGGCGAGGCACTTTATTATTTTTAATTATTCTTTATATCTATTTGGATGCATATTCTATTCTCATTTCAGCATGGAGCTCGACAAATATTTATTATATCTTATTCAGCTCCAAGGATGTCTCCAACATTTATTATATCTTATTCAGCTCCAAGGATGTCTCCAGCATTTATTATATCTTATTACCAACAATCTGTTGGTCATCATCAAGGAGGTATCCTGCATTTATCTTATTCCCAACAATCTGTTGGAGGTATCCTGCATTTATATTATTCCCAACAATCTGTTGGTCATCGCCGAGGAGGTATCCTGCATTTATATTATCTTATTCCCAACGAATCTGTTGGTTAGCGCCGAGGAGGTCTTCAGCATTTATATTATCTTATTCCCAACTAATCTGTTGGTCATCGCCGAGGAGGTATCCTGCATTTATTATATCTTATTCCCAACAATCTGTTGGTCAGCGCCGAGGAGGTCTCTAGCATTTGTATTATCTTATTCCCAACAAATCTGTTGGTCAGCGCCGAGGAGGTCTCCAGTATTTATATTATCTTATTCCCAACAATCTGTTGGTCAGCTCCGAGGAAGTCTTCATCATTTATTATCAATTACCACCAACTCTGATCGGTAGATAAAATCCAACTCCGGTTGGTAGATAAAATCCAACTCCGGTTGGTAGATAAAATCCAACTTCGGTTGGTAGAAAAAATCCAACTCCGGTTGGTAGATAAAATCCAACTTCGGTTGGTAGAAAAAATCCAACTCCGGTTGGTAGACAAAATCCAACTCCGGTTGGTAAATAAAATCCAACTTCGGTTGGTAGAAAAAATCCAACTCCGGTTGGTAGATAAAATCCAACTCCGGTTGGTATTGGTCGATAAATCTCATTCAAAGTTCACATTCCACAATTGGGGGCTTATATTACAGATATATTTGTTCATTTGGTGGCACATTCTTATATCATCATGCAGTCGAGCATCAAATTCAACCCCGACTAATCAGGAGGTATATTGAAGTTCAAGAGGAATATTGAAGTTCAGGAGATATATTGAAGTTCAGGAGGAATATTGAAGTTCAGGAGGTATATTGAAGTTCAGGAGGAATATTGAAGTTCAGGAGATATATTGAAGTTCAGGAGGAATATTGAAGTTCAGGAGGTATATTGAAATTCAAGAGGTGTATTCAGAAGTATCACGACATGATAAAAGAAAGCGACAAGTATTCCCCCGAGGAACTCTGTCAGACCAGAAATTTGAAGACGAGGTACCTACATGGAGATTATATGTAGATGGATCATCTTGCACAGCTGGTTGTGGAGCAGGGATTGTTTTAAACACCCCAGATGATATTGACATGGAGTATGCCTTGAGATTCCAATTCAAAGCTTCCAATAATGAGGCTGAGTATGATGCTATGATAGCAGGTTTTCATTTGGCGAAAGTCATGGAGGCACGGCAAGTAATTGTTTTCAGTGATTCTCAATTAATTGAATCAAATGATGGGAATATATGCAGTGAATGGAGAGTCGATGGTCAAGTACCATGCAAAGGTGATGGAGTTATTGACAGAATTTGATGCTATTCAATTGGTGAGGACACCGAGGATGGAGAATGCTAGAGCAGACGCATTGGCCCGATTAGCATCAGCTACTTGTACCGAGCTGCGAAGAACGATACCAATTGAAGTATTAGAAAGTCGGAGCATATATTGAGGAGGAACAATTACCGGAGGATAATCTCGCTGCCTAGAAATGGAAGTTTAAAGCTGCTCGGTATGTATTAATTAATGGTATTTTGTATAGACGAGGAATTATGGCAGGTTTGCAAAGATGTGTACATTCCTCCGAGGTGAAAGAATTGGTTAAAGAGATCCATGAAGGGTCCTGTGGAGCCCATGTAGCAGGTCGGACACTTTTGCAAAAGGTGATGACGCAGAGATACTACTGGCCGACGATGAGAGCTAACTATATAAGCCTATGCCAAGAAATGTGACAAGTGCCAACGCTTTTCCTCCATCCGAAGAATTCCAAAAGCATTGTTGACACCCATAACTCCCTTTGGCCATTTGCCATATGGGGATTGATTTGGTTGGACCATTGCCGACGACTCGAGGAAGATTCAAATACCTCGTCATCACAGTAGATTATTTTACTAAGTGGATAGAAGCTGAGCCACTTATTGACATGACATACGAGAAGAAGAGTATCCAGCCCCGAGAAGAATCAAGCTATACAAGAGGAAATGAAGACCGAGCAAGAGAGAGATCTAGATCTCCTCATCGGGCAGAAGAAAAATAATAAATGAAGAATGTGTGTTGATTTCACCGATATCAACAAAGCAGTGGATGCTACCTCGGGACACGAGTTGCTCATGGATACTTACTCTGGCTAACACTAGATTAAAATGAAACCTGAAGACATAACAACGGCTGATGAACAAGGTTTTTGCCGAGAAAATCAGTTGCAGTATGGAAGTCTATGTTGATGACATGCAAGAAAGCTGCTGATCATTTGGTTGACTTGAGTCAAACTTTTGATCAACTGGATAATTATCAAATGAAACTCAACCCGACGAAGTGCACATTTGGAGTACGAGAAGGAATGTTCCTCGGGTACATCATCAACCAGCGAGACGTTGAAGCAAATCCAGACAAGATCAAAGCCCTTTTAGGGTTGCGATCCCCAAAAACGAAAGAAGAGGTGCAGAGATCAGATACCCAAAGCTGGAAAAATTGGCAGTGGCATTAATTAAAGCAAATAGAAGAAGGAGGTTGTGTTTCCAGGCCCATACCATGCATACCGACATGCCATTAATACAAGCTATAGCAGAGTTTACTGATCTTAATACTCCCGAGGAACAAAAGTTGCTTGCTGATCAACCTGTGGACGTTACAGGATGCAATGCAGAAATGGTTGGGAGGATTCCTAATACTCTCGAGGAACAAAAGTTGCTTGCTGATCAACCTGTGGATGTTACAGGATGCAATGCAGAAATGGTTGGGAGGATTCCTAATACTCCCGAGAAACAAACATTGCTCGCTGATCAACCTGTGGATGTTACAGGATCAACCAAGAAGACTGCTCTACGGAGTCATGCTCTACGGAGCCATGCTCTACGGAGTCAAGCTCTCCGGAGCGCTCTACGGAGCAAAAGTGCTATAAGTAGCCAACCTCCTTTGGTTAGGAGGATAAGCTCTCCGGAGCGCTCTACGGAGCAAAAGTGCTATAAGTAGCCAACCTCCTTTGGTTAGGAGGATAAGCTCTCCGGAGCGCTCTACGGAGCAAAAGTGCTATAAGTAGCCAACCTCCTTTGGTTAGGAGGATAAGCTCTCCGGAGCGCTCTACGGAGCAAAAGTGCTATAAGTAGCCAACCTCCTTTGGTTAGGAGGACATGCTCTAAGGAGCCAAAAGCTTTAAGGAGCCAAAAAGTGTACACCAGCATGATCAATTACGGTTGGTAAGATAAAAATATACTCTCATATTACAACTTATGTTGGTCAGGAGGTAACATTATTTCAAAAAGTTCTTTAAAGAACAAAATATTCCAAACTATACCAAGTATGGTTGGTCGGGGATAAAAACCCATCAACTGTAGTTGGTCGACAAACATTATTTATCCACCTTGGTTGGTTGGAAACACTTTGAATAAATTATACTCATTACTTTATTATTAAGTGATCGAGCAACATTACTAATACTTGTAACTTTTTTGGTCGATGAACCATACAATATTGTTATGCAAGCACAAATAATAATGTGTTTGATATTTACAAAATAATAGCAAATTCAAATTTGTGAACAAAAATGAAATTCTTTCACTGAATTCAAAATGAATTATGCAAATTTATTACATTGATATTAAATTGTGTACTAACTATTACATTGAGATTCCTACTCTATTGGTTTCTCTCCCTCTGATTTTGAAACAAGTTCCTCGCCAGCAGGAAGATCATCCAAAGCATAATGGAAATTTTATGAAATTAAGATATTTCAGCATTCTGATCTTCATCACAGATGGTCTGTCCGAGCAATTCTTGTTCGTCCCCGAGCAGCTCTTGCTCATCCCCGAAAACCTCTTGCTCGCCCCCGAGTGGAGGTAGAAGTTAAAATCAGCATCTACATCACTGAGATCTTTGCTACTACTGTCTCGATCAACATCGAAGAAGAAGTTGTAAGAAAATGTTTCAAAGTCCACCACTAGCTCACAGAATGCAGTAGGTCGGCTAACAAACCAATCAACATACTTGAAGATTATGATAAGCTACAAGCGGCATCATATGTCGTCCAGGAGATAATGCCCTTTATGTTCAACAAATCAAGAAGGTAGATCAAGAATTTCACGAGCACCGAGCAACACTGCAAAATAAAATACTCCATCCTTTCAAGTAAACCATCAAGCATGAAGCATTGGGGGCTTCTGTTGATACCAAATTTAATCTGCTGACGTGGACCAATCATACGAAGACACCCGGCTATCTACATGGCAACAACAGACCTCTCCGAGGAACTCACAGGCTCCGAGGAACATACCTCTCCGAGGAACTCATAGGCTCCGAGGAACATACCTCTCCGAGGAACATACCTCTCCGAGGAATTCTTGAATACCAGGAAGATCAACATACCCGAGTTACTCAGACGGTCCGAGCTGCATCTCGGCCACAGCATTGATTGCCAGATAACGAACAGTCCAACTGGTTCATTAAATGATTATCCTTGACGCACAAGTCTAAGGGCATTAAATGTATTACCCTTTCATATGTATATCATTTAATGTATCGACCCTTTCATGTACAGCCTCAAGGCTATAAATACCTTGTATCTCCCTCATTCAAGGGGACCGGAATTTCTTGAGAGATCTTGTAATCAAGAATTCCACAAACACTCAGCAATAACATAACAGTGGACGTAGGCTTTATTCCTAGCCGAACCACTTTAAAAATCTTTGTCTTATTTATTTATCTGTTATTAAAAAGAGATCTTGTAATCAAGAATTCCACAAACACTCAGCAATAACATAACAGTGGACGTAGGCTTTATTCCTAGCCGAACCACTTTAAAAATCTTTGTCTTATTTATTTATCTGTTATTAAAAAATTAGAGCGATCTAGTTTTTTACATCAACACCATATATGTGATTACTTCTCTCAAATCTCGACAATGCACTACGTTTCGTGCGTGGGGTGTCTCGCAAAGCGAAATCCAAACAAGGAACCACCCCGTTACACTACTCCTGGGCAATGTCGATCCTAGAGATCCATAATACTTAACATACAATTTACTATTTCAATCACTAAGTCTAGATTATAATATACAAAAAACTTAATATCTCCAATAATAACCTTGGGATGATGTAACCGAAATATTCCTCAAATAGGATACGTCAACCGCCAATTAATCTGGTACACCATAATCATCCAAGATGTACCCCAAAAGAAATACCATATCCTTTCACCTAAGATATATAAATATATATATAGGTACTTTATTCTCACCATATATATTTACATACCATCATCCATACCCATGACCAAGTGTACATACCATATATGATGTACAATGGCCATGCACATATAATGCCCGGCTATATATATAGCGCCGATAAAACTGCATCAATGCTATCATCTTTCCAGTGCCCGACTCACGTAGCAATACTGGGGCCACCATGGTGGGACTAAACGACACCCAACTCATGGTAAACTCACGCACACGACGTCCCGGGAAGTGGTCATAGCTCCAAACCGGCAATGAGACGAAACATACCCACCACGTCTCATCCCAAAAATAAAAATGTAAATCACATAATAACACACGGGATGACTATGACCTGGGGAATATCCACACCCTGCTTTTCTAGCTAGGATGCTCACCCTCTATGCGCGCAACTTCCCAATGATAGCATGAGCGGGGTATGCTTAACCAAATAAGTATATATATCATTCACATGCACAATATATATACATCAATATGATCCAATCATATGATCAAATATTAAACCATCATATAAGGTTTGAATATCCATACCATGTATATCCATAACATAAATATATCCATATGTTCATATACATACAGATATATATCAACACATATTCACATATCCTTATATCTATATATATAAACTAATTCTCGTTCATATGTATAAGATATATATATACCCGGCTATAAGTATACATAATCCTCAATATACAAGTCGTTACCATAATTTCCATTAAATTTACCTCGATATGTGAATACAATCCCTCACTTAAAACATATTCAATCATTTTTCCTATGATTAATAGTCTCCCAAAACCATATGTATATATCTATACATATATGTTCAACATTAGGGTTATCACCCAAGAGTTTGTGTAGGAATCCATCACTACACATTTCACCTCTAAATTTGAAAGTACATAATTATCTTTAGTACCATTGAACCATTGGCACATAAATATAACTAATAGCCTATGAACATCAACTTATCCCAACATCATTTCAAGTGCTGGAATCCCAATGGTTACTTCTACATAATTACGTATAACTATCCTAACTAGAATTTATGCTACCGCTTATTCCAGTCGATAGTACAATCCAAATTGTTCCCAATTTCTCCTATGATTCAATTGGTCTTATGGGCCCTCACGCCCCTTGGGTTACCTATTATTCCTTGATTTAAACGTTTCTAAGAATCAATGACCCCTAACTCTCTTCGGTCCTCAATAATATCTAAACTCACTTATGACCTCAAGCTAGACTCCTGTCCTCCCTGAGATCCCTCACTACCTCTAAAAGTCCATCTTTCATACACCCTTAACCAAAAAGGGACTATCCATACCATTTACAATCAATCCATAATTTCCCACCTCCATCATAGTAGGGTAATCCACCAACCAATTCAATCCCATATTTCTTTCATTTCAAAAAGAGGCACCCCATCCTCCTAAATCAATTTAACATAGGCCCCCAAGCCACCCTATTCGACCTAAGGCCCCATTCTCTTAATCTAATATCATAACCCTTCCTAATTAACTCTATTAAGAAGGTCCCTAAGAATAAACTCCCAAAAAGAAAAAGGGGAAGGACAACTCCAAATTTTGGGCTAAAAACAGGGGGCCGGTCGACCGGTCCCAGACCCCCGGTCGATCGCGGGGTCGACCGGTCCCCTAGGATCGGTCGATCGGCCATGCCAGTTATCTTGGCCGATTTTCCCATTTTCAGCAAAACCCACGAATTTAAACCCTAAAATTTCCATTTTTAACCTCCAAATCTTTATCACAACATGATTCTAAGCCAATAAATCAACCTAAAGTTGATCCTAACCATTTCTATTCTATTAAATCCAAATTTAAACATTGATTTCAAGATTAAACCCAAAAATCTAGGTTTTGATATTAATACCCAAAAATCCATTTCTTTAACCCACAAATTATGAAATGAAATACACAAATAGCTATTTAGCAAGATTAAACACTTGCCTCAGATTTGTAGAGGTTGGATCGTCCTCGATGTCGCGATTGGGCCGGAAATCTCCAAGCTTTTCTTCCTCTCTCTCTTCCTCTCTTCTTCCTTTCTCTTTTCTTTCTCCCTCTAGGGCTTTTTCTCTCTTTCTCTCAATTGAGAAGGCTTCATCCGTAAGCCTTTAAATCCCTTAAAACAATAAACCCAATTTTAAATGTTAATACACAATTTAAATGACTCGTTTACTCCAAATTCGAGTCAAAATAACTTAAAAACATTCCGGAGCCGAAATAAGACCCAATGACAGTCATTATGACTATTTCGACCCTTCCGGGATCGATGGTACCCTCAAAATCGTCATTCGGAATACTTTGAAATATTCTCTATTTTTGGGCCTCAATTCCCAAATTTTGAAATTCTCCAATTTAATTAAATTATATATTCCCAAAATTTAATTTCTCAATCTCCAAAAATTGAGGGTTGTTACATCAGAAGATTTAAAACATTATGGGAGTTTAAACAATGAGGCTTTGTGCCATTAAATAATTTTTGTTTGGCAAAAATTTTGTTTAATCATGACATGTGATGTCGTCGTGGAGAAGTAAATTGTGCTATAGGTAGAGAGAACAGAAACACGCGCTTTCTCAAATGTGTGTGATGATTGCCTTAGAAGCCAGTCCAAATCACTTGACACATGTCAATCTATAGTCAAAACCCCAAATGCTACAAGTGTATCCTCTCGTTGTGTGCCGAGTAGAATGTAAAGACGATAACATACAACTTTTAAATACACCATCCACTCACTTCACTTAGCCAACTTCTCCAAAGATCTAATACTCTAGAGAGCATGCTATAAGTTCCAATCATAAATGAAGTCTTAGGGGATTTTATTGTACCGTAAATAGAGGACATTAAATATACCAATCAACTAGTGACACGGGTCACAAGGAGGATCTGGAAAGAGCTCGACGTGGTTACTAAACCTTGTCAACAATAGTAATTGGATCAGTTCAGTTATAATTCTGCTTGATTGGATAATTTTGTGTCATTAGTTAACAATGTTAATTAACTCTGTCTATGCCAACAATGCACTGGCTTATATCACATGAGAGAATACATATAGTTACATTAGTCCATTCACATTCGTGAGGAAATATTCCACCTTTCTCTCGTTGTAACCTACTCATGATTAACCACCTCATGGCATGTAAAAGGTGTAACTACCTTACCTATAAAGGCATTACACCTATCTCACTGCTCTCTCTCTCTCTCTCTCTCTCTCTCTCTCTCAAATAACGACCTATAAATAGCACTCGATCCCGTATAATAAGGGATCCTAAGATTATTCCACCTAATGGCCATAAATAAACCCAAGAGAGGGAATCTTAAGAGCTTGCATCCATATTTTTCAGGGCTTTGGCCTATTGAATCACATATAATCAACACTGCACCTATGGAGGTAGGCACCTCATTGGGCCAAACCACGTTAATCACTGATTTCCTTTTTCATCTATCATCGTTTCTTGATTATTACCAAATTGGCATGTTGGTAGTGATAATTTATTTATTTGTTATTATTTATTATTGTCTAAGGTCCGAAAATCCATATACTAGTTTTAGATAATGACACTTCCTAAAAAGGAACCATGTTTACTTAATTCACCCTAAAACAAACTGTGTTGTTTGCTTTTCTTTCCTTTTCATGCCAAAAAAAGTTAACATAGGAAGAAAAAATACTTACCTAAAAGAAGAAGAATGTGACAACCCACACTCCGAAATAAGGGGTGGCCATCCCGATACTCCGACATATACGGTAATCATGGACGGAAATCATTCTCAGCACCACAAATATAATAAGAGTATCCGAGAAAACCACCCATTAATTCAGAGAACGGGTTGTCAAAACAATTTATGTGATTTAAGATTTAAGTTAAGAAAACAATTTAAACAACCCATTCTAGAAAATAGTGGAATTCAAATAAACATATATAACATACACCTAAGACGAATATATACAAGGGGAGGACAGAATATGCTGTCGGTCCACAGCTACACAAAAGTAATTACAATAGTTATGTTTTATGTATTACATACATTAAACAATTACGAAGTTTGGGCCACTCGCCCGAATGACAGACCCGATCATAACTAGATATCAAAAATGATGGCGTCTATCAAAACATCCTGTAATATCCGCAATTTCATACAGCTCCTTAAAAGTAAAAGAGTAGGAAACGTCATCACGGGCGTCCTTGCGGAGGAGCACCTGGGCAGATACAATAACATGCACAACATAGAAAAATCTACTGGTCAGGACCCGGTTTTTATATAGTTCCCAGATGAACAAAGAGCATGCTAGATATGAACAGTTAATCATGAGGATGAGCATCAAATATCTAGCAACCTAACCATGAAATATAAATGAGACAATTAAAATGACATGCCTAAAATAAAACTATGCAAGAGAATGAAATGATGTGTTAATAAATTAAAAGCCTCTATTCACCAATTTCCACTTTAATCCAGTTTCATTTCCTTAACAGGAATACAATATTATCATTTTCTTATTTCTTTCCAATTTGTATTCCTTAGCAGGAATGTAATTATCATTATACATTTCAGTGGAAATATGCAACCCTCAAGTCCCACTTGAGTTTAGAAAAGTTATAATCTTATACATATAACGATTCTAAGACCGCCCCTCCGAGTTTCCCCACTGGGCGCGCCCCTAAATGACTATCATCTTCTAGGGGCCTATCAAACAAGGCAGCCTGGGCACCTAACGCACGTCGGGAAGTGGCCATATACCTGCGAGTGAGTCATAACCACACCCAGGATTACCTCACTAGCGCAGAAAAATACATATAATAAACCCGCATATGGCCGAGGACTATAGTCTCCCTGCATTCACTAGTCAAGGGACATCACCTCATGCGCGAGCTTCCCTTATGATAGCATTTAGAGAGGTGTGTTTAAGTAAATTAGCATTTACTATAAAAACCATACTTTTCATTCCCATTAACATTAGGGGTTTCATTTTATTTGAAATCATGATCGTAGAATATTTCATTTATTTTCATCATAGGTTATACCTCGAATAAGTCTCCAAGGGATTATTTTTTTTCATTTCCCGAGATTAAGATCTTATATTCCTCAATTCAAGCCCCTAAAGTCTCCAAGTATGGGCCTACAACTCCCATCCATATTATTAGGATACACAAAGAAAAGTGATGCCTTAACATCACTTAGGACAACCCCTCCCCCGGACTTAACCCCAAGTGAAACTCATTCAACACTAGGATAACAACCAACTCAACTAGGAATATAAAAGCCAAGGTTTACTTCATTCAAGAAGAGTCCTAATTTCCTAAGGGAAGGAAGGGATTTAAAAACAAAAGTAGAAAGTTGGGTGAGGAAACAGGGGACCGGTCGACCGGTCCCGAGATCGCGGTCGACCGCGTGTCAAGTTTTAGCCTTTGAAAGAAAGCAGAAAGTCCATTTCGGACGAGCCGGTCGACCGATAGGGGGACCGCGGTCGACCGCACCCTTAATTTCATGCCTTTGAAAGAAAACATTGTGCCCTCCTCCGAAGGCCCGATCGACCGGTCTGAGAGACGCGGTCGACCGGTCATTGCAGACCTAGACCAATATCTTCCTATTTTCCTTCTAAACCCAAAATCAATTACTAACCAAAATCAACCAACCACATTTAATGATACTAAAAGATCATAAATGCTCCCATCAACATTTTTCTACCTCCATCCACAATAAATCTCTACCAAAGATGTTAATACCCTTAAATCTAACCAAAAGCCATAACTACACTACATCAAAACCATTACATAACTAACCATACTAATTATCCATCTTAAACTATATAATAGCAAGTAGAAAACTTGCCTTGGGACTCCAAAGTCAGATTTGAATGAAGAAGAATGCAAGAATCACTCCTCAATTCTTCAATCTCACCCATTTCTCCACAATTTCTTCCACTCTCTCTCTCTCACTAGGGCTAGAACACTTAGGGCAAATAAGAGAAAATGAAAGGCTTGGGAAAGACTAAAACGTGGCCTTAAGTCATAAGTATCTAATTTTAAATGTCAATACCGCAATAATATACTTTCTAATACGCAATATGCCAAAACCAGTCAAAAGTGCCCAAAATCTCAAAATACAATATGGCACACATTTCGACTGTCTCGCACCTCCCGGAACTAACTACACCCTCCAAATTAACATTTGGAAATTTTATAAGCCATTTGAAGTTCCGGTTTCATTTTAATTCAAAATGCCATTTTAATTTTCATGACAAAATAGAACACCACATGGTAATTATGCAGCTTATTAGTAAATATTAACTTATTTCATCAAATTAATACTTACCCATATCCGGCATTTATATATGCAACTACTCAATATAATAAATAAGTATAAAATGGGCTCTTAAAAGTGAGGGTTGTTACATACTCCCCCCCTTACGAGGGAATTTTGCCCCCAAAATTCAAGTGTACCTTGGATAAAAAGATGCGGATACTTCTCCCGCATATCGTCCTCACGCTCCCACGTAGATTCCTCGACACTGTTATGACTCCATTGTACTCTAACCAAGGGCACCACTCGAGATCTCAATATACGTTCCCCATGCTCCAATATGGCAACGGGTTGTTCTTCATAAGAAACATCGGGTTGTAACTCTATATCTTCGAAAGGAATGTGCTAGAGGGCACCATCACACCTCTTATACTTTTTCAAAGAGGAGATATGGAAGACATCGTGAATTTTTTGTAAAGGTTCCGGTAGGGCAAGTTGATGCGCCACTAGACCCACTTTAGTAATTACAGGAAAAGGTCCAACAAAACGCGGCGCAAGCTTCCCTTTCTTTCCAAAACGCTTAACGCCTTTCATAGGCGACACTCGAACTAACACTTGGTCTCCAACCTCCAACTCCACATGTCTTCTTCCCGCATCGGCATAGCTCTTTTGTCTATCTTGGGCTATTTGGATGCGATCTCGAATAAGCTCAATCTTTGAAGAAGTATCCTGAATCATTTCAGGTCCGAGAAACTTGTTATCTCCCACTTCTAACCAACATGTGGGAGACCTACAAGGCCTAACATACAAGGCTTCATAGGGCGCCATCCCAATAGTGAACTGGTATGAATTATTATAAGCAAATTCAACCAAAGGGAGATATTGTTCCCAACTACCTTTAAAATCAAGCATGCACATACGAAGCATATCCTCCAACATTTGGTTAACCCTTTCGGTCTGGCCATCTATTTAAGGATGGTAGGAAGTGCTCAATTTCAATTCAGTCCCCATAGCCTCTTGGAAGCTTTGCAAAAAGTGGGAAACAAAGATCTTGTCTATGTCGGAAACAATATTCAAGGGCACCCCATGCAATCTAACAATTTCTTTAATAAACAACCGAGCGTAACGGGCGGTATTATAATCGGTATGAACCAAAAGGAAGTGCGCCGACTTTGTCAAGCGATCCACGATAACCCATATAGAATCGTGACCCTTTTGTGACATTGGTAAGCCAGTGATAAAATCCATCGATATGCTCTCCCATTTCCATACCGGAATTTCTAGCGGTTGCAACAAACCTGCCGGCAGCTGATGATCAATCTTAACTAACTGACAAGTAGTGCATTGAGATAAAAACTCCGAAATATCTCATTTCATACCCGGCCACCAATATTGATGGCTCATATCCTGATATATTTTATCATTTCCTGGATGCACCAAAAATTTTGAACCGTGAGATTCCGCCATCACAGCCCGTCTTAAATCCCCATCCTCCGGAACGATAAGCCTTCCATGAAAGCGCAATCCACCCTCAAAACTTATCGAGTAGGATTCCGCTCCCTCAGACAATAATCGGCAAATGTGGTCTTGACATTCTTTATCCCTGCCTTGGGCTTCCACCACCCTCGCCACAATCGTCGGAGTAACGGTCATCACGGATATAAATGCCCTAGCAACCGCATCCTCATGACTCAGCTCTTTCCATTTAGCTTTCCACACCTTCGCTAGTTCTCCCTCGGGTTTTCTACTCAAGGCATACGCCACCATGTTCGCCTTACCCAGATGATAATGAATATCAAATTTATAATCTTTCACAAAGTCCAACCATCGTCGTTGCCGCATATTCAAATCTTTTCGAGAAAATAAATATTGCAACGACTTGTGGTCCGTGAAAAGACTAAACTTCTCCCCAAGAAGATAGTGCCTCCAAATCTTCAAGGCAAAGACAACTGCGGCTAATTCTAAGTCATGCACCGGATAATTTCTTTCATGAGGCTTGAGTTTCCTGGAAGCATATGCAATAGCTTGTCGCACCTGCTGAAGCACACCTCCCAAACCCTGTAGAGATGCATCGGTGAAGACTAAATATTCCAGCCCCGGCTTGGGTAAAGCGAGGACTAGAGCCGAAGTAAATCTATCTTTGAGGTCATCGAACACAGTTTGATAGGCATCATCCCAAACAAATCTAACTCCTTTCCGGGTCAAATTTATCAAAGGACTGGCAATCTTAGAAAATCCTTTGATAAATCGACGGTAATAACCCGCCAAACCCGAAAAATTGCGTATCTCAGTAGGTGTCATGGGATGACCCAAAAATTGCACTTCCCGTAACCAAAAACCACATTTCTCAAACTTAGCGTACAATTGGTGATCCCTTAACCTTTGCAGGACCAACCCCAAATGAGTAGCATGATCATCTTCGGTTTAAGAATACACAAGGATGTCATCGATAAACACGATAACAAACTGGTCCAGGAAGTCCCGAAATACCCTATTCATAAGATTCATGAATACGGCAGGGGCATTGGTTAGTCCAAAAGGCATAACCAAAAACTCATAAGACCCGTACCTCGTCAAAAAGGCAGTTTTGGATACATCCTGCTCCCGTATCCTCAACTGGTGATACCCCATTCTCAAATCTATCTTTGAGAAGTAGGTTTCTCCCCTGAGCTGATCGAACAAATCATCTATACGAGGCAAAGGGTATTTATTCCGGATGGTGACCTTATTGAACTTTTTGTAGTCAACACACAGCCGAAGCGAACCATCTCTTTTCTTCACGAATAATACAGGAGCACCCCACGGCGACGTACTACGCCTAATAAATCCCTACTCCAATAACTGCGGAATTTGCTCTCTTAGCTCCCTCATTTCCACAGGAGCCATACGATAAGGAGTTCGCGCAATCGGTCGAGTTCCCGGTGCTAAGTCAATCACAAACTCAATCTCTCGGCTAGGAGGTAAACCCGGTATTTCCTGAAAAACGTCCTCAAAATCTCAAACAACAGGAATAGAATCTAAGGGAACAACTACATCCCGAGAAATCTCATCCGCAATACAATATAAATAAGTACCAGTATCTCCCTCTAAACGAGGCATAACCACCAAGAACATATCTTGTCCCGGAACGACGAAGACTATACTCTTCCCGTAACAATTAACTATAGCATGATACTTAACAAGCCAATCCATGCCCAAAATCACATCATACCCGACCATGTCTAGGACGAGTAAATCGGCCTCAAAACACAAGTTTCCAAGAGTGATCCCTATGTGTTTTCAAATAAATAAAATAAGTGAACCATCACCCATAGAGGACTCAACACTAGTAAAGGTGATCTCAGCAGATTTTATCAACTCTGTGGACTGAGCAAAACTTCTAGAAATAAAAGAATGTGTCACACCCGTATCAAACAAAACGCGACCCATGTGTCCCTGAATAAGGAACTTACCCTCTATAGATGGTGGCACTGGCTGAATAGGAGGAAGCATAGCATCCTGAATATGGTAAACTCTTACATACTGTAGTTGACCTTGCTGCAGAGGGACAACTGGATGTGGTGCCTGTGGAGGAAACTGAACATAAGGCTGCTGAGGAACTCGAGGAGGTTGTCCCCCAATCACTTGAGGACAATCTTTCTTATAATGTCCCGCTTCTCCACATTGGAAACATTTCCCCACCATATTATCCTGACCTCGACCTCTGTTATTTCTGAACTGACCAAAACCTTGGCCCGGATGGCCTCTACCTCCCTGACCACCTCGACCTGCTTGTTGTGGCGCGGCACCCTGACCTTGCCTGTTAGCATTACCACTAACATTAAACCCGCCAAAGCGTTGTCTTTTCGACCCATCCCATTGCCGGGGATCCCTGTCTCACTGCTTATTACCCGTAGGTTGGGACGAAGGAAAGGCTCCTCCTCCATTCCCACTCACCCCGGGCTTCCCTACTTGCCCCATTCCTGTAGCTTTCTTGCTATTCTGTATAAACAACCGATGCTCCTGGCAATGGATCAATGCCGCATTCATCACCTCACCAAAAGTTTGTAAAGCCAGATTACCCAGCAAATGTTGCCGGATTCTCCAGTTTAGACCTCCCATGAATTTTGAGACTTTTCTTTCCTCCGGAGTCACCTCTTCCGGCACAAAACTAGCTAACCGGGTAAACTCCTCTTCGTATTCGGCAACAGACCGTTCTCCCTGAACTAGATCCTGCAGTCTCCTTCTCATCTCCCTCTGAATCGCAGGAGGAAAATATTTCCAATCGTACAAGACCCAAAAATCAGTGATCGACATAGTGTCCTTCTCTTCTGGCATAGTCATTGACTCCCACCAATGTAACGCTGCCCCAACCAACTTGAAAGTAGCAAGGACCTGCTTCTTTTCCTCACTACAATCCACCATTCGTAAATGGCGTTGCATATCCTTCTTCCATTGATTCGCTCGAACAACATCAGAGCCTCCGTCAAAATCGGGGGGATGGCCCTTTAAAAAGGACTCCCTTACTCTTTCCCACGGAGAAGGTCCCATAGGTGCTTGAGCATCCTGTGCCCGCTGTTGAGCTTGTGGCATCTGTTGAGCTACTGCGATCATGGAGCATTAACTGCATGGGACACAATATTGGCTACGTCCGCAGCATTAAAAGTTCATTGGGGTGGTCGAGGACCAACATCCTCTTCTACAACTCTATTGCGTCTCGCGGGGCGACCTCTCTTAGGCGGCATCAGAGATGAAGGAACAATAGAGTTAGAATACTATTCACAATAATCTATTTCATGAAAGATTGCAATTATAAGCAACAAAGCAGTCTTATCATTAGGCTCTATATCAAAGAACGCTACGGTAGATCGTGACAAGTCCACATAGATCCTAGTACTCTAGAACCCAGTGCTCTGATACCATCTGTGACAACCCGCACTCCGAAATAAGGGGTGGCCAGCCCGATACTCCGACATATACGGTAATCATGGACGGAAATCATTCTCAGAACCACAAATATAATAAGAGTATCCGAGAAAACCACTCATTAATTCAGAGAACGAGTTGTCAAAATAATTTATGTGATTTAAGATTTACGTTAAGAAAACAATTTAAACAACCCATTCTAGAAAATAGTAGAATTCAAAGAAACATATATAACATACACCTAAGACGAATATATACAAGGGGAGGACCGAATATGCTGTCGGTCCACAGCTACACAAAAGTAATTAAAATAGTTATGTTTTACATATTACATCCATTAAACAATTATGAAGTTTGGGCCACTCGCCCGAATGACAGACCCGATCATAACTAGATATAAAAAATGATGGTGTCTATCAAAACATCCTGTAATATCCGCAATTTCATACAGCTCCTTAAAATCAAAAGAGTAGGAAAGGTCATCACGGGCGTCCTTGCGGAGGAGCACCTGGGCAGATACAATAACATGCACAGCATAGAAAAATATATGGGTCAGGACCCGTTTTTTATATAGTTCCCAGATGAACAAAGAGCATGCTAGATATGAACAGTTAATCGTGAGGATGGGCATCAAATATCTAGCAACCTAACCATGAAATATAAATGAGACAATTAAAATGACATGCCTAAAATAGAACTATGCAAGAGAATGAAATGATGTGTTAATAAATTAAACGCCTCTATTCACCAATTTCCACTTTATTCCAGTTTCATTTCCTTAACAGGAATACAGTATTATCATTTTCTTATTTCTTTCCAATTCTTATTCCTTAGCAGGAATGTAATTATCATTATACATTTTAGTGGAAATATGCAACCCTCAAGTCCCACTTGAGTTTAGAAAAGTTATATTCTTATACATATAACGATTCTAAGACCGCCCCTCCGAGTTTCCCCACTGGGCGTGCCCCTAAATGACTATCATCTTCCATGGGCCTATCAAACAAGGCAGCCTGGGCACCTAACGCACGTCGGGAAGTGGCCATATACCTGCGAGTGAGTCATAACCACACCCGGAATTACCTCACTAGCGCAGAAAAATACATATAATAAACTCGCATATGGCCGAGGATTATAGTCTCCCTGCATTCACTAGTCAAGGGACATCACATCATGCGCGAGCTTACCTTATGATAGCATTTAGAGAGGTGTGTTTAAGTAAATTAGCATTTACTATAAAAACCATACTTTTCATTACCATTAACATTAGGGGTTTCATTTTATTTGAAATCATGATCGTAGAATATTTCATTTATTTTCATCATAGGTTATACCTCGAATAAGTCTCCAAGGGATTATTTTTTTCATTTCCCGAGCTTAAGATCTTATATTCCTCAATTCAAGCCCCTAAAGTCTCCAAGTATGGGCCTACAACTCCCATCCATATTATTAGGATGCACAAAGAATAGTGATGCCTTAACATCACTTAGGATAACCCCTCCCCCAGACTTAACCCCAAGTGAAACACATTCAACACTAGGGTGACAACCAACTCAACTAGGAATCAAAAAGCCAAGGTTTACTTCATTCAAGAAGAGTCCTAATTTCCTAAGGGAAGGAAGGGATTTAAAAACAAAAGTAGAAAGTTGGGTGAGGAAACAAGGGACCGGTCGACCGGTCCCGAGATCGCGGTCAACCGCGTGTCAAGTTTTAGCCTTTGAAAGAAAGCAGAAAGTCCATTTCGGACGAGCCGGTCGACCGGTAGGGGGACCGTGGTCGATTGCGCCCTTAATTTCATGCCTTTGAAAGAAAACATTGTGCCCTCCTCCGAAGGCCCGATCGACCGGTCTGAGAGACGCGGTCGACCGGTCATTGCAGACCTAGACCAATATCTTCCTATTTTCCTTCTAAACCCAAAATCAATTACTAACCAAAATCAACCAACCACATTTAATGATACTAAAAGATCATAAATGCTCCCATCAACATTTTTCTACCTCCATCCACAATAAATCTCTACCAAAGATGTTAATACCCTTAAATCTAACCAAAAGCCATAACTGCACTACATCAAAACCATTACATAACTAACCATACTAATTATCCATCTTAAACTATATAATAGAAAGTATAAAACTTGCCTTGGGACTCCAAAGTCAGATTTGGATGAAGAAGAATGCAAGAATCACTCCTCAATTCTTCAATTTCACCCTTTTCTCCACAATTTCTTCCACTCTCTCTCTCTCTCACTAGGGCTAGAACACTTAGGGCAAATAAGATAAAATGAAAGGCTTGGGAAAGACTAAAATGTGGCCTTAAGTCATAAGTCTCTAATTTTAAATGTCAATACCGCAATAATGTACTTTCTAATACGCAATATGCCAAAACCAGTCAAAAGTGCCCAAAATCTCAAAATACAATATGGCACACATTTCGACTGTCTCGCACCTCCCAGAACTAACTACACCCTCCAAATTATCATTTGGAAATTTTATAAGCCATTTGAAGTTCCGGTTTCATTTTAATTCAAAATGCCATTTTAATTTTCATGACAAAATAGAACACCACATGGTAATTATGCAGCTTATTAGTAAATATTAACTTGTTTCATAAAATTAATACTTACCCATATCCGGCATTTTTATATGCAACTACTCAATATAATAAATAAGTATAAAATGGGCTCTCAAAAGTGAGGGTTGTTACAAAGAATAAACTGAAATCATTTATTTCACGTTTTGACATTTTCATGTCAATAGGATGGATTGGGTCATGACGTTTCTTATTAGCCCCCTAAGAAGTCAAGTCATTGTCCTAACAGTGATATTGAAATATTTTATTATCAAACATTATTGTTGTATATAAAGTATTTACTTTTTAATATTATAAAACTTTTATGTAAAGTTTCATTTTCTAAGTAAAAAAGGTTAAAAAAATCTTAATTGGACGAGGCAAAGCAAGGTGCTCAGAAATTGGCAGAGTAAGATTGGACGGGGATTATTTACGTGACGAGAAAAAAATGATCACTTCATTGCTTCTAGTATTTGATATTTGGGTGCAGTTGATCCCGTTGGTTCGTTTCACTACAAACCAAAAATCAAAATCGGGGTTGATCGATTCCATCTTTTTGGAATCAAAACTGAACTGATCATGTATAGAACCGAAGCGATCATGCACGTCCAAGTCCCAAAAGTCAAAATCAATATAAAATCTTTAAATTAAAGAAAAAAGTGGTATTTTTCATATATGTAAAGCTTAAAAAATACGTTAGGATCAAATTGGTTCTGATTGGTCCAGGTTCATATCGATTTATGGGTTGGTTCGGTTTGGCTTTGTGTTAGAACCAATAACCAAACCAAGAAAATCAGTTTTATATTTTTCAAGACGAAAATCGAACCAAAAAGGGGAAAATCGAACCAACCCAACTCAATACACCCGATTTGGTTTGTTTAGTTTTTCTGATTTCATTGCACACCCATATTTGATCCATCTCTTGTTATAAACCAAGATGGATCCAATAAGAGTTTTCAATTGTTAAACCAATTTTCCTTGGTTTCTTTATGTTGATAATATGGTACTTGACTTAATTTCAATTTTTACGAATAATCATACATCACACCAATTTCATAAAAACCAATTGATATAAAATTATATTTTTCTTTATACAAATCAACAGTTTTTTTCTTAAGGAAATTGATGTAATGTCTAATCATTTGCAAAAATTAGGGTTTAGTCAAAATATCATATCATCAAACTAGAGGTTTGTCAAAATAACTTTTTTCTTTTGGAATATTTTGTATTAATCATGGATCATGTTTAATAAATCTTGATAAAGAATCTTTAGAAGTATAAAACTTAAAAAAATATGGACCACGTAACTTAGGGTACCCTTCTCCATTTTAAATAAGCTCCCAAGGGACGTGAAATCTTATTTATTGCAATTTTAAATTTACTAAATATGAACATGAACATGTAACATAATAAAATAAATAAATAAACTAAGTTTGTTATGAGCTTTAGGGAACTACAATAGGTAAAAAGGAAAAAGAAAATGGCAAAATAATTTTGGAAACTCCCATTATTAAAGGCCATTTTAAGCCCTATTAAGAAAACGTGAATAAATTTAAATTCCTTTTTGTATACTTATATTTATTATATATAAGAATAAAAAAATGCAATGGTAATTCGAGAAATTCCATTTAAGGACATTAAAATCAAAATGAATGTTGAGTAATGCTAATCATCTCAAAGTAAATTATTTAATATAAACTCAAGATATGCATAAATTAAGGGTGATTTTATTCTAACCCCTTTATTTTTACAAACCACTCGGATTAACATTTTAAGGTTTCAAATATCATATATGTTAACGAACTAATTTACACCTAGTTAGACCACCCCCGTTGTTTATACTTTTTATGCATACTTTAGATTTGGGATTGTATTAGGAATCAATCAAACATTAAACCAAAAAATTAGGATTGGAATTGTATTAGGAATAAATTCAAAATTAATCAAGAAATTCAAAATCAGAGAAAAAAATTAGTGGATATAACATAGATAACTTAGAGCACGTATATGTGCTATATATACCGCTGGTAACTATAAATACTCCTAACATCGTTGAGTGTAACTATTATGAATAATATAGCATATATTTAAATTATTATGAATACATATGCATTTATGTATGTATGTAACATTTTGATAGAAGTTGTTATTGAAAGCAAAGAAGTACTAAAATTGATTCATTCATATATAGGTGTGATTCTTGGATGGCTCTCTCTCTCTCTCTCTCTCTCTCTCTCTCTATATATATATATATATATATATATATATATATATATATACCCCAAAAAAATAATGGTCAATATTTTGTTTTTTCTCGTTCTACATGTGCCAATTTAACTTCTTCACTCTTCACTCTTCACTCTTCACTCTTCACTCTTCATTCTGTTAGGAAAGTAGGTGCTACTAAATTTTGCTAGGACCTTGGGATTTAATGGATTAAGAAAATAATACAAAATAATAATGTACACACAACACAAGAATGTTACGCAGTTCACTAATTTAGGCTATGTCCACGGCCTAATGAAAATCTTTTACTAAAGGGAGAAAAATTGTACAAGGTGTTTACAAACACTCATAACTCATAATCCATAACCCAATTACACCCAAGAAAATTTCTCTCTCAATTTTTTCTTACTTTCTCTCTCAAGCTTTTCTCTGACTTATAATTTTTATTCAATTTTGGGATGCAAAACAAATGAGGAAGAAATCTTATTTATAGCCCCCACGTGGGTAATTTCCAACCAAATTACAATTGGATTTCTTCAATTAATTCAATAAAAATTTCTCCTAAAATGGTGCCTAACTTGTGTTCATCAAAAGTTGTTTGCTTCTTTTGTTTTTTTTCTTTGGGCAATGCTCAAATTTCTTGATAATCTCCCATTTAAAGACATATTTCAACTTACCTTCACACATGATTAATACAGTAACTCTTTCCCGGTCTTGTCATTCTTGTAGGCCAACTAAATCTAAACATTGCTTCAGTTTACCAATAGTCACCATCTTTGTTAGCATATCTATAGGATTCCTGTTACCATGAATCTTCTCAAGTGTTAATACATCTTCCTCTAAGAGAGACCTGATGAAGTCAAACGAACTTGTCATAGGCTTTGATGGATACACAAGACATTCTGTCCTATGACTCAAAACATTTTGTCCGAAATTGATCCAACACTACATAACACTCATTTGGAAATTTGTGTCCTTACAAATCTCCCCCTCTGGCTATTCCGGGACAAAACCAAACCAAAAATACTAAAGAGCCGTCAAGCTCGTCTAGACACAAAACCCCAGCCAAATAAAATAAGAAATCCATACGCTATTGACATGACCCAAGGATCTTTGCAGCTTTAAAATAAATGTCGCTAACAGAAATTCCTGCACACTTAAGGAAACCATTAAACTCAAAGGGAATATCAAAATAATAAATGCAATTTAAATAAATACTCCCCCTAACTTAATTCTCCCCCTTTATCAAATATGATCTACCTAAGAAGGTCACGATTCCCCCTAAGTTAAATCTCATAAACTAAAGGTTTAGATACCATTTTTCCCCATTTTTGTTGAGGAATAGACAAAGGAGAAAGAATAAAAACATTACTTATATCTCCCCCAGTTAAAGCATATTTATCCCCCTTTATACTACATAAGGGATATAAAATATGGGGAAATAAGTAAAAAATGATGGTGCATAAAGTGATAAGAGCAATAAAGCATATGTGCAAGGATAAAAAGTAAGTAATCCACAATAAGATAGATACCAATTATGAATTAAAAGCATAAATGGATTAGCTAACATGGAAAAGACTCAAAGACAAACAAAATATCATATATATGTATACACAATAGATACAAAATAAGCATAAGTACACACATAATATAGATATAAACACACAAATGAGACAAAATAAAATACCATGCATTTTCCACACTCTTATAGCATAAATGTATCATACGGAAATGGAAGTGACGGGGCGTTAACAAGATACCAATGAATTAAAACCCAATCACTTAAACATGTTCACAGAGTTCTCATTTGATTGCAAAACTTTATCAACTAAGATTTAGCCTTATGTGACAATAAAAAGTGAACTCTATGAACAACCGAGCACAATGCATACCAGCCTAGCATATTAATGATTCTACAAACCAATAGAGTCAAGATAATAATATTGCAACTAGGAAACAAGGACATTGTGCAAAATCGTTGATATACCATCCAAACTCCCTCAAAATATGCATATAATATATTTGAATGAATACACCAAACTAAATAAAATAGGCATTGGAAAATATTTTTCTTTTAATGCCATGTTTTTCTTTAAGGCCTTTGGACCATATATTTTTTTTAGGTCCAGTCCAAACGGTGGCTTACTCGCAAAGTTTAATATTTCCTTTCGGAGCCCTTCCCCGTGAACATTCATATATCAATATTTTTTATATCACACAAATCTCACGTGCAACGGATTTAACATGCACAAATCCTCCTACATCACAAGATATGTAGATGACTAGATTGGTAGGAGAACACCTCACAAGGCTCAAATATACATGTGAAGTTAAAATTTCAAAAGAGCTTATGCATGTGTGTGAATATAAAAGAGAATCCATTAAGAAAGTCAAACTTAAACTACTCCATGTAACCACGACAAAGAAAATTTTAAGCATTGAAAGTTTTAACCAAAAGTTCTAGCCACATGGAAATAGAACGATAGGATTCAATGATAAGATATGCCACAAAAGGTGTGTCAAATGAAAATACACACAAAAAAAATCTTTTTGAGTTTTTTAAATTTTTATCTAACACACAAAATTATTTACTCAAAAGATAAACAAAAATCATTTCTATTTTTTATTAAGCTCAAATAACTCATAGAAATAAAATACCAATGATAAATAAAATCTTTTTGTATTTTTCATTTAATGCAAACTAAAAAGAAAAGAATATAATACAAAAGATATAAACAAATCATAATTCTATCATGTAATTAATCATGGAGCATAGACTAAAAAAATGACAAACAAGCATACAACTAGCATGAGAATATAGCATGCAGGCCAAAATCTAGAGTATGCAAAACAAAGCTAACACATTTAACATTTTGATTTAGCATGGGAGGTTTCACCTGCAAGCAAATGAGAATCATAAACTCTATTTTGTAAAACAACCAAGTCGGATCTCCTAACCCATTCAAGGGAAGAGTGAAAATATCGGTATTTGGGGATCTTAGTTACCTCGGTTACCTTACTCTTGAATTTCCTAGAAATTTTTTTAGATCAAAATAAAACTTCCTAAGATGACCTTTTTGACCACAATATGAGCGAGTAAAGATACGTCAAAATGTAGTACTTAAGATTGACCTCTATAAGTGTTCCTAGATGATTATCTCAAAACAATAGTTTTGGATTTATTAGTGGAATCGTTACAAGAATCGAAGCCTAAACCACAAGTGTCATTTTTGACTTGGATGGTTCCTAATATTTTATCTAATTTAGCGTACCTACATTCCAAATCAAATTTGACCTCACTAGAGTCTCTTAATTTTTCTTCCAAATCTAAAATTTTGGACTCTAGCATAACATTCCTCTCTTCAAACATAAGAAGCTCCTTTTTTATTGACTCCATCAAACCTCTAAGGCCATCTCTCTTGCCTTCTACATATTCAAGCTTCTCTCGAAGAGCTCTCTCACGTGTCCTAAGGTCTTCCACTAATGCACTCTCATCAATGACCTTGGCACTCTATCTTAAACTAGCTTCTAACTACAAATTAGCTCTTTTTAATTTAATAGATTCTTCATATTATTCTCTAAATGCAATTTGAAGTTCACTCTAATCAACCTCTTCATCACTTTCATTTTCTTTCTCTACTCCACTCTCACTACCATCATCTTTTGGGGATTCATAAACAAAGGCCTCAGAAGATTCATGTAAAGGTATATCTTCATGGGAAGATTCATTATCAGTACTCACATGACTTGCCATGATCGCGACAAAGTTGTGCTCAACAAGGGAATCGGGTCCCTCTTCCTTTTCACTATCATCACTAAGGGTGGCATTATAGGAAATTGGTGATTTACCTTCTCTCCTTAGTTTAGTGGGGTACTCTCTCGCCCTATGGACATAACACTCACACCTATTTGACTCGTCCCTATTAAGATTTTCATTATATGTTTTAGGGATATTTTCGTCTTTGTCATGTTTAGATTTTTCAAATTTCTTATAATCATTTTTAAACTTATCTTTGTTGAATTTAAGAAATTTTCAAAATTTTCTCGCAAACAAAGCCATGTCTTCTGAGTCACTATCACTCTCATCAACCACAACTTGTTTCTCCTCCTTTCAATCTTTCAAAGAAATGCTCATATCTATTTTCTTTTCATCTTTGGAGGGGAACATATCTAGTCCATAGGTTTGCAAATCACCTATTAACTCCTCAAGTTTTGTAGAGTGCAAGGTGGGTAAATAATTTAAAACGGTCACTTTAGGGATAAACCTTTCGGGTAGGAACCTTAGAATTTTCTTCACTACTCGGTTGTCGGGTATTTTCTCTCCCAAACTAAATGATGAATTAAATATATCGGAAAGTCTATCATAAAATTCATCAAAGGTTTCATTCTCAAGCATTTTGATGGTTTCAAATTGAGTGGTGAGGTTTTGGAGTTTTGAAGCCTTAACGACACTATTCCCTCATGAGTGAGTTGTAATATATCCCAAGATTCCTTAGAGGTTTCACAACTCATGATACGACACAATTCATCTGGTGTAACCACACTAAACAACGCATTCAAGCCTCGGGAATTAAAGTTGGCTTATTTAAATTCATTACCACTCCATCTATCTACGGGTTTGGGGACACACTCATTTTCTACAAAATATGTGGGTGGGGACCACCCGTTAACAACTGACAACTAAATCCTCTCGTCTATGGACTTTAGTGACGATTTCATATGCGCTCTCCAATACACGTAATTGGAACCATCGAAAACAAGAAATTTTGAAAATGGGGAAAATTCCATTTTTAACAACAAAATTCTAAAAGGACCTTAACGCAATAAATTAGTGCTCCCGCTCTGATACTAATTTGTAGAATATGTGGCCCCTAATTTTTAAAAAATTTCTTTTCAATTAAATATTAATTTCCTTTAAGTGCGGAATAAGGATGGTTCAACACAACACACACAACCTTCTGTAACAACCATCACGTTTGATAGCATATTTTATATTTATTTACTATGTGTAGTAATTCATTTTAAAATGATGGATGTAGAGTAAATATTGATTTAATATGAAAAAGGTTATTATTTACTAAAATGTTGTATAGTTACCTTATGAGTAGGTAAAAATATCCAGGTGATGATTTATGGTGTCATGAGCTATAATATGATACCTTTGACTGGTTATAGCATAAATAGTGTAGTTGCGTATTGTTTTATCGCGTATTAGACACTTAAGTGGGCTTTTAGGACTTAAGCCCCATTTTATTTCCCCCACCCCTATTCCCATTCTTCCATTTTACACAAGAGATAAAGAGAGAGGAAGAGAACCTTGGAGAGAAAGAGAGAAATTGGGGATTTAAGCTTGGAGCATTGCCTACATCAAATCAAATCTGATTTCCCACCTCAAGGCAAGTTATATACTTGCTATTATCTGATTTAAGTAGAATAATTAGTGTTGATAGTTGTGAATTTGTTGTGTTTAACCATTCTAGGGTTTTTGTTGGATTATTGGGTGTTAACCCTTAGAAATTGATTTGGATGATAAATATTGCAAATAATGGTACTTGGGTGTATTTATGGAGTTTTTGATCCATTACATCAGCTGGGTTTGATTGGTTTTGGGTTGGGTAGAAGTTGGAGTTTAGAACTCCATAGCCATTTTTGGCAATTACGCAGGAGCGAATCGATTCGGCCCCTAGGGCGAATCGATTCGCATGGATGTAGAATACCAGGTCTTGGTACCCGAATCGATTCGGATTAAGACCGAATCGATTCGGCATTTGCAGAAACTCAAGTTTGTTGTCCGAACCGATTCTCTTTCAAAGCGAATCGATTCGCTTGGGCGAACTGATTCGGCCCTTAGGGCGAATCAATTCGGTTCCAGCAGTTTTGGGTCATTTTTCTTTTAAAATTTTTATCCTTCTTCTTTAAGTTTAGGACCTAGGAACCTTCTTAATTGAAGTAAACTTAGAGTCCTAGAGTAATAGTTGAGTTTGGTCATTACCCTAGACTAGAAATGGGTTCATCTGAGGTTATCCTGGGGAGGTTTAAAGTGATGTTAAGGCATTACTTATTTTTTTTATTCAAACTTCTAAAGTTTGGAGGTTAGGAGTTTGAGTGCCCAAGCTTGGAGACTTTAGGGGCTTATCGAAGTTATATAAACTTTGGGGAATTTCGGAATCGTTACAAGTATTTGGAGACTTAGTCGAGACTTGTAAATTGAGGAATATTAATGGGAATATTCGATGGTGTTAGGTTCGAATAAAATGAACCACATTAGTCTAAGGTATTAGGTTCGAATAAAATGAACCAGATTAATTAATGGAGATGGGTTCGAATAAGATGGACCAAACACATGGATAATGGAAATGAAATCTGGTTATGATAATTAATAATGAAAATGAGATTTAAAAATGTAAATGATAATTTACTCATACACACCTCTCTAAATACCATCATAAGGGAAGTTCGCTCGCATAGGTGAAGCCCCCTGGCTAATGAATGCAGGGTGGATATAGTCCTAGGCCATGTGAGCGCTTTTATATATATATGTATTTTTCTGCGATGGGTAGGAGATTCCGGGTGTGGTCTTTACTACCCCGAAGGCACATGGCCGCTTCCCAACGGATTTCGATAGGTGCCCAGGTTGTCTTATGTTAGGCCCTGGAAGATGATGGTTATTTAGGGGCGCGCACAGTGGGGAAACCCTGATGGTCGGTCTTAGATATCGTTATATGTATATGAATATAACTATATTTTCATCAAGTTGGACTTGATGGTTGTTAAATGCCACAAAGAGCGTATGATATATGCCATAAAGAGCATGGATATGTGCCATAAAGAGCACGAAATTGAGATGAATGTGCCATAAAGAGCACTTGATATTAATGATATTCCTATTAAGGAATGGAAAGATAATTAACTATAAAAAGTTAATAAGTGAAAGGAAATGATATCTTCTTGATTTAACCGAATGAATGGTTTTATTCCTAATAAGGAATGTAATAAGGATATGGTAATTTGGATGAATGAGCTAAGGTTTTAAATTTAAGTTATTTACTTTCCTTTCTTTTATGTAAATGACATTTATTCCATTCTTTTCATTCTGCATAACTGTTCATACCTATCATGCTTTTATTCTTCTGGTGATCATATAGAACCCGGCCCTGACCGGTTTACTTTCCTTGTTGTATATATATACGATTGTATCCGTTCAGGTGCTCCACCGCAAGGACGCCTGTTTTGACTTTCCAATTCCTTTGCGATCGACGAGCTGTAAGATTTTGTGGGTTATTATAGGACGTTGTATTAGACGCTTTCATCCTTGTTATTCTAGATATGATCAGGTCTTTTCATTCGGGCGTGTGGCCCAAACACTTGTATTTGATTAATGAATGTATTACATACGATATTAAATTGTTGTGCGGTGTTGTATGTAGCTGTGGACCGACAGCTTATTCGGTCCTCTTGTTTACATTCGCCTTAGTTGTAATATATATATTCTTGTGGAATTCCACTTGCTTATCAGATTGGGTTGTTTAAATTTAATTTTCATAACCGCATTTTCAAAATTTTACATTTTTGGCAACCCGTTTTCTGATTTATTAGGTGGTTTTTCCGTATACTCAGTTTATATTTAGTGATGCTAAGGATGATATCCATCCATGATTCCTGTTACATTTGGGTATCGGGCTGGCCACCCCTTATCTCGGATCGCGGGTTGTCACACCTTCCAATTTTAATTTCTTTCAAATGAAAATTAAACTCAACTAATGTGAAATAAAATTAATCCAACATAAGTATTCACTTAAACAAATTTAATTTAACCAAAGTCCTAAAATTTTCCTAACAAGATTAATTCATTTGACTATTTAGGCCAAATAAAATTTTATCAAATTAAAATTATCTTGACTAAAATTAAATTAGGTTAAACCTCACCCAAACTAATTTTGAGCATCAAATTATATTAGTGTGATAATTAAACCAATTTTATCTTGAGTTATCGTAAGAATGTGTTCTAAGTGATTTTTACAAGATAAAGATAAACCAATCACACTACACGTCGATGTACGAGAAAAACACAAATGGGAATATAATTTGATGCTCAAATTTTTTTTAATTATCACACTAATATAATTTGATGCTCGAAATTAATCGGACGACCCTAGCCTTAAGTCCACTAAGTATAGATTTATTATTACAAGAAAAATGACTTAATTCCTCAACTCGATTCTGCCCAAGACTTGACGTGTCTTCTTGTAACTACCTCCACCTAGTCGACAACCATGAACTCCTCCATGGTCTCAGAATCCACCGATGAGGCTTTTGGTCTCCGTCACCCTCAAGCAAAGCCTTTCTTCGAGTGGGAACACCGCAACAACAAATCTTCTTCTTTATGGGATATATAAGCAACCCCAAATAAACTCTTCAAATGGTAGAGTAGAACCCTGTGCCAAACACTCCAAGCAAAAATTATATATATGAAGATACTTGGATTTAAACTAAAACATATTGGGTGTAAAACATATGTGTTTTGAAAGTATTTAACAATATGAAAATCAAACGCATAAAATTGGAAATTTTCTTGGAAGATTTACTCTCTCTTAGCTCTCTTGAAAAGTGAAAAGTTCTCCATAACCATTCTTCCCATGAAATGGTTAAAAGAATGTACAAAAAGTGGGTGAGTGGGAGGTTACCAAAAACTGCCAGAAATTTAGCTTTCCCGTCGAAGTTGTTCGAACGACTTTCCCAAGTCATTTGAATGACATCGTTCGAATGATATTTCAAAGGAAAAATAGGCCAGAATCTTGTTGGAAAAACTCATTCGAATGAGTTCGTTAGAATGAATCATCGAACAAAAAAATAGAGAACAAATGGCAATCTCGTTGGTAAACTCGTTCGAACGACAATCTCGTTCGAACGAAAAAATAGAAATTTTATAGTGTTAATTTTAAGACCAACAACTTTTATTCAAAGTTCTAAAATGATTTCTAAAACTAAAAGTCATTTTAAATTAAAATTACACCCATAAAATATTCCAAGTCTCCTACATATATAAAATTTCATTCATACCTTTGGAGACTATGGAATCCAATTTTTGTTTATGTAAAAATGAGGCACTAAAAACTCGGCAATGATGAAGCTTTACAAATCTGTTCGATATGTCTTCAACAAACTCGTCATAGGCTTGGATGGATACACAAGACATTCTTTCCTATGACTCAAAATGTTTTGTTTGAAATTGAGCCAACACTACATAAGACTCAATTAGAAATTTGTGTCCTTACATCTTGCCTTGTATGTCTTGAAACTAGCGTGTTCCTCTTTGACTCGATACACCCATTTATTTTGTAGGGACTTCTCTCATGGGTAATTCAAATAACTCCCATGTATAGTTCAAGATGAGGAATTTCATATCATATTTCATTGCAAGCCCCCACTTGCTCGCATCCTTCATCTGATATGCTTCGTCATAGCATTAAAGTTCGCCGACATTAGTGATCAACAAATAGATCACATACTTCCTATTTGGTAAAGGAGGTTGGGAGGATCTTCTCAATTCAGGATCCAATTATGGAGACTATGGTATATCAGTCCATTGTAGGCTACTCTGTGGTGTTTGTTCATCTAACTAAGAAATTTTAACTATTTATTGTACCACACTATTATTTAGAATATCCTCCAAATCGATCTACAGTGGATTATCCTGTATTATGCCACTAGACCGTAGTGAATCTCTGTCAAGGTACATCACATATTCATTTAATATCACATCCATGCTTCTGATTATTTTCTTTGTTTGGCCATTCCAAAATCGATAACCAAACTCATCTTCACCATATACAATGAAAGTGCATTTTAGTGACTTAGGGTCAAGCTTACTCCTTGCATGATCATTAATAAGAACATATGATATGCATCTGAAAACCTTCAAATGTTAAAGTTTTATCTCCTTTTATCTTTAAACATCCTCTAGTATTTTGTGCTCCAACGGCATTAATGGTCCTTGGTTGATTAGGTAGGCTTCTATCTTGAGTGCCTCTACCCAAAATTACTTGGGCAGACCTGTATGTATGCATATGCATCTCTCTCTCTCTCTCTCTCACTCAAGAGTATTTCATTCATTCTGCTATGCCCTTTTTTGCGATCTTTATTGTATAGTCCTCTCTAGTCTTATGCTATTTTCATTACATAACTTCTTAAACCCCGTGTTTACGTACTCACCACCGTTATCGGATCTTAGTTTCTTTATCTTTAGCCCTGTGTCATTCTCCACCATGGCCTTTAATTTCTTGAACGCCTTAAACACCTTGGACTTGTGTCTCAAGAAGTAAACCCACACCTTTTTGGAGTGGTCATGAATGAAAGTCACAAAGTAAGACTTTTTATCGATGGATGAGATTAGGGATGGCCTCCAGACGTTTGTATTAACCAACTCAAGATTCTCTTTCTTTGGAGTTCTGCCACTCTTCTAGAAGTTGAATCTATTTTGCTTCCCAAATATACAACTCTCACACAAGTCGATATCAACTAACTGCAGTACTAGAAGTTTTCCCTGAGAGTGAAAAAGTTTGAGCCCTTTCTCACTCATGTGACCAAGTCTTTGGTGCCATAAGTGTGAGTTTTCTTTGTTCTCAGCAACTGCGATTGATAGGCAAGAATCTGTTGTCATTTATATTGAGCCACTCTTCTTGCCACATGCTATAGTCATGGAATACTACAAGAAAAATGGTTATTAGGGACGGAGGTATTTGGGAGGGCTGTGTCATTTTGTCCCTTACAAGTACCATTTATGATGGATTTTAATCACCGTCCCTTATGATAAGTCACAAAGGGGATGGATTTTAAAAACCATCCCAATTGGCATACCAATTGGGATGGATATTGATACCGACCCTTAAAGTAGAGTAGAATTTTTAGCACTTTTTTCAGAAAAATACAAGGGATGGATTTTAAAAAAATTCCCATTCGGTATAGCTTATACCAAAAATTTACAAAATCGCCCCTTTTGATAAATCACAAAAGGTATAGATTTTAAAAACTATACTATTTGCATACCATTTGGGAGGATATTAATTACCGACCCTTAGAGTAGAGTTAAATTTTTAGCATTTTTTTTAGACAAATATAAGGGATGAATTTTAAAAATTGTCTCATTTCGTATAACTTTTACCACATGTTTATAAATCATCCATTTTGATAAATCACAAAAGGGACGACCTTAAAAACCGTCTCATTTGGTATATCTTATACCAGTGAAAATCCATCCCATTTGATAAATTGTAAAAGGGATGAGAAAAATCGTTCCTTTTGATAAATCATAACTAGGTTTTATTTTATTTTCTAACACTTTTCCCCCTTTCCATCTCTCTCTCTCTCTCTCTCTCTCTCCCCTTCCCCATCTGGTGACCCCCCTCCAGCGACTAGCCCTACCCGCCCCTGCCCTTGCTTAGCCCCACACAGCCCCACCCCCAACCCTGCCATTGCCTCTCTCTTTGGTATTTTTCTTAGTTTTCTCCATTAATTTATGTAGATTCAATTAACACACACACACACACACAATTTATATGTCTATTAATATCTATTGTTAAATAATAGAAAGTACAATTTTTTAGTTTCTAGGAAATCTTTAGATAAGAAAGGAGGACCATCATTGGTGGTTCTTGATGTAGAGTTCAATGTATTTGTTTTTTTACCAGTGTTATTAAGACTTATGTGCTAACAATGGATAACTATGTGTTACTTTTGATTTTTATAGTTTCTTTGTTCCTAAACTAGAATTGTTAATGTAGGTTGGAAACTTTCCCAATTAGTTATATACTAGATTTAATCTTTTAAATATTTTTAATTAGAGACAACCTATTGAAATTACAGTTCAGACATGGCACATGGACATTAAAAAATAGTGATGACTTGATAGCATAAATTTTGGGTATTATTGTAAATTAATTTTACATAAATCTAGGACATTGAAAAAGATAATGCCTTACTTAATATTATAAGGGGTGATTGTTGAACGTTTTTTGTGATGATTAACATTACTTATCATTTTAATGTGTATTGTTAGACATTAAGATTTATATAGGTTTTATTCCTTTTAATGACTGAAAATGAATTTAGTTACCATTGATACTAAAGACAACGTTCTTATTATCATTTGTTATTAGCAACAGATTTTATGAGGTAGTGTTTGGTGGTGCCACCAGTCAGATCCTTCCGAATTATTGGAGATCTTGATTTTTTAGTGCTTCATTTGTATGGACTATAATATTTAGGCATGACAAAGGAGACACAATCTATTGTCGGGGTAAATTGAGTCATTTGATTTTTAAATTTCGCTGTTGAAGGACTGTTCATTTGGGGTTTAATGTGTGTCCTTCGATTACAACTATAAATGCTTCACGGAGGATATCTGAGGTTTGATATTTCCTATTGCTCTACTATTTATTTGGGGTTTAACTTGTGTACTTTGTTTACGTATAGAGTAGTGCTTTGCAATACAGCATGTGTTATAACTTTTTTTTAAAATTTTTATGTGAATTTCTTATAACTTTAAACACCATACTTATTGAAGGGTATCTCAAGCATATAATGAGGAACAATTTAATTCTATTAGTGGAAACTAATGCCAAAGTAAGCCTTTTATTTTTTTTAATTTTCTTTTACTGTTACGAGTTTGTCAAGAGATTGCATCAAATGGACTTTGATTGGTATTTTTATCTTAGATTGTCATGGATATGTTGGTAGGTTGATAGATTTTGTATTTATTTTTTTCATAAAAAATTGAATTCTATATTGTTGACTAAATTATGGTATCTTTCCATTTCAGTCGCAAACAATTTTTTTTCCCAATTGGACTCTTATTGTAAGACACATATATCCCTTTTCAGTTTTGTGATTTACTTATAGATATCTCGAGCATTTATGAATTTTCATATAGGTATTATTATTTATTTTCTATTAATCCCGAGATGTCATCACATTAAACGAGTCAGAAATTCAACATTGTCAACTTTTTATTTGTAAATTGGCATTACAAAGTCCATTCTAGATTAATAATGGTATTACAACAAATACGCAATTAGTTACTATATGTAACACCCCAGGATTTTTGAGTCGTAAAGATCTTTGTTAAATTGAAAATTTTGAAAAAATAATTTTTGGAATCCATTTAATTCTGGTATGTAAAAATGTTGGTTTTAAATTATAAAAATAAGGTTTTCAGTGAAATTTAAATCAAGATTAAAATTTGGAAATTATAACTTTTTATATAAAAATTGGAGTAGGACCCGACCTAAGGAGAAAGATAAATAAATAAAAATATTTGACTGTCCAATCGAGTTGAAATTTTTTGTGAAGTTCATTTCGCCTTTAGCTACAACATATTAAAATTCCAATCAATTCCAAGGTCCGATTTTTTTTTTAGTATTTATGTTTGATTAGGACTCAAATTTTTTTGGCAAATAAACACAAAATGATGGGTTTAGGACTTTTAAAACACATTTTAGCATTCTCAAAAATCATTAGCCTCCCATAATTTCATTCTCTTTCATCTACAAAAATTTAAATGCCATTGAACACAACTTTCAACCCAAAATTTGAAGATCTAAATCAAGTTTTCTCAAGATCATCCATGAACGTGTCATTATTGTTTTCTCGAAAGAACACAACCATGTAATTGGATTGTTCAAAAGACATTTTTAAATGAATGAATACTTCTATTGTTCCCCTTTAGTATTATGTGTTTTAAATGTTACCTAAACACCGATGATCATTATTTTTCTTAAAATAAATTAGAAAGACTAATTGGAGAAAGTGAAACTAAATTCGGGACTGTTTTTATTCAAATCTTTAATAATAATTAAGACTCAAAACCCTTGGATGCTTAGGTTAGAGGTTGGGGTTCTATTAGAATTTATGATGTTCACATGTAGAATAACTTGTAGGGATGTTATAAATTGATTTCAATATGTATAACCACATTAATTATGTGCATGTTGTAGATTAGAGATTTATTGTTGTATGGTCCCGAATAAATTGTGTGTGAATGAAAATCTTATACATTGATGAGAAAATGAATTGTTAAACTAATGTAATAATTAAACAGACATAATTTGAATAATAGTGATGTTGAAATTAAATTCAATAATTGTTGTTATAAGTCAAAAATATGCTATGTGTGATTTGTTAATGTTATTAATAATTGACACCGCGGGAACGATGGGATTGTTGGAGTAGTTTGTGCTTTCACCTTATTTTAGGTTGCTTGCTAGGTATGGGACTAGTATGTACGCCTTAGTTGTTGGTAACACTTTATAGGTATGGGGCTAGTTAGTGTAGATTTTTAAGGAGGGATGACTCTGGGGTGTGGCTGATTTTTACGTTATTTCCGTTGGATTGTTAGCCTTGGTGCGAGGTTAGGTAGTGATTTTGGTAGGTATTCTTCCTACGTGATAGGTTAGGATATATTTGTGCTTTGGAGAACTTTAAGTATGGGACTAGGGGAAATTTTGAGGATTTATGCTCGATTAAAGGGTGGAGTTAATAAGAAAATAAGAAGAATATGAGATGATTGATAATTAATGCCTAAGACTTAGAATGGGTATTAAAATGAATATGCTTCACGAGCATGTGCAGGGATGACAGAATATGGGTCGACTGGATATAACGACGTGGGTGTGTGTTGGCATCACGAGTATGTGTGAAGCTGACAAAATACGAGCCAACTGTCTATAGTGACGTGTTGTGCGTGGAACCTCATGAGTATGTACATAGCTGACAGATATCGGGTTGACTGGCTATAGTGAGGGGAATGGGTGTGAGGGGTTATAACTTAAGCATGCCAACAATGTGTGCAGGACCGTTTAGGGGTCGACTAGTCATAGTGGTGTTACATGACTATAAATTATTGGATAATAAAATTTAATAAGAATAAGAGCTAAGGTTTTAATTAAATGGTCAAAATTTCATAGTTGGCCTTGAACATTGGGGTGCCTTAGTTATGTGGGTAGATAGTGGAATTTTATATTTATTCGCATATATATATATATATATATATATGCACACTAGCGGAATGCCCATGCCTGAAGGCAGGACGAAAACTTTCTAAGTACGTAATTGGAAAACGAAAAAAATATCATTCCCCAACAAAACAAAGTGTAATTTAAAAAAAATTGATCATAATTTCAAAAGTCATGCACATCCTCACTCCAACTTGCATGACAAAATAAAATAATATTTTACATTTGTTTTATGTAAAGAAAATAGTATTTGACATTATAATGATAAAATTATCAATAAATGAACTTCCCATTCATCAACATTTATGTGTCCTATTTGAAAAACAATATGCACGTGAGAGAAACATTGATTTGAAAAAAAATAATTCATATCAAATGGCACTAAAGAAGTTACATGATAATGTAGAGAAACTGAAAGTTAATTTTACACATCTCATAAAATTGTTTAGAATTATTTTACCAACTTATTATTAATTATAGTTATTAGAGGTGAAATTTTTTAAAACGATAGGATAACAAGATACTAATACTAAAAGTTTTACTCACGTCAAAATTTCTGACATGAAATCATATCGTGTTTGTCATGTCGTGTTCGTGTAAAAAATTACGACTCGTGTTAGTCATATCAATGAGTTCTTACCATGGTTATTTATGTAACCAATTTTGTAAAATTTCGCAAAAATAATTTTGGTTCAATTATTCTTATTATTGTTGTTGTCATTATAGTATTGACCATTTCCTTAACAAAAATAAAAGCTAAACATCTTAAGTAACAGTAACTTGAAAAAAAAATCAAAAAGTGAAAAACAAAAAAAATTAAGTAACTAATATTTTATATTTTTAAACTTTATTTTTTATTTTAAAAAGTATGTTTTATAACATAGGACATTTTTGCAAACACTTAACGAAAAAGATACTAATGCCAATAGAAATTAATGAGAGGCTCTAAGCTTCAAAGCGAAGAAAAATAAAGTATAAAAATATAATGGTAGATTCAATACTCCACACACTCAAATCTTGTTGAACCGCCATTCCCCTGTTTCTACACAAAACTTTACACCATGGGTCTATTTACTCATTATTCAAAACCAACATACTGATGATACACTAAAAATTATCAAACTTCACATATGTATGAGAACTTTGTCATGAATTTGTCCCGACCATAGTCACACCTTTCATATTAGTTTCACTTGCATTTGTCATGAATTTATGAGTATGAGGGGCTTTGAAATCAAAGAACATGTTATCTATAACGAACAGGTCTAAATCTCCCTGAATTAAGTACTCATGAAGGTGTTATAGACATGATGAAGGTGTTATAGTCATGACAGTGCATATTAAAATGTGAAATATGGAGGTTAGGAGATTTGACTTAAGATATGATAAAAAGTATACATGGCACACAGGTGTCATCTGTCCGATCCCTCTTAAACTTATAAAAAAAAATTACATGTAGAAAAGTGTGATAACCTTTTATATATGTTAACACTATAGTACTATATATCAGTTTCAAGGATGAATGACATGTAGTTCATGCAGCTGAGCCGCCGTATTCGAACAAACTCATATAAGACCCTTTCACTTTTGATGGCAACCATAAATTGAAGGGTCCGAAGGAATCCCTGTCATTCATTCTATACCACTAGGATGCAAAATTTTTACTACTCGACATATGAACCTGTTATATTCCATGATAGTGAGCAAAATAAATGCTCATTTAAATTAATAATTGAAGTTCAATCGGTGAAGTTTAAGAAAAAAGTGAGGAATGTAATGAGATATAAATAACTACAGTGGACAAAAAATATGTTTCTACAGCTAAGTCATGAACTCTATCTAAGGCCTTGTATATCACAACCTGCAAAATGCCCCAAAGAGAGCATTGGAGATAATGTGTTAAATAATAATATAGGTCATACAAATGTTTGGTGTAAAAGTTATCCGGTTTTAAGGGCATAAGAGCTTCTCGGTGGATTTCTTCATAAGGAGTGAGGCAAGGGAGGTCCAAACTATTTTCAACTATTTGAAATGGGGTCTTAAAGTAATTGAATCAAACCATATTAAATTTGAAAGATTTGTTACTAAGGCTATTGTAAAATTAACCTATCACTAGTTTTATCTTAGGGACCAAGCCTTTATATAACCAGTTTTACAAAGAATCACTATGAAAGTGATATCCTGCAAAAAGAAAATGAATACCATATTTAATAGAACCGGGAACAAAGTTCAAATATTTAATCAGTTATTTACTAAGTTTTTTCCAAAATCTAAGGGGTCAAACCGAGAAATTGTAGATCTTTTATCAAAGCTTCCTACAAGTTAGAGAGTGTAATAACATATGTATTGAAGAAAATGGCAGATTCAAAATTGTAATAGAAATCAAGTAACTAACCTTGAGTTTGATTTGCAGGTAACTAAGATAATAATGGGTCTGAATTTCACAGGGCACCCAATTTCAATCCATTTCATTCCAACTAAAATGACGATATTCTCCATGGATTTGTCTCTCTTGACTCAATCGTCTCCTAAAATTCGTCGAGTCAACCGATAAGTAATAGAAAATAGGATGTCAAACATCGAGATAGAAAGAACAGTTGGGAATCATGTCACTTGAAGGCTTTTACTTGTACATTGAGTTGTTCATCTATGGGTAAGAGGCAGAGGAAAAATCACCACCGACCTTTTTTGTTATGCCAATACTCGCAGAGCTAGAAGTAGGCAAATACTGATATTTCCATTCAATATCTAAATCTAATCAGAAACAAAAAGAGAAATACACATGTTAGATGTAATCAAATTAACATAAAAAAATATATGCTTCAATAAAGGTTGCTAAATTAAAAATAGATATTATATACCTACATTAATCAACAATATGATGAAAGCTCATATGACAGTTAAGAGTATGCAACTGAAACTTCTCCTTCACATTCAAGATAACAAAACTAAATTAATAAACAATATGATGACCATGAGAGAGAGATGAAAAGGGACATGTACTAGTCGTTGATGGTTGCAAGGGCTATTTAATTGTTGCTCCAAGACGCAACATTTTGGGGGCCTTCTTTTAATCCCACACTCTCCCGCAAATTGCCTTCCCGCACAGGAGCATTTCTCTTCGACCATATATAATTCACTCATGTAATATTCACTAATGGAAAAATAATCAAGAATAATCAATAGAATGATGGGATTTATGTGAAAGCATTAAAAACAATTTGTTCATCTTTTACCAATAATCGCATTTCTCTTCATGAAATTAAGAATAAATAATAAAAATGGACATTTTTAGAAAGAAAATATTAACTTCAGAAATGAAACAGTTAGTCTTCAAAACTATGCCAAATAATGGTCAAAATAGTTGGGCTTCAAAAAAAACATACCAAATGCTTGTATAATCAATTATGTAGCCTACTATGCTTAAAGGAGATACTGGATGTTCCATTTGGCCCTCAAGTCTTTTCTTGTCAGAGTTCATTCTTTCTTCCCCTGAATTATTCTCAAGTAAATGTTGTTTTGAGGTGGGTTCTGGTGTTAGTTTGGTTGGCATATGTCTAGGCCATGTAAAAGCTTCCAAGGTGATATTAAGTGATGCAGACTTGCCAAGTTTAGCAAATATGAAGCTTAATTTAGCTAAACCATCTAAGAAGCAAAACTGAGTTGTTTTGAAGAACTATTGAAGATTCAAATTTGGTACAATGCAGATATTTTTGTTGGGAACTCGCACGGGAAAGTGAGCTCCAAGACACACGGCTAGTCATAGTTTTAGGTGCAGACGTAATATATGATCCATCATGAGTTCCTTATCTTATTCGAGCTCTTGCAACTCTTATGAATTGGGAAAAAACATAGACCCATCTCGTACATCTTATTCCAGTGGCTAGGATGGCCAGGGAAAAAAATAATCCGCACTACTATTTCTTATCCCAAATGTCAGTTTGGTGCATCGAAGGAAGGGCCTGTGGCTTATATAGCTCGTGTCATTCACAACATACCGTTTTCTTACGTTAGCAGACCAGATGAATCTTATAGTCACATACATCACTAAAAAAATTTAGCTGTTTGTTTTGGTTCCTTACATGCAATCTCATCAGTGATCCAATATACGACTGCTTTTCGTTTCTTATTTTTAACACTAACACTGCTCCCGCTTCTTGCAATCTTATCAGCGAAGTTGCGGTATTTTCTCCTTTTGCGGGAATTGATTTTCTCAAAAAAAAAAGTAAAATCGAGATTAGGGAAAAATAGATGGTGTAATGTAAAAAACATAACACTTCATAACTCAAGAAAAATGGTGATCAGTATGAAACAAATATGTGCAGCACATGACATTGTACTGAAAATTGGAGTAAATACTTAAAAAAATCAAATCAATGTCGATAACACTTCTAGTAGTAAGTCATAACACAATCATATTACTAAAAACAATATATTTTTTCTTCAAGCGCTGCGCATATGATGTAAATAGAGCATATCTTACTAAAAAATCCATAAACGCACTAAAAAGTTCATGTTTCAACTAATTTTATTTAATTAATATAGAATTTAGCAATCAAAGACACATCTCTCACCAAATGGAACTGTATAATAACATAATCTAAAATTAAATACCAAAAACAGTAATGACTTGAAATTCTAAGAGTACTTCAACTCCAATAACCCGATAAGCTGAAAAATCCAAAGTTAAAAACAAAACGTACAATGAATAATTGAAAAAAGAACAATTCAAAGAAGTGGGAGAAAATGTTACTTTATAAATTAGCACACTCAAAACATAATAGTCAAAACAGGCAATACCTACATAGTACATCCATAACACAAAAGTTCATTAGACATTCATATATGCTACCATACATTAAACATTAGATATTTATAGACATTCATTAGACATTCATACACATTCAAAAGCTCAACAAACATACGTTTAACAGTGCTAATAAAGTTGAGTACCTCATATATATCATACTGGGTACTTTTAGTGTATTCTAGGATGATAAGAAAACATAAACAAAAAATCCTCCAATAAAAACAAACAAAATTAGTTACAAAACCCTCACGAACCAAATCCAAAAAGTCAAAAATAAATCTTAATCATTAGGGGGAGAGAGTACCTTTTCAACAGTGATTAAATGATAGGCAAAGCCCATTCACATGATTATCTACAACATCTTAGGAACTCACTTGAGACTTTTATCAAACACTTGGCCTGCAATTCATATATAATATAAAAATGTCCCTAAAGGAATTACTACAAACATCACAAAAAATGTGCATATAGGCAGTACTACAATCTGCACTTGAAAATCCCACAAAAAATTACAATAGTTGATCCATACTCCAATTTCAAATTGACGGTGTATTCACATCGTTCTTATAAGGTTAATTAATTAATAAAAAGATGTTTGAAGAAAGAAATTTACCAAGTAACCAGAGTTTTCTTCTGAGACGGTCTCTGTGACTGTGAAATATTGTAAGGACATAATTTTATAAATGTTTGGGGTAGAATCTAGGAGTTTTTTATTTTTTCCTAGATCACAGTTTGTATGTCTGATACCGCTACATTCGGCACGTCAACACGATCATCCTCGACGGCCTTTATTCGAATTCAATGCATCCAGTACCTTCACGTGCATCATGCTACATGCGACATGCTGCTCAGCTCATTCCCACTACTCCACTACACTCTATCGATAAAATGGTCTATTGGAGCTTTAATATTTGCATAAATATTTGGGAAATTTTTTAGAAAATTATTTTTGAAGTCTGGATTAATTTTTAATCAAAAGCAGAATTTTTTCTAAGTGTAGAAGCGAATTGCCTTGAACGACGAGCTCGCTCAAAAGACTTTGAATGTCGTTCTTGCGAGATAGGCATATCGCGCGATCTCATTCCAATGACTTATGTCCTTCGTTCGAGCGACATGTCTATCTCGTTCGAACGAGCCACCACCTCGATTTTCATATAAATATCTATTCTCCTTCTACACATTTTTCAAGTCTTTCTGCAACCTCAAAATTCGGTGAAAATAGTCCAGAATAAGAATTCATCTTTTTTAAGGTTTTCTAAACCTTTTTGATTCACAAAACCATTCCCATATATGTGTGTGAATCTTTAAACCTTCAAGAGGATCATTTACTCATCTGGAGTAATTTATGAGGAAGTCGTTCTCTTCTTCATTGCTACCCAACTGGAAAGGGATAGTTTCAGCCACCGATAACAGGACCGACACCCGAGGGTATTTTTGTGTCACATATTTTCATTGTAATCCATGTAAGTCGTTTTCTTACAAAATTATAGTGAAAATAAAAGGTTTTGCCCCTTTTGGGGATTTTTCCTAATTTGTGTGTGTTTGAATGTTCTTGCTTGATTTTATCATCATCAATGACACCTAGATGCATGTTTAGGACTTAATTGATAAAAACGTAGTTTAATTAAATAAATTCCTTATCTGAACGCAAGTGCACTCTTCTCAAATTGGTATCAGAGCTAGTTACACAATTTTACCGTGTTATTTTTTGCAAAATTTTTCTAAGATATCAATTTTCTCTAAAATTGATTTTTGAAAACGAGTGTGTTCATAATGGAGAAGTTATATAATAAAATGCCAGTTTTTGATGGGACAAACTATGCATACTGGAAATCCCGCACGAGATCTGCATTAAAAGCCATTAATGAACGTGTCTGGATTTTGGTTGAAAGAGGGTGGACACCTCCCTCCGTCACTCTTGAAAACGTGACCAATTTAAAACCTGTTACTACATGGACTAAAGAAGAATTTAAATGGTCATCTTTTAATTCTAAGGATTTAAGTGCTATTTCCGGGTCTGTCTCACCTAATGAGTTCAAACGTATAATGGCGTGCACCACGTCAAAAGAGACATGGGATGTTTTGCAACTTACCTATGAAGGAACTAATGCTGTGAAAGAGTCTAAACTGCAAAATTTGACAACTCAATTTGAAACAATCACCATGCTTGAATCTGAATGCTTTGATCAATTTTATGCTAGACATTCTGATATTGTTAACACTAGCTTTAATCTTGGTGAACACATTCCTAATGCTAGGGTTATTAAAAATATTCTTAGATCACTGCCTAAGCGTTTTATCCCTAAATTCACTGTGTTAAATTCTATGGGTAATTTAAATACGCTTAAATTGGAGGAACTTGTAGGAGACTTGCAAATGTATGAAATTGATATGTTTCCTAAATCTGTCAAGTCTAAAGATAAGGGAATTGCACCTAATGCCCAGGAGAGAAAGAGTGAGGGGTCGGTAAGAAAGAGGGGAGAGTCATCTAGAAAAAGAGAGACAGATACGTCAGATTCTGAGTGTGATTTTGACTTAGATGATTTGGCCCTATTTGGTAAAAATTTCAAGAGAATTATCAAATTCAAGAAAAATGGTAATTTTAAAGATAAATAAAAGTTTGAGAAAAATAAGTTTGAAAAGAAAAATGAAAAATATTTTAAAGATCCTTCTAAAAAAGAAAGTGAGAGATGCTTTCAGTGCGACGGTAGGGGTCATAGAGCTTTTGAGTGTACTACTAGGCTGAATAGAGAAAAGGGCAAAGCTATCCTTAATGCTACCCTTAGTGACTATAGTGAGGTCAAGTCGGTGGATTCTGGAGATGAGTCACCGCATGAGTGTAACTTCACCGCATTCATGGCTAGTCACGTGAGTACATCTAGTGCTCCTCATGAAGATGAGGATGTTGCTTCACAGAGACACCTCGATAGTGAGAGTGATGTGAGTGAGGGGGAGGATGACACAAGTGAGAGCGTGAGTGATATTCAAGGCGCCTACGCCGAGATTTATTCTGAATCATTTAAAACTAAAAAGCGTAACAAAGCGTTAGTTCTAAGGATCACCGCTTTAGAGGAAGACTTAAGAAAAGCGAGAGAGATAGAATCCTCCACCTCCACTCCCTTAAGAGAGATAGAGTCTGCCTGTGTTGAGAAAGAGAGTTTGTTTAGAGAGAGAGTTGTTTTGAGAAAGAGAGAGGGGACTTGACTAAACAAGTGGCTAGTCTTACGAGTGAGCTCCATTCCTCCGTGGAGACTCAAAAGAAACTTAAAGCCCTTGTTGCCCAGCTTACTCATGATCTGGAGAGAGCACGGGAAGTCAAGGTACAAATCGAGGACAAATCTGGGAAGATGGGAAAGATGCTCCTCGGCCCCTCCTTAGGTTTTGGTGATAGGTAGGGAATAGGTTACAATGGCGCCTCCACGTCCCTAATTCCACCTAGACCAGTTCCTGAGTTTACTACAACTCCTTATAGCCATCATCAAAAACCTCTAAGGAGATTTAGACCAAGAAAAGCAAACCAAGGTCCGCCTAAGACAGTGTTCTTTTGTACATATTGCAAAAAAAAGGCCACCTCAGGGAGTTTTGCTATGGTATGGGTTGGACACTACATACTACTGCTCCACCACTTCACACAGATGATTTTAACAGTCTGAGAGAGCGAGTTGAGTTTTTAGCTACCACATTGCAGATCTTGATGGAGGAATTCCGATGGATGTCTTTGCCGTCAGTGAATGCTTCTCAGATTATGGCTAAAACCAACAACAACAAAGGTAAACAAAAGGTCACCACTTCGTGGATACCTAAGAAAGGTAAAAAGTCCTTTGTTGTTCATGTCGCTCTCAAAGAACATAATACCTCACAGTGGTATTTTGATAGTAGGTGCTCCAGACATATGATAGGTGATGCCTCATTTTTTTACTTCTCTTGAGGATTATCAGGATGTTAGAGTAACCTTTGGAGATGGGATCAAGTCAAGCATTGTAGGACGTGGTACTGTAGAGTAACCAGGATTTCCTAACCTAGAGAATGTTTTGTATGTAAAAGGTTTGAAAGCAAACCTTCTCATCATTAACCAGTTGTGCGACGCTGACTTTGCCATAAAGTTTGATCGGGACGCGTGTAAGGTCTATAATCAATCCGGTAAACTTTTAGTGCGAGGGGTGAGGACAAAAGATAATTGCTATGGGACTGAGCCCATATCCTCACTTGTCTACAACAGCGCCACGATCACTCCTGTGGATCTGTGGCACCAACGTCTAGGTCACGTGAACATTAGAGATCTAACTCGTTTAGCTAAAAAGGACCTAGTACGTGGCTTACCATCACTTGGAAAGCCAACTTTGACGGTTTGTGGACCCTGTCAGTTGGGAAAACAAATTCATAGTCTCCATAGGAAGTTACATTCCATTACCACTTATCGTGTACTTGAGCTTATTCACATGGATCTCATGGGTCCTACTCGTACTGAGAGTCTGGGTGGTAAGAGGTATATCCTCGTGATGGTGGATGATTTCTCTAGATACTCAATTGTAGGTTTTCTGAGGGAGAAATCCGATGTTGTGGTGTTTTTAACGACCAAGTGTCATTTCCTGCAAAATCAACACGGAGTCACTATTAATAGGATACGAAATGACAACGACACTAAATTTAAGGAAGCAAAGGTAAATCTTTACTGTGATAGCATTGGGATCAAACATGAGTTTTTTGCTGTGAAGACTCCTCAGTAAAATGGAATTGTTGAGAGAAATAATAGGATGATCCAGGAAATGGCTAGATCTATGCTTCTAGGTCATAAGGTCTCTAAGAGATTTTGGGCAGAGGTAGTGTCTACTGCATGCCACACGGACACACTTAAGACGCCTTATGAATTCTGGACTGGCAAGACACCCAACCTTGCATATTTTCGTGTTTTGGGGAGTAAATGCTACATCCTATGGGATATAGAGCAATTAGGAAAGTTTGACTCCCAAAGTGACGAGGGAATACTGTTAGGCTATTCATCGAATAGTAGAGCGCACCGAGTTTTTAACCTGAAGAGCTCTATGGTTATGGAGTCAATAAACGTCACCGTGCAAGATGACGAACCTTCGACGTTTATTGATTCTAATCTTCAGTGTGAGGATGAGGATGTTTTTGGCAGTAATTTACTTGTACCTCACCCACACTCGGTGGACCCTACTCCTGTGCTAGGGGACACACCTGCTTGGGTTCGCAAGAGTCATGACCCTTCTACCATTGTTGGTGATCCCACTCTAGGAGTCAAGACTCGTGCTCAGCTCGAGAATGTTGTTAGCCATTTTTGCTACACGTCCAAAGTCGAGCCCCAGAATCACAAAGAAGCACTCAAGGATGAATACTGGATATCTTCTATACAGGATGAGTTGCTTCAGTTTAAAAAGAATAATGTCTGGTAACTTGTCCCCCGACCTACTGAGACTAATGTGATAGGTACCAGATGGGTTTTTAAGAATAAAATGGATGAAAATGGTACCATAATCAGAAACAAGGCTAGGTTGGTCGCTCAAGGCTACACACAGATAGAAGGTGTAGACTTTGGGGAGACATTTGCTCCTATTGCGAGGCTTGAGTTCATCCGCTTATTACTCGCCATCGCATGTCATATGAGCTTCAAGTTATATCAGATAGATGTCAAGAGTGCCTTTTTAAATGGCATTCTATAGGAGGAGGTTTACGTGGAACTGCCAGTCGTCCCGACATAGCCTTTAGTGTTGGAGTCTGTGCGCGATATCAGGCGTCCCCGAAAGAGTCACATTTACTTTCTCTAAAATGTATCATTAAATACGTGAGTGGGACTCTCTCATACGGTATTTGGTATTCCTTTGATACTAATGACCGTTTGTCTGCCTATTCAGATGCCTATTGGGCCGGGGATGTAGATGGTTGTAGGAGCACTTCTGGTGGGCATTTCTATTTTGGTTCTGCTCTTGTCTCCTGGCTGAGCAAGATGCAAAATTCCATCTCTTTGTCCACCACGGAGGCTGAGTACATAGTCGTCGGGAGTTGTTGCACGCAACTCTTGTGGATGAAGCAAATATTAGAGGATTATGGGATTTCACAGGACACCATGACTATTTCCTGTGATAACACGAGTGTAATACACATATCCCGCAATCCAGTCCAACATTCGCACACAAAGCACATTAGGATACACGAGCACTTTATACGTCAGTTAGTTGAGGAGAAAGTTGTATCCCTGAGTTTCATACCTACCGACCGTCAATTAACTCATATTTTCACAAAACCTTTAGATGCCCTTAGATTTGAGAGTTTTAGGAAGTCTTTGGGGATTTGCACAGTTGACTGAGGGGTTGGTCTGTGTCTAGGATATGATGCTTTTTCATGTTCATATCATATGCTTCTTATTTCTAGTTTATTTTATATGTACTATTTCTTTGTTGTACAGATATTTATTTTTTTTGAAAAATCCAAAAAGATTTTATTTTTATAAAAATTTTAGGAAAGCACAAAACGAGTTTTGTATTTTTTTCCACCTTTTACGGATGAGCATTTAGTATAGCCGAGTCACAATTTCATTCCACTTATCCATGTGACTGTTTAATAGAGATTTGAGACGCTACATCATTTCATCCATGTGCTTTACATTGTTTGGAGTCTTTGAGATGTGATTAGTGATATCTTTCTACATGTTTGACTCATATCTCCTTTATTGCACACATGCACGGCTTTATTTGATTATTTTACTTGTCTATCAGATATTGGCTTGAGTGTTTCCATCTCAATTACGTCTATATAACTAACCATATGTGATAAAAACTTGACAAGATTGGAATGCATGTAAAAACCGTTTTGGTGAGACTATGTGTTTATTTGAAAATGGGGAAGGGTTGCGAAAGGTTTATTTAGCCTTTGCGATTTTAAGCCACCGTTAAAAAGGACCTAAAAAATTGAGGAATTTTATTATCCGGGGTCCAAAGAGGTTAAAAGAGCCCGAAAAAAATTAAAGACAATAAAAAGCAATATATGCCATCTATGGGCCATTAGGTTTCACCATCAATTATCCAAAGTTTGAGAATTTAGATCGCCTCTATTCAAAATACAAATCTAAGGTATTTTGGTTGGAGAATATAAACGGGTTTGCACTTCCTTAGAAGTCCTGAAAAAGCATGAAATAGTTTTGGATGTTATTGGTGTGGAAATCACTTTGAGCTTTGATTTGATTGAGTCAATGTCTCATATTACCAACTTTTTACACCAAAGGAAGATTTTGAGTTCATTCGCTAGGAGTATCCGATATTCATCGTTCACATATGTCATGTTTATATGCAATGATTTTCCTATCGAATTTGTTCACACCCCTACATTTTTGCTATCATCAACTTGGTTGTTTTTGTGTTCTTTCATGGTGTGATTATTTGTTTTATATTATGTGTGAAAATTTTTTAAAACTATAAAAATAACAGTTTATTACCATGTGTCATTCTCCATGTGCATTCATTTATGCTTCTCATATCTTTCTATTTGGGGACATCATAAAAAGGGGGAGAAGAATTATGAGGGAGAATTATTTTTGGTGTTTGGTTGATTTATGAATGATTTGTGAATGATTTGCTTAATCTTAATTGATCATAAATTTTTGCATATCATTATATTTCAAAATGTTGCTTGTCAGGGGTATTTGGTTTATCTCATGTGTGTAGGTACAACATTGTTCATTATTGGATTTCACACCCTAATGAGAAAAGCTTTGGAAGTTTTTGAAGATATGAAGATTTGGAAGACATGTCATTTAGTATTCTCAGTTTGAGGGTTTAATGGGGATATTATCTTGTATGTCATTTGATTTCATAATTCGGATTTCTTATGTATGTACCGGTATAGACATAGGGGGAGATTTGTAAGGACATAATTTTATAAATGTCCGGGGTAGAATCTGGGAATTTTTTGTTTTCTCCTAGATCATAGTTTGTATGTCGGATACCGCTACATTCGGCACGTCAACACGATCATCCTCGACGAACTTTATCCAAATTCAATGCATCCAGTACCTTCTCGTGCATCATGCTACATGCGACGTGCTGCTCAGCTCATTCCCACTACTCCACTCAGCTCATGCGACGTGCTGCTCAGCTCATTACCAACTTTAATATTTGCATAAATATTTGGGAAATTTTTTAGAAAATTATTTTTGAAGTCTGGATTAATTTTCAATCAAAAGTAGAATTTTTTCTAAGTGTAGAAGCAAATTGCCTTGAATGACGAGCTCGCTCAAACAACTTTGAATGTCGTTCGCGCGAGATAGGCATGTCACGTGATCTTGTTCGAATGACTTATGTCCTTCATTCGAGCGACATGGCTATCTCGTTCGAACGAGCCACCGCCTCGATTTTCGTATAAATATCCGTTCTCCTTCTACACATTTTTCAAGTCTCTCTGCAATCTCAAAATTCTGCGAAAACAGTCCAGAATAAGACTTCATCTTTTAAGGTTTTCTAAACCTTTTTTATTCACAAAACCATTCCCATATATGTGTGTGAATCTTTAAACCTTCAAGAGGATCATTTACTCATTTGGAGTAATTTGTGAGGAAGTCGTTCTCTTCTTCATTGCTTCCCTACTGGAAAGGGATAGTTCCAGCCGCCGACAACAGGACCGACACCCGAGGGTATTTCTGTGTCACATATTTTCATTGTAATCCGTGTAAGCCATTTTCTTACAAAATTATAGTGAAAATAAAAGGTTTTGCCCCTTTGGGTTTTTTTTTCTCATTTGTGTGTGTTTGAATGTTCTTTCTTGATTTTATCATCATCAATCACACCTAGATGCATGTTTAGGACTTAATTGATAAAAACCGAGTTTAATTAAATAACTTCCTTATTTGAACGCAAGCGCACTCTTCTCAAATATTAAATATTAAATGCCACAGTGAAATACTAATGGTGAAAAACTTCATCAAATGAAGATGAATTTATGAGTGAGATGAATTTATAAGTCATAAAACCATTAAAAAGTCAACCTTGAATGAAACTTGGAAGAAAAATACTTAAAATGAAGCACGTAACATGTAAAGTCCATAAGCATTCAAATACAAATAAAAAATCAAAGCAATGAACTAATAACAATTAATCCTATAAAAATTCAAAGCATGAACTTAATTTCACATCGTTGAACATATTCCTATAGATAAATGATTTATCTTTATCACCCAAAAATCTTTCACTTGAATGTAAAAATTAAACTATCATCAGAGATGATAATTAATTGAGAGGCCTTATAATAAACAACTCAGTAAAAAATCAACATATAAAAAAGTCAACATGAAATTAAAATAATAATTTAAAAAATGAAAAATGGTTAGACTCCATCCAACATACACAGAAAGAAAGTCAAAATTATTAACTACTTCACCTAGAATATCAATATTGTCATCACAAGAAGATAAAGAACCCCTATCAGCAAAGAGGTTACGTTGAAACGGATGAAAGATAAATTAGTGTGAAAAATGAAAAACTACCTCTTTTAAGATTAGGGCATTACTGAACTGAACATTGAAGTGGATGTATATACATTACGTATAACTAAAAATCAACAAAAATAAATCAAAAGTTCATGGATGACAGCAAAAGTTCAATTAATAAAATAATAAAAATATCCTGAACATAGATGATTGTGAACATTTTTGGCTAAATGATAAAATAAAAATCATCACCAAAAAGTAATCAACAATACAAATACCCTAAATACCTATTTTCTCGGAAATATATCTTGAGAAGAACCTGAAAAGGACAAAATAAATAGCAAAGCATAAAATAAGCAACAAAATACAAAAAATATACATATAAGCAGATCTAAAAAAAAATGAAAAAAATCTATACACAAAAAATAAATTACAAAGCCCAAAATGTTTCAAACAGACATTAGCCGAAATCAAAATGAATGTGCGTGTGATAAAGAGAGGTGGACTATATTTTCAATGCCGTAAATCGCCCCATATTTCAGATCAACAAATGAAAAGACCAAAAAAATTTGGAGATTATGAAAATAAATGTGTGTGTGTGTGTGTGTGTGTGTGTGTGTGTAAGAGAGTGAGGGAGCTTTGTATGTGTGTGTGTGTGTGTTTGTGAAAGAGGGTGAGAGTTCTTGCCTATATGAGCCTATGTTAGATCGAGGTGGAGGAAGATGGATGGGAGAGGGAGGGGAAGCATCGGGTGAGTAAGAAGTGTGTGTGTGTGTGTGTGTGTGAGAGAGAGAGAGAGAGAGAGAGGTGTACAACTTCACAGAGTACTTTTTTACCAAAATATCCAAAATTTTGAATTATAGTGTAAGTTTGATAAGTAGGAAAATAGTGGGAAATCAAATAATTGAGGGGTAAATTTGTAAAAGTAATAGGTGCAGTAGGTAAATGGAAGAAATAATCTCAACCCTTCATTTTTTAGTGATGTGGTCAAATCCTCACCTCTGAATAAGTTATCAACTTATGGAATAATGTCAACTATTCTACTCCTTATTATATATATATATATATATATGTATATATATATATATATATATGTATATATATATATATATATATATGTATATATATATATGTGTATATATATATATATATGTATATATATATATTGTTTGATTTGAAATACTCTATTGTGATGTTTATCATGTATAATGCTATTATCTGGGTTTACGGATCCTAATTGAGAGGAGTAGCTAGTGTTCATGCCATGGACTCTGACCCATTACGTTGATTAACATTTTAGGTATAGTTACTGGAGTAGTTGTATAGGATGTATTGGAGATCTTTGCAGCGCAGTTGGAGAATTATTTTATTTTTTTTAGTAGTTTAGATTTACTTTCATTTTGTCATTTTATTTTGAGACAATTATTTATGGATTTTTAGTGGACCATTCGATTCCATAGTTATTTATGGATTTCAGTTCGATATTTGTGGTGGGATTATTTATTGGATATTATATTATAAAAAATTGAGTTGGACTTATTTTGGAGATTAGGATGGTGACGGATATTATTGGTTGGATGTTTTTATATACTCGTTGGATTTAATTGCATTTTATATCTAGTGGATTAAAGTTTTAAATGTCTCATATTTATGTCATATGCTGAAATTGGTATTTTATTTAGTAACGCCGACGTAGTTTAGCGGTGGCCAATGTTAGAATGCGCGGGGTGTTACAGATGGTATCAGAGCATGGTATTGGGTCTCGTAGTTTTTTTTAGGAATAGGGATGAGATCCCCTAAATTTTATTGATTAGGAGAAATGGCCTCTCTTAGGTGGCATAAATAACTTGAAGGAACATAAATAAAGAAGATCTCTCAAAAACCCAAAGACTAAAAGAAGAGAAATAAAGAATTAAGGAATTACAAAGAATTCCCTTTACAAATAAAGAAAAAGAAGACATAAATTATGAAAAAACTCTGATTGAGGGAAGACCAAGCTTATCAATCTTCAAACAGCCCTTTGTGATACTTGGAAGTTGATGAAAAGATGAAAAAATAGAAGAACTTGCAGAAGAAGATGCCTTATTTGCAAGAGAGTCGGCTGTAAAATTTATTTCTCTAAAAACATGTTGAATCTTGTAATGATTAGAAAGAATTATCCTAGAGAAATAATCAATGGTCTTATTCAGCTTCCAAGGTGAGGACCATGAGTTTGTCACCATATGAAATAGAGCATTAGAATTTGTTTCTATCAAGCGATCTTTGATATTCAATTGCAACATAGATCCAGACATATTCTAAGAGCTTCACCTTCAGCATATAACCTTGATTGAATACCCACAAACTGAGAGAAACTTGAAATAAAGTTCCCCTTATCATCTCTAATAATACCTCCACAGCTACTAGCCCATGGATTACCATGGGAAGAACCATTAACATTAAGCTTAAAAACATTTTGAGGAGTCTTGATCCAAGAAATAGCTACCAAAGATGGATGTTTAAACTGAATCTTCAAGCCAAAAAGAGAGACAATAAAAGAATCCTCTTTCTTTGGAATTATGTTAAAAATGGTACTTGCAATCAAAAATCTGAAATAAGAAAAAAAATGTTAGTGATAACGGTCTGATGGTTCATGGAAAAACCATCAAACAAACTTATATTTCTTTCATTCCATATTTCCCAGAAGATAATCATTGGGAGATGTTGAGAAAGGAACTGAATATGGACTTGGAACTTCTTAAACCACTAAGATACAAACATTGAGTGGAAGGATATGAATTTCAGTTTAATCCCCATAAGATTGCTAAAGTAACACCACACCTGATGAGCAACTGGACCAGAAAGAAAAGTATGGGCAATAGATTCTTCTTGAGCAAAGAAACATTGAAATATTGAGGCCAAAGGGGTAGTAAGAGTTTTAATCTGAGAGTCCATAGGAACAACATGATGCATAAGCTTCTAGGAGAAAATAGATAATTTGAGAGGGCAATTGGAGGACCAAAGATATTTCCATACAAAAGAGAATGGATAATGAGGAATGTTGTACTCATAAGCTGATTTAAAAGAAAAACTTCCATCATTTGAAATGGACCAAATAGGATGATCGACAATGATATCTTCTAAACTACTATTCACAGCTCCGATCCTTTTTAGACTGTGAGACTCGTGATTTCCAGAGAACAAAGAAGCTTTGTTTTTCTACCTCAAGAAAGTAACCCACATACTTTTTGAAGAGTATAAGGACCAATCCAATTTTAAACTCGCTAACTTGACTATTCCAGAAATGCTTCTAATATTCAGACCTCCCTGGGAAAAAGGTTGAGAGATTTGATTCCAGTTTGTCCAATGATATTAGCTTTATCATTATGAGAGGAACCCCAAAAGAAATTAGCTAAAAGCGCTTCTATTCTTACAATGATGGTTTTAGGAAAATGTATATCAGACACTGTATGCAAAGGGATAAAAGAAATAACATGATTTATAAGAATCAATCTACCACCAGTAAAAAGATATTTAAACTTCCAACCTGCTACTCTGGATCTGATTCTATCAATCAAGCTAGAGAAGTAGCATAGCTTCAATCTCCCTTTATCGAGAGTGCATCCAAGATATTTTAAAGGCATAGGCTTATGAGGAAGCCCAAGATTAGAAGATATCGTATTTCTTCTATCAATATTAATTTTGCTACCAATTGTGAAAGAGCTTTTCTGCATATTAATCTTCTGTCCGGAGAAAGATTCATAATCATGAAGAAATTTCATCAAATCTTGAGTGCTTCTTTTATTTCCAATTGTAAATATTATTAAGTCATCAGCATATGACTAAATGGGAAATTATATTATTAATAGGAGGGTTCTTGTAAGGCTTGATTTTATTATCTGAGATGAGTTTATCTAAGCCTCGAGATAATACTTCTACTGCAATGATAAAAAGAGATTGGGAGACATGGACACCTTGCTAAGACCCCAAGTAGACTTGAAAAAACCAGCAGGATGCCCATTTATAATAACTGAAAACCAATTATTTAAAAGAAACCTCCAAATCATATCAATGAAAACTTCATTGAACCCAAACTTTCTCAATACTGAAAGAAGAAACATCCATGAGACTCGATCATAAGCCTTTTCCATGTCAAGCTTAAGGATGCGGTTGGAACCATGAATCATCTTATCAAGGTCAGCAGTGAGCTTTTATGCTAGAATAATATTTTCAGTAATACTTCTACCTTTAATGAAACCACACTGGTTGGGAGAGATGATCGCCAGAAGAATTTTTGAAATTCTAGTGTTGAGAATTTTTTAGATGATTTTGAAAGAGAAATTAGATAAACTAATGGGTCTGAAATTTGAGCAAGAGGAAACTTGGCCAGATTTTTGGATAAGAGAAATAAAATTTGATAACCAATTTGAAGTAATTTTAGAACCAATGAATAATGATTTAATGGCTTTGATAAGATCAGTTTTAATGGAATCGCAATAAGAAAGATAGAAGTTACCATCAAACCCATCAGGACCAGGAGATGCCTCAGAGTTTAAGTTTTAAATATCATTAAAGACCTCTATATCTGAAGGATAAGAAATAAGAGATTCATTAAAATCAGGAGAAAGAAGATTGGGAATAACTCCAAGAAGGTCAGGCAAGTTGGAAGTAAGCTCATAAGAAAGAAGACTTTGAAAATGATTGATGAATTCAAGCTCAATATCTTGCTGAGTAGACAACCATTGTTGTTACGAAGAAAGAATTTTATGAATACATAATTTTTCCTCCTTGCATTGACTGTAGAGTGGAAAAACTTATTATTTAGATCACCCTCATTCAACCATCTAATCTTGGATTTCTTCATCCAAAATATCTCTTCAACTTTAAGATCCTGATTAAGTTTAGCTTTGGTTTCATGCATATCTATTCTAAGCTCCGAAGTTGGATTTTGTTCAAAAGCAATTTCATCAAATAGTATAGAATCTTCCAAACCTTTAACATTTTGGAAAATATCCTTAAAAGTTTCATTATTCCATAATTTCAGAGAGGCTTTGAGCCTTTTTAACTTTAGAGAGAACAACCTCATAGGGGCACCTTGAACAAGAATATTCTAAGAAAGATTAACCATATCCTTAAAATGGGAGTGTGATGTCCACATCTTATGAAATTTGAAAGGCATAGGGAATGAGTCAGAATCAGATATGATAGATAAAATAATTAGAGAATGATCAGAATAATTTATGTTCAGATACTGAATAGAAGTTGAAAGAAAGACTTCTTGCCACTTGAGACTAGCCAATGCTCTATCTAGCCTAGCCAAAATAACCCCATCTTTTTCTCTATTATTACACCAAGTAAACTTTGAACCATTATAATCGAGATCAGTCATACCACACGATGACATACTATCTTTAAATTCTTGGATTGAATGAAAATCAATTAGGTTGCCCCCTACTTTTTCATCTTGAGAAGTGACCACATTAAAATCCTCAATTAGCAAATGAGGATAATTCCAAATTTGAGAAGAAATACTATCCAACTTTGCCCATAAATCCAATCTTTCAGATCTGGAACATTTATCATAGACAACAGTAACAAAAATAGGGGGAAAAAAGATCGATCCTCTATTTTTAAGGTAAGGGAATACTCTTCATTTGCAACAATATCAACCACTAATCCAAACTTCCAAAAAAACTAGATTTTTGAAAAGATATTTGACATACACCTTTCAAAATTCAATCTGAACTTGAAACCTTCAATAGAAGATACATCTTGTTTAGGCTCAATTAAAGAAATAGCAGGAAGATTATACAATCTGATTAGCTTTTTCACTCTTCTGATAGAAGGTTTATTAGACACACCTCCTATATTGCAACAAATGAAATTAATCATTTAAAAGTTGGAAGTAGAGTGGATGAGTTTTTCTTTGAACCCGGCCTGGTTAGCCTCTTAAACATAGGATCCTTCATGAGCTTTGCATTTGAATTTACAGGAATACCTGATGATAAAGGTTTTTGAGGTTGGTCCTCCAAGTTATCCACCACTTTCTTGTTTCTTCTTGCTTTGACTTCTAAATAGTTCTTCCGTTTCATGTCTAATTGGTTTGCAAACAGTGTCAAATCTTAAATCAGAATCAGAAGCATATTCTTTCTCATGAGCTGGATGACTTTATTTTTATCGCATATCAATATCTAAATATGAAAATCTATTATCTACAATAACTTCAGGAGAATTTTGAAGATGGGCAATATGGGTTGTATTCTCAAGGGTATGGATCTGCAATTCCTTAGGATGGTTAGGAGGTTGAGCTAAAACCACAGGAGCTAACAAAGATGCCTTTTTAGGAAATTATGGCTGGGTATGATTCACTTTAAAAGAAACTTTATCAGATTTGATGATCCAAGTGGCAGGAGGATTAGATTGGTTGGGTTCTCTGATGGTTTTCTTTTTGGAAGGATTCTTGAAAATACAATCTTCTATGCAATGGCCTTTTTTAGAACAGTAAGAGCAGTAACTTGGACATTCCTCATATAAAACCTCCTGCCAAAAGCCATGTTCTCATGTGCCTATCCATATTCGATCAATTATCTCTTTTGTAAGGTCCAATTCAACACAAACATGTGCAAGACTAGGCCTAGACATACACATAGTTGAAGCATCCAGTTTAAGATAATTTCCAATGAGCTGGGAGATAGAATATAAGAGAGACATGGGAAAAAAATGTATAGGGAGATTAGGGAAATTAATCCAAACAGGTGTGATAGGGATTTCAACATCAGGTTTGAAAGAGGGAGTCCATTTAAAAGTTCTCATAGGGAATTTCACTATATACCATTGATATTTTTCCCATAAACGAACGAAATCCTCCTCACTATTGAAGTGGATAAGAATATTCTTAGAATCCAAAAGCCCTATATTTTATGTTGTGTTCAAAGAGAAAGAGAGAAATTTTTTTTGAATAAATTCCATAGAAGGCTTGCCATGAGAAAACTTACCCACGATTGCATGTTTGAAAGGAGCCGACAATATAGAAATTTCTTCTTGGGAGAACATGACAGCAGGAGCTCCCTTATATGTGGAAAGAGTTTTTTAAGTGAATATTTGAAGAGGAAGAGGATGAAAGGACACTTGCAAAGGATTTTTTCCAAGTATTAATTGGATCATATGGTTTGGGAAGGGGGGAAGAGTATCACGAATGTCTACCATGCAAACCCTAGTTGAGAAACCCTGGGATCGCCAAGAGGGAGCTCCGAGAAAATTTGATAAAGAAAGGTTCGGTCTCATAGGTTGTGAGTTCATTTAGATTTCGTGTTAATGATCTTTGATCCCCTTTGTTGATTCGTACTCCTTAAGGTAATGGGTCTAGCATACGTGCTAGCTGTGTTTCTTGGAGATATGGAGTTTTGTGTTATGGACGTTCGAGGCATTGAGGTTAGAACTAGTAATCTTTATATGAAGATACGTGTAAGTGATTTTGGCAGATGAGATTTATTTTGGATATTGTTAGTGCAAATGTTAGGTATCTCTAGTATCAATTTGGTGATGTGATTTAATTTAAGGACTTTAGTGTTCGATGACTTTTGGAGAGAGAATCGAGTGGTGATATGTGGGAGAGCGTAGTACGTCATTATATATATATATATATATATATATATATATATATATATTCTTCGAATTGCGAGGACGAAATACCTGTATTAGTGGAGGAGTATGTACCACCCCATAATTTTTTAGCCGTAAAATTTTTTGTTAAATTAAAAATATTAGAAAAATAATTTTTGAAATCCATTTAATTTTAGTATGTAAAAATGTTGTTCTTAAATATAAAAATAAGGTTTTGAGTAGAATTTAAATCGGGATTAAAATTTGGTAATTATAACTTTTTATATGAAAGTTGGGGGAGGATCCGACCTAAGGATAAAAATAAAATAAAAATATTGACCATCCGATCGAGTTGAATTTTTTGGAGCATCGTTTGGCCTTTAGCTACCATATATTAAAATTACAACGGTTCGATCGTCTGTAATGTTTTTTTAGTATTTGTGTTTGATTAGGACTCAAAATCTTTTTGGTATAGAAACATAAAGTGACGGGTTTAAGAATTTTAAAACACATTTTAACCTTCTCAAAAATCAGTAGCCTCCCACAATTTCATTCTTTTTCATCTACAAAACCCTAAATCCATTGAACACAACTTTCAACCCAAGTTTTGAAAATCTAAATCAAGTTTTCTCAAGATCGTCCAACAATGTGTCTTTATTATTTTTTCGAGAGGAACGCAACCGTGCAATTAGATTGTTCAAAAAACTTATTTACATTCATGAATACGTCTATTGTTCCCTTTAGTATTATACATTTTAAATGTTGCCTAAACACTAATTATCATTGTTTTTCTTAAAATAAATTAGAAAGACTAATTAGGGAAAGTGAAACTAAATTCGGTATTGTTTCTATTCAAATCTTTAATACGAATTAAGACTTAAAACCCTTGCATGCCTGGGTTAGAGGTTCGGTTTCCTTTAGAATTTATGACGTTCGCATGTAGAATAAATTGTAGGGATGTTATAAACTGATTTCTACATATATAAAACGTTAATTATGTATATGCTGTAGAGTAGAGATTTATTGGTGTATGCTCCCAAATAATTGTGTGTGAATAGAAATCCAATAAATTGATGAGAAAATGGATTGTTAAATTAATGTCATAATTAAACGGACATAATTTGAATAATAGTGATATTGCGATTAATTTCAATAATTGTTGTGATAAGTCAAAAATATGTTATGTGTGATTTGTTAATGTTATTAATAATTGACACCACAAGAATGACGGGATTTTTGGGTTAGTTAGTGCTCTCATCTTAATTTAGGTTATTGGCTAGGTGTGAGACTAATAGGTAGGCCTTAGTTATTAGTAATATTTTCTAGGTACGATACTAGTTAGTGTAGATTTTTAGGGAGGGACAACTTTGGCATGGGGCTGATTTTTACGTTGGATCGTTAGCCTATGTGCAAGTATAGGTAGTGATTTTGGTAGGTATTATTTTTAAATGGTAGGTTAGGATATATTTGTGTTTTGGAGACCTCTATGTATGGGGCTGTAACACCCCGTGTTTTTACTAATTAATTTAATTAATTAATTGAAATATTTGAGAAAAATAATTTTTTGGATTTAATAATTTTTATTAGTAAAATATGTTGGTTATGATTTTAGAAGAATAAAACTTCATGCGGAATCGAAATCGTATTTAAAATGAAGTTTTTATGAGAGTTTTAAGTTTACCCTTTAAAAAACAATTGTCACGGATTTAGGCCGTGACTAATGAAAAATTTGATTTTTAGTTAAATGATATTAAATGAAGGGGAATGGTAGTTACCGCATACCTGACCGATCGATCAATCGACCTAGGAAGCCGATCGACCGACTATGCCATATTTGAGGCGATTCAGTGATTTTATTTGTAGTGTTAGAGTGGGATTATGATTCCTAATTGGCATATAAGACTAATAATGCGTAGGGGGACTTCTCATAATCATTTTTTCATAATTTTTTCTCCAAAGAACACTTCTAAATATTTTTCCTCTCAACCATAATCATTTGCCTCCAGCATAATCAAGTTTTTGTGACAAGTTTTGGAAGGTTTAATTGGGGTTTAATCAAGTCTGTTCAAGAACACTTCTTTACTAATTTTTCTAGAGGAATTCAGATTTCTAATCATATTTTCAAATCTATCTTCACTCAGGCATGAATACTCTATTCCTTTCCTTTAGTATTATGCGTTTTAAGTGTCGCCTAAACCCTTATTCATGTTTTTTCTTAAAAGAGATTAGTGACTTAATTAGGAATAATGATAACAATTTTGGGGATTGTTTTTATAAAATCTTTCAATAAGAATAATATTCATAACCCTTGGGTACGTAGGATTTATGAGTGGATTTTGGGTTGTATTGGTGTAGGTTACATGTAGAAAAACCTTAGTTTTGATTTAAATGAATTTTGGGAACGTATAACTCATGTAAATTGTGTAGAGATAATGAAATTGGTAATATGATGTATTAATAATGAAATCTACGTGTATTTGATTTAAAATAATTAAATGATATTAATTAGGTATATTGACGATGAGATAATTAAATTAAGATTTAATTGAATTGGACTATTATGTATAGTTTTATACGTTGATTATTTATGCTTGTTTGTATGACTTGTTGGTATTATTTAATCGCCATTTGTGACGACGGGTTATTGGGTATTTATGCTCACCCTATATTTTTAGGATGCCTTTTAGGTAAGAGACTAGTGAGTAGGCCTTTTGATGATTTACGCCTTCTAGGTATGGGACTAGTGAGGGTAGATTATTACGACTTTATTCTGTCAGGGGTGGGCTCATTTTCATTACTTTATCATCGTTACGCTAGCCTAGGAATGAGACTAGGTCGAGGTTTATGTCAGAAATTCATCCTATATATAGGGTAGGACGTGTTGATAACTTGGGGACCCTTAGGTATGGGGCTAAAGGGGTATTTTGAGGATCTCACATTGATTAAAAGGGTGGCGTAACTTATAAATTGTGAAATTAAGAATTTGAGAATTAATGTCTAAGATAAAAATGGGTATTAAAATTGGTGGCGACATAATGTGCGGGGGCTGACAGTTTAAATGGGCCGATTGGCTTTTTGGCAAGGGGAAGTGTGACACTTTGGTGAAAATTACCACCCTAGGTTGGAGGACTGCCATAATAAAAAGTGAGAACAATGATAAATTTGGTTAATTTAATTAAATTAACATCGTGGGACTTGGAAATTTAAAATAATATTGGTGTGCCTTTTAAATGGGGATCTCTACGAGTAGTTAGTGATTTATATTTATCGCATTTAATTACATTATTTAATTAAAATATTCTATTGTGATATTTATTGCGTATAATGCTACTGTCTGGATTCAAGGATCCTATTTGAGGGGAGTAGTGTGTATTCATGCTCGGGGCTCTGCCCTTGTGCATTGACTAACTTTTCAGGAAATAGTATTTGGATAAGCTGCATAGTATTATTTGAAGATTTTTGCTTGGAGGTGCAGTTGGAGTTGCTTTACCTTATGCGTATTGATTTAGTTTAGTTTTTTGTTCCTTTGTATTTACTTTGAGACACAGTTTATGGTTTTGATTGGGCTATTAGGTTCCAAAGTTGTTATGGGTTTTATTCAGTTATTTCATGGGATTCAGTTGGAGACTATTCAGTTTCATATTATTAGAGATTGGATTTACTTTGAGTTTAGCATGGAGATGGATCTTTTATCTCTTAGTTTGATGGTTTATCTTTTGGGATTGATTATCTTTTATCTTATGGATTAATTTTATATGTCTTATATCTGTCACATGATGAGAACGGTATTTATTTTCTCGTACCCGACTTAGTTTTGGTAACGGTCGACGTTAGAATTAAGTGGGGTGTGACAGATGGTATCAGAGCATGGTCTTAGGTCTTGTAGGTTATGAGTCCGATTAGCTTCCCCATTACCGATCTTTGATCCTCTTTGTTGATTTAAACTTCTAGAGGTAGTGGGTCTAGCATACGTGTTATCTGCATTTATTGGAGATATAGAGTCTTGTGGTAAAGATATTGTAGGCATTGAGTTTAGAATTAGTAAGCTTGATGTGAGGATCTTTAAAATGGATTATGGAGACGATAATTATTTTGGATATTTTAGTACAAATCTTATGTATCATATGTATCGATTTTTAGTGCTGAGATTTATTTTAAGGACGTTAGCAATTTGATGACTTTTGCAAATAGGATCGAGTGGGGATTTGTGAGAGCGTGTGGTATGCCGTTATTTTCATAGTTATGCGTATGCATATATATATATATATATATATATATATATTATATTATTTTGGTGTACAAGGGTAGGTGCTCGTAGGATTGGGTGTTTGGGCGCCCAATTGTGGTATTCTATGGGTAGACATATGTGAGCCTTATTTTTATGTTTTGCAATTTACATTTGATGTGTATGCTTTGTCTAATTTCGAGGACGAAAGTCTTTTGCTAGTGGGGAAGTAGGTAACACCCTGTGTTTTTATTAATTAATTTAAGGGGCTTTCACATATAGGTCCTATTAGACATTGTTTTACTCATTCTAGTCCCACCATGTTTTCCTCCTACATATAGGTCCCACTCCTAATTTTTTGGAATTTTTTAATTATACCCTTCTAAAACCAACTATCCGTAACTTCCTTAGGTAAGTTACATAAGTGGTTGAACTTTTGTTTAATTTTCAAATGATCATAACTTTTGATTGACAAATCCGTTTTTCAAAAAATTACAATTTTTGAAATCTCCTCATCGAGATCTAACAAACAAGACCCATGAAGCCTATAAAATTTCAGAGAAAAAAAATTACACATACAGTAAACTTTACTGCATGCACTAGAAAATGAAATAGTCTCATACCTATGATATTTTCACAAACAGTGATATTTTTATGTTAATATTACATAGACAATAAAATTTACTAGTAAAATAAATTGGTCAAATAATCTATAAACTCACACACACACACACACACACACACACACATATATATATATATATATATATATATATATATATATATGTGTGTGTGTGTGTGTGTGTGTGTGCATTTAAAAAAAGACACCTCTTTTTAGTTTAACCCAGTTAGTCGCTCAAACACCCATTTATCCAATATACTCTTATTTTTAAAGGTTCGCGCTAGTGGCACCAAATTCCACCCCTACTCACCCCAAATCGGAGATCCGGTAGATCGAAACTCCATTTATCCAAGATTATCTTATTTTTATAAGTCCGCACTAGCGACAATGCATGCAATCTCTACCCACCACAAACCAAAAAATGAAATAGTTTTATATCTGTGACATTTTTCCAATTTTTGTGAAAATGTCACATTTTCTTGTGATCACAGTAAACTTTACTGTATGCAACATAAAATAAAATATTCTTATATTTGTGACATTTTCACAAACGGTAACATTTATTGTGTTAAAATAATTTTATATTTGTGTCATTTTCAGAAACAGTAACATTTATTATGTTGATATTATACAAATAGTAAAATTTATTATGTTGGTCAATTAATATATATATATATATATATATATATATATATATATTGTAAAAAAGATACTCATTTCTAGTTTAATCCATTTAGTCGTTCAAACACTTATTTATCCAATATTTTCTTATTTTTGAAGGTCCGCGCCAACGGCTCCCCATGCCACCCCTACTCACCTCATACGAGAGCTCCGGTGGATCCAAACCACTTTTGTTTTCATATTCTCTTATTTTTAAAGGTCTGCGCTAGCGGTACCCAATCCCCATCACCACTCACCCCCATTATCGGAGCTCCAACCACCTTAATCCGAACTCCGATTTGGTGTGGCTAGGGGTAGCATGGTTGTTGTTGCCGCGGATCTTTAAAAATAAGAGAATATTGGATAAATGTGGTTTGGATCCACCGGAGCTCCGGTTTGGGGTGAGAAGGGGTGGCATTGGGTGCCTATGGTGCGCGCCTTAAAAAATAAGAGAATATTGGATAAATGAGTGTTTCAACTAAATGGGTTAAGCAAAAAATAAGTGTCTTTTTTACAATATATATTCACACACACACACACAATAATTAACCAGCACAGTAAATTTTATTGTGTGTAATATCAACACAGCAAATGTTACTGTTTGTGAAAATGGCACATATATAAAACTATTTCAACACAGTAAATGTTATTGTTTGTAAAAATGTCACAAATATAAGACTATTTTATTTTCTGGTGCAGTAAAGTTTACGGTGTTCTTATGAAAATGTGACATTTTCATAAGAATTTGTGAAAATGTCACAGGTATAAAAGTATTTCATTTTTCGATTTCTAGTGGGTAGAGCTGGCATGGGTTACTGCTGGCGCGGACCTTTAAAAATAGGAGAATATTGGATAAATGGGGTTTGAATCCACCGGATCTCCGGTTTGGGGTGAGTAGGGATGGCATTGGGTGCCACTGACGCGGACTTTTAAAAATAAGAGAATATTGGATAAATGGGTGATTGAGCGACTAAATGGGTTAAACTAAAAATAGTTGTCTTTTTTTCAATATATATATATATATATATATATATATATATATATAGGGAGAGGTTCAAAAGTGAACCAAAAGAATGAACTTTGTAATGAACCTACTAAGACGTTAAAAAATTGATCCTTAATTTCTTGTTATAATTGGTCCGCGCCAGCAGTAATAAATAATTTTTCAATCCCCCTGCTGGCACGGACCAATTACAACAAGAAATTATGGATCAATTTTTATGTCTTAGTAGATTCATTAAAAAGTTCGTTCTTTTGGTTCACTTTTGAACCTCTCCCTATATATATATGAGTTTATAGATTTCATTTTCCGATTTGCGGTGAGTAGAGCTGACATGGGTTGGCACTAGCGCGGATTTTTAAAAATAAGATAATGTTGGATAAATGGGGTTTGGATCCACCGGATCTTCGATTTGGGGTGTGTAGGGGTGGCATTGGGTGTCGATAGCGCGGACCTTTAAAAATAAGAGAATATTAGATAAATGAATGTGTGAGTAACTAAATGGGTTAAACTAAAAATATGTGTCTTATATATATATATATATATATATATATATATATAGAGAGAGAGAGAGAGAGAGAGAGAGAGAGTAAACTAAACTGCATGCACTAGAAAATGAATAGTTTTATATTTATGACATTTTCACAAACAATGACATTTTTTGTGTTAATATTACAGAGACAGTAAAATTTACTAGTTAAATAAATTCGTTTAACTAGTTAAATTATATATATATAACTAGTAAAATTTATAACTAGTTATATATATATATATATATATATATATATATATATATATATATATATATATATATATATATATATATATATATATATATATATATATATATATAACTAGTAAATTTAACTAGTTAAACCAATTTATTTAACCAATAAATTTTACTGTTTGTGTAATATTAACACAAAAAATATTACTATTTGTGAATATGTCATAGATATAAGACTATTTCATAATCTAGTCATACAGTAAAGTTTACTGTATGTGTAATTTTTTTCTTTGAAATTTTTTAGGCTTCATGGGTCTTGTTTGATAGATCTCGACGAGGAGATTTCAAAAAAATGAATTTTGCGAAAAATGGATTTGTCAATCAAAAGTTATGATTATTTGAAAAGTAAAAAAAATCAACCACTTATGTAACGTCCCCAAGGAAGTTATGGATAGTTGGTTTTAAAATGGTATAATTGTGAGAAAAAGTTCCAAAAAATTAGGAGTAGGACCTATATATAGGGGGAACACATGGCGGAACTAGAATGAGTAAAGAAATGTTTAATAGGACCTATATATAATAACCTCTTAATTTAATCAATTAATTGGAATATTCGAGAAAAATAAATTTTTTTATTTAATAATTTTTATTAGTAAAATATGTTCGCTATGATTTTAGAAGAATAAAACTTCAAGCGGAATCGAAATCGGATTTAAAATGAAGTTTTTATGAGAGTTTTAAGTTTAGCCATCAAAAAAATATATTGTTACGAATTTAGGCCATGACTAATGGAAAATTTGATTTTTAAGTTTAAATTAAATAGTCGAAATTTCATAATTGGACTTGAACATTGGGTTACCTTAGTTATTTGGATAGATAATGGTGGTTTATCTTTACTCGCATGTTATATATATATATATATATATATATATCTATATAATAAGGAGTAAAAGTTTTGACACTATTCAATAAGATGACAACTTAATTAGGGGTCAAGATGAAGCCAACAATGCAAGAATCCAATGGTTGAGATTAAAATACCCCTCTCACCATTTTTACCCCTTAAATATTTGGATTCCCCCTCTTTTTTAATCTTCATTTCCTCCCCTCCTCTTACCCAAAATTCAAATACACGGATAAAATTGTAAATTAACACTTTGGAACCTTTTTGACACTACCGAGTACACTTCTCTCTCCATGAATCGTATCACAATGAATTAGGACACGCTCACTCAGCCATAAACTCTCTCTCTCTCTCTCTCTCTCTCTCTCTCTCACAGCCACGGAGGGAGGTTCGATCTTCTTCTTACCGGAATAAATGAGGTTTGGATTTTCCTTTAGATCTTATGGTTTTCCTTTACATTTTCTTCTTATGGTTTGGATTTTCCTTTTAGATCATATGGTTTTCTTTTTCATCTTCCCCTGCCTCCCTAATTTAACGTTGGTTCCCTCACACCCTTATCTCTCCCACGTTAAACTTCATCTCTCACTGATATGGTATATTCCTCTTTTGGGTTTATGATTAATGTTAGTTTTGATTAAGTTTTTATTCGCCGATCTATATTCAATTTTTATTTTTGTTCAAATTAGGTTTGATAAACTTCGTCTCTATACTCAAGTAACCCCCCTCATTTTATGTTTGCACCTTTGTTAGGGTTTTATTGATTTGTACATTTGTTTGGGTCAGATCTCTCAAGTAAGCCCCCTCATTTGATGTTTTCACCTTTTTTAGGGTTTTTTTTATAAGGCTTATTTGTGTATTATTTTGAGAAGATCCTACTTACAAGGATTATTTGTGTGTGTTTTTTTTGGCTTACCAGGTACTAATTTGGTTTATCTTTAATTTAGTGTTGAACACATCTCAGGTATACTCTCCTCTCCCTCTGTTTCAGACCCAATTGCTGTATTTGGTTATGCATTTACTAAATTGGTGTTTTTATGTGTTAATCCGAGTTATAAATGATTTATAGTTTCTCTTTGTGCTTACATGTCACAGTGAGAGCTCCATTTGGCCACATGACTGAGGTGAGTATATTGTGCTCTATACTCTCTGTATTTAAATTAAAATTGGTGAACAGGCCAAACTAATTGATTATTTGTTCGTAATTTGAATTTTTTATTCTTAGAATTTCATTCAATAATATAGTGGAATGTGAAATGGTGTCATTTAAAAACATGTTGGATTGATTATTTAATATTTTGTTTTTGCATTTATAGCTTCTTCCGGTGGAAATAAAACATCTTATATGTTGTGTAGATCGAAGGTATGTTCTCTCTTTCAGCATGCCTTAAACTTACAGAAAACCCTGAGGTGAAAACACTGTTGGATGGATCTTATGCAGACCCTTGCTTTACGCACTCGGTTGGTCACCGACCCTCCTTAATTGGTTAACATGTTATGCTGTCGTGTAATGTTTTTGTGAATATAGGATGCTCTTATTGGTTTCATTTCTTCAAAGGTGCACTTCGTGGGGGAGGTGTGATTCCATCACTCACAATGGTCGTGGTGGTCTTCAAATTGTAGGCTCGATGCACATAGATCATATAGGTAACCAAATCACTATTCAAGGCCTTGACGTGAGTTTTTATAAGGTGATGGATCACACTGTAAGTTGATTCCAATATCATTACTTTTATAATTTTTAATTTCAATATCATTATTTTTTATACATACAAAAGGAGATTTTTTTATAATTTTTAATTTGAATACTACTAATTTTTAATTTGATAGCATTATAGTTTGTGGTGTAGTAATAGGCTGATATTTACGAGTGTTTAAACTTTATATATTTTGAATTCAAGTCCCTTATAGCGATGTATATATTTTGTATTCATTTTGATGATGAAGGTACAAATTTGCTATTTTATATTTATTTTTTCGGCAGCAGCAGGTGGGCGTGGGAAGCAGAAACATGTGGTAGGTGATGGGTGTGGGGGGCTGAGTGGTGACGAGTTAGGGTGGCAGGTGGATCGAAGATGGGATGTTATGGAAAATGAATAGGTAATGGTGTTAGTTTGAGTGGGGAATGGTTGAGAGAAGGTAGAGGGTTTGAGCATAGTTTGCGTGTTGAACTGGTATGTGTGTGTGATTAGGTTGGGGGTTATGGAGATTATTAATTGGGTATGTATGTAGTGGGTGTGATTAGGTTTGGGGTTTTGTTCTTTAGTTTAGAAGCTTGATGCAGGACTATTTCGGTCAATCCACTGTGAAAAGAGGGGCGCTATATTGTGTAGTTTATTCTCATTTTAATTTCCACTGTGAAACGAGGAGCATTATATTGTGTACGCAATGATTGATAATAATTAAACTTTTATGTGAATTCATTCAATTTGTAAGGATTTTCATTTTATATTATAGTCTGTCTAGACTTTCATCTGGGCATCAATTCCCACCTACACTCTTCAAACTGACTTTATCAGAGACTGAACTATCACTAGATCCAATGGAGCAGCTGGGACAGCTACCTAATCTGCAGGTTCTCAAATTGATCAATTATGCTTATTCTGGAACTGTGTGGGATTGCTCCCTCAGTGAATTTCAGCGGCTTAAGGTTCTCAAATTAGTTAATTTGGAGATTGTGTTGGTCGGGTTGATGCCGCGCCTATAAAGTGTGGTTATAAGTAGATGCCGAAGTCTTGAAGGTCTCCCGACTTCCCTAAAACAAATGCTTACTTTGCGTGAGTTGCAGCTTTGGTAGCCCAATGTTTCAATAACAAAATGTGCAAGAGAGATAGAAACTGTTTTCGATACACCGGGGTTTTAGACTTACTACTATAAGTATTAGATTTACTGCAGTATTAGATTTACTATTTTTTGTATTTTTTCTGCTTTGGTACTGCTTTTTAAATGCGAGTCTCGGAATGCTATCTTAAAGGTAATCTTTTTTATTTACACGTGTTTATGTATGTATGTATGTATGTGCATTGATAGTATTATTATTTATTTAAAACATGGACATACGCAGGGATAATCATTTGTCCAGTAGCAGCAGGGATTATTGTCATTGAAAATTCAGCAGTTGTACTTTGCCTTTGGCCAGCTCATTTCATTTGGACTTACTTTTGTCTAGAAAGTATCCTTTAGTATAGTATCATGTCTAATGCTCGATACCAATAATTAAGATACATCATATTTATGGCCTTGATTTGAAAAACAAAAGGACTGGTTGGGTTTTGAGGGTTTTGGTACTGGTGTCGATGCATCCTGTGTCCCACGTTCCTCCATTCTATACAACCAACATCCATTTTCTTCACTGGAAATCCCGGTAGTTCAAGATGCATACATCATATGTTGGAGTCTATTTATATTTATGTCGATTTAATGTCTGTTTTTATATATGAACATGTGTTTACAGGTATATGTGTGTTTCGATATTATGCCTGTTTCTGTTTTGATATATTTTGTTGTATTTATTCACAGAAATGTCACACTTACAACGTCTCAAAACTTTCCCTCTCCGACTCTGTATCACGCACGGCTCAAGAAGGTAAATGGTTTCTACAAAACGAAAATATCAGACAATAGAAAGTACCAAACATAGAGTAATGTTTAGCAGCTAACTAACGGTTCTATGTTTTAGAGTTTAGATGGAGGTTCATTCACAACCTGAGTTTAGCAATGCTGATTTGAATGAGTATTATGAATGATTAGCAACTAAAAATGGTGGTGATCCGGTGTCAGCTCTAGAGGCGAAGGATCAATGAAGGTATGAAGAATCTTTATTTGTCCATAACTGTCAATCATTGTGTACTATTAGTTCGTCAATATTGCTCTTCCTTTAAGCAAATCATATGAATCCATTGAAAATGGCTTCCCGAGCACCTGCAACGGTCCTTGAGTAAACAGTGTGATAACCACAATTGCTACCCATTTAATGCTACGTATTACTAGATCCGGCACTGAAGAAAATAGTGTTTTGGAGATTCCCAAAGAAGTACAGTCTGTTGGAGTCCAAAAACTGCAAAGGCCATAGCTCTATTAATTTCTACCTGCTTTGACAGATAGAGAATGATGCCAAGTGATACTATGATTTAACACTCATTTGCAGTCATCTCTATAAAAGAACATCTGTATAATTATATACATGATTTTTACATTACAATCATAGTTTTCATGGGATCCTCTCCTTAAGGATCTCTCAAGTATAGACTACGGTGGTTTATAGAAATCAAATAGGTCAACACTTCGCCTTTCTTGAATTCAATATTGTTAATTTATTGTTGTAGAGTTGTATTTTTTTTTGTTTTCTAACAAACCCATTTAAAAAACACAGCTTCACTCAACAAATTAACAACAAATGGACAATGGTCTATATGAATAAATACAGAGTTGTATATATTGTAAAGTTTAATTATAGTTGTGAAGGAAACCATTTTAGGTTGGATTTGTTATGTAACTTTTTTTAGTTTCCATATATATAAATTTTTTACTATTTGAAAGCTTCCTACTTATTGAATTATATATTGCCTCTGTTAATATATTATTTTTTGCATAAATTTTTGGTATCATGTCAAGAACAATGGAGGTGAAGAAACTGATGATGAACTGTCGATTTCCTCAAAAGCCTTCGTTATAGCTACAAACTGTCGATCCCACAGGGGGTTGGGGGTTTTCGGGGTGTGAACAAGGCAATGATATGTGGCAAAGTTGGGCAAGCACCTGTGAAGAAGATCTTGAGAAATGGTCAAACTGTAACAATTCTTACATTTGGGACTGGGGGCATGTATGATAAAAGAATTATAAGAGCCAAAGACCTCCTAGATACCATTTTTACATTTGGGACTAGATTAATGGCATCGAATTGTAGTTCACTTGGGAGTCTATTCAGTTCAACAGCTTGCTAAAAACTCTTCAGTGTTCAACGTGTAATTGCACAATTAATAGAGATTATTTCCATTTCTTTCTTTCTTCTGTAAAATATAGATTTCTTTCTTTGCATGAATTGTAACTGGATGCTTTAATAGTAATTGTATTTTTTCTTAATATTTAATTTATCCAATTCCTTTTTTAAGTCAATAGTATGTTAGTGTTCAACTATTGTCATGGAAACATTTTTTACATCCATTCTTTGTATAGTGACTATAACATTTGGTTTGATTAGTGTGTACAGATTTGTAGTAAGTAATTTATGAAAATTGGTTTTCTAATATTCAGTTCACAATTTAACACATTTGCATTTGGGTATATTGATTAGGATACATTTTTCATTTTTATATCTTATCTCTCATTTTTATTGAAATTATTGTTAGTTACGGCATATAACTAAGGAGTTATATTTAGAGTGTGGAAATTAAACATGACGTATATTGCTACTTTTGATTATGGCATTGCGTTCTAGCACTATAAATCAAAATTTTTATACACTAATAAATTTTATACACTAATCAAAATTTTATTGGCGACTCATAAATTGATGTGAAAAAATACAGCTATACCTATTCACCGTTTCGCGATTTGGTACTCTGAACGTTTTTGCCGTGCCTTCAGGCACGGGCATTTCGCTAGTGTGTGTATATATATATATATATATATATATATATATATATATATATATATATATATATATATATATATATATATATATATATATATCGTTTAATTTAAAATACTCTATTGTGGTGTTTATCATGTATAACGCCATTGTCTAGGTTTACGGACCCTAATTAGGAGGAGTAGCTAGTATTCATGCGGTGGGCTCTGACCCATTGCGTTGACTAATATTTTAGGTATAGTTGTTGGGGATCTTTGGAGCGCAGTTGAAGATTTATTTTATCTGCTTTAGTAGTTTAGATTTACTTTCCATTCCGTCATTTTATTTTGAAATAGTTATTTATGGATTTTTGGTAGGCCATTCGGTTTCACAATTATTTATGGATTTCAATTCGAGATTTGTAGTGGGATTATGCATTGGATATTATTTTTATAAAAAAATGAGTTGGACTTATTTTGGAGATTAGCATGGTGATGGATATTATTGGTTGGATGTTTTAATATACTCGTTGGATTTAATTGCATTATATGTCTGGTGGATTAAAGTTTTAAATGTCTCATATTTATGTCACATGCTGAGAATGGTATTTTATTTAGTAGCGCCGACGTAGTTTGGCGGCGATCAACGCCAGAATGCGCAGGGTGTTACACTATAATTCATTATTCCTTTTTTCTTCCACTTGGAATCTTCATGATTTAGAAGTTATGTGCATTATTTTATCTTCTCTCTCACTCTCATTCTCGCAAATAAGGGAACTTTACTCTTTGAAAACGTGGTTTTTGAAAACTTGAAATTGGAATGGTAGGTACAAGTTTGCTAGTATTATTTTGTAAATTAATTTACAATCACTTAGAAACAAGTGAAATCTGATTTAATTTAAATACTAGCATCGTATTGTTAAATTTTTTAGAAGTTTTGATTTGAACTCCTTTTTATTGATGACTTAGGTCCCGAGTGATTGTGTTGTAATAGTGCCTTTAGGTACAGGCATCCGCTAGTATGTATATATACAGTTAAAATATATTTTTAGTTGAACTCGAAGCAATTAAGGGAAGAACTTTTAAACAATTAGTATATTTAATTTGGATGTTTAAATCTAATGAGAGATTGAAGATATGAGAAATTATCACAAAATAACAGAAAAATAAATTAGACTCTTTATATGCATGGGAAATTACAAATCATGATTGAGATAATTTGGTTTTAGATATTATAAGTGACATTGAAACCATTAATATGTCCATTTGCAACGAATTACATTATAAAGTAATGAAATTAGGACACGTTACTACATCACGAGCGGTGATGCACAATTTTATTATTGGACCGACAACGCTTGTGTTATTGAATATAAGCATCATGTCATAAGTACGTAATGTACACACAAATATTCACGGGAAGAATTTTATAACCTTGTCATCGGCACAAGTTATACCTAGTATATATATACATAGTTGTTATCTTAATGAAATTGGGTCTCTCTCTCTCTCTCTCTATATATATATATATATATATATATATATATATATATATATATATATAGACACACACATACACACACATAAATGGTATTCATATGCAATCAGGTATCTATTTATATATCTTTTTATTATACATGTGATACAAAATACATGATTCCCCGAGTACTTCCAATATGTAGTTGTAGGAAATAGGTATTGCCATTTCTCATCCTTATCCAATTATCTTGCGTCATGTTGAATATTGAACATGAGTATGGTAGAACTAATTTAATGTTGAAACTCACATTTAAAAATACTATTATATTGAATTGGTGAAGGGGATGAAATTGTTATATTTTTGTTGCATTGTTATATATTTTTAAAGTTAGGCTTAGAAATGATGAAAATATGAAAATCCCTAGACTTATGCTTAAAAGCATGTCGTTAAAGCGTAAAAACACAAAACAACCACCAAAAGACCCTGTAAGAGGAACGAACACCTCGCATATAACCTATGTAACTGACTGCATAGTCACAGGACTCACGGTTTGAGAATATGACTCTAATTTGCAAATAGTTTGACTTAGGTTTAAAAATATACCTTTAAAGGATAAAAATACAAAAGAGACACAGAACGGTCCCGTAAGAGGAACAAACACTTTGCACGAAACCAATGTAACTTGTAGGAAATGATTGCGTAGTCATGGTACTCCGGATTTGAGAATATTACCATAATTTGCAAATAGTTAGACTTAGGCTTAAAAACATGTCGTTAAATGGTGAAAATGAAAAAGAGCCATCAAACGGTCTCACAAAGGACCAATGTAACTAATAGGAACTGGCCGTAGAGTCACGGAACTTTTGATTTTAGAATATGATCAAAATTTTCAAACAGTTAGACTTAGGCTTAAAAATATGCCATTAAAGGGTGAACACATAAAACAACCACCAAACGATCCCGTAAGGGGCACGAACACCTCGCACGGGATCAATGTAACTCGTAGGAATTAATCGTATAGTCACAAGACTTTCAGTTTTAGAATATAATGCAAATTTGTAAATAGTTAAAATTAGGATTAAAAACACGTCGTTAAAGGGTGAAAATGCAAAACAACCACCAAATGGTCCCGTGAGAGGCACGAACACCTCGCACAGGACCAATGTAACTTACAGGAACTGATCGCGTAATCACGGGACTCCTGGTTTATCAATATAAGTATAAGTTGTAAATAGTTAGACTTAGGCTTAAAACATGTCGTTAAATGATGAAAATGGCAAACGGCCATAAAATAATCACGTAAGAGGCACGAATACCTCGCACGCGAACAATGTAACTCGTAGCAACTGACCTCGTAGTCAAAGGTCTCCTCGTTTGAGAATATGAAGATACTTTTCAAATAGTTAGACTTAGGCTTAAAAACATTATGTTAAAGGACAAAAAAGCAAAATAGCCACAAAACGGTCCTGTTAAAGGCACGAACACCTCCCGCGGGACCAATGTAACTCGTAGGAATAACCGCGTAGTCACGAAGCTTGTGGTTTGAGAATATGACTACAATTTAAAAATATTTAGGTAGTCTTAAAAACATGTCGTTAAAGGGTGAATATATAAAACATCTATAAAACAGTCTCGTAAGAGGCATGGACACCTCGCAGGGGATCAATTTAACTTGTAACAACTGACCGCATAGCACGAGACTTCCCGTTTGAGAATATGATGGTAATTTTCAAATATCTATATTTAGGGTAAAAAAAATATGTCATTAAAGCGCGAAAATATAAAGAAAACATAAAACGGTCCCCTAAGAGGCATGCGCATCTCACACAGGACCAATGTAACTCGTAGCAACTGACCACATAGTCACGACACTCTCCGTTCGAGAATATGATAAAAATTTACAAATAGATAGACTTAGGCTTAAAAATATGTCATTAAAGGGTGAAAATGAAAAATAACCACTAAATGGCCCCACTAGAGGCACGAACACCACGCACGGGACCAATGTAACTTGTTGGAATTGATCGCGTAGTCATAAGACTCTTGGTTTGAGAATATGAATATAATTTGCAAATATTTTGACTTTGTCTTAAAATCGTGTCGTTAAAGGGTGGAAATGCAAAACTGTGATAAAACGATCCCATAAGAGGCACGAACACCTCGCAGGGGACTAATGTAACTCGTATAATCTGACTACACAGTCAGGGGACTCCCGGTTTGATAATATGATGAAAATTTACAAATCGTAAGACTTAGACTTAAAAATATACCGTTAAAAGGAAAAAATGAAAAACAACCATCAAACGGCCCCGTAAGAGGCATGAATACCTCACATTAGACCAATGTAACTCGTAGCAACTGACTGCGTAGTCATGGGACTTCCGATTTGTGAACATAACGAAAAGTCATAAATATTTAGACTTATCTTTAAAAACATGTTGTTGAAGGGAGAAAACGCAAAAAAAAACTAACAAGAACACCTCACACGTGACCAATGTAATTCATACAAACTGATCGCATAGTCATGTGACTCCTAGTTTGAGAATATGACTATAATTTTCAAATCGTAAGACTATGACTTTATTATGATGATAAGTATATGCAATTTTTCTTCTCGAATAGAACTTTTTACCATTATTTTCTTACTTATCTCTTTTCTATTTTGTGGCTTATTTTTTTTTGTAAGATAATATTTCAGCATTAGACTTTATCTACGTGGAACATATGGACAAATCAATAGTTTATACCAGGTACATTGTTTATTTATTATTGTTGTTGACATTCGAGATTGTTGTTTATGATTTTTTATGGCTGTGTGGGCTTTTGTGATGATTAAACATGTTGGTTTTCATGTATAAACAAAGGAGACTCTGCTAAAAAAAATTAACATTGTAAGAATCTTTCCATACGATTAACTAATATATTTAGATATTTCATTTTACTATAATCTTATTTGAATATACATATTTAATTTTACTATAATCTTATTTTGATAAATTATTATTTATTGATTGGGGGTTACAAGCAGTTGAAGAGAGAAGTTTTTTAGCGTGTCTATTATATATTGAGAGAAGTTTTTTTAGCATAGATCCTATATTTATCATTTTAATTTAACGATGAATTTTCTTTTGAAAATTTGATTTCCTATTAATTAGTATGATTTTTCAATCATTTAAGTATTTCGACTTGGATACAACAATTATTTGTACTTATTGATTTAAAGATTTGTATTGGATTATTAGATGTAGTTTAATGGAAGAATTTGTTATTGGGTATGTGTTTCAATTAATGAAGTTGATATATTGCGTTTGGGGTTGGATTATTTGACTTTGTTGTTTTTAGAATCTAAGGAGTATTAGGGATGGATAAACCATCCTTCTTTGCTCGAGAGCGGGAATTTGTTCGCGGGAGTACCTTTTGGAATGAAAAAATTCATCCCTAATGCCAAATATAAAGTGTCCATGAATTAAAATTGGTATTTTTACCAATTAGTCCCGTTTACTAAGTATGTAGTTCAATAGGTCCTAACATTTTTTTTGCTCCATCAGGTCCCATGAAAAAAAAAATTGTTCCAATAGGTCTTATTTGTAAAAATACAGTGAATATTCACTATACGTACAAATAGTACCTATTAGGAAAAAATGTTGCGATAGGACCTATTAGGAAATGTCCCATGTAAATAGGACTTAATAGGAAGATCCCTATTAAAATTTAGTAGGGAAAAATCCGTCCCTAAAATATTTACGATGCCGAGTATAAGGGACGCTTTTTAGGAGTTGCAAAATCCATCCTAAATACTCTTTTGGGATGGTCAAAAGGCTTTTAGGTACGGATTGTTTCCATCCTTAATACCCATTTTTCTTGTAGTGGCACCTCTGGAAATTTTCCAGTCATCACCAATGATGGTTATGACATTACCTTCATTTTCTAACTGGCCCACATAAATATGAAAAGTCAGGGCTATATGGAATCATTTGTATCTTAGATTACATATACAAAGATCTCATTTTTACCAAATATTATCTTGATTATAAATAGGATTGCATGCAAGATAGAGTCCAAATAAATTATATCTAATCACACAATCAAACTAAAACAAATAGAAGAAGATTTTGAGGAAAAAATCCCTTTCGGGAAAGACCTATATTTTAGCACTATAAAAGAGTTTGACAGACTCGATGACTTACAAACTACTTAGAGCTCCACTAATTATAGGGTTTGGTGTCATGTATGGAAATTAGGTTCGATAAAAAAAATCACATTAAGGTATATATGATTTGGAAAAGAAAAATGTTCCTATGAAAAAAAAAAGAGAAAACTTTGGGTGCAATTATAGCAGTTGATTTTCCTAAAAGAGTTATGTAAAACAAGTCAAAAGTATCATTTTTTAGATAAAAATAAATTTTTTGAGAGGACGAATTCATTCGAACGAAAATAAAACTTCGTCCGAACAAAAATATCGTTTCGTTCTAACAAGGTTCAACCTTGTTCTAACGAGAGCCACATTTGGTTCTAACGAGTTAAAAAAAATATTTTCAAAATCCTTTTATGAAAAAATGCCTTGACTATAAAAATAAAACATCCGAGAATATGTTTGATTGAGAAATATTCAAAACCTCAAATGTGTATACCTCCATAAAGTGTTCGTGACGATTCCAAACTCTTAAAATTAAAAAAAAGATGCTTGATTACAAATATGTCTTCAAGAAATCGTGGAAGAAAATGTGAATGTAGTGTTAAATTTGTAATGGAATATGCCAAAAAAACTAAGCTGTGAGCAATTATAAAATCTTGCTCTTACGAATATCCTCCTTTGGTTATTCCGGTATAAAAACAAAAACGAAAACCCAAATTATAATAAAACCCATAAGATAATGTACTACTAATGTCCCCCAAACTCAAAATGGAATGACATTCGAGACTTTGTCTTCAACTGAAATTATTCATCTTGTGTAGTCCATGAGATAATCATTAAAGTGGAAGAGACCTACATACATGAAACAAAAATATACCGTGACTCATACAAATTTTTATAAAAATAAAACTCCCCCTCGATTTGTTCTCCCCTTTAGTCCGTAATAGACAAAGGGTAAAAAACTAAGCATGAATCATTATCATCACATGAATACAAAATAAATAACACCACAAAGATAATCAATTAAGCACATGCGTTGAATTTCTAAAAATGTAATTGAAAAGAGTGGAACCCAAAGTAGGCAACCTTTCGATTTTTTAAAAAAATTTATCAAAATTTTCAAATATAAAAAGCATATGTATAAAAAGTACATATAAGTACAAAATACATAGCACCATGGAATAGCACAAAAATATCATGATCATGAAAGAGGAATGTAATTGCGTGAACATTTTCCATGGGAAAATCAACATAGACAATGATAACATGGGCGCACGAAGTTAGTGAGATACTTATAAATAAAGAACTCAGTTTCAACCTTAGATGTAAAAATGTTGAACTTAAATAAAATTGACTCGATTTAGCAACATGATATGAATTTAAATGCTTATCAAATCAATAACGCCAAACTATTTAATATTTTTTAAGAGAGTCCATTCTACAAACCCATTGATCTTCTACTTTATAACACCCTAAAATATCACATATATAAGAATTAACTCTTATTTTTTTGAAGATATCATAATGCTCATATGTAGCGAAGCATCAATGATATAAAAATGGCCTCGGAACTTTTGATTTTGTATGTCATCAATCTTATAGGTTCTTTTTGCAAATGGTGGCTCTCACACATATAGTAATTTTCTCTTTCGTATCCCCTCTCCTTGCTTAACATATAATAAATTTTCCTGAAAATAAAATCTGGGCAATGGTTATTACAAGCTCAACTTATCTCTAGTACATTTGGTTCGTTATTAAGTATGATTGAGACGAGAACACCCAATTCTATAAATGTCTTCATAAATTCCGTGAACATATGTAATAAAGGTGATAAAGAGTCTATCATGAATGAACAACAAAATGCTATCCATGCATTATTAAGCACACTAAAGAAATGAAGATATGTCTCACAACGCCATGAAAAAATCACATAACTGGATGGAATGTAGGGGTGATTCGAACATCTTATATACACATCCATATATGGTGAAAAAATAAAATACAAAAATATTTTTGTTTTTTTCAAAAACATTATCAAAATAAAATCTTTTTGGAAATTTTCAATTTTTTCTTAAAAATCAAAATTCTTTTTATTTTTTCAAAGAATATCAAAAATCATAAACAAGTATAAGCATAAGAATACATAGAAATACAATCATGTAATAGTGATAAAACATATGAACGTGATAATCACCCCATACTAGATAAAGTACCCAAACTCAGTTATTGGTCCTAGAGGTGTTCTCAAAAGGAATAGGCATCCTTCGAAATTCCTTTATCAAACTTTGTGAAGTCTTGAACCAAAACTCTACTTCCTATCGAAAACTCTTAAAATCTTTATGATTGTGTGTGGGAGCATCAGTAGGAACACGTATGGAAGTGCGTGCGAGAACATATCGTGGCCTGACCTCTTGTAGGAACATATCGGGTAACATGTAGGCGTTAAACTCTCCCTAGCTTGACCTCTTTGTTTGCAATGGGAACAAACATAAACTGTCTTAGGTCTACCATGATTAAAATGCCTAGGGCATGCTATCCTTGGTGGGTTGTATCTCTTTGGTTGGTCAGGATGAGGTCCATAAGAATCTATCATAAACTTGGGAATCATCTCGGGTGTGGCATTGGAAGTGGATGCACCATCATAACCTATTCCTTGTCTCTCATTAAAACCTAATGCGAGACCTGGAAAAATCTTTCCAACCTTCTGAGACGTGTCCTCCAAAGTGATGGTGCAAGATCCTTATCGAGTTAGGATACATGGGATTCAAGTTTCTCACGAGTATCTAATGAAGCTTGAAGATCTCTCGTAAGACTAGCCATAATGTTGGTCAAATCGGTCTTCTCCTTATTAACCATAATCACTTGCTCACACAAAGAAACTTTCAACCTCTCGAGTTGACTCATCGACACCTCACACTCTTTCAAAGCTATCACCACCTTCTCTAGATCAAATAACCTAAGATTCAAACTTATATTTTTCTTTTTTGTTCTCAAATACTCTTTGTCAATTTCACGATTGGCGCGTTGATGTCCATCTTCTCCCTTACTCAAATTCTACTAATTACTTTCACTCTCTCCAGAGTGGTTCGATAAAGTGTTGAGTCTATCATGTTTAGAAATGTATTCACCGTCATGGCACAAACTAGAAGTACTAATGTGAATGGACATAGACTCACATCAATTAGGTTCATGCGGTGATTCATCCAGAAATCCACCAACTCAATGTCACTGTCACTAAGAGTGGCTTTGTATATACCTTTTCCTTTGCTCTGTCTCTTTAACCAAGTGGGACAATCATGAGCTTTATGACCCTTTCCCATGCACTCATAACATCTCAACTCATATATCTCACAAATGTTCTTGTCCTCATTAACATTTTTATTTTTCTCAAAACTTTTATTTGCCTTGGAAGAATTTTTTTTGTTAAATTTGAGAAATTTTTAATATTTTTTTGAAAATAAGGCAAGATCATCAAGATTTAGAATAAAAACCCTTTTCCTATTTCTTTTTAGATCATGGCTCTGTTCAGATAACGCAATTTTGGGAGGAGTCGGTAGTTGGGCATTGGATCCCTTCGGACCTGGAGAACATGTGATGCTGGGTTGGGGTTTGGTGACCAACATGTCGCTTATCTAGTTGAAGTATTGGGCCCCTTTTTTATTGCCTAGGTTACACCTTCGGAATACCCCATGAGGGAATATTACTCTACACCTTCAAAGCAATCCCTATTTTCTTTTTCTTAAACGTTTTAGGAAACATATCGATTTTTTAAGTTTGAAGGTTTCCTACGAGTTATTCTAACCTGAGAGTATCTAAAATTCTCAATGAATTAAGGACAATAACTTTGGGGATAAAACGGGATGGTAGGGATCTCAAAATCTTTTTCACGACTCTTCTCTCAGGAATTATCTCACCCAAATTAAAACTACAATTGGCTATATCAGATACACTTGCATAAAACTCATCAAAGCTCCCAATCTCTAGCATAGTAATGGTCTCAAATTTAGTTGTTAGATTCTAAAGCTTAGAAGCTTTTATTACATTGGTACCTTCGTGAGTCAATTGGCGGATATCCCGTGCTTCTTTAGACGTGGTGAATGTCATGATGCAGCGAAACTTGTTAGGGGTGATGTCTCTAGAACATACACCTAAATTGTGTGCATTGAAATTTCTTTATTTAAATTCATCATCCTTCTAAGAGGTGATGAGTTTAGGACTTATTACATCGCCATTAGTCACAGTGGGTGGTGTCCACCCTCTTTCACACATAAGTTAAACCCTCTCGTCAATAGATTTTAAAGCAGACCTCATTCTAGCTTTCCGATATGCATAATTTGACCCATCAACAATAGAATCCCTATTATACAAATTTTCCATATAAACCTAATTTATAGATCACACAATAAATTAGCGTAACCTTATCTAATACCAATTTGAAAATGCAGGGCTATATGGAATCACTTGTATCTATGATTCCACACATAAAGACCCATTTTTTAACCAATTTTATCTTGATTTCAATTAGGTGTGCATGCAAGATAGAGTCCAAATAAATTATATCCGATCATATAATCAAACAAAAATAAATAGAAGAAGAATTTGAGGAACATATCCCTTTCGGGCAAAACTAGAGACGATGACTTACAAACTACTTAGATCCCCATTAAGTATAACACACGGGGTCTTCAAATCTTTGACAAAAAGTGATGCAGTCCAGTACCACCCATAAGAAGCATTTATTCACTCGGCATTCACCGATCAACCTTAAGATGCGATATCCTTTCTTCTTCAATAGTAAAGTCGCAACTCCACAATCAACCATAGAGAAACCTCTATAGGGGTTTGATGTCATGTATGGAAATTAAGTTTAACAAAACTCAAAAAATCATATTAAGGGGTGTATGATTTGGAAAGGAAAAGTGTTTCTATGAAACAAAATAAAGAAAAATTTTAGTGCAAATACAAAAGTTGAATTTTACCAAAAGAATTGTATAAAACAAGTCAAAAGAATAATTTTTTTCATAGGAAAACATATTTTTTGAGGAGGAAAACTCATTCTAATGAAAGTAGGACTTCGTTCGTATGAAAACCAAGTTTCGTTCTAACGAGGTTCAATCTCGTTCGAATGAAAGGCCTAGTTCATTGGAACGACCTTCCAACGAACTTTCAACGAGTTTGGTTTTATCATATAAATACCATTTTGTTAGATGCTCATTGGAAATTCTTTCTAATGAATTCAACACTTCATTTTAACAACACTGTTCAAATGAACAAAGGAGTTCGTTCTAACAATAGACACATCTTGTTCTAACAAGATAAAAAAAGTAAAAGAAAAATTATTTTTACAATCCTTTAATAAAACAAATGCCTCGAGTATAAAAATAAAACATCCCTAAATATGTTTGACTGATAAATAATCAAAACCTCAAATCCGTATACCTCAATATAGTGTTTATGACGATTTCAATGGCTTGAAATTCGAAAAACATGCTCGGTCACAAACATGTCTTCAAACAATCATGGAAGCAAATGCGAATGTAGTGTTCGGTTCGGGATATGCCAAAATATTTAATCTATTAGCAGTTATAAAATCTTGCTCTTACATAATTAGATTTTTCCTCAAGTCGAGGCTACGTCTCACATTCTTTATCTTCCACACAGAATAGTTCAACTTGATCTGCATGTGGCCTTTACCAACAACGTCGTAACCCTAGTCATCACCAAGATGCACCTTTCTAAGGTTATCTAGTACATAGATCATTAAGAGTTCTCTACTTGAGGTAGAATAAAACTAAGCCCCTGAGTCCAACACCCAAGACTCTGTCTTTCTCTCTAAATAGCATATCAGTTCGTCGTCTAATGATTCTAAAAATGATGTTGTCTTCAGTCTTCTACTCCACTTATTTCTTTATGGATTTACACTGATTTTTTGTATTGTCCGGTTTTGTCACAATTCCAACACTCAATCGCCTTCTTGTTTTGATTTTAGTTGTTGAAATTGTTAGGGTTTTGAGATTACGACCTGCCATTTCTCGATTTGAATATGCTATTCTCTTTATTCATATTTGAATCTCTGCCTCAGCTTTCCATGTTCAACACCGATGTAAAAGTGGAGGCTCAATATGACTATTTTTGCATTACCTTTGTCATGATCATACTGATGACATCATCGAGCTTTAGTTTGAATTTTCCTACTGAACTACTGATTATAGCAACTGTTCCAGTCCAACTTTCAGTTGTTCAGCAGGAAAATTCGATCATTGTCTAAAATCAGTTGCTACAACGAAGTGATTGACCTAGAATTAATGTAGCTCAAATTTCATCATTAAAATTATTTCAATCGAATCTAATCGACCAATCACTTCGTTGAATGCATTTATATGCTCTATAAACTGTCCAACCTCAACCATTTTCACATTAAATATTTTTTAATCAGATGGACTTTATTTGCTGCAGAGGGCTACTCATATATGCTAGAGAGGACAACCAGAAGAGACATTGTCGTCTTCTCATTTTTTATATTGAATGCCCCCGACTTTAAGGGTGATAGCCTCACAGTGTAAAGAGCTTTTCGGTCAAACAGTTGCCATTCGAAATCCTTCATCTCATTTGTCTTTTCATCAAGTGGTATATACAAATCATCTGGTAGAGATAGTCCTCCATTTTCATTTTCCAAAATCCAAAATCTTTACCGTCAAATTTTGCAACATTAGAAGTTTCCTTTTCTAATGCCATTGCTCCCACTCAACTAAATATGATGAATACCAAAAAAACTATGAAGAGTAATTTTGTTGTGAGACAACTTCATCTACTCAAGGTTGTTAAACCAAAAGCTTTGATACCAACTGTTAGGAAATTAGGTGCTATTAAATTTCGCTAATAATTTGGTCAGGACCTTAGGATTTAATGGGTCAAGAAAATAATACAAAATAATAATGTACACACAACACGAGAATTTTTTGTAGTTACCCAATTTAGGCTACGTCCTCGGGCTGCTGCAGATTTTTCATTAAAGAGCGAAAAATTATACAAGGTGTTTACAAAGACCCACAACTCACAACCCAATTACACCTAAGAAAATTGCTCTATCAGTTTTCTCTTAGCTTCTCTCTCAAGATTTTCTCCAACTTGGAAATTGTCTCTCACTTTTGGGATGCTAAACAATGGAGGAGGGGGTCTTATTTATATCCTCCATATGGAATATTTCCATCCAAATTACAATTGGCTTTCCTCAATTAATTCCATAAAAACAACAACTAAAATGGTGCTTAATTTGTGTTTGTCGGCTCCATTTGTTTTTTCTTTGGTAAATGCCCACTTTTCTTGACACATTATTCACTAACTGAGCTTATTTTCTCACCTAAAATCATACAAATGGGAAAAACAAATAGATATACATAAACAAAACATCTACCAGTCACAATGGGAAAAAAATTTCGTCGGGCAATGTATTAAGAATATTGGCGTGTTAGCAATGAGGTTGTGTGTCAACCCACCCCTTATGATGGGATGTCATCCAAATTTTGGGGTTTAATAATAGTGGGGTGGGTAGAAAAAATAAGTGGTTCTTAAGTAAAACCACTCTAAATTAAACATATGCATTAAAATTTAAGAGGGGGAGAGAGAGAGGGAGGCGGTTTGTAAAAATCAATGTAATAAACTTTTTTGGTAATTATAGTAGAGTTCAATGCATTTAGAATCTCATTTTAAAATATTAATTTGAAAAAATATTATTGGTTGAGTTAGGAATGGGGCTATCATCCTAAATTTTCCACACACTTACATAAAATAGGTTGCAATCGTATTTAACTCTTTCAAGGGTGCTACTTACCACCACTATCCCCAGTGGCCAATGAGCTAGAATTGGTGAGTAAATAAGGTGACAAGGCAATGGCCTCCTCTATTGCCCACACCTCTCTTATCTCTTTCTTCACTTTAATCCTTGTCCTCCATGCCAGATTGTATATCAACCATTAAAATCACAAGGAACTCTTAACTATCCTTAAGGATTTGGGAATCAAACAACACATACGCGTTTAGAGTCGTATGAGTTATTTTCAAATCCTAACAACTTTAAGGATTTATCTATCCATCTATTGGGTTACTCTCTTAAAAAAAACACCTTAGTTTCCTAATTGTCGGAATCTGGAAATTCTAAACCTCCAAAATAACCGTTTATCTAACAAACTTCCCCCTTAACTGGCCTAACTAATCCCTCAAGCTTTCAAAGGATTTCAAGTTTTTGATAAATTATCTCAACCTGGAGAAACTCTCCCTAGACAATAACCTATGTTTAAAAAAAAACTACCATCATTTTAAAATCTCCGCTTCTTTAACATCTCAAGGAATAATTTTTTGTCATTAGAAGAAACGGTACCACAATTTTATACTTTTGCTAAGAATCTAAGAAAGAAAAACCTAACGGAAATGACACCTTTCGTGACCTTCAGCTTGTATTTCACTGAAGCAGGCGTGCATAGAAATAAGAAAAACAAACATGAGCTTAAGTGGTGGATCATTGGGGTCCTATTAGTATCTGACCAAAGAAGCCAAATCTACAATGACCATTTTGATAATTTGTAAGTCATTTTAGGCTAGTCTCAAAGGTGGATGGAAGGATTTTGGTTCGGTAATCTTTAGTCTCTTGATCAAGAAACCCCAAGACATGTCTTTCTAGGTGACAGAAAATGGACTTGCATCACTTCAAGTCATTGAAATAGGTGGGTGTAGATAAGTTTACAAGGCTGAGTTACTAGGATGCAATAGAATGATGATTGTTATAAATGAGACAATTCCACCCCCAAAGGATACTACAAAGCTAATCGAAGAAGATAACAAGCTACAAAATTATAAAATGCATTAAATTAAATCAAAAATTCAAACTGTGGGTCAGAATGGATACCAAAACCTTCTTCCCTTGTTGGCCCACTTGTCACGAATCGGGCTACCATTATCTCGTATATGAATTTATGAAGAATGACAGCTTACAAGATATGTTGACTTGGGTCTCGCAAGGGACTAGAGACTTGGATATGTTAGCACACTACCAGATTGTGCTAGGATTGGCCACTAGGGTCGATTATATAGACATGTACCATTCTTGGTGTATAATTCACAGAGATCAAAAGCCTAAAAATATTATTCTTGATGATGCAATAGAGGATCGAATTGCAGATTTTGGGTTTGGAAAAGAAGTACCCAGTGATCATTCACATGTTATAACTTTTAATGTATCGGGAACTGTGGGATACATAGCACCAAAATATCACCAGACACTGAGGTTTATAGAAAAGTGTGATGTATACAGCTTTGGAGTGTTCCTATGGGTCTTGGTGAGACGAGATTAGAGAAATGGATGAGAAATGTTATCGCTTATGATGATATGATAAAAGCAATTGATCCTAAGTTGATGGGAAAAGCATTTTGAGGATTATATGATCCTAGTTCTTAAGATTTCTTGATTTTTCACGCTTGATAATCCAAATAAGAGGCCTAACATTAAGGATGTTAGGTGCATGTTATCTCAGATAAAGAACTAAACCTTGTGGGAATATAATAACTAGTTGTGTAACAAACATGACATGATGCATGTTATTAAGAATGTCCAATCTAAGTAAAACAATTATAGATTTAAGATGTAAATGCTAGCTCCTGTTTACAATAATAAAATTTAAGCGCAATCATCAGTGACACAGTTAAACACATCTATTGAATTTAAGTAATATTGCTCATAAGCATTGAATCCAAACACTGGGTGAAAATGGCACAACTAGCTTATTTTTTGAGGTACTTTGCAAAAATAATATTTTTATAGAATATTTTTTGTGGATTGATTGTTAGAATAAAATCTACCCAGTTAAAAATGTCGTATATGATGAATCACAACTATAGCCCATTGGAAAATAGGAAAATTGGATGGGTTTATAGGGCAAGGTAGAAAAAACCTGATTCAAGTGGGCACAACCGAGGAAAACAACTCCACTTTAATTCATTATGACAGCAAAAATTAATGAATTCTTTAGTTTTATTACACAAGAAATTATATAATCATAAGGTCTAGCTACAAAGATATGTTGAGATTTAATGACATGTCCCATGCCTCTGACCGTATACAAACAAGTACTTTCTATCAGTGGTTAATGAAACAAACTATGAAGATAAATAAAGAAAGTGACAAAACATAAGATAAACATAAAGATTTAACTTGGTTCACCAAATTGGCTACGTCCATGGGAGAAGAGGAGAAATATTCACTATGAGAAGTAAGGGACACAAATGTTAGGCTCTCAATCTCTCATGCCTATTTCACTCTACAACCCTTCCAAAACACTCTTAATTCCTCTTGCTTTCATTTTTATTCACATTGATAGAATAATTGAATGAAGCCAATTTCTAGATGACTGAAATTAGTCCCATCCATTGGATTAAAATAAGGTTGGATGGTTGAGATCAAAGTAACTATTCTAATTTTAGGAACTTGAAAAGTTACTATTCCAATTATAGGCACCTAACAAGTTACTATCCCAATGATAGGCACCTAACATCCAAATGTTTCACATGTTTTGACTCATTAACCATATTCCAATAACCATATTTTGAATGCTCACAAAATTTAACTCACTGGCCATAATTTTTAGCCATAAATCCAATAAATCTCCACCTTGGCAAAACACATAATATCCCTGAATGCGGAGAGCTACCACTTGCAAATCCTCAAGTCCTCAAACACGACTCCAACTTGACAAGAATTTACGCTATTACCCTATGTCAACTCTTCCCATTTGCAACACACAATCGCTCTCCATTGGAATTTACACGTACCCTGCTACACATACCTGAATCAAGCAATGAGGTCCTAAGTGCAACTTGATTAATATCGGCTAATGCATATGTGTAGCATCTCCATCTGACTTTATTTATCGACTTTGAAGGGGGACTTCATGATTTCCCCTTATCTAGTATGTTTTCATTTTTCACCCTTGCCTGATGCCTGGAAACATAACACTCGTGTTTTCGTTATTGTACCCACAATCGAATCACATCTCATGTGCTTGATATCTCGTGAACCCTATTTCCTTATATTTTGAATCAGACGATACAACCCATCTCTCTTTTCTCCCTTTGTTAGGACGATATATCCACGTGCAACTTTTATAACTCCACCTTCTATCGACACCCACTAGCCCTTGGAATCTAGTTGGATAATGGATATTATATTTTTACATCTCTCTAGGATATAGGTCAGGCAATCCAAAGTACGTTTTACACCATCAAACATTTTGATCTTCACTGTTCTCACCCCTTCTACGGCACAAGTTTTCTCATTGACCAATGTAATATAAAATTTTCTTTTACATTGGAATCAAAACCATCAATATTGGAACACACATGATGTGTAGAGCCCGAATCTAATATCCAATCTTCTCGAGACAAAGATTTACCTTTGGAAATAGTGAGAGCATCTCCAAAGCAATCATCGCTTTCTGTAGCATTTATCAAAGCACTATCTTGACCGTTTTCTTCCTTATTATTCCATTAAATACACTCCCATCTTAAATGTCCATATTCCTTGCACTTGTAACACTGATGTTCTCTTTTACCATCACTTAATATAGACCTTCTAGTCTCCCTAGATCCATAGTTAATTTGCCTTTCCCTATTTTGTCCATTATTTCCACTTATCACCGTCCAAGCTTGACTATAAGAAAATGTGCCTTCTCCACCATCTTTCTTCTTCATCATTACATGAGATATGATGTCTTACATAAACTCATTTAACTTGAGGGTTGTATTCCCAAACATAAAGTTACCAACAAAATGCTCAAATGAATGTGGCAATGATGTAAGAAACAACAAAGCCCGATCCTCCTCGCTGAATTGAACATCTATCCGGATCAAGTCATTGATTAAAGCTTTGAAAATATCAGTATTCTTCATCACATCCTCACCTTCCTTCATCTCTAACTTGAAGAGCCTCTTCTTGAGTTAAAACTTATTTGACCAAGATTTCCCCAAGTATATCTCCTCGAGCTTGTCCCACATGACCTTCACCCTGGTCTCTTCAATCACATGATTCAACACATCATTTGTTATATTCATCTCAATGGAAAAGTTTGCCCTTTGATCAATATCGCGCCACCGGAGGAGAGGAGAAATCTTCACTATGAAGAATAGGGAACAAAAATTGTTACACTCTCAATCTCTCCTGTCTATCTCACTCTAATTCCCTTCCAAAACACTCTCACTTCCTCTGGCTTTCATTTTTATCCATCTTGCTAGAATAAATGAATGAAGCCAATTTATAGATGCTTGAAATCAGTCACACCTGATGGATAAAAATAAGGTTGGATGGTTGAGATCAAAGTTACTATTATAATTGTAGGACCTAACAAGTTACTATCCCAATGGTAGGCACCTAACATACAAATGTTTAGCATGTTTTGACTCAGTAACCATATCCCATCAATCATATTTTGAATGCTCATAATATTTGACTCGCCTACCACAATTTTGAGCCATAAATCCAAAAAGATATTTCCTACTGATTCCAGGGAGAACTACCAAATTCACTATGACCTTGTCTAACACTAATTGATAATTGGTGGCATAGGCGAATATGGTAACCGCCCCAATCAAATTTGGCATAGGGCCATAGGAGTATAAACATGTTTTGAGTACCCATAGAAATGTAGTAATCATTCCCATAATGTAATAACCTAAAGAAAACTAGTCCACATATATTCATTTATGAAGAATTAGACATGTTTTGAGTACCAATAGGAGTGTTTAAACACTCCAAACTCTTCCTTACTTACACTTCTGTACATTTCTGGTTACACCAAGGTATGAAGAAAATTATTAGTTCACAAAGCTAAGAATAAACCGGAAACTCAAAGGGCTTCATTTAACACCATTAAATTTTGCAATACCATATGAGCATAAACAAGTAGAGGTCACTAATAGTGACTCTTAAATATAAGTCCAATCCATCTACTGCTAAACCCTAACAGCCTCAGCCTATATGGCAACTTGTTGAAGGACAAAAAAAAATCCTACTTCTAAAAATTAAACATACAAGGAGGGGAAAGATGAAAAACTACAAAATAAAAGGAAAATCATAAGCAGGAGATGAAAGATTTCCGGATGCAAAAATACAATCATGAGAAAATAGGTGTTTCAAAAATAAAACATCTTCTTTTTCCCCAGAGCATGAGTAAATTCACCAATCCAAATGGCCAGGATACAACTAAGGGAGGGCCCCCACCGGAGTTGATGGATCCAAGGGAATTTAAACTCGCGAAACATATGAAGTGTTGATAGCTTGCCTGTCCAACTAACCATTGAGGATTGAAAAAATAGATTATGTAATTTTAGGATTTAAAATAATATTGATTATGGAAATAGGACAACAAACATTTTGTTTCCCTTTTTAGTCCCTATTTTCAAATTAAAGGGACACGTGGCACGTTATGATTGGTTGACGTTTTATGAATATGGGTCCGCGCCAGCGGCTTTATTCAAAATTAGGGACTAAAACCATAAATAAAATGTTTGTTGTCCTATTTCCAAAATACATATTACAATAAGTCCTAAATTTACAAAACCCCTTGAAAAAAATGAAGGTGCTCCTAATTATGGATAGTGGCTAAAAGATTACAGTTTCCAAACTGAATGTGCAATTTCAAAGCAACTTGAACGTAAAAACAAGATTCTCCGTCTCTTACCATAAGATTTATTTGATTGCATTAACTTCATAATTATAAAAAAAACAAATAAATAAATAAATAGGCATCTCAGTTTTTTATTAAAATACAATAGTTCTTGCAAGAATGCAATGTCGCATGTATAAAATCACACGTTTAAACAAATTAAAGATAATACCATACTTATTAGAAACTATTGCAAATTTGTAATACAGCGAGATCAATGTTTCTTAACTCTATATCTCCATGGGTACCCATATTTTACTAACACCCTCCACTTCAGCAATACTAGCAGGACGCTGAATAATCTTTGCATCAATAGTGTGGACTTTGTAATATATTGAACATGCATATGCCGAGAAAACACGCCTGAGCTCTAAATAGAAAATATTATATTATAGGCAGGTGAACCAATGACAAAGACTCGAAGAAGTTCACAGCTCAACTTCGGTGCATTCAATTTAGCTGCATCAATGCACTTGGAAGAAACAATTACGATTAAAAAAATATCAAGAGCAACTTAACCTACATAACTGGTGAATAAAAAACACATGTATAATGCAAAAGATGCAGATTTATTCGTTTACATAATCATACCAAATAGTTAATAAATTTAAATTGTACTGTGCAGATCTATTTGCAATTTGTGTACTAGTATAAAAAATTTAAAGGTGATTATACAAAATTGAGACACCATGGAAAAACATTAAACATTGGAATCACATAATATATATATATATATACACATACTAGTGGAATACCTGTGCTTGAAGGCATGGGGAAACTTTTTCAAAATATTGAATGTATAAATAATAGAAGTCAAGGTTTTTTTACACCATAAATGTGATTTTTTTTTATAAAATTTGGGCAGAGTTTTCTTTATTTATAGTACTATCCACCCGTTTAGAAATAAAAATCGTCTTTAATAACATACTATAGGACTATTCATCCTGTCACAACACATCACAAATAGTAGGTATGAACTTATTTTATACCTTCTCAGTCCCTAGAATCATATGGGATTATGAATGTTATAGAAAAAGAAAGGTAAAGAAAAACGACTTCACATACAAAAGGCTCTAAAAAAATTGTTGAACCGTATTTTTACACATTTGTGTTACCTTAATACATACAAATTAATAAAAATGACATTGCATTCAAATTCAAAACCAAAGGGAGCAGTGAAGAACAAATTCAAACATAAAACATAGCCAAAAGCGAGGAAGATACAATTTGTGAAGTCTTAAATCTTACCACTAAATAATTGAAGTTCCACGAAATCCACATGTAGTCATTTGGATCCTCAGTTGCCCATTTCGTGTGAACTTTCTTTGTCACCTCTTAATAATGTTCGCCGTCATTTTTTGAATTGATCTAAAAATTCAAAAAGTCATGTTTATTACACAAAACACATAAAAATGAATAGAAATATGACTGAAAAGGAGGAAAACAATCACCAAAAATAAAGAGAAACATCTAGTAGGTAGGAAGCTTTAAGTTCAAAACCCCCTTCTATAAACTCCGCAATTTTCTTATATAACACGAACAAAAGTAAAAGAAATTGTGTTATTTTCTACAAAACATCTCATTATACACCTACCACGTTGAAATTTTTCAAAAGAAATAAATTATACTAATCAATGACTATAGTTAAGGATGTATTTTATAATTCAGTAAAGCTCAACATGCTTGAAACCTACAAAGCAATAAAAAATTAATAAAAAGGAACTAAAATAAACATCAATAAATCTTCTATATCCTCATCTAAAAAATATTATTAGCTCTCCTACACAACAAAACCAAATAGAATATCTAACTGAAGGTAGATGCATGCCTCAATTTTCACCTGTAAAAGTGGTGCAATCAAATATGCACTAAAAGAAAACAAAATAAAAACTAATTGACCTGGTTTCCTTTAAATGAGTTAAATATAGAAACAAAAAATAAAAAAGAATCTGTTAAGGTCATTGTTCTGAGCTGTTAAGGTCTATAAAACTGTTAAAAATCGTTCAAAGCTATTAAGGTTTATAAAGAGTGAGGTTTCCTTTAAATGCCTTCATTCTATGTATTTGTCACTTGATTAAGGTAATTGTTCTAAGTGTGTCAACTCCATATTTGATCATTATGGTACATGAATAGTAGCAGATCATAATTTATTAAACAGGGAGCCCAACCAAAAACGCTTTCATAAACAAATAGTGTACTTCCCCTCAAACTCCAAGTGGACCTTAATCAATTTTTCTAAAACTCAAGCATTTTCCAAATACAAAGATTTTGCTAGACATTCTAAAAAATAGATAATGGGATGCAAAAGTGCTTAATAAATATACCTAAAGCAAAAAAAAAAAAATTTGAACACCCTGTGTACCTATAAAAAAATAATGTTTCAAGCAAATCTCAAGATAGTGTGTTCCTAAAAAACAGATAAAAAAAGTTAGCAATGTTAAACAAACCAATGGAAATAAGAACGCAAAATCAAAACTTTATAATTGGAACTCCACAAAAAGCTAATTAAAATTACAAAAAACATAACTTGGAGTGGGACAAAGTTTGAGATTGAGAGAAAATCTAGAAATGATTCTTTTCAGTATTACTTCGTCAATAATTCCAGAAAATAGATAATTTTTACTTTAAGACTTTCCCATAATTTGTCTTTCACATAGAGAATAAATTCTTCTGACCTACATGCATAAATTTGTAAGAAACTGAGAGATGAACTCATATTTTAAATTATTTATGTTCACACTAACAAAGTTTGAAGCAATATCTTTTTTGTGGCCTTAACTGATCAAAGGGTAATGGCTTGCCTCCAGTGTCAGCAACCAAGAAAACTCACATCTAAAAAAATAAATTACTCCAAAATTATTGTGACACCCCAGTTATTAAAATAACGGGTAACCATCCCTTATTAAAATAAAACATGTACCTTATTTGGTTCATTCTTAGACCAACTATCGAAATGAATTAATTACTAACTACCTATTATCAAATTAAGTCGAGTGTCAGTTATAATCTTTATAAGCAACAACATACTCAACCTAAAATTTAGTCAAACAACTAATTTAAATCCACAGTAACAATAAAAATCTAAAACATAAGTCTATTACATGTCAAATCCTTAATCGAATAACCCATTGATAGAAAAAACAACCAGACAACAATTCCAAATAAAATGAAATAAAATAAATTATCCAACTTAGAAAACATACCTGTAAATAAAACTGACCCTGTCTAGAATGTGATGAAAGAAAAGATTATAACAATACCCCATAACATCTATAATTATTGTAACTCTAGTACCTGATAGAACGATCAATCTTGGCGCCAAAGGTTTTGAAAATAGATTTGATACGAGTCAGCGCCCAAAAATCTTTTAGAAAATATTTTTCTAGTAATTAAAATGCATCAGTAATTATGACCATTCTTCCATATTTTAAATTGTTGTCACACTCTCTTGAGACATGCCTCACTTCTCATATAATGTGTGCACCTAACCTTTGCATTTAACCCACCAGTTATGCTACCCGCCTAACTAGTCCCATACCATCCTTAATTCTATACACTATACCATCACCGCGTATTTTACCAAATTAATTCTAATTACCATTAATAATTATAATCCTCAATTATAATCTATTAATTGAAGTAACTAATTTTCACTAGTAAATTCAACATTATTCACACTTAATGTTTAAGTCGTTTATACTTCTTCACAATAATATACACAATATTCACATCATAATATACATATATATCACTCGTTATATACGTATACCCGTCATCCCTTTGAGATAAAACTCCCTGAGATACGGGTATCTAGTGTGCTATTATGTAGGACAATACTTCCTCACCCTGGAAACACCGACATGGAATCACCTATTGTATCCAAAAATAAAACGTGTTGGAGTTGATCATAGTCCTGAGTCAGTGAATATAACCATACTTACATCACTTCACTCGACTCCAACCTTATCGGGCATCCATGACGCTATGATCTGGGGTCGATACTTAGTCTTCTTTCACTCTCCAGGGAGAACACCCAAATCACGGAACCTCCATTAATAGCACCCCTAGAGTGGTATGCTTAATTAATTATATCATTCACACCGATATAATATTACATATGTACTTTCTCTCTACCCCTATATATTTCTCAAAATTTCACTTAGCCGCACCTAACACTCGCAACACATATAAATCATTTTCAAAATATTGTTCATTCTCACAATCTCATATAACCGTGCCTATCACTCGTGGAACATATAAACCATTTTCAAAATATTGTTCATATCCATAATTATTTAATTATTCACTAAATTAATTAGTTAAATCTCACCATATAAATTTCTGGATACGTATTAGTTTCACTCAACCTGCATCCTTATTTTCGAATTTTAATCCAAATTCCTTTATTCATTTTCTAATAAAATTCTTCCCATTTATTCTAGCATACATCCCTGATAAATCTCAAAAAAATTTAACTCGCCATATCAATACATATATTTTCCAAAAGTTCTCAATTATCCCTGGACATTTAATTCAATCCCCGAATTAACATTTTAATCCTTTCTACAAAAAAATTGCACAGCTGTCCGTGGCAGGGAAATTGAACCAATTCAGCTGTGGGGAGAACCAGTTCATCCCTAAAAATCTATCACAGTTTTCTCTAGTTCGAATTTCAGTAATTTCAACCTAAAAATAATCATCAACATAATTTATTTCAATCCCTATTATGCTTGATAGATTTTATATCCATGGGGTCATCATTACATATAATCAACATCTAAATATGCAACTCTCTTGGGCATAAATTTTATCTCTACATGATATATCACAAATTCAATCACAAGTTTTCTATATATTATTTCCACTACATATGGACTCATAATTCCAAAGTTTCATGATTAAATTCATCCATAAATTTCCACCATCATATGTCAAAATCCATTTGCATAATCCTTTCCCATAATCCCAAAGTTTGACATGTGAATTCCACCCAAAATTAATTTTCCTAATTTTAATATGACATAAATTGAAAGGATAATTATTTAGCAAGATAATAACTTGCCTTAATAGTTTATAGTGGTTGAATTTGATGATGAGGACGATGAATATCCTTAAATTCCTTTCCCAATCTTCAATCCCTTAGTGTTCTAGAGTTATTCTTCACATTCTCACTTGAACCTTTGAGTTTTCTCTCCAATTCTCTTCACTTTGACTCTAACTCTTGGTATCTCTCAATTAAACCTTTAAAATATAAAAATGACCTTTGTTTTTCACTCATTGTTTCAATATATTAGTAAGAATCCAAAAATTGACTTTTTACATACTAATAAAATGGTCAAAATAGCTTTTAATTAATCCTAACTAATCTAAAAAGCCCTCGAGACTCAAACACAACCCTGGGTACTTAATTTTGACTATTTCAACCCATTCTGAATTAACCATACACTCGAAATCACCATCAGAGTCACTTATCAATATTTTCTCGTCTCAACCCTCGTCAATAATTTTTAGTTAAGATATTAATAATTCCTGTCGTGTTTACTCACTTACGACATAATTCAATTTTATTTACTATGACATACTAGTAAACATACGGTTACTTAAATATTAATTCATTTCACATCTAAATTAATATTTAATAATTTTTCATTATTTCTTGATTTAACTAAATTATGACTAACCCTCAAAATTTAAATGTCAAGTTTAACATATATATATATATATATATATATATATATATATAGAGAGAGAGAGAGAGAGAGAGAGTTTATTGTGGTTACGCTCGAATGCCATGTGGGCAAGGATCCAAAGTTTTTAGTACCAGAAATAACCAAATTTCGGGGACAAAATTCCTTTTCGAGGGGGGAAGTATGTCATACCCCATGAAGATTATTGCTTAATATTTCTCACCCTACTGGGCATTTCGCTCATACCCTATTTTCCAAAACCCTTGGTACAATAGGCGACACACGTTGGAAAGGCCGCGAAAAGTGCTAGTCGTCGTTAGAGGCTCTGTAATAGATTTTAATCCATGGACTTTTATTGAACCGTAAACCCTTATGTCATGTTAAGATAATTTGGTTTGAACTTAAACTATTTGAAATTCTAATAATACAAGGATTTATGCTTTATTTATGGATTAAATCTTATAAAATGTTTACTTGTTAAATTGTTAATTGAATATTAACTTACATAATATGTACCTCACCTTTTCATAATAAAAGAAATCAAAGGTTTTCTTGTAGTATAATGTGGCAACTGTTTTCTAATTTAATAAAATGTTTTACCCCCCCCCCCCTCCCCCTTAACACCTTGGTTCGGATACGGATTATTCCAACGGTAACTATAATCCGGATTGGGGCATTACAGCTCGACTCTCAAAAACTGTTGGATGTTACCTTGTCCAGAGAGATCCCTCGCTTGTCTCCATAGTCTTTCAACCCGTCTTAATGTAATATCTCTCCTTGTTGTGTGTGTGTGTGTGTGTGTATATATATATTCGAACTATGCCCTTCCTCAATCGATGTTCATTCCATCTTACTTTTCCAATTCTGCTTATATTTCCCCATAGACATACGATTCAACACCTTTATTACCACGTACCCCTTAACCTAGACTATCCTAAAAATTGAACTAACCAGGGCGCCCATACACCCTATATCCCGTGCAAATTTGCACAAACATCACAAACGTAACATTTTTATTTCAAACTCGGCTCCGTACTCTCGACGTGGCTAAACAGTAAGGGTATTCTCGATCACTCCACTACTTATGACTTAAATATCCTCAAGATTTCCCACCTATCCACTAGTGGTGTTAACATTCCTAATGCTTTCTACACCGCGCTACCTGGCTCCACTGGTCATGTGGAACATATTACTGGCCCTGTCTGAATCCACTGTCACTTAGTCGGAAATCTCTTAAATCTTGTAAACGGTCTCCCTATCGGGTAATTCTCCTATGGTGCCCCATAACACCGATAACCCCATCTTATTTTGTTGGCTGGACTTTACCACGCTCTTGGCTCCCTTCACATGAAAGCATTGCTATACGATATTAAAAATATATGCATAAATAGTCCAAGCCAGATTTCCCCATCAATGCTAGCATATCCTACTCATGAGTCCATCATCAACTTAAGGACACCATTTTCTTCTGTATCCACCTCGTTGGGTACGAAGTTTTCTAAACAATCACATTCTTCCTCATACTCGGTCACCGTTCAACCCTCCTCTAATAAGTATAGATATTTCCTTCGCATCTTGATTTGAACAGTAGATGGAAGGATTTGTGATCAAACCGCACCCAAATTCCTCAATACTTTCTAGTATATTTCTTCTTAGATGCCTAATGTCCATAACTACAACACTACTCATACGAGCTTAAAAATTGCCTATAATTTAATCCGAGTGTAACTGCATTCCACCATATGCAATTGTCGTTGGATGTTCTTCCATTCTTCGAACTTTTGCGGGTGGCCCTTCTCAAAAGCCCTCCAAATCTCTCCCATACTGACTGCACTAGGTGAGTCTGAATTGGCGTCACCGTATACTGTGGCGGTACTTGGGGAAATTATTGCGCCCTAGAGGTCATCACAACAATAGTGATGACTTCTACTATGGCCAACGTTTCCAGAATAGTCTACGGCTCCGACTGAGCCTCTCCTCCTGCAATCCTCGTAATGGCCCTCTTTAGTCGTCCTCTATTGTTCGGTATATGAAACCTAACCTAACTCGTATGTTATTCACTTCAAATATACACGATAGTAGGAGAATGTATTTCGCAATATGAATAGGCAGTCCTAAGCATAGGGCTCTATATCAAGAAAAAGCAATGCCGAAAACATAGTAAGTTCGCAGAGATTCTAAGGACACTAGAACCTGATTGTTTGATACCATCTATGACACCCCAGTTATTATTTAACAGATTCTAACCCTTATTAAAATAAAGTAGTAATCTCATTTGTCTCATTCTTAGCATCACTGTCGAAATCAATTAATTACTTACCTATTATGAAATTAAGCCGAGTGTCAATTTTAATATTTATTAATAGCAAGATACTCAACCCACAATTTAGTGAAATAACTAAACTAAATCCATAGTAATAATAAAAATCTAAAACATAAATCTATTACTTGCCAAATCCTTAACCAAATAACCCATTGGTTGAAATAAAAACCATACAAAAATTTCAAATAAAATGAAATAAAATAAACTGTCCAACTGAGGCAACATGTCTGGAAATAAAATTGACCCTATCTAGAATATGATGAAAGAAATGACTATAACCATATCCTACAACAATCATAATTGTTGTAGCTCCGGTGCCTAATAGAATGATCAATCTTGGTGTCCCTGTAGCTGGACACCTAAAAGGTTTTAAAAATAGGTTTGATACAGGTTAGCGCCCAAAAACCTTTTAGAAAATAATTTGAAAGTAATTAAAATGCATTAATAATTATGGCCATTCTTCCATGTTTTAAATTGGTGTCACATTATCTTAAGACATGACTCACCTCTCATCTAAAGTGCAAAGCTAACATTTGCATTTTAATCGCCTAGTTATGCTACATGCCTAACTAGTTTCATATCATCCTTAATTCTATACACTATCCCATCACCGTGTATTTTATGAAATTAATTCCAATTCCAATTAAGAATCATAATCGTTAATTATAATCTATTAATTAAAGTCATTAACTTTCACTAGTTAATTCAACATTATGCGCACTTATTGTTTAAGCCGTGTATACTTCTTCACATTAATATACACAATATTCACATCATAATATATATATATATATATATATATATATATACACATATATATCACTCACAATATCTAGTGTCCTATGCTTCACGACAATACTTCCTCACCCTAAAAATACCGGGCCTAAATCGCCCACTGTACACGAAAATAAAATGTATTAGAGGCGATCATAGTTCTGAGCTAGTGAGCATAACCAAACTAACACTACCACACTCGACTCCAACCTTATCAGGTATGCATGGCTCTATGATCTGGGGTTGATACTTAGCCAACTTTCATTTGCGAGGGAGAACACCCACATTGAGCAACCTCCATTAATATTACCCCTAGAGTGGAATGTTCAATAAATTATATGATTCACACTAATATAATATTACATATATACTGTCTCGGTACCCGTATATATTTCTCAAAATTCCATTTAACCATCCCTAACACTCACGGCACATATAAATCATTTTCACAATATTATTCTTTCTCCCAATCTCATATAACTGTGCCTATCACTCGTGGCACATATAAACCATTTTCACAATATTGTTAAAATCCGTGATTAATTAATTATTCACTAAATTAATTAATTAAATCTCATCATATAAATTTTTGAATACATATTAGTTTTACTCAGCCGGAATCCCTATTTTTGAATTTTAATTCAAATTCCACTATTCATTTTCGAATAAAATTCTACCCATTTATTTTAACTTACATCCCAGATAAATCTCAAATAATTTTAACCCACCATCTCAATTTATATATTTTTTTCGAAGTTCTTAATTGTCCCCGAACATTTAATTCAATCCCCGAATTGACATTTCAGTCATTTTTACAAAAAAACAAAACAACTTCCCATGGCAAGGGAATTAAACCGGTTCTGCTATGGGGAGAGCCGGTTCGCCCTTGAAAATCTGTACCAATTTTCCCCAGTTCAAATTTTAGTAATTTCAAACTAAAAAATGATCATCAACATAATTTATTTCAATCTCTATATGCTTGATAGATTTTATATCCACGTGACTAATCATTACATATAATCAGTATCTAAATATGTAACTTTCATGGGGATAAAGTACATCTATACATGTTATATCACAAATTCAATCACAATTTTTCTCTAAATTAACTATACTACATATGAACTCATTATCCTAAAGTTTACTGATTAAAATTCATCCATAAATTTCGACCATCATATGTCAAAACCTATTTGTATAATCCTTTCCCTAAATCCCGAAGTTTGACATGTGAATTCCACCCTAAAATAATTTTTCCAATTTTAATGACAGAAATTGAAAGCATAATTATTTTACAAGATAATCACTTGCCTTAATAGTTTGTAGTGGTTTAATTTGATGAAAAGGATGACGAATGTTCTTGAATCCCTTCCCCAATCTTCAATCCCTTAGTGTTCGTGAGTTATTCTTTACTTTATCACTTGAACCTTTGAGTTTCCTCTCTAATTCTCTTCACTTTTACTCTAACTCTTGGTATCTCTCAACTAAATCTTAGAATATGGTAATGACACTTCTTTTTCACTCATCCTTTCAATATATAAGTAAGAATCCTGAAATTGATTTTTCACATACCAATAAAATGGACAAAATAGCTTTTAATTAATCCCAACTAGTCTAAAAAAACCCTCAAAACCCAAACACAACCCCCCGAGTGCTTAATTATGAATATTTCAACCAATTCTGAATCAATTGTATACTCGAAATGACCATGAGAGTCACTGATAAATATTTTTCTATCTCAACCCTCATCAATAATTCCCGGTTAAGATTTTAATAATTCCTGTCATGTTTATTCACTTACGATATAATTCAATTTTATTTACTATGACACACTAGTAAATATACAGTCACTTAAATATTAATTCTTTTCACATCCAAATTAATATTTAATAATTTCTCATTATTTCTCGATTTAATTAAATTATGTCTTGCCCACATAATTAAATGTCCAATTTAATATATATAATCCAATTTAATAAATATATAAAACTATGGGGTATTAGATTTATTTTCCATAAAATAACAATGATGGAAGCCCACAAATCTACTTACACTTAGAAAGAGAGTTCAAAACCCAAATTACTCATATATTTACATTCTTTTCTATTTTATTCGGATACTGCCCATAGAAAAAATTATACAAATAACTATATGCATTTAACATTTACTATGCCTTGTCTAAATAATAATCAAAACTACGAAATTAACCCAAATCAGAAGAAGAAAAGAAGAAAAAAAAACACAAAGTCTAAATAATCAACATAAATGCGAAATTAATGATCAAAATCATAAAAAATATTACAAACAAAGTCAAGAATTTCATGATCTCTTACTCCTAGTAAGGAATTTCCCCGTAGACTTTTATATTTCATATTCGAAATCAAGGGTTCTATATTCGAATATCTTAACAACTGAAAAGAAATTAAAACCGGGAGAAAAATTAAGCACCCAATATGAAATTTAATATAGGAATCACATATTTAATAACCCAAAATCCAAATGTTATAGGTGTCAACAGTTGTTGGTGTCAAAGGTTGAAATTCGGAATCTGAAATTCAAAGAGATATGAGATCTGAAGTGTATATGTGAACATGTGCTTGCCGTCGAACTCCTCTCTTTGTTTATTGCTCTCTTTAAGAGTTTAACCATCGAAACCACCTTGATCTGGTGGCAGCCTTGAAAGAGGGTTTGAGAAGGAAAATAGTGTATTATGAGAGGTTGAATAGAGGGCTTGAGAAAAAGAGAGAAATAGGAGTATTTTCAAATAGGAACCGAAGGTATGGATTTTAAGAAATCGTGGGTGCAAAATCAAGGAAGCGTGGGTGAAAAATCAAGCATGGAAAACACACCATATGTTTGTTGTCAAGCAGAAATTAATGGAGGGAGTTGATCTTAACCCTTTATTTTGTAAACATCAGTAAAGATGTGACATTCATCCCCACTATTAAAATGTTTACATAATTCAAAAACTTCCCTATATATATATATATATCGTGCAAAACTTTGTCAGATCCTTATTTATATGACTCTTATGAATATACTCGATAATAGTGGGGCATTCCCTTTAAGAGATGTGTTGTGCCTTTGAGCAAGCATCTTGAAAAATAATCAAGGGTCACTACGACTGCCACCGAGTGCCTTGAAAAATGACAATATATGTCGCATCGGTGCCTAGGTGCAATGAAAAATAGGCAAGGGTTCCATCACCATCTAGACATGTGCGGGTAAAGAAGCTAGTTCAGGATAATAAACTTAAATTAACAATTTGGAATATAAGGACTCTGGCAGGGAAAGTTATGAATTTAGTGGACATCATGTTAAGAAGAAAAGTTGACAAAGTGTGCTTACAACAAACTAAGTAGGTCAGTGAGAAAGTTAGATAAATAGAAAATAAAGTGTTTAAATTATATTATATAGGCAAGGGGAGTCACATCGATGCCTGGGTGCGATAAAAAATGGACAAGGTTTCCTACACCAATTTGAATGTGAGCTGGTGAAGAAGTCAGTTGAGGTTAATAGATTTATATTAGCGAATTGAAATATAGTAACTCTAACATAAAAAATGATGGATCTAGTGGACACCGTGATAAGAAGAAAAGTTAGCATATCTTGCTTATAAGAAACTAAATGGGTCACTGAGAAAGTAGAAGAAATAGAAAATGTACTCTTTAAATTATATTATACAAGCAAACATAGAAATACTAATGGAGTCAGAATAATAGCAGATAAAAACCGCAAGGATAATATAGTAATTGTTATTTGAAGAGACGACAGACTTATACCTGTAAAGGTGGTATTACGTGAAAATATAATTAATACTGTTAATACTTATGTACCCAAAGTAGCTTTAGATTAGCATACTAAAGTATAATTTTGGGAACAAATGGACGAACTAATTTAAGAAATATTAATAAATGAGAAAATTTATATAGGGGAGATTTTAATGGTCATGTAGGAGAAGATCATGTAGGATGTAAGATAGTACATGAAGGATATTGTTTGGAGATAGGAATGACGGTGGGAAGTCTATCTTACATTTTACGATGACATATGATTCTGTAATAGTGAATATATATTTTAAAAGAGGCTTGAACACTTGATAACTTATAAACTTGGAACAAACAAGGTCCAAATACTTTTCCATTACTAGGAAATGAGACTGATTAACATGTAAAGACTGAAAGGTTATCTCGGGAGAGAAGTTAACCTCAAAACATAAGATAATGGAGTTATATATATACACACACACTAGGGTATGCCCGTGCCTAAAGGCAAGATGAAATTTTTTGAAAGTCTAAATCGTTGGTAGGACCATACGTCGTATTTAGTTCGTAACATAAATAATTATTTATGTAGCGGCAACACAGTAGGGAATATAACAATTAAAAAGTAGTTGCCGCCCTCGTAACTCATTAAAGATTTAGTATTGGACTGGTTGCTGCTACATTCCTCTTAGCAAACGCATTGGAAATGCTAATTGCACTCTTACTATGTGACACATAGAGAACTCTAAAAGTAAAATTTGTTTCTCTTATAATGTTAGATCACCATGCCCAACCAATATAGAAGTCCTATCATAAAAAGCATGGTTCATGAGAATGCCAGTAGCAACCAAACATTAAAGGAGACCACTCTAAATCGTAAACGAAAACTGCATTATTTCCCACGTGTTGTGGTGATGCAATAACCATGTGACTTTAAGACTTCAAAGAACTCTTGGACGGAGTTCCAAAGTTCAATATCCAACCATTTCTCATCCCCCATGTGAAAATGATTATTTTCTCTGTATTATAAGAGAAGAAAGGTATTCTAAAATCTGTTATCAAGCAGAGTACCTGTCAGTAAGATGAGTTCCTGGAAGACAAAAAAGACCAAATGAATTCAAACTTTAAACACGGTGAGTAAAATGAGTCCCTAGAAAACATTTGAGCAAGCCAAAGGCGACTTCAAGCCCCTATTATGCAGGCCCTCTGTTCATGAAATTAAAAAGATGCATGCTATTACTCTTATTATGCAGGCCCTCTGCTCTACTATTTTTTAGCTTGTCCCCACTTCCACTTCTATATACATATACATGATCCTCGTTGAGAGAAGGTAGTTTATTTTTGTGACCGTTGTTTCACTCCTAAATAGGTACTAAATACATAAACAAAACTAATTCAGATCTTTATTCATTCACCTAAAGTTCATAGCTTTCAAGCAACTTAGACACTTAATAGATAACCAAAAATAATTCAACTATAAAAATTCATTCAGATCTTTATTCAACTGCATTCTTTCACAGTTTTCAACTATGTAAATATATAACTTTAAGACTTTAAGTTTGTGACTTTAAGACTTCAAAGTTGAGTAAAGATCTGAATAACCGTGTAAACAGAAACTACATTCTTTCACTGTTTTCAAGAAATCATCACTCAACTAAATGTCAAAATAGTAGAGACTAGGAGATAAGAAAATTTCAAAATTGAGTAAGAGTGCACCTTTATTGTTGTTTTCTCTGTCAAATCATAAGTTGATCTTCATTTATAGTTTTGCCCTGTTCCTCCATAGCGACATTCATGTGTTGATTTATTCTGAAACTTGCTGCATCCATTGAAGCATTGTTGAAGAGCCTAATAACTTAGATAACATGGTTATCATTTGCAATGTGGTATAGTTTCATCTTCGCAAGTGATTCGCTCAACCTTACTATAACTTCTAGCTGCCTCACTGTACTTGGAACTGCAGCTGATTCTCCATTTTCATTTGCCTGTCGCCTCATATCCTGTCTAATTTTTATATAACCCTCCTACAATAATGTGGCTGCAGAATCTGATAAATGGGGGTGGCATATAGCTCGACAGTATTGAATATACCTCTTGAGCCAGTTGTCTTCTTTTAAAGGTCTTGTGTCACCAGTGGTCGTATTGGCAGATTAATGAACTTTGATGATATGGCTATCAATTGTCTTATCTTGACTATACATCCTCACATCATTAACAATGCAGATCAAATCCTCATTACTGAAAACAATCACTAATATAAAGTTTAATATGAGTTGTTGAGCACTGGGAGGACATTCGTCTTTCTCTTCGTCACACAAATCCTCATTGAGATTGTAGCTTCTGCCCCTACGAAGAATTTTACTTAATGTGAAGAAATGTATAGTTTACACATATACCCAAATTAAAACATATTTTTTTTCATGAACAATCAAATAATAAGCACAAATATAAAGTACTGTAGCGGGTGGTGGCAAGTTACATGCTTTAGTTACAGCTAGAGGAACATGTGGTACTGTAGCAGGTGCTCTTAGTTTCGAAAGGAAAATAATTAAAACATAAAGAGCTTTATTTTTCACACTGAAATAGATCAAGAATAACACACACATATATATGTCAAAACATTAGCAAGAAAATCAAAACATAAAAAATAAAACCTGTTAAGACACCACCGAACAACGAAGTTTGAAAACCATCCATCTCTAAACCATGCTTCGCTTCACTTATAACATATCACATGATTGGTTAAAATCAGAAGAACGATCATGATGTAGAACGCAAAAACTCAATCTGTTTCAAGCAGAGAAAATTCTTAAATGCATCATTCTATGTTTCAAGAAGAGAAAATTCAAAAATTCTTAAATGCATCTACATTCGATAATTAATACATAGAATTGAAGGAAATCCTCTCTATAATAGAAATAAATTTCTAAGATGTAAGAAAAGGGAACTGGATTCTTTAATTACCGGCGTTCCATCAAACCTATATGGGGTGTTAATAGCTTTACAATCAACAACAGTTCTAAACACACATTACACAAAAAGTAAGAAACACGAAACAAAAATTCATGTATTACGCACGTACAATGCACATTGAAAAAACAAAAAATGTAAATGGAGTAAAATTTATCCACATGGGGACTATATTTTATGGGATCCTAATATAATTCAGATAACCCCTATCATAAGATGTAAGAAAGTGTGAGCATATGTTAGACTAATATACCTGTTGATATATCATAAGAGGTAAAAAAGAATGTATATGAAATATGAGTTATTATCATTAACTCAAAACATCATCTGTTTATGAAAAATAATTAAAAAAGGAAAAGAAAAGGGGTACCTATTTTTACCTATTTTTAGTCGGTCGTCCCAATTGGTGGGATTAAATGTGGACATTATCGGAATGCAATTATTTATCCACCCTATGCAAAGTTTACCATTCAAGCAACAGGAAATACAGGAACTATGGAAACACTGTATGTATATGTAACCTAAGGAATGATGCAACGCAATAACGTAATGCACCATCGAAGTTATTCACACGATGTGTAATTGTTGTGCCCTTTATCGCTGTCATTGAGGCAATCCGTGCGATTACTTTAACATTGGAATTATGACATCAAAAACTGAAATGAAAAACAAAAATAGAACATGGTTTTTATAAGTTATCGGTGCATGAATAATATCTCATTGAGGCTCATCACGGATTACAATACCAATATACGAATGTAAAATCTTCAAATAAGGTGATAAGTTAGAGCTCAACCACCTATGGATAGTAACAACTCAACACCTATGCAGTTGTTGATAACTACCACACAACTATTAAAAATGTGCAACAATTATATGCATATCTGACCAAGTCTTAAGCTAATAAAAACGTGTAAATCAGAGCAGCATTGAGTTATTTAATATAGAATCAGAGCAGCAATATGTTAACTGATATAAAAATGTGTAAATCAAAGCAGCAACGTGTAAATCAGAGCACCAACAAAACCATACTATATTTATTTGGCACCTACTCTAATCAAAATCTAAAAAAACTTACCTCAATAAATCGACAAACAAATAAAATGGTTCAGTCGAGATCACTGGTATAGTACAAAAATAAGTGTAATTAACGGCACCATAATAAACAGCGTTAAAAAATATGGTGGTAGATTTAAACAACGTCGATAAAAGCTCATATAGACGAAAAAATGTCATTTGAATTGAAATTGGGCAACATCTCAATATAATTTTTAGGTTCATCTAAGTTCTTGCTCCAACTGATTTTGATTTCCTCAAAAAGATTTTACCATGGGATTTATGCTCCTTTTCATAAAAGCTCGTGTTTTTATCATCGTCCCCATTTAATCATTACCTATTCAGCCTTTAGAAATTAAGAAATGGGATCTTTTTCTTAACCACCCATGATGAAAACTCTCCCTCGGATTCATTTCTAAAATCGCCCAAAGAAATTGGGCAGCTTGCTGAGAGGAAGAATCAGCATGAGGAATCACCTTATCCTCGATACATGAAGAGTCAATGCATGAAAAGGTGAAGAAAAAAAGTGAGATGATGCTTTCATATAACATGGTGTCAAAAAACAGAACAAAAGAATTTCCAAAGATAGAGAATTCATGTTGGAATAAAACATCAAATGAAATTTAAATATAAACTTACTTCTGTCTCCAGGGTGCTTCATGACGATGCCACTAAACCATACAATAAAAATGGATTTAGAAAAATCATAATTCCATCTATCAAGTTATAGGTAACCAATAAACATTTGAAATCCTTCAATTGAGGCGTCTCTCAAAAGTCCTTAACTTTTCTCCAAATACATTCGAAACCTATTAAAGCCAATAAAAATCCGTTAGTATTTATTGAATTATAGGATGCTAATCACATTAAAAATAATCAAAAACAATAATATAACACAAATGTATAACCACCATCATCAAAACTTCAACAAACTCACCCCAATCCAAATGGACATGCATTTTACATAAACTTGCAACGCTTTTTCATTTTCTAAAAACATGGAAATTAATGTTAAACTCTAGTCAACAGCTAGTGGGATAGCCTAATATCATGAAAAATATAAGTTCAAGCATAATAATATTCAACCATGAATTAAACATTCAACAAACTGAATACAAAGAACCATTGTATAATACCTCTTTAAGTGTCACTTTAACATCATAGCATCAAGGCCACCTACATATCAGTTTCTCATCATGAAAACTATTGTTGAAAACTTTAAACCTACATATCATTGAGTAAAAGTTTAAACAAATTGTAGAGATCATACTTGAGATATATTAACACCAAAATTGTAGAGCCACCAAATTAGTACCTAAAATCAAAACAAATTAACAAATGAGGCCCAAAATTTTAATAAAAAATAACTAAAACCGTTTTAACTCCAAATATCCCCCCAAAACAAAAACGATGGATATATTTACATGTGTTCAATCCAAAAAAAATTAAACACCGATTGTTGATGCTCCGTAAATTTGGAACGAAGAACCCTGTAAAAAAATTGTTAATGAAAACCACTAAAGATTTAAGATCTGGAAAACGACCCTTAAAAATTCAAGATCTAAAACTTTCAATACCTGGTGGTTGTTAGCATTGGTCAGAGAGTTGAAGATCTTGGTTAAATACCTTTTAATCTATGATCAAACATTAAAAATCAAATAAAAGAAGCCATGACCTAAAAACTAATTCAAAGACCTAGAACAAAAGAATTGTAAAGCGTGGAAAGATCCCATCGGGCGTGGGTGTGGGTGAAAGAGAGATAGATACATTACCTATAGGAGCTCAGCATGGGAGGTTTGTGTTATGGCACCGTTGGAGCTCAACGTGGGAAGGATGAGGGCATAGGGGAGACTGTGTTGAAGTTGAAGAGATATGATAGCATGTCGGGGGGAAATAGTCCTAGGAGATAGAGAAATAAGGTAAGAAAAATGAGTCCAAATGGTATAATACTATTACACCCTTGATTTTGAATTTTGAATAAAAGGAACAAACAACATAGAGTGTGTCAAAAGAGGGGGAAATCAAATATTTGACGGTAATATGGGTATAGCAAGAAAAAATGCATATTAATGACATCATCAACTAAGTTTATGGCATACATAAGTTTTCTACTTTATTTTATATATATATATATATATATATATTAAAAATCAATCGTAAGCGTGAAAAGAGAATACTAACCCGAGAACTAAATAGTGGAACTTAAAAGGAGAGAAATTAGAATTATTTAAAGATTAAATATTAAATCAAGCATCATAGAATATCGAAGGTGAGACTAACATAATGTGGGATAAGATGGATACATGAATTAGGAGAACATCGAAAGTGATTTTTGGAGAATAAAAAGGTAAGGGCCACAATATAAATAAATTTAGTGGGGGAACGAAGAGTAAGAAATATAGTAAAAACTAAAATGAAGTTCTTTAAAATATGGCAAACAACTAGAAACGAAGAAGATTTTGAGAAATTTAAATAGGCTAGAGAAAAAGTTAAGAAAATGGTAAGAAATGCTAAGTTTTAGGGTAATGATGATCATTATACAAAACTAAAACACAAGAAGGGGAACAAATATTTATAAGCTTGCTAAACTTGGGGACTTAAAAACAAAATATTTTAATAACATTAAAGTATTTAAAGTGATGATTCGAGAGTATTAGTAAAGGATGGCAAGATTAAGGAAGGATGAAAAAATTACTTTGAGAGGGTATTGAATAAAATAATGGGAGTAGATTAGATAAGGAGGAAAATGGGGAGACTCGAGAAAATATATGTTTTCGCTGAATTAAGACAACAGAGGTTCGGAATGATCTAAAAAAATATGAAAAATAGGGAGGACTTTGAGACCAAATTGTATCCCTATTAATGTTTAGAAGTGTTTAGGGAAGGAAGGAGCACTGACTAATAAAATTATTTAATAGAATTGTAATGATTGATAAGATGCACAATCAATGGAGGAGGAGTGCTTTAGTGCCTATTCATAATAATAAAGGGGACATAGAATGTTAATCAAATTATCATTGTATTAAGTTAATAAGTCATAAAATGAAACTTTGGGAGAGAGTGATTGAACATAGATTGAGATTATAAACAACAATGTCTAAATATCATTTTGAGGTTTATCCCCGAGAGGTCAACAAAAGCTATTTATTTATTAAGGAGATTAATGGAGAGGTATATGGAGAAAATGAAGGATCTCCATATGGTATTTATAGATTTGGAGGAAGCGTATGGTGGAACGCTAAGAGATATAATATGGTGGGTTTTACATAAAAAAAAGTGACTCGTAGGTTTACTGATATGCCTAAGGATTTGTATGATAGGGCTATGACTATAGTAACAACAATAACTGGAGAAAGTAGTGGATTACCAATTATTGTAGGTCTACAAAAGGTTGAACACTAACTCCTTATCTATTTGCTCTTAATATGGATGAGTTAACTTAACAAATTCAAGATGAGGTGTCACGGTGTATGTTATTTGCAAATGATAGTGTTTTAGAAGATGAAACTAAGACGGGGATTGATGCTAGATCAAAATTATGGAGAGAAACTCTGAATACAAGAGGGTTTAAATTAAGTATATCTAAGATAGAATATGTACCGAGATATTTTAGTAATAAAGAGGTTGACAAATAGGGATGCGATGAAACTTATGGGTCAATTGATACCTAACAATGATAATTTTCATTACGTAGGCTAGATCATACAAAAAGATGGAGATATTAGTGATCACGTTACTCATAGGATTAAAGCAGGCTGGGCCATGTGAAGAAGTGTTACCATCATATTGTGTGATCGGCATATACCTTTGAACTTAAAGGGGAAATTTTATAGAGCGATCATTAGACCTATCATATTGTGTGGGATGGAGTGTTGGGCAACCAAAAAATAAAATGTGAAAAAAATGAGTGTGACTGTCGATACTAAGATGTATTTATGGTAAAAGTTGAAAGGATAAAATTAAAAATGAAAACATTTGTGAAATGATAAAAGTAGCTCGCATAGAAGTCAAATTGAGAGAAAATTAACTTAAACGATTTTGACACATCAAACGTAGACCAATTGATGGCTCCGTAAGGAAAAATAATTTTAGTAGTATTGATGGTAATGCTAGGGGTAGAGGTAGACCTAAATTGACCTTGTGGGATATTATTAAAAAAAGACAAGAAATCATTTAGTTTAATCGAGGATATTGTGATAACCAGAGGATAATGAAAAATTAAGATTCATGTAGCCACCCTGAATAATTAGGAAAATGATTTATTAAGTTGAGTATATAGTATTGTTGTACTCTAAAACAGGAGTATGACATGGACCAATGAAATTGTGACACCTGTCATCATAATATATTCAATTAAGCACTATCTGTAAGACATTATCATGGTCGACTGAATGTTCCCCATTAGTCGAAAGTATGATAACCATCATCAGGAAGGCTAACCATCAACAAAGCATAATGTCTAATTTTAAGCACACGTGGAAATATCTACAATCTCTTTTGTAAATGCCTGTTGGTTAATCCACATGCTAGCTCATGACTCGTTGTCATCAAGAATGTAAAAAGTTGTAATTGCATGGAATATAAAAGTACTCCACCTCTTCTTCTTCTTATCCCTACTATAAATTGCCCACTATATCACTCAGTTGAGATATGAAGAAAACGACATGTATACAACCCTAGAGAGATCCTTGAGAGCTTGTGTTTTGCTCTATTACAAAGTAATTTTGCATCCGTGGATGTAGGCACCTCATTGGGATGAACAATGATAAAAATCTTGTCTCTTTATCTATTTATCATCTCTCTCAAGCTCAAATCATTTTATTTTATATATCTTGTAGTTTATTATTGGTATTATTCGGCTAAGACACATAATTATCCTACTACCAATTTTAGACCATAACATATTGGAGCTGTCTTTGGAAACAACTAGATAAGCCATCTATTTTTTTCCTATTTAAAGCCTTATCTTAAGTAACTCATTAGCCCATTTTTATTGCTAAAAATGAGGGATAATATCGAAAGTAGTAGGGTAAATAAAATCATTCCAACCTCCACTCCCATGTGGATGGGAAACCTCCAAGAAATGTTGATGAGCATAGCCAAAGTTCAATAGGCAATGCAAGAAATAATAAAACAATTAACTCAGACACCCTTGGCTTGCCAGAAGAGGCCCGTAATGGACTCCATCATACCGTCTAGGAGGTAACACTCTAACATGAGGGGATAAATATTGTCTCCTGCCACTTATGGATATAGACAACTCATAAACCCAGTTGGTATGAATGTTGGATCACAAAATGAAAGAAGCAAATCTAGATATTCGAGATCAATAGAAGACAAGACATATTTCCCTGGGGCCACCTCATCACTTAGGACCACTGATCAATATGATGAGCAATCATTCTTCGAGGAGAGGTCGAGCGTGTTAGAGAGAACTGAGTAGGGGCTCAACTTTTGATCGGCTAGGTCCTCGAGTAATGAGAGGTTGTTATCATAGAGATCCTAGAGGATCCATGGATCACCAAGAAGGATCCATAAAGTCAAGGAATAGCGTGTGAGGGTCAGTACGAGCCGATCAAACTTTTGATAAGAGAGCTCAGTGCAAAATAACGGCCAAGTAGCTAAACTATCTTAACCAAGGCCACTCTAGATGATCATCCATGGAAAGGATCAATCCAACGATTGGAGGATTGTTTGAGGGAGATAACAAAGTCAAAAACTCCCTTACATAGGAGTTTTGCAAAAGGATCACCTTTCACACCTTTAATTGTGAATTATCCAACATCTACCAAGTTCAATCCACCCGTGGTAACCCCAAAGTATGATGGAAAATGGATCCGGTACTACACGCGGAACAATATCAATCTACCACTGACATCTATTCGGTCCCTAATGAGATAAGTTGTTGATCATTTTCCAGTACTATTACTGGGCGTATAATAATCTACCACGAGGAAAAATCTCCAACTTCCATCGACTAGCTGATTTATTCATCAGTAATTTCTGCTTTGGAGATAGACTGGATGAAAGGGTATCTCACCTACTAAGTGTTCGCCAGAGAATTAGAGAGACCATTCGCGAATACATCACCCAATTAAACAGTGAAATTTTATAGGTCTTTGATTATGACGAGAAGATGGTAATCACTGCATTGATGAGCGGATTGCTACCCAAAAAATTATACTATGCACTGTCTAAAGAATCACCTAAGACTATGACTGAATTACTGGCCAAAGTTTGTAAAATCATGAACGCCTAGGAGGCTATGGATGTAAACGAGACCAACAACTCCAACTTTGATGCCAATAAGAGCTTAGAGAAGAAAGAACACAAAGATAAATAGGTAAATAAGTCAATAAGATATTACAAGTATGCTACTCTGACCATTAGCATTCACCGTATTCTACATGAAACCCATAGAAGCAGAGAAATGAAATGGTTTGAGAGGCTAAAATCTCCTATAAATAGAAGGAAAAAAAGAAAATATTATGAGTTCCACAAAGATCATCGACATAACACTGAACATTGCATAGCCGTGAAGAAAGAAATAGAGAGCCTGGTCCGAAGAGGGAAGCTTTCAAAATTAGTGGGTAAAAGAGATCGAACGGACCATTCGGATGAGTAGGAACCCAGGAGACGATTGGAATCCTTTTTTAGAACGGGAGACGATAAGAAAAAGGGTGGGGATGACAAATTTAAGGATGATCATGACTTGCTGAGGAAACCTAAAGAACTTGTACGCGAGGTAAATATGATCTCTTGGGATGTAACCTTATTAGAGGGGTGACACCGACGTAGGAGATGAAATAACAGAGAGGAAATCCTACTTAAATGAAGTTAAAGACTATTCCTATATTTGGCATATCATCCTATCCAGTGATGTGGACACTCACACAAGGAAAGAGAATAAAGATCGATTGGTGGTAAGATTCTCTAAAGATGATCTGTCAGGGGTGATTTATCCTCATGGAGACCCTTTGGTTGTAGTGATGTTGGTCTATGAAAGAAATATGGTTAGAGTTTTGATAAAAAATAGTAGTTCAGTCGATATATTATGTTGGTACTATGAGATAGCAAACTTTAAGCCAATCACAGACCCCTCTAGGAACAATTAATTTGGAAGTTACGATTTGTACCTGGTCGACCTATTAAACTGAGAAGATTTATTTCTATGACCTAGACAAGAACGTTAACTCAACATACAACATTATCCTCAGTAGGGTTGGATTGAAAAATTTGAAGCAGTGCCCTCTATCATATATCAGTGTCTAAAGTTCCCCACTCAGTGTAGGATCAACGTAGTAAAAAGGAATCAAATTAAAACTAGAGAGTTCTACTACACCTCAGTTGACTAGGAAGAGTAGAATAAACTGACCACTACGTACTAGATAGAAACGTTGGATCGACGAAAAGAAGCAAAACTAATCAAGGGATAAGTTGAGGAAGAAGTAGATTAAATTTTTATGGATGAGGAACACCCTGAGAAAACAACACAGATCGACTCATCACTGGAGCCTAATATCAAGAAGGATTTGGTGGATTTCCTCAGACAGCAAAAGAAGGTCTTTGCTTGGAGTCACAAAGATATGTCAAGAATTGATCTAGAATGCATGTGTCATGTACTCAGCATAGTCAAGGACGTCAAGTCAATCAAATAAAAGCGGCGTGTCTTTAGCCAGGAAAAGAACATGGATATATAAGAGGAAGTGGAGAAACTATAGAAAGCGAGCTTCACTGAAGACGTCAAGTACCCCGAATGGCTGTCCAACGTAGTTATTGTTAAAAAAGAATAACAAATAGCATATATGTGTTGACTTCATAAATTTGGACAAAGCCTATCCAAAGGACCATTATCGTCTACCAAGGATTGATCAATTGGTCAACGCTACTACCAGACAAGAACTAATCAACTTCACGGACACATACTCAGGATATAATCAAATCAAAATGAAACCAGAAAATAAGTAAACGACTTCATTCATAACCACCCGAGGTACCTATTGTTACAATGTTATGCCTTTTAGGCTGAAAAATGCTAGTGCAACTTACTGAAGGCTGGTGAATAAATTCTTCAAAGAATAGATCAGCAAAAACATAAAAGTATATGTCAATGACATGATCACCAAGAGAAAGATAGTCTCCGACCATGTTAAAGACTTGGGTCAGACATTTTACCAGTAAGAAAAGTACATGATGAAGCTCAACCATGAAAAATGTGTATTCAACGAGTGGGACACAATCTTCCTTAGCTTTATAGAAAAACAAAGAGGCAATGAGGAAAATCTAGATAAGATTCATTAACTGATGCATATGCAATCCCCAACAAATAAGAAAAATGTACATGATCTAATAAGCAAGGTAGTAGCATTAAATTGATTTTTTTCGCGAGCCATTAAAAGATGCCTTCCTTTCTTTAAGGTGCTGAGAAAATCATTTGAATTGAACAAAGAATGTGAAGTCGCTTTCTTAGAATTAATGAAATATTTGGGATCTCTACCCTTGCTCTCAAGGCACCTCATGGGAGAAAAACTCTACTTGCACTTGGCTGTATTACAATCAACAATTAGCTCGGCATTGGTCAAACTAGAAAATAGGGTGCAAAAGATAATTTACTATACAAGAGAAGCATACCGGGGAGCAAAAATATGATACCCAAGACTCGAGAAATTAACTCTAGCTCTAATTAAGGCTTCCTGAAGAATGAAGTAATATTTCAAAGCTTATACCATTATAGTCTATACAGACTTGCCACTACAACAAGCCATTTATACCTAATAAATCAGGCAAACCGATGGCTTGGACCATTGAATTAGGAGAGTATGATATAAAGTATGCACCAAGAATGGAGATAAAAGGCCAAGCAGTGGCTAATTTCATTACTAAATTTACATATGAAGAACAACCTACCGAGCAGACTTTTACGAAAGAGAGATCAGTAGGAAGATCAACAGAGAAGACTTCTCCCGAAGAGATCTAAATAGTTTAACTTATTGAGAAGATTTCTTTGGAAGATAGCTCAATGACTAGCGCAGCCGACCAGGCTGTGGATGTACCAGAATCATCTGTTAAATAAGAGGAAATCACTAGCTACCTAGAAAACAAAAAAAAAGTGTTCATCTATGGGGTCCTGATAGAGGGATATTTTAAAAAGGATCCTCCTATTTGGAATATGTATGTGGATGGCTCATCATATGCCTCTAGTAGTGGGGCAGCCTTGATAATTGACACGCTAGACAAAATTGATATTGAATATGCCCTTAAATTCTAGTTTAAGGCCTCCAATAATAAGGCAAAGTATAAAGAACTCATAGCAGGGTTTAACATAGCATCGTCTCTGAGAGCTAAGAAAATACAGACACATAGTGATTCTCAATTGATAGTAAATCAGGTATTGGGAGTTTGCGGAGTTAGAGAGGAATCCATGACTAAATACACGGCGAAAGCATAAAATATAATATTAAAGTTCCCAACAGTAAAGGTGATCAAGGTCCCTAGAGCTGACAATACCCGAGAAGACGCACTTAATCGAGTTAATTCCTCTACCAGAACAGAAGAAAGAAGAACATCCCAATAGAGATCCTCCTGCACCGGATCATTGATAAAGAAAACACCAACATGATTAAATTAAATTTGGGCCCATCATGGATGGATCCAATATGGAATTACCTAAAAAAACATCGTATCGATCGATCCTAAGAAATCCAAGAGACTTCGATACAAGGAGATGAGGTATGTCCTAGAAGGAGGTCTCTTATACAAAATAGGGTTCATAATTTCCTTACTTAGATATGTCCATTTAGCTAAAGTCGGAGACTTAATAAAAGAGATACATTAAGGTTGATGTGGAGCACACTCAGCAGGGAGATCATTAGTTAAGTGAGAAGCCACACAAGATTACTACTGAACCACCATGAGAGAGGATTGTGTTGACTATATAAGGCGATGCGATAAGTTCCAAAGATATGTTGTCATCCAGAGAAGATTAGGGGCTTCACTCATATTGATCACATACCCTTGACCCATTTCCATATGGGGCATTGACTTGGTTGGCCCCCTACCAAAAATAAGAGGAAGGTTCAATTACTTAGTTATGGCAGTGGACTACTTTATTAAATGGGTAAAGGCTGAACCTATGGTAGAAATGACTTACGAAAAGGCCTTCCATTTCATATGGAAGAACATATTTTTTTTTATAGAATTCCATATACCTTCATCACCGACCACGACACGCAATTTGATAACCATGAACTTAAATAGTACTTTGTTTGATCCAAAATTCAGCAGCTACATACCGCTCTTGGGTACCCCTAATGCAACAGGCAAGTGGACGATGCCAATAGAAACTGGATTAACAAACTATAAAGTGTACCTGGGCATACAGGACTATACCAAGAACAATCATCGACGAAACCTCTTACATGTTAGCCTTAGGGACAAAAGCAGTGGTCCCAATAGAGATTGGTCTACTAGGTCACAGGGTGCTTAATTTTGACTCACCAAAAAGTGACCTCATGAGGAGGTTGGATTTAGACCTAGTTGAAGAGGTCATTGAGCATGCGACACTTAGGGTGGCAGCCTATTAGCAGAGAACTGCTCCTTTCTACAATAGAAGGGTGAAACCAGGCAACCTAAAAGAGAGGGAATACGTGCTAAAGAACGTCCATCAGAAAAGGGAACAAGTTGGAGCCCAATCAGTATGGTCCCTATCTCATTTATGTATTCGTTCGACCAGGAACTTACCGAATTGAAACACTAGAGGGGGAACAATTCAAAAATCCATGGAAAATGAAACATTTGAGGAAGTACTATCAATAATCGCGTGAAATGTAATTTTTTTTCAATTCCATGACACTTATTTTCATCTGTCCAATAAATATTATCAATTTTCAGTGGATATTACTGCTCTTTTTATGTTTTTGTCGAAGTGGGAGATGTGCTAAAAATTCAAAAAAATCTCAAGTAACAATAAAAAACCAAACTTCACATATGACCTTATCTTATTGTTAAATCAAGTGCAGTCAATCATGTGGACAAAAAAGATCAACCATAACTTGCCAAAAGTAAGGACTAATCCAAACACATTTGGTCACCACCAGTAACTAACGTTAGCACTTGGTCAAAATGAAAAGTCCCATTGAAGCGACCTAAAAAAATTGTACGTTAGTAAAACCTAAGGCAGTACAACCTAGGTTCGTCTAACACCGGTAAGTAGTAAGGAAAAATAGTTCAGAAATCGTCGACCATATAATAACAAGACTGAACTACTAATAGGCTATTTCTAAATAATTAGCAAGCAATAAATTAATCTAGGAAAAAGAAGGATCAAAATTGTCATTAACCATGAACAATTATTACAATGCAAACAAGATAAAGGTATAATGACACATCGGAGGGGATGAGATTTCTCATTTGGCTCTTTTTCCACAACGGTTGGAGGAATATCCAAAGCATATGGGGTAATTGCAGTACTCAGATCTCTAAGTCTCATTTGACTACTGGAACACGCCTTAATCGTCAAGTGAAATGATCGACTGAGTGCATCATCACCATATAAACCATAATTACCTAGATATATTCTGATCATACTCATCGAAATATCATTGGAAGTAATCCAAGAAGCATCCAGCTTGAAGAGAGGATTATGATGCCCCATATATCTAGGGTAATGCCAGTACCACAACTCATTTTCCTTTAGCACTTTCATTATTGTTATAGCATTGAGACAATCATGTTTATAACCAACCTTGTAGGCTTGATCAATTCTCCACTTATATATACGAGGGATTCATCATACCCCTCCATCCATATAGTGTGAGGTTTCTTATGGAACTGATATGTAAGGCAGTCAACTTTTTCACTTAATCTTTTTATAGTCGCTAACTGATTCTTCATAATGGTGACTTACTTGGACAAAGTCTTCTTGGTCTGATCTTCTTCATAGAATGATGGACCCTAGCTAATTGTTGAGAAGAATAACTCTTTCCCTTAGCTTTTCCAAATTTTTCCCGCTCTTTCATCAAGAGAGAATTCTCTTTCTCCAAAAAAGATGCACATTCGGTCTGGTCGGTAGACCCAGAATTCTTAAGGCCGTCTAGCTCATTGCTTGGTAAATTTTTCTCTTGTTCAAGAAAACTTTCAACCTCTCAGGCACTTTTCATATTTTATTTAAAGATAAATTCCTTCTTGAGTATGGCGAAGACAAAGATAGTAGCTTTTGGTCAACCCCTGTTTTCCTTCTATGAGGTAGAAAATATTTTTTGTTAATCGACAGTTAGACTTGATACTGTATATTTATGATTTCACTAAAGGATAAAGATCATTTTGTGATATGCGACATTGATCACCACTACCTGATGAAAAATTTGGTGCATGCCCATATAGGCATCTTTAGCTTGACCTGATACGTATAGGACGAGCGACTCCTTCAACGCCCTTTCATCCATATCTTCATAACCAACACCGAACAACTAGTTATGCCTGTGTTGAAGATCACTCTGAGTAGAGATTAAATAATCCATCCCGATGTTAAACTAAAAAAAACATCGTTGTATATTATTAATAGCCAAACAAAGGATAAATTATGCTAAATTAATCAAGGCAGTGATAAAAAGGGTAAAAACTTTATTTTTATTAGAAACATGAAGGACATTACAGTGAGGAATTACAATAATATACCAAAAGTTCACAAAGCATAGGGAAAGAAAATCATTAAAACCCTATAACTACTAAGGCCCATCTAGCACCTTCTTCTTGTCAATTACAACTTCATCCTCTGCCTCTGCTAGGCCAGGAACCACCGTCTGATCCTTAGCCACCAAAAACTCTTATGTTTATCCTCGTCATCAACCTCTTCCTCTATCTGAGGAGGAGTGCTAGGATTGTGCTGAAGAAAAATCTATGACCCGTCAGTAGTAATGGCCTGGGTGAGGGCAACATCCTAACCTTTCTGGAAAGAATACTTTCTCAAATATTCAATATGTATGAAAGCATTAGAGAACACCTTATCCCATCTCCTGAGGAAGGCATCCTTGGCCTTAACATTAGCTACCTGCATTTTTGCCTATTAAATAATCTTCTTAGCCTCCTCGACCTCTCTCTTGGTATTACTTACGGCTTCCTCTGTCGAATCCTTCCCCTACTCTAACATCTTAATTTGATCCTCCATCCTTTTATTATTCCCCTCATGGGATCGAATAACATCTCATAAGGATTCTCACATCCCCTTAAAGGCTACTTCCACACTAAAAGAGGACTCTTTTAATATGTCGTTCCTCCTGAGCAACTAATCATAATCAATCGGGAAATGTAATACAAACATTCAGGGAAGGAAGTTAGAAAAAAATGGTGATAAATATGATAACAGGGGAATAACAAACAATACACATACGAGGTCTAGATTTTGATTCGCCTGATCGACCAACCTTGAGTGAGGGAGGGATGATTCAGCCACTTCATCGGCAAGGATAACCCTATCCCCAATCAATCCCCGAGCAATATCAGGATTCATCGATATAGGTTGAGCCACACTTTTTCCCTTATTAATAAGCTCCTTTCCATCCACTCACCTCCAGAGTTGGTACTGGGCACCTCCTTAACCTCTTGTACTCAGGATATTGGTCTTGGGTATGGGAAATCTCCACAAGGACAGGTTGACTAGAGCCCCTAACTTTGGTCTTTTTGCCTACAGTGCTAGCAAGAAGGTTAGGAATATTTATTTTCACCATATCTAGGGATGGAATGACGCTTGACATTAAGGCTATGTATAAAGTTTCGCAAGACGACGAAGTTCTCTACGCCAAAAAATTACTCTCTACTTAGTGGGAAGACTCAGAACTAGAACCTGAAGAGGAAGAAGCAGGGTCCATTAAGCTAATGGGGGCTACTGGTATCTCATTAGTTGGTAGGACAACAAAGGAAGTAATGGAACTATGTTATCCAAGTAGGACCAAAGACGAATAAGGATGATCTTCGGAACCAATTCTTTATTGAATAGACCAAATAATGTGGGGGATCATTTTTTTGTGGGTAAACAGAAAACACAAATATATAGTCAACTATAAGATAAAAGACATGTCAAAAAGAAAAATACCCAAGTTGTGTATGTATGTGCCGTCCTATGCCTTGACCTGGTTGAGGACATCTGGGACCACTATACACCTCACCCTCAGGAAGAGAGGAAAACTACCAATCTTTCACAATTAATCCATGATCCATATAATCATTACCGGAATCTGGTAAATTCACTATAAGAGCTCCATTAGACTATCGCGTTTTTAAATAATAAATGTTTTCATTGGTGGTACCCCACTTATAGCAATATATCGACTCTTTTATTTTGATATTTTTCATGTACTGCTCATTAATGTGATAAACCCTATTAATGACTCTCCATCTATTTGGGGCAACTTGGACAGGGACTACATCAAAATATTAACAAAATTCAAAAAATAAACGGTTGGGGGAAAGGTAATCCCTCACTCAGCAATAAATATAGTGGGTATCCAGTGGCCCTCCTCTAAAGCACAAAGGTCATAGGGACCAGTTAATAATCAGTCTTTACCCATGATGGGATTCTGTGAGTGGACCTCAAAGGCTCCAATAAATTGTCATCTACCGTATATACCATATTTTCACAAGGGAATACCAAAAAAAATGCAAAGAATGAGAAGTTCTTATGGTGAAAAGGCAGCAAAGCAGCACAACTCTCACAAATGGAGAAAAAGAATTGAAAGAGAAAAAAAAATTAAAATTTAGTGTGAAGTGAACAAGTGAAGGAAATGATGCTTTATAGGCTCAGTATTGCCTCTCAAGTTACACATAATGGGTATGATTAAACGTACCCACCATTTCGTATTTAATGGTGATTAATTACCAAATGAATGTTATCACTTATGTACCCCCGAAAGTTTTGTGATTTTTCCCATATTTACAAAATTACCACTTCCTTGTAAGGGAATATTTCTATTATTGCCCCTAGAATCTAGGACTTGTCCGTAGGTTTCTAGTTTACATTAGATATGTCATATTCTACTACAAGAATTACGGCATATCACGTCTTCATGATCATCCACGACGTCAACAATCCAAATATTTGGCAACGTGCATCTCCAATGTGCACCACTCATCTTCATTGTGCTCCATATAAATCTTCAAATATTCTCCAAAATTCCACGTTCTTTATGGTATATTTTATGTTTGGAGTTCTTTGTTTTCAATAAATGTATTTGGGAGAATTTTATTTTATTTTACTTTTCAAAACGAGGTCGGACTTTATTTAAAAATAATAGTTTTGCCAGTTGTTGTTCAAATGAGATGCAGATCTCGTCCGAATGATCCAACAATGTCATTTGATTGCCTACATCAAATTTGCTTCAAATGAGGGCTTATGGTTTTGGTTTTAGTCAGGTCATTAGAAAGTCGTTCGAAGCAAGCTTCTAACGAGATACATAGCTCGTTCAGACTATGTTTTGTTCTCGTTCGAACGAATCGAATGACACCTCTATTTTTGTGTTCACGTATGAAAACCTACTTCTTGTAGGTATCTTGCAAGACTTTTAAAACCACATTTTATGCAGAGCTGGTGCACAATAGTCACACTTTTAAAATGCCGAAACACCTCTTGATTCACACCTCCCATACATATATTTTATGAATCATTTTGAAACTCTTACACATAATTCCATACTAGAGTTATCTTATGAAGAGGATGTCTCTATTACTGATCTTATGGTTCTCGTAGGAACCACTTCTGAAGGAAGACAAAGGGTCACGTGTGGGATATTCGTCTGAAAACGCTATTTCTATATATCTATTGTATTTGTAAGTTAAAATTTGCATACTATAGTAAAATATAAAATATTTTTCCCGGAAGGGGATTTTTTCTGAAATTCATCTTGCCTAGTTTAATTGCATGATTTAATGATTTACCTCGTTCAATCACATGGTTGCATATTCAAGGATTTAGAGGATTTAAAGCTAGTGTGATTTGACATTTAGTTAAATAATTTTGGGCCATTGAACTATGGCGCACTCTCAAATTGGTATCAGAGTCATTTACACAACTTCACCGTGTAATTGATTTTTCACAAAAAAAAATTGATATCAATTTTTTGAAAAATTGATTTTTGAAAAGGCTAAGCTTAATGGATAACTTATAGAATAGAATGCCAACTTTTGATGGATCCAAGTATGCCTATTGAAAAGAAAGAATAAGATCCCCCTTAAAATCAATTGATGAAAGAGTCTGGATTATTTGTGAAAGAGGGTGGACACTACCCATTATTGTGGTGGGTAATGAAATTAACCCTAAACCTGTGACTTTATGGGAAGAAGAATAATTTAAATGGAGTTATTTTAATTCACAAGGCCTTAGTGCTATTTCTGGAGCCATCATACCTGATGAATTCCAGTGTATTATGACTTGCATCACGGCAAAAGAGTCATGGGATATCCTGCTGCTTACATATCAGGGCACAAATGCTATTAAGTCATCTAAATTGAAAAGCTTGAATACATAGTTTGAAACCATAACTACGCCTAAGTCCGAGAGATTTGATGAATTTTATGCTTGCCTATCGAATATTGTTAATTCAAGTTTTAATCTTGGTGAAAGAATTCCTGACACTATAGTAGACAAAAAGATTTTAAGATCACTCCCTACCCGTTTCATCCCAAAACTCATTGTACTTAATTCTTTAGGAATGTTGGATTCCCTTAGGTTAAAAGAAATAGTAGGAGACCTTCAAACTTACAAAATCGACATGTTTCCTAAAACTGTAAAACCAAAAGAGAAAGGGATCGTACTTAAGGCCTAGTATAGAAAGAGAGAGGAAGTGTATTCCAATTCTGAGTATGACTTAAACTGAGATGATTTATCCCTTTCTTCTAAAAATTGTAAGAAATTTCTCAAACTTAAAAATAATGGCACATATAAAGATAAAAAGAGTTTTGAGAAAAATAAAATTGGGAAGAAATTTTAAAAAGATAAAAAGGACGCCCCAAAGAGAGAGAGAGAGGTGTTACAAGTGTGATGGGAGAGGTCATAAACCATATGAGTGCCCCATGAGGTTAAAGCGTTAAGGCAAGGGAAAAGCTGTCTTAAATTCCACCCTTAGTGACAATAGTGAGGTCGAGTTGGTGGATTCAGGAGAAGAATCACCACATGAATGTAACTTCACCGCATTCATAGCTAGTTATATTAGTACGTATAGTGCACCTCAAAACAATGAGGAATCTACTTCACTAGTACATCTCGACAGTAAGATCGATATGAGTGAGGGTGATGATGCAGCAAGTGAGATCAAGAGAGACCTGCAGTGCGCGTACACCGAGTTATACGATGAGTCCTTTAGAATGAAAAAGCAAAACAATGGGTTAGCAACTAAGATTGTAGCACTAGAAAAGGAGTTAGTTGAGACAAGAGAGAGAGTCCTCCATTAGAGATTCATTGAGAGATAGTGTTTGTTTTTTTTGGGGGGGGGGGGGGGGGGGAGAGAGAGATTTTATGAGAAAGAGAGAGGAGACTTGACTAAACAAGTCTTACGAGTGAGCTCCTTGCACCCGTGGAGACTCGAAAGAAACTTGAAACCCTTATAGCCCAACTCGAGAAAGATCTCGAGAGAGACCGGGAGGTCAAGGTAAAGACCAAGGACACATTTAAGAATATGGGAAAGATGTTTATCATCCCTTCTTTAGGGTTTATTGAAAGGCAAGGAATAGGTTTTGACGATGCTTCCGCGTCACATGTTGCACCAGAACTGGTTCCTGAATTCACTATATCCTTATGGACCTCAACCAAAACCCCAAAGAAAAGTTTGACCAAGAATAACAAACGAAGGTAGGCCTAAGATTGTTTATTTCTGCACTTATTACAAGAAAAAGGGTTACCTTAGGAAGTTTTATTATAGTTTAGGTCAGACTTGACGTACACATACTCCGTCGCACCACTTTAGCGATTTTTCTAGCCTAAAAGAATAGGTTGAGTGCCTAGTTGCCATTTTTCATAGTTTGATGGAAGAGTTCTAATGGATGTCTTTGTTGTTAGTGGATACTTCCAACATCCTGATTAAAACCAACAACAACAAAAGGTCACCACTACATGGGTGCCTAAGTATGAAAAGAAAGCCCTTGTTGTTCATGTTGCTCTTAAGGCTCATAATACCTCCTCGTGGTATTTTGATAGTGGTTGCTCTAGGCATTTGACTGGTGACGTCTCAATTTTTACCAACCTTAAGGATCGCAAGTACGGTAAAGTCACCTTCAGAGATAGGAGTAAATTCAGCATTATAGGACATAGTACAATAGAGATACCCAGGTTTCCTAAGCTAGATAATGTTTGGTACATCAAAGGTTTAAAATCAAACCTTATCAGCATTAGCCAACTGTGTGACACAAACTTTGCTATAAAGTTTGATCGGAACGAGTGTAACATTTTTTTATCAAGTTGGTAAACTTTTACTGCAAGGGGTGGGGACAAAAGATAATTGTTATGGGATTATGCCCAAGTCCTTATGTGTGTGCAATAGCGCCATGATTTCTTCTATAGATTTGTGGCATCAACGTCTAGGTCATGTTAATTTTAAAGAGCTGGAGCGTTAAGTGAAGAAAGACCTAATACGTGGCTTACTGTCACTTGAAAAGATAACTTCCACATTTTGTGGTCCTTCTTAACGGGGTAAATAAGTCTAGAGTCCCCATCAGTAGTTGAATTCCATTATGACTACACTTGTGCTTGAGTTCATACACAATGATCTTATGGGTCCTACTCGCACTGAGAGTTTGGGTGGTAAGATGTATATCCTCGTGATGGTAGATGATTTCTATCATTATTCGATAGTTGATTTCTTGAGAGAGAAATTCGATGTTTTAGAGTTTTTTATGACCAAGTGATGTGTACTGGAAATCAACACGGAGTCATCGTGAATAATATGCGTAGTGACAATGGTACAAAAATTAAAGAAGCAAAATTGGATAGTTACTGTGATAGCCTGGGAATTAAACACGAATTTTTGGTCGTGAAGACTTATCAACAAAATGCGATTGTTGAGAGGATGAATCGAATGATTCAAGAGATGGCTAGGTCCATGCTTCTCGTTCGTAGAGTGCCTAGATGATTTTGGGCAAAAGCGATATCTAATGCATGCCACACGGTGAATAAGGTATATCTTTGTCCAAACACACTTCAGACTCCTTATGAGTTATGGACAGGGAAGAAACCTATCCTTTTGTATTTTCGTGTCTTTGGGAGTAAATGCTACATCCTGAGGGATAGAGAGAAATTAGGAATGTTCGACTTCTAGAGAGATGATTGAATTTTGTAAGGATATTTATCAACAAGCAGAGCTTACCGAGTTTTAACTTGAACCAATCTAAGGTTATGGAATCAATAAATGTTACTGTTAAAGATGATGATTCATAGGCATTTATTAAATCTAATCCTTTATATGAGGATGATGAACCCATTTATGATGATCCCATTGTTCCTCACAAACCTAGGGTGGACACTACTCTTGATTTAGGGAACACACCTACTTGGGTTTGTAAGAGTCATGACCCTTTTGCCATTTTTAAAAGATCCTACTTTAGGTGTTAATACTCGCGCTCAGCTTGAGAACGTTGTTAGCTATCTGTGCTACACGTCCAAATTCGATCCTAAGAATATCAAAGAAGCACTCGAATATGAACAATGGACATCCGCTATACAGGATGAGTTGCTTCAGTTTAGACATAATGATGTTTGGGAACTTCTCCCCCGACCTAGTGAGATAAATGTGATTGGTACTAAGAGATAAATGTAATTGGTACTAAGTGGATCTATAAGAATAATATGGATGAGAATGGTACCATTATCCGTAATAAGGTTAGGTTTATCACTCAAGCCTACACACAGATTGAGGGTGTATACTTTGAGGAAACATTCGCTCCTGTTGCGAGGATTGAGTCCGTACGCTTAATACTCGCTATCGCATGTCATATGGGTCTCAAGTTATATCACATGGATGTCAAGAGTACCTTTCTAAATAGAATTTTATAAGAGGGGGTTTACGTGGAACAACTGAAAGGGTTTGAAGGCCCTAATCACCCTGGAATTGTCTATTATATGAGTAAATCCTTATATGGTTTGAAATAAGCACCCCATGCTTGGTACGAAAGGCTCACTTCCTATCTCTTAGCTTGTAGATTAAAGAGAGGGGGCGTGGTTGAGTCATTGTTTGTAAGGAGAGGAAAGGTGTTATTTTAGTTGTCCATGTCTATGTGGACAACATAGTATTTGGATCCACATTCTCTCTCCATGCTCACGACTTTGAGGAGGAGATGAAAAGTAAGTTTGAAATGAGCATGGTTGGTGATGTTACGTTCTTCCTTGGTCTTCTGGTTCGTCGGATAGAAGATGGGATGTTTATCTCCAAATCTAAGTATGCAAGAGACCTCATGAAGAAGTTTGAGTTAGACTCCGCTAAGCACCACACATCCCTATGAGTACCTCGACAAACCTTGGCAAGGACACTTTAGGTAAGGACATAGATCAAACCTTGTATCGGAGTATGATAGGAAGTCTTCTCTACTTGGCTGCTATTCGTCCTGACTTAGCCTTTAGTGTTAGAATCTGTGCACATTATTAGGCATCCCCAAAAGAGTCACACTTACTTGCCCTTAAACGTATCATCATATACGTAAGTGGGACTCTCTCATACGACATTTGCTATTCCTTTGATACAGTTAGTATCAATTGAGGCATAACCCCTTATTGAGACCGGGATTAATGCACAAGACAGTATTAAATATTAACAGTAAATACTAGTGAAATACAACAATGAGATTCGATATTCAAACTTGTATTGAATGATATTTATACACCACGCACACACTACAAGTATAATAAATAGATGGGCCAGCAGGTAACTTCGTCGGAGGGAGAAAGATCAAGCACTCTGGGAAAAATAAAGGCAAGGCGAGAACTTCAAGTCCAGTTAATGCTCAATGATATGGGTATTAAAGGAGTGTGGGAAGATTGTCCTCACAGAAGCTCTCGTGTATGAAGGAAATCGGGCAGCAGTTCTAGGTTCAAAATTTTGTCGCCGTAAACTATTTAGTTAGTGTATTTATATGGAGGCGATGTTACTCGAGTAACCTTGCTAGTATTCAATGTGATTAATAACATTAAATGCATAAGTACCCCATTTCATTAATGTGGGAGATATTGCATTAAATGCATGGGATCTTATAATTTGGCGAGAAACTTCTTAACTAGTTGGAAGCATGGTGAGCATTAATGAGGGACGTGACATGGTAGCTCAGAGGCTTATCTTAGAATGGCTAAGAGGTCAGATTTGGAAGACTAGGCATGCCATCCTAAGGATAAACTCACTTGAGTGCTACAATTTCAAGTCCCTAAATGCCAAATATTATGATGTCAAAAAGTGAGTGAATAGTGACCCCACTAGGCGTGTGGTCATATTAGCTAAACAAATGGTGTTTGGATAGAGGTTAATTGGTTGATATGTAGCTCGAGTGTTTAATCTTCTGCTTCTTGACTAAAAACTATCATTAGGCCAAGGCTGTAAGGTTGAGGTGCCTCAAGGAGGTTCCCTCGAGTGATTAGAAGTTATGGTAGCTCGAGCAACGACATATACTAGATGAAGTTTTTCCCAAGTGTGCCAAGAGGGTTGGTTTTCGCAATATTGACTTTCTCCCAATCCTCCAAACCATGTCCTTGCGAGGTTCCCAAGAGGAGGTTATTCGATAGACTGTGTTAGCTTTCCCATGCCCTGCTAAGATGGCTCCTCGTGGGTACCAAACAACCTCGCTCACAATATAGCGTAAGATAAAGTACATGATAAAATGCATTCTATTTCATATAACAAAATATCGTCATTCGAGTGACTTTGATCTTCAAGTTAGATTCTCCGAGTCTCGTCTGCGAATGATCTTCGAGGAAACTTCCTCGGGTAATCTTTATCTTCCTTCTTTGTATGTTAAGCATCGAATTAACTAAGTTAATCATTCTTTCATGGGGACTCCCACTATATTTGCCCCTTCGTAGAGATATTTGTTTATTTCATGAAGAAATATCTGTACGAAACCCTTTGTTGGCCTTAATTCTTCTTAGTAAAAAGAATACAAAACTCATGGGTGTATAATTAAAATAAAGAACAAGTTATTAGTAAATGAGGAGTTATATCTTGCCTTGTCTTTCGAGATAATTCATTTGTTCAAAGGACTTGTATGTGACACCCCGCCTAATTAAATATCGAGCGATCACTCCTTTATTAAATTAATTCAAGGTGAACAGTTTGTTCATTCTCAGGATCACTGTCGAAAAATAACCTTTCCAATTTAAATACCCTAATTAATTAAGCTAAGTATCAAAACCCTTTTTATAACATTACTTTCCAAATTTTATTTTTTTGAAAACAAGGTTTAATTATTTACAACAATTTAATATATAACGAATCACACCACAAGTATATAGGAACCAATCAATCCAATAATTTAACATCGAACCACTGGCTACTAACAATAAAACTTAATGTAAACCATCCAGATAATAATAAATCCCAAAGTGACAATACTAGAAATAAACAAAGTACAATATCCAAATAACAAATGAATAATGGAAAGGGCGACACATGCCCCAATAATGAACATGCTAGGAGTAGAATCAAATGGATGAAGTCGTCTAAACAATAGGCCTGCAACTCCCACCTAAGCTGCAGCGCGTTCCTGCCAAAGGACCCTATGCAAGACGCCCCTGTGGCTAGGCACCTATAATATATACATATATATATACAAGAGAGAAATAGAAATGGAAACGGGTCAGAGCCCGATATTGTATATGATTTAAAAATTTGTTTAGCAAGTATTTAAATTGATTACAGGCTAATGCAACAACATATTAGTGTGACACTCTCTTAAGAAATTCTCACCTCTCTTCTAATGTGCACACCTATCGCACTAACCTTACCAATGGTTTATCACGTCATATAACGCACTAACTTTCCCCAAAGATGTAACACCCCGTATTTTTGGTACATTTAATTTAATTAATTCGGAGATTTTAAATTACATAGTGTGTTGTAATTTAATGAATTAATTAGAACAGAATAATATATATAAATATTAATCTGGGATTGAATGGTTAATATTTAGGGAAAACTTATTTACTAAGTGAATATTAATAATGTAATTACGTCGCCTCGAGTATTAGTGACGAGGAGGTACTTATCACATTCGGAAGTCGGTATAAGACTATATGGGGTGGGGGATAAGTATTTTTATAAATTAATTCGGATGCAAATTCTGAGGGTACAGTTGAGTCCGGATGGGCCGAGATAGTCGGAAAAGTGTACCCGGGGGTAGTGAACGGGTCACGGGACGTTTTTAGACATAGCCGGGCCCACTCGGGGACATTTGGGTCACTTGGGCTTGGCCCATTAGTCAAAAAACGGGATTAAGTTAATTAATCTAATAAAAAGAAATAAGGGGGTGGCTGAACTTAATTAGAGAAAGCAAATTAAGGGTTAGGAAACCCTAACAGCAGCCAAAGCCAAATTGGGGATCAAAGAGAGCCATCAAAGGTCATCTTCAACCTTGGGATTTAGCTCCAATTCAGACTCTACGAACCTTAAGGCAAGTGGATAACTTGCAATAGCATTAAATCTGTTTTCGATTCATATTCATGTGTAGTGATTATGTAGAAATCCGTTTTTGGGTGTTAATGGAATGAATATGGGATTTTGAAAACTACAATTCTGATTTACGAAACTTGGGTGATGATTCTTGTAAAATATGATAATGGTGAGTTATTGCATATCTGATAAAATGTTATCTGCATATTTGGAAACGAATTTGATGATAAAATTTGGAGTATAAATGGACCTAGGGTTTATGATGAAACTTTCCCCAAATCTAGAAACTGGAGTAAATGGACGAATTATTGATGTTGATGAATATTTTGGAGATCCCTAATGAGTTTCCTAATATGTACAAATGCTAAAAGAGAATTAGTTTCAGTGTAGGAGGAAATTAGGGTTTGCAGATTTTCGCCCATGGCTGTCCGTCTTCGCGAAGAAGACGAGTATCTGTTCGATCGATCGATCGACGCCATGAAGTCGATCGATCGACGGTCGGCAGAAACTGACAGTTCGCCCAGTTTGTTTATATAAGGAGGGATTTATATAAAAGTTGTTATGTGTTATATTATTGAGAAAAATATTAATACATGATTTAAATCTGATTAACTGTGAGGAAATTAATTAGAAGATGGGAGTAGAAATTGGGTGTCACGTCACAATTGGTTGAGCGACATCGGAGTATATTATCTCATTTAGTAATGGACTAAGTAGTTTAGAGTCGGGATTTAGAATCGGGTGAGGTTAATTCGGGCTATGAGATTTAGTCCAATTAAATGGTGAGGGCAACATTAAAAGTAACTGAATTTATTAATGTGCTATTATTAATAATTCGAGTTGGGTAATAACCTCATAATAAAAATGGAATAGGATTGTGTCACGGGTTAGTACACGGTGTAGCTGGAACATTTTTATGTATGTATATATATATATACGGTGTGTGATAGTATATATATATAGTGTATGCATTAATATCAGTGGTTAGATATTATTATACTCTAGTGCTATAGGGGGAGGTTACGCGCAGTGGATGAATCCCCTAGCTTGAGGAGTAGGGCGAGTAGATTCCCAGGTCATAGCGTCCGTTACAGGGGGTGAGGGGCATCTCACTTTCCAGGAAGGAATATGACCGCCTCCAATCGTATACTAAACCAAGTTAGTGAGAGATTCTAACTTGGATAACTAGGATATGTGAATATACCTAGTGTACTAGCACTTTAGAGAAATTATATCCGGGGAGTACTTTTACTCGGATGGATATTAGTGTTTTATGTATTCCAGTGTGTGTGTGAATGCTGCAATATTCTATGTATATAATAGGGTGATTATTATATACGGACTAAATAAATACAAGCATGTGTTGTTGTATATGTATAACGAGTGGGGTAGTTATATGAATTAAAAAAAAAAGGAAAATGATTTAATTAAGTTGATGTTACTAATGACTTAAAAATCATAATCACAGTTACTCAAATTAGAGTAGAAGGGATTCAAGGAGGCTTTAATATTTATCTAGTCATGAGATAGATAACTAGGTGATGATTAACGCGTTAGTGGTGCACATTAGAGGAGGGGCAAGGAAAGTTCTCAAGAGAGTGCGACACTAACTAAAATATGAAGAGCATGCATATTTATTATTACTGCAAGTTAATCATTTGCTAAATGTTTTCAAATGTTTTGGGTACTAACCCTTGCTATAAAAATTTTTAAAAACCTTTTAGGTGTCCAGCCACAGGGACGCCAGACTTGACTCGATTCCAGGAAATCCGTTGCTGCAGCATATGTGGATGTTGCGGGACATTTGATAGACGCCTCCTTCTTTTATTCATAATGTAGAGACTCATTATTAGTTATTCGAGCATGTCGCTCACTTTCCATTTATTTGTTTTAGACTTGTTGGGATTTCTATTCTTGTCTTTATAGGATTTATTATTTGGACCGATGGTTTATTCGGTTAATTATTTTTATTTGTGGAATGATTAGTTCAATTATCTGTGATGGTTTTATTGCTTTAATTTTCCGTATGGGTTTTAGTTTAATTAATGAAAGATAAAATTGGCACTAGTCTGGTTTTTCTCACTTAGGTGGTTAGTAATTTAAATAAACGACAGTGATGCTAAGAATGGACCAAATGAGAAACCTGTTCTAACTTGATTTAGGACTGATCACCCGGGATTAATTAGGCGGGGTGTCACAGATGGTATCAGAGCATCAGGTTCTAGAGTCCTTAGGATCTGTACGGCTTTCTACGTTTCAGCGTAGCGTTCGGTTGTTATAGAGCCCTATTATTAGGACTGTTGATTATATTTTCCGCTTGTGAGATATCGTATTCCTGCTATTAATTTTTGTATAAATTATGTACTTATACAATTCTATCTATTTCAGATGCCGCCAAAGAGACAGAGAGCGGAGAGGGCTGAGGCTAGAGAAGAGGTGAGGGAGGCTCGACAGGAGCCACAGGTACCGCCACCACCACCACCGCCCGAGTTGATTTCCACCACTCAGGTGGCAGTGATAGTGGCCCAAGCGGTCGAGACAGCGATGCGAGCTATGGCAGCTCATTTTCCACAGCCCCAGGCACCGCCTCCATTGGCTCCAGCAGTTCAGGCTCCAGTGGGGCCACCATCTTGGCAGCGAGTGAGGGAGACCTTTCAGAAGGGTCACCCACCTGAGTTTTGAGGTAGCACCAATGTGGTTGAGGCTTGTGACTGGAAGAAGAACATTCAGCGCCATCTGCGCATGTTAGAGGGTACAGAGGTGCAGAAACAGATGCTGGCTACCTTTCGCCTATCAGGGGCAGCCTTACAGTGGTGGGAGTCCGTAACCACCGTTGAGGAGCGGGATGTGATGCCGATTTCTGAATTCTGGGTGCGGTTTGACCGCAAGTACTTCCCTCCAGCAGTTGAGTCTGAGATGAGAAATAAATTCAGCGAGTTGGTACAGGGTGACAGGTCAGTGGCAGAGTATGAGGAGGAGTTCACCCGTCTGGCAAACTTTGTGCCAAACGAGGTGAGCGATGAGGAGCGGAAGAAGTCCAAGTTCATGGATGGTCTGGCTTGGAGAATCAGGCAGCACTTGATTGGAAACCCGGCATTGGTGACCTATACAGATGTCGTTAATGTCGCACTTATACATTGTCAGGATCATCGTTTCCATACTAAGGGGAACAAGAAGGCAGGTGAGCCGAGCCAGCAGGGCAAGGCAGTCACTAGTAGTGAGACGAGTGGCACACAGCAGCAGGTCATCATTCAGCAAGGGAATCAGGCTAAGAAGTTTAAGCCTGGTGGGTTCCGACCGGGAGGACAGGGGTTCAGACAGGGGCAACCAGGCCCTAATCAGCAACAGCAGGTTCCTCAGGGTCGTCAGGGCCAAGGAAACAACGGGGGAGGCCAACCGGGCCAGCAACGTCAGGGCCAGCAGGGCCAACGGCAGGGTGACGACCAGAAACGCTGTTTCTCCTGTGGCCAGCCAGGACACTTCAAGAGGGAGTGCCCGCAGAGGGGCAGAGGCCAGCAGCAGGGTGCCCAGCAAGGGCAACAGGGTCAGATACCACCAGCAGCACCAGCACCACCCGCCCCACAGCAGCAGGGGCAGATGCACTACGGGCGTGTGTATAATGTTCGGGATGTTCCCAATCCTCCAGCACAGCAGGCGCTACCCGCGATCGAGGGTACGTTCTCTATCCATGGCACTATGGGTCGGGTATTGTTTGACACGGGGGCCACTCATTGCTTTATAGCTACACATTTCGCGAAGGCTTTAGGGTTGTTAGCCACCGCAGAGAGCACTGTTACGTGTGTCGACTCACCGTTGGGAAATGGGTCGCTTATATTCTTTATATGTCGGAGAGTAGGAGTGGAGATTAGCGGTTTAGTTTTACCTGCGGACATGTTGGTACTAGATATGCATGTTCATGACGTGATCATCGGTATGGATTGGTTCGCTGACTATAGAGCCATGATTGATTGCTTCGGTGGGAGCCTTATCTTCGCCATTCTGGGACAGGAAATGTTTGTTGTGACGATGCCTCGCCCAGAGGGAGGCTCGACCACTCATCTATACTACATTGAGGAAGAAACCTCGCAGGAAGTGGCAGTTCCTTTAAACTCTATCCCTGTAGTGAGGGACTTTGAGGATGTATTCCAGGAGATACCAGGATTACCACCCAGCAGAGAAATCAAATTTTTTATAGACTTGGCACCGGGAATGAGGCCTATTGCTCGGGCACCTTACCGAATGGCCCCTTCAGAAATGCGGGAATTGAGGGAGCAGATTCAGCAACTATTGGGTCAGGGTTTTATTCGGCGGAGTACATCGCCGTGGGGTGCGCCGGTGTTGTTTGTGAAGAAACGAGATGGGTCACTCCGATTGTGCGTGGATTATAGGGAGCTGAACAAGGTGACGATACGGAATAAGTATCCGTTGCCTCGGATTGATGATTTATTTGATCAACTGAGAGGGGCGTCTTACTTCTCCAAAGTTGACTTGAGGTCAGGGTATCATCAACTGCGTATCCGAGAAGAGGATGTTCCTAAGACCGCTTTCTTGTCGCGGTATGGATCGTATGAGTTCAGGGTGATGCCCTTCGGGCTCACTAATGCACCAGCAGTGTTCATGGACCTCATGAATAGGGTTTTCAGGGAGTACCTAGATCAGTTTGTCATCGTGTTCATTGATGACATCCTAATCTACTCACGTACCGAGGAGGAACACGCAGAGCATTTACGCATGGTTCTACAGACACTGAGGGATCATCAGCTCTATGTCAAATTCGGGAAGTGTGGGTTCTGGCTACGGGAGGTACAGTTCCTTGGTCACGTCGTGTCAGATCAGGGTATTGCAGTGGATCCGGATAAGGTGTCAGCGGTGAGGGAGTGGGGACAGCCCACGACACCGACCGAGGTGCGCAGTTTTCTGGGTTTGGCTGGTTACTACAGGCGATTCATTAAAGGATTCTCTAAGATTGCAGGACCTTTGACGAATCTGACTCGGAAAGGGGTACCTTTCAAGTGGGATGATAGTTGTCAATTAGCGTTCGACGAGCTAAAGGACAAGTTGACATCTGCACCCGTGCTGGCATTGCCAAAGGGAGGGCTAGAGTATCGGGTTTACACAGACGCATCCTTACGGGGTCTTGGGGGTGTGCTCCAGCAGGAGGAAAGGGCTATAGCTTATGCTTCCAGGAAGCTAAAGCCCCACGAGAGGAATTACCCCACTCACGACCTAGAGTTGGCAGCAGTCGTTTTTGCTTTGAGGATATGGAGGCATTATCTTCTAGGAGAGCTGTTTACTCTATTCACGGATCACAAGTCACTTCAGTATCTCTTCACACAGAAGGATCTGAATATGAGACAAAGGCGGTGGCTAGAATTCGTGAAGGACTACCAGTTTGATATCCAGTATCATCCTGGTAAAGCCAATGTAGTAGCAGACGCATTGAGCAGAAGACCGACTGGGGAAATATCGGAGGTATGGAAAGCGAAGTGGAGAGAGCTTCAATATGAGGACGACGTAGCAAAGGCTTGCATGTTGGCTTTGTCCATCACACCCGAGATCATTATGCGGGTTGTGAAGGCTCAGGCAGAGGATCAGAATTTCCGGGATAGGGTGGGCCAGTTGTTAGCTGAGGGAGCAGAGGGTTACTCGATTAGCTCAGAAGGAGGCCTACGTTTTAATGGGAGGTTAATGGTACCAGAGGATGAGGACTTGAAGCACGCAGTTATGACAGAATCCCATGGTTCGAAATTTGCAGTACATCCCGGTGGGGATAAAATGTACCAAGATATGAGAAGGCAGTATTGGTGGGCAGGGATGAAACGGGACATAGCGGAGTTTGTTTCGAAGTGTGCCACGTGTCAGCTTGTGAAAGTTGACCACCAGAGGCCATCAGGGATGCTACAGCCGTTAGAAATTCCCGTGTGGAAGTGGGAGAGCATCTCCATGGACTTCATCACAGGGTTACCGGTATCGCAGAAAGGTCACGACTCCATATGGGTTATTGTGGATCGGTTGACCAAGGTAGCCCACTTTTTGCCGGTACGCACAGACTTTGAGACGATGCGTTATGCACAGCTATTCATAGTAGAGATTGTTAAGCTGCATGGAGTGCCGATAAATATCGTATCAGACAGAGACAAAATCTTTGTTGCCCACTTTTGGCAGAGCTTTCAGGAGGCAATGGGCACGGAGTTGCGCTTGAGTACAGCGTATCACCCACAGACTGACGGACAGACTGAGAGAGTTAATCAGATGCTGGAAGACATGCTCAGAATGTGCATTTTGGACTTCGGGGGAGGATGGGAGAAATATCTTCCTTTGGTGGAGTTTGCGTATAACAACTCTTACCAATTCACGATTGGCATGGCACCGTTTGAGGCACTGTACGGGAGACCTTGTCGTTCACCCGCTTGTTGGTTAGAGGTGGGGGACAACAAACTCTTGGGGCCGGATATTGTCCAGGAGACATCTGCCAAGATAGAGTTGATTCGAGGTAGGATTCGAATAGCTCAGGACAGGCAGAAGAGTTATGCTGATGCTTCTCGAAGACATGTGGAGCTAGAAGTTGGGGACCAGGTTTTAGTCCGGGTATCCCCTATGAAAGGGGTGATGAGTTTCGGCAAGAAGGGTAAGTTAGAACCACGATACGTAGGACCTTTCCCTATTATTGAGAGGGTGGGACCGGTGGCATATAAGCTTGGATTACCAGATCATCTTCAGCTAATACACGATGTATTCCATGTGGCATCGCTGAAGAAATATCGAAGGAGCGAGAGAGCCTTTTGGCATATTCCGCTCGAGGAGATCGATTTACAGCCAGACATCTCGTATGAGGAGAGGCCGGTAGCAATTCTGGATCATAGTGAGCGAAAATTACGATCCAAGGTCGTTCCATTGGTTAGAGTACAGTGGGGTCATCACAATGTTGACGAGTCTACCTGGGAGCGAGAGGAGGATATGCGGGAACAATATCCAGAACTGTTCAACGCAGGTACGATCTAATTTCGGGGACGAAATTCCTTTATAAGGGGGGGAGTATGTAACACCCCGTATTTTTGGTACATTTAATTTAATTAATTCGGAGATTTTAAATTACTTAGTGTGTTGTAATTTAATGAATTAATTAGAACAGAATAATATATATAAATATTAATCTGGGATTGAATGGTTAATATTTAGGGAAAACTTATTTACTAAGTGAATATTAATAATGTAATTACGTCGCCTCGAGTATTAGTGACGAGGAGGTACTTATCACATTCGGAAGTCGGTATAAGACTATATGGGGTGGGGGATAAGTATTTTTATAAATTAATTCGGATGCAAATTCTGAGGGTACAGTTGAGTCCGGATGGGCCGAGATAGTCGGAAAAGTGTACCCGGGGGTAGTGAACGGGTCACGGGACGTTTTTAGACATAGCCGGGCCCACTCGGGGACATTTGGGTCACTTGGGCTTGGCCCATTAGTCAAAAAACGGGATTAAGTTAATTAATCTAATAAAAAGAAATAAGGGGGTGGCTGAACTTAATTAGAGAAAGCAAATTAAGGGTTAGGAAACCCTAACAGCAGCCAAAGCCAAATTGGGGATCAAAGAGAGCCATCAAAGGTCATCTTCAACCTTGGGATTTAGCTCCAATTCAGACTCTACGAACCTTAAGGCAAGTGGATAACTTGCAATAGCATTAAATCTGTTTTCGATTCATATTCATGTGTAGTGATTATGTAGAAATCCGTTTTTGGGTGTTAATGGAATGAATATGGGATTTTGAAAACTACAATTCTGATTTACGAAACTTGGGTGATGATTCTTGTAAAATATGATAATGGTGAGTTATTGCATATCTGATAAAATGTTATCTGCATATTTGGAAACGAATTTGATGATAAAATTTGGAGTATAAATGGACCTAGGGTTTATGATGAAACTTTCCCCAAATCTAGAAACTGGAGTAAATGGACGAATTATTGATGTTGATGAATATTTTGGAGATCCCTAATGAGTTTCCTAATATGTACAAATGCTAAAAGAGACTTAGTTTCAGTGTAGGAGGAAATTAGGGTTTGCAGATTTTCGCCCATGGCTGTCCGTCTTCGCGAAGAAGACGAGTATCTGTTCGATCGATCGATCGACGCCATGAAGTCGATCGATCGACGGTCGGCAGAAACTGACAGTTCGCCCAGTTTGTTTATATAAGGAGGGATTTATATAAAAGTTGTTATGTGTTATATTATTGAGAAAAATATTAATACATGATTTAAATCTGATTAACTGTGAGGAAATTAATTAGAATATGGGAGTAGAAATTGGGTGTCACGTCACAATTGGTTGAGCGACATCGGAGTATATTATCTCATTTAGTAATGGACTAAGTAGTTTAGAGTCGGGATTTAGAATCGGGTGAGGTTAATTCGGGCTATGAGATTTAGTCCAATTAAATGGTGAGGGCAACATTAAAAGTAACTGAATTTATTAATGTGCTATTATTAATAATTCGAGTTGGGTAATAACCTCATAATAAAAATGGAATAGGATTGTGTCACGGGTTAGTACACGGTGTAGCTGGAACATTTTTATGTATGTATATATATATACGGTGTGTGATAGTATATATATATAGTGTATCCATTAATATCAGTGGTTAGATATTATTATACTCTAGTGCTATAGGGGGAGGTTACGCGCAGTGGATGAATCCCCTAGCTTGAGGAGTAGGGAGAGTAGATTCCCAGGTCATAGCGTCCGTTACAGGGGGTGAGGGGCATCTCACTTTCCGGGAAGGAATATGACCGCCTCCAATCGTATACTAAACCAAGTTAGTGAGAGATTCTAACTTGGATAACTAGGATATGTGAATATACCTAGTGTACTAGCACTTTAGAGAAATTATATCCGGGGAGTACTTTTACTCGGATGGATATTAGTGTTTTATGTATTCCAGTGTGTGTGTGAATGCTGCACTATTCTATGTATATAATAGGGTGATTATTATATACGGACTAAATAAATACAAGCATGTGTTGTTGTATATGTATAACGAGTGGGGTAGTTATATGAATTAAAAAAAAAAGGGAAAATGATTTAATTAAGTTGATGTTACTAATGACTTAAAAATCATAATCACGGTTACTCAAATTAGAGTAGAAGGGATTCAAGGAGGCTTTAATAATTATCTAGTCATGAGATAGATAACTAGGTGATGATTAAAGCGTTAGTGGTGCACATTAGAGGAGGGGCAAGGAAAGTTCTCAAGAGAGTGCGACACTAACTAAAATATGAAGAGCATGCATATTTATTATTACTGCAAGTTAATCATTTGCTAAATGTTTTCAAATGTTTTGGGTACTAACCCTTGCTATAAAAATTTTTAAAAACCTTTTAGGTGTCCAGCCACAGGGACGCCAGACTTGACTCGATTCCAGGAAATCCGTTGCTGCAGCATATGTGGATGTTGCGGGACATTTGATAGACGCCTCCTTCTTTTATTCATAATGTAGAGACTCATTATTAGTTATTCGAGCATGTCGCTCACTTTCCATTTATTTGTTTTAGACTTGTTGGGATTTCTATTCTTGTCTTTATAGGATTTATTATTTGGACCGATGGTTTATTCGGTTAATTATTTTTATTTGTGGAATGATTAGTTCAATTATCTGTGATGGTTTTATTGCTTTAATTTTCCGTATGGGTTTTAGTTTAATTAATGAAAGATAAAATTGACACTAGTCTGGTTTTTCTCACTTAGGTGGTTAGTAATTTAAATAAACGACAGTGATGCTAAGAATGGACCAAATGAGAAACCTGTTCTAACTTGATTTAGGACTGATCACCCGGGATTAATTAGGCGGGGTGTCACAAAAGATTTAACTTGTCTTAGGTTATTTGCAAGATTTAAAACTGAACAATACAATAGTTTAAAAAGGAAGATTTCCATTAGTATCCAAAGTTCTCATTTTAACTTTATTAATTAGTAAAGTTTTCTAGTGTCATATTATACTTTCTCAAAACAAGTATTTACAATCTAAGTTATTAACCATGTCCTACTTATCAAATCACAATAGGCAGTTCCAAATTTTAGAATTACATATATATATTAACTACTCGTATAATATATATATTATAATATCATCCCAAATAAAATCTATGGTGCGGGCATACTCTGCTATCCAATCCCTGTATCGCTCACACTAAGGGAAATACAAGTTCGGAATCACTCTCGAACTGTATTAACACATACACAAACAACATTGAGGTGAAGCATAGATTCCAAGTCTCTAAGAGGTCAGTACATACCCCACGCCTCTTAGGACCATCTGAACTATCGATTTGATAGCCTGTACCAAGGATATCTATCTTCTAGGGTACAAGTCAATATCCCCCATAAAGGTCCCATCGAGATAAGATTGTCCCAGTGCGGTAACCTCAGGGATAGCAAGTAGCACGGGCATGATTTTCACACGTATATAATATATGCATACACAATCATATAAATATATCACTCTTATCATATCCGTATAGGTTCCTCTCATCACCCATAGTTACAACATTTATCCTTATTTTCACATTATTAGTATCACGTATAAGGTTCGTTTCTAACCTTAGCTTGAAGGATTTTTCCAACTTATTACGTAACACTCGTGGACTCTATTCTCCCAAGTATAAAATTCAGTAGGTGCCCTTTTTATGGTCCAACGTAACTCTCTTATGCATCTCTCCCTTTAATACTCAAATTCATCAAACCTTATGTAATTATCCCAAAAATACAATTCTCGTCTTATATTAAAAGTCCCAAAATTATTCATATGTCCTACTGGTCTTCCATATCTCCCAAAACATTTCATTAAGGATGTCCAATAATTATTTCATAATAAAATGAATTTAACTTATTTAAAAAGGGAAATAGGAGTCTGCCAGGAGGGGTCGATCGATCGAGGTCTGGGGCTCGATCGATCGAAGCTCTGGGCTCGATCGATCGATCAAATAGGTATGCGAATCCTGCAGTTTTACAGTTACGGGTTTCATCCTCTAACCTCAAAAAATCTCATATTTTTCATTCCCAATCAGCCCTGACTTAATACTACTAACATTATATCATCATAATATGTAATTCCTACGTAAAGCATGTAAATTTTTGTCACTAAACATGGATTAATAGCCCAAAAATTCATATAATTATCAAGAACCCTAGAAATCTCTTAAACTTAGTTCTAACACATCTCTTCTAGAAATTCCTTCTTCCAAACATCTAAATTTCGTGGTTTAATCCTCTACATGTTAAGGGGTTTCCAGAATAACACTTAATCCATCACTACATGCGATTTCCTATCTCATATTTTAGGTTTTCTTTCGTAAAAGCTCATCCCAATTATTCCTAAACTAATATGAAAGATGCATCAACGAAATAAGCAAGATAAACACTTGCCTGGGATTTTTGATGTTCTGGTTTGGTGCCAAATTTGGTGTGGTTGCATTCCCCGTCTTGCGATCTACGCGTTGGCGGTGGCGGCGGTGCAAACGAGTGAGTTTTGAGCCTTGGAATGCCTTGAGAGCTCTCTCATCTCCTCTCCAATGGCCGTTCTAGAGTTTTGAGTTTTCTAACCCTAGGAGATAACCTAAACATCTGATATAACCCCTTTAATTTTCGTGGGTTTAATTACCCAAAAATACAAAATGACTAAAATGCCCTCCAAGGTTACTAATTAGGCCTAAAAACGCCCCGAGACCCAAACTAAACCCTCGGGTACACTTTTCTGACTATTTCGACCCCTTCGGACACGTTGGTGCACTCAAAACGACCATACGAACAACTTATAAATATTCACTTTTATTTATCCATATTTAGTCCTGACGCGACACGGGCGCGTCCCGACTTAAATTTCCAAAATTGTCATTTTATTCACTCGTGACATTCAATATAACCAATATTATGTATTACTTTTCTCATCAGTAATATTCAACAAGTTTCCCATAATTACTAACTCTCGTCACGTTAATAATTATAACATAATTAATTTCTGGATTTTTATTAAATAATTAATTCGCATTAAATTTAATAAATCCCCAAATTAATATATCATAAAAATACGGGGTATTACATACTTCCCCCCTAATAACGGAATTTCGTCTCAAAATTTGGAAAATAAGGCATACCTGGTAAGAACAATTCTGGATATCTTTCGCGCATATCGGCCTCGCACTCCCAAGTGGATTCCTCCACATTATGGTGCTCCCACTGGACCCATACAAGTGGAACTATCTTCGACCTCAATCTCCTCTCACTATAGTCTAGGATAGCCATCGGTCTCTCCTCGTAAGAGCTGTCAGGCTATAAGTCTATCTCATCTATCGTGATGTGAGTATGGGCCATATCATCCCAAAGATACCGTCTCAACGACGAGATGTGGAATACATCGTGAATGCGATGTAAATGCTCTGGGAGTCCCAATTTGTATGCTACCGGCCCAATCCTCTCGATAATGTAAAATGGTCCCACGTACCTTGGAGCCAATTTCCCTTTCTTCCCGAACCTCATCACTCCTTTCATAGGAGATACACGCAGTAACACTTGGTCCCCCACATTAAACTCCTGAAAGAATCGCTTCACATCGGCGTAGATCTTCTGCCTGTCCTGGGCTACTCGAATGCGGCTCCTGATCATCTCAATCCTCGCGGAGGTCTCCTGAATCACCTCTGGTCCTAGCAACTTGTTATCCCCCACCTCGAGCCAACAAGCTGGGGAACGACAAGGCCTGCCGTACAAAGCTTCAAATGGATCCATGCCAATTGTGAACTGATAAGAATTATTATAAGCAAACTCTACCAGTTGAAGATGTGGCTCCCAACCTCCTCCAAAATCAAGAACACGCATGCGTAGCATATCTTCCAACATCTGATTAGTACGCTCTGTCTGTCCATTTGTCTGTGGGTGATAAGCTGAACTCAACCTCAACTCAGTATCCATAGCCTCCTGAAAGCTTTCCCAGAAATGTGACACGAAAATCTTGTCTCTATCTGACACAATGTTCAGGGGCACCCCATGTAATCTGACAATCTCAGCAATGAACAACTGAGCATACTGACCCGTGGTATAGTCTGTTCGCACCGGCAGAAAATGAGCCTCCTTGGTTAAACGGTCTACAATCACCCAGATAGAGTTATGGCCCCGCTGTGATGTAGGAAACCTTGTAATAAAATCCATGGAAATACTCTCCCACTTCCACGCGGGTACCTCCAATGGCTAAAGCAACCCTGACGGTTTCTGATGGTCCACCTTTACCAGCTGGTAGGTAGATCACTTAGACATGAACTCGGCAATGTCCTTCTTCATCCCACTCCACCAGTATTGTCTCCTCATATCCTGGTACATCTTATCCCCTCCAGGATGCACCACAAATCGGGACCCGTGAGATTGGGTCATCACTGCATGACGTAATTTTGCTTCTTCTGGAACCACTAATCTCCCAGTAAATCTCAAACCCCCATCAGAACTAACAGAATAGGACTCAACACCCTAGGCTAAAAGTCGTACAATCTGCTCCTGGCAAAACGGGTCTGTGGTCTGTGCCTGTATCACCCTCGTAACAATCTCAGGTGCAATTGTCATAACTGATATGAAGGAACGGGCTACTGCATCCTGGTGGCCTAACTCCCTCCACTCAGCTTTCCAGACATCCTCTACCTCGTCTACCGGTCTACGGCTCAACGCATCAGCAACTACGTTGGCCTTCCCCGAATGATACTGTATGTCGAACTAATAGTCTTTCACAAACTCTAACCATCTGCGTTGACGCATATTTAGCTCTCGCTGAGTGAACAGGTACTGCAGTGACTTGTGGTTGGTGAACAAGAGGAATTTCTCCCCCAATAAGTAGTGCCTCCATATCCTCAATGCAAAGACGACCGTTGCTAACTCCAGGTCATGGGTGGGGTAATTCTTCTCGTGTGGCTTAAGCTTGCGGGAGGCAAAAGTTATAGCCTTCTCCTCCTGCTGAAGTACTCCCCTAATTCCCCGTAAAGACGCATCGGTGTAAATTAGGTACTCCACACCCGGCTTCGGTAACGCAAGGACTGGTGCTGAAGTAATCTTGTCTTTCAGCTCGTCGAAAGCCAACTGACAAGCATCATCCCAAACATATGGTACCCCTTTGCGAGTCAGATTCCTTAATGGACCCGCTATTTTGGAGAATCCCCAAATGAATCTCCTGTAGTAACCGGCTAACCCCAAGAAACTTTGCACTTCCATCGGTTTCGTGGGCTATCCCCACTCCCTCACCGCTGACACTTTACTCGGGTCAACTGCTATCCCTTGCTCAGAAACAACATGCCCCAAGAACTGTACCTCTCGCAACCAGAATTCGCACTTCTCGTACTTAGCATACAACTGATGCTCTCATAGAGTCTGGAGAACCTACCTCACGTGCTCAGCATGCTCCTCCTCGAAATGTGAATATATCAAAATGTCATCAATGAAAATAATGACGAACTGATCCAAGAACTCCCTGAATACTCTGTTCATCAAGTCCATGAATACGGCTGGAGCATTTGTGAGTCCGAATGGCATCACCCTGAACTCATAGGACCCATATCTCATCAAGAAAGCAGTTTTTGAAACATCCTGCTCCCTAATACGTAGCTGATGGTACCCCGACCTTAGATCTATCTTCGAAAAGAAAGTTGCTCCTCTCAGCTGGTCGAACAGATCATCGATTCGAGGCAACGGATACTTATTCCGTATCGTGACCTTGTTCAACTCCCGATAGTCCACACATAACCTCAGTGAACCATCTCTCTTCTTCACAAACAAGACTGGAGCGCCCCAAGGTGAGGTACTCCTACGAATGAAGCCCTGACCTAATAGCTGCTCTATCTAATCTCGTAACTCTCACATCTCTACCGGAGCCATACGGTATGGAGCGCGTGCTATCGGTCTAGTATCCGATAATAAGTCTATGACAAAGTCTATCTCGCGACTGGGGGTAGGCCTTGTATATCCTGGAATACATCGGAATACTCATGAACGACTGGGATCGAGTCTAAAGGAATCACAACCTGCTTAGAGGTATCCTCCTCTATGTAATACAAATGAGAGTTTGAACCTCCCTCTGGGCGAGGCATCGCCACTACAAACATCTCTTGCCCCGGAATGGCAAAAGCAATGCTCCCACCGAAGCAATCAATCATGGCTCTATAAGCTGCGAGCCAATCCATACTGATAATCACATCGTGCTCATGCATATCTAAGACTAACATGACTGCAGGTAATATCAAACTACCAATCTCTACCCCCACTCCCCGGCATATAAAGAAGATAAGCGACCCACTCCCCAGTGGTGAGTCTACACATGTCACTGTGCTCTCTGCTGTGGCTAACAACCCTAAGGCCTTCGCAAAATGCGTAGCTATAAAACAATGCATCGCCCCAGTATCAAACAAAACCCGACCCATAGTACCATGGATAGGAAACATACCCTCAATCGCGGGTGGTGCCTGTGGAGTTGCTACCTGGTGGACGTTATATACACGTCCATACTACAACTGCCCCTTCTGCACTGGAGCTGCTGGTAGGGTTGGCACCTGGGCTAGAGCTGGGAGGGCAGGTGGAAAAAGTGGCCTCTGTGGCTCATTACGGGCTCCCTGCTATTGTGGTGCCCTATCACCCTCTGGGCAATCCTGACGCTTATGGCTATGCTTGCCGCACACAAAACATCGGCCTCTGAAGTTACCTCCCCTCTGACCCTGCTGACCACGGCCCTGTTGGCCGTTACCTCCCCGCCACTGACCCTGTTAGCCCTGATGAGTACGCTGTTGGCCCTGCTGCTGACCCTGCTATCGGTGTTGGCCTTGCTGGCCCTACTGATTCGGCTGGCCCTGCCTATAACCCCAAAATCCATGCCTAGAATCACCTAAATGGAATCGCTTAGCAGGGTCCCCCTGATGGGAACTCTGCTCGTGCTGACGAGTCTGTCCTTGAGATGGTGCTCCACTAGCACCACTACCCCCGGTCCTGCCCTGCTGGCTCGACTCTCCTGCTCTCTTGCTTCCCAGCAGATGGAAGCGGTGATCCTGGCAATGTAGTAACGTGGCATTAAGTGCATCAGTGAAGGTACTCAGAGATAGATTCCCTATAAGATGCTGATGGATCCTCCAAGCTAACCCATCAACAAATAGCATTATCTTCTTGCCCTCAGCAGGTGCCTCATTTGGCACTATGGTGAGAAGTCTCGTGAACTCCTCCTCATACTCAGCAACGGTAGAGTTCTCCTGCTTCAAATTCAGTAATTTCCGCCTCATCTCAGTCTGCACAGCGGGTGGAAAGTACTTACGTTCAAACCGCTCCCAGAACGACTAAATAGGGATAGTGTCCCTTTCCTCCAAGGTGGTAGTGGACTCCCACCACTGCAAAGCAGCCCCCACCAGCTTAAAGGAAGTCAACAACTGTTTCTGCACGTCGGTGCACTCATACATACGAAGATGCTGCTAGATGTCTTTCTTTCATTGGCTGACTGTGACGATATCTGAGCTACCAGAGAACTCAGGGGGATTCGCCTTCTGAAAAGCATCCCTAACCCTCTCCCATGCAGATGGAAGTTGTGCTGGTACTGGCGCCACTGCCTGAACCTGGGGTGGAGCCTGCTGAACCACAGCTAGCGCGGCATTCATCGCTTGAGCAATAATGGCGACTACCTCATTAGCATTCATAGTGCCTTGTGCCAGGGCTGCTGGCTGCTCGGCCTGGGCATGCCTATCCTTCGATGCACGTCTTGGGGGCATCTGAAATGTGAAGAAGTTTATTAGTCTACAGTCATTATCAAATCTCAAATAGCTGAAGACGTAAACGTACAAGCAGGATTACAACAATCCTAAAAATAGGGCTCCATAGCAAAAACGTTAAGATGAAAGCGAAATAGGCCGTATAGATCCTAAGGACACTAGAACCTGATGCTCTGATACCACCTGTGACACCCCGCCTAATTAAATAACGGGCGATCACTCCTTTATTAAATTAATTCAAGTTGAACAGTTGGTTCATTCTCAGCATCACTGTCAAAAAATAACCTTTCCAATTTAAACACCCGAATTAATTAAGCTAAATGTCAAAACCCTTTTTATAACATTACTTTTCAAATTTTACATTTTTGAAAACAAGGTTTAATTATTTACAACAATTTAATATATAACGAATCACACCACAAGTATATCGGAACCAATCAATCCAATAATTTAACATCCAACCACTGGCTACTAACAATAAAACTTAAAGTAAACCATCCAGATAATAATAAATCCCAAAGTGACAATACTAGAAATAAACGAAGTACAATATCCAAATAACAACTGAATAATGGAAAGGGCGACACATGCCCCAATAATGAACATGCTAGGTGTAGAATCAAATGGATGAAGTCGTCTAAACAATAGGCCTGCAACTCCCACCTAAGTTGCAGCGGTTTCCTACCAAAGGACCCTATGCAAGATGTCCCTGTGTCTGGGCACCGGTAATATATACATATATATATATATATACAAGAGAGAAAGAGAAATGGAAACGGATCAGAGCCCGATAGTGTATATGATTTAAAAATTCATTTAGGAAGTATTTAAATTGATTATAGGCTAATGCAAAAACATATTAGTGCGACACTCTCTTGAGAAATTCTCACCTCTCTTCTAATGTGCACACCTATCGCACTAACCTTCCCAATGGTTTATCTGGTCATATAACGCACTAACTTACCCCAAAGATTTAACTTGTCTTAGGTTATTCGCAAGATTTAAAATTGAACAATACAATAGTTTAAAAAGGAAGATTTCCATTACTATCCAAAGTTCTCATTTTAACTTTATTAATTAATAAAGTTTTCCAGTGTCATATTATACTTTCTCAAAACAAGTATTTACAATCTAAGTTATCAACCATGTCCTACTTATCAAATCACAATAGGCAGTTCAAAATTTCAGAATTTCATATATATATTAACTACTCGTATAATATATATATTATAACAGCACCCCAAATAAAATCTATGGTGCGGGCATACTCTGCTATCAAATCCCCGTATCACTCACACTAAGGGAAATACAAGTTTGGAATCACTCTCGAACTATATTAACACATACACAAACAACATTGAGGCGAAGTATAGATTCCAAGTCTCTAAGAGGTCAGTACATACCCCACGCCTCTTAGGACCGTCTGAACTATTGATTCGATAGCCTGTACCAAGGATATCAATCTTCTAGGGTACAAGTCAATATCCCCCATAAAGGTCCCATTGAGATAAGACTGTCCCAGCGCGGTAATCTCAGGGATAGCAAGTAGCGCGGGCATGATTTTCACACGTATATAATATATGCATACACAATCATATAAATATATCACTCTTATAATATCCGTATAGGTTACTCTCATCACCCATAGTTACAACATTTATCCTTATTTTCACATTATTAGTATCACATATAAGGTTCGTTTCTAACCTTAACTCGAAGGATTTTTCCAACTTATTACGTAACACTCGTGGACTCTATTCTCCCAAGTATAAAATTCAGTAGGTGTCCTTTTTATGTTCCAACGTAACTCTCTTACGCATTTCTCCCTTTAATACTCAAATTCATCGACCCTTATGTAATTATCCCAAAAATACAATTCTCGTCTTATATTAAAAGTCCCAAAATTATTCATATGTCCTACTGGTCTTCCATATCTCCCAAAACATATCATTAAGGATGTCCGAGAATTATTTCACAATAAAGTGAATTTAACTAATTTAAAAGTGAAATAGGAGTCTGCCCGGAGGGGTCGATCGATCGAGGTCTGGGGCTCGATCGATCGAACCTTCGATCAATCGAAGCTCTGGGCTCGATCGATCGATCAAACAGGTATGGCGAATCCTGCAATTTTGCAGTTACGGCTTTCATCCTCTAACCTCAACAAATCTCATATTTTTCATTCCCAATCATCCCAGATTTCATACTACTAACATTATATCATCATAATATGTAATTCCTACGTAAAGCATGTATATTTTTGTCAGTAAACATGGATGAATAGCCCAAAAATTCATATAATTATCAAGAACCCTAGAAATCTCTTAAACTTAGTTTTAACACATCTCTTCCAGAAATTCCTTCTTCCAAACATCTAAATTTCGTGGTTTAATCCTCTACATGTTAAGGGGTTTCCATAATAACACTTAATCCATCACTACATGTGATTTCTAATCTCATATTTTAGGTTTTCTTCCATAAAAGCTCATCCCAATTATTCCTAAACTAATATGAAAGATGCATCAACGAAATAAGCAAAATAAACACTTGCCTAGGATTTTTGGTGTTCTGGTTTGGTGCCGAATTTGGTGTGGTTGCGTTCCCCGTCTCGCGATCTACGCGGTGGCGGTGGCGGCGGTGCAAACGAGTGAGTTTTGAGCCTTGGAATGCCTTGAGAGCTCTATCCTCTCCTCTCCAATGGCCGTTCTAGAGTTTTGAGTTTCTAACCCTAGGAGATAACCTAAACATCTGATATAACCCCTTTAATTTTCGTGGGTTTAATTACCCAAAAATACAAAATGACTAAAATGTCCTCCCGGGTTACTAATTAGGCCTAAAAACGCCCCGAGACCCAAACTAAACCCCCAGGTACACTTTTCTGACTATTTCGATCCTTCCAGACACGTTGGTGCACTCAAAACGACCATAAGAACAACTTATAAAATATTCACTTTTATTTATCCATATTTAGTCCTGACGCGACACGGGCGCGTCCCGACTTAAATTTCCAAAATTGTCATTTTGTTCACTCGTGACATTCAATATAACCAATATTATGTATTACTTTGCTCATCAGTAATATTCAACAAGTTTCCCATAATTACTAACTCTCGTCACGTTAATAATTATAACATAATAAATTTCTGGATTTTTATTAAATAATTAATTCGCATTAAATTTAATAAATCCCCATATTAATATAGCATAAAAATACGGGGTATTACGTTGTAATATTTCTAATAGCATCTTTTCTTTAATGGGACTTTGTGGTTGCGTGTACCAGATACCTTGGGGGAAGTGAAGGGATTTATTTAAATATCCTCCAAAGCTCTTCATCTCCCCTAAGTTTGAGAAGATTCTAAACATGTATCATTTAATGGGGTTATCGCTTGTGCTTCTATGTGTAACACATGGCAACGTGAGGGTAAGCGCATTTTCCTCACGTAAGATTATCAGCATGTCACTTCCCGAAGCGTCATCATTACAACCCTTGAATCATGCCCCTACGCAGTCGTGTTGGCTACGCAAGCTAATTTTATCATCATTACACTTCCCAATGCATTGTTATTTGCTACCTGTTGGAGTTTGTGTTACCCTTATAAAAAATGGTATACTTCAATCTCAAACTTTCACCCTTAGGTTTTTCTTTGCAAAGTGAGCATGTGTTTGTGAGAGAGGATATTCAGTGCTTTGCCTTCTACCTTCCTTTCTTCTAATCTATTCCCCTTCCTTTTCCTTTTAATTTCTCCCATGGCACCCATTATGAAAAGGACTCAATATTCTAGGGGTGCCTCCCCTATACTCAGGCCCGCCAAAACCAATGGGTACGCTATCATCATTCCCCATACTTTGGTGAGCTTGATCATTTTTGGTCAGTGACTGAAAATTTTCTCGGTGAACTGGTACCAGTGGAACAAGCGAGGCTGCTGATGGAAGAAAGTGATTATGCTCAAGACTTCACATATATCCCCATTGCCTCCGTTACTAGGTTTCGTATTGAGCATGGTGACTATCCATTTTCAAAGTTGGAGTTTGAGTACTCCACCGGCACCTGTGAAGGTTTGGTTCCTTGGACCGATTATATACACTCCAAGTATCCTATGCAACTAGCTCTGATTGGTTTGTCATGTACTAACTAGTTGGGTGATCTCACCCTTGTAAAGAACAACATCGCCCTCCAATTGCTTGTATCTCGTTGGAGTCATTGGTCGCACACTTTTGTGACCTCGTGGGGTGAGTTTACCATCACCCTTGAGGATGTTTGTGAGTTTTTGGGTTTGGAGGTAGCAGGTTTTGACACCATCTTCAGGGAGGATATTTCTTGAAAAGAAAAAGCTTTATGGGAAGAGTTGGAGGCGGTTGTGAAAGAATGTATGGTAACATACAACAAATTTACCTACTCGGAGGTGATTAGGTATTTTTATTTTATTGAGGATAAAGATGTGATTAAGGTGCGCAAGGAGGCCAAAGAGAACCCTCACGGGAAGAAAGTGTTGAGCAACCACCAATTGGAAAGGGTTTTAACTCCCAAATTGAGCTTGCGGGCTACATCTTGGTTGTGCTATTGAAGATCTTTCTCCCAGGCAAACCCCACGATTGCCCAAGAATGGACGTGATCAATATGGCCATTCGCATGGCTAATGGTGTGAACAGCTCCCTTGCTACTATTACTCTTGGTTCACTATATAATTGGATGGATCGAGTACAAGCTGACTTATCTAGGAGGATCGGTAGGTTTGATGTCTCCAATTATGCGAACCAGGTGTTGTTAACAGCCTTCTTATACAACCACTTTCTAGATTATGCCCCGACCGGTACCTATCCCAGCTCTCAGCCCATCAAAGTCCCTCGAGTTTGCTATTTGAATCACAAGCATTCCAAGAAACCACTTGTGTCTTTTATTGATAGAGTTAAAAGTTTTGAACCTCGTCCCTCCATTGGGGTAGATGAGTTTTTTTTTAATCAGTTCTTTATGGACGGGGAGCGTCCCATCACCCCTGTCGAGGAAGCTTTGGCAAGGAACTTTCCTGCGAGCAATATTCTTTTGTTGTTGATTCATTCTTACTTGTATTCTTATATAGAGTGGACCTCTTTTTACTCTGTTTACAGTTTGCATCATGTAGTTGTGCAGTTTGGCTATGATTAAGGCAACCCTATATTAAGTTATTTCACCCGAGCTAACCTTATTATGCCAAGCAATTTCCTTACTCAAATCGTTATTAATCTTTAAGCGAATTACCCATCCAACCCTATTATGCCAAGCAAGGGTACTCGAGGGGGTAGGTCAGCGATGTACCTGACAGTATTCTGGTAGAATTATCTTGGTCGTTTCCATAGTAATCTTCTCAAGGAGCCTCGGTATCCTGAGGTTGAAAGGTATCCTCCCATGGAGCTGGGTTTGAGGAATTATACCACCTTTAATTCTTTATTCCCTCTTAGCACCATCAACAGCTCCATTCTCCCCGAGTTATCCCCATTGGTTCCTACAGATTAAGTGGTGGTGAAGAGAAACAAAGGTTCTTAACCTTCTATTACGGTAGAGACAGTTTCCATTACCCCTAGTACCTCCAAGCCTGGCGAGGGGGTGATACTTACTGTGTTGCTTCAACTGGAGTGGTTGTGAGGGCTATAAGGAAATCCCCAACAAATATGACTAAGGTTACCCAACAAGTCTCTCCAATCCAAACTCCTGATCCCAAAATTATCCAATAAGTTGCTTGATGTTCGACCAACTCAGGCAGACTTGGGAGAATTTTACCGAGGATGATAGGGATTTTATGTCAGCCCAGATAGCCTCTCATGGGTTTTCGTATTCTCCCCCAACTGTTGAAGGTAGCAATAAAAGGAATTTGATTATCCTAGTCAAACTTGTGTTGGAGGAATAAGGTGAGGTAAGTGAGGAAGAATAGTCTCATGAAGATGCATCTGTTGGTATAGGTGATGATGATGATGAGGCAGGGAAAAAAGAGGAGTAGAAGAAGAAGAAGAAGAAGAAGAAGAAGAAGAAGAAGAAGAAGAAGAAGAGAAGTCTCTTCTTGTTCAGAGGCATAGGTTGAGAATAATGATTTCTTCTTCTAAGCCTACTTCACCTCCTCGAGATTATGAGGTTTTGGAGGATGTTTTAGACAAAGAAGAAGAGGTATATCTGCTATTCCCCATTCAAGTCTGTAGCATTTCCTCTTTTCCCTTCTGATGATGACTCCTGTTTGTCTCTTTTTTTCTTTTTAGGTTGGTGTGCTAAGTGGTGCGCACAATAAATTTAAAGGAAGTGGTCCATTAGAAGAGTCATTTGGAGTTTTACCTGCTTTGAAAGAAGTTGCACAGAAGAAGATAATTGTCCCTATAGCCTCGCAGGTAACTACGAATTCCCCCCTAAGGGCAAGTATTTCTATTACTTCCCTCGAATCCAGTAGTGGCTATTCGCCTGACCCTACTTTTTTACGCAATCAGGATGGAATCGAGGCAGGTGCTCATGATGCAAGTGTTATTGAATCTGTGCATAAGTCCCCTCGCTATTGTTATTTCATCATCCGTGGTAAGGTTTTCCTCTTGTTATTCTGAGCTTCTTATTCCTTTATCTTTTTGTTCTTACTTTCTCTCTGTTGTGCTTCGCAGGCTTCTTTACCCGAACCCACTACTCCGTTATTCCCCCTCCTCCTATGACCAGGTTCTTATTACGCTTTTTGGTCTCTCAATCCACAATTAGGAGCGAGTCAAAGTTGCGACTGCAGGCTAAGGAGAGGGGGATGGGAGGAAGTTGCTGAAGTAGGAGGTGGTATGGTTGCCCTCTGAGAATAACATCTTTTGGTGACACCTAATTTGCGTGAGGAAGAAGATGTGGTACAGATTGCTACCCTACAATTTGCTGGTGACCAGCAGCTAGAGGTTTGCTTTTCTTCTATGTATCTCCTGTATTTAAACGTTGTTAGTCTTTCTATGTCATTTTGGACTTCAAAATTTTCCATAACCAAGGGTCAGGCGGGCCAAATCATTTTGGACTTAAAATCTCCCATAATCAAGAGTCAGGTGGGCCAAGTCATATTGGTCTAAAAATCTCCCATAATCGAGGGTCAGGTGGCCCAAGTCATATTGGTCTTAAATTCTCCCATAACCGAGGGTTAGGCAGGCCAAGTCGTTTTGGACTTAAAATCTCCCATAACCGAGGGTCAGGAGGGCCAAGTCATATTAGTTTTAAAATTTTCCATAATCGAGGGTTAGGCGGGCCAAGTCATATTGGTCTTAAAATCTCCTATAGCCGAGGGCCAGGTGGGCCAAGTCATTTTGGAGTTAAAATATATGCTTGCAAGCCAATTTGCATATTTGTTTCCTGACTTGACAAGTTTTTGTATTTCAGGTGGAAGCTCGGCATCATACAGCACGCGACCCAGGAGTTGAGGGTGTCACTCATGCAATTGCGCAGGCAAGGACTTTGGATCAATTTTCATCCATGGGCGAGTCCCCTAGCGTGCAAGTTCAAGGAATGGTACCCAGTGTTGGTGGGATGCGCGAGGTGGTTGCTTCCAGAGCCCAAGATAGCTATAGTGCTTCGCACACTAAACTGTAATACCCCGTAATTTAATGACTTTTAAAATGAGTTAAATTAAAAGTTAATGGGATTAATTGGAATTAATTTTAAATTAATTAATTGGAATTAATTCAGATTTTATATTACTTGTGGATATTAAAATATATTATTCTTAATATTACTTAGTGATATTTAAGTAATATATGAATATGATGTTATTTATATTGTCGTGAGTTACTAATACGGTAATTATGAAACTTAAGTCGGGACGCGGTATGGGACGTTTTGGGACTAATCTAAATAAATAAAAGGAAAAAATTATTTTATATCAACTGTATGGTCGTTTTGAGTGCCCCATTGCATTCGAAAGGGTCGAAATAGTCAGAAAAGTACATTTGGGTGTTAGATTTGGGTTTTGGGTCACTTTGGAGATGAAAAGACACCCCGAAGGGGCATTTTAGTCATTTTAATTGGGAAATGAATAGTAATTTAGGGATTTGTCTTATTATAAAGGGATGGATTAGAGGAATGTAGGTTTATTTCATTTTATCACAAAAAACTTCAGAGGTCTTAGTGTGCAAGAAAGTGAAGAGTTTCTTAGGAGGGGAAAAGGTTGCTTAGGAAGGAGGAAAGACTTTTAGGGCAAGCCAAAGGGGATTAACCATTTTCTACTACCTACCACCAGCACCACCACCAGAAAGTCAACGAAAAATGAGGAAAGGATTATACACCATCATCACCAAAGATTCATACCTACATAATTAAGGCAAGTGTAATTCTTGCTTTATTTTATTTCTTACAATATTCATGCTAGATAGGTTAAGTAAGAAGTATGAACTTACATGATTTAAGGATGAACTATAGAGTTTTTGGAATTTGTACTTGATATGAAAATTAGATAGAAAAAATCTCTTTCTATTTAAATGATTTAATTCATGAATTTTCGGTTTCAAATGATAGAAGAAGTCTGAGTTAATATGATTTTTGGAGAAATAAAAACCTATGAGAATTCTGGGAATAATAGGATTTAATCCAAACTATTTGATGATTTTAGTTTATTTGATTATTAGAAATTGATCATATATCTTGCTATATCAATTGAGATTAATTAGGAGAAGTTTTGGATTGATTTGTGATGGTTTTGATGAGAAAGAAAAAGGATAAAACGCATGAAAAAATTATTGAAAAGGACGAACATTGTATGATAATTTTAAGACTATTTTAAGACAAAATTGGTAGTGTGCTCGCAAATTTTTGTATAAAATCACATTCTACACAACTTTACATTTTTAAGTTTTTTTTTAAATCGGAACAGAAAAGCCTCAAAATTGTAATTGTATATTTCTGGCAGAATGTACCAAAAAAAAGTTTGGAAAATGGTAATTTGTCCCTTGGTGAAATTTTATTAATTTTGGTACATTCACAAGGAGCAAAGGACTTGGCTTAATGTTGAAAAATTATTTGGATTTGAAGATTAAATTTTGTGAGAGATATCTACATAATTATTATACGATTTAAAGGAGAATAATCATTATAGAAAGTATGGGTAATATTGAGGATATACGAGTACTTGGGTTGGATAAAAGATCGTGTGAGCAATAACTACATAATAAATGTATGATGATAATCGTGATTACAAGTACCGGTATTATTCGAGAAATACGACGGGTACTTGGAGATAGGATAAATTCCTAGTATTATATAGGTAGATGTTAATGCCTATTTAAATGATTGATAATTTATGTGTATGACATACCTAGCTTACTTGTTATCGACGGGAGGTTTGCGCGTGAGGGCAGTCATATCCTGATGACTCCATGGGATTTTTGACTTGTTGCTCGAGAATATAGAACCTAGGTACGGGCTATCATTGAGAATGATAGTGATGATGGTCATATGGGTGCATAGGTATATGCGTAGCCCATATGCTTGGAACTATGTTCGCCTTCAATATTTGTGGTTGATATTTGCGGTTCGAGGAATCTTTACCGAACCTATTGTCCCCTAACGACGACAAACTATACTGGGACATGAATGTAGAGTAATGCATGCACCGCAACTGTGTCTCGAGGTTCCGTATTGTATATATATATATATATAATGAATTGAATGAATATGTATGTACTGGTTAGATCTATCTTTTGTGTGAATTAAGTAAAATTGAAAGATAATAGTATGTAATTAATTAAGTATGATAATGCTTAATTATGTTGAATAAATAAAAAGGCTTATCCATGTTAAATCTTATTGGACATATGTAAATGATGCGAAATAGATATGGGTTATGATTAGTTGATACAGTTATGAACTAGTTAGCATGGAGAATAGTAACTAGTATGATTTAGAGGTACGTTATGTGTGCACTCTAGATGAGATGTGAGAATCTCAAGAGAGAGTCCAATAATCTAACATGTATATTATAAGTGATAATTATTGCAATTATTCACTTGCTATTTTTAAAACTATTTTTATCATCGGGCTCTGACCCATTTCCTTGCATATTCTCTTTTCTCTCTTGTATCTTCTATATCAGGTGTCCAGTCGCAGGGACACTAGCCATAGAGGATTATGATGGTTAACGAGCTATGGAGTATTATTTAGATGCCTTCATTTATTTGATTCGTACCCTGTAGTGATCTTTCATTTAGGGCATGTCACCCCAGAGGATTTCAGCTTTTCTTTTCTTTTTGAGTCAGGATTTTATACTCGTGTCATTGTGTTACATTTACTATTGTTGGGATTTATGTATTGACATATATTTACTCGAAAAGTTTTATTCCAGTTTCATTTAATTTCTATTGTGATATCTATTCAGTTTATTGTTATTGTGGAATGGAATGTGTGGAATTTTTCGAAATGGTAAAATGAAATTTTATTAAATTAAAATTGGAAAGTTTTTAACACCAGATTAATTGAGAATTAAGTGATAGGAAAATGTTTTTCAACGGTGATGCTAAGAATGAACCAACTGTATATTCTGATTAATTGGGTATGGGACTGATCACCCGGTATTTAATTAGGCAGGGTGTTACATAGACTCCCCCCTGCGAGTGATAGCATTGTTAGTGTGCACCCTCCTGAGGCATTCCCCGAAGTGGTTGTAAGGAAGACCTTGATTAAATTCCCCCATATATTGGCTGAAGGCCCCGTGCACTGATTGAGCAACTTTTAGCTAGATTTCCCTTAACTTTTACTCCTCGCAGCCCTCAACCTATACCTGTGATGATGGCTTATCGATTGTTTGGAATCTGCACCATTTTAGCAAAAACCCTTAATACTCCTATGGAGTCTCTCATCTTTGATGCAATTAAAAAGTTGTTGGGAAAGGTCAACGTGCTTATTAATGATGGGTTCTCGCTTGCTTAGTTAGTGTAGTTATTGCGTGATTTTAAGAAGATAGACCTACTTGCTCGTTATCATCGGTTGCAGAGTTCTCATCGCTTATAGGTAGCTATCTTAGAGGAACTTGTAGGCTTGGAGACTGAACAAGTTATGTCCGAGCAAGAACTGTCAGAAGCGAGTAAAGTTATTGCTCGAGAAAAAAGTTGAGTTACTAAAAAAGGAGCGGAACTTGGAGGATATTCAGTTGAGGAGGGAGCTCTGCCAAAAGGATTTGTCTTATCTAATCTCTGACCAAAGTAGCCTTCAGCAGATTCTTCCTCAGCGTCATCATCGGCTTTTTCGCTCGGCCAACCTTCGCTTTATCATAGATGCCCATTAGCAGACTTTGTTTAATTCCTTATTTTAAATGTCCCAGAGTTTGTTATTTTTTATCCTCTTTGGCATGTGATCACAGTACTTCTTTATTCAAATCAATTTTTTGGCATTTTGTTTCCTTCCTTTCTATGTTGTTTGAATATTGGTTGATCTATTACATTAATGTAAGTTACACCATGAAAAATAAGGGAAATAACTAACACTAAAGAATAGTGGGTCAACATCTTTACAGAAAATATCACTTTATAATATGTTAAACAAGTAGTCCTAATCATTTGTAAGGGACATCCTCCCGAACAAGTATTAGCAAAACATACTGCAATAAAACGAAGTAATGGAAAAACATACATTCAAACATGATATATTTTTAGCCACTTGTTTAGTTTGAATGTAACATCGTCTTCCACTTTGTATATCTTGCAGTAGCCTGAATCATAAGCTTCTCGAACAATGTAAGGTCCTTCCCAGTTGGGTTTAAACTTTGGTAATGACAAACCCCTGATGTGCCTCGTGCATGCTTTTAGGACCAGATCCCATTCTTTGAACTTCCTCGGCCTCACTATTTGGTCATAAGATCTCGACAACTATTTTCTATATATCTCCAAAAGCCTCGCAGCATTGTCCCTATGCTTTTCTAGTTCTTTGGCACTTCGTAAGTTATATCGGGTGGAAGGTACCTCGAGCTCAACTGGAAAAATATCTTCTTCCCTAAACACTAAGATAAATGGAGTATACCCTATCAGTTTCCTCTTTATTATTCGGTATGCCCATAGTACTTTGGGGATTTTGTCATCCCATGTGCTCGAGAAATCCTCTAACATTTTTGATAAGATATTCACCAAAGTCTAATTAGTGGCTTCTGCCTTCCCGTTGCACTTTTGGTACGCTATTGTCAAATTATAGTGGATAATGGAATACTTGTCTATTAGCAAGCTTACTTAAATATTCATGAAGGAGGTGTCATTATCAGATAGGAACACCTTCGGGATGCCAAATCGACAAATGATGTACTCTTTTATTAATTGAGCCACTACCCTGTTGTGGCCCTCTTGAGTGGTATGACCTATGCCCACTTAGTGAAACATTCAGTGTCAACAAGTATCCAAATCTTTCCTCTTGATGAAGGGTTTATTGCCCCTACTAAATAGAATGCCCATGTATGAAATGGAAAGAGCATAAAGAGGGAATACAAATCCACCGAAGGAGTGTGGATCATATTTCCATGAAGTTGACAAGCTTTGCATTTAAGAACAAATTTTGCTGAGTCTTTCTCCATTATAGTCCAATAGTATCCCAAGGTCATGGGTTAATCATAGAGTTTGGATCCTTCAATGTGTCCTAGCTCATGGGCTTGCTTCAGCACTTCTTCAGCATCTTCCCCTTGATTCACCTTAGAGGCCTATCATGATAGCCTCATCGATACAACTGCCCTTCTTGGACAAAATACCTGGTTTCTTGTCTTTTCGCCTTTGTGGTATCTTTTCTATCTATTGGCATTACTCCATCTACCAGCAAGTCCATGTATGGTTGTCTTCAGCCTTGGGGTTGATCGATGAAGTTGCATTATGCTGCCTGGTAGAATAAGCGACATTTCTCATAATCTCTTTGTATCATCGCGGAGTCTTGCCTCATCGAAGACCAAAAATACCCTGCCTGTTGGAATCTTCTGTAAAAGGGGATTTCAGTGGTCTCACAGCTATCTTCATACACTTTGATCAGTCTTTTCTTGACTTCTTTGGGGTCTACACATCCAGATAACCAGCCTCCTTTATTTTTGTAATATAAGTTACCTATCGTAATGAAATATTGTGCCTGGTCAACTAGGCTCAGTGGGCCTTCACCTCTTTCTAATTTCTTTTTAATTTCACCTCTCCAATCATCCTTATCATCTGTAAGCAGCTTCTCCAACACGGTCGATACAACTATCCTCTTTGTGATTTGAATGACTGTTGACTCCCCCTTAAGGGAAATCTTTAGAGTGATGGTCTCATAAGCATTGGCATGTTAATTCATCATTCGGGGATGTCTTCTGATTTTCACCACTTCGAACTGCCCAAGTAACCGCTGTATGATTGTTCGGTAGGGCGCCAGGATCATGTGCTTCAAAGCGAACTCACTCGTTACCCATTTCACCACTAAGTTGGAGTCCCCTTTTATTGTTTAGACTTGGATACTCTTTCTGAGGGCCTCGAGCAGCCCCAGGACCATCGTTTCATATTCATCTTCATTATTCAAAAATTTGAATTCCATATTGAAGGGTAATCGAATATCTTCACTGTTCTTTCTCAAGATGACCCACGCTCCCCCTTTATTTTCAATCGAGGAGCCATTGGACTCCATGCTCCACTCATCCAGGCTGGTTGTTATGAAGTTGGACTGAAGATCATCACCAAAAAGCTCCTCCACGGGCCAGATGAGAAAATAGCCAGCAAATCTGCATAAGCCTCTCTCCTGATAGTTCAAGGGACTACACATTTAAGATCATACTCCGAGAGGATTAAGAACAATCAGGCTGCCCAGCCTATTAATATAGTTTTAAAAAGTAAAAAATTTATAGGATCACATCTAATGACAATATGGACTATGAATGATAGTAAGTAGTCCCTAAGTTTTTGCGCTACAAATACAAGGGATAAATAATGCCTCTCAATTCTAATATATTTGGCCTCTGGACCATGTATAATTATACTTTAGTAATAAACAGGTTTTTCTATACCATCCATCTCTTGGGCCAATAATGAACCAATAAATCATTCAATGGATGTAAGATATAGATGTAAAGGGATACTTTCCTTCGGGGGAATCATCATCTGAGGGGAAGTAAGGAGAATTTTTAAATTATCCATGTCATCCTGGCATCGATTCCTATACAAACTTAGTGCCCTTTCTTAGCAACTCCATCAGCGAGTGCGTTACCTCAGCCAGCCCTGGAACAAAGTAGGAGACTTTTCCTAGGAAAATCTTCATCTCTCCTGCTGACTTCGATCTTAGCATATCGATAATGGCCCTAATTTTGTCCAAGTCCATTTGAACTCCTTGCCAGTTTACCACAATCCCCAGTAATTTCCAGTTTGTCACCCTAAATGCACATTTGAGGGGGTTCATCTTTAGCTTATATTTCCTACATTGGGTGAACACCCTCCTCAAGTCATCTAAGTGAGACCCCTCTTTTTTGGACTTGATTATCAGATCATCAATGTAAAATTACACGATCTTATGGAAGAGATCATGGAAGATAGCCATCATTGTTCTTTAGTAAATGGCTCCCACATTCTTCAATCTAAAGGGCATAACCGTGTACATGAAATTACTCAAAGGCGTTCGAAAAGCATTCTTCTCTGAATCAGTCGGATCCATCTTTATCTAGTTGTACCCTACGTATCCATCCATGAAATTGTACATCTCGTGGACCACAGTTTCATTGATCAAGATATCTATGAAAGGTAATGGGAACTCATCTTTTGGGCACGCTCGATTCAGGTCCCAGAACCCCTCGCAGATTCTGATATGGATCTTGTCCTTCTTTCCCACGGGCATAATACTAGAAATCCAAATCAGATGTTGCACTGGAATGATGAAGCTGGATTTAAGTAACTTTTAAACCTCCTCTTTGATATTCAAATCCAACTTTTCCTTGTACGTTTGGGTGGCTTGCTTTATCGGAATGGCTGACGGTAAAACATTCAACTTATGACAACTCACCTCCTTGTCCACCCTAATCATCTAGGTATACTTCCATGTGAAGACGTCCTTAAACTTTAGGACCAACTTGATTAACTCATCTCGAGGCACCCCTTCCAGGTTCTGCGAGATAAAGATAGGGTTAGGATTTTCACCTTCTTTGGCCAAGTTTATTTTCTCTAACTCTTATTTGTGGCTTGGGTTTGTCCTTTATGTACTTAGGTTCCTCTTCTATTTCTTCTATAAACTCTTGGACCTGAGATTTATCAATCACCAAACACTTCCCCTAGTTGTCTACTAGGAAGCATTCATAAATCGGGTCAGCCTCATCGTCTAGACCTTTAGTTTCCCACTCCCACCTTCATAACTTGTATATAATTCTGCAATTAGGCAAAACTATCCTCTTTCACTGTCGAGAGCCCTCCTCTTTATAGGGCCTCTTTATGCGACTCTCGTCCAACTCTCTCGCAGTATGCTTGTTGACGATGTTCTGAGTCTGAACTTGGTGTTTGATTGGTCAATGCGTGGTATTCAATCTCACAGCTGCCTCGATAGACTAGGGGGACTTACTTTGTGAAGATCACGCTCTTATTGGTAAGCCACCACCATTTGAATGGGTGCTCGCACCTTCTCTCGGGTGGTCGAGACCCTTGTTCCCCCAGTACACCTTGCTACTATTGTGGTTTCTTCTGTCAGATGTGTGTAGAAGGCAGTGTCTACCAGATGCGCTTCCTCCTTGGCAAAAGGCTTATTGGAAGCTAGAATCACCACCTCCTTTCCCTTTACATTCGCCTTGACACATTGATGATAGGTGTAGAGTACCAACTCATAGTTGTGCATCCATACCCTACCAACTAGATGTTGGTACAATGGCTCGCAATCCATAATATGAAATTTGATATGGGAGGTGATATTCCCCATTGTGATGCCCACACTGACATACCCCATAGATTTGGACGACTAATTATCGTACCTCGAGATTGCTAATGAGTGGGGCACTATCCTTGTTTTAGATAAACTAGTGGCATAAAAGGATCCGATAGGCATTATGTTGATGGATGCTCCCCCATACAACAGAACACGAGATAAAACACAATCATTCAAGGATGTTGTAATGTACATAGGTCTTTTGTGGGGGTACCTGATAAATATATCTGGCTCTGAAAATGTAACTTTATAGAGATACCTTCTTACGAGCATGGCCATAGGCCCCTTCCATTTCAGGTGTGGTGCCATATTCTTCTTTGCTATTTCTAAGATGGCTCGTGTAACCTCCAGTCACGAGTGCTCGGGGAGCCCAACCTCATCTATGAACCAACCGAACTTCTATGAGCGGGCAACCACCGCACATTAGGTCCAGGAGTCTGTTTATTCCTCTTAAATCTCATAGACTTATTCTAAGTCTTTGTGCGTAGCCTCATCATAGGCTATCAATGTATTTATCGACTCCAAGGAATAGACTCTTATCTTCCTACTTAGTCCCTCTATGGATTCATACTCTTTTCTTCCTCGTTCATCTCCTTTCTATATCTTATCCTCCAGTTGGAGTTGAGCAAGCTCGAGGCTGCATTGCTCTAGAGACTCTTCAAAGCCATTCTCTTTGAACCACTGCACTCTCATTAGTTGTTCAACCTCTTCATCAAAAGTGCTGGCCATATGGCCCCATGAGCTGGTAACAAATTATCATTCACATTAGCTTGGGGTAGCTGGATGTTCCCATTCTTCACGTGATGGTCAATTAACCTTCTTAGAAAAAAAAACACCTTGGTCAGGTTGTTCACTCTATTATGAAGTGCACAATAGTGAGGCTTCTCCTTGACCTCTCAAGGGAGTTGCATCGTGATGACGTTAACCGGTCTACAGAACTTGTCAGGAACCATGAGATCATATAAGTTTAAGGCTTGCTACGCTGTACAAGGTAGCTCGGGAGGATCCTCCTCACCTTTAAATCTTCTCTTATTGCCTCATTTATTTTTTCCTCGACCACCGCTGCCCTCTCCCTTTCCTCCATCATCAGCATCATCATCATAGTTCACCCTCGAGGGTATTCCCCTCCCCGAGGAAACTGACGGCCTTTAAAACAAACTTGTAAAGGCCAGGGGCGGTGCTGTGGTTTTACTACCAGGGCAATATTCCTTATTGCTTTCAAGAATACTGCTAACGTACCCTCTCCTATTTCATTGATCAAATGGCAGATGTATTCTGGCAATAACCCTTTTGCACAAACTTGTAATAGTTTACCCTCTCGAGTCTCTTCTCCCTCATCTAGAGAATGCTCATTGAATCTCCTAATATAGGCCACTATGTCTTCTCCAAGCTTTTGTTTCTTGCGAGCCAGCTGTGTGAGTGTGAAATCATTTGTGACACCCAGGCCAATTAAATACTAGGTGGCCAGTCCTTCATAAAATTTAAAACAGATTATCCCGTTGGTTCATTCTTAGCATCACTGTCGAAAAACAATTTTCTCATTAACCACCTAATAATTAATTAAGATAGTGTCAAAACATTTTCCATTAGTAAAACTTCTTTAATATAAACCATAAAACGCATCCAACATTTTCACGAACAAATAAATAATAAATAAAACACTATTTGACTGAATGTAAAGAAACTGGAATAATCGTCCCACTTAAATGAAAATCCAGACCATCGAAATGTAATTATACTAAATCGGACTGAATACGGAATATGTAAAAGATATGTGTACAATGTCTCTCTGACATACAAAAATGAGAATGGGCGACACCTGCCCTAACTCGTATTCCCCACATATAATTATTATTAACATTTCTTCATTTACTGTCCCAAGTAAAATTCTACAATAAGGTTAAGAATTCACATAATTGATTCGATTCCACTTACATACTCATATACATATTCGCACGGTGGATTAAATCACAAGTATTCATTTTCCATCACACTACTATAAATAAATAATAATATAACACCCCTAGACTCAGCTGCGGTGTGGGCATACTCTGCTATCAAGTCTCGGTACATCTCGTACTGAATAAGGACAATCAGTTCGGAATCACTCTCGAACCATATAAATACAAGTCACACATATTGGAGGCAAACGTAGTTCCAAGCCTGTGGGCTACACACATACGTACGCACCCATATGACCGCCAACTTATCAACTCACAGATAAGTCATTCCTAGGTTTCATGCTCTGAGGTACCAATCTAATATCCCCCCAAAGGCTCATCAAGATAAGATTGTCCTATGTTTAAGACTTACCTTGATAGAAAGTATGGTAGTTATGTCATACACAAAATAGATAGTACTACATATATTCACACAACCCATCAATATCATTAGGTATACACACAACCAAAATATTTTAGTTCATAAGTAGTAGTATTCTCATTACCAGTTATAATATATTTACTTATTTCTAATACTCTCTTGTAATTATCAAGGATAATTCACCACTCCAAACATCTTAAAGTTTTATTCTCAAATAACTTTAATAATTCTGCCCTATACCGAAATAAATTCCACGATATTTAATTTCACTCGAATTAACTGTGCTGTACAAATTGGAACTAAAATAAATTTTCTGGAAATCCTATCACGTCGCTCAAATGAAAGTGCATCTCGTTTGAATGAGATAGAAGGTCATTTGAACAACCTCTTCGCGGGAGATGCCATATCGCTCCAACGAGATTCAATCTCGTTTGAACGAGATTTCACAGTATCGTTCCCTACCACTGGCAACAACGTTTTTCACCATTTTCAAACCTAAAACCTCTACAGATCAGTCCCAAACACCAATTGATCAGTTTTAATCAATATTTCTGTAATACCCCGTATTTTCATGGCTTTTAATTATGAGATTAATTAAATAATATTTCTTTTAATTATGGGATTAATTAAATTAATTTGGGATAATTATTGGAAATTAATTCGGATTTAAATAACTAGCGAGATGAGAGTTAGTATTTAAATATGATGATAATATTGAATATTTCTGAGTGATTATGGTAATATGTGATTATTGAATTTATTAAAATTGTCGTGAGTTGAAAATACGACAGTTTCGGTAATTTAGTTGGAACGCGCATGTCAGTCATGTCAAGACCCAATTTAATGGATTTAAAAGTATTTTATTTTTATGTCACCCGTATGATCATTTTGAGTGCGCCAACATATCTAGAAGGGTCGAGATAGTCAGAAAACACTAGCCGGGGGGGTAGTTTGGGTCTCGGGGTATTTTTAGGCCTAATCGGCAATCCGGGAGGGTATTTTAGTCATTCCTATTTTTGGTGAATAAGGAACTACAAATTTTAGACTAATTTTATCAAACAATACTTGAGTCCCTTAGGGTTTTCACAACAAAAAAGAATCACGGTAGTTAAAGAAGAAGAGAGGAGAAGTTCCAAGGGTTTTCCATGGCCATAACCACCACTTAGAGGCTTTTGCACCACCGTCACCACCACTGGATAGATCGGAAAGCAAGGATCATCCCCATACCGTCTACTTCATTGGATTAGAATCTCTATTTCAAGCAAGTGAATTAACTTGAAATGATTTAGTGCATATATCATCCATGTTAGGTTAGAATTGGAGAATAACCTTGAATAATGTTAATTGAATGGATTTGAAGAATTGAAATCGTAATTTGGGTTGGTTTTGCATGTAGATTAACTTCTAGGATTTTAGCAGCCACGAAATCATGATCCATGTGTAGAGAATTATGAATTTGTAATGAATTATATAGAGTTCTTGAAGAAATAAGAGAACTAGGGTTTTATATGAAAACTATGTGAATTGATCCAAGAATTTGATATCCCATTGTAATTTGAATATTATAAAACATTGGAAATTATGCAAACATGTTGGTATGATTATTAGTATACTTGGTTGGGAGTTTGGGACGTTATAATGAAGAATTAGAGGTGTAAAACGAGGAAACCCGTAACTGTTAAAGAAAATTCTGGGCAAATACCTGTTTGATCAATCAATCGACTCAAGAATGTCGATCGATCGACTGATCGATCGATCGACCTCTTCTGATTTTTGGTAATTGTTTCCCTTTAAGGTTTAAGGAGAATCCCAAAGTCGATAATTATTTTTAGGGTGATTAATATGATATTGAGGGACTTAGTTAAGGTCAGTAGGGTCTTAGCTAAAGCTCGGAAAAATGGATTACCTTAGGGATTTGAATACTATTGCTTATGAGGGACTCCCGAGTGAGGTATGGTTAGAAAACAATTCAAATTGAAACTAAAATGAGAATAAACGTTAAGGTAAGGATAAGAACAGTAATGGAGGGGCTTTAAGTTACTAAGATAACATTAGAAACTAATTGGAGGCCCAGTAACCTTTTGGGTAGGTTTAGGTAATCAAATTGACACGACGAGAGAAAGTTAGCAAGTTAAATATATAATTACGTATGATGTTCGGGATAATCTTACTACGTACGAGACTTACTAGATAAAATGTGAATATCTTTATTGAAATATGATTACTAAGGTTATGTGAATGCCTAGTGAATGTATTTCTTATGTGTATGACATACCTACCATACTTGCTATCACGGGAGGTTAGTTTTTTTTGGAAAAGGAGCCTCTTATCCTTGTGTGCCTTCGGGGGGAATTAGACTGGTAACTTAAGGACATAGGACTGTGAATGGCTTATTTATGAGTTGATAAGTCGGCTGACCACGGGAGCGTAGGTATGTGCGTGACCCATGGGTATGTGAACTATGTTCGCCTCCAATATCTGTGATTTGTATTTTGACGATTCTCGAGTGATTCAGAACACGTGATCCTTATGTACGTGATGTGCATGGATTTGATAGCAGAGTACGCGTGCACAGCAACTTAGCCTAGGGGTGATATATATGTATATATATGTACTTTGAGTGATTTATATATATACTTGTTGTTGGTTCACTGTTGCTTAGTAGATGTGAATAACTAAGATATTGTACTGGACTAAGAATGTGAGAATGTAATTAACACTCGAGATAAGTAATTTAATGACTGTGAATATGGGTTAGGCATATAACTTAGTTAGGTGTTATGAGTAGATACCCTATGTTAGAGTGCGAAAGCAGGAGTGGTGTAGACTAGTTTGTTAGCAGCATAACTAGGATGGGTTAAGGGAATACGTTAAGCATGCACATTAGTTGAGAGGTGAGAAATTCATGTGAGAGTACGCAACTAACATATTTATAATATGTGTTGTTTAATTGTAATTTAAACACTTGCTAAACTTTTAAACTATTTTCACCTCGGGCTCTGACCCGTTTTCTTCCAAATCTATTTTGTTTTGTAAAAACATTTTAGGTGCCCAGCCACAGGGACGCCAAGCATAGGAGTTCCATTACATTGACATGCTGTAGCTGCTGTGGAAGTTACAGGATCTTGGTATTAGATGCCTTCATATTTTGTACTTGACTCTACTCAGGACTACTCATCAGTTAGGGCATGTCGCCCATTTCCATTTAGAGATAGCATCCTCAGACTTTTAGTTTTATTTCAGATGTTGGTTTATTTATTCAGACTCTTGTATCAAGACTTTATTTTACTCTGTTATTATTATTGGAGTGTTTACTCCAGACTCATTTTATTTCTTTTCGTTGATTATTCATTTGAGATTGTTTATGCAATTATGGTTGTTGACTTAATTACTTAGATTATAATAACTTAATTAATAAAATTTGGCATCTCTCTTTTTAAATATTAGGTGGCTAGTAATTAACTAATTATTTTCGACAGTGATGCTAAGAGTGAACCAACTTGATATTCTGTCATGATTTTATAAAGGAGTAGATACCCGGTATTTAATTAGTCGGGGTGTTATAGGTGGTATCAGAGCATCAGGTTCTAGTGTCCTTTAGAATCTGTGCGGCTTATTATGCTTCCAGCGTATCTTTCTTTGATGTAGAGCCCTAGGTTTAGGATTATTGATTTCTTTGGTGAGGTTTTGTTCTCCTGATATTATATATATATGATAGTGAATCCTATTTGTATTTGGGAGTGTTCGTATGCCGAACAATGCAGTATGTTGTGCGAGTTGGATGAACAACAGGAAACAAAGCTCAGTTGAGGTTATAAGGTATAGTTCAAGAATGATGACCGTAATTGAGGTCACCCCTATTATGGCACAGAAGGCCAGGATGGTAAAAGATGGTTAAGGCATAACATATGACTTCAGGTATCACTATAGTAGAAGGTGGGGTCAAATTAGACTCACCCAGCCAGGTTGGATTGGGAGAGAGTCAGAAGAAACATTGAAGAGAACCAGAAGTGGAAATTCTAGAAATGCGAAAATAGCGTGTGTTAGACAACGAAGGTAAAATATCAAAAGGCTTGGGCATAAGTAGGAGTATGTCAAATCGGGAATGAAATTTTGGGTAAAAATGTTTTTAGCTCGTAAGAGTAGAGTTACAATGGTGTGAGGTAACCACCACACTTAGAAGTGGAATGTTTTGTCAAGAGAAGGCGCATACGTATGGTCTGACCATAAGTTCCTTCATTAGATGTTCAGGATAAGATGCAAACGTTGCTCTGAACTCATACTAGAGGGTCAGACAGAAGTCACTTTGTGAAAAGAATTTAATTAATTAGAGAACCTTACATCGGATGAAGTAGGTGCAATAGAGAAGAGGACATTTAAGGAAAAAATTAACTTACAAGAAGAATTACTAGCAAATCTGGGGAATTCTGCTTGGACAGTCAATGCAGATGGTAACAATTATGCGTTTTGTTAATATGGAGGTAAATGCTTCCTCGTGTGGGGAGCTACAAGGATCGAAGAATTTAGACAATGTAAGACCGGGGGAAAAAGGTGCTGGTGAAATACCACAAGGGGGAGACCCATCAGGGGACCCACTTAAATGATTCGAATAGATGAATTGTTACCGAGCGATGGTGTTTTCAGTAAGAGTGGTGGAACTCAGTAGCATGTTCTTTAGGGCCGTCAAAGATAAGGGAACAATGGAGGTAGCCATCAGAGTCAAGACTACCAACATCGGAGAGGAGGACAACCTTAACATGGTCAGTGTGATTGGAGATAAGAGGAATATGTGTAAAGCTAATTTGTGGGGAGTAAAACCCGTGCGTTAAAAAAAATTTCGAAGCGAGTAGAGGAATAAAGGTTATGGTACCTATCAAGGACAATAGTTATTGAAATTTTCGATTTGTTACGGACAGGTGTGTAAAGTCAAGGAACCATTTAAGCAGCCAGGGCGATTGGCAAGGTAGAAGTATGAGTTATATCCTCAGATGATGATGCGTGTTGTATGTTTCAGGAACGAGTTACTGCATATTATTTTATTATTGCTATATTTGCACGAGAGACTAGTTTAGTGAGTATCTCAACAAGGTTGTTATTTATGTGAACACTTTCCCTGGTATAGTAGGGTTACCTTTAGTGCTATCCTCGAAGGATGAATGGGTGTATCGATAGTGGTATATACTTTATTGAAATTACTCGTTTTAGCGTTGTGTTATACGAGTATGATATTATCCTTATTATGGTTTTATGATAATGACTAAACCGATTGTGTGCGGCTATTGCTAGTCTATTGGGGCTACCACCGTCGTGTAGAATGTTTTTGTTATGGCAAAGCCCCATCTGCGAGAGGGACGAACTCTCATTTATATATTTATATATAGGTATATATGTATTGTGAGACTTCAAAAAGTATAATGCTCTCGAATATTGGTTCCCGGTATGTGTAGGGACTTTATTGATATGATTCGGAGTGTATTTAGTTTACTCTTCAGCGAAAAGATTTAACTAGTTATTATAATTAATGCTCAGGACGTGGTAATAAGAAGAGTGCATTGTTATATCACCCTTTAGATATTAGGGAGTTAATACTCATAGTTGTATGTCTGGGGATGGGGTTTTGACAGCCCCATTATATTTTCATAATGTTTATGGGATGTAATTACCATCAATGTTAAGAGACAGTGTCTTTCGAAAGAAGTTCCTTATTTAAGAATTTTGTGAAAGGAGATGTAACATTGTTGTCAAGAGATAGGAATATAGGGGTACAGGTTATGGACTGAGGGCCTAACGGATTCCGAATATCAACAATACTAGGAGGTAGTGTATCGGGGGGTTCCTTGTTTGGATTTCTCTTTGCGAGACATCCCACGCATAAAACTTAGCGTAAGGTTGGTAGTAAGGAGATGTTTGACGATTCGTCCATGATTTGGGTACCTCGATCGTTAGGGAAGTATATAGTTATAACTGGAAGTTAAAGAAGAAATTACGATATAAGGCCGGTAGAGCCAGTTGTGTGGTGAGGAAGTACTAATAATTTTGTTTTATTTTGGCTGGTTGAAGGATGAAATGATGTTTAGGAAGATTTAAAATTTTGAATTCAGGGGTGATTGAGAATACCCAAATTGATATAGCCACGTGGCAAATGCAGGGACAATAAAGAGTTTGGAGAACTTATGAAGCGTATGTGATGTTTAAACCCGTTTGTACGATGTACAGGGTGTATGGTTTATTGGTGTCAGGATCTCCAGAAGAAGAGACATCGATGGGTGAAATTCTTACTTGTGAAAATAACGAAATGGAAGTGGTAGTGGATTAAGCATCGTGGGAAGGACGACAATCTATAGATTGTGCAATCAGAGTAGCACGTCCCAAAATTGGTTGAAGGGCAGTGGGAAGCCATTAAAAAGGGGGTATCCCTTGATAAGACAAATATTTAACTATTATGGGCGATTTGAAGTGGAGTTCCATCCAATCGAAGGTTGAGGGTAGCTTACACGTGAATAAAGTGAGGATGTCGATAAGGTATAAGGAGTCCAGATGTGCACAACGTGGTAAATGGTGCACGGGCTGAAACTTTTGGTATACACCGAAGGAAGAAAAGGGTTAATAAGTACCACTTAATGGGACGAGTTAAAGTGGAAGTCGGTGTTGAGCGGGACATAATTAGTAACCCCCACGTGCACCACTTATAGATAGAAATTGGTTGGAGTGCGGGTATCAACCAAAAACTTGGTGTCGAGCTGACGATTCCAGTAGTGGAAGAGTCAAAATGGTAAATTTATTTAATGGGTTGCAATCATAAATATGAGTAATGAGTTCCTTCGAATGTGTGGAACGGATTGTCAAGAAGGAAAGAAATTATTATATTCATGGGAGATTTACACTATTAGATAGTGATTGCGCCGGTATGAGGTCTTACCCAGTACTAATCTGAATGAGGATGAAATACCCGAAACCCACTTTCGATATGGGGTGTAAGGAAATAGTTGGAATATTTTCGTTTTGAAAAAGTTGGATCACCTATAGCTCGAGGAATAGGCGCAATGTGATTAACGAATGGTGGAACTGTATGAAAGAAATTTTGGATTCAGTGCGATAATTTCTTTTTTAGTAAGTGAAGTATAATATGGTAATGGGGAGAGGATATTACCTAATAGGAAAGTTGTACGAAGGCACCCGTATCTATTTATAATGGAAAAGGTGCTTGCCGAGGTTTAGAGTGGATAAACCTCACCATTCTTCCCCTGGAAGCTTAGAGGTGAGCGAATTATCGGAGTTTTTGATCAGTCGGAAGTTGGAGTCCGATTACTATAATGGGTTAATCACTAACCATCTGAAGTGGCTTTCCCTTATGTAAAAGTCACAACGTCGGGAACAAAAATTCAAAGAATGGACAAGAGTAGTCAGATGTTTTCTGGTTTCTTACATGATGGGAGTTTTGTGTTTAAATAAACGCGGGAGATGATATGAAGTGAGGTGCGAACTCACAAAAATATTGAGATAATACGGACAATGATGTGTAGGATATTCTTATTCGAATGTTGTTTAGTAAGAGCACAACATGTGGTGCATTTATTGAGGTGTAACCCCATAACTGATTAAGTATCAAGAGAGTTCAAAAACTTGTTGTGAAGCGAGAGCTATAGTGATTGAGATTTTCTTTATATTTTGTTTTGAGTACTCGAGGATACCTAATTTTTCCAGGTACGCCTATTTTTCTGAATTTCGGGATGAAATTCCGTTATTAGGGGGGAAGTATGTAATACCCCGTATTTTTATGGCTTTTAATTATGAGATTAATTAAATAATATTGCTTTTAATTATGGGATTAATTAAATTAATTTGGGATAATTATTGGAAATTAATTCGGATTTAAATAACTAGCGAGATGAGAGTTAGTATTTAAATATGATGATAATATTGAATATTTCCGAGTGATTATGGTAATATGTGATTATTGAATTTATTAAAATTGCCGTGAGTTGAAAATACGACAGTTTTGGTAATTTAGTTGGAACGCGCATGTCAGTCATGTCAGGACACAATTTAATGGATTTAAAAGTATTTTATTTTTATGTCATCCTTATGATCATTTTGAGTGTGCCAACGTATCCAGAAGGGTCGAGATAGTCAGAAAACACTAGCCGGGGTCTAGTTTGGGTTCCGGGGCATTTTTAGGCCTAACCGGTAACCCGGGAGGGTATTTTAGTCATTCCTATTTTTTGTGAATAAGGACCTACAAATTTTAGACTGACTTTATCAGCCAACACTTGAGTCCCTTACGGTTTTCACAACCAAAAAGCATCACGGCAGTTAGAGAAGAAGAGAGGAGAAGTTCCAAGGGTTTTCCATGGCCATAACCACCACTTAGAGGCTTTTGCACCACCGTCACCACCACCGGATAGATCGGAAAGCAAGGATAATCCCCATATCGTCTACTTCATTGGATCAGAATCTCTATTTCAGGCAAGTGATTTAACTTGCAATGATTTAGTGCATATATCATCCATGTTAGGTTAGAATTGGAGAATAACCTTGAATAATGTTAATTGAATGGATTTGAAGAATTGAAATCATAATTTGGGTAGGTTTTACATATAGATTAACTTCTGGGATTTTAGCAGCCATGAAATCGTGATCCATGTGTAGAGAATTATGAATTTGTAATGAATTATATAGAGTTCTTGAAGAAATAGGAGAACTAGGGTTTTATATGAAATTTATGTGAATTGATCCAAGAATTTGATGTCCCATTGTAATTTGGTGATTATAAAACATTGAAAATTATGCAAACATGTTGGTATGATTATTAGTATACTTGGTTGGGAGTTTGGGACGTTATAATGAAGAATTAGAGGTGTAAAATGAGGAAACCCGTAACTGTTAAAGATAATTCTGGGCAAATACCTGTTTGATCAATCAATCGACTCAAGAATGTCGATGGATCGACCTCTTTTGATTTTTTATAATTGTTTCCCTTTAAGGTTTAAGAAAAATTCCAAAGGCGATAATGATTTTTAGGGTGATTAATATGATATTGGGGGACTTAGTTAAGGTCAGTAGGGTCTTAGCTGAAGCCCAGAAAAATGGATTACCTTAGGGATTTGAATACTATTGCTTACGAGGGACTCCCGAGTGAGGTACGGTTAGAAATCATTCAAATTGAAACTATAATGAGAATAAACGCTGAGGTAAGGATAAGAACAGTAATGGAGGGGCTTTAAGTTACTAAGATACCATTAGAAACTAATTGGAGGCCTAGTAACCTTTTGCGGTAGGTTTAGGTACTCAAATTGACACGACGAGAGAAAGTTATCAAGTTAAATATATAATTACGTATGATGTTCGGGATAATCTTACTACGTACGAGACTTACTAGATGGAATGTGAATATCTATATTGAAATATGATTACTAAGGCTATTTGAATGCCTAGTGAATGGATTTCTTATGTGTATGACATACCTACCATACTTGCTATCACGGGAGGTTAGTTTTTTTGGAAAAGGAGCCTCTTATCCTTGTGTGCCTTTGGGGGGATTTAGACTGGTACCTTAAGGACATAGGACTGTGAATGACTTATTTGTGAGTTGATAAGTCAGCTGACCACGGGAGCGTAGGTATGTGCGTGACCCATGGGTATGTGAACTATGTTTGCCTCCAATATGTGTGATTTGTATTCTGACGGTTCCCGAGTGATTTGGAACACGTGATCCTTACATACGTGATATACATGGATTTGATAGCAGAGTATGCGTGCACCGCAGCTTAGCCTAGGGGTGTCATATATGTATATATATATATACTGTGAGTGATTTATATATATACTTTTGACTGGTTCACTGTTGCTTAGTAGATGTGAATAACTAAGATATTGTATTGGACTAAGAATGTGAGAATGTAATTAACACTCGAGATAAGTAATTTAATGAATGTGAATATGGGTTGGTTATATAACTTAGTTGGGTGTTACGAGTAGATACCCTATGTTAGAGTGTGAAATGAGGAGCGTTCACATTAGTTGAGAGGTGAGAAATTCATGTGAGAGTACGCAACTAACATGTTTATAATATGTGTTGTTTAATTGTAATTTAAACACTTGTTAAACTTTTAAACTGTTTTCACCTCGGGCTCTGACCCGTTTTCCTCCAAGTCTATTTTGTTTTATAAAAACATTTTAGGTGCCCATCCACAGGGACACCAAGCATAGGAGTTCCATTACATTGACGCTCTGTAGCTGCTGTGGAAGTTACAGGATCTCGGTATTATATGCCTTCATATTCAGTAATTGACTCTACTCAAGACTACTCATCTGTTAGGGCATGTCGCCCATTTCCATTTAGAGATAGCATCCTCGGACTTTTAATTTTATTTCAGATGTTGGTTTATTTATTCAGACTCTTGTATCAAGACTTTATTTTACTCTGGTATTATTATTGGAGTGTTTACTCCAGACTCAGTTTATTTCTTTTCGTTGATTATTCATTTGAGATTGTTTATGAAATTATGGTTGTTGACTTAATTACTTGGATTATGTTAACTTAATTAATAAAATTTGGCATCTCTCGTTTTAAATATTAGGTGACTAGTAATTAACTAATTGTTTTCGACAGTGATGCTAAGACTGAACCAACTTGATATTCTGTATTGATTTTATAAAGGAGTAGATACTCGGTATTTAATTAGTCGGGGTGTTACAACTTCAACATGCATATTTGATTTCTAACAACCTAAAATCATTTAATCCTCACTAAACAACCCTTAAATCCGAAATCCCCAATTTAAATCACTTAAACCCTAGTTGTTCCCATTATTATTAAAGAAGGTAATAAACCCAGATTCGTTCATCACAATACATCATAAATTTGTGGCTTCTAATCTATCTACATGAGGGTTTAATAAATGGCGATTTCAGATTCTAATTAATCATCTTAAACCTCCAATTTCATCAAGATTATGAACAACACATGGGTATTATACACCTATACTAACATGAACATGATTATTGCTACAGTTTTGCAAGAATTAAACACTTGCCTCATGAAAAAAGTCTGATCTATTGATGTAGTTGGTATGGTTGTGATCCTCGTTCTTCGATCTATGCGATGGTGGTCTTAGTAGTGTAAATGGTGCACTGGTGGTGGTTCTGGCCCTAGAAACCTCTCGTCCTCCTTCCTCCTTTTGGCCCCTCTGTGGTTAAGAACTGATAACCCCAATCTTTTCCTCGTACATGATATATTAGCCCTTTAATTTTTGTCACTAATAATACTTCCAAAATAAAAATTACCAAAGCACCCTCCTGGGATGCCGGTTTGGCCTACAACTATCCCGGGACCCAAACTAAACCCCCTGGGTAGACTTTTCTAACCGTCTCGACCCTTCCGGATAGATTGGCGCACTTGAAATGACAATTTGGGAGAATAATAAATATTTTACTTTTTATTCCATTATTTTAGTCTTGACACAACTCACACGCGCGTCCCGACTTAATTACCGTAAATGTCGTATTTCTCACTCGTGACAATTTTCATAAATTCTCAATCATATTCATAACTATATATTACTTTATTCGCTCAGTAATATTCAATATGATTCTCATCAATAAATACCAACCCTTATCTCGCTAGCTAATATTTATTTTAATCCGGATTAATTATCAATTAATTTCCCATATTTAATTTAATTAATCAAATATTTAAAAATCATTAAAAATATGGGGTGTTACATAATTTCCCCCTTACAATGGAATTTCACCCCGAAATTCGAAAAATAAAAGTATACCTGGTAACAATAACTCAGGATATTTCTCGCGTATCTCATCCTCGTGCTTCTAAGTAAATTCCTCGACGTTATGGTGCTCCTATTGAACACGCACAATTGGAACTACCTTAGACCTCAATGTCCTCTCGCTATGGTCTAGGATAGCCATAGGTCTCTCCTTATATAAACTATCAGGCTGTAAATCAATCTGCCCCAACGCAATGTGAGTATGAGTCAACTCATCTCAGAGATACCGTCTAAGCAAAGAGATATGAAACACATCATGTATACTATGCAAGTGTTTCGGTAATTCGAGTTTATATGCCACCGCTCCAATCCTCCCTATGGTGATAAATGGCCCCACGTAGCTCGGTGCCAACTTCCCCTTTTCCCCAAATCGTACTATCCCCTTTATAAGAGATACTCGCAGTAAAACCTGATCCCCATAGCAAACTCACGAATGAACTATTTGGCATCGATGTAGCTTTTATATCTGTCTTGAGTTACCCGTATACGACACTGAATCATCTATATCCTGGTCGTAGTGTCCTGTATCAAATCTGGCCCTAGTAACTTGTTTTCCCCCACCATTAACCAACATGCAGGAGAATGACAAGGTCTACTATAAAATGGCTCAAATGGGGTCATGCCAAGTGGTAAACTGATAGGATTTATTATATGCAAACTCCACCAGTGGAAGGTACTTATCCCAACATCCCTTAAATTCAAGGACACATACGCAATATATTCTCTAATATCTAATTAGTCTGCTCAGTCTGCCCATTAGTTTGTGGGTGATATGCCTACTCAACAGCATCTCAACACCCACAACCTCTTGGAAACTATTTCAAAACTTGAGGCATGAAACCTTGTCTCGGTCAGACACAATCTCAGCTGGTACCCCATGAAATTTCAATATCAGTGTCATTTTGTTATTCTCACTTTATCTCTACTAACGACATCTTGCGGTTGAACGGTTTCCCCTTACTGCTCCATTCTAAGGACTAATTCTCTTTAGTCACCAAGTATGAATATATTCTATCATTTAATCTAATGATTCACCTTGGTACTTACACGATACGTTGAACATTTTTTTTCCGTTTTGTCACTAATATGGGCCTCTCTACGCACGGCTAAAGTATTTCCTCTACTGTAAAAAAAATTTCTAACAGTCCCCCATGTGTTAATTCCCATAATCAGTTGTTTTCCTCACACATACATTTCCACCTCTTTAATATTTTTGAAATATTAGGCTATTACCCATGTCCCTTCATTAATGGTACTCTTTAGTTTGTCGGTCTATGCACTACCATTCGAATTAGTGATCCATCAGCTCATGGGAGATATTTTCAATAGTATCCGTGTACTCGTGATAGAGTTCAAGATCTTTTAAATTTTTTTGACGTAATCCTCTTCATATTAATCCTTTATACCGAGCGACTATAAGTTATTCTCAAGAATTAACATTGTACATTCCTCGTTCTTTACACCACTATAAAATTCCTTATCCTACTACTCTTCGATCTCTAGAGATGCCCTTACTCACTTAAGAAATTTCATTAACTTTTTGTCTCATTCTAGTTTTACCTAAACTCTAATCATATGTCTACGTGTATTCCTGTGTTCTCACTTTTTCTCCCCGTAATTGTTTTCAAAGGCATGATTAACTAGGGCGCCCATACGCCCTATACCCCGTGCATTTCTACACACCCATACTAAATGTGATACCGGTATCTCAAACATAGTAGGGTCATACGATCACCTTATATTTACCACTTAATTATAACATAGGTTGTCCCACCACTCTACTCGTGGTGTCAACGATTAATAACATTTTCACATTTTAACATTATATGGCTCTACCGACCTTAATTCGTAATGTAACTATTATCTCACAGTTATAACTACATGTACGTGTAATAACTATGGTACAAAACCCATGTACTAAAGACAAAACATCCCCCAACTCCCAATGCTCGTTAAGTTTCATGCGTAGAATATCTCGCAAGCGAAATCCAAACAAAGAACCCCCCGATACACTACTATATAACATTGTTGGTCATCGAGATCTGTTAAGTACTTAGTCCATAACATGTACCCCTGAATTTCCGTCTACAGACATAAAAGTCTACTCGTCCACTCTCATATCTCTAAGATGACCCTTACATGGCGCTCTCGTTGTCACTAAGTTCTCAGTGCTAAATAATTTAACGATCTATATCGCTCTGCTCGATAATAAATCAATATACCATGAATCTCATTAGTAAAAGTAGCTACTCACTGGGATAAAATATAATAAGACTACATACTCACAGAAGTCTATAATACAATACAATATATATGCAGGCTCAACCCTCTTTCAAGTGGTGCCTCGCAAACCAAAATATACTACCCTGAAATAATGGGTATAATAGTCTTAGCATACAATTTACTATCAGTCATTACACAATATAATAATAGCATGCTCTACTATTATAATAACCCAAAAGGTGAAAAAATTGCTATGTAATATATATACAAATTCTCTTAGTGTCCACTCCTGCTCCTCCCTGCAGTTGACACAAAAGTCTCACTATCCAAGGGTAGTCATATACATAATAAGGCTACTATTGCCAGCGCACCCACTAATTCGATGCACACTCGAATTATAGTTTTACTAGTCAATTATTGTGACTCATCCGTGTCACATGAATAATCATCACTTACTTGTAAAGGTAAGGCAATTATTTTATCTCCATTTGTCATCTACTTTACACAGTTAATGGGTCCTGAGCATAACTCTCGTGCCGGAACTGACCCGCTGTTTGGCTATAATGGTTGTATATTCAAGATCTCATCCTATGTTTGCCTTATGTTCGGCTTTGGGCAAACCCGTTTTATGCGGTTTATCACTCCATAACTGTAAAAACTTTCCAGAGAAACTCTCTCTCTCTTCTGGCCCTGGCCCTACTGGCCTCCATCACCATCTCCTCAGCCCTAACGGTTTTGAGGAATGGAGATATTGTTAATACTGTTGAGGACCTTGTTGGTCCTACCTGAACCCAATGAGGAATATATCTCATGCTTCTATTATGCCCCACTGGCATCATTTTCCTTTACTTTCCAAGTCCAACTGCTCTCACTTTCCCGCTATGGATTTAGCTTAATACTGGTGGTCCTACTCACCACCTATAGGGCACCTTTATGTGTCCATTATCTATCTTGGGCCCACGGTCCATGTTGATGTGTCTTCCTCTCAAACCTAGCAGTATTAGCCCCGATAGCTACTCTCGCTGTCCCTTTGGCTCGACTGACCCTATGGAACTTATTACCCGTCTTGACAGCCCCGACTGAATATACTGTCACTCGGTAAGAATTCAAATGACCTAAGGTATTTGTATGGGTACCTTACTGGGTATACTCTCTTATGGTTCCCCACTAGTACCGTTAAATTCAATAACGCTCTTTATTTATATTTTGTAATCCTCTTGGCTTCCTTCTCCTGGAAACGTTGATGTACTCTTGTAGACGAATGGCGTTGACGACACCGACCTTAGTCACCTTAGTAGTATTTGTCCTTTATGCTTGGGAGTTCCACTCAGGATTCCATTTTCAACTTACAGACCCTTTTTTATTCTCCGTATCCCCTTCTTCGATTACAAAATTCATTAAATAAATTAATTTATCTCTCACGATCGGTATCTACCCGATTTACTTGTGATAAGTTCGTAATTCCATTCGCATCCTTATCTGAACAGTGGATGGAAGGTCTTACGGTCAACTGCACCCAACCTTTCATGTATATATATATATATATATATATATATTGCTTTATAACTGGTGACTGACTATCAGTGGTCTATGCTGCTCCAATGAGCTAAAAATTTTGCCTAAAATTTAATTCTGAGTATCACTTTACTACACTCTACATCTTTCCCTTTGGATTATGTCCTTCCATTATCCCATCACACTTCCTCTTTTCTTCAAGTCCTTATAAAGGATTCTTCAAAGGAGTTCCTCTGACTCTCCTCTTAGTCATCTATGCGGGTGAATCTGAATTTGCCCTATTGTTATCTACAACAGTGTTTGGGAAATCATTTCTCCCGAGCGCTTGTCCCTTTTTATCATCTTCTTAGACATTAATTTCGGTGACTCTTCTCACGATCACTATTCTTTGAATACTCCATAGCTCTTACTGTACCTCTTCCCCCGCAGTCCTTCTAACGTACCTTTACTGGTCGTCCCATGTTTTTCGGTGTACCACACCCATCCAAACTCGTATGTCAATTGCATCAACTATGCTTAATCGTAGGAGAACTTAAGTCGCATTTGTAGAGGAATACAACAACCCTATGATAAGGCTCTACATCAAAGAACATTGCGATGAAATATGAAAAGATGCACAGATCCTAAAATACTCTAGAACATGATGCTCTGAAACCACCTGTGACATCCCGCCCAATTAAATACAGGGTGGCCAGTCCTTTATAAAATTTAAAACATAGTATCTAGTTGGTTCATTCTTAGCATCACTGTCGAAAAATAATTTTCTTATTAACCACCTAATAATTAATTAAGCCAGTGTCAAAACATTTTTCATTAGTAAAAATTCTTTAATTTAAATCATTAAACGCATCCAACATTTTTACGAACAAATGAATAATGAATAAAGCACTATTTGACTGAATGTAAAGAAACTGGAATAATCATCCGAGTTAAATGAAAATACAAACCATCGAAATGTAATTATACTAAATCTGACTGAATACTGAATATATAAAAGGTATGTGTTCAATGTCTCTCTGACATACAAAAATGATAATGGGCGACACCTGTCCTAACTAGAAAGTCTAAAAAATATAACTGAGATGATAGAACTAGAAGCATCTAAATATGATGACCTGCAACTACTACAATAGCTGCAGCACGTCAAATGGTTCGAAAGTCTAAACTTGACATCACTGTTGTTGGACACCGAAAATAAAATACAATAAGAGAAAATAGGTTTTGAAAAAGACAGGTCAGAGCCCGAGTCTAAAACATTTTAAAACAACTTAGCAAGTATTTAAAAATGGCAATAAAGCAAATAATATGTGCATGTTAGCTTTTCGAGCACTCACTTGAGATTCTTGCCTCTCAATTATTGTGAACGCCTAATGTACCTTTAAAATGTCGTAATTATATTTATCACACCTAACTAGGTCATAACCATAAACCTTCTAATCCTCACCCGTAGCAATAACCCGTATTCCCCACATATAATTATTATTAAAATTTATGCATTTACTATCCCAAGTAAAATTCCACAATGAGGTTATGAATTCACATAATTGATTCGATTCCGTTTACATACTCATCTATATATTTTCAAAGTAGATTAAATCACAAGTATTTATTTTCCATCACACTACTATAAATAAATACTAATACAACACCCCTAGACTCAGCTGCGGTGCAGGCATACTCTGCTATCGAGTCCCGGTACATCTCGTACTGAATAAGGATAATCGGTTCAAAATTACTCTAAAACCGTATAAATACAAGTCACACGTATTAGAGGATAACATAGTTCCAAGACTATGGGTTATGCATATACTTACACTCCCATATGACCGCCAACTTATCAACTCGCACATAAGTCGTTCCTAGGTGTTATGCTCTGGGGTACCAATCTAATATCCCCCCAAGGCTCATCAAGATAAGATTGTCCTATCTTTAAGACCTCTTATTATAGAAAGTACGGTAGCTATGTCATACACTGAACAGATAGTACTATAGGTATTCACATAACCCATCAATATCATTAGGTATACACAGCCCAAATATTTTAGTTCATACGTAGTATTATTCTCATTACTACTTACGATAGTTTTATTTAATTATGAATACTCTCTCTTGTAATTATTGAGGATAATTCACCACTCCAAACACCTTAAAGTTTTATTCTCAAATAACTTTAATAATTCTTCCCTATACCGAAATAAATTCCACGGTATTTAATCTCACTCGAATTAACTATGTTGCACAAATTGGAACCAAAACGAATTTTCCAGAAATCCTGTCACATCGCTCAAACGAAATTGCATCTCATTTGAACGAGATAGCAAGTCGTTTGAATGACCTCTTCACGTGAGCTTCCATCTCGCTCGAACGAGATCCAATCTCGTTTGAACGAGATTGCACAGTATCATCCCCTACCTCGGGTAGCAGCGTTTTTCACCATTTTCAAACCTAAAACATCTACAGATAAGCCCCAAACACCAATTAATCTATTTTAATCGATACTTCAATAGCATATTTGGTTTCTAACAACCTAGAATCATTTAATCCTTAAGCAATAACCCTTAAATCTGAAATCTCCAATTTAAATCAATTAAACCCTAGTTCTTCCCATTATCATTTTAGAACATAATAAATCCAAATTCGTTCATCACAATATATCATAAATTTGTGGCTTCTAATCTACCTACATATGGGTTTAACATATTGCGATTTCAGATTGTAATTAATCATCTTAAACCTCCAATATCATTAAGATTATCAACAATACATGCGTATTATATACCTCTACTAACATGAACATGATTATTGCTACAATTTTACAAGAATTAAACACTTGACTCATAAAAGAAGGTCTGGTCCATTGATGTAGTTTGTATGGTTGTAATCCTCACTCTCCAATCTACGCGATGGTGGTCTTAGTGGTGTAAATGGTTCACTGGTGGTGGTTATGGCCCTAGAAACCTCTCCTCCTCCTTCCTCCTTTTGGCCTCTCTGTGGTTAACAAATGATACCCCAATATCTTCCTCATACATGATATATTAGCCCTTTAATTTTTGCCACTAATAATACTTCAAAAATATAAATTACCAAAATACCCTATCGAAATTATTCTTAAAATACTTAGAGGGAGGAGAAGTGAGTATGACGTGAATTATAAATGAAAATAAAAATTATGAGTCCGTTATGTGATGTAATCGAGTAAAATGTGTTAATAATGGATAATTATAATTATGGGTCGTGGGCACACCTAATTTAGAAATGTGAATATTCATATATATGACTGTGTGATTGTGCATATTACATATCTGTGTAAAAATCATACCCGGGCTACTTGCTATCACGGGGATTCCACGCCAGAACGGTCTTATCTCGATTGGACCTTTATAGGGGATATTGACTCGTACCCTAGAAGATAGTATCCTCGATACATGCTATCCAAAAATGATAGTCAGATGTTCTAAGAGACGTGAGGGTATGTGCTGACCTCTTAGGACCTGTAACTATGCTTCGCTTCCATTTGTTTGTGTATTGTGTTAATACAGTTTGAGAGTAATTTCGGACTAGTATTTCCCTTAGTTTGTGTGATACGGGGACTTGATAGCAGAGTATGCCAGCACCATAGGTTTTATGTGGGGTGCCGATAGTATATATATTATATGTGTGACTAATATATATACGTATATCTATATGGGAACTTCCTACTGTGTGTATGAGTAGATAAGTAATGAATAAATGCTTAAATTTTATTATAAGTGTTCGGGAGCTTTATAAGGGAAATGATTTGTTTTAAATAACGTAGAAATCTTGAAGTGAATGATTTCCTAAAGTAAATATCATAACCTCGCTTTTCACCTGATAAAACCTTATGGAGAATAAGTTAGGTAAACTTATGAGATTTATTAGTACGGTAGGCGTGCATACTAGAATGGGAGGTGAGAATTCTCAAGAGAGTGTCGCATACTAACATGGTTGTTACATTAGCTGGTAAGCATTTTAAATACTTGCTAAATTAATTTTAAATTGTTTTTCACTCAGGCTCTGACCCGTTTCCTATTATTTCTTCTCTTTTGTATATATATATATATATATATATATATATGTATATAATACAGGTGCCCAGCCACAGGTGCGTCATGCTTAGGTTCTTTGGATCGGACGTGCTACAACTTATGTGGCAGTTGTAGGTCATAGCTTAGACGATCTCATTGTGATTCTACTCCTACTTTTAGTTCTTATTAGTTAGGGCATGTGTCGCCCGTTTCTCTATTCAGTTTGGATTTTTGTCAGAGATTTACGTTCCTTTATATTTCCATTAGTTGGTACTCTTTAGGATTTAATTACTGTCAGGATGGTTTTATTTATAGTTTAAACTAGTTTGGTTTATATGGATAAATCTAATTCTTATGTCTTATTAGACATCTTTAGTATGTCAGAGTTCTTAAATTGTTGGTTATTTACAAAGGTCTTCATATTTGGATGTAATAAAATGGAAATAAGGGTATAAAATTGTTTTGCCACTTAGCTTAATTATTTAGTGTGTTTAAATTGGAAAATTTTATTTTGCGACAGTGATGCTAAGAATGAACTAACCGTTCACCTTCATTTTAATTTAATAAAGGACTGATCACCCTGTATTTAATTAGGCGGGGTGTCACACCGTTCTAATCATTTCTTTATAATATAATAATCAAATCATTATCTTCAGCCGATCTGAAATGTAATTCATTTATTACTATTTCCATGTGTAATGTATATAATGAACATAAAAATGTTACTAGTGCCATAAGATAATCATCATCAGAGTCAAGATTAGGCGGACATACAATACTGTGAGTATCTATGATTAAATATTACAATCATTAACTCAACTCATGCTAACTCGGTATGTACAATGTCAGTGTAGTAAAATCTTCAGTGTGACACTGATAAAATCCCAACACTTAAACCCCAACGTTTCTCTAACGGTGCAACTCTCAAAATTTTCAATCATATGTTATCTATGCTGACAGCATACAAACCTAAAAATGTTAAATTATAAATTGTAAGCATTAAGCTTAGTGGGTTGCTTTTCCCCTGCAATGAGATAACAGTACTATGTATCAATCTATGGATATAAAATCCAACAATCCTGCCCATTGACAATGATATGTCTGCCCATTGGCAATAATATGTCTGCCTATTGGCAATAATATGTATGTCCGTTGGCTATAATAAGTCTGCCCGTTGGCTGTAATAAGTTTTCCCATTGGCTATAATAAGTCTGCACATTTGCAATAATAAGTATGCCCATTGGAAATAATATGTCTGCCCATTAGCTATAATAAGTCTTCCCATTGGCAATATTAAGTCTGCCCATTGACAATAATAAGTCTGCCCATATGCAATAATAAATCCTCGAACATAAATTCCAACAAATCATTGGATCTTTGTCCAAATCCAATCCTGGATCATAAGACCCAAACAAATCCTGGATATTTGAATATCCAAACAAATCCTGAATACCGAAGTATTCAAACCAATCCTGGATAATTTAATACCCAAATAAATCCTGCTCTTAGAGTTATATTCATAACCATCATATCATTTTCATATCTATATGTGAAACAATCAGAAGTACACTCACCTTGGTAATTTAACAGGCTTTCCCCTTCCTTTTTCTGGCACTTGTTCAATCGGTTCTTATTCCCTTCCTATCATTATTACAATAATATTATCAGTATAAGAGTATCAAAAATCCAATGAATATCTCATACGTAACTCAACTCTTAAGCATCATATGATTTTATTCAAATCATTTATCACAAGTGAAGTTCCATCCAAATTGTGTTAACATATTTGACATGTCCAAATCATGGAACAAACATACATTCATTTCTTCTTGGTAATTCAATCCTTGTCATATTAGGATTCCAACACAAAAGATGATGCATCATTTCAAGTTTACTAGAGCAAGTTACGCCCATTTCTTCAATACATAATAAATCTTCCCAATAGGCTCATCAATGGTTCAGTCAACTTCCAGGAATTTTCATGATTTTTCTACATCATAACATTCTATGATATTTCACCCAACATAAATAAACATATTGAAAAATACAAAATTAAATTTTCATAATTTGTAAGGTTCATTTGCTGTGTCAAGGAAAACATCGAACACATGGTGTGCATACTTTCACCCTTGGGGCAGATTTATACCCAAACTTCAAACTCACCAAAGATTAATTTCTTGGTATTTTCACATAATTTTTGGGTATGTTAGACATATATGAGTCTATTTTCATCTCCAACTAGAATTAGTCAATTCCAATAAATATGCAAAAAGATATAGAAGTTGGAATACACAAGGTTTCCAGTCGAAGCAATATACATGATTTACACGTTCAACTTTGCTTAAAATCGCATCTATCTATACGTATATATCAAGACATGGAAATTTAGTAAACAAATGATAATTTATATCATTTCAATCAATAATACCAAAAAAATTAATAAGATTTATGAGTATAATTACCTTAGGGACTTTTGCATAATTTCATATGAATTTTTCTCCAATGTTTCCTCGCCTTTCTCTTCCCAATCTTCGCGATTCTCTCTCCTTAGGATAAAACTCCTCCATGGATGAAATATGCTGAAGGAGGAGATTATTTCAAGCCTTTAAAGTCGTCCAAAACCCACCTCCTTCTTTAACCAATCAAAACCCACCATTTGTTAGCCTAATAAAACGAAATATCATTTAACGAATAGACAAATTTGCCCTTGCTTCGTAATTCTAGCATAACATCTTGTTCGTACCTCCATTTAACACACTGTTTGTTGTATTACAAACCTGACTCTTATCTCTACAACTATCTAGTTTTTACTTTAAGTCAATTGTTATTTGATAAGGGTCAAAACTAGTCTCCAACCTGAATATTTCTATCGAAACTTCAAAATTTTGTATTTGTAACTAATTCGATATTTCATGCTTTATGAAGGTAGGATTAGACTAAACATAATATATTAAAATTATATATATATATATATTAATAACACATTACTCATATCACATAATCTAAACATGATTCAAACATAATTAATCATAATTATATTCGGGTTGTCACAAATCTCCCCCCGTTGGGAAATTTTATCCTCGAAATTGACATACCTTGGTTACCCGAATCAAACAAATACGGATAATGCATTTTCATGTTATCCTTGCTCTACCATGTATCTTATTCTATGAAATGCCTTCTCCACACAACTTTCACTAGTGGGATCACTTTGGATCTCAGTATTTGTTCCTTCCTATCCACAATAGCAAGTGGTTCTTCCACATAACTCAAGCCTTCCTTCAACTCAATAAGTTGTTCCACCAATACATGTGAAGGATCCACTACATACTTTCTTAACATAGAAACATGCAAAACATCATGCAGTCGGGATAACTCTGGTGGTAATGCTAACTTGTAGGCAACCATCCCGACTTTTTCAAGAATTTTATAGGGTCCAATATAATGTGGACTTAACTTTCATTTATTTCCAAACCTCATAACTCCTTTCCATGGCGATATTCGAAGAAACACATAATCCCCTTTCTGGAACTCAAAATCTTTTCGTCGTTTATCCACATAACTTTTTTGCCTGCTTTGAGCTATTTTCAATCCATCTTGAATAATCTTTACCTTTTCAGTGGTGACTTCAATAAACTCTAGACCCTCTATCTTCCTTTCACCAACTTCAACCCAACATACGGGTGTACAACACCGTCTATCGTACAACACTGCATATGGCACCATACCAATAGTAGATTAAAAACTACTATTATATGCGATTTCAATCAAAGGCAATTATATATCCCAATTACCTTTGAAATTACGCACACAAACTCTAAATATAGCCTTCGAAATCTATATGGTTCTTTCAGAATTCCCATCCGTCTGAGGATGAAAATTTTTACTAAACTTTAAGTTAGTACCCATAACATACTATAAACTTTCCTAAAATCTGGATGAAAAATAGGGTCCCTATCTGAAATAATAGAAATAGGAACTCCATGGAATCGAATAATCTCATTAATATACAATATAGCATATCTATCAACTGTACACAATCTTGACTACTAGAAAATGAGCTGACTTGGTCAACCTGTCCACCACTACCCAAATCAAATTTGATCCCTTCTGAGATCGAGGAAGCCCAATCACAAAATCCATTGTTAAATGATCCCATTTTCATTATGGTATTGGCAATGGGTGAAGCAAACTCGCAGGTTTTTGATGCTCCACTTTCACTTGCTGACATATAAGGCATCTAGAAACAAAATCAACTATTTCTTTCTTCATATTATTCCACCAATAATGCTCCTTGAAATCTCTATATATTTTAGTACTACCAATATGCATAGTATAAATGGAATTATGAGCCTCATCTAAAATTTTCTCTTTCAATCCATCTACATTAGGAACACATAATCTTTTATTATACAATAAAGTGCCATCGTTAGCAATACAAAAATCATCACACTTACCACCTCTGACATTTTGTCATTTCTTCTCAAGAAAAGGATCATGACTTTGCAAATCATGAATACGTGTAGCTAACAAAGGCCTCGCGCCTACATGAGCAAATAATTTATCCTCATCTGCTAGCTGTAATTCCACTCCCATCAATCTCAACTCCATAACGTGAGCAACTCTAGAACATCTAGTACAAGATAACCTACTCAAATCCTTTCTACTCAAATCATCTACAACTAGATTTGCCTTCCCTGGATGGTAGTGAATTGTACAATCATAATCTTTAATTAACTCCATCCACTGCGTCTGCCTCAAATTCAACTCCTTCTGAGTAAATAAATACTTAAAACTCTGATGGTCGAAAAAAAAATTCACATGCTTCACCATATAAATAATGACACCATAATTTCAAAGCAAACACAATAGCATCAAGTTCCAAATCATGTGTAGGATAATTACGTTCATGTGTACGCAACTTACTACAAGCATATATAATAACCTTACCATGCACATAAAAGCACAACCCAACCCCTGATATGAAGCATAGGTATAATAACAAAACCATCTCCACCGTGTGGAATAGTAAGAACAAGTGTGGTTACCAATCTCTTTTTCAGTTCTTTAAAACTATTTTCACAATCATAATTCCATTCAAACTTGACATCCTTCCGGGTTAATTTAGTCATCGAGAAGGCAATTGAAGAAAATCCTTTGATAAACCTCCTATAATATCCAGTAAAACTAAGAAAACTCCTCACCTCAGTCACATTATTGGGCCTCTCCCATTTTACAATAACTTCTACCTTTTTAGGATCAACACATTCAAAATAGTTTTGAGTTATTTTTCATGTTCACCCATATCACGTGAGTAAATCACAATATCATCAATAAAAACTATCACAAATCAATCAACAAAAGGACATAATACCCGATTCATAAGATCTATAAATATAGATGGGACATTAGTCACCCCAAAAGGGATCACTAAAAACTCAAAATTTCCATACCAAGTACGTAAAGACATTTTAGAAATATCATTATCCTTGACCCTCAACTGATGATAACCCGATCGCAAGTCTATTTTTAAAAACACTTTAGCACCCTGTAACTGATAAAACAAATCATCTATATGAGGTAAAGGCTACTTTTTCTTAATTGTATCTTTATTCAGTTGCATATAATCAATACCCAAATGCATGGTACCATCTTTCTTCTTCACAAATAAAACTAGTGCACACCATGGAGATGCACTAGGCTGTATGAACCCCCTATCAAGTAAATCCTACAACTGAATCTTAAGTTATTTCAACTCAACAAGTTCCATAGAAATAGGGGTTGTCCTCGGTGCCAATTCAATACTAAATTCAACTTCTCTCTCTAGGGGTAACCCCGGCAACTCACTAGGAAACACTTCTGGAAAATCGGTACAATAGGAACATCGACTAATTATAAAGCCCCCTTCCCAGTGTCAAGAACATATGCAATAAAGCCCTCACAACCCTTAATCAATAATTTCCCCTTCTGAATAGCAGAAATGATGCAACTGGGAACAATTTTACTTTACCCCACAAACTTAAATTCGGACTCACCACGCATATTAAAAATAACTTCCTTACAGAAACAATCCATAAATGCACGATATTTAGATAACCAATATGTTCCCAGAATTATATCAAAATCAGAAATATCCAATGGAAGTAGATCTATAATTGTATCTCTAACCCCCACAGTAAAAAAAATTCATGAAAAATATATTCAGCTACGATCATATCCCCCATGGTCATGGAAATACCCAAACCCATATCTAAATTAGTACATGGTCTAATCGGATATCTAGTAAATGCACTTGAAACAAACAAATGTGTCCAATCGGGATCAATCAAAACATAAGCATTTCTATCAGTAACAAAAAGCGTACCTGTCACCATATCCAAAGTAACCTGAGCTTCTTTCATCGTAAAGACTCGTCCACCTGGCCTAGGACCACTGGTTTATCCCATGCCCCAGGTTTTATCTATCATAATCGAGTTATAACAATCAACACAAACAATTTATAATACTAAATTATAGGTTAGTACAAAAACAGATCATAAATATCAAATCAACTCAATAACTGGCATCTAACCGTCACACACATCGAGAATTTATAACCTAGACGTTCTGATACCACTAATTGTCACACCCCAAACCCAAAACCGTTCTAATTATTTATTTATAATATAATAATAAAATTATAATCTTCAGTCGATTTGAAATGTAATTCATTTATTACTATTTCCATGTGTAATGTACATAATGAACATAACACTGTTACTAGTGCCATAAGATAATCATCATCAGAGTCAAGATTAGGTGGACATACAATACTATGAGTATCTATGATTAAATATTACAATCATTAACTCAACTCATGCTAACTCATTATGTACAATGTGAGTGTAGTACAATCTTCAGTGTGACACGGATAAAATCCCAATACTTAAACACCAACTTTTCTCTAACGGTGCAACTCTCAAAATTTTCGATCATAAGTTATCTTAGCTGACAGCATACAAACCTGAAAATGTTAAATTATAAATTGTAAGCATTAAGCTTAGTGGGGTACTTTTCTCCTACAATGAGATGACAGTACTATGTATCAATCTGTGGATATAAAATCCAATAATCCTACCCATTGGCAATGATATGTCTGCCCATTGGCTATAATAAGTCTGCCCATTGGCTATAATAAATCTTCCCATTAGCAATAATATGTCTGCCCGTTGCCAATAATATGTCTGCCCGTTGGCAATAATATGTCTGTTGGCTATAATAAGTCTGCCCATTGGCTATAATAAGTCTGCCCATTGAAAATAATAAGTCTGCCCATTTGCTATAATAAGTCTGCCCATTGGCAATATTAAGTCTGTCCATTGGCAATAATAAGTCTACCCATTAGCAATAATAAATCATGGAACATAAATTCCAACAAATCATTGGATCTTCGTACAAATCCAATATTGGATCATAAGACCCAAACAAATCCTGGATATTTGAATATCCAAACAAATCCTGAATACCGAAGTATTCAAACCAATACTGTATAATTTAATACCCAAATAAATCCTGCTCTTAGAGTTATATTCATAACCATCATATCATTTTCATATCTATATGTGAAACAATCAGAAGTACACTCACCTTGGTAATTTAACAGGCTTTCCCTTTCCTTTTTCTGGCACTTATTCAACCGGTTCTTATTCCCTTCCTATCATTATTACAATAATATTATCATTATAAGAGTATCAAAAATCCAAGGAATATCTCATACGTAACTCCATTCATAAGCATGATATGATTCTATTCAAATCATTTATCACAAGTGAAGTTCCATCCAAATTCATGTTAATATATTTGACATGTCCAAATCATAGAACAAACATACCTTCATTTATCCTTGGTGATTCAATCCTTATCATATTAAAATTCAAACACAAAAGACGATGCATCATTTCAAGTTTCCTAGAGCAAGTTATGCCCATATCTTCAATACATAGCAAATCTACCCTATAGGCTCATCAACGGTTCAGTCAACTTCCAGGAATTTTCATGATTTTTCTACATCATAACATTCTATGATATTTTACATAACATCAATAAACATATTTAAAAATAGAAAATTAAACTTTCATAATTTTTAAGGTTCATTTGCTATGTCAAGTAAAACATCGAACACATGGCGTGCATACTTTCACCCTTGGGGCATATTTATACCCGAACTTCAAACTCACCAAAGATTAATTTCTTGGTATTTTTACATAATTTTTGGGTATGTTAGACATATATGAGTCTATTTTCATCTCCAACTAAAATTATTCAATTCCAATAAATAAGCAAAAAGATATAGAAGTTGGAATACACAAGGTTTCCAGTCGAAGCAATATACATGATTTACACGTTCAACTTTGCTTAAACTCGCATCTATGCATACGTATATCTCAAGACATGGAAGTTTAGTAAAAAAATGATAATTTATATCATTTCAATCAATAATACCAAAAATATAACAAGATTTATGAGTAGAATTACCTTAGGGACTTTTACGTAATTTCCTATGAATTTTTCTCCAACGTTTCCTCGCCTTTCTCTTCCCAAACTTCATAGTTGTCTCTCCTCGGGATAAAATTCCTCCATGGATGAAATATGCTGAAGGAGGAGATTATTTCAAGCCTTTAAAGTCATCCAAAACCCACCTCATTCTTTAACCACTCAAAACCCACCATTTGTTAGCATAATAAGACGAAATATCATTTAACGAATAGACAAATTTTCCCCTACTACGTAATTCCAGCATAACGTCTTGTTCGTACCTCTGTTTAACACATTGTTTGTTGTATTACAAACCTAACTCATATCTTTACAACTATCTAGTTTTTACCTTAATTCAATTGTTATTTGATAAGGGTCAAAACTAGTCTCCAACCTGAATATTTCTATCGAAGCTTCAAAATTTTGTATTTGTAACTAATTCGATATTTCATACTTTCTAAAGGTAGGATTAGACGAAACATAATATCTTAACATTATATATATTAATAACACATTACTCATATCACATAATCTTAACATGATTCAAACATAATTAATCATAATTATATTCGGGTTGTCACATTTTGGAAGCCGAGAAATGGTACCTGCCATTGAAGAAGCTCGCTTACGCACTGGTGATAGCCTCAAGGAAACTGAAGCATTATTTTTAGGCCCACTCCATATTCATGGTAGGTCGATCTCGGAAGGTTTGATATTCACTTCCAACCAAGAAACATCGTCAAAGGGAAAATTCTAATCGATTTCATCATTGAGTTCACAGGAGAATAGCTATGTGATCAGATGGAAATAAGTTGATCAAGGGAAAGATTATAGGAACCAAGTGTTTGGACCTTATACGTTGATGGAGCCTCCAACTCAAAGGGGGAGAGAGTAGGTATCATACTAATAACCCCTAAAAATACGGTGCTCAAGCAGGGAATCAGACTTGGATTTGAAGCCACGAATAACGAGGCAGAATATGAGGCATTCATCACTGGACTACGCAAAGCACAACTACTGGGGGAAAGGCACCTTAAAGTCTTCGAAAACTCGCAGCTGGTATCCAACCAGATAAACGGTGATTTTAATGCAAAGGATGGCATCTGATCTCGCTATTGTAAAGGGACTAATAGCCAGCTTCGATCAAGTGGATGTTCAGCAGTTCCCCAGAGGACAGAATACCCATGCAGATTTCCTAGCATCTCTGAGCTCAGCAATAGACTCTGACTTGAGAAGAACAATCCTAAGTAGATTTCCTCACGCAACTCAGCATTGATCAGACCACTGAGCCACTAAATTTCGAGCATATTCTCCACATTAAAAAGGTTTCAAGCTGGATGGATCCAATTGCAGACTACTTACGAAGTGATATACTGCCAAGTGATGAGAGGTCAACTCATCAAATAAGAGTCAAAGCTTCTCTCTTTGACTTATCTCCTGATGGGAAGTTGCATAAGATATCCTTCACCGGTCTCTACCTCCAGTGTGTTCATCCACAAGAGGTCGAGAAAATTCTTCATGAACTTCATGAGGGTATTTGTGGAAGTCACGTAGGAGGGAGGTTGCTAGCCTTTCGAGTAATGAAGGAAGGGTATTAGTGGCCATACATGTAGAAGGATGCTGGAGTTTATATTCGTAAGTGCAAGAAATTCCAAAAACACTCACCCATGGTCCACCAGCCCAACAGTGACCTAAAGTCACTAACCAACCCGTGGCCCATCGCCTAGTGGGGTTTGGACATCGTAGGACCTCTACCTACTATAGCAGGAAACTGAAAGTATCAATTAGTCACCACAGACTACTTCACTAAGTGGATAGAGGTATAACCACTGGAGAACATCAGAGACACAGATATGACAGGGTTCATATGGAGAAACATCATTACCCTCTTCGGAATACCAAGAACGATCATTATTGACAACGGGACCCAGTTCGAGAGTGTCCCCTTCCAAAGTTTTTGTAACGATCATAGAATTAGGCATTATTTCAGATCTATAGTATATCCCCAGAGCAATGGTCAAGCTGAGGCTTCCAACAAAACAGTTATCGATGGATTAAAGAAATGCTTGGAACGGTCCAAAGGAACTTGGGTGAACGAATTACCCCCATATCCTCTAGGCCTTTCGCACCATCCCAAAGAGAGCAACTGGGGAAACACCCTTTGCACTCACATATGGAATGGAAGCAGTTTTTTCACTAGAAGTTGGTTTCCCCACCATTAGGTCTACGTCGGTCGACCTAGGCCACAATGACGAAGCATTGCTCACTGAACTTGACTTAGTCGACGAGCAGTGAGATTTGGCTCTAGTTAAACTGCCTTCTTATTAGCAACAACTAGCTAAACAGTATAATCTAAAAGTCAATCCAAGGAAATTTTAATTTCGGGACTATGTCCTAAGGAAAGTCCTTGGCAGTGCTGTAAAAACATCAGATGGCAAGCTGACATTGAACTGGGAACGACCGTTCAAGGTGGTAAGGGATGACCTGCAAGGAGCCTACCACTTGGAAACGCTGGAGGGAAGGGAGATACCAAGAGATTGGAATGCGGTAAACCTGAAGAAACTCTACTTCTATATTTCTCTATCTATTCACCATTAGTTTAGGTAAATTTTCATTTACAAATTAATGTTGCTCTCTGTTCCTGACTTTGATTAGTAAAACTCAATTGGCATTAGCATTCTATATGTATTGGTTGTCTAAAGTATATTTATTTGTATGCACCTTTTCCAAGTTATAGGCTTCACTCTTTTAACACGTATGATAAAGATCATGGATTATAGTAATTTGGTCAACTTGCTTTAGTAAAAAAACCTCTTAAGCTAGCCTCTTGTGATTACACCACAGTGGTTGGGTTTATACTAGCTCAACTTACCCAAAGCATAGTTAGTAGGGTTGACATATAATAACCCTCCTCAAGCCTTTGCTCATAACACAATTGGCCTCCTAGGTTAATGCGATAACAAATAAAGACCTACAAGGGATCCTTAGGTAACATAACCAACCCAGGTTGGTCGCCAATATAGTTTGGCTCTCAAATCCTACTCGAGGTGGATTACCCATTAATCAGGTGTATCCTCGCCATCTCCCTACTTATGCCTAAGGTAGTGTGACGACACGACCTAAAAGGTAAAGTGAGGAGGAATGGTATGGCTAAGGCATAATGGACTGGGGGAATACTCATTTGAAAATAATCTCTAAGTCACATTTAATTGATCGAGATGCCCAAAATAACTAGAGATTACTAATAAAATAGAAACAGATAACATATATTTAGTCGACCTTGGCCTAAAACATAAGTATTTTATTGCTAAAGGTTACATATTTACATGTGAAACAATGATAAAATAAATTAAATCCGAAGGAGGTTAAGGTCATTGAACAAGGTAGTCAGCTACTCGCGTTCTTCGACCATCATCAGGATAAGGGGCAAAATCCTCCTCAACATCCTCTGAGCTTGGCTCCAGCAGCTTCCTCGGGATAGAATCTATTGGGACCCAATGGTCATCCTTTCTAAATGGATTTGGTTCTAAGGATGAGGGAGTGATCTCATGCCTGTACCAAGGGGAGAAATTCTTGGGCACTATTAACTCCCTGAGGGCACTTAGCTACCCTCTAATGAAGGACAGTTCCTTGACCTCCTTTAGCTTTGTAGGAGTGTATGTCCAACCTTGGTTGTATCTATCTACCCACTCCCACCAGGGACCTTTTTTTAACAGGCGCCTCAGTCTTGTGATGTCCATCTGAAGCCCATCAACTATCCCATACGCTCGGCGAACATCTCCCTTCAGCTCGATAATCTCCCTTTGGGAATCACTTCTGTATCCAGTCACTACACATGATTATAATAAACTCTACTTTCCTAACCCTCAAAATTAGCAGATCATAACATAAAAATCCTCTTATTACTCACACCATCTCCCCTACGGGTGACACCGAAAAGCCCTGCTACCCAACGACAAGTACAAACACAATAAGGCTCATACCGCCAACCCACCCACTAAACTTGACTCATTCTCGAATTTTAGCGTTAACAAATAATATATTGTGGTGCACCCATGTTAACCGAACTAATCCCATACTGACAAGGGTGAAACAAAAATATTACCTCCATTTGCCATCTGCCTCTCCTGATCGTTGGGTCCCTGAACGTAACTCTCATGCTGATACTAACCCACGATCTTCTGTATTAGTTATACATTCAGGTTTTCATCTTGTAGTTGCCCCTGCCTCGCTTTGGGGTAATACTTATTCATATGGCCCATCTCTCCACAACTGTGACAACAGTTGGAAAAGTTCTCCTGCATCCGGCCATGGCCCTGCTGGCCCTATGGAACTCGTTACTGGCCTCGACAACGCTGATTGATTCCACCATCATTTTGTAAGAATTTAATTTAATCTAAATCACTTAAATGGGTCCCATAATGGGTATATCATCCTATGGCGTTTCACTATCACCGTTAAATCCAGTCTTCCTCTTCAGCTAGATTCTCAAACCCTCTTGGCTCCCTTCTCATGGAAGCATTGATGTAAACTCATAAACGTACAACTTTTGACGACCTTGATACTAGTCATCCTAACTAGATTTCCCATATGTTCTTACATATTCTATTCACGAGTCCATTATCAAATTATAGACCCTTTATATTATCCGCACCCCCTTCGTCCGGTACGAAGTTTGCTAAACTAGTCAACTTCTCACTCACGATCGGTCTCCATCTTACCCATTTGTTAAGTTCCAAAACTCCATTCGCTTCTCTATCTGAACAGCAAATGGAAGGTCCTATGGTCAAACTGTACCCAAATTTCTCATTTAAATCCGTATATACTTCTCTGTACGTGGTTACTGACTCTCATCACTCAACGCTGCTCCTATGAGCAAACAAAATTCATGAAAAATTTAATCATGGATGTTACTGCATTCCACCCTACACAATTGCCCTTGGATTATCTCCTTCCATTGGCCCATCACACTTCTTCTATACCCCTGAATACTTATATATGGCTCTTCAAAATAGTCCTTTCGACTTCTCCACCCCTCGCCGACTACGCTTGGAGAGTTTGAAATTGCATCGCTGTTATATACGACAGTGCTTGGAGATGCTATTGCTCCTGAGAGATTTTACTATTGTCACATGCTTGAATAATAATCATGGTGACTTCTATAACAATCACCATTACAGAATGCTCTATGTCTTCTGCTGAGCCTCTCCTCCTGCAATCCTTCTAACGGCCTTCGTTGGTTGTCCTATAATGTTTGGTGTACAAATCCCAACCGAACTCGTATGTGAATCACCCCAACTATACTTAATAATAGGAGAATGTAAATCTCATATATAGAGTAAAACAACAATCCTATAGTAAGGCTCTATATCAAAGAACGTTACGCTGAAACATAAAAAGTCGCACAGATCCTAAGGACACTAGAACCTAATGTTCTAATACCATATGTGATACCCCGCATAATTAAATACAAGGTAATAAATCCTTCATCCAATTAAATAGGAATGTCATCTGGTTCATTCTTAGCATCACTGTCTAAAACATTTTAAAATTTAACTAACCACCTAGTAATCAAAAGGCCCATGCCAAATTTTATCTTTTTATTAAACAACAACAAGAAGTGAAAAAATCACACTAACCATACGATCCATGCAGTAAAATAATCTAAACTAAACACTAGATAAATAACTCAAATAAAATGGTACCTAATAAACTATCGATTCTCAATATAAAATCCAACTAAACATCTAATAAAATCAAACTGAGTCCACCAATACAAAGTCTGATAAACTGAATAAAATAAATAGCTGGAGGGTGACATGCCCAAATGGTATGATTAAACTGAATCCTACTCTAGGAATGAATTAACCGAAGCGACTATGTCCAAATGCTTCAAGCATCCACACATGTTGCAGCTACACATCCCTGCAACGGATCGTCAAGATTGGCGTCCCTATGGCTGTACACCTAAAAGGTTTTGAAAATATTTTGCAAGTACGGGTCAGAGACCAAGTAAAATCATTTGAAAATATTTAGCAAGTATTTAAATTGTATTTTAAAATCAGTTATTGATTACACATGTTAGTTCAACGTACACTCCCTTGAGTTCCTCGCCTCTCAACTAATGTGCACGCCTAACGTCATCTACCTAGCTATGCTACCCAGCACAACTAGGTCTCATCAATAACTATATAACATGTTTAGCTACCTCGTACTGCCCATACAGTATGCTACAGTATACCCTAAATTCTCATTCAATCCTTAGTTAAATTTCTCTTTAACTCCCCCGTAATTCCCATACAGTACGCTATCGCAATACTGATACTTAACATTACACATATGTTATTATGCAACCATAATTAACATTTTCACGTATGTTATCATTAACCCATAAGAAACATCTCACATATGTTGTCATTAACCCATAATTAACATCTCACGTATGTTATCATTAAAACATTTCATTAAGTTGCTCTACTTAATTCATGTTTAGATATATGCTATCTAACTTTATTACTATCACACACTGAGTAGAGTATCTCATAATTAAGTCACTTTTTGATATACACTATCTATATTTACTATATCACACACATGTAGGTTAACCAACTATATCATCTCCGGAATGGCCCTCACATACATATAATATATACAACTATATCATCTCCAAAATTTCCCCTCGTGATGCGTCATACTCTGATATCAAGTCCATATACTTCTCATACCAAATCAAGAACTATTGGTTCGGCATGTCTCCTTGAAACCTCATTCAAATACACATAATGAAGGCGAATATAATTCTAAGCCTTTGGGCTACGCACATACCTAACGTACCCAAATGACCTGTCAGTACCACTAATACACACATATAGTGAGTCTCCCTAAGTTCTATATTCTGGGGTACAAATTCAGACCTCACTCGAATCGTTAAGGTGGGATTGCCCTCTGCGCAGGACCTCCATGATAGCAAGCAGCGTAGGTATGTTCACACATAAGAAATCCCATAATTGGTATACTCACAACCTAATCCATATTTTGCATTTAGGCATACACACAACATATAAATATAATTTGAATTGGTATACACTCAACCTATAGACATAATTCGTATAGGTATACCCTCAACCCATAAGATAATTTGCATAGGTATACACTCAACCTATAATATAATCTGCATAGGTATACACTCACCCAATAATATAATTTTCATAGTCCACAAACAAATATAACCCTCTATCGCATTTTCCCGAGTATTATTCTCTACCTGAAAGGCCCTAGTTACCCCTTAATTAAATATTGCAAATACACTCCTACTCTACTGGTCAGAATCATAGGTTCACTCATCTCTCCGTGATCTATTCTAATTCTCCCAAATTCACTCGCGTTGCAACTTATGCCCGATTAACCGTAGTCTTAATTCTCCTCACTTGTGACTAAGCCCCAACCTTATGATTGGCCTACTGGTGATTATTATATCCCTCGCTATAATTTAAAGGCATCCCAAAAGTCCCCTGAGAATTTCACACAAGTTCTAGGCTTAAAAAGGGAAAATGGCCAAAATCTGGGAATTTGAATCGATTCGCCCTAGGGCCGAATCAATTCCCTTTCCAAATCGATTCGCCCTTGGCCTGAATCAATTCGAAAACTATCAATTCTCTTCTTCCTTCCGTTTTTCAAATTTTCCACCATTCCGACTTCCTCAATTCTTCATGAAACTTAACCAAATTTCAAATCAACATTTCTCAATATCATATAAGTGTATAGGAATGATTTCCAACGTAAATCTAATATTAAATCATCACGAATTCAATCCAAGAATCGATTTTCTTTTAAAAATCCTTAAAACCCTAGTTTTCATTGTTCTTTATCTCTTTCAATTAAAAACCCAGATTTCTCCCATTATTATTATCACATATATTTTGATTTCGTATTACTCAAATACATAGGTTCAATCTACATGCAATCCTACCCAAGAACATGTACTTAAATCATCAATTTTCCAAAAACCTCATTTAAAATCATCAAATAATAAAACCTACACTACATGGGTATTATAACTGTTTAGAAACAAGAAAGATAAACACTCGCCTCATGATATGCAGGTCTGATTTCATTTCTATAATGATGGAGTCGATCCCTCCTCGCTCCGATTACGATTCCGATAACTTTGGTAGGGAGAACAAGTGTTGCACCTCCAAAAATGCTCTTTTCCTCCTACCTTGTGGCATCTTTCTTCTCTAATATTTGTTTATCCTAGCCTATAACTCCAAGGATCTGATATACCCTTTTAAGTTTCGGAGTTCTCTAAACCACAAACTTCCAAAATATCGAAATGCCCATAAACGGTGCCGGGTTGGTCAAAAATCATCCCGGGACCCTAATTATTCACCCGGGTATATTATTCTGACTATTTCGACCCTTTCGGAATCAACCGTGACCTCTAAATCATCATTCGAGCTACTCTATAACAATATCTTATCCCAACCTCAAAATAGTCTACATGTGACTCTTGGTTGAGTTCCAACACAGTCTCGTCGATATTACTCACTGCAACGTATAATGATTTTCACACAAATAATTCCATTGGTAATAAATCATTTTCTCCTAAAAAATATTTAATTTCATCAAATTACGGCACAATTGTAATTTAAGGTTAAACCCAAATAACCTAAATAATTATCAAATTAATTAAATTTCAAATACTCAGAATACGGGTTATTACATGAACTTTATTTGATATATTTTTCCTATTATTATATATGGTATTTTGTTTTTAGTCTTTTGGGTTTACATTTAGTCCATATTTATCACTTGCTTGATCTTTTGGATTATTTGTGCTTGATTTGCCATTATCAGGATATATTTATCTTAGGGGGCAACATCTTAACTAGGTTAAATTTAATTAAACATTGTTAAATGTTTATTCATTTAAGGATTTATACGTGTTATATTCTCTTTGAATCAGAAGGTATGTTTAAATGTGTAGGATTATAGATTGAGTTTAATGCGGCAAAGTTTTTAAGTAAAGAAAAGCTATTCATGTTTGTGTGTTTGTCGAGCGATTATACTCTTTTTCCTTTTAGGGGTTGGGGAATGAGTCTTTTTAGAGGGTTTGACAGCCCATAGGATTATTTTGTATTGGTTTTGTCCCGGAATAGCCAAATGGGGAGATTTCTAAGCATAGATTTCCAATAGAGTTAATTTTTATGTAATTTGCATAATTCTGGACAAAACATTTTAGTCATATAATAGACTTTGAGTTGATAATCCCATGAGCTTATGGCGCTGTTTGATTAAGACGTAGCAGCCAAGCTTCAAAGAGTGGATATTTTAAGCAGTGTTTACCATGCCACGTTTATCTTCACATATGCTGAGGATCTCACAGGTATGAACATATATAGTTTATGAGTCCTTGAAATTTTTTAATAAGTGTGTTTTGTTTAAATTGTTTAGAACTTCATTTTCAAAAATGTATTTTTCGAGTTTACTGTAGGCGGAGTTTTAAAGTTTCATTGAGACCGTTCAAGAGGGATCTCCATCTCATTCTAATAACATTGTGAGGCCATTAAATGTGTGCTTCAAACGTATATCAAGAGAGACCTTGCTATAATGAGTTTTTTAGGGTTGTTAGAAGTGAAAAAAACTCTCGTTCAAATGAGAACTCTATCTCGTTAGAACGGCACCTTAATATCATTTGAATGACTGTGCGGCCTTAATTTTCTATAAAAGGATTAATAGACTCAGTTTTCAATGAAACAAAGGACTTTTGATGAAAACAAAAAGCAAACCTATTTTTAAAAGTTCCAACTCCAAAGTTTTTACCCTCTTTGTTTACAAGATCCAAGATTCATAAATCATATACTTTGAGATCTTGTTTGGGCATCTAGTTTGTTTCTTCCATCATTGGAAGAATTGTTTTTGTGAGGTGGACTCCGTACGTGCTCATTGCGGATAAGAAATGGTGGACTGCGTGTTCTGAATTATAAACTGTTGTCGAGCTGCATCCATGGATATCGAGGCATACGTGGACTTGTGTTCTATGGACACTTACGTAGGTGGACTCCTTCATTGCACAATGGAGGAGTGGTTAAAGATAGAAGATCACCAAGGCTTATAAGGATTGAGTCGTTGTGTAAGTATATGTTCTATGCTTTGTAAAACCATATCATAGTGATTGTCTGGATGGGTCGTCTAAGGTGTTTTCCCTTTGTTGTTTCCTCGTACATCGGCGTCTTGTGGTTTGATTTATTTAATATATCTTCTATCACTTAAATGCACATTTGGTAAATCAATTTTCACAAAAAAAAAAGTTTAACTGAGAGAATTTTGTTTAAAGGTTCAATTATGAAAATTGGAAAAACTTAAAAATATTGAACTTATGTTTATTCGATCCATCCTAGCATTCTCAAATTGGTATAAGAGCTTTCCATCGTTTACAAATTGGTATCAGAGCATTCATTATTTCATCCCAATGGATGGTTTATTCGGTTCACTCTTATTATCTATTTATACATGAGGATTATTCATTCATTTTAATTGTATGGTTTTATTCGTATTATTTATATTATATTTTGATTTCGACAGTGATCCTGAGAATGAATCATACTGAGATTCTTATTTTACTTTAGTAGAGGATTGGCCATACGTTATTAGAATAGGCATTTTTTCACATGGATAGGAGAGAGTCACAAAGTATCTGACAATCATATGAAGGGTGTTAGGGAATTTATTTAATATGCAAACAGAAATCTTAATAGTGATAAGATTCCATGTCTGTGCAATAGTCGTATAAATGGAAAATTGAAGTCTTTGGAAGAAGTTGAATTGATTTTATTAATGTGGGGTATGATGCAAGACTATAAGATGTGGACACTCCATAGGAAAAATAATGTACCAAATGTTCCAAAAGAATTGCCAGTACATAACCGTGTGACGAAACCCCACCAGGTGGAAATGGTAAATGAATCTCGAACCCATCATCCTTTGATCGACCTAATTAATGATGCTTATGGAGTCGTCCATAATCACAACTACCAGCCTATGGATACGAATAATGTGCATTATGAACAAGTTAATTTTGAATCTCCAGAATATCGAGAATACATAAGGTTAAAAGATGATGGAGCTAGACCTTTGTATAGAAATTACGAAGAAGGTCACTCGGTATTATACGCAATGATCGATTTTCATAATTTAAAGAGTCAATTTGGTTTATTGGGCAACAGCATAACAGGAATTATTAAGTGTGTTAAATACATTCTCCCAAAAGAGAACACGTTACTAGACAATTACCCTAGCATGAAGAAGACCTTAAAGGTTTTTCGTTTGAAGTATAAATATATTCTTGCATGCAAGTATGATTTTATATTATACCTAAATGATCACGAAGAGAAGAACGAGTGTCCTATATGCAATGAGCCTAGATATGTGCCTTATGAGAATCCAAAAGTCAAGTCTGCAAAATATCGCAAGTGCTCGCAAGTTCTGTAAAAGGTTTTGGAGTATTTTTCCCATCGTGCCATGGTTAAAATTATTTTTCACTGTACCATTGATAACAAAGTCCATGACGTGGCATGCTCAATGCGAAGTGGGTGGGAATCTGATGCGTCATCCGATTGATTCAACCATCTAGCAAATTTTAAATGCGCGACACCGTGAATTTACAAAGGAACTGCGCAATGCCCGTCTTGCATTATCAACCGATGGGTTTAATCATTCTGGTAATTTAAGTACTATTTAGAGTTATTCACCATTTATAATGGCGCCTTTAAATCTCCCTCTAACACTGTGTATGAGAAAGGAGTTCACATTGTTATGTTATTGATACCCGGGTCGAAGGCTCCCGGTGATGATATTGACATATTCTTAGCTCCATTAATCAAAGAACTTAAAGAGTTGTGGGATAAAGGCGTGACAAAATTTGACTCTCATAAGGGTGAATATTTCACACTTAAAGCATGCGACGTGGGCTATCCAAGACCTTCCTACTTATGGGACCTTATCCAGTTACAAAGTTCATGGTTATTATGGATGTCCCATATGTGAGGAGGAAACTGAAACTAGTTGGCTAAGTCATAGTGGTAAGATGAGTTATACGGGTCATCGTAGATTTTATCCAACTAGTCACCCTTTTGGGAATGAATTTTAACTTTTTGCCTATTGGTAACAAGCGTAAGACGGAACCTTCTCGTCTTTTTGGTTAGCAGATTGAGGAGAAGGTGAAGGCTACGATTACGGGGAATAGGTACGTAGGCAAACACCCTCAGCTTGTAAACCAGAAGCATAAAGCTAGGGTTATCCAAATAACCTTGTAAAACGAAGGCATGGTCCAGACGATCAATATTTACATGAGTTGAAAAATGTACAGGTTTTTTTGGGGATGCAGGAAAATAAATTTTATTTTCTTAAAAAAAATTATTAGGTCACGATTTTAGACCGTGACTAAAAGAGTTTTTTTTTAAAATTAAAAAATAGAGGTAATGGTTATGGACTGTGACCAATTACATGACCAAAAGAATTTTATTAAATAATAAATAGGGATCACGATTATTGACCTTGATCAGCCCCGTGACACTGGTCATGGGTGGTGATTTTAACTAAAAATCTCCCCTATCAGTCATGGGCATGGACTGTGACCAGTGTGGTCCCCTGGTCAGGGGTGAAGATCGGAACCCGTGTTTTCCCCTGTGGGTCATGGGTAAAGATTGTGACCCAATGTGGTCCCCTGGTCACGTGTAAAGATTGTGACCCATGTTCTCCCCTATCAGTCGCGGGTAGCAACCATGACCTATAATTTTTCCATGCTTAATATTATCACGGGTGAAGACCATGAACCACGTTGGTGGTCACAGGTGAAAATCGTGACCATTAGAGATTTATGGTGTAGTGATAGGTAAACCTTTTATTACTTTTTCTTTCATATTTTCTCTCTTTAAGTTGTATTGTTCTGATGTTCTTGCTACCTATTTCAGTACAAAAGGATCCAAAGCTTACAACTGCAGTAAAAGACCTAGTATAGGTTCACTGCATACCCAAGCCTCCCACATTTGAATATTTATTTTTTGTGTCCAAATTTATAGGCGCTGGATACCACACCCCTCCAGGTGGGTTTCCTCCAGTAGAGGTGGCAATCCCTTTGGAATAGGGAGTGTTGTTTGAGACAAACACAGAGATATAAGTCGATCACAGTATTGAGGTCGTAGATGAGATAGGTAACTATTTATTTTTTTGTTCATCCTTACTATGTGTTTAGTACTTTGCTAACTATTCGTTCATGTATCCCCTTCTCCCACCTCTTTAGATCAACCCTCTGAATCTTCGTTTGGAATGGACCCCAGATAACTGGACCAAGCTCAAATGGACCAGGATCCTCGTAGGAAGATGGAGACCTAAAAGAAAAGAAAGGCCAATACTGAGGCTAGGGACAAGAAGAAGGTGGATGCCCAAAAAAGAGTTGATGCTGATGAGAGAAAACAGGCAGAAGTTGTTGCTCAGTAAACTACTGAGGCTAAGGCTTCTGCAAGAGCCAAAGAAAAAGGGAAAAACCCCATGTCCCCCATCCTTGTTTTAGTAGGAGACAAGAGTCCACTTAAAGATCCGAAGTCTCAAGGTGATCCTAAGGTTCCAAGAGTTGTAGCAACTGCCGAGAGAGGGAAGATTAAGATTTGACTTTCTCATCATTTATTTCGAGTACAAGTGTCAACCTCGTGTTATGGGGAGGTTAAAGATTTTAAATTTAACCCTTCCCACTTGGTGATATTAGAGGATCTAAAAAAGGACCCCGATCCCATCTATTATCACATAAACAATGCCATTGATCTTTATGGCTACCATGGTCATAGTAAAGATTTTGAGTTTCTAAAGGCCTATGATTCGGATGCTCTATGGAGGTTGTCCTAGCATCGTCTTGTAGTGGTAAGTTTATCATACTATTTTTTGCCTTATATTTTCCACATTTTACTATTTTTTCTAACTCCCTTCTTTACTGACAAAGCTCTATGGCCACAACCATTTTGCTAGATAAGGTTGTAACAATTCACATGGCATATGAGGAGTAGAAAAATACCAAAAAGGCACTGACTAAGGAGAACACCAAGTTAAAGGAGAGCTTGAAGGGGGATAAAGATGACTTACAAAAGATCGATAATGAGCTTCAGCAGAAGGATTATGAGGTGGTTGCCAAAATAGTTTCCCTCAACCAGGCCGAAGAGGAGGTTCATAGTTGAAAGACCAAGTCGACACAGATGTTGTGAAGTATAAGAGCTTAGAGGAAGCTTTGTAGAAGTCTAATAACGATTTGGCAGCATCTAATAAAGCTTCGAATGATGATAATTAGAAGATTTTAGAGTCTAATGAAACTCTGACAAAGGATGAGGAGGTAGGAATGGATAAGTACAAATCCTATAATAATTATAACGTAAATAGCTAGGCCTTATTTCTTGACGGTTATGAAGAATTAAAAAAAAGGGTCATGAAACACTACCTTGACATAGTTGTCGAAGTCAAGAAGTGAGAGGGTGGTGATGCAAACGCTACGACCCTCGCTATTGAACAGTTAGAGGAAGAGTCCGCTTCTAAAGATGATCAAAATGAAGAAGATGGTCAGGTCCCTACCGATGAGACTGCTCTTCTCCCTGCTGGGGTTGTTGTCATTACTGATGCCTCTACCCCTGATTTAGCTCAAGATGTAGATGCTACTGACAGTGTACCCTTGGCTTGATCATTAATGTGTTTTAATTATTCGTTACTTAATCTGTAATGAATATTTTTATTTATCACCTTGTAATGAATACTTGCGTTTCTGCTTGTTTGACTTTGAAATCAAGTGATTGTTTTGCCTTCATGTATTCATGTTCTTTATGTTTACATCTTATGCCCACTATAACAACTTGTTTTGAATTATGCGCTCGTGTTTTATAACTAGTCTCATTTTGAAAAAAAAAATCCCCAAGTAAATCTGATCGGACATTTTTGACCAGTTAGTTTATTTTTAACTTACAAACTATTAGGTACTTTAGATATGTCTACTAGTAGTTTAGTTTAACGCTCATATGGTTGGTTGCTGCCTTCCTGGTCTGCCATACTAGCTGCCAGTTTTGGATGAACATGAGTTATCCTTGTCCTAGGTTCTATTGACACTTGTGCTAACTTATTGGTCATTCAGACGGATCTTGTCATCCTGACCAAGTGTTCGCATCAATTACCTGATACGACCAAATGTACTAGAACTTATTCATGCGTTAGTTATGGTTGGATCTTGTCGTCCATATGACTATGATGAATTTCCTTAATTTGGAAAACTTCTTCTTCACTATTTATCCTAAGATGAGATCGTATAAGTTGAACTTCTTGTTCGTGACCTATCCGGAGATGAAGTCATACATGAAGTTTTTGGTAAAATAAATTGAGATGCGTTATTGATATGTATATATCTCATACCTACAAAACATATAAAGAATGGAAATAACAACATTCTTGGGGAAATCAAAATTTCGTATTCATCACTGATTGGAATTACAAATAAGGAAAAGAATTTACATTTCACTATTCATAGTATTTCCTCAGGTGCTCAACATTCCAGGTATTTTTGAATTGCTCTCCTTTTAGGGTCTCAATCTTGTATGTTCTTGGTCATACGATAATAAATATTATATATGTACCATGCCACTTGGGCTCCATCTTGTTTCCCTTCTGTATGACCTTCTTTAGTACATTGTCCCCCTCTTTTAAAGTGTTGGGCTTTACTCTTCTATTATAAAATCGAGCAGTTCGTTAGTGGTACACTTTCACTCTATGTGATACATGCTTTTTGGCTTCTTCTAATATATCCACATCCAATATTCTCATCAAGTCGCTCTGTGGTGAGTTGAAATTAAGATGCGGTGACAAGGTAGACCATTTTTGTTGGGACTACTACCTTTATTCCAAAAGATAACATATAAGGGGTCTCACCTATCGCTATTTGTGGCATTGTTGTGTACGCTTATAAGACACTCTGTAGCTCGATGATCCAGTTCCCCTTTGTGTTGTCCATCATTTTCTTAATTCCATCTAATAGGTTCTTGTTGGTCACCTATGTCCTTCCATTACACTATGGATGACCTGGTACAAAATGTAGTTTTTGGATTTTAAAGCGAATGTAATAATCTTTAAACTCATGATTATCAAATTGAGTAATGTGGTCAGTGATGAAGGCATATTTCATCCCATACTCGTAAATAATGTTCTTCCAGATAAAGTGGAATACTTTCTCGTATGGCATTTCTATTAGGGGCGCGGCCTTTACCCATTTAGTGAAGTAATCCACTGTTACCACTAGATACTTTAATTTGCCTCTAGTTTTAGGTAGCGGGCCGACTAGATCTATCCCCCACATTAAAAATGACCAAAGGGATGTGATCGGAGCGAACGATGCCCTGGGAATCCTATGGATTGAAGTATATTTTTGGCACTTGTCACATTTCCTCATGTAGACTATGGAACTTTGCCTTCATTGTGGGCCAGTAATAACCTCGCGGGCCACTAGCTTGACCAATGATCTGCCTGCTGAACGTACTCTATATAAACCTTCATGTACTTATTTAATTAAGTCGATAACTTCGGCTAGATGGATACATTTAAGCAATAAAATGATGAATCCTCTTCTGAATAGATTTCCTCCTTTTACCACATATCTCGATGCTTTATACCGCATTTTTCTTGCATCCTTAGGGTCTACTGGGATGACACGAGTTTCTAAGTATGCGTATATTGGATCCATCCAGGATGATTCGAGATTCAGTTCCATCACATTGACAATCTCCATACCAATGCTCAGGTGCATGAGAATTTCCATTAGAACTATTCTTCTCAGATTTGTCCTTATAGAGGATGCCAATTGAGCAAGTACGTTTGCTCGAGCATTTTCAACCCTTGGAATTTTGGCTATCCTAACCGCGAGTAATTTCACTAACCGCCACTTGGTTTTGGCAAAATATTTTTCCATTGACACCTCTCTCACCTCATAAATTCCTAGTATTGGGTTTACTAAAATTTGGGAATCATTGTGTGTCAATATTTGTTCGGCACTAAGAGATGATGCCAGTCCAAACCCTGTTATGAGCTCTTCGTATTCTGCCTCATTATTGGAAGTATCGAATTGTAATACAAGGGCATATTGTACATCGATGTCATCTAGTGTTAAAATCATTAAACCTACGAGATGATCCATCCACGAACATTTTCCATACAGGAAGCTCCTCTTTGAAATATCCTTTAATTAAGTTTCCATGTTTGAATAAATTTTTCATTTTCTCTAAGTCACGAGCATTTTTTTCTTGCTTGGACGATGATTGTGGTACATCAGCATCCTAGTCGGATGGATTAACGGTTGAGCTATGTCTCGCATGAGTCTGCTCATTTGGTTAAAATGGCGAGATCTCTTTCGAAGAAGTCTGCTTGGTCTAATATATGGATGAGCTCTATTCTATAGAAATCTGCTCGGCGGGTCTTTCTTCGTAAGTGAATTTAGTAGTAAAATCTGCCATAGTGTAGCCTTTGATTATTGCTACTGGTTCATATTGGATGTCATACTCTCCTAATTCCACGGCCCAAGCCATTAGTCTGCCTGATTTCTCAGGTTTTTGAATGGCTTGGCGCAAAGGCAAGTCTCTATAGACGATAATGGTATGGTCCTGAAAGTATGGATTCATCCTTCTAAAAGCTTTAATTAAGGACAGGGTCAGTTTCTCCAACCTAGGATATCACATTTTTGCTTCATGGTATGCGTTGTTGATTTAAGGATACCTTTTCAATTGAGTCAATTTGTATGTATTATCTTAATCCAGACAAAATATTTTGAGTCATATGTTAGTCTTGAGTTAGTGACCTTCCAAGCCTATGACATAATTGTTGTAGATGTAACAACCAAGATAAAGAGAACACATCATCATGTCGTGTTTTGTGCCGTGTTTCATCATCAACATTCTAAGGTCTCTCAAATATCAATGCATATTTTATATTGAGCCTTGGATTTTATATTTTTGGGTGTTAGGATTTTTAAAATGCTTTAAAATGAATTTATATTTTTTATTCCGGGTCATTCTAGCGACAAAGGATATGTCATTCGAATGAGTCAAAGTATCTCATTCGAACAAGATATCCAACGAGTCTAATTTTCCAAAACCTTGGCCTTCTGGAATCTCGTCAGATCTTTCATTCTTTGTTGTTCGAACGAGAATGGTACCGCTGTTCAAACGAGAATGGTACCGTTGTTCAAACGAGAATGGTACCTCGTTCGAACGACTGTGCAAGAATTTTAAAAAATTCACTTTTCTAATTGTGTTTCCTTCACCTCCCCACTACTTCGTTTCAGCCATATTTAAGTAGTACAGAGCAACAATTTTTAAAATATTTTCTTCATGCTTTACATTTTACAATCTCTCTCAAAAAGTTCATCAATGTTTGTTAATTATTTATAATTAATTTTTAACAAACACAAAAACCAACGTTTACACCCAATTAGTTTAAATCCAAGATTCTACACACACACACACACACACACACACATATATATATATATATATATTGAGATCGAGTTTTTGGCATCTGTTCATTCTCTACATTATTGAGAATTATTTCTTGCGGAGGATTTCGTGCTCGTTGGTTTATATACAATGGACTCCGTATGCATGACGATTGTTGAGCCCTATCGGTGAACTCTGAGGCATGGGTGGACTCTTACATGTCACTAAGTAGGGGTTGAAGGATCGAAGACCGTCAAGGCTTGCGGGGGTGTCGAATCATTGTGTAAGTCTTTTGTCATGTCATTTTGGTAATTCCATACTTAGTGAACTTTGTGGCTGGGTCGTTCGATGTTTTTCCCATTTGGATTTTCCTCGTACATCGGGCGGAGTGGTTGTTTATCTTATCTTGCAATTCACACCTAGGTGCATGCTTCGTTTAACAAGATAAATTTTGTTTAATCAACCTATTTAATATCGTTGCAACTTTTAACTTTGGGTTAATTCACTTATTTTAATATTTAATTGATGCTAAATTATTTTGAATTAATTTTTTTAAGAAAAAGAAAGTTAATTTGAAAAATTATTTAAAAATTGGTTTGTGTAATTTTTTGAAACCATCCCATCCAAATAAGCTCTTCTCAAATTGGTATCAGAGCGGGAATACTAAATTATCATGTTAGATCTTATTAGGCTTGAATGTGGAAAATCAATCTTTTTCTATATTTCCTATTTTTTATGGTTCTAACTATATGTAGTGGAAAGCTTGTATGAGGTTAGAACTTAAGTCATTAGATGAGCAGGCTTAGCAGACGGTTGTTAGAGGGTGATCCCCACCCATGTGTTTAGTAAGTGAAGTTCGTGTTTTTTAACTCGTAGAAAGATGGAATGAGGATGGCATAAATTAGAAAATTACCATTTGCGTGGTTAAAATGCTCTTTTTAGTGCGGTCACACCGAAGGAGTTCCGTCGTATTATGACTTGTGAAACGTTAAAAGAGGCTTGGCATATACTCCAATCCACCCATGAAAGTACGAGGGTTGTTAAGGCTTCCAAACTCCAACATTTCACCACTCAGTTTGAAACCATTAGGATGTTAGAATGCGAGACATTTGGTGAGTTCTATGTTAGATTGTCTGATATCGTTAACTCGTCTCTTAACTTGGTAGAGAAAATACCCGACAACCATGTCATAAAGAAAATTTTGAGGTCATTACCCAAAAGGTTTAATCCAAAAGTGACCATTTTGAATTCTCTAGGAACTTTAGACTTTATGAAATTTGAAGAGCTTGTAGGTGACTTACAAACCTACGAACTTGACATGTTTTCCTCCAACAATATGAAGAATAAAGATAAGGGCATAGCTTTGAAAGCTCAGAATGAGGAAACATTTGTTTTGGATGATGACTCTGACATCGATTCTGATGATATGGCAATGTTTTCTAAGAAGTTCAGAAAATTTCTTAAGTATAATCTAAATCTAATCGTAAGTAATTTGAGAAGTCTAAGTATAACAAGGTCGATCGCTTCTTTAAGAACCGAAATGAGAATGTTAAGAGGGATTATTCGGAGAGATTATTTGGTTGTGAGGGTTACGACCATTGGTAAGCTGAGTCCCACTAATCTAAGGAAGGGGATCAAGAAACCAATTGTTTACAATGCGTCCCTTAGTGACAATGAAGCGAAAGAGGGACTCAATTCCCCAATTGAGCGCAATTTTATTACGTTCCTAACTAGTCATGTGAGCATTGATGAAAAATCTTCCCATGAAGATATTCCTTTGCATGATAGATCCGAGGCCAACACCTATTAATCCCAAGTATGTGATGGTGGAGAAAATAGTGAGGATAAAGAAGAGGAGGAGGAGAGTGAACTCGAATTTTTCTTACGTGAGTTATCTACAGAATCGTTGAAATTAAAATGGTTTAACTTGAAGTTGGAGGCTACGATGAAAGAACGTGCCATAGGAAATGATGAGAGTGTTTTAATTGAAGATCTCAAGGCACATGAGAGGACTCTCCGAAAGAAGCTAGAATATGTTGAGGGTGAGAGAGATAATCTTCAAGGTTTAATGGAGGTTATGAAGAAAGATATTTTTGAGTTTGAGGAGTATAGGAGTTTACATGAGTCTAGGATAGTGGAGTTTGAAGAAAGATTAAGAGACTCAAGTCGTGTCACATTTGATTTGGAATCAGGGTTCAAAAAGTTGGATAAGATGTTAGGTACCATCCAAATCAAAAATGACAAGCGCGGGATTGGCTTCGATGATCCAGATGCTTTCGCTACTATAGCTAAGACCATTCGTTTAAGAGAGTCAAATGTTGCTAGGAACATTGGAAAATATTAACCCAAGGGTATCATTCCCCGTGTCTTCTCTTAGACATGTTGTCATCAGAAGGGTCACCTTAGGATTTTTTGCTTTGATAAAAAAAAATGGTACTATAAAGTCTAAATCTAGAGTCACCATGGTTCCCAAAGCCCAAGAGCATCACATTACACCTATGTGGGTTTGGACATCCAATTTAGAGGCATTATATGATGGACTTTATGATTCTCATTTGCTTGCACATGATACTTCCCATGCTCAATCTAAAGGTTGATTGTATTGGCTTTGTTTACATACACTAGTGTGCTTCATGATATATTATTGCTAGTTGTATGTTTGATAGTCGTATTCTAGTCTATGCTTCATTGTATATAATTTGCTAGAATTATGACATGTGTATCTTTTGTATATTGATTTTTAATTTATTGGGTCTTATTGAAAAATACAAAAAATATTTTGCTTGTCTTTTGAGTCTGTTTGTTTTTCGAATTGGTATGTTTGTTTAAAAATATTTTTAAAAAAAGTTTTCTGAAAAACTCAAAAAGATTTTTGGTTTTTGTGCATTTTAATTCTACACATTTTACGTGGCATATTGGTGTGTTTGAATCCAATTCATTTTGTACTTTCCATGTGGCTAGGACATTTGGTTATGATTGTTAATACTTAGATTGTTCTTAGTCATGTTTGCATGGAGTTGTTTCGAACTTGATATTCTTCATGGATTCAACTTTGTATATGCCTCCGCACACACATGCACGAGCTCTTTGAATTTTAACTTCACATGTATATTTGAGCTTTATGAGATGTTCTCCCATCAATATTGTCATTCACATATCTTTTGACTATGGGGGATTTATCCATGTAAGAACCGTTGCCCATGAGATTATTTATTTTTCATTAAAAAATTATGATGGGCACGGGAAAGGGCTATGAAAGGATCATATCTCCTTTATGGGAAAGACATCGTTGGCAAGAGCCTAACAAAACATTTAAAAGGTAATAAAAATACCAAAGGCCAAATTTATTTAGTTTTCTTGATTTTCAAAAGAAATAACTTCAAGAGAGTTGAGAGAAAAGAAAAATATGATAAATGTTTATCTTTTGAGTGTGCTTTGTTGAAAATCAACCTGTTTGCACAATGAATCCTAGTTATGTTTATTTTGTCATGATGATATTAATTTGTAGAATCATAAACATTCTAGGCTTTTATGCACTGTGTTTATTTTGTCCATAGAAGTTCACTTTATTATGTCAATTGAGGATAAATTTTAGTTTGATAAAGTTTTGTAGTCAATTAGAACTTATTGAATGTATTTGAGTGTTTGGGTCATAATTCATGTGTGTCCAGTTTGCACCCATTCACTTCATACCACGTGTTCAGGCACATCGATACTATGCTAGTGTCTAAAGCTTATGTGTTTTGTGTCGCGTTTGTGTTGTCGATTATTCTTATATATATATATATATATGTGTGTGTGTGTGTGTGTGTGTGTGTGTTTTGGCGTGATATATGATCTTTGCATTAATATTGATATTATTTTTTCATAGTTTGGATTATATGTGCTTGAGTTGCTATGTTGTATGTTTATTGTACTTTACATCATTGCATGTTTTATTCCCTTCTTCCATGTGTCAAATTGGTATCTTATGATCACATATTTAGGGGGAGATTTGGTTTTTAGGGGGAGTAATTTTTTATGCTCTCTTGCTTTGTCTATTCCTAAAAAAAAGGGGAAGAAATGGTATTTAACTCTTTTCAGGTAAGATCCTTTACTCAGGGGGAGACATCCTTACTTAGGCAGATATTGTTAGACAAAGGGGGAAGATTTTCTTATGAAAATTTATATTTTTATATTCTCTATGCATTTGAAAGGTGTATTTAAGTGTATAGGATTATAGATTTGCAAGCTTTGCAACATGCATGCGACAAATTTTTTTAAGCAAACCTACTCAGAGTATATGTATGTCAAACGTACGTACTTTTTCCTGATGGGGTTGTGGATTAAGTCTTTTTAGAGAGATTGATGGCCCATAGGGTTTTTATTTTGGTTTTGTCCCAGAATAGCCAAAGGGGGAGAATTATAAGGACAAATTTCCAATTGAGTTCATTTGTATGTATTGGCTTAATTTCAGACAAAAAATTTTGAGTCATAGGTTAGAATTTAGTTAGTGATCTTTCAAGTCTATGACATATATTTGAAGATGTAGTGATAAAGCTAAAAACAACACATCATCATGTCGTGTTTCGTGCCATGTTTCATCATCAACATTGCAAGGATCTCTCAGATATGAATGCATATTTTATGTTGAGCCTTGTATTTTCTATTTTTGACTGTAAGGATTTTTAAAATGAATTTATGTTTTTTAGAAAAAATATTTTTTTCTTCCAGGTCGTTCTAACAACAAAGGGTATGTCGTTCAAACAAGTCATAGTATCTCGTTCGAACGAGATATTAAACGAGGCAAATTTTCCAAAACCTTGGCCTTTCTAGAATCTCATCAAATATCTTGTTCTTTGTCATTCAAATGAGAATGGTACCATCGTTCGAACGCGAATCTTATCTCGTTCGAACGACCGGGAGAAAATTTTAAAATTCAGTTTTCTGATAGTTTTTCCTTTACCTCCCCACTACTTCCTTTCAGCCATATTTAAGTAGTGCTGAGCAACAGTTTTTAAAGTAACTTTTTCATGCTTTAGAGTTTATAATCTCTCCCAAAAATTCATCAATGTTTGTTAACCCTTTATGGTTAATTTTTACCAAACACAAACCCACGTTTACACCCTATTAGTTCAGATCTAAGATCCTACATATACATTTTCTTGAGATCGAGTTTTTGGCACCGTGTTCATTATCTACATTATTTAGAATTGTTTCTTATAGGGACATGAGTTTATAAATGTCCGTTATCAATTATTATGTCGTAGACTACTATAACCGTCGAAGAATGTTCAAGATCACATATGCAACAAGTCGGATCCGAATATCAAGTTTCTTCAACAATCAAGCCTCCGCAAGATGAATTTGGCAAAGTTTATGTTTTTATTCCTTAGCATTTCACTTAGAATATTGGGATATTTTTCATCAAAAAATTTCTAGGTGTTGGAGCGGAGTTTTTAAGCTTTTCGTCAAAATTAATTTTTGAAGTTTTAAGGCGATGCATTTTCTGGGAAAAGAAAAAGAAAAAATATTTATTTAAAGGCTCGTTCGAACGACAGCCTATATCGTTCAAATGACATACCATCTCGCACGAAGCTGGTTTGAGCGACGCGTGTCATCGCTCAAACAAGATATGATCTCATTCGATCGATCTCCCGCCTTAAGGTTTTATATAAATACACGTTAAACGAGGCATATTTCGTTAAGAAGTTTTTTCGTTTTTCATTCTGCAAACAGTGAAAATCAGCAGAACACTTTTGGCTTCTTCATTTAGGACTTTAAACCCTTGCTTTTCAATTCACAAAAAATCCCAATGCTTAGGTGAATTATTTTGGAACCTAAGAACATACTTTGATATTGTTCAACCTTTGTGGAGTGCGTCTCTACACCTAAAGACTGAGGTCATTGAGGCTCACTGCGTGTGGATCTTTGCTGAAGATTGGAATGCAATTCGTGTGGGTTCTCTACGTGGAATCCATTATGTTGACGAAAATGTATTTTATCCCTAATTAATTAAATTAGTTTAATTAATGTACATTTTAGTTTAACTTAATATATTGATTTTGATGATTCCAAACACATTTTTTTTGGATATTCTATAGATATTTATTATTGTATAATCTTGTCTCGACTCTACTCAACGACGTATTCAAGTAAAGGTATTCACGTATGTTGCACTTGACACATTAGGCACCCATGCACATTTCTTGATAAATGATTTCTATTGCGTGACAAAATAATTATGAGCCTAAACATTTTCAAAAAAAAAGAAATTATATTATTTTTTTAAATAAGTTTTTAGTAAAATCGGTACAACTTTCTTTAATATAAATTAGTAAAATTGGTGCAACTTTGTTTAATATAAATTTCTTATTCAAAACTTTTTTTTTTCGGAATAATTTTTTTTACTGAAATGTATTTTCGAAATAAATCACTTTTGGCTTTGATTTCATTTCTTATGCCTTGCCATTTGTTTTGGTAGATGTGGTCATTAGCTATTACCTGCTTTGTCCTAGGAGATGCCTTATGTGGCTTACCTGTTGGAATATAATAAAAGTATAGCTGCTTGCATAGCTGTTTCGGTCAGATAAACATATGGACTAAGTTATGTTTTGAAGTATGTCTTTTAACTCAGATTTTGTCAGAAGACCTTGGGCTCCGCGCGCGCTACTCTTAGGTTTTACTATTGCTCATTTAATTTTCTTTAAAGCCTCTTGCAGGTCGTGACTGTACGACTTCGGGTAATGCTACACGATTAGCAACTGTACCTGTACGACGATACCTCCGGATGTGGTTGCCTATACTGCCTTGGGCAGTTCTTGGGCCGAGATTTTTTTTTGGACTGCTTCGTATCTTTTTTTGATTAACGCCAATGGTTTACACGGTTACAGTTGGTGTCCTTACCAAAAGGATGACAGCCTTATCAACTGGTGGGTTTGGCAAGAGTTGACTGACTATACTCTGGCCGAATAAACAGCTGAACTCCTTTTCTAGTTGTGTTCAGAAATTATATATATATAATCCTTGACCCTTGTACCTGACTTGACCCGTCAGTCTGTATGACTACCTTGATGCAATACTTACTTTCGGCCACGCTTATTTAATGAGAACATGTTCCCTCAATAAAAAGATTGAGTTAAAGTCAGCCTATATCCTATTGTTCTGACCAAAATATGACCGCAGTAGGACACATGGGTTCTGACCATTGCACAACAAATCTGTGGACCTTCTTCTTTTGTGTCTACGACAGTTTGGTCTACCCATTTATAACGATAGCTTTTGGCTATTACTACTGTATTGATGATTTGTTATGATAATCTCTCTCTCTCTCTCTCTCTCTCTCTCTCTCTCTCTATATATATATATATATATATATATATATATATATGTGTGTGTGTGTGTGTGTGTGTGTGTTTAAATGCATGCGTGTACCCTCTAATGTCTCTAATGTTTCACCTCTGCTATACGCCATCATTGGCAGACTGAATAACCTTGGACTCATTTATATATGAGCGTCGAAATCTTTTATATATATATATATATATATGTATCTGTACGGAATTTTTTTTATATATACTTTTCTGTCCGAAATCTTTTTATATATCAGTTCGGAAATTTTTTTTTAAATATCTGTTCGGAAATCTCTTTTATATATATATTTTTCAGTCCGAAATTTTTTATAAATATCTGTTCGGAAATTTTTTATTTCAGTTTGGGAAAAAAAAATTTGTACAATATATATATGTATACCTTTCATATATATTTATTTACATATATATTCTTGCAAACCTGTGACTGAGTTGTGCATGTACTCACTGTGTCCCATTTATTTTCTTGACAGAAAAATGCTCTTAAACACACTAGTTATGTTCTTTACACTATGGTTCCACATTTACATATCAGATTTGTATTGTGTCTCTTGGACTAACAATCTTTTTGCAGAAAATTTATGGGTCCCCTACCTAGCCACTTTCAATGACACGTGTTTTCAGAATACTACTTCCATGCTACAACAGCTATATTTTTATGAAGATAAAGATGAAGATCTTCATATCAGATTTAAAAATAATTTTGAAGCTACACCATATCAGCAATATCAGGAGCATTTAATGCTCAAATTGCATGTGTCTAACAACTAGTTTTTGAAGACACATTTAAAGCTGTGAAGAGATGCATTGAACCCAGAATAGACTTGCATGAGAAAAATGATCAAGACTTGAAATATCATTGAGAGCATTTAGTTTACTACTCAGCTACACTTTCAAGAGAGCAATAAATTTTATCATCTGCTCAATCATTGAAAAAGAAGACTTGTGCCTACTTCAACATCATTTATTGAAGTCTGATTAAAGAAGGAGAAACTCAGATTACAAATTGTATTTTAAGGAGTTTCAGTTTTGTATCTTGTACTACAAAAATTCAAATTTGTTGTGAAGCTTTGTTGAAGCTTCGGTTTGTACCGGTGATTGGTTCCTACCCGCAAGTGGGCCACGAGGTTTGAAGCTCGGAGTTAGCTTGCAAACAGTTGTACGCGGTGATTTGATCCTACCCGCAAGTGGATCAGGTTTAGTGAAGCGCAAGGAGACGGGGGCTCTAGGCGCATGGACGTAGGCCGGGATTTGGCCGAACCACGTTAAATTTCGATGTCATTTATTTTCCGCACTTTTATTTATTTATTTGCACATGCTTGCTTGAGTTAATATTTTCAACACACTATCTTGCAAATAAATTAATTTCGAAATTTGACTTAATTAATTTTTAAGGTTAAAATAATTATTTTTGAATTAAATAAATTATTTCAGAATATTATTTAATATTAAATACGAAAATTAAATTAATATTCCTAGTGTGTTAAATTCTGCATTTCTAGTTGTTTATAATCAGTTAGTTGGATTTATTTGATATTGTTAAATTTATTCTTTATAGTTTTATTAATCTGAAATTTGTCTAAGTGATTTAAATTTAATATTTTTGTAATATTTTAATTTGACTTAAAGTTTGTATAAACTCAATTCACCCCCCCCCCCCCCCTCTTGAGTATAATCTGGGCAACAATTGGTATCAGAGCTAGTGATCTTCTTATTTATTTTTAGATTTAACAATCTTAGAGTTAAAGATCAATGGCAAACCTTAATGTTTCATCTCTTGGTGAGGGTCAATCAATAAATAGACCTCCTTTATTTTCAGGAAATAATTATAGCTATTGGAAAAATAGAATGAAAAATTTTATTCAATCAAATGATTATGCTGTTTGGAGAGTTATTATAAATGGTCATAATATCCCCATAAAAGTTGTTAATGATGAAAATGTTCCTAAAGAAGAAAATGAATGGAATGATGTTGATATTAGAAAAATTCAAATAAATGCTAAAGCTATGAATATTCTGCATTGTGCACTTGATGTAAATGAGTATAACAGAATTTGTTGTTGTGAATCTGCTAAAGAAATTTTGGATAGACTAGAAGTTACATATGAAGGAACTAGTCAAGTCAAGGAGGATAAAATTAGTATGCTTATTCATAATTATGAGTTATTTAAGATGATGTCTGATGAATCTATTTATGATATGTTCACTAGGTTCACTAATATTATTAATGGTCTTAAATCTCTTGGTAAATCTTATACTGACTCTGAATTAGTGAGTAAGATTCTCAGGTCACTACCATCTGCTTATATGACAAACAAGCTGGCAATCAAAGAGGCAATTAGAGAAAGACCTATCTCTCTTGATGAGTTATTGGGTTCCCTAATCACTCATGAAATGGAACTTAAGGAATTTATTGAAGATGAGAAACCAAAAGCAAACAAAATTATTGCTCTCAAATCTTCAAGCAAAAATATAGAAAGTGAAGATGATGATGATGATGATGATGATGATGATGATATTGATGATGATGATGATGATAATATTTCCTTATTGGCTAAAAAATTCAAAAAATATCTCAATTCTAAAAAGAAAGCCAAGGAAAGGAGAAAGAAACATTTTTCAAAAGAGTTCAATGATGATCATCAATCCAAATCTGAACCAAGATGCTATCATTGTGATGAAGTTGGACACATTAAGCCTAATTTTCCAAAATATAAGAAAGGGAAGAAGGCATTGAAAGCCACAACATGGAGTGACTCCGACACAAGCTCTTCCGATGAAGATTCAAACGAAAAAGATGTTGCTCATCTATGTTACATGGCTATGGAAAATGGGGTACATTCTAACCCTAACTCTAGTGATAGTGATAATGATGAAGTTGATGATTATGAAGTTTTACAAAATGTCATTGATGAATTATGTGAAAGTTTTGAAGAACTTAAAAATAGATATATTAAACTTAAGAAGTCGCATTCATTAGTTTCAACTAAATATGATTATATGTCAAATGGTTTTGATGAGTTGAAATTAGAAAATGAATCTTTGAAAAATGAAATTTATCTCTTTGAAAACGGAAAAATCTGTTATTGTCACTACTCCTCTTGAAATTGAAAACATTGAGTTAAAAAGGGAGATTGAATATTTAAAGAAATCATTAGATACTTTTACAAAAGGAAATGAATATTTTCATAAAATTGTTGAGACACAAAGGATTCGATTTAATAATAATGGTATTGGATATGATGAAGGAAATGAGAAAAAGACTTATTCCAATTTATTGAAATTTGATGCTTCATCTAGTCTACCTAATTATTTATGCTCTTATTGTGGTAGACACACACATTTTTCAGATTTGTGTCCATATAAATTTAGAAAAAGGAAATTTGCATGGATTCCAAAAGGAACCAAGATGTATACTAACCCCTATGGACCTAACACATTTTGGGTGCCAAAAGAGAAAATTTTCAATGTTGTGTAGGTTGCATTTTGAGATGGAATGTGGATTTTCAAGGCATATGATTTGGTCATCTTACAAATTTGAAGTATCATTGCCTAATGTTGGAAATGCCACACTTGGAAAAAGTTTCTTGTATATATCTTCGGTATTGGTAAGGTGGTAAGGAACACCTTTCTTGATATTAATTTCATATGTTTATTAATGATTTATTTCATAATTGATATTTTTCCATGCATAGAATATTTGTTATAACACATGTGCGTGTTGATTGATTTCACATGTAAATTTGTATATTTATTATGATTCTTTGTTATATCTCACGCATTTAATTTTGATGATTATTTTATAAGAAAATTCATAACAATTTTTATATATTTTTTGTGAATAATAATATTGGATTATTTCATGATTTTATTGAATATTAATCTGAAACGAAAATGTCCTTTTAAAATTTATTAGTCATATGAGCTACATGTTAATATTGTAACATTCACTTGTTGATTTTGATGATATGGTCATATTAATCTCTATGAGTTAGTTTTATTGCATACTACATGATTAATGTCATTGTTCGAATATTTGTAACATTCACGATGAATATTTTTTTGTAACACTTATGTTATGTTTAAATTGAGAAACCACATGACCAACAATTGGTATCATTTGTGAGACCTTTAAAAAAAAGATTTGATCAAGTCATTTTTTAAATGTTTATTGAATATGATTATAATTTTTTTTTATATAGCATTAACAATTGGTAGAATATTTTTTTTGGCTCGTATCTCGAAAATGGTGATTTATGAACAAACCGACAAAATTTTATGGTTTTAAATACCACAACATTCTAGCCCACTTGTGCACTTCACAGTTTATCTCTCATCTATTTTTTAAGATGTCAAAGAGTTTTTATGTTGTGTGGGTTGGAAAATTTCCCGGAATCTACACTACTTGGGGAGATTGTGAATCTCAAATCAAGGGAGTTAGTGGCTCTCAATATAAAAAACACTCTTCATTTGATGCCGCCATGCTTGCCATTCGCTCATCTCCACCGCATGCTCCTTGGGTAAAACCGCCTTCTTGGCCCTTTGTTTTGCCTTCAAACATGCAGTCACATGCCTCTCCTACAAATGAAAATGTTGCATGTTCATCCTCTCAAAATAGTGCTGAAAATCCGATCAAAGTTGTTGTTGAGAAAATTACGATTGAGGGAAACCCTAAAGATGTGTGTCATCTTGTTAACAACCTTAAGTTGTAACCTTATATGAATATGTTGTTTTTCAATTTGATGTCTTGCGCATTATTTGATGTTATTCTTATCTATTGGTATCTCTTGAATCAAATACATGCTATGAAATATTTATGATGACTCGTGTGCATATTGAAAATTTGCATGTTATTTATATGTTCCCTGCGATTTATGGTTGAATCCCATGCTCGAATTATTGTTGATAGGGGGAGCTTTGCATTTCACCCGTGACACTGAATTTATATTAAAACATCTTTTTGATAATGTCAAAGGGGGGGAAATATTTATGATTCACTATTTGTGCTTAATATTTCATTTTATGAATCATTGTTTGTCATCATCAAAAAGGGGGAGATTGTTAATGAAAATGTATTTTATCCCTAATTAATTAAATTAGTTTAATTAATGTACATTTTAGTTTAACTTAATATATTGATTTTGATGATTCCAAACACATTTTTGGGGGGATATTCTATAGATATTTATTATTGTATAATCTTGTCTCGACTCTACTCAACGACGTATTCAAGTAAAGGTATTCACGTATGTTGCACTTGACACATTGGGCACACATGCACATTTCTTGATAAATGATTTCTATTGCGTGATAAATTAATTATGAGCCTAAACATTTTCAAAAAAAAAAGAATTGTATATTATTTTTTTAAATAAGTTTTTAGTAAAATTGGTGCAACTTTGTTTAATATAAATTTCTTATTCAAAACTTTTTTTTTTCGGAATAATTTTTTTTACTGAAATGTATTTTCGAAATAAATCTCTTTTGGCTTTGATTTCATTTCTTATGCCTTGCCATTTGTTTTGGTAGATGTGGTCATTAGCTATTACCTGCTTTGTCCTAGGAGATGCCTTAGGTGGCTTACCTGTTGGAATATAATAAAAGTATAGTTGCTTGCATAGCTGTTTCGGTCAGATAAACATATGGACTAAGTTAAGTTTTGAAGTATGTCTTTTAACTCAGATTTTGTCAGAAGACCTTGGGCCCCGCGAGCGCTACTCTTAGGTTTTACTGTTGCTTATTTAATTTTCTTTAAAGCCTCTTGCAGGCCGTGACTGTACGACTTCGGGTAATGCTACACGATTAGCAACTGTACCTGTACGAGGATACCTCCGGATGTGGTTGCCTATACTGCCTTGGGCAGTTCTTGGGCCGAGATTTTTTTTTGGACTGCTTCGTATCTTTTTTTGATTAACGCCAATGGTTTACACGGTTACAGTTGGTGTCCTTACCAAAAGGATGACAGCCTTATCAACTGGTGGGTTTGGCAAGAGTTGACTAACTATACTTTGGCCGAATAAACAGCTGAACTCCTTTTCTAGCTGTGTTCAGAAATTATATATATATATATATATATATATATATATATATATATATATAAATAATCCTTGACCCTTGTACCTGACTTGACCCGTCAGTCTGTATGACTACCTTGATGCAATACTTACTTTCGGCCACGCTTATTTAATGAGAACATGTTCCTTCAATAAAAGGATTGAGTTAAAGTTACCCTATATCCTATTGTTCTTACCAAAATATGACCGCAGCAGGTCACTTGGGTTCTGACCTTTGCACAACAAATCTGTGGACCTTCTTCTTTTGTGTCTACGATAGTTTGGTCTACCCATTTAAACGATAGCTTTTGGCTATTACTATTGTATTGACGATTTGTTATGATAATATATATATATATATATATATATATATATATATATATATGTATCTGTACGGAATTTTTTATATATATACTTTTCTGTCCGAAATCTTTTTATATATCAGTTCGGAATTTTTTTTTATATATCAGTTCGGAAATTTTTTTTAAAATATCTGTTCGGAAATCTCTTTTATATATATATTTTTCAGTCCGAAATTTTTTATAAATATCTGTTCGGAAATTTTTTATTTCAGTTTGGGAAAAAAAAAATTTGTACAATATATATATGTATACCTTTCATATATATTTATTTACATATATATTCTTGCAAACCTGTGACTAAGTTGTGCATGTACTCACTGTGTCCCATTTATTTTCTTGACAGAAAAATGCTCTTAAACACACTAGTTATGTTCTTTACACAATGGTTCCACATTTACATATCAGATTTGTATTGTGTCTCTTGGACTAACAATCTTTTTGCAGAAAATTTATGGGTCACCTACCTAGCCACTTTCAATGACACATGTTTTCAGAATACTACTTCCATGCTACAACAGCTATATTTTTATGAAGATAAAGATGAAGATCTGCATATCAGATTTAAAAATGATTTTGAAGCTACACCATATCAGCAATATCAGGAGCATTTAATGCTCAAATTGCATGTGTCTAACAGCTAGTTTTTGAAGACACATTTAAAGCTGTGAAGAGCTGCATTGAACCCAGAATAGACTTGCATGAGAAAAATGATCAAGACTTGAAATATCATTGAGAGCATTTAGTTTACTACTCAGCTACACTTTCAAGAGAGCAATAAATTTTATCATCTGCTCAATCATTGAAAAAGAAGACTTGTGCCTACTTCAACATCATTTTATTGAAGTCTGATTAAAGAAGGAGAAACTCAGATTATAAATTGTATTTTAAGGAGTTTCAGTTTTGTATCTTATACTACAAAAATTCAAATTTGTTGTGAAGCTTTGTTGAAGCTTCGGTTTGTACCGGTGATTGGTTCCTACCCGCAAGTGGGCCACAGGATTTGAAGCTCGGAGTTAGCTTGCAAACAGTTGTACGCGGTGATTTGATCCTACCCGCAAGTGGATCAGGTTTAGTGAAGCGCAAAGGAGACGGAGGCTCTAGGCGCGTGGACGTAGGCTGGGATTTGGCTGAACCACGTTAAATTTTGGTGTCATTTATTTTCCGCACTTTTATTTATTTATTTGCACATGCTTGATTGAGTTAATATTTTCAGCACACTATCTTGCAAATAAATTAATTTCGAAATTTGAATTAATTAATTTTTGAGGTTAAAATAATTATTTTTGAATTAAATAAATTATTTCCGAATATTATTTAATATTAAATACGAAAATTAAATTAATATTCCTAGTGTGTTAAAATCTACATTTCTAGTTGTTTATAATCAGTTAGTTGGATTTATTTGATATTGTTAAATTTATTCTTTATAGTTTTATTAATCTGAAATTTGTCTAAGTGATTTAAACTTAATATTTTTCTAATATCTTAATTTGACTTGAAGTTTGTATAAACTCAATTCACCCCCCCCCCCCCCCCTCTTGAGTATAATCTGGGCAACACATTGTTGACTCTAGGCTGAGTGTCTATGTACGTTTACTAAGGTAAACTTATTGAAAATTTCATTGTAATTGTAAATTGCAATTTAATTATAGTGAAATAAAAGGTTTTACCCAGAGGGGATTTTTCCTAAATCTATGAGTTAGCATATTTGTGCTTGTTGGTTTGACACATGCACACACGTAGATTTTTGTTTAAGGGCAAAATTAATTTGATTCAAAAATTGACTCTATTAAATAAGTTTGTAATTCGAATTTGCGCATTTATTTGAATATTTATCACACACACTTTTTACATTTATTGCAGAGGATTCTATGCTCGTTGGTTTAGATACAGTGGACTCCGTATGCGTGACGGTTATTGAGTCCCATCAGTGGACTTCGAGGCGTGGGTGGACTCCTACATCTCACTAAGAAAGGGTTGAAGGATCGAAGAGCGTCAAGGCTTATGAGGGCATCGAGTCATTTTGTAAGTCTTTTGTCTTATCCTTTTTGTAATTTCGTACTTAGTTGTATTTATGGTTGGGTCATCTGAGATTTTTCTCATTTGGGTTTTTCTCATACATCGAGCGTAGTGGTTATTAATCTTATCTTACAATTCACACCTGAATGCATTCTTAGGTTAACAAGATAAAATTGGTTTGATCAACCTATTTAATATCAACGAAACTTTTAACTTTGGGTTAATTTGTTTAGCTTAATATTTAATTGATGCTAAATTAATTTGAATTAATTTTGTTCAAGAAAAAGAACGTAAATTTGAAAATTTGTTTAAAAATTAGTTTGTGTATTTTTTTGGAACCATCCCATCCAAATAGGCTCTTCTCAGTGGGTGTAATACACAATCCTTTGTACCCCTTCTTCTTATCGGACTATAGTCGAACTAACTGTAGATTCAAATATGACCAAGTATAGATAAAGCTTCTCACCCAAAATTGGTCTTGAAAGCAATGGTTCAGACCTCAAATACCGTTTCAACTCCAGGAATGAATCTTCACACTCGTCGCTCCATTCAAAAGTTTTTTGTAATACCTTAAAAATGGAAGGCATTTGTTAGTGGCTCTAGAAATGAACTTGTTCAATGCCTCCACGCATCCAGTTATTCCTTGAACTTCCTTCTTGTTCATCGGGGTAGTCATATTTATTAGCACTTGAATTTTGTTGGGGTTGGACTTAATTTTTCTTTGATTAACTATAAAGTGATGGAATATCCCCTCTTTTACCCCAAAGATACACTTCATCAAGTTGAGATTCATCTGGTGCTTCTCTAACTGGTCAAAAGTCTACCACAAATCTCTGATGTGTTCAGCTGCTTTTTTGTTCTTCATGAGCATGTTATCAACATACACCTCTATATTATTACCGATCTGCTCTTCAAATACTTTGTTCACCAATATTTGGTATATTTCTCCATCGTTTTTATCCCAAAAGTTACTAAGTTGTAGTAGTAGGTACCTCAGCTAGTAATAAATGAGGTTTTTTCTCAATCTTTCAATTTCATCTTGATGTTGTTGTACCCTAAATATGCATCCATGAAACTGAGCAGCTCGTGCCCTGAAGTAGCATCGGCAACTGGTCAATCCTAGGAAGGGATAGTGATCTTTCGTTCACACATTGTTTAGGTTGGTGAAATTGACACACATTCACCGCTTATTATTCTTCTTCTTGGCCATCACCACGTTGAAGAGCCATTCCAAATATTTGACATCCTATATGAAATATCCTTTCTATTATTTCTTTACTTCTTCCTATAAATCCATGTTCTTCTCCTGGATGAAGACACATCATCTCTATTTGACTAGCTTAGCATCCTTAACTATGATCAACTTGTGATAAATAAAATCCGAATCAATTCCTAACATGTCTTCATGACTCCAGGCAAACATAATTTTTTGCTACCTCAAAAATTCGATCAAATCTCCTCTGAGGTCGCGATCCAGCGATGAGTGAATCTGATTTTTTCTCTCTGGGTCTTCATCATCCAAGATAATTGACTTAATTTCCTCAATAACCTGTCCATTAACCAGTTTCTCATCATCTCGTGGATTCAATGCTTTGATCTAGTAAGTCGTTATCAGTTTCTTTTGCTCATTCTGGTCGAATGAGGTGTAATAACATCCTTAAGTCTCAACTTGGCTCCATTTAACTATCCCGACCCCATAGTGAGTGGGTAACTTCAAACATTAGGGCACTGTAGAAGGGACGTCTTTGAACTTCTTTAACCCTACTCTGTTGAATATGATCTTGTATGCTGAATGAACTTTCTAGTTTAAGATAAAGAAGAGTATCTTTTTTGTTCGAAATTTCATCCAGGACAAAGAGGGTACACTTTCTCTCTAAAAAAACCGATGAATGGCCTATAATAGGCCTCTAGATTATTATATCTTTGCCTCAGGCCCTTAAAGCAGTTGTAAAATAAGACAACAGCTAAGCTACTATTATCGTCCAGGATCCTTGCCACTTTTCTCTCATGCACCATTATTGTGATGACCAGAGGATCATCGTGAGGATACAGTATGCCAAAAAAATCTTAGAAAATCCAATAACTAAGCGATCGTTGTTTACTTTCTTCATATGAGTATCCATATAGGTTAATAGGTTGATCTGTCTGATATGTGCTCAAGCCTCTGTCCTATGGAGGTAGGCCTTTATCTTTGCAGGCTCATCCCCACCGCTATCAATTCCACCTCCAATAAAATTACACCAAAAAGGAACCTTTTTAACCTCATGCATAGGTTCCTTGGGTCTTTTAGGAAGGTTCGAATCGTTATATCTTCCTATTTTCTTCTTGTCTACCTTTCAGAAAGAGGATTATGATCGTCTCCTAGAACTTTGCTCGTCAAGATGATCAATTCGGGCTCCTCTGTCCACAAACATTGATAACTTTCCTCGCTTGGTTAAGTTCTCGATCTCGTTCTTTAGGGATATAAAGTTATTCGTGTTGTGGCCGTGATATTTTTGAAACTCGCAGTACTTTATTTTATCCCTTCGATTTTTCGGGGCTTTTAATTTTTTGGGACATCTCAGGTCTTTGCTCCCACAGATTTCCTCAAGGGTGCGATTGACACCGACGATCAGGGAAGTATATTCTTTGTATCTCTTTGGTTTGTGAGCCTTTTTATCTTTCTGCTCTTTCTTCTTCGAGCTTTTGTCAGCATTAGTTTTAGAGCTACTAACCTCTTTGGCATCCATACCTTCTTCGGCATTCATAATATTTCCTTTCTTGGCTGATAATTTGGTCATGGTCCTTGATGGTTCCCTAACCAGCCTAATACAACCTCCAAGGCAGTAAACCACTCATTAATGTAGTGATTTTCATCTTCTCATCATAGTCTATTACCTCTAGCTTCGCACTGTTAATGCGGGTGATGAATTTAAGGGTAGTCTCATCGATTTTTTAGCGGACGATTAGCAGATGATCCACTATCTTGCCAGCCTTAGCTCCAAAATAAAATTTATTGATGAAGAGATTGGCCAGCTACTGATAGTTTGAGATTTATCCTTGCAATAAACTATTGTACCAGATCTATGCTGACCCAATGATCATACTGGAAAATGCTCAGCAATGCATCTCATCTGGAAATGAGTAGATGTCGACGGCAACTTGGTATTGCTCTACATGCAGTACTGGGTATGTTATCCATCGTACCTTGGGGTTATTACAAGCAATTTAAACTTTGCAGACATAGGATAACCCATAATTGATGGATTAAATGGAGATCCTTTCGTAAAACCTCGGTACAAGGGATTCTTTAATCTGCTAATTTCTCCCAAACGATTCTCCAATCGTTGAATTGATCCCTTCCAGGGATGGTCCTCCTTCTCAGCTTTAATTGCAAAGGTCTTTCTTAATCAGCCAAGGATTTATGATGTGCTTGTAATACCCCGTATTTTTATTGATTTTATTTTTGGGATTAATTGAATTAAATTTTATAAATAATAAGAAATTAATCCGGATTTAAATACTAGCGAGGCGAGAGTTAGCATTTGATTATGATAATAATGTTGAATATTACTGAGTGAATATGGTAATATATGATTATGGAATTTATTAATATTGTCGCGAGTTATAAATATGGCAATTTCGAAAATCAAGTTGGGACGCGCATGTCAGTCGTGTCAGGAACCAATTTAATGGATTTAAAAGTAATTTTTTTATCATTCGTATGGTCATTTTGAGTGCGCCAATGTGTCCACAAGGGTTGAGATAGTCAGAAAACACTAACTGGGGGTTTATTTTGGGTCCCGGGGCATTTTAGGCCTAGCCGACATCCTGGGAGGGTATTTTAATCATTTTGACTTTTTGAGAAATAGTAACCCACGAAATTTAGACTGATTATATCAGCCAACACTTAGGACCCCTAGGGTTTTCACAACTAAAAATCACAAACGGCCATTAGAGAGGAAGAGAAGGAAGTTTCCAAAAGAAGAACCACCATCCTTGGACCCTTTGCACCACCATCACCACCATCGGTTAGATCGGGAAGAGAGGATCACTCCCATACCATCTGTTTCAAAGGATCAGAATCTTTATTTCCAGGCAAGTGATTTAACTTGCAATAATCAGTGTATATGTTACCCATGATAGTTTAGGAATTGAGAATAACCTTAATAATATTCAAAATATGTGAAATTCGGAGACAAAAATATTAATCTGGGTAGGATTTGTATGTAGACTCAATTATGGAAATACCTCAGTCATGAAATCATGATCCTTGCATAAATAATTATGAATTAATGTTGAGTTGTATGATGTTCTTGAAGAAAATAGAGAAATAGGGTTTTTATAATAATTAGATGATTTAATTCAAGAAAAGGGTGATTCGTAATGATTTAAGAATTCTCGAACGTTGGAAATCATGTATTTCGGTTGTTATACCATTCAATACGTTTACTTTAGAATATGACATCATGTAATGAAAATTGGAGATTAAACCATGCTAAAAACGCAGAAAAATCTGGATTGTAATTGCTTGATCGATCGATCGACATTCTTGAATCGATCGATCGACTCCCCCTGCACTTGTGATATTTTTGCCTTTTAAAATTTAATCGATTCCAACTCTCACTACACCAAAATAGTCAATTAGTAACACTATTGTAGTGTTACTAAAATAATTACTAACACTAAAAAAACTTTAGAAAAGGGTGTGGGAAAGAAAATTACTAACACTTTTATACCGTTACTAAATTTTGTGTTACTAACACTATTTTTACCGTTACTAAAGTGTCAGTAAATTTTGTGTTACTAACACTTTTTTACCATTACAACATTTTATAACACATTTCTAACACAATTTTTGTAACACATTTAGTAATGGTATATGTCCGTTACTAATAGTAAAAAAAAATAAATAAATAATATATATATATATATATACACACACACAGAGAGAGTAGGGTATACAATATTCAAAAATGCTAACACAATGACAACAAAATAACCGTCGATCCGATTTAATTTCAATACAAATAAGTTAAAATTTTTAAAAAATTGGACAAAATTTCCTTTATTTATAGTACTGTCCACCTGTTTGAGGTATAAAAAATAGTACAATAATACAAATAGTCCGCAACAACAACACTAATACACATCCAGACAATAACCTTAATAAAAAGTAATAGCTCAAATTTCATTAATAGAAAATTCATATCAATACATGAGACAATTTGGGAAATCTAATAATTTGCTTGACACCAAGGGTGAAAGCAAGAAGAGCGTGTTCATGAGTTTGAGCATCCTTATAAATACCAGCTTCAAAACCTCCAATGGTGGAGTCAATAATGAGGAAAACACAGTCGGCCTGCGAGGTACTAGTAATCATGTTCTTGATAAAGTCACGATGTCCAGGGGCATCAATGACTGTGCAGTAGTGCTTGGTGGTCTCGAATTTCCACAATGAAATATCAATGGTAATACCACATTAACACTCAGCCTTGAGCTTGTCAAGCACTAAGGGGTACTTCAATGACCACTTGTTCGTCTCAGCAGCCTCCTTCTCGAACCTCTCAATGACATGCTTGTCCATACCTCCAAGCTTGTAGATCAAGTGACCAATGGTGGTTGATTTTCCAGAGTCAGACATAGCCCATGACCACGATGTTGATGTGAAACTTCTCTTTACCCATTCTAGGACTTGAAATAGAAACCTGAGATAAGAAAAAACTAATGAGTATTAGTAACATTATCAATACTTAATAATTTCAATTATCTTCTACGCCAAACTGTTTTTTAGCATTCCTAATTTGAACTGTTCAAAAAGAGGTTGGCGTTGATGATGCTGGAAATAGCACCACCCGTCGAGGTGTTTGTAAACTCAAATTAGTGATAACAATGGCAACACAAGTATATACTAAATATAAGAGATTGAGGTGAGGAGAAGAGGATGAACACCAATATATAAGTGGTTCAGCCAATTAGGCCTACGTCCACTATGCAACTAAGTGAGTAAGGTCACTAAAATAAGGCACTAACGGCCATGAATACAATCTCTCAAGCTTTCTCTCTCTACTGTGTAGTTGGACAGAGCTTCAGCTATGGTTCCCATTTCGGATCCTTTTGCAAGATAGAAGATGACCTCTATATATAGTGTTTGGGGGGCGTAATGTACCCCCCAAGCATACAATGAGCATGTGCATGGAGATCTAGCAAGTGAAAGGATGACACCTGGATAATCTTTAACTAAGTAATGATGACCTCAATATTCCCTGACGTGGAAGGAATGATTCAGTTATAATATATTTATCCATGTGCTTCAAGCTATACATGCACGCGTAGAAGCTCGGTTGTCTTTGCTTGGTACCAACCTCGGCCTGGGTGAGTACGAGGTTGGTGAGGTACGACCCTTGCCTTGGCTGAGAATTATATGATGACCTTCGCTAGGATGCCAGCCGAGGTTATATATGTGGAACATCGGCCAGGGCCGATGTTGACCTGACAATTGATGTTGAGCCTGCAGGGCTGATGATTCTCATGTGGCGCTTGCAACGTTGGCTGGGGTCGATGAAGATGTTAAAGGGTGATTGAAACCATGAGTCCTTGTTGACCTCAGATGGTCATCAACTGAGGTTGATGGATGAGGTAGGTGTGATGTCAGTTATGGACGATCTGATGGATAACTGACCCCATGAGTCATGCAGACCTCAGATGTTGCCTAATTGAGGGGTTACTAGTAACATCGACCGTGGACGACCTTAAGCTGGACGAGATTGCTGATCGTCAGTCTTGAGTCATTGTTACCTCAACCATCACCCAGGCCAAGGTCGGTGCCTCCGAGCTGGCAGGTACAATTTGGGCATATCAGTCGTAAGTAAAATAAAATGTAGAACTTTGACTACGAAATATCTGTGGGTATGTTTTGTGCAACATTTTTTTCAACTGATTTTAATCTTCATATGCTCCTAAAAAACACTATGATCGGGGCTAATATCTCTTTTTGAAAATTTAGACTGCTTCTACCCCTGCTTGTTTAAGAAATATCCTTAGTTTTCCCCCACCTTTACAACTCTCATTTGTTGAATAGATACATTCATGTTTACTTCATTTCAGAGCAACGGGACTCAGATACAGGAATTACCACTACGCATATACAATATGATTGTCATTGTATTAGCATTTTGATTGCTATTGTTATGAATCAATTCTTTCATATGCAAAGTTTGAGTGCAGGAGTATTTTACAGGACAAAATTACATCTCCATGAGATATGGCAATAATAAGGTGCTAAATATCTAATAGAAGCATTAAATTGTAACCTACTAAATCATATAGTATTCCACAAATCCTTCATATATATGAAAAAAATTTAATACAAAAACCACAAAATAACTTGTCATGTTCAAGTGTGTACCTCATCAAAAAGAATCCTGCATGCATTGAAATCATGATAGATTTTCCTATTTTAAGCATTACAATGATCAAGAGCTTGTGCAATATGGTATGCAACTCTCACACGCATTTCCCACGGCAGCGGTTGTTTATCCCTTACATCAACTAAATAAATTTATGCAGTCATTACAGAAAAGAACACAATCATTAAGAAAGAACCCGTAGATAGAAACATCATGCTTCACATACTAAATTTAACGGAGCAAACCAAATGACCCAACAAATTCCAAATGTGCATACAGACCAAAATCAACTTTACAAAAGATGTTTTAGACAACTTCGAAGCTAGTTTCAATCGCTCCCATCTGCATAACATAGAAATTGTAAGCAAAAGAAAATGAGAATCAACACTGCTATCAGTGCTCATTTGGTTCAAATTTTAAATTGGTAACTTCACATCTAAAATTTGAGGCCCATTGAGAGAATCAGGATCAAGCACTTAACTCGACTGCTGGAGATAAATTTTGTACGTGAATTTATCAATCTATAATATAATTCCAAGGAAGTATAAGAACTAGAACCAAGGGAGGACTCGAAATTTTAAACATCTAGCAACTTTGTTTCAATACCTGACTTTGTACGGCGCTTAGTATAGTCGAACCAAGCCTCTCTCGAACAAGTTTACCACTTAAAAGGCTCACTTTAAGATGAGGTATCACAAGTGTTGTATTCATAATTTTAGCAACAGCAACAGCAACTGCATCATGAATCTGTTTAAAGTAATAACGCAACAATGAGTAAATACACAGTCAATTGGTTGTTATTCATATACCCCGGGTATCACATAACTGTTATTCATTTACCCCAAGTATTCTTGTCATAGATTAGTAGCTATATAAATAATTCTTCAAATTATATAAACTATTCATAGCCAATATGTAGTGAAGACTGTCCTAATGTACGTGATAAAGTTTTGAAACTCTTCGTCGAAGCAATGGTTCTAATCGGAAAGAAGGAACGCTACTTTTCCACCTTTTCCCTTCATGCATTCCATTCCATTCTTGTACTATCACATCAATATTGAACCATAAGCCTACTTTCATAACAAATTATCAGAAAACACATCCAAGATTTCATACATAACCTTTCACCCCCAAATAAAGAAATAAAATAAGATTCATTTGGCTTTTGGCCCCCATTTGTTTTGCAATTTTTCACTTTTATACCAAAGTAACGTATTGTCACTGTGATTGAAGTTTTCATTTTGGGGAGATTTTTTAAAAAAAAAAGTGTCTCAAAAATTCTCAAAAAGTGAAAATAGACCATAGAGTGTAAATAGTAATAAGTTCGGTACCCAAAGTGAAATATGGCAAAATTAGTGGGGTTCAAAGACTCAATGACCCTAAGAATAGGGTAAATTGTGGAATAAAATTGTTTTCCATACAATGTTGAATAAAATCGTGGACATAATGTACACAATACAGAAAATCGTGGTAAGCCATAACTGTACACAATGTTGAATAATGTGCACAATACAAAGATTTTTGGTAAGCCACATTATTAGGCAACAACATAGTTTTCCATACAATGTTGAATAATATCGTGGGCATAATGGTTAGCTTCCTTCTTAAATTCAAAATAAAAGGACTAAAAAATGAGGATCATCCTATCAAGGTCTTGTTCCAGTCATAAAAACAAACAAGGTTACTCAAATTTAGTGTTAATAGAGTATATAAACACCATATATATCCAAAACATTGTTTTTAATTAGACAATCAATAAAATGCAAATAAATAAATAAATTTAATGTCTAAACTTAAATACATCTGAATCATTCACTTCCATCTTACTTAAACCTTACTAACCTACGAAATCAGTCAATGAAACCCTAAATAGGTGGTTGGAAACAACTCAATACTCATAAACACACAAACAGAGCATAACGGTACACAATACATAAATAATTATATGGCTAAATGAGAGATAATAAACACCTTTGGCCCATAGCCATCTACATCTTCAAACACAAGGAAAAAAATAACTGTACACAACCCAGAAATCGTAAAAAATATTTCAATAACTTCAAACCTATAACTCCGAATCACTAAAATCACAATAAAGAAAAGTATATAGGAAGATGAATCAAACTAAATCTGCAAACCCCAAAAAATATTTTTCTTCAAAGCCCTAAATCTCAGATTAAAATCGAAAGAAATGAGGAGGAGAGGGATAACGATGAGTGAGAGAAAAGTTCAGAGATACCTTTCATTCGTGTTAAGATCTACTGCAAGTGAGCAAGAGTGTGGAGATACATCTGCAACAAAATAAAAAAATTAATCAAAACTCAAAATGACAAAAATTATGTTTTAAACCTAAAACATTACTTCAAGAGAAGGTAGAGAAAAGGATCGATGGAGAGACCTGGGTTATGGTGGGAGGGAAAAGTAAGACGCGAGATAATTGAGCTTGGGAGTGAGCGGGAATGAGAAGTGTGGGTGAGTGTGATGTTTTGAGATTTTTTTTTTAATATTAAATATGTATTGGTAACACTTATAAGTTATTAGTAACACTATTAGAATGTTACGCATAGTAATAGTATAGTAGCGTTAGTAATCGTAAAATAAGTATGTTACTAATAGCACATTTTGGTGTAGTGTCTTGAAAGTTATTGGTGGGGACTATGTAAACATATTGAGACTTAGGGAAGACCAATAGGGGTGTATTTGAAGCCTGAAACATATAGAATTGATTTGTGACTTAGTGTTAAATTTACGAATATCCGACGAGTGTGTTACTATTAGAAGTTGCGAGGACATGAACCCAATTTGTATAAGTGATAACATAAGGTTAGAAACAGAAATAGGGACCTTAATTTATTGAATTCATCTTAGGTACAAGTGGAGACTTAGTAACCTTTTGGGGATAGGGTATGTTATACGACGAAAATTATTGCGCTTAACCTATTGTGTAGAATAATTAGGATAATATTATTATATGTGTGAGACTTATGATATAGGGATGGAATATGCCTATATTAATATGATGACTACCTAAGTTGTGTGAATACTTAGTATATGGATTGTTATGTGTATGACATACCAACCATACTTGCTATCACGGGAGGTTGATTTTCAGGAAAGGACCATCTTATCTCTGTGTGCCTTCGGGGGGATTTAGATAAGTACCTGTAATACCCCTTATTTATGAGTAATTATATTTATATTAATTTGCCTAGTAGGTTAATTATATAAAATAAAGGAAGTTGAAGTAAATGTTACTTTAAGTGATTTAAGAGATAATATTTACTGAGTTTTGCATATTTACTGTTAAGTGAATGTAAATAGCATCATGTTATGTTTTACTGCGTCGTTGTGCGTTAAGTGACGGTTATGACTTATATTCCAAGTGGATCACTATTGATGAATTAATATGATGTTGGAGCATGAAATAATTTACGTTATCCCGGATGCCAATTTAGAGGGTGCAGTTAGTCAGGAAACGATTGAAATGGTCAAAATAAGTACTAAGTTGTATTTTTGGGTTCCGGGTACTTTTAACCGGTTATGACTTAATTATGTTGTTACGAGTCATTTTAATTGTGTAGCAACATTTAAAGTTGGACTTAATGTAATTGGATATTTTAGTCTTGTTAGAATATTTATTTCTCAATTATTCTTAAACCTATAAGAGAGAGAGAGAGAGAGAGAGAGAGAGAGAGAGAGAACTTGGGACAAAAAGGAAAGAAATAGGAGATTTGTTGATTTGAGCTTGGAAATCGTTGCTACGAGTAGAGAATCCGAGACTACAAACTTGAGGCAAGTTTCTAACTTGCATATGTATGATTTAGTGTGGATAATTTGTATTGATAGTTGTATTTTTGGAGAGTTAAACCATTTGTGGGTTTTGATGACTTTTGGTGTTTAAACCCTTAGACTTTTATGTATATATGATTTGAGTTGATTACATTAGCTTATTGTTGTTTAGGAATCATTGGGTGGAGTCATTAAAGGATGAGGTTAAGATAAGTGGGAGAAAATAAGGTTAGAGATTTAGGTTTTGTATGATAAAAATGGGGGTTGGCCGTGGAATCTGGTGCGACCGGTCGATCGCAGTCCAGAGCCCGATCGATCGGGCCTAAAGATAAAAGCCTACTGCTTCTCTCGAAAGGCAAACTTTTATAGCGCGGTCGACTGTGGTCCAAGGACCAGTCGACTGGGCCTTAAGGGAAGGTCTTACTGCTTTTCTTACAAGGCCAATTTCAAAGAGCGCGGTCGGCCAGGGGTCAGGGTCCGGTTGACCGATACCCAGTTTTTAACCCTGAAATTTAGTTTTCCCTCTATTCCTTTATTTTAAGTCTTAATAACCTTCTTGTATGAATTAAAATAGAGTATTAGGGTCTTGTATTCACTACAACAATTCTCACATTTACCTGCAAATTTTTTCGTAGGAAAATATTCATATTTCGTTGCTAATAGTTTTTTGCAACGAAAATTATTTCGTAGTAAGTTCGTGGCCAAAGGCCTGTTGCTAAATGTATTTGGCCACGAAATTGACTTTCGTTGCCAATTGTTTAAGTCATTTGCCACGAAATTATTTTCGTGGATAATTACCATATTTAGGCTACAATTTGTTTTGTAGCAAATAGTCTAACATTTCGTTGCAAAATATCTTAATTTCGTTGCCAATTCTTCAAGGAAACTAGTGTTTATAAACTTTCAACTACGAAATTTAGAATTTTTTTGTAGCTAATTGTTCAACATCTCGTTGCTAAATGTTTACATTTCGTTGCCAATTCTACACTTAAATTAATCATTAGAAGCTTTTAGCTACAAAAATTGTACCTTCCCTCAAGATCTATTAGCTACGAAATTTTATTGTTGACGAATGATTCTTAATAATTAATTTTTCAATAATAACTAAACCGCACTTTTATTTATCAATTGCATATTTAACTACTAAAAGATTTATTTTGATAACGGAATGTTTTCAAATATATATATTTTTATTTTGAATTTGATAAATTAATGTATACCACGAAATTTAAACAAATTACCATAAAAAAACACATTCATTAAAATCCACAAAATAACTAAATTATCATAAATAAAATCCACATTAAGTCACATACACATACGTTGTCAAGCCAACTAAACACTAGTTACAGGACGTAGAAGTCCCACATTTCATCCCCGATAAATATCCATGGTGAAAAAAAATAACTTATACTAAAGGACTTAGAAGTCTCCGATTCCATTTGCAAATGTCAAAAGTTCATGGCGCCTCAAAAATAGCTTCTTGTCATATCAAATCTGCAATTAAGAGAATACAATATCATTAGCTAAAATAAAGTGGGAATTGATTCGTCTTTATCATGAAAAAGTTATAACGATGAGCGAAAGGATGTCTAGATTACCATCGTTCGGAAGATGAGGAACGTGATGCGATCAATGACTTAATCAACTTATCGGACTCCGCTTGTCGAACTAGAATAGACTCTAGCATTGCACGTTGATTCTCCATATCGACCTTTTGTGCCACTGACTCTTCTCTTTGAATAGTTGCCTCTACCTCACGAGCTTGTAAACGCTCCATTAAATCTTCTTGAACTTTCATAGACTTCTCAAGTGCCTCTTCCAATTCGGCATTCCTCAATTGCAATATATTAATTCTTGAATCCTTTCTTTTGGGACCATACCCAAGACCATTAATATATCCTGGTCTTGTGCCAAGAACTTTATCTGCTATCTCGTCTGAGCTCATCATGGTACCATCCTCAGATATTGATTTAGATTCAAGGCGTTTCATCTCATTCTGCAAACAAAATAGAAGAAAAAGGATTATAAATTTGGCCAAACTGTTAAGATGTCTATAATTTTTAATCTAATTAAAGACAATAATTTTAAAATACTAAAGCATAATGCAGTATGTGTAATTTTTAAACTACCAAAGGAATTACAAACCAGCAGTGTTTGTTGGTTTGTAATTCATCAACAACGGGATAAATTCTAAATAAAATTAATAAGACTTACATATAGTGTTTCAGCTTCGGTAGATGTCCACTTTTCATCTTTACAATGCGTTTCTTTATAAAACTTGATCCTATTCGGCTCTTGACCGTCCACCTCTTTACTCCGCTATTAAACAACAAATAATTAATAATTATACTTGTAAAATAAAATTCTCAATTGATAAACCAAAACAAGTTGATATATTACCAATTCATGACGAACCACCACAAATGCTTTTGACCCTTGATTATGCTTTAAAATTTGTTTAGACTTGTTATTCTGATTTACAATACATTGTCTCTGCAGTAATTTTTCGAACATCATAAGTATGCATATTTTAATAAAAAAAATATTTACAAGTTACAACATCAACGATAATTCAAACCTAATATCTTCAACTTCCATAAAGATCGCATAGACTAAGCCAATTATCCTTGGTCATATTAGTAGGGATATTTTCTCGAGCCTCCTCTGCTGATCCATATTTTTTATACACTTCACCAAGCTTGCTCCGTTGACTCCTACTTCTCCCTTTCATTAGCTCTTCCAAACACTCCTTTGCATGATCATCCAAATCAATGTCGAATTTCTCCTGAAATTTTATACTCAATCAATAACTGATGAAATGAAACGATGTAATAGTGTAACAATGTAATAGTGTAACAAAACATACATATATTAACATTAATGGCCTTTAATTGCAATTCTAGTATACCAATAACAACATGATTAGTTAAAACTCTTTATAAAACTCTTTATGATTAGTAGAAGGGGCACATGCTGTAACAATTTTTATAAAACTCTTTTTTGTGTCTCCATACATATCTTAACATTTTGTATATGAAAACACCTCTCTCTGCTAGCCTCAATTTCAGAATCAAAAAATATCATTTTTTGGATAAGCATAAGTACAAGTCATCACATATTCCAGTCAATGTTATCATTCCACAAAAAATGGTTCATGTGGGGCAAGTGCGCACGTGAAGAGAAGTGAAAACAAGAAAAGGGCACTATAAATGTGTATATACAATTACATAAAACTATTTTTTGTGTCTCCATACATATCCTATCATGTCAAGCTAAAGGAAGAATTTTTTAGACAGAAGGCTAATTGTAGATGGGATGAAACTTTTTAAAGCTATCAGCACAAGTAATGTCGCAATCAGAACAAGGGACAACATGAGACTCGCTACCACATAATGGTACCGTCCGAAAAGGCAGCATTTTTTATCGGTCGTTTAATTCATACGAATGAGTTCCTGGTTCTTTTAGGAGAAGGCTACTATGCCGACAGAACGGCCAAACAAACAACTGCGATTTTATAAAGAAGGGGGAAAGCTTTGGAGTCACAAATCGAGTCCCTCAAGGCTGTAATGCATGATCTTAAGGCTGAGGCTTCCTTTTTCGACACAACAGCAGCTGAGGCAGTGGAGGGTCTTGTGGAGATAAGGGAAGACTATATTGAGGAAGCTCGTAGTGGAAATGCATCTATATTAGTGGTGTTGAAGCCTGTTTCTCGTAGTTTTACTGAGGCAGACAACAAGAAAGCTACAGTTGAAGATGAAGAATATGCTCGTATATTATTCAGGCTTGATGAACTTGAGAAAGAAGAACTTAAAGATGAAAGTGTAAATGAACCTGACAAAGATGAACTGAATGAAGGTGATTTAGGTCACCACATAAGTCAGCTTTCTCTAGATCACAAGTTCATAAATTCAGAGTCAAAAGATTCAAGGGTTCATCCTTCATCCAAGGATCGGTCTTCACATGAGAAAAGTCCATCATTTAGCAAGTTTCTAGATTCAATATGCAGAGAAGATAGAAAGCAATCAAAGGGAACAAACAGCTGCTGCTCCCTCAAAGCCAGTTTCTAGATTCAATATGCAGAGAAGATAGATACCGCTACTGTTTAAATTAAAATTTTGAAAATGCAGGAGATCCAGATTGGTCATTTTAGTTCAGTAGCTTTGTATAATTTAAATATTTTGCTTCAATTTTGCGTCAATGAACTAAAAACGGAAGAAAATGTATGCACAAGTGGTACAGCAATGGAAGAAAATGGATTGCAAACGATATGCACAAGTGGTAGAGCAAGTGGAAGAAAATGTATGAAAATTTAAATCAATTTTGCTTCAATGAACTTTTGGATGGAGATCAAGCTAGAGGGATTAATGGACACTCTGCCTGAGACAGTTATTCTCTGTACACCAACAGCATTTTGAAGGTATGCTCTATGTTATGGAGTAATTCAATTAAAGTAACAATGCAAAGGGAAAACAGCATTATAAGGCTGCCTGATCCAATTGTCGCTGTTGTACAGCTGCCTTATCCGGTGAGCTTTCCCCTCTCACCACTTCCAAAACACAGTAGCAACATCACCAATCAACCACCATACTCAGTTGGAAACTCATTTTGAAATGTTGTATCAGCTACGAAGTTTGGTGGATGGGATATTAGAATCAAGGAATCGACAGTTCACGTATTCTGAGGTTATAAATATTACTAATAACTTTCAAAAAGTGCTTGGAAGGGGAGGGTTTGGAGCAGTATATAGTGGTTTCTTGAAAGATGGAACTCAAGTTGCTGTAAAGATGCTTTCTCTGTCAACAACTGAAGGGTCTAAGCAATTTTGAGCTGAGGCAAGTTTCCAGTATATTAATGGAAAAATTTACATATATTTTGATGGTCGTGACACAGTAATGGAAATTTTTTACATATATTTTTGTTTGATGGGATGTCAATTGGAAATACAGGCTATGTTGTTGACTAAAGTTCATCATAGAAACTTGACTTCTCTCATCAGATATTGTAATGAAGGTCAGCAAATAGGGCTAATATATGAGTACATGGCTAATGGAAACGTACAAGAGCATTTATCAGAGTCAAATAGCAGTAGATACAGCACAAGGTTAGCAAGCTAATACACATGAAAATCTTGTTAAACCTTAGTTTCTTATTTTTTTTCTTTATAAATGTAAACTAACAGCAGGGGGAAAATTGAATGTGTAGCATTGGAATATTTACACAATGGTTGTATGCCAGCCATCATCCACAGAGATATTAAGACTTCCAACATATTGTTGAATGAAAAAATGCAAGCAAAATTAGCTGACTTTGGGTTGTCTAGATTCATACCCTTAGGACGAGAAACTCAAGGCTCAACTACAGTTTTTGGCACACTAGGGTACCTTGACCCTGAGTAATTTCACTTGTTCTATATGTGCAATATTTTCAACTTTGTGATATTTTAATAATAGTTGGTGGTACTCTGGCTTATGGAAGAAGGACAACGGATGTAAAATTCTTGTCATTAGTGGACATAATTGTGCATAATTACCTTTTATAGTCCATACATTTAAAGGTTTACTACATGTAAAAGTTTTGAGTTGTGATTAGAAGCCTCTATTCATTTAAAATTTTACTTGTTAGGCATCTTCACAATTTTAAAAAGGATTGTGAGGTAAGTGTATTAATGTGAGGAAATTCCAGAAATGAGTGGAACTTTAATTCACTGCTTGGTAGAAATGATGAAAAAATAAAAGGAAATAGAAGTATGAGAGATTGACTTTTCATCCATAGTGGAAAGTAAAAATAAAAATAACATCCTTCCATTTTTCTTAATATACTATAGCTCATCATTGCCTCTCCTTTTCTTTTCTTTTCTTTTCTTTTCTTTTCTTTTCCTTTTATCCAACCACTTTCCCATCATACTAAACGGTCTCTAAATATTATTCCTGGAAGACAGGGGCATCTTTTTATCCTTTCAATTATAGCTATTTCTGGATACTATATAGTTTTTCTCGTGCATTCATGTTGGTATTATGTGTCCACCAGGCTGAATGAGAAAAGTGATGTTTATAGCTTTGGAATTGTACTCTTGGAGATAATTACAGGCCAACGCGCAATAGTAAAAGGCCATCAAAACATTAACATCATTGAATGGGTTAAGCCTATGCTTGATAGAGGGAAAATAAGAGACATCACTGATTCAAGATTACAAGGAGATTTCGACATAAATTCTATTTGGAAAGCTGTGGAAACTACAATGGCATGCGTACCACCCAACTCCATCCAAAGGCCAGACATGAGTCATGTAGTGGTGGAGTTAAAGGAGTGTTTGGAGATAGAGATTGCCAGGGGGGAATTTAAAGACCAAGTAAGACTATGGGACTACTTCTGGCAGTTCAATAGTTATTGATTTTGATATCACGTTGAGACTAGTGAGATGTTATATTTACACATGATATTTGAAAATACAAAACATCAAATTTGCATTATTGATGTGAATTGGAGCCATTATCTCTCTCTCTCTCTCTCCCCCTCCCCCCCTCCCCCCCCCCCCCCCCCCCCCCCCCCGTGGCATATTCACTGTGATTGTTATACTCAGCAAACACAACATACACTTTGTAAGCCACCAGCCAGATTCATAGGTTGTATCATCAACTCCTATATGGGTTGGAGGCTTATCAAAGTCATCTGGACTAAAATGACCAGGAGATCCACCCTCATATGTCATGGCACTGTCATGTCATGTCATTTGTCACATCGTGAAACCCGAATGCATTCGGTGTCATTTCGAGTTGCTTGATGATAACTTTACCTGATAGTGTGGCACTACAAAGTCATCTGGAGGTCAGATTTTGGCAATAATTGGATACTGAAAGGGGTTGCATATTTTATAAGAATAATGCTATAAAGAGGTTACATATCTTCTAAGAAGGCAGTGCTTATAACAAACAACTGATAGAGGAAAAAATAGGGATCCTTTGACTGCATGAAGAAGTGAGTATAAATTGATTTCTGTTAACAAAATAGAAGTGAGTATAAATTGATTTTCACAACATAATGATGGGGTAATATTCTAATCCCTAACTGGATGTGCTAGTGTTTTCAGTGTACTTGTAATAAATAGTGACTACCATATCACACTTCCTAATACAATGTAGCTGAGGATCAACTGGAACTGCTACTTTCCAACTTCTACACTCGGATGCAAGCTTAACTCCTACTTTAAATAGCTGAGGATCAACTGGAACTGCATTTTTTAGAAGTTTCCAAATAAAAACTAAAATTTTAATAGACAATGTGAATCCCAAATTAGGTTCTAGCTCATAGAGGTAGGAGAGGCACATCTGAGAGCCTCAAAAATTAATTTGAATGTTAATTCACCTAAAGAAGAGGGAATGATGCCAAACGCAGACTAGGCAGCGTGTCACCAATTCAGTACATACTCCATCACCAATTCAGTACATACTCGGACGTAACTGCTGAAACTATAACACTAGGCATCATGTCACCAAGTCCTATCTCAAATGAACTAATGCATCACTCCTAATGAAAATCACTCCAGCATGCAGAAATAATTCAAAATCGCAAAATTAAAGTAACAATGCCATTTTCAATACGAAATTACTTACATTGAGTCTGTCAAACGCTCTTGTCTTATCATCTTCAGTGAGGTCTTTCCATTTGGTTGGGACTGGAATTAGGTTACGAATGATAATCCCGAGTTCATTTGATAATTTAGCAGATTGGTCTTTGTCAAGTGGCCTATTTTTCTCCTTCGATATCTCAATACGCATCTTTTTCCCAGTAGCTTTGATAATCTTCTGAAGCCCCTTGCCACGTGTAGGTCCACGAACTTTTTTCGTTATGGTAGAATCTGTATTCGAAACTTTAAAAGCAAATAAACAATATTAGCAACAAATGAACAATAGTAAGAAACATTTGAAAATTAGTTTTTGTACTTGCATGGCTTGTGGAGGTTTCGGGACTAGTCTGTTGTGTTGATGACAAGATATTTGCAGATTCTACATCCATTATGTGTTCAGTCGGGGTGCAATGGGAGCTATGGGAGCCATGGGTGCCGTGGGTACTGTGGGTGCTATGGGAGTCGTGGGTGCCGTGGAAGTCGGGGGCGCCGTGAGATTCGGGGGTGCCGAGGGAGCATCCTTCATGCTATTTGACCAAAGACGTCTTCCTGGCGCCATACGGAAAAAGAACATCAAAACACACAAATATAGTTGATCCAAATATGCAATAAATACAAGTAAATTCATTGACTAACATTCAAATATAGTTGATCCAAATATGCTATAAATAGAAGTAAATTTATTAAAATACACAATTTCACAAAATTTTCAAATATACCCCGCCATACCAATTCATTGACCAACATTCAAATATGCAATTAAAAGTAAATTCATTATAGTTATACACCAAATATGCTTTATTTGACATGGGTAGCACATTGTCCATTCATTATAGTTGATCCAATATAAAGAGGAACAACGATCACATGCATGGTCATTCATAGCAAATCAACAAAAATTACAATGGTAAAATAGAGGCAATCTATATCACTATCATCATCCTCAACCATCAGTACACTCCATTACATAGTTTCCATTAACAAAGTCAATCTATATCACTATCATCATCCTCAACCACTACGAGTTCTTCCGCATTTTCATAATATTCATCAAGTGTTTCGTCTTCATCATCGACGTCATCAAGGGAAACAATGTCTTCTTCCGATAGTACTCCTTTGTCTATATCTACAATTCCAGCAACAATAGTGTCCGCCTCTACATCGTTTCTCTGCAACCGGCCAATATCAACTTCTATAATCTCAAAAGCCCCTGATGAATCATTTTCCTGGTACACAAAATCGTTTGTTTCTGATACATCTGTGTCCATTTCTTCCACCCCAAGATCATACAAGTGTCTATGCTGGAATTCCTGAACAACTTGCTAATTTTTTCCCAATTTTGTGTCATTGAGATAAAACACCTGTTTTGCTTGAATGGCTAGAACATAAGGATCACTCTTGTACCACCTACCATTAACATTGATGCTTGTAAAGTGATCATCGATTTGTATTCCTAATTTTTTCTTTTTATCAGCTTCAAACCAGTCACACTCAAAAAGGAGGACTCGATTCCCTTTGATATACTCTAACTCAATAATATCGTTCAATACACCATAAAAGTTAATATCTTCGTCATTATGATCTCCTTTAACAACTAAACCGCTGTTTTGACTTCTCCTGCAATTGTCACGGTCTTTAGTGTGAAATCTAACTCCGTTCACTATGCAACTTTTATACTTAATTGCCCGTATGTCAGGACCACATGCTAATGCATATAGTTGCTCCGTACATTCTGGAGACTTCTGGTCGTACAACTTTTTCATCTATTAAATACAATTTGAATGATATAAGTTAGACCAATTATATTACTTAAAAAATAATTAAATTTATACATCAATATTATGTTATGATAACTTTTCTTAAACTTACGCGTTCTTCAAACCAGCTAGGGAAATTCCTTCGACTTCTCTCTTCTAAATTCAAAGGGCTTTGTTTCTTCAGCTCCTCCATATGCTCACTAACAATGATAATAATTATAACAAAAAGCTTCGTAGCAGTTGCAAAATTAATACTTATCAAGATTACTTCCTAGTTATTAACTTACTCTATATATGGAGCAACTTTCTCACAATTATTCAACGTATACCACCGCATCATTTCCATCTCAGTCACTGTGAGAAATTCATAAGTACATGCCCCAAAAGGGCGTACCTTTTGAGAGAATACATCCAATCCCTCCTCTTGCTCCTCCCCGTCATAATTTCTTTCCGAGCGGTTGAGTTTAGTTTCAATCCCGTCAAAGTACATTGAGCAAAATATCAAACATTCATTAACGATGTAGGCTTCCGCTATAGAACCTTTCGGGCGAGCTTTATTACGCACGTAACCCTTTAATGTGCCCAAGTACCTATTATCATTTACAAAGAAATAAATTACCTCATGTTAAATCTATAAACTATACGTAAAAAATAAGTATTTTAATTTAAACCCCCACTTTTTATGTCAAGTTTGACTTAAAAATTGGGGGCTATGTCGAAATAACCCTAAAAAAAATGACGGCGAGTATATTGACATACCTTTCAATAGGATACATCCACCTATATTGCACCGGTCCTCCAAGCATAGCCTCTCGCGGCAAATGAATAGCTAAGTGGACCATTATATCAAAAAAAGCTGGTGGATAAATCAATTCTAGTTTGCACAAAATCACAACAATGTCTTTCTCTAACCTTTTCAGTTCTTCTACATCTAGTGTTTTACAACACAAATCTTTGAAAAAATTCCCCAACTCAACAATTGCATTGTAAACTTCCTTGCGCAAATATCCACGAACCCCAACGGGCAATAATCGTTGTAATAGAACATGACAATCATGACTTTTCAACCCCGATACCTTACCATCACCAACGTTCACACACCGTGAGATATTCGAAGCATATGCATCTGGAAACTTCACTGATTTCAAGAACTCACAAAAACCTTGTTTCTCTAACTTACTAAGTGTATAACATGCAGGCGGCATTACATATGTATCCCCATTCCGCTTCAAATGTAATTCCTTCCTTATCTTCATATCCTCCAAATCTTGCCTTGCCTTATATGTGTCTTTTGTTTTCCCCTCAGTATTTAATAAAGTTCCCAATACACTTTCATAAATATTTTTTTCAATATGCATGACATCAAGGTTGTGTCGAAGTTTTAATGTTTTCCAATATGGTATTTCAAAAAAAATGCTTTTTCTTGTCCAGTTTAGCTCTTCAGGTGTATGTTTCCTCTTTTTATTACCCGAATGTTTCCCCGGTATATAATCATTGACATGATTCAATTGTCGTAACAAATAATCCCCATTTAAGTCCATGGGTTGTAACCTGAGCTCTTGCTTACCGTCAAATTTCCTACTCTTCCTCCATATATGGTTGGGATCTAGATATCGGCGATGGTCCATATAACATATCTTACTTCTTATTCTTTTCGAAGAAGTATTTTTGTTACACGTAGGACAAGCCATATAACCCTTAGTGCTCCAACCAGACAAATTACCATATGACGGAAAGTCATTTATAGTCCACAAAATTGCCGCATGCATCTGAAAATTCGTTTTGGTGGATGCATCATATGTTTCTACACTAACTTCCCATAACTCATTCAACTCATCGATTAATGGTCGTAAACACACATCCATATCTTTACCTGGTGCCATAGGTCCTGGAATAAGTAACGACATCATAAAAAATGACTCTTTCATACATAACCAAGGCGGCAAGTTATATGGCATAAGTATTACTCGCCACATGCTATATGAGTTGTGCATATTACCAAAGGGGTTAAAACCATCACTTGCTAGGCCAAGCCTTACATTATGAGGGTCTTGAGAAAACCACTCGTGCTCCGCATCAAAATCCTTCCATGCACTAGAATCTGCTGGATGTCTCAATACATTATCTTTGACACGTTTTTCTTTATGCCACTTCATATCATCAGCCGTTTTTCTCGATATAAACAGTCTTTGGAGTCTTGGATTTAGTGGAAAGTAACGAAGTATTTTGTGAGGAATACGTTTACCCCTATCATCATTAACCTTCCATCTAGACTCTCCACATATTGGACACTCATGTTTATTTTCAAGCTCCTTCCAAAACAAACAACAGTCATTTTTGCATGCATGAATCGATATGTATCCTAATCCCAAGCCACGCAACATGCTTCTTGCCACATAATCTAACTTTGGAAGTGTCTCATCGTCGGGGAAAGCTTCCTTCAGTAATTCAAGCAACATCTTGAGTGATTTATTACTCCAGTGATTAATCACTTTCAAGTGGACCAACGTCACGAGAAAAGACAGTGTAGAGAATTTTGTGCAACTAGGATATAATTCACGCTCTGCATCTTTCAATAATTTGTTAAAATTTGTCTCATCCCTGACACCAACTTGTCTAGGAATATTACCAGATTCAAACGCTCCAGCTGGACCAGCATCAAAGAAAAACCCTTTCTGTATGTCTTCCAACACTTCTTGCATCTCATCCCCTTCTTCATTTTTATTATCCATCAAACCATCGACATCAGCATTATCATCATTGTCATCATTGACATCATCATGAAATATATCATTAGAAGATTCCCCATGATATGTCCATTGGGTGTAGGTGGTACAAATACCTTTTAAGAAAAGATGATCTTCTACTTCATTAATATTTCTGAGATCGATGTTAAGACAATTGCAACATGGGCACCTAATGAAACTGTCAGGTCCCATGTGATCCTTCGCAAATCGAATAAATGATCTAACACCCAAGACATACTTTTCACAAAATCTATTTGTTTCGTGCATCCAACTCTTATCCATCTAGTTTACATGAAAAATCAAACCCTTTAAATGTTAGTTTAGTTTTTAATATAATATTTTTGTTGTCTAAGATTCAAGAGCACAAGACAGAATATGTTTATTCATAATCACTAATCAATATCCATCAAACAATAGGATATTGGTAGCCTTCAAGTCAAAACACAACATTTTTAATTAGGTTCCCACTACATAGACCTAAGTCCCCTAATCAATAAAAAAGAAACACGCAACATTAACAATTAAACAAGGGTTTTCGTCAATCTTACTAAATTTTTCCTACATATATATACTACCTATTGGGCCAGCACGCTACATATGTGGTGCGTAGCAAGTTAAGAAGTAGAATAAAATTAGTTAAAATAAATGGGATCTAGTAATATACTAAACAAAGTCGTAGTAAATACCTTGAAATTATAATCCACAATTCGAAGGTACAAGCCATTGGAACAAATAAATTATACATTATTGTTATAAAACAGGTCCTAACAATGGTTTAGTACACTAATTTATATAATTGAGTAAACAAAGAATGTTTATCAAATAGAGCTTGGACAATAGGCATGGAAATTAGGGAAATTCTTGTTTTGCAAAAAGTGTTAAATGTACTACAAATGTTTAGTAAAAATAACATGTATCATAATTTGGGGAGCCAAAACAACTTGTGGTAGCATAATAATGGCATATAACTACAAATGTAAGTAATAAAAATCATTTTGACTCTGCTATATTAATATTTGACATTAATTTTTTCTAAAAAGTCAAAATTCGTGTCTATATCTAAAACGATAAAAGTACATAGTTATGCACCAATAAATTTAACATAAACAACATATTATCAAGATCTTACTATAAAGAGGATAGAAATATGAATGGGGTGGGGCTTATTCAAAAAAATTCAACACACAACAAAAATAAAAATGATTTTATCTCGCCTTTATTAACCCAAGAAACACAAAATGCACACAATATATCCTCTTTTCTACATTCTTAGAGAAGGCAAACCCGATTTATCGACATTTATCAAATTAGCTAAAGAATCTGAAACTATATTATCTTCTCTATAACAATGCAAAAATTGAACATCCATATCTTCACGTAAAAGAATAATTTCCTTAATAATCTTCTTTAATTTCTATTGAAATTTATCGTTATCACCAATTAACTTTTTTATAATAACCATCGGAAAGATTAATATACACAAAACATTAATATCTACATAAATTTCAATACCCTGTACAGAAAACACAAAACACAAAATATATACCTGATTAGGTTTGTCAAAACATTAGCAAAACAAACAAACGAAATCGTGCTTAAACGTTCGTGGGTTTGTTTGTGCTTAGACGTTCAAGGGTTTCTTTGTTCTTTGACGTTCGCGGCGATGAACACACAGACACACACACACACAGAGAAAATGTACCTGAAACAAGGGTTTGTGAAATCGTGGGTTTGATGTCTGTCAAAGTTTTTTCCGATTTTGGAGCGATTTGTGAAAGCACAAATCGAAATCGCGCGAGGGTCACGAACTCTTTTTTGTTAAAGATTAATACGTCGAGCGGTTTGAGAAAGCAAAAGGTAATTTGTTAAAAAAAATTACCTTTTGCCAAAAAACAAGGTGTTGTCCAATAACTTACATATTAGGCCACGAACTCTTTTTTGTTGAAAAAAAATATATATTAACTACTACGAATAATTTCGTTGCTAATGATATTAATTTCGTTGCTAAATAATTTGCCCCTACACTCATGCAAGGGAAGAGTTTGGCGCCACCCTTTTGGGGATCTATTGTCAACGAAATTTGAACTTTCGTGGCTAAAGATGATGTTTTTCGTAATAGATATTAATATTTGGCCACGAATTTTTTTTTGTAGGTAAGAAAATCGCAGCTAAATGTAAGTTTTGTTGTAGTGATTAGGGGAAACCAATAACCTAGGTTAGAAAAGGAATGTTCGGGCTTATGTCGGGGGTTAATTAATTAATTAATTTATAGATGGAAGTAAGTGTCCTTTTCATTTAGTAAGCTAGTCTGGGACTAGGGGAAAGTAGGGTTATACGATTTTGAACTTTTAAAAACTTATATGAGGTAAATTACACATAGTAGCTTATGGTATCGTCGTGAACTCTTGGAAGTTAGTATGGGGAAAATTTAAACGTTGTGGTTCGTGTCGTTATACACATATGGTTTCGGACATAATATAATGCACATTTTAAATTAGCATATCTTGTGAATTATGAATTGTATACATACCTCTCTAAATGCTATCATAAGAGAAGTTACGCTAATGAGGTGAAGTCCCATGGCTAGTGAATACAGAGTGAATATAGTCCTCAGCCATAGGACCGGTGGTTATATTGGGTTGTTATTTTATTCGAAGTGAGGTAATTTTGGGTATGGTTATGACTCACTATCGAAGGTATATGGCTGCTTCTCACGCGACGCAATTTAGGGTGCCCAAGTGGTCTTGGTTTGGGGCCCTGGAAGATGATAGCTATTTAGGGGTGCATCCAGTGGGGTGACTCCCGGAAGGATGGTCTTAGAATCGTTATATGTTGATCGTAACTATTCTCACGAATGTGGCATTTCATAAATGGCTAATTCATTTATAAATCAACTGTATGGGATAAGTTTACTGATGAGGAATGGACTTGTGAAGTCATATTTTACAAAACTACAATTTAAGCTTATTAAAATGGAATTTAGTTATTTCTCTTGCATTGATGATTAGTTAACACTATAAATGGCATTGCGATAGGATGTGCACTTAGATGAGAGGTTAGGATTATTCTTATTGTGAAAAGCGATTTAAACTTGTTTATGATTAGCATTCATAATTGTTATGCATTTTATTCACACGTATATCATATCAAATCGGGGCCTGACCCATTTATATTTCTCTGTTTTGTATGGATCCTATTTATGCTCAGGTGCTTCGTCATAAGGACGCCCGTTTTAATCTCTCATTCTCAGTGTCATGGAGCTACAGTATTTTTGCGAATGTTGTAGGATTTTTGCTATAGACGCATCCATCTTTTGTATAATCCAGATATGATCAGTCTGTACTTTTGGGCGTGTTGCCCAAGCTTTGTACTTGCTTATATTGTGATATTTAATTGTAATACTTGGTGTAACCTGTTTGTATTTGTCTATTAACCGACAGCTTATTCGGTTATTATTTTGTATATCGGTTATTAAATTGTTGCATGTCTCTATCTTTTATCCACCTTCTTTTAAAATTGGATTGTCTAAATGTTTTTTTTATTAAACTTGCAAATTAATTGGACATCTATTTTCTAAAATAATTTGTGGTTATCTCATACTATTATTTTCACGATAGTTATGCTAAGAATGGACCATCTATGATTCCTGTATTTATTGGAGTATCGGGCTGGCCACCTCTTATTTTAATAAGCGGGGTGTCATAGTACCTTAAGGACATAGGACTGTGAATGACTTATTTTTGAGTTGATAAGTCAGTTAACCATGGGAGTGTAGGTATGTGCATGACCCATGGGTATGTGAACTATGTTCGCCTCCAATATGTGTGATTTTTAGTAAAAAGGTTCTTGAGCGATTTGGAACGTGTGATCCTTAAGTACGTGATGTACCGGGATTCGATAGCAGAGTATGCGTGCACCGCAGCTTAGCCTAGGGGTGCTATATATTTATATATGTAATGAGATTGATATATATGTACTTGTGATTGGTTCACTGTTGCTTGGTAGACGCGAATTATTGAGATAATTAAATGGGCTAAAAATGTGAGAATTTATACAACACCTATCATCGTGAATGATGATCAATATCCTCCGATACAGGATTATGTTGAGTTCCTACGCCAGAGCGCTAAGAACAGGGACAAGAATTCTCCCCCTCTTAACCCCTTTAGTAAGAAGAAATCTGCTAAAGAGGTCTTGGAAACTATTAAGTACCAACCCATTCCTAATTTAAGGACCTCGGAGTTTGTACTTCTCCTCGAGATTGAGGATGATATCCAGATGGATAAGCCTTGGGAAATTAAGTCCCGGTACCTTGACTCTCATAGTTATGCGGTACAAGAAGGCAAATACAGAACTGTATATGAGATGATACTCGTCGAGACTGGCTCTGTGATTTTTAATCACACTAATAAACACCAGGGTAATACCCACTCTCCCATTGCTTATAGCAAGGCGGTGTTAAAACAATTTTTATCTCCCCGAAATTGGGGTATCCACCCTTTAAAATCGCAAAAATTAAGTTCGCATAACGATGGTACTTATAATTATTATGACTATGTCCAAGCCTGGACTAAAGCATTTTATTACCAAAATGCCGAGCACCAACACACATGGTTTTTTGTTTTGTGCCCAAATTCTTTTCGATCAACTTACCCCGGATGGGTATTCAATTGGTGGGATAAATTGTAAAAAAATCGATCGACCTAAAAGCCGAATCGAATCGGCCCGAACCGACGGGCTTTTTTATCCCGATTCGGCCTACGGTTTACGGATATAAAAAACCGACCATGTCGGTTCGGTTGTCAGTTTATACGTGGGAAAAATCGATTCAAACTGAACCGACCCGAAACCAATATATATATTAAAAAAAACTAAATAACTTATATTTTTATATCCAAAAATCATTAACCACCTTCAAAAACCAACCCAAACTGAAAACCGACCTTAAAAAAATCGGCTCAAACATGATCCCGCCGAAAACCAACCCGGAACCGAACCGAAATCGACGGTTTTTTTCATAATCGGTTCGATTTCGGTCTGACCTTTTTAAAAACCGAACCGATCAGTTCGGTTTGAATTAGGGTCCAAAATCGACCCGAAACGACCCGTGAACACCCCTAGACGTGGTATAGTTGCTATGGAAGTTACAGGATCTCGTTATTAGACGCCTCCATATCTATCCTTGCTTCTTTTGGAGTCATTTATTCCAATTAGGGCATGTTGCCCATTCTTATTCAGAGACAATAGTTTTATACTTTCATTTTATTTCAGCCTTGGGATTTTATTTATTCTGACTATTGTATTTGGTTTATTTATATTGCTAATACTTTATTGGAGTGTTTACTCTAGACATCAGTTATTTCACTACGATGCTTACCTTATGATTATTCCTGTGGTTGTTCGATGATGATTTAAATCATGTAATTGATGGTTAAATTAAATATTAAAATTTGACATTTCACTATTTTAAATATTAAGTGATTAGTAATTAATTAAATATTTTCGACAATAATGCTATGAACTGAACCAACTTGACATTTTGTATTAATTTAAATAAAGGAGTAGCTACCCAGTATTTAATTAGTCGGGGTGTCACAGAGCTCTCTTCTTTGGAAATCTGCTTAGCTCTGGTCAACCCTTGCACGCTCGTCCTAAACTTGATTGAGCATACTGTTCTTCTGGTGATTGGCCTTCCTGCCTCTTCTCTACATTCTCCAGTCTCTTTAGGCTCTCTGTGATGTTTCCCTATAATTTTACATGGGCTTAGATGATCAAATGCAATGCCTCTGCTCAATATTTACAATACACTTGGTCTCTCCTCAGAGAAAGATTGTTCGTCATCGTAACCGATTGTCCTGAAAGACAAGGTTTCTCCCGGATAGATATGACCTGTCATCTTATGATCCAGACTACCTAGATCTACTTCTATCATTTTATGTACCCAAATTCAACCTCCATGGGTTCTCTAGAGATCGTTAGTGGTAAGCTTACCAGTTGTCTCTACAGGGGCATGAGGTGAATTTTCACCCAACCTGTCAGAGGGTACTCTCTCAGCTAGGGTGATAGGGTCATCAGAATTCCCTGTATGTCACCCATTCCAATAGGTGTTAAGGCAGGTTTACAGCTACCTCACGATAAACAAAGTATCTAAACAAAAATTTGGGGAAATCAAGCTAAGACGATTTCACAGGAATTGGACTCGTGAATAGAAAATGGTAGGAAACAACAAGTGGCTTGTCGAAGTTCCCACAGATAGCGTCAATTTGTTATCGTTTAAAACTGGTATATGGGTTTTGGGCATTAGTTATAATAGGCCAATAATAAACAATAACAAATAAAGAAATTATCACTATCGACATACTAATTTAGGAAGAATAGAGAGGGATGAGAGATGAAGAAGGAAAATAGTGATTAACGTGATTCCGCCCAATGAGATGCCTACGTCCACATGTGCAATGTTGATTATCTGTAATTCAGTATGCCAAATTTCTTGAAAAAAAATGGACACAAGCTCTTAAGATTCTCTCTTTAGGGTTTGTGTCTGGCCATTAAGTCGAATAATCTCAGGATTCCTTATCACATGGGATTGAGTGCTATTTATAGGTCATTATATATATATATATATATATATGTGTGTGTGTGTGTGTGTGTGTGTGTGTGTGTGTGTGTGTGAGAGAGAGAGAGAGAGAGAGAGAGAGAGAATGTAGTGGGACAAGTGGAGTACCTTTATAGGCCAGGCAGTTACACCTTTTACATGCCATAAGGTGGATAATCATGAGTAGGTTACAACCACACAAATGTAGAATATTTCCTCATGAATGTCATTGGATTAACATGTATGTATTTTGTCACGTGATAAAGTTGGTGCAAGGTTGGCGTAGACCGAGTTAATTAACATTATTAACTAATGGCACAGCATTGTCCAGCCGAGTAGAATTATAACTGAGTCGCCCGATTAATATTGTCAATCAGGTTTAATAACCAGGTCGAGCTCTATCCAACGCCTCCTTGTGACATTTGTCACTACCTGATTGGTTTATTTAATGTCTCATATTTATGGTACAACAATTTTGCTACCTTACTTTTTATGTTGTAAAAATTTTCTTATCTGTTTCTTTTTACAAAGTTTTCTTATAGTTAAAAACAAAGTGTTTGTGACTGTTTTATATAGTGATAAATTTTTTGGAACAAAATAAAAAAGATAGAAAGTTAATTAAAACAATGTCGAGATAGTTTTCGTTAAATGACCCTATTTTCTTTAAAAAAAAATAATCACAGACTAAATTTTGTTTTAAAAATATTAATGAGTAAATACTAGTATTAATTTGCTATGAACTACTCCCTCCTTTCCAATTTGCGTTTAGTAAGAGTACTCCTAATCAACGGTCAAGGTCAAGACATATTAGCTATGCCATTTGATCCATTGATGTTTGACTAAAAAGGAAACTGAACACTTACTATGAAACATCTTAAAAAAGAATAGTGGACTTTTAACCATATAGGTTCGAATATGTCACTGTTCACGGGCCCCACCTATATGATATATCATAGTGACTTTAAGGCGACAATTTAATTGTCACGCTAGAGTCGAATTGCAAAATAAAATTATGTGATGTATATATTGTTTGTTTAGCACGTGAAATGGGGTCAAGCTGAAGGCTAATTTTTTGTTTATTTGAAATTCTTATTTAATTTAGTATGTTGAATTTTAGAGAATAATAAATTATCCCCTGAAATATTCTAGTATTAATTAGATATATTTTTTATGGGTTGTGCTAAAGGCACTTCTATTTTTCTTTTCTAATTTCTGGCACAACAACACTACTTTTTAAAACAAAATGTACAATCACTTTTAAACATTGTGCGGTGTCCGGGAGAAAAGATAGGGGTGCGTTTAGCACAACCCTTTTATTATTTAGTCTATTAGGCTATTTGGGCTCCATGTCCATGTGAGCTAATAATTAGACTGTATTCATCCTTTGGTAGCAACTAATCACAACAAGAATGAGAATAGGGATGATAATGAGAAGAGAAACTCTTGTTTTCTAAGTAGCAAGTCATATCGCTATTACATGATAACACAGCGTAATACTACATAGACATCACTAATGTAATCCTCATACATCAACATCAACTGGTGCAAGTTATTTTGGTTATTTAAGTTGCTCAGTATAGTATTATTTAAATAATTGTATGCATATAAATATGAGATTTCTAGTGATCTTCCTTACATTTTCGGCATATTACTCCCATTAGACGTGTTTTAAAAGATTACAGTACTTGTACTTGATATAGTGAATAATAATTTGGCAACATACCTCCTTAGATCAAGCTATTAAAGTGTGGGTTAATCATTGTAGAGTGTATGACTTCAAGTCCAGAATGAAGTTGCAGTAGTGTAAATGTACTTATTCATCAAGACTTCGAATTTCTCAATGCTAAAAAAATCTAAACAAGATAATGAAACAAATAAATGTTTCAGTTATCTCATACAAAACCAGTACCACAATTTTACAGCAAACATGGCCAGTACTCCTCCACAGAAAGAGGGATCAAGACCACTTCAAAGTAAATAACAATTCCAACCAATTTAAGCTAAAACAATCGAATGGACTACGAGGCAAAAAATACAAGATTAATAAACAACAGGCTTGGAGAGATGATCCCTTAATCAGAACAACATCGATACATGAAGAACTGCTCCATCTGACGGCCACATTCTGCGCAGACCACCATTTCCGGTATGCTACCATTGATCCCAGGTAGGATCAGACGGTTGCAGTGTTGTGGGGTGTGAAGCTTTTGCAAGTGATCAATCAGTGCTGGCAAAAAACCCTTATCCTTTGCTTCATTCTCCCACGTCCCAAACTCTGTTAGGCTTCTAACAATGGTGTCACCCTTTGCTTTGGCCATCTTGCCCGGGCCTCTGCTGATCACGGCCCAACCTTGATCGCTACCGTCGAAGCTAAGCATGGCCATCACCTCCTGCATTATCCCATCATTCTCAACGGTCTTCCCCTGCTGCATCTTGGAGTACAACATGCTCTCGAGGCGGCCCCAGAAATACCAAATGGATATGAGGTCGGTCCACGCGTGACTCAGCTGCTCAGCGACTATTGTCGAGATGATCCTTCTCACTCTCTCCTTGTTGTTGCTCTTCCCCACGTAAACCATTTCTAAGCTTATCCCTAAGGATTGGGCAACACCTTTCAATGTGGTTGTGAATCTTCGGATCCATTCAATATCCTCTCCTCCATATACGCAAATGAATTTCTCTTTTGCAATCTAATGAATCAAAAAACACAGTCATATTAAATTTGGGCTTGCTGTTGCAAAAGAAGATATTGCTCTAGACAAGGGTGGACTGGGAGGGGGTAACATAATACTAAAAACTTTCTGAAAATTAACATGAACAAAATACTATACTTGTATTTTTATAGTACTAATTTTGTACTTTCTCAAAAAAGGGTGGGGGGGAGGGATATGATACAAGGTTTTTTTTCAAGATTTAAGAGGGGGAAAGTGTTATCTTTATTTTTTTTCAAGATTTAAGAGGGGGAAAGTGTTATCTTTATCTAAAGGGTTAATCGTTGCAATTTCTTAAAAGTCAAGGGGAGTCGTGTTTCCTTCACTTTCACATGGAACGGTTTGGCACTAGACAAAAGCAGAATAAAACTAAACTATTTCTATAGAAACCCCCAAATAGTTTGAACAACGGCTTTGTTGATTTGAGTCGAGCTAAATCTGTACGGTCAATGCATAAGAGATTAATAAAATGAAGCATTACTACCACTACTATTATAATGGAAGTATTGGTTCGATACCAATTATTTTTCAACATAAATTCTTAGGGAGGTCGAAGGTATGGATTTCGTGATTAATGTCGCTTGTGGCTGTTTTCTTTTTAAAAATCTATTTGGTGCCAATCACATATTGGTTACTAAACAGAGGGACAAGTTCAAGATAGAATCTTTGAAATGGATCAAAATCCTCTTTCATATGCATGTGCATCTGTGTGTGAAGTATTGAAAATCTATTTGTAGTTTGAGGATATAATTTACCCAATCGAATATGGTTGGATCAATGTAATCCATCAATAGCTCAAGTGTCCAAGTCTCTTCCTTCCACATTGCTTCCTCTCTAGTACTGGTAAAAGGGTGGGCCAAATTTCTCCAAATCCACATCATGTGGAGTGCATTTGGGCATGTCACTTTACCCTGTTGGTCTAACACCACTAGGATCTGTTTTCTCCCAAAATGCCATACCTCTTTAATGTACTTGGTGACTGCAGGTTCTAGCAACGAAGGGTCGTGCACCGAGTACCATGGCATCTTTGACTGAAGCTGCTCAAATTTACGTTGATGCTCTTCATCCCAAGGTGTTGACCTGTCCACGACTGGAATCCATACCACCTCGTAGCGAATCTCCTGCCTCATTCGTGATTCCTGGTAAATAAGAGTGAGGGTCGCAAGCTCTTCGGGGGAGAGGTTGAGATCCGAAATGAGCAACAAAACTATCTTTCTCCTAAGTACATCAATATGAACCTGTTTTATGTCATATGTACAACCTTTTTAAGCGTCTCATTAATTTTATACTGAAAACATGATACTAAGAAAGATATATAGAGAAGCGAATTAGCAGAGAATAGAGCACCCTTGTCTTGGAGTTTCCATCCAGAAGAGGCATTATATCATCCCTGTTGTAGATCAATGCCTTGAGAATCCTCAGGTTGTCCAAATGAGGCATGTCGAAGAGCCGCACGAGCATATTAAAATATTCATCATGTCTTTTCTCATCTGCATCCCACATATGTTTCTTTATTTTAAGCCCTTTCGATAGTTTCAGGTAATCAAAGTTTTTCTTTAAGGTTAACCCTATGTATCGGAAAGGTAGAAGAATATGTGAAAGAAAAAATGTACTAAAAAGTTCAAATAAAATAAAATAAAAAATTGTTTTTGGAGATCCAAACTCCACGTTAAGTTCATGAAAAATGCGATGGATTTGTTCTTGGGAATTACAAGAGCTCATTGCCAATAACATTAAAAATGCCTTTTGTATTCCATATAGGACAAATTCAATATATTGACATTCATAAGGCATTCTTGGATAACGTTAGTAGTTCAAATTGTGATAGCTTGAGGGGTTTTCACTCACCTATGTGTTGATAACAAAGACTGAGTTGAGCTTTAAGGTGGCCGTGTATGTTCTGAACCTTATGAGCCAAACTTGAAAGTTCCCATGCCTCTGTGGTAGCTGCGATATGCCTGCAATTGTATATAACATAATTTACTATTTAACAGATGAATTATGCGCGATTCTTATCCGTAAAGTGGAACCCACGCATCATTAAACAGTGGACATTATTTGATCAAATAAGTTGGTCTGTGTATTATTCTTGTTTTCACTTACTCATAACTCATTCCTAGTAGGCTTGTGATCTGTGACGCGGAGGCTACCATGCTTCGGATGGTCCAGTAGGCAGCAATGGGAAGATGGGTCATGGCAATGGACAAAGGTGGTGTCTCTTCTGATATATATTGTGGGGGTAGCTCTTCGAACTCAACAATGCACTTTGTTACATCCAATGTGGCCTTTATAAGATGTTTGACGGCATCAAATCGGGTTTTCAGAGAGAGAGAATGTTCTATGATGTCTGGCAATTGCTTGAGGAGAGCTACTGACTTGGCCAGTGGGTTTGTGGGGGAAAGCTGAGCAACCAGCCAGAACTCCCCGTAATTAACCGCAAAGGCTGCTAGAGATATCACCACTTTTGTTTCCCATTTATAGATTGATAACATGCTGAGAATCGCCATTGTTGATGCGTGCGCATCTGCTCCACCTGAGCACTTACATGACAACTACCAACGCACACATGTGCACTTAACTCCGTTAATGGATTGCTTTTATGGTACAACACAAGTAGAAAGGGAGCCATACAGCAAAATATACTTTACTTTGTGTCCCGTTTAATACATCATATTAAAGGTTGGATAAGATAATAACTTATCACAAGTAAGCTTGCTATGAAACAAGGTGGTTGCACCAGAAAAATTACAAATTGATTGTACATTATTTTGGACATATTAGTAACTTCAGCGATGGATTTAAAATAGTCTCAGATTATATTATGGGGTATTTGTGTTTTGATCCACATTAATTTTAGAAACATATATCAAATAGTCCCTCGAACTTTTTGCAATACACGTTTAGCCCAAGCCGTTTTATTTTCCACCAAAAAGTCCTTCACCATGCCAAATAGACTTTACCATGCCGCTGGCGCGGACCTTTAAAGATAAGAGAATAAAGGACTTTTTGGTACAAAATAAAAGGCTTGGACTAAATGTGTATTAAAAAATATTTGAGGGATTTTTTGATATTTGATCCTTAATTTTATCCATTTGGTGATTAACTCCTAATTAAAAATTATTTTAGGATTAACCTCCATTTTCACTTTGTTGAAAAGTGAAAATAGAGGTTAATCCTACAATAATTTTTAACTAGGGGTTAATCTCCAAGTAGGCAAAACTATTGGCGGTCAAAACTCAAGTATCCCATTATTACCTTAGGATGAGATAACTTTATCCTCTCTAACCTATTCAGTCAACCATATAATTGACCATTCGGGTCTGTTTGGTTCGTGGTGAAATATTTTTTACCGCGTTAAAAAATAATTCACTTAGAGAAAATATGTGTTTGGTTGGGCATTTAATATGGTGAAATAAAATGAATATGGTAAAAGGGGAAGTGAAACTTTAACAATTTTAAACCATGGGTAAAGTGAATAATTTAACAGGTGAAAACAATTGAATTTATCTTATTACCGGACTAACCTTTCTTAGTTTCACTTACAACTATCACACATTCATTTCTCCCTCTCAATTAACAAGATCATTAAATATTCATTTAAAAAAAAAAATTAATTTCAGTTTTTATTTTAAAAAAATAAACAAATAAATAAATTTAAATAATTAAAATAATTAAAATTTTTAAAAATAAATAAATAAAGGGAATAGTTATTCCTACCCCCTCTATGTCTTCCACCACACCCTTTTCAATATTTAAATACTAAAAGATCAAAAGACCCTCTATGCATATATGATTTGAACAAATATAATATTTTGCCCAGAAATCAATTACTTTAAAAAAAAACGTAATATTATGAAAAAAATAAAAACATAATATTTTGAAAATAAAAATTCTAATATTCTAGAAAATTATAATTTTAATATTCTGAAAATATAAAATTATAAAATTTATTTTTTCATTTAAAAAATATTATGTTATTTATAAAAAAACATATTATTTTTTATTTAAATGGACGTTGATAAAAAACTGTTTCGTTATTTATTTTTAAAAAAGGAGATTATTTTTATCATTTCTAGTTAAAAACTGTTTCTTTTATTTATTAAAAAAATTGTTTCGTTATTTATTTTTCCAGTTAAAAACTGTTTCTTTTACTATTTCAAAAATAATCTTTTTACTATATAAAAAATTGGTCTGCGTCAGCGGTATGTATAGGCAGTCCAACCACTTATACATACCGTTGGCGCGGACCAACATATTAGAAAAAATACTCCGCGTCAGCGGTACGTAACAGTTTTTAACCAAAAATAAAATTTGTAAATAAAAAAAATACTTTTTTAAGAAAACAGTTTCTTAAGAAAAACAAATTTTACGTTTTATATACAGCTTTTTAATAAAAACAAATAGATAAGATTTTACGTTATATAAACAGTCTTTTTTATTATTTATAAAAAACAGTTTTTTTATTTAAAATATATTTTTTTTTGTTTTTATCAAATGTACTTATTTTAGTTGGAGGTGAAAAAATTGGACATTTAGATTTTATAAATTTAAGGGCACAATTGTCATTTATTATTCAAAGGGTGTGGGGGAACATATGGAGGGTATAGGAATAGCTATTCCCATAAAAAAAATTAAAAAGAACAAAATAAATAAATGAATATTTGTTTGGTGCATAGTAATGTGTTCGGAATTTTTTTACTAATTAGGATGGTTTCATAGCTGAGAACTGTTTTTTTTTAATTCTTTTAATTGGAACACTTTTTTTTCATAGTTGGGACTTTTGTTTAAATTAGGGTTATTTATTTTCAATGTTGAAAACTTTTTTTTTTAATTGGGAGTGTTTTTCATTGTTGAGAACTTTTTTTTTAACTGGGGACTACTGTTTTTATAGTTGTTTTTTTTTAATTGTTATTGTTTTTTTACAAATGACAGTTTTTTTCATTGTTGAAAACTTTTTTTTTTAAATTGGGACTGTTTTCTTTTTTAATTATGACTTTTTTTTTAATTGGTACTATTTTTTTTACTTATTTGTCTTGCGTAGCCAAATATGACTAGTTGTGGGAGGGATTGTGTCAAATTTGAGTTTGAGGTAAATGCATATTTTTTAATGGTCATTGATACTTGTGTGATGAAAATCAAAATAATTATATGCATTTGAAGTATGGGGGTAATATGATCATTTTATTTTTTCACCATATTCATCTTGACCATCCAAACAACAAATGGTGAAAAAATTAAAATTTTCACCTAGTGAAAAGTCGACCATCCAAACGGAGATGGTGAAACAAAATCACCAAGCTAACAATTCACCTTGTACTTTTAACACAGTGAAAAGTATTTCACCACGAATCAAACAGACCCTTCGAGTAAGTATCTTGTGACAAACACGGAATGGATATGGGAATACAAGGCTCCCACAGGTTTCTCGCAGGAAATGACGCGGGTCCCACATCTATAAAAAGTATCAGATATGCTATCACATTATACTCAAATGGACAACGCTACATGGACACATTTTCCTATCCCATTTTCATCTCACATTATACTTAAAATGTGATACTTTGTTGTTGTGGGGCCGTCGGGGCATGAGGTACAACTTTTTAGTGTCTTATTTTATTAGGCGGGTAAAAAAGTGGGTTAATGTAGTAGAAAAGTGGGTTAGTGCAGTGATGCTCTACTGAAAAATACACTATTTTTCCGGTCATACTAACCTCGCAGGAAATTTTATGTATGATATAAGCCAACACATCTAGGATACCATCAAAGCCTGCCACAGTGGCCTTCTCATCCAATGTATCAATATGTTCATGTGTTCCCTACAGTTGAAAAACCAGAAAAAAAAATCACTGTCGGACCTGAACCACTATTGGTAATAGAAATGAGAAAAAGAAGTGTACGTTTATAACGCCATCAATATCAGGAATAGCACGATGAATGATTTGGTCGATGACGAAGAGGATGGGCTTGACATCAACATCACGTCCATCAGAAGAATGGGTTGCCTGGATTTGCTTCATCAATGCATTGTCATCCGATGTGGAGAACATTCTGCGATCAGTAGGACTACTCCTACTCATTTGCTGGACCGTGTTTGGCATCTTTGTGATTTCGCAAGGCAAGACTAGAGGGGACAAATTGGTGTGTGGTTTTTCAATTACGCAATCTTGGTCATATATAATTGTGGAGAAGATGGAATAAAGCTCAATTGAATCACGTACCTTGCTTGCAAGGGTGGTTGTATCAACACTAAAGCCATTGTTGTTGTTGTTTTAGATGGGGATTCGGCCATGGTGGCCCCTTTCACCGTTTCTTTATGATATTAAAGGATGCACACGGTGTATAATTCTAAACCAACAGGAATATTATCTTTGATTAACAATAAGTGTTTCTTTGATCGTCCAATAACAATAACAAAAGTAAGTAACTATCCCAAATAATGTCAATATTAAGAATTTTTTTTGGTTGTCCAAATGATTAGCAGCTATTATTATCACATTATTGCACTTATTCTCAAGAATTATCCCCGATACTATTTGTTCTGTCCTTGCCCTTCCTATAAGATAGTGAATATTTCCACGCGTTGCATTTATATTATAGACGATAAACAGAATTATGTTGCAAATAGTGACATCATTTCCCATGTCTCATGTTTGGTGCCGACGCTTGCAGAGGAAGATTCAAGAACAAAAAAAATTCTCAAAGAATGAACAATTTATAAATTATAATATTTTACCAAAGCTGAGTTTTTACAATTAATGAACCCATGCTAATCTGCACAATAGAATTCTGTAAGTTATCAGAATGACTTGAAAAATACTTAAAAGAAACTTCTTTATAATTAAGTAAACCAAAATTGATTGATGTTGGAACACAGTTGTTAAGCACCTATGTGAGTGCAAATTTTGAAGAGTGCTTTCAAGCACTTGTCCCACAACGGTGGGTAAGGGAAAATAGGGCATGTTAATATATATTTTTTGTGAATCTAAAGGGTAAGTCTTTTGGACATTTAATATTTTGTGTGTATGGGTGGGAAATTTATTGGGCCAAGTCACCCGCGCGCGCGCCGCCGTCGCCGCCATCCGTCTGGCCAGGCCCGTGCCCGGGTCCGTTACTTTGACTGTAAACCTGCTAGTACTCCATTTGATCCTAGTGTAAAGTTATTGAAGAACAGTGGCGACAGTATAAACTAAAATGCTTATGCAAGCATTATTGGTAGCTTACGTTATGCTACAGAATGCACTAGACCTGACATAGCATATGTTGTGGGAGTACTATGTAGATTTACCAGCAGACCTAGTATGGAGCATTGGCATGCTATTGAAAGGGTCATGCGGTACCTAAAAAGGTCGATGAACCTCAGATTACACTATAATAAGCATCCCGCTGTCCTTGAAGGATTTAGTGATGCTGATTGGAACACCATATCTGATGATTCTAAGGCTACTAGTGGATATATATTTAGCATCGCTGGTGGTGCAGTTTCTTGGAAATCTAAGAAACAAACTATTTTGGCTCAATCCACTATGGAGTTTGAGATGATAGCGCTAGCTACTGCTAGTGAAGAGGCAGGTTGATTAAGAAACCTCATGTCAGATATCCCGCTGTGGGAAAGACCAATACCAGCCGTTTTGATTCATTGTGATAGTGCGGTGGCTATTGCAAAAGTAGAGAACCGTTATTATAACGGTAAGAAACGACAAATACGGCGTAAACATAGCACTGTTAGAGAATTTATTTCGACGGGTGCTGTGAGGGTGGATCATCTACGGTCTGAACAGAACTTAGTTGATCCTTTGACGAAAGGACTAGCTAAGGAGAAGGTATGGAACACCTCGAAAGGGATTGGGTCACTTGTGATGGTAACCCAACATATAGACTGGAAATCCCAAGAAATCTGTTCAAAGGGTAATAACAAATCACAAGTGATATGGGTTAAATCATGCGATTATTAATTAATATAGAACGGGATTTTACTCCGAGTCCATCCCTATGGAGCATGATATCCTGAAGTGAGTTAAGAATGAGTTATTATAACTCTTAATGAGATCTATAGCTCTATTTTGAGTGGGGTACTTAGCTAGAGGAGTATTCTTTATAGACTCGCCTATGTGAATGTGGAAGTGTGGCCGCTTCCTATGGATATTTTGGGCAAATTTCTAAAGCATTCACTATACTGGGATAGAAGCACATGGACGTGACGTGCTGGATATGAGAACTACACCCAAGTAGGGTTGTGTGTGGGATGTTGTCAGAGATAGAGTTCAAAACTACGGTTACTCTAGTATATTCTGAATCATCTTTACTACGTAAAGGTTCAAGTCGAAAGACACATTTGCTTATGCACAATTCTATAAATTATTGCTCGATAAAAATGTCTTCAAATTTTGCAAGTGGAGGATTGTTGGAACACAGATGTTAAGCACCTGTGTGAGTACAAATTTTGTAGAGTGTTTTTAAGAACTTGTCCCACATCGGTGGGTAAGGGAAAATGGGGTGTGTTAATTTACCTTTTTTGTGAGTCTAAAGGGTAAGCCCTTTAGGCATTCAATATTTTGTGTGTACGGGTCTTGGGCTTGGGCTCATTAAGAAATAAATTTTTGGACAATAAATTAACGATTTTTTGGGCTTAAAATTATTTTCTTTAACGGTAATTAATTTTTTAACAAAATGTGGGCTGATTAAGTCTCTTAACAACCCAGTCTTTCTGTTTTTTCACCCACGTTTTTTGCCCACTAACGTTAATTTTTTTTCGTAATAAAAGAAGTTTGAAACCTTCATTTATAATAACAGTTCTCAATCCATTTTCTCCCCTCAATAAACAGTTTCGAAATTTTTTATCACAGTTCTGAAAATTTTGTTTTCTTACAAGAATAATTAATCTCGCCTGTTCGGATTAATTATATTAGAATCAAGGTTCTAAAAAACGCGGGGCGTGGAGGCCAAGCCTTAAGGCTTAGAAGCCTAGGCGGACCTAGGCGTAAAAAGGCGTGAAAACGGCGTTTAGACCTTCTTAATATATTTTAATATTTTTCAACCATAACAAGGCTATTAAAATACAAAAATTGCACATATAATAAAAATATATCTGAATATATGCAAATTAAAATGCTATCTGATTATTTTGGATAAGATAATGGTCCGGTTTGTAAACAAACTCTTTAAAAGGCGACATCGTTTCACTAAGGCATTGTTGTTTTTAGAAAAAAGTGCGCTGCAAGGGTTTTACCATGAATAAGGCGTGAAAAGCGTAAGGCGAGGCGTTACTCCCAAGCCTTAAGCCTAGGCGTGCCTAGGCGGAGCCTAGGCGGGTTTTTTAGAACAGTGATTAGAATCGAGCAATATATATATTACAGAATGGGTGTCCATTGAACGAATATGGTATGTGCTACCAGTTCGTATTTTGGGGCTGTTTTATCCTGGGGTGGAGACGCTTTCATCTGTCAGCACAAATTGGAGACAGAGCCGCGAAACACCTCAAAAAGAGCGACATTATCCGCGACTCAGCGTGATTTACTGCTTCCGGGTTTCTTATATTTTCTGGGTCGATTTATTTGCTCCTAAATTGGGTAATTTCGTTCCCTACCTTAATTCGGCATTTATTTAAATTTCTGCTACAACAATTTTAAGGTGTTTCTGAAATTCTGGCATGGACGAAATTTACTCTAGCAACCTTAATAAGCCTTTCAAATATGAAGTCACCCATTTTAAACGCTGGAGCAAAAAAATGCTATTTTATTTAACTACAAAAAAAGTCGCATCGTGTGTTCAATTTGACAAACCCGTAGTAAATAATCCACCTACTGTTGAGGAAAGCAAAAAAATTAGAACTTGGGAGGAAAATGATTTTTTGCGCAAGAATTATATTTTGAATGCTTTAAGTGGCGAACTTTATGACTATTATGCCAATTATAAAACTGCAAAAGATGTTTGGGATGCACTGTTTAAAAAATATGACACGGAGGAGGCGGGTGCTAAAAAATATGCCGGTATTCGTTATTTGAAATTTCAAATGACGGATGACAAATCAGTTGTTTCTCAAACCCATGATTTGCAAATGATTGCCCATGAAATTATTTCCAAGGGCATGGCTTTAGATGAGCAATTTCAGGTGGCTGTAATTATTGATAAATTGTCTCCACTATTCAAAGAGTTTAAAAATATTTTGAGGCATAAGTGCAAAGAATTTTCACTAGAGTCACTCATTACTAAATTGAGAATTGAGGAGGAATCCCGAAAACAGGACTATAAAGATGAAATTCTTGTTGTGTCTAACAACAAAAATCATAAAAAGACCCACACTCCAGTTGTTTTAAAGACAAACGCAAAAATTTGAAAAAAAAAAAAAAAGAGCCACAACCAGAATTTTAAAAATCAGACTCAGACTCAGAATAAGAATAAGAACCTTGGAAATGGACAGTCTAGCAACTCGGGACAGTTTGTCTGTTTCAAGTGTGGCAAGCCTGGCCATATGGCTCGCAAATGTCGCAATGTGCCACAAGCATAAGCGAATTTGACTGAAGAGGACCTATGTGCTATGATTTCATAAATCAACATGGTTAGCGGTGCCGAAGAGTGGTGGTTGGATATTGGCGCTTCTCGCCATATCTGTTATGACCATACTCTGTTTAAGAGTTATTCTGAGACGGCAGATAAGAAGGTGTTGTTGGGTGATTCTCACTCCTCTGAGGTTGCGAGTACTGGAAATGTGGAATTGAAGTTCAGTTCGGAAAAGACTATTATCCTCAAAGATGTTCTTCACACTCCCGAGATAAGGAAAATTTTGGTTTCAGGTTATCTTCTCAACAAAGATGACTTTACTCAAACTATTGGTGCTGATTTATTTACTTTGACCAAAAATGGAATTTTTGTAGGCAAGGGTTATGCCACTGATGGGATGTTTAAGTTGAATGTTGATGCAATGAATAAAATTTCTCCTTCTGCTCATATTGCTTGTTCATTTAATGTTTGCCATGCTAGGCTCTGTCATGTTAATAAACGACTTGTTAAAAATATGAGCACTTTAGGATTAATTCCAGAATTATCACTAAATGATTTTAAAAAATGTGAATGGTGTAGTCAAGCAAAAATCACTAAGACACCACATAAATCTGTTTTTAGAGAATCTGAACCACTTGATTTAATTCATTCGGATATTTGTGAATTGGATGGTGTCACAACTAGAAATGGCAAACTTTATTTTATAACTTTTATTGATGATTGCTCTGATTATTCATTTGTGTATTTAATGAAAAATGAAAGTGAAGCGTTTGACATGTTTAAAATTTTCCAAAATGAAATTGAAAAATAATTTAATCAGAAAATTAAAAGGTTACATAGTGATAAAGGCACCAAATATGATTCTGGACCATTTATTGAATTTTCTAAATCCCACGGTATTATTCACGAAAAAACTGCCCCTTATTCGCCCGAAATGAACGGTAAAGCCGAAAAAAAAATAGGACATTAACTGAATTAGTTGTGCATATTTTATTAAATTCAGGGGCTGCCTCACATTAGTGGGGTGAAAATATTTTGACTATGTGTCACGTACTTAATAGAATTGCTAAGACTAAAATGAAAATATCTCCTTATGAAATTTGAAAAAATATTAAGCCCAACGTGACATATTTTAGAACGTGGGGGTGCATAGCCTATGTACGTATACCCGACCCTAAAAGGTCTAAATTGACAAGTAGTGCATATGAGTGCGTTTTTATAGGCTATTCTATTAATAGCAAAGCATACCGATTTTATGACTTGAAAAATCAAGTAATTATCGAATCAAATGACACCGATTTTTATGAAGATAAATTTTCTCTTGAATTGAGAAAAAGTGGGGGCGAGTCATCCACTAATATCTCTTTAAATAAAAATAAAGAAAATAATGAATCCATTTTAGAGTCCCGACTTTTATGCTTACACTTTAGAGGAGGATCCTAACACAATTCAAGAAGCTTTATCTTCTTTAGATGCCGATTTATGGCACGAGGCTATTAATGATTAAATGGATTCTTTGAAAACAAATAAAACTTGGCATTTAGTAGACCTTCCTCCTGGATGTAAAACAATTGGGTGTAAATGGATTCTTAAAAATAAATTAAAACCTGATGGCACTGTTGAAAAATATAAGGCACGTCTTGTTGCCAAAGGTTTTAGACAAAGAGAAAACGTAGATTTTTTTTATGCATTTTCACCCGTGACTAGAATAACGTCTATACGTGTACTATTTGCTATAGCTGCCTTAAATGATTTTATTGTACACCAACTGGATGTTAAAACTACATTTTTAAATCGAGAATTAGAAGTAGAGATTTATATGGATCAACCTGAAGGTTTTATTGTACACGTTCAAGAAAATAAAGTATGTAAATTATATAAATATCTTTATGGACTCAAACAGGCACCTAAACAATGGCATGAAAAATTTGATAGCCTAGTCATCTTCAATGGTTTTAAAATAATTGAAAGTGACAAATGCATTTATTATAAATATGTAGAGAACATTTGCACTACCATATGTCTTTATGTTGATGACTTGCTTATTGGTTCTAATATTCATGTCGTAGAAAATGTTAAATCATTATTATGTGCCAATTTTGATATGAAGGATTTGGGTGAAGCTAGTGTAATATTAGGAATTAATATTACTAGGTCAGAAAAGGGGCTTTCTTTGGATTAATCTCATTACATTCAGAAAGTTCTAAAGAAATATAATTACTTTGACTCTAAACTGCCTAGTACTCCATAAGATCCTAGTGTAAAGTTATTTAAGAACATTTGCGACAGTGTAAACCAAAATGCTTATGCAAGCATTATTGGTAGCTTACGTTATGCTACAGATTGCACCAGACCTGGCATAGCTTATGTTGTGGGAGTACTATGTAGATTTGCCAGCAAACCTAGTATGGAGCATTGGCATGCTATTGATAGGGTCATGCGGTACCTTAAAAGGACGATGAACCTCAGATTACACTATAATAAGCATCTCGCTGTCCTTGAAGGATTGAGTGATGCTGATTGGAACACCCTATCTGATGATTCTAAGGCTATTAGTGGATATATATTTAGCATCGCTGGTGGTGCAATCTCTTGGAAATCTAATAAACAAACTATTTTGGCTCAATACACTATAGAGTCTGAGATGATAGCTCTAGCTACTGGTAGTGATGAGGCAGGTTGATTAAGAAACCTCCTGTCAGATATCCCACTGTGGGAAAGACCGATACTAGTCGTTTTGATTCATTTTGATAGTACCGCGGCTATTGCAAAAGTAGAGAACCATTATTATAACGGTAATAAACGACAGATACGTTGTAAACATAGCACTGTTAGAAAATTTATTTCGACGAGTGCTGTGAGGGTGGATCATATACAGTCTGAACAGAATTTAGCTGAGCCTTTGACGAAAGGACTAGCTAGGGAGAAGTTGTAGAACACCTCAAAAGGGATGGGACTAAAGCCCTTGGATACATGAGTCACTTGTGATGGTAACCCAATATATAGACTCGAGATACCAAGTAATATGTTCAAAGGGTAATCACAAAACACAAGTGATATAGGTTGAATCATCCAATTATTGATTAATATAGAACGGGGTTTTACTCCGAGTCCATCCCTATAGAGCATGATATCCTGAAGTGAGTTAAGGATGAGTTATTATAACTCTTAATGAGATCTATAGATCTATTTTGAGTGGGGTACTTAGCTACAGGAGTATTCTTTATAGACTCACCTATGTTAATATGGAAGTGTGGCCGCTTCCTATGGATATTTTGGGCAAATTCCTAAGGCATTCACTATACTGGAATAGAAGCACATGGTCGTAATGTGCTGGCTATTAGAACTACACCCAAGTAGGGTTGTGTGTGGGATGTTGTCAGAGATAGAGTTCAAAACAACGATTAGTCTAGTATATTCTGAATCATCTTTACTACACAAAGGTTCAAGTCGAAAGACACATTTGCTTATGCACAATTATGTAAATTATTGCTCGATAAAAATGTCTTCAAATTTTGCAAGTGGGGGATTCTTGGAACACAACTGTTAAGCACCTGTGTGAGTGCAAATTTTGAAGAGTGATTTTAAGCACTTGTCCCACATCGGTGGGTAAGGGAAAATGGGGAGTGTTAATATACCTTTTTTGTGAGTCAAAAGGGTAAGCCCTTTGGGCATTCAATATTTTGTGTGTATGGGTGGGGGACTTATTGGGCCAAGTCACACACGCGCGCGCCCCGCCGTACGTCCGACCCGGACCGGGTCCGGGTCTTGGGTCTTGGGCTCATTGAGAAATAATTTTTTGGACAAATAAATTAACGATTTTTTGGGCTTAAAATTATTTTTTTTAAGGATAATTAATTTTTTAACAAAACGTGGGTTGGTTAAGTCGTCTTTCTGTTTTTTCTCCCACGTTTTTTGTCCACTAACGTGAATTTTTTTTTTCGTAATAAAAGGAAGTTGAAACCTTCGTTTATCATAACAGTTCTCAATTAATTTTCTCCCCTCAATAAACAGTTCCAAAATTTTTTTATCACAATTCTGAAAATATTGTTTTCATACAAGAATAATTAATCTCACCTGTTCGGATTAATTATATTACAATCGAGCAATGTATGTATTACATAATGGGTGTCCGTTGAACGAATCTGGTGTGTGCTACCAGTTCGTATTTTGGGGTTGTTTTATCCTGAGGGTGGCGAGACTTTCATCTGTCATCACAAATTGGAAGTAGAGTCGCGAAACACCTTAAAGAGAGCGACATTGTCCGCGACTCAGCCTTATTTACTGCTTCCGGGTTTCTTATATTTTCTGGATCGATTTATTTGCTCCTAAATTGGGTAATTTCGTTCCCTACCATAATTCTGCATTTATTTAAATTACTACTACAACAATTTTAAGGTGTTTCTGAAATTTTTCCATGGACGAAATTAAATGTAGCAACCTTAACAAGCCTTTCAAATATGAAGTCACCCATTTTAAACGCTGGAGCAAAAAATTGCTATTTTATTTAACTACAAAAAAAGTCGCATCGTGTGTTCAATTTGACAAACCCGTAGTAAATAATCCACCTACTGTTGAGGAAAGCAAAAAAATTAGAACTTGGGAGGAAAATGATTTTCTGCGCAAGAATTATATTTTGAATGCTCTAAGTGGCGAACTTTATGACTATTATGCCAATTATAAAACTGCAAAAGATGTTTGGGATGCACTGTTTAAAAAATATAACACGGAGGAGGCGGGTGCTAAAAAATATGCCGGTAGTCGTTATTCGAAATTTCAAATGACGGATGACAAATCAGTTGTTTCTCAAACCCATGATTTGCAAATGATTGCCCATGAAATTATTTCCAAGGGCATGGCTTTAGATGAGCAATTTCAGGTGGCTGTAATTATTGATAAATTTTCTCCACTATTCAAAGAGTTTAAAAATATTTTGAGGCATAAGTCCAAAGAATTTTCACTAGAGTCACTCATTACTAAATTGAGAATTGAGGAAGAATCCCGAAAACAGGACTATGAAGATGAAATTCTTGTTGTGTCTAACAACAAAAATCATAAAAAGACGCACACTCCAGTTGTTTTAAAGGCAAACGCAAAAATTTGAAAAATCAAAAAAAGAGCCACAATCAGAATTTTAAAAATCGTACTCAGACTCAGAATAAGAATAAGAACCCTGGAAATGGACAGTCTAGCAACTCAGGACAGTTTCTCTGTTTAAAATGTGGCAATCCTGGCCATATGGCTCGCAAATGTCGCAATGTACCACAAGCATAAGCGAATTTGACTGAAGAGGACCTATGTTCGATGATTTCAGAAATCAACATGGTTAGCGGTGTCGAAGGGTGGTGGTTGGATACTGGCGCTTCCCGCCATATCTGTTATGACCGTACTCTGTTTAAGACTTATTCTGAGACTGCAGATAAGAAGGTGTTGTTGGGTGATTCTCACTCCACTGAGGTTGCTGGTACTGGAAATGTGGAATTAAAGTTCACTTCGGGAAAGACTATTATCCTCAAAGATGTTCTTCATACTCCCGAGATAAGAAAAAATTTGGTTTCGGGTTATCTTCTCAACAAAGCTGGCTTTACTCAAACTATTGGTGCTGATTTATTTACTTTGATCAAAAATGAAATTTTTGTAGGCAAGGGTTATGCCACTGATGGGATGTTTAAGTTGAATGTTGATGCAATGAATAAAATTTCTCCTTCTGCTTATATTGCTTGTTCATTTAATGTTTGTCATGCTAGGCTGTGTCATGTTAATAAACGACTTGTTAAAAATATGAGCACTTTAGGATTAATTCCGGAATTATCATTAAATGATTTTGAAAAATGTGAATGGTGTAGTCAAGCAAAAATCACTAAGAGACCACATAAATCTGTTTTTAGAGAATCTGACCCACTTGATTTAATTCATTTGGATATTTGTAAATTGGATGGTGTCACAACTAGAAATGGCAAACTTTATTTTATTACTTTTATTGATGATTGTTCTGATTATTCATTTGTGTATTTAATGAAAAAAAAAAGTGAAGTGTTTGACATGTTTAAAATTTTCCTAAATGAAATGGAAAAGCAATTTAATCGGAAAATTAAAAGGTTACGTAGTGATAGAGGTACCGAATATGATTCTGGACCATTTATTGAATTTTATAAATCCCACGGTATTATTCACGAAAAAATTGCCCCTTATTCGCCCGAAATGAACGGTAAAGCCGAAAGAAAAAATAGGACATTAACTGAATTAGTTGTGGCTATTTTATTAAATTCAGGGGCTGCCTCACATTGGTGGGGTGAAAATATTTTGACTGTGTCACGTACTTAATAGAATTCCTAAGACTAAAATGAAAATATCTCCATATGAAATTTGGATAAATATTAAGCCCAACGTGACATATTTTAGAACGTGGGGGTGCTTAGCCTATGTACGTATACCCGACCCTAAAAGGTCTAAATTGGCAAGTAGTGCATATGAGTGCGTTTTTATAGGCTATGCTATTAATAGCAAATCATACCGATTTTATGACTTGAAAAATCAAGTAATTATCGAATCAAATTACGACGATTATTATGAAGATAAATTTCCTCTTAAATTGAGAAATAGTGGGGGCGAGTCATCCACTAATATATCTTTAAAAAAAATAAAGAAAATAATGAATCCATTTTAGAAATTCGAAAAGTAAAAGGGCTCGTGTAGAAAAAAGATTTTGGTCTCAACTTTTATGCTTACACTTTAGAGTAGGATCCTAACACTATTCAAGAAGCTCTATCTTCTTTAGATGTCGATTTATGGCAAGAGGCTATTAATGATGAAATGGATTGTTTGGAAACAAACAAAACTTGGCATTTAGTAGACCTTCCTCCTGGGTGTAAAACAATTGGGTGTAAATGGATTCTAAAAAAGAAATTAAAACCTAATGGCACTGTTGAAAAATATAATGCACGTCTTGTTGCCAAAGGTTTTAGACAAAGAGAAAACGTAGACTTTTTTTATACATTTTCACCCGTGACTAGAATAACGTCTATACGTGTACTATTTGCTATAGCTGCCTTAAATGATTTAATTGTACACCAAATGGATGTTAAAACAGCATTTTTAAAGGGAGAATTAGAAGTAGAGATTTATATGGATCAACCTGAAGGTTTTATTGTACATGGTCAAGAAAATAAAGTATGTAAATTATATAAATCTCTTTATGGACTCAAACAGACACCTAAACAATGGCATGATAAATTTGATAGCCTAGTCATCTCCAATGGGTTTAAAATAAATGAAACTGACAAACGCATTTATTATAAATATGTAGAGAACATTTGCACTATCATATGTCTTTATGTTGATGACTTGCTTATATTTAGTTCTAATATTCATGCCGTAGAAAATGTTAAATCATTATTATGTGCCAATTTTGATATGAAGGATTTGGGTGAAGCTAGTGTAATATTAGGAATTAATATTACTAGGTCAGAAAAGGGGCTTTCTTTGGATCAATCTCAATACATTGAGAAAGTTCTAAAGAAATATAATTACTTTGACTGTAAACCTGCTAGTACTCTATTTGATCCTAGTGTAAAGTTATTTAAGAACACTGGCGACAGCGTAAACCAAAATGCTTATGCAAGCAATATTGGTAGCTTATGTTATGCTACAGATTGCACTAGACCTGACATAGCTAATGTTGTGAGAGTAATATGTAGATTTACTGGCAGACCTAGTATGGAGCATTGGCATGCTATTGATAGGGTCATGTGATACCTTAAAAGGATGATGAACCTCAGATTACACTATAATAAGCATCCCGCTATCCTTGAAGGATTTAGTGATGCTGTTTGGAACACCCTATCTGATGATTCTAAGGCTACTAGTGGATATATACATAGCATCGTTGATGGTGCAGTTTCTTGGAAATCTAAGAAATAAACTATTTTGGCTCAATCCACTATGGATTCTGAGATGATAGCTCTAGCTACTGCTAGTGAAGACGCAGGTTGATTAAAAAACCTCCTGTCGAATATCCCACTGTGGGAAAGATCAATACCAGCCTTTTTGATTCATTATGATAGTACTGCGGCTATTGCAAAAGTAGAGAACCGTTATTATAACGGTAAGAAATGACAAATACCATGTAAACATAGCACTATTAGAGAATTTATTTCGACGGGTGCTGTGAGGGTGGATCATATACGGTCTGAAGAGAACTTAGCTGATCCTTTGACAAAAGGACTAGCTAGGGAGAAGTTGTGGAACACCTCGAAAGGGATGGAACTAAAGCCCTTGGATACATGAGTCACTTGTTATGGTAACCCAATATATAGACTGGAGATCCCAAGAAATATGTTCAAAGGGTAATAACAAATCACAAGTGATATGGGTTGAATCATGCGATTATTAAGTAATATAGAACGGGGTTTTACTCTGAGTCCATCTCTATGGAGCATGATATCCTGAAGCGAGTTAAGGATGAGTTATTATAACTCTTAATGAGATTTATAGCTCTGTTTTGAGTGGGGTACTTAGCTACAGGAGTATTCTAGATAGACTCACCTATGTTAATGTAGAAGTGTGGCCGCTTGCTATGGATATTTTGGGCAAATTCCTAAAGCATTCACTATACTGGGATAGAAGCACATGGTCGTAATGTGTTGGCTATTAAAACTACACCCAAGTAGGGTTGTGTGTGGGATGTTGTCAGAGATAGAGTTCAAAACTGCGGTTACTCTAGTTTATTCTGAATCATCTTTAATATGTAAAGGTTCAAGTCAAAAGACACATTTTCTTATGCACAATTCTATAAATTATTGCTCGATAAAAATGTCTTCAAATTTTGCAAGTGGGGGATTGTTGGAACACAGCTGTTAAGCACCTGTGTGAGTGAAAATTTTGAAGAGCGATTCCAAGCACTTGTCCCACATCGGTGGGTAAGGGAAAATGGGGTGTGTTAATATAACTTTTCTTTTAGTCTAAAGGGTAAGACCTTTGGGCATTCAATGTTTTGTCTGTACGGGTGGAGGACTTATTGGGCCAAGTCACACACGTGCGCGCGCTTCTGTACGTCCGACCCGTACCGGGTCCGGGTCTTAGGATTGGGCGCATTAAGAAATAATTTTTTGGACAAATAAATTAATAATTTTTTGGGCTTAAAATTATTTTCTTTAACAGTAATTAATTTTTTAACAAAACGTGGGCTGGTTAAGTCGTCTTTCTGTTTTTTGCCCACTAACGTTAATTTTTTTTTTCGTAATAAAAGGAGGTTGAAACCTTCGTTTATCATAACAGTTCTCAATCCATTTTCTCCCCTCAATGAACAGTTTCAAAATTTTTTTATCACAGTTCTGAAAATTTTGTTTTCTTACAAGAATAATTAATCTCACTTATTCGGATTAATTATATTAGAATAGAGAAATATATGTATTACAAAATGGGTGTCCGTTGGACGAATCTAGTGTGTGCTACCAGTTCGTATTTTGGGGCTGTTTTATCCTAGGGTGGCGAGACTCTCATCTCTCAGCACAAATTGGAGGCAGAGCCGCGAAACACCTTAAGCGAGCGACATTGTCCGCGACTCAGCCTGATTTACTGCTTTCGGGTTTCTTATATTTTCTGGGTCGATTTATTTGCTCCTAAATTGGGTAATTTCGTTCCCTACCATAATTCTGCATTTATTTAAATTGTTGCTACAACAGTTTGAAGGTGTTTCTGAAATTCTGCCTTGGACGAAATTATCTCTAGCAACCTTAACAAGCCTTTCAAATATGAAGGCACCCTTTTCAAACGTTGGAGAAAAAAATTGCTATTTTATTTAACTACAAAAAAAGTCGCATCGTGTGTTCAATTTGAAAAACCCGTAGTAAATAATCCACCTACTGTTGAGGAAAGCAAAATAAATCGAACTTGGGAGGAAAATGATTTTATGTGCAAGAATTATATTTTGAATGCTCAAAGTGACGAACTTTATGACTATTGTGCCAATTTTAAAACTACAAAAGATGTTTGGGATGCACTGTTTAAAAAATATGACACGGAGGAGGCGGGTGCTAAAAAATATGTCGTCAGCCATTATTTGAAATTTCAAATGACGGATGACAAATCTGTAGTTGCTCAAACCCATGATTTGCAAAGGATTGCCCATGAAATTATTTTCGAGGGCATGGCTTTAGATGAGCAATTTCAGGTGGCTGTAATTATTGATAAATTGCCTCCATTTTTCAAAGAGTTTAAAAATATTTTGAGGCATAAGTCTAAAGAATTTTCACTAGAGTCACTCATTACTAAATTGAGAATGGAGGAGGAATCCCGAAAACAGGAATATAAAATGAAATTCTTATTGTGTCTAACAACAAAATTCAGAAAAATTACCACACTCCAGTTGTTTTAAAGGCAAACGAAAAAAAATATGAAAAATCAGAAAAAGAACCACAACCAGAATTTTAAAAATCAGACTCAGACTCAGAATAAGAATAAGATCCCTGGAAATGGACAGTCTAACAACTCGGGACAGTTTCTCTGTTTCTAGTGTGGCAAGCCTGGTTATAGGGCTCGCAAATGTCGTAATGTGCCACAAACATAAGCGAATTTGACCGAAGAGGACCTTTGTGCAATGATTTCAGAAATCAACATGGTTAGTGGTCCCGAAGGGTGGAGGTTGGATACTGGCACTTCACGCCATATCTGTTATGATCGTACTCTGTTTAAGACTTATTCTGAGACTGCAGATAAGAAGGAGTTGTTGGGTGATTCTCACTCCACTGAGGTTGCTGGTACTGGAAATGTGAAATTGAAGTTCACTTCGGGAAAGACTATTATCCTCAAAGATGTTCTTCACACTCTCAAGATAAGAAAAAATTTGGTTTCGGGTTATCTTCTCAACAAAGCTGGCTTTACTCAAACTTTTGGTGCTGATTTATTTACTTTGACCAAAAATGGAATTTTTGTAGGCAAGGCTTATTCCACGTATGGGATGTTTAAGTTGAATGTAGATGCAATGAATAAAATTTCTCCTTCTGCTCATATTGCTTGTTCATTTAATGTTTGGCATGCTAGGCTGTGTCATGTTAATAAACGACTTGTTAAAAATATGAGCGCTTTAGGATTAATTCCAGAATTATCACTAAATGATTTTGAAAAATGTGAATGGTGTAGTCAAGCAAAAATTACTAAGACACCACATAAATCTATTTTTAGAGAATCTGAACCACTTGATTTAATTCATTCGGATATTTGTGAATTTGATGGTGTCACAACTAGAAATGGCATAAGTTATTTTATAACTTTTATTGATGATTGTTCTGATTATTCATTTGTTTATTTAATGAAAAATAAAAGTGAAGCGTTTGACACGTTTAAAATTTTTCTAAATGAAATTAAAAATCAATTTAATCGGAAAAATAAAAGGTTACGTTGTGATAGAGGCACCGAATATCATTCTGGACCATTTATTGAATTTTATAAATCCCACAGTATTATTCACGAAAAAACTTCCCCTTATTCGCCCGAAATGAACGGTAAAGCCGAAAGAAAAAATAGGACATTAACTGAATTAGTTGTGGCTATTTTATAAAATTCAAGGGTCACCTCATATTGGTGGGGTGAAATTTTTTTGACTGTGTGTCACGTAGTTAATAGAATTCCTAAGACTAAAATAAAAGCATCTCATTATGAAATTTGGAAAAATATTAAGCCCAATGTGATATATTTTTAAACGTGGGGGTGCTTAGCCTATGTACATATACCCGACCCTAAAAGATCTGTAACACCCCGTGTTTTTATTTATTATTTTAATTAATTAATTGGAATTTTTGGGAAAAATAAATTTTAAAATTTTAAAATTTTTGACTGCTAAATATGTTGGTTATGATTTTAGAAGAATAAAACTTCAAGCGGAATTGAAATCGGAGTTAAAACGGATTTTATATGATTTTTTTAATATTTTGCCTTATGGCATTTTTTGGACAAACTGTCAGTTTTTTGGGGTGATCGATCGATCGACCCTCTCAGAAAACGTGCACTGTGAGCTGTTTTTTTTTTAGAATTTGTGTAGGATTAGGACTCCTAATCACTATATAACCTTGTTAATTCGTAGGGGGACTTCTCATAATCACTTTTTCTCCTGTTTTTCACCAGAGAACACTTCCAAATATTTTTCCTCTCACTCATAATTATCAAGCTTCAACAAAATCAAGTTTTTTGTCACAAGTTTTGGCACAAGTTTTTTAAGGCTTAATTGGGGTTTAATCAAGATCGTTCAATAACACTCTTTTGCTAATTTTTCGAGAGGAATCCAGATTTCTAATCAGATTTACAACACGATCTTTACAGGCATGAATACTCTATTCTTTTCCTTTAGTATTATGCGTTTTAAGTGTCGCCTAAACACTTAATTACATGTTTCTTAAAAATAATTAGTAACTTAATCAGAAAAAGTGGACACTAATTATGGGGTTGTTTTTATAAAATCTTTTAATCCGAATAATATTCATAACCCTTTGGGTACGTAGGATTTATGAGTGATTTTGGATTTTATTGGTGTAGGTTGCATGTAGAAAAACCCTAGCTTTAAAATAAATAACTTTTGGGTGCGTATAACTCATATAATACATGTAGAGATAATAAAATTTTGGTTTTGATGTATATATGATGAAAACTTGGTATATTTAATTTAAAATAATTAAATGAGATTATTTGGATATTGTTGACGTTGTGATAATTAAATTACAGATTTAATTGAATTGGACTATCATGCGTAGTTTCATATATTGATTAATTATGCTTGTTTGTGTGACTTGTTGGTATTATGATGTTGCCTTTATGATGACGGGTTGTTGGGTATTATTGCTCTCCCTATATTTTAGAATGCCTCTAGGTATGGGACTAGTGGATATGCCTTTTGATGATTTACGCCTTCTAGGTATGGGACTAGTGAGGGTAGATTATCGCATTTTTATCATCTTTGGGGTGGGCTGATTTTTTTATACTTTATCGTCGTTACGATAATCTAAGTACGAGACTAAGTTAAGATTTATGTTAGAAAATCCTCCTATACATAGGATAAGACGTATTGATAACTTGGGGACCCTTAGATATGGGACTAAGGGGTATTTTGAGGATCTCACATCGATTAAAAGGGTGGGGTGATTTATAAATTGTAAAATTGAGAAATTGAGAATTAATGCCTAAGATAAAAACGGGTATTAAAATTTGTGGCGACATAATGTGTCGGGGCTGACAGTTTAAACGGGCCAGAGGGCGATTTATGTCGTGTCGTGTGTGGAACCTTGTCATGTTTCGGAGCCGACAGTAAACGGGTCAAAGGGCGATTGACAAGGGAAACCTTGTCATGTGTCTGGGCCGACAGTAAACGGGTCAGAGGGCGATTGACAAGGGGAAGTGTGACACTTAAATAAAAAGTGAGAACAATAATAAAAGTTGGTTAATTTAATTAAATTAACATCTTGGGACTTGGGAATTTAAAATCATATTGGTGTGCCTTTATAAATGGGGATTTTTGGCGGGTAGTTAGTAGATTATAATTATCGCGTTTAATTATCCCGTTTAATTTAAAATATTCTATTGTGATATTTATTGCGTATAATGCTACTGTCTGGATTCAAGGATCCTATTTGAGGAGAGTGGTGTGTATTCTTGCTCAGGGCTTTGGCTCTGACCCATGCGTTGACTAATATTTTTCAGTATTTAATTTGGAGAAGCTGCATAAGTTTATCAGAGTTATCATTTGGAGGAGCAGCTGGAGTTATTTACTTTATAGCATAGTTTAGTTAGACTTTCTTTTCCAGTCGTATTATGAGACTTCATTGGAGTTTTATTGGGCCATTCGGTTCCAAAGTTGTTTAGAGGATTTATGTTGGGATCATTCAGACTCTATTTAATCATTATTGGAGATTGGATTTTCTGGAGTTAGCATGTGATGTATCTTTTATCGCTTAGTTATTTGTGATCATTTGATATTGACTCAATTGTTTATCTTATGGACTGATTTATTTATGTCTCATATCTGTCTCATGCTAAGAATGGTATTTATTTAGTTCACGCCCGGCTTAGTTTTGGTGGCGGCCGACGCCAGAATTAGGCGGGGTGTGACAGATGGTATCACAGCATGGTCTTAGGTCTCGTAGGTTATGAGTCCGTTTAACTTTCGCGTTGCCGATCTTTGATTCCCTTTGTTGATTCGTACTTCTTAAAGTAGAGGGTCTAGCATACGTGTTAGATGTGTTTCATGGAGATGTGAAGTTTTGAGTTAAGGGCATTGTAGACATTGAGTTTAGAATTAGTAAGCTTGATGTGGGGATCCTTAGAATGGATTATGGAGATGATAATTATTTTTAGAGATTTTAGTACAGATGTTAGGTATCGTATGTATCGATTTTTGATGTTGAGATTTAATTTGAGGAAGTTAACATTTTGATGACTTTCGGATATAGGATCGAGTGGGGGATTTGTGTGAGCGTGTGGTACGTCATTATTTTCATAGTTATCCATATGCATATAGGCAATATATATTATTTTATTATTTGTGGGGAAGTGCGCGTAGGATTGGGGGTATGGTAGCCCAATTATGGCATTCTACAGGTAGGCATATATGAGCCATATTTTCTTTCTGCGAGATTTACGTGTTGATGTGTATGCTTCGTCTAATTTCGAGGACGAAATTCTTTGCTAGTGGAGAAGTATGTAACACCCCGTGTTTTTATTTATTATTTTAATTAATTAATTGGAATTTTCAGGAAAAATAAATTTTAAAATTTTAAAATTTTTATTGGCTAAATATGTTGGTTATGATTTTAGAAGAATAAAACTTCAAGCGGAATTGAAATCGGAGTTAAAACGGATTTTATATGATTTTTTTAATATTTTGCTTTATGGCATTTTTTGGGCAAATAGTCAGTTTTTCGGGGTGATCGATCGATCGACCCCTGGGAAGATCGATCGACCCTCCCAGAAAACGTGCGCTGTGAGCTGTTTTTTTTTAGAATTTGTGTAGGATTAGGACTCCTAATCACTATATAACCTTGTTAATCCGTAGGGGGACTTCTCATAATCACTTTTTCTCCAGCTTTTCACCAGAGAACACTTCCAAATATTTTTCCTCTCACTCATAATTATCAACCTTCAACAAAATCAAGTTTTTTGTCACAAATTTTGGCACAAGTTTTTGAAGGCTTAATTGGGGTTTAATCAAGATCGTTCGAGAACACTCTTTTGCTAAATTTTCGAGAGGAATCCAGATTTCTAATCAGATTTACAACACGATCTTTACAGGCATGAATACTCTATTCTTTTCCTTTAGTATTATGCGTTTTAAGTGTCGCCTTAACACTTAATTACATGTTTCTTAAAAATAATTAGTAACATAATCAGAAAAAGTGGACACTAATTATGGGGTTGTTTTTATAAAATCTTTTAATCCGAATAATATTCATAACCCTTTGGGTACGTAGGATTTATGAGTGATTTTGGGTTTTATTGGTGTAGGTTGCATGTAGAAAAACACTAGCGTTAAAATAAATAACTTTTGGGTGTGTATAACTCATGTAATACATGTAGAGATAATAAAATTTTGGTTTTGATGTATATATGATGAAAACTTGGTATATTTAATTTAAAATAATTAAATGAGATTATTTGGGTATTGTTGACGTTGTGATAATTAAATTAAAGATTTAATTGAATTGGACTATCATGCGTAGTTTTATATATTGATTAATTATGCTTGTTTGTGTGACTTGTTGGTATTATGATGTTGCCTTTGTGACGACGGGTTGTTGGGTATTATTGTTGTCCCTATATTTTAGAATGCCTCTAGGTATGGGACTAGTGGGTATGCCTTTTTATGATTTACGCCTTCTAGGTATGGGACCTGTGAGGGTAGATTATCGCGTTTTTATCATCTTTGGGGTGGGCTGATTTTTTGATACTTTATCGTCATTACGATAGTCTAAGTACGAGACTAAGTTGAGATTTATGTTAGAAAATCCTCCTATAGATAGGATAGGACGTATTGATAACTTGGGAACCCTTAGGTATGGAACTAAGGGGTATTTTGAGGATCTCACATCGATTAAAAGGGTGGGGTAATTTATAAATTGTGAAATTGAGAAATTGAGAATTAATGCCTAAGATAAAAATGGGTATTAAAATTTGTGGCGACATAATATGTTGGGGCTGACAGTTTAAACGGGCCAGAGGGCGATTTATGTCGTGTCGTGTGTGGAACCTTGTCATGTGTCGGGGCCAACAGTAAACGGGTCAGAGGGCGATTGACAAGGGTAACCTTGTCATGTGTCGGGGCCGACAGTAAACGGGTCAGAGGGCGATTGACAAGGGGAAGTGTGACACTTTAATAAAAAGTGAGAACAATAATAAAAGTTGGTTAATTTAATTAAATTAACATCGTGGGACTTGGGAATTTAAAATCATATTGGTGTGCCTTTATAAATGGGGATTTTTGGCGGGTAGTTAGTAGATTATAATTATCGCGTTTAATTATCCCGTTTAATTTAAAATATTCTATTGTGATATTTATTGCGTATAATGCTACTGTCTGGATTCAAGGGTCCTATTTGAGGAGAGTAGTGTGTATTCTTGCTCAGGGCTTTGGCTCTGACCCATGCGTTGACTAATATTTTTCAGTATTTAATTTGGAGAAGCTGCATAAGTTTATCAGAGTTATCATTTGGAGGAGCAGCTGGAGTTATTTACTTTATAGCATAGTTTAGTTAGACTTTCTTTTCTAGTCGTATTATGAGACTTCATTGGAGTTTTATTGGTCCATTCGGTTCCAAAGTTGTTTAGAGGATTTCTGTTGGGATCATTCAGACTTTATTTAATCATTATTGGAGATTGGATTTTTTGGAGTTAGCTTGTGATGGATCTTTTATCGCTTAGTTATTTGTGATCATTTGAGATTGACTCAATTTTTTTTCTTATGGACTGATTTATTTATGTCTCATATCTGTCTCATGCTAAGAATGGTATTTATTTAGTTCACTCCCGGCTTAGTTTTGGTAGCGGCCGACGCCAGAATTAATCGGGGTGTGACAAGGTCTAAATTGTGAAGTGGAGCATATGAGTGCGTTTTTATAGGCTATGCTATTAATAGCAAAGCATACCGATTTTATGACTTGAAAAATCAAGTAATTATTGAATCAAATGACGTCGATTGTTATGAAGATAAATTTCCTTTTAAATTGAGAAATAGTGGGGGCGAGTCATCCACTAATATCTCTTTAAATAAAAATAAAGAAAATAATGAATCCATTTTAGAAATTCGAAAAAGTAAAAGGGCTCGTGTAGAAAAAGATTTTGGTCCCGACTTTTATGCTTACACTTTAGAAGAGGATCCTAACACTATTCAAGAAGCTTTATTTTCTTTAGATGTCGATTTATGGCAAGAGGCTATTAATGATGAAATGGATTCTTTGGAAACAAATAAAATTTGGCATTTAGTAGACCTTCCTCATGTGTGTAAAACAATTGGGCGTAAATGGATTCTAAAAATGAAATTAAAACCTGATGGCACTGTTGAAAAATATAAGGCACGTCTTGTTGCCAATGGTTTTAGACAAAGAGAAAACGTAAATTTTTTTTATACATTTTCACCAGTGACTAGAATAACGTCTATACGTGTACTATTTGCTATGGCTGCCTTAAATGATTTAATTGTACACCAAATGGATGTTAAAACTGCATTTTTAAATGGAGAATTAGAAGAAGAAATTTATATGGATCAACCTGAAGGTTTTATTGTACATGGTCAAGAAAATAAAGTATGTAAATTATATAAATCTCTTTATGGACTCAAACAGGAACCTAAACAATGGCATGATAAATTTGATAGCCTAGTCATCTCCAATGGGTTTAAAATAAATGAAAGTGACAAATGCATTTATTATAAATATGTAGAGAATATTTGCACTATCATATGTCTTTATTTTGATGACTTGATTATATTAGGTTTTAATATTCATGCCGTAGCAAAATGTTAAATCATTACTATGTGCCAATTTTGATATGAAGGATTTGGGTGAAGCTAGTGTAATATTAGGAATTAATATTACTATGTCAGAAAAGGGACTTTCTTTGGATCAATCTCATCACATTGAGAAAGTTCTAAATAAATATAATTACTTTGATTGTAAACCTGCTAGTACTCCATTTGATCCTAATGTAAAGTTATTTAAGAACACTGGCGACAGTGTAAACCAAAATGCTTATGCAAGCATTATTGGTAGCTTATGTTATGCTACAGATTGCACTAGACCTGACATAGCTTATGTTGTGAGAGTACTATGTAGATTTACTGGCAGACCTAGTATGGAGCATTGGCATGCTATTGATAGGGTCATGTGATACCTTAAAAGGATGATGAACCTCAGATTACACTATAATAAGCATCCCGCTATCCTTGAAGGATTTAGTGATGCTGTTTGGAACACCCTATCTGATGATTCTAAGGCTACTAGTGGATATATACGTAGCATCGTTGATGGTGCAGTTTCTTGGAAATCTAAGAAATAAACTATTTTGGCTCAATCCCGTATGGAGTCTGAGATGATAGCGCTAGCTACTGCTAGTAAAGAGGCAAGTTGGTTAAGAAACCTCCTATCAGCTATCCCGATGTGGGAAAGACCGATGCCATCCGTTTCTATTCATTGTGATAGTACCTCGGGTATTGCAAAAGTAGAGAACTGTTATTATAACGGTAAGAAACGACAAATACGTCGTAAACATAACACTATTACAGAATTTATATTGATGGGTACTGTGAGGGTGGATCATATGCGGTCTGAACAGAACTTAGCTAATCCTTTGACGAAAGGACTAGCTATGGAAAAGGTGTGGAACACCTCGAAAGGGATGGGACTAAAGCCCATTAATACATGAGTCACTTGTGATGGTAACCCAACATATAGACTGTAGATTACAAGAAATATGTTCAAAGGATAATAACAAATCACAAGTGATATCGGTTGAATCATGCGATTATTAATTAATATAGAATGGGGTTTTACTCCGAGTCCATCCCTATGGAGCATGATATCCTGAAGCAAGTTAAGGATGAGTTATTATAACTTTTAATGAGATCTATAGCTCTATTTTGAGTGGGGTACTTAGCTACAAGAGTATTCTTGATAGACTCACCTATGTGAATGTGGAAGTGTGGTTGTTTCCTATGGATATTTTGGGCAAATTCCTAAAGCATTCACTATACTGGGATAGAAGCACATGGCCATAATGTGTTGGCTATTATAACTACATCCAATTAGGGTTGTGTGTGGGATGTTGTTAGAGATAGAGTTCAAAACTACGGTTACTCTAGTATATTCTGAATCATCTTTACTACGTAAAGATTCAAGTCGCAAGACACCTTTGCTTATGCAAAATTTTATGAATTATTGCTCGAAATGTCTTCAAATTTTGCAAGTGGGGGATTGTTGGAACACAGCTATTAAGCAACTGTGTGAGTGCAAATTTTGAAGAGTGATTTTAAGCACTTGTCCCACATCGGTGGGTAAGGGAAAATGGGGTGTGTTAATATAATTTTTTTATTAGTCTAAAGGGTAAGCCCTTTGGGCATTCAATGTTTTGTGTGTATGGGTGGGAGACTTATTGTGCCAAGTAACACACAAGCGCGCGCCGCCACCGCCGTCCTGTCGGCCCGACCCGTGCCCGCGTCTTGGTCCGGGTTCGGGTCTTCGGTTTTGGGCTTGTGTTCATTAAGAAATAATTTTTTGGACAAATAAATTAATGATATTTTGGGCTTAAAATTATTTTCTTTAACGGTAATTAATTTTTTAACTAAACGTGGGCTGATTAACTCTCTAAACAACCCAGTCTTCCTGTTTTCTCTCCCATATTTTTTCCCCACTAACGTTAATTTTTTTTTCGTAATAAAAGGAGGTTGAAACCTTTATTTATAAAAACAGTTCTCAATCCATTTTCTCCCCTCAATAAACAGTTCCGAAATTTTTTTATCACAGTTATGAAAATTTTGTTTTCTTACAAGAATAATTAATCTCACCTGTTCGGATTAATTATACTATAATCGAGCAATATATGTATTACGAAATGGGTGTTCGTTGAACGAATCTGGTGTGTACTACCAGTTCGTATTTTGGGGCTATTTTATCCTGGGGGTGGCGAGGCTCTCATCTGTCAGCACAAATTGGAGGCAGAGCCGCGAAACACCTTAAAGAGAGCGGCATTGTCCGCGACTCAGCCTGATTTACTGCTTTCGGGTTTCTTATATTTTCTGGGTCGATTTATTTGCTCCTAATTTGGGTAATTTCATTCCCTACCTTATTATTGCATTTATTTAAATTGTTTCTACAATAATTTTACGGTGTTTCTGAAATTCTGCCATGGACGAAATTAACTCTTGCAATTTTAACAAGCCTTTCAAATATGAAGGCACCCATTTTAAACGCTGGAGAGAAAAAATGCTATTTTATTTAACAACAAAAAAATTCACATCGTGTGTTTAATTTAACAAACCCGTAGTAAATAATCCACCTACTGTTGAGGAAAGCAAAACAATTAGAGCCTGGGAGGAAAATGATTTTCTGTGCAAGAATTATATTTTGAATACTCTAAGTGACGAACTTTATGACTATTATGACAATTATAAAACTGTAAAAGATGTTTGGGATGCACTATTTAAAAAATATGACACGGAGGAGGCGGGTACTAAAAAATATGCCGTCAGCCGTTATTTGAAATTTCAAATGACGGATGACAAATCTGTTGTTGCTTAAACCCATGGTTTGCAAATGATTGCCCATTAAATTATTTTCCAGGGCATGGCTTTAGATGAAGCAATTTCTGGTGGCTGTAATTATTGATAAATTACCTCCACTGTTTAAAGAGTTTAAAAATATTTTGAGGCATAAGTCTAAAGAATTTTCACTAGAGTCACTCATTACTAAATTGAGAATTGAGGAGGAATCCCGAAAACAGGACTATAAAGATGAAATTCTTGTTGTGTCTAACAACAAAAATAAAATAAAAAATCAGAAAATGACCCACTCTCCAGTTGTTTTAAAGGCAAACGGGAAAATTATAAAAAATCAGAAAAAGAGCCACAACCAGAATTTCAAAAATCAGACTCAGACTCTAAATAAGAATAAGATCCCTGGAAATGGACAGTCTAGCGACTCCGGACACTTTCTTTGTTTCATGTGTGGCAAGTGTGGCTATATGGCTTGCAAATATCGCAATGTGCCACAAACACAAGCGAATTTGACCGAAGAGGACCTATGTGCTATGATTTCAGAAATCAACATGGTTAGTGGTCTCGAAGGGTGGTGGTTGGATATTGGCGGTTCCCACCATATCTGTTATGACCTTACTCTGTTTAAGACTTATTCTGAGACTACAGATAAGAAGGTGTTTTTGGGTGATTCTCACTCCACTGAGGTGGCTGGTACTGGAAATGTGGAATTGAAGTTCACTTCGAGAAAGTCTCTTATCCTCAACGATGTTCTTCACCCTCCCGAGATAAGGAAAAATTTGGTTTCGGGTTATCTTCTCAACAAAGATGACTTTACTCAAACTATTGGTGCTGATTTATTTACTTTGACCAAAAATTGAATTTTTGTAGGCAACGGTCATGCTACTGATGGGATGTTTAAGTTGAATGTTGATGCAATGAATAAAATTTCTCCTTCTGCTTATATTGGTTATTCATTTAATATTTGGCATGCTTGGCTGTGTCATGTTAATAAATGACTTGCTAAAAATATGAGCACTTTAGGATTAATTCCAAAATTATCACTAAATGATTTTGAAAAATGTGAATGGTGTAGTCACGCAAAAATCACAACGACACCACATAAATCTGTTTTTATAGAATCTGAACCTCTTGATTTAATTCATTCGGATATTTGTGAATTGGATGGTGTCACAACTAGAAATGGAAAACGTTATTTTATAACTTTTATTGATGATTGTTCTGATTATTTATTTGTGTATTTAACGAAAAATAAAAGAGAAGCGTTTGATATGTTTAAAATTTAACTAAATGAAATTGCGAATCAATTTAATCGAAAATTAAAAGGTTACGTAGTGATAGAGTCACCGAATATGATTCTGGACCATTTATTGAATTTTATAAATCCCACAGTATTAGTCGTGAAAAAACTTCCCCTTATTCTCTCGAAATGAACGGTAAAGCCGAAAGAAAAAATAGGATATTAACTGAATTAGTTGTGGATATTTTATTAAATTCAGGGTTGCCTCACACTGGTGGGGAGAAATTATTTTGACTGTGTGTCACGTACTTAATAGAATTCCTAAGACTAAAATGAAAATATCTCCTTGTGAAATTTGGAAAAATATTAAGCCCAACGTGACATATTTTAGAACATGGGGGGGTTATCCTATGTACGTATACCCGACCCTAAAAGGTCTAAATGAGCAAGTGGAGCATATGAGCGCGTTTATATAGGCTATGCTATTAATAGCAAAGCATACCGATTTTATGACTTGAAAAATCAAGTAATTATTGAATCAAATGACGTCGATTTTTATGAAGATAAATTTCCTTTTAAATTGAGAAATAGTGGGCGCGAGTCATCCACTAATATCTCTTTAAATAAAAATAAAGAAAAAAAGGAATCCATTTTAGAAATTCGAAAAAGTAAAAGGGCTCGTGCAGAAAAAGATTTTGGTCCCGACTTTTATGCTTACACTTTAGAGGAGGATCCTAACACTATTCAATAAGCTTTATCTTCTTTAGATGCCGATTTATGGCAAGAGGATATTAACGATGAAATAGATTCTTTGGAAACAAATAAACTTGTCATTTAGTAGACCTTCTCCTGGGTGTAAAACAATTGGGGGTAAATGAATTCTTAAAAAGAAATTAAAACCTGATGGCATTGTTGAAAAATATAAGGCACGTCTTGTTGCCAAAGGTTTTAGACAAAGAGAAAACATAGACTTTTTTGATACAGTTTCACCCGTGACCAAAATAACGTCTATACGTGTATTATTTGCTATAGTTGCCTTAAATGATTTAATTGTACACCAAATGGATGTTAAAACTGCATTTTTAAATGTAGAATTAGAAGAAGAGATTTGTATGGATCAACCTGAAGGTTTTATTGTACACGGTTAAGAAAATAAAGTATGTAAATTAGACAAATCTCTTTATGCACTCAAACAGGCACCTAAACAATGGCATGATAAATTTGATAGCCTAGTCATTTCCAATGGGCTTAAAATAAATGAAAGTGACAAATGCATTTATTATAAATATGTAGAGAATATTTGCACTCTCATATGTCTTTATGTTGATGACTTGATTATATTAGGTTTTAATATTCACGCCGTCGCAAATTGTTAACTCATTATTATGTGCCAATTTTGATATGAAGGATTTGGGTGAAGCAAGTGTAATATTAGGAATTAATATTACTAGGTCAGAAAAGGGACTTTCTTTGGATCAATCTCATTACATTGAGAAAGTTCTAAAGAAATATAATTACATTGACTGTAAACCTGCTAGTACTCCATTTGATCCTAGTGTAAAGTTATTTAAGAACACTGGCGACAATGTAAACCAAAGTGCTTATGCAAGCATTATTGGTAGATTTACATTATGCTACAGATTGCACTAGACCTGACATAGCTTATGTTGTGGGAGTACTATGTAGATTTAACAACAGACCTAGTATGGAGCATTGGCATGCTATTGAGAGGGTCATGCGGTACCTTAAAAGGATGATGAACCTCAGATTACACTATAATAAGCATCCCGCTGTCCTTGAGGGATTTAGTGATGCTGATTTGAACACCCTATCTGATGATTCTAAGGCTACTAGTGGATATATATTTAGCATCCCTGGTGGTGCAGTTTCTTGGAAATCTAAGAAATAAACTATTTTGGATCAATCCACTATGGATTCTGAGATGATAGCGATAGATACTACTAGCGAAGAGGCAGGTTGGTTAATAAACCTCCTGTCAGATACCGTTTTGATTCATTGTGAGATTACCGCGACTATTGCAAAAGTAGAGAACTGTATTTATAACGGTAAGAAATAACAAATACGTCGTAAACATAACACTATTAGAGAATTTATTTCGACGGGTTCTGTGAGGGTGGATCATATACGGTCTGAACAGAACTTAGCTGATCCTTTGACGAAAGGACTAGCTAGGGAGAAGGTGTGGAACACCTCGAAAGGGATGGGACTAAAGCCCTTGGATACATGAGTCACTTGTGATGGTAACCCAATATATATACTGGAGTTCCTAAGAAATATGTTCAAAGGGTAATAACAAATCACAAGTGATATGGGTTGAATTATGCGATTATTAATTAATATAGAACGGGGTTTTACTCCGAGTTCATCCCTATGGAGCATGATATCCTGAAGCAAGTTAAGGATGAGTTATTATAACTTTTAATGAGATCTATACCTCTATTTTGAGTGGGGTACTTAGCTACAAGAGTATTCTTGATAGACTCACCTATGTGAATGTGGAAGTGTGGTTGTTTCCTATGGATATTTTGGGCAAATTCCTAAAGCATTCACTATACTGGGATAGAAGCACATGGCCGTAATGTGTTGGCTATTATAACTACATCCAATTAGGGTTGTGAGTGGGATGTTGTGAGAGATAGAGTTCAAAACGACGGTTACTCTAGTATATTCTGAATCATCTTTACTACGTAAAGGTTCAAGTCGAAAGACACCTTTGCTTATGCACAATTCTATGAATTATTGCTTGATAAAAATAACTTCAAATTTTGCAAGTGGGGGATTGTTGGAACACGGTTGTTAATCACTTGTGTGAGTGCAAATTTTGAAGAGTGTCTTTAAGCATTGTCCCACATCGGTGGGTAAGGGAAAATGGGATGTGTTAAGATACCTTTTTTGTGAGGAGTATAAAGGGTAACCCCTTTGGGCATTCAATGTTTTGTGTGTAAGGGTGGGGGACTTATTGGGCCAAGTCACATGCGCGCGCGCGCCGCCGTCGCCGTCCGGCCTGCCCGGCCCGTTCCTGTGTCCGGTCCCGTGCCCATGTTCGGGTCCGGTTCTTGGGTTTGGGTTCATTAAGAAATAATTTTTTGGACAAATAAATTAACGATTTTTTGGGCTTAAAATTATTTTATTTAACGGTAATTAATTTTTTAACAAAAGGTGGACTGATTAAGTCTCTTAACAACCCAGTCTTCATGTTTTTTCTCCCACTTTTTTTACCCACTAACGTTAATTTTTTTTTTCATAATAAAAGGAGGTTAAAACCTCCGTTTATCATAACAGTTCTCTATCCATTTTCTCCCCTCAATAAATAGTTTCGAAATTTTTTTGTCACAGTTCTAAAAATTTTGTTTTCTTACAAGAATAATTAATCTCACCTGTTCGGATTAATTATATTATAATCGAGCAATATATGTATTACAGAATGGGTGTTCGTTGAACGAATCTGGTGTGTGCTACCCGTTCGTATTTTCGGACTGTTTTATCCTGAGGGTGGCGAGGCTTTCATCTGTCAGCACAAATTGGAGTCAGAGCCGCGAAACACCTTAAGGAGAGCGACATTGTCCGTGACTCAACCTAATTTACTGCTTCAGGGTTTCTTATATTTTCTGGGTCGATTTATTTTCTCCTAAATTCGGTAATTTCGTTCCCTACCTTAATTCTGCATTTATTTAAATTGCTGCTACAACACTTTTAAGGTGTTTCAAAAATTTTGCCTTGGACGAAATTAACTCTAGCAACCTTAACAAGCCTTTCAAATATGAAGGCACCCATTTTAAACGCTGGAGAAAAATTGTTATTTTATTTAACTACAAAAAAAGTCGCATCGTGTGTTCAATTTGACAAGCCCGTAGTAAATAATCCACCTACGGTTGAGGAAAGCAAAATAATTAGAACTTGGGAGGAAAATGATTTTCTGTGCAAGAATTATATTTTTAATGCTTTAAGTGATGAACTTTATGACTATTATACCAATTATAAAACTTCAAAAGATGTTTGGGATGCATTGTTTAGAAAATATGACACAAACGAGGCGGGTGCTAAAAAATATGCCGTTAGCCGTTATTTGAAATTTAAAATGACGGATGACAAATCTGATGTTTCTCAAATCCATGATTTGCAAATGATTGCCCATGAAATTATTTCCGAGGGCATGGCTTTAGATGAGCAATTTCAGGTGGTTGTAATTATTGATAAATTTCCTCCACTGTTTAAAGAGCTTTAAAATGTTTTGAGGCAAAAGTCTAAAGAATTTTCACTAGAGTCACTCATTACTAAATTGAGAATTGAGGAGGAATCCCGAAAACAGGACTATAAAGATAAAATTCTTGTTGTGTCTAACAACAAAAATCAGAAAAAGACCCACACTCCAGTTGTTTTAAAGGCACAAGGAAAAAATATGAAAAATCAGAAAAAGTGCCACAACCAGAATTTTAAAAATCAGACTCAGACTAGGAATAAGAATACGAACCCTGAAAATGGGCAGTCTAGCAACTCGGGACAGTTTCTCTGTTTCAAGTCTGGAACGCCTGGCCTTATGGCTCGCAAATGTCGCAACGTGCCACAAGCATAAGCGAATTTGACCGAAGAGGACCTATGTGCTATGATTTCAGAAATCAACATGGTTAGCAGTGCCGAAGGGTGGTACTTGGATACTGGCGCTTCCCGCCATATCTGTTATGACCGTACTCTGTTTAAGACTTATTCTGAGACTGCAAATAAGAAGGTATTGTTGGGTGATTCTCACTCCACTAAGGTTGCTAGTACTAGAAATATGGAATTGAAGTTCACTTCGGGAGAGACTATTATCCTCAAAGATGTTCTTCACACTCCCGAGATAAGGAAAATTTTGGTTTCGGGTTATCTTCTCAACAAAGCTGGCGGTATTAAAACTATGGGTGTTGATTTATTTACTTTGACCAAAAATGGAGTTTTTGTAGGCAAGGGTTATTCCACTGATGGGATGTTTCAGTTGAATGTTGATGCAATGAATAAAATTTCTCCTTCTGCTTATATTGCTTGTTCATTTAACGTTTGGCATACTAGGCTTTGTCATGTTAATAAACGACTTGTTAAAAATATGAGCACTTTACGATTAATTCCAGAATTATCACTAAATGATTTTGAAAAATGTGAATGGTGTAGTCAAGAAAAAATCACTAAGACACCACATAAATCTGTTTTTATAGAATCTGAACCACTTGATTTAATTCATTCGGATATTAGTGAATTGGATGGTGTCACAACTAGAAATGGCAAACATTATTTTATAACTTTAATTCATGATTGTTCTGATTATTCATTTTTGTATTTAATGAAAAATAAAAGTGAAGCGTTTGACATGTTTAAAATTTTCCTAAATGAAATTGAAAATCAATTTAATCGGAAAATTAAAAGGTTACGTAGTGATAGAGGCATTGAATATGATTGTGGACCGTTTATTGAATTTTATAAATCCCACAGTATTATTCACAAAAAAACTGTCCCTTCTTCGCCCGAAATGAATGGTAAAGCCGAAAGAAAAAATAGGACAATAAATGAATTAGTTGTGGCTATTTGATTAAATTCAGGGTTGCGTCACACTGGTGGGGTAAAATTATTTTGACTGTGTGTCACGTACTTAATAGAATTCCTAAGACTAAAATGAAAATATCTCCTTATGAAATTTGAAAAAATATTAAGCCCAACGTGACATATTTTCAAACGTGGGGATGCTTAGTCTATGTACGTATACCCGACCCTAAAAGGTTTAAATTGGCAAGTAGATAACATGAGTGCATTTTTATAGGCTATGCTATTAATAGCAAAGCATACCGATTTTATGACTTGAAAAATCAAGTAATTATTGAATCAAATGACGCCGATTTTTATGAAAATAAATTTCTTTTTAAATTGAGAAATAGTGGGGGCGAGTCATCCACTAATATCTCTTTAAATAAAAATAAAGAGAATAATGAATCCATTTTAGAAATTCGAAAAAGTAAAAGGGATCGTGTAGTAAAAGATTTTGGTCCCGACCTTTATGCTTACACTTTAGAGGAGGATCCTAACACTATTCAAGAAGCTTTATCTTCTTTAGATGCCGATTTATGGCAAGAGGATATTAATGATGAAATGGATTCTTTGAAAACAAATAAAACATGGCATTTAGTAGACCTTCCTCCTGGGTTTAAATAATTGGGTTTAAATGGATTCTTAAAAAGAAATTAAAACCTGATGGCACTGTTGAAAGATATGAGGCACGTATTGTTGCCAATGGTTTTAGACAAAGAGAAAACGTAGACTTTTTTGATACATTTTCACCCGTGACTAGAATAACGTCTATACGTGTACTATTTGCTATAGCTGCCTTAAATGATTTAATTGTACACCAAATGGATGTTAAAACTGCATTTTTAAATGGAGAATTAGAAGAAGTAATTTATATGGATCAACCTGAAGGTTTTATTGTACATGGTCAAGAAAATAAAGTATGTAAATTAGATAAATATCTTTATGGACTTAAACAGGCACCTAAACAATGGCATGATAAATTTGATAGCCTAGTCATCTCCAATGGCTTTAAAATAAATGAATGTGACAAATGCATTTATTATAAATATGTAGAGAACATTTGCACTATCATATGTCTTTATGTTGATAACTTGCTTATATTTGGTTCTAATATTCACGCCGTAAAAAATGTTAAATCATTATTATGTGCCAATTTTGATATGAATGATTTGGGTGAAGCCAGAGTAATATTAGGAATTAATATTACTAGGTCAGAAAAGGGACTTTGGATCAATCTCATTATGTTGAGAAAGTTCTAAAGAAATATAATTACTTTGACTATAAGCCTGCTAGTACTCCATTTGATCCTAGTGTAAAGTTATTTAAGAACACTGGCGACAGTGTAAACCAAAATGCTTATGCAAGCATTATTGGTAGCTTACGTTATGCTACAGATTGCACTAGACCTGACATAGCTTATGCTGTGGGAGTACTATATAGATTTACCAACTGACCTAGTATAGAGCATTGGCATGCTATTGATAGGGTCATGTGGTACCTTAAAAGGACGATGAACCTCATATTACACTATAATAAGCATCCCGCTGTCCTTGAACGATTTAGTGATGCTGATTAGAACACCCTATCTGATGATTCTAAGGCTACTAGCTGATATATATTTAGCATCGCTGGTGGTGCAGTTTCTTAGAAATCTAAGAAACAAACTATTTTGGCTCAATCCACTATGGAGTCTAAGATAATAGCGCTAGCTACTGCTAGTGACGAGGCAGGTTGCTTAAGAAACCTCCTGTCAGATATCCCCTTGTGGGAAAGTCCGATACCATCCATTTTGATTCAATGTGATAGTACTACGGCTATTGCAAAAGTAGATAACCGTTATTATAACGGTAAGAAATGACAAATATGTCGTAAATATAGCATTGTTAGCGAATTTATTTCGACGGGTGCTGTGAGGGTGGATCATATACGGTCAGAATAGAACTTAGTTGATCCTTTGACGAAATGACTAGCTAGGGAGAAGGTGTGGAACACCTCGAAAGGGATGGAACTAATGCCCTTGGATACATGAGTCACTTGTGATGGTAACCCAACATATAGACTGGAGATCCCAAGAAATATGTTCAAAGGGTAATAAACAAATCACAAGTGATATGGGTTGAATCATACGATTATTAATTAATACACAACGGGGTTTTATTTCGAATCCTTCCCTATGGAGCATGATATCCTGAAGCGAGTTAAGGATGAGTTATTATAACTCTAAATGAGATCTATAGCTCTATTTTGAGTGGCGTACTTAGCTGGAGGAGTATTCTTGATAGACTCACCTATGTGATTGTGGAAGTGTAGCCGCTTCTTATGGATATTTTGGACAAATTCCTAACGCATTCACTATACTGGGATATAAGCACATAGCCGTAACGTACTGGCTATTAGAACTACACCCAAGTAGGATTGTGTGTGGGATGTTATCAGAGATAGAGTTCAAAACTATGGTTACTCTAGTATATTGTGAATCATCTTTGCTACGTAAAGGTTCAAGTCGAAAGTTACCTTTACTTATGCACAATTCTATGAATTATTTCTCGATAAAAATGTCTTCAAATTTTACAAGTGGGGGATTGTTGGAACATAGTTGTTAAGCACCTGTGTGAGTGCAAATTTTGAAGAGTGCTTTTAAGAACTTGTCCCACATCGGTGGGTAAGGTAAAATGGGGTGTGTGAATATACCTTTTTTGTGAGTCTAAAGGGTAAGCCCTTTGGGCATTCAATGTTTTGTGTGTATGGGTGGGGGACTTATTGGGCCAAGTCACACGCGCGCGCGCGCCGCCGCCGTTGTCCGGCCAGATCGGCCCGTGTCTGGGTCCGGGTCTTGGGTTTTGGGCTTGGGCTCATTAAGAAATAACTTTTTGGACAAATAAATTAACGGTTTTTTATCCTTAAAATTATTTTCTTCAACGGTAATTCATTTTTTAACAAAACGTGAACTGATTATGTCTCTTAACAACCCAGTCTTCCTGTTTTTTCTCCCACATTTTTTGTCCACTAACGTTAATTTTTTTTGTAATAAAAGGAGGTTGAAACCTTCGTTTATCATAACTGTTGTCAATCCATTTTCTCCCCTCAATAAACAGTTCTGAAATTTTTTATCACAGTTCTGAAAATTTTGTTTTCTTACAAGAATAATTAATCTCACCTGTTTGGATTAATTATATTAGAATCGAGCAATATATGTATTACAGAATGGGTGTTCGTTGAACGAATCTGGTGTGTGCTACCAGTTCGTATTTTGGGGTTATTTTATCCTGGGGGTGGCGAGGCTTTCATCTGTCAGCACAAATTGGAGGCAGAGCCGCGAAACACCTTTAAGAGAGCGACATTGTCCGCGATTCAGCCTGATTTACTGCTTCCGGGTTTCTTATATTTTCTGGGTCGATTTATTTGCTCCCAAATTGGGTAATTTCATTCCCTACCTTAATGCTGCATTTATTTAAATTGTTTCTCCAACAATTGATAACTCAGCTGTGGTTGAAAAGCACGTAAAAATGGAGAGAGGACAAAAGTTGGATGTTGCTTGATAGAAATCCCTCAAAGCTCATTTTCTGTTCGATTTGCATTTTTTAGGAATGTTTAGTAATTTTTCATGACTAATCACAAAAGAAAATACAAGGATTTAGTTTTCGGGAACGTCCGACTCATCTTTAATGTGTGTAAAAGCAGAAGGCGAACTCTTGAATTGTGCCCGATATCTAACTAAGAGATTTTTTTTATTAATTTATAAATTGTACGGTTTTTTTAAGAGAAAAGATGCCAGACTTATTTTTCGAGAGTTATGGCAAGTTTAAATATTTGTCCGTTCAATATTCAACAAATTATTTTGAGGACAATTTAAAAATGACGCTATAAATATATATTCACATAAAATTTTGGAGCACCTAAAATGCATCGAAAATCGGGGGCCGAGGCGGGCGCCTCCCTAGCGTCCCCTCAAAATCGGCCCTAAGTTCTCGTACTAAAGATATCATAAAAAATTATCAATATACCGTTTGACAACTCCAAAAAAAAATCCATCAAATTTTGAAAAGTTCAGCACTTCGAATCTACAAATCCAAAATTCACAAAATTCTTATATTTGATATCTACTCATCGAGATCTATCCAACAACACTCATATTCGATATTTTTTGACAAAAAACTCGAAAAAGATAAATTTACAATTTCACTAAAACCTCCATTTTTTCTAGTGAAAACTTCATTTTTTTTGCGAAAACTCTATTTTCCGGCAAAAATTCCATTTTTCGGTGAAAAATTTTCTTCTCTAGCGTTGGCAATGGTGCTGTTGGCGCAGACCAAGAAAATGAAAGAAATAGACAAAGAGAGAGAGAAATGAGGAGAGAGAAATAATCCGACGAGGAATCCGGCATTCCGGCGAGAATTCCGATGGGTGGAGTGGGGTGGAGGTGAGGTTATGTGTTTATTTTTAGAATGAGTTTTAAATGAGTATGATATGACACCCCGCCTAATTAAATACCGGGTGATCAGTCATTTATTAAATTAAAATCAAGGTGAACGGTTGGTTCATTCTTAGCATCACTGTCGCAAAATAAAATTTCCAATTTAAACACCATAAATAATTAAGCTAAGTGTCAAAACAATTTAAAACCTTATTTCCATTTTATTAAATTCCAATATGAAAACCTTTTCAATAACCAACAGTTTAAGAATCACGTAAATACGAAGGATGGCAATTTACAAATAATAATTAAACCATCTAGATAAACCACATCAAGAGCAAAACTACAAATGAAATCATCATGACAAGAGTTAACTCCCAAAGAGTACCAAATACTGGAAATAATATAAACATAAATCTCTGACAAATCGAAACCGAATAGGGAAATGGGCGACACATGCCCTAACTAAGTAGAACTAAAATAAGAGCAGAATCAACGAAGAGGTCCTCTAAAGCAAGGGGCTGCAACTCCCACATAAGCTGCAGCACGTCAAATCCAAAGAACCTATGCATGACGCTCATGTGGCTGGGCACCTGTAATACATACATACATATATATATATATAAGAGAGAGAAATGACAGAAAATGGGTCAGAGCCCGAGTGTAAAACAGTCAAGTATTTAAGTTACTTACCAGCTAATGTAACAACCATACTAGTATGCGACACTCTCTTAAGAATTCTCACCTCTCATCTAGTGTGCACGTCTACCATACTACTAAACTCATAAGTTTATCTAACTTATTTTCCCATAAAGTTTTATCCCGAGAAGTAGAAGGGTTATAATATTTAGCTTAAACAAAATCAATCTCTTCAAGATTTATTACGTTACTTAAAGCAACACCATACCGTTACAAGGTTCCCAAACACTTATTATAAACTTGGAGCATTTATTCATTACTTAACTACTTATACACAGTAGAAAGTTCCCATGTAAGTATATATATATATATATCAAGGTTCTAAAAAACGCGGGGCGCGACCAAGGCGTGGAGGCCAAGCCTTAAGCCTTGGAAGCCTAGGCGGGCCTTGGCGTAAAAAGGTGTGAAAAAGCGTTTAGGAATTTTTTAATATATTTTAATATTTTTTTTACTATGACAAGGCTATTTAAAATACTAAATTGGTACATACCTTAAAAATATGTCTAAATATTTGTAAATTAAAATACAGTTTTTTTAAAATACAAAAATAAAATTAAAAAAATGCATCTTTTCACGCCTTACTTCTAAAAAACTCGCGTTTTTTCACGCCTTAGCTCCAAAAAATGCGCGTTTTTTCACGCCTGGCTCCAAAAAATGTTGACCAGCGTTGACCACGCCTTGATCCACGCCTAGGGGCAAAACTTGGCGTATCTAAAAAGCCTCGCCCCTAGGCGCGCCTTGGCGCCGCCTAGGCGCGTTTTTTAGAACACTGATATATATATATATATATATATATATATATATATATATATATATATATATAATAATGCTCTTGTGCGGATCAGTTCGCATTTTAAGAATGTGGACCGGACATGTGTCACCTGACAGTGCGCCTAGAAATTATCTCCTAAATTATAGGCACGCTCTCTCTCTTTTCTGGGATCACCGCCAGGTAACACATGTCCGGTCCGCACTCTTAAAATGCGGACTGGCCCGCACACACACACACACACACACACACACACACACACACATATATATATATATATATATATATATATATATATATACATGTCAGTCACTTATATATAATATATACTATCGGCACCCCACATAAATTCTAGGGTGCTGGCATACTCTGCTATCAAGTCCCCGTATCACTCGTACTAAGGAAAATACTAGTTCGGAATCACTCTCGAACTATATTAACACAATACACACAAAATGGAGGCAAAGCATAGTTCCAAGTCACTAAGAGGTCAACACATACTCCTCACGTCTCTTAGGACCATCTGACTATCATTCTCAGATAGCCTGTACCAAGGAATCCAACGTACTAGGGTACAAGTCAATATCCCCCATAAAGGTTCCATCGAGATAAGACTGTCCCGACGCGGCAACCCCCGTGATAGCAAGTAGCGCGGGTATGATTATTCATAATTAAAGTATTTAATATATGTACATAGTCACACGGCCATATATAGAAACACAATTTCCAATAAGGTTAGCCCACGACCCATAATTATTATTAACCGTATTTAGTACAATTTTACTCAATTATCTCATATAAGGGATTCATCTCCTTTATTCTCACTTATAATTTATTTCATACTTACTTCTTATTTCTCGAAGTGTTCTCTCTTACTAAATACAATTTCAGTAGGTATACCCTCTCTAACCTTCAGGTCTAAGTCTTTCAAGAGTCCCCCAATTCATTCACGAACTTACGCACAATCTCTAATGTGCATCGAAATTCCCCGTTAACCCACAATTTCATTCCATATTAAATTTCATTCAACGGAGTCTATTTAGACCATATTGGTCCTCCTTACGACCCATTATACTCTATAAATAATAATCAAGGGTTCCTACATATTTGAACCGGATTAAACAAAAAGGGAAAAATATGCAGTTTTACAGGAGGGGTCGTTCAATCGAGGAAAAAGGGTCGATCGATCGATCATCAATCGATCGATGTTCTTGGGTCAATCGATCGATCAAGCAGTTTTTGCCCAGAAACTGCGTTTTCAACCTATGGGTTTCACCTACGAAATTACTCCAAAACGCCATTAACGATTTCCAAACACCCAAACAACAATACTACTAATTATATATACCTATATACATGATTTTCTACGTGAAACATGTCCATATTCATCAAAGGTATTTAATTTATGGGATAAATCATCATGCTTAACAAGAACCCTAATTTTCATAAACTTTCATTCTTTTAATTCTTTTCCAGATTTCTTGTTTCTATACTCATAAAAATGCATGGGTTATTCTCTACCTATGATTGGGATGTCCTGAATATATTTATTTCCAATAAGACATGTGATTAAATCCTCAAATTCCTCAAATTCTTTTATGAAACATGTGTATAAAAATCCGAATCTAATGTGGATGAAATAATAACTAAAAGAAAAGCAAGTTAGATACTTGCCTGGAAATTCAAGGGTCTGATCTATGGACGAAAAAGGTATGGTTGCATTCATCTCCGTGCGATCTACGTTTTTGTGGTAGTGGCAATGTAAACGGATGAGTTCTTGGTCTTGGATTATTTGAAAAGCTTCCTACCTTCTTCTCTAATGGACGTTCTTAACTTTTGTGATTGTTAACCCTAAAAACCTAACTCAAATGGATGATATACCTTAGGGAAATTCGTGGGTTTAATTACCCAAAAGTACAAAATGTTTAAAATACCCTCCCGGGATGCCAATTAGGCCTAAAAACGCCCCGAGGCACAAACTAAACCCTCAAGTATACTTTTCTGACTATATCGACCCTTCCGGACACGTTGGCGCACTCGAATTTACCATGCAGACGACTTATAATTTATTCACTTTTAATAATAATAATTTAGTTCCGACACGACACAGGCGCGTCCCGGTTTAAATTTCCATAATTGCTATTTTATTCACTCGTGACAATTTTAATAAAATCAATCTTATATATTACTTTACTCATCTAGTAATATTCAATAAATTCTCAATAATTACTAACTCTCGTCACGCTAGTAAATGTTTAAAATAATTTCCGAATTAATATCTCAATTTAAATTTAATAAATCCCCAAATTAGAAGCCATAAAAATACGGGATATTACATAGGAGTAAGGGTATAAATACAAATCTCTCCTTCACTAAAACAAATAAAATTACCTGTTTTGTATAATTCTAACTCTAAAGGGACTACACAAATATACGTTATAGCACTGCATGAACTATATTTATAAACTTAGAAAGCAGTGTCTTATAAATCCAAATATAGTATGGAACATGGCTTTGCGCTTAATTCTCTAATATAAAAATTGAGGTATATTTGTTGTACCTTGAATATGTTCATATTTTTTCACAACTTCTGAAATAAAAAATGTAGCGCCATGGTATCAAGGTAAATTATAAAGGATTTTCAAGGAAAAATAAATAAGAAATTGACCTGCAAAAATACTTAAGACTAGATTTTAGCCCCCACTCAATGCCCGGGCATTTTAAAAATCTTTATATAAGTAGCATGTTGTATGGATTTTTTTATAAAATTTAATATGAATATAAATATATGCAAATTATGACTTGTAAACTAAACTTAGTTTTAAGACATATATAATTAAATTTTTCAAAAAAGTATTGCATGAGAAATTTGACCCTTATCATTTACAAACCTATAAAAAATTTATCATTAAAAATTCAAGATAAATATTAATGTTAAAAATATAATATGAATTTAAAAACTATTAGATTATGCAAAACAAAAGAATATATAGAAATGAAAATTGTATTTATCATCGAGAATATATTGAAATTTTAAGTTTAAAAAAATAATTGTAGATGAAACCCAATATACATGTACCTATAATATAAAATAGTTCAAATGTAATGAATCTAGTGTCAACCCTCGTTGGAGAATCATAAGAGAATGAGAGATTAAACGGGTGTAATGAGAGATAGAGTGTGTGTGGAAGAAGAAGGGAATTTGCCTTAATTGCATATTAATATTGAATCCACTTGGCAAACTTAAATTGGAGACGCGCGATGCTCGGACGTATTATAAATCTTAATGTGTTATATATTTACAAAAAAGAAATATAAAAAACTTGGATTAATCAATTTACGCTTATGCATTCCAATATCTTATTAAAAATACATTTGAGGGAAAATCGAGAGCCGAAATTAGCCAATCCAATCTTTGAGTGTTTCAGTGACTTTCTGTGGAGGTTCAATGCGATCCCAACGTAGTGTACGGTGGTTTAAAGCTGAGCTTATGCCCTTCATTGAATTTCCAGGTAATCTTTGAATTAACCTTTCGTTTGATTCCATTTTTCCATATTTATGATCTTGTGTAGAAGCTAGGGTGGAATCTTCTTGTCCACCCAATTTTTAAATTTTTAATTTCTTGCTCAAAGACCATGTTGCTTCTTCGATTTTTCTTTCGTTTGTCACTTCAATCATGTTTGCAATTCCAATTAGCTACAAAGCAATTTCTGTAACCCATACTTGAATTTATCAACTGAATTTCCTGAACCTATTCTGCCCTACGATTCTTGTCTATATTTGAATTTCTTGAATCTCTATAATTTCTTATGATCTTATCCCAATCAATGTGTAATGTGGTTTCTGTTTGTTGAGTAATTGGTCTAACTAGGTGGGTTTGGGATAATGAAATAGGATTTTGATTTACAGGTAGTTTGAGGTGTTTGAACTGGATTTTTGGTTAGAAATTTGAATTTTCTGGGCTTAATCAATACCTTGACCCCATTTTGAATTTTGTTTTTAGCCAAGAACATGTTCTTGGTGTTCTTGGTCAAAATCTTAGGGTTTTTGGTTTTCAATCTGCGAAAGTTTATAATCCAATCGTTTACCTGTTTGTGCTTTTGGCCGCGGCTAGATAGTGAATTTGCATTAGCTGGCTGCAGCTATACGTTAATCCTTCATCAAAAATCCCCCTGACTTCTACCTTAAGGTTTCCTTTAGTCGCAGTCTTAGAATAGGCAATTGCGGCCTCCTTTCCACCTTTGCATTCAAAATTCACTTTGGTAGTGTTTAATTATACTAGGTTCCTGCGGCCTTAAGATTAAACGTCAATGTGCTTTTGGGTTAGATGGTTGTAGCCTTGACTTCTATTTTCTGCAAATTTATACATATTGCGTGTATTTGTCGCGGCCTCTAAAAGGCTTCTCCACCTAACTGTGGAGCCCTTATGCTTTTTAAGTATTATTGCGGCCCTATGAGTTAGAACCCTTTAGATTTTCTGGATGACTTTTGGAAGTCTCACTTTGGCATTCCTCCTCCTAAAATTCCCTCTATAAAGCCTTTCAAGGTTATTGGGCATTGTTTGCTTAAAGAATACACCAACTGCGTCACCATCGATTCTGACTCCACGAACTCCTTTGATTATAGGGATACTAGTGGGGTCATGGAAATTATGGAGGATACAAGTTCCAGTAGCAATCCTCCTGCTGAAGTAGTTGTCGCAGCAGCTACTATCCCACCAGGGACTAGGGATACTCCATTCGAGTCTTCTAGCCGAGCTAGGAATAAAACTCCCACGGCCTTAAATCACAAGTGCATCTGTACAAATTGCCACGGCCTTTGAATTTCGTCAATCTACCATCTGAATATTAAAATTTTGCAGAACAAATATCATGTTCCGCAATCCCCAATGAGGGTATCTACTTTCCTTTGCATGCCTTCCTCCTAAGGCTGCAGCTACCAGTTCCTAGCCCAGTTAGGAGAATATTCAGTGCCATGAATTTGGCCCGGCCCAGTTAGATCCAAATGGTTGGAGAGCCATTCTTACTGCCTTAGTACTTTGGCATAAAAAAATTTGGAGGGATATTACTCCCGCGGAGTTCTTCCACTTTTACAGGCCAAAGAAGAACTCCGTGGAACTACTATTTTACTCTAGGAAACAATAAAGAATTTTTGTATAATGAGAGGCCTTCTAGTATTAAAAATTAGAAAGGCAAATTTTTTTCGTCTTTGGGGAAAGTTGGGAAATTCATCCCGAAGAGTCTGAGATAGAGAAAATGTATAGGATGTCGCGAACATGGGGACGTCCTTACAAAACATGTGATTTGTCGCTTCTGTTGCGGCCTTCTAATTTTGCCAAAAACTTTATTCTAACTACTGCGTCTTATACTAACATTAATACTTGTGTACATCTCTTGATAATCTACAGCTCAACAGTAAGCAAAAGAAAATAGTTGAGTACGCGACAGGCTTCAGTGATAAAGTGAAAAGGTTCAGTGCGCTAATCACTTCCGTGAACATTTTTAAGCAAGGTTATTTTGCTAATAAATAAGTGCCAAAGAAAATGACTGGGGAAGGTAATTCTCCAATGCCGTTAACTTCTCATATTTCTTGTTACAACCTTTATCTTTAACTTGGTTTATTTTTTCCTCAGGAGAGGAGATTGACCGTGAACTCTTGGCTGCCCAATTGGCTGAAATGGATGAGGATGCAATATCCCTCAATCAAGCCCACAAGAATAAGGGAAAAAAGAGAAAGAGAACACCTAAGAGGATAGCTCATGCGGCTGAACCCACTACTGCTACGGCAGAAGAGGCTGCTAGGGTTGAAGAGATCAACCTTCAACTGAGAGGGATGCAACCAACATTGATGATACTGCGATCTGGGATAAGCAGGATGGTGTTGACGATAACATAGCTCCTCAACTGGCTGCGATAGGTCTAATGTATTCTGATGGGGACTTCCAGGGTGGTCATATCCCCATACATGTTTCACCTTCTGTCTCTCCTCCTCCTCGAACATTGTGGCTATTAATGCCAACTTGCCGACTCCCCAAAGCAGGGCAAGAGTGGGTCCTGATGATCCTTCGTGGCCTCAATTAAGGCAACCTGATCCAAATTCCTCATGGGGTATAACTTCCAGGGTGTTCACCAAGATAAGGAAGGTTGCGGACAATATCGATCTTTACCGTCTAGTGGAAGAGGACCATAAGGACTTGGAGGAATATGCCCTCCACAGTCTGCTGCGGGTAAGTACATTCCATTAATTATTTTCTCTACTGCCAGTTATTTTTTTTATTCTAACATGAATTTTAAACTTCAGGCAGTGGATGTTGTTATGACCCAAAGGTTAAAATATGAAATCCTATTCAAACTCTATAGGGCTGCAGAGTCTACTCATAAAACTGATCTGTAGAATGCCAAGACGTCTTCCTTTGAAGCCGAAAAGAAGTCTTTTATCGTAGTATTATAATTGGAAAATTTGGATTTAGAGGGTGCTACCAAAGCAAAGAATGCAGTTGAACATAATTTTATTCAAGTCATGGAGGACACTTCCAGATAGGCCTCATCCTTTGAACAGAATTATAATTTTGTACAACAAAATAATAACCATTTGGTTCAGAGCCATGCCGCAACACTCCAGAATCTTAATAGTGAACACGTCAGCACTCTTACATAAAAGGACGCTAATCATGACGTGGTACTTAAACAAAAGGATGAAGATCATGCCACAACGTTAAAGAGAGCTGCAGACGATGTTGTGGCTGCTTACAAGACCTCCAGGGACTTATTCTTTGCCAATAACAGAGCCTATCTCCGCAGATTCTAAGAATTTAGGCACAAAGTGGTGAAACAATTCCCTGAATTAAGAGAGCAAGTCATGTCCTGGAATTTAAGTGATGATGGGCATAATGAATGTGTGGAAGAATGAAGAGCAGTCGCAGAAGAGAGGGCCTGGAAGATGGTTGAGGAAGTTGTCATAGTTGAGAAGATAGAGACTGCGATCGAAGATGACGCAGATGATCTAAAAGAGGATGCAACCTCTTAATAGTTTTTACAAACTTTGATTTTTACACAACAAACATTTTGTAATATTTTTTGGGCTGCAACTATAAATTTGAACATATTTTTCCTGCTCCTCATACCCCCTGTGGTATTGAACATTTAATTTTCTTATAATTATACAGGGTTGCGGTCATTTGGATTCTCCTGATCGATTTCTATGATTTTGATATACTTTCAAGTTTTTTTATCATGCAGAGGACTGTGATAAACACCATCTATAACAAATTGAATTGGTTGCATCTATATTTGGAAAGCTATTTACACTGATTTATTCACTTTACTTAAATATTGAATGTGCACTTCCTTACAATTGGGCTTAACATAAGGCTTGCACTCTAATGTTAGGCTGCAGTTGTATGACGCCTTGTTGAAAATTAGATGCGGCCCTAAAAGACTACATCCCATAAACTTGCTCAATTCGAACTAGGCTTAGAAATGATGCTGCAAAAATGTTGAGTAAATTGAGGAATAACTTTTCACCACAGCCATTTAAGTCCTTGGCTCTTTTTCCATTTATCGCAACTTATTTTTGTCTCTTAACGTTGGTTTGAATTTGTTTGAACTTTAGATGTTGGTTGCAACTCATCATAGGCTGTAGCAATATCTTTTTTATAATGACTAATTATTGCTTCGAAATTGGATTGAGGAACTGTAAATGGCTATGGACCAAAAAAGTTTGTGGCCATATGCTTATCATGTCCAATTCAAAACTTTACTAAAGAAATACTGGAATAGACTGTAGAAATACTGCTGACGATATTTCATTGGCTCCTGTGAGGAATGTTATTGCAAAAATATAGGATAGATGGATAGTTGGTACCAGTTTCCTTGTCGCGGACTTTGAAGTCCCTAGACCATGCTTTCAATTTTAGTGCAGCACCTTCCTTGTTTGTAATTTTCTACGGACTTTCTAAGAGAGGATAACAACAATTCGTGGATTACGAGTGATTGGGAATTATCTTCCATTGCCAGACATTTGTTTCTGGCACGCGCTCCTTATCTATTTATCGTCTTCTATTTTATTGGGGAACTATCAAGCCTCCCTAGGTTGGGTTCATTATCAAGCCATCCACGGCTATAATCAGATATATATGTATATCAAGCCATCCCTAGCTGGGTATTATGAGCCCCCGTGGCTAATTGAAGCATCCCAAAAATTGAGGAAGGGCATTATAAGCCCCCGTGGCTAAATGAAGCATCCCAAAAGCTGAGAACAAGTATTATAAGCCCCCATGGCTAATTGAAGCATCCCAAAAGCTAATAACGGGTATCATCAGCCCCTGTGGCTAAATGAAGCATCCTGAACCTTCGAATGCTTTTTTAAAAAGTGAGGGATATGATAGGTTAATTATGGTCGTCATCATTTCTCCTCAATAGACTCTTCCTCTTGAAATAAATAATTTTCAAGATAACTTGTCACCAAGTTTCCTTGGAATCTGTTTAAGACAAAGGTTATTCATTATATTTTAAATGAGGAAAACAAGTATATATATATATATTTGACTTCGTTAACAGAATGCAAAATCTATGGGCAAAAACTACAAAGAGCTTCACAAATACTAGGAATATAATTACTTTAAAGATAAAACCAGGCATGCGCTCAGTTGAAGGTCGAGACTTTGAATCGCTGCATCGTCCCCTGCCTAACCAGCCTTTCAATATCATTTTTTAGGTAGAAGCGGTTGGAGGTGTCATGGCCATGGTCTCTATGAAATTCGCACCATTTTGCCCGGTCCCTTTTATGGAGCGGAGACTTCAGCTTCTCAGGCCACCTGAGCAGCTTCTCTTCTTTGATGAGCTCAAGAACATCTTCAAGATTACAAATCAGAGGGGTGTATTCCTCATAGGCTCTCTCTGGATTTCTCCTCCTGCTTTCTTTTTTTGGCTTTGGCTTTGGCTGCGGCTCTTGCGAATGCTGTTGCGGCCATGGAAGTGGGGGTTGCGGACTCAGGTGTCGTGGCCTTATGCATTGGACTGAAGGCTATAGATTCTAACATAAATACTTTATGTGCCAGGAAGTTCACCTGGCTCTAAAGTGAGGCTTGGCTATCATACAGATGGTTTATGTAGCCCAGTAGCTGGGCTACCTCTTCACTCTACTATGGACCTCATCCGGAGCTTCCTTCCATTGCATATACATATATATATATATATATATATATATTCTGAGATCAACTGAACAATGGTGAGAAATCAATAGGTGAAAAGAATGAACCAAGTATAGTAACAAAGATGCAGTCTTTCAATATCTTCAACATTATACTGCTGCGGCCGCAGCCTGAGGTACATATATAGGTACTGTCGTGGCCTTATCAAGGTAATTTCTTTCATAACTAAGTTTGAGGACACTACAACAAGTACAATTTTTCCTAGGGACTGTAAAAGTTGTATAGACCAACTGCTTTAAGAGGGTTGCAGTATTCAGGAAACTAAACCACCAGGTCGCATCCTGCCTGAGGCAGCGAAGGATGTGATACCAAGATTGAGCCTAGAACGTGAGACCAGCTATTAGAAAATGAACAGAATATGCCTACTAGGAGTCTACCAAGGGCAAAACAGCCTTTAGGTGCACGAAATAACACAAATTTGATAGTAAACCCTAGATCATGGGTGCAAAGAGCAAAAATGGGTAGACTAGGACTGTATTTCGGCCAGATCGGATCGAAAAATGCCTATTCGAAAAAATTTCTGATTTTTTCAAAAATAAAATAACTATTCCGATTTTCGTTCCTATTTTTTCGGAATATTAAAAAAAATTCCGAATTCGGAAAAATCGAAAAATCGGCAAAAATCGAAAATCCACAAAATATATTAAAAATCCAAAAATTTTGGAAATTCCAAAATTTCAAAAAAATAAATTATGGATTTTCGATTACTCGAAATTCTCATTTTAAAGAAACAATGAAAATGGCTTAACCTAACAAGTAAACACATGAGGATTTGGCTCATTTTTTTTATTTGTGTAGAAGTTAGGAGGATACTCTCCTTTTATAGAGCATATTTTGGAGCCCTCCTCGTCTCCCAACTGATGTGGGATATGGGAAACTTTCAAAAAATCAAAAAAATCGGAAATCGAAAAATAATTCAGAAAAAATCGATAATAATTCAGAAAAAAATCGAAAAAATCGGATCGACATAGTCGAAAAATTGAAAATTCATAATTATTTTCGATTTTCGATCCGTTTTTTCGAAAAAATTGAAATCGGAAAATTGAAAATCGAAAAATCGGAAATTTCATTCCAAATTCGGAAAAAATCGGATCGGAAATCGGAAAATCAAAAAGTTTGGAAAAAAAAACACAGCCCTAGGGTAGACAAAATTCTTCCCTAGTCACCCACCTTTACGAGGCTATTTCCTTTTGTGCCTTTCAACACTGTTTTGGTAATGTGACATCATCTGGGTATAGAAAATAGATCTAAGGTCATAAAAATAAGGCCAATAAGTAGATCTGAAAAAGAATAATTCCCTTTCGGGGTTCCATATGCAAAACCCCGACTCCCATAACCCAAATTCCACCCGTGAGATAATGGCCAGGAACCCTCATGGATGAAATATGGTGTAAGGAACCCTAAAATGTAAAAAGGAAACCAGATTTAATACCTTGCTTCCCACAAATGGTGCCAAAAATGATGATACGAGAAATCGAAAACAGGTCGTTCTCAAGCATCATATCAAGTATAGAATAAAAGTAAAGCAAGCAATAAGGAAAAATACACAAAATATAAAGTGGTACAGTTATAAAAATGAGCCTATGTCCACTTTGGGGTTCTACTCTCATTATATGCGTTGTTATAAAAATTAATCTGAGTTGAGCGGTGCGGCTGTAGAGAGGGGGTGAGCACCCAGGAATGATTTCCTCTTGAGAGATTGAGTTGAGAGTTTTTCAGGGCTTCGCCAAGCTAGAATTCCTCCAATAGTGAGGTGAACACTTATATTTATAGAGGTAATAAAGGTGTGTCACGTGCCCAATTCACATGACGTGTGGATAAGTGATGCGAATATATAATCCTTCTAGAAGTTGAACAGCTGTCAAGTGACCAATGTTGGGGTAGGTGACGCGACTTATGTGAACCCAAGGCAGCGGCAAGAGTCTGAAGGGATGTCGCGGCCTGTCTGTGCCCGGGTAGCGAATAACTCTAACCAAGGCCCCCTTTGGGATGAGGCCTAATAATTAAAAGGGGTCGCGACTTATTTGTTACCCACGTAGCGGCCTATTGTTAAGACTCTGCGGCCATAATTACTATATTGGGCATATCAGTATCCTCCATTATAACTAAACTAAATCGTTCTTACAGTTTAATAAATATGTCCATACGAGATCAATAACAGGCATCCTACACATCTAACCACATTGAAGTGATGGAAATTTATGGATCTTAGCACCCAAAAATTAACGAGATCAAGCCCTCATCCATATGATATTAAGAAAAAGTTAAGACTCGACAATAAATGGTCCCCACATTAGATAAAGTATAAAATTATTCCCAATTACATTATATGATTGTACAACTATTTTAAAACTTTATGATTGACATTAAATTAAGATCAATTTATTTTGCCTTTTTTATTTAAGGTTCATGATGTATTATTGTTACACGTTCCATCATGCGCATATAATTTGGCATGTTGGTTTGATTTATGGATACCACTATCTTTCTAGAGTTTGTTGAAATCTTTTTTGGGAGTGAATATTCTTTTATATAAGTTCTGTGAATCAAGTGCATTTAAGAAATAACAAGCATTAAAGCAGTTAATGCGTGGGAATGAAATATACAATAATTTCCTTGAGCTGTTAAGTTTTTTTAGTCCTATGTGTATTTCCCTTCAATAAAATTCTTGTTGAAAGTTTGGAAAAGTTTTTCTCAAGGAATGTAAAGTTGGACATTATTTTTTATGGGCAATACTCCAATTTTTTTACTTGTGTGATGGTTAGTTGCATACCAAGAAATGTTTATTTTCCTCTTCCCCTCCCCTCCGAATGTTTAGTGTTCACTTGGTTTACAACAATTTTGAATGTTAAACCAATTTTGTAGTTTATTTTTCATGGTGAGGTGATATACTTTTGATTTGAAACCATTTTATTTTTATTTTCAAAGGGAAAAATACATTTGATACTAATGGCGATTGTTATAATGTTGGCTATTAATACTTGCATGTATTGCTTTCTCCGTATACATCATTTTATTAAAGAATGTGTTCTCAATGTTTTGTGAAACTTAATATTCATTTTCATATAGGTCAGTGGAATCTGTGTTGGGCTATCTTGGATATGTGCCTAAACTCGTGTCTGCGGTGGACTTTGAAGAAAGAAGAGAATCCATGGACTCAGGGGAGAGGAAAAATAACGACTCTGCCAATGGAACCAGTGAAACTGAAAATAGTTCAACTTAGCTAAGTTCATAAACTCCACAAGAACATGTTTGTCTTAGTTGTTTACTTGTCTTGCATCAAATTGAAGCCGGTACAATGTGTGTGGAAGCGCTGGTGGAAACTAGTATAGGAACACCCCAGCTATCTTCCTCTTAAATTAGTTTCTATTAATTCGACCAAGTTGGTTCATTTCAAGGTTCTCGTTATTTAAAAAAATTGTACTATTAAGACATGGTGCTTTAAGACATGAATGGGCATATAAGATCGATTATTATTTTTCTTTCTTCTTAAATTCTTGATTTGTCTTTATTAGTTTGACAAATTATTTTGTACTATTAAGACGTGGTTCTTTAAGACATGAATTGGCATATAAGATCGATTGTTATTTTTCTTTCTTCTTGAATTCTTTATTTGTCTTTATTTGTTTGATAAATTATTTTTTACTATTAACACGTCGTGCTTTAAGGAAGCGGGGTTGTAATTCAATATGAATATAAATTCCAGAAATCAGATCTAGTCATTGATAAGTTATTCATAATTTGTATTATTTTTCCAAGTTTGGAGAGAAATTAAATGATATGTATCGATGATTTTTAAGAAGGCAACAAACAAGTGTCGTATAAAATACTTCATGACATTTGCACAAGTGTCCAATTCTATTTTTATCTGTCCATAGTTTAAATACGAAATTTTTTCTTATTATATTAGGATAATACTTGTGTACACAAATGAGTGTACTTGGTAAGTAATCAAGTATATTTTTTAATGTTTATGTAAAAAGAATACTACATTCCACTTTGAGCTAGCTGCTGGCATTCTGGAAATGCATACTAAACAGAGTAAAAAGGTATTTAGTATTATATATAGGATTTTGTATTACCTCATCAGAGTCTCATTCGAAATGTTTAGTAAGCAGAGTTTAATCAATCAAAACATAGCTTAATTGGTAACAATTATTATTAACAATTTTCCCTAGTGCAGCATTGTGTGATTTTGACATGTCTACTTTGTCAGTTACTTGTGATTCTAGATATTGGCATGTGTTTTATACATGAATTGTTGGGGTTTTATTAAAAACAATCTTTTATATGCAAGGTGTATAGAGGAAATCTGAGGAGATCGTGGTCAAGATGGTGGTGGGAAATATATGGAGGAAATCTAATGAGCGAGGAAAAGGGAACAAGCATCTTAAATGACAGCAGTGTTTAGAAATATCTACATGGAACTCAGACGAGGATTTGCATGCATAAAGTTAAACAAGCTTTACTGGATTGGACGAAATTATCCCAGTGATGAAGATGTCGCTGAGAGTTTTTCCTTTTGTTTTTACTACTCATGCGTTGAGAATGCTTGGGATGGACCTTTTTTTAGAAGAAGAATTTATATCATATATGTTAACGGGGAAGAAGGAAACATCTTTTGTAGTAGAAGTTTTGTTATTATCTTTCTATAAGTTGGTTGTCGAAAAATAATGAATACGTACACTAGTCTTGAAGATTTTAAAGATGTAGTCTTTTTCCGTGAATTTTTGTTTATGGATTTCAAACCCTTTGGTAATTAAATCTATATAGATATATGGATATAATTCTCTTGTTGATGTGGACTATTTTTATATATGTTCTTGGGATTTCAATAGTATGGTAAGCATAATTGAATTTATTCAAATTCAGGACATGTTAAAGATGGATATCGGATCTTGAAAAATAAATATATTTTTTAAAATATGTATTAATATAACTGACGAACTGTTACCATTAGAAAATCAGACAAAAGCATTACAAAGTCTGTGTAATAAAGTAGAAATAGTAACAGAAAGTTATATTACTAAATAAGAATTAGTAACGGTAAAATACCATTGGTAATTCCATTATTAATAGCGGTAAAATACCGTTGTTAAATCCAATATTAGTCACGGTAAATATATGTTACTAAATTTTTTCCCGCACTGTTTTTCTAATAAAAAATTATCGCTACTAATTATTTTTATAAAGATAAAATATTGTTACTAATAGCCAGTTTTGGCATAGTGCTAGTCCAAATTTCATGCAATTGGTTATTAACAATGGAAGCAAAATATAAAATAATCACACAAAGCACACCAGGATTTAGAGTGAAACCTCACGAGGAAAAAAACTACTATCGCACCCAATCTATAAAAAGTTCATTAGTAATGAATGTATGAATAATGACTTAGACATCACTTACATATATGGCAACGATTACCACCACGATGTCTCTTCCTTGCATTCTGCTCTTCTAGATCTTCCCGTATTAATGATGATCCCTTCAATCCAGAAAAAACTCGATAAAGCCTATAAGGCCTCGGTATCCACCCATCTGGTTAGTGAATGATGCCCACGGGTAATCCTATGTGTTAATCCTCTTCAATGTAGAAGATCACCAAGGGTTTGTAAACCTAGATTCATCTTTGGTTGCATAGAATTAACAAGCTCTTTGAAACGGAAGGAAAAACTAGGTTTCATTAGTTGGAATACACATTTAAAGGTGTTTAAATAGTTTTTCAGTGAAAAAAGATTCATTCAAATATGTTTCCAAGATAAATACCCTCATTCGAACGAGAGATTTCGATCGAGGGCCGCTCGATTTATAAAAAACTTCGATCAAGGGTAATTTTTATGAACAATGTGCCCTCATTCGAAACAATCTTCGATTGAGTGTTCCTCATTTGAAGATTGAGTTTGATCGAGGTGTTCAACATAAAATAATAAGCTCTCAATTGATACCATTTTGATCGAGGGGAGACCTCATTCAAAAGGAGTATCTATAAAAACCTTTGAAAAATTAAAAAAATATTTAAACCTTTTCCAAAAATAGTTTTCATAAACTTTATGTCCTATCAATTCCAAGAAATTAAAATATACTACCAGGAACTACAAAACTTATAAAACCATTACATTAACTAAATCTCCGTTATGCAATGTATTTGTCCGATTTAGTTTGTTAATCTCAATCACGATGCCTTCATCTCGTTTTGATGTAGCATTACAACTCAATCAACTTGATATAAAGATATAATAACTCAAAATTTTGTTTCGAAATTAAGCCAAAACAAAACTAATACCTAAATGGAGTATAAAACGTATCCTTATAGTGTTACTTGCACTCTGGATTTAGCTAAAATGACATTCTAGAGCATTAAACAAAATAATAATAAATGGAAAATCTCAGGTTTGTTTTAATCTCAAATTTGCCACATCAAGTTGAACAACTCTTATAAACATGTGGCATTCTAGACAACGCACCAAGGCACTCCATGACAATTGGAATATCATATAGCTGTGCTTGATTTATGTTAACTAATTAATCCCAAATACAATTACAGTTGAAACAACTAATATATCCATAAAAATATAATTAAATTTTATAAAAGTGATAATTATTTAAAAATGGCAATGAAAGAATGAAACGATAATGGAATATAATAATAATTTTTGTACATTTAAACAAAATAAAAAAATAAAGTAATTTTAGTGGCGTTGCACTAACGTTTGAGGCCCGATCTATGTGAAATCACTAATCTTCTCTCTAAAATCACTAATCTTCATCAGTACCAAATTTGGTTTCATCTCTCTCCTCTAAAATCACTAATCTTCTCTCTAAAATTTCAAATAGCCTAAGACAACATCGCATACCGCGGGAGATACAACCAAAAATCATAAATCCTAGGGATCACAATAAAATGGAATGCGAAACCCCAAAAATTTATTTGATATTTTCTTCACTTTATAATTTGGTTCTTGGAAAAATATGATTTGGGCATTTATATTTGCAAGCAATTCCAAAACAAAACCCTAGATTTCTTGTTTGGTGGTTATCTAAAAATTAGAATATGTTTTACATGCACACACATTTATGTTTATGATTGTTGTTTTTCTCCCTTGAAAGAACAATATTTCGATATATATATATATATATATATATATGTGTGTGTGTGTGTATGTGTGTGTGTGTGTATGTGTGTGTGTGTGTGTGTGTTGTTTTGGCTTATTGATCAATCTCTTTAGTGACATTTTTGTACTGAATTTTTTTTTTTGAAATGCTTGAGGGATGAGATCAGGATTTTATAATTACATTAAATTTCATTCCATTGTTTTGCTATTTGATCAGTGGAGTCACATATTTATTTCTGGATGTTATGAACGTTACTTATCTATACATATTGTTGTAATTATTATGAGCATTTTCAAATATACATATATTATATAATAATTAGAATTTTGAGTTGAGTTTTATTCTTTGGTTTTTCTAGTTCTTGAATAGTTGAATATGTTTATTTTTATTTGGATTCTCAATTCTTGGATAATTTAGGGAGTTTTTTACCATAAGGATCCAAATCTCCCATATTGGACCAAATACGAATTTTATTGGGCATTAATGGATGTGTTTTAATACCTTCATTGGAAACAAAATCAGAATATGAATTTCCAAAATAAGGTTTTTATGGAGTTTGCATTGTATGATTTTGCGGATCTTAATGTAAATTTTTCTAAGTTTGCAATGGTGATGAGTTAAATTTTTAGGTTGGGTATAAATGGATAGTTTTACTGTTTTTTTTCTGGTAGACAATGGGATTTTATTGTTCCTTTTCCCCTAAAAGTTATAAATATGGTGGGTGTGGGTTAAGGGGGGTAGTAATTTTTTAACATATCATGCTCATTATTGGTAGTTGTTTATGTTTAACAATAATGTTTTACAATGATTGATTTTCTAAGGGCTGAGACATTAGAGCTGGGGATTATTTCTCTTATTTGTTTTGTACACCATTTGAAATGTAAATAATATGCATGTTATTTTACTATTTTAAGACCTTTTCTCCTTTATCTTGTATTACACTTATTTAAACATTGATTTACTTATAGAAAGTCATAATAACTTAATAAAGAGTGGATCCAGGAATGTGACAAAAGAACCCCATAATATATTAATAGGGTTGTTGCATTTAATTATTATTGAGGAATAATGTAGCGGTGAAACTATGTTTTTGTATTCGTGAAATAATAACGAAATGGATAATTTCTTGACCTTAAAAATATACATTTTCCTTTGCTTTGATGTGGTATCTTAAAATCATACACATTTCAGTATTCCCATGGAGAAAAATAATACGTTGAGAGGAAAACCTTCAACTATGGAAGATGTTGGACAAAATGATGTGAGTGAAGATCCTATAATGGGGGAACTTGTCGATGATGCATTTGAAATGTTTAATCGAGAAATCAATCATTTAAAAGAAGACATTATTAAAAATGAAGTTTGAGAAAAAGGTTTTGAGACTGAGAGAGAAGTAATACAAAAATCTATACAGGAAGGCGAGTGAGACTTTGTACCCTTCATGCACTGAGAAACATACAAGATTTTATTTTCTTATCAAATTGAATAACCTACAAATAATACATGGTTTATCAATATTTGGGGTTATTTAAGGAGTTTTTGGCAAAAGGAAATTCAACACCAACAAAGTATCCACACATGAAGAACAATATAAAATAAGTTAGTATAGAATATAATGTCATTGATGCATGGAAAAGTGATTGTAGTTTATATAGGAAGGAACATGAAAAAAAGGAATTTCCCTTTTTTACTATGTTCAACTAAACACTTGGATTTATAATTGGAATTTCTTTTATATATTCTCTCTAATACCTATTACATTAATGGATTTGAACTGTTGGTTAAAGTTATGTAGACTTAAAAAGATTATAATGACACTATGGTTACAATTTGTGAATGTTAAGAGAAGTAAGCCAGTATGTCATGACTTTTGATACATGATTAGTCACGAATATTGCATATATTACCACTTATATTTATGCATTATAGAATTATCACGTACATTAATCGTTGTAGTTATGATCATATACTATATGACCCCTATTTTCATTATATATATCTTATGAAAGGTTTATTTTAACTTTAAAAGGTGTTGGGAATGCTAAGCATATATTTCAATTGAATTTTGGGAAAGTTTTGTTAGAAGATTAAACTTCAAGGGCAATTTTCTAATTTCAATCTCTATGTTTCAGATGGAGGAATTTTATGGATGTGTATCTCATTAGGTTAGCTTCGTGTGGCCACTGATGATGAGTCAATTTAATTATAAATGTTTGAGCTAAGGTCGTTCTTGTTCGGACGCGTGATTTTAGAAAAAAATTGAGATAGTTTCTTCCCTAGACACCCAATCGATTGACCTATCATATACTCAATTGATTGGGTTGATATGGTAGGCATGAAGAAGTTTTTGTACCTCGGATCGATTGGCCTTACCTAGTCCCAATCGCCTGGGTTTTGCAGGGGACATTTATCCTTCTTTATTTTATTCAATTTTATTTTTCCTCGATTACTATAAATAGCAAGTGGGTATTTATTTGTTTATGTACTTCATTTATCTTATAATCAACCCTTATCTTCAAGAATTTAGTCTATCCTCTCTCTTAAGCTTTCACCCATTTCTCTCTTTCCCCCTCTAACATCCATAGTTAAAGGTCGTTAATGCTTTAACTTAGTTGGTTTTCTTGTACTGAATACTAGGGTTGAATTTATTGAAGTTATTAATATCGAATGCTTAGTATGATATAAATTGATTGGAGCTCCTTATTCTCAACATATGCATGCCACATTATATATGGAAATATAAAGGGTGTTATATTACACTAGAGGCAAACATTTTCTACACAGTGATTTTAAAATTAAAAGTAATTTTTAAAATAAAAAAACGTTTGTACCTCGTACGCCAGAAACTTTGACAACCAATGTGTATCGGTCGACTAGGTTAAGGAGCTCATGCATAATGTTGTCGCTCTCTGAAAATTAAAAGTACTCAATCACATGTTGGGCCCATGCGAGGACGAAGCCTAGTCCAAATAGGTGGTATTTTGCATACAAATATTCTAACTCGATCTATGGCAAAGTACGAGTTTAATATAACCAATTTAAGAAAGAAATAGAGAGTAAGAAGGTATGATGATACTTGAAATACTACCCAACTGGGAATTGGGGGGGATTGTACTCACTGATCCTATGATATTTGAATTTTTCCCATGTACTCTTGTTGCGACGTTCTAGTTTCTATGAGAAGTATGAAAAAATAGCATAATAGAGTTTCAATTTAGTTAAGAAAGTTGTTTTTTTACTTAATCTCCACTTCTTATTCCCTTATTCGATTTATTCCCACTTTCTTAATGTCTTTGACATAACCCATAAATTTTTAACATCATCATAACTCTGTTAAAATAATTATTTTCTAATTAGAATTAATCCCAAGTCAGATTTTTGGCCAAAATGCCCTTATATTTAACTTTAAAAAAAACGTTTCACTTCGACTTTTTCCACAAGTAAAAACTCTAATTTTTCATCAAACCCTAAAAGAGAAATTCTTTAATAATCAAAAAAAATTCACAAGAATTTAGATAACCCATGAAAAGACATCCTCAAATCCCATATGTGCTTATGCACATGCTTATTCAAGATTGGTAATGTTGTAAACTACTTATATTGATCATAAAAAGAATTTCAACAATTTTATGATAAAAAAAAGTATTATGAGCTTGTACAAGATTTTGAGGAGTTGATTCTTCAGCTCACGGGCAACTCAACCCAATTCTTCTAGTAATAATTTTAATTCAGTATAAGACAACCCACCTTATTGAATAACATTCTTTGCCATATCTCCTAGCACCATTTCTCTACCTCTCATCTCCTCAACTTCTTCACTAAGAATCATTTCCATAATATTCTTCTCTATATCTTTCCTTTTCACACAAACTTTACACTTATTTGTCATTTTATCCCACTAGTGAGCACCAATTGCAACTCCCACCCTTAACACATCCGTCACTAGCTTTTCACCGTAAAATTTTATGTGTGTGTGTGTGTGTGTGAATGTTAATGGATTTTGCCTAAATTCTGGTGAACTTCATTTGATTATTGAATAATTTCTTGTATTATATGTTGATGTTTAGGGTTTTATGAAAATTTAGAGCTTTGATTTGGGGAAGAAGATGACGTGAGAGGGGGTATTTTTAAAATATAAAGATAAGGATATTTTGATCAAAAATACGATTTAGTGGTTAATTCTAATTAAGAAATAAGATTTTTTAGCATAGTTATGACACCCTTTATTCTACCCGATGGGGTACATACACAACCCTCGGACTCAACGGATAGGTTCAACTCTGTTCTCATCAGACACCTAATTAAAGGCTAACATTCAATTACTCAGCGGGCATATATATGAGATAAAGTGCAGCCGAAGATAAGGCGAGATAGACTTTCGCTAAGTGATCGTGTTAAAAATTTGCGAAAACAAGGCATTAAGAAGTGATGGTTAAGTTAAAAAAAATAAAAATATGGGGAAATGATTTGGAGATTGTGATACCCCATAAAATTCATAAATAGATTGATCAAGTCTAATATAAAAATCAGGGGAATAAAAAACATTCGGTAACATTCTCAGCGTAACGAAATAAATAAAATGATATGGGTAAATGCAATGCAATATAATAAAACGTTTGACCAAAATAAAACATCTTTGATACCATTCAATTGACAAAAGAATCAAATCCAATTCTGGAATATAAAAGGTATCTCCATATTATAAATAAAATTATTTGTTAATCCTCCAACATTAATAATTGTAACTCGTACTAATGTGTCACTCGGGAAAATCTAAAAAATAATACAGCTGACTGAAAGATTATAATAAAAATAACTACATGAAAATAAAGGAGCAAGTGCTTAACCACTACATCTTAGTAATGAGGGAATGAACTGGAACTCGCACTGGAGAAACCCTCCAACCAATAGCTCAAGTCTGTGGCAGCCACTATGGCCAAGACCTGCAGAAAATAGTTCAATAATGGGGATTAAACGTAGCAAGTCTATATAATTTAACTAAATTTAGTTCAAAGTAATAATAATATCTCTTCCTCATGTATTAAGTGGATTTTAAGTTATTTAAGTTACCCACCTCAAACAACTATAAGCATGCAGTTCCACTCACAAACTCACGTGCAGCCCAATGTGATATAATTGCATCTATTATTTAAGTATCTCTACTGTAACAGTATCTAGTTCATCTATATTATTAAGAATCTTATACTCTACAATAAACTCATGTATTAACAATAAGTCTCTTACTAATCATTACTTCTTGCATTGAACATTCCAAGTTATACTTCTAAATATGTAGATCTCTAATGTATTACCTTTAACTTTCTCAAATCATGGTTCAATGAATACGTCTCCAGTATATCTTACCATATTATTATCGAGTCATTATTTCAATTATATACTCCTTTAGTACAAAACATAATCCCGTACAATCAATCTCAGGTTATAATATATATGCGTGAGTATGTACAACTCACATAAAATCACATGGACGCAAGATTGCCAATAAAATATATGAAGGCATGTCCCTATTATCTCCGGGAATCACTCGTGCATACTAGGTATATTTATAGGTAGTCCTATCCCTATAACCTCAAAGCAACACAAAGGGAAATCACAACGCCTTCCCATTTATCTCGTATAAACTCCATACCCAAAGGCTATACTAAGTACACCCCCATTTATCCCTCTCAGGAACACGAGTACATCAATAGTAGGATCGGGGCAAATATAACCTAAGTAAAAAGCCCATATCCTCACCAGGAATATCATGAGTAAACATCTTATGCACCCCCATCAAATACCTCCTAGTACGTCACCCACAATCACACACACACACAACCTCAGTATGATTGCACATAAGTTAAGTAAATAAGTATGATCCTACTCAACTAGGTCAAACAAAAAAGAACAAACCCTACGTAAATAGGTTACAGTAATGTCTCTTATTATTTCAAGTTAATACACACGTTAACTATAATCATTATCTTATAACACTAGCCTGAACTCCTAGGTCTTCGAAGTCCATACTACACCATATTATGCCAATGGTCACAGCTAAAGTCCCTGACCATGACTATGGGTCGCGGCCAAGGGTCGTGACCATTTTGGGCATGACCATTTTAGTGGGTCACATCTCAAATCCCTGACCAAACGAAGGGTCATAGACCTAGGGGGTCACGAAAGATGGTCGCGGACTATAGGAATGACATATACACACAGTTGATCACGACCATCCTTTAATATATGATTTTGGTTATGGCTCTGGTCATGGCTCAAGATTGTGACCCATCATTTGGAATATGAAAATGGTCACGGATCTGGTCATGGCTCAAGTACGTGACCCATCCTTCGAAATATGAAAATGGTCACGAATTTGGTCACGGCTCAAGTCCGTGACCCATCCATTTGAATATGACAATGGTCACGACTCTGGTCACAGCTCAAGGCCATGACCTAAACTTTGACATCACCAAAATAGTCATGGCCCTAGGCCGTTACCCAGTTTATGCGTGAGAAAAACATAAAGATGCTCATGGACTTTGATCGTGACCATTTTTAACTATAATACAAACAAATGGGGCAGAATTTCTTCTGTTTTCTAAACATTAAAACCCGCGCAATGTAAACCCCGCATGGCCATAATGCTAAACAATAAACTATAAAAGTCATGATAAACAATAAAAATTCTAAAACATTGGTCCCGTGCGAGGTGTTGGTGCCGCTCACAGGGCCGTTTGGGGGGTGTTTCGGGGTTTTGCCATAAAACGTCATGTTTTCAAGCCTAAGTGTATATATTCTCAAATTATCATCGTGCTCTCAAACCGTGGGTCTCATGATCAAGCGATCAGTTCCTACGAGTTACATTGATCCCGTGCGAGGCGTTGGTGCCGCTCACGAGGCCGCTTGGGGGTGTAAGCCTAAGTCTATATATTCTCAAATTATCATCGTGCTCTCAAACCGGGGGTCCCATGACCATGCAGTTAGTTCCTATGAGTTATATTGGTTCCGTGCAAGGTGTTGGTGCCGCTAAGGGGCCATTTGAGGAGTGTTTCGGGGTTTCGCCCTCTAACGCCATGTTTGAAAGCCAAACTGTAAATATTCTCAAATTATCATTGTACTCTCAAACCATTGGTCCTGGGACCATGCGATCAGTTCCTATGAGTTACATTGGTCCCGTGCGAGGTGTTGGTGCCGCTCACGGGGCCGTTTGGGGGGTGTTTCAGGATTTCTCCCTCTTACGCCATGTTTTCAAGCCTAAGTGTATATATTCTCAAACTATCGTCATACTATCAAACCATGGGTACCATGACTACGCGGTTTGTTCCTATAAGTTACATTGGTCCCGTGCAAGGTGTTGGTGCTGCTCACGTGGCCGTTTGGGGGTTATTTCGGGGTTTCACCTTGTAATGCCATATTTTCAAGCCTAAGTGTAGATATTCTCAAATTATCAGCATACTCTCAAACCGGGGATTTCGTGACCACGCGGCCAGTTTCTATAAGTTACAATGGTCCCGTACAAGGTGTTAGTGCCACTCACGGGGCCATTTGGGGGGTGTTTCGGGGTTTCTCCCTCTAACGCCATCTTTTTAAGATTAAGTGTAAATATTCTCAAATTATCCCCGTGCTCTCAAACTGTGGGTCCCGTGACCACGCGGTCAGTTCCTACGAGTTACAATGGTCTCATGCGAGGTAGTGGTGCCACTCACGGGGGCATTTGTGGGGTGTTTGGGGCTTTCGCCCTCTAATGCCATGTTTTCAAGCCTAAGTGTAGGTATTCTCAAATTATCATCGTGCTCTCAAACCGTGGTTTTCGTGACCACACGGTCAGTTCCTACGAGTTATATTGGTCCCGTGCGAGGTGTTGTTACCGCTCACAGGGCCATCTGGGGTAGTTTCGGGGCTTCGACTTGTAACGCAATGTTTTCAAGCCTAAATGTAGATTTTATCAAATTATCTTTGTTCCGTTACCATTCAGTCGATTCCTATGAGTTAAATTGGTCATGTACGAGGTGTTGTTGCTGCTCACGGGGCAGTTTGGGGGGTGTTTCGGGGTTTCGCCCTCTAACGCCATGTTTTCAAGCATAAGGGAAGATATTCTCAAATTATAGTTGTGCTCTCAAACCGTAGGTACCGTGACCACGCAATTAGTTCCTACGAGTTACATTGATCTCGTACGAGGTGTTGGTGCCTCTCATAGGGCTGTTTGGGGGGTGTTTCGGGGTTTCACCCTCTAACGTCGTGGTTTCAAGCCTGTGTAGATATTCTCAAATTATCGTCGTGCTCTCAAACTGGGGGTCCTGGGACCATGCAGTCAGTTCCTATGAGTTACATTGGACTCATGCGAGGTGTTGGATCCGCTCACGGGATCGTTTGAGGGGTGGTTCAGGTTTCTCCCTCTAGCGCCCTGTTTTTAAGCCTAAGTGAAGATATTCTCAAATTATCACCGTGCTCTCAAATTGTGGGTCCCATGACCACGTGGTCAGTTCCTACGAGTCATATCAATCCCGTGCGAGGTGTTGGTGCCGCTCACGGGACCGTTTAGGGGGTGTTTTGGGGTTTCTCCCTCTAACGCCATGTTTTCAAGCCTAAATGTAGATATTCTCAAATTATCATCGTGCTCTCAACCTGTAGATCCCGTGATCATGCGATCAGTTCCTATGAGTTACATTGGTCCTGTGCGAGGTGTTGGTGCCGATCACGGGGCCATTTGGGGGTTATTTCAGGATTTCTCCCTCTTACGCCATGTTTTCAAGCCTAAGTGTAGATATTCTCAAATTATCATCGTGCTCTCAAATCGGGGGTTCCGTGACCACGTGGTTTGTTCCAACGAGTTACACTGGTTCCGTGCGAGGTATTGGTGCCGCTCACGTGGGCTGTTTTGGGGTGTTTTAGGGTTTCACCCTATAACGCCATGCTTTCAAGCCTAAGTGAATAAATTCTAAAATTATCATCGTGCTCTCAAACCGTGGATCTCATGACTGCATGGTCAGTTTCTATGAGTTATATTTGTCCCCTGCGAGGTGTTGGTACCGCTCACAGGGCCATTTGGAAGGTGTTTTGGGGTTCCTCCCTCCAACGCCATGTTTTTAATCATAAGTGTATATATTCTCAATTTATAGGCGTGCTCTCAAACCGGGGATTCTTGTGACCACGCGATCAGTTCTTACGAGTTACATTGGTCCTGTGCGAGGTGTTAGTGCCACGTATGGGGCCGTTTGGGGGGTATTTCGGGGCTTCACCTCTAACGCCATGTTTTCAAGCCTAATTGTAAATATTCTCAAATTTCCATCGTGCTCTCAAACCGGGGGTCCCGTGACCATGCGCTCATTTCCTACGAGTTACATTAATCCCGTGCGAGGTGTTGGTGTTGCTCATAGGGCCGTTTAGGGGATGTTTCTTCGTTTTGCCCTCTAACGCCAAGTTTTCAAGCCTAAGTGTAGATATTATAAAATTATTCATGATCTCAAACCATGGGTCACGGGACCACGCAATCAGTTCCTATGAGTTACATTTATCCCGTGCGAGGTGTTGGTGCCGCTCACGGGGGTCATTTTGGGGTGTTTTGGGGTTTCTCCCTTTAATCCATGGTTTCAAGTCTAAGTGTTGATATTCTTAAATTATCGTCGCGCTCTCAAACTGGGGGTCCTGTGACCACGCAGTCAGTTTCTATAAGTTACATTGGACCCGTGCGAGGTGTTGGTGCCGCTCACGGGGCCATTTGGGGGGTGTTTCGAGATTTCTCCCTCTGACGCCCTCTTTTTAAGACTAATTGAAGATATTATCAAATTATCATCGTGCTCTCAAACTATGGATCTTGTGACCATGCGGTCAGTTTCTACGAGTTACATTTGTCCCGTGCGAGGTGTTGGTGCCGCTCACGGGGCCGTTTAGAAGGTGTTTTGGGGTTTTGCCCTCTAACACCATGTTTTCAAGCCTAAGTGTAGATATTCTCAAATTATCAACGTGCTCTCAAAATGTGGATCCCGTGTCATGCCATCAGTTTCTACGAGTTACATTGGTCCCGTACGAGGTGTTGAAGCCACTCACCGGGCCGTTTAGGGGGTGTTTCGGGGTTTCGCCTTGTAACGCCATGTTTTCAAGCTTAAGTGTAGATATTCTCAAATTATCATCGTGTTCTCAAACTGTGGGTCCCGTGATCATGCGATCAGTTCCTATGAGTTACATTGGTCCCGTGTGAGGTATTGGTGCCGCTCACGGGGCCGTTTAGTGGGTGTTTTGGAATTTCGCCATCTAACGCCATGTTTTCAAGCCTAAGTGTATATATTCTCAAATTATCATTGTGCTCTCAAATCGTGGATCCCGTCATCATGCTATCAGTTCTTACGAGTTATTTTGGTCCCGTATAAGGTGTTGGTGCTGATCACAAGGTCGTTCGGGGGCTGTTTTGGGGTTTCTCCCTCTAACGCCATGGTTTAAAGACTAAGTGTAGATATTCTCAAATTATCATTGTGATCTCAAACTGGAGGTCTCATGACCATGTGGTCAGTTCCTACGAGTTACATTAGTCCCGTGCGAGGTGTTGATGCCTCTCACGAGGGCAATTTCGGGGTGTTTTGGGGTTTCGCCCTCTAACACCATGTTTTCAAGTATAAGTGAAGAAATTATCATCGTGCTCTCAAACCGTGGATCTCGTGACCACATGGTGAGTTTTTACGAGTTACATTGGTCGTGTGCGAGGTGTTAGTGCCACTCACGGGGACATCTGGAGGGTGTTTTTGGGTTTCTCCCTCTAACGCCATGTTTTCAATCCTAAGTGTACATATTCTCAATTTATCGGCGTGCTCTCAAATCGGGGTTCTCGTGACCATGCGGTCAGTTCTTACGAGTTACATTGGTCCCATGCTAGGTGTTGGTGCCGCTCACGGGGCTGTTTGGGAGGTATTTCGGGGTTTCGCCTCTAACACCATGTTTTTAAGCCTAAGTGTAGATATTCTCAAATTTTTATCGTGCTCTTAAATCGGGGGTCCCGTGACCATGCGCTCAGTTCCTACGAGTTACATGGATCCCGTGCAAGGTGTTGGTGCTGCTCACATGGCCGTTTGGGGGATGTTTCTTATTTTTTCCCTCTAACGCCATGTTTTCAAGCCTAAGTGTATATATTCTCAAATTATCATCATGCTCTCAAACCATGGATCTCATTATCACGCAATCAGTTCCTACGAGTTACATTGATCTCGTGCGAGGTGTTGGTGCCGCTCACGAGGTCGCTTGGGGGTGTTTTGGGGTTTCACCCTCTAACCCCATGTTTTTAAGACTAAGTGAATATATTCTCAAATTATCGTCGTTCTCTCAAACCGGGGGTCCCATGACCATGCGGTTAGTTTCTATGAGTTACATTAGTTACGTGCAAGGTGTTGGTGCCGCTAAGGGGTCGTTTGAGGGGTGTTTCAGGGTTTCACCCTCTAACGCCATGTTTGAAAGCCAAACTGTAAATATTCTCAAATTATCATTGTGCCTCTCACGGGGCTGTTTTGGAGGTGTTTTGGGTTTTCTCCCTCTAACGGCATGCTTTTAAGCCTAATTATAAATATTTTCAAATTATCATCATATTCTCAAATCGGGTGTCCTGCGAGCTACATTGGTCCTGGGCGAGGTGTCATGAGGCCGTTTTGGGGGTATTTGGGGTTTTCTCCCTCTAACGGCATGTTTTTAAGCTTAAGTGTAGATATTTTCAAATTATCGTCGTGTTCTCAAATTGGGGCTCCCATGACCATGCGGCCAGTTCGTACGAGTTACATTGGTCCCGTGTGAGGTGTTCGCACCTCTCACGGGGCCGTTTGCGGGGTGTTTTATTTTTTCTCCCTCTAATGGCATGTTTTTAAACCTAAGTAAATATATTTTCAAACTATTGTCATATTCTAAAACCAGGGGTCCTATGATTAAGCTGTCAACTTCTGCAAGTTATATTGGTCCCACGTGAGGTGTTCGCGCCTTTCACGGAACCGTTTGAGGGGTGCTTTGGGTTTTCTCCCTCTAAAGGCATGTTTTTAATCTTAAGTCTAGATATTTTCAAAGTATCGTTGTATTATCAAATCGGGAGTCTCATGACCACACAGTCAGCTCCTGTGAGTTACATTGGTCCCGTGCGAGGTGTGGGTGCCTCTCACTGGGCCATTTGGGGTGGTCGCCCTCTAACGTCGTGTTTTCAAGCCTCGTGCTCCAAACCGGAGGTCCTGTGACCACGCGGTCAGTTACATTGGTCCCGTGCGAGTGACTCTCGCGAGGCCATTTGGAGTTTTGGCCTTCATCAAGGACCACCAATCCAGGATACTCCAATAGTATTTTCTCCCATTCTTGATGTTTGTCATTTTCAACACTCCTTTTCCCCTTCTTCGAGTGTTCCTTCGCCATGATTTTCTCTCTGACAAGCTTCTCATACAAATTATAGCTTACTCCTAGTACGCTTTGGCCTTTATGTCATGAATACACCTTCGTCATGCATATAACTTCTTTACTTGCACACCTTTTCTCTTGGAGAAGCTTAAGATCTATATTTTCATTTCCATATTTCTCAGGATTGTTGAGATCATGAACCGGGCATTTCCAGATTTCCATTTTTTGATTTTAAAAAATGGAAAGTTAAATTCCCATTTCATAACCTCAATAATCCTCACAAATCTGGAAATGAAATTATATATCTTAAGCCTCTCCAAGAGAATAGGTGTGCGAGTAAAGAAGTTGTACTTGTGATGAAAGTGTATTCGTGGTAGAAAGACCAAAGTGTCATGGGAGTAAGCTATAATTTGTATGAGAAGTTTGCCGGAGATAAAATCACAATGAATGGACACTCAAAGAAAGGGAAAAGGAGTGTTGTAAATGAGAAACATCAAGAATGGGGAAAAATACTATTGGAGTGTCTTGGATTGGTGGTTCGTGATGAAGGCCACACTACTCGTAATGAGAGGAGTCGTATTTGGAATACTCTACCAAACTCAAAATAGGAAAATGCATCATATTATCCAGGACTCCTTTCCAGAATAATTTCAATGAGCTCTACAACACGCTGCATTTGGTAAGGCAAAAAAAGGCAGATTTTCTTGCCAAATAGGACCTATTTTCTAATTCAAAGAGAAAATACTTCAAAAAGGAAAAAGCCCAAGAAAATGGGGATTTATTTTGCAGTGCAAGTGGAAAAATTCCCGTGCTAGGTGTTGGTGCCTCTTACGGAGCCATTTGGGGGGGTCGGGGTTTCTCCCCATAACGACATGTTTTTAAGCCTAAGTCTCGATATTTTGAAATTAATGATGTGTTCTCAAATCGGGGGTCCTGTGATTATCCAACAGGCAAAAACCAACAACAACCATAATTATCACGTACTCCTTCTAACATACTATCCAACAACAAGTCAACAACTAATAATTATCCAACAGCCAACCAATACCAAACGAAACTAATAATTATCCCGTACTCTTCTATCATCTAAAATATTTAAAAGATAATGCATATCAATTATATAACTACTTCAGTTAAAGTAAAGAGTACCTAGTTCATGCGATCTAAGAAGGCCATTAAATAGAGCCTTCTGAATGTGTGATTGGACCAAATTGATCCTGGATCCCCCGGCGTATTCTTTTACACGTACATTTTTTTATTAGTTTCTTTAATACAATCTTCATAAAATCAAGCTAATTTAACTTCATCTTATGAAGACTGCATCAATGAAACTGATCAAAAGATGTGTATGTACAGGAACACGTGGAAATCGAGCTGGGTGAATTTGATCCAATTACAAACTCAAATGACTTTATTCTCAAACCGAGCGTCATGTGAAAGTAACTAAACCTTCGACTAAACATAACATATTATCTAAAGTTAAATTACATAAATCATATTAAACTTTTGTACAAGTAACTAAACATTAATACATCAAAGTAAAGAGCTAATACAATGTCAATATCATAGTAGGATACAAATAATATTGACAAGGATAACATAATATTTTGATACTCAATCTTCCTTTGAATCAACTAAAAGATCCTTCAAATTAGGGTCATCATCAAGAGCTTATTGGAACTCTTTTGGAGCCTTTAATGCATCCACTTGAGTAGTCATACCCTTTGGGGCATGCACAATAATAGACCAATTGCCATCGTTTATGCACTTCGAGTAGAATACCTTCTTTACATTCTGAAAGGAACAAATAAAAGACCCGTCGACTATGCGATCTTTACTCTTCAGCTTTGATAAATCTACGATAATAAGTTTGGAGTCAGTACCAGCTTTGCAAGCATTCGTTGTATCCTCCATCTTTACCCAATCACAATAGAATACAGTTTCTGTGAAATCTAAGTAATCAAGTTCTAGGATTTATTGGATAATCCCATAATAGGTTATCACCGTATTCTAAGGATTTTTATCACTTTTGCTAGCGATACAGGTGGTCAAGGCTGAAATTGATATTCCACTGTTTTGCGTCAAAAAAATTTCCTCCTATAGATATGAAATGAAATCAAAACCGTTGGTGCATAATTTCTTAAACTCTTTCGTACGAAAACTAGGACCTTTTAATAGGCGTGCAAGTCTGGAAGAGACATCACCTCTTTTTAGAAGCTATATTTATTAATGAATTTGTATTAGAGCGTGTTTTTACCACACATGAATAAAAAACCTCACACATAAGATGTGAAAATTACGTCTTTTAACACTCATGCCCTAAAATTAGTTATCGTGCAATTTCTCCTTTGATTTTGGGAAATTTCATTATTTTATCTCATACTGGTAAATTGTAGAGTTTAGATCATAAAATATAAAAAAAAATATGATCAAAAAATAAGAATTCAGTAGATACTCACTTTCTCAAGTCTTCGAGTTCATCTTGCGATTCGAAGACATTATGAGCTGCTTGCTCATATTGTAATTGTTTTTACCTCTTTAGGGTTCCCAAATGGAAATTTTTCCTCAAACTCATTGGGTTCCTCGATCACTTGTTCTCTATGAGGATTGAACCTCCTCACCTCTTGTTTTGGCATATGTTTCCCAGCGTATAAAGATGATTCCACCGTTACGTATTCTTTAGCAATTAAACCTCCAATATACTGTGTATTCTTTACGTAATCTTTGAAGATTTTCATCAAGGTATCAAAAGGATACATCTAGCGATACCTAATGGGACCACATAATAAAGGTTAATCGTATAAATGCACAAGCACGTGGATGTTGATATCGAAGAACGGTGGATGAAAATATTTCTCTAATACACAAATTGCCCCGACTAAAGTTGATTTTGGAACTTTAATGTGCCTTCTGTTTACCACTTTTGCACAAAGTAGGGTAATACACAAACAGATTTGCATAATTTCCTGACAAATACCTTCGTGTTCTGAAAAGAAATGCCGAATTGATAGAGAGATTAATTGGATGATTACATACGAGTCGTGAGACTTGCACTATTTCAAGTCATTTTCTTGGTAGCTTACTACCCTACGTAAATTACCAAAATAACCGATTGGAGTCTTTAAGTTGAACAACGTGTCCAAAAGGATCTTCTTCTCACTAGTAGTCAAAGTGAAAGTAGCCTTGGGGGGTAGAAATTCTTCTTATTGTAAGATCATTTTTTAACCACATTTTCTTCTTTATTTTTATATCCTGTAGATCTAGGAGGGATCGCTCTCTATATTTGGAATGAGATCCACCCAGACATGTTCCTATCAGATGTTCTGCAACATTCTACTCTATGTGCATCACATCAACTATATGCCTTACACGATGATCTTCCCAATACGGCAAATAAAAAAAATAATCGCCTGGACCACGACTTTGATGTACAAGGGTCGTTCGGACCCCCTAACTTTGTGCTTCAGGTTTACAAACTGGGGGTGTTTGCCTATATACCTATTCCCCGTAGAATAATTCATCACCTTCTCCTCGATCTGTTGACCAGAAAGACGAACAGGCGGCATTCTGCGCTCGTGACTGACAGGCGAAAAGTTAGATTTTTTGTTCGTAAAAGGGTGACTGGTCGGGAGAAATCTATGATGACCAGTGTAACTCATATTACCACTATGTTTTAGTCAACATGCTTTAGCTTTCTCCCCACATATGGGGCATCCATAATAACCATCAACATTACAATCGGACAAGGTCTCATAAGCTGGAAGGTCGTGGATCGCCCACGTCACCATTGCTTTAAGTGTGAACTCTTCACCCTTTTAAGGTTCGAACGTCGTCATGCCTTTATCCCACAACTCTATAAGTTCTTCAATTAATGGTGCTAAAAATATATCAATATAATCGTTGGAATCCTTTGGCCCGGGTATTAACAAAGATAATAATGTGAACTCCTTTCTCATGCATGGTGTAGGAGGGAGGCTTAAAGGCACCAAGAGAACTGACCAATAACTCTGACTAGTAGTTAAATTGTTGAAAGGGTTAAACCCATCGGTTGAGATTACAAGACGAATTTTATGCGGTTCCTTTGCAAATTCATGGTGCTGTGCGTTTGAAATTTTCCAGATGAGCGAATCAACTGGATGACGCATCATATTCTTATCCACCTCGCATCGAGCGTGTCGTGTCATGGCCTCCACTATCCACGGTATAGTAAAAAACCATTTTAACCATGGCCCGAGTGAAAAATACTTCAAAACCTTTTGTTGAACTTGCGAACACTTGCAATTTTTTGCAGCTTTGTCCTTTGCATTCTCATAAATCATATATTTAGTCTCACTGCATATAAGACATTCATCCTTTTATTCATGCCCGCTGCGGTACAATATGCAATCATACTTGCATGCATAAATATATTTGTATTTCAACCCCAAACCCTTCAAGCTCTTCTTCATGGTAGGATAATTGTCTGGTAATGTATTCTCTTTTGGGAGAATATCTCAACCCACTTAAGAATTCTGATTATGTTGTTCCCATACAAACCAAATTGACTCTTCAAGTTATGCAAACCAATCATTGCATATAATACTATAAGGACAAAAATTTCCAATTGAGTACATATATAGTTTCGGCTCAATTCCGGACAAAAACATTTATTCATAGGATTGTATTTAATTGTAATATTCTCAAGCCTATGAAATGTTTATTGAAGACGTAGCGGTAAAGAGTATAAAGCTTCATCATCATGCCGGTTTCGTGCCTCGTTCACACATCATCAACCATAGTTCCTTGCTCCCAAGGTATGAATACAATTATATATATATGAGCTTGGAACAATTATATATATATGATAAATATAAATGTGCAGGGGGAAGGGCTCCGAAAGGACTAAGTGATCCTTTGCGATTGTAAGCCACCGTTTTGAATGGACCTAAAAGAAATACGTGGTCCAAAGGCCTAAAAACAGAAAATATGGCATTAAAATGAAAATCAAATCGCCAAGGCCTATGTTTGATTGATATATTAATTCAAAATTAACATAAATGCTTATTGAGGGAGATTGGATGGTATATCAACGGTTTGCACAAAGTCCGTTTATCCTAGGTGCGTATCTCATGTCATGACTCTATTAGTTTGTAGAATCATCAATATGCTAAGCTTGTATGCATTGTGTATGTTTGTTCATTGAGTTCAATTTATATTGTCACATGAGGTTATATTCAAATGTGATGAATTTTCCAATCAGTTGAGAACTCCGTGAGCATGTTTTAAGTGATTGGGTCTAAATTTAATCGTTATTAGTTCACACCCCAACACTTCTGTTTGCATATGACACATTTTTGCCATACGAGTGTGAAAGACTCATATTATATGTTGCGTGTGTCATATGTGTGTTTACATCTATATATGTGTACTTGAGTCACTTTGATATATTTTATGTATACATATATTTGATATTTTTGTTTAGTCTTTGCTTTGATTTCTAATCCATATATGCTTTAATTCATACTTGGTATTCATCTTATTGCATTATTTGTTGATATCACATGCTTAATAATTTATATATCATATTGGTATCATTTTATTGCATCCTAGTTGGTATCCGATGTTATTGTTTGGATTAGTTGACCTTTTATTGCCCATATGCTTAAACGTTCTCATCACTATATGTACAATTGCATGTTTTAGCTTGTTAATTCATTCTTTTATCCCTTGCTTAGTTTAGAGGGTGTATATGTTTTATTCTTTATCCTTTGTCTATTCCTGAACAAAAAGGGGCAGAATGATATGGGAGAAATGGTATCTAATCCTATTATTATCGTATCTTAGTTTGAGGGATATTTATCTTAGGGGGAGACGTCTTTCTAAGTATGTCATTTATTTGATAAAGGGGAGAATTAATTCAGGGGGAGTAATTATTTAATTGCACTTAATATTTTGATATTCCCTATGCATTTGATGAGTTTGCTTAAGTGTGCAGGAATTCTTCTAAAGCGGCATCTTTCAATGGCAAAGCATTTGATCCCTGGGTTTCAGTCAAGTTTGGGTGGGTTTTGTTTTGAGTCTAGTAGAGCTTGACGGCCCTTTAGGATTTTTGTTTGGTTTTTGTCCCGGAATAGCCAAAGGGGGAGATTTGTAAGGACACAAATTTTCAATTGAGTCCATATATAGTTTTGGCTCAATTCCGGACAAAAACATTTATTCATAGGATTGTATTTAATTATAATATTCTCAAGCCTATGAAATGTTTATTGAAGACGTAGCGACAAAGAGTATAAAGCTTCATCATCATGCCGGGTTCGTGCCTCGTTTATACATCATCAACCATCGTTCCTTGCTCCCAAGGTATGAATGCAATTATATATATATAGGAGCTTGGAACAAGTTTTATTGGGTGTTAGGTTTATCTAAAAATGTGTTTTATTAAGTTTATATAGTTTTTTAGGATAAAATCGAATTTTCCAAAGTTTCTGGAAGTTCGTTCGATATGTCGTTCGAACGACATTATCGTTCGAACCAGATGTCGTTCGAACGAGATTACCAACGACTTCCCATTATGGCATACTGGAACTTCGTTCGAAATGTCGTTCGAACGAGATTGTCGTTCTAACGAGATTTTTAAAGGTCTTCTAACGAGTTCATACTGGAAATTCGTTAGAAGACTCGTTCGAACGAGATGTCGTTTGAACGAAATGTCATTTGAACGAAATGTCGTTTGAACGAGTTTCCAGCGGGAACAGTTTTCTGGCAGTTTTGAGCAGTTTTCACCCACTTCCCCACTCGATTCTTAACCAACTATTTTCAGACTTTAATAGGTGCGGGAATCACTTTTGTAAAAGAATCTTTTTCATATCTTACTAACTCCTATAAAGTGTTTTGAGAGTAAAATCAAAGAGGGAAAAAGATCATGTTTTAAGTGTGTTTTTATAAAAGAGAAAAATGTACACCACTCTAGTTTACACCCAAATTAGTTTCTTCCAAGTTCCCATATTCATATATCTTGCTTGGAGTTTAGCACCGGGTTCATCTCTTCCGTTCAAAGAGAAGTTTCGGGTTTTCTTCTACATCTCATAAAGAAAGAAGAAAAGGTTGTTGCGAAATTACCCACTTGGAGAAAGGCTCCTTGCTCGGGTGACGGTGACCATATAAAGTCCGATCGGTGGATTCCGAGACCTCGGTGGAGCTCCAAGGTTATCCGCTAGGAAGAGGTATCTACAAGAAGAAGCATCGGGGCTTGAGAGAGATCGAGTCGTGTGTTGTAAGACTTTCTATCTTGTATTTGTAGATTCCGTACTTAGTGGATTTGTGGCTAGGGCCGTCCGAGGTTGTTTCCCGTTGTGGGTTTTTCCTCGTACATCGCGGCGTAGTGGATTGATTGTTTATTTTATCTTTTAGAAAATCACCTAGAACACATTCTTAGGTAAAAAGATAAAAATTGGTTTAATTTAATCTCTACGTGTTTAATTTGGGTAATGTGTAGTTAACTTGGTTTAAGTGAAAATGATTTTAATGCGTTAATCTAATTTCACTCGGTTTAATTTTAATTTGTTTAAAAAAATTAAAATTTGGTAATTCGTTGCTTCCTAACGCTTCCGCATCACGACATATATATAAGGAAATAATATTTTAATTGAGAAACTTAAAAAACGGGGGCGTCGCATTCCAACAAGTGGTATCAGAGCCAAAGCGATAAATTATTTCGTTAAAGATCCTTTAAATAATTTTTGGCTAAAATGGAATTTTCTCCATTTCCTAAATTTCCTATTTTCGATGGTTCTAACTACGCGTATTGGAAAGCACGAATGAAATCGGCACTTAAATCTATCGACGAGAGAGTTTGGATGTCTGTTGTTAACGGGTGGTCCCCACCAACTCATTTAGTTGAAAATGAATGTGTTCCCAAACCGGCCGATAGATGGACTGAGAATGAGTTTAAACTTTCTAATTTTAATTCCCGTGGTTTGAACGCTTTGTTTAGAGCTATCACACCAGATGAATTCTGACGTATTATGACGTGTGAAACCGTTAAAGAAGCTTGGGATATTTTACAACTAACTCATGAAGGAACTAGTGTCGTTAAAGCTTCGAAACTCCGAAACCTCACCACTCAATTTGAAACTATCAAAATGAACGATAATGAAACTTTTGATTAATTTAATGCTAGACTTTCCGATATTGTCAATTCATCTTTTAATTTGGGAGAGAAAATACCCGACAACCGAGTTGTAAAGAAAATTTTAAGGTCCCTACCCGATAGATTTATTCCAAAAGTGATCGTTTTAAATTCTTTACCAACTTTAGCCTCTATGAAATTAGAAGAGCTCGTAGATGATTTACAAACCTATGATCTAGACATGTTTCCCTCTAAAACTGAAAAGAAAATTGAAAAGGGCGTTGCTTTAAAATCCCGAAAAGAGGTTAAACAAGTAGTAGAGAGCGAGAGTGATAGTGACTCGGAAGATATGGCTTTGTTTGATCGTAAATTTAGAAAATTTCTTAAATTTAACAAAGATAAATTTAAAAATGATTTTAAGAAATTTGAAACTTCTAAGCATAATAAAGCCTAGAAGATCCCTAAAGCCGAGAAGATCCCTAAACCTATTAATGAAAATTTAAATAGGGACGAGTCTAATAGGTGTTTTGGTTGTGAGGGTTATGGCCATAGGGATTCTGAGTGCCCCACTAAACTAAGGAAATAGGGTAAACGACCCATTGCATATAATGCGACCCTGAGTGATAATGATAAGGAAGAGGTATCCGATTCCCCCACTAAGCCTAATTTTTTGGCTTTTATGGCTAGTCATGTGAGTGATAGTGAGAACTCATCGATTGATGAAACTTTAACACATGACACTTCCAAGGTCATTGTTTATGATTCTCTTGTTTTTTATGAGAGTGAGAGTGGAGAAGAAAGAGAGAGTGAAAAAGAAGAAGAGGTTAATGTGAGTGAACTTCAAAATGCTTTTCAAGAATTATATATAGAATCTATTAAATTAAAAAGAGATAATTTGAAGTTAGAAGCTAGTTTGAAAGAACGTGTCAAGGTCGTTAATAATAGTATGTTGGTTGAAGACCTTAGGACATGAGAGAAAGCTCTTCTAGAGAAGCTTGAATATCTAGAAGGAGAGAGAGATAACCTTAGGGGTTTAATGGAATCCTTGAAAAAGGAGCTTCTTGCTTTCGAAGAGCGAAATGTTTTATTAGAGTCTAACATTTTAGAATATCAAAATAAATTAAAAGACTCTAGTAATGTCAAATTTAATTTGGAGTGTCGTTCGAAAAAATTAGATAAAATATTAGGAACGGTCCAAATTAAAAATGACACTTGTGGTTTAGGCTTCAATACCTGTAATGAATCTACTCATAAAGCCAAAACCAATAGTTTAGGAGAATCTACTAGGAAAGCATTTAGAGATCACTCCATAGGTAAATCTTTTCGACATGTTTTTACTTGTACACATTGTGGTCGAAAAGGTCATCTTAAGAAATTTTGTTTTGATCTTAAACGAATTCCTAGAAAATCCCAACGTAAAGCAACCAATGTATTTAAAATTCCTACACCCCAAGATAGTCATTCTTCATTAATTAGGGTTAGGAAATCTGAATTGGTTGCCTTGCAAAATAGGGTTTTTGATTTCCATTTACTTTCACATGCTTCCTCCCTTGATAAATCTAAAGGATGAATGTGTTAGTGCTTCCATACTTTAGCTTTTTTACTTTATGATATATTCACATGCTAAATGTATGCTTGTTTAATCATTTTCTAGTCTATGCTCCATGCTTATCACATACTAGAATTATGATTTTTGTTTATCTTGTGTATTATATTCCCTTCATTTTGTATGCATCAAATGAAAAATACAAAAAGATTTTTGTTTATCATTTGGATTTTATCTCTTAGTAATTTAAGCCTAATGAAAAATTCAAATGATTTTTGGTTTGTCTTTTGACTATATAATTTTATTTTTGGTAATAAATGTCAAAAACTCAAAAAGATTGTATTTTTTGTGTATTTTTGGTTTGGCACACTTTATGTGGCATATACTTGTGTTTGAATCCCTCCTTTAACGCTCTCATGTGGCTAGAACTTTTGGTGTAGATTATCAATCCTTATTATGTTCTTTACCATGCTTATATGGAGTAGTTGGATTTTGTGTTGTTTTAAACGGATTCTATTTTTATATGCCTCTATTCACACATGCGCGAGCTCTTTTGAAATTTTAACTTCATATGTATATTTGAGCTATGTGAGGTGTTCTCCTTCCAATCTTGTCATCTACATATTTGTGACTTGGGAGGACTAGTGCATGTCAAAATTCGTTGCACGTGAGATTTGTGTGAAAAAATGAAAACATGATAAATATAAATGTGCAGGGGGAAGGGATCCGAAAGGACTAAGTGATCATTTGCGATTGTAAGCCACCGTTTTGAATGGACCTAAAAGAAATACGTGGTCCAAAGGCCTAAAAACAGAAAATATGGCATTAAAATGAAAATCAAATTGCCAAGGCCTATGTTTGATTGATATATTCATTCAAAATTAACATAAATGCTTATTGAGGGAGATTGGATGGTATATCAACGGTTTGCACAATGTCCGTTTATCCTAGGTGCGTATCTCATGTCATGACTCTATTGGTTTGTAGAATCATCAATATGCTAAGCTTGTATGCATTGTGTATGTTTGTTCATTGAGTTCAATTTATATTGTCACATGAGGTTATATTCAAATGTGATGAAGTTTGCAATCAATTGAGAACTCCGTGAACATGTTTTAAGTGATTGGGTCTAAATTTAATCGTTACTAGTTCACACCCCAACACTTCCGTTTTCATATGACACATTTTTGTCATACGAGTGTGAAAGACTTCTATTATATGTTGCGTGTGTCATTTGTGTGTTTACATCTATATATGTGTACTTGAGTCTCTTTGATATATATTATGTATACATATATTTAATATTTTTGTTTAGTCTTTGCTTTGATTTCTAATCCATATATGCTTTAATTCTTACTTGGTATCCATCTTATTGCATTCTTTGTTGATATCACATGTGCTTAATAATTTATATATCATATTGGTATCATTTTATTGCATCCTAGTTGGTATCCGATGTTATTGTTTGGATTAGTTGACTTTTTATTGCCCATATGCTTAAACGTTCTCATCACTATATGCACAATTACATGTTTTAGCTTGTTATCCCATTCTTTTATCCCTTGCTTAGTATAGAGGGTGTATATATTTTATTCTTTAGCCTTTGTCTATTCCTGAACAAAAAGGGGGAGAATGATAGGGGAGAAATGGTATCTAATCCTATTATTATCGTATCTTAGTTTGAGGGAGATTTATCTTAGGGGGAGACGTCTTTCTAAGTATGTCATTTATTTAATAAAGGGGAGAATTAATTTAGGGGGAGTAATTATTTAATTGCACTTAATATTTTGATATTCCCTATGCATTTGATGAGTTTGCTTAAGTGTGCAGGAATTCTTCTAAAGTAGCATCTTTCAATGGCAAAGCATTTGATCCCTGGGTTGAGTCAAGTTTGGGTGGGTTTTGTTTTGAGTCTAGTAGAGCTTGACGGCCCTTTAGGATTTTTGTTTGGTTTTTGTCACGGAATAGCCAAAAGGGGAGATTTGTAAGGACACAAATTTCCAATTGAGTCCATATATAGTTTTGGCTCAATTCCGGACAAAAACATTTATTCATAGGATTGTATTTAATTGTAATATTCTCAAGCCTATGAAATGTTTGTTGAAGATGTAGCGGCAAAGAGTATAAAGCTTCATCATCATGCCGGGTTCGTGCCTCGTTTATACATCATCAACCATAGTTCCTTGCTCCCAAGGTATGAATGCAATTATATATATATATAGGAGCTTGGAACAAGTTTTATTGGGTGTTAGGTTTAATTAAAACTGTGTTTTATTAAGTTTATAAAGTTTTATGGGCTAAAATCGAATTTTCCAAAGTTTCTGGAAGTTCGTTCGATATGTCGTTCGAACGACATTGTCGTTCGAACTAGATGTCGTTCGAACGAGATTACTAACGACTTCCCATTATGGCATACTGGAACTTCGTTCGAAATGTCGTTCGAACGAGATTGTCGTTCTAACGAGATTTCTAATGATCTTCTAATGATTTCATACTGGAACTTCGTTAGAAGACTCGTTCGAACGAGATGTCGTTCGAACGAGTTTCCAGCGGGAACAGTTTTCTGGCAGTTTTGAGCAGTTTTCACCCACTTCCCCACTCGATTATTAACCAACTATTTTCAGACTTTAATAGGTGCGGGAATCACTTTTGTAAAAGAATCTTTTTCATATCTTACTAACTCCTAGAAAGTGTTTTGAGAGGAAAATCAAAGAGGGAAAAAGATCGTGTTTTAAGTGTGTTTTTATAAAAAAAAAAATATACACCACTCTAGTTTACACCCAAATTAATTTCTTCCAAGTTCCCATATTCATATATCTTGCTTGGAGTTTGGCACCGGGTTCATATCTTCCATTCAAAGAAAAGTTTTGGGCTTTCTTCTACATCCCATAAAGAAAGAAGAAGAGGTTGTTAAGACATTACCCACTTGGAGAAAGGCTCCTTGCTCGGGTGACGGTGACCATATAAAGTCCGATCGGTGGATTCCGAGACCGCGGTGGAGCTCCAAGGTTATCCGCTAGGAAGAGGTATCTACAAGAAGAAGCATCGGGGCTTGAGAGAGATCGAGTCGTGTGTTGTAAGATTTTCTGTCTTATATTTGTAAATTCCGTACTTAGTGGATTTGTGGCTAGGGTCGTCCGAGGTTGTTTCCCGTTGTGGGTTTTTCCTCGTACATCGCGGCGTAGTGGATTTATTGTTTATTTTATCTTTTGGAAAATCACCTAGAACACATGCTTAGGTAAAAAGATAATAATTGGTTTAATTTAATCTCTATGTGCTTAATTTGGGTAATGTTTAGTTAACTTGGTTTAAGTGAAAATGATTTTAATACGTTAATTTAATTTCACTCGGTTTAATTTTAATTTGTTTAAGAAAATTAAAATTTGGTAATTCGTTGTTTTGTTGAACCATCCTAACTCTTCCGCATCTCGACATATATATAAGGAAATAATATTTTAATTGAGAAACTTAAAAAACGGGGGAGTTGCATTCCAACAAATACTGAGTGATCTTCATCGTATTCTTTATATAACTATCTAGCAGCATCGAATTTCAACTGTATATATTTATGGTCTCCTGGAAGTTCAACATCAAATTTTCATTTAGTTGGCCATAATACGCACTATCCATATCCATAGGTTCGTGGTTTTGACGGTTGTGGATTCCGTAAGTATCATCAATTACGTCGATCAATGGATAATGTGTTGGTGAATCATGTACCACTTCCACTCATTGGGGTTCCGTTACGCGGTCGGGTACCGATAATTCTTTCGAAACATAAGGTATATTTTTTTCACCATGGTATGTCAATATTTTATAGTCTTGACAGATTCCCCACTTTATTAAATGCAACTCAACGTTTTCCAATGACTTATATTTTCCGTTCATACAATGGGTTCACGAACACATAATCTTGTCACTTTTAAGATTTTTAAAAGCGTATGTAACAAATTCTTGAACGCCATTTACATGATTATTTAGAATTCAGTTAGTCTCTCCCATCCACTCTTTGTATTGTGGAAAATTCATATAATAATCTTCAAATTTCAGTCATGTGGTAATAGGTTTAAAAATATTATTACAACTAAAACAAACACAATATTCTTACAACTGAAACAAAACCAATATTCTTAAACTGGCCAAGCAATAAAATAATATTCTTACAACTGAAACAAAAATAATATTCTTACAACTGAAGCAAATTATATTTAAAACTAAAACAAAACCAATATTCTTAAACTAAAACAAAACAAATATTCTTACAACTGAAACAAATAATGTTATTGCAACTGAAACGAAAGAAAATATTATTAGATCTTGGCCAACAGATAAACTGGCCAAGCAATAAAAGAGTTTGCATAATTCCTCAATTCCATCCCTTCCCCACTGTCAATGTGCACAGTTAGATCTCTGCAGTCGTTGTATATTTCATTTACCAGTATTTGAGACTCACCTCTCTCCAAAGGTCGGTTGTGTACTGGAGTTTCGACAACCATAGAGATGAGTGTGCACACCCAAACACCCCTCTTATTGCTCAGGTCTTTAAAATAGTAATTTTTGCCATAGTCACCGTGAGTTATTGATGATGATCCAAGTCCCGTGATAGGCGGAGGCACGGGGAATGGGAATGTTTAAGGAATCGGTATTTGGGAAGGGAATATTGGATGAGGCGGCATTTGGGAGGGGAATGTTGCATGAGGCGACATTTGGGAAGGGAAATTAAAGGGGCAAGATAGGGGAGACCTTAAGGAGGAGGGTAAGTATAACCTTGAGGAGGCGGCATTGGGACCCCATAATTTTGAAAAAAGGACACAAGTTGCCCCATTTGATTCGTCAACATTTCCACGTTAGTTTTGATATCCTATACATTCCCATAGGTCTTGAACTGTTGTTCCTTATCGGACGAGACATGATTTTTTACCGAAGAAAACTCATCCACGAGAGGTGTGGTGTGTTGAAATTTTATTTTTGGCATATGTGAGCCAACACCTCTCGTCCCCCCTTTTTGTCCTTTCCAAAGGTCAGGGTCAGGGCATCATTTTCAAGGTCAAAATCATCATTAGGGTTCAAACCTGACTGACTGCTAATGGCCTATATTTATTTTAGCGTCTCACCCAAGTGTGGTGGGAACTTATTATCTTTGTCCCATCGAGCATGAATGAACAAGTTGGACCGATTTGGCTTTTTACCCACATCTGGACCATCCTTTGTCCTACTCACCCATTCATTCTTCAAATCCTCATATGATTTGGATCCCAACCTGTGGATATCAGTTTTTTGTGACCTATTTTTCTTGTTTTATTCCCTTTTGACTAAAACTTTCTCCTTTGGCTCATTATCCAAAAACTTATTCCACCGCTCCACCGATATTTCAACATTGGGAGGTATTCTCTCTTTTAAAAACAAAATATCGAAGCTCACTGCCTCCTTCGGAAAATGTTTCTTCCGAAGGTTTTTCTTGTATGTCTTCAATGATTCAGCAACCCAAGATAGAACCTTATTCTTGGAATGATCGCAAAATCAGAAATACTTTTAGAGTTGATAGTATATGTCATCTTTGACGGCTTGATCAATCAAGTTCTAATTATCTGGTCTACCAACTCCCACGTTCATTTTTCTCAGTGACAAACATCATGTTTTAAAGTTTAGCACGTCATTCCTATCACCCATTGGGTTATTCCCGATAAGGGAGAACCCAACGGGCTTCTTTTGGATTGAGCGAGAGCCATCGAGAGCGTTGGATGGGGGTGATGGAGCAACGGGAGTGCTGGATAACAGGGGCCGAAGAACCTGAAGTTGGACTTAGTGAGTAGGGAACCATTGGTGGAGTTGAGTATTACTTATCCATTGGTGTTGAGAATTTGGGTTGTGCACGATATGGCGAACCTCATTGCGGTGTCACCTCGGCACTTGGTAGCCTTGGGTTGTTTCCTCCCGACATTATGTACAAAAATAAAAAACCATAAGTGACTAAATAATTATAATAATATGAAATTATAACTAATTAATCAAGCTTATGACTATATATATATATATATACCTTTTAAGAGTAAGAATATGTTCAATGTGACTGATCTTTATCCATTCGGTATTAGTTTTTAAGAACCTATGAATTTTTGCACGTGGCCAACTAGAAGGAAGGGTATCTACGATTGATGTGTAGATATCCGTGAGATGAATTCGGAATCCCATCTTTTTTAAATTGTTGTCAAGATTCAATTTAACGTGCATATGACGTGAGACATCACATTCTATTTCAATGCTCTATGTACTCAATTATATCAATAACGGTTGGATTTTTTTTCACCTTCTCCAACAACGTAACCAATGTCAAGGATAAGTTGGGATTATATGTGTTTAATATATTTTCCATAACGTCATCCCTTTTTTCTGGTAGGGAAAATAGAATATGGTCAAACGGGTAATCTTGCTAGAGATTAACTCTACGATTCACAAGGTAGTTAAATTGTTCGATCATTTTTATTTCCATACCTATAAATAGGAGTAACATCTATATGGCGCTCACTAATAAAAGAGTAACTTGTGCGGTCCAATTGCAGCCTCTCGCACTCTTGTTGTCAGTGATTATCACCGTGCCTCATTTTTTCATAGAAAAATATACAAGGGCATGAATATGAGTCCTACGATTAAGGTATAAGGGTATATGAGGGATCTAATTAATTAATAGCTATTGATTCAATAAGGTATTAGGGTATGTTAGTTTGATTAAGGTTTTGATACATTCAAACATATAAGGGTATATTAGTTCGATTAAGGTTTTGAGAATGGTAAGGATTTTTAGTCAGTGGGTGCGAAACCTAAAATGCTCAATTAATTTCTGTGGTGACAATTATTATGCAACACAAATATATAAGAGAAAGGAAATCACCAAGCAAGAATAAGGAATATAAAATAACAATCACACAACAAAGGATGTACGTGGTTCAGCAAAGATATGCCCACGTCCACGGTAGTGCAGTCAGTATTATTTCGATGTATCTCGAAGAGTGATTACAAAGAATATGACTTGTCCTTTGCCCCCGACCTAGGGTTTAATAAATACATGTTCATTTTAGTAAGTGGGGGTGTTGGACTCCCCCACATTTTCCATCTCTCCCTAGAACCTCTCTTAATGGGAACGTGGGAGGAGGCTGGATCATAATCAGTTAAGAGATGGAGGGTCTGGACTTTGGGCCACCACAATTGGGCTACTCGTTCAGGCCCATCATTCTAATTTCGGCTACCCATAATTGCCCCTAAGTTTGTTGGGCCATGCTTTGGGCTCAATAAATTTAAATGATTTGTCATAATGGATTTTTCGTACATCGTGCAACTCTTCAAAAGTTGGAGAACTGATTCTAGCGGCACCTGCTTCATGGTCTGTGCACTATGATTAGCAACACTTAAAGGTTTTCTAGAGCAATCATTTTTCGACCGTCGTTTCAACCTTCTCAGCATTCTTCCATTTCCTGTGAGCTCTAGCGATTCACACTTTCTTCTCTCAGTCTCCATTATTATTGCTTCCTTGTTATTTGGGCTCGTGATTCTTCATTGTTCGAGTTGAACTTCCATCTTATAAGTCTCTTGTGCCTTTTCTTTGTATTTTCTCTTTGAATTTGTAGTTTTCTAGGGTTTTCCAATGGCAAAGATTGGTAATAGGTCGGTCTCCGAGTTTAGGAAGTTTTATAACATCCCAGAGTGGGTAGAGATTGAGTGTTGCGCCTCTCCTCCTAGAAATGTTAGAGAGATAGAGGTTGCCCATTGGATCCATATCTTATTGCTTTCTCAAGGGGGACTCACTTTTCCTCCCAACAATCAGCTCTTGCACTTCTTTGGTTATTTCAATATTGTTCCTGCACAGTGTTCGCCCAATGTGTGGAAGATAATTAATGGCGTCCATAGAATAAATCAGTTATATGGTACCAAGTTAGGGTTTGCCGAGGTCTATTTTTGCTATTCTTTTCCTCAAACTAGTTCTGGTGTTCTCTATCTCAAATCCAGGAGCCCTGACAGGGTATTGGTAGTAAACCTACCTGATTCCCACAAGGACTATTGGCAAGAAGGTTTTCTTGCTAGAAACTGGCAGTTTTCTCCCCAGTCTGAAGGATCGAGGTCTAATAGGTTCTCTGTTCCCTTTTATGGGGAAGAATACATATGTAGACTTTGCTCTGTTCTTTTAATTTTTGTTAATTTATGAGCTTTCTGATTTTTCTCTATTTTTTCTTCAACGAGGTCAAAGAATTTGGAACTTGCTCTCAGCGAAGTTCGTCTCTCTGAATTGGTCAAGGCCTGGAATATCAGGGAGCCCTTAGCTGACAGCGAGCATCCCCGATCTGCTGCTTTTTTGCTCGAATATTAGAACGTTGGTTCCAGTTTTATAGCGAGGCCGGTGGACAGTATCCCTGAGTTTGATACCTTCGAAGAGACTTTTACGGATCCTATTCAGTTAGACGAGGAGGAGAGCAGCTCTGAAAGTGATATCGTAGGTGGTGTCGGAGGTAATTTGGTTGAGGGGGGCTCCAGTGGTAGCAGCTCTTCTGTTTTGGGGGAAGTTTCTGAAGTTCGCCAATCGTCGAGCACGTCTAGTAGTTCAAGCAAGGAGATGGTTCCTCCAAGAAAAAACCTGATTCGAGATGATGATGATGACGATCACGTGCTCATCGCTCAGAGGTCAAAGATGTAGAAGTCCAGCACTGGGGCTATAACTACTGGCTCTCGGTCTTCTACTCAGGAGCAAGAGAGGAAGAGGAGAAAGGAAGAGCAGGTGAGAGAGGGAGAGAGAAAAAAGGAGGAGGAAAGAAAGAAGATAGAGGAGAAGAAGAGAATGGAGGAGAAGAAGAGGGTGGAGGAGAGGAGGAGAATGGATAAGTAGGAAGATAAGAGAAAGATGGAGTCAAGGACGAAGGTTGGGCAAGCCTTAGTCCCAGTGTCTGCTTTGCCCGAGGGCGCCTCAGTTGCCATTTCTCCTTAACTGGCTCCAGCACTGCTCGAGAGGGCAGTTCTTCCCGCAGATTGCCAGAGGGCGCTGGGGTCTGATCAATTGGCCCTGCAAGCTAACCAGAGGCTAGCCCTGGTAAGATCTTTTCCATTTTCTAACGCTTTACCAAGTTTTAGCTATTTCTCCCTCTTGATCGTTCTCCTTTTTTATCTCTTCTTTATTTCTGGCAGTTTGTGACTGACTTCGCCGTGCTCTATCGCTCTGAAGACGAGCTGGTGAGAAGGAATGGCGACCTGTAGCAGCAAAAGTCTGCTCTGGAAGTTAGGGGTTTTCAACTGGAGGCTGATTTAAAGACTGCTGACGCCGCCCGAGTTTCTTCTGACCTGGCCCTCATCAATTCCAATCGAGAGAGGGATGCGGCTGTTAAAGAGATGGTCGAGCTGAGGCAGGCCTATGACTTGGTTTGCTCAAGCAAGTTGGCCATCGCAGAGGAGAACAAGGTGCTAGTCGAGCAGCTGAAGGAGATGGAATCCCAGGCATCCACCATCAAGGAGGATTCATACAACTTTGGGTGGTCTGCTGCATATGAAGACACCGAGGTCCAGATAGGCTACATCTGCCATCTGAACTTCTAGAAAGGCTGGAACAAGGCCCTCATAGCTGCTGGTGTGGATGTTGCATCTCCTCTATTTGATGAGCACGACCCACGGCCGAGGCCCGTTGTGGATGAAGTCCCTGTCCCTGCTATTGAAGGCGCTGACCCTGTCTCCCAGATAATCTCTACTGACGTTCCCCTTGTTGTGGCCACAGAGGCTATCCCTGCTAAGGGGGGTGCTCCTACTGATACTGATAAAGAGAAGAATCCATTGACTTCTGGGCAACCTGAGGTTGCTAGTTAATTTATTTTTAGGACTATTTTGTATTTCTACTTGTAATTTTCCCAATTTATGCTCGATGTACTTTAACTTTTATCAATGAAATGAAAAGGCTTCTTTTTCCAGTACATTGATTGCTTTTTCTCTCCATTTCCCTTTTATGTCTTGTAGTTGAATGATGTAGAAGAGTATATTCCTACCACATCTCAATTGGGCAGGACTCTTGGTCCCAATGCTAGTCCTCAGGTTCTCCAGGCCTTGTTAGGCTTTGTAAATCTCTTAGGTCAAGGAATCAAAAGTATAAGGATCAGTTTGAGATTGTGGCCAAGTTGATGGATAGGCTCTAGGAGATGGAAGGGGTTGGTTCTTCAGTGCAAGAAGAGGTGAATGCGTTGAGAACAAAGCTTCTCGATGCTTCTGAGATCAACCAGGTTGGGGAGATGCTTCAGCAGGAAAATGAAGCTTTAAGGAAAGAGGTCTCTCGTCTTAGGGATCATGCGCCGAGCAACGCTCCTGCAGTATTGCGAGGCTCTTCATCGATGCGAGCTAGGGTTGGCTCGAGCGATGTTCCCCCTGTGCTACGAGGCTCCACTGGTCCATTCATTTCGTGAGCTGGCAGGAGAACCAGGCGTTCAGATAGGGAAATAGAAGAGCTTCGCGGTGATGTCCAGCGATCATATGTGATTGCTGCTGGGCTTCAAAGGGACGTTACTCGGCTGTGGCACCTATTTAAAAAATGACCTCGACGAGTATGGGCCGACGGTTATGACCAGGGTTGGCTAGATGCTCCGGCGAGAAAGATAGAATTCGAGGAGTTTGCCTTCATCAGGGGGTGATTAAGTGCTTTGAAGGAGATGCAAGTTCCAAGGAACTCTATGCTCTGGTATCGCCATGAAATATCTCCTTCCACTCGGATGCCCAATCCCTTCCGGAGAGATGATCAGTGGATACCCATCGATGCTATCCCTCGGCAGCTATTGGAGTCGGATGCTAACGAAGCCGAGGAAGAGTTGGTTCCTGCTCCTGATGATGGTCGAAGAGCTCAAGTGGCTGATTATCTCGTTCAGAGGCCTCATCCCCACTGAGATTTTACCAGTAGTTACTCTATGTATTTTGTGTTGAAGTGATGTTATGTCAATGTTTTGGGCGAGCTCGCCGACTAAACATGTATTGTACTTGTTGTAAATATGGTGGATTAGTATATAATTTATGTTTTGGGCTATTTTAGCTGATTAAATAAGTGTATTATATTCTCCATATTCTCGCTCCTTTATGATCTCTAAATTTATATTATTATGCAAGTGTCCTTCCAGTCCAGTACATTATCGAGGTACCATTGTGCACCACTTTACCTTTTAGGTCGCGTCGTCACACTCCCTTAGGCCTAAGTGTGGCAATTGGTGAGGACACACCTAGTGTTGGATGCTCTATCCGATCAGGATTTTATTCAACCAAAGATGGTTTGGCAACCAGTTTTAATTTAGCCATATTGCCTAAGGATCTCCTGTATGGCTTCATATATTGCCAGGGGCAATGCTAAGAGGTCTTTCGTGTTTCATAACGAAAGCCCGAGGAGGGTGATTTCCCTGTTATGGTGTAATGACCAATGTGCCTGTCATTTAGAAAAGATGTGTGATAAAGCTTATATAATTGTTACTCATTAGAACGCAGTCGTTAAATAGCTTTCATTAATGACAAGGAAAATGAACTAATAGTTCCACAACAAAAGCATAAAAGAAGAATCTAAAAATAGAATTTCTTGAGATTGGCTGCGTTCCATGCTCGGGGGATTTCTCTGCCTTCCATCGTTTCTAAGTGATAGGTGCCTTGCAGATTATCTCTTGTTATCTTGAATGATCCTTCCCAATTAGGCCCTAGCTTACCGTTTGATGGTTTCACTGCGCTGCCCAGGACTTTCCTTAGGACATAGTCCCCAACTCGGAATGTTCTCGGGTTGACCTTCTTATTATAGTGCCTCGCGAGCTGTTGTTGATAGATCGCTAGTTTTACTAGGGCTAGCTCTCGGCGCTCGTCGGCTAAGTCGAGCTCAGTGAGCAATGCTACATCATTATGGCCTTGGTCGACAAGGTTGGACCTCATTGTTAGCAAGCCTGCTTCTAGTGGGATAATTGCTTTCATTCCATATGTCAGCGAAAATGGGGTTTCTCCCGTTGCTCGTCGTGGAGTGGTTCTGTAGGCCCATAGAATGTGTGGTAATTCATTTACCGATGTGCCTTTGACTCACTTCAATCGTTTCCTTAATCCGTCGATCATTGTCTTGTTGGAAGCCTAGGCTTGGCCATTGCTTTGAGGATAGGCCACCGAGCTGAAATGGTATCTGATTCCATATTCGTTACAGAAACTCTTAAAAGAGTCACTTTCGAACTGCGTTCCATTATCGGTGATGATGGTTTTGGGGATGCCAAAACGGGTGATTATATTTCTCCATATGAACCTTATCATATCTGCATCTCGGATGTTCACTATGAGTTCTGCCTCGATCCATTTGGTGAAGTAGTCAGTCATGACCAACAGATATTTGTGACTATCGGTGGTGGTAGGAAGTGGTCCTACGATGTCCATCCCCCATTGGGTGAACGACCATGGGCTGGATAATGATTTTAGGTTGCTGGCAGGTTGGTGGGCCATAGGACCATGAAGCTAGCATTTCAGGCACTTGCAGACATACGCCTCAGAGTCCATTTACATATATGGCCACCAATAACCCTCCATCATTGCTCGGAAATCCAGAGATCTTCCTCCAATATGGCTTCCACAGATTCCTTCGTGAAGCTCATGTAGAACTTGCTCGATATCCTTTGGGTGAACACATTGAAGGTAGGGACCGAAAAATGATCTCTTGTATAGCTTGCCCTCAGGAGATAAGTGAAAGCGAGCAGCTTTGACTCTTATCTGGTGAGCAGTCTTCTTATCATCTGGAAGTGTGCCATCCTTCAAATAATCCCTTAATGGGTCCATCCAGCTGGGTGCAAACTCAATTCGGAGCACCTGCTCCACATTTGGTAGCTCGCTGTTATGATTAATGCTAGGTTGAGAGAGGAAATCGATGGGGATTGTCCTTTTTAAGTCAGAATCGATTGTTTAGCTTAGGACTGCAAGGGCGTCAGCATGGCTGTTCTGCCCTCTGGGAAACTGCTGGACAGTGATCTCTTCGAAGCTCGCCATTAGCCTTTTCACTAAGGCAAGGTACGCTGCCATTCTTTTATCTTTTGCATTGTAATCTCCACTTATCTGATTGAGACTAATTGAGAATCGCCGAACACCTGTAAATGCTTTGCTCCCAAAGTGTGCGCTTTTTGGAGGCCGGCTATTAAGGCTTCGTATTCTGCTTCGTTGTTGGAGGCTGTAAATCCAAGCCAGATTCCTTGTTCAAGGATTATATCCTCTAGAGTAATGAGGACAATGCCTACACCTGCCCCCTTTGAGTTGGAGGATCCATTAACGAATAGTTTCCAAGTTTCCTTTGTTGCGTCGTTCCCCTTTTGTCTTGTTGTTGGAGGCTGGTTGGAGGTTGGTTGGAGGGTTGCTCGCCTGTGAATTAGGCTATGAAATCAACAAGGATCTGCCCCTTGATTGCGTTTCTTGGTTGAAATTGAATATCAAATCATCCGAGCTCGACTGACCATTTAGACAGTCTGCCCGACAAATCCGCCTTCCTAAGGATTGCTTTAAGGGGGTGTGATGTAAGGACGATTATAGTGTAGGCTTAGAAATAGTGCTTTAGCTTCCTCGAAGCCACTACTAGTGCAAAGGCGAGCTTTTCCAGTGGTAGGTACCTCTGCTCGGCGTCAAGTAGGGTTCTGCTCGAGTAATAAACGGGGTGCTGGATTCCTGCAACTTCACACATCAATGCAGAACTGGTAGTGTGGTTTGAAATGGATAGGTACAAGTACAAGGGATTTGCTTCCTGTGGTATGACGAGCAGTGGTGGGGAACTGAGGTAAGACTTGAGTTCGTCCAGTGCTCGCGAGCAATCTGGGTTCCACTCTACCATTTTGTTTCCCTTTAGAAGCTGGAAGAAAGGCTTGCATTTCTCAGAGGATTTAGAGATAAATCGATTTAAGGCAGCGAGCATGCCAGTGAGCTTTTATACGTCCCGGATTGTTCGAGGAGGTTGTACCTTGTTAATTGCATCGATCTGGTCTGGGTTAACCTCTATGCCTCTCCTACTGACCAAGTACCCAAGAAATTTTCCTAATTGGACACCGAAAGAACACTTGCTCGCGTTAAGTTTCATTCGGTATTTCCTGAGGATTTTGAAGGTGTTTGACAGGTCTGAGAGGTGGTCTTCTTTCTTCTTTCTTTTAACGAGCATGTCATCGATGTAGACCTCCATGGTGTCTCCCATCTGGTCCTTGAACATCTTGGTGACCAGCCGCTGGTAGGTTGCCCCAGCATTTTTTAGCCTAAAGCGCATGACCTTGTAGCAGTATAACCCAACTGTGGTGATGAATGCTGTTTTTTCTTGGTCTGGCATATATAAAGGGATCTGATGATACCCTGAGTATGCGTCCAGAAAACTCATTCGCTCGTGAGCTGCAGTGGCGTCTACCAGTTGGTCAATTTTTGGGAGGGGGAAACTGTCTTAAGGGCACGCTCTGTTGAGGTCAGTGAAATCGATGCAAACTCTCCACTTCCCGTTGCTTTTGGAACTACTACTGGGTTGGATAACCACTCGAGGAATTGTACCTCCCGTATGGATCCTGCATCCAGCAGTTTTTCTACTTCTTTTTCCACGGCTTTTGCCTTCTCGGGTGCAATTCGCCGTGCCTTCTGCGTGATTAGTTTGAAGGTGGGATTGAAGTGCAACTGATGACAAACCATACTAGGATCAATTCCAGGCAGCTCGTATGGTTCCCACGCGAAAACATCTACGTTGCGTCTCAGTAGAGTTGTCAATTCCTTCTGTTCGTGGTCAGTGAGAGAGGCTCCAATCAAGAAAACTCTATTACTGTCGCTATCACCAGTTGTAACCTCTACCAGGTCTTCAACGACCCTTTCAGAGGGGAGGATCCTGGTCTCCTCCACTCCAGTTCTTTCGTACTTTAATTACTATTTAGAAGGTGTCAGAACTTCTTGTTCTTCAACTTTCTCGCAGGGCTGATCGGTCTTCTTCTCTGGCCTTGGTCGGATGGCTGCTATGAAACACCTTCTTGCCATCGCTTGATCGCCGTGGATCTCCATTACTCCTCGCTCGGTTACATACTTGAGTTTCTGATGGTAGGTCGAGGAGACGACTTTCATCGCATGGAGCCATCCTCTGCCGAGGATGGCTTGGTATGGCGAGTCGATGTCAACCACTAAAAACTCAATCATCTTGGAGATATTTCCCGCTCGTACTGGTATTATAATTTTTCCTAGGGGCATAGTTATTTTTCCAGCAAAGCCAACTAAAGGGACAGTAGCTTCCTTTAGGTCGGCGATGCTTAACTTCAATTTTCTGAATAAGTCGAGATACATTACCTCGGACGAGCTTCCTTGGTCGACGAGCAACTTATCGACATCAAAGTTAGATATCCTGAGGGTAATGATCAAAGCATCGTGATGTGGGGTTCTCACTCCCACCAGATCTTCATCTGTGAAAATAATATGCTTATTATAGTTGACGTCATCTGCTCGTCGACGCTTTCCTGACTGTGACTTTGCTGGATCGATCTGAAAAGCTTGCATCACTGCTGTAAGTTTCTTCATCTCCATTCGAGCTGAATTTCCTTGGATCTATCTGGCATTAGAGGCCCCATGAATTGCCGCAAACTCATGTCCAGCATCATCGTCGAGCACGTTGTCGGGTCTCGCCTCTCTATTGGCAGCCGCTTTCTCTACATTCTTATCCACAAACTCGTTCAAATGCCCAGATTGGGCTAGCTCTTCGAGGTGGGACTTAAGAGCTTTGCAATGCTCAGTTTTATATCCTCCCTCTTTGTGAAAGGTGCATCTCAGCGCATTGTTCCTCTTCGAGGGATCTTCTCCCATCTTCCTGGGCCACTTGATGAATGGCTCGTCTTTGATTTTTGCGAGAATTTTATAAATTAGTTCTTTGAAGACGATGTTGACCGCCTGAAATGCTTTTGACACGTCATTGTTGCCTCCGTTTTTGGAGCTATTTTTGCCCCCATTCTTTCCTCATTTCTTCCGGTTCTCAGTTTTGTCACTTCCCTTGGTAGTGAGTTTAGCTCTACCGTTTTGCCCTGTACTGAGGCGAGTGACATCTTCCACCTTAGCATACTTCTCGATGCGAGCCATTAGGTCGTCAATAGTCATAGCCTCCTTTTTTGTCAGGGACTGGTATAGAAGGGAAGAGCTGGGTAGCCCAATTTTGAAAGAGGCCACTGCCACTTGCTCCGAGCAATCCTCGACCTCGTTGAATAACTCCCAGTACCTTTTCGCGTAGTCTCGGAGGGTCTCTTGAGGCATTTTCTTCACTGTCAGCAAAGCATCTATCCTTTTAGGATGGGAGCTACTAGTAATGAATCGGGTCGTAAAGAGCTCGATCAGGGATTTGAAACTCCTTATGGACCGGTGGGGGAGCCTTTCGAACCATTTCTACGCAACGTCATATAGGCTCGAGGGGAAAATTCGGCACATTAGTGCATCCCGGTGGTTCAAGAGGGTCATGGCATGTCGGTACTGCCTGACATGATCAATGGGATCAGTTTTACCGTCATAAATTTTGAACCTTGGAATGGCAAACTTCTTGGGGGCTTCTTCTTCTTCAATTTCCCTTGAGAAAGGTGATTTCATCTGGGTTTTGAGAGCTCGCCTAGAGAGTTCTCGGGTCGATCTGGTACCGTAATGGGCAGGATGCTGGTCCATCTCCCTTCGGACCAGATTTCGTATGTTCTCGTTACTGCGAGTAGGGCTCTGGTAACGATGAGCTTTTCACAGCTGCTCGCGTAGGTCATCCTCTGACTCGTCTCCCTTAATTTTTTGGGATCCTAAGCCTGGGGCTCCTTCCTCGGTTGCGAGACTTTCTCATCTGAGGGCTAGGAGTGCGAAACGGACGTCTCCTGGTATCATGATGGAGCTCTTTCTCCAGTCTCTATAATATTCTTTTCAGGCGAGCATTCTCAGCCTCGTGTCTGCGAGAAGACTCCCTCTGCTCGTAGAGCCTTGCCTCATACGCATCAATCAGTCTGGATATCTGTGTGGACCTTGCTGGTCTTTAGCTTTCTTCTGAGGCTGGACTTTCTAAGCAAGCCCTCTTATCTGAACGTCGAATTTCAGATCTAATCCTATGAGGAACAGGTAGTTCTTGAATATCCCCTGCCTGGGGAGCATTGCTACTGTGACCGGACATTTTAAACTCCTTTTTTGGTGTGGGCTTTCTCAGGGAAGATAAACGTTTCCACAGACGGCGCCAATTGTGGTGACAATTATTATGCAACATAAATATATAAGAGAAAGGCAATCACCAAGCAAGAATAAGGAATATAAAATAACAATCACACAACAAAGGATGTACGTGGTTCAGCAAAGATATGCCTACGTCCACGGTGGTGCAGTCAGTATTATTTCGATGTATCTCTAAGAGTGATTACAAAAAATATGACTTGTCCTTTGCCCCGGACCTAGGGTTTAATATATACATGTTCATTTTAGTAAGTGGGGGTGTTGGACTCTCCCACGTTTTCCATCTCTCCCTAGAACCTCTCTTAATGGGAACGTGGGAGGATACTGGATCATAATCAGTTAAGAGATGGAGGGTCTGGACTTTGGGCCGCCACAATTGGGTTACTCATTCAGGCCCATCATTTTAATTTCAAGTACCCATAATTTCAGATTCTAAATAAATACCAATCCCTAAATGATAATACCCTTAAATAATGCAATTTATTTTAATCCCTAAATAACCACATCCAGTCAATACTAATAATACTCGATTAATTTCAAACTCCAAATAAATCTCAAACCTTAAATAATGGCATTTATTTTAATCCACAAGTAACCACATTCAGTCAATACCAATAAATACTTAATTAATTTCAAACTCTAAATAACAATTCCCAATCAATGTTAACAATACCCAATAAATTTCAATCCCTAAATATAACATACCCAATCAACATATGAAATTATAAAACATCCATTTTCTTGAAAAAAAAAGTATGCACACACATATACACACATATTCACACACACACACGCACACACACACACACACACACACATACGCACATATATATACACACGTACACACACGTACACACATATACACTGTAAGGATATAATTTCTGTTGTGTGTTGTTTACATTGATTATGACTATATCGCTACCACCGTCGAGAGAAGCTCGTGATCATTTGTTCAAAGAGACGAATCCGAATTTCAAGTATTTTCAACATATGCGCGACATGAGGTATAATTTCATATAGAATGTGTTTAAGTTTCATAAATGCTTTACTTTAGTATTAGGATACTTTTCGAAACTGTTTTCTAATAAAATGAGCTATTTTTTCTAAGTCAAAATAATTTTTCAAGACCTGTAGGTGAGCTTTTTAAAATAATATTTTTTTACTCCTGTCGTTCAAACAACAAGTCAATGTTGTTCAAATAAAATTGAAATGTCGTTCAAACGACCGCTTCTAATGACATCGCATGTCGTTTGAAGGGGCGCTCAAAAGGTCGTTTATTGTTTGCTTCAAACGACCACAAACTGTTTTGCAATTTTAAGGGTTGTTTCTTAGGTCGTTAGTAACGACACCTGATGTCATTTAAATGACATGACAATATCGTTTGAACGACTTCTAAAGACATACGACGCCTCAAAATTTTTGTTCAACTATAAATACATATTTTGAAGAACTGTTTCATTAAGACTTTTGATACACGAAAATTGCTTTTTGGTAGACTTTTAGTCTTCATCTTTTAAGGTTAAAAACCTAGTTTTTGATTCACCAAAACATCTCAATTCTTTTGTGAATCATTTATGGAACCCAAATACTTCTTGGAAGTTTATCTTTGTGGAGTACCATATCTACTGCTGGATTGGTAGTTCTTGCTGACGACTGCGGTCATTGAGGTTCTTAAGGGGCTCTTTGTTGGTTGATAGGCTGCGGTCTATGTGGATTTAATGCGATAAAATCATTGTAGATTTTGCTGTGTAATTGTAAGTTGCGATTTGCATTATATAGTGAAATAAAGGTTTTACCCGAAATGGACTTTTTCGTGAACCTCTATTTATGATTGTTTGATTTGCATATTTGATTTATATCACATAAATGCATGATTAGGGTTTAATTAATTCGGATCAAAGATTAACTCTAATTAAATAAGTTTCAAAATTAGAAATTTGAAAATTAACTAAATAATCGATATCTCGCATTTCTACAAATTGGTATCAGAGTAGGTTTCACCAAATTACCGTGAGATAAAAAAAATTCACAATTTTTCTGATGGAAAACTTATATAATCTCCTACTCGTCATTGATGGCACAAATTATGCCTATTGGAAAGCCCGCATGAAATCTGGTTTAAATGCTATTGATGAACGTGTCTGGATTGTTTGTGAAAGAGGGTAGACTCCTCCCACTGTCACCATTGATAATGTCACTAATTTCAAACCTGTGTCAGACTGGACTAAGGAAGATTTTAAATGGAGTATTTATAACTCCCGTGGCCTTAGCGTTATTTCTGGAGTTGTCACCCTTAACGAGTTTCGTCGAATTATGATATTCACCACGTCTAAAGAGGCATGGGATATCCTTCAATTGACACATAAGGGTACCAATACTGCTAAGGTGTATAAGTTGCAAAATTTGACGACCCAATTTGAGACAATCACCATGTCAGAGTCTGAGTGTTTTGACGAATTTTATGCTAGGTTGTCGGAGATAGTCAACATGAGTTTTAATTTGGGTGAGAAAATTGATGAGACGAGGGTTGTTAAAAATATTTTGAGGTCACTTCCATCCCGGTTTATTCCTAAGGTCACTGTTTTAAATTCTTTAGGGATATTAGATACACTTAGGTTAGAAGAACTCGTAGGATACCTTCAAACTTATGCAATCGACATGTTTTCCCAAATCGTTAAGCCTAAGGATAGAGGGATTGCACTTAAGGCATAATCTAGAAAATGTGAGCGAGTGTCTAGGAAGAAGAAGAAGAAGAAGAAGAAGAAGAAGAAGAAGAAGAAGAAGAAGAAGAAGAAGAAGAAGAAGAGGAGGAGATAATTTGTGAGTCCGAGTCTGAGGTGGAGTTTACTTTTGATGATGTGGCCATGTTTTTTAAAAAATTTAAAAAAATTATCGAATTTTCAAAACAAAATTCTTCCAATAAAAGATGTTTACAAAAAATAAAAAACAAGAAGAAGCTAATGAGAGCAGTGAGAAAGAGAGAGAGGAAGAGGTGACATTTTGAGTGAGAGGGAAAATGGCACAAAGCATTTGAATGTCCCGCAATACTAAAGAGAAAGAGAAAGAAAGTTGCTATGACAGGCACTCTTAGTGATAGTGACGAAGAGATGAATAATTTCGGGGATGAGTCATCACGTGGTATCTGTGTCGCCTTTATGGTAAGTCACATGAGCACACTTAGTTTATCCCACGACGATGAGGACACTTGTGTACGTGAGAGTCCCAATGATGATTTGAGTGATTCGAATGAGTGTGAGAGTGAGAGTGAGAATGAAAGCGATCTCCATAAAGCGTTTAGAGATTTATACGCCAAAACCTTAAAGACGAAGAAGTTGAATAAGGAGTTAGGTCTTGAGGTGTTAAATTTGGAGAAAGAGATAGAAGTTTTGAGGTAATTTGAGGCGTCGTCGAGTCAACTCGAGAAGGTGAAGGTTTCTTTAAGTGAGCAGTTGATCGTCGTAGGCCGGAAAAATAGTGAACTTAAATCTCGTGTGTCTAAACTCTAGAAAGACCTCGAACGTGCCCGGGAGGACAAGGTTACTATAGAGGACACATCTAAGAAGGTTGAAAATATTCTCCTCGGTTCTGTTTTGGGACTAGGAATAGGTCATGATGGTGCGTCTACTTCCCATGTTACACCTGAGCCAGTTATCGAGTTTGTGATAGATCCATATGGCTCTCAACCTAACCCACCTAGGCGTCCATTACCTGATAGGAGATTACGTCCTATACATTTTGAGAGAGGCGTTCCTAGGCCTGTGTATGTTTGCACCCATTGTAAGAAGAGAGTACACCTTAGGGAATTCTGTTTTAAGTTGGGTAGTGTGTCACATAGATTTTTGCCACGTGTTCCCACACACGCACCCACACATGATACTTTTCATGATCATGCACATCACATGAAAGAGTTCGTACATATTCGAGATCAAGTTAAGTTTTTAGTCAAAGCTTCACATGATTTGATGGATGTTTTTTATAGGATGTCACCACCTTTAGAAAACTCCTCCACATTTAATGGTTGAGGTTTTATACTTGCTTGCTAGCATAGGATGTTATTCATGATGATACATTATGCCTATTGCTAGTATGTACCGCTTTAATATTTATCTTTTCCATTTTTTATATATATTTTTTGAAAAACCCAAAAAGATTTTTTATTTTTGAAAAATTTTGGAAAAATACAAAAAGATTTTCTATCTTTTTTAAAAAAAATTGAAAAAGCCAAAAATATTTTATTTTGATAAATTTTTTGAAAAAAGACAAAAAGATTTTTGTATTTCGAATTACACCGTTTATGGATGGACATTTAGGATGACCAAGTCACAACATCATTCCATATCCATGTGACTATTTGATAATATTTTGAGATGATGCGCCATTTCAGCCATGTGCTTTATAATGTTTAAAGTCATTAAGATGAGATTTGAGATTACTTTCTACATGTTTGACTCACGATTTCCTTTAATGCACACTAGCACGAGTTTATTTGATTATTGTGTTGTCTATCACATCTTGGTCGAAGTGTTTTCATCTCAATTCTGCCTTTAAAACAAACCAAATGTGATAAAACTTGACAATGAAAGTAGTGCATGTAAGAATCGTTGCCCGTGAGGAATTTGTTTATTATTTAAAAAAATGATGAGTGAACACGGGAAAGGGATACAAAATGAGCAATTGACCTTTGCGTGAAAGCCACCGTTTGAAAAAGAGCCAAAAAAGGTGTGGCATTATAAAAAGTAGCAAAGGCCGACCTATATTAGTTTGATATGATCATTAAAAAGACAAATAATTGAATAGAAAAATATGATCATTATTATATTTGAGGGAGTTTGGTTGGAAATAAATCAACTGGTTTACACGTCCTGATAAAGTCTTAAAAAGCAAGACACAGTTTTAAACGTTATTGGGTGGAAATCATTTTAGACTTTGATTTGTTGATTAGATTGAGTCGATGTCATTTGAATTCAACAATTTTTTACACTTAAGGATGATTTTGAGTTCATTTATTAGGAGTATTCATATTCATCGTGCACATATGTTATGTATGTTTTAGTTGATTTTCGTATCGAATATGTTCACACCCATTCATTCCGTTTCCACGATTTGGTTTTCTTAGTGTAAATTCATGTTGTGTGTTGTTTTTGTAAATTTTCTTTGCTTGAAAATTTTAAAAAATCAAAAAGAGATTGTGGATCCTTTTGAGTATATCCTTGCATGGGCGTAGTTGATTTATTCGTGATGATTTGCTATGCTTGTCGTGACACTCCGTGATTATTTTTGTTTATTCTTTTCCTTGTCTATTTCGGATAAATAAAAAAGGGGATAATGAATTATGAATTATGGAGGAGTTAGAGTTTGCATTATGGGGAAGATTTGAGATTTGATCTTTGATAGATTTATTTGATTTGATTTATATTTATCTCATTTCAAACTCGATACGTCACAGAGGTATTTGCTTTGTTTATTGTGTGTAGGACTTTGATAATCATTTGGAAAGCACACAAAATAAGCGCAAGGAATGCAAAGAGACTTGAAGATTTCAAAGTTGAAGATTTTTGAAGAATTTGAAGACTTGCATTTTTAGTATCTTTTCGGCTTTGGGGTTGCATTGGAGGGTGTTAGATTTATTGTATATGACTTTTATTTTGATAATTCAGATTGTTTTTATTTTATACTGGCATAGACATAGGGGGAGATTTGTAAGGACAAAATTTCCATAGTTTGTTGTTTACATAAAGTATGTCATATACCGTTACAATCGTCAAGAGAAGCTCACGATCATTTGTTCAAAGAGATGGATCCGAATTTCAAGTATCTTCAACATATGTGCGATTTGAGATATGATTTCGTATAGAATGTGTTTAAGTTTCGTATATGCTTTACTTTAGTATTGGAATACTTTTCAAAACTGTTTTATAATAAAATGAGGCATTTTTTCTAAGTCAAAATAATTTTTCAAGACCTGTAGGCAAGCTTTTTAAAATAATACTTTTTTGCTCTTGGCGTTCAAGCGACTGCTTCTAATGACATGACATGTTGTTTGAAGGGTCGCTCTAAGGGTCGTTTTTTGTTTGCTTCAAACGACCACGTACTATTTTGTAATTTTAAGGGTCGTTTCTTAGGTCGTTAGTAATGACATCTGATGTCATTCGAACGATATTGTCATGTCGTTCGAACGAATTCTAACGACATGCGCCACCTCAAAAATTTTGTTCAGCTATAAATACATGTTTTGAAGACCTGTTTCATTAACAATTTTGATACATGAAAACTGCTTTTTGGCAGACTTTTAGTATTCATCTTTTAAGGTTAAAAACCTAATTTTTTATTCACCAAAACAACTCAATTATTTTGTGAATCATTTGTGGAACCCAAATATTTCTTAGAAGTTAATCTTTGTGGAGTGTCATCTCTACTGCTGGATTGGTAGTTCTTACAGGAGCTGCTTACTGACGACTACGGTCATTGAGGTTCTTGAGGGGATCTTTGCTAGTTGATAGGCTATGGTCTATGTGGATGTGCTACAGTAAATCCATTGCAGATTTTGATGTGTAATTATAAGTTGTGATTTGCATTATATAGTGAAATAAAAGTTTTACCCAAAAGGTTTTTTTTCCTGAACCTCGATTTGCGATTGTTTGATTTGCATATTTGATTTATATCACATAGATGCATGATTAGGGTTTAACTAATTTGGATCAAAGATTAACTCTAATTAAATAAGTTTTAAAATTGAAAATTTGTGAATTAACTAAATAATCATTATCACGCATTTCTACGCATTCACACACACATACACACGCATATACACACGTATACACACAAACATACATATACACACACATTCAGACACATATACATTAAGGTTTAACACAAAAATAAAAAAAATAGGGTCTACTTTTAAGATTGAGAGAGAGATTAGGAGCCTAAATTAGGGTTTGAGATAAATAATGGAAATTGTTGAAATGGAAACAAAGAAAGAGAGAGAGAGATTGATGTGGGAAGAAATTAAATGGAGGCAGAGGGTTTTATTATAATGACCCTGGTCACGGTCTAGAGCCGTGACCCAATACCATGACTCTTAATTTTTTTTTCACATCAGGTTGTTGGCAATCATATGGTCATGGCATTCAGCTGTGACCCACACGCATGAGCAAACCCATTGGGTGTACATTGTGGCCCTGGTCACGACCCTTGTCCGTGACTGACGCGACTTAAAAATTGTCTCTCTAACGCATATGATTACAGTTCAAGTGTAAACCGGTCGCTCAAGTAATAATCCGGTAAAATGGGTATCGAACACAAGGACTGAGACGAAGAATCGTGACGACGAATGGGGAAGATGATTAATCTCAAATTGACTCTAGAAAAGGAAGGAAAATATGATTGATTTGAGATATATTAACTAACTAAAGAAATTAAATTTAAACTAATGACTTAACTACACATGCAATAATAATGAATTGGTTTTAAACTATATGAGAAAATGAGATTAGGGTACACTCTCCTGCACCGTCGATAAATTCGTTGGATGTAAAAGGTTCAAAAATTATATTAATAATTCAAAGAAAACATTAAATCTTCTCAAAGCATTAACTATATTGTAACACCCCGCACGCCTGAAAAAGACACACGGTGTGCTACTACGATAAAACTAAACTAAAACCATCAATAAAAGTATAGAGCATCTAAATGTCCATAATTTAAATACGACAAATCCACAATCCTTTTATTTCCACAATAATGATTACAATAACGTTTCTCTCAAATACAAAATTCTCCAACTAAAATTACACCACTAATTTATACATCAAAAATAAATCTTTCAAGACATGCTCTAAAACAATTCTCCAAAATAGCCCATAGCGTCCCAATACACGCTAACCTGCCAACTAAAAGAAAATACGGGGAAGTACACAATATGACAGGAATAGATGCCCAGAAATAATTAGCACGGTGAAATTAATCATCACAATGTGTTGTTGACAAATCAAATGCAATACTCAATCATTATATCAATATTAATTTCTCAACAACACATCAATGAGTCACCAGGCATCACCTCACTGCGTCTATGCATTCTCAAGTCATATCCGAATTTTGGACTATTGGCGGGTGCCCATTCTCTGTGTCATATTAAAATCTCATGACACGATCATCAAATCATAATATAATATCACTATGAATCAATATCAAGATTTCAACAATTTTTCAGGATTCCAATAAATATCACAATTCAATACGAGTGCAATCGACACAGAAAAACAAACAGAATACTTTCGAGAGAATTTAGGAGAATATTGTGCAAGTCCCGTACCTCAAAATCATCACAGGAATTGACGCATAATTTCAGCCTCTAAATCTAATCGCACCATCATGTTCCTCTCGTGAAAATAATCAAATCACGTTATAGTCCCAACACGAGATAACCCCAAATAAGCCTCAAAATCTAAGGTTGAACATTGAATAAAATAGGGGCTAGGGTTTGTATAAAGAGGGAGAGGAAATAAAAAGGGTCTCTGCATTTTTAAAGTGATAAAAAGTTGGTTTAAAAGGTCCACACACGACCTATATTTATAAGGGAAACGATAAGGAATTTGTTATAACTAAAACTCTTCAAAAATCTAGCTGAAACGCCTCAAATCTGAAATCGTCGATCGATCGACTCCCTAGGTCGATTGATCGATCGAGCAGGTCTGCGTCCGCTGCCATTTCCTTTTGTTTAATATCATTTAACTAAAAACTAATTTTTTCATTAGTCGCGGCCTAAATCCGTGACAAATGTGTGTGTGTTTAAAAAAGGCTAAACTTAAAACTCTCATAAAAACTCCATTTTAAACCCGAGTTCAATTCCATTTGAAGGTTTACTTTTCAAATAATAAAACCAACATAATTAATTATAAAAATCCAAAAATCTAAAATTTGATTTTTCTAAAAAATTCCCATTTAATTAAATAAATTAATTATAAAAACACAGGGTGTTACATATATGAGGATTTACTCTGCAGAATAATTAATCAACAATAAATCTAATGTGGATGATTAAATTGCCGAGACGCATATTATAATCTCAAATAAAACGATTACCTAGCCAAACGAGGTTAAGATATCAATAATATGTGTTCCGAAAAAATATTAAACCTTCAAATTATCTCCATAATTTTATTCACTTTTATACCCAACTCATTACCTAGGTTGGGTTCATATACCCCAACCCTTCAGAAATCTAGCCCGACATGGTGTACCTATAACTAAACATGATATCTACGTCGCATGAAATCATTCTTATGTGGAAAGTGTAACCAAACATGTGTAAAAGACTTTTAACAAGGAAATATTAAATCATAAGCCAACAAGAAGAAGAGAGAAATTGAAAGCAATAATGAAACTATACTTGGCTTGATGGAAAACTCTTGAAATCAAAGTAAAAAATGATCAATTGTTGAATAAGATTAATCCCACGGTTCTTGCCTTAAAGATCCTCTCAAAACTTTGTAAAAAGTTATTCCATAACTCTCGGAATGAAGAATGAATAATAACTCACATTTTTTACAAGTCTTTGAAACAAAACAAATTCTCTAAAATAAGTGAAATTAAGTTAGAATTCTCGTGTAACAACAAATCGGACTGGTTCCACTTTGGAACCGAACCGGTTCTACTCTCCTAAAAATCTCTAAAAAATCGACCCGATTCTACCTTAGAACCGAATCGATTTTACTCTCTACATTCCTTAGTTTTGCCTTTTTGATTCTTCATCTTCAAATGAGCATAACTTCTTCACCGTAACTTGGATTGAGGTATCGTTTTTTCAGAGTTCTTGTGACTTGAAGCTCTTAAACTTTTAAGTTGGCTCCTCCTCCAGATTCCTGATGTAAAATTATGAAATTGACCTTGACTTTCCTTTCTTGTATTTCTTTCCCTGTTTCGGCGTTTCTCTTCCATCCACTTGCATGAAATACCTGTAAAATATAAGAAAAATACACAAAATACAATGTACTTTCAAGAAGAGGTCAGTAGCAATAATATGAGATAAATCCACCTAAATTACATCGCATAGGATCATAAAAGTACCGAAATTAAGGAGATAAATACGAAGAATTTATGCCTAATCAAGCCCCCTAACTTAGAACTTTGATCGTCCTGAGAAATGTACAAGAATCAAAGCAAGGTCAAAACACTTGGTAAATATTTTATTGGGATAAAGTGTCTTTCTCGCGGACGAGCGGTTGCATTTAGCATATGCAACAAGCCATTAAAACCCTAGGTTACCCTTGTAGGACTTGTGGTGTCTCGTGAGGATTTTGCAGTGAATATACCTATAAAAATCAATTTTCGACTCAAAGAAAAATTAAAATACTTAAAAATTGCACAATTTAAACTCCTAAAAAATAGTCACCTTAAATTTATATTAAAAAATATCAATTTGTAGTGTGTGTGTGAGAGAAGCTGAAAATTAAACCACTAATTTCCACCAATTGATTATTACGCTGTTTTCGAAAATTCGCTTTGATTCAATTCTCACGGGATACTCTGACAAACGAATCACTCTGAATGTGGCTATTTCTCTCGATATGCGTGATTTATAAGAGTAAATATAGAGGAACACAAATTCACGCACATAAATTTGAAAGACGATTTTTTTATGGTAAAAAGTTCTCTTCAATGCTATACGATTATTGAAAAACGGGAAACATCGTCCCTTATTCATTTCAATTAATCTCTCTTATTATTTTTTCGTGTCTTAGCTCTCCACGCGGTAATTAATTTTGAAATTCGAACATGGTTAGGACTTTCTCAGATTGTAAGGTTTATTGGGTAAAAGGAATGGTTGCGAATTTCGAAATTAGAAAATGTTCTTATGATGTCCGTTAATGCTTTTTCGGGCTTATGCTCATTTTCTTTTTCTTTTTCCTTTTTTTGTTATTTTCACATTTTTTTTATTTTCTTGCAATTTTTGTTGAGCATTTTTCTTTATTTTTTTCTTGCCCCATTTGGACTTTATTGATGGATTTTCCAATTTTCACAAATTGGGGCTTCATGAGTTTTTTTCGGGTTAATCAAACGAATTGGGAGTTTTATTCGGCTCAAAATGGTTAGCAAAAGGATAATTTTCACAAGTTTTTTTCTAATATTTATGGGTAAACAAACCATGGCCTAACTTCATATGTCCGAATTACTAATTATTTTACTATATGCATCTCGAGATTAATCTAGTTTAGAGATATTTTTAACGCGTTTTTCAAGACAACATCTCGCTTGTTTCCTGTAACCGATCAAAACAAAGAAATAGAGATCCTCAATGACTTATTAAAACGTTGAAAAGAACATCTAGGTAACAATTAACTCGGATTGATTTAAATACTCACAAAAAGTGATAGGCTCGAAAGCTCACCGGGTTAATAATCTCCACACTTATTTGTTAAGTCGTCAATTTTCCATCTTTGGTCAATTTCGATTTTGTGCATTTAAATGTTTACAATTTGAGACTTTAAACAAAATTTCGTGAAATTTTTGAAGATTTTAAATTATAATTTTTATTTATTTTGAAGAAGAATATTTTTTATTTTTTTATTTTTTTGAACATTTTGAAAATTTCTATTTTTGGGGGGCATTTTCAAAATTTGTGATTTTTTCAAAGACGCACTTGTCACCCCCCGCTAACTTAGACTTTTGCATTGTCTTCAATCAAAAGGACAAAAAGCTAAATAAGAAGAAAAACAATAAGTGCGAAAATAAAGCAAGCAAAGATTCAAAATGCAAAAAGACACTATATAACTCCAACACACGACTAAAAAAATACAACGAAAATCACCCCATATGCGTCGGGGGTGCGACAACCTCTCTCACTCCTCAACAAACTCACCCGACCCCGTAACCGGGGTCCAATACTCTCCTTGTCTCCCTCTTTCTCACATCATAAACCAATAGTCGAACAAGTTGGGACCAACCCCATAGATAAGAGGGATACCTTAAGACTCGTGATGACTGGGGTGAATGGGATCCTTATAGTGCCTAATCGAATCATAACATGATTGTCCCGACTTGGGGGGGGGGGGGGGGATATCTCGGTCACAATTGGAGGGACACGCTAAATCTAGATCTCCCTTAACTTCGGGAATGCAAGGGTCGAGCTCTAATTTGGATGAGACTCGAGTCCTCTCCACGATTGCATCCAAGGACTCAAGCGGCATAGGTGGATGGTCACAATAAAGGAATCGATCTATCCTGTCTTTCCATACGCTCTCTTCTAAGTGACTACATGAGCCCAATAGAGAGTGGACTTCGCCAGTGAGGCTCTCATCCACCTGCCTGAACCTGAATCCTTTTTTAAAATTTTCTAGGCTCATGTCTCCTAACTCCCTTTCTCGCTCATTCTCGGAATACTCTTTCATACTCTCATCTAAACTCTCTCTCCCGCTCACACCTACGCACTCTCTCTCGCTCTCAATAGCGGTCACTAAACATGCCTCCCCCACCTCTCGATCAGTGTCAGGATCATCGCTCTCACTTGATGTAATAAGACATACCCCTACCGGCTCTCTTGTGTGATTCCTCTCATGCTTGTGTATAGTCTCTTCCATAATATCCGTCTCTCACAATTCGTCGTCATCACCCTCGTGGTTTGTGATATTGAAGATATTTGTTTCGAGAGTTATGTTCCCGAACATGAGTTGAATTTGCCCATTGCGTGTATTAATAAGTGCATTGGCTATAGCTAAGAATGGGATATCAAGGATCATGGGAACATGATTACACGGTAAAAATGGAGGGCTACTCATCCCAAATGATAAAATCCATCGGGAAGTAGAAAGTGTCAACTTGGACGATTAAGTCCTCAACGACCCCCCTCCCCCCGAGGTATCTTCATGGAACGATCTGCGAGTTGGAGAGTCATCATTGTGGGCTTAAAGTCCCCCAAATATAATTTCTTATATATGGAATAGGGGAGAATGTTAACACTCACCACTAAATCTATAAGCGCTCTCTCAATTCGATTCTTCCCCATAATGCACGAAATGGTTGGTGCACCAAGATCTTTAAATTTTAGTGGAAGGTAACTTAATAGTACTGAACTAACATTCTGTGTTAAAAACATATTTTTCTTTACCTTTAGCCTACGTTTCACCGTGAGTAAGTCCTTAAGAAACTTAGCATATGCGGGAATTTGCTTTATGGTCTCAAAAAAGGTAAATTAATTTTTACTTGCTGAAAAACATCTAAAACATCGTCATGGGAGGTATCTTTGGAGTGGGATACTAACCGCTGAGAGTATGGAGCAGGAATGGAAGGTTTCACAACCACCTAGGGCCTGAATATGTCGTCATTACCACTCTTTCTCAAGGGGACATCTTCGGCCTCTTTCGTGTGGGGCGAAATCTCCTTGTCATTTTGCTCATCGTGCGGGGGAGGTGTCAAGTCAACTACTCTCCCACTACGTAGAGTGGTAACTGTACTACATTGCTATTGATTTGTGTTAGAAGTAAAGCTAACACAATTTTAACCTTGGGAAGGTCTTTGCCCTTGAGCTGGAAACTTTCCCTTCTCTTGGATACTTAAGGAAACTTGCAATTTGGAAACATTCGCATTCATTTCGACAAACATTCGGGTATTTTGAGCATTTGTTGCCGATTAAGGTTGCATAAATTAGTTCAAAGTATCCTCGAGATTTCATCGCGGTGGGGTGATATATGGCGCAGGAGGTGGGGCTTACATATGTGGGGCTTGTTGGAAATATGGAGGTAGTGGTGGAGGAGGGGCACCGTGTGAATTAGGATTCAACGCAGCATGTTGTTGCCCATAACTAAAACTAGGATAGTTCCTCCACGAAGGGTTGTGATAATTCCCGTGAGGGGCGATAAAATTATCCTTAAAATCTCCTATCACTCCTCCTTGATCTTGGAGCATCACTTTGTAGGCGAGTATTGTCGGGCATTCCTTCGTTGAATGTCCCACCTCACAAATTGCACATACCTTCTCTCTCATTGCCCGGGGTGGATCCGGTTGTTTCTCTTACCCATGATTGGACTACGTCTTCCAATCTTTTCTCAAGTTTGCTAAATCGAAGCTTTCACTTGGCATCCTTGTCCAATTGATAGAGACCGAAATCACAAGGATCTGTGGATGTTTGTCGAACTCGGGTTTTGGTGTTAGGATCGGATGTGTCCCATGCTTGAATAGTCTCAGCGACATACTTAAGATGTGCCTCTGCATCGTTAGCGTCTAACCCAAAAAAGTTATCCATCACACATAGTCTCAACGAGTTATTTAGAAGCTATACTTATCCCGTGGTGGAAGAAAGAGATAAGAAGATACTTCTCAAAATCATGATGGGAGCATGTGTTGACTAACTCTTTGAAACCCTCCTAACATTGATCAAATGGCTCATTTTTTAGTTGTTGAAACGTTTGAATTTTAGCTTTGATGGAATTCGTTTGATGTTAGGGGAATAATTTCAAAAGAAACTTAGCTTGCATATCCCTCCACGATCCAATTGAGTTTAGTGATAAAGACCATAGCCCGGTCTTGGCTTTATCCTTCAAGGATAAAGGATTTTTTTTAGGCGAATAACGTATTGAGTGCTCGTTTAATTGCTAAAAGTTTTGCACGCCTCTTCAAACTCACAAATATGGAGGTATGGTTTCTTCGAATCCACACCATGGAACGTGAGAAGAATCCGGATCATCCCATTCTGAAAATAAAATTGTCCCGCATTATACGAAAGTAGAATGTATCCCAAAGTGATGGTTCGCTCGGGATATAAAAAGTCTTTCATGGGACGATACGACAACTCACGCTCACCCGTACTATAACTAGCATGATTCGACATGACTCTCTCTCCAATTGACTCGGTATCTTCACTCGATGCCCTAAAAGTGTGACTCATGATGGAATTGGGTGGTGTAGGAGGTGGAACCCAAAAGTGAGGACCGTTAGGAGTGTGTGGGCTATCGGGATCGTATTCAACTATAGGATTCTCGTGAATTCGAGTAGGAGTGGATTGAGGAGTTTACATGGAAGGGTTTGAGATATGCTATATTTTTTTTCATTTTTAAATTTTTTTGATTTTATGATTTTTTGGCTTTTTTAAGAATTAGAGTCCTAACCTAAAAGTCTACCCAATCCACAACAATGGTGCCAAAAACTTGACGCGACTTAAAAAGTGTCTCTCTAACGCATGTGATTATAGTCCAAGTGTAAACCGGTCGCTCAAGTAATAATCCGGTAAGAAAGGGTTTCGAACATAGAGACTAAGACGAAGAATCGTGACGAGGAATAGGAAAGATGATTAACCTTTAATTAACTCTAGAAAAAGAAGGAAAAAATGATTGATTTGAGATCCGTTAACTAACTAAAGAAAGTAAATTTAAACTAATGACTTAACTACGCATGCAATAATAATGAATTGGTTTTAAACTATATGAGAAAATGAGATTAGGGTACACTCTCCTTCACCGTCGGTAAATTCGTTGGATGTAAAAAGTTAAAATATTATATTAATAATTCAAAGAAAACATTAAGTCTTCTCAAAGCATTAACTATATGAGGATTTAACTCCGCACAATAATTAATCAATAATAAATCTAACGTGGATGGTTAGATTGTCGAGACGCATATTATACTCTCAAATACCACGGTTACCTAGGCCAAACGAGGTTAAGATATCTATAATACGTGTTTCGACAAATTATCAAAGATTCAAATTATCTCCTTAATTTTATTCACTTTTATACCCAACTCATTACCTAGGTTGGGTTCATGTACCCTAACCCTTTAGAAATTTAGCCTGACATGATGTAACTATAAATAAACATGATATCTACATTGCATGAAATCATTCTTACATGGAAAGTGTAACCAAACATGTGGAAAAGACTTATAGCAAGGAAATACTAAATCATAAACCAACAAGAAGAAGAGAGAAATTGAAGCAATAATGAAACTATACTTGACTTGATGAAAAACCCTTGAAATAAAAATAAAAGATGAACAATTGTTGAAGAAGATTAATCCTAGGGTTCTTGCCTTCAAGATCTTCTCAAAACTATGTAAAAAGTTATCCCCCTAACTCTCGAATGAAGAATGAATAATAACTCACTTTTTTTACAAGTGTTTGAAACAAAACAAACTCTCCAAAATAAGTGAAATTAAGTTGGAATTTTTGTGTAATAAAAAATCGAACCGGTTCCACTTTGGAACCGAATCGGTTCTACTCTCCTCAAAATCTCTGGAAAACTGAACCGGTTCTACTTTTTGTATTCCTTAGTTTTGCCTTTTTGATTCATCATCTTCAAACGAGCATAAATTCTTCACCATAACTCGGATTGAGGTGTCGTTTTTTTTAATTCTTGTAACTTCAAGCTCTTCAACTTTTCATTTGGCTCCTCCTTCAGATTCCATATATAAAATTACAAAAGTGCCCTTGACTTTCCCTTCTTGCATTTCTTTTAGTGTCTCGGTGTTTCTCTTCCATCCACTTGCACGAAATACCTATAAAATATAAGAAAAATACACAAAATACAATGTACTTGCAAGAAGATTTTAGTAGTAATAATATGAGATAGATACACCTAAATTACATTGCACGTGATTATAAAAGTATCAAAATTAAGGGGATATATACGAAGAATTTATGCCTAATCAGTGATCGTATCGTGACCGAACTTGGAGGGAACTTTGGAGCAAATTGGCGCTATAATGGTAACAACATGGTCACACACGATCTTCATGACCCATACTGGCCAGTAATTTGGTCCGTGACCACTTTCAAGAGCATCCATGGACACAATGGGTCCTGGATATGGTCACACCAAAGTTGAGCCGGTCACGTCTTTGGGCCGTGACCCCCTTGGGGTGACCATTCGTTGGATTTGGTATAGTTCCAGGTATCGTCTTACACCAAACCTGCATACAAATCATTTTAAATCAATAATTACTATACTATATGGGTTACATACATATTATAGACTATCGTAGGATCTAAACAATCACTAAGTATCTTAGGTTATCATAAACTATCCCAATTATTAGCTCGATACTCAATGTGTCTTCAAGAAATTACACATAAATCTAATCTATTATTGGATTACTAAAATATTATAAGTCTCGAGTTAATATTCTTTAATTAATTATGAATGTATGCCCAGTATATATAAAAACTATTTGAATGAAATCCCCAAAACATTCAAATGAAATCCACTAAGCTGTTCGAATGAAAATCCCTTCGTGTTCGAATCGAAAGCCCAAGTCATTCGAACCGAAATCCCAAGTCGTTTGAATGAGATTCCCTATCTCGTTCAAATGAGATTAATCTCGTTTTAACGAGATTGTCGTAGTTTTATTCTTCCCTAAACCCTAAAAATGACCATTAACAACCTAAACCTCAAGTTTAAATCCTCTATTTAGCCTACTACCCAATCTCATTCAAGTAAACATAATCAATAATAATACTAGCGTATAAAAATAAGTTTTTTGTGATTAATCCAACGTTTTATAACTCAATTTTAGGTTATAGGAGTCTAAACCCTAAGTTTTTATGCGGGTTATTGGAAAACACAAAAAAACGAGGCAATATGTTTTTAGTGAAGTCGTTGATTAATTCAAAATAACCCGCATAAGGTAATAGAACTAGAACGACCTTATGTGAAGTCGTTGATTAATAAAAACGAGGTAATAGAACTAGAACGACCTTATGCGGGTTATTGTAAGTTATCATTAGCATGATTCAAATCTAACATTATTTAATCATATTACATGACTTCGTTGATTAATTCAAGAAATTCATCAACAATCACTCTAGTTCATTAACATATGGTTAAGGTTTAATTCAATAATTACAAAAATTAAGTTTTTAGATTATAAAAATAAGATTACATGAGTTTTAGATCAAATTATAATGAACTATTACTATCGTAAAACAAATATAATTAAATTCCTGATCAAAGTAACTTGCCTATTGATCGATTGAAGAATCAAGTTCCCAAACCTCTAAATCCTCTTCAATCCTTGGTGCCTCATCTCCCAATCTCTCTAGGCTTTTCTCAAATGCCTTATCAATGATTTAGGTTTCTCCAATTAAGTTAATAAAGATATAACCACGAAATTAAGCCTAAAACCAATATAATTTTTAATCCAATGAGCCCAAAACATGCTCAAAAGAGGTCGAAACTAGGCCTAAGTTATACACTAACCCAATGGACTTAAATCCCACGATTTAAAATCAAAATAGACGTTATAAGCGTCCCGAAAGTCAACCCAAAATATAATAAATTTCAATAAATTAATTATCTTATTAAGTTAAATTATAAGTCGATATGAATCTGAAAGTGCTCTAACGCTTTAGGGTTTATACAGATTGCAAAAAAAAAAAATCAATTTTTCAATTTTAATTTCACCATTTAAACTAAAGTGTCGTGTAAACAGTTTATCAATTTTAATCTTAACATAAACATGTATTTAGGTGATATAAACAAGAATAAAATAAAGGCAAACCATAACATGCCGATGTATGAGGACACTTCATAATGGGAAAAACCTTGGACGATCCAGCCACACAAGTTCACTACGATACATGCCTTAGTATAAGAAAGACTTAAATTTCCTCAACGAATGAATACCTTCAATGCTTTTCCACGTCTCATTATCCCGTCAATCTTACTTGCCTCTTGACTATTCAAGCCGTCGCATAAAACAAACATAATTTCCATCGCTCGAAAATGCTCTCCAATACGTAGAGAAAACAACCTTGGTGCAGCACACAAGAGATCTCAAACAAACATATGTATGCGAAACTCAGATCTCAAATTAATGAGTTAAACTAGGGTTTAGGAGGCATGAGATTTGTTCTTGAAAAATATTTTTGCAAATACCTCGCTTAAAAACACTTTACCAACCTTTTTATTTATAGAAAACACAAAAAAACGAGGCAATAAAAAATTGGAAAATTTCGTTAAAACAATATGCATAAGGTCGTTCGAACGAAGACAACATTCTCATTTGAAACAAATAATTCCCGTTCGAACGAAACTACTAAACTCGTTTAAACAACAAATCGAACGAGCTTTGAATGAATAGGTTATATAAAACAGGAGAAACTCATTTGAACGCAAACATATATCTCGTTTAAACTAAAGAAAAACTTGTTTGAACGACTAATAGAAACTTGCTTGAACGGTCTAAAAATCTCGTTCGAACGACTTTACTAAAAAAAAAAATTTCTTTAAAATTCTTTTTATGAAAAAATGGACTCAAACATTTTAAAAACTTACACCTGAACGTATTCAGGGATCAAACATAAATATGCATTCATACCTCAATGAGATCCCTCAAATATTGAAGACGAAACTTGATATGAAATTTGAAAAACCGGATAGGTTCGGTGTGTGATAATTGATTAAAATTAAATTAAATTAAATTCGCAAGTTTCCAAGTAACCCTTATTTAATTCGAGTCTATTTAGAAACAGCCCATAAACAAACAACTACGTGTGTGTGTGTGTGTGTGTGTGTCAAACCATAAATAAAGCATGCGACACAAAGTTAAGGAAAAATCCCCGCAGGGCAAAACCTTTTATTTCACTATAATAAGTAAATCGCAACTTACACAGATTACAATGAAATACAGTGACACACGAATACCCGCAGGCGTCGGTCGGTGTCGTCAGCAATGAATCCACACGCAGCGAACCCACATGAACCTCAGTCCAATCAACAAAGGAAGAACCACAGCACTCTTCAATGACACGCAGCCATAAAACTTTGTAGAGACTCCCTCGGCAATGACACGCAGCCCTCGGTTGCAAAGATCTCTCCACAAAGGTTTGAACAAACACAAGGTTGTGTTCTTGGGTTACCAAAAAGATTCACAAAGGTTTGGCAATTGTGTGAATCAAAACATGAGTCTTGGGACTCAAAAAATATGAAGACTAGAGGTATTTGGACTCTAAAAAACGTCTTCTAAAGTCTTGCAAAACAACTCCCCCGAAGTTGGTATTTATAGGAAAAAATATGAAGAGTCCCATGTTTTTAAAACTCTAAAATTCTATCCAGCGTACAAAAAAAAAACATTCTTTAAGGAATTTTCTCTATCTTCAAAAGGTCATAACTCCTTCACCGTAGCTCGGATTGAGGTGCCGTTTTTTCCAGTATCTTCGTTGCGGCGAGCTCTTCAACTTTCCAATTGACCAGACCTTCGAAATATGGATGTAAAATTACGAAAATGCCCTTAAACTTTCTTATCATGCCTTTTTTTCACTGTTTTGACTTCCCTTGCGTACCACTTGCATTAAGTCCCTAAAATCTTGGAACGTGAAGTCGTTGAGGCAGATGTGGGACACATTAATGGAGATGTTGAATGCTTGATTCCCGAATTCGGATAGAGGCCGTCATGTGAGATCGTGAGGTGACGTGCCAAATGTAGCGGTGTATGACATACACAAATGTAACATGTTGGACATGAGAAAAATGTCCTTACAAATCTCCCCCTATGTCTATGCCGATACATACATAAAAAATTCGAATTATCAAATATGAAATTGCCTATACAAATCTACCCTCCCATGAACCCAAAACTGGAAAAGGTACAAATGAATAGGTCTACAGCGTTTGCTCTTCAATTCTTCAGGAATCATCAAATCTCAAAGCTTTTCTCATCATGGTGTGCAATCCAATGATAATCCATGTAGTACCTACACACATGAGAAAAAGAAAAATACCAAGTGACATATCGAGTTTGAAATGAGATAATATATGATAAAAACATAAGCAACATCTCAAAAACTCCCCCAAAATTCAAACTCCCCCATAAAATGATAATTCTTTCTCCCCCTTTTTATGATGTCCCCAAATAGACAAATAAGAAGAATGAATCAAACAAGCAAAATCGGGGTGTCACGGTATACAAAAAATAGATACTATTTTGAAAAAAAATGTAAAACATGATACAAAAATCACACCATGGATTTAGACTCAAACGACCAAGTCATGGAAACGGAATGAATGGGTGTGAACACATTCGATAGGTAAATCAACTCAATCAATAATATGTGTACCCCTAACGAATGAACATCAAAAGTATCCTTAGGTGTAAAAAAAATTTGTTGAATTTAGATGACATCGTCTTATGCAAATCAACAAATCAAAGTCAAAGTGATTTTCACACCAATAACGTCCAAAACTATGTAGCGCATTTTCAAGCATTTCAAGGACGTGCAAACCCGTTTTAAATTCTCCAACCAAACTCCCTCATATATATATATTCTTTTAGAGGTAATCTAAATTCTCAAACTTTGGAGAATTGGTGCAAAAACCTAAATGGCCCATAATTGGCATGAATTTTTTTTTTTATTGCCTTTAAATTTTTTTCGGGCTCTTTTAACCTCTTTGGACCTCGGATAATAAAATTCCTCAATTTTTTAGGTCCTTTTTAACGGTGGCTTTTGCGCAAAGGATAGATAATTACCTTTCGCAGCCCCTCTCCGTTCTCAATTAAACACACAAACTCACAAAACGGTTTTTATATGCACAATTTCCTTATAAAAATTATCGCGCTTGGTTCGTTTTAAAGACAGGATTGGAGTGAAAACACCCAACCAACATGTGATAAGACAAGAACAATAATCAAACAAATCCGTGCATGTGTGCAATAAAGGATAAAGTGAGTCAAACATGTAGGAAGTAACACTTAATTACATCTTAATGACTCCAAACATTATAAATCACATGGATGAATTGACCTATTGTCTCAAAACACTATCAAATAGTCACATGAAAATAATGGAATGATATTGTGACTCGGTCATCCAAAGTTTCCATCCATAAACGGTGCAAACAAAAAACAAAAAATCTTTTTGAATTTTCTCAAAATTTTATCAAAATAAAATATTTTTGTATTTTTCAAAATATTTCCAAAAATAAAAAAATCTATACAAAAATGATACATACTAGCAATAGGAAAACCATATCATCTTGAAAAATAGCCTATGCTAGTAAACAAGTCAAACCTCAATCATTAGGTGCGGAGGGGTTTTCCAAAGGTGGTGACAACTTATGAAAAACCTCCATCAATTCTTGTGAAGTTTTGACTAAAAATTTAACTTGCTCACCTAAATGTACAAACTCTCTCATGTAGTCTCCGGGAGCATGTAAAGAATCATGTCTGGGTGCATGTGTGCCAGAAACACGTGTAGAAGCAAGACGTGACACATACCCCAACTTAAAGCAAAATTCCCTAAGATGTCCTCTCCTATTGCAATGTGAGCAAACATAAATAGGCCTAGGAACACCTCTCTCAAAAACTCTAGGATGCACTTTCCTAATAGGAATGGAACGCCTAGGTGGGTTAGGGTGAGACACATGTGAAACTGTCACTAAAGTGGGAACCGGCTCGGGTGCTAATTGGGAAGCAGAAGCACCGTCATGACTTATTCCTAACTTCTCACCTTTACCCTTAAGGACCACCTTTTCAACCTTCTTAGGTGCGTTCTCAAACTTGACTTTGACCACCCTGGCACGTTCGAGATCACTCTCGAGTTGGGATACACGTGTCGTCAGACTAGACAACGTGTCGGTCAAATCACACTTCTCCTTTCTCAAAAGCTCCTTCTCTTTCTCCAAATCTAAAACCCGACGACCTAAATCCCTATTATACTTCTTTGTTTTTAAGGTCTCGGTGTACAAATCTCTAAAGGCTTTTTGGAGCTCACTTTCATCTCCACTTTCACTTTCACTTCCTCCCTCACTCGAAGAACACAAATCACCATCATCGCTTTCGTGTGCACTTTTGTGAGATAAAGTGGGTGTGCACACACGACTAGAAAAAGCTAAAAACTTCTCACTACTAGTCTCATTACCCTCACCTTCACTACTATCACTAAGTGTGGCGGGCATGGCTACCTTCTTTCCTTTCTTTCTAAGCCACGTCGGACACTCAAACGACTTATGCCCCTTACCCCCACATTCAAAACAAGTCACGTTCTCAGAATCTTCCTCACACTCCTCATTTGAGTCATTCTCTTTTTCCATCTCACCACTTTCTTTGGCCTTTCCTTTCTTTTTATTTTTCTCAAAAAATTTCTTTTTATTGGAAGAATTATTTTTGTTCATGTTGAGAAAGTTTTTAAAATTTTTCGCAAGTAAGGCCATTTCTTTAAAATCAAAATCTTCCTCATAATCGGACTCACAAACTTTTTCTTTCTTTTTCTTAAAATGAGTCTTTAAAGTAATGCCATTATCCTTAGCCTTAATGGTTTTGGGAAACATGTCAATCTCATAGGTTTGAAGATCTCCTACAAGTTCTTCCAACTTAAGTGATTTCAAATTTCCCAAAGTGTTCAAAACAGTGACTTTAGGAATAAAGCGTTTTGGGAGAGATCTCAAAATCTTTTTAACGACACGCGTGTTATCAATCACTTCACCCAAATTAAAACAGGTGTTAACAATGTCCGACAAACGTGCATAGAACTCATCAAAGCATTCGGACTCAGACATGGTGATAGTCTCAAATTGGGTGGCCAGATTTTGTAATTTTGATTCTTTAACCGCGTTCGTACCCTCATGTGTCAGTTTCAAAACATCCCAAGCCTCTTTAGACGTGGTGCACGTCATAATTCGACGAAACTCATCAGGAGAGACCGCTCCAGAAATAGCACTTAGACCACGGGAATTAAAATTGGACAATTTATAATCATCTTCAGTCCAGGCTGACACGGGTTTTAAAGTGGTGATGTTATTAACAGTGACCGTGGGAGGAGTCCAACCATTTTCACAAAGCAACCAAACACGCTCGTCAATAGATTTTAAAATCGATTTCATACGAGCTTTCCAGTAGGCATAATTAGACCTGTCAAAAATAGGCATCTGATTATATAAGTGCTCCATAAGAAAAAATGCGAATTTTCACAAAACTGATTTAAAAAAAAAAATTCAATATCACACGATTTTGCGGAAAATAGGAATACGCGATAAATTAGCGTAACCTGCTCTGATACCAATTTGACGACGTGAGAAGTCAAATTGTATCACACAAAAAAAATCCTTGAAAAATCAAGATCACGCGATAAATTAGCGTAACCCGCTCTGATACCAATTTGAGAACGTCGTGTAATATCGATTTAAATTAAATTAAATTCGCAAGATTCCAAGTAACCCTTATTTAATTCGAGTCTATTTAGAAACAACCCATAAACAAACAACTACGTGTGTGTGTGTGTGTGTGTGTGTGTGTGTGTGTGTGTGTCAAACCATAAATAAAGCATGCGACACAAAGTTAAGGAAAAATCCCCGCAGGGCAAAACCTTTTATTTCACTATAATAAGTAAATCGCAACTTACACAGATTACAATGAAATACAGTGACACACGAATACCCGTAGGTGTCGGTCAGTGTCGTCAGCAATGAATCCACACGCAGCGAACCCACATGAACCTCAGTTCAATCAACAAAGGAAGAACCGCAGCACTCCTCAATGACACGCAGTCATAAAACTTTGTAGAGACTCCCTCGGCAATGACACGCAGCCCTCGGTTGCAAAGATCTCTCCACAAAGGTTTGAACAAACACAAGGTTGTGTTCTTGGGTTACCAAAAAGATTCACAAAGGTTTGACAATTGTGTGAATCAAAACATGAGTCTTGGGACTCAAAAATATGAAGACTAGAGGTATTTGGACTCTAAAAACGTCTTCTAAAGTCTTGCAAAACAACTCCCCCGAAGTTGGTATTTATAGGAAAAAATATGAAGAGTCCCATGTTTTTAAAACTCTAAAATTCTATCCAGCGTACAAAAAAAAAAACATTCTTTAAGGAATTTTCTCTATCTTCAAAAGGTCATAACTCCTTCACCGTAGCTCGGATTGAGGTGCCGTTTTTTCCAGTATCTTCGTTGCGGTGAGCTCTTCAACTTTCCAGTTGACCAGACCTTCGAAATATGGATGTAAAATTATGAAAATGCCCTTAAACTCTCTTATCATGCCTTTTTTTCACTATTTTGACTTCCCTTACGTACCAGTTGCATTAAGTCCCTAAAATCTTGGAACGTGAAGTCGTTGAGGCAGATGTGGGACACATTAATGGAGATGTTGAATGCTTGATTCCCGAATTCGGATAGAGGCCGTCATGTGAGATCGTGAGGTGACGTGCCAAATGTAGCGGCGTACGACATACACAAATGTAACATGTTGGACATGAGAAAAATGTCCTTACAAAATTCAATATGTACTCGATGTCTCTTTATGTTGGCCATTACGATCTTCAATCATATATTATATGCTTGAAGAACAAAAAAATCAAATCCTAACTTATGGCGCAAATAAGTTTTGTTCAAATGAAATAAAGCCAATATATATACAAATTGACTCGACTGAAAATTTGTCCTTACAAATCTCCCTCTTTGCCTATTTTGGTACAAAACTCCGAAATAAAAACCTACTGGACCGTCAAGCTCACTATGACTCAATCCTAACCCCAAAAGGAAAAATTACAGATTCTTAACTGACACAAACTTAAGTAGCTTTGCACTTGTGAAACTTTGATGCATCGTTGCTAAACCTTCACACTTAAAATACCTTTGAATGAAAAGAGAATATAACAAGATATAAATTGCACATGAACCCCATTTATTAAACATTTCCCCCTTAGAGTATGCATCCCCTTGAGTTATATTTCTCCGCCTTTTGTTTAGGAATAAACAAACATAAAGTGCATAGTATAAATAACTTCTGACGCTAAATGTAACACATGTGAACACAAAGGAAAACAAGTAATATCATGCGATGATGTGAAGTGAAACATGCAATAACAAACAGACTTAGCAACACAAGCACAAATAATCCAAGCTATGAACAAATGATATCAATGTAAATAATGAAACAAAATATACCAATAAAATAAAGAAAATATGTCTCAACCACTCAATATATGTCTAAGGAGTTTTATTTGACCGCATTAGTTTATCAAACTTTGATTTAGCCTTAAGTGACAAACTCACAACTCAATACGGACAAACATACACAATAAACACTAGCCTATAAATCTTGATGATTGTCAAATCAATAACGTCAAACATTAAGATTAATTAGGACTTATTGTGCAAACCTATAACACCTAGTATTATGTATATGGTGATAATAATAGAACAATAATTGTAATAAAAATAAAGTTTTAGGAGGACAAAATGAACTTTTTTCAAACAGGATGCAATTGCACCATATTACATTATTCAAGGTCTCATATAGCATAAGTAAAGGGGAACTATTAGGGTTACAAAAGCTTATAAGTAGTAGTGAATGTATTATATTATATGTTGTTGTCTTTGCTAGTTACTGCCCATTCGTACGTAACTGAAATTTTTTTCCATGGTAAAACAGAATAAAGGTCCATGGGGGCGGGGGTTATTTCTCATTCTTCGAGTTCACTTTCCATCTGGAAGGGAAACGAATAAGAAAAACTTTGCTAAGTAGATAATTATACTCTATAAAAAGTTCAAAATTCAGAGTTTTAATAGCATAATGGAATGAATCACATGTAATATATCATAATTTTAAAGCAATATGGAATATCAATGGAAATGAACAATGACATAATAAAATTTATTGATATTTGTAAGGATAGTACGATGATTATAACTAGATAAGTGCCATCGAATCATAAAGATAAGGGTTCTGACTTTTTTATAACATGATAACCCATAATTATCGGTTATAGAGGCTTCAAATGCGTAGCAAAACACTTATAATAACATTCATCTAAAATATTTGGAGAATAATCAATCCAAAACCTTTGAAGATAAAGTAACAACATTGTTCCCAACTTCGAAGAGTGGCATCCATACGATAAACAAATCTGGACACTCCAACCCTGAGTCCTACAGGACAAATATCACTCATGTGGGTGTAACGACAGTCTATTCCCTGAATTATAATGTATGCTACTGTGGTTTTAATGAAATAATCTCGTGTTTATGAAATCATTGTTTTACTGATATCACCGGTTGCATGAATCATAAGGTTAGTGTCTTCTCAAATAAAGTTTTGAATCAATATTTAATGGGATTTGTGAACTACACAAGATAGTTTATATAAGAGAAGAAGAGTTCAGGGGGCTATCACATGGTGATATAAACAATTGCAGTAATTCATGGTGAGAACGTGTGATAATTGATTAACTTCGCAACTTTCTAATATAGCACACTTATTTAATTTCAGCCCCTAAACATGCATCTAAGGTGCGTGTGTCAACCCATAAATAAATAAATCATGTGACACAAAAATATGCTGAGACACAGAATTCAGGAAAAAAACACTTTCGGGTAAAACCTTTATTTCACTATGAATATACAAGCCGCAACTTACAATTACATAGAGAAATCTGCAATGGATTAACGCGCAGCCAACCCACAAAGACACGCAGTCTTGAACTCAGCAAGAGAATACACGCAGCACCCTCCAAGGACTCGCAGCCCAACCAACGAAGGAAGAACCGCAGCTCTCCTCAATGACACGCAGCCATAAAAACTTTGTAGAGACTCCCTCAGCAATGACACGCAGCCCTCGGTTGCAAAGATCTCTCCACAAAGATGAACAACAACAAAGTTTGTGTTCTAGGGTTCCAAAAGATTCACAAAAGTAATTGGGATTTTTGTGTGAATCAAAAAGATGTTTTGCACATAAAAAAGGTGAAGACTTAGAGTATTTAGGACTCTGAAAATTGTCTTTAAAAGTCTTAAAAGATAACTCCCCGAAGTTGGCTTTAAATAGGAAAACTTTAAGCCTAAAAAATTTGCAGCGAATATGGTCGAATTTATCCCAGTCGGACCGGTCCGGATCTGAGGCGGATCGGTCCGGTCAAACGGATCGATTCTTTTATTTTGGCCTCCATCGGTTCGCTTGCGGTCCGGGGTATACTGGATCTGCAGCAAGCGAATCGGTCCGGTTGAGGGACGGATCGATCCGGTTGCGGATCGGTCCGGTATGGGGCCGGATCGGTCCGGTTTTCCTAGAAAAATAAAATCCTTTTAAAAGCCTCATTTTGCTTTAAAAAACTTACTTCTTATTTTTATAAAAAACATTTATAAAAAATTCCCAATACTAAATATGAACTTTAAGGAACGTAAAACATAATTTTACCAAGTTCATTCTCGCAGAGGCTATGATGTTGAAGACGCTTTGATATTCGGATCGTTGATGTAGATGCGATCTTGAATTTCTTCAACGGTGTAACGGCGTATGACATACATATTGATAATGGACAAAAATGTCCTTACAAATGCTATAAGCTCAAAATAATATTGAAATGGAATTACAAGGCCACAAGATATGATAGATTAACTAATGTTTCAAAATTTAATGTTGGTTCATTAGAACCATATAAACAGACACCCAAAATTCCGATTAAGAGAAAAACATAAGCTCCCGCCATGTACAAAATAAATTTTGTAGTCGAATACATTGCTTCTTTCTTCCCCACGTAGCTAGAAGTAGATAAACCGAAATTAGTTCTAACAAGGTTGATTCTTTAACTAAAAGAGGAGCAAAAAACTCTTTAACCTTTACATAGTCTAGTTTTCGATCACACTTATACAAATAACCATCGACAATTTTAAATGACCAGTTATAATTGTGTCTTAATTTAAGTTAAATACTGATAATCACTACACATACTAGAGCTCAAAATGTGATATGTTGCTAAAATCTAATAATAGAGATAATAAGTAATATACCGCATGTGATATATAATTAATTAATTATTAAAAAATACGGGTAACTTAAGTTGATAGACGTATAGGGATGATAATTTAACCTGAACCGTAGGAGCCCTGCCCACTCCGACCCTAATGGGGTGGGTTTTAGAACCCGATTAATGAATTAGGAGCGGGTATGAGTTTTAAAAAAATTTCGTTTATTAAATGGTGCGGGTTAGGAGTTAGCGTAAATAAAGTTGTCCACCCCGTCCCGTTTAACTTATGCATATATAAATACAATTTATATGTATGCTAATTAGAATTAAACTATACACACACACACACACACACACACACACACACTAAAAAACCCTTTATATGTCTGTTAGTTTTATAAAAGATCTATGTGAAAATATGGATTGATAATTGAGGGACTGTCTCACATATTGGAATATGAACTATTGTTGACCTTTGAAATTATAATGTAATATTTTTAATTTTACTATTTTTAAAATTAATCTGATTGTAGGAATCTCGATCCATCCCGTTTATTAAAAGGAGCGGGTTAAGAGTTTATTTAAATAAAAATCATCATGTCCATTGTATTTATTAAATGAAACGAATTAAAATTTTCGAAAATTCGTTTCAAACCGCTCGCGTTGCCATCTTTATACTCTATATAAAAGCTCATTAGTATCTCTCCAAAGTTGACACGTCAGATTTGACAAGCCTTAATGTGCCTCGAGTGATTTTGGTGAAGAGAGAGAAATCTTATTATCAGATCCTAAAAACGTGGCCCCAAATCAGAGTAGGTTCCTTATATATCTCTCCACTCATCTCCTTTATGAAAACAGTTTTTTTTTTATTTAGTACAAAAAATAGCTTCATTTTTTAATGAAAACAACTTTTTTTTATTTAGTAGAAAAAACATCTTTTTTTTTTTATTTAGTAGAAAAAACAACTTCCATTTTTTATGAAAACAACTTTTTTTTATTTAGTAGAAAAAACATCTTTTTTTTTATTTAGTAGAAAAAACAACTTTTTTTAATAATGAAAACAATTTTTTTTTATTTAGTAGAAAAAACAGCTTTTTTCTTTGTGAAAACAGTTATTTTTTATTTAGTAGAAAAAACATTTTTTTTTATTTATGAAAACAACTTTTTTTTTTATTTAGTAGAAAAAACAGTTTTTTTTTTTTAATGAAAACAACCTTTTTTTATTTAGACTTTTTTTTATTTAGTAGAAAAAACATCTTTTTTTTTATTTAGTAGAAAAAACAGCTTTTTTTTTATAATGAAAACAACTTTTTTCTTTGTGAAAACAGTTATTTTTTATTTAGTAGAAAAAACATTTTTTTTATTTATGAAAACAACTTTTTTTTTTAATGAAAACTGCCTTTTTTTTATTTAGTAGGAAAAATGTTTTTTTTTTAATGAAAACAACTTTTTTTTATTCAGTAGAAAAAATAGCTTTTTTATTCAGTAGAAAAAACAACTTTTTTTTATTTAGTAGAAAAAACAACTTAATTTATTTAGTAGAAAAACAGTTTTTTTATTATCTATGGATTATCTACACTACTGTCATTTCAAGGGTAGTACTGTCATTTCAAGGGTATTATTAGAAACAAACTTTCGTTCAGATTTAAGTTTTCAGATTCAGAGGGTTTAGAACCTCTGAACCATTAACTCAAAAATATTACCGTTGCTATTTGAATCCTATGAAAAACAAATATATTTTTGCTCCATCTGAAATCTGAATGGCTTAAGTTCAGACTTCAGCGGTACAAACAAACATGACCTTACAATCTCTAATGTCTTTTTTAATACGATCATCTTTATTTGTTGGCTTTAAGAAATATGATGCAATTTGTGTATGTTGAAATTTGTAGGATAAGTTTTTTACTTCCAAATTTTAAAAAACATGTTAAACTTCAGCGCAAAGTATTTTCAGGGGCTAAAATCATTGAATATATGTTTTTTGAATTGTAGTGAGTACTTAAGTAATTATTGTAATGTTCATATATCTAAGTGTATATATAATACCGGTGCATCTTACGGGTTGCATTCGAGTTCCTATAGAGATAGACAAAACTCTCTTTGCCTCGAGAGGGATGAGCTTGGAGCAAACCACGTGGAGCATGAGACAAGTTAGCACGTGTGATAAATGGGCTGCTGTGGAAGGACCGTGTGAAAGAGCTAAGACGGTGGTAGAAGTTGCGAGAATGAGGATAATATCGCATGGTTGGCGCTATTGTGCGCCTTTAAAGCCTCTCTTACTAAACTTCACTCTCAGCCGACGTCACCACCAACTACGCCCTACTGTCACCCTCTCTTCTTGCCGTCTCCCAAATCCTAACCCTAATTTTCTCTTCCTCAGGATGGAGGTACTCTCTCTCTCTCTCTATATATATATACTGTAAGTGGACTTTGTTCCACTGCAACAACAACAATATTACCACTTGATACAATTTATCCTGTCCCAACGCTTGTTTGATTGCTTGCAACAACGCTTGTCCCTACAACAATACCACGTGTGCGTAACAACGCTTGTCCCAACAACAATACCACGTGTGCGTATATATATATATATATATATATATATATATATATATATATATATACAGTCCTGATCCAGTGCGCCTATAATTTAACCCATAATTTATGGGGTCACGGCGAGGTGATGCATGTCCGGTCCGCATGTGTCTTGCTCTTATGCGGACCGGTCTGCATTTTAAGAGTGCGGACCTGACATGCGTGACTTGAGGGTGATCCGAGAAATTATGTGCTAAATTATAGGCACACTCTCTCTCTTTTACGGGCTCACCGCCAGGTGACGAATGTTCGGTCCGCACTCTTAAAATGCGGACTGGTCCGCACAAGAGCAGTACTGTATGTATATATATGTATGTATGTGTACATACATATACACATACATACATATATATACATACAGTACTGCTCTTGTGCGGACCAGTCCGCATTTTAAGAGTGCGGACCGGACATGCGTCACCTGACGGTGAGCCCAAAAATTATTGGCTAAATTATAGGCATACTCTTTCTCTTTTATGGGGCACCGTCAGGTGACACATGTTCGGCCCGCACTCTTAAAATGGGGACTGGTCCGCACAAGAGAAGTATTGTGTATATATATATATATATATATATATATATATATATATATAGAAGTATAAACACAACTTGTGTACATGTGTTCTCTAAGAGCTCATCATAGACATTTATCTATGTGTCTAGAGTTATAGTTTGTGCCAATCAAGGTGTTGCACTAAGGGTGTGTTGGATTAAAAAGTTAGAAGATGATTGATAAATATTTCATTTTTATGACAAGTTGGAAAATGAGGGGGAAAAGATAGGAGCTGTTTATTCTTACTTTTAGGGTCTTCTTGATTCAGGGTGAAATACTTTTGACCACGGTGAAAAATATTTTACCCAACCCAAAAGAACCTATAGTCTTCCATGAGTATCAATTCTTTAGCAGCAAATGAAACATGTTTTCCATGGAAAATAAGAAAACTTTGGAGCACTAAATAAATGGGAGAACAAATAATTAGACTAGATTGTTAAAGACCTTATTATGTTTCATGTCAGGACGTTCTCGCCTCCCGCGCTAAATAAATGGGAGGTGTGGGACACAATCACGCATAAGCCATCGAATCGCATGACAGAATAACACCCCAACATAAAGATGCAGCGTCCTCTATATGAAATGTTCATCTTCATTGGAGCTTTTTTTGTAGTAGTTGTGACCAACAACCATCAGCCCCTTGGTAAGTCCAGCCAATCTTATTAAAAAGAACATTTGGGACAAATGGGAGAACAAATAATTAGACTAGATTGTTAAAGACCTTATTATGTTTCATGTCAGGACGTTCTCGCCTCCCGCGCTAAATAAATGGGAGGTGTGGGACACAATCACGCATAAGCCACCGAATCGCATGACAGAATAACACCCCAACATAAAGATGCAGCGTCCTCTATATGAAATGTTCATCTTCATTGGAGCTTTTTTTTGTAGTAATTGTGACCAACAACCATCAGCCCCTTGGTAAGTCCAGACAATCTTATTAAAAAGAACATTTGGGACATGAAAATTGATGCGCTGGTTATCTCGCTGTTAGTTGCTGAACCTAATGGAGGTTTCAATCCGACAGATCAACCACAATTGTTAGGTAAAGTGAGGCCTCGACGGAGATGATGGATGGGAGATCCTAATCTGACTATAGTTGTGATCTTTGGAAGCGTTCTGTCCTTAATCAAAGAAGACGCTAGGGTCCGGGCTTGGCTCGAATCAGCCCTTTCCCTTTATAATGACTCCTGCTTTTCTCATGAACTAGCTCGTTTGATAAACAGTTGGTGTTCTTGGTAGGTCATTCGGTACTCTCAATTGTCTAAGACTGGATCTTTGTACTTCGTGACCCAATCTGAGTACGTGCTTAGTGCAATGTCTCATAAAACAATGAAGTAATGTATCTCATTGGGTGGAATTTCAAAGTTTATGTGGCCGATGGTTCTCTATATAGCTTTTTTTAAGGAGCTTGTGCCCAAGTTCTTGATCTCTTAACTAACTTAGCTTGGGCGTAGTTGGTTGAAAGGTTTGAGTTGAATCTAGGGCTGTCACGGCCATTATTTGGGAAGGCTCCTTGTAAACGCCCAAATGGTGGTACTCGACTACTGAGTTTTCGGGGTTCCACCCACCCGTATAGACTTGCCTAGTTCGATGTGTATTTCTCACTTATTAATTTAATTCTCATGCTCCAAGAACATATGTTCTCTAAGAGGTCATGGGCATTTATTTATAAGTCTAGAGTTATAATTCATGCGAATCAGGGAATCGCGTCAAGTGTTTTGGTGTACGAACATATTATACGCATGCCCATCTCCATTTTATGCCCATCTCCATTTTTGAAGTACAAGCAATCTGTGACTCGGCTCTCTTAATTTTTAGGAATGGTCCTGCATAGTGTCTCATGGCCCTTGGCCGTCCCGTTAAGCATTTCTCCATGTCACGGTCTGAGATTGCTAAAGAGCTCCACCTACAAGGCAAAACAATGGTTGGGTATTTTGGTTTTATTGCCATTGAAAGATGTTCGCCTTTACGTCCCATCTGGTGGCATTTCTCGATTAGTAGTTGTTCTCTTGCACCAACTATAAAACGAGGCCATATCTCTTGACCGTAGTCAGGATTCTCAGGAATAGTTTTATACAGAAGACCATTTGTATCCTTATTAGCTGGCTCGTTGTCACATATGCTCCACATATTCATCCGTGTGTTCTGTGAGAGCCGGGATCCCATGTAGATGGATCAGGACCATATCACGTGCTTACCGATGTACCAAAAGTTATAGGCTTATAGCTGTTAGTAATGGCGCAATTTAATTCACATATACAAAGGGTGAGTCTAGCCCATGAGTCCAAGCCTTAAAGAGCCTCGACCAGCCTCGGCTTATTTAATAGGAGGGAGCATGCTAGGTTGGTTGTTAGCGCCTCGCATCATTTTAAATGCACGTGCATCAAATTCCCCCCCATGGTTGCCACTCTTTGTGATTTGAACTCATGACCTCGCTCTGATACCAAATGATGTGAACAAGCGCTTACCGTTGTACCAAAAGCTATAGCTGTTAATAATGCCGCAACTTAATTCACATATACAAAGGGTGAGTTTGCCCTACGAGTCCAAGTCTTATTTCTCGTCCCATTTAATAGGAGGGAGCATGCTAGGTTAGTTGTTCGCATCATTTTAGATGCACCTCAATATCCTTGCTAAGTTGATTAATTTCATTTCATCAGTTGTCACTAGGGCCGACAAATGGGCTGGTGTGGGCGTATTTGGTTGGGTCGGTAATGGCTTGGGTCAAATATGTGCGGGTAAATAGCGGATTGATGGTTGTTGGCTGCCGAATTTGGGTCGGGTCAACCGCTGACACGTTTTCTCATTCAAATTTTTTTAATTACAAATCCCAGTTTATTTGGTATTGTTCCAAGGGGGGAAAAAGTAAAAAAGTAGAAAATATATCTAACCCAGCAGACTCCGTAAGAATTGGGTGTTTGAAATATGTATAATATTTATTAGAGAGGTATTTATATATATAGAGAGATATATAGGGGGGGAGAGAGAGAGAGAGAGATGAGAGGGAAAACGGGGAGTAAGAGAAAATATAGGTACTTATTTATATATGTATAGGTGTTGGAACACGAGGCCCCCAATTTTTAGATTTTACTACAAAAGTAATTTTCTTTTAGATGCGGAAGCGAGATGGTTCAATTAAACAAATTAACTAATTTTAATTTCTTTTCAAATTAAAATTAAACAAAAACACAGTGAAATTAAATTAATTAACAAATGAATTTTTCACTTTAACAAATTAACTCAACTCAAGTCTTAGAAATTTACTTAAATCATATCTTCAATATAACCAAATTAGGCCAAACCAATTTTATCAAATTAAGTGATGACTTGAATTAAATTAACATAAACATTATCCAAATTCTCTTAACACCAAATTAAGTAAGTAGTGAGTTAAACCAAATTTTATCTTTTTACCTAAGCATGCGTTCTAGGTGATTTTGCAAAAGATAAAATAAATAAATAACCACTACGCCGCGATGTACGAGGAAAAACCCACAACGAGAAAAAACCTCGGACGGCCCTAGCCTCAAATCCACTAAGTACGGAATTTACAATTACAAGCAAGATGACTTACAACACTTGACTCGACTCCTTCAAGCCTCGACGCGTCTTCTTGACCTTTGCCTAGCGAATAACCACGGAACTCCACCGCGATCTCGGAATCCACCGATCGGACTTTTTCTGGTCACCGTCACCCGAACAAGGAGCCTTTCTCAAAGTGGGTATGTCATAACAAACAATCTTCTTCTTTTATGGGATGTAGAAGCAAACCCAAACTCTCTTTTATGGTAGAGATGAATCCGGTGCCAAAACAAACTCTCCAAGCAAGATGTATATATATAGAGATAGAAACTTGGATTAAAACATTGTTTATTGGGTGTATACTTGGTTTTGTTCTTTGAATATATCAATTTGGATAACAAACACCAAGGGAACTTTTTATGAAAGAATTAAGCTCTCAAACACTCTCTAGGATAGGAGATGGATAAAGTTCTTGGAAAAAATCTGGTCCCGAAATAGATTTAAACTGTCAAAAGTTAGTGGGGACAAGTAGTGGGAAAATGCCAAAAAACTGCCAAAAACTGTTTCCGTCGAAATCTCGTTCGAACGACATTTCGTTCGAACGAACTATGTAACGAAGTTCCAGTGGCAAGTCGTTGACAAACCTCGTTCGAACGAAATTCTCGTTCGAACGACAAACTCGTTCGAACGACAATTTCGAACGAAGAGACAAAGCTTAAAATTCCAAACTTTATTTTAAAGTTTAAAGAGACCTTCTGAAAATAAACCTTAGTTTAAAATAAAAGTACACCCAATATAAACTTATTCCAAGTCTCCCTATATAGATATAGAAATGCATTCATACCTTTGGAGACAACGGAATATGATGTTGATGACGTAGAAACATAGCACTTGAAACTCGGCAATGATGAACCTTTATAAGTCTTGGCCGCTACGTCTTCAACTCTAGTATGTCATAGGCTTGAAGGATGGTCAAGTATTCTATCCTATAACTCAAATGTTTTTGTCCGGAATGAGCCAAAACAAGGGACTCAATTGGAAATTTGTGTGCTTACAATAGGGATATTCTCTTATGCGAACCACTATTCACCGTCCGGACTTGCGGACTAATTTTTTTAAAATAGTAAAAAGGATTATTTTGAATTGATTTTTTTTTTATTATGGGTTTTAGATATTTTAGGGTACCCCTAAAAACAACTTAAGCTTTAGCAAAAAAATTCATTATGAATTGAAAGTTTTTGAAGGGGTACCCTGAAATGTCTACAACCCATAAAAAAATTTAGTTTAAAATATTTTTTTTTACTATTTTGAAAAAATGGTCCGCAAGTTCACACGGGGAATAGTGCCCTGCATAGTAAGGGGCCTCTATAAGTGTTTGTGTGTGTGTATATATATTAGGGGTGACAATTTTAGAAACGACACGGAACGATCCGAAATTGACACGATGTTTCGTGTTCGTGTCGTGTTTTTTTAACACGAAGTCGTGTCGTGTCGTGTTATCGTGTTTTTCAGGCCTGAAATTTAAGAAATTATGGTTGTCATGTCGTGCCGTGTTATTTTTTATTCGGGTCGTGTTCGTGTCAGCTAAAAAAACACGAATTCGTGTCGTGTTCGTGTCCGAAAAAACCTTGTCGTGTCGTGTCGGGCCGAAACACGACCCGTTGACCCGAATTGCCACCCCTAGATAGATAGATAGATAGATAGATAGATAGATAGATAGATAGATAGATAGATAGATAGAGAGAGAGAGAGAGAGAGAGCTACCTGTATCAAATGGCTGCTGCAAGAGTTTTGAATCGTAACCTAACTTTGGATTTATATGGTTAGGAGAGTGGGTCATTCCTCAACCCGTAGATAACCGGTGAGTTTTTAGTGACCCATATGCTACCCGCATGTAAAAAAAACATGAACCGGCCCTATGTCAGGAAATAGTAATGTGATCGATATCCCCATTATCTAAACTCCTCCATATAATAAGATACCGTTCACCCATTCCATGTCAGTTACTCCCTTTCAAGTTAACTAGTTAATTAGAAATCCCTGATTAGTCCCAACTTTAGGCCCGTGGGGATGTTATCTTATAGCCAAGAACTATAATTCTTAAAAGATTGCTAAAATCATTTAATATTTTTCTATAAAATGTTACTGATAAAAAAAATAAAATATTTATTGTTCTTTGACTCTGTACTAATTTCATATTTTAGAGTTTTATAATTAAGGATATCTAGGGTCCAAAGGAAGTTTAATGAAATTTAACACCGTTATAGGGACTGTTAAATTGATTGTTAGAGATACCCCATATTTTTTAAAGACAATTTTAGCCTCTCAAATCAAGTAATCCTAACGAAATGTTAAAAAATAAAAATTAGAATGTAAACTGAATGTCTGATATGTTGGAATTTGGTTGAGGCTTATGTGGGGGTGACACCTCAACATGTAGGCCGAGGCATCATCAGACAGCTCCTAGTGGCTCCATGTGGTCAACAATAAAAGGGCCGGCACATTCAGAGCCCAGCCCAGGGGGCCTAGGAGGGGCCGGAGATCTTGGCCTTACTTAGGGATTGACATTCGTACCTTGGACTTCCTCCTTATTGGCCACACTGAGGGGTTCTTAGGAGGATTGACCCATCTACACAACACAGAATTGCTCCGGCCTTCACTGCTTAGCATCAGCCACACATGTCAACTCCTTGAGGGAAGACACTCGCGGCATAGCTTGGGCGATAACATATGGAAGATATTATCTCAAGATGTGGAGTGGCTATTATAAAATATGACTTACCACTGATTTGTTTGCATAAGATGCACTCTAACCACCTCATGGTGGGCGAAGCATGCCAAACTTGGGCATCACTCCCCTCTCATCCATAAATACTAAGTATGGGATTGATCTCTTTTGTAATGCTACTATGCTAAAGTGTTTCAATAGAATTCTGTACAAGTGATACTTTTAGGGCTAGAGGGAGATGGGAGAGTTATGTAATGACAGTTCTGCGATTCCTAGCTGAGAGTGACAAACACACACCGCTGTGGAAGTAGGCCTATTGTGATAAGCACCCAAAAGTGTACATTTTATACCCCGAATAGACGTATTTTAGTTGCTAATTATAGACAATAATGGTCTTATGCGCGTAAATATTCATTGTGCAGGCTTGATTGCATTTGCGGGTTAAAAAAGCATTATTTCGAGGAAAATGTGAATCAAATGGAGCTAATTCCCCATTCCCCTAATCTTACCCGAGCCTAAACCTACCCCGTACCCCATGTGTGTTTAGTTTGTGCCTTTTTATATATTTTTTTTAGATTTTTAGTTAGAGTCATTTTATTTTTAGGTTTTATTTTAGATTTATTTTTGATTTTCTAGGTTTTGTTTTCTATTTTTCTATTCTATTTTTATTAGTATAATTTTATTTTATTTTGATTTTTATTAGTTTTAGTTTTTATTAGGATTAGATTTTTTTAGGAATTCATTTATTTTTAATAGTTTAATAGATTTTTATTTGTATTTCTTTTTAGTCGTAATTTTTATTTGAGTCTTTATTTTATTTGTAGATTAGGATTTTATTTTTTATTTTTTAGATTTTAATTTTTAATTTTATTACTTATTTTTTAGTTAGTTAGTCTATATTTTTTTTAGGGTCACAAACTAACACACACACACACACACACGACTTCCATACACATTCATACACACATAACTCAACCTCACATCCAACCCGTTGTAACCCCCTGCTCCGGTCGGATCTACTCCCATTACCCGACAACCCGACGAAATTGCTCTGGCGCCCCGAAACCGAACTTGACCCGCGAACCACCGACCTCCCAATCCGCAACCCGTGTTCACCTCTAAGCCCCTTACCCGTCCAAACCCCCGGCCAGAAACCGCCACCTGCAAACCGCGGCGTCATACCCGACAGCCATCCAACCCGTAACCCGGAGACACCCCTGCTAGCGACCCGACCCCTGCTCACGCCATATATCAGTTCCAAGCCTTAACCCATTTCTAAGCTTTCCACGATTTTATCACCTGTTAACAAAACCAAAAGCCAAAGACAAAAAATAAACCCACATGTTAATTAAACCCTTTTAATCCCAACTACCAATTTTACCCCCAACTACCAATTTTAACCCAATACCCAAAATACCCTTTTAACCAATCAAATTTTTATTACCTCACACCTATCAAACCACATGTACACTCCCAATTACCCAAATTAGCCCTTAGCTCCATGCCTACTATTTAAAGAAGAAGAAGGCCCAATTTTGAAAAAAGCTAGAAACCTTATCTAGGTAGGGTTTTAGAGAGAATTTTAGAGAGAAACATTTTGTAAATAGTTTTATTTTTATTTTATTTTTTTAGAGATTTGTTTGGAGAAATTTTGTATGAGCTTACTTAAGAGGGTTGTTTACTTCAAATTAGAGTTCTTGGATGGAATTGTTGTAGTTTCGGCTCTCGATTCAGTTGTGTGATGGAATCATTCATAAAGTATCTACAATATTTCAATGTGATTTTAGTTGAATCGTAGTTTCTGGAGTTCCTGACTTGGATCCATTTGGAATCAAGTTCCTGAAGTTTCTGGATATTCCAAGTAGTACTTGTTGATTCACATGCTTACATGTGTGTGTACGCATAAATATGTAGTAAACCCGTGCGATGCATAGGCAAAGTGCGTAGAATACATATGCTATAAAACTCCAAACACAGTAACATCATGAAAGAATACATCTTTAGAAATTCATTCATAAAATCATTGGCTACTACAAATTATTGTGCTTATGTCAATACCGCCCCTGAGGTCAATTACACATGTTTATAGGCTTACGGATGTATACTATACTCTCAAACATTGCTTCGACTCAATTCCTCTTCTACCAAACTTACCCGTTCTTACAACGTTAATCAGATACTTTTTTTTTTTCTTATTAGCAAAAAAATATTATTGGAATAATTAAAATCATTCAAAGATCATTCAATTTTTAACACCTGTTTAGTAAACAAAATTAAAGTCAGTTAAAGCAGGTACATTTGAAGTCTCCGATCACATGATCAAACATTAAATAAATGAATTCCCAATTGTAAAAATCATCAAAATGAAGTAAATGAGCAAAGTGAAAATGGCCAAAGTATTTAAAAAAATACAGACTGCCATAATATACTGAATTTGATGCGACTGAATCACTGATTCCATTCAACTGCACATATAAAAAATCAAAATTCAATTTTGTATGCATAGAAAATCAATATGCAGATGCTGGTCCATTGTATACCTGTTGACACTTCTTCTGCAAAGAATAACAAAACAAAAATCAAAGCACTGACTTTGTTAAAAAAAAATGCACCATCTTTTTACAAGTAAAGAACACTAAGGTAAACCATCGCCTGTGATACAAAAAGGAAAAACCATGCTAAGAGAGCAAACATTAGTTTTAAAAAAAACCAAGTGGCACCTGATGTAAATGAAAATTGACAATAATGGTGGAAACCCCTGTTTTTCTACAAAATCCCTACTAGCAAAGAATCAGTGTTCCAAAAAATGAGCCTAGGCACGCGTAGGCGCAGGACCTTTTAGATACGCAAGGCGTCGTCAACGTTTTTTGGGGTAAGGCGTGAGAAACGAGCGTTTTTTTGAGTTGAGGCGCGTTTTAAAACGCGTTTTTTTGTGAACACAAAACGACGTCATTTTGTGTATACCCGTTTTAAAAAAAAAAAACGCAGTTAATTTATAAAAAATAAAAACGCAGCTAACAGCCCAAAACAAAACTAAATATACCTGTTCGTTTCTCTCTCTCGGCCCAAATCACAAAATCCAAAACAAAAGCCCAATACCTGTTCGTTCTCTCTCTCGACCGTAAAAGCCCTAACAGGAACACTGTTCGTTCTCTCTCAATCGTATACCTATTTGTGTTCTAATCATTCCTAGCTCGAGCCCTAATCGTTCCTAGTTCAAGTTCAAGTCTCAGCCCTAATCGTAACAGGTATTTAAATTCATTTTTCAAGTTCAAGTCTCCGCCCTAATCGTAATAGGTATAATTTATAAACCGTATATATATATTTTTATTGCTGTTGATAATTTATAAAGCCGTATATATGTCTCAGCCCTAATCATAACATGTATATTTTTTGTTTTCTTGCCGTTGATAATTTTATGGCTTTTAGTTAATAATTTAGGGTTGTTAGTTAATAATTTTAGGACTGTTGGTTAATAATTTTTTATTCTCTTGCTGTTGATAGTAAATGTTTATTATTGTGTCAAAACGGAGTATATGTACCATTTTAGTATTTTTAATAGCCTTCTTATAGTTAAAAAATATATTAAAAAAGGCCTAAATGCCTTTTCACGCTTTTTTACGCTGAAGGCCAGCCTAGACTTCTAAGGCTTAAGGCTTGGCCTTCACAAGCCTTCACGCCTTGGTTACGCCCCGCGTTTTTTAAAACCTTGTGAAGAATATATTGTTGGTTTCAGAAGGCGAAAAAAACTCATTTCTACCTTTTCGTAGTTCTTTTTGGTATCATTTCCTTGCTCTTTATTGTATGAAAAAAGAATAAGAAAAATAAAGTAAACGTTACTAGAAATTCACAAAAATTCTTGAGAATTCAAACTGTGATGGTTTGAATGGCAAATAAGAATAGCAATGTCATTCATAATGAATTAGTATTGAGAGCATATGGGTTCAAGTGCTTGAACTCCATGAGTTATGAATATTTAAGAGGGGTAAAAATAATAAAAGAGAGTTTGTCAAAGTTCGGGCCCAAGTCATGAAACACATCACATGCACATACGTGTGTAAAACATTGTAGATCGAACTCTCTTGTTCACACACTTTTATGGGTCTTACTATCAATGGATCATTTTTTATTTTCTCACCGAATATGCACAATAACTAACCGCCCACACCAACAACCAACATGGGCATGCAAACCATACATCAAGGAAGGAGAATGAGAGGGAGAGTCAAATAACCCACACCCCCTAACGAACCATGCAAGAAGGAAAAAAAATGAGAAAAAAGATACGTGAGAGTGAGAGAGAGGGGGGGGGGGGGGGGGGGGTAACATACTTTTTTGATTGGTGGTGGTTCGACCGGTGGTAATGGAAGGTTACACATAAATGGTGTGGGTTCAACAGCAAACCTAGTTCGCCAACAGAGTGGAAGGGAATGGAGGATGTAGTAGCGGTGTTGAGAGAGAGAAGTGAGGTGGTGCCACGCAGATAGAGTTTGAGGGTGAGGTGTTTAAGAGATTATAAAAGGAGATAGAGGTGAGATAGAGGAGGAGACGTGAGGGAATTTTGTGGGAAGAATAAGTTGGTTATTTCAAAAAGGTCACTATAATGCTCAACTGTCCAATGTCGTGGCTTAGTGGGGAATGGGTTCCAAGTAAAATGAGATTGATTTTATGTACGTGATTGAAATGTGGGTGATTTTTTTTAAAAGTAAAAAATATGAGAAATTAAGATTCCCATTTTGGAGGGTTTGACGAACCTCAATACATGTCTATATATAATAAGATATACATACACATACACGATCCAACCTAGAGCTTGTTCTATATGATGGCTTTGGCTTTAATATGGATTTGTGCAAATCGTTAAACCCAAGTGTGTGCAATTCAGTATGTTTTGTTCGTAATTGTTAATTTTGTATATTTTGGTTTCATTTTGAGCAATTAAGTTTAGATGTTTTTTGTGGAAGAAGGTGAAGTATGAAAGAAGATGAGGGTGTTCAATCAATAAAATAAATAAATATAGAGAACAAAGTTTAGTTTTGAATTAGAGATCTCCTTTAATGTGGTTAGACCCTAAGGCGGTATCTCTAGACTCTAATTATTGGACTTTTAGGGATTAATACATAATTAGCACTTGAGGGTAAGTTGGAACAAACCAAATTTGTAGATTGTAGTCTCATGAATTCCTTGAAACAAATAATTGAGATTGTAATCGGAAAATGAGCATTACTAAAAATCTATATTCTATTGGTTGATAATTTTGATAACCTCGTGGAAACTAGTTATTCGAAGGCTAGTGTGCTTATCTCATCGTATGTGTCTTTGTTTGTCCTTGGTTTAGTATGAAATGACTGATCATGAAGCCGGCCCTTCATCTGGATTACATTTGGGTTCCGTTTGGTATGTGGCAAAGTTGGGTGGAATTTGATTCCTTCTAAACAATCCTAAGAAAATGTAAGATTACTGGATTTGGTGCGATGTTAAGTTGTATGCGAATGTGGACCCCAATGAAATTAGATTACCTCCTTGATGGTGGGTGGAATCAAAATTCATTCCACATAGATGGGATTTTTACTTCCCAATGGGAATCTTTACAAATATTTTTTGTGAAGACGAAACTGACCATTAGAAGATATTGAATTTTAAAAATTACTCTTGAAATCTAAATATCTAATTTTTGAAGACAATTTGATTATGTCGGATTGTAATAAAGGTCATGCAACTTTTATCTAGGTATTTTAGCACTTTTTCTACTCATATGCAATAATTTGATTAACCGGCTCTACAATATATATGCATTTAAAATAAACTACTATTTTACAAAATTGTTGGAGACTATAGTGAACCTTATATTTGTGTTTTAGCACATGTCCAAAATAAATCAATTTAATATATATATATATAGAATCAGACTCTAGAAAGGAACAAAAAAGCGGGCCAATTATTTTAAAATAGTAAAAAAGTTAATTTTGACTTGTATTTTTCGTGAGGTATTTAAACATTTCAGGAACCTAAAAAAATCAGCTCAAAATGATTTATTTATTTTTTGCTATTTTAAAAGAAATCGATAAAATATTGTCAGTTTTAAACCGCTCATAAATTGACATATAATTGACCTTTTTTTTAAATAGCAAAAAAAATCATTTTGAGTTCATTTTTTTTTGAGGTTTCTTTGCAATGTTTAAATATCCCACAAAACAATCAGCTCAATATTTTAAAAGAATTGGTCCGTTTTTCTGGTTCGATTTTTTGGTTCGTTGTAGAGCCTCTCTCTCTCTATATATATATATAGGGTGAGGTTCAAAAGTGAACCAAAAGAATGAGCTTTTTAATGAACCTACTAAGACATTAAAAAATTTATTTTTAATTTCTTGTTATAATTGGTCCGCGCCAGCGGCAATGAATAATTTTTCAATCCCTCTGCTGGCGCGGACCAATTACAACAAGAAATTAAGGATCAATTTTTAATATCTTAATAGGTTAATTAAAAAGTTCATTCTTTTGGTTCACTTTTGAATCTCTCCCTATTATTGGTACGCAGTGTACATTCCCATGTCAGTTTTCATGAATGAACCGAACACTAAATTATGATTCGTGGTAGGAATCCAGTTGTTAACCGAACATGGTGATAAGATTCAAATTCCTGATAAAAGATTTCCTACCAATCAAGAAAATCACTTTCTTAGTAATCACAATTAATCCAAAATATTACCGCATACCAAATGGGGACTTAGTGAAGAGACTTTAGCATATCTCTTAAGGTGGTTAGGTGAGAGCGAGACCTCCCCATGAGTTATGATGTGCTAATGTGAAGGACTTCAAAATTTACAACTTTTTGACATACTCTCTTCTATGAATTTCTGTTTAGCTTAGTTCTCTACCTACCTTGTAATCGGTCATGAGTTTCTATTTATGTTTATCCACAGCGATTATGGACTGGACGTGGCATCCATAAAAACAAAGCGATGGTGGAGAATTTGCAGCACTGTGGTGTTATTAGATCAACGAAGGTTGCAGAATTAATGGAGACTATCGATAGGGCTTTGTTTGTACCTGATGGGAACGCCGCTTATGTTGACAGTCCCATGGACATAGGTTATAATGCCACCATTTCTGCACCTCATATGCATGCTGCATGTCTTCAGCTGTTGGAAAAAAATTTGCAGCCTGGCATGCATGCTTTAGACGTTGGTTCAGGTATTTCTTATTGTTACATTTATCTCATAAGCGTGTTCCAATGCTTCCCACTTTTAAAGAATTAATTTACTCATCTCTCTTATGAGGGTATAGTATTTAGGGCTATGTATACACCTCACTTTCTTTTCGTAGTTGAGTTACGGAGGGGGTTGATAGTGTAGCACCGCGTATTTTTAGCTTGCTGCTTTGTGTGATTTTTATGCTTCATTGTTAGATGCTATAGATATACCTCTTTTGAAACTCTAGACAAGCTAGCATTATATATGTATTAAAAGGAAGAAAATGAACTACGCCACTGGGGATAGCTCCCCGCGAAAGGTAATCAACTAACCCCCAAAGATATTTAGGATAGAAGTAACATCATTTTAATTAAACAGTGTATCTGCTCACAATGTATACACTAACCATTGATCTATTTGCTCATGTGGATTCAATTTTTCTTGGCAACATCTATGTCAAATCAATAGCCAAATTGTGATTTGAAACCATATAATTAAGAATCTTAAATCCCATAATAAATTTTGGTACAAATTGCTAAATGGAGAAAAAATATCGGAACGACATCTAAACATGAAGAAAGTCAGTTTTTTTTAACTAGTATAGAGAATGCACAATAGGCTGAACTTTAGATCATATTGAGTGTAAAACTAATCTTTGGACATGATCATGTGGTACAAGTGTCTAACTGGAATGGTGTTTTGCCTCAATGCGAAGAATTTTTTGTCCAAATCCTAACTACAAGGCATCACATAAATAAATTATTGATCAAACATTATAATTCATAACATGTTAACATTACTTGTAATGAAGATGGTAAAAAAACTAGAATAGATTGTGGGGAGAAATAACGGATTTCATTACTAAAGAGTCTACCAAAGCAACAAAGTCATCAAGAGCTCACAGTCATGTACCGAAAGTCCAAAACCTAAAGCATGCACCAAGTGCAACCTATTATGACATTGCCATGGATGTGACACGACGTAGGAAACATCGTTGCAGCAAATAAATATTAAAAATGTAGGATACGAATATGAAGAGGACACGTCAATGATATATATATATATATATATATACACACACACACACACACACACAGTCCTGCACTTGTGCGGACTAGTCTGCATTTTAAGAATGCGGACCGGACATGCGTCACCTGGCGGTGAGCCCAGAAAAGAGAGAGAGAGTGCCTATAATTTAGGCGATAATTTCTAGGCGCACCGTTAGGTGACACATGTCCGGTTCGCATTCTTAAAATGCGGACTAGTCTGCACAAGAGTAAGACTATATATATATATATTTGTATATATATATTTGTATATATGAACTGAATAAAATTTGTGAATTTTAATAATAAATAATATCATGAAATAATTATTTATAGATAGGTGCATGTAAGTGCGCGTTATACTAAGCGTCACTAAAACCTCTACTAGTAAATATAATGTATATTTATGTATATTATACACATAATAATGATTATTGGTTAGTATTTTACCACACACTCTTATAATAACAAAATTGGTTTAGTGAGGAAAAAAACTGTACACTTTTTTCAAATTTAGTCACTAATTTTTTTTTATTGCGAATTGCGAGAGAAGCCGTCAAAATTTTTCTAACTTTCCTTTTGGTTCAAAAGTGTTGCCAATGTCCAATGTTAAGTGTCAGGCAAAAGCTCTACTAGAATGAAAATGAAATGTGAAAAAAGTTCCAAAGGTGTTTTTATCAAAAAAAGTTTTAGGTGAAAAAATTGTAAAACATGTATAGTTCGATTTTTTTTGGTCATTAAGCCAAAAAAATTCATGGCCCTACTTTTATTAGGATTAATTTAATTTAATTTCATCAAACACTACAATTTTTTTTATTTTGCATACAATTGTCATTTCTGAACATTCAATGTATAGCAAGTTCTTGTCATGTTTTGTGCCACCTATTTGTTTTAACGCAACTGTTTATTATGACAAGGGTGAGATTCAAGTCAGGTGCTGACTGGATTAGACTTGTACAATCTCACAACGTTTGCAATGGTGCATATATTCTTAATTTTGAGGATTATGAGGATTGGAATGTGCATACAATTATTACTTTGATTGTTATGGGTGCGATCCAATTTAATAGGTTTAAATCAACGCCAGTTGGGCAATCATTGTGTATATGTCTGAAATCATATTCAGGAGGAATTTGTAGGAGGAATTTGTAGTCTGGGAGATATGAGATATCCTGGATTGTGATACCCCCTTGATAAACTTATAAATTTTGTAACCACCTGTAAACCTGATCAGTGGATCATTTATAATCCGTTAGAGTATCAAATACGTTAAGTTTGAGATCAAGAAATAAATAGGATGGTGGTGAAAATCAGTTAGCGGCAAATTGAATTTCACCAAGCGGGTGTTGTATGCTTTACGTGGGGAATCACAATATGCACTTCAAACTTTTGCAAACAAAGACGATAATTAAATTGCAGTGAAATTATAATAATTTAGTGGAATTAAATATTATTAAACAGGAAAGAAAATATAGTACGGGGAGTAATATGAGATTTTCATATTTTTGTCTAGAAGTCAATTTAATTATTGGTCTTGGGTCCTAGTATAGTCCATTATCCAAGTAGTATGCCTAAACTCTCCGGAAACTGTAATTGGCCCAAGTTCACTTTGTGTACCTATATATATGGGTCTAAGGTAGGGTTTTAAGCTGCATAACACATCTTAAAGGTTATAAAAGGCAGAAAGAAACTATTCACGTTTTGTGAAGGGGTGAGGAGAGAGAGAGTGAATTCTCTCACAAATCATCAAGTTTTCATCTCTGGAAATGCCTACACATTAGGCTTACTTTAAGGGATTATATACTAGAAGATTCGAGGTATTCAGTGCGTTTTACCAGGTTTTTGGAGGGCAAAGAAAAACTGTCTCTTTATCTTCTACAAATCACATTTCTCCTCATTCGCATCACCTACAAAATTCGCGAAGGTATCGTTTTTTGAAATCTTAGGTTTATGCTTTTAAACCTAGTTTTTATTTTTTCTTTTATTGCATCATCGTTCATAGATTTTTAAGCAACAAAGATTTTCATTATATCAATCCCCAACAATGTTGTGTTACGTTTCCTGTCTAAGTTTGCCAAGTTTAGTGTGGGACACGTTTTAGGGAGTCTTGGACAGGGTTGTTGGTTTATCACTTGTATTTGGTGTACTTCCTTTTCAAAAGTGCCTGTGCTTCTTAGTCCATAACTCAAAAGTTACTCTTTTCATCGTAAACACATGCAAGAAAGTGAGATTAGGACAATATCTTTGTAGTAAGAGAAGATTGAGATTATTTCATCTTTTAACACTGAAAAATAGCAAAACCTAAAATAATAGAAATGAAAGAGTATCACATTGTGAACACTTGTGATTTGTTGCAACAAAAGTGACCTGAGTCATGCCTATCCTCGTCTTAGTACATTATTTGTATAAAAGCTGAAGACATCTACCATTTGCTTCTTTCACTCTGAGTATTCCACGTTTATATGGAAAACGTATTTTGGGAGCTGGATTTCATAGGGCCAGTATTGGAAGCGTGGGCTCAATTCCTATATATTGAAGTTTTGTTCAAAAGGGATAGCAGGAGAGTTAAGACTCTATGGAAATGTATTATCAGTTGTGGCATGGCATATTTGGGAAGTAAGAAATGATAAAACATTTGGAGATTAATGTTCAAAGATGTTACTCTCTCATATAATCGACAAATGGGCAGCATGTGCGTTGTGATGTGGATATCCTTGCAGCATTGGTGGACAGTAGATTGGTATTTGATGGAGATTCTCTCTTGTAGCTACACTGATGCAGTAGCTTTGTTCGTATTGCTATTTCCGCGTACTTCATATTTAATGTTTTCCTTTTACTGTTTTTTTTTCTTTTTTTCCATTTGGATTCTTGATCCACTATTCTTGTACACATCAATATATATATATATATATATATATATATATATATATATATATATATATATATATATATACTCGCTGTTTCTGGTGAAAGAGAAATTGAAATAAAGATCTTTTAAAAATAGTCTAGTGGCTGTATTTATAAAAATTAATAAAATAAAATAGAACATAGGATAACGGGCATATAAAATCGCATCCCAAACTAATTAGTAGCGAAGGGATGAATATTCAAAACGATCAACTTTGATCCTTCTATGATTTGCCATCGATAGAGAGTTGTGGCACATTGGAATCTGATGTGAATTAGGATGTGGAAGCGTAAAAAGAAAGAACTTATCTACATAACAACAACTTGGAAAATGGAAGAGGTCTCTTTATTTCTCTCTCTAAGCATTCAATCCCAAAATGGCAAAAGTGTTGCAAAAGGAGGCTATTGACCTATTTATACTAAACATGCAAAAGGCTAAAAAAGAACACAAATAAAAGAATATTAAAAAGGACGCCCATGTCCCTATGCTCCTGTATCACTCTCCCCCCTTGAGAAGAACTCATATACTCTGTATATTGCTGGTAGAATTCGGGGTCGATATGCTGGAGGGTAGCCTCGATGATCCATGAATCTTCCGTCTCAGGACGGTCAACCCAACGAACTAAATAATGAGTATAATCACCCGATGAGGAAGACACGAACTCGGAGTCTAGAATCCCCTCGATGCGGTGGACGCGAGAGCGGACTGGATGGCCTGTGCTCAACGGAATGGGAATCGGTGGAGCATGAGTGCCGCGGAACGGAGAAAGATCTGTCACGTTAAATGTGCAGTGCATGCGATACTCCTCGGGAAGATCAACCTCATAAGTGTTCGTGCCACAAGCACGAATAATGGGGAAAGGTCCAAATCGTCGCATAAGGAGTTTGGAACCTGTTCCTTGCCGGTGCACTTTCTGAAGATAAACCATGACTAGATCACCCTGGCGGAAGGAGACAAGGCGGCTGTGCGAATCGCCGGCCTCTTTATAGGAGGCATATATGGTCTGTAATCTAGCGCGAACATCGGCCTGGATGGCGTTAGGCGAGCTGCAAACTCCTTGGCCGAAGGGCAGGTAGGTACTGTCGGCGGAAGCTTGGCGAGATCAATGGGCATAGTAGGAGACTGCCCCAAGACAACCTGAAACGGGAAAAGGCATGTGGAGTGATTGATGACATTGTTGAAGGCGAAGTCGGCCTGTGCGATCACGACGTCCCACCTACGGGGATGCTCCGAGGACAGACACCTCAATAGGTCACCCGCACTACGGTTGATCACCTCAGTTTGACCATCTATCTGGGGTGAAAGGCTGTCGAGAACTGTAACTCAGTCCGTAAAAGTCGCCAAACTGCACGCCAGAATTATCCTGTGAATTGCACGTCTTTGTTTGAAGTGATACTACGTGGGACACCATGAAGACGGACAATCTCCAGAAAATATAGTGAAGCCACATAGGACGCATCGGTCGTGCGGGAACAAGGGATGAAGTGGGACATTTTGGAAAATCTATCCACCACAACAAGAATATAATCATGACCATGAGAAGTACGAGACATGCCCACTATAAAATTCAACGATACATCCCGCCATGGGCGCTTGGGAATCGGTAACGGAGTGTATAAGCCTGCATTAGTATGCTGACCCTTGGCGTCTGGTAAGTGTAGCAACGCTTAATGAAAGCATTGGTATATCTCCTCATCGTCGGCTGGTAAAATTGTCCCCATGGATCTCAGAAATGATCTCCCGTAGGGACGAAGATGGAATGCATAAGGCCACACTTGGTGTAGAAACCCATCCTGTAATAGATACTCGCCTGATGCTCCATTGCCCTGCTGACAAGCTGGGAAGATCGGTCCAAACTCTACATCCGACTGCTAAAGATCACGGACCTCATCAAATCCAAATACTTGACTCCGCAGAGTCACCAACGCATGTGCCCTCCGGCTAAGAGCGTCTGCCACTTGGTTTTCCTTCCCCGATTTATACTGCAAGTGAAAAGTGTAGCGTTGGAGGTAAAGCGGTCCATTTGGCGTGTTGGTCACTAACACGCCGCCGACTATATGAGAAACAGAGGGCCTCATGATCGGATTTGATGACGAACTCCTTGTGGAGAAGATAAGGGGACTAAAACTTCATGGCCTTGATCACCGCATAAAACTCGAGGTCATAGGTTGAATAATGGAGAGCGGCACCCGTTAACTTTTGACTGAAGAAAGCAATCGGTTTTCCATTCTGGCTCAAAACAGCACCTACCCTTGTCTTACAAGCATCGCAAGACAACTCAAATAACTGATCAAAATCAGGTAAGGATAGGAGCCGGGGTCATCAACTCCTTGATGCGTTTAAAGGAAACTTTCGCCTCTGGTGTTCACCGGAACTCGGTACTCGAGGAAGTATTGAATCCGGTGATAAATCGCTTATAAAAACCCGCTAGGCCATGAAAGTTGCGCACTTGAGAGACCGAAGAGGGTGGGGGCCAATCCACTACCGCCTGAACTTTGGCATCATTCACCCTGCTGCCGTCACCTGAGACCACATATCCCCAAAAGGTCACTGATGGTACCATAAAAGCGCACTTCTTTAAGGTAAGGAAGAAGCGGTCGACTCGTAGAACCTCTAAAACCTGAGCCACATGATCGAGATGCTCCTCTTCCGATCGGCTGTAGATCAGGATGCCATCAAAATAAACAACAAAAAATTTACCCATGAAAGGGCGTAGTATTTGTGTCTTCACCCGCATAAAGGTAGATGGAGCGTTGAAGAGTTCAAAAGGCATCACCGTCCATTCATATAACTCATCCTTCGTCTTGAAGGCAGTCTTCCACTCGTCCCCCGGTTTCATGCGAATTTGGTGGTAGCCGCTCTTCAAGTCAGGTTTGGAGAAAACCCTTGCACAATGGAGTTGATCTAGCATATCCTCCAACCTAGGAATATGGAATATGTACTTCACGGTGATCTTGTTAATAGCTCGTCTATCAACACATACGCCAACTTTCATTTTTCTTTGGCGCTAACAGGGCGGGTACCGCGACATACTCTCTCGAATATAACCCTTGTCACAGAGCTTGGTGACCCGTCGCAGCAACTCTGTGTGCTCTGTGGAAGACATGCGGTAGTGGGGGAGGTTGGGGAGCTGCGCCTCGGGGATAAAATTAATGGCATGCTGTATATCCCTGAGAGGAGGAAGATCATCGCGGTTTGTGCACACATTAGTGAGTAAATCTAACAAACTCTGAACACAGGGTGGGACACTTGCCTCCGGGGTGGTCATAGGACTAATGAGAGCATAACACTATCCTGTCTCATCGGCCTTTGTGGCTAACTCCTCATGTGAAACTATTAGAGTGGAAGGTCGAGACATCGGGAAAATGGTCGCATAAGGCGAAGGAGAAAATTCTTCCCCTCGTGTATAAATGAATAAGTGTTGGCTTGGCCATCGTGCATGCTGCGATGATCGAATTTCCACGGTCTTCCCAAAAGAAGGTGGCACACTCGCATATCCACCACGGTACATATACACTCATCACAATAGTCTCCAATGAAAAAAGTCGCTCGGCATTGTCGGCAGTGTTCTAAAAGGCGCGCCTAGGCTCCACTTAGGCTTGAGGCTTGGGAGAAACACTCCTGCCTTAAGCCTATAACGCCTTCTTGGTAAAAAGCGTAAGGCACAATTTAAAAAAAAAAAAAAACGAAAACGCTTTAGTGAAACGAGATCGCCTTTTAAAGATTTTTTTACAAACCGGACTAATATCTCGTCCAAAACAATCAAAAGACAAACAATATACCAAATCTTTCTGCTTCTTGACCAAAAAAAAGCCTAACATTGTCGACCGACTTCCGACCAAAAGTCTATATGTTTCATTTGAAAAGTGAAAAATACATTTCTTATTATTGAATCATTTTGTATTGATTATCGATTATTGAGTGATTATTGATATTGATTATTGAATTATGAAAAATACATTTTGTATATTGCTTATTAAATGTTGAGAAATACATTTTATATATTGATTATGGAGCATGCATATGAGAAAGATGGCTACCAAACATACGGATATATTTTCAAAATTCAAGGTATGTATTATTTTATTATATTACTAGCGTTAGAATAATTAAAATAATAAAAAAGGGAAAACGCCTATATACACCTAGGCTCGCCTAAGCTCCTAAGACTTGAGGCTTGACCTCTACGCCTCGCGCCTTTTAGAACCTTGACTGTCGGCTAGGAGTTAAGGTGGCTTCGGTTCCCAACCACCCAATACGACACGGGATAGACAATGACTCGGTTGGAAGGTTTAGCTTGTCAACCATCTTTTTCGCAGCCACTCCATCAATAATCACCGTGCATAACCTCCCATTTGAGGTGCATCGAGTAAAAAAAAATACTCGATCGGATCCAAGTATCGTCATTAGGCGGGGATGTTTGTGGATCTACGGATGTGGTTACCACCATGGTGTGCATATAGGCGGTAGAAACTACCACGTGTTTCGCTTGTTCACGGCAAAATGACTCCCGTCGTCGACAAATAGATTGAGCGAAGGATAGTGGAACGTGGGGTGGAGTAGGAAGGATTCCTAGGGAAGGACATCCCTTGTAGATGGGGTCAGGTTGATCATTTGGTTCTTTGGTGTGTGGTTTAGGGTTTAAAGGGTGACAATATGAAATTGGGGCTGAATTGGGGGTTTGGGAGGGTTGGCTAGGGCTGTCGGGTTGAACCGAGGGTAAATTGGGGTTGGTCGGGAGGTTTTAAAGGTCCGGGTGGGTTAATTGACCACCGGCGACTGCTCCGGGTGGAGTTCTTGGAATTCCGTCTGGCGGTTGGCAGCCAGTAGGGCTGTCCGACCTCCAGTTCTTCATTCTGGTTCGGGAATCAATTTCTGATGGGTCGGTTAGGGTTTTTGGATGATGAGGTTTTGAATCGGGTAGGGTTTGGATGGAATTGGAAGGTGTATCATTGAGTTTAGGTGGTGAAAGATTAGGGTTCTTTGAGTTTTTAATTTCTAGGGTTAGGGTTTCAATGAAAACTTTGGGAATGTTTCGTGATTCGTCCGGATAAATCCAATCCGAGTACCAATCTTCGATGAACATCTCTCAATCCAAGAGCAAACGAAGCTCTGATACGAATTTGATGTGAATTAGGATGCGGAAGCGTAAAAAGAAGTTATCTACACAACAACAACAACAACTTGGAAAATGGAAGAGGTCTCATTATTTCTCTATGTGCTTTCAATGTCAAAATGGCAAAACTGTCACAAAAGGAGGCTATTGGCCTATTTATACTAAACATGCAAAAGGCTAAAAAAGAATAAAAATAAAAGAATATTAAAAAGGATGCCCATGTCCCTATGCTCTTGCATTAGAATCAATTCACATCAAACGAATCACATGATTTTAACCATTATGAAAGCATTACACTTTGGTAAAAAGTTGTACTAGTGCACAGGGCTCCTATATACTGTAGGCCGTGAGGAATAAGATGACAATATCACGACCATATGGTGACAATCATTTTCTTGCTATTACTATAATGTCCATCCTTCATGAGTTAATTGGGTTAGAAAAGTATTCTGCAATGCATGATTTCTTAATATGGTCAAAGCCCGAACAGGTGCAATTCTCACTCAATTCTCCACCGAAATCCAATTTTTAATTACATTGACAAGAATGTACTTCAACTCCTCCCCGTAAAAATGACTCACACACACACTTCTCCCGTCTCTTCCTCACCGGCATCGAAAGTGGCAAAATGCAGAGAATAAGTTGACAGACTTGCCAAGGTACTTGTAATAAAGTCAGTCTCCCCCTGTTTGATAGATAAACCCCTTTTCATTCCATCAACCTCCTTTCCACCTTCTCCAACATTGGATCCCATCAAGACTTGTCCGTATACCCCGTAGCATGCAGCAAACCCAGACAAGCAACATCCCCACCCTACAGCCCATTACCCCTGCTCGCCTTTCCGAATTGACTTTCCCTATTGGGATAATCTTACTGTTCGTCACATTAATCTTCAACCCTGACACCACCTCAAAGCAGAAGAGAACTGCTCTAAGCGCTCAAATTTGCTTGGGAAGCCCTTTAAAGGAGGGTAGGTTATGCGGAGGGTGATTGTGGCAAGGTTTGGAGATGTTGAGTTTAAAATGGTGGCCTGCCAAGTTTACCGCACGGGGTGGGGATATGAAAATACATGGAAAGAGAAGGGGGGGGGGGGGGGTCCCAGCTTTAGTAGGTTATTTTTTAAGTAAGGTGGGGGATGGGAGCAAGGTGAGGTTTTAGAAGGATTCTTGGTGTGGAGATGCTCCGTTGATGGAGAGGGTGACCGATCTTGGTCTATATAGGGCAAGGGGGCGTTGATTGCAGATTACTTGGGTTGGAGCAAAGCAGACAGGGTTTGGAATCCTCTCTTTATACGAAATTATAATGATGGGGAGCTTGAGAAGGTGGAGTAGTTGATGGCTAAATTGGAAGGGGTGGACATACCGAGGAGTGGGAGGGACGAGTTTGGAGGAAATGATGTGTCCACCAAGGGGCCATTTTCACCTTTGATAATGAGCCGTACGAGGAAAGTGATTGTCATTTTTTTTTCCGTTTGTGAGACATGTTGGTGAGTATCGCATCTTACTTCATTGCGCATTCTCTCGGGGAATGTGGAATGTATTGCTAGGGATGTTTGGTCTGTATTGGATGATGACGAGATTGCTGGTGGAGATGTTGAAAGCTTGGAGGGTTGTCCCACTGACGGGTCCCAAGCATGACGCTTGGAGAGTAGCGCCTATGTGCCTCAAATGAAGTGAACAATGGAGGGAGCGGAAAGATGTTTTGAGGATGTCGAGTTCTCGGTGGTCACGGTCTAGGCGACTATGTTTTATTTATTGTATTTATAGTGTATAGGCAGAGAGCTCCTGATTCCTTATTGTCTTGTGTGGATTTTTTAAATGGCTTACGGCTTTGGGAATGATGTTTTGATTTGTCCCTCCCTTTTTTACCTGACGTGTGCGCTCTCAAGGGGTTTTGTCTTCCCCCTATATTCTATTTTTAATTTTGTTTCGTATACTTTTTTGAATACGGGTTTCGCCCCCTTGGCGGCCTTCTAAATTATTTTACATTTGTAAAAAAAATTCTTTTTAGATTCTTTTAGAAATCTTTAAGAATCCTAAAAGTAACCAAGATTGGTGGTGAAGAATACTAAAATCGACAAAAAATACTAGCTATTTCTCATCAACAAAAGAATCCTGATACTCTTGTAGTATTCTTCAATAACGTCCATCTATAAGTTAAGGTGAAGGTATGAGGAGATATATTGTGCATTGATTGGAATTGTGTGTTATGTGCTAAGTAGGTAGCTAGGGAGGTTGATAGAGATATAGAGAGATAATGGATTACTAGCGAGAGAGAGATCATAGAGCTAGAAAATGTATATTAAAGCATTATATTTTTTACAATCGTTGATGTGAATCTTGAAAGCTCAAGATGATCATTCTGTAGCAAATTAACTTGCAACATCTTCGGGCCTCTTGGAATAATAATTTTAGTATTATTTGCATGAAGTGGTGTTCAGGAAGTTGATGCCTAAGAAGAAGTGGTTTTTGGAAAGTTGATACCTACCATACGTGAAATTAGAGAGCGGGAATGGTTTTTGACATAGATTTCATTTCGTGGATGATATTATCATTAAAAATCTATTTGTGGTCAATTATTTTATGCCGAAGATTAATGAATGTAGTTTGTACAAAAATTGATGTGCTATTTAAACAAAATTAAAGAATAATATATTTTTTAATTATTAATTTCCTAGTCTGACGCACTCGAACTGTGCCGTACCGCATCCTGCACCCACATATGTTGCATAGGTACTTGGTCAATACTGGAATGCATATTCTTGGATTGTCTATTATACTCTGGAGTATTTTTAATGGTCATTAAGAGGATTTTTTCAAACCTTCGAACAACTCGTCGATAGCAACTGTTTATCCAAGAACATGTCTTCTGTATTTTTGATTGAACTCGACAGCTCTGTGAAATTCACTGCCACTTTCATATGTTCTATAAACTTATGCGTTCATTTTGTAGGAACGGGATATTTGACTGCGTGCTTTGCAGTTATGGTTGGACCACAAGGTTGTGCAGTTGGTGTAGAACATATTCCCGAGTTGGTTGATACTTCAATCAAGAACATTAGAAAAAGTACAGCGGCATCCTTACTGACAGAAGGTTCCCTTTCTGTGCATGTTGGTGGTATGTTAAAATAATCTAAACTCCTCTCTTTTTTTAAGTTCATGTCTCAACAATTGTCATTAAATGTAGATTGACAAAATAGCGGGTTTGGGAGAATTATTATGATTTGCAAGTTACATTCTCCAAGATGTGGGGCACATTATCTTGAGGGGTGGGGACAGCAATGTGAGTTTGGTAGGAAGTATATAATATGGAGGGGAAAATATTTTCCCTCGTCTCTCTCTCTCTCTCTCATAAAAATGTAATTCCTCGTAATTATAAAAATCAGCAGCAGAACAAGAAAAAACACTCCACCCCCTCATTATTATTACTATTTTTATTTTACTCAGTGAAGAGTATACTTTTTTTCATCGAAACATAACTGGTGTGAAACAGGGGGTGGGGGTATAGTAAATGTTTGCTGCTTGGTTATGATGTATTGAGGTATCATTCTGAGATGAGATATCTTTTATAATAATAATAATAATAATTGAGTAATTTTAGGCTCTGCTGCTGACTGATTAATTTATACGATGTGTATATGCATGGTGTCAGATGGAAGGCTAGGTTGGCCAGAGTGTGCGCCTTATGATGCTATTCATGTTGGAGCAGCAGCACCAGAAATCCCACAACCACTGATTGACCAGTTGAAGCCTGGTGGAAGGTTGGTGATTCCAGTGGGGAACATTTTCCAGGATTTAAAGGTTGTGGACAAAAATATTGATGGTTCAATTAGCATTAGGAGTGAGGCTTCTGTACGTTATGTTCCACTTACTAGTCGAGAAGCTCAGTTGCGAGGCTATTGAGGCGGAGGTGCCCCCTTCAACTACTCCAGTAGGAAATCCGTGTTTTGAATGTGTAAAGTAAATAACTCTCTTGTCTTGGAACACTGAGAATATCAATCTGTACAGAATGCTTTTGTCAATATATAGGTAAATATTTCCAGTTTTTGTCATGCTGCTACCTCCCATCTTTTGAGCTATTTTCTGCCAACCAATAAACAAGCTTTCAATACATAAAAGTCATTCTTAAGTTTTGCAACCAATCTAGTAGTACGTGTATATGTGAAAGATACATGGGAACATAAACTATGGTGTGGCTTTAGCTTTTGCAAACGAATCTGCTACTTGATTAGCTTCTCTGAAACAAATGGATAACCACCCACTATCAAAGCAACTCTTGCAGTTCTGGAGTAGAACCTGAGCTGGCTGTTGGAAGATAGGTGGGGTATGCACGTCTTTAATACTCATCATTTTATATGGCATCAAGCTGTAATTTTGTTTTATTGCTATTGCTGTGTTGACTGTGAATTGTGTATAGGGTGATGATATCCATTCGATATGATGAATTGCTCTAGTTAGGTTTTCGTGCTTCGATCATCGAGTCTTGGGTTTGCCATATAGTTTGTTACATCTATTTGGGATTTCCGTTGAATGCGACTTTTCCGGTTAGAAGGATTCTGAAATGCCGCATCAAGTGCATCTTCTATAATGAAAAATGGCAGCATCATCTGCATTTCCTAGGTTCCAGACAGTAAAGGGATTTTGAGCGGAGTGCTGGATTGCAGCCAGCTATATCATTTGGTTTTGCCTGTGGTCTATTAAAATATACGTCCTATCTCTTGGCAAAGGTGGAAGTTGACGAACAATAGGAGTCCTTTGAGGAAATTGGTACTGGAGTCGGATTTAAATAGGTCATTTTTATATAAACCCTTGATTCCGATATAGATACCCCGAATAACCGTTTCTAATTGTTAGATTATGCAAGTAATAAAAAGATTTTAATGTCCCTTTTAAAAGCCCCCAGTGTTGGGATTTCCAATTGGGAGTGTTATACCTACTCGATCAGCCATGGAATACTGTGAATTTGTGCAGAATTCAAATAATCTACCATAGAATTTCTAATCAATTGAATTAAAAAACACTGAATCGATCGATCCTAGATAGAAATTACAGAAAATAAAACTAATCAATTGAACCAAAACTGCAATTATCAAAGATAAGAAAATTTTCTCCTAGTATAAGATTGATAACGCACAGCAAAATACCAAACCACAACCATCACATTGGGAATTCATCTTCAAAATGTATTCTTAGAGAGAGGGAGAGAACCATCGCTACTAGCGCTCAACCATCTATGGTAACACCATCTCTTGACCACCTAAAATGGGAACCCACAACCAAAGAAATTAGAGCCCAATCAATCTATCCTAGATACGCAATCCATTAGAGAGAGGAGAGAGAACAGTGGTTGTCGGTTCAACCTTGGTGGTCGGTGGTTGCAAATTGTCATCATGACGTAAACTACACGTCAAAGGCCCAAAACAAAACAAATGCAAATGAGGTCAAAAATGACAAGTACTAACAAAAATATACCTAAATAGTCTAAACATGTTTGGAAACCAATTAAAAGAGATGAAAGAAACTAAAAGTTCTAAAATAAAGGAAAAACTAATATGAGGTCCTATTCCCATCACGTTCCCCTCCTAAAAAGGAGTTCGTCTACGAACTCAAAGAGGGATGTCCATTGAGTTAGGGTCCAAAATAGTAATCAATGCATGGTGAGAAGGCTCTTCGGACTCGTAAAGATAATATGGGGGTGCTCCATCGCTCCAAGGGCATGACAATGTGGAAGAGAATAGTCTAAAGCTCGATGTTCAATGGTGCCACAATTGTAGCACATGAATGTAGGAGGACCCGAATGTGGTGTCGCGGGAGCAGTAAAGGTAACTGGAGCAGTAGTAAAGGGAGCCGATACTGGGGTAAGAGCATTAGCAGGATCTGGCGGAGGTGGAGCTTGGGAGGAGGGTGGAACTGCTGGTGCCAGGTGGTAAGCCTCTACTTTGATAGCATACTCAACCACCTTCAGAAAGGTCGGTATCTCTCGTAATCCCAGTGGAGGCCCAAAATATAGCGGTTGATCCGCTGATCCTCTGTTTCCGGAAGACGAGCCTGGTGCAAAGAAACTGAAACTGCTCGGTATACTCCATCACAGTAGACGTCTCCTGTTAGAGGGACCGGATGCGAGCAAAAAGATCGCGCTCGTATGTCGACGGGATGAATGAGCCCTAAAGAGCGGCCATCAGCTCTGGCCATGTATGGATAAGGGGTAGCTCGGCTGATGATCTTTCCACCAAACTTGGGTAAATCGCTGAAATTTAGTAGCAGCAAGAAGAATACAAGAGTGGCACTGAACCCTCTTGTAATCAAAGACCATCTCCATGGTAGCTAACTAGTCAATCATGGCATCATCGGGGGAGAATCGTCCGTCGAACATCAGAACATCAATGCATATATCGTCGTGGAAATTTTGAGAAAGTAGGTGGAGTGCCATATGTAAGGGGTCTCCATCTTGATAAGTGTCAAAGCTCATCACATCATTTGGTACGGGCGCCGCATAAGCATCAGGTAAGGGTAGCATCTGAACAGGTGGTGATGAAGAGGTACATGCTAGGCCACTGGTGGTGCAGGAGGGCCATGAGGATGATGTGGACACGTGCCAATCAAATGATTTCGCTCACCACAATAGAAGCAATAGCGGTCCCGTAGAGGCACAAAGCAATGAGCGTCGGGTAGAGGGGGAGATATCCATTCTGACACTCCGGTGGGTGTCGCCAGCGTCGGAAGATGAGGAAAAAGCGGTAATGAGTAGAGATATGTCGTGGTGGGAAGGTGTGTGAGACGCTGGCGACACATGTGGTGGTGGTTGAGGATACAAATGTGGATGAGGCGGTTGACGGTCGGAGGGGTTTCTGTCAAGGGGTTCGAGAGGCTCGAGAATCTTACCACTAAGTGTTAAGTGAGTGTCTAAATCGAGGGAAGTGGGCGGATGGCCGTAATGGCTGGAATTTCCAAGTGGTGTTAGAAATCTGACGGGATGGGTAGGACTTTGTGTTCAGATCTTCTACGTTGTCTTGAGGGTTCGAAAATTCTGAAATTTTTGGTGAGTTTCTGATCTCCGACCAGTTCGGACCTGTTGCCGAGGGTGTCTCTTCCGACGACAATGGGTTCCTTTCCAGCCCTCTAGGAGGGTGGTTCTTGTGGCTCGCTCACGGTGGTAAGGAGACGGAAAAGGGTATCAAATTTTTTGTTGAATTCTTGAGTTTATTGATCAATCTTATATGTTAATTCTTGATTCTCTTCTTGATGTTGTTTCGATTTCTTCGGGACCATTGGAAGTGTAGTGTACGATTTTGTTGATAATTTACACATCGATACACTAATGATTCCTTTATCAATGAGGCTTTGTACAACTTTTTAAAGATGGTGACATTGGTTAGTGTCATGCCCAACAATTTGGTGAAAGTCATAACATGCATCATGTTTGAAGTAATTGGGAAGAGGATCAGGTAGTGGACGAGGGTCTAAGCACTTGATAAGGTTACTAGAGAGAAACGATTGATATACTCTAAAGAGAGGAGTATGGAGTTTAGTGTACTTTTTTCTAATGGAAGTAGGGTGGGTTTATGGTGCCCATGAGGTGGAAGGTTGAGAGGAAATGTTATTTATGGAAACAACAATGGGCTTCTCATACTTCCTAGGAGTAAAATGACTAACTTACATCTTCACTTTTGATTATGTATTCACATTATGACTAGAGGCCTTATCTTCAATATTTACCCTAGCCTCTCGATGGGATCTGAAATGGGGGTAATAATGGTCACCCATGGTGTTTAGGATATAAAGAAAATTCTTCTTCATTGTGCTTACTTGCTTTTCCTTAGATGGGCAGTTGGTCATAGTGGAAGCTTTCTCCCTCCACCTAGTTATAAAACTATTGAAAGATTCCTCGAGTTCTTGTTTGAGTAACTCAAGGTCACAATGGGTTACTTTTATCTCCTCATCATACTTTTACCGAGCCATTAATTCTCTGACAACATCTTCCTGAATTCATATTCAAGAATCTTCTGGTGACAAAAACTAAGAGATGGCACTTTCTTGGAGGGTTTGCTGAAACATATGGTCCATAATCTCTTGTGTAGCCTCTAGTAGACTCAAGTTGTGGTGATAGTTATAGATATTTACAATGGGAGGCCCCCTCCCTCTAAATTTCTCAATGTCAGGCATTTTGAATTTCTGGGTAGACGAGCCTTTAGATAAGGAGACATGTGGAGGTAGTCCACATAATTTTTTGAGAGCTTTACCCAATCGAATTTTCGGGAGAGCATATTGAGGTCTTTTTCACCCTGTTCAATTCTTCTTCTTTAGAATCTGCCGGAAGGGTCACGAGCAAGTTAGCCCCTGGTTAAGGAAGGAAGGTTTAGAATAGATAGATGAGAAGAAGGGGGTTCGTTTACAAGTGGAATGCGTGGTGGCATTCCAATGTGCGGAGCATGTTGGTGTTCTTCAGGTCCAGTAACTTTCCCTGTTACAGGGTTCCCTATTTATGGTGGCAATCACCTTGTGGTCTATCCTAATCATGAGCATCTGAATCTCTCAAGAATCAAAATCTGGCTCTCCACCACCTTAAACTCAGACTCTTAAGCTTATTCACGGCTCAAATGGGCTCTTGTTGGAGGAAGAGCTCTGTTGAAAGTTGAAACAGAACTGAGCAACATCAAGAAGATTTACCCTGCATGGCACTCACAAAGTGGCTTAAATATTCTTTAACCATGGAATTAAAACCCTCTGTTTGCCCGGAGATGACCACCGGTCGAGAAATCGAGCTGAGACCCTGTTCGATCCAAAATCGTATTATTGAAGAAGTTCTATTTACTAAAAAAAAATCCCTCTCTTTTTTTGTTTATCCACTACGTATTATACGTAATAAATCTAAAACTAAAAAAGTTCAGATACATCTGGAAAAAGTAGAAATTAAGACTAAGAATCTTTGACGAACATAATCAATAATCATTATTATTTCGACATACAAATTTGAAGGTTCATTATTTTCGTTTAGGGTGTCACTTTCATTTACCTTAGGACTTTCGTGTAGTTTATACTCTCCTATAATCGAACTATTGTAACTAGATAAAGCTTTTTCGTCGAGTGCGCGATCATGACATGACTCGAGGAAGAAGCCTCGGCTAACTCCGTGCTAGTTCAAGACATATAATGCCGCTAACCATATTTCGACTCTTGCTCTATCCATAGAGACTAACAGAAAATAAATAAGCAGTCAAAATAAGTACATGTTCGAGCATCTTTAACCAACTCCTTATCAATATGAACAACAATTCAACCTATTTGATTGACTAGAATATAACAAGTACGTCCCATGACATGAGAGAAGGTAGCATTTGGATTAGGCATGATATTTGGTTCAAGAATTTCTGGGATCTGAGCCTTTTTTATCTATAACTCATGAACATCTGACTGTAGGCTATCAATCTTAGCAGTAAGGTAAGCAAGCACGGTCACCAAATCGGACTGAGAATTTGCATCCTAATTAGGGTTCTCCATGAAACAAAAGCATTTTGTTCCTGTTGTGGTGGGTGAAGATGATGTAAATCTCCAAGGTGGCTTGATAACAGGTTTTAACCAACAGGGAGACATGCCAAGCTAGGGGAATGCGGTCGCATCTGAGAGGGAAGTGGATTGTTTTAAAAAAATGATGTTTTCTTTATTTTTGAAAACAAAAATATTTTTGGTATTTTTTAAAAGGGAGAAAAGGAAGAAAAATCCCATTAGTTTAGTTTTTATTATTACGTTACACTTGTATTATGTTTTGTCTAGGGTGCAAGTGAAATGTCATGCAGGACCCGAGTCTGAGAGAAAATATGGAGCGTAATGAGTGACATGGTTTAACTTGTTTTCAGACTCATGATCATGATTTTATTTTAAAAATGGGTGGATGAGTGCAAAATCGGGCGGTGAAACGACCCAAAATTTCGATAGAGTTTCTCATTGAAACTGTTACTCTAGGTATGAGTGTCCTAGGGAAGACATCTGTATGAGAGTTATGCATGGGAGGTTAGTGTAAGGGCTCCTCCTTTTGGTATGACTTCCATGATAAACCTCTTGAATATTAGGACAATAATTCATCAGTATGTGTGGAGAAGCCATTTGTTATACCTGAGTGTACGTGAATTGCCTCATGATATACCTTGTGGTGGTGGCACGTATGAGAGTGAATTTGATATACTTGTCGCATGTGAATGAGTTCCAACTATATACCTCCCGTTGTCAAGCATTATGATGCAAGAAAATCTCTCAATATACATCGAGGGTACTTGGTCAAATGAAGGGGGAAGCCTATTTCTTAGATTAACCATGCCCCACAGAATCCACAACCCATCACAAAGCGACTCCCCAGTACGGGATAAATATGGGGTCATTACTCAATGCTCGTGTGATGTAGTATGAAAATACATGAGTCTTAATTAGTTTTTTTATGCAAAGTATTATGCTAAGAGGGATATGGATAACTACTAAGCATGGAGTAGAAAAATGGAGATATACAAGTGACATGTGATAAAGAACTATTCATGCAACTGAAGTAAAGCATGTGTAATATCTACAAGTGACATGAAGTATATAAATATATATACAAGTGGGATGAAGAAAATATGTACTTGAGAAGGCGAGAAATATATATGGGCAGTGTAGCATGAGCATGACATATAGAATATGCGAGAAAGATAGAAAAAAGAATATACGAGTTAGAAATTATATACACATGTAGAAAATGAAGTAAGAGAGAACCCCCCCCCCCCCCCCCCCCAATGTAAATACAGTTTAGTCCTAAAACAAACATCTACAGTAAAGTCGTCATTATGGCCATCTCGAACCCTCGCCTCTCCGTCATTCGAATCGAAGGCATCGCACTGGCTTCCCTAGAGATAAGGGATGACTTTAAAAGTGGTCTTCGTCGATGATGTGAGGAGTATGAATATTTAGATAGAGACACCATAAAACACTACTAACGCGTGTGAAACCAAACAATATATGATCTTGGAGACTATGTTAGAGAATGAGAAGGTGTTAGGAATCCATTCCTCATGAGCTAACTAAAAGTGTGTGAAAATAACCAAAATATGAGCGGGTATATAGGATCATAACTCCACTATAGAAAACCGAGTACGCATGTCATTGGACCACTAGGAAATGATAAATATAAAAACACTAGCTATATGAGCAAGGTAAACTAAACATGTGAGTGCAATATCAATACATGAACATGAATAAGAATTAGACGTATAAAAGATGATTCAAATTCTAAAAGTGATTTCGGGACGCCTACGCAATCGAAAATGACATCAAAGTCCATGTTGTTTATATGAGAAACAAGGTGGGATCTAACCCATAGTCTGAATTTACAGTATATCTCGTATTTTTATGAATTTTTTTTGAAGTGCGGTGAAAGTACAATAAAAAGTGAGATAACCTTAAATTGGGAACTAAGGTATAACCCCTCTTTTTTGGGTTTTTTGATTTATAAAAATATGTTTGTCTATATATGATAAAGGGTGAAATTGGTGAGGAAAGAAGCAAAAACCAACTAAGAATATGCAATAAACTACCAAAGTATATTGAAATGAAAACTAGTAGGCAGAGTAGAATGAAAAGGGTTCAGATCTTCAAAGCTCTTTGAATTCTATTTTTTAGCACTTTTATAGGTTGAGTTTTGAGTGTAGGTAGTGTTGGCTGGTGGTGAGGTAAGAATTAGGTACAGGGACGTAAAAAGAATTTGGTGAAAGTGATTTGCAGTAATTTTTAGGAAAGTTATCGCACTGAGATTTACATTGTATGGTTTACATTAGAGTATGTCATATACCGCTACAACCATCGAAGATTTATTCAAGTTCAATTATGCATCGAGACGGATCCGAATATCAACGTTCTTCAACAGAAAAGCCTATGCGAGATGAATTTTGGTAAGGCTGTGTTTAAGTCCCTTTACGGTTCATTTAAAGTGTTGAGATATATTTCTAAACTGTTTTTAATCAGTCGAGGCTTTGTTTTTCGTCAGATGGAATTTTTTCCAGGTGTTGAGGCGAACTTGTTTTGACGCTGACGTCGTTCAAACGACATCAGTATGTCGTTCGAGCGATATAAGCATGTCGTCCGCGATGTCGTTCAAACGGAATTGCTTCTCGCTCAAGCGACATTTGTACTCCGTTCGAGCGATCTGCCGACTCAATTTTTTTTTATATATAGCGTGTTAAATGAGTCATTTCTCAAGAAGACCTGACGTTTTTCATTTGGCAAAAACTTCTAACAGCAGAACACTTTTGTCTTCTTCAATTTAGGGTTCAAACCTTTGATTTTCAATTCACAAAAATCCCAATAGTTTAGTGAATTATTTTGGAACCTAAGATACATCTTTGGTAAAGTTTCTCTTGTAGAGAGGGTAAATCTACGGCTGACAACTGCGTGTCATTTGGGAGTACTCGTGGGTGTTCTTTGTTGATTCAGAGCTGTGTGTCCTTGTGGGCTGCTGCGGTTGATCCATTGCTAACTCGACATTGCGTATCTATGTGAGTATCTGCGGATATTCATTGTAGATTTCATTGTGTATGTAAGTTGCAATTTATTTTACATAATGAAATAAAAAGGTTTTCCCTTTTGGGTTTTTTTCTAAATATATATGTGTTAGCAATTATTTATGATGGTTTAATTTTTCCCACGTAGTTGCATGTTTTAGGGCTGAATTTAATTTGGATAAAAGTTGACTTTGATTAAATAAGTATTTAATTGGAATTTGCGAACCCATATTTAATCAATATCACATAGCATTTACAAATTAGTATCAGAGCGGGTTTCTATAATTTATCGAGTGATCCTGTTTTCTGCAAAATTTTGTGATATTGATTTTTTTTTTTTAAATTCGCAATGTTTCTATATGAAAACTTAGATAATCAGATGCCTGTCTTTGATGGAACAAATCATATTTTTGATGACTTAGATTGTTTGAACTTGAAGTTTGCTAAAATAATTGAAATTACTGAAAAAGAGAATTCACGTTATAAAACTGTTTAGGAACTTTTGCAAAGTGCTCAAGATCAAAGAGATTTATTTTGTGAAATGTTGGTGGACATGGACAGTGACATTAGAAAATTAGAATTGTCCCAAAAGGAGAGTGATGATAAAGTCCTATGTTTAGAAAAAGAATCGGAGGATTTTAAAAATTCAAGGGTGTGTGTTTGTGCTAAAGAGGATAATGTTTTGATTGTTGATTATAAGGCACGTGAGAAGACTTTTAGGAATTTTTTTGCATTTATTGAGGGAGAGAGAGATAACATTCTAGGTATGATTGAAAATATGAAGGAGTCCCTAAAATTAAAAGAGTTCAATTCTTTGCTTGAGTAAAAAATTTTGATGTTGAAAAATGATTTAAAAGACTCGAGTAGTTTGAGTAGTGATGGTAATGACTCGTTTTATTCTCATGCTTTGAGTGTCAAAGCCAAGACCATTATTTGTTTTAGAGGGTCAACCAAACCCATGGACATTAGAGCATCCGTACTAGGGGAGGGGGATGAAAGGTAACTTTACACGTTGAAAAATGAGTTTTACCTTTTCTTATGTTTATACTCTCCAATGGTGAGAAGTAAGGATTAGTTCGTAGGAAGTTTACACGCACTACTTTTGTTCGTCAAAACCCAAATATATGATAAAAAAAAATTATTTATTCTTCCTACGAACTTTATTTGTTCGTAGGAATTCCTACGAACTTCAGAAGTTCGTAGGAACCCTTTACAAATTCAGCAGCCAATTTGTATCTTTGCGGAACCACTACAAATCGAGATACAAAATTTGTTCAGTTACACCCACCATTGTAAGCGTCCCAATTTGCAAACTTACAAATTCTCTTGGCATTTTATATCCCCATTGTGGATGCTCTTAGAAAAGGTCAACCCATAGGTAATTTTCCTCGAGTTTTCACATGTTCACATTGTGGTAGGAAATGTCACCTTAGGCGTTTTTGTTTTGATTTTGGAAGAGATCCTAGGAAGTTTAAGGATAGTGTCCCGTCAGTTCCCATAACCCCTTGAGTTAAGTACACACCGGTTTGAGTTAGATTGGTTGAGTCTCCCATGCTTGCACATGATGCATCACATGCTATTTCATATCGTTGATTGCTTGCATGGTTGGTTTATCATAGGCTAGTTGTATTATTTGATATATTCTTGCTAGTGTTATGACATGTGTACTTTTTGTATTAGATTTTTGTTTTTGAAATTTTTGGAAGAATACAAAGATTTTCTATTTTTTTTAGAATTTTTTTTGGAAAAAGTCAAAAAGAGTTTTATATTTTGTTTACACCATTTATGGATGGACATTTAGGATGACCGAGTCACAAATTCATTCCATATCCATGTGGCTGTTTGATAATGTTTTGATTTGCATCATCATTCCATTTTTGTGCTTTATAATGTTTGGAGTCATTAAGATGTAATTTGAGATTACTACCTACATGTTTGACTTTTAGTCTCCTTTAATGCAAACTTGTACAGATTTGTTTGATTATTGTACTTGTCTATCACATATCTATCGAAGTGTTTTCATCTCAATCCTGTCTTTCAAACGAACCAAATGCAATAAAACTCGACAATGAAAGTAGTTAATATATTAACTGTTGTCCATAAGGAATTTGTTTAATATGAAAAAACTGACGAGTGACCACGGAAAATGGCTGTGAGAGTATAAAACTAACTCTTGAAAGTCACCATTTGAAAAGAGCCTGAAAAAAAATTAAGGAAATAAAAATAATCATATGCCAAAAATGGGGTCAATAGGATTTCTCTAAGTTAAGGAAAAAAATAGAAACCTCAAAAGAGCTTGAAAAAGAAATATATATTTGAGGGAGTTTGGTTGGAAAGTAATCAACGGGTTTGCACGTCCTGATAAAGTCTTGAAAAAGTATTACATTGTTTTAGACGTTATTTGTGTGAAAATCATTTTATGCTTTGATGTGTCGATCAAATTGAGTCGATCGCATATAAATTTATGTTTTTTGACACCTAAGGACGATTTTGAGATCATTCGTTAGGAGTATCCGTATTCATCGTGCACATATGTTATGTTTGATTGAATTGATTTTCCTATCGAATTTGTTCACACCCATTCATTCCATATGTACGATTTGGTTTTCTTAGTGTAAATTCATGGTGTGTGATTTTTGTAAAATTATTTTTGCATGAAAAAATTGAAAAATTAAAAATAGTCGGTGAATGCTTTCAAGTATATCCTTGATGATCGTAGTTAATTTGATTTGCATTACTGGTCGTGACGCTCCATGCTTATTTTTATTTATTCTTTTCTTTGTCTATTTCAGATAAATAAAAAGGGGGAGAACGAATTATGATTTAATGGGGGAGTTTTTATATTATGAGAGAATTAAGATTTTGATCTTAGTTTTGATTTAAGTTTATCTCATTTCAAACTCTATACGTCACGAAGGTATTTGTTTCTTGTCTCATGCGTGTAGGTACAAAATTGAAGATCAATATTGAGTCAAGAATTTTTGAAGAAAGTTTTTAGTCTTGCATTTTTAGTACTTTTTCAGTTTTGGGTTTATGGGAGGGTATTAGATTTGTATAGATATTTTAATTTGATAATTCAGATATTTTTTAATTCGTACCGACATAGACATAGAGGGAGATTTGTAAGGACATACTTTACATTGTCCGGTTTACATTAGTGTATGTTGTATACCACTACAACCGTCGAAGATTTATTCAAGTTCAATCATGCATTGAGACGGATTCGAATATCAACGTTCTTCAACAGAAAATCCTCTGCGAGATGAATTTTGGTAAGGTTGTGTTTAAGTCCCTTTACGGTTCATTTAAAGTGTTGAGATATGTTTCTAAACTGTTTTTAATCAGCCAAGGCTTTGTTTTTCGTCAAATGGAATTTTTCCAAGTGTCGAGGAGAACTTGTTTTGACGCTGACATCGTTCAAACGACATGAGTATGTCGTTCGAGTGATATAAGCATGTCGCGCGATGTCGTTCAAACGACATTGCTTCTTGTTCAAACGACATTTATACTTCGTTTGAGCGATCTGCCGACTCAATTTTTTTTATATATAGCGTTTTAAATGAGTCATTTTCTCAAGAAGAACTGACGTTTTTCATTTTGCAAAAACTGCTAATAGCAGAACACTTTTGTCTTCTTCAATTTAGTGTTAAAACCTTTGTTTTTCACTCCACAAAAATCCCAATAGTTTAGTAAATCGTTTGGAACCCAAGATACATCTTTGGTAAAGTTTCTTGGGAGTACTCGTGGGTGTTCCTTGTTGATTCAGAGTTGTGTGTTCTTGTGGGCTGCTGCGGTTGATCCATTGCTGACTCTAGGTTGTGTGTCTATGTGAGTATCTACGGATATTCATTGCATATTTCATTGTGTATGTAAGTTGTAATATATTTTACATAGTGAAATAAAAAGGTTTTGCCTATTAGTTTTTTTCCTAAAATCTGTGTGTCAGCAATTATTTATGATGGTTTGATTTTTTTCACATAGTTGCATGTTTTAGGGCTGAATTTAATTTGGATAAAAATTGGCTCTGCTTAAATAAGTATTTAATTGGAATTTGCGAACCCACATTTAATCAATATGACATAGCATTTACAAATTTCAAGGTTGAGGTCCCTCTCAAATGAGATTAGGTTTTTCTTAAATACGGAAACCCTAAAGGAGCAAAAGGACCCAACTGCCCCAATGGGTATGTCTGAATGAATACCCCGTGTCTTAGAAACATGCGTGTCTTGCCGATAGGCAGTCAAAATGGTTTTTTGGCCATAAAATGTGAACTATATGTACGATATATGCACGACCAAACCATTGGAAAGAGGATTCAGAGCTCTATGAAAGTGTGTTGAGATACTCCCAATTTTGAGAGTTTACCAAAGTCAAACGGGGCTCAGAGGGCATGCGGTTGTTCTATGATTAGGGTTTATAGAAGGATCGGGGGTCTAGGACTAGATGTGACTGTTTTTTGGACCTTATAGAGGAGTGTGGGGTGTTAGATATGTGTATATGTTATTAGATCTAAAAATTTGTACACACTCAAACTGAAAGTACTGATTTAAACATTGTGTGCTTGAATTAGAGTTTATGATATGATAAACTTAGAATTATTAATTCATACGACTGGGCTGTAATATTATGGGTGTGATGAGTATTTCGTGTTTTATGTACGTAGACTACATGTACACTGACAAAACACACAAGATGCTTCAAATTATTCATTTTGGTTTATCTTTTGGAGAGTTGGGCTTCAGTTGACCAAGGATTGAAGGAGTAAGGATTTGTACCAAAGGAACACGAAAATATCTAAGGACACTTCTCATTTTAGGTATATATCTTATTACTATTTGTTTTATTTTTGTTATACATTGTAAATTCTTTGTTTGTTCTAATAGATTTTCTTTCTCTCCTTGAGAAGGACATGGATGTTTCCCCACTCTATTTTGGGTTTTACCACATAAAACCTTGTGTGTTGAATGTTTATTATAACTCCATACACTGTCTGATAGGCTTTCATAACTAGTAGACTTAAGTTTTAACTCTTAAAACTTAAACTCGAGGATTTTATGTTGTTTTAAAACTATTAAAAGTTTAAATCAAATAGACTTGTTAAAAGGATTTTTGGATTACACTCTTACACTTTTGACTTTGTTAAAACGGTCTAGGTTAATTTCAAGTTGTAATAGATCTTTTGTTTCTTAAAATGGGCTTAGACCATGTTCCCCTTAACCCAGTTTGATATAAAACCTGAATGAAAAAAACATAAAGTTAAACAGGCCCTGTCTTTGATGATTGAATTCCTAATTGTAAAATGAGGATGATTGCATTCATCCAAGGCTCTTTAGGGAATGATATTTGGGACATGGTAGTTAATGGATATACACCCCTACTAGACCTTCTAGTCAAGATAACGATCAGACAGTAAGGAAATTTATAAGTCAATATTCAAAGGAAGAAATATTATTATCTTAATGTAAGAATAAATGAAAGAATGCCATATTTATCGATGTTAACGAAACATAATTCAAAAGAATCTCTAGAGGTTCCACTTCTAAATAATCCCAGGACATGTTAGTCACTACCCATGAAGGTGATAAACATGTTAAGGCTGGGAAAACATAACTCCTTGTACACCAGTTCAATACCATTATGATTCCCGAGGAGGAAACTTTTGGTGAATGATTATATATCAAACTTATTGACATCATAAACAAACTATATGCAAATGGTGTGGAATTTGTGAAGATAGACATTATTATGAAAATTTTCAAGGTCTTTACCCCCACCTTTTGACTCTAAACTCTACGCTTGATCTGGATTTGAGTCCAGAATTCTTATATGGTAAACTAATAATTGTGAAAATGGAACTTGAATATAAGAAATCTCTAAAGTCTGCCTTTACTTCTATTAGGAATATTGAGCAAAATCTGGTATTCTCTTCTAAGTTGAACACGCTTGACTTACAACACCCTTATATGGATATTGAAACCTTGGATGATGAGATTGCAATGCTTATCAAGCACTTTAAAAAACTGTAAAATTTAAAAATGTTGTTGCTGCTAAGCAGAGTAATTTCAAAGGCCATCCAAAACCCTGTGAAAGGACTTTGACTGACCTTAAAATAAGGACAAAGACAATATGAGACCCTAACGGGACTTATCCAAAGTCCGGTATCACAAGTGAAACAATTTTGGGCATTATGACGATAGGTGTAAGGCAAAAGTTAATACCACAACAAACGCCCATTTCACTAAGACCTGGGATGACTCATCTGATTCTAATGATGATAAGTCAAGACCCATCAGATTATAAAGAATCGTGCATGTCATTCTTTACTAAAGTCAATGAAAATTAATCTGATATATGCATGTATAGATGTAAATCCATTTGTAGTATAACTCGTGATATGGTTGATGGCTCTGATGTTATTAATGTTAAACCTCTTGTCGATGGATGTGTGAGTCCAAATGGAACTAAGCACATTAGTCCAGAAATGAATGGTTTGTGAGTACCATAGATTTTCAAAATAAACAAGTAAGGGAAACTACTTCACACACCTTTCTTAGCTTCACTGGTAGTGACGATGACTCTCCTGACGATCAAGAACTCTACGCTAAAACCTTAAAAAAATGTTCAGAATTTGACAAAATCATTAAAAAATATATTTTATAATATTGGTGAGTTAAATAATCAAGTTAGGCAAGGTGTTGAGGAATATAACAATTAGTTTCAAAGATTTGAGAGTGAAAAACTTGAAAACTAAAAAACTTAAAGATTTTACTAATTTAAACCTTATTTTGGAACAAAAATACAAATCCACCTTAGTGAATTTTGAGGAATAAACAAAAAGATTTTCTAATGTTTTTAGAAAGTTTCAAGGGTTTGAATCAATTACAAAATAATTAAATCAGATCTTTTGGAGAGTTTGACTTCAGTCAACCAAGGATTAAAGAAGGAGCGAGGATTACAGCAAAGGAATATGACAACATATCTATAAATGTTTCTGATTTTAGGTATATTTCTTGTTACTATTTGTTCTATTTTTCTTGTACCTTGTAAATTTTTTATTTGTTCTAATGTATTTTCTTTTTATCTCCTAGAGGAGGCCGTGGATGTTTTCCTACGCAATTTGGAGTTTTTCGAAGTAAAAATTTGGTGTTGTGCTTCAAATGTTTTTTATAACATCCTACACTATCTGATAGGCTTTCATGACTAGAAGATTTAAGTTTTAACTCTTAAAACTTAAACTCAAGGGTTTCACAACTAAAACTGAAATTAGGTTTCAAATAGGGTTATTCAAAATGATTTTCGTCTTAGACCTTTAACTTTGTTAAAAGGGTGCGGGGTGATTTTAGGGGTAGTATCAGTTGAGGATTCAGGAGCATGATGTTCCGAAGACGAGCTGTTTAAGATGACTTATCCATCGACTGTATTCATAGACTTAATGAACCATGTGATTAGGGAGTATTTGGATCTGTTTGTCATCGATTTTATTGATGATGTTCTAATTAATTCTTGAACTGTAAAAGAGTATGCTCAACATTTGCGAATAGTCATGAAAACTCTACAAGACTGCTAGCTATATGTTAAGTTCGAGAAGTGTAGATTTTAGTTGCGAGAGGTGCAATTTCTAGGTCACATTATGACAGAGAGAGGGATTTTAATGGACCCGTGTAAGGTTTTGACAGTGTTGGAGTGGGGACAACACACGAGACATACGGAGGTGCGTAGTTTTTAGTGTTTGGAAGGGTACTATCATCGATTATCCAGGGCTTCTCAAAGATAGTAGGGCCTTTGAAAAACTTGACAAAGACAGGGGTACCTTTTTTATGAAATGAGTTTTTCCAACAGGCTTTTGATGAAATGAAGGATAAGTTGACTTTAGCTCCAGTAATTTCTTTACCCCATAGTGGGGGTGGACTAAATGGTTTACATTGACGCCTTGCTATAAGGAATTTAGGATGTGTATGTTATACACCGTAATTTTAACAAACAATAATAACTAATTAATTATAATATAATTTGATTGATTAAATGGAAATTTGAATTAACCATATAATTGAATTTGTAAATTTAAAGCTAAGGTAAATTAGAATATAATTATATAGTATAATTGGTAAGTTGCTAAAGTTTTGTGGGATTTAGTTTAACAACTTTAAGTTTTAGGGTTCAAATCATAATTTTAGTAAATTATAATTGAATTAGACGGGTCGAGAATTTTAGAAAAATCCCAAGAGTAAGTTGATCTTTATGCATTACTTGGGGAATAAGTAGGGTTTGTAGGTTTGAATTGAGGGAAGATTCTAGAACAAATTTAGCCACCATTTGAATTCATAGGGTCATGTCCTAAAGTTGCATCCATGGCTATATGGATCGCTACCGTAAGAGCAGAGTCGCGATCGATTGTGCCTCGGCCTGTTCGTGAGAGCTACGAATTAGGGCTTTGATTTATGATTTATGATATATGAATTACTCACTCGAACAACCATCGATCCTCATTTTCTCTTACCTTCTTCATAAAGAAACCCTAAACCCTATCTAGTCGAGCAACTTATTTCATAAATCAAATCAAAACTTTTTCAAGGTCATTTCAAGTGGGGATTTAAGAGAGGACTCAAAGCAATCCAATCAAGTTTTCAAAAGGTTTTAAGAGGGTTTCAAATCTGATTATTCAAAGATTGTAATTATATACAATTTTTTATTTCACCTAAGCCATAATTTTAAGCTAAAAAATAGGTTGGGGTTTTGAGATCCCTTATGCTATTAATCTATTTTCCAGAAATTGAATAATTTCACATGCATTAAATTAGAATTTAACCTTCGTTGATTCATGAATTATGCAATTGGACCATTTATTAGTAGAGTTGCATATTAGGGTTTGATATTAAATAATGGTCTTTTGTTGTTTGGGCTTCATAATGGGTAATTAAGAATTAATTTTTGGTGAGAAGGCATGTGCTAAATAAAGTTGTACATTTAGTTTGATGGGTGACACCTTTAGGTAAAAAATGCCTAATTATTGTAATTCAAAGCATAATGTTTAATGATCAGGGTTTAATTCCACATATAATTGCATGAATAATGAATAACCCCGTGTTTATAATCTTGAATTGTAATTAGAATCACTTTAATTGATTTATAGTCTTGGAAAATAAATTTGGACCTAATTACATTTGAATTGGAATTAAGCCCTTAACCACTTTCCTTATGTTGTTGGAATTGAAATGCTCGTATAGTTGGATTACAAGGAGTACATATTAGTTTGTGCTTGTTGTTGGTTCATGGTGGGTGGTTGTCGTTAGAAATAAATAGTAATAAGATGATAATGAGATGATAAGAACATTAGTTAAGTGATATGTATAAATAGATGTTTTTATGGGTGTGTGCCGAGAGAGAACAATTTTACTAGTTACGCGTTAAGGGAGTACGATTTTATTTATGTGTCACACCAGATGCTATTTGTCCCAACCACGCTATCACGAGGTAGTTCCTGATCGGCGCGACGGTGGGTGACTTATTTTGAGCATTACGTAAATTGTTTACGTTTATAGTTCCAACCAAGTTGGAGATAGGTGGCATTCGGTTGTGTGATGAAATTTGTTTTGCACCACATGGTTTATTCATGTCTATAGTTTCGTCTATGCAAAAGAAAGGTGGCATCTAGTTATGTGATGGTATTTATTTGTGTGTACCGCATGTTCTTGAGATGGACAGGGATAAGGGGAATATGTCGGTTATAGTTTAATTAGTTATTAAAACTAATGAGATAATTAAAATGGACTATAAGGTTTTGTGACCTTTGGCTGGTTATTTTAGTAGGATAGATGATCACGAACTTATCACTTGTATATATACCTGCTTTTCAGTTGTGTAGCTTTGGTGACTTGTTGGGGTTTGACGTATAATATATTTATGGAAACATTTCATGTGCTTGGGCTGGTCCATGTGAGTATATTCTCATCTATCTAGAATCGATCATCTATCCTATTTATCCCAATCATCATAATTAGGAGCGTTGACGTAGGTTCATCTCCATCATGCACTATCTTTTATTTTCACTTGTGTGAGTTATGTATTTTTGACTTAGTTGGCTTGTATATTGGCAGGATAGTTTGGTATGTATATTTCATATCATCAATTGGGTTGGTGTTGTAGCGAGACTATGAATTGGTATATTTGAGACTTGTGGATGTAGTTTTAGAGATATATCTTATATTTTCTTAGTTGATGATGCACATGTGTTACTTACTCTTGGTAGTGGTTTGAATTTTTTATTTCCATTTAAGTCCGAGTTTGGAATCCAAAAGGGCCTATAAAAGGTTTCCATTTGTAATGACAATAAATATGTATATTCTAAGTAACCTTGAGCTAATAAAGAAGTTTAGTATCTCAAATAGTCTTAAAGCAAGAAGTACTTTGTGATCCTCAATGACATAAACACCCTTATATTCCTGTAATATTTCTTTAAGTAGAACGATGTGATATTTGAACTTTTATCTTTATAGTAGTATGTTCTATTAGATAGTCCCTATCGAGTTTAGATAGTCATCTAGAGTCATGGTCTAAGGTAGGATACGAAAAAACCAGACATGTTACGAGTTTGACGAAGGAATGTGAGGTTAAGATTAGCCATCTTTGTAAATTGGAAGATTGTCAACGCCAAGTGCTTACGCTAACTATATTCAAGTATCACTTAAAACCATTAGATACTATTTTTATTTGTAAAGTATTGTGGACCTCCAATTACATAAACTGAAATTATATTTCACATTCAATACCATAAAAGTCATTATAACTAATTATGTATTGATTATGTGTTAATCTTCTATTGTTTCGACGGTAAACAAGTTATTATATATCATAATCTCATTAGAGTCGATACCCACCCTATAATCTAATCAATATTAGATATCTTAGATAAATACAATTGTAAAATTGGATCCCAACCTATATCACTTGCGTTTATATCAAGTTCAAGACTTTAAGAGGTCAAAATATATTATGAAGAAAGTATATGAAAAAATTATTAAAAATAGCTTTATTTTGAAATATAAAAAATGTGGGGCAAACTGGAGCACAACAGACATGAAGGGCCAAATTGAAACATAGTTGATACACTGAGACCCAAATTGAAACAAATAAGACACAAGGATAAAATAAATAGTTCAAGGATTATTTTATTGGGGACGATTTGTCAATGGCCCCTTCACTACTCGTTTATCTAAGCTAAGGACATGTATAAATCTTCTCTGTAAATTAACAATACCATATTTTTTATTAATTAACGTTAAACTCGTCTAATATGTAGTTACACTTTTATAAAAGTAAATTTAAGGTAAATCTATAATACCGAAACAAAAACATGTACGTACTTAATTTAAGACATTAAATGCATATAATTTTTTTTTTAATTCCTAGCATTGTGAAACTATGTAGTTACATTTTCATAGCAAAAACATATAAACTAAAAAAATATTATTTTTTGCATCATAATTACATTCCAACACTGAAGGTAATTTTTTTTCTTCTTAATTTCAACTTAATGATGATGCTCTAAGAATATAAACGCACATTTTGATTGTAGAGAAAAAAAAATAAAAATAAAAAATAAGAATGTGTATACATTTTTCTCTGGACTTGACAAAATTATTTTAAATACTCATCGCAAATTTCTAAAAGGTCTAGAGACTCTTTACCATTTTTCCCTATTTAATTAATTCCAATCTCAAAAACTCATCTATTAAGGAGTGCCCAAATTTTTATTTTTTTTATTTTATTTGTTTTATTTTTGGGGGGTGGGGGGGTCATTTCTTAGTCCATATGCAAAAACTTTCCTTGAATCTCTCCGGGGAGAGGAAATCAATTAATTCATCTCCTCCAGCATACATTAACAAAAAAAATTCAATCTTGATCCTCTTATAATATCCTCATAAAGATGTTTCTAGTTTTTTATTTTTTATGAGTTGGTAAAATACATATACACGAGAACACTTCTCGATGAACATCGCTTTTCTAGATAGTCTCATTCGCAGTGAACATACACATCCATAGATAGGCAGAAGCAAACGGGAGAGAAACCCAAACTTAATTTATGTGGCCTTCTAAAAGGGTGTTTTGTTTCCGCCCCATATTTATTTGGAGAAAGTACTTTTAGGTCCCTCGGAAATAAATTTTAAACACTAAAGGAATTTTGACAAATTTTAAACACCTAAGTCCATTAATTCTCTTTTTGTAAAAGTCCACGCTAGTGACATAACAAGTAGACCTAAATTATCCTTAAATGTTTAAAAATTGTCGACAAGGGCCTAAGGATAAATTGCCCTATTTATTTCCAACCACCCCGATTGAAATATCGTTTGACTAAAGAAAGTTTAAACTAAACGACTCTTATATCCTAATAATACCATCCTGCCAAAAACCCATCTTATACGAAACTGGGTTTATAACGCTCCCTTCCTCAGTATGAAGCCTACATGATTGACAACTTTGTTGAAAGTGTAAGTCAAACTCATGTAGAGAGAGTGTGGAGGAGGGGTCTCATCTTTCCTTTTCACGGTTATATTTTTACTCAGATTTTGTTTACACAACTTAGAAGGAAAGATAAAGGTCAGAAGAAAATCTTGACCGATTAATACCAAGAAAAACTATCTTTTATATTTATGGTTGAACTTGATCATTTGTAAGCATACATATGTCACTTTTTCTCATTTTACTTCTTTTAGTAGTGTTTGTTTGGTCATTTTCAGTTGTGTTTTGTTCTTTTAGTTGTATAAATTTATATTGCTCCTGTTATTGTAGAGAATTTATTGTCACTTTTAAAATCTTACGAAAGCAGTGGTAGTTCTAGTAATGGAGATACTGATAATGGTATTTGTGATACTTATATTACATCTTTCAGCATAATGTAATAAATTTGAAAAAAAATAGTGTAATGTATTTAAGATATAATTTTATTTTCACTTAAACCACCTCATGGGTGGGGTGGTTAATTAGAAAGTCAACCCAACAATAGAGGTATAATAAAATTGAGGTGGTTAGAAAAAGCAAGTGGGTTGAAATAAAACGTCCCTTCTAAAACGTACAAATATAAACTAGTCAACAAAGTTAAAAGGATAAATGCAATGGTATTTGAAGACTCCTAATCAAGACATTATCATTACAAGCTGGCAAAAAAAGTGTGACCACTACAAATGTAACTACAAAAGAAACTAGTTACCACCGCCATATGCTTGTATCCACCTCATTTAAATCAAAAAGAGTCGCGCCTGCGTCTTTCCTCCGCCACATTTACTCTGATGGATCTCCCACTCAAACTCTGCCACATAACAAACAAACCCAATAATAAAAATCTCAACAAAATTAATAATTTAATGCAGACATATTTTCTTCTTTTCCTTTAACTAATATCTATTCCATAAGGATGGATACAACTAACTCTTGAAACTACAAATTCAATGAGAGCACAATGGCATTTACCTGTCCATCGAGATTAGCGACGGCATCATTGAGTTCAGCTTCTGTAGACATTGTGACAAAACCGAAACCTCGCGATCTGCCAGAATCCCTGTCATAAACTACGCGTGCACTTACCACCTTACCGTGTTCACTGAAAACCTGCTCAAGGCGTGAATCATCCACATCCCATGGCAAGTTACCAACATAGATTCTGGAAGCAGGTTCGAATGTTCGAGGCGTGCGTTCAGGCTGTGATCCTCTAGGAGCCGCCTTGTTTACAGTCAAGAACCTTCCATTTAGATCCTGTTCAAAACACAAAATGAACTCTCAAACAACTTAATATAAGCGACAATATATGTGAGGAAACCTATAAAGAGCTTGAAGGATAGCAATCTCAACAATATAGGGATTTAACAAATGTATACACAATAGTAACAGGAAAAAAAAAACTTGTGATCCTATTCAACTACTATACGTTGGCTACATGATTCCCATTATACAGTGTCAGTATATTTTGGGTTATGTAGAACGGGGGTGTGTCACGTTGGCGACATGTTGGATGCCAACACTTTTGGGACTCTCCTTTTTGGGGATGAGAAAAATACTGACACTTCCCAGACAAATGAGTGGTGCTTTCTTCAGCGCGGACATAGCATAAAAACAAAGAATACACACAAAATGGTTGTGAATGATTAAATATGGGCAGACAATGCAGTCCAACTACTGCCCAACCAATCATAATTATCGCACATCATTAATATGTGCAACTTTTCATGCACATTTTGTGTGCCTAGTATTACTTTAATTCTAACATATTTATAATGTCGGAAATTTTAACAATAAATCTCACACTTGCTAAATGTAGCATTAACTCCCAACTACAAGCATTGTCTGGTACTCACAAGATTAACAACCCAAAGAAACTGCAAGGCCCCGTTTGGTTGTGCAAATTGTTTGATTATGTAAATTGGTTCATTGTGAATTGTAAATGAGTGGATTTGAAATGAGTTTAAATCCAATTTTAGGCGATGTTTGGTAATCTGAAATTAATGTTAAAGTTCAATCAGGAAAAAAAAAAAGTAATAAACGAATTGAGGGGGGGGGGGGGGGGGGGGGGGGGGGAGGGAGGAGCAATCGGATGAAGTTGGATGGACTTTCTGTGACTCTTATTTCAAATGGATGTATTTCACGTTTTTTGTTAAATGCTCCAATTTCAGAGCTAAAATGGGACATTTAATAAATCATTTCATTAAAGAAACCAAATACAATTAAAGGGTCAATTTATAAATGAGTCAATTTACAATTTTCGGACAACCAAACGGGGCCTAATAAAATTGTGACATTATCCATATGCAGCCACAACTGAAGCATGAAATGATACTACATAATACAGGAGGAGAATTTTACTATAGAGAAGACAAAGGCAGTATACATAATATAATGGCATAGACAATATATATTGACTTTCATCCTTCAATCATGGAATAGTCGATGTAGAAAATCATCAAATATATCATAATTATAGCTGTATTCTAAGCATGCATGAGGTTAAGACTTAGCACAATGGTAAGGTTTCTCACTGTAATTTGTGCGTCACGGTTTATAACTCCATGTATGCAGAGTAAGACTACATAAATCTAATATTACCCAGGCCCCTCAGTGACAGGATGCATATGCACTGTGTCTAGCCATTTTATATTTTATGAACGTATATATTGTAAGCCACTCACATGTCTTAAGTTCTTGGATTTTCTGTTGAGCATATTTATGTTGAAGTGTGTCTCTCATATCCCTTAGATATAGGGTTAAAGGGCATGGGTATACATGTAGAGATGACTTGAAGCAATACAAAATCCATGCCTTGAGGTTCCTCACTAAACAGACACTTCAAATATTATCTAATTATGAGGTTTATACAAAATAAAAACTAAAATAAACTAACAATTAAAGGTTTAGGTCAAGATTTCAGGGGAAAATCAAAGGGATCTCTATTTCACATGTAAATTCTAAAGGTGTTACAGTCTCATAGACTTGTTAAGGAAAAGGGACAACTGAAAGCTTTCATATTATATTAATACTTGTACCATCAAGTGAAATGTTTTGATTTTGAAGCTACACATGGAGTTGCCTAACATCATAGGTAAATTCCACTGAACTTCCTGTCTTTTGCGAAAGAGAGTGAAAAGTCCTTTGACTTTCGAAAGTGGTAAAGTAGGAAAATCTTGTGACTATACGTAGCTGTAAGCTGGATTTAAGGGTACATCAAAAACAGTGGGAAAAGAAATAATGCACTCCAAATTACCTACAATCCAACATATTCTAGATCATTCCTCTTAAACAAGATTTAGATAACAACAAATTTGATGAACTTCAACCAATTTCTTTTTCTTATACACAATCAGTTCTTCACCTATCTGATTATTCAATGATTTACACAAATTTTAAAACAAAAGATTCAAAACAAGCTTAAATGAGATTATTATCATTCCAAATTACCTCTATCTACATCATACATAGACTAATCTGTTCCCTTAAAAATATATAAAGGGGCGGGTATTTTGATTTGATCCTGCAATTCGATGATCTTGCTATTATAGATTCCAGCACTGTCCCCATATTATAAACTTGGAAGTGCATCACTTGCTGTAGTTCCCAATTATTCACACTGCTGCAGTTGAACACAGATCCATCCTTTTCCTACTCATATCACATGGTAATACAAATAACTCTTAAATCCTAAGACTCAAATCGAATACATGATATTTCGACTACTAGCTTTAATCACACTGCTGAAAGAAATGATTCAAGTTCTAGATCTGTCACTGTACTCCTATCCAGTTTCCTGTATCAGATGATGAAGTAGACCTTGTGCTATTTACCCAAGCTTGACCTCATGATGTATACCTAATCATTAAGGCATTGGTATCTTTCTTTACATCTCTCTACTCACTTCCTCTGGAAAAGAAGGTCCACATGGCCTTGCCTTTCCATTTGACCTCTCTTCCTTCCCATGTACAAACGCCAAAACCAGCAGCTGTCATGTTCAAAGCACATACATACTTATTTTTGGCCAAATAAGGATTGAGAATAACTCATTTGGCCATATGTCGACCAACTGAAACCTCAAAAGGTAAACTCCTTTTCACATAGGCGTAGTCCCTCTCTTACTAGAACTCAGGGGCAGATCAATACAGGGCTTTGTGTGGCGGCGTCAAGAGATTTTTTTATTTTTCTTACCAAAAATAAAAGTTTAGGGGGTTATATGTAATTATAAAGTTAAAGGCGAGACTGATTAGCTTTTCAGAACTACAGGGTAATAAAATATATAGATAATACATTTTTAGGGCTTGAAAAATATGGGTTATGAAAATAGGACAACAAACATTTCATTTAAACTTTTGGTCCCTATTTTCAAACAATAGGGACTAAAAGTGTGGTCACCTTTAACTTTATGTATGTGGTCACATGTTGTGGTCACCAAAAATAGGGACTAAAAGTGTAAATGAAAATTTTGTTGCCCTTTTTCCATAACCTGTATTACTACAAGTCCAAAGTTTACAAAGTCCCTAAAATATAATAACATTGTTTATACCTTTTAACCTACTTTATATCGTCGTTCTTTTTCGTTTTACCGCCTCTCGATGCTTCTCTTGCTCTGAGACTCTGTTCTCACCACAGGTCGACGGACTTCTATCGATTTCCCTACATTCAGCATCGCACGACTGGAGACACACATCTGGGTTCCAACGACATGATTTTGTGGCTTAGCTTTCATTTTATTTTTGAAATATTGGTTCACCTCATTATGCTTACTTGTTTGTTTACTTTTATTTGTTTGTTCATCTCTGATTAGTGGTTTGTTTGGCTCATCAGGCCTGACAGATATATATATATATATATATATGTTCTATTTTTATGTTTGTGAATTTATGGGAATTTTTTTGGTTCATTTTCAAGGTTCAAAAGCATTTAGGTCAGACCCTCACAGGACTCTTGTTAACAAACAATAATGTTAATTAACAAAAAACAAATACTCTCAGATTTGGAAAGTTGCTATGGTTGTGTTGTGTCATTGTGGGGCTTATCTTGTTTCATTCTCCTACCTAGAGTTTTAGAGAATTTTAGTTGAACGTTCTTCTCTGGGTTTATGTATGCATTTTTAAACTTGATTGAGTATTGAATTAGGTTGGTTTTGTATTGAGTTCGAGTCAGGTAAAAAAATCACTCTCCCCCAGGCCGAATCCAGGATCCACCACAGCTAGAACTCTTTCCAAACATGATGGGCGCATCATATATTCCATATAAGTTGGTAACATTTCATTAATTTCTAATAATTTAAATAAAAAAAAATCTACTTATCAATGACGATGTATATGTGACCCAAGGTTATCAGATTGAGACACACGAACTGCCAAAGTAGGCTGTGCAAGATGAAACAACTCAAAACATTATACTCTGGTAGGGAGAATGAGAGAAATGAGGCATCTTAATTAGGAGAAGACTGAACTTGAATGAACTTGTGAAGAGACATTAGAGAGCTCGTGAACAACGAGTTTTGGTCCTCTACTCATTTCTTTTTTGTCTTTGACACACATAAATCCCCCAAACAACCTACTGAATATGGGTTCTCTTCAAAAACTTCCAACAACAAAAATAAGAGGAATAATAAGTATTACATAAATCACCTAGCAAGACCAGACCAGTTTATTTACATAAAAAAATGAAGCGGCAAAAAACGAAAAAAGATTGACTTACGTAACGGCTGAACATATCGACAGCCTTGTCAGCTTCTTCAACACTAGTCATTGATACGAACCCGAAACCGCGACTCTGGTCAGTCTCCCTGTTGTAAATAACCTACAAACACACCCCAAGATTATCAAACAAAACCAAAAGTCCAAACATGAAACGAACAATACAGTACCTCAGCAATCTCGACGACACCAGCCTGCTCAAAAAGCTGAGCCAATTTCTCACTATCCACATCAAAAGGCAAGTTCCCAACAAAGACCTTAGCATCCTCAGCCTCTTGTCAAATGGCTTCCTCGGTTTGTTCTTCATTTTGAGTAGCTACAGAGGCTACTATAGATGGAAAATGGGTTTTCTTTTTTAGAGATAAAGGGGAAGAGTAGGAGTAGGAGTAGGAGCAGGAGAGTTGAAGTTTGATGGGTCTGGAGTGATGAGGATACGAGGTTTTGGAGGTGAAGGCGGACGGAAAGGAGGTTAAGCAGCCATTTGCCATTGACAAAGGCTTCAATATTGCTTCGTTTACACACCACGACATTGCTATGTACGTTTGCCTAGAGGAGGAGTAGGAGGGGGTTTATAGGAGAGTCAGGATAAGAGGTGGGTTTTAGGAGAAAAGGACAATAACATTTATTCCTTTCATTCCACAAATACGACACACGTGTGGAATAAAATGGGACTTACCATCAAATCTAATCTAATATAATTTTGGTGTCTCTTTAGAGAGAATTGACACCTGTCAACTCATCTCACTTCACAGCTATCTCCTCATAAATCCTCGCTAATTCGCTTTCCACCTCCAATGTATACAAAGGTATAATTTATACAAATGTATTATTAAAATGTTCTGATATCCTTTTGTATCCTCTTTTTTTTTTCCTACAGGTTATCACCACCATCGTCAAGATAGTGGAAAATCCATGGGTGTGTATATGTATAGATGGTCAACCATATAAACATGGTTAGTTTTTTCAGTCGCCAGAGGCATGACTAGATAATATTTTTTGGATGCGTTAGATTAATCTTTCTCATCATTGTCTTGAAAGCTACTGCCAAGAAAAAATTCTTATTTCTTATATCTTTGTTTACTGATATTTCTTCACATTCTTCATTCATCTGTTATCCTCCCGTGATGGAAATTTGATATGTCAATCATCTTTAATTGTATGTAATGGATAATTATTGTTTCATTCCAGGATGTAACTAGCGCCAATGCTGGGCGGGGCACCGAAGACGGTCATGTGGAATATGATGTCAGTATCATGGATGGTGCTTTCGGAGCATTTGGGGTTGTTGGAGTTGTGCCAGATATCAAGAGTGTTATCATGAAATTTCATTCTTGAATTGTTAAATAACATTTTCATTTCACTGATTCATTTGGTAAGTTGATATCTTTTTGTGTTATTATATATATTTGTGATCAATTATATATATAATTTTTTCCCTTGATATATATATAATTCCCAATTTGTCCATTAATTTTATACAGATCTGAAGTGTTTATCACCAGATCCTCTCATGTTTAGAATTTATGAGGTTTTTTAAATCTATTTTTTTGAAGTGAATATCAAATATGTGTAATTGTTTAATTGGATTTGGAAGATAGACAAATGGCGTGACCCAATTCAACTAATTACTCCATTCATTTTATGTAGTTGTATAATAAAATCCCATCCTCTATAAACAATGAGTAGAGTTTGCATTATTTTATACAAATGATAAAGTTGAAATACTCATAATTGTGAGTGTCACAAGTTTCAAATTTGAGATATGTTTTTTATTTATGGAAATACTAATGTGCAGTGAAGTTTCCTGATTGCATTGAAGCCTTAAAGTATTGTTCGAAAATGGATTTTGAAAGTAGTCCTCATGCCATATAGTTCAGTTTTAAAGAAAATAATGTAGTAATAGTTTAATGGAATTATTGTTGAGCAGTGGGTGTTAAATGACTTACGATATGCTTAAGCTTGGTGCAATTAGGAGTTCAATTACCCCTTTTATTTTATTTTCATACTGTTGACTGAACATTTTATTTTTTTTAAATGGAAGTTGGGAAGCTGAATAGTTATTGTGATATTTACTAATATACTTATTAGAATGGATGCACTACTGATATTTTTGTCGTGGGGATTTTTCTCATTTTTGTCCACAAACAACTAATCAACTACCTTTGTGGCTAGCTATGGCTTTTGAAGAAGAGAGTGAAGATTGCAATTCTACCTCTGAAATGGTGAGTTTTTTTTGGATGAAACATTTTCATTTTGTTACTAATAATTCTTTCACTTGGGTTATCTTATATTTTATTTATTGAATATATATATATATATATATATATATTATTTGTTTAATAAATATATAATTTAGGTTTAAATGGTTGTTATGTTGAAGGTATGTGTTTCTGTTACTACCAATTGAGAATTTTCATTATCTTCTTTCAGTAGGATAATGAGTATTCATGTGATGGATTGAGATATGAGATATTCAGTATATGTATTTGGATTCAAGTTTCTCTAATATATCATGTATATAGATCTATATTTTCTATTTTTTCTCTATATTATTTTAGGGCATCCTGCTGTCTTTTATTAATTATTTAGTATGATCACAAGGTGTAGAATATTTATTTGATATCATGTTAATGTAAAACATTTTTATATAGATATGTCGACTCTTTGGGTCTTTATATGGTATTGATGGGAATTTAGTAGTTCATTAGTTTTTTTTAGCATGTACAACGTATATCCAAATAGTAATGTCATCAAGTGTTTGAGGACATGTCTAATTCAATATGATACCCAAACCATTTTGAATTTATATTTCGTAAAACTTATACTGCATTTTTTTTGTGATTTTGATATATTTGTTTTTATTTTGTTTAAAACACTATAGGTTAGCACTTAGGTGACTTTAATATCATGGATTTAATGCGTCCCTATTTTAGCTTGGTAGTGGTTGTGATTTTCACTAAGCAGTTAGTCCACCAAATAGTAGTTCAAAGAATAAAATACAACTATCTTTGAGTTATGATAATAGATTAATTTTTTAACAAAAATATCTTTTTCTTCTTATAATAATTTATATAAACATTCAACTTTTCAAACAAACTTTGTAGAGCAACACATCTCTTATGTACTAAACGCTAATCTTGGACACTTATTTGGAGTCCCCTATGTATATGAGATAACAATTTCATAGTTTAGGTCTTCAAATATTGGAATAGGAGATAAATTTTTGATTTATTATAATACCATGTGAATTTATTAAAAAATATATATAAACGAGTAAATCCTTGAATCACAATGATATAATCTCCACCATTACCATTGTAGGAAATATGATTTAAACTATAACCCTCGAAATGACATTCATCACTTTTGGAACAAGACCACCAATGGTGGCCATATACATAATAACCTCTCTCTTCGTCTCTCTCTCTGTGTATACGTCTTTAATTGTACATTAGTTTGTCTCCCATGAATTTTTTTCTTAGTTTCGCCTCTGTTGTTTACAACTTATGGTCATGTTCTGGTGAGTTGCACAATGAATTATGTGCTGCAAAGGTTACTGATGGATTTTGAGGTTTGTTATCCATATATAAGATTCCAAAAAATTGAAAACCATATCTCACTTTTTACAAAATTACTTTTAACAATATAAATACCTGAGTTTTATTGGATTACACGTTATTGTTTGTATAGTCTTTTTATTGAATTACAAGACATTGTTGGCGTAGTCTTTTTATAGAGCCCGCGCATCGCGCGGGGCTAAAACCTAGTAGATCTAAAATTTTGAAGGTGGAGTGTATTTATTTCAATTATTTAATTCAGAGTATAAATATGAAGAAATATTTATAGGTAATATAAATTGATATATTAACATGATGAGTCAGCACTTACTTTTATTTTATTGTGCTTATAGTTTTTATGTGTCGTGATTGTAAATTTGTATTGTTGTGCTTCTAGTTTATATATTCGATATCTTATGCTTATCTAATATTATAATATAATTTTAGTGTCTCTTTAGAGAGAATTGACACATATCCTACATTAAATGTTGATTTACAATACCCCTTCTCTCTCCATGTCTCCTCAACTTCTCCTTATTTTCCCAGCCCCTTCTCTTTCTCCTCACACGTCTCCCATCCCGATTCTTACGTTCTCCAAAAAATTTGACTGTTCACATACTTTCCAACCCTCTTAAAACATTATTCATCCCTCTTCTCCTACCATTCCAAGTTCATTTTATCTCTCTTAATGCCCCTTATGTGATTGATTCATTCTACTGATTTTCAGTGACTCATCCATTATCAGACTTAATTCTGGCGACTAATTCGATCTGTGGATATACGATTGATCTCCGATCCATTCTTTGATCACTCTGAGATCTGATTTCAATGACATACATCCCCCATCTTTACATCTCAACCTTCAATCCATGGATTCCTGACAAATTTGGTGCAAGTTTCAATGATTTATTTTGGTACTATTTCACTAATTAAGAATATGTTTAGTAAGTTTAAGGTATCCGGTATTTTAATGGTGAAGACATCCCTTCCTTTTCACCTCGATTAGGTCCAATAAGGTATGTTTTTCTTTAGAATAAAGATATTTTTTAATGAGTATGTTTATGTGCTTTGGTTTATCAATCATCACTAATTATGCTATTTTCTTACTGATCTTAAATTAATGGATGATTAATGATTAATGATATGTCTACTTTGGTTTATCAATCATCACTAATTTTGCTATTTTCTTATCGATTTGAAGATATCATAATGAGCAATACCTCCAATGCAACAATGTTACTTATCTTCCTTTGTTTTCTATCCTTCTTCAACTACAGCTTCTGTAGCTCCTCACAATCATACCCATATGTGGTCTGCCATGAGAGAGATAAATAAGGGCTTCTAAAATTCAAAAGAGCCCTCATCATTCCTTCAAACAGTCTAACCTCATGCTCTGTCACCCATGAACCAAACTGTTGTAAATGGGAAGGTGTCATATGCGATAACATTTATTGTATGAATTTGTGTGTCAGTGTGTGTGTGTATGGTAGGGAGTGTGTTTTACCACGCAGTGTATTAAAGATTTTAAAGTATTAATGAAAAAGGTAATACATGAGTTGATGTAAAGAGAGTCCTGGACAAGGGGGAACAAACTGCACAGCCTGGTGATTTAGATGAAGTTTTAGGTGCTCTATTTGAATCCTTTCCATTTCTGTCAAATCAAAATAGTGACCATGACAAGTTTATGTTGATACAGATTTCTTACTTCAATCATTGAATTGGCATTTCCTATTTTAAAGAAATTGATATTTATGGCGCAGTGAAGTATGTGACGATGTTGGCTGATGGTGGTGTTGTCATGTAAACACCAGAAGACGGAATTGAGTTTCACGTGAAAGACGGTACATATAAATTCGATTCATTCATTTATTTTTTAAGCATTTAGAGTGCTATATAATCATAGTTGGACACCACAATCTCCTTAACTTAATATATGTGCTTCTTATAGGACATTTTATTCCAGCACTTCCAAAAGCAATTAAGACCATGAAAAGAGGAGAGAGAGTCAACCTAATCGTTCAACCTCAGTGTATGTATCATTAGTTTGCTAAATATAATCAGGAGTGGTATCATATTTTAAGAATTATTTTTCTGAAATGTCAATTTTGCTTTTGTGTTTGAAGCTCAACTATATGTTGTATTTGCACTTCGAAATTTTTGCACTTTAGGATTTACGTAAAATATGACTTGCTCCATAGTCTAGACTTTTTGTTATGCAAATATGTACCAAAGGAAAGTTATTTCATTATCTATTATTATGTAGGAAATTTAGTTTTTATTTGGTAAACATGTTGCTAATGAAACTAGCTTTAAGAATAGGCAGTGATGCAGTAGAAAGAAATAGTATATGGAAATATGTATTTTCCTTAATATGCAGCCATACAATGTTCTGAATTACATGCTTAGTCTACCACTGAAGTGCCACATGATGACGGGATCTGTAGTTTATAGAATTTTGATATGAGGAGGCTCTCTATTTATCTTTCTATGTCAGTCAGGGGCCAGGTCTAAGTGAACATTAGGGGACATTACTCGGTGTTTCTTTTTCTTTGGAAGTAGAATTAGACATAATTATAATTACACTGAAACTAACTCTTCATTTTAGCAAATATGTATTTGTTAAATGAATTTTTCAAACATTATAAATTTTTAAAAAAAAATACAACGCTACCGCGCATCGCGCGGGGCTAAAAACTAGTAGTATGGAATTATCATGCTTATGATTTCAAATGTTTGACACATCATTCTAGTATGGCATTGTCATGCTTCCAACTTTAATATTTCGCATCTCATGCTCCTGGCATCACATTTTCGTGCTTATAGCTTTAGAGTGTATTATCGATATCCACATATATTTTTTATACCTTTACCTTTATAACACCCCCCTTTGGATACTCAAACATAGTGTTCATTATGCGTTATATACTGCTTCGTTAATAACTTATCAGGAATATTCGGTAGGAGAAAACATACACGGAGAAAAAAGAGTACGGTGTGCATAATAGACAAAATAATGGATAGTACCACTCACGAAGTTACCATCAATTTAACAAGATTGATCAAATACTTGTTGAGTGCCAATACCATTCCCAAATTCTTGAACGTTGATGTTGGTAATGATTTAGCAAATAAATCAACAAGGTTGTCATCTGAATGAAATTGTTGAAAAACAATTTTATGACTTTTCTAGAGCTGATGCGTGTAGAAGAACTTTGATAATATGTGTTTTATTATGTCACCTTGGATATATCCTCCTCTAATTTGGGCAATCTAAGTAGCATTATCTTCGTGTACTATTATGGAATGTTTATGGCTGAATGTGAGAGTGCGCATAAACTAATGGATCAAATTATTTAATTATATGCCCCAACACACAAATCCAATTTTTAATCAAATCTTAATCTTTAATTAATTAAGGCGTCCATGCAAATTATGTCCAAGTTCTAATTTGCAATTTCAGTCCAAACGTGCAAAACTACACGAGATGAGGAAAAATCTCTTCACAGGGCAAAACCTTTGATTCAACACTATTGAAAGTCTATGAATACAAACGACTTACAAGACACTTAGATACACTAAGTTAGACACGTAGATCTTCAAAAACTCTAATGGATATAACTCAGCTTGAGAGTCGTCCACAAGTACCAGTTTACCCTCGGTATCCACTGATTCAGCCTTTTTTCTTTCTTCAGTAGTGGAACCTCATTCCACAATCTTGATAGTTGAGAAAAGTTTCTACAAAGTGATTTTAATGAGAATCCTTCTTTGATTGATAAAAGTGATCTTGAATAATTCTCGGGGTGAGGAATATGATTATGAGGAGTTTTCATCACAAAAGGGAACTCAGAAGGTGTTTTTCTTTATGAAAAAGAGTTCTTTTGATATTTGATCTCATTCAGCCTTTTTATAAAAGGGATAATAAAAAAGATAAACATAAAGATACTAGGAAGATATTCTTTAAAAAACAAAATTTCGCCCGATCGTTTGGTCGAACGAAACGAGATGTCGTTCAAACGATATCGTTATCTCATTCGAAATTTTTTAAACATAGACATCAAACGAGATCTCAGTGCTGATGCAAAAAACTAGACTAGGCCTAATTAATTGATCACAGATAAAATAAGTAAAATAAACAAGATACAAGAAATTTTAAAGTGGTTCGTCTCAACAGAATAGCCTACATCCACTGTTATGTATTGATTGCCTTGAGTCATTTTTCCTAGTCCCTTGCAATGAGGATGATACAATGTATTTATAGCTCAAGAGGGGTTTTGATAGTTGTCATGTGAAAGGATGGAATGCCTCCATTCGTTAAGCATTTACATCAATACATAATGAGAATTAAATATATGAATGTTGTCGCTTTATTGGCAATACATGGTGTAAGACTACTGTCGCTTTGTTGGAAATACAGGTTGTTGGTCGGGCTTCCCAGTTGGCCGGACTTCCTTGTTGGTTGAGCTTTTGTACTAGGTTGACTTGGACTTGTGCCACATTGGATAACACGTGCTGGCTTGTAATTGGTCCACGCAGGGTGGTAAATTTTGGTATCAACAGAAGACCCCAATGGTTCATACTTGGAGCTGATGCAAAAGTGTGAAATACTATGCTTTGACAGTAGCTCGGGCTGTTTGGTTGGCTGCAGACCTTGCAGACTTGTGAAATTTATCCACTTTATTATCGATTTTTGGGCACGAATAGCAGTTTTGTAAATATTTCAAATTTTAGCAAATATTTTTGGGGCATCTTCATCTTTTCCCTTGTTAGCCGTCGTAAACCCAACCGTCATTCACTTTAATCATTACTTTTCCCAGTTTCTCATGCGCCTTATAAAAATAGCGCTAAAACTTCGATCATTTGCTACCTCTCACTTCTGATTCTGCTGCTGTGTTCTTTGAACTTTCGTGCGATCGTTTTCTTTTTTGTCTTCAGTTCTTGCTGAATCCTTAAACTTTTGTAAGAATTTTTCTTTTCTTCTTTATTTTTTTCATCATGGTTTATTCTATCGAGTCACTTGATAAGTTCAAATTTGACTTTAATATTCCATTTGGGTTGTACTGGAACATCCCACTTTTCCTTCTGATTTTTTCTCTCTAGCTGAGGGCCATTGGTTCCCTTCCATCTTTATTGCTAAATGGGAGTTCACATTTCCTCCCAATTCCCTGTGTCCGGAGTTTTGTCAATATTTTGACATTGTATCTGTAAGAGTGGCTCCTAACACATGGAGAGCTGTAAATGGAGTTTATAGGTTAAATCAAATCTATGGAAGCCATCTAGGTATTTCAGAAATAATGTTTTGTTATAAATGGGTAACTAGTGATTCCACTTTTTATTTGAAAACTAGGGCAGTTAGTAAAGGTTTTGTAGTTAATCTCCCTGATTCTAATAGGGATTATTTTGATCATGGGGTACTTATAAAAAATTGGCAACATGCTCCCTTAATTAGAGGTGCTAAATACCAAGGACCTAGATGTCCTCTTTTTGGCAACGGGATAGGTCGTTATATGTTTTAATATTTTAGCCCTGTTTATATTTGATAAAATGTCATACTGAATTTTGTTTTATAAATAGAATTGCAGTTGACCACAAAATAAAGTCCCCCAAAGAGAGTGAAGTAAATTTGAAAGAAATGAAGTTTATCTGGGAACTTCACAAGGTAGTTGCTGAGGAGCACGTTAGGTCTGCCTCTTATCTACTTCAGTACAAAAACACTGTTTCTTCCTCTATTGCCAAACCTACTGCCTCTCTTGTTCTGATAATTTATTTTGATCAAGAGGTTGTTATTGATTATGACACTCTTCTGTCTAAAATCATTAAGAAGAGGAAGTCAGTGGTAGCACTTCTGGCTTGCAAGCACCAGATGAAGGAGCCAAGAAAAAAACAGGGGATGTTATGAAGCCCCCTGTTCCCAAGGACCCAGTCCCCAAAAACCCAGCCCCCAAAGTCCCAACTCCCAAAGATGCAGCTCCCAAAGATGCTAAAGTTCATTTGACGAGACTTAGGAGAGGTCTTGTAGAGAAGCAGGTCGACTAGGTGACCGACCAACTATTATTGGTTGAATTACCTTCTTCTGATGTTGTTCCTTTAGCAGCTATTACTCCTGGTTTGGCCATGAAGTTGATCAAGTTTGGTACTTTTCCTGACCATAGGGGGTGGATGCCATCTTCCCTCGATCGAGGGTTTCTGAATTGGCTTCTCAGAACCTTGCATCAGTAAGTAGTTTTTTTTTTTTTAGTTTGGTTGTCTTTTATATTTCTCATATTCTCATTTTGATCTTCATCTTTTGCAATTCTTGGTACACTTCAATAATATGCTGGAGAAGGATGATGCAATTAGGGCTTCTTTTTCTTCAAATGAGGTGGAGAAAGCCCTAGATGGATTGAAGAAGTCTCTTCTCGAATCTCAGCAAGCCCTAGAAACTGAGAAGAGTACTTGGGCGGATAAACTGAAGACAACTGAAACTGTTCGATAGACATCTGATGATAATGCCCTTGAAGTTGAGCGCAGGGCCAAGAAAGCTGAGCTCAAAGGGAAGGAGGCTGAGCGTAAGAGGAAGCTGAGCACAGGGAAGAGGAAGATGAGCGTAGGGCAAAGGCTTCCGAACAGCTTGTATCCTCTGCCAGAGTTAAGAGAAAGTCTGTTGTGATGACCTCCTTCAATGCTGGGTGGGACAAAGGCTAGAACAAAGCCATTTTTTCTGCCTTTGCTCAAATTGAGTATGCAAAACAAAAATTCTTCAAAGATGGTTGGGTTTTTGCCCTTCAGGAGTTGAACACAACTGAAGGCTCTGAACTTTTTCAAAGATATGTTCATAGTCCTCCTCCATCCATTGAGGATGAGTTTAAAGATGAAGCTGGTTCTGGAGAGTCTTCTCTAGTGGTTGAATCTACTGCCGATCAACCTAAAATTTTTGAGTCTTCTCATCCTCCAACCGAGCAAACTGAGCAACTCCAGCCTGTAGCTCATTCTTCTGAGCAAGACAAGAAGGTTGAAAATGATAGGGAAAAGGTATAAAGTTGTTCGGCATTTGCCCTTTTGATTTTTATTTCTTTTTCTTCATTTTAATTGTACTTGAACTCTTTATTATCAATAAAAGAACTTTTTGTTCCATTTTGTATCTTGTTGATTATACTTGTTCTCCATTCTCATTTTTTATTAGTGGTCATTTCTTCTTGATAGTTTATAGCAAAGATGGAACAACTGTCTTCTAATGATTTTGAGCTACTGAGGAAGTGCAATGTTTTTTTCAAAGCAGGTCATACGGACTTGTTCGAAGAAGAGATTGTTCAGTTGCTCGGTGATGATGTATTAGAGCAGGCTAAAGAAGACTATAAGTATTTGAAGTACTTACTTGATCGGGCGGTAGCAAATAATATTGCCTACTATAAGATTATAGAAGAACTTCAAGAACAACATAAGGAATTCACTACACTGTTGCATCAGAGCTACGAGCAGAAGTATCAAAGTTTGAGTGTAGGACGGGGCTTTGATAAATTTATCTCCGTTTATAATAAGAAGGAAGCTTTACTTAAGTATGAAGTTGAAGAAACTATGAGTGTTGCCAAACTCCTAGAAGAGGAGAATAATAATTTGAGGAATGAAGTGAATCTTTTGAAGTTTGCTTTTGGAGCTGTTGTTGCTACTACAGATGGAGGTTACTCCTTTTTAAAGGCTGAGAATGCAACATTGAGAGATGAATTGGAAGCTTTCAAAAAGATTAAGCCTGTATCCTCTTTTCGAGCAAGAAATAGGCCTGGTCGAGGAACTACAGAAGAAGTTAGGACCCAGAAAGCCCTTGCTAATCAAATTGCACAGTTAAAAGCAAAAGACCGAGCTATTTTTTAGATGTCCGAAAAGCTACAGAACTTGTCTGAACAGTTATCCACTTAATCTTCCCAATTAGAGGTTAGGGATGGAGTACTGAAAAGCTGCAGTCACAGGTTGATAAATTAACCTTTCAATTCCACAAGCACCCAAGAGAAGTTTGGATGGATGGATATAATGAAGTTTTGGGACATTTTGATGATAGACTTCAATAGGCCAAGAATAAATCCAATAAATGAAGTTGGATGAATGCTTTAACCGTGATGAAAGTAGATCAGAACGACTCTTTATGGGATTGGTATGACCTAGGCTTGCTGGAGCTTGACAATCCTCCATTCAAGTTAGATGTTAACTGGATTCCTGTTCATCGTATTCCTCAATGCTTGATTTCAAAATACTTAGGAGATTACGAGCTACATAATGAACCATAGATCGTCTGACCTCCTTATTTTCTTGATCGTCCTAGTAGCAACAACACTAGGATGCTTCAAAATTTTAACTTCATCAACACCCCTTTTACTTTGGATGATCCTCCAACTGGCATGGATCCTATTTTTAAGGCTGAAGGAAAACGTCCTATAGAATAAGGCTTTATATTTTGTTTCTGTATGTTTAAACAACAATGTGTAATCATTTAATGATAAGTTTATTTTATAAATGGATCAACTTTAGTTAATATTTGCAAATATGAATGTTTTCTTATTCTTTGACTATGAATGGATCAACCTTTAGTTAATCGTTTGTTTTTCACCAGTTCTATTGATATCTTTAGGCTTATCCTAGGTATTATATCAATTACCAATACGTCACCATTGTTATACTCATGTACCCAAAGTTTTTAGGTAATTGCATTAGTTACCTCGGTCCTAGGCATGAGTGGAATATTTATCCATCTTTTAGTCCAGTTTAGATGAAAATTATTCATTCGGGTCTTCGTTAACCAATCATTTGGGACTTACAATTTTGCCTTGCGTGGTTTTTATATGTTTAACAACCAACTTTATTGGTGCCTTTATTGACACTGACCAACTTTGTTGGCGGCCTTTATTGATACCGACCAACTTTATTGGTGGCCTTTATAGATACCGATCAACTTTGTTGGTGAACTTTATTGATACCGACATATCGACCAACTACGTTGGTTGCCTTGATTAATACCGACAAACTTTGTTAGTGGCCTATATAGATACCGACCAATGGTATTTTTGTAGATGCATAGTGTAGTGCATAACAATAGTACTCCGAAAAAAAATAAAAAAATAACAATGTTGAGGAAATCGCATTCTCATTAATATTGAAATGAATCTTAGTACAACATTATTACATCACTGATAGTATTTCCTCAAGTGTTCTGCATTCCATGGGTTCTTGAATTCTTCCCCTTCCAAAGTCTCAATTTGATATGTGCTTGGTCAGATGACTGCAGTGATACGATAAGGCCCATGCCAATTGGCTTTCAGTTTATTGTTCTTTTGAATCACTTTCTTCAAAACATAATCACCCTCTTTTAATTTGCTCAGCTTCATCCTTTTGTTGTAGAATCGTACAGTCCGTTATTGATAGGTTGCATTCCTTAAAGCTGAATCTTCACGGACTTCTTCCAGCATGTCTAAATCCAGCCTTCTCATCAAATTACTGACTGGGGTGTTGAAGTTAAGAACTCTGTGCATAGGTAAACCAAGCTCGACAGGAATTAGGGCTTCAGTACCAAACGCTAACAGGTAAGGAGTTTCTCCAGTAGCTGTTCCGGGAGTCGTTCGGTAAGCCCACAAGACAGAATGCAGTTCATTGATCTAATTCCCTTTAGCATTTTCCAACCTTTTCTTCAACCCATTCAACAAAGATCTATTAGTTACCTCTGTTTAGACGTTTCTTTGAGGATGGCCAAGAGCTGAATGGATTTTTTGGACGTTGGACTGGGCACAATAAGCAATAATTTTATCGTTGTCAAATTTAGGGGTGTTCGAGGTCCGGCCCAGTCCGGTTTTTAGGATTTTTAAGGACCGGACCGATTAAATCGGTCCTAAAAAAAATGGACCAAGACCGGACCGATTGTATCGGTCACCCGACCCTAGTCAGTTCAATTTTTTATAGGGTCGGTCCTATCTAACTTGTCGGTCCTAATCTTATTAAATTAATCATATTTAAAGCAAGACTTAAAAATAAAAAACTAACCGATTGATTGGGCCAAAAACTCAAAAAAACTACAATAATACATCTGAGATTAAAAAATAAAAAATAAATCTGAGATATATATGTTTTTTTAGTAACAGATGTATTATGAATAATACATCAAATGTTTTTTTTAGTTTCATAGTTTCGTAGTTTTTTTTGTACCTAAGTAATAGATGTATTACTATTATGAGTAACAGATGTGTGAATCTGAGAAAAAAAATACGTCTGTGTGTGGCTCAAATGGTAGGAATGGTGAGGTGCTTCAAAACCATGCCAATCTTCAAACCCCCCTCCACTATGCCAATCTTCAAAAAACCCCACCATGCCAATCTTCAAAAACCCCTCCACCATGCCAATCTTTACCCCCCCCCCCCCCCCACCATGCCAATCTTCAAAACCTCCTTCAACGGGTACGTCGTAAAATTCAGCCCCTTCTATATAAGCAGTGTTTGGCCGTAGCCCCTTCAAAAACCCCTTCAGCATATGAAGATAAGAGCGTTGATAGCGCCGTGAGAGAGAGGAGAGAAGAATGGTGGGTTATGTGTGTGAGTGGGAAGAGAACTTGTGTGCGTGTGTTTTGTATGTCTGATTAGATTAGGATTCTTTTTTAAATGATATGGACGAGCGTACCCCCAAGATGCCATCCTTTCAGTATTTTTTTATATAAATATAATTAAATATATATATATATTAATATGTAACCAGCCTGGGTCGGTCCAGACGGGTTATTTAATTAGGCGGATCGAGGACCGGACCGACTAGATCGGTCTGTCAAAAAAATAAATCTAAATCGGACCGATTGTAAAAAAAATAATAAAATTATAGCGGTCCGATTTGGTTCGGTTCGGTCCACTAGTCCAATCAATTTTTTGAACACCCCTAGTCAAACTGTGTGCCATGGTCAGTGATAAAGGCATAGGGTAAGCCATACCTGCATATGATATTTATCCAAATAAACTGATAAACCTTTTCGTAGGATATATCGATCAACGGTTCAGCCTCACCCATTTAGTAAAGTAATCAATAGCTACAACCAGGTACTTAAACCTTCCTCGGGTGGTTGGTAGGGGCCCAACCAAGTCAATTCCCCACATAGCAAAGGGCCAAGGTGAAGTGATTGGTGTTAGGAGAGCTTGTAGTGCCTTACGTATGCTGGAAAACCTATGGAACTTATAACACTTCTTGGCAAAATCTACACAATCTGCTCGCATAGTCAGACAGTAGTACCCTTATGTATGGATTCTCTGCATCAACGTTCTTCCTGCTATATGGGATCCACAGGACCCTCCATGGACTTCTTCAATCAAATCCTTCACTTTAGCTGGATGCACATGCCATTGTAGACCAACTGTTAATCCTCTTCTATATAACATACCACCATCTAGTACATATCTTGTGGCTTTGTATTTCAGCTTCTTAGCTTCAAGTAGGTCGGCTGGCAGAATTCCTTCTTCAATATAAGCTTTTATGAGGTCCATCCAAGATGGGCCCATATCAACCGTAATAAAATTAACCATCAAATTGTCGTCAATAATCCTATTAGCAAGTAGCTCAATAGGAATAGTTCTTCGTAGCTCAATCCTGGTTGTTGAAGCTAGCCGAGAAAGTGCGTTTGCTCGGACGTTTTCCAATCTTGGAATTCTGATCATCTGAACAACTAGTAAAGTGGAAATTATTTCTAAAGCATTGGCTAAGTATTTGGTCATCAGTTCTCCCTTAGTCGGGTATAAGTTCAACACCTGATTTACCACCAACTGTGAATCACTGTATACCATAACTTATTCGACATTTAATGATTTAGCTAGATTTAAACTAACAATCATAGCTTCATACTCTGCCTCATTATTAGAGGCTTGATATTGGAATCATAGAGTATACATTATATCTAGCTCGTCTGGAGTATTGAGAATGATTCCAGCTCTACATCCAATTGCACAGGATGACCCATCTACATATAGACTCCATATGAGGATATCGTTGTCAAATGCTTGGTTTTTCAGAATCCCTTTATGGAAGATTTTATCCTTCACCTCCTCATATTTCTTGTTCATTTCCTGTACTCCGTTGGACGGTTCTGGTTGATCAGTGGTAACTTTTTCTGCAGTTTCCCTTACTTGGAGTTGGTCTTGAGTATCTTCAGTAGGTCTGCTAACTCCTGCATATTGCTTGATTAAAGTCCTTTATTGCTCGGTGATCTCTGGGTAAGTGAATTCTGCAATAAAATCAGCCACATCTTGGCCTTTTAAATCAGTCATTGATCCCCCAACTTCACAACCCAATACATCAATCTCTCGAATTTCTCTTGCTTATGTAAAGCTTGCCTCAGTGGCATGTCAGTGTATACCACGATGATGTGAGCTTGAAAATATGGCTTCATTCATCTACTAGCCTCAATTAAGGCCAATGTTAATTTCTCCAGTCTGGGATATATAACTTTTGCTCCTTAAAAATCTTTGCTAGTGTAATAAACTGGCTTTTGGACTCCATTCTCCTCCCTGATCAAGGTAGAGCAAACAGTTGACTCAGAAACTGCCAAATATAGATACATTTTTTCTCCCAATAATGGTCGAGAGAGTAGCAGTGGTGTTCTTAGGTACTTCTTCAATTCTAAGAAGGATTTTTCACATTCATCATTCCATTCAAAGGTTTTTCTGAGTACCTTAAAGAATGGCAAACACTTGTCCATTGCTTGGAACACAAATCTCTTGAGTGCTGTTACCCGCCCTATTAGCCTTTGAACATCCTTTTTACAGGTCGGGGATTGCATTTCGATTAGAGCTGTAATCTTATTTTTATTAGCTTCAATACCCCTTTGATTTACTATATATTCGAGGAACATTCCCTCCTGAACTCCGAAGACGTATTTGGTGGGGTTTAACTTCATCTGGTGCTTTTCCAATTGATCAAATGCCTGGCTGAGGTTGGCAATATGATCAGCAGATTTTTTTCTCTTAGTGAGCATATCATCAATATACACCTCCATGTTTTTTCCTATTTGTTCCTCAAATACTTTCTTTACCACTCTCTAATAAGTAGCACCTGTATTTTTTTAGACCAAATGGCATAACATTATAGCAATAAGTTCCTCGGGGAGTAATAAAGGAAGTACTTTCTCTATTTTCTGGCTTTATTTTAATCTGGTTATAACCAAAATATGCATGCATGAAATTTAGCAGCTCGTGCCCTAAAGTAGCATGCATGAAATTTAGCAACTCGTGCCCTAAATTTAGCAGCTCGTGCCCATCAATTAATCAATTCGTGGCAGAGGAAAGTGATCCTTTGGGCACGTTCTGTTCAGGTCAATAAAATCCACACACATCCTCCATTTATTATTATTTTTTTACCATAACTACGTTGGCCAACCAGTCTGGGTACTTCATGCTTTCAATAAAGGAAGCTTTTTGAAGCTTCTCCACCTCTTCCTGTATTGACTTGTTCTTCCCTGGCCTAAAAACTCTTCTTCGTTGCTTCACATGTTTAACCTCCTTATTAACATTAAGCTTATGGCATAAGAAATTTGGGTCTATGCCTGGCATATCTTTATGGCTCCACGCGAACACCTGTTTTCTTTTACTCAAGAAAGCCACCAACTCCTGCTTAAGAACCGATTCCAATGACGCTCCTATTTAAGTTGGTCGTTCTGGTTTATCATCGTCCAGAACAATGCTTTTTGTTGCTTCCATCACTTGGCCTTTTACAAGCTCAGATTTATCTCGTGGATCTAAGGTTTCAACCTCAGATACGTTATTCAGCTCAGATATATCCTTTTGATAAGTGGTTGTTTTCCTCTTTGTTTCTAACATATCTTCTTCCTCGGTAGAGTAATATTAGCATTCTTGAGCTACTTTCTGATCTCCTTTCACTACTCCAACTCTAAAATTGGTCAGGAACTTCAGGCATTGATGAACAGTAGAAGGTACAACTTCAAATTTCTTCAAACTAACTCTTCCCATGATCATGTTATAGGCAGAATGAATATTTTTGTCCATTATAAATAATCTCATTTTCTCTGTTCTGCTCGCCGGCCATGTCCTGATCAACACGTCTAGTTTGATTGTCCACAATAGAAATACTTTCTCACCAGAAAATCTAATGAGTGGTCCGCGATAAGGCTGTAGTTGGGTGAGTTTTAATCCCAAACTATCTAAACGATGATAGAATATGATGTCTGCCGAACTACCATTATCCACTAATGTTCTTGCCACCAATACTTCTTTCATTCTGACTATGATCACTAAAGGATCATCATGAGGATACAAAACTCCACATAGGTCATTCTTAGAAAAGCCAATTACGAGCTTATCCTTATTAACGTTTCTTGATCGATCTTCCTCGGAAAGGTTGATTTGCTGGATATAGGAACAAGCTTCAGCCGCTTTGAGGTAAGCCTTCCTTTCAGTTGTATGATATCCTCCTCTTTCATCCCCACCTATAATTATGTGGCAATCAAAAGATCTAAAACTGAGTGTGAATACCTCGCGTTTTGGTTGTCTAGACTTCTTGAGAACATCAGGATCATCTTCTGGTTCCTCGTCGTGGTTCCTCTTCTTATTTTCTCTAGGCTTAACTGGTGATTTAGATATCTGTCGACCTCTTCCTCCGATTATTCCACCAGCCTGTCGATCATCAAATCTGTATAATTTTCCTCTTCGGATGAGTGATTTTATCTCATTTTGGAGAGCAATACACCGGTTGGTCGTATGACCATATTTTTTGTGAAATTCACAATACTTGAACTTATCCCTCTTATTAACAGGTGACCTTAACTTTTCAGGCCAACTTAAATCATTGTTATTTGATGCCTTCCCAAACGTGATGTATATCCACCATTAAGGGAGTGTAATTAGTAAATTTCCTGAGCCGATTTAGGCTTTCTTTTACTTTTGAATTCCTACACTCATTATCATTCTTGTGCTCCTTCTTATCCGACTTCCCTTCTATCTTTGCTTCCGCCTTTGCATCTGAATTTTTTTTGGCAGCCATTGATACGACGCAAATATTGCGTATTTCACCCGTTAACCTACACGTTATTAGCCCCCTCGGGTATCTTAATCCCTATATTTATGCTCGTTAACCAGACAACCTCGGATTTCTATGTTAACATATTTTGCAGGGGTTAATTGAGCTTTAGTAGGTATTTGGATGCTTAGTATAAAGTTTGGATGCATTCCGACGGAGTTCCGTACACAATCGCACGTTCAAGGGCAATTTAGTCATTTCACAATTTGGGTAACTGGCCCAATGTCTTCACGGAAGTTGAAGCCCTCTGAACAACCTTCGCGTGGCCGCAAACGGTGCGCGATTCCGAGTCCGAACGAAGAAGTTACGGGCTTTTGAGCGAAAGAGAATTTCATCTCAACTAAAAACAGGGGAAAGATTCAAGAGCAGCAGGTCTGAATCGATTCGCCCATTTGCGAATCGATTCGGTTGAAGACAGTATGCCAGTTCCTCTGTTTTCGAATCGATTCAAATTCCTGCCGAATCGATTCGCCCACCATTCCGAATCGATTCGGATTTCACCCGAATCGATTCGCCCCTTTGGCAGTCTCGAGATATTCTCCAACCGAATCGATTCGGCCCTGCTGATATTTGTTTTTCTCCCCTTTTATTTAAAATTTTGCCATGGGATTCATTTTGTATAAATACTCTTTCTCTTCATTTTGAAGAGATATCTCTCCATTTTTGTCTTAGATTTTAGGGTTTGTAGTTGGGAGGTAAATCCTACTCCTCTCTTGTACTCTTTGTTTTGTAAGTTGTACCTTAACTTTAATTACATTAATTTAGTTGTATTTCCTTTATTTCTTGCTTTCTATTTAATTTACATGCTGTATTAATTAGTTTACTTGCTTTAATTATTGCTTTCCCAGTTTAATTAGTGTAATTTAGTTTATTTCCATGATTTGTCCGTAGATAAATAGGGTCGGGATTTCGTTCCGCCATTTACGGGTTTGGACCTCGAAAGTTAGGTTTTGTGTAAAATTGCATTTAATTGAAACCGCGTGTATTAAAGTTGGATTGTTATGCGTTTAACTTTATTTGTCACGCAACTTTAGTGTTTATAGCGACAATCCGAATTTAATCCGCATGTGACCATTTTCCATTAAATGTTTAATCTCGCAACTTTGGGTTAAATTCCTTATTGGTCGAGGGGAAAAAGTGTGTTCGTGTGAGGACACAATCGTCGTGTGTTTCGCCGCTGCGATACAAAAGAACCTAAGCTACTACCACACTTAACAAGAAAGCACAACGGTAAGTCGGGTATCGTAAGAAATCCACAGGGAATGATTAAATTTTAGATGTTAATTGTTTAATTACTTCAGGAATAAAAGTGTAAAATAAATAAATGAAAAGGTGATGGGTGGTTATGGTGACAAAAGAAAATAATAAGTTACGCTACACAAAAGTAAAGCAAGGATCGGGATCGCATTCTACCAAACGGATCGAAACAACTACTAATTAGAGTTTCGGCTTGAAAGCAATTTAATCGAGCGTTTTCAATTAAGCATAAACATCACGCAATAAGGAATTGAAGCCAAAGTTGCGAGATTAAACATTTAATGGAAAATGGACACACGCGGAGTAAATTCGGATTGTCGCTATAAACACTAAAGTTGCGTGACAAATAAAGTTAAACGCATAACAATCCAACTTTAATACACGCGGTTTCAATTAAATGCAATTTTACACAAAACCTAACTTTCGAGGTCCAAACCCGTAAATGGCGGAACGAAATCCCGACCCTATTTATCTACGGACAAATCATGGAAATAAACTAAATTACACTAATTAAACTAGGAAAGTAATAATTAAAGCAAGTAAACTAATTAATAAGCATGTAAATTAAATAGAAAGCAAGAAATAAAGGAAATACAACTAAATTAATGTAATTAAAGTTAAGGTACAACTTACAAAACAAAGAGTACAAGAGAGGAGTAGGATTTAGCTCCCAACTACAAACCCTAAAATCTAAGACAAAAATGGAGAGATATCTCTTCAAAATGAAGAGAAAGAGCATTTATACAAAATAAATCCCATGGCAAAATTGTAAATAAAAGGGGAGAAAAACAAATATCAGCAGGGCCGAATCGATTCGGCATTGGGCCGAATCGATTCGGTTGGAGAATATCTCGAGACTGCCAGAGGGGCGAATCGATTCGGGTGAAATCCGAATCGATTCGGAATGGTGGACGAATCGATTCGGCAGGAATCCGAATCGATTCGGAAACAGAGGAACTAGCATACTGTCGTCAACCGAATCGATTCGCAAATGGGCGAATCGATTCGGACCTGCTGCTCTTGAATCTTTCCCCTGTTTTTGGTTGAGATGAAATTCTCTTCCGCTCAAAAGCCCGTAACTTCTTCGTTCGGACTCGGAATCACGCACCGTTTGCGGACACTCGAAATTGTTCAGAGGGCTTCAACTTTCGTGAAGACATTGGGCCAGTTACCCAAATTGTGAAATGACTAAATTGCCCTTGCACGTGCAATTGTTTACGGAACTCCGTCGGAATGCATCCAAACTTTATACTAAGCATCCAAATACCTAAAAAAGCTCAATTAATCCCTGCAAAACATGTTAACATAGAAATCCGAGGTTGTCTGGTTAACGAGCATAAATATAGGGATTAAGATACCCGAGGGGGCTAATAACGCGTAGGTTAACGGGTGAAATACACAATATTTGCGTCGTATCACACCCCCTAACTTACACATTGCTAGTCCCTAGCAACGAAATAGGAAACAACAAGAACTACAAGAAAACCAAAAGCAGGATACAAGTACAAAATGGGATTGAAAATTAATAAAAAGATAAGGCCACTTTCGCGGGCGAACGATTGCATTTAGCATATGCAATAAGCCGTTAAACCCCTAGGTTACCCTAGTGGACGAGTGTCGTCTCGTGAGGGTTTTCAGGGATGAAACCCACAAACATCACATGGTTTCCTCAAAATATGCCCAACCCAACATGCGACAAACTCAACAACAACGAAAAAGATTTCAAACATGTTATTAGCATATTGAACGAATTCAAGCTAAAGTCTGTTGTTATTAACAAGTTGAATGCACCTCATAGAATTGAAACTTTAAAAGTGGGAGGGGGGAAAGCACATGCATAGTGTGATTTGGTGAAAAACTTATATAAACCGGATACTAATCAAAGCAAGCATACATTCAAGCATACATTCAATCCTCACGGGTATTACGCTGAACAAATGAATTCACTATGAAAAGGGAGGTAATACACGGGACATGCGGGCATAAAGAGTAAATGTAAATGGAAACTAGGCCGCGCACATGTCACAAATGAGGAACGCTATATAGGAAATGAAAAACTTGCAATCTCAATGAAAGGATACCGCACACTAAAAGAGGCGAAATGCATTTTCACAGATTATCAAAACTATTTAAACTTTTGAATTACATCAACCTAAGATCACATAGGACTTGTAATAGGGTTGTAATGTAGGATAGGCTAGGGTACGAAATGAAGGAATGTATGTACGGATTCAAAGTATTCGGGATGAAAACTCGGGATAATGGAAAAATGCGGGTAATATCAAAAATTGGAAAACAAGTTCCAAAACAAGCATTAGATATATCATCGGGGAGAGTAATCAAATCTTATTGAACACTATACACAACATTTACAACTTTCTCTTTCTTCTCTTTTCTTTTCTTCTTTTTCTCATTCTTCTCTTTTGTTTTCTATTGCTTTTTGCTTTCTCTTTTTCTTCACTTTTTTCACATCACTTTTCTTTACTTATCAAACTCTCATATGCCTAAATTGCAATCGACATTATAACAACATCATTCAATCCCAAGTAACATTCCAAACAAAGGTATGGAAAGTGTATGTATGGGCTAAAAACTCCAATTTGGAGTTGGTTATGGGATTTTGGGTAATGAAACGAAAGGCTAGTATTTAGGCTCAAAGGGGTTAACGAGGGTAAACATATAAGGGTGAGGTCAAGGCTAATATGGATGATATAACAAAGATGGCCTATGATCATTTCACAAAGTTTACACAATTCTCGAGTCAAAACAATATATGAAAATCATGCTCAAGTAACACATTTCAAGTATGAACTCAATTAATTAGTGGTCAAATGAAAGAATAGTGAGACTACCGACGAATTCAACGTTTTTAAAGAGGAATGAATAGTGTATAACACTCATAAACGACGAAAGGTACAAATCTTAATCGATGTAAGTATATACAATGCAACAAAAGATTACCGAGTTATAAAAATCTTAAACCAAATCAATATCATAAGGAAAGTGCATATGCTCATAGGATAAAGTTTAATTCATGAAGTTATTCACAATATCAATGATTTGAGGACTAAAGTCTAATAGCTTCTAAAATCGAGAACATGCATCATTGAGTTGTCAATCGGATCGGGAAATTATTAAAATTTATCATCGGAAACAAGGCAAAATGCCCAACAAAGGAGAAAAAAGAATGAAAATATTTTTGAAAATTTTCAATTTTTTCACAAAAAGGCATACTTAGTAACTAAATGTGAGCAAATCCATGGACTACATATGAAATGGATAGAATATCCTACACCCCCTAACTTAAATGTTGCATTGTCCTCAATACGCATTAAGAACACAACACAAAGAGAGGAAAAGAACGATATTACCCAAAATTGGAGCGATCTCCATAAGCGCGAGTCCAAAGGAATCTACAAAACAAGTTAGTACCGAGCATATCAAAAACAAATAACAAAAAGTTTACTAATTACACTAGATTAAATTAAAAGGAAAGAAAAATAGGAAATAAAGAAAATTAAAAAGCTAACTATTTACAAACTACTATTTAGGCTTCACACTAACAATACACTAGAAGTCTAAATAGTTGAGGGTCCACCCAAAAAGGTATTTGACTTTGAAAGATCAACGGCGGACCCTCCAAAGTAAACATGCCTCCCGGAAAATAATAATTCCATTTGAACAACGGAAGGCATGTGGGTGGTGAAAAAAGTGAACCATCGCCATTTCGAAATTTTGGGCGGACGATGGGGGATTTGGATAATAAGGGGGAAAGGTGCACTAGAGGTCCAAGAAAAATCGATTCATCTCCCAAAGGTTTTTCAAATGGAATGGGAGATGTTGCACACATGAGGATAACATCCATCGAAAACAAGTCCGGTAAGGAGTCCTCATCGGTAAAAAGTGTAGAAGTTTTAATTTCTACCGACTCATAGGAATCAACCGGTAATTCTAATGGTTCAATGGTGGAAAACGTACATGGTAATGAAATAAATTCAATATCCGTCAACATATCGTCAAAAGGAGATTGAATTTCGGGGGAGAGAGATGCACACTCGATGATAAATTCTTCGAAAAATTTAGGTGAAACGCAAGTTTCCACCTCCTTGTTGTTTTGTGCAAAAGAATTCATCTCATCGCAAAGTGCACCGAATCTCATTCCAGCATCATTTAAGCTTTCCAAACCTTGGGAGTGTAATACCCCGTACTTTTGGCTATATTTATTTTTGGGATTAATTAATTAAATGCGTATTAATTGGAAATTAATCCGGGTTAAAATACTAACGAGATGCGAGTTGGTATTTGATTATGTGCATACATGTTTTTATATGAATTTAGAATTATGAAATTTGTCGTGAGATTTATATACGGCAATTTGGGAATTTTGTTGAGACGCGTGTGACCGCCGCGTCATGGTATATTATTTTAATTATAAAAGTGATTTTTATTTCAACTATCCGTATGGTCGTTTTGAGTGCGCCAACGCGTCCGGAAGGGTCGAGATAGTCAGAAAACACTAGCCGGGGGTATAGTTTGGGTCCCGGGGTATTTTTAGGCCATACCGGCAATATAAAGGGTATTTTGGTAATTTCGTATTTTGGGAAATTAAAAGTGACGAAAATTGATTAATTACATCTGATGTGGATTTGACCCACTAAGCCACTAACCAACCCATATTAATCTAGAGGGCTACGTAGGTATTAGAATTAGGTTTTCTAATATCTTTCCAAAACAAACCCTAGCCACCTTAAGCCACCATTGGAGAAGAAGCTTGGAGAGAGGGAATTCTGCAGAAAGAGAGAGGAAACCAACATCTAAATCAGATATAAACCCGAGGCAAGTGACTTAATTCCATTTAATTTCAGAGAATGTTCTTTCCATGTTAGATAATTCCAATTTATGTTTGTTCTTGGTGAAATATGAAAACCTATGTAGTTTAGAACATAGAACTTGAAAATCTTGAGGAGAATTGCATGTAGAATGATAGGTAGATGATTATTCTCATGATATTTGTCATTGGAAGAAATTAAAACGGATTTATATTGGGTTAATTCATGATTCAAAGTGTTAGGGTTCATGTTCTTGAAAAATTGGGGAAAAGTGTAGAGATTTGTAAATTTGGTTGATGTTAGAATGGATTAATCCTTTGAAACGTGTTAGGAGGTGACTATAATATGTTTAGGACTGATTAGAGACCTTAAAAAAATCATTGGGACTAATTTTAGAGGAGATTTGAGGAGTAAAATTGATGAAAAACGATATTGGGAAAATTCTGGGCCGAAACTGGTCCCTCGTTAGAAGACCTTCCCAGGTCGTTCGAACGAGCTCGTTCGAACGAGCTTCTAACGAGTTGACCAATCGCTTCTAACGAAAAGGAATTTCGTTCGATACTTCGTTCGAACGAGATCTCGTTAGAAGGTACAGTTCGTTCGAACGAACTGGATCTCGTTCGAACAGTCTCGTTCGAACGAGACTTCTAACGAGCTGACAGTTCAATCTCGTTCGAACAGCCTCGTTCGAACGAGACTTCTAACGAGCTGGAAGTCTGGGCCTTTTTGGACTGTTTTGATTTTTGGGGTCCCGTAAACTTGTTCGAGGATATAGATAACATTGCGATGATGATGTAATGATAAAATTGGGACATTTGGGTATTCATGAGAAGGAAATTATATACGAGTGATTTAAATCAATGATCCATTTAGGTTGAGACGCGAGTGTCTACTTCGACGTGAGAATAAATTATGGCGCGTATGATTATAAACCAGAATCGTATAAATTGTGATAATTATAAGTTGGTACGAGAATGCGATATGTACTACGATTAAAATACGGTGATTACTAAGATGGGTGTTTACTTAGTATTGATGTATGATTTGTGTGTATGACATACCTACCATACTTGCTATCACGGGAGGTTTGTGTTCGCTTAGGGCCCTCTAATCCTTGTGTTGCCCGGATTTAGACTGGTTACCTTGATGAACATAGGTCATAGAAAAACTTATTGGGATATTAATAAGTCCGCTGATCGTGGGATCGTAGGTATGTGCGTGACCCATGTGATGTGACTGTGTTCGCCTCCATTATTTGTGATGTTGTTATCTGTGAACTATTCCTGAGAGATTCGAAATATGTAATCCTTATGTACGTGATGTACCGGGATGGATAGCAGAGTATGTGCGCACCACAGCTTAGTCTCGGGGTGCTTATATTGTATATTTATGTTGTGAGAAGATATACGCTTAATAAATGGGAACTTTCATATGGTATTGTATATAACTATGTAATAATATAGAGGGATAGCTATAACGAGTTGTATTACTTTTGTATGAGAACCTGAAGTTACGTTAAACCCTATTTAATTGAGATCGTTATTATGTTAATAGAACCGAGTAATAAGGGTAGGACCTATGACAGTCTAGCTAGATATTATGTCACTTAGCTAGTGGGTTGTGTCGTTGAAGATGGGTACTTACGTTAGGAGTGCACAGTTAGACGAGAGTTGAGAATATCATGTGAGTGCACGTCCTAACATGTACTTTGCATTTAATGTTTTAAATGTTTTTAAAGCACTTGCAGGTTTTTAAATACAACTCCACATTCGGGCTCTGACCCGTTTGCTTTTCAAATCTATTTTTGTAAAACCATTTTAGGTGCCCAGCCACAAGGACACCAAGCATAGGATTCTCACTCTGATGACGAGCTGTAGCTGTTTGTGGAAGCTACAGGGACTTGCTGTTAGACGTTTCCATCGTTTGGATTCCAGTTTCAGCATTTATCAGTTGTAGGGCATGTTGCCCATCTCTATCAGACATCTTTTATATTTTAGTTTTTCAGACTTTGTCATGTAGTGATTCAGTATTCCTTTATTTATTTCAGTTGTGGGATTTGTAGTGAGGAGTTTTCCTCCAGACTTTATTTACATTATGTGATGGTTATTCTTTTTACTTCAGTATGGTGAATGGTGTTATTATTCTTTATTACACTTGTTGCATGTTAATCAGATTTAAATTAAAATTTGGCAACTTACTTTTTAAATACTAGGTGGTTAGTAAGTATTAAAATGTTTTCGACAGTGATGCTATTAACTGAGCCAACTTGGCATTTTGAATTAATTTAATAAAGGAGTAGCTACCCGGTATTTAATTAGTCGGGGTGTCACAGGTGGTATCAGAGCATCAGGTTCTAGTGTCCTTTTGGATCTGTACGGCTATTATGTTTCCGCTACGTTTCTTTGATATAGAGCCCTATATTTTAGGACTGTTGTACTCTTTTGTGTGTATGTTTCGTTCTTCAGCTATTTTAAAGTTTATAAACTGTGAACTTATAAACTTTGATCGTATTTCAGATGCCTCCACGAAGTGCACGACGAGTTCCCTGGGATGCAACGCCCGAACCCCAGCCCTCTCCAGTTCAGGGCATGATGAACGTCGCTGAGGTTGCAGCTATAGTAGCCCAAGCGGTAAATGCCGCGATTGCCGTAGTTCAGCAGGCACCACCTCAGGCGCCGATTGTCACGCCAGTACAGGCAAATGCATTTCCGTCTGCTTGGGAGCGTGTACGTGACGCTTTTTAGAAAGCGCATCTGCCAGAGTTTGCAGGTAGCTCAGATGTGGTAGTCTCGAGCCAGTGGAGGAAAGATATGTAGAGGCAGTTGAGGATGTATGAGTGCACAGACGTTCAGAAGCAGGTGCTAGCTACTTTCAAGCTAGTTGGATCTGCACTGCAGTGGTGGGAGTCTATTACCACCATGGAGGAGAGGGATACTCTCACTATTCAGGACTTCTGGGTGCGGTTTGACCGCAAGTACTTTCCGTCCGCAGTTCATACGGAAATGAGGAGGAAATTGATGAGTCCGAGGCAAGAGGGTAAGACTGTGGCCGAGTTCACGAACCTGTTGAATATCGTCCCAGATGAGATACCAACAGAGAAGAAGAAGATTGAGAAATTCACGGACGGGTTGACTTGGAGGATCCGTCAGCATCTGTTAGGGAACCTTTCGTTGGCCACGTATTCTGATATGGTTAACGCTGCATTGTTACACTGCCAGGACCACCGTTTTCATATGGCCGAGGGCAAGAGATCGGGGGAGTCTAGCCATCAGGGCAGGACTGGAGGTCATGGTGCCAGCGGGGCAAATCTGGTCAGGGGCAGAGACAGAATGAGCAGGGCTCCCAGCAGGGGGATAATAAGAGGTTCCGGTCAGGGAACTACAGACAGGGACAGGGAGGTTTCCGTCAGGGCTATCAGGGTCCAAACGGCCACCAGGGCCAACAGGGGCAGAATGGGCAGCAGTTCCAGCAGGGCCAGGGGAGGAACGGTAACGGCCACCAGGGCCGGGGACATCAGGGGCATAGAGGGGGGAACTTCCCAGGGAAGTGTTTTGTTTATGGCAAGACTGGCCATAAACGTCAGGATTGTCCTGATAGGGGCAGGGCCCCACAGCAGCAGTAGCAGGATGCTCTCCAGGAGCCACAGAGGCCTATGTTTCCCACCGCTCTCCCCGCACCGCCACAGATGGCAGCATTGCCACCCATTCCAGCAGTCCCAGCTCAGCAAGGGCAGCTACAGTATGGACGTGTCTACAACGTCCACCAGGCTGCAGTTCCACAGCCACAACCCGCGATTGAGGGTACATTTCCTATCCATGGCACTATGGGTCGGGTATTGTTTGATACGGGTGCTACACATTGTTTTATAGCTACACACTTCGCGAAAGCCTTAGGATTGTTAGCTACGGCAGAGAGCACAGTGACGTGTGTCGACTCACCATTGGGGAGTGGGTCACTTATCTTCTTTATATGCCGGGGAGTGGGAGTAGGGATTGGTAGTCTGGTATTACCTGCAGATATGTTGGTATTAGATATGCATGTTCACGATGTGATCATCGGTATGGATTGGCTCGTAGCTTATAGGGCCATGATTGATTGCTTCAGCGGGAACATTGTTTTTGCCATTCCGGGGCAAGAGATGTTCGTAGTGGCGATGCCTCGCCCAGAGGGAGGATCGACCGCTCATTTGTATTACCTAGAGGAGGATACCTCTAAGGAGGTTGTGATTCCTTTAGATGCAATCTCGGTTGTCAGGGAGTATTCGGATGTGTTTCAGGAGATACCAGGCTTACCACCCAGTCGGGAGATAGACTTTGTTATAGACCTATTGCTAGATACGAGGCCTATAGCACGTGCACCGTACCATATGGCTCCGGCAGAGATGCGAGAGCTACGAGATCAGATAGAGCAGCTGTTAGGTCAGGGCTTTATTCGCAGGAGTACCTCACCTTGGGGCGCTCCAGTTTTGTTTGTGAAGAAGAGAGACGGTTCACTGAGATTGTGTGTGGACTACCGAGAGTTGAATAAGGTCACGATACGGAATAAGTATCCGTTGCCTCGAATCGATGACCTATTTGACCAGTTAAGGGGAGCTTCTTTATTCTCAAAGATTGATTTGAGATCGGGATACCATCAGTTGCGTATCAGGGAGGAGGATGTCTCGAAGACTGCGTTCTTGTCGAGATATGGCTCTTACGAGTTTCGGGTTATGCCTTTTGGGTTGACCAATGCTCCAGCCGTGTTTATGGATTTGATGAACAGAGTGTTCAGGGATTTCCTAGATCAGTTTGTCATTGTCTTCATTGATGATATTCTGGTTTACTCCCAGATAGAGGAGGAGCACGCCGAGCATTTGAGGCAAGTTTTGCAGACACTACGTCAGAACGAACTGTATGCAAAGTTTGAGAAGTGCGGGTTTTGGTTGAAGGAGGTCCAGTTTTTTGGGCACATTATTTCCGACCGAGGGATATCTGTTGATCCAGGGAAAGTATCCGCGGTGAGGGAGTGGTGACAGCCCACGACACCGACGGAGATTCGTAGTTTCTTGGGCCTAGCAGGATACTACAGGAGGTTCATTCGGGGATTTTCGAAGATAGCAGGTCCGTTGACACATCTGACTCGTAAGGGTGTGCCATTCATCTGGAGTTATGCCTGTCAGTTGGCATTCGATGAATTGAAGGACAAATTGACTTCAGCACCTGTGTTAGCATTGCCGAGACCGGGAGTTGAGTATTTGGTTTACACTGACGCGTCTTTGCAAGGACTTGGAGGTGTATTGCAGCAGGAGAGACAGGCCATAGCTTATGCTTCCCGTAAGCTTAAGACTCATGAGAAGAATTACCCCACGCATGATTTGGAGTTGGCGGCAGTGGTATTTGCCCTACGGATTTGTAGGCACTACCTTTTGGGGGAGAAATTCCAACTGTTCACGGACCACAAGTCCCTACAGTACTTGTTCACGCAGAAGGAGTTGAATATGCGGCAGCGTAGGTGGCTTGAATTTGTGAAAGACTACCAGTTCGACATCCAGTACCACCCGGGTAAGGCTAACGTGGTAGCAGACGCGTTGAGCCGTAGGCCAGCAGATGAGGTGGCAGAGGTGTGGAAGGCTAAGTGGAAGGAATTGGGACACCAGGATGTAGTGGCCCGATCTTTCATGTCGGTGATGACCGTTACACCCCAGATTGTCATGAAGGTTGTATGGGCACAGGCTAATGACTCGTTCTGTCAGGAGCAGATAGTTCGATTACTAGCAGATGGAGCCGAGTCCTATGCCGTTAGCTCAGACGGGGGATTACGCTTCAATGGGAGATTGGTGGTTCCGGAAGGGGAGGAATTGCGACACGAGGTGATGGAAGAGTCGCACGGCTCACGGTTCGCGGTGCATCCCGGAGGGGACAAAATGTACCAAGACATGAGACGCCAGTATTGGTGGAGCGGTATGAAGAGAGATATCGCTGAGTTTGTTTCGAAATGCGCCACTTGTCAGCTTGTAAAAGTGGATCATCAGAGACCGGCAGGATTGCTACAGCCGTTGGAGGTCCCGGTGTGGATGTGGGAGAGCATATCCATGGACTTTATCACTGGGTTGCCTACGTTGCAGAGGGGTCACGACTCCGTTTGGGTAATTATGGACAGATTGTCCAAAGTCGCTCACTTTTTACCCGTAAGGACTGACTACACTACGGGACAGTATGCCCAGCTCTTCATTTCAGAGATTGTGAGACTTCATGGTGTGCCCCTAAATATCGTGTCTGACAGAGACAAGATATTCGTTTCGCGGTTTTGGGAGAGTTTCCAGGAGGCCATGAGCACGGAATTGCGGTTGAGTACGGCTTATCATCCGCAGACCGATGGGCAGACAGAGCGCACCAATCAGATGTTGGAGGACATGCTACGCATGTGCATTATTGACTTTGGTGGTGGATGGGAGCAGTACCTTCCACTGGTGGAGTTTGCTTACAACAACTCCTACCAGTTCACAATTGGCATGGCTCCGTTTGAGGCGTTGTACGGTAGGCCTTGTCGTTCCCCAGCATGCTGGTTGGAGGTGGGGGACAACAAACAACTTGGGCCAGAAGTGATTCAGGATACTTCGGCAAGGATTGAGTTGATTCGGAGTCGCATTCGGGTAGCTCAAGACAGGCAGAAGAGTTATGCTGATGCGAAGAGATTTTTCAGGGAGTTCCAAGTGGGGGACCATGTTTTGCTCAGAGTATCTCCTATGAAGGGGATTATGCGATTCGGGAAGAAGGGGAAGTTGGCACCGAGATATGTGGGGTCCTTTCCTATTATTGAGCGGATCGGACCGGTTGCGTATAGACTTGGGTTACCGGAGCATTTGCGTCGGATTCACGATGTATTTCATATTTCCTCGCTAAGGAAATATCTCAGAGATGATTTGGCTCATTCTCACATTGCTTTGGAGGATATCGATCTCCAGCCTGATAGCTCCTACGAGGAGGGGCCTATTGCTATTTTGGAGCGAAGTGAGCGGAAGCTGCGGTCAAAGATAGTTCCGTTAGTGCGTGTTCAGTGGAGACATCATAATGTCGAGGAGTCCACATGGGAGCGCGAGGATGAGATGCGCGAACGTTATCCAGAGTTGTTTTTATCAGGTACTTTCTAGTTTCGAATTTCTGGACGAAATTCTGTTATTAGGGGGGATGTATGTAATACCCCGTACTTTTGGCTATATTTATTTTTGGGATTAATTAATTAAATGCGTATTAATTGGAAATTAATCCATGTTAAAATACTAACGAGATGCGAGTTGGTATTTGATTATGTGCATACATGTTTTTATATGAATTTGGAATTATGAAATTTGTCGTGAGATTTATATACGGCAATTTGGGAATTTTGTTGAGACGCGTGTGACCGCCGCGTCATGGTATATTATTTTAATTATAAAAGTGATTTTTATTTCTATTATCCGTATGGTCATTTTGAGTGCGCCAACGCGTCCGGAAGGGTCGAGATAGTCAGAAAACACTAGCCGGGGGTATAGTTTGGGTCCCGGGGTATTTTTAGGCCATACCGGCAATATAAAGGGTATTTTGGTAATTTCGTATTTTGGGAAATTAAAAGTGGCGAAAATTGATTAATTATATCTGATGTGGATTTGACCCACTAAGCCACTAACCAACCCATATTAACCTAGAGGGCTACGTAGGTATTAGAATTATGTTTTCTAATATCTTCCCAAAACAAACCCTAGCCACCTTAAGCCACCATTGGAGAAGAAGCTTGGAGAGAGGGAATTCTGCAGAAAGAGAGAGGAAACCAACATCTAAATCAGAGATAAACCCGAGGCAAGTGACTTAATTCCATTTAATTTCAGAGAATGTTCTTTCCATGTTAGATAATTCCAATTTATGTTTGTTCTTGGTGAAATATGAAAACCCATGTAGTTTAGAACATAGAACTTGAAAATCTTGAGGAGAATTGCATGTAGAATGATAGGTAGATGATTATTCTCATGATATTTGTCATTGGAAGAAATTAAAACGGATTTATATTGGGTTAATTCATGATTCAAAGTGTTAGGGTTCATGTTCTTGAAAAATTGGGGAAAAGTGTAGAGATTTGTAAATTTGGTTGATGTTAGAATGGATTAATCCTTTAAAACGTGTTAGGAGGTGACTATAATATGTTTAGGACTGATTAGAGACCTTAAAACAATCATTGGGACTAATTTTAGAGGAGATTTGAGGAGTAAAATTGATGAAAAACGATATTGGGAAAATTTTGGGCCGAAACTGGTCCCTCGTTAGAAGACCTTCCCAGGTCGTTCGAACGAGCTTCTAACGAGTTGACCAGTCGCTTCTAACGAAAAGGAATTTCGTTCGATACTTTGTTCGAACGAGATCTCGTTAGAAGGTACAGTTCGTTCGAACGAACTGGATCTCGTTCGAACAGTCTCGTTCGAACGAGACTTCTAACGAGCTGGCAGTCTGGGCCTTTTTGGACTGTTTTGATTTTTGGGGTCCCGTAAACTTGTTCGAGGATATAGATAACATTCCGATGATGATGTAATGATAAAATTGGGATATTTGGGTATTCATGAGAAGGAAATTATATACGAGTGATTTAAATCAATGATCCATTTAGGTTGAGACGTGAGTGTCTACTTCGACGTGAGAATAAATTATGGCGCGTATGATTATAAACCGAAATCGTATAAACTGTGATAATTATAAGTTGGTACAAGAATGCGATATGTACTACGATTAAAATACGGTGATTACTAAGATGCGTGTTTACTTAGTATTGATGTATAATTTGTGTGTATAACATACCTACCATACTTGCTATCACGGGAGGTTTGCGTTCGCTTAGGGCCCTCTAATCCTTGTGTTGCCCGGATTTAGACTGGTTACCTTGATGAACATAGGTCATAGAAAGACTTATTGGGATATTAATAAGTCCGCTGATCGTGGGAGCGTAGGTATGTGCGTGACCCATTTGATGTGACTGTGTTCGCCTCCATTATTTGTGATGTTGTTATCTGTGAACTATTCCTGAGAGATTTGGAATATGTAATCCTTATGTACGTGATGTACCGGGATGGATAGCAGAGTATGTGCGCACCACAACTTAGTCTCGGGGTGCTTATATTGTATATTTATGTTGTGAGAAGATATACGCTTAATAAACGGGAACTTTCATATGGTATTGTATATAACTATGTAATAATATAGAGGGATAGCTATAACGAGTTGTATTACTTTTGTATGAGAACCTGAAGTTACGTTAAACCCTATTTAATTGAGATCGTTATTATGTTAATAGAACCGAGTAATAAGGGTAGGACCTATGACAGTCTAGCTAGATATTATGTCACTTAGCTAGTGGGTTGTGTCGTTGAAGATGGGTACTTACGTTAGGAGTGCACAGTTAGACGAGAGGTGAGAATATCATGTGAGTGCACGTCCTAACATGTACTTTGCATTTAATGTTTTAAATATTTTTAAAGCACTTGCAGGTTTTTAAATATAACTCCACATTCGGGCTCTGACCCGTTTGCTTTTCAAATCTATTTTTGTAAAACCATTTTAGGTGCCCAGCCACAAGGACACCAAGCATAGGATTCTCACTCTGATGACGAGCTGTAGCTGTTTGTGGAAGCTACAGGGACTTGCTGTTAGACGTTTCTATCGTTAGGATTCCAGTTTCAGCATTTATCAGTTGTAGGGCATGTTGCCCATCTCTATCAGACATCTTTTATATTTCAGTTTTTCAGACTTTGTCATGTAGTGATTCAGTATTCCTTTATTTATTTCAGTTGTGGGATTTGTAGTGAGAAGTTTTCCTCCAGACTTTATTTACATTATGTGATGGTTATTCTTTTTACTTCAGTATGGTGAATGGTGTTATTATTCTTTATTACACTTGTTGCATGTTAATCAGATTTAAATTAAAATTTGGCAACTTACTTTTTAAATACTAGGTGGTTAGTAAGTATTAAAATGTTTTCGACAGTGATGCTATTAACTGAGCCAACTTGGCATTTTGAATTAATTTAATAAAGGAGTAGCTACCCGGTATTTAATTAGTCGGGGTGTCACAGGGAGTAAAGAAGCAAAGTTTCTTCCAAAGTAGGCTTCCTTGGCTCAAGAGCCTCGGACTCCTCATTTGGTTGAAACTCATCTTCGAAAGTAATGAAATAAGAATCGTCATTGGATTCGAATAATGAATCCAACTCAAGCTCCCAATAACGATTTTCATTCCGATAAATGTTTTCAAGTCTTTCATTTTCAAGAAAATCGTGAAAATCGAAAACTTTAAAACTATTCCCAAAGTATGAATCATTAGAATAACCGTAATAACTATAATAGTAGGACATGATTACCTCGTTGTTTGTAGATGGAGAATTCAAGCACGAAAGTGAGCAACCGCGAATCAAAGTTTCTTAGCGCTCAAGTATGCTATCCTGCAAAAAAGGTTAAAACAAAGAATACAAATACAAAAGGAAAAATACTACGAAATAATAAAACAATTACAATCTAAAACACACTCCCCGGCAACGACGCCATTTTGTGACTGCGCGGAAAAGGGCATACTTAGTAACTAAATGTGAGCAAATCCATGGACTACACATGAAATGGATAGAATATCCTACACCCCCTAACTTAAATGTTGCATTGTCCTCAATGCGCATTAAGAACACAACACAAAGAGAGGAAAAGAACGATATTACCCAAAATTGGAGCGATCTCCATAAGCGCGAGTCCAAAGGAATCTACAAAACAAGTTAGTACCGAGCATAGCAAAAAAAAATAACAAAAAGTTTACTAATTACACTAGAATAAATTAAAAGGAAAGAAAAATAGGAAATAAAGAAAATTAAAAAGCTAACTATTTACAAACTACTATTTAGGTTTCACACTAACTATACACTAGAAGTCTAAATAGTTGAGGGTCCACCCAACTTCCTCGGCGTTCATAATCTTCGCTGCTTTGGACATCAATTTTGTCATCGTCTTTGGGGGATCTTTTGTTAAAGTATAGTACAGTTTGTCGGGGAGAAAACCACTTATGATGGCAGTGATTGCAGTTTTCTCTTCGTAATCAATGACTTCCAATTTCTCATTATTGAAACGAGTGATGTAATCCCTGCTACTTTCTCCCTCCCTATGTCTTACACTAAGCAAATGAGCTACTTGCTTCAATGGTTTTGCTCTAAAGAAAAAATTACTAATAAATAGCTCGATGTGTTGTTGGAAGCAAGAAATTTATCCCTGAGGAAGACTATCATACTAGATTTGAGCAGATCTAGTGATTGTTCCTAAAACTGCCTTGCACCTCATTTCATCAGGAATAACATAAATATTAGCCGCTCATACTTTGGAGTGACCACTGGAGCTTTGAACTTGGTCAGTGTAGGGAGATCTACGATGCTTTTCACAAAGGGTATCCTTTAATAAAACTTCGATGGGGAGGATTCTTGGCCTTAGCCATTTATCCTAATTTTTCTTCTAAACGCTGAATGGAACCTTTCTAAACATCACTGTCATCACTAGATCTATGGGCGGTAACTTTCTATGCCAACCAACTGATCTTGCTGAGATTTCTTCTTGTGAACCTTCTCTCCGACTAGACATATTACTTTGTCAGGTATTTAATCTAGATTGGGTTGAACCTTCCCTTAAATCGCTTGGCCATCGAGTATTTCTTAACGCAACCAATAGGGTATTTCACTGGTGTCCCAAACGATCTAAAAGAGAAGCCCTACTCAGCCTTTCCAAGACACTCAATCTTTCGGGGATGAGGGATTGTCCATTAGTGGAATTAGTTATCCGAATAGAAGAATTTGATCTAGGAAGGTATGAAGGATACCTAGAAGTTCTGTAACGGCTATGCCCAACACTCCTTGTTGGCGGTGGTGGCATATTCCTTTGATTAACTTGTGCAGGAACTCCAACTTACAGAGTTTGAGCGAACTGTCATATAGTATCCTGCATAGCCTCTTGACCCTTGGCCAAGCTAGACAAAATTCCTATTAAATCATTGTTGTTTGGAGGGATAGAGGAAGTATGCAGAATTCCCTCATTTCTGGTGCTTGATTTTGGAATTTTAGCCATGGATAATGAATGAGTGAAAACGTTTAGCAATACGTTCCCATAGACGGCGCCAATCTGTTAATGTAAAAAGTTAGACTAGGCCCAATTAATTGATCACAGATAAAATAAGTAAAACAAACAAGACACAAGAAATTTTAAAGTCGTTCAGCTCAACGGAATAACCTACTCCCACAGTTATGTATTGATTTCCTTGAGTCATTTTTCTCGGTCCCTTGCAATAAGGATGATACAATGTATTTATAACCCAAGAGGGTTTTTGATAGTTGTCATGTGAAAGGATGGAATGCCTTCATCCGTTAGGCGTTTACATCAATACATAATGAGAATTATATATATGAATGTTGTCGCTTCATTGGCAATACAGGCTGCAAGACTGTTGTTGCTTTATTGGCAATACAGGTTGTTGGTCGGGCTTTTGTACCAGGCTGACTTGGACTTATGCCATATTGGATGACACGTACTGGCTTGTAATTGGTCCACTTAGGGTGGTAAATTTTTGTATCAACACTCAATATATTATATAAAATAACTTGTTAGCGTCTCGTTCGAACTAGGCATCATTTTTTCAAAAAAAAAAATCTTATAAAAAATTTGACTTTCTTTATGAAAAAACAATCCTTATAAAGTATAATAAATCCCCAGAAAATATAGAAAACCACTTACCAACCCAATCACAGACTTTTACCATGATCGTTGAGACGACCAAATCTTCCAAACTTTGATGGTCTTTAACAATAGTCTTCGAGTACCAAGAAGTAGTAACAATGACGTATTTGTGTAATGGGATACACCAACTAAATAAAATAAAATAATGAACAATCATAAAACTTGCTCTTACAAATCTCCCCTTTGGCTATTTCGGTACAAAACACAAACCTTAGCCAAGTTGAATCCTATGACTAACACAAATGAAAATGGAACGAGAATATGTGCAAGTCTTCAATCATGAAACTAGATCCTTCATTTGGCATACATAGTCTTCATTGTGTGTGGGCCCAAATGATCACCATCCAAGCGAAACATCCTACACACATGAGACAAATAAAGATACCGTGATGCATAAAGTTTTAAGCAGAAATAAAAAAGCTTGACCTCAATTTTTTCTACCCCTTTTTATTCGTAATAAACAAAGAAGTTGAAACTAATCATGAAATATAGGCATTACACGAAGAAATAGGATATCAACACAAGTATAATCAAGTAATCATGGGTGAGGATAATCTCAAAAGACAATATAGCGACCAATTAATTAAAAAAAAATCATTTTTTTAAAGATAAAGAATAAAATGATCAAATACAACACACCATGGAATAACACTAAAATATCTAAAACGTGAATATGGAATGTAGGGGTGTGAACATTTTTTGTAGGTAAGTTAACATGGACAGTCATAACATGCGTGCACAAAGGTTTGAGATACTTCTAACGAAAGATCTCAAAGTCTACCTTAGGTGTAAAAATATGTAAATTCGTGTGAAATTGACTCAACTTAATCAACATGTCACGAACATAAATGATTCTCACACCAATTACACCAAACTATGTAATGTTTCTCCGAGATATTTTAGTTGTGCAAACCCATTGATCTTCGACTTTAATTCTCTCAACTTCTCACATATATGATGATAAATTTTCAATAATTTTTTAAGAAATTAATGCTCACATGTAGCGAAGCATTAATGTATCAAAACTTGGCTTAGCACTTCCGTTTTTATGTGCCTCTAATCTTTTTAGGATCTTTTATGCAAACGGTGGCTTTTAATGCAAAGAACATATTGATCTTTTGTAACCCCTTTCCATTGCTTAATATATAATAATATTTTTTGAAAAAATGACTTAAATTCGAGCAATAGTTCTTACATGCACAACTTTATCTCCTTTTACAGTTGGTTCGTTATAAAGCAAAATTGAGATGAGAATATCGTATTCAACAAGTGAGAAGTAAGTGCAATGTTCAAACAAGTTCGTGTATGTGTGCATTAAATGTGACTAGGAGTCAAACCTGTAGAAAGTAATCATCAAATATCAACATAATGACTCCACACATTATTAAGCACACTATAGAAACGACGTTATGTCTTAAAACACTACTAAAAAGTCACATGAAAATATAGAATGAATGGGTGATCCGGACATCTTAAATGTTCATCCATATATGGTGACAAAATAAATACAAAAATCTTTCTATCTTTTTCAAAAAAAAAAATTATCAAAAATAAAATCTTTTTGCCTTTTTTACATTTTTCTCAAAAATCGAAAATCTTTTCAGGCAAAGAAAACTCTTTTTGTATTTTCTAAATATATCAAAATGAAAAATATAGACACAATAATAATATATTCTAGAAATAGGAATATAAGATGTAAACATGATAATCATCCTACACGAGATAAAGTATTCGAACTCAGTCAACAGTACAAATACCTAAAGATTTTCTAAGATCCTCAAATCGAAGTGCATCTAAAGGTTTTGTGAATATATCGACTAACTAACGATCGGTGCTCACAAAGCTCAGGACACGACATTCTCCTCAACTAGATCATGTATAAAATGCTCGCGTATCCTAGTGTGCTTCGTGCACGAATGTTGGACATGATTACGAGTAATATGGATCGCACTCGTATCATCACAAGAAATAGTCATCATGTCTTGTGAAATACCATAATCATCCAACATTTGCTTCATCCATAAGAGTTAGGTGTAACAACTCCCGGCGGTAATAAACTCATCCACCTTCATGGATAAAGATATGAAGTTTTACTTATTGCTCAACTAAGAGACAAGAGCACTCCCAAAAAAGAAACACCCACTTGAAGTGCTCCTACAACCATCAACACTACACTGAAATGCACCTTTAGTAATTGTTGATACCAAAATTAATATGCTGAGGTGGACGAATAATACGAAGACACGTGTCAACCTACGTGGCACAATAGCAGCGAGGAAGTTCATTCCTTCAACCATTTCATAGTCTCTCCGAGCAACGAGGAGGACACCCCGAGGAAATCCATCATCCCGAGATACTCTAAGCGCTTCGAGGAACTCTTGATCAACGAGCAACTAAGGCGGTCCGAGCTGCATCTCGACCGTAGCATTAATTACCAGATAGACAACAGTTCAATTATTCATTGAATGTTTATGATCTTGACGCACACGCAGCATTAAATGTATTACCCTTTCATATGTATATCATTTAATGTATCGACCCTTTCATGTACAGCCTAAGGGCTATAAATACCTTGTATCATCCTCATTCAAAGAGGACCAGAATTTCTTGAAAGAACTTGTAATCAAGAATTCTGCAAACACTCAGCAATAACATAACAGTGGACGTAGGCTTTATTCCTAGCCGAACCACTTTAAAAATCTCTTATCTCATTTATTTATCTGTGATTGAATAATTAGAGTGATCTAGTTTTTTACATCAACAGATTTGGCGCCGTTTGTGGGAAACGACTGTTGCTATCGTTTTTCACCAAAAATCATTTATCATCAATGGCAGATAATCCAGAATCCAGTAATCGAAATGCTGGAAATACTGGAAATCTTCCAAATCCATCTGCACCTCCAGATCTGGCTGGAATTATGACGAATCTGGCTCAAGGACAAACCGCCATGCAAGAAACTATGAGGCAACTCATTCAAACTCTTCACGGCGGTGCACCTACCTATTCAGGGCAAAGGAGTGATCGTGGGCAATCGCGATCCAGACGTACTGGGTCATATCGTATTGGAGAGTCTAATGATTCTTCTTATCAACCTGGGCGAACTTCATCAATACGGGCTACGGATACAGATCAACATATCTCTCTCTCTCCGGAGAGAACCAGCACCTTAGAAAGATTAAGCAGGGTGTCTCCTTTCAGTCGGTTAGGACCAAGGAGAAATATGAGTCCACCCAGGGCCCCATCGAGAAGCTTTCGACCACCATCAGGTTTGAGAGAAGGATCAGCACAATCACGACCAGTTACTCGTCGAGATAAATCTCAGGAAGCTACGTCAGAACAATCAATTGCTCGGACTAAGCGACCTGAGGAAGGAAATAAAGCATGGAAAGGTTCTATTCAACGGTTGGAGGATAGATTGGGAGAAATGGCTAAGGCGAGGAACCCCTTACAGAGAACTTTTGTTCAAGGGACACCTTTTGTGCAAGCTATTGTGGATTTTCCTACACCATCGAAATTCAAAGCACCTGTAGTGACCCCCAAGTATGATGGAAAGACAGATCCTGTACTTCATATAGAAAAATACCAAGCTGCTGCCGACATCTATGCCGTCCCCGACGAGATGAGGTGTAGAGCATTCTCGGGAACTCTTACCGGATCTGCACAGATATGGTATAATAATCTTCCTCGGGGTAAGATTTCAACTTTTATTCAGTTAGCCGAGTTGTTCATTGGCAATTTTTGTTTTGGAGCAAAGCCGGTAAAACGAGTAGCACACTTGTTAAGTGTTAGACAAAAATCAGGTGAGAGTACTAGAGATTACATAACTCGTTTTAACAACGAGAAGTTGGAAGTCATAGATTATGAAGAAAAGACAGCGATCACTGCTTTGATGAGTGGTTTGCTGCCTAACAAGCTGTACTACACTTTGGCCAAAGATCCACCTAAAACTATGTCCGAGTTGATGGCGAAAGCGGCAAAAATCATGAATGCCGAGGAGGCTATGGCTGCGAAGAAGAATATGGATAAAGAAACTAAAGTGGAGGTCGATAAGTCTAAGAAGAAAGATCAGAAAGGTAATGGTGGTGACAAGCACTCCAAGAACAATAGGACGTCATGGGAAGTCCTAAAGAAGTATGACAATTATACTCCATTGAAAATGGGAATTAATCATGTTTTGGAAGAAATCAAGAATAGCGAGGAAATCAAGTGGACAGATAAACTGAGGACAAATCCTGACCTGAGGAATAGGGCCAAATATTGCGAGTTTCACAAAGATCATGGCCATACGACCAAAAATTGCATAGCCCTTCAGAATGAGATTGAAACGCTCATCCGAAAAGGAAAGTTGTCAAAGTATGTAGATCGTAGGGGGGAGAGGAAAAATGATGATAGAACCAGAGATCATTCTAGATCTCCTCGTCGGGAAGATGATAAAAAGAAAAGAGACCATGAAGATGATCCAGATGAAGACCCCGATCTTCCAAAGAAGCCAAGGCAGCCTGAACGAGAGGTATTTTCCTTACGTTTTGGGTCATTTGATTGTAATGTTATTACAGGAGGAGATGCTGGAGGAGGAGATCTTACGACAGAAAGAAAGGCTTATCTCGGAGAGGCTCAAGCCTTCTCATATATTCAATGAATAAATCTTGCCAAGGATGATCGTCCGAGGAAGGTAAACAAAGAGAAACTAGTTATTGGTTTTTCAAAAAACGACCTGGCAGGTGTTCTTTACCCTCATGACGATCCTTTGGTGATCAAAATGAGGATGAAGGAGGTGGTGATTTCAAGGGTGTTAGTAGACAACGGTAGTTCGGCAGACATAATGTACTATTCATGCTTTGATAGCTTGAATTTGAAATTATCTCAATTGGAACCTTATCACAGACCCCTTCTGGGTTTTGCTGGCGAGAAAGTTTTTCCACTTGGGACGATCAAGTTGGATATACTCATTGGCACTTGGCCTGCTTGCCTAACAGAAAGAATGCGCTTCTTTGTGATGGATAAGAATATGCAATCAGCCTACAACATCATCATGGGAAGAGTTGGATTGAAGAAATTCGAAGCAGTTCCATCTACAGTGCATCAGTGCTTAAAATTCCCAACAAACTTTGGAGTCGTAGTTGTGAAAGGTGATCAAAAAGTAGCTCGGGAATGTTATTATTCGTCTGCTGAACAAGATGAACTTGAAGATTCAAGGAAAAAGACTACTACTTACCAAGTGGAAGGAGGTACATAAATTGAAACTCTTGATCCCAGGGATGAATCCCAACTTGTAAAAGGGCAGGTGGTAGAATCTACAGAAAATATTGTTTTGGACGAGGAGCATCCTGAACGAGTAACTCAGATAGGTTCGTCGTTGGATATTTCAATAAAATAGGAATTGATAACTTTCTTGAGGAGTAGGAAGAATACTTTCGCATGGAGTCATGAAGACATGCCAGGAATAGATCCAAACTTCTTATGTCGTGAGCTCAATGTGAATAAGGAAGTCAAGTCAGTAAAGCAGAGAAGAAGAGTATTTAGTCCCGAGAAGAATCAAGCCATACAAGAGGAGGTCGAAAAGCTCCAGAAAGCCCAATTCATTGAAGATGTGAAATATCCAGATTGGTTGGCAAATGTGGTGATGGTACAGAAGAAGAACAATAAATGGAGAATGTGTGTTGATTTCACTGATCTAAACAAAGCATGCCCAAAAGATCATTTTCCATTGCCCAGAATAGACCAACTAGTGGATGCTACTTCGGGACATGAGTTGCTCAGCTTCATGGATGCATATTCTGGCTACAATCAGATCAAAATGAAACCTGAAGACAGGGAAAGTACTTATTTTATTACCCCAAGGGGAACTTATTGTTATAATGTTATGCCTTTTGGTTTGAAAAATGCAGGTGCAACATATCAGCGGCTGATGAACAAGGTTTTTGCTGAACAAATCAGTTGCAACATGGAAGTCTATGTCGACGATATGCTAACAAAAAGCAAGAGAGCTGCTGATCATCTAGTTGACTTAGGTCAAACCTTTGATCAACTAGATAAATACCAAATGAAGCTCAATCCGACGAAGTGTACCTTTAGAGTGCGAGAAGGAATGTTCCTCGGATACATCGTCAACCAACGAGGTATTGAAGCGAATCCAGAAAAGATCAAAGCTCTTTTAGGGCTGCGATCCCCAACGACGAGGAAAGAAGTACAGAGTCTTACAGGACGAGTTGCAGCGCTCAACAGATTTGTATCCCGAGCAACTGATAAATGCCTCCCATTCTTCAAAACACTGTGAAAAAGTTTTGAGTGGACTGATGAATGTGAGAAGGCCTTTTAAGACTTGAAGAAGTATTTGGGAGCACCACCATTGTTGTCCAGGCCAATAACTGGAGAGAAGTTGTACTTGTATTTGGCAGTATCAGAGAATGCAGTTAGCTCAGCGTTGATCAGATTGGAGAATGGAGTCCAGAAACCCATCTATTACACAAGTAAAGCTTTCCGAGGTGTAGAAATCAGGTACCCAAAGCTAGAAAAATTGGCACTGGCATTAATTGAAGCAAGTAGAATAATGAGGCCATACTTCCAGGCCTATACAATCGTCGTGTATACTGACATGCCATTAAGACAAGCCCTTCACAAGCCAGAAAAATCAGGAAGACTAATGTACTAGGCAATAGAGCTCGGTGAATATGATATTGTGTATGAACCTAGATCATCATTAAAGGGGCAAGCTATAGCAGATTTTATAGCAGAGTTCACATACCCTGATACCCCCGAGGAACAAAAGGTGCTTGCTGACCTACCTGTGGACGATACAGGATCAACAGACACAGGTCCAGACCAACTAAGGTTGGTAAAAGGACTTGTGGATGTAGAAAAATCATCATATTCAAACCCAGACCAACTCCGGTTGGTAAAAGGGCGCGAACAGATGGTCAACGAGGAGCGAAAAATACCTGGGGATGATGAAAGAAAACAACAGATATTTTACCAAGGAGCTCTGTCAGATAAGAAATTTGAAGACGAGTTACCTACATGGCGATTATATGTGGATGGATCATCTTGCACAGCTGGTTGTGGAGCAGGGATTGTTTTAAACACCCCAGATGATATTGATATGGAGTATTCCTTGTGATTCCAATTCAAAGCCTCCAATAATGAGGCTGAGTATGAGGCCATGATAGCAGGTTTAAATTTAGCAAAATTTATGGAAGCACAGCAAGTAATTGTATTCAGTGATTCTCAATTAATTGTGAATCAGATGATGGGAATATATGCAGTCAAGGGAGAATTAATGGCGAAGTATCATGCAAAGGTGATGGAATTATTGACAGAATTTGATGCCATTCAATTGGTGAGAATACCGAGGATGGAGAATGCTAGAGCAGATGCATTGGCCCGATTAGCCTCAGCTACGCGCACCGAGCTACGAAGGACAATACCAATTGAAGTATTAGAAAGTCGGAGCATAGAAGAAGACCTGATGGTGAATATAATTACCCTTGATTTAGGACCATCTTGGATGGATCCTATCAGGGCATACATTGAAGAAGGAGAATTACCGGAGGATAAGCTAGCCGCCAAGAAATTGAAGTATAAAGTTACTCGGTATGTATTAACTAATGGTGTTTTGTATCGACGAGGAATTATGGCAGGTTTGCAGAGATGTGTACATCCATCAGAAGTCAAATAATTAGTTGAGGAAATCCATAAAGGATCTTGTGGAGCTCATGTAGCAGGTCGGACACTCTTGCAAAGGGTGATGACACAGGGATACTACTGGCCGACGATGAGGGCTGATTGTATAGCCTATGCAAAGAAGTGCGACAAGTGCCAACGCTTTTCCTCCATTCGAAGAACTCCACAAGCATTGTTAACACCCATAACTTCACCTTAGCCATTTGCCATGTGGGGGATTGATTTGGTTGGACCATTGCCGATGACCCGAGGAAGGTTCAAGTACCTCGTCGTGGCAGTGGATTATTTTACTATGTGGGTGGAAGCTGAACCACTAATTGATATGACGTACGAGAAGGTATATCAGTTCATTTGGAAGAACATCATTTGTCGATATGGTCTCCCTCATGCTTTCATCACAAACCATGGAACACAATTCGATAATGAAGAATTTACTGCCTATTGTCATCAGTCGAACATTTTGAAGTTTCATTCAGCACCAGGCCATCCCCAAAGCAATGGACAGACTGAAGTGACGAACAGAACATTACTAAATGGTTTGAAGAAAAGGCTAAGTGAGGCCAAAGCGAATTGGATTAATGAGCTACAATCAGTATTGTGGGCTTACCGAACAACTCCCCGAGTAGCTACTGGAGAATCACCATATATGCTGGCGTTTGGAAGTGAGGCTGTAATACCTTCCGAATTAGGCCTACCAACACACAGAGTATTGAATTTCAATTCTCCGATCAGTGACTTGATGAGAAGACTGGATTTGGATATGCTCGAAGAAGTCAGAGAAGAGGCAGCCATTAGGAATGCTGCTTATCAACAACGAACAGCTCTGTTCTACAACAAAAGGGTGAAGAAATGCGATTTAAAAGAAGGAGATTATGTGCTAAAGAAGGTCATTCAGAAGCACAATAAATTGGAAGCAAACTGGCATTGACCTTACCGGGTTGTGGAAGTTGTTCGACCAGGAACTTACCGGATAGCAACTCTAGAAGGAGAAGAATTTAAAAATGCATGGAACGCTGAACACCTCCGCAAATATTATCAGTGATGTAAAATGTAAAAGCAGCTCCATTGATATGAATAAAACGATCATGTTTCACCATTTTCTTTCTGGAAAGTTTTTCGGGGAATAACTAGTATGAAATACTACACTATCATGCTATTCATCGGCAATAAAGAATGTTCGAGCGTTACCAACTACGGTTGGTAAGATATCTAGTGGACATATAGTTCGAAAGAACCACCACTCCTTTGGTTAGGAGGCGTACACTAGTGTGACCAACTACGGTTGGTAAGATATCTAGTGGACATATAGTTCGAAAGAACCACCACTCCTTTGGTTAGGAGGCGTACACTAGTGTGACCAACTACGGTTGGTAAGATATCTAGTGGACATATAGTTCGAAAGAACCAAATAGTTCGAAAGAACCAAAAATACTCCTTTGGTTAGGAGGCGCACACTAGTGTGACCAACTACGGTTGGTAAGATATCTAGTGGACATATAGTTCGAAAGAACCAAATAGTTCGAAAGAACCAAAAATACTCCTTTGGTTAGGAGGCGTACACTAGTGTGACCAACTACGGTTGGTAAGATATCTAGTGGACATATAGTTCGATATCTAGTGGACATATAGTTCGAAAGAACCACCACTCCTTTGGTTAGGAGGCGTACACTAGTGTGACCAACTACGGTTGATAAGATATCTAGTGGACATATAGTTCGATATCTAGTGGACATATAGTTCGAAAGAACCACCACTCCTTTGGTTAGGAGGCGTACACTAGTGTGACCAACTACGGTTGGTAAGATATCTAGTGGACATATAGTTCGAAAGAACCACCACTCCTTTGGTTAGGAGGCGTACACTAGTGTGACCAACTACGGTTGGTAAGATATCTAGTGGACATATAGTTCGAAAGAACCAAATAGTTCGAAAGAACCAAAAATACTCCTTTGGTTAGGAGGCGTACACTAGTGTGACCAACTACGGTTGGTAAGATATCTAGTGGACATATAGTTCGAAAGAACCACCACTCCTTTGGTTAGGAGGCGTACACTAGTGTGACCAAATACGGTTGGTAAGATATCTAGTGGACATATAGTTCGAAAGAACCAAAAATACTCCTTTGGTTAGGAGGTGTACACTAGCGTGGTCAACTACGGTTGGTAAGATAACTAGTGGATAATATTATTAAAAACGCCAATTTTGGTTGATTTGATTAAAAATATACTCTCACATTACAACTTATGTTGGTCGGGAGGTGAGATTATTACAAAAAGTTCTTTGAAAAACAAAATACACCAAGTATGGTTGGTCGGGAATAAAAACCCACTAACTGTAGTTGGTCGACAAGAAGAATTTATTGACCTTGGTTGGTCGGATACATTTTATAAAGACAAAAATGGTTAGTCAGGGATAAACTCTCACTAACTATAATTGGTCGACGAGCACAATTTAACAACCTTGGTTGGTTAGCAAAATTTTAAAATATCTTTATACTCATTGAGTAGTCGAGCAACATTTCTAATACTTGTAAACTTTTTACTAAGTTGGTCGATGAACAACACAATATTGTTATCTTTTTAACAGATACATAAATGTTTGATATTTACAAGACAATAGCAATACAGATTTACAAATAAAAATGAAAGTCTTTCATTAAAAATTCAAAATAAGTTACATGTTACATGTATGTGCTAACTATTACATTGAAATTCCTATTCTATTGGTTTCTTGCCCTTTGCTTTTGAGATAGGCTCTTCACCAGTAGGATAATCTTCTAGGCAAAGAGGAGAATTAATAAAGTTCAAGTCCTTCAGCATCCTGACATTCATTATTGAAGGTGTATCCAAGAGATGCTCGGGGCGAGATATGTCAACTTGAGAATGAAGATTATAGTCACCAAGATATTTTGAAATTAAGCTCCGAGGAATGGCACGAGCTGGAATCCATGCCATATCCAATTTATAAGGTGGTACGGGCAAGTCTAATAACCCAGGGCTATGATAATCCCATAGGTAGTGCCCCTGTTCGAGCTTCAGCACTCCAAGGGCGTTCAACCATCCCTGTTTATAACCTTCATTATTGGTATTTTCAATGTGAGTATCCAAGTGACAAAGGGCCTCATTATAACCTCCCATACAGAACTCACGAGGTTGTTTATGGAATTGGAAAGTTAGCCTATCCAATTGTTCATGAAGATTTTTGGCAAAAAGGTCCTTGGAATGTAAAGCAGACTTTGTCGCAGTAAGTTGATCTTCCAAGGATAGTTTTTTCTTGGACATTTCAGATAGAGCACGATCTTTGGCATTCAATTGGAACGCTTGAGTTTCCAAAGTAGACTGAGTGCGAGCCTCTTCAACATTGCGACTAAGAACTCTTGATCGGCTCCGAGAAGCGACTGGAGAACTTTGCTCCTCGACAACATTTTGAACAGTTCTTCCTCGTCCCCGAGAACCTCTTCCTCGTCCCCGAGCAGTCACAGGAATAACAAATCTTCTTAAGTTATCCAATTCTTGCCTTAATTTGGCGTTTTTAACCTCTAAGAACGAGAAACCTTCGTCGGTAATTGGTACTAAAGCAGTAGAAGATGAAGCTGCAGATTCATACTGTGCCAACTTTTTCTGCAAATTATTATTCTCTTGTTCCAGCAACTCGGCAATCTGTCTGCACGATTCAATCTCACACTTCAGGGTTCTTTCCTTGATCTCGTACCCAGCAAGGATCTTTTTATGGCCTGTATCAGAAGAAAGTTGTTTATACCTATCTTCATATCCCTCATGCAACAGGGCAATTGATTCCTTGTATTGATTCTGAAGATCTTCTAGAGTACAATGACGCTCCTCGATTAATTCATAGTAGGCCACGTTGTTGGCCACAGCTCGATCGAGTAAGTCTTTCAGGTACTGATAAGCTTCAATTGCTTGCTTTGAAGCATCATGGCCAAGGATGTCAGAAATTTCTGATACACTCAGATCTGTGTGACCAGCCTTATAGTATTCATTGCATTGTTGCATCAGCTTTGTATCAAGAACATATATCATTTCCATCCTGGCCATAAACTAATAAAGAGGAGACAACAATCAACAAAAACAAGTCATCAACAACAGAGATGAACAAAGATGTATTTTATTAGATCACAAAAGGATTACATTGCTCGATTACAAGTAATAAAAGATAGAAATGATACCGAACAACTTCACACCTTTTCCTTGTCTCCCAAGACTTTCTCGGGAGGCTGGGACGAGGAGCTTGGTTGCTCGGTAGTAACAGCGGCTTGATCAGCAGGAATCTTCTCAGGAGGAGGAGGTATGGAAGAAATGTCCTCGGTGGCAGAGGGTTGAGAGGCAGAGACTTGATCACCTATGTCCATGGAGGATTCATCAGAGACAGGCTCATCTTCTTCTTCTTCTTCCATAATTGGTGGAGGAGGGCCAGGGAGGTGTAGTTGGAATAGCCCAGAATCTTCTTTGATCTTCAATTCTTGCAGGGCAGCTACCCAGCCATCTCGGAAGTATTTCAACTTCCCATACTGAACTTGGGATGTCATCGCAGCAATCCCCTTGTCCCATCCTTTATCCCATCCAGCGCTGAAGGATTTTTTAACTGCGAGTTTTCTTCTCAATTTCTCCGAGGAAAGCTTCGCATCCAATTCTTCCTTTTGGCTTTTGATATCTCGCAGGGCGAGCAATTCTTCCTCTGCCTTCTTTAGTTTATCTTCAAGCTCTCCAAAATTCTTGAGCTTATCATCATATTTTTGATGCTCAATTTCCAAACTTTTCACCTTATTCTCCAAACCCTTGGAGATCTCAGCCAACTTCACTTTCTCGGCTTCAACTATTGACAACTTTTTCTCCCAAGCAGTCTTGTCCTCATTGTACTGTTGGCAAGATTCCTTCAAGGATTGGGTCAAACCCAACAGAGCATCCTCTACACCAGACGAGGAGCTAGAGGCTTTAATTACCTCGTCCTTCTTCACGATGTTATTAAAACAGTTCACCAGCTGAAAGATGGGAAAAACAGTAAGTCAATGCAAAAAGACAAGTATTCAAAGAAAGAAAGGAAATTCAGAGTGTGAGAAATTTACCGAAGCAAGATGACGAGTAGCTAGGGATGTCAGCATATCCCTAGAAATTTTTTCATCAATTCCTTGGACCTCGGGTATGATCCAAGTTTTAACCGAGCTCATTGCAGAGCTCAGAGGAATGATGGTTGGAACACCAACACCACCAACTGGAAGAGAGGAGACAGTATCAGCCAAATTGACTGAGGATGATTTCCTCAATCTCTTCAATGGGACTTCAGCAGCTTCAACCAAGGAAGAACTCCTGGTCGGAGAGATAGAAATTATCTCAACAGGAGCAACCTTTTTGCTCGGAGCCACTGGGGGCTTCTCGGCAGTTTTTGAAGGAGCAACATCCACCTTCTTAGTCCCCTCTGGGACATCAATTCTGCTTTTCTTGGCCTCAGCAGCAGAGGTAGCATCATCAAACAGAGCAGGAGGAGCTCTTTTCTTACCCATTCTTTGACTTAAAGTGATGTGAGAATCTGAAGAAGAATCCTCTGGAGTTGAAGCTGGCTCAACAGGACGAGCAGTATAAGAGGTTGTATAGCTCTTATACTGTAGCAAATATGATGCAGACCTGATGTGCTCGTCTGCAACGTTCTTATGCAAACCCCAGGGACAAGATCAAAATACTGACAAAACTCGAGACACAATGGGTTCGGTGGAAAGGAAAAACCACATTCAGCAATAAAAAGACTGGGGAACCAATGTCCCTCAGCCAAACGAAAGTACTCTTGAGGTCCAGAAAGCTCTTCCAAAATTACCCAAGATGGGATGGAAAAATCAGAACGGAATTTTTCAATAGATTCAATAACATAAACCATGGTGAATAAAAGAAGAAGGAAGAAAAAGCTTACAGGAAGAAAGGAGAGCTGTCAACAACGAATGAAAACAAGGACGAACGCACAAGAGTGAAAGAGAGAATAGAAAGCTTGAATGCAGAAAATTGGGAAAGGTAGAAGACGGTATGGTTACCTAAGAAGTTTAAATACTTTGCCTTGGGAAGCAGCGAAAGAAATGATTACACGAAAGAAACTATTGAACTTTCGGCGGCTAAAAGGACAAAACGGGCACAAAGATCGAAGCGCTATTAAAAATTCGAAAAAAGGCGGATTCTATGAATTTGGAAATAAATTCAAATACGATGCTCCTAAAACCCAGGAAGATTATTCAATATTGCTACATACCGAGAAAGAATATTCCATACTCCTCAAAGTTCGAAATATGAAACATTGGGGGCTTCTGTTGATACCAAAATTAATATGCTGAGGTGGACGAATAATACGAAGACACGTGTCAACCTACGTGGCACAATAGCAGCGAGGAAGTTCATTCCTTCAACCATTTCATAGTCTCTCCGAGCAACGAGGAGGACACCCCGAGGAACTCCATCATCCCGAGATACTCTAAGCGCTCCGAGGAACTCTTGATCAACGAGCAATTAAGGCGGTCCGAGATGCATCTCGACCGTAGCATTAATTACCAGATAGACAACAGTTCAATTATTCATTGAATGTTTATGATCTTGACGCACACGCAGCATTAAATGTATTACCCTTTCATATGTATATCATTTAATGTATCGACCCTTTCATGTACAACTTAAGGGCTATAAATACCTTGTATCATCCTCATTCAAAGAGGACCAGAATTTCTTGAAAGAACTTGTAATCAAGAATTCTGCAAACACTCAGCAATAACATAACAGTGGACGTAGGCTTTATTCCTAGCCGAACCACTTTAAAAATCTCTTGTCTCATTTATTTATCTGTGATTGAATAATTAGAGTGATCTAGTTTTTTACATCAACAGTAATTCTATTTTAAAAATACAAAAATTTTCCGTTAGGAAAAAGGGGTGGGGAAAAAAATTAGTAACAAAATTTTACCGTTACTAATAGTAACGGTAAAATTCTGTTACTAATTCTGCATTTACCAACAGTATTGTACCGTTACTAATTCTGATTTAGTAACGAACTTTTGTGTTACTATTTTAACCTTATGACACCCTCTTTATAATACTTTTGTCTGATTTTGTAACGATAAAGGTCCGTTAGTAATATTAATTCATATTTAAAAAATATATATTTTTCACGATCACATATCCTGAATTTAAACAAATTCAATTATTCTTACCACACTATTCAAATCCTAAGAACATATTTTAAAATAGTCTATATAATCAAGGGCATTATATTCAACATTTACATTTTATATAAGCTTCCACTTTTTATTTATAAAAGAAACTCAAACCAAGCAAATGAAACATCGTAATACTATCAACCCGAAAGTTAGATTATTTTTATAAATGTATCCAATATAACATCCTAATATAATCATCCCGAAAATGAGATGTTTTTATATTATAACCAAGAAAATGAAATATAAAAAAGAAGCCCTTTGTTGTTCACTATCACCTTCCATTCTGTTATCATCGCCATCAACTTCGCAACCCGCAACGCTGAAAACTTGATGAGGATCCAAAAATGACATTCTGTCAAACAAAATAAAATTATCATAATAGTTATGATATCAACATTTAGTCAAACAAAAATAATTTAGTACAAAAAATTATCCACTAGCAAAATTAATTGCACAACACTCTGTCAAAAAAGGGTGAAGTAAGACCCCCCAAAATTGCTAATTCTCGACATGCCTGTGGTTCTGCTGATGAGTTCCATGGATAATTCTCGTGTAAATATTCATCATAAGTGTAATAAGGCTAGATGTTAACCGTTTCAAACAGTTATGATGCCATGGAAAATGAAGCCTAACAAACATGCTAACAAGATGGGAAATTCAAAAAAAAAATCTTAGTTAGCATGGAAAAATTTGCATCTAAGGCTATCAAATGGACCCTAAAGTGATCATTTTTTTTTATCTCATACACAATTACTCATTTGAACAACTAATACAAATATAATGAATTCAATGACTAATACATATATAATAAATCAACTAATGCTGAAATAATCACAATAACTTACTTGTCCATATCCACTAAATAAGGGAACATATATCATAAATTACCTACCATAAAAAATTAAATTTAGCAAACCTTGATTTCACCCCTGCCCCACCTGAGGCGATCAATGGCAGCCGCGGTGGCAATTCACTATCGACCCCCCTTTGTGGTTCAATTTCAGCTTTGGAGAATGACATTACGCTACAAGGATCCATTAACCGAAGCCCAACCTCACAACCCCTTGATTGGATCACCTTAAAAACAGCCGACAAAGGCGATGCTGCCATCGATTTGAGTTAGTGAATTTCGAATAGCCCCTCCAGCACTTGTCCGATCCCGACCATTAAAATATAACTTTGATTCATCTCCATATTTAGCAAACAACCTAGCAGGAGTATTTATTTAAATGAAAGCCAAAGGTAATATATACAATAAAGTAATTGAAATTTCTTTACCACAGAAGTTGTACACGATGTATTCTTTGTATGCAAAAATTTTAGAATCATATTCAGACTCATTCAATAAGAAGAACGGTAAGGGAAATCAAAACACAAATATAAGGGATGGAAGAAAATAACAACTAGTAATTCGAGCCGAGTCGGATTGAACATGGTCAAGCCAAGTGTACAAAGAACCTAGAGTTATGGTTATTAGGGGGACCTTCATCCTAAAAGACATTCGAACAACCATGTTGATCAAATCCCTTCGTGGATAGTCACAGGGCTTCCTAGGAAAGATGATCTTCAAGAGGACAACCCATATGTAGCCTTCGAGTTTAATCTCAATCTTAAAACCAGTCCCAGTGGGAGGCATTTCATCCACTTATCTTCCGTTAGGATTATTCTTCACGGCCTCTCTGGCCTTGGCACATGCCTTATCCTCCATTTAGTAGAAATATCAGATGATCTCTGAGAAAGTGCATTTGTTGTAAGAAACTATACATTTCTTGATGATGGATTCCAGCTCCGCACGAGCCTCGTCCGTTACAACTTCCTTAAAATAGGTCTGAAAGCCATCTGCCTCCAATTTCAAGATCTTATATACATCCTCCAGTGTGATGGTAAACTCTCCCCACCTTGCCATGAAAAGTGTATGTTTTGTTGCTCCAAAGTGAAACTAGCGTTCACAGAGTGTTGTTATTTTTTGCTAAGGTAATATTATTAAACCAAATAGTTGAGAAGAGACCCACCACAGACAATCTTGCTACGTATTTGACATGGATATATTCATTCTAAGCCCCTAAACCTTCTCAAGAGCCCCCAGTGGATCCAAACTCAACACTTGAAAATGGGAAATCCCCCCTCTCAATTCTAAAGCGAGTGACGCTAATAGTGGGTATGTAGGCCCAATCCCCCACAAGATCGCTTTCATCAATTAGCAAGTTGACTTCATCTTTGGAAGTGATAGAATCTTGAAAACGATTGGCGACGGACCAAAAATGGTCAAGGTCCCCAAACTAAGGGGCACGAAGGTATCTTTCCCACTGGCTTGACGAGCGTGGGTGTGAGGAGAAACACTCCTAGTTGAGGGAGTTTTCTTGACAGTATGTGCCATTGATGGAGAAAGAGAACTTGGAGAAGGAGAAAGAAATTTTTGGGAAGAAAGATAGGAAGAACACCTCTATATTTCTCTCCCTAAAAAGTCAGAGTTACCAAAAAATCAAAAGATAAAAAGCTTATAAGGCTTAGGGAAACCCTTTTATAAGGGGGGAAATTATAGATCAAAATCGTCGATCATTGAGATACTCGCGCGTATGGCTGTGCAAGTATAAGAAGTACAATAATTACTCTGAACTGGCGACGCATGAAGTACCTCGCATGGGATACACGCGTAGACCCCAGCTTGCCACCTGTAAAGCTGGGGGGATGTACGCCAGCTATAATTAATATGAACCGATGCCACAATAATCATTAATGTTAAGGAGATTCACACGAAATTATGGGAAATCCTTTATAATGGGGAAATAAATATTATGGGGGGAATTTTGAAAAACCATTATTCTTCCCCAATAAATTAACAGTTTTTACACACAAGTGTAATATGTTACTTCTCTTCATCATTAAGCTTACAGGTTCCTCACTCGAAGGGAAAAAAATGTATTATCCCTCGCGCACATTGTACATAAATAATTATTACTTCCATTGTTATTTATTTATTTGTTCAAAATAACCCATGGCTACAGGTTTTTCGAAGATGGATGATGGTATTTCGTACATATATTTCTTCACGGGTAAACAAATATCTCCATGAAGGGAAAATGTAGGGGGAGATCCAAGGTCAATGTTGATTAACAAACTTACCTTACATACATGGAGGATCACGTAAAGAGTGAGGTAGTTTTAAGGACCTTCCATAAAGAAGATTATACGAAATAAGGTCATTCACAAAGACCGAGGTCGCTCGAATGACCTCCCATAAAGATCAAGCTCAATTAAGAGATGAAGATAACTCATTTGTAATAAAGATTACGATGTATTTGTACTCATTTCCCTTAGTAAAATATTTGAGTTTGTTTTGTAATGTTTATGAGGTAGATTGGTACCTTTGAAGGACCATGTCTGGCAGGGAATGGGAGAGCTCACATGCTCTATCGAACAACCTCATTTTGGTAATCTTACAGGAATTTGGTTTGGAGGATTAGGAATAAGGCAACATTTGAACAGAAATACCAGACCCTTTAGCACACTTGGATAAAACCTTTGTTCAAACAAACATAGTTAAATATATGCTTGAGATACTATCTCTTGAGGGACCTTCCTCGAGGGACCTCAATCTAAATAGTTGTTCAAAGTTAGCTTTTAGTTCCCCATAAATAGTTCAAGGTTGTTCAAGCAACCATCATCCGAGGGACCACACTTGGTTGATTGGATAGTTCATCCCATACATGTCACGGTTCACTAGCTTTCGTGACGTCACGATTCCTGACATTATAACAGCTCGAGGAAATTAGCACTTAAGTGGGTTAATTCCTAAGACCACCAGCTTATTGTCCTATCTGCCTTCACAGGATAAACCTTTATATCACCTATTATATTCTAATTAATGTCAAGAGACGTTTTATGGCCTAAACACTGTTCCCGCCCAAATATCACATCTTACGCATTTAATGCACTATCTTTGGCATTTATTGCATGATACTATTTGCATTAAATACAGTCAGGTGCATTTAATGCGAGCAAGGTCACTCGAGTGACCTTATCCTCACATAAATACTCCTAAGTGTATATTTCCAAAGGATCACAATTTTGATAACCATAATTGCTGCCAAGTTTTCTCTAGACAAGAGAGTTTATTGCGAGTTTATCATTGAGTGATTATTCATTTACCTCCATTAATACACTCATCTCAGAATTTATTGTACTTTGAGATTACTACCTTGACTTTATTGTGCTAAGGGTGCATGTTCCTTCTCCTTCCAACCAAGTTGTTTGCGGGGTCCTTTCATTTAATATATTCTTAAATCATTTATATAGTACCTGTTTAATACAAGCTTTTGATATTAAAGGCCATTTATTGTGGGTTTGCATTTATTGTTGGCTATGATTGTTCTGTGCACACTAATCATTATATTGATAAGGGGTTACACATCGTTGAATACTAATTGTATTTCAAGAACACGCATCTTACAAATTGTTATCTTTTTGAAAAAGGTCAATGTTGAGTTTATTAGATTTTTTATCTCATGTTTATGATATATATAGAATACACGAAAGATTACTAAAGAACGTAACAAAATAAAGATTAAGTACCCTAACTTACTTTCTATATTATATCACTCACGAATGAATTGACTACATTAGTGATGAAACTAAAGCATATATAATGACCAAAATCTATATGAAAGACAAACCTAGATTTTGGAAGAGCACAAATTATAGAAGGTACATTTGGTATTATTCTTGAGCATGAGAGGCTATATGGAGAAAGATTTTGACACAAACTACTATAGTTTTTTTATACAATGGAGTAGTATTATCGAGAGTGTCCTATTAGAACTGCTTAAGATAACATGTGACAAAATAATCAATAAATGCTTATGAATAAGACAAAACGTTTTGGTTTCAACCTCGCCAGTACCATACATTCCAACAATTAATTACCCACCATCAATACCCTAAACTCAATCAAACATTGTTATAAGGTATATGTGAATGACCTACATGTATTTCCAAATTGCTCGTCATGCTTTATCGAGAGTAATTAGAGTGATCTTTGATCTTATATTAAAATGGTGCCAAAAATACATAAATAAAAAAATTAACAGACTTTTATGATATATACATACATAAAAAAATAACAAACTTTTATGATAAATACATTAATCACTATCAAACTTCAAAACTCACCAAAATTTATTTTAGAAATATACTATGTTGCTTACCCATATAGAAAATAAAATAAAAAATAAACCCAACAAAACTCCATATGAATGTGTAGTTGAAAACACAATCAATTGCATCTCAGGTTGCTATATAGATATATGTAATAACGATTGGAGGTTGATATATATATATATATATATATATATATATATATATATATATATATATATATATATATATATATATATATATATGTGTGTGTGTGTGTGTGTGTGTGTGTGTGTGTGTGTGTGTGTGTGTGTTTAATAAATCTAAACCATGTGTATGTATATAAATTTCTTATATTTTTATATGTATGTATGTTATGTTTTAGATCTCTTTTCATACACGTCTCTAAAACACAATAAATCTCTGATCTGTAATGAAACATTTCAAATCTAATCTCCATATGTATATATGTATTTCATTTCAAATATGAGCTCAATACGTATACATGTATGTATATATAAGTATATATGCATATATAAAAACTGAACGAGATAGCCTTTACTCACCAGAGATAACAATTACGATCGAAGGTTGACCAAGGTTGCCAGCGAGAAACTCCAGATAGGGGGAGGAATGTTGGCAAGAAACTCCGGATAGTGGGAGTGAGAAATGAGGGTTTTGTGTGTAGGTGATTTTTAGTGTCTACATATTTTGGGACTTTTGTCTTCTTCTTTTTATTTGGTTAAATGTATGTGTTATTATTTACAAGAAAATTAATTAAAATGTTGCAGAAAATATTTCCTTGCAAAATGTTTATAACAAGATTATACTTTTAGTACTGCTTTTTCCATTTTTCTTGCTAATAATACACTTTTAGCAATGAAAGTTACTTCCTTGCTAAAACCAAATTTTCTTATAGGGCAAAATAAACTAACCATCCTTAGTCCCGCACCTAAAGATCACCAAAACCACACATATTCCATAGTCTTATACCTAGAATATACTCAAAGCCACCCATATTCCCTAGTCCTATACCTAGAAAATATCCAATCAAAAAATAATATACTCTTTAATCCCATACTTAGAGAGAAACAACCATGTATAGTCTACTCACAAACTAAGTATCCCAACACCCATGTATGTAAACCAAGTATAAGTTAACGTACATAACTTGATACTCCTAACGATGTTACCAATTGAATATTTCAATGACAATAATATTTAGTTTTATATACCAAATTCGTATCCCTTTATTCCATATTCGTTCATGTCAATTACATGTGAATTACATCAAATTCATAATACAACTTACAATACAAACATCATGTTCCAACAAGTTACAAAAATTCAATTATTCAAGTTCATGGGATATTTCATCAATTTAAGCATGTGAATCATTAATTTAGGTACCATATTCAAATCTCCAACCAATAATTATCTCTTTATAATTTCACAGGAATTCATATCTTTTAGGTATTCATACGTGATTATCATAATCAATTCACAATGACAACATCACCATTGTGATCCCACTAACAAACCCAATTTCCCAAAAGCGTGATTTTTTTAAGTATTGAGTCATTCGTCCATAAAAACAGATTAAGCAGGTCTTACTTTCCCAAGTCAGGTTCTTAATCAAATTACAAGGATTATATATGGTTAAGATTCAGGAAACATGTAATCCATGTAGAATTTGAGGGGAAAACGAAAAGTATTCTTTCGTGATTATATATTTTGAAAACTGAGTATGCAAAGTTGATCTTCCTTCAAAAAGCTTCAAAAGATCTTCTTTAATCTTCTTCATATTCCAAGTGTAAAAATTCGAGATTAGGTTTGAGAGTTTTTTAAAGGAGGTTAGGTATGAAGAATATAGAGTGTTGTAACGTTAGGTTTTTGAGAAATAATGTAAAAGCATATGAGAATTCGTTCAAAAGGTCTTTATTTATAAATAATTCAGTCAGCCCGTGAGTGATCTGCGTCGGGAAGGGGGCACACCAAAAGACCGCAATCGTGCCTTTTTTCCACTGCGATCACGGTCTAAACACCACGATGGCGGCGCCAAGCCCCTCAATTGCAAGTCTTTCTTCATGCAAACTTCCTTTATTTCTTCTATTTGTGTTTTTATTAAATTCAATTAATTAAGTTTCCAACTCATTCCCAACTCTTTACACACACAATTATGATTGGTGATTAACTATTTTTAAAGTCTTAACTTGGGACTCAAGAATACTAAAATGACTTAAAAGTACCTAGAGTTTCCACATAGACCCCCAAATACCACCTAATTAGATAAATGTCCAATAGATTTATTTAATTAGCACAAAATCCACACAATTCATTTAAATTAGATATTTTCTGATTTAATTTATATTCTAACTTCCGATAATATTTTAATTAATTATCTCAACTAATCAAATAAATATTTTACCCAAAATTTCTAGCTATTATCATTGGTAGGATACTTTCATACTTCTCTATTTTTATTTGTAAAATTCAAATATTATGGGATAGGTAAGAATTCGATTACGTGAAAAACTAGCAAAAATTGATAGTAATTACCAAACTACTCATATATTCTTTCCCTCTTTTTAAAATGTTTATAAATTTTTTTTCCCCGAGCCTTTTGTAATTTGGTAATCATATACATTATTAGTGATTATAAACTATATTAACCTATTTGGTAACTGTTCCGAACATGGATATGAGGTATGTGATGGACCTAAAGATCTAAATTTTTTTGCTAATTAATTGAGGACACAAAATGCATCCAGAATTAAGAAGCGGACTTTAAGACACGCACTATTCCGGAGTAGAATATGGCCAATAAACACATTACGCAAAGTCAGAAGTAAAAACTATTTGCAAGAGTTTATTCCATCATGTTTTAAAGTCAATTCAACATATATAACCAATTTTCACTTTTATAATGTAATTAGGGGATTTTTTACAAATATAATATTTTTCCACCATCTAATAAAGAGTCATTTAAACATCACTTCCACAAAGCAACTCTATGTTATTTAAAAGAGTATAGTATGTGGTTTTAATCAAAGTATATTCTTCAATATAAAGATAAGAAAAAGGCAAGGAAAGGAAAGGAAATGGATGACCTCAAGCATTCATGAACCTAACCCATTGAGATATGCTAGGAATGCCTCCATTAATAACAGTGAGCATGTAAAAACCAGCTGGTGCAACATTAGGTGATGGAGGAGCTTGTAGATGTGCATTCACCCAACCGCCTTCACCTATACTCATTTGTGTGCAATTAAGTCTAAGCATCCTTTGATTCATAGAAATTGAATGGGTGGCGAATGGCGGCGCATACACCTCAAACTTCACGTTGCTAGGCCTCCTCTCTAACAAGAAATGCACGGCAAACACTTCCCCATACTCAACTCCATGACCATTGTTGTTGTGTACGGACACATTATGTGGCCTTTTATAGTCATATTTCTTGTCCATATAGTATGGGACAAATGCCTGCAACCTCAGTTCGGTAGGATACTTTACATTCCTAAAATCATATCGGTTATTAGGGTTACTACCCGCTACTAAAACCCTTCCATCGGGGAGAAGGATAGCCGATGAGTGGTACATTCTAGCTATTTTAGTGGACCTCAGAACCGAAAACCTTTTTCTTAATGGTTTCTTTGGTTTGTAGAGGTAGGGTTCAAAGGATGGATTTTCTGCATTATTCCATCCGGCGCAACCGTGTTGGACGCCATTTATGATAAGTATATCGCCGGTCGGGAGGATTAGCATGTCATTCATGAGACGAGGTCCAGGCATGTTCTCCATATTCCACTCGTGTTGGTTTCCTGTGATCATCATTCTCCCACACGTGCGCAGACCCTCCAAGAATTTGCCTTGTTTGGCTGCTGTATAAGCTCCTGAAGCTGCCCCTCCACACACCAAAACTTCCACTTTTTGGAAGTCATTTTGGTGGTCTAAAGGAAGAATTACCGAAGAACCAGTGCTCGGGTAGCTCCTTGACCCAAGCCCGGGCATCCTAGGGAAGGTCTTCACCACCTTGTTCTGTTTATAATTAAAAAGTATTGAATCGCGATTGGCGAAAATGAACAAATTTCCATCTGAGGAAAGGTGAAGGAAAGGATAGAGGTTGTTTCCCCTTTGACTTTTTTCATAAGTTTGGTGCAATAAGGGAAGATCAAAAGATTTTTCGCTAGGTGAAATTTTTGGAACAAATTCATAAGTGAAGACACCTCTACCACCAACGACAATAACCCGGTCATCGCTAGGGAGTATTAGATTGGACGCATACCACCTGTCATCGGACAACATCTTCTTTGATTGCCTCCAATCACAATGGTCATGGTCACAAGGGTGGTAGTACCGGATCCTTCGATAACCCCTGCCAAATCCACCAGTTTGAAGAATCGTTCCATTGCTCAAGACAGAACCGGAGGAGCACCAAGTATCGGTTTCAAGGTTTAGAGGTCTAATTTGGTTGCTCGAAATGTTGTACTCAATAGAGTGCGCGTAGCATGATGAGTCGGATAAATCGTAGTGGGTTGTTGTGCACCTTGTTCCGTTGTAGCGTTGATGAAGCTGGTATCCGGACCGTCCTGATCCGGTCTGGTCAAACATAATGACTGTGTTGTGGCGGGTCAGCACCATGTGCATAGCCACCACTCCAGTGTTGTCCCGGAGAAGCTCCCATTGTCCTTGCTGCTCTTTTGAGGCAACTGCATAGCATAATTTAGTGAATTCCAGCAACAGAATAACACTGATTGTGCATTTGATTACAATGTGTGACGTCTTCTTATCCTCCATGAGAGAGCTAGAGAATGAGAGGGGTTGAATGCTTTTAGAGGAATGGATGTATTTATACGGAAAGAAGTCAAACTATAGGTAGTCATGCAACCAAGGGATGCGACTAGCCAGGTGAAATACATTTGGTCCATCCTAGAACTTATCCGAAGATTTCTAAAAATGGGTCTTTGGCTGAAGGGGAACCTTAGCAAAATTGCAGAGGAGCACAGTATTCACGTAAAGCACCATTCCATGAACACTGGTGCATCTAAAGAGCACGAACAAAATCCGTATTTATCTTATGGAATAGCAGAGTTTTTGTACGACGTGACAACGAGGGCGGAGCCAGGATTACTCGAAGGGGTAGGCTAACAAGTCAAAGTTTATAAAATAAATATCAAATTGAAAATAAATCATAACAAAACTTAATTAAATGCATAAATCTATCGTGTCTATTTATGTTTAATTTAGTTTAAAATTAAAGAAATCGTGTTATTCGTGTCGTGTCGTTTTTATTTGGATCGTGTCCGTGTCAACTAAAAAAATTATAAAACCATGTCGTGTCTAAAAAAAACCTTCTATTGGGAATCAACATAAAAAGTTCAAACCTTAAAATTCTAATATTTCAGAAAATATATTTTCCTAAATCGAATAAATCAATTAATTAAATGCATAAATCTATTACTTAAGAAAAATCCCACTAATCTAATCTTGAAAGAAAAAAATAAGAAAGAAAAAAAAAAGGAAAAAAGGCTGCAAAGAAACTAAAAAAAAAAGAGAGAAATTCCATACTTGACCAACGCCGCGGGTAGACTGTCGGCGGCAAGGCAAGGCTATTAAATTTCTATCCGCTAATATCAGGCAAATGTAGGTGAGGTGGTTGGGTTTGGTGAGAGGGAGCAAAGAGGTTTAACTTTTGATAGGATTAGAGCAGTTATGTACCCAGCTTTTTTGGGGTAAAAAAGGTTGCACAGTTATACATACATGTGTTTGTGGGATTGAAGTGTCCAGCTGTCCACGTTTTTGTTTTTATGGGGTTTGGTTCCTTTTAAGCTTGAACACTTCTTCCGGATGGAAAAACGTATTGGGGGTGGGCTAAGTGTAAAAAATGAGTGGGGCTACCATTACAGTTTCGGTCTGGGCTTCTAATAGTAAACATAATTTTTTTTTGCGCTGGGCTGTAGCCCTGGTCAGTCCAAGCCCAAATCCGCCCTTGCGTGAGAATATTTAAAATATCAAGAAAATGCCTTAAAGTTAGGTTTTTTTGGTTGACACTACTTGCCCTATCAAATATTAAAAAATTGGTAAATATTAAAATTTGTTAATTTTTTAGCTGTTTAGTTGCATAATTTGTCGTGACATTGTTTGTTAGTGTATAACACTCATTATGCATAAGTTGTTGGCAAACTTTGTTTACCTATTTGAGTGAGAAATATTTGTCAACAAATTTGCTAACTTCTTAAACGGTTTTAATATTTTAAAAACTGTTTTAAATAATTAAAAAACTCTTATGAATATTGTAAAAACTGTTTTTAATATTTTTAAAAATAGTTTTTTTAAAATATTATAAAATATTGTAAAAACTGTTTTTAACATTTTTAAAAACTGTTTTGAACATATTATAAAAACGGTTTTAAAGTTTTAAAAAAAAAAAATTAAAAACTATTTTAAATAGTTAAAAAAAATTGTTTTGTAATGTTTTAAAATTTGTTTTTAATAATATAAAAAATTGTTAAGAAAATATTTTACAATTTTTTTTCTTCTAAAAATCGTATTGTAAAAACTGTTTTTAGCATTTTTAAAAATTGTTTTGAATATATTATAAAAACTATTTTAAAGTTTTAAAAAAATTAAAACTATTTTAAATAGTTAAAAAAAACTGAAATGAATATTTAAAAACTATTTTGTATTGTTTTAAAAACTGTTTTTCATATTATAAAAAATTGTTAAGAAAATGTTTTACAATTTTTTTTAAAAAATCGTTTTATAAAAATATTGTAAAAATTGTTTTTAACATTTTTAAAAATTATTTTTAATATATTATAAAAACTGTTTTAAACTTTTTAATAACAATTTTAAAAACCGTTGTAAAAAATATGTTTTAAAAATGTTTTATTAAAATATTTTGCTTAAAAACTTGTTTTACCTCATTTGGTTGTTTGATAGTCTAATGCGAGAAAAATAATATTTGTCTTGGCAAAGTATGCCTAGACAAAATTTGCCATGCCAACTCTTTTCCCAACGTCAACCAAACGGACCCTTAGATTTTGAAATAACATAAGATTATCACTTTTTTAATAGTAATTTGCAGTATATTCACATAATTCCCAAATGGCAGCCATGCGAAAAGCGCAGTAATTTGCAGGATACTTTGACATAGTAGTGGCAAAATGTGGCCCAAATACTAAAACAATCCATATTAGAGGAGTCATCTAAATATGGGGCACATATTTAAAAGCTATGAGTTAAATATGGGGCGCATATTTCAAACTTATGAGTTAAATATGGGGCCCATATTTGAAAGCTAGGAATCAAATATAGAGCCCAATTTTAAAAGATACAAATCAAATATAATACTTATTTTTAAAAGTTGCGAGTAAAATATGAGTTTTTTTTACATATACCACGAATTGTAATACTTATTTTAGTAGAAAAATAATGGGTTGGCCCAACCCATATTTGGTCCGCTCATATTTGGCCCGGCCCACATTTAACCCAACCCATATTTGGCCCAACCCACATAATTTTTCCACTGCTACGTTGACATAACCTCAAATAAAGCCAAGCGAGAACGGACTCACCAACTTTGCTTAAAGCAGCGCTCGTCAACTTTGCTTTGAGCAACCCTTATAAACGTTGCTTATTATAATGTTAAGAGAAACTATAAGACCAGCAGTGGCAAAATGGATCCCAAATAATAAAACAATTCATATTAGTCCCTCATTTAAATATGGGGCTCATTTTTAAACATTATGAGTCAAATATGAAGCTCATATTTGAAAGTTATAAATCAAATATGAAGTCCATTTTCAAAAGCTACAAGTCAAATATGAAACCCGTAAAATATGGATTTTTTTACATATACTTGGAATTGTAATAAATATTTGGGTAGGAGAAAAATGGATTGGCCCAACCCATATTTGGTCTGCTAATATAAACCCACATTTAACCCAACCCACATTTAGCCCAACCAATATTTGGTCTGTTCAAATTAGATCCAGCCCACTGTGACACCCCGCTTATTAAAATAAGAGGTGGCCAGTCTGATACTCCAATAAATACAGGAATCATAGATGGTCCATTCTTAGCATCACTATCGTGATAGTAATAATACGAGATAACCACCAATTATTTTAGAAAATAGATGTCAATTAAATATGCAAGTTTAAATAAAACCATTTAGACAATCCAAATTTAAAAAAGTGGTGGATAAGCGTATAAAGACATATAACAACTTAACAACTAATCAACAAAAACAATAACCAGATAAGTTATCGGTTAACAGGCTAGTACAAACAGGTTACACCGAGTATTATAGTTAAATACAAACAATATAAGTACAATTACAAGACTTGGGCAACACGCCCGAATGGACAGACTGGTCATAACTAGAATATACAAAAGATGAATGCGTCTATAACAAAAATAATCCTACAACATCCGCAAAAATGTTGTAGCTCCCTGACACTGAGAATGAGAGATTAACACGGGCGTCCTTGCGGCGGAGAACCTGGGCATAAATAAGAACCACACAGAACAGAGAAATATAAGCGGGTCAGGGCCCAGTTTGATATGATATACGTGTGAATAAAATGCATGACAATTATGAATTTGCTAACATCATAGACAAATTTAAATCACTCTTCATGATAAGAATATTCCTCACCTCTTATCTAAGTACACATCCTAACGAAATGCCAGTTAATATTAACAATTCATCAATGCAAGAGAATTAACTAAAATCCATTTTAATAGGCTTAAATTGCAGTTTGATAAATACAACTTCACAAGTCCATTCCTCAATAGTAAACTCAGTCCGTACAATTGATTTATAAATGCATTAGCCATTTATGAAATGCCCCGTTCGAGAGAATAGTTACAATCAATATATAACGATTCTAAGACCATCCTTCTGGAAGTCACCCCACTGGATGCGCTCATAAATAGCTATCATCTTCCAGGGCCTATAACCAAGACCACCTAGGCATCCTAAATCGCATCGTGTGGGAAGCGGCCATATATCTTCGATAGTGAGTCATAACCATACCCAAAATTACCTCACTTCGAGTAAAATAACAAAATATAACCAGCGGATTTATGGCCGAGGACTATATTCACCCTGCATTCACTAGCCAGGGGACTTCACCTCGTTCGCGTAACTTCTCTTATGATAGCATTTAGAGAGGTATGTATATGCAAGTCAATATTCACAAGATTTGCCAATTTAAAATGTTCATTACCTTTTATCCGAAAACTCATGTGTTTAATGTTATAAAACACAACATTTAATTATCTTCATATTAGTCTCCATGAATTAATGACAACCCTATAAGCCATCAAGTGTAATATTACCTCATCCTAATATCAAAAGTCCAAAATTATATAACCCTACTTTCCCCTAGTCCTAGACTAGCTCACTATATGAAAGGGACACTTACCTCCTTCTAACAGTTAATTATTTAATCCCCGACCTAAGCCCGAACACTCCCTTTCTAACCTAGGTTATGGATCCCCCTAATACACGACCCTAATACTCTATTTTACTTCATGCAAGAAGGTTCCTAGGACTTAGACCTTGAAAGAAAGGAACAGAAGAAAACTAAAATTCTTGGGGTGAAAAACAGGGTATCGGTCGACCGCGCTTTAGGAAATTGACCTGTGATAAAAGCAGTAAGCCCCTCCCTCAAGGCCCGGTCGATCGGTCCTTGGACCGCGGTCGACCGTGCTTTAAAATTTTGCCTATCGAGAGAAGCAGTGGGCTTTTCTCTTTAGGCCCGATCGACCGGGCTCTGGACCGTGGTCGACCGACGTCACCAGATCTCACGACCAACCCCTTTTCTAACATACAAAACCTAAATCCCTAACCCTATTTTCTTCCATAACTTTCAACCTCATCATATAATAACTTCACCCCAACAATTTCTACACAACTACAAGATAATGCATCAACTCAATTCATAAATACATCCAAAATCTAAGCTCAAATTCATAAATTCATAAACACTAAAATCTTTCAAAACCCACCATTGGTTTAAATCTCCACAACACAAACATCAATACAAATTATCCACACTAAATCATACATATGCAAGTTAGAAACTTACCTTAAGATTGTAGTCTCTGATTATCTTCCGGTAGCAACAATTCTAAGCTCAAATCTTCAATTCTCTCTCTTGTCGCTTCTTTTTCTCCCAATTCTCTATCTCTCTCTATCTCTCTTTTAGGTTTAGGAATAAATGGAAAATCGTGTTCTAACAAGACTAAAATACCCAACTTACATAAAGTCCAACTTTAAATACTACTACACAATTAAAATGACTTGTAACCACATAATTAAGTTATTACCGGTCAAAAGTACCCGGAACCCAAAAATACAACTTGGTACTTATTTTGACCCTTTCAACCATTTTCGGACTAACCGTGCCTTCTAAATCGGTATTCGGGATATCATAAATTATTTCAAGCTCCAACGTCATATTAAATCATAACCGTCGCTTAAAGCACAACGATGCAATAAAATATAATATGATGCTATTTACATTCACTTAACAGTAAATACGCAAAACTCAGTAAATATTATCTCATAAATCACTTAAAGTAATATTTACTTCAACTTCCTTTATTTTATACAATTAACCCGCATGGCAAATTAATATAAAAATAATTACTCGTAAATAAGGGGTATTACACCCACAATTTTACCACTTCTATCTAAAGACTAAGACGATCTCCAAGACAATCACCATTTATGCAAAATGCTATTTTTGCTCTCATTTTGTGAACTTGGCTCTCCAAATAAGATAACAAAGTAATAAATTGGTCTGGAGGAGGAGAATTTTTGCTCCATCTGGGAAGTATAGGCGGCCTTTGCACGACATACCAACTGCCGCAGTAAAGGCTTGCGCGGTAGTTGTTATGCTGCCATAACCCACCCTTTTTTGTTTTATTTTTTTGTTATTCTTGTTTTTTGTTTAACCCATATTTTTGTTTTTATTTTTTAATTATGACTAGCGCATAATAAAAAAATATATTAATGAACCGGTACAAAAAAAAAAATTTATTGATGAAAACATACAATTAGGAAAATCCTTTAACGAAAAAATCTACATGCTTCCAAACATATTCCACAAATACTATTATAAATTATAGTGTAAAGCCACAGTTGTTGCAGAGTCGTAAAGGCGAACTTGTGAAAATATTCGGGTTGCATAATTTATATCTTTGCATTTGAGCAACTCCATGGGTTCCGACGCGCCTTCCCTCTTATCGAGTTGTCAAGACGGTAGATCAAGTTTGTCCTGTTCATCTTCGATAATCATGTTGTGAAGAATGATACAAGTCATCATGATGAGCCCTAAATCATCATGATACTAAAGAAGAGTTGTGCTTTTGAAAATGGCGAAATGAGATTGTAAAACACTAAAAGCTTGTTCCATATCCTTTCGATCTCCCTCTTAAAACTATTCGAACTAGTTTTGTTTTTTAATTAGTGATTGTGCAATTGTTTGGACAAAAGTGGATCATTTTGGATAAATACCATCAACATGGTAATACCTTATGTTGTACGATCATCCATTAATAACGTAATTGCATTTGGGAGCCCTGTTATGTATGAGGTCCTTGAAAAGGTCCGATTGGTTAAGAATGTTCAAATCGTTGCTTGCACCTGACACATCAAAAAATTCATGTGAAAACTAAAGATCATGGTCAACTACAGCCTCCAGTATGATCAAAGCCTTCTTGTGATGACTCTGATGTGTCCCCTGCCAAGCCACTGAATAATTTTTTCACCCAGTGCATGCAGTCTATGCTACCTAACATGACTCTGAAACCGCTTTGCTCCCCCTTTGCAAGGAATCTCCAGACATCTTCGGTCATAGGTGTCTTCAGCAACTAAGTCAAATATATAGTGTATGCATCGTCATAAAACCTCTTTAGCATCTCAATAGAAGTGCTCTCCGCAATTCATACGTACTCATCAATTCAATCGGTAGAGCACCCGTACGTGAGCATTTAAAAGTCGTGGTAAGTTTCTGCACATTTGAAAATCTCATTCATTACGAAATTATCATTGTAAGAAGATATATCTCAAGGATACGGAGGAAAAATTAGCGTCGCATGAGAAAAGAAAGTAGAAATATTTCAGTATCACACAATGAGGCCGCATCAAAGTAATCTTTCACTAATTATCAATGTCCTCCATCCCTATCTCTATCAACGATCTTTCACTCGGATAGAGGCCTAGCGACGCGACCACTTTTGTTGCACATTCATCTCTAACAGTTGAGAATTGCAGTCCCCATCATACAACCATTTTTTTTTATTACAATTAGACTCACCCTATAAATCATTAAGAAATTTGTCAAGGGAATCACCAAACGAAGAAGATATTGTATATCAAAGGAGAGTATATTAAATTTCACAACTAATAAATGCATGTTAGAAATTCGTAGTTAAATTGGTTGCAAATGACGTTGCAATTTATACAGAACTTGAAAAAGTAGTCGTTAGACTTAGAAATTTAGTCGTTACACACACAAAAAATGACAATTGTTCATGTGGCATTCCAACGTCTGCGGGAAATCAGGTCGGGTGGTTGTTCACTAGCCGCAGGAATTTCTTTTATGCTAATTACCTTTGAATAAAATATTATTTTGGGGGAGCAAAATGGCATTGGAGTATTTTGAGGGAGCAAAAAAATACTCCAATGCTTTGGAGATGATCTAACAGGTATATCATATACCCAAATATAACAAAAAATGACATGCAATGGGCTGCGTTTATTTGAAAAATTAGCAAAATGTATGGTAAAGCCCTGTGGAAACAACAAGACTATAAATATTTTAAATGGGGCCCAATTTAAACGCTACATCATGTAGCGTACCATATAGGAGAAATTAAAAAAAACAGTAGAGCGCAACATCATGTAGTGCTTGAAATCAACTGGTATTTAAATATTAAAAAAATTGCCGCAAATAAATTTTTGACCTTATTGCAAACAGGACCTGATTCAATAAAATAATCAGCTATTAAGAACATTCTTGCATGACATTATCCTTATAAATTTTTCAAAAAGAGTTGAACTCATAAATCTTCCTATTAACCAAATATTTTCAGAATAATATATCTCTAACTTCAAATCCAATTCAACATGAAAAACTGGTGCATAGAGCTAATATGTCGACACTCAAGGACAAAGCCTTATGCACCGCATACGTGAACCACACATATGATGGGGTAAATGGTACCAATCGTCAATCCACCACATATTAGGATGTTATTTCCAAACAAAGACGAAGGTACGTAGGGGCCAAAGGGGGCCATGCCCCCCCCCCCCAAGCTATGAAATTTTCCTTGCAAACAAAGACGAAGGTACGTAGGGGCCAAAGGGGGCCATGCCCCCCCCCCCCCCCAATATTCTGGTTTGGACCATCTTGAGAGGCCAACTGTCCACTTTTCTTTTCAACTTGCAATACTCGGTCCATTCCATAACTCTCAAAAGAAAGTTAGAAACGTGGAGGTAACTTACACGTTTCCGCAATAGTTAATATCCACGTTTCCTATTTTTTTGACAGAAAACGTGTTGGTTCACACCAACAACAAACGTGGAGGTTCCTATTTTTCTCAACGGCTTCTCACATTTGTTATGTATTGAATTTTTGTCCCCGTTCTTTTTTACCTCTTCTTTACTTAGAGACAGGCACCTGCTCATAAAAAAAAAGTCATCCTGTTCTGTCAAAATAGCCTCGCCTCCTGTAAGTTTTTTTCCCTCTTTTACATAGATTGATTTACTTAATTATTGCTTTCTATTTTTTTTAATAGTTGTATGTGAAATTACGAAAATTAATAACTGTATCCCTTGAATTAATCTATTAATTGAATTTAATGATATGAACTATAAATTTAATTCTGACTACCTAATTACGAGTTTTATTTCTTTACTTGTATAATTTACTTAATTGTTAATTTAATACAAATATTGATTGCTAATTAATTGTAATTGTTGATTTTATTTATAGTTTACTTATTTCTTCAATTATATTGATTGCTTGTTGTTTAACTATTTATAGAAATATGTTTAAATATAGTGTCAAAATCAATTAATTAAAAAATATAATAATTTTTATTTAAATCCTTTTCGGTTATTATTTAATTTGTTTCTAATTTTTTGTTATAGAACCATATGGGAAAGTCATGTACGATCGACTCATTTTTTATGAGAAAGCATGTCGAAAGTGAGGAGGCCAACACGCCACTTTCTTCCGAGCTTAATGTTCAAACTTCGGCACCCGAAATTGTTGAACAACATACAACAAAATCACAAAGAATTGAAGTTATGGAGTTTGAGATTAATAATTTGGAGCGTGATGAGACAACATCCTGATGTACAAAATGAGGTTCGCCTAGCTTACATTAATTACGGTCCATATCAATGCATTCTTCCAGAATATCCTTTGTCTGGACCCAAAAAATATCCTCGTCGATCTCAAGCATCCTAGTTTACTATATTCCATCTTGGTTGGAGTATTCTCCTTCAAAAGATGCCGAGTTCTGTTTACCTTGTTACCTTTTCAACAATAAAGTTTTTTTTATTTATTTTTTTTAGCCCAATTGAAAATGAATCAACAATAAAGGTGGACAACATTCACAAAGTGCATTTTCCAAGGATGGATTTAGAACATGGAAGAAAGTAAGGGGCAGTAAGAACTGTGCATTTTTAAATCGTGTGGGGAAAGATCCGAATTCATCACATAGGATTGATGAAAAATCATGTGAGGATCTAATGAATCAATCACAACATATTGTGGATGTTTTTTAAAGATAAACTTCTGAACAAATTGCAAGCAATCGACTATGTCTCAGAGCCTCGATTGATTCAGTTCAGTATCTCACGCTGCAAGGTGTGGCTTTATGAGATCGTGACAAAAGGAAGAAATCTAGTAATCGTGGGAATTTTCTTGAAATGCTAAACGTTTTGGGAGATTATAATAAAGATGTTGCAAATGTTATTTTGGGTAAGGCTCCTCAGAATGCCCAATATATATCATCCCAAGTTCAAAAAGAGATTTTACTTGTTTACAGAATCAAAATTAGAACACTACACCAAAAACAGCATTTTGGCACACTCTGATATTAAAAATCTGACACAATTTTAAACTGTGCCAGATTCTGGCACGGTTTAATGACAATCTGGCACACTTTAAAACAGTGCCAAAATCTGGCACTGTTTTTAAGTGTGCCAAACTTAGGTACACTTAATTAAAAAATAAATACTAAATTTTTTTTGACATTTCATTTGGAGCCATCTAAATTTCATCCCCTTCACTCTCCCGCTCACACAAAAAGTCTACGGAAGTATGGAGATTACTGAACCCCTTCACTCTAAACCCATTTACGTTCTCACTCTCACCAAAAACCAGAAAACCCTACCCATTTTGCAGCTCACTCTTGCTCCGTCCCCTGTCGCCCTTGATTCTCTCCCCCTCACTGTTGCAAAGACAATCCCTCCGTTCCTCTCCCGTCCGGAGACCGTAACCTACCAGAAAACGCAGAGGCCACAATGGACTTACCCAGTAACGAAGTCAGGTATCTCAAGATTACTTATGACGGTTTGCAACAACCCGTAGCTGATTTCCTTCAATCTTCTTCACCTGAAGCAAAAATCGGTTATTGAGGTTGGTTTCTTACCTGCAACCGGAGCAACGGGTGAAGATGAAAATGATGAAAAATGGGTGGAAATTAAGGAGTGGCTAGATAAGCAGGAGAGAAAATCAGTAGTGTATGTAGCATTCGGGAGTGAGACAAAATCGAGTCAAAACGAACTCACTGAGTTAGCTCATGGGTTAGAGCTATCAAAGTTAACCTCTTCTCTCCTCTCGTCGTCTCCGCTAGTCCCTACCTTCCTTTTGATTCAAATCCGCCTGATTTGATTAGGTATGTTATTTTTTCAATAAATCTGATATGAAATTGTTTTTAGTTGTTAATTTTAAAGTTTAATAGTTTTTAGTTTTTAGTTGAAGTTAGTTTGGTTGAATTTTTTAGTTGCTGAATTTTTTAGTTGAAATTAGTTTAGTTGCTCAATTTTTATAGTTATTGTTATTGTTGCTGAATTTTTTAGTTTTTGTTATTATTGTTGAAATTAATATGCTGAAATTTTTTAGTTTTTGTTATTGTTGCTGAATTTTTTATTTTCGTTATTATTGCTGCAATAGTATGCTAATGTGGCTAAGGTTATATTTGCAATTGTTTTTGGTTAATTTGACTAATTTGGAATAGTTTGAATGTCTTGGGGAGAAGTTATTTTTTACAGAATGAATGCTATGGTTGTAGAAGTGCTAATTTTTGTATGTTTGATGATATCAAAATTGCTCATTCTGGACAGAATGTTATTGTTGTGTAATGGATTGAAAGTTGTTTTAGATGAAATTTTGTGGTCGTAGAATTATTGAAATACATTAGGTTGGATTGGATTGGATTGCGTTTGATAAAATGGTGTATGGATTGGACTGAATCTGAATCCAATCCAATCCAATCCAATTTTGATTAAAAATAGGCAAAAGTCATATAGCCATTTTCGGATTTCCCTTATTTTATTTATTTTTCAATAAATCAACCTTGAATGTCATGCTTGTGTCAATCATATGCTACAGACTGGCAAAATGTTTGTTGGGGGTGTGATTACATAAAAATATTGTATATTAATAGTCCTTCATATCTAGGTTTAAATATCTCTAAGTTATTAATTCTCGTAATTTAGATTCATTTGACTAATAGGTATTGATAATTTCCATTGTAGTGTTTTTGTTGTTTAAAGCATGTTTTTGCAGCAAATTCATTGTAAGCACACCACATTAGTCATATGTAAGGTGCGTGAGTTAGTGAACTGGTGATGGCCTTGGCGTATCTCAAAGTTATCCCTCAAATCGAGCATTTCCTTGTTCCGAAAGAGGTCAAATTGAGTTAGACCAAGCCAAATAATTGAAAACCAAGTCTAAGCAGCAGGGGGAATTGATGTTGTCATCTTCGTTTTGTATGTGTATGTATTTATCTCTGTGCGTATATAATGTTTACTTAAAATATGCACTGATGAGCCTGGGGGCTTAACAATTTGATGCATGGGTACAAGAGGGAGTCTCTTGGCACTAGAGTACTTAAAGCCATATAATAAAACATCTCCAAAAGGTGAAAATAAAAGTTACAAAAACTAGGGAGGTTAATTTTAGTAATGCCACCCCCTCTCCTCTTTAGTCTAATGCAAGAATTTGTATTGCACATATTTGGTATTAGTTGGAAATATTTTTCATACCACTTTTTTTTTGCAGAAAAATAAAGAGTCCTTGCAAATATGCCTCTTAGGGGTATGCCATCAAGGATGATCTCATCAAATAAATCCATGTAAGTTAATTTAATTAAGATATGCCTTTGTTTTTGTTTTTGTTTTTGTTTTTGTTTTTCTTCTTTTGAGTTGTCTTCCACGTTGAATAGGAATAGACATTTGTATCTATTCCATTTAAAACTATAATATGAGTTTCCCTGAACAATTGATTTGGAAGATGGTTGTGTTGGAGATAAATTCTTTGCCATATATTATTCAATTGCGTCAAATAATTATAACTTGATGAATATGGCTATCGTTGACAATACCTATTTAGGTGGATTATTTAAATGTATTTCAGTTAACATTAGTTGAAAATTGAAAATGTAAAAACAACCCACGGTTTGTGACGGGCATATCAGTTTGTGAATATGTCACGGGACCGTCAGAGACTTACTTTATGAGCTTATTTAGTTAAATTGGTGGAAGGGATTTGCTGGTGGTTTGGTTTTGGAATTTGCAGTTGCTGTTGAGTTTATTTTAAATGTTAAAACATGTTGGATTTAACGAATAAATAAATGAAACTATGTCAAAATTTTCTAAAATCAATAAATGTTCTAAATTGATTAAAAACATACCTTTAGAGGATGAAAATCCAAAACAACCTCCAAACAACCGCAAAGAGGCACAAACACCTCATACGGGATCAATGTAACACGTAGGAACTCACTGCGTAGTCACGGGCCTCCCGATTTGAGAATATGACTATATTTTGCAAAAATCAACGCTTAGACTTAAAAACAAGCCGTTAAAGGGTGAAAATCCAAACCAGCCCCCAAACGATCCCGTTGGAGGCACGAACACCTCGCACGGGACCAATGTAACTTGTAGGAACTGACCGCGTAGTCCCGGGTCTCGCGGTTTGAGAGTATGTCGATAATTTGCAAAAATCACACTTTGACTTAAAACAAGCCGTTAAAGGGTGAAAACCCAAACCAGCCCCCAAACGACCCCGTAGGAGGCACGAACACCTCACACGGGACCAATGTAACTTGTAGGAACTAACCGCGTAGTACCGGGTCTCCCGGTCTGAGAGTATGTCGATAATTTGCAAAAATCACACTTTGACTTGAAAACAAGCCGTTAAAGGGTGAAAACCCAAACCAGCCCCCAAACGACCCCGTAAGAGGTACAAACACCTCGCACTGAACCAATGTAACTTGTAGGAACTGACCGCGTAGTCCCTAGTCTCCCGGTCTGAGATTATGTCGATAATTTGCAAAAATCACACTTTGACTTAAAAACAAGCCGTTAAAGGGTGAAAATCCAACCCAGCCCCCAAACGACCCCATAGGAGGCAAGAACACCTCGTACGAGACCAATGTAACTTGTAGGAACTGATCGCGTAGTCCCGGGTCTCCCAATTTGAGAGTATGATGATACTTTGCAAAAATCACACTTTGACTTAAAAACAAGCCGTTAAAGGGTGAAAACCCAAACCAGCCCCCAAACGACCCCGTAGGAGGCACGAACACCTCGCGCGGGATCAATGTAACTTGTAGGAACTGACTGCGTAGTCTTGGGTCTCCCAGTCTGAGAGTATGACGACAATTTGAAAAAATCACACTTAGAGTTAAAAACATGCCGTTAAAGGGTGAAAACCCAAACCAACCCCCAAACGATCCCGTAGGAGGCACGAACTCCTCGCACGGGACCAATGTAACTTGTAGGAACTAATCGCGTAGTTCCAGGTCTCTCGGTTTGAGAGTATGACGATAATTTGTAAAAATCAACACTTAGAGTTAAAAGCATGTCGTTAAAGGGTGAAAATCCAAACCATCCCCCAAACGACCCCGTAGGAGGCACGAACATCTCGCACGGGACCAATGTAACTTGTAGGAATTGACCGCGTAGTCTCGGGTCTCCCGGTTTGAGAGTATGACGATAATTTGCGAAAATCAACACTTAGACTTAAAAACATGTCGTTAAAGGGTGAAAACCCAAACCAGTCCCCAAATGACCCCTTAGGAAGCACGAACACCTCGCACGGGACCAATGTAACTTGTAGGAACTGACCGCGTGGTCCCGGGTCTCCCGGTTTGAGAGTCTGATGATAATTTGCAAAAATCACACTTAGACTTAGAAACATGCCGTTAAAGGATGAAAACCCAAACCAACCCCAAAACGACCCCGTAGAAGGCACGAACACCTCGCACGGGACCAATGTAACTTGTATGAACTCACCGCGGAGTCCCGAGTCTCCCGGTTTGAGAGTATGACGATAATTTGCAAAAATCAACACTTAGAGTTAAAAACATGCCGTTAAAGGGTGAAAACCCAAACAAACCCCCAAATGACCCAGTAGGAGGTACGAACACCTCGCACGGGACCCATGTAACTTGTAGGAACTGGCCCCGTAGTCCCGGGTCTTCCGGTTTAATAGTATGACGATAATTTACAAAAATCACACATAGAGTTACAAATATGCCGCTAAAGAGTGAAAACCCAAACCAACCCCCAAACGACCCTGTAGGAGGCACGAACACCTCGCACGGGACCCATGTAACTTGTAAGAACTGACTGCGTAGTCCTGGGTGTCTCGGTTTGAGAGTTAGACGATAATTTGCAAAAATCACACTTAGAGTTAAAAACATGTCGTTAAAGGGTGAAAACACAAACCAGCCCCCAAACGACCCCTTCGGAGGCACGGACACCTCGCACGGGACCAATGTAACTTGTAGGAACTGATCGCATAGTCCCGGGTCTCTCGGTTCGAGAGTGTGACGCTAATTTGCAAAAATCAACACTTAGACTTAAAAACATGCTCTTAAAGGGTGAAAACCCAAACCAGTCCCCAAACGACCCCGTAGGAGGCACGAACACCTCGCACGGGACCAATGTAACTTGTAGGAACTGACCTCGTTGTCCCGGGTCTCTCAGTTTGAGAGTCTGACGATAATTTGCAAAAATCACACTTAAAGTTAAAAACATGCCGTTAAAGGGTGAAAACCCAAACCAGTCCCCAAACGACCCCGTAGGAGGCACGGACACCTCGCACGGGACCAATGAACTTGTAGGAACTGACCTCGTTGTCCCGGATCTCTCAGTTTGAAAGTCTGACGATAATTTGCAAAAATCACACTTAAAGTTAAAAACATATCGTTAAAGGGTGAAAACCCAAACCAGCCCCCAAACGACCCCGTAGGAGGCACGAACACCTCGCACGGGACCAATGTAACTTGTAGGAACTGACATTGTTGTCCCGGGTCTCTCAGTTTGAGAGTCTGACGATAATTTGCAAAAATCACACTTAAAGTTAAAAACATGCCGTTAAAGGGTGAAAACCCAAACCAGCCCCCAAACGACCCCGTAGGAGGTATGAACACCTCGCACGGGACCCATGTAAATTATAGGAACTGGCCCCGTAGTCCCAGGTCTCCCGATTTAATAGTATGACGATAATTTACAAAAATCACACTTAGAGTTAAAAATATGCCGCTAAAGAGTGAAAACCCAAACCAACCCCTAAACGACTCCGTAGGAGGCACGAACACCTTGCACGGGACCAATGTAACTTGTAGGAACTGACCGCGTAGTCCCGGGTCTCTCGATTTGAGAGTGTGATGATAATTTGAAAAAATCACACTTAGTTAAAAATATGTCGTTAAAGGGTGAAAACCCAAAGCAACCCCCAAACGACCCCCTAGGAGGCACGAACACCTCGCACGGGACCAATGTAACTTGTAGGAACTGACCGCGTTGTCCCGGGTCTCTCGGTTTGGGAGTATGATGATAATTTGAAAAATCACACTTAGAGTTAAAAACATGCCGTTAAAGGGTGAAAACCGAAACCCACCCCCAAACGACCCCGTAGCAGGCACGAACACTTCGCACTGGACTAATGTAACTTGTAGAAATTGACCGCGTAGTCCCGGGTCTCCCGGGTTGAGAGTGTGACGATAATTTGCAAAAATAACACTTAGACTTAAAAACATGCCGTCAAAGGGTGAAAATCCAAATTAACCCCCAAATGACCTCGTAGGAGGCACGAACACCTCGCACGGGACCCATGTAACTTGTAGGAACTGATCGCGTAGTCCCGTGTCTCCCGGTTTGAGTGTATGACGATAATTTGCAAAAATCACACTTAGAACTAAAAACATGCCTTTAAAGGGTGAAAACCCAAACGACCCCGTAAGAGGCACGAACAACTCGTACGGGACGAATGTAACTTGTAGGAACTGACCGCGTAGTCTCGGATCTCTCGATTTGAGAGTATGATGATAATTTCCACTCATATATGTAATTTTCTAGTTTTGCCAATTTTTTTTTTTTTTTGTAAATTATTGGGTTACTAATATCGTATCTTTTTTGTATCCTATTTTTTTTTTGCAGGATAACAGTTTATCGTTGGCTTTTATTCACGTGTAACACACAAAGAACTCAATGGTTTACAACAAGGATTTATTCGTGATTTCATTTATTTGTGTCATGGTCGTACGGTCTTTTGTTGTTTTATTGTTGACTTTTTATGGCCGTGCGAGCTTTTGTATGTTAATTGTTATATTTGGTAGCCGTGCGGACTTTATGTTAGGCAGGTTTTGTATTAACAGGTGTTGGAATGTCCAGAAAATAGAGGAAACTCTGCCCAATTTTTTTGGGGCTTGTGAGTTGTTAAAGACTTGTAATATTTTGAAGTTTGTATGTACATTAGTTTATTAACAACGCGCAATATTATTAATTTGTGAATTTTGTGTTTTCAAATAACTATTTTTTGTCAAAAAAAAAAATTTGGCACGGTTTTGAACTGTGCCAATTTTTTTTAAACTGTGCTGAATCTGGCATAGTTAAAAACTGTGCCAAAAGTGTGCCGGAAATATCAAATTCTGGCACGGTTTAAAAGGGTGCCAGAAGTGTTCCTGTTTGGCCAAATCTGGCACACTTTTGAGCCGTGTCAGAAAAAATTGCCATTTTGGAACACCTGATTCTGGCACAGTTCAAAACCGTGCCAGATTTGATCTGGCACAGTTTTAAACCGTGCCAGATTCCTATTTTTGATGTAGTGGAAAGGTGATTCGAGAGGAAATTGGTGATGCCAAATTTTGAATCCTTGTTGATGAAGCTCGAGATAAGTAAAAAAAGGAGCAAATGGCTATGGTTTTGAGATTTGTTGATAAAGATGGTTTCATTCGAGAGCGTTTTTTCAGTATTGCGCATGTTCCAGACACGAGGGTATTAACTTTAAATAATGAGATTTTTCCCACTCTTTCTCGTCATGATCTTGACATTCAGAAAATTTGAGGTCAAGGATATGATGAGGCAAGTATTATGCGGGACGAATGGAATGGGTTACAAACCTTAATTTCTAATGAATGTTCGTATGCTTATTATATTCATTATTTTTTCCATCCCTTGCAGTTAGCCCTAGTTACAACATCTAGACGAGTTATCCTTGTTTATCAATTTTTTTTCTAATTTGAGTTTTATCGTAAATATTGTGAGCTCTTCTTGTAAAAGTAATGATGAACTGAAAAGTTCTTTACAAAAGGCTGGAGATACACGATGGAGTTTTCACCTGAAATCTATATCTAGCTTGATAAAGATGTTTAGTGCAACTTGTCAAGTTTTATTAAATCTCTTCGAAGATGGAAATTGGGAGCAAAAGGGAGATGCGGATACAACTTATAATTATATGATTTCTTTTGAGTTTGTGTTCATCTTGCATCTTATGAAACAAAATTTGGGAATCACTGATATGCTTTCTCAAGCTTTGCCATGGAAGTCTCAAGACATTTTGAATGCTATGCATTTGGTGAAGACCACAAAAAAACTTGTCCAGAAGTTAAGGGATGATGGATTTGACACTTTTATTGTGAAGGTGAAGCCTTTCTTTGAAAGGCGTACAACCGATGTACCAGATATGATGCTTTGTATGTTGAAAAATGAGGCCGACCATGACACCAACAAGATCAGATTACCATTATTGAGCACTATTGTATCAATATTTTTATTACTACTATAGACTCTCGGTTGCAGGAGCTAAATATCATATTTAATGACAATGAGGTGGAGCTATTGGTTCTTAGTTCTGCATTGGATCCTCAAAATAGGAATACATCTTTTAGTGTTGATAATATATGCAACCCTGTTGGTGTATTTTACCCAAAAGACTTCACAGAGCATGATAGAGACGATTTGAGGGTACAATTGCAAAATTACGAGTTTGATGTCGTCCAACATCCAGAATTTCAAAAATTATCCACTATTTCAGATTTATGTAAGTGGTTGGTGAAAATAAGAAAATCGACAATACATCCACTAATCGATAGGTTGATCAGGCTTGTTCTAACTCTTCCAGTTTCTACTACCACTACAGAACGTGCGTTTTCAACTATGAATCACATCAAATCTGAACTTCGGAACAAAATGGAGAACGAATATCTTGCAAATTCTCTTTTGGTCTACCTTGAGAGGGAAATCTCAAGAAATTTTAGTACGGACGAAATTATAGATGGATTTCGTGATTTGAAAACACGACGAGTGCAATTTTGATAAAGTTTTGATATTCCTTTTAATAAAGATTTAGTTTGTTTTTCATAAAGTGTATACTTTTGTTGGTATATATATATATATCATTTAGATTTTCATTTGGCCCCCCCAAAGATTAAATCCTGGATTCGTCCCTGTTGCCAAAGAATTCAATGCAACCCCTAGGGTCACCCTACTTCAGATTTTATCCGGCTTCAAAAGGTTCAATAATATACAAGATAAGGTTATGATGTTTGTATCAAAATTGAAATGCAGGCTCGTCACTTGTCGACCAAATGAGAGTGTTCGAATTGATTGGTAAGTATTCTTTAATAATATTTAAATGTCACTTTCCTAACATAATTTATTTTGGATAAAGATACATAGACTACTCTTTTTTCATGCCCGGTACATAAAAATGATATGTCTTGTTGTGAGTCTCGTCAAAGCACAAAGTATAACCCCTTACCTTATCTTATTAAGTGAGTATTAAAGTGGGTACTAAACCGGGTCTGTGTAGTGATACTCATTTATTTTTGTATTAAAATACGATGTCCATTTTATGGTGTAGGTTCAGGGAGCACGAGATGTGTATCGAAAAGAGAACATTGGTAACACATTTACCCTTAATTCTTGTTATCAGATTTCAGATGAGTCAAACCATCATCGACTCTACTCGTTTTCATTTCGACATCCTAGCTTCTGGTGAGTCGGGCATCTAATCTAGTCCTGGCGGTGAAACTACAGCAGTCCGAGAGGAAAGAAATGAAGGCGTAATAAGGGAACAGCAAAGGCTTTGAAGAAATACTAAAAAATGTATTAGATTTCAATTACTCGTTCATAAAGTATGCGAAGACTGTGAGGTTGCTTGTAACAAGACCAAGGGGTTGCAGTTGAAGGCCGAGGAAGTTGAAATCAAGAAACAGGCACAAGCATCTCATGAGAGGAAATATATGTGGGGTGAAATCATGCAAGTCTAAATGATCCTAAACACGAGCACCACGAACATGTCTCCTGCCCATATGGACTTCCACAAATAAAACATATTAAACAAGTTCTGCACGCAGCCAAAGTCGAGTTATTTATCGTGAAGGAGCTGCTTTAATTTTTAATTATTTAAATTGTAATACAATGGGTTGTAATCGTGGTATTTGATTGGGTTACCAGCCCACCCACAACTGGTTCTTTTATAATTAATCATTTTTAACTAACTATTATGCAACATCAAACCTTAGAGTATTTGAAATCCAAGCAAAAGTTATGTAAACAACAAAGTGCATCAAATTAAAAATGACTAAAATCATGATACAATCTTGGTTACGAGTTAGAGAAACTTTGCCATACGTGTTGTCCTCTATTAGAGTGGAAAAAAAAATTCATTCCCACAATTTTTTATGAATTTTTCAGCTATTACCTGAAAGTATTTTCTATAAAATATCCTAGAAAATTTGTTAAAAAATTAGAGCATTCAATAATTTAGAATTTACCAATAATGAAAATGACTATTTGTAAATTACCAATAGAATTTTGAGAAAAATAGTAGGGAAAAGTTGTTTTCAAATTAGTGGAAAATATATATATTCCTAATAATAAATAGTGAAGAACAAAATATTTTACCAAATTAAAAACTATTGTTTGATTCAATTACCTTAAAAATCCTGAAAATTTTACTAAAACCATTACTAAAAATATTGTAACATTTATTAATTTTTAATTTACCAATTTATGAAAATTACTATTGATATATAACGAAAATAATCAATCAAAATTAGTATTGAAAGTGATGAGATTGTGGGAAAAAAAACTAACCTTGAAAAGTTAGAAGGCATTTGTGAATACTTTAGCTTATCAAAACTAGTCGGTGTAATGAATTTGGAGTGCAGAGGAATGAATTTGTAGTGAAAAGGTTATTAACTTTGGTTGATGGTGTAGCTTAAAATTTATGTTGCTGCAATGCTCAATGAATTTGGCTCCCAGAGTATTGAATTTGTAGTGAAAAAAAAAGTTACGGTCATTTGGGGTTTGAACCCCCACTAATTCTGACATTGACTTGGTCTCCATCATTTTCATTTTTGGGAATTTCACCCTCAAAATGACTTTTAGCGATGCAAAAAGTGTCGCTAAAATTTTTAACAACTGTTTTCGCATAGCTAAAAGTCATTTTAAGGGTCAAACTCCAAGAAGTGAGAGTGATGGGGGCCAAAGTCAATATCAAAATATTAGTGGGGGCTAAACTCCAAATGACCCCAAAAGTTATAACTTTGGTGATGGTGTAGCTGAAGATTTATGATGCTGCAATGCTTAACAGGTAGAATTAATGGGCCAGAATTGAATTAATTAACTGAGTGGGTAGGAAGGTGATAAATAAGAGTGAGATTGGGGGAAAAAATAAGGGTTTTAGAGGTTATATGATGTAGCGTCTGAAACCCGTACCACCAAAATGACGTCGTTTTACAAGAGGTACTATTATATTTGCGATGTCTCATTATGGTGACACAAATTTGTTCAAATGCAATTATGCATTAGGGTTGCTCTAACAAGCCCCCAATTATTAACTATACCCTGTATGGAAAGGTCAAGAGTTAGATGCTCTTTCCTATACCTTAATTAATTATTTGACAGATATTGTCCTAATATTTAGATTCTTAAATCGGTACCCAAAAGAATAAGAAAAAAATAATATTATGATGAATAATAATGTCACATATCAATCTTACACATAATTTGGGTTATAAAATAATTTACATCCATTGAGATGTCTCGAGTAAGTTTGGGGTTCCACCAAATATTCAGGCCCTCAAATACTGAATTGGATGAAGATTGTCTGTCCCATACATATAATTCTGAACTGATGACGAACTCTAGATTATGAAATGGGTGTGGGGTGGGGTGTTGTGGTTTCAATATTAAAAAAAAGAAGGTAATGCTACACATAAGAATAATTTGGCTGCTTCCCTTCAACACATGGAGCATATATAAGCCATCAACATGCTGAAGGCTCGAAGGTCGGTTCCTAAATTAATGTGACTCACAAAAATTAAAATAAATAAAAAAGAAGCAGCTTGAGTTGACGAAAGAAATATGTACAAAGCACAAGATCCAATGTGCGCCCATCACTCTAAAATTCGGGTTCTTAGATGTGATCCCTGAGAATAAATGATGCCATTCAGTAGAGCTTTATCCTGGTATGGATGGCAATCCGGCATATGGGACATAGGTGAAGATCTTCCCCACATTCACAACATGTCTGCAAGTCCAAATAAAAAAAATAAAAAACAGACATATGCTTCCATCTGTTCTTCGAGACGGAAATAGAGAGGAGCATAAGAGTTGTACCTGATGTCCACAACCAAATGCCATGTTCTTGGGATTACAAATGCAGATGGGACAAAGCTGTCAAAAGAAGAGCATAAAATTTTTCAAGATAATACCTGGACTAAAACAAACATTCTTACCTAGTAGTTACATCTAGTTACTACAGGCAAACAACTTAGAAATATCAAGTGTTCATACAGGAAAACAAGGGATAAGACACAGAAAATGGACACTTTATCACTTACTTGGTTTTCAGAAGCAGAACTTTCAGGTCGATTAATGCTGGCAGCAGCAGCACCCTGTCCCTCAGAAAAGGGTGCGCTTGGACGGGACCCACTAGTTCGTGAAGGTTTCGATGCACCTAAAGAAGATGAACCATATTGAGGTGGGGGGAGAGGAACCCTGTCTATAGCGTTTCCATTGTGAGCACTGATTGAGCAACGTAGAATAAATATATAAATAATTCAGGAAAACAATTGTTAACTTTTATTCTTCAAGAATAAATGTGAACCCCAGAAAGCCATGTTTAATTGTTACCCTAATATGTTGAGCTCTAATGTCGCTTTATACTGAGAAGGTATTTCCATCAAGGCTGCAAGGGCGAACTCTGCTTCTTTTCTGGATTGGTCCATCCTCTTTGACATAATTTCGGTGAAATTTACGAACTAGATACACATAACAATCAGCACGGACTCTCAGAAGAACAATGCAAGCTACAAACAAGATGAGGTTCCATCACTACCTACTAAAACTTGCCTGGAAATTATCAAAGGCTCGAGTAGGGATGTTGTCATCAAATTCTCTCATCGTGTCCCATGGTCCGTCTCCAACACCAACTAGTACTATTGACAAGGGATACTCACTGCAATGTAACAGGAAGCACACTTATTAGAGGTTGCACCAAAAAATAAAAAATAAAAGGAAAGTATAAACCTGCCAGATACCTAGCTTTCACAATTGCCTCAACAGTTCTCCTTTCCTGTGGGCTTAGCTGGCCACGTTCAGTATCAACACTTCTTGTCACCTACGACATGTTAGGATAAATTAATAATACACTGGCAGTCTCAAGCTACAATTCAGCAGCCAGGGAAGGTAATAGACCAGAAAACCATTGTGGCGCATTAGGATAAAGTTAGAAATAGTTGTCTAAACACGTGTTTTTTTCATTTTACAGGCTTCTTCTCAATATTCAGATTGTAAAAGAAAAGTTGGCCCAGTGAAATTTTAAGAAGTTACTAGGAAGCTGATCTCCAATTGAGGTGGAAACCATTTGATCTGCCGGATGATGGGATGCCAAATCGTGCCAGTTTTTGCAAGGGATAAAAAAGTAGTTTGAGTTGACTCTCTGCTTGCTTAGAGGAGGCATTTGGGTTGAAGATCAGCCACTTTTTTAAATAAAAATATTTTTTCTTGTTGATTCGGAGAGTTAATGTGAATCTAAGAATGCGAAAGCGTTATTACTACACTACACACCAACTACTAACTACACAACACCACCATTAACAAAAAAAATAAAACTAATCTAAAAAAGGGTTTCTTTCTCTCTCTATATTCTGTTTTCAATATTCAAGTTGTGATTACAAATGAGCGCCAACGGCCTATTTATAGGAGACATTAGCTTGCTGGCCAAGCTAAGACCCAAAAAGAGTAAAAAGAGCAACTAATAACTAAAAATGACTCATTATCCCCAAACATGCTTGGAGAATAAATATGGATTTTTTACCAATTTGTCCCGTTTACTAAGTATGTAGTTCAATAGGTCCTAACATTTGTTTTTGCTCCATCAGGTCCCGTGAAAAAAGATTTTTGTTCCAATAGGTCATATTTGTAAACATACAATGAATATTCACTATATGTAAATATGACCTATTAGGGAAAAAATGTTGCGATAGAACCTATAAGGAAATGTTCCATGTAAATAGGACTTAATAGGAAGATCCCCAATAAATAAAGACAAAATAAAAGAAAATGACAATAATACCCTAAACTAAAAATGCAAAATAAAAGATAGTCTTCTCCCGAGAGCACAATCACGAGCCACGAGTCTCTACGGATCACCATACACATCATTCTTTTTATCTTCGAAAAAGCTCGTCCTCGAGCGTGGAGGGTTAACCATCAATGCCACATGATATGAACCAAGAAAAGCTTTGGAGCTCATTCAAACTCAAATCAAAAGTGGGCAGCGCAGTTGGAATTAGTCCCATGTGTATGAACCTCACCAATAATGGGTCTAATAAACCCAAATCCATGCGATGTCCCTCTACGAAATCCGAGCAATCGAAAACTGACGACCATATCCGCCTTCTCGACACCACGAGTACATGGTTGCAACTTGGAGTGGTGGACCTTTGAATCTGACCGGAAGGGAACTCCGGCGACCGCACCTTTACAATACGATTGTAACAAATTGTTTGTTAGTTATAACTGCAATTAGTTGTTTGTTAGTTAGTGATTACAGCTGTAATCTGAATTAGAAGGACAGTTGTAGTAGTTTTTCTATAAATAGCTATTGAATTGTAATTGTTGATCATTGAATTGTTGAATAACAAATATCCTCTTCTCATTCTATTCTTTTCTCATCTATTCTGTTATGTTCTGTTCTCATCTAATTCTTTTTCTTCCATTCCAACTATACACCCCAAATGCTTGCATAATTGTCTAGGTCAGTCTTGAATTACCAAGGCATGACAAATTGGTATCAGAGCATCGATCCTGAATGGTGAAACCGGAAAATATGACAAAGACTAGGTGGCAAGCAAACGAAGCAAAGTTCACAGAGATTCAACAATGGCAGGAAGGTATGGAGGTGAAAATGGAACAACTGAAAGGAGCCATGGAGGCCTTAGTCAACAACATGAACCTAAAGTTTGAGAGACTATCCAAACCAAGTGATAAAGAACCTGAAAAAAATGTTCTTAATGCAAACTCCACAAGGGAATCAGGAGAGTCCCATCATCATTGCTCAAGAAAGAAAGACAGGAGAAACCCAACATCACCAAATTTCTCATTTCCACAAACAACCTAAGATTGACTGTCCAAAATTCCAAGGAGATGATCCAAAAGGATGGATTCAAAAGGTACAGTGGTATTTCATGCTAAATCCTCTTCCTGAAGACCATAAGGTTCTTTTTGTTGCCCTGCATTTGGAAGGAAAAGCAGCATCATGGTTTCAATCTTGAGTTTTCCGATCCAAGATTTGTCAAATGGGATGACTTTGTAAATCAACTCGTTGGAAGATTTTTAGAGGTGGGTTATGAAGATGTTGTTGAAGAATTTAACAAGCTGCACCAACAAACCACAGTGGCTGCCTATCAAGAGAAATTTGAACTTCTCAAACCCATGGTGTTGTCAAGAAATCCAGGGTTGACTGAACCCTACTTTGTTTCTAGCTTCCTGAGTGGACTCAATGACGAAATAAGTGTGCTAGTTATAATGTTCTTACCACAAACCCTAAACCAAGCCATCTTACTTGTTAGACTTCACGAAACAGCCTTAACCAAGAAAATTTACCCAAAAAGTTCCAATACCATCTTCAATTCCACCAAGAACCAGTTTACCAATACAAATTCTTCATATGATAAATCTATAACCAAACCTAACCCAACCTATAACAACCCCTACAACAAAAACAACCAGTATCCTCAAAATGTCAAAAAGATTTCTGCTAGTGAAATGCAGCTAAGAAGAGAAAAAAGGCAATGCTATTTTTGTGAGGAACCATACTCATACGGTCACAAATGTAAAAAGATGAATATCCACTTAATGATTACTGAAGATGAAGTCCATGATAGGAGTCACAATTGTTGTGCAGATGTGTTGTGGAAGTATCCCAGGAAGGGACAACGGTGAAACAAGAAGATGAAATGGGAATCTCATTACATGCCATGTCTGGATCTCTATCACCAAAAACCATGATATTCAAAGGGTCTGCTAATGGCCGAAAGCTAACCATTTTGATTGATACAGGAAGTTCCCATAATTTCATAGATTCTATCACAGCTAAAACTATTGGTTGCTTAACCATACCTACCCCTGACATGGGTGTCACAGTTGCTGATCACAGCAAGATCTATAGTTTTGCTATGTGCCCTAAATTCACTTGGGAAATGCAGGGATAAGAGTTTCAAGCTGAGACGAGATTGATCAAGTTGGGAGGATGCAACATAGTGTTGGGTGGTCCAGTGGATGATGGATATAGGTTCACTATGGCTGGATTTGAAGAAACTTAAGCTGCGTTTCAATGAAGATGGAAAGAGCATAGAGCTACAAGGTTATAAAGGAGTCCAATTGCACATGATTAGTGCAAAATCGATGGAGAAACTCACCAGAAAGAGCAAATATGGAATTGTTGGTCAGTTGTTCACTATGTCTACTGAGAAGATTGAGGTAAACACTCCACTTGAGTTAATTCCCCTGCTAGACCATTATAAGACCATTTTTTATGAACCCAAAGGCTTACCCCCAAATAGAACACATGATCATCATATTCCGTTAAAAGAGGGCAGTGGCCCTGTAAGCATAAGACCCTATAGATACCCTTACATTCAAAAAAACGAAATAGAGAAAATTGTCAAAGAATTGTTGGAATCTGGAGTGATAAGACCTTCATGTAGTCCATTCTTCTCCCCAGTTTTGTTGGTCAAGAAAAAAGATAATTCTTGATTATGGGTTGATTATAGAGGGTTGAATGAAGCAACTATAAAAAACAAATTCCCTATTCCTGTAATTGAGGAATTGTTGGATGAATTGCATGGGGCTAAAGTGTTTTCCAAGCTGGATTTGAGATCTGGTTATCACCAAATCAGGTTGCATGAGCCAGATATACATAAAACAGCATTTAGAATCCATGAGGGCCTTTACGAATTTTTAGTCATGCCATTTGGCTTGACAAATGCTCCAGCCTCGTTCCAAGCATTGATGAATAGTGTGTTTAAAAACTATTTGAGGAAGTTTATCCTTGTATTTTTTTGATGATATTTTAATCTACAGTTCCTCTATGGAAGCGCATATAAAGCACATAGATATTGCTTTGTCATTACTCAAACAGCACCAATTGTATGCAAAGATGTCAAAATGTTCGTTTGGCCAAGATCAGTTGGAATATTTGGGGCACATTACTTCTAAAGAAGGGTGTCAGCTGACACTTCTAAGGTGGAAGCTATGGTGAACTGGCCTTTGCCTTCAAACATCAAGGCTCTAAGGGGTCTCCTTGGACTCACAGGGTATTATAGGAAATTTGTGAGAGGTTATGGCTTGATCGGCAGGCCCCTTACACAGATGCTAAGAAGAGGACAATTTCAGTGGACATCAGAAGCAAAGCAAGCATTTCAGCAACTTAAAATGGCAATGACAACTACTCCAGTGTTAGCACTGCCAGATTTTAACAAAAAATTGTAATGGAGACCGACGCTAGTAATGATGGGATTGGAGCCGTGTTGATGCAAGAGAGTAAACCAATAGCTTACCTAAGCAAAGCCCTGCCTCCTCAAAAGAAAGGCTTGTCAACTTATGAGAAAGAGCTTTGGGCCATAGTTTATTCAATTGATAAATGGAGACCTTACCTCTATGGACATCAATTCATTATTAAGACAGATCATCAGAGCCTCAAATATTTGTTAGAGCAAAGAGTATCAACCATGTTGCAGCAAAAATGGTTGACCAAATTATTGGGGTTCAATTATGAAATTTCATACAAGCAAGGGAAGGAGAATAAAGCAGCTGATGCTTTGTCCAGAGCTCATGAAGATAAAAGAACCACCGGAGGACAATGTCATAGCATATCCACAGTGCAACCATCGTGGTTGGAAGAGGTGTTTTACAGCATGGAAAGAGATGAATTAGCGCAGCAAGTATTGGCACAGGTTACTAGTAATGCAACCCTACTGCCCAATTATTCACATTCTAATGGCATACTAAGATATGATGGAAAATTGTACATAGGAAGTAATGGGGAATTGAGGCATAAAATTTTGGTGGAATTGCATTCCTCTAGCATTGGGGGACACTCTGGGGTGAAGGCTACTATTAAGAGGATAGAAAATTTCTTCTATTGGCCAACACTGAAACAAGATGTGAATGCTTATGTGTCTAGTTGTGATGTATGCCAGAGGAATAAAGGGGAAAATATATCCTATCCTGGGTTATTGCAGCCTCTTCCTATTCCGAATTTGCCATGGACAGACATATCGATGGACTTTATGAGGGATTGCCTCTCTCTACGGGTAAAAACTCGATTTTGGTGGTGGTGCATAGGTTCACTAAGTATGGACATTTCTTGCCCATGACACATCCTTTTAATGTTAAACAGGTGGCTAAGAAGTTCTTTGATGAAATACATAGGCTTCATGACCTTCCCCTTACCATTGTTTCTGATAGAGACACTATTTTTCTAAGTAAATTCTGGACTCAATTGTTTGAAATGATAGGGACCAAACTACATCATTCATCTGCTTACCATCCACAAACCGAAAGATTAAATCAGTGCTTGGAAAACTACCTTCGCTGCATGACTAGTGACAGACCCAAGAATTGGCACAAGTGGATGTCTATGGCAGAATGGTGGTACAACAGTTGTTACCACACCTCTATCAAAACTACTCCTTTTGAGGCCCTCTATGGTTACACCACCCCTTGCTAGCTATTCCTCAGCAGCCACCCAATACAGATGCAGAGTTGCATAAATTCATTGCAGAAAAGAGAAGCACTATACAGATGCTAAAGGCAAACTTGCAGCAAGCACAGGAGAGGATGAAAATGTATGCTGATAAAAAGAGGAGTGAAAGGTCATTTGAATTGGGGGATTGGGTTTACCTACGCCTGCAGCCATATAGGCAGGTCACTGTAGCTATGAGGCGTAATCTCAAACTCTCAGCCAAGTATTATGGCCCATATCAAATCATACAGAAAATTGGGAAAGTTTCATATCGATTAGAACTGCCACCTACTGCTATGGTTCATCCCATCTTTCATGTGTCAATGTTAAAGAAGAAGTTAGGCGAAGGAGTTGTATCTGCTACTGATCTTCCTCGTGTTAATCATCAAGGAAATTTTGTCCTCCAGCCCATAGCTATATAGGACAGGAGGGTCATTCGTCGGAGACAAAGACTTGTGGTTCAGTTGCTAATACAATGGTTCAATTGTTCTGCTACAGAAGCCACTTGGGAAGATTATGACAAGATCACGGCACAATTTCCTAACCTAGATCCTAGAGGTCAAGGATTAATTGAAGAGGAGGCATTTGTCAGAATTAAAGGGAAAATATGGAAAATGACAGTTCACCGTTTCTTGTAACAAACTGTTTGTTGATTATAACTGCAATTAGTTGTTTGTTAGTTAGTGACTACAGCTGTAATCTGAATTAGAAGGATAGTTGTAGTTTTTCTGTAAATAGCTATTGAATTGTAATTGTTGATCATTGAATTGTTGAATAACAAATATCTTCTTCTCATTCTATTCTTTTCTCATCTATTCTGTTCTCTTCTCTTCTAATTCTTTTTCTTCCATTCCAACTATCCACCCCAAATGCTTGCATAATTGTCTAGGTCAGACTTGAATTACCAAGGCATTACACGGTGTTTCATTTGTACGAGGTGGTGGTTGTGTGGTGGTAGGAGGTGGAAGTGGAGGGCGGTGATGGTGGAGGATGGAGGAGGCTAAAAGGGTTGGTATCTCCCACTTTTAGCGGTGATGGAATTTAGGGTTTCCATCCACCCTATTCTCATTTGGACATTTATAAATGAACGGTTGCCGGAGTTGGAATCACAACTCGATATCCATTTTATGCACCACGACGAACATCAAGAACAAAAGCAACTCCGATACCAATTTTATGTGAATCTAAGAATGCGGAAGCGTTATTACTACACTACACATAAGCTACCAACTACACAACACAACCAACAAAAAATAAAACTAAACTAAGAAAAAGGGTTTCTTTCTCTCTATATTCTTTTTGTCAATATTCAAGTTGTCTTTACAAATTAGGGTCAACGGCCTATTTATAGGAGAGGTTAGCTTACTAGCCAAGCTAAGACCCAAAAAGACAAAAAAGGACAATTAATAACTAAAACTGACTCATTAGCCCCAAACATGTTTGGAGACTAATTAAAGACTACAAATAAAAGAAAATGATAATAATACCCTAAGCTAAAAATGCAAAATAAAATATAGTCTTCTCCTGGGAGCACAACCACGTGCCACATGAAGTTGATAATATGGCAGCAATGCCCTCTTTCTTGACTGGTCTTATACAAACCAGGATTAAGTGCTCAAATTTTTAGGTGTGCCTTTACGGGAAGAGGTAAGCAGAAACATGCGTGACTGTCGTGGGGGATTTTATATGATTTGATGACAAGACAACTGGCAGGGATATTTCAAGTGGGTTGGGCTGTTACTTTGCTATGGATTGGAAAATTCCAGCAACAGCGGGTGCGTGAGTGAGGAAGATAAATACATTGTCCTTATCACAGCTGAATTTGCGAGGACGTGCAATTCAAGGGAGACAGATGTGTCTGCTCAAGGAACCCAAAGAAGGGTAACACATCTTATAGACACAAAGGAAGCATGCTCTTGATGTGACCAAGGTGAACCGAAGGACTGCAAGAGAGGTGGTCAATGTTCTTGATGTGGCCAAATGGTAGTTCCCTCCCACGAGGCCGCTTGCATTGGGCGAGGAGGTAAAGAGTAGGTAAATAGGATGTTTAGGAATTATCTTTTTAGTTGGTTGGAATATCCATCTTCTCCTAATTTATTTTCTTCCGTTCTATAAGTTCCTTAGCTAGAAGCAAGGACTATTTGCCTGAGTGAATCTCGCTTCCAATCCTCATTCAATTAATAATATACATTCTTAGATTTCTGAATTGAGTGTTTGCTTATTCATTTGTATAACGATAGCAGTAGTGGTAATAGGAAATAAATTTAGAGAACACTGGACTACATAATTCCCTACCAACCATCTAACGACCAATAACTGCATCAGTAAAGAAAATGAATTAATGATATTGACATTAATGCAATGGATTGGAAGAGCAAAATTAATCTGGATGTTGATAGTCCAGAATGGCAGAATACACTTATTACTTAATGATAAGCACCGGAAAGTGTTTAAATAATACCCCAAATAAACAATTTTTAATTGTTAATTCTCGACAAAATAGGTTTTATGAGCTTATATGTCTGTTTTGTAGGTCATGTGCCTGTTGCGAAGTTCAAGCGCTCAAAACTAGGCAAAGTGCGGCTAAAAATAACTAACCCTAACTCCCGTAGCCTTACCATGTCCCCTAACCTAAGCCTAAACCGAGTCCAGACCTGTCCAAACCCTTGTGTGTCTAGTTTGTATTTTTATTAATTTTTTTTAAATTCTTATTTTGAGTCATTTTTAACTTTTAGGATTTATTTTATATTTTGTTTAGAGTCTTGTATATATTTTTAGGATTTATTTGTGTGTCGACTATTTTTATTTATTTTTAGGGTGTGAGTTTATTTTTTTATTTGATTTTTAGTTTCATTTTATTAATATTTTATTTGGTTTATTAGTATTATTTTATTTAAAGTCTTTTATTTTTAGGATTAGAAGTTTATTTTTTTTAGACTTTATATTGTTTCGTTTTATTTTTTAATTTTGTAAATATTTATTTTTCTAATAGAATTTTAATTTTTATAGATTTTATTTTATGTCTTAGTTTATTTTTTAGGGTCACAATCTAAACACACACACACACACACACACACAACATTATCCTACACTTCATCACTATCCCCATACACCCTCACTACACCCAATCATCACCACACCATCTTCAACCTCCCACACTCTCTCTCTTCTCACCTCCATTAACAACAAAACACATCAACCACCAATCCCATTTCCTCTCTCATCCCTCATCATCTTCTACATTCAAAATCAAACACCAGCCCAACCACCCAGCAACCCATGACCAGACCCTTGGCCCAACCGTCGACCCACCTACTTCCTTCTAGCTACTGCCCAAGCTCCAGCCACTAACTCGACCCCTCGAATCTTAACCCGGCCCTCATCTTTGCGACCCAAATCGCCTCAACCCAAATCCAAAACCCGAAACCCAATTCCATACCCGATTTGTCAACCCGCGTCGCCCCATTCCGACCGAACCCATGTCAACCCGGACTCCAGCCAACCAATCTCCGACCTATTTGGCTGCCTGATTCGAGTTCAACCCATTTCCATTCAACAAGACCCAACTTCAAACCTCCCAAGCCCACACCCGATTCTTAACTGCCAATGTCCCAACACCAAACAAAAATCAAAGAATAAAATAACAACTCACGTGTCCAAAAAGACAGATAACCCTATTTTCCCAAAAATACCCTCCAACACTCCAACCACCCACATCACCCCACTACTCTATTATCCTCACCCTATTATACCCCTCAATATACCTCATACCCTATGAAGCAACGATACTCTCCGGAGGTCGCGAATTTTTTTGGGACACGAATCGGACACGGGATACGCTCGGATACGCTCGGATACGCGAATCCTAGAGTATCCCATTTTTATTTTATTTTTAAAATGCTAGGATATGTTTAGGATAAGTTCTGGACACGTTAAAATTCGTTTCAGGATACGTTTTAGGATACGTGGGCTGTTTTTGAAATTTTAAAACATATGTTTTGTGGCTAAAAACATAAAAATGAAAACTTTTAAGTTATAACAAAACTCAAACACAAAATCTCTAACTCAAGACCTGCTTCAAAACTCATCAAACCAGCTAGGTTTTCAATCTCTCACTCCCGACGGCTAACCAACCTGCAACCCAGCTACGGTTTTCAACCCATCTCACTCCGACCTCATTCCGACCTCATTCCGGCTAGGGTTTTTATATCCCACCTCACTCCGACCTCATTCCGGCTAGGGTTTTCATATCCCACCTCACTCCGACCTCATTCCGACTCAATCGAACCAATTTGGAGCTCCGGCTAGGGTTTAAACCCATCAGGTATGTTTTTTTTTTACATCTGCTATTTTTTTTCACATGTCTTCTTCTTTTATGATTTTTTTTGTGTTGTTCTTTTATGATTTTTTTTGTGTAGTATGTGTTGTATATTTTATTTCTGTGTTGTAATATTTTTTACAGCTCTATTTTACCCCTTACCTCAATCTAGTACATCTGCTATTTTTTTTTTTACATCTGCTCTTTTTTTTCACATCTGCTGCTGTATTGCTTTTAGATTTTTGTCTTAACTGTTTTTTGTGTTTTATAATTATGTTTGCAGATTTTTTTTGTGTAGTATGTGTTGTACATCTGCTATTAATTATGTTTGATGTTTTATTATAATGGTGTTTGTTTGGTGACAACAATTATCATATTTGAGCACTTTAATATAATGGTATTTGATGCTTTACTTTACATTCATTTTACTCAAGTATATCATTAATATATATAAAATAAAATAATAAATATTTAACGTATCCTAACGTATCCGTATCCTACATTTTTTAAAAATCGCGTATCCCGTATCCCGAATCGAGTCGTATCCCGTATTACGTGTCGAGTCCGTGCTTCTTAGCTCATACCCCACATGCACATTTAAACTCTCAAAATTGCCCCTAGCTCCATGGCCACACTATTTAAGAGGAGAAAAACCCTAAATAAAGGGAGATTGTAGAGAAGAGACTAGAGAGAGAAACACCTTTGTAAATAGTAGAATAGTATTTTATTTTATTTTATTTCTTCTATTTTACTTTTTGAGATTGATGAGAGATCAAAGTGTATTGAGATATTCAATTGAGTGTATATATTGATTTAAAAATGTTTGGAAGCTCAAGTTGGATGGATATTACTCAAGTTCAATGAAGATTTAGAGTTCAGTTTTGCAAATCAATGAGACTTGTTTGAAGATTTGTTCTCTTTTTCTAATCTTTTATTTTAAATGCCTTTGAATATTTGTTCATCATGTTTAATATCATGTTAGGCTAAATCCCCTTTCAAGGGGTGGGATGATCCACTATTTGATGTTAATCCTATTTTAATTAGCTTATTTAAATTAAATGTCCCTTTGATGATTAACTTTGCACTCTTACATTTTAATTTACGCCTCGAGAGATGGTAAATGATTTTTGAGAGAAAATTGACATTCTAGTCTTATTTTCCATTTTAGAATCGAACTAGAGATAGGTTTTTCTAAAATGTGAATTTATTTCTTTGAAATTCAACTCTATGCTACTTTTCATGATTTAAACTAATTTAACAAATCGATCCTAGCGGGTGATTTAGTAAATGATGTTTAGATTTACTTTTCACGAGTTGTTGGAGTGTTGAATTTAATTTTTTAAAATGTTATTATTAAAATTACATTTGCAACGAGAGTTGATTTGTGATTTTGATACTAACTTGGGATAATTACTTTTAATGAATTAATTAATTTTGATTAACTAGAATATTTGGTATCATCCTATCCCTTGTTAGCTCTCACTTTGATTTCCTCATTCATCTCATATTTTACATTTTATTTAGTTAGATTTCACTCATTTTTCATCACACTTTTAACGTCTTTAGATCTTTGATTTAGTTTAGTCTTATTTCACCCTCATCACAAAAATTGTTTTAATATTAAAAAAAGCTAAAAAAAATTAAAAAAAGTAAAAAGTCTAAAAAGAAAATAAATAGAAAAATGAATTACATCTTTCCTCTCTCATATGTTTCATCCTTAGATTAGGATTGACACCCTTACTTCCCTCTACACTCTAGTTTATTATATTTTTGTAGGTATTTAAAGGTTTTAATTAACTTGGCTTCAACAACGACAAAAACACATAAAAAGCCTGATATCAAATGGCTTCGTTGCAGATCTTTGGAGCTTGAAGCATTTGAGAGGATTTCATATTATTTGTGATTCATTTGTATTCCATTTTTACTTTTCATACCATTTTACATTTTATTAGAAGGCTTGTATTAGGATTATATTATTTTGCTTGTATTGCGGTGCTTGGAAACACCATATTTTTTTCATTTAAATTAATTAAAAAAAAAGCATGATAGGAAAATCGGACAAGGTAGAGAGAGGGCGTCCAAAGGCGAGGATTTAGAAGCCTCTCTACTTTGGGTCGGTAGGACTCCCGGTGCCGACTGAAGCATTTGAGAGGATTTCATATTATTTGTGATTCATTTGTATTCCATTTTTACTTTTCATACCATTTTGCATTTTATTAGAAGGCTTGTATTAGGATTATATTAGTTTGCTTGTATTGCGGTGCTTGGAGACACCATATTTTTTTCATGTAAATGGAAAATCGGACAAGGTAGAGAGAGGGCGTTCAAAGGCGAGGATTTAGAAGCCTCTCTACTTTGGGTCGGTAGGACTCCCGGTGCCGACTGAAACAGGCGAGATCTCCCCCCAGTCGACTCAAATCGTTCATCACCCCACGGTGTAAAAACCGTGGGAGGTACATTTCTAAACCCTAGCGAATCTCCTGCAAGTGAGTCAATTTTATGTGTAACCACGTGCTCTTATTTGATTTTTATTATCGTATTTACTTTTTAATGTGTGTGATGAATTAATCAATTAAGACCTACATCCGGTCATTCACCAGAAGGGAGTTCATCACCCGACTCACTCGTTTATCCTTTATGTGCTACTCTAGCTATCATTAAATTTAAAATCAATCAACTAGCTAGCCCAATAGGAGAACATTTTTCAAAAGGCGATCACTAAATTCCGCGATTTTTATCGCCCACGGATTTCATTAAAATTTGGCTACCCACTCACCTAAATTTATAGATAAAAATTGGCTATGTGCTAGTTAGGACTTATCCTTGACTTGTGTGTGTCCAATTCACTCTTTCGGTAGTCAGTTTTGGTGAGTTCGTCATATTCAAAGAGTCCATATTTTTCCCCATCTTTTCTTCCAAAAACCCCAAAAACATTTTCTTTATTTTTATAAAAATCCAAAAATATTCTCTGTTTCATTTTCAAAAAAATCCAAAAATACTTTCTTTCCGTTTGAAAAACATTTTAAAAAATCCAAAAAAATATTTCTCTCGTCATGGCCAACGAACTTCCTTTACGGGAGTCCTTTGGCCACTATCCACCATCTCGAAGCATGTTTGAAGTTCAGCCCGAGTCCCACCTTTACAATTTACTTGGTGGCTTCAACTCTCAAAAACACACCATTGATGCTCATGCGTCGTCATCAACGCTCGCATCTCACATTTCATCGCCTCCGATGATGAGTGCCAATGCGTCAATTGCTTCGTCGAATCGTCGTGCATATATTATTTTCAAGCCAATCACTTGCCCCATGAGTGTCCATACTTTCTTATCCATATGAACCCACTATGGAACATGTGTATCCATATGACACTGTTCCGAAACCCAACTCGGCCTATTGTCATGATATATCCAATCCCGAGTGGTGTGAGCAACCAAACTATTCGTGGAGGCTTGATCACCCTACCACGCAATACGAATTCCAACCCGATGTTGTGGATCCTCATCCATTCCAACAGTCTTCATGGAAACTGAATACACCCTATCTTGATCAGTTCCCTCACTACACACACAATGATTATTATCATTTTGTCTCTCACGGAGATGCTTCTCCCGTGTATGATACACTTGACCCGTTCCCCACCCTTCACGAGTATTCTCAATATAATCCTGTTAATAGTGAGTTGAGTCTGCCTCCACCACTACCGCCACCCATCACTCCAGCACCATCATCCACCTCCACTCTCGAAAGCCTCTTGCAAAAGTTCATCCTCGAGCAAGAGCAAGTCACTCAATATCAAAATCAAGCTCTCCAACGACTTGAACCACGCCTTAATGAATTTGAGTGTGCGAAAGAGTTGAATTTCCCCTCAAGTCAACCCATTGTTGCCCCCCGTGGAGTGATGATGAGTTGTCTTGTGACACTAATTTTGAGTGTAACCAACCCTATCACCCCGAGAATCTCGATGTTGAGGCCATTCCGTGGTCCGGGCTCAAGTTGACAATTGTGACGACTTATCCGAAGACTGTGAGACTGATCACACCTTTTAGTTAGTCTTTAGATCTTTGATTTAGTTTAGTCTTATTTCACCCTCATCACAAAAATTGCTTTAATATTAAAAAAGCTAAAGAAAAAGTAAAAAGTCTAAAAAGAAAATAAATAGAAAAATGAATTACATCTTTCCTCTCTCATATGTTTCATCCTTAGATTAGGATTGACACCCTTACTTACCTTTACACTCTGGTTTATTATATTTTTGTAGGTATTTGAAGTTTTTGATTAACTTAGCTTCAACAACGACAAAAACGATACCAAAAGCCAAAGTTATCACTTAACTCAACTAGGGGTGTAAAACGGTCGAATACATAGCGGATACCATCCGTATCCGCAAGGATAGTCTGCAAAACTATCTTCATTCGTATTCTTTCAGATTCCCCAGATTCGGATAATATCCTTATACGTTTACATTATTTAATATACATACATTGTGCTTATCTAGCATTGATTTGCGAATTTGCTAAATCTCAACAAAATATTTTTTTACACAACATCCTTCATAAGATGGTATATGTTAATATAAACAACTACTGAAAAATAATTAATCAAATTTTAGGAGGCTTAAAAACAAGTACTAACATTTAATGCGTACTTGTGACCCTTAATTGACCTGCTACCGGTTATCGCGAAAATGTAAACAAAATGGATGATGTTCAGAGTTACTTTAGACAAAAAGACGACATATATAAAGTAAAGACAGAATGTAAGATGGTACTAAAGACTAGAGATGAAGAAATATAATATTCTTTATTATGTTTATACATTAAAAAATTAATGATTTAGATAGTTTACAATCAACAATCCAGATTACTAATTTACAGATATATATAATTAGAATAACAAAGGGAGGTTTTGTTTCAACCCACATTTACAGTCTATAAACCGTATTACAAAATTTAAATTTCTATAATGAAGAATGGTAAAAGGACAACACTGCCCCATTTATTCAACCCCGCTTGAAAAGATTATACAAAAAAAAAAAAAAAAACACTACTGACTGCTGTGAAACCACATTAGTTTGCCATTTTGGACTGATACTGTCAAGTTGTCTTCTCCCATCATCGTCCCCTTGACAAATACACTTAAACTAATGAACCTAGAAACATTTTCCCGTTTCTTTGCAAACATTGAGGAAAAGTTAGGATGTGCTTATCTGACGTATACAATGTTACCTGTTTTAATAACTTTGATATTTGGAAGTAGCTCATCTCAAACCCCCATCATATCCAATTTTAGGGTGTATAGCGTATTGCGTTCCACCTACTAATACAATCCATGTTCTAGGTGACATTGGTGTAAACCCAAGTGTCACGCTACGAATCTTTAAATTTGTCTCCCCCAATTATAGCCTTTAATCATTTACTGATTGTTAGCAACAATGCAACTTTAATTTTCATTAAAGAAAAAATGAATACAGAAAAAGAGTTCTTAAACCAAAAAGAAAATATATGACAGGTATTTCTGGGGTCCTTTTGACATAACCCCCTGTATAACAGCATATTAGATACAACACCCTCAAAGTTAAAAAAAAAAATTAGACACAATCCCCTTTGTAAACCCCTTTTTTAAGGATAATTTCAACCTAATCTTCTTCCCCCCATCCCCCAGCCCCCAGGGAAAAAAAACTCTAATTTTTAAAAAACCTACACAATTATAAAAGAGATAAAATAAAATTAACCCGATGGGGTTTGGCATCACCATCCAATAAAGGAAAAAAGAGCAAGAAGAAAATAAGAACTAAGGAAAATGCTTTATGTTTTCATTATATTATTGAACGAGAAAGTATATAAAGCACTCTTGAGCAAGATCCGGTCAACTCTAAAAACGAGAAGGAGAGAGAAACGATGACAATGAGCTCATAGATGAGGGCGGCAAGTCACAACTGCGACATGAGAAGCCTCCCATCGGGCTCGAATCTGGTTGCAATTGTAAAGGCGGTGGCTTAGTGGTGATCAAGTTTACTTTGCACAAGGACTAAAGGCTGGTTCGGGTAATCGGAGGATAAGGACGGAGGTCTGGCGTGGATATGTGGTCATGGTGATCTCCAGTATCGCCACCATGTGGTGGTGAAGGTGTGCATCACCAGAAAGGATATGGATTTAGTTTGGTTAGAGAGCCAGGTCGAGAATCTGGGCGTTGATGTGGTGTAGAAATTAGTGCACATTTCATGGGACGACGAGGATAAATGGTTCTCTCTCTCTTGTTGATGTGTAATTGAGAGCGGAAGCGATTTAATTATATTACATAACAAAAACATCATTGAATAAGGAAAAATGCGAATATCTCTCTTTAATTCTCTTCATCTCTAAAGTGATAATAATGATCACAATATCTTGTTAGCCAAGATAATCCTAAAAGGTAAAATGACTAAAAGGGACACACTAGAAAATTCTGAAGGAATAAACCAGCGCGCCTAACATCAGTCAGAATAAAACACGATAGTAAAGCAAATACCCCTGCTAAGCTCATGCTCTTGCATCAGTCTTCCCCCATGAAAAGTTGTCATATAGTCCTTATATTGGTGGTAGAAGTCAGGTTCAATGCCCTGCAGCGTGGCCTCAGTAACTCATATGTCGTTGGCCTCAGGACGCCCATGGCAAGGAGTGAGGAAGCAGGTGTAGTCACCAGAAGGGGGAAGTGACAAACTCGAAAGCTAGGACGTCCTCAACGCCGTCGACGTGGGAACAAATGGTTGTGGACAGTGAGCATCCCGATGATCTTTGTAGGCGACATATATAAGCTGAAGACAGATGCGGACAACTTCATGGATGGAAGTCATGGGGCTGGCAAACTCAACGACGAAAGGGCCAGGATCGTGAGAAGTAATTCTGCTAGATCTACATGCATGAAGGGAGAAGTCCCTAAAACGACCTGAAATGGAGAGAGGCTAGTAGCGGTTGAAAGATTTATTGAAGGCGAATTTCGCTTGGGTAATCCCAATGTCCAAACATCGGAGGGTGTCTGTAGCAAGGCAACGTAGCAAATCTCCAACACTCCAGTTGACCACCTTTGTTTGACCAGCAATCTGGGGGTGGAAAGCTGTCAAAAACTGGAGGGAGCAGCAAGGAAACCCCATAATGTTTGCCAAAAGTGACTAGTTAACCGAACATTCATGTCAAAGGTGTTACTACAAGGTACGCCGGATGATCTTATAATCTCTTCAAATAGAGAGTGGCCATGTGACAGTCGTTTGTAGTGCGGGAGCAAGGGATGAAATGTACATTTTTTGTGCCCTCCTTGAAATAGGTGGCCAAATGTGACCCAGCTGGAAGACTCCTATATAAAGAAGAGAAGAGAAGAGAAGAGGGGGATATCAACCAGAACCCATGAAAGGAAAGGGAAGTACTGGAAAGAAACATCAACAATCTCCATTAAAAGATAATCAACACGACCCCTTTGCAGCAATCTTATAATTCTCAGGGGTGAAGAGGCCCCTCGTTGTAAGTTGTAACAAAATCTCGGCTCACAACATATATATACGGTAACGACCAAACCCACTCCATACACGTGGAAACCGTTGCCAAATTACATAAATCATCGTGTTAGTGTTTATCTCTCTCGTCTCTCTTGGGAGCTCAGATCCCCGCTTATACAAAATGGGTTATGTCGATTTTGAGGAGCAACTCTCATGCCCAACCAAAATTAAGTACCTCCTTACGTTAGGAGACTCCGTTAGGGAGAGATTCTCATTCAATGGAGAAGCGAATTTCACAAAAATATCATCGGAAATTTACAGTGGTGAGAAATAATATAGTGGTGAGATATAATCTAGCACCAGATGACAAGTTCTCTATCATCTTCACTCCATGAAAATTACTGGGATAATAGCTTAGAACTCCCCTTACCCATGTCACGATCATAAACTGGATATATATGTTGAAGAAAAATTCTTAGAGTGGTGGGTTAGGATTACGTCCCTCGAGGACCAAGACATAACCCATTTTGGAGAAATTGAGAAACGAGATATATACACGAATAACACAGAAATTTTACGTGCTTCAACAAAGCCTATGTCTATGGTGATGCTTGGGTGTTTGTGAGCCAAGAGACTATTAAGGGGAAGGAGGGAGGGGGTGGGGGGGTGGGGGGGTGAAGATTCTTCACCCTATGAAATTTTGCAGAGGATGATACAAAGGTGATATATTGTTTGTAGGGGTGTTTCTAGACATGCTCGCTTCTCTCTTTTGTTTGTGCCCCGGCTTAGTTAACCTTCAACCTGTATTCCCCTCGACTGCCTTGTTGAGCTCTCCCCTTTTGTTGAGTGGAAAGGGACATCTTATAGGAGTTTTTTTTTTTTTGGGGGGGGGGGGGGGGGGGGGGGACAACTGGAACAGCTGGAATCCAATTTAGAGAGGATGCCGCAGTTATACCCCCCTACAACTATATATCATTCGCTTATTTTCATATTTAGTAGATAATGTCTCTCACTTTCTCTAGTCATATGTGCACAAAACATATTTATTTCATATTTTAATTGCTGAAACTCAGTTCTCGATGGGCCTGATATCAGTGATAGAGAATGTCAAATAATAATTACAAGTAATTAAAGGCTTTGTCCTTTGGTAGATTGTTTTTATACTTACAATGATGTAAAGGCATGGGAATATCACTTAAACACACAAAAAAAATAAGAGAAATTTTCGCTCAATCATAAAATCTCATCAATCAATAACAAGTTAAGTGATGACAAGCCTTATGTATAATACTGCTAACAAGAGTCATAAAAATATTGAAAGAAAGAAATATAAACTAGGAAACAACAAACATACAAAATCTATCTCCTTATAATAATCCTAACTAGAGTAATTCTAGAGAGACCGACAAACAATACCCATATATCAGACCCGATGATGTGTCAAACATACATGATGTGCGGAGTCCACACGGGCTCCATTTGAAATACTAAACAATGCATGTCTGACACTTTGTATACGTCTGGCATCACAAACCATTTGATCAAACAAAGTTTCGACAGTGTTTTTTTCACTTCTTCAAATATAAGAAGCAGATAAATAATCTTGAGGATCTTTCATATTGCATAATTTTCGGCATTATATTCAACGAGTGCATATAAACTGTTACGAAGTTTTCCAATATTATACATTGCGTTTGCATAATACTAAACTTGGTTCCAGTTTACCTGATCTTGCATAAGGACCAGACACGAAACAGCCAAGCCTATATCTTTAAAAAACGGATTTTTCATTTTTACCAATAAAGCGTAGATCGTGGATAAATACCTGTCCATCAGCTATTATCAGTAATACATGATACTGGCCACGACTTTGCTCAACAATAGTAATTGCCATTTCAATGATAGGGGCGAATGATGTTGGTCCTTTTTACAAGAAAGAAGGCCAAAAGTATCATAAGCTGAAAGAACCAACTCAAAAATAACAAAAGGAAATAAAGAAAGTGGATGAATTAAATTGTGACCTGCAAGACGTAGTTGAGGGACTAACTCTCTATACCGACTCAACACTTCCTCAAATCCATCACAAAATTTCTCGTCGGGATAAAAACTGAAGACTTCTTGGTCATGTGTTGAAGCTGACAACAAGTGGAAGCATGTAAGATCTCAATTATACTGGATTAAAAAAATATTTGTCCCAACCACTTAGGTTTGGACAGGTATAAAAATCTCAATAAAATGAAAAATATAAGGAATTACCATCTCCAAACCCAAAACAAGGAATTTGATTATCCTCATCAAAGTTGGCTAACGTCCTTCCAATAATTGATATTGCGTCTTCGTATGGATTATGGTCATCCCCAATGTGATGCAAGCTTTTCCGGTGAAATGACCTCGCACCTAATAACAACATCAGTTACAAGAATTGCACTATAGCCTGCAATTCTACGCACCAAGATGAGGTCAAACCTGTCCACTCATTGCTCTTGGTGAAATCAATTCCAACAATTAGATTTGATGATTCCAGCCCAGCACGCTCTAATGCAGAAGTAACCTGTAAGGAAAGAAGTAAACTGGGGTAGTTTATCAATTTATGATAAATCAATAAATATAACCACTTATGTCAGTAAAGTGCTATTAGTAACTGTCATGCAAATATCACCAGAATTTCCAATGTCAATGTAGAATGAATTACTACTTTATAGAATTGAGAATCCAATGTAACATCAGCATATATGATCATCTACAGAATTGAAATCAAATCGTAAATAATTTCTGAAGTTTCCAAACAGATTAGATTCATTTGAGTATGCACTTTCCTACCTTTTATGTGATGTTTACACACCAAATCCTGACCGTTAAACAAGGTCATGCAAAGCTTCTTTTTCTATGATGATTCCTCAAAATATGAGAGAAGTATGCAATCGAAAAAATACCCAAGACGAGATTTATAGTAGTTTTGCCCACAAATCAGACCTACGTCAGCTATGGTGAGGGTCGGAGATGATTGCACTACATTAATGAAGGATACCAACAATGGAGTCCTTAACTCTCTGTGTGATCTCAAAAGAGGAAATTACGAGAGGCCAAGATCCATAATGTGCTGCTATATCGTCTACATAGTTGGTGCTGCCTCTATATAAGCATAGGAGCTCGAATCGCAAAAGTATAAGGATTATTAATCCTGGTAGAATTGGACTGTCTTAATTAAGTAACTAATTTGCAAGCGGTCCACTTGAATTATAATTCTTGTGAGGCGGTAACACTAGCCAGCTACGTTGACGGTAGGTTATCGGCTCTGAAGCCTTGGGCCTTACTTTTTTTTAATCTGGCTTAGGCCTTATATGCATAATAGCAAGATTATCACCTAGGCATAACCATGAAACACTTTTACATATAAGAGCGCTATAAGCAACAGCATCGACTTGGTATAATAAGGATTGAATGCTAAGTATAATGCAAAGTTTCACCAAAATATCTCACTTAGAGTTGCATCAAGAGTTCCATAACACTGCTTGCAGACTTTATAATCACGGGATCAAAGTCAAACCATAAATTCTCCATATCAATGGGAATGCCATATTTTTTTCTGACATAACGAATGATGCTAGTGAAGCCAACATCACAAAAGCTTCAAAGTTAATATGAAGATATCATCTTTCTTCAGTATGAACCAGATTCTTGAAAATCTCCTGAGTGAGAGCAAGCATTCATCACTTGAATAAATGCCACAAGTATGGAATAACTTAGTTTGATTTCACAGAATATCTTAGGATTATGTTACCTGGTCCAAGCTGTTGTAATTATCATCTATTTTTGAAAATTTCCTTTCAAGTTTCCTCTTTGACTCAGGGACCCAACTACCGTAGCTTTGAGGTGGAGCCTGTGGTGCATAAGTTTGGCTCGGTTGAGAATGTGGTGACTGTTGATAGCCCCCATGATGACTCCATGAATTCGAGCTAGACCCAAAAGATGAATATCGACTTGGAGCCGCCCTTTTAGAACTTTTGCCACCCATGAACTCTATTCTCTACAGAGATGCTGCAACATCTAACAAATTGATATATATACCCTCCACAAGAAAATACAGCTAAACCATGAAATTAACACAAACATCAAAATAAAATCAAAACACCGTAAGGACCCTTACAGGACACCCAACCAAACCTCCTGGCAATTTAAACTTGACAAGCAAACTACGATTCCCTTCACAAAATTTAATTGAATTTATAGAGCACGTTCGTTGAACATTTTTTCTGCTACTTCAAAATAAAAAATTCATAAAATGCAAAAACTCAATCTTTGGTTACCCAATAAATAAAAATGACATAATTTGGACAGATTTTCTGATTGACTAGAGAAAGAAATCATTAAAGAATATATGAAATGGAAACCATCCAGTCCCACCATAGTGACATTTTATGGAATGTAATTACCTGGCTTCAAATTTCAAGACTGAATTTGGAAGGCACAAATGGAAAATATTGAACATAGAAGGAATATAGAAATAGTCTGTAACATTAAGAATATATAATCTGATATACACGTGATAACCAATCAAATCATATCATATCAATTAACTGTCATTCCACAATGCTAGTTGAAGAGGTGGGGGGAAAGAATAGAAAAATAAGCAACCCAAAAGATGAAAGAGTGGCGAGATCCAAATTCAGAAACAAAACTAAAAACGTATCTGGTTAGGAGTCAATTTCGAGAAAACTGACCTGATATAAGAGGAGAATATTTATTATATCCAGGAAAAATGTGACGGGAATTGTTTCAGCATCAAAGGTCTCATGATTAAGAGAGATAAGAGTTGGTGTGTGGGTGTGGGTGTGGGTGTGGGTGGATACTGCCAGACGAAGGTTTCTTGTTTTTAGTCAACCAGTGTTGGCAAACGTGTCCTTAGGTTTATTTTGCCGTCACTTGTTCTAGTGAAGGCTGGTTCCTCGAAGTTTCTGTCTATTTGTTGTTCCCGTCAACATCAAAACTAACGGAAGACTAACTATTCTCGTCGGTCAATTTTTTTTATTTTTTTAAACAAAAGTGGATAAACGTTACTTTCGGAATTCCTAAAAAATACCGTAAAACTTTAGGATTATTTGGAATTTAGGATATTTGGGTCTTTTTTACAAATGTTGGAGGTTATAGTTAATATTAAAAAATTGATGGGTATCAAACATCTAATACTCAAAATTTTAAACACGTGATTTTTTTTTTTTTATAGAAACTAGCATGTAGACCATGTGGTTCGCTAACAATTTCATAATGGCAATAACAAAAATTATTTTCATGTGGAATGATGTAGTTAAAAACCTTAGTTTGTATATTAAGATATAAATTTATATTTCATTAGATTTATTAGATTTTACATGCGTATAATTTATATTTCATAGTATAATTATTGGTGTGTGTGTGTGCACGAAATGTTAAAAACTGGCATTAGCTACTTATATCATTACATACACAAATGGAGGAATTTAAATAAAATATTAATGTTAAATATTAAATTTGTTAAATGTAAAACATGTATGAGGATGTTGTGAGGAGTCTCCAACTTTCGTATCAGGCTAGCATTTAGGTCCACGCAATGGCGGGCAATTGGAGTATGGCAATAAAAAACGACAACAATCATTCACCAAATTTGGCACCTTCCACCGAATAAATCGAAAGTATAAGTTTACAATTGCCTTGAGGTGGTGAAGGATACGTAATATCCGTATGTGAGTAGACATTTATTCGTAATATATCATTTTAATCAGATCATAAATCAAATTTTTAATTATATAATTTATAATAATTTTTTTTACAGTTTTGTTTGTGAATGCCTGAAAACCTATATGGTATCAATTATATATTATAAACAAAAATCTCACATATCAATCACCAAATTTGATCCCTTAAATCAAAAGACGCAAATAAAACTTGTATATTTAAATTCAACTGTGAAATAATTCAATCGTATTCACTTATTAGTGTAAAACTACATAAAACAATATTTTACGACACCAAACCATTGGCCGAAGCTTAAGTTCAAAGTAGTATGTAAAATAATGTTTAATGGTTTCCACAAAAGCGATAACAAACAACTTGGAACTGCAGCTTGAAAAATCTAAAATGAAAGCATGTCATAATGTATCCTTCATTTCAGCTTTGCAAAGGTATGCCTGATGGGAATCATTGATTCATTGCCGAATGCATTATCCCTGCATATCATTTGAAGAATTTAAATATGGAGTTATTGTATTTTAGTCTTATTTATTTGGTAAACCCACATTTAGGTCCTATTGACTTTTATTTAATTATATTACTCCCATTTTTAAAATATCTTATAACTAAAATGTCTAAAATACCCATTATAAACCCTAAATCTCACATTCAACCCATTTGAAACAACACATCGTAACTCTCCATTTATTTATCTCCGACTCACTCGGACACTTTGTATTTTTCTCTTTTGTCTTAATTTCAATCTCCGATTTGTAGTATATAAAAGCATTATGAGTAACTATTTACTTTACAGTGTAAATATCTACTCCACTCTAAGAGAGTGTATATATACACTTTAAACTAGATATTTACTAAGACAGGGAAGAATGTGGAGAAAGAATAACAATGAGGAGAAAAAGGAGAATATTAACAGGTATAATGCAAATGATAATATTTCATGATATCAGATAATGGGTATTGAAGTCTTTTGAGACCTCACACCCAACATGTGCTCCCCACGGGACCTTAGACTAGTTAGAGGGGAGAAGTGTAAAAGCGAAGACTATGATATAAATTGGTTGGGACCTCGGCTAAGGATGCTACGTCCACTATAAAAGATGGTGTGTTGTATATTAGGTTAAAGATAAGATTATTATTATTATCTAAAGACCTCTTAGGCTTTGGTCAAGGTGGACTGAGTTATTTGCGATTTTTATCACCGATCAAATTACCATTACGAGTAATTTATAGACTCTTCAAAGGGTTCCTTATCTTAGTTTAGGACTCAACAAATCATATAATGGGTGAGAGGTTGGAAGAGGTCCAAGATTTCTCCTTTATTCAGTTAACTGTGGGGTTAACTAATGTTACAATAAAAACTCTTTAACTGCTCTAGTGTATGTTGGGTGGTTCCCTTTATATGAGTTGTATAATCTTTATTTCAGATGTATTCAATGCCCTTTAATCGTTCACAAGCCTTTCATATATAAGTGTTCCTTTAAATAGAGAATGAGTTGACTACAACAATATGGACGGGGTTTCCCTGAGATCTGACAGCTATAGTAACACGGTGAAGTGTTGGTGAAAGGCTTGAAGGTGGTGTAAGGTAGTTGATGTGACCATTTAATGCGGATGGGAGATTTTAGTGCTAGTGGGAGTGAGTGGTGGAGGTAGGTAAAACAGTGTATGTACCTTCTACCTACTCGCCAGAGAAGTTACAGAAGATTTGTCAGACATCTAAACATCCTATGATCACCGAGGTAGCTCTAAAATGGTATGAGCTAGTTTTTATAACATAATAGTGGATTTCATCCTTGAAGGAAGGGTTACAAACCCATCGGAGGTCAGTTATTGCTATCCGTTGAACTAGTCTGAGACTTAAAACCATTCGTTCTCAGGTCTCTGAGCTAGGCCTTCGAGGTCTTCTGGAACAAGTGAGTGTCTTATAGTTTTGGGGATACCGTTAAGACCATTGATTCTACTGTGGGCTCTTCCTAAAAGTGACCATGGACTTTGGGGACCAATATTAGTCTAGCAGAGGTCTTTGATAGACCTTGGGACTTCTTACCTTATATGGGGGAAGGCAAGGGATTATGGACTCTCAGAATTCTTAAGTACTTAGATATGGTATCATCGGAAGCCTCTATTTCTCTTTCCTTTATTTCTCTTTGTAAAAATTGCTAGGGGAAATATTTATCCATTAAAATGAATGAGGGTAACAACGTAACTAACCAGTAAGATTTTCTGTATTATGGGATTTCATTGGGAAGGATCTTACACTGAGTGTTACATCTGGAAAATAGTGATGTGTTAAGCCATGGGTGGCTATAAATGATCCCCTTAGGCTTGTTAAAATCTTCACCATTCACTCCTACAATTATCTCCCCTTTGTTCACTCTTTCTCTTTGCAATTAGTTATTTTTTTTCTTTCATCGATAAATATGTGTTCTGGAAATCTCTCGCTTTCCAAGGTCTTGAACCTAAATCCCCTCTTGATTGACGGTCCTCGCGTTTATTTACCTTCTTCAACTGAACGAAGGAGAGGACTTATGTCAAGCCTTATACTTGGGGAATTCATGTTGGTACCCAAGTTATCAAATACCTAGGGCCCAATGACCCTAACTTTTCTGGTGGGGCTCAAGTAGCTTTAAGGATCACAAATAATGACTTGGAAGATATTCGTAAAAAATATCAAATTTTGGATAACATGACCCTAAGGATGCTAAGCTTGGTGAGAGATCTTGGTCCTTGGTCCCAAAATACGTCTACTTTAATGAGTGTTTCTTATTTTATGGGGCCTAGTTCCACTTCCCAGTATGGTGGTGGATATATTGAAGTTTGTCGGGGTATTTCCCTAGCCAAATCATTGTTAAACTTGGGAGGCCTCTTATGAACATTGTCTTGGCTTGTAGGGATGCCATTGGATGGAAGTTTGATATCTCCCCAACTCAGTTCTTTACTTTTACTGAGTTAAGGGGAAGACTAAGGCCAAAGATAGGGGTCTGAATTAATTTTTCCCTAAGGCTCGTATTGTCTTTCCAAGGGAGAAGCACAATGATCCAAAATAATGAAATTAGAGGTTTATATTCATTGGTGGAGATTGGTCTACCTCAAACCATGTGAAGAATATCGACGGCCCTACTATTAGGTGTACTCCCACAGCTTTAGGTAAGTATTCTTTCAATTTTAATCTCTTATTCAATTTGGCATAAGTCATATTAACATTTGTTCTTTTGCATAACATGTCGTTCCCAACGAAAAGGAGTCCAATATGCTTACGGAGGCTACTCCCTTTAAGGTCTTGGTCACTCCCAACCGCCTATATAAAAATGATATCATACCCCAGCCTAAGGAAACCTCTCCTGAAAAGGTTCTTGAGGCTCCCTAGATTGTAATTCGGGGTAGAAGGAGCTGAATCTTTCACATTGATCTAGAGGACGTGTAATGTGATAACCGTTAAAGTTTCTGAGGGCTCAACTACTATCTCTGAAGTGTTAGAGGCTAGGAAAGAAGAAGATGATTGGATAAAAAAGGAGGTTGATCTTCCTCTAAGAATATATTAGGTCTTGACCCTTGTAAAGAGAGTGGTCATTCAGTAAATGAACGTGAATAGAGGAAGATGTCTAATATATATGTGAAGTTGACATTTGTTCCTTCATTTATGGTGAAGGATATGAGGTCTAAGGGTGTTAGATGCATTAAATTCAATACCTTTTATGGAGATTCGTGTACCTTCAATAAAGTCGGTGGTTGATTTGAGCTAAGGCTTGAGATGAAGGAGGACCTATCATTGGAGGGAGTTATGAAAACCATATATATATATTACAAGCATTATAAGAGGTATGTGGATCCTCTAAGAAAACCCATAGTAAGCCTTCTATTCTAGGGGACATGCAACCCCTGGTCTCAATATTATTTATGACGGAGTCTGTTATTCCATATGTAAAGGGAAAAAAGTTATTAGGACCCTTCTAAAGTCTTATGATGGGCCCCCTTTGAAGGAGAAGAGCAAGTTTACGGATTCCCCAAGGACCTTTGATAAGCCTAGCAGGACTGTTGAGGTGAGGATGGAGAGTTGAGGTTCTCTGAAGGAGGAAAGTAATCTCGGGCATCATTTTTTAGGAGAGGAATTATCATGCCTCTGATATCAAGGATTTAAGACTAATGACTAGTACTAACAGTTCTGAGGTGTTTTTCCCACTCAAGGATAGAGGGACCTCAGATAAGTTCGAATAGTTTCTATATACTCAATAATGTAATATTCATACTTATGTATTCCTTTCAGTTGTGTTTAGAGGGCGTGGAAGAAAGCTTTGGTGATGGTTGAGTAGTGGGACTTGAAAAGTCTGGATCTTTATCAGATGATTTATGATCAACAGCTAGAGATGGATTCTTTAGAAGATAAGAAGGTGAGCCTTAAAGCTTGAATAAATTCTCTGGAGTAAACCCATCTCTTGAATAAGAAGGCCATTCATGATAGCATCTCACTCATCTCAACTGCTCAAAATTCACTAGTTGAGGCTGAGAAGGAAAATTCTGAGGCTCTGATCCATCACAGAGGGTCTGTCCTCCAAGATGAAGTTCTCAAGCTCAAGGGAGAAAATGAAAAGCTCCAGCATACATAAAAAGATGTGGACTCGTTGAAGAAACAGTTCTCTAACTTCAGCAATGTGAGGGATCGAATGATGGGCGATAACTTAAAGATGTAGGTGGCATCTGGGATCCAATTTAAGCATACCAATCTTTTGGGGAAAATGGATTTGATGATAAGGAACCAAATTGATGCTTATCTAACTTTTTATTCTTATAAAAGGTTCCTTTTTCCAAAACTACCCTTTGAGCTTTGAGGCCTACAAGGATAAAGTCCAATTGCTCTTTCTTGAAGTTAATGTCTCCAATCTTTTTTATTGAAGATACTAGTTTTATCAAGGATGACTCTAATAATGAGAGCACCAATGAAGGTGGAGCTACTGAAGTCTCTACTTCTAAAGCTAGGGATGAAGCCCATGCATCCTCACCCATGGAGACTAAAGTCGTGCCAAGCACATATTTCAAAGAGTCTATTGAGAATCTTGAGAAGGAAAAATCTGAGAGAACTAAGACTTAAAAGAATTTTTCAATCTATGCATTTTTATTTTGACCATGGGGCCGTTACTATAGAACTTGTGGTTCCTTCAACATTAATGTCAATAGTTGTTTTTAAAATTTCAACTTCTTTATTTTTTTCTTTACCGTGCTAAGAAATTTTTTCTTTTGTTTTTCTGAGGTATGTGAAGTAGGTAGTATCCCCCATTAGCCCCCGAGATTTCTTGGTAAAATAGCATAAAGTAACCAATAGTTATTCTAAAGTTCTTTTGAGGGTCTGTGGACCTTTGAAATATGATCAAATATGAACGAAGGCCTTAGAAGCTATGAATGAAGTTATGCCAAGGATCCTAAGACCTTAAAACTAATACCCACTAAGGATGAAAGCCTTAAATATTTAAAATGAAGTTCCACTAAAGGTCTTAAGACCTCTGAATAATGACTAACTAAGGATGAAAACCTTAGAGGTTTTAAAACTAATATTTGTAGGAGGTGCTTAATGATAAGTCTCTCATTTAATTATTAAATGAGGTTAGAGGTGATTAATATTGATAAAAGTCCATGTGTTTATGCGACTGGGGAATTATTATATGCGTCCAATATATCACGCGTATTTATGTATTATTTATGAATTAACTAGACAATATTATAGTATTGAGGGTTTGATATAAGTTATGGGACACATGCAACTTAAAATAGGACATGTGTCACCATGGGTTATTTGACATGTGGCGACCCACTTGGATTGATTTTTCGCTATAAATAAGCCTGATCCCCATACAGTTTAGAGAGAGCTTCTTAGGAGAAAAGAGTTTTCTTGTCTTATGAGTTTGTAGAGAGTTTTAGAAAAGAGTTTTAAGAGTTGTTTTGAGATGAGTTTCAACACCTGCCACCTCTCCGAAAAATCACCACAATGAGTTTTTCGACGAATAGTACAAACCCACGAACTACGTTTACTTTGATTCCAACTATACCAGATACATAGGCGCAACCGAAGTTGATCAAGTCAAACACATGCTAAAATCCTATATTTTTCCAAATTATACTACCCTCTTACATTTGGCGACTCCGTTGGGGAGGTATTCATGATTTTTATCATGTTAACGCCTCATTCGGTATCGAAAAAAGTGGATGGAGATAAAAGAAAGGCATCGACAACTGAGCTTTCTGCTTCAATATTTGAAAATTATTTAGCTTCTGCTCAGAAAAATAACTGTCTTCTTATTTATTATCTCTTCTGCACTGTATCAAAATTTTACAATGGCTATCCCAAAATATAAACAGATGTGCTTGTTAACAGAATAAAAAATGGTCGACATTTACATTTTAACTGAGATTATATATTCTGTGTTTGCATAAGGGTTGTATATTGAACCATTAAAATTCGATTGTGTTTTCACGTATGAGAGGCTGAAAAAATTAAAAATATGACTATGAGTATGATATATTTCTTTAAGCTGCACATCCTTGGAGATTCTATTTTTTTCTGTAATACATTTTTTTAATCTAAATGGTACACCATTTGGTCTGAACTTGAGGTGACCCGATAAAAAATCTATTAGATATTCTTATATTTTGTTCATCGATCAGAAAATAAGACGTTTAAATCAAGACCCATGTGATAACATTTATTACTGAATAACATAGATGACTTTAAAACTCTGAATGTGACCATTGAGCCTATAAAGCAGTAATATAGTATACAGTCTTTTTCTTTTTTCTTTTTGCGTGGCAGACTCATTGAAAGAGTAGATTACGTACAATATATATATTGGGTTAGCTGTAAAGATAAAAAAAGTAGACTCTTTTAAAGAAAGTATAAATCTCTTTTAATACTCATTTGCGTGTCAACTAGAGTTTGACTTACATATATTTAATAGTTTCACAACATCATGATCTTTCTTGTTATCTACTCTGACTAGAAGCTGCTAATATAAAACAAAATACATAACGTGTGTCAATTTTCCCCCTCCGGTGGGATTTTCTCCATCTTCCTGGTGGGATCTCCCGTCCTCAGGTCAAAATCGAAGGAAAACTCCAACAACAACAAAAATATATAAGAGATGAATTGTAACTCAGCAAACCGACGTAGTATGAAATTTATTTCTTTACACTTGAGGTAAAACATAAAGGAGAAGAGAGTTGTGCATAAACTGACCCGCCATGGTTGAAACAACCAAAATCGATCCATCTTGGCAAGACAAGACAAATTAAAAAAAAAATTAAACTTGATGAATCTTACTCCAATAAACCTCGGTTAGAAACTGACGGAACCTGATCCAAGGAACCTCTTTTCGATGAGGCTCGGATTGAACCGTATGAGCTTTACACTTGGGAACAAATTAAGTCAGAACTGAGTCACGACATATGGAAAATTGGTAAGTGATTTAGTTGAGAGATTAAAATCTATTAAAGGTAGATATAAACAGAACCACCGTGGGAGCTTAAAATTCAACAGACCTCGGTTAGAAACGGGCGGAGCTTGCTCCGAGGAACCTCTACCCGATGAAGGTCTGACTGGAAAGAAAACCAGTGTTGTCAAACCGAAACACCCGTTCGAAGAAACTCAAAGTCGGATCACCATATGAGTGATCTTCTTCATTTGTAGGGTAGATCCGACAATTAAGTTTGAGGTCCATCGTTTTATGAGCTTGCGGTGAATCAATCTTTTGATTTTGGGTTTGAGGTCCATCTGAAAGTCCAAATGTGACAACCATAAGTGTGGTCAATGACACCAATTATGGTCCCTTGCATCTAAAAATAAAAAAGGGGACATGTTGAATAGTGTCCAAACTATGATTTAATTGTAAGAGATGCATATATGATTTAACCATTACAGCTTATGGTTCCTCGGGCATGACACATGTTGGGACGGTTCCTTCGTAATCACACGTGTCAAATCAAAATTGACGCCATAAACAATTATGAATATACTTAATAAGTATGGTTATATAATTGATAATATGAGCATGATACCGGTGAAATACTGAGTTTATTTTATTTTTTGATAACAAATAAAATATAGAGATAAGAGTGTTGTTCTCATAAAAAATTTAATTGTTCGAAAATATTCATGAGTTATGTTAGGTGCATGAGTTACATTGATGAATTGAAAAACTTTATTTTAAATGAGATGAATGAAATATAATGAAGTTTCGATTGAGTATTTTGACATTAGAAAATACTCATAATTATTTGTACATCGTATTCATACATTATGACTCATTTACGAAATATTTGAATATGTTTTAGAACTGAAGAATTATCTTGAGATTATATGCACCTTTAGATTTATTATGACATGCATCCTTAAACGACATTAAATTGTTCACGATACACCTACGAGAATCGGTGGTTATGATTCATTGCACAAATATCTCCAAACTTTATTTAATTTTTTTATTTTATTACATTAAATAAATTAAAATAAAGGGGGCATGAGGATAATTGTGCTTGGATATTTCCTGAGTTTTACTAACCATTTGTAATATTATGTTATTGTGTCAGAAATAAATTATTTTGCAGAGGCTTCTGAATGAGCAGATATTAAGCGACGCAAATATCAAGTCATTGTTCAAAGATGTGATAGTTTAAGATACACCCCATGAAATGTAATGATTAGGTTGCTTTCATTTTTTTTCGGGCGGGCACTGTAAATGATATATGTAATTTATTTTATTTTATCTTGAGATAAAATAAAATAAAGGGGGCAAATGGATATTATGATGTAACATAACTTATAGTGTGAATCTTCTTCGACGTCCTCCGCGACAAGGTTAGATTGATAAACCTTCAGAGTATAGTAACATCCAAGCAGGCCATTACAAAATCTTCTTCAGTTTCTTTCGCAAAGAGTTCAAATGGGTAAATTAGTTTTCACTCAGAAATTGATAAAGTCATAGTCATCCTTCAGATACTACATCATATTACGAGAACTTTGCGAGTATTGAGATAAGTCTTCTACAGAGGTGTATTATATTCCAAAAAACTTTATCAAAATTGGTCAGTAGTTGGACCATGATCGTTATGACTTGACTCGTCTGAAGAAGTTGATCATTAAAGCAAACAGACGAAGGACCACACTCATTTTGTCATTCGGTAGGTATGGGCTCCCGTCCTGCAAGGCGATACAGAAGAATGAGTTTAAAAAGAGTCTTAACAAGTTATTTTCATTGTTAAGTCACCGTTACTGGTGAAGTTTGACGAAAAATCATAACAAGTGATTTTTATTATTAAGTCACCATTATAGGTGGAGTTTACAAAAATCTTAACAAATGTTTTCATTGTTAAGTCACCGTTACTGGTGGAGTTTGACGAAAAATCTTAGCAAGTGGTTTTCATTGTTAAGTCACCGTTATAAGTGGAGTTTACAAAAATCTTAACAAGTGTTTTCATTGTTAAGTCACCGTTACTATTGGAGTTTGACGAAAAATCTTAATAAGTGGGTTTCATTGTTAGGTCACCGTTAATGGTGGAGTTTGACGAAAAATCCTTAACAAGTGGTTTTCATTGTTAAGTCACCGTTATAGGTGGAGTTTACAAAAATCTTAACAAGTGTTTTCATTGTTAAGTCACCATTACTGGTGAAGTTTGACAAAAAATCTTAACAAGTGGTTTTCATTGTTCAGTCACCGTTATAGGTGAAGTTTACGAAAAATCTTAACAAGTGATTTTCATTGTTAAAGTCACCGTTATAGGTGGAGTTTGACGAAAAATCTTAACAAGTGGTTTTCATTGTTAAGTCACCGTTATAGGTGGAGTTTACGAAAAATCTTAACAAGTGTGTTTTCATTATTAAGTCACCTCTAATGGTGGAGTTTACCAAAAATATTAATAAGTGTGTTTTCATTGTTAAGTCACCTCTAACGGTGGAGTTGAAGAAAATCTTAACAAGTGTGTTTTCATTGTTAAGTCACTTCTAACGGTGGAGTTTACGAAAAATCTTAACAAGTGTGTTTTCATCATTAATTCACCTTGTAGGTGTGAGTTTACAAAAAACATTAAAAAGTGGTAATTTGGGCGAGTCAATAATACGTACATGCACAAGAAGCCTCATCATGATTAAGACGAGCCAAAAACATGTGCATACACTATATGATAATATAGAACGAAGTAGTGATTTTGTAAACCATAAAAAATACTTCCACCAACCTTGGTTGAGAATGATGAAACTGAACAATGAAGTTGTTGTTATGGGATCATAATATACTTACAAATAGATTTGTTGAGAATAATGAAAGAGAATGATGAAATAGTTATCACGTGTCCATGATAATACTTTTTACTAAAGTAGAGTTATGAACAATCACAATAAAATCGTGGATGCATGTTCATTTACATAGGAATGGGGGAAACACTCATATTATATCATTCGTATGAAAAGAATGATCACTCGGTCTTTCTGAATAACCTATGAGATCAAAGCCTAAAAAATATGAGATATGAGATTGAAGTATATAACGTAACTGAGATATAAAATATGGGATTGCAGTATATCATAAAATGTGACATATGAGGTAAAAGTATATCATCAAGATGAAATGAGATATAAGATTACTAGCGACGATCCACAGGTTGATCGAACATATCAAAACCGACTAATTATGTTTTGTAAATACAGTCGATATATTTAAGACATGCATCAATACATCAACTATATGTACGAGGGGGCAAATGTAGGAGGGGCTTAATGATAAGCCTCTCATTTAAATATTAAATGAGGTAAGAGATGATTAATATTGATAAAAGTCCATGTGTTTATACGACTGAGGTTTTATTATTCACGTCCTACATATCACTAGTATTTGTGTATTATTTGTGAATTAACTAGACAATATTATAGTATTGAGGGTTTGATATAAGTTATGGGACACATGCAACTTAAAATAGGATATGTGTCACCACGAATTATTTGACATGTGGCGACCCACTTGGATTGGTTTTTCGCTATAAATAAGCCTCACCCCCGTACAGTCTAGAGAGAGCTTCTTGGGAGAAAAGAGTTTTCTTGTCTTATGAGTTTTTAGAGAGTTTTAGAAATGAGTTTTGGAAAAGAGTTTTAAGAGTTGTTTTGAGATGAGTTTCAACACCTCTCACCTCTCCGAAAAATCACCACAATGAGTTTTTCGACGAATAGTATGAACCCACGAACTACGTTGACTTTGATTCCGACTATGTCGGATACATAGGCGCAACCGAAGTTGCTCAAATTAAACATGTGCTAAAATCCAATATTTGCTCAAATTAGACTACCCTCTTACAATATTCTACTAAGGGTACTAAGATCTATGGACTATGACCAACTAAGGATGAAAGCCTTAGAGGTTTTTAAATTAAAGTTACGCCACTGAGGTTCCTAATATCTTAGAACTATGAACAACTAAGGATAAAAAGCCTTAGAGGTTTTTAAATTATATCTCCATTGAGAGTCCTAAGACCTATGAACCATGACTAACTGAGGATAAAAGCCTTAGAGCGTTAAAAAAAAATTAGAGTAAGGGTGGGGAAAAATTAAGATATGATTGCGAAGTTTTTCCATACTTTAATTTTTTAGAACATGTTTAAGTGCAAAGTCCTTCAAATTGACCATTTTGGGGCCTTAGACCTTAATCAACTCAAATGTAGTCAACAACGGAAGCCTTAGTAATTTCTTTGGTCTATCCAGGGTCCTTAGACCTTGAATTGTTTGTCCGAGCCAAGGATGAATGTATTTCAACTCTTGCTGGGTCGTTTAAGACCTTATAACTATTAGGAACTAAGGATTAAAAACCTTGTAATTCTTAAAGTCCTTCGTTTGAGCCCAACATAATGAATGCATGAGCTTAATGCCTTGTGCAGATCCTTGCAAATTTCCTTCTCTATAGCATGTTTATAGCCATCAGTGAATATATGGTTCCTTAAAATGGTCAAGCCTATGATTTTACAGATATCCTCTAGAGTAATAGAGAACTCCCCTAACAAATGACAAAAAAATGGGTGTCTATGCTCCAGCAAGGCAACGAGATATTGAGAGCACTCATGTTCTTGTTGATGGTACAACTCTTTAAACTCTCGAGGGTCCTCTCCAGACCAAGCCCCTCGACGATATTAAGATGACTTTCCTCAGACATAATGTAGTCAACCAAGAGTCCCCACTCCGTGCAGGTTCCACTAAAAACAGCAAAATCAATATTGGAGAAGGGTAAATCCCCCTATCCACTCGGTTCCTCATAATACTATCGGACAAGACAACAAGGGCATCCTCAGACTCTTAAAACCCCAAGAGTGGTTTTTCGACCACTATGGTAACAAACCCTACTTCAAACCCTCGAGTGAAGACATGAAATGATCATTATCTCCAAAGAAAGGAGCACACCTGTAGGCTTAAAAATCTCTTTTAGAGCACGCCTCTAAATATTTTTTGTGGATTTTGGTAACGGATGAGGAACCACTTGCTTTGCCTTGAAGAACCCACCACTTGGACTTAAAGAACACCACCACTTATGCCAGAGGTAGTTGAAAGGTTAGTAAATACCATCGAAGAAATGGTGGAAACCCCTATAGCAGTGTAAATGTCCATGATGATTTGAATGGGTTAAAGGAAGCCATTACCAACTCCGTGGTGGTGGTTGAAATGGTAGAGTGAATGTTTGAAGAAGAAAAAGACTTTGAAATTAGTTGATCAGCGAAGAAAACTTTTAGAAAAGGTTTAACAATAATGGAGGAAACGATAAAGCTCTAAGAAATTTACTCTTTATAAAAACTCTTGAAAGTGATGGTAAAGAGTCTAAAATATAAGGAACATGGGTTTTCATACTTCGGGAATCTAAAGACGCTCCACCATTTTAAAAATGGGATTCATGATTAAGCAAATACGGCCTCACCCAATGTGACCCATGGACCCTCGAGGTACTAAGAAGCGTATCTAATAACATAATATAATTTTGGTGTCTCTTTAAAGAAGATTGACACCTGATTGACACCTGGCTTGCATTTAATGTTATGAGAACACCTCTCTTACACGTCATTACTCTCTTACACGTCATTACAAACCAGATACTGAACTCCTTACAAAATCTCCCCCTTTGCATCCGTTTTCTGAGGTTCGTTCTTTGAATAGTTTCTAAGATGTCTTCTCTGCCGTTAGATTTACAATCGTCTCTTCATCGATTACCTAACCTAGGGTCAGTTCCATTCTTTGCATCCGTTTTCTGAGCTTCGTTCTTTGAATACTTTCTAAGACGGCTTCGTTGCCGTTGATCGTCTACAAGATTTACAATCGTCTCTTCATCGATTACCCAACCTAAATTCGGAACTGTTTTCAACGACCGAAGTTCGAAAATCCTTTCACCAACACAAGTTCAAAATGGGTATAAATACCGTACACACAGAAGAGATGTTTCTCAACCCTACCTATACTCTTGATTTCATTCGGTATGTTCCTCTGTTACTCTTCTTTTACTTCTTTTACTGGTTTTCGTTTGTAGACATTGCTTCTTCATTTTATCACAAATTATTTCAATTCTTTTTTTTTTCAGTTTTTCTACATACAGCTGTGAGCGTCAAAATCATTGTTCATTTGTTTCAAAATGATTTTACTTGAGCTCTTTTTTTTTTTATCTATATCCCCAAAAAATAAAAGTTAGGTTAAATTTTTATTGACAAAGGGTGTTTTTTAGTTCAGTGTATATCCCCAAAAATTAAACAATAATATTTATTAATGGTTACTGTGTATAAATTCTTATACTCCATCTATTGGCTACGTTTCCCACGAGGTGTGCTTTGAAATAATTATTTAAACTCATAACTTTAGTTAGCAGATTCTGTACTGTATAGGTATAATAATTAGTAATAATTTCTTTTTGCCCAGTTGGCTGTTATCACAGAAATAGGTGTCTATTCAAATTTGGTGTAATTAAAATAATAATAAAAAATTTAGAGCATATATTTAAACTTTATAAATTGTTTTACTTTTCAGTTTTTTGGTTTTTATTTGTTGTTCATTTCTTATGTGCTGTTAAGAGTTTTACGTTATGTGAGATTTTTCAATTACTTTAATTCTTTTATGTGAAATTAGAAGGAATTTATTAGTGTTCGACATGAGGTTCTTAATTTTTTTTTTCTTAATTTATAGCATTTGTTAATAGGCGAAAAATGGTTCGAAGAGAGGTTGAACTGCTAAAGAAGGCAAACAAAATATATGAATGCAAAGACATCATTGACATTGACAATCCCACACTCCGTGATTTACGTATGCGATCAAGGTGTCGTACACGTGAGTTAAATGAGTTCATGAAGATGTCTAAGAACAAACGCCAAAAAACAAGAATAGAGAAAATATTTTCCGTCCTGAAATCGTTGCATCGTGTCTCCTTCATTGGTACTTATGATCAAGATGGCAAGATTGTTGAATCTAAGAAAATGGAGGAGAGGAAGAAAAAAAATTTCTTATCTTTGTTCCCCTTCCTTGAGCAAGCTATTGAAGTTAATGAACCCCATCGACATGATGTCGACATTGAATTTTACGATCTTGATACTCTATCTGAAGTCGATGAAGTGCCCGAAATTGAAGACTCTAATGAAAATACTTCAACTTATGATCCTTCCGAAAATGAAGACGATTATTAAGATTTATGTATTGATGATTTCTTTGTTACACATAAACAAGTTTCAATTGTACACAGTTTATTTAAGACTCATATGTTATCAAGGTCGTTATGAATAAAATTGTTTGTTATTTTTTATTATGAAACTTATTTTCTTTGTGTTGTTTGTTACTCTTATGGATATAACGTAATGATTATTTGTTATGTATTATGGTGATTGTTTAACGGCATTAATCTTAAGTTTGTTTATATGCATTTTTTTTATTATACTTTAATTCCCATTGAATGTAATGTATGTTTATCGTTTCATATTTATTTATTTATCAATGTCTTATGTCACCTATAGTATCATTTATATTATATTTTGTTTCAAATACTGTAGGTATACAACATCAGCTAAGATTATATCACCAAATAGAAGACTTTTACAGGTATTTCATTTATGTCTTACAATAAATTTTACCTTATCAATATTCAATTACGATTGTTTTCACATTATTAAATTATGTTTTGGAAGTACAATTAGCTATGCGTTATTTTAGATCATCATAACTAATGTACATGATTTATCAAAACAAATTTTTACATGAAAACATTTTTAACGAAAATATAATTTCTACATTTAAACAATTTTTTACATTAAAACTGTTTTTAAGTTAACAAATTTGTTGTCAAATATTTCGCACCCATATAGCAAAGAAAAATTTGACAACATGTTATGCATATTAGATGTTGTACATTAGCAAATAGAGTATAGGCAAATTTTGCTACCAAACGCAACAAATTGTAGGTAAATGTCATATTTGTCAACATAAATTATGCTATGAAACAGACCCTAAAAGAACTTTTGTCCATTTGTCTAAAATATTTTCTTTTTCATGTTATTGCGTTTCGAATCTTCCTTTATTATGTTATTTTTTCATGTTTGTTAAATTTTTATACATGTTTAAATTTTTAATCCTAATGACTTATATCTGTGAATTAAGTAGATGGATAATCTCAACCATGGTAGACTTGCTAGATTCCAAAGGCGTCTTATTATGCTCAATAGACGTAATACAGTTTCTGAAGCCTTAAACTGTCATAACGCAAATAGAGCGGTGATACATCGAACACCTACTCTTAACAATCATCTACCCATTTCTCAACCCAATGCCATGAATTGTTCTAATGGTTTTAAATCAAGAACCGTATCTCGATCAATTGTAAATGAAGACGGTAGCGTTACTTCATCAACAACAGTTGTTAACTCATCATCTAATAACGCGTATGGGAACTATAGTGGATACACCATTGAAACCGTAAGAGACGCCATTGCGAGAGAAAATGCTATTCGTAATACAGGTTCTTATTAATATTTTATATACTGACTTTTTATTTCCCTCCAACAATTTAATGTTTATTCCTATAAGAGAAATCTAATTAGTTATTTCAAATGTTATGTTAAAAATCTGTAGACCGTACTCATCCTACTCAACGAAGAAATCGGCGGGCGAATATTCTCCCAACACAAAGAAGTAAGATTATCATATAAAAATAATATATTTTCGTAAAAAAATAATTTATTAGTAGATATATTTAATATTTATTTTTTCTTATCGGAAAATTCACAACTGCGTGGAATTTTGGTGCGCCAACTTATAAATGTGAGCATTGTTCGGCCATCATGTGGTATGAAGAACGTAGTGAGAAACATAGACGACGCAAAAATATAAAGTTCTCCATTTGCTGTCGAGAAGGAAAAATAAAATTGCCATCAGTTAAAGAAGCACCCGTCTTCCTAAATAGTTTGCTAAACTCTTTATCAGGAAGAAGATGTTCTTTATTCCGTGATAATATTCGGGCGTATAACTCTATGTTTGCATTTACATCAATGGGTGGAAAAGTGGACAAGACGATAAACAACGGAGTTGGTCCTTATGTTTTTCGCATCTCAGGGCAAAACTACCATAAAATTGGTTCGCTAATACCATTAAATGGATCCGCTCCAAAATTTTCACAACTCTACATTTATGACACTGATAATGAGGTTGACAATAGGCTCTGAGTATTTAGTCGAGATAGCCTTTCATCGAGTTTAGACGTTGAGATTGTTGAAGGATTAATACAAATGTTTGATGAACACAATGTATTAGTCAAAGTTTTTCGCATGGCGCGTGATCGTTTCAAGGAAGAAGATTTGTCATATCTTCGTATAAGAATTATCGGAGATCGATCAAGAAGCTCATCTGTCTACAATTTACCTAACGCATCAGAGGTTGCTGCGCTAATTGTTGGAGACCTCCATGATATTACTGCAAAGAGAGATGTAGTTGTGGAACATAGATCAGAGGGATTGCAACGAATAAGCGAACTACATCCATCTTTTATGGCCATGCAATACCCTTTGTTATTTCCATACGGAGAAGATGGTTTCCATACCGATATTGCTTACTTAAACAACCAAGGTCGACTAAAAACGAAAAGAAATTCCGTAACGATGCGTGAATTTTATTCTTATAGATTGCAACAGAGATTGAATGAAGGCCAAACACTCCAACTTTCAGGTCGGTTATTCCAGCAATTTATAGTCGATGCATATACTTGCATTGAGTCAGAGAGATTACTTTGGGTAAGATCAAATCAAACACAACTAAGATCAGAACTGTATAAAGGGTTAAAAGATGCAGTTCTTAAGGGAGATACAAAACCTGCCTCTGTTGGAAAACGCATCGTCTTACCTTTTGCTTCACAGGTGGGCCACGATATATGGCCCAAAATTTCCAAGATGCTATGGCAATATGTAGATGGGAAGGAAACCCCGATCTTTTTATTACATTTACTGCAAATCCCAAATGGCCAGAAATTCAATCTTTCCTGAATTTAACCCCATGCGCAAAAACTGAAGATAGACCAGACATTGTCACCAGGGTCTTCAAAATTAAACTTGATCAATTGATGCGGGATTTAACAGACGGCAAATATTTTGGTCCCGTAATGGCAGGTTAGTATATAAATATATATTATCAATTAGTAAAATTATAAACCTCATATCTATTTATAATTATTACAATTTTACTAATATACATTAAAACGTTCAAATTCCTTTCAGCTATCTACACAATTGAATTTCAAAAGAGAGGATTACCTCATGCTCATGTATTACTCTTCCTACAATCTGGTTCGAAGAATAAAACTCCAAAGCAGATTGATGACGTCATCTCTGCAGAGTTACCAGATGGCACATTAGATCCAATTGGATATGCAGCAGTTGGGCAATTTATGATGCACGGTCCATGTGGCTATGCTAATCCTTCTTCACCATGTATGGGAAAAGAAGGTTGCTCAAAACACTTCCCTCGACCTTTTACCAATGAAACAATAATTGATGACAGAGGATTCCCGGTTTATAGGCGAAGAGATGATTCCAATTTTTTTGAGAAAAATGGCGTCAAGCTGGATAATAGATTTGTTGTGCCCCATAATGTTGAGTTAATCGTTAAATACCAAGCACATATCAATGTTGAATGGTGTAACAGATCAAGGTCTATAAAATATCTTTTCAAGTACATTAACAAGGGACCTGACAGAGCAAGAATGGTATTGGAAGAGAACATTACACGTAACAATGAAGATGGGATAGAGCAAGTAAGGGAAGTTGATGAAATACGAACATTCCTTGATTGCCGTTATCTCTCCGCATGTGAAGCTTGCTGGAGAATTTTTGAGTTTGACATCCAGTACCGAAGTGTGGGCGTTGAGCGTCTAACTTTGCATCTTCCGAATGAACAAGTTGTGACCTTTAGAGATTGTGATAGACTAGATAATGTCATAAATCGAATCGATGTCAACAAAACTATGCTCACTGAATGGATGCGAACTAATTCAATTCACGAAGATGCAAGAGAGTTAACATACGTAGATTTCCCAATGAAATGGACTTGGAAACCCGAATACAAGGAGTGGAAGCGACGGGAATCCGTAATCTGTGTTGGACGTGTTAATTTCATTCATCCAACTGCTGGCGAGCTATTTTACCTTAGAATGTTATCTAACATTATAAAGGGAGCAAGGAACTTTGAAGAAATGAGAACAATCAATAGAGTGATTTACCCTACTTTTAAATCAGCATGTTATTCACTGGGTTTACTTGACGGAGATAAAGAGTGGCATGACGTATTACAGCAAGCATCGCAATGGTCAACAGGAGCGCAATTAAGGGATCTATTTATAACACTTCTTTTATTCTGTGAGATATCAGATCCTTTAGAACTCTGGGAAAAAAATTGGGAATTATTTTCTGATGACATTTTGTATCGTCAAAGAAAGATGCTGAATTTCAATAATTTGCTACTCACTGATGATCAAATAAAGAACTATTGTCTGTATGAAATTGAGCTACAGTTAGCGAAGAGCAACAAGTCTTTAAACGACTTTCCACCTTTACCAATCCCCAATCATACATTAATACATGAACTGAACAATAGATTGATCACGGAAGAACTATCATATGATGTTCATCAACTATTGCGTCAGCATGCGGATCTACATAAAGGACTGAACAGCGAACAAGAATCTATTTATAATTCTGTAATTCAGTCATGTATCGAGGATAAAGGTGGATTGTTTTTCGTGTACGGTGCTGGAGGCACTGGGAAAACATATTTATACAGGACAATCATTTCAAGATTAAGGTCAGAGGGTAAAATTGTGCTAGCAGTTGCATCATCTGGAATTGCATCGCTATTATTACCTGGAGGGAGAACAGCACATTCACGCTTTGCTATCCCAATTAATTTAAGAGAGAACTCAACATGCGAGATAAAACAAGGTACTCAACTAGCAGAGCTAATAAAAAAAACAACTCTGATTATTTGGGATGAGGCACCAATGAACCATCGCCACACTTTTGAGGCCGTTGATAAGTCACTCTGAGATATTCTTAGGTTCAATGATCCATATTCAACTGAAAAAGTATTTGGAGGCAAAACAGTTTTACTTGGTGGTGATTTTAGGCAAACTTTACCTATTGTACCAAGAGGCAGTAGAGAGGAAATTATAAATTCATCAATCAATAAATCTTACATTTGGGATTTGTGCACTGTATTCTCTTTGAAAAAAAACATGCGTATTCAAGATTCAAATGAATTTAGTGATTGGGTACTCGCTCTAGGAGATGGAGATTTACCCACTGACTCAATGGGAGACGAAAGCGAACCAGATTGGATAAACATACCTAAGGATATGCTCATCCCATTTACTGATGATCCCATTGGAAGTATAGTTGCATCAACGTACCCAGACTTATGCGCAAACTATACAAATAGTAAGTATTTAACCTCAAGAGGGATTCTAACTCCAAGAAATGAAACAGTTGATGAGATTAATTCGTACATTATGGATCTACTTCCTGAAGAGAAAAAAAACTTTTTTAAGTTCAGATTCTCTTTGTAAAGCTTCTGGGAATTTTACTGATCAAGAGATTCTCTTCCCAATTGAGTTTCTTAACACATTATCATTCCTTGGCTTACCAAACCACGAAGTACAGTTAAAAATTGGAATGCCAATCATTTTTCTAAGAAACATAAACCAAAGTTCGGGACTTTGTAATGGTACAAGGTTAATAATTACCCAACTATCGACATTGGTTATTGAAGCAAAAATAATCACCGGTTCAAACATTGGCGCAAAGGTTTTTATTCCAAGGATAATTATGACTGCTTCAGAGCCTAAATGGCCATTCATTTTGAAAAGACGTCAACTACCAGTTCGACCCTCCTTCTGCATGACAATCAACAAGAGCCAAGGACAAACTCTTGAAAATGTGGGAGTTTTTTTACCGCATCCAGTCTTCAGCCACGGACAACTGTATGTGGCTGCATCTAGAGTTACTTCACGTTCTGGCTTAAAATTCTTAATAATGTCCGATAGCTCTGAAAACTACAACAAGACGGAGAATGTTGTATTCAAAGAAGTGTTCAATTCATTAAATAAATGTAAGTTAAAGATATTTGAAACATGTAAATTAAATTAATTTTTTTTGGTTAATAAATTATTCATTAATGAAATATAGATGTAATCCGAAATACAGGAATATCACAACTCATATAATGAGGAAGGTGACATTACTTAAGGACCTTCAAAAGGAAGGAATTGACTGGACAATTCAGGTGCAGATTTCAAGAAAATGGAAGCCTCGCAATACAAAAGCAGACAATGAAGTCATGAGCACCGACATTATTCTACTTGACGAGAATGTAAGAAATCAATATCTCTGTACAAAAAATAGAATTAAATACTCTAAAAAAGTTTTCATTTAAACATAATCTTCGTTTTTTAAAGGGGGACCACATACATGCCTGCATAAGGAAGAAATTAGTTATTCAGTTCGATCAGTTGCTGAAAGAGGGTGAAATTTACAAAATTTCTTCATTCATTGTTGTGGATAACAAGTCTAACTACAAGGTGGTGACACACAAATATATGATCTACTTCTTGCCCAATACATTCATAGAAGCAATTCAAATCGATTACCCAATCATTAAAAGACATCAGTTCGAATTCCTTGATTTCAAGCAAGCATCGTCAAGGACAAACAACATACAACTATCTGGTAAGAATGAAATACTACAAATAATTAATTACAATAATTTAAGTAATATTATTTACAATAATCTACATTACAACTTTTCACTATAAACAGATGTGTTTGGCGTGCTGATAAGCATGAGCGATATCGAAGATCAATTAGCAAGAGGAAGTATGATTAAGAAAAGGGTAATTCAGCTACAAGACGAGAGGTAAACAATGCTTATTTGTCGTAGTACTTTAATATAATTCCTTAATAAATATAAGTCTTTATTAAAGTATAAAAATACAGCAATGCAAAACTTCAAATTACGTTATGGGCCGACAATGCACAAGATCTGGATGATGATATTTTGAAGAACATACCCAAACCTATTGTTATAGTCGTCTCATCCACAACAGTGAAGTTATTCCAAGGTAATTTCACTATAAAATCCCATCCTTCAAACACGTATTCAGCATTCATATTGTTTTAATTATTTATTTATAATTTTTCATAAGTAATTATGGTGTACATCAAAATTTTTTATACAATTTATTTATTTTAATCTAATAAATAAATAACAAATGGCCTAATATTCTTAAGTTTACTATTTATAGGGCATTACTCGCTATCAACTACCAATGCAAGCAAGGTTTACATAAATCCAGAAATACCTGAAGTTTCGTCTTTTAAGGAACGGTAAAACATCACGCATTTATTACTCTTAATTTTCCTGATTAATATAAACATCTGAATATTTAAAAAAAATTATTATGTTATAGTGCTACAATAACATCTCTAGACATCATGAAAACTCCTCAAAAAAATGAAGAACAACTAGAGGAAAAATCAATTGCAGAGATTTTGTCAATGACATCAAATACAATTCAAGAGGTATTTACATTTCTTTACTCATTAAACTATTTTCATTAATTAAGAAATAACAATACTATAACAAATAACTAACTTACAATTACTATATAGCCAACAATGATTTCATGCAAAGCGAGGATCATCAACATGGATACAAAATTTGGTTGGTTCTACTTATCATGCACAGAGTGTAATAAAAAGTGTACACCACTATCAACAACATTTTGGTGCGAAAATTGCAGCATCGAACCAAGATTTCCAAAACCAAGGTAAGAGATACAATATAAAATAAATTATTTCAACACGAACATAAGTAATTAAATTAATATTGAATGCAGGTATCGATTGAGTGTCAAAGTCGAGGACAGAACGGGAGAAACAACTTTTGTCATTTTTGATAAAGAAGTAGAGAAGATCATTCGTATACCTGTCACACAACTACACACATCGTTTGAACAAGTAATCGCATATATATAAATTAATATAGTCTCGATTTTGGTTTGTTAAATTAATAATACATATACTATTACAGGATCAAGAAGGGAATAAAATACCAGCTTCGATCAATAATATAGTGGGAAAGGAATACAAATTCAAACTGAAGCTTGACAATTACAATTTGAAGCAAGGATCATGTTCTTACACAGTGACCAAAATCTATGAAGAAGATATACCCAACAATGATTATTCATCAATGAATCAATCACAGGTATTTAAATAATATTTTATAATGACGGGCGTATGAATTATAAATTTTTAATTCATTAGCATAAACTACTATAAATAGGGACAGAAGAGAGCATTTCTATCCTCATCAAGTGCATCCAATGACTACAGACAAATTCAGACAGATCCTCAAAATAATAAAAAAGGGCCAGATAATGAGTAAGTATTTATTATTCTTTACAATCAAACAGATGTTAAAATAAATCTACAATAAGTTTTAATTTTTTAATTTTTTACTATTATGCAGTGGAAATTCTGACAACTGGGATTAGATAATACAGTTCATCTTTTTGAAGAATTGCCATTCAGAAACTATCAAGTTCAATTGCTTTATGAATGAGTGCAGCACAACAATATTTTGGATTTACTATGATAATAATACAAGACTATATTCAGAAACATATTAAACACAGTTGTTTAAATGATACAGTCAAACTAAATTTATGAAGTTTATGTTATTATCTGTAATGCAACTTATTGATCCATTCCCAAATCAAGATTAACAATATTCTCCATCCATTAAATAAAAAAGATTAACAATATCTGCTTTTATAAATCTATAGTTAATAATCAACTATACACATATAATCTTAATTTGGGATGGAAAACCTTTTTTTAACTCCGCCAATACCAAAATAACTTTGGTATTGCCGGTCACAAGCCCGGATAAAGGAGGAGTGGATTAGGGGTTTTGGAAATGGCTTTCAATCATCTAATACTAACACTTACAGACATAAAGACTTTGAGGTTCAATGCCGCCTTATATTTTTAATCATTCTCACATATCAATTAATCTTCACATGGATCATTCTCCATTGTATCATTAACCTACTCCCAACATCATTATGAAGTACTATTACGAATGAATTTAACAACGGGGTTATGTTTGGGCTACGCTTCTTACAACAACAATTAGGTGGAGCTTAAATACTTTACATCAACTAATGACAGATGCATTGAGCCATTGAGGTATGTAATTCATTTAATGTTTTGTTATATATATATATTTATATACACATATATATATACATATATCCGCGCGTGCGCACGCGGATATATAGTTTATTTGATCAACTTTTCATATATTACTAATGCTAACTAAAACAGTGTAAAATAGGGGTTCGGCAAAAAACTCAACCAATTTCGATAGGAATAGTACATCAAACATGCATGCTCGGTGTCCATAGTTTTAATAAGCGTAAGATGTAATTGTTTTCGCTCATGTGCATCACTTAGACATCTATACGATTAGAGGCTGTCACTGCCATTGAGGTATGTAATTCATTTAATGTTTTGTTATATATATATATATTATATATATATACACACACACACGCGCGCGCGCGCGAGCGCGCGCGTATATGTAGTTTATTTGATCAACTTCGGATATACTACTAATGCTAACTAAAACACAGTAAAACAGGGGTTCAGCAAAAAAATCCAACAATTTGGATAGGAATAGTACATCAAACAATGAGCATCTGCTCTATACAAACATAAGGTACGAATCAAACAAATTTGTAATCGAACACAAATCGAAATACAATATACGCACAACGTTTCATCCAAGTATATACCTGGTAATTTAGTTGCAAAAAAGATTGCTGCGAGGTTGGAAAGAACAGAAAAACATTCATTCAAATTTTATATAACTCATTTCTGAACAGCTCATTCAATCGAAATTATGAAATAATTCATTGCTGTGGTCCTCTTCTTTTGTTTATGTTACTTTTTCTTTAGAATTCAATAAAAGAGAGAGCCAATTTAATGCTGCGATTGTATAGGGTGATGAGAGTATGTTTATGTTATTTTCTCTCTTTAAATAGTTATGCAAATATTATGTTTGATGATATACCTCAATGAAAATTAAGCATCCAAATGTTTAATGAATGTAGAGATGTCAGACAATAATCGACTTAATTAAATTAATTAATTTCACTACGAAATAGCGCTAAGTAGTTGACAATATACATGTATATATGTATATTCTGCCTTTTCCTCAATTCTTGCAGCTAATATACATGTTCCATTACAGATCATATACATTTTCATACAATTCGGATGCTCTGTCCCGTCTACCTGAACTGATTTCTCCTTCTCCTTCTGAATGTCGTTCTCAATTTCATTGCGGCAGACTTATGAATGAAGATGAGGAATTCAATTGAGCTTGGCAGATCATTGATTAAAGACCTGCGTGTAATATCGGTTCGTCCTACAGGTACATTTTTGACGTCATTGTTCAAAATTTATAAGATTTCCAAAATATACATGACAACATACTATTCAAATAAGCACTATTAAACTTGGTCATAATTAAACTTGCACATCCAACTGGCTGCAAAAAGGGATTGTATACGTTCATATCTGCTTTGATTAAGTAGTGGACATCAAAACCAACCATAAACGTCCTATGAAGACGGGGGGATAGTAGTCATTTAAGTTGAAACACGATTCGTCTTCAAAGTATAAGGCTTAGCTTATTAAGAAACAACGTATAGAAAAAACATCCAACACAAAACATGGGGTAGTTTTTGCGGTATGTTTAACCTTAAGCCAGGTAGTATTAACATGTAAGAAAACAGAAAATAATAGTTTAGAAACTATTGAACACTATAAGCTATAATCTATAAATATTGATTATGTGTCTCAATTACAATTGCATAGATTATGATTACAGTGGGAAATTAATTTTTTAACTAAAGTTATACAGATCATGAAAATATAGTTTCATGTTTTTTGGATATGTTGTTAAATGTATATTTGGATGTTAAACTTATTCATATATGGGATTTTATTTTAATATTTAGGTGGCGTTAGGCGATGCTAAGATTGCGAGGCAGATAACAATGCAATGGCTTTCAAATACTCCACTTGCTTCAATTGAAAGGCATGAAGTATGCTCACAGAATTGGGACATAAGACATGGCAGCGTTCTAAAGGTTTTGGATCTGAATTCAGGTTTGCAGAAACGGGAAATACAAGAGGTTCTTACTTTGCACATCGCCTATGCATATGCAGGTTTCATATCAGACTTTTATTACTACTAGATCAATAATACGTACTGATCCGAAGGCTGACCCTAAACAAAAACAATAGGGAAAGCAGTAAACATACATCAATCAATAGAGATTACTGCTTAGGGTCGAAATTAGCAAACAGATGAAGATATATCCATTTCAAATGAACTTAAATTTTATGGATAGACTTTTCGATCAAATATGATAGTGATATAGGCTTCTTTATCTCAATGCAGGCATAGAGAAATCTTCGCGACATAAAGTTTGCTAAAAAAAAACTTTCAAGTGTCTGCAGATGCACTTTAATGGTATGGAGCACAAAACCTTATCTTCCTCCTCTTTTACAACAGCTTTATCAAGATGGATATCTTGCAAGGTAGTCAATTTTATGTTTGCTAATTTATTGATTTGTTATAGCTTTGAGAGATGTGGCAGATGACTTAACAATTAACTGTTTGTATATTTTCCAACATAATGCCAATTAGGTCTCTTTGATGATAACAAAGAAGTCTTTGTTAAGGAGAAGCACTCTTCTTCCTTTCATCTCTGTATGAAATGGTGATCATACTATAAAACAGATTACTGTCAACATTTTTACCTTTTCAGTTTCAAACCAAATTCTCATATGAGAGCATCTTTGGTTATACGATGAGGACTACAAAGCGCCCGCGCATCGCGCGGGGCTGAAAACTAGTATTGCATAAACTCACATTTTAGAGCATTAAATGCAACACAAATCAAGTATTGATGAAAAAAATACTTTTAAACTAGCATGTAAGTCTCGCGATGTGTGATCGAAAATCAAACTAAATTCATTAGAGCCCAATCATTTATCATCGTAGGTAACATTATTTCATAATATAATCAAAATAAAATTTCAAATTACGAAAAAAGGCAAACAATTGCGATTGCTTCATTTTTTAAATAATTTCGAGAATGAGTAAATTTTAAATTTAACTATATAATACAACTATTAATTTTGTAACTAAATATTATAAATGAAAATCATCATATTCTTGGTCATATAATAATTTTAGAATTTCAATATCCATTAGGCTAAATAATTTCATTCTATATTTTTGTATAACAAAGCCTAATCCTCTAACGTTGCAAATTATACTTCCTTATAATAAAGCCTAATCCTCCAACAAAGCTTGATTAAGTTAATTCTATTTTTTGTATAACTAAGAACACCAACTACGTTGATAAAAAAAACGTAATGTACACATCCACTAAGAATGACAATAATAAATGTGAAGACCAAAAAATAGCAGGTGTTGATGTAAAAAACTAGATCGCTCTAATTTTTCAATAACAGATAAATAAATAAGACAAAGATTTTTAAAGTGGTTCGGCTAGGAATAAAGCCTACGTCCACTGTTATGTTATTGCTGAGTGTTTGTGGAATTCTTGATTACAAGTTCTCTCAAGAAATTCCGGTCCCCTTGAATGAGGATGATACAAGGTATTTATAGCCTTTAGGCTGTACATGAAAGGTCCAATACATTAAATGATATACATATGAAAGGGTAATACATTTAATGCAGCGTGTGCGTCAAGAATATAATGAATAGTTGAACAGTTGTCCGTCTGGTAATTAATGATACAGCCGAGATGCAGTTCGGACCGTCTTAGTTGCTCGTTGATCAAGAGTTCCTCGGAGTGCTTAGAGTATCTCGGGATGATAGAGTTCCTCGGGGTATCCTCCTTGTTGCTCGGAGAGAACATGACTTGGTCGGGGGAAATAAACTTCCTCGTTGTTATTGTGCCATGTAGATTGACACGTGTCTTCTTATTATTGGTCCACATCAGCAGATTAAATTTGGTATCAACAGAAGCCCCCAATACTTCATGCTTGATGGGTTACTTGAAAGGATGGAGTATTTATTCTGCAATGTTGCTCGGTGCTCGTGAAATTCTTGATCTACCTTCTTGATTTGTTTAACATAAAGTGCATTATCTTTTGGACGACATATGATGCCGTTTGTAGCTTGTCATAATCTTCAAGTATGTTGATTGGTTTGCTAGCCGACCTACTGCCTCCTATGAGCTAGTGGTGGACTTCGAAACATTTTCATATAACTTCTTCTTCAATATTGGTTGGGATAGTAGTAGCAAAGATCTCAATACTGTTGATGTTGATTTTGATTTCTACCTCTGCTCGGGGACGAATAAGAGGTTTTTAGGGACGAGCAAGTTCTTCTCGGGAATGGGCTAATGCTTCTCGGATAGATCATTTGTGATGAATATCAGAATGTTGAAAGGTCTTAACTTCATAAACTCCTCTTATATTTTAGATGATCCTCCTGCTGGTGAGGAACCTGTTTCAAAAGTAGAAGGAAAAGAAACCAATAGAATAGGAATCTCAATGTAATAGTTAGTATACATTTTCATTCTCAATGTATTTTGTTTTTTGAATTTAACGAAAGACTTTCATTTTTATTCGCAATCTTAATTGCTATTGTCTTGTAAAATACTTTACATGTGTGCATATGTATAACAATATTGTGTTGTTCATCGACCAACTTAGTAATAAAGAAGTTACAAGTATTAATAACGTTGCTCGATCACTTAATAATAAAGTAATGAGTATAAAAATGTTAAAATTTTTCCAACCAACCAAGGTTGTTAAATTATGCTTGTCGACCAACTACAGTTGATGGGTTTTTATCCCCGACCAGCCATACTTGGTTCAATTTCAAATATTTTCATAAAAAGTGTCCGACCAACTAAGGTCAATAATTTATCCTCGTCGACCAACTACAGTTAGTGGGTTTTTATCCCCGACCAACTATACTTGGTGTATTTTGGAATATTTTGTTCTTCAAAGAACTTTTTGTAATAATCTTACCTCCCGACCAACATAAGTTGTAATGTGAGAATATATTTTTATCTTACCAACCGTAGTTGATCATGCTGGTGTACACTTTTTGGCTCCTTAAAGCTTTTGGCTCCTTAGAGCATTTTTTGGCTCCTTAGAGCATGTCCTCCTAACCAAAGGAGGTTGGCTACTTATAGCACTTTTGTTCCTTAGAGCTGTCCTCCTAACCAAAGGAGGTTGGATACTTATAGCACTTTTGCTCCGTAGAGCTGTCCTCCTAACCAAAGGAGGTTGGCTACTTATAGCACTTTTGCTCCGTAGAGCTGTCCTCCTAACCAAAGGAGGTTGGCTCCTTAGAGCACTTTTGGCTCCTTAGAGCACTTTTTGGCTCCTTAGAGCAATTTTGGCTCCTTAGAGCACTTTTTGGCTCCTTAGAGCTTTTGGTCCATTAGTTCTGAGGATATCTTGGCGCTGAATGAACCTTAAAAATGTTTGACTGATGATAATAGGCAGCAAACTCCTCGTTTTTAAATTGTGTTCCATAGTCTGTGATGAAGGCATGAGGGAGACCATATCGGCAGATGATGTTCTTCCAAACAAATTGGTACACCTTCCTTCTCGTATGTCATGTCAATAAGTGGCTCAACTTCTATCCACTAAGTAAAATAATCTACTGCGCTGACGAGGTATTTGAATCTTCCTCGAGTCGTCAGCATTGGTCCAACCAAATCAATCCCCACATGGAAAATGGCCAAGGGGAAGTTATGGGTGTCAACAATGCTTGTGAAGTTCTTCGGATGGAGGAAAAGCGTTGGCACTTGTCACATTTCTTGGCATAAGCTATACAATCAGGTCTCATCGTCGGTCAGTAGTATCCCTGCGTCATCACCTTTTGCAAAAGTGTTCGACCTGCTACACGGGCTCTACAGGACCCTTCATGGATCTCTTTAATCAATTCACCTCGGAGGGATGTACACATCTTTGAAAACCTGCCATAATTCCTCGTCGAGCAGCTTTAAACTTTTATTTCTTGGCAGAGAACTTATCCTCCGAATACCATTATCCCGAGCAGCTTTAAACTTCTATTTCTTGGCAGCGAACTTATCCTCCGAATACCATTAATTAGTACATACCGAGCAGCTTTAAACTTCCATTTCTTGGCAGTGAGCTTATCCTCCGGTAATTCTTCCTCCTCAATATATGCTCCGATGGGATCCATCCAAGATGATCCTAAATCAAGGGTAATAATATTCATCGTCAGGTCTTCATCTATGCTCCGACTTTCTAATACTTCAATTGGTATCGTTCTTCGCAGCTCAGTACGAGTAGCTGATGCTAATCGGGCCAAGGCGTATGCTCTCACATTCTCCATTCTTGATATTCTTACCAGTTGAACAGCAACAAACTCTGATACCAACTCCATCACCTTTGCTTGATACTTGATCATCGATTCTCCTTTGGTTGCATATATTCCCAACATTTGATTTACGATCAATTGAGAATCACTGAAGACAATAACCTGATGTGCCTCCATAGTATTTGACAAATTAAGACCTGCAACCATGGCCTCATACTCAACCTCATTATTAGAAGCTTTGAATTAGAAACGTAGGGCGTATTCCATGTCGACCTCGTCTGGGCTGTTCAAAACGATCCCTGCCCCACAGCCTGTAGTGCAAGATGAGCCATCTACATATAGTCTCCATATAGGCAATTTGTCTTCTAATTTTTGGTCTGACAGAGTTCCTCGGTGGAATACTTTTCGCTTTCTTTCATCATGTCCTGATACTTCTGAATACACCTCTTGAATTTCGATATACCTCCTGAACTTCAATATACCTCCTGAACTTCAATATTCCTCCTGAACTTCAATATTCCTCCTGAGAAAGTGATTAGTCGGGGTTGAATTTGATGCTTGACTGTCTGATGATATAAGAATATGCCACCAAATGAACAAATATATCTATAATAGAAGCCCCCAACTGTGGAATGTGAACTTTGAATGAGATTTATCGACCAATACCAACCGGAGTTGGATTTTATCTACCAACCGGAGTTGGGTTTTGTCTACCAACCGGAGTTGGTTATTATCTACCAATCGGAGTTGGTGGTAATTGATAATGAATGATGAAGACTTCCTCGGAGCTGACCAACAGATTGTTGGGAATAAGATAATATAAATGCTGGAGACCTCCTCGGCGCTAACCAACAGATTTGTTGGGAATAAGATAATATAAATGCAGGATACCTCCTCGGCGATGACCAACAGATTGTTGGGAATAAGATATAATAAATGCAGGATACCTCCTCGGCGATGACCAACAGATTGTTGGGAATAAGATAATATAAATGCAGGATACCTCCTCGGCGATGACCAACAGATTGTTGGGAATAAGATATAATAAATGCAGGATACCTCCTCGGCGATGACCAACAGATTGTTGGGAATAAGATAATATAAATGCAGGATACCTCCTCGGCGATGATTAACAGATTGTTGGGAATAAGATATAATAAACGCTGGAGACATCCTTGGAGCTGAATAAGATATAATAAATGTCGTCCTCAACAGATTGTTGGGAATAAGATAATATAAATGTTGGAGATATCCTTGGAGCTGAATATATGATTATAAATATTTGTCGAGCTCCATGCTGAAATGAGAATAGAATATGCATCCAAATAGATATAAAGAATAATTAAAAATAATAAAGTGCCTCGCCGATCCGTCGAGGTAGAATCATATAATGCCGAACAAGAATAAGATCTTTCAGAACATAAGAATATGGCCGAGAACTTTGTTGGGCCTGCATATAAATAAGAATTACCCCGACCAACTATCCGTTGGGGTTGAAATATAATAACTGTTGTAGCTTTTCCTCGGAGCCGAATATATATAGAGAGAAGAAATTTTTCGAGCTCCGTGCTGAGATAAATATAAAATATGAATCCGAATGGATATAGAATAATTTGTGCTTCAGCATTCGTCGGCATTGAATCTTGTGCCTGTAAAAATTAATAATTTGCTCTACCATATGTGTAGGCTGAATTGATTAGTCATGAGAATAATTTACTCATCCAATCAATATATGATATGTATCAGCATAAAAATTTCAAAATATGAAATAATATGTTTTATGCCAAATGTGTGTGAGATGGACAAATTATTATCAAATATGCATCATAAATAAGACGTAAAGTTTTTGATGACCAGAATATCTCGAATCTTGAGATCAAAAAATAACATTCAATGTAAAATTTAAGCCTTAAGAATGTTAATTACATGAATAAATATATAACCCACTAGATCGTGTGATTTCGTCAAAGAAACCTTGTAATGTGATGAACGAGGGGCCAAAATATCAAATTTGTTCCCAGTCTTGATATGGTCATGATTATTTTATTGATCCTCTTTTACAAGAGGTGAGTAATGATTTTTCAGGTGAGAGAAAATTATTTTTTTTTTATATTGATCCCTTCCTATTCCCAATTTGGAGAGATAAAAATATGGTGAATGATCGAAATTATTACCAAATTTATATAAAAAATCAATCAATTTGACTTTATTGACATAGATGGAAGATGAACCAAATTAATTATATAATTCATAAAAGCGAATGCAAAGAGACTCAAACTTAAAGAGAGAGAGAATATATATATGGGTCATGATTTCCATGAGAAGACTTTTCATTGTCTTTAACCTTTTCCCATTCTTTTATTAAAAATATGATAGGAATTTGAATAGACATCAAATATCTTACAAAATTTATTTCAAAATCAACAATGAAAATGATCAAATCTTATCATCGTCGCGTATATTGGCATATGTAATCATTTAAAATATTTATTTCATGATATAAAATTAAAACTTGAGAATCAAGCAAAGAATTATGATTTATGAAATCCATTATTTTTCAGATTTCTAAATAAGAATGAATCTAACAGTTATGATTTAAAAATCATGATATACAATATTTTGCAGATAAAAATTGGACAATTAATTTATGTATATAAACATAAAAATCACGATTCAATCAAAAGATGTATGTATAATTGATTATATGTAGAGAAAATAAAAACTTAGCTTTTGGTGGAGAACAACGCTTGTAACACGTTCCCACAGACGGCGCCAATCTGTTGATGTAAAAAACTAGATCGCTCTAATTTTTCAATAACAGATAAATAAATAAGATAAAGATTTTTAAAGTGGTTCGGCTAGGAATAAAGCCTACGTCCACTGTTATGTTATTGCTGAGTGTTTGTGGAATTCTTGATTACAAGTTCTCTCAAGAAATTCCGGTCCCCTTGAATGAGGATGATACAAGGTATTTATAGCCTTTAGGCTGTACATGAAAGGTCCAATACATTAAATGATATACATATGAAAGGGTAATACATTTAATGCAGCGTGTGCGTCAAGAATATAATGAATAGTTGAACAGTTGTCCGTCTGGTAATTAATGATACAGCCGAGATGCAGTTCGGACCGTCTTAGTTGCTCGTTGATCAAGAGTTCCTCGGAGTGCTTAGAGTATCTCGGGATGATAGAGTTCCTCGGGGTATCCTCCTTGTTGCTCGGAGAGAACATGACTTGGTCGGGGGAAATAAACTTCCTCGTTGTTATTGTGCCATGTAGATTGACACGTGTCTTCTTATTATTGGTCCACATCAGCAGATTAAATTTGGTATCAACAGCAGGATTTAACCTCCTTCATAATAAATGTGAAGACAAAAAAATAACAGGATTTAACCTCCTTAAAAACCCATGATGTTAAAGATTAAAAATATCAAAGTATTTGATAAGCAAAAATAGAATAAGCCTCATCAAATATGGACACGTGCTTCATCATATAATTATGATTTTAAATGCACCACAGACCTTCAAAATCATATGAATTGAGGTTGCGTGCACTGAAAAATTTGGAGAGAGGGAGAACTATTCTTTTGTAAATTCCCAAGTAAAGCTAGAATCTATAGAGGAACGTTGGGAGTCTATAGAAATATATTTAGAGTAACAACATAATGAATTCCAATACAGATTAGTTCAAATAAAATCTAAAGTGAGTCTACATACCGAAATATATATATATATATATATATATATAATTTGAAGAAAATGGGCTTTCATTCCATAACGCAAAATTACAGGGTCAAAATGAAGAACTCATTTTTAATATAACAACAGATAAAGCTGTTAACTTGGTACAACATTAAAGAGTGATGACTACTAAAAAAAACTGTGTATCTAAATTGAAGATGACACGCATGCAATGAGCCACAGTCCCTAACCTTACTAAGAATAATTATTAAAAACTTAGTTCTCTCCTTAGCTTTCACTTGTTTGTGGCATCAACTTCTCTAAAAATTTGCTTCCACCATCATTGAATATCCTAACCGAATCAAGTCAGTAAATATACTTGACTAAACATAAAAAATAAAGTTTATGCAAAACTTAAAAATACGAAATGTGTTTTAAAAAACGAAATGGAAAAAGAAAGAACATGCGAGCTTAGGAAGAATTGAAGGTCTACAAAACTTAAAACAATAAAATAGGTTCTAAAAAAATGAAGTGGAAAAAGAAAAAACTTGCAAGGTTAGGAAAAATTGAAGGTCTGCAAAACTTAAAACAATGAAATGGGTTCTAAAAAATAAAATGTAAAAGAAAGAACCTGCAAGCTTAGGAAGAATTGAAGATCTGTTGGGTTTATAAATATTTGGTCAAGATCTATTGGGTTTTCACTTTATATATATTGTTGGATTTTCTAGATCCGTTGGTTTTCACATTTTCAAGTACCGTTGTGTTTTCTCATTTTTAAGATCTCTTGGGTTTTCAAGGATATTAAAAAATGAAACGTGAGTATATATGGTAGCATTAATGGCAAGGTTCAGTTTATACTGCCAATAACGTAAGAAATAATAACTAATGGTGTATAAGTTATAATAGTAAGCCGTTATTATTGTCACGTGTCAGTCTCATATGATTTGGATCTATAATTTTTATGTAGTTATATAGAATATAGATATATAGTATATATATAGAGATAGAGATAGTAAAGTGATATGCCACGTGGATAGGAAAATTGCAAAGCATAATAAATGCCTTGTTTTGCATTTTAGAGTATATAGAGAATCCCAAAAAAGACTTTTTGTGCATAACCCTCTCTATTAAAATGGACAAGATACTTCTACATTAGGGATATAATATAGAGCGGTATACGAGTAACCTTATTGTTGCTCAAGGGATTTTTGAGAAGTATTCAAGGAAAGAGGATGCACAAGCAACCCTTAAACCACAAGGGAAGCAAGCGCAAGCAGAATAAGTGCATGAGAAGTCCCTATGGTCTCTAGAAGTAATGCAAGAAATACCAGTAAGGGGCTACGCAAGCAAGACCAAGTCATATACCTCTCAGAACAAGTGCAAGCATAATAAGTGCATGAGTAGTCCATATGGGCTCCATAAGCAATGCGAGAAATACTAGTAAGGGGGTTACGCGAGTAACCCCAAGTTACATAGCTCTTAGAAAAAGAGCATGCATACGAGAAACTCCTTTCCTACCTAAGGAAGTGAATTTCGAGTAATTCCTTTGCTGCCTAAAGAAGCAAAATGCCAGCAAGTCACTTGAGAAACACAAAAATACATGGATGAGCACTTACTTCACTAACACTTATTTTTGTTGTTTTACACAGGTTTACTTAGCAAGAAGCCTTGGCCGAGCAAGCAAGTCTCGAGCAGATAGCCAATTGGGAAGTTTTTGAGATTTTTGGTTTGGTGGGTGATGGGTAAGTATTGTTGAGAAAGCTAAGTCTAAACCACTTTAATATCTTGGGAAATATATAATATTAAGGCAAGGAACCCAAGAGGTCACTCGCACTTACTCACAAACTACACAATTCACGTTAACAAACAAATCGAGAAGTCACTTGCATGTTTACCATATAGTTTTTATGATACAAATAGAGAGTAACCACCCTCAAGGCCACTCGTAGCTTTTAAAACATAAACAATAAATAATTTTTACAATTCGAAAAATAACACTTTTTGGTATAATGGTCGATATAATCACCTTTGTGTTCACTATTTTTCCAAGTGTCACTCCACAACAGATAGATCGTGGGTGACAGTAATAAGGAGATAATGTTTTTTTATATTTTGTCATGTGGGAATATTCCTAGGCACCTCAGGTGACACATGTGCCCTAAATGCTTTGCTATAAATAGAGCATTAGATGATCATTTTGATAGATCAACTTTCTATCACTGTTACTCTACACAAATTCTCTTACTTGAATATTCTCACCCTACTCTCTCCCAAATATTGAGGTACTAACCTCTCCACTCTCAGAGAATCATTTCTCTCAAGAGTTCATTCTTTTACTTTATTTTTAAAGGATATAGTCAACCATTAGTTATTCTCTTTTGTAATCAGAAACATCATTACTATTTTGGAAAAAAGTTAGTTTTTTTGTAATCTTTGCTCTTGTTCTCGAACTATTGTTACCTTATAGGCAGTTTCCATTGGATTGGGTCACGTCTTACCCATTTATAGATTTTTATAGACCCCAGTACCACTTCCCTCCTACAACAGAGTTATAAGGACTTCAACCTTAGCATCGAGCTTAAGCAAAATTCTACGAACCTAAACCTCAAGTTGCAAATACTCTAGCCTTGGCTTAGACTAACATTCAAAGGTCCAAATGACCCCAAAAAAACTACAATCAAAGGTATAATGACCCAAAAAACACTACATAATTTGGCGTGATTTAAAATCCTGCCAATACAAAGCTGGCATAGTTTAAAACATGCCAGAATGGGCCTAAGCATACTCATATTTGATAATCTGACACACTTTTGGCACGGTTAGAAACCGCACTAGATTATTCTTGAAAATAAATAAACATTAATTATCATTTAAATGTCATTAGAAGAATAAACAATTGTGAACATATTATATGTTAATAATAAATTAATGTGCATATTAAACTTCAAAGTATTGCAAATATTAATATTTCACAAGCACAAAAAAATGGGCAGAGCCAATACTAGTTTCTTCCACTCTTGTATCAAAATTAAAAGAGTTGTGATGAAGATCCATAAACTAAAGGAGAATGATGAAAATTGAAATATTGGTCATAATAAGGTTAAAAAGGCAGTTATTGAGTTCTTTAGGAATCTCTACGGAGTAGATAACATCTTTGACTTTTTCTCCTGCCTTGACGCGGTTCCTAAGCTCATCGGGGAAGAGGAAAATATGAAGCTAACGACCATTCCTGAAGTTGCAGAAATTAAAGACGTTGTGTTCTCTCTGAATGGGCTTACAACTCCTAAACCTGATGAATTTATGGGAAAATTTTGAAGTAGTTGTTGGGAGTTGATTGGTCATGACGTGGTCTTAGTGATTCAGGGTTATTTTGTTAGATTGAATCTCTTCAATATTGTCACCTCCATATACATAGGTTTAATTCTAATAAAGGAGCATCCATATTCCTTCTCGAACTTTAGGCCTATCAGATTATGTAACGTTATCAATAAGATATTTTCTAAAATATTATCTACCCGTTTATCCACATTTCTTCCTAAAATCATAACTAAATCTCAGAGTGTCTTTGTGAAGGGCAAGAACCTTCAAGAAATATCTTGCTTACCCAATAGGTATTTTCGAAACTCAACAAGAAGAATGTGGTCAACAATATATCCTTGAAATTGGATTTATCTAAGTCTTATGACAGGATTTCTTGGCTATTTCTTACCAAAATTATGAGGAGGTTTGACTTTAATGAAACTTGGACTAATCTTGCATGGAGGATCATTTTTAACGTTTGGTTCTCTGTTATGGTGAGGTGGGTGGTTTCTTCAAATCTCATAGAGGTATTAGGCTGGGTGACCCCCTTTCCCCTACCCTATTCATTATTGTTGCAGATGCTCTGAGCAGGAGATTAGATCTTTAGTTTTGTTAAAAAAGTTTCAATGGATTCAAAGGTGTGGTTAGTGGTCCCAAAATTTCTCACCTAGCATTTACGAATGAAAATTTCTTTATTGACGCAAACAAAGTAGTCACTCAATTAAAGCGTATTGAAGACATATTGGGTATTTAGCATAGGAGCTCCCCACTAATATATTTGGGTTGTCAAATTTATATTGGACGAAAAAAGGCTAGTCTTTTAGATGACATAATTAATAAGATCAGAGGGAAATTAAAGGGTTGGAAGTTACATTTGTTATCAACGGGAGCCAAATTAATTCTGATAAAATCAATTTTACAATCTATGCCTATTTACCACATGGCAACTCTTAACTCTCCTCTCAAGGTATTAGATAATATCAAATCTATATTTGATAATTTATTCTGAAGTTCTAAGGATACTAATAACAAAAATCACTAGGTCAAATGGAGTGTATTATGGAGACCTAGATGGAAAGGTTGTGTGGGCCTTAAAATCCTGAGGATATAGTGAAGGCCCTGATCATTAAGCTTTAGTGGAAATTCAGAAGCAATGAGAGCATGTAGGCTAAGTAGATGTTGATCAATTACTGTGGGAACACACATCCCCCAGAGAATAATTTTTTGAGTGAGACACATAGCTCAGGACCACATCAAGTAGATTATTGGGAAGTAATAATTGCTTTCTATAGGATAACTGGTGCGATATTAGACCTTTGCACAAGATCTATACCACTTTTCATGACCTTTCCATTGAAAACACATAGGATGGAAATGCTAAATAAATTATTGCTAATTTGGTTAATTATGTTCAGAATAAGCACATTAGGTACATCATCAACTTGGATAGATGTAAGCAAGATTAAAAAGACATTTTAGTCTGGCACCCCAACCTTTCGAGAAAATTTACCCTTTTCTTGACATGGGAGGAAATTAGATATAAATCTGAGTGCAATCGGTCTAATGTCTTCATATGGAACAAACTGGTGCATGCTAAAATTTCTATATTTGTGTGAAAATTATGGTGGGATATCTTACCCCTGGACCATGCCATCAAAGATTTGGTTTTCTTATCCCTTCATAATGCTTTTGTTGTTACAATCACAAACAAGAAGACCTGGAGCATATTTTTTTATCAAAGGTGAAACTTCCTAAACCACTTGGTCGTTCTTCTATAATATGTTTGGTATTCCTCATTCAGATGTGATAGTGAGAGAGATGTGCATAAATTAGTGGATTCACCCCAACTATTCAATCCAAGGTATTATATCTTATTTCATCTCGTTTCTTATATTTTGGTGTTTGTGGAGTTGAAGGAATAAATACATATTTGAAGGTAAAAATAATTTTTTTTTAGAATCATTTATGAGATATTCGAAATAGATGACTGCATCATGATCCACAAATGCAAATTAAACTTATATATTCCATGGTTACCTCCTTTCTCGATGAAAATTAGAAGAGTTGTGTTGTTCCTTACTTATAGTCTAAACCTGCCCAAAACCTTATGAAGCTAAACATGGATGGTAGTGTTATGTGATCTTATGGTACTGCAGGTAGAGAGGGCCTTCTCAGATATCATAATGGCTCGGTCATCTTTGTTTATGATTAGAAGTTATGTGCTCATTCTATCTTAAAATATGAAATTCTCAGCCTGTTTCAGGCAATCACGTTGTGCTAAGATTTAGTGGGATATGATATTATAGTGGAATCATATTCAAAGGTCCTGGTTGATTATCTGAATGGTCTTACCTCATGTTTGTTGATACCAAAAATTATTTATCTACATGAACCATTCAAATACTGACACGTGTTATACAATGAAGGATTAATCCTAGTAATTAAGGTTAGAATGCTGACCAACTCTTGGAATACCAACCAACACCAGGGATGCCGACCAAATATGACAGACAAACACCAACAGTTATATACATTTACGATTGTACAGATGTAAATGTCTACGATATAAAGACATTCCATCATTTGATATTTCAACTCTTGTACCCCCTAAGGGCTATAAATACATTGTAAACCCTACATACAGGGCCAAGAAAAGAGAGGCAATTGAACATTCCCAAAGCAATACATAATAGTGGACGTAGGCTCTTCCATTAAGCCGAACCACTTCAAAAATATTTTATCTCTTTTACTTATATTTATCTGTGATCAATTAATTAGCCTAATCTAGTTTTTTACATCAACAGATTGGTGCTGTCTGTGGGAACGATATTTTTAATCGATCTCATTCAATCGTACATCTAAATGGATGAAATTCCTGAATTAAGTCTCATGAACGAAAGTATTCTGCCTGCTCCTTCTTCTTTTCCAACAGTAAATGATTTAACTAGTATTCTGGCCAGTCTTGCAAGAGGCCAAGAGTCCATGCAGGATACTATCAGGCAAGTTACACAAACCCTTCCAGTCGGAGCACATGCTCTATCTGCTCAAGGAAATATGCCACCCCCCAACCAAGAGGTGGTTGGTGCAGCCACTCGATATTAGCAAGATATGTCTCCTACCATCCAAGGTCACCTTCATTACTCAGAACATCAGACTCTTTTCATACGCAGTCTTATTCTCTAGAAAGACCAAGTGCCTTAAAAAGATTAAGTAATGTATCTCCCTTTGATCGTTTGGGACCCAAGGGGAACATAAATGTTCTTAGGGCAAGATCTAGTAATACTAGATGACCATCTGATCAAAGGGAAAGCACGTCTCAATTTAGATCAAACGCCCGAAGAACTGTTACTCAGATCGAGTAATGAATTCAAGAAGAAAGCTCAACAACTAATAAAGTTGCAACGCATAAATTCGGTGCTGCCAATGATGCATGGAAAGGTTCCATACAGAGATTGGAAGACAGATTGGGTAAAATGGCAAAGATAAGAAACTCACTAAAAAGAAGTTTTGTAGAAGGATCTGCATTTGTGTAGGCAATTATGTATTTCCCTACTCCAGAAAAGTTCAAGGCTCTAATAGTAACACCTAAATATGATGGAAAAACTGATCCAGTCCTCCATATAGAACAATACCAGGCAGCTGCTGATATTTATGCTGTCCCCGACGAAATGAGGTATAGAGCATTTTCTGGAACCATTACCGAATCTGTGCAAATTTGGTACAATGGTCTTCCCCGAGGATAAATTTCTAGCTTCAACCAACTGGATGAGCTATTTATTAACAACTTTTTCTTTGGAGCAACATGTGAAAAGGATGGCACACTTACTTAGTGTAAGACATAAAGAAGGAGAAAGCACTAGAGATTACATCACTCGTTTTAATAACGAGAAACTAGAAGTAGTAGATTATGAGGAGAAGACTGTAATAACTGCTCTCATGAGTGGATTACTCCCCGAAAAATTATATTACACTCTTGCTAAGGATCCTCCGAAGACAATGGCAGAATTGATGGCTAAAGCAATAAAGATTATAAATGCCGAGGAAGAAATAACAGCCAAGCGTAGCTTGGGAAAAAAGTTGATGTCAAAAATGATAAGAAAGATCATAAGTAACCCAAAGAACACAAGGAATTAAGATAAAAAGGAGTTTTGGAGCAACTCAAGAAGTACAACGATTACACTCCGCTAACTATGGGAATTCACCATGTTTTGGAAGAAATCAAGCATAATAAAAATGTGCATTGGCCTGATAAGTTGAGAAGTTCCCCGACTAAGAGAGACAAAACTAAGTACTATGAATTTCATAGGGATCACGGTCACACGACAGAACGTTACATAGCTCTTCAAAATGAGATTAAAACTCTCATCCGAAGAAAAAAAGTGAATCAGTACGTTGATTGGCAAAATGATGCAGGATGTCGGTATAGATCAAAATCTCCTTACAATCCCAGAGAGGAGAAGAAAAGAACTCATGAAAATGATCAGGATGTTGATGCCGATCTTCTTAAAAAAACCCGACAACCAGAACGTGAGGTATTCTGTATTAATTTTGGTTCTTTTTATTGCCCAATGATTACAGGTAGAGACGCAGGAGGAGGAGATTATACATCAGAGCAAAAATGACCTTGCAGAGGAGGATCAACCTTGCAGAGGAGGATTGACCAAGGAAGGTTAACAAAGACAAACTAGTAATTGGTTTCTCTAAAAATGACCTTTCAGGATTACTGTATCCTCATTACAACCCACGGGTAATCAAAGTCTGAAAAGAAGAAATCATTATCTCTAGAGTATTAGTAGATAATGGTAGCTCGGAGAATATCATGTTCTATCCTTGTTTTAATAACTTGGATTTTAAAGTTAGCCAATTAGAGCCTTGTCATCGACCACTAATAGGCTTTACAGGTGAGAAAGTCTTCCCTTTGGGAACCATTAAAATGGAGAGGATGATAGGCACCTGGCCAACTAGCTGAACAAAGAAGATCCGTTTCTTTGTAATGGATAAAAACATCCATTCAGCTTACAATATAATCATGGGAAGAGTAGGGATAAAGAAGTTCGAAGCTGTACCATCCCTGTTCCTCAATGTCTAAAATTCCCTACTAATTTTGGTATGGGAATTATAAAAGGTGATCAAAAAGTAGCTCGGGAGTGTTACTATTCTTCTGCCAAGCAAGAAGACTTGGAAGAAATAAATAAGAAAATAACTACCTACCAAGTGGATACTCCAGAGCATAATGAAGAATCTGAAGTTGAAACCTTAGATACAAGAGAGGAAAAAGAGATGGTAAAGGGAAATATTGTGGAAGCAACTAAAAGTATTGTGTTAGATAATGATAAATCGAAATGCACCACTCAAATAGGGATAACATTGGATCATGTTCTTAAATAGGAACTAATGAGCTTCCTTAAATAGTGAAAGCATATGTTTGCCTGGAGTCATGATCCCAATTTCCTTTGTCATGAGCTCAATGTAAACAAATAAGTTAAACCACTCAAATAAAGGCGGAGAGTGTTCATCCCCAAGAAGAACTAAGCCATACAGGAAGAGGTCGAAAAGCTTTAAAAATCAGCTTTTATTAATGAAGTGAAATACCCAGACTGGTTTGCCAATGCGGTTATGGTAAAAAATAAAAATAAAAAATGGAGAATGTGTGTAGACTTCACGGATTTAAATAAAGCAGGCCCAAAGGATCACTTTCCTTTGCCCTGAATAGATCAGCTCGTGGATGCTACATCAGGACATAAGCTTCTTAGCTTTATGGATGCTTATTCTGGTTATAATTAGATAAAAATGAAACTTGAGGATAGGGAAAACACTTCTTTCATCATCCCCGAGGAACATACTGTTATAATATTATGCCTTTTGGTTCAAAAAATGCAGGTGCTACATATCAAAGGCTGGTTAATAAGGTGTTCGAGGAACATATAGGCAATAATATGGAAGTTTACATAGATGATATGCTTATAAAAAGAAAAAAGGCATCCGATCACATTGTCTACCTCAACCAGACTTTTGATCAACTTGAGAAGCACCAGATGAAATTGAATCCCACCAAATATGTTTTTAGAGTGCAAGAGGGAACGTTCCTCGGGTACATAGTAAATCAAAGGGGAATTGAAGCAAATCCAGGAAAAATCAGGACGTTAATTTAAATGCAATCTCTAACTTGCAAGAAGGATATGCAAAGACTAACTGGATGAGTAGCAACCTTGAACAGATCCGTGTCCCGAGCAATAGATAGATGCCTATCATTCTTCAAGGTGCTTAGAAAAATATTTGAATGGAATGAAGAATGTGAAAAAGCTTTTAGGGAATTGCAAAAGTATTTGGGGTCACCTCCATTGCTCTCCCGACCAATCACTAGTGAAAAGTTGTACCTATACTTAATTGTTAAATCAACTGTAAGTTCTGCATTGATTCGAGAGGATAATGGAGTTCAAAAACGCGTCTACTATACCAGTAAGGCTTTTTGAGGAGCAAAAATCCTATACCCTCATTTGGAAAAATTAGCACTGTCATTGATTGAAGCATCTAGATGCATGAAACCCTATTTCCAAGCCCATAAAATCATAATTTCCACTGATATGCCTTTAAGGCAGGCTTTGCATAAACCAGAGAAATCTGGTAGAATAATGTACTGGGCGGTGGAATTGAAGGAGTATGTTATCATATATGAACCCAGGTCTTCTCTGAAAGTCCAGGCAGTGGTAGATTTTATAGTAGAGTTCACCTACTCTGAGGTCCCCGAGCAACAAAGGGATCATACGGAATAAGAATCAAAAGAAATTAATATTACCAAAAAATCTCCTGAAGAACTTTCTTTAGAAGAATCAAGTGCAAACCTACCAGAATCCTCTTCCCGAACACTAGATATGACCAGGAGGTATGGAGAAGTAAAGAGAAAAATACTCCACTACGGGAGTTTAATAGATTAAGCATTCGATAATAACATCCCCATATGGAACTTATATATTGATGGGTCATCTTGTCGAACCTACAGTGGAGCAGGTATAATATTTAATACTCCTAATGGTATTGATATTGAGTATGCACTACGTTTTCAATTCCAGGCTTCAAACAATGAAGTAGAGTACGAAACTCTTATTGTAGGCCTAAATTTATCCCACTCATTGAGTACCGAGTAAGTTGTGGCACACAGTGACTCTCATCTGGTTGTAAATCAAACACTGGGTTTATATGGAGCTAAAGGAGAATTGACAACCAGGTGTTTATCTAAGGTGATGGAAGTCATTACAAAATTACCATTGGTTCAGATGAACAGAATCCCAAGGTTGAAAAATTCTCAAGCTGATGCCTTTGTTCGGCTAGCCTCTGCTTCTAGAATTGAACTTCAACGAATTATCCCTATTGAGATTTTGGCCAATAAGAGTATAGATAAAGATTTGATGATCAATTTCATTGTTATAGATATGGGTCCATCCTGGATGGATCCCATCATATCATGCATTAAAAAAGGAACTCTATCAATAGATACGATGGAAGCAAAGAAGTTGAAATACAAAGTAGCTCGGTATGTATTAGATAAGGGTGTTCTATACAAGAGAGGACTAACAGTCAATTTGTAGCTTTGTGTGCATCCATCAAAGGTCTAATAGCTAATTCAGGAGTTACATGAAGGATCATGTGGAGCTCACATATCAGGGATAACACTTCTGTAAAGAATTAGTACTCAAGGGTATTACTGGCCAACAATGCGAGCAGACTGCGCAAATTTTACCAAGAAGTGTGATAAATGTTAGCGATTTTCCATAATTCGCAAAACTCCACAGGCTGCTCTCACTCCAATCACTTCACCATGGCCATTTTCCATGTGAGGTATAGACCTGGTCGGGCCACTGCCAACCACCCGAGGAATATTCAAATACTTGGTGGTCGCCGTGGATTATTTTACAAAATTGGTGGAGACAGAGCCTTTGATAGATATGCCTTTTGAAAAGGTCTATCAATTCATACGGAAAAGCATAATTTGTAGGTATGGGTTGCCCCATGCTTTCATTACCGACCATGGAACACAGTTTGACAATGATGAGTTCGTAAATTACCGTGCTCAATATAATGTTCAAAAATTGCATTCTGCTCTAGGAAATCCTCAGAGTAATGGACAAACTAAAGTTACGAACATAACCTTGCTTAATGGGTTAAAGAAAAGGCTTGATAATGCCCAGGGAAATTGGATAAATGAGCTACACTCTATCTTGTGGGCATACATAACAACACCACGAATAGCAATTGGAGAATCCCCATATATGTTAGCATTTGGGACTGAAACTGTCATTCCTACCGAGCTAGGCTTACCATTCCATAGAGTTTTAAATTTTAACTCTCCTGTAAGTGACCTAATGAGAATGTTGGATCTAGACATGTTGGAAAAAGTAAGAGAAGATGCTATTGTGCATAATGCGGCTTATCAACAAAGAACAACCTATTTTTACAATAAAATGATGAAACTGACCAACTTAAAGGAAGGACATTATGTGTTAAAGAAAGTGCTGCAGAAAAATAACATGCTTAAAGCCAATCGGCATGGGCCCTGCCGTGTTTCAGCAATGATCCGACCTAGAACCGATCGAATTGAAACCTTGGAAGGTGAAGAATTCAAAAACCCATGGCATGTAGAGCATCTCCGAAAGTATTATCAATGATATTGTAATCGGGTTTCAACTTGAAACATTAATAAAATCTTCAGTTTCTTTTCATTTTTTTTTTGGGGGGGGGGGGGGGGGGGGGAGGGGGGGGGGGGAATACTCGTGCTATGCACTACACTAGCTTGATAAAACGTTTTAAATTGTTGCTCAGTTCAGAAAATTATTGCTCGGCTCAGCAAATATTGCCCTGAACGTTGCTCGACAGAAGCAATACGTTGCTCGGAGCAACCACAAACTTGATAATTGATACATGAAGTCCAAGTCAACAGGATGATAAATCCTCAAGAAATTTGGTCCGCAAACATAAGGATAGAATAAGATCTTTATCCTACTGGGCAAAGTACATGAAGAACGTTGCAAAGGTTCCTCAAGAGGAATGTAAGCACATATTCCACAAACGCCTGGTCACACCACTGGTATGTAATGAAAAAAATCCAATAATTGGGTGCATCAGTAAAACCTTTGGAGACACATGGGTAACTAGATCTAAATTTAGATTTTAATCTAAGTATGCTAGTAGAACCTATGTATTTATCTAACTAGCTCTAAATTTAGATTTTAATCTAAATATGCTAGTATAACATCTGCACTCATTGATTATTGATACTCAACTTAATCAAAGTGTATCAATAGAATTAATGATAAAGAAAGGAATAACATTCAACATAAGATAAGTTAATCAAATTTCCATTTCATTCAATCAAAGTAATTACATAACCGTGTTAACAAAACAAAGTACAAATCTTCATTCTATAGGACTTTTCCCTTTAGCCTTTGAAACATGATTCATTCCAGCTGGAGGATCATCTAAAGTATAAGGAGAGTTGATGAAGTTGAAATCCTGAAGCATTCTGGTATTGCTGCTACTAGGACGATCAAGCAGATGAGGAGGTCGGATGATTTTTAACTCGTCATGAAGATTGTAATCCCCCAAGTATTTGGAAATCAATCATCGAGGAATACGATGAACTGGAATCCAATTGACATCTAATTTAAAAAGAGGATTATCAAGCTCAAGCATGCCTGGATCATACCAGTCCCATAATGAGATATTCTAATCCACTTTCATCACTGTCAAAGCATTCATCCAACCCCATTTATAGCTCTCATTCTTAGCTTGTTGAAGCTTATCATCAAGATGCCCTAGAGCTTCATTATACCCATCCATCCATACTTCCCTTGGTTGTTTATGAAACTGAAAAGGTAATTTGTCAACCTAGGAATGCAGTTTCTTCAACACTCAATCCTTAGCTTGTAACTGAGAAGATTGAGTGGATAGTTGTTCAGACAAAGCTTGTAGCTTCTTGAACATCTCATCAATAGCTTGATCTTTATCTTTTAATTGCGCAGCATGATTGGCAAGGTCCTGTTGGGTCCTGACTTCCTCTGTAGTACCTTGGCCAGTACCTCTTCCAGGTTTGACTCTAGCTCGAGAAGATGATGAAGCAGGTTTTATTTTTTTCAGAGCCTCCAACTCCTCACTCAACCTTACGTTTTTAGCCTCTAAGAAGGAATGACCCTCATCTGTAGTAGAAACAACAACAATGGATGACTTCAGGGCATTAAGTTCAGCTTTTAAGTTGTTATTTTCTTCCTCCAGAAGCTTGGCAATGTTCCTTACCTCATCCACCTCACGTTACAATAAGAATTCTTATCTTCGAAAATGAGAAGCAAATTTATCCAACTTTTGCTCAAAGCCCCGGCCTTCACTAAGGGCCTGAAATTTCTTCTCATAATCCTCTTATAAAAATACCCTAGCTTCAATATGCTCCTCCTACATCTCTTCAATTATTTCAAAGTAGGCAACGTTGTTGTCCAATGCACTATAAAAAGACACTTCAAATGAACATTGGCCTCTTTGTTCTGCTCGGATATCCCTTCCCCGAGAAACTATAGTAGGTCAGCATCAGTGAGAGATAAGTGACCCATTTTGAAAAGCTTATTACACCTCTGGAGTAACTTAGAGTCAGTAGATGAGACGTATTCCAATTTATCCATAAACTATTCAGAAAAAGAAAGTCATCAATGAACAAGATGCAAAGTATTAAAAAATACAAGCAGAGGAACACAATTATTTCTCTTTTTATCAATAAAAAGGGAAGTACAGATACATCTTCAAAAAAGAAAAAAGTAAAACTATTGAAAAAGAAAACAAAAGTTGCTTGGTTTTATACCTTCTTCTTATTTGCTTCAGGATTAGCTGAAGAAGAAACGAGAACTGAAGGAGGAGGAGGATTAACTTTAGAAGGCACAATAGAATCAACATCCCGGTATTGATCGACAGACTCCATCATTATCAAAGATTCACTGAAACCCCCATCATCAACTTCCTCATCCAGGTTTGGAAGAGTTCCAGGATCATCTCGTGAGAATAACTCGGATTCATTTAGAGTGCCGACCTCCACCAAAGCAACAGACCAACCATTCTTGAAGCATTTTTTCTTAACAAACTCAATTTATGAAGAAATTGAACCAAAGGCCTTATTCCAACCTTTGTTGAAGCCAACCTCTCTGGCCTTAGCCCTATTCACCTTCTCAGCACCCAAAAACTTCTGTAGCTGGGCAGACTTGACTTTCTTAGCATCTAAATCCTTGTGCAACTTGTCATCCAGACCCCGAGTAGTCTCAACAGCTTCTTCAGCAGTTTTCATCCTTTCGTCCCATTTATTTTGTTCATTAGCTAATGCTTATTGGGAATCAAGAAATGCCATTTTTAACTCGTTGAAAGCGTCTTCAACTTCACCAGAGGAAGAAGCTCTCAAAGCCTCATCTCTCTCCAATATATTATTGAAGTCAATGAGGAACTACATAAAAACAATAAGGAAAGTCAGTATTGTAAAGAACAAATCAAGAGATAGTAATTAAAGAAGGTAAAAAGAATATATTAGAGCAAGGCTTTGAGCAGCCCTGTCAGAACTCTTAGAGCGAGGTAATGCAGTAACAACACTCCTGTGGTCTGGCAAAGTCCCAGACTTTATTAATTGTCTTGCCAATCCAGGGGCAAGGACCATTGGAGAGGCATAAGAAGATATGCCGACCAATTCACGTTAGTCGGGATGAGTAGAAGAACCTTCTTCTAACTTAGATGGCAACCTTTTCTTTATTTTAGTCAGGGATTTTTCTTCAATTTTCTTGGTTGGGGGCTTCTTCTTGGTCTCATTTTTACTTTTCAACCTTGTATCAGCTTGTTTGGAAGGGGGATTAGAAGCTATGTCCTCCAAGTTAGTAATCTTCCTCTTCCCCATGGATACAACAGGGGACAAATTTGAATCCAAGGAGGAAGGGGAAAGGGCGGTAAGATCACCACTGCCAGATGCAGTGACTGAGGAAGTAGAAGGAGCTTCTTGTTGAAGGTCAATTATAGGGGAAGGAGTAAGACGAGCAATAAAGGAAAATATTTTGTTCTTGTACTACATCAAATAACATGCGGACATGGCGTGCTCCTCACCAATCCTTTGATGAAGTCTCCAACTAAACTTCAACTCCCTCAAATTCACTTCACTTTCCTTAGGGAACTTTCTCTTCTGATCAACTGCAATAAAATTTACAAAGCAACAATTAGTGTAATATTTAAACAAATATGTACAAGGAAAAATAGTTAAATGAGGAATAACCTATCCCATTGCCAAAAGGAGGGCACATATGCCCCTGGTACTCAGTATTTCCTGTCAATGGGGAGTATTGCCTATTTTTTACAATAGCCCCATGCTCAAAATCATCCCTATTAGAGTCTGAAAGGTTAACTACCAACGCTTTATTTACATCCTTAGTCTTTAAATACAAAGTGGAGTCAGTAGTCACCCACTTATAACAAAACATTATCTTTCGAATCCCTAAATGGGTTCCATGAATTTTATTCAACCTATACACTCCATTCACAACTCTCCAAGTATTGGGGGCTACCCTAGCTAGGACAATGTCAAAGTATTAACAAAATTCAAGGCACATTAGGTTGGGAGGAAAGGAAAAACCACACTCAGCTATAAAAATAGAGGGAAACCAGTGACCCTCATCAAGTGAGAAAAAATCAGCAAGTAAAATAGCGTGTTCCAAAACGGCCCAAGATGGAATTTTAAATTCATTTTTGAATTTATCAAGATAATCAACTGAGTAAACCATGATTAAGAATAGAAGAGAAAAAAAAAAGAATTCTTACAGGAATTAAGGATTCAGCAAGAACTGAAGAACAAAAAACGATCGCTCGAGAAAGAAAAAAGAAAGCTTGAAAAGTAAGTGACTCGAAAACTGAGTGTGATTGCCTCAAAAACTGGAAAAGTAATGATTAAAAGGCAGCGTTGATTGAACTGGTGGCGGCTAAAAGACAGAAAAGACGGATTTGCCCAAAAACGATTCGTTAAAGTTGGGGGATAATTTAAAAAATTCCATGCTCATCACATTTCCATAATTAAACTATAAATTTTTACAAGTGGGGGAAGTCAATAACCGACTAAACCTAAAATTGTAGCCCGAGCAACTTTAAGAGCTAAATGCTCCATACTCTTGTAAAAACTTCAAGCATGAAATATTGGGGACTTCTGTTGATACCAAAAATTATTTATGTACATGGACTATTCAAATACTGACATGTGTTATACAATGAAGGATTAATCCTTGTCATTAAGGATGGAATACCAACCATCACCATGTATGCCGACCAACGATAACAAACAAACACCAACAGTTGTATACATTAATGATTGTACAGATGTAAATATCTACAATATAAAGACATTCCATCCTTTGATATTCCAGATCTTGTACACCCCCTGAGGGATATAAATACATTGTAAACCCTACATATAGGGACACGAAAAGAGTGGCAATTGAACATTCCCAAAGCAATACACAATAGTGGACATAGGCTCTCCCATTAAGCCGAACCACTTTAAAAATCTTTTATCTCTTTTACTTATATTTATATGTGATCAATTAATTAGCCTAGTCTAGTTTTTTGCATCAACAATGTCCTTGGGAGTTATTCACGTCTCTGGATAAGATTAAGACCATATCTTATAATCTATCCTTACACTTTTCTCATATTTTTAGAGAAGAGAATATGTTGGCAGACTTTCTTACTAGGATAGGTTGCTCATCTCAATCTGACTGGACTTGCTATACCGAGATAGACTTTTCAAGGAAACTTCAGGGACTTATTAGGCTCTTTCACTGGAAAAAAGCTATCCTTTAGAAAAGTGCAATGATCCTCGTATTTATTTTAAAAGGGAGACATTTATAAATAAATAAATAAATCCTGCACGACCATGATACACATGCAAGTTAACCCCAGTGTCAACAAAAACTATAAATAAGCCGACCCTGAATGTCAAAGTAAAACATGAAATTGTTCATGTGTAATAGTAACTCAATACGCCGCTCTAGGAAACCACTAACTTATCCAGGTCTTCCCTGTGAAAAACATTAACGCTAAAATATTATCCTATCGAATAGAAAAAAGATATCAGTAATCAAATAATGTTTAAAAGGTATTATTTAAGCAAGAAAATTTCAAAAAACTTGTTTATGCATATACTTGTTATTTTATTAAATTAGAGTCTGATAAGGGCACAACCAGTTCACACACGTTATAATGGTCCATCTCGAGGTGTTCGTGCCTCTTATTATTTTTAGATATTTGACCCCTAACACCTCATTTTTAACCTAAATTTGCGTATACTTGTCTTCTTATTAAATCGAGAATTTGATAAGGACACAGTCAATTCACGCACATTATAATGGTCCACCTTGAGGTGTTAGTGCCTTTTTTGGGCCATTTGGCTACTTTTTTTGGAATTTCAGCCCCTAACATCCCATTTTCAACCTAAACTTGTGTTTACTTGTCATTTTATTAAATCGGGAGTCCAATGAGGAGACGATCAACTCAAACATATTACAATAATCCATCTCGAAGTGTTCGTGCCTCTTTACAGACCATTTAGTTTCTATTTTGAGATTTCAACCCCAACGCCTCATGTCTAACCTAAAACTGTTATTTTATTATACCTTGGGTCCGATAAGGACACAATCTGTTCACATATACTACAATGGTTCATCTCGAGTGTTCATGCCTCTTTCCAGACCATTTGGTTATTTTTTTTTTTGAGATTTTACCCCCTAACGCCTCATTTTTAACTTAAAACTTCCATATACTTGTCATTTTATTAAATCGAGAGTCTTATAAAGACACAGTTAGTTCGCACATGTTACAATGATCCATATCGAGGTGTTCCTGTCTCTTTCCAGGCCATTTGATTTTAACCTAAAACTTCCGTATAATTGTCCATTTATTAGATCGGGAGTTCGATAAGGACATTATCATTTCACACATGTTATAATGGTTCATTTCGAGGTGTTCTTATCTCTTTTTGAGTTAATTGGTTGTATTTTTTAGAATTCACCCCTTAACACCCTATTTTTATCTTAAAACTTGGGTATACTTGTCATTTTATTGAACTGGGAGTTTGATAAGGGCATTTTCACACATGTTATAATGGTCTATATCGAGGTGTTCATGCTTGTTTTCGGTCCAATTGGTTGTATTTTTTTAATTTCACCTCTTAACATCCTATTTTTTTATCTTAAAACTCGAGTATACTTGTCATTTTGTTCAAACGGGAGTTTGATAAGGGCATGTACAATCCCTATGAGTTTCTTTGGTTCCTGTAGTGGTGCTCGTGCATCTATAAGTGCCATTATTTTTTTATTTTTTATTTTTCCCTTTAACACCCAATTTAACCTAAAACTTGCGTATTCTTGTCTAAAATCAGGAGTCTAATAAGGAAATGATCAGTTTTGATAAGTTAAATTGGTGTGTTTTCTTTATCATCGCATTAACACAATGTCCAACTTCCATGTGTTTATTCAACCAATTATAAACTACCTAAGTGGTTCGATTAGTTCTATATAAAGACTCAAGATCTTTAGAAATCATCAAAGAGTACATTAAATGCTGTCTCTTTCATAAAGAGAGAGATATAGATAGTAGTTTATCATCGTTCCAAACATGACACGACTAACTCCTTGAGAAGAGATTCATTAAAGCAACTGGAATCTGAAATTTTAAAACAAAAATCTCATTGAGATTATTTATATATATACAACTTAATGTAATAAAAAATAAACAAAAAGACAACCAAAGTGCAATGATATTATTTGAGAACCTGATCACCCAAACTAGTTCTCTCATCTGGTCATTTTGATTATTCCTCTTTTTAGGTATCCCTAATAACTCATCATTGGATATATATATATATATATATATATATATATATATATATATATATATATATATATATATATATATATAGAGAGAGAGAGAGAGAGAGAGAGAGAGAGAGAGAGAGAGAGATCTGTAGATTCTAAAATATTTTTTCCTTTTTAAATTCACATATTTTACCCCGACATGCAAGCAAACAAGTCATGCTATCTGGTCATAATCTCCTTGTGTTCAGTACTTGAATAATAAGATATATGAAAATTCTTAGGGAAAAATGGTATATGGTTTAAATTTAGCAACCTCTCAAATGCGGCCCATATCCCGTGAATCAAACGATATAATATTATTTGCACCCATATCATTCAAAATGTCTTCTATAATAATTGTTTTAGCTTGAATCCGCGATTCAACAAAACCTGCATCTTCTAGAATGTCCTTATCAAGGTGATAGGAGACCATATGCATGTAATTAGGTTGATTTGAGACCAGTTATCCATCAAGAATGCAAGTCTTATCAATTCTTTCATCATCTTACCAGTATGTCAAGATTCTCATCAATGGTATTTAATGTGAATGGATGTGTTGGGTTAGTTGATGAGGTTTAAATGATTTTAGCACCATAAACCTTGATGAAATCTAGAGCACGACCACCCTATCACCTTCACAGCACAAAATGATCAGATAACAAGATTTCATAAAAACGATATGCAAGTTGCAAAAGAATAGAAAGGAAAAGGGCAACATAAAACAACAATCTCAATACAGTCAACGTGACACTAACTATTCATTCAATGGAGGATATATTTTTAAAGGTAGTCATCAATGGAAAATGACAATCAACAATCCTACTACTACAAAAGAAAAGTAAATAGTTTATGTATATATGAAACTACTTAATCATGCATTACAGACACTAAAGGTATATGTATATTATATGGTGGATTATGAAATTAAAGAAAAAGGTACCATAGAAAATCTATATTTGATGAAGGACGCAACAATCCAATCACTACTTTCAAGAAATCAACATGAACCAACTGAAAAAACTATTGAATTCTTCTTGATAATAAACTGAGGATCAAAATGTAATAACATGAAGATTAAATCTATCCCACCAAAAACCTAAAATCACACAAATCCAACCCATTAATCGTATAAAAATCATTTCAAATTGTAAAAATTCATCTCACTTTAGAATCAATTGAAAAGGCTAATCAAATTTAGATCTTCAAAATCTAATAAATCAAAGAAATAAGAAACCTAAAAGTATTTAAATCTTCAAAAATCAAAACGTAAATTAGTGAAGAAATAAAATCCAGATCGAAATCAAGTACACAAAATCTATTACAAAAATGAAATGGACTTGTGTTAAAAAATGGAAATCAACTTTGAAAATGAATTCTAGAACAAACAATAGACTAGTGAATTAGCAGAAAATACACACCAAAAGTGTAAATCAATCAAAATAATAAATCAAAACTCTTAACAGTTTTATACCTAATTACATAAACAAAACAATCAATCAAAATACTAATTTTTTTACATAACATGATAAACTAAAATTAGAAAAATAAATTTCTTGATCCAGTAGCGGAAATCCCATTAAGAACTTGATCGTACAAAAGAAACGCCAAGAATGGGATTGAATCGTCGACGAATTTGGTCAGGAATCCCCGAAACTAGATGTCTTCAAGCTTTTATTTTTTGTTAGCTCTTGCCGAATTTAGTTTCATGGTTGAATCTAAACTCTGGGGATTATGGTTCATCTTCCGTTTTCAGGTATCCCAACAACTCATCATTGGATAAAGAGTGAGATAACCGAATATTTGGTCTTGGGAGAGAGTAAGTCGGGATTGGCAAAAAGTGAGCGGGAGAGTTAGTGGAGATGAAAGTCGAATGGATCCAAATGAAAAGTTAAATGACTTTTAGTATTTTTCTTTTCTTACTTAAACCCACTTTTCTAAAAAACCCGCCTAGGCTTAAGGCGTGGGCGAAACGCCTCGCCTTAAGTTTTTCACGCCTTATGCTTAGTAAAACCCTTAAGGCGCACTTTTTTCTAAAAACAACAATGTTTTAGTGAAACGATATCGCCTTTTAAAGAATTTTTTAACTAACCGAACCATTATCTCATCCAAAATAATCAAATAGTATTTTAATTTTCATATATTTAGACATATTTTTATGATATGTAGAATTTTAGTATTTTAATAGCCTTGTTATGGTGTAAAAATATTAAAATATATTAAGAAGGTCTAAACGCCTTTTCACGCCTTTTTACGCTTAAACCCGCCTAAGCTTCTAAGGCTTAAGGCTTGACCTCCACGCCTCGATCACGCCCCGCGTTTTTTAGAACCTTGCTTAAACCTTAACAAATTTGATATGGTTTTGACACAGGTTTAAACCTTGCCAAATTTTAGAACCGTTTTAAATCGTGCAAAATTTTAAAATCCATTCCAATTTTTGATAGGGTATAAAATCATGCTAATTTATACGCATGGAAGCATGCCAGATTGATATTTTTGGTGTAGTGAAACCACAGTCAAAGGTCTAAAGACCCAAAAAAAAAAATAAAGGAGTTACTGAGATCTTCATAATTAATTTCGTTAAAATTATTAAGGTCAAAGGACCCATGATACTCAAACCGGAAATGACCCTTTTTGCACACGAAAAACATTTTCAACACCACAAAATTATTAAAAACAAATGCATAAAACCTTAGAAAATTATTTTCCTCAACCCCATCTTTTGAAAAAGATTAACTTTGAAATATCAAAAGTCCTCTTTATTCCCATGGCTAAAAGTTCGAGACTTAAAAAAACCTCCAATTTTATTTATTTTTGGTGGGCTAAGTGTTTAAATAAAAAACATGTCTAAAACTCAAGTCTAATGTCCCATACTTCATCAAGACCTAAGCTCAGATATCTTAGGACCCACTGGAGGCTTAAGGTTGTAAATTTTCTAAATTCGGAGGTTATATGACACTTAGAAGGATTTTAAATTTCACCGTATTTCAAGTTCAAAGTTTTTATGACCCTTTATGGGATTTCGAATTCAAAATTTACCTAACTTCAGAGGTCTTCTGGACCTTCTGGGACTTTATGTTTCAAAATTTGTCAAGTCTAAAGATCCCATGGCCCATTTATTGGACCCTAAGATTTATAAATGCTAAGGTCAGAGGTCTCAGTGCCCTTTTTGGGACTACAACATTCTAAACACCTAAGCTCAGAGGTCTCAGAACCCATTTTTTTTTTGGGGGGGGAGGGGGTTTAAGGTGGAATATATTTATAAGTTCTATTATCCCATAACCCTCTACAAAGCTATAATTTTTTATCCAAGTTTTTCTTTTAGAATTTAAAATGTTTTAGAGGCCTTAGGACCCATTGTGGAACAAATTTCATGTTCGAACTTCAAGTCTAAGGTCTTATAACCTTTCACATCTTTACTTTTTGTCCTTCAGTCCTAATTTTTTTTGGTGGGGCTAAGCATTGGTACAAAAATATTGGGCTTTCACGCCTAAAAATTACAAATGCCCGATATTTTTGGGTTCTAAGGTCTACTGGTCCATTACAGAATCTCAGTCTTGAATTCAGCGGCTGCATAAGTATAATGCAGAGGACTCGGGACCCTCAAATTTACTCCATCAAATTCATTAGTCAAGTTACTTTTCTTTGCTGTCTTAGGGTATAAGGGAATAATACCTGCCGATGGACCTCAAATAGACTTCAGTCGGTGCAAAAGCTTCCTTAGCAAAGAAAAAAAGTAAAGTAAATATGAAGAAGAGACTGGAGAAAAACAAAGCAATATAGAAAAAATGCAAAGTTCCATGATCCTAAAAACTACTTTTCAGTGAAGTTAGAAGACACATATTATAAGAAATGGGCCACGACCAGCAGACTATTTACAAAAACTAAAAATTACATAAGAAATCTACTTAGGGTTTAGGATTATGGGGATTCATAAGAGCTTCACTTTTGGATGGTCTTGATGATGGAAGAGAGGCAGTGGCTTTTTGCTTGGGTTATTCTTTTTGGGCTTTGGGAGAATAGGTTGTAACAGATTTATTACCAGAGCTACCTTCTTCATTCGAGCTATCTTCATCCAACTCAGGAGCCTTAACATACAAACCATAGATGTCCAGATCAGGAAAAAGTGTCTGGACCTTAGATTTTTAAGCATCAAAACTAGAGTTGAAGTTCAGGAAGAGATACTTATTAAAGGCATGAGACTCCATGTAGATATCCAAATGGTTTTTCACTATAGTGTGGATATTCCCCTAATGCTCTTTATGCTTGACCAAGACCTCAATGTTAGTCTTATGTAAATCATTTCCCTTGGAGGTCAGTTGTTCATTCTCAATAGTTAGGTCTTTGACTGAATGCTTAAAATTATCCACCTCACCATCAATTTGAGAAGTCTCTCTTTAAAGATCTAAAGCTCAATCTTTTGGCCTTGGAGAGCCTATAGTGTCACCTTGAGTCCCGAGTAACATCCAATAAAGACGTACTATCCCTGAGAGTCTTTTCATTCAAGAGCTTATCCTTCTCTAAGGAGATAACCTGCCCCTCCAAGACATCCCTCTTTTTTTAAGAGCCTCCACCTGTAACCTATGGTCATTAATCATCCGGTCTAGGTGCATCCGAGTAATGTCCCAGCTTCCCTCAATATCAATAGCCTTCTTCCACACCCTGCTTCCATCAAGAGCATTAGCCAAGAAGGCATATGTCAAATATTAAGCCTTAAAGAAGAATGAGGATATTAGAACAAAGAACATAAGATAAAAAGTTAGATAACTATGGGGATACCTTGCCCATCATATGAAATATCTCCTTAATATTGGTTGGGGTTCTCATACTCCTCAACACTGCCACCATATAAGAGCTATTTGTTTTGGCCAACGAGCGAAGGACATCTATGGTCGAGGCATAGAAGTCCATCTCCTCAGCTGAAGGAGACCTGGAATATCTCTCCATCATAGGCAACAAAAAATTCTTCCCTCAGCAACAATTGACCCCATTGATACACTAGGCACATCAATGACTTTCTCCAAACCCCCTCCTTTTGAAAGTGCACCACTTTATTCGAAGCTTCTTTATATGAGACTAAGAGCTGTAAGTACTTTAGAATATAAAGATCACTATGGGTTTCCTCAGAGGTCCCACATTCCCCCAAGCCTTCTTGCAATAAGGGAAGGGTTTTATAGGCTCCAATATCGATCCCTCAATAAGGCTAGATCCTAGTATAGCCTCCTCCACCAGCCTTACCCTAGGATTTAGAATATCCATTCAGGTACGGAACTCTAGGCATTTTGTAGTCTTAGTACTCTTCTTCCTGTTTACCATAACCTCACCAGGAATCTCTTAGCCAAGACTTCAAGCTATCCTCCGCTCCTCCCGTTCGTCGACTGGATCAACAAATTAAGGTTAGCCCTCAAAGAGTTAGAAATAAAGAGAATATTGGAAGAAAAAAAATACAAAACCACTTACAGAGAGAACAATCAGACTAAAAAAAAATAGGCTAGTTGGATAAGGTAGAGACTCCTTAAGTCCTAAGGGGCCTAATCTAACCCTTAGGTAGGTTATCCTCACCCTCAAAGGCCTCATGGACCTTAGTGGGAACCTCAGTGGCAGCCATCCTTTTTTAGGCATCGGGACATATGGTTTAAACCCCAACGTATCTGCTACCATAATTCTAGGGAATTCAGGGGCTCCCCTAGACACTAAAGGTTTGGGATCCGTCCCTAACCTATATTTGAAGAGATGTATGGATATATCCAAGATCTAAAAAGGGGCATAGGACAAATTTTTGGCCTCAATAATCCTCTTCAGTTTTTACATAGTGGGTTCAGCAACCACTGCAAAAGATAAAAAAAGTTTTAATTCCCAAAACAAAGGTCAACCCAAGTAGTAAAGGAAAAGCAAAACTTTAAATTATCTCTTTCCAAAGAGGTGGACTAGAGGGAAGGACATATAATAGTCTCAACAGGGTATGGGGTGGCCCAAGCTCCCTTAATAAAGAATAATTTTTCCTTTGAATTTTTTAGGGCATTGTGCATGTCTTTAAAAAAGGTCACTACATTGAGCCTAAGGTCTAAATACTTCAGACCCTTATCATGTACCTTCTTATGCTCCTAACCCATGTACAATTTGAAGAACTGGGCTAGGAAAATATCACACTTGCCTGCACTAGACTCCCTAAATGCCCAAACGGTGGCCATCAAAGGTCTTCATGAGTTGGCCACCAATTGGGAAGGAACTATCCCAATAGCCTTCAAAATCCTCACCACTGGAAAGGGAAATGGGAATCTATCCACATACTGAAGGAAGCACTCATTTAAGTGCACGTGCTGGGCCACCATTGAATATGTCCTCTCTTCAGGCCTAGCGACCCTCATAAGGACAAATTCTGAAATTGGGTACTTCTTTCGTATCTCCACCTGGTCGTGCTCTGTAATAAAGGAGGTGGTATGAGCCCTACCTATAAAATCAGGGTTGAAATCCCCTTAATAGATAATCACTGTTATGCCTGGGGATTAGACCCACTAAGGGGACGACTATAGGTCTCAACCTTTGGATCCACAATAGAAGGTAGAGAGGCCCAACAGAGAACATAGGCTTTGGGTTTAAGACCTTTGAATGGGAGATGTTGTCAGTCGACATAGTTGGAAGGGAAAAGGGTTTCCTCTTGCTCAAAGATTATAGACATAGAAGATAATTGGACCAAATAGTAAATGATCAACCCAACCCAATGGGATCTTTTATATCCCCTAAGGCCTAGATCTCTAAGACCTCCATCCCCAAAGATCAGATGCCTCAATCCCCTCAATCGCATCCATACCCTTAGTCCTTTGCAGCTCTCCATACCCACGTACAAACGCCTTTCCAACACAATAGCATTATTATGACAATCGTGGTGATTAGTTAGGACCTTACCCCCAACTTGAGCAAATAATTAAGTGCTTCCCTATGAAATAATAAATAAGGGGTTACTGGTGATACCCTATTTTGACTAGGTACTTAAAAGGCTCTTAAGGCAAGGACAAAGTTTTTACAGTTGACTTATGACCTCATGTGAATCATTATTTAGCCCCTAAGGCCTCCGTTGAACTCAAGAAAAGGCCATGATACTGTACAAGGCCTCGATCACTTCTCATTCTTCTTAATATTGCTAATATTTCTAACATGTCTCCTCAATCAAGCACATATACCATAACATTAGTGTTTCTCCAAGTCTAACACTCGTAACAGACCTCAGCCAAAATATAAATAACCTCCTAAGGTCTCCTAACCCTCAAAACTAAGTTGTATTATTGCATCACACCCCAAGGGCAACCTTTGGCAATCGTGTAGAAGTTACCGAGCTCTCATACCTCCAATACCTGTAGCTAGTTTGTCGGGTAGGTGAAAAGAAGAACATTATTCCACATACTGATACTACTCTGCTCCACTTAAATTGAAAGATCCTATAAGCATTTAATATTACAAATAGCCACCTTACACCATCTAGAAATCCTTCAGTTAGCACTTCACCCCCTTGATGATACCTTCAGACCTCAGAGTAGCCCCAACCATATTATTACAATCCATTCATTATGACTCCTAGATTTTTCATATAAGTAGTGGCTGGTTGAAGGTTGAAGAGACATTCATGGAATCAGACTTAGAGAGAACCAAGAGTTTTAGCATTTCACAAGTATTACTCATTGTTCCATACCGTAAACACACTATTGAGAACATATACTTGTAACTTGAGTAATTTTTTATTATTGAACACTTTGTATATCTTATTAAGTCCTAAATCAGTACTCAGAAACCCTTAGACAAGTCTATTAAGTTACTTCCTAAGTCCTTTGGACTGTTGACAAAGGACGCAAGGCCTCACACTCTCTTTACCAAAGCTCAAAAGGTCCCTTAGATTGTACTGGCTCATTTATGATCTAATAAACACGTTAAATTAATAGTGGACTTAAAATCCTCTACCGAGTTCGAGGTTCGAACCACTTTAAATCATTATCTTAAACTTTGAAACTTCTGTCCTCTTACCTGTCTGAGGTCTAGAGGGGAGCACCTGCTGGTCTGAAGTCACTTACAATTTCTACACCCATCAGGGCCATGTGCTTTATTCAAACTAGGAATTCTAGAGAGTTTCGGGAATAATACGTGGGCAATGGATTATACTAGGGACCCAATATGATTAAATTTGCTTCTAAATTAATACTCGAAAATCCTAATTATAATTACCGTAATTATGTTCTTTATTTATTTAATTGTGATTAATTCCACTAAATATTCATAGCTATTCTCCAATCACTCGGAATAAATATTTTTTATTTGAAAATTTAATTATGGTACACAATATGATTCCCCAGGTTATGTGTCGGATACCTTCTTTGTCAAATCAATTTACCGCAAATCGATTTTAACCAACATATAATCGTTTCCTTGATTTTGAAACTTAACTTATTTTGTGTTGCATCAGGACTATAAAATAATCCATCGACTGGGTTTTAATGGTTGAAAAAGAATATAAATGTATCAAGGGGGTATCACAATCCACGATATCTCCTAGATGCGAATTCCTCATCTCTCACCTACTCACACAATTATCATCCAATGTGCGGGGATCATTTGACCCTATATAAAATCAGACTGCGCCCAAAGTAATCAAAGTGACACTTACGCATGCATTTTATCCTCATAATTGTTGGGATTAAGAATTCATGCACCTTTTGTAAATGGTGTGAGATTACCTATGTTTAATTAAGACAACCCTTAAATTCAAATCTCACAGGTGGCCCTGTTCAACACATTCCTAGGATGTACCGATCACAATCCTCTATTGAACTATCGTATAACTTTTTAAACCATCATACATGTTCTCATAGTTTTAGATAAACTACTTGGAATGAATCACAACCATTCCATATGATCTCAGCTCTCTATCTAGGTTGTGAACTGTTCAATAGTACTGTAGATTAAATTTTGATCTCTTTTGATCAAGACGAACCTAACTCAACGGAATTCCTACTGAGTATAATTGACCAACGTGTTTATTATACATTTAAACCAAATTTAAGGTATTCTTGTAACCGTGATTATTATTTCAAAATGAACTGATACACCTTTACTGAAAAAGTAAACACTATACATGGTTTTATGAAGAAAATCCTAGCACCTAGCACATGTAATAACTAGGTGAAGTCACATTAGGCATGTGGATCAACAAATTTGAGTCTCAATTAGGAAATATAGGACAAGTCACTAGATGAAAAAAAAATCCTAATCACAATTTTATGGATTACAATACATATAAATGATATTCATGCGTGTTGTGCGATGTAAATGAAGAAAACAACATACACAACATACAAGCAATACATAACTAGGATTTTATGAGGAAAAATACCCACAACAGGGTAAATTCAACACACTCTAATAACTTATTCAACTTGAAAATGTTTCATACAATTCAAGAAAATACCTCTCTATTATGCGCTCACGAGAAGTTACCTATGAACATTGAACTTCCCCCATTGACAATAAAAAGTCCATCCTAAACTCCATAAGATGAACAAGGAAGTACATTCTCCTCCTTAAAGTCTCATCATGCCGCGATAGAATAAGACATCTCCCTTTTTAAAACCTAGGAGTGTTGATCACTAATAAATGTAGAATGGTATGGAATAAACGTTGGCTATATGGATCTTAATCAAATCACTCTCAATTTCTTTTCAATCCATGGATCAAGTATAAGTCTAGTTTTTTCACTCATTTTGGAGGGACTAAATGAATTTAAAAAATAGAGAGACAAAATAAAATCTCTTAACCTCGAAAATACTATTTCAGATATATAGAAAAAGGAAAGACTAAGACCTATTCATAGGATTTTATGAAAATTTAGATTCATTATGCGCACATGTAAAAATTCCATTGTGCGCACAATTTTATGCACTGTTTAAAATACATGCACAAAACGTGAAATCGTTCACACATAGAAAAAATCTTATTGGGCACAATTTTAGGCCGTGTGCAAACCAAGCTAAAATGGTGCATGACCATGCACACGGGTCCAAAATGGGACTGGACGAACTGTTTGAAGCATATTTGACATACACTTGAAATAAAAGCACTTTTTAAAAAATTCGATCTTTTCTCAAAGATATTCACATCACATATCATGATTTAAAAACACTTGTTTAGGCCATAAAACACTTTTAAACAAAAAACGTGTATGTGTGTGCAAAGCCAAAGATGTTCAATCATATAACCATGTAGGGATAAATAGTCAATTTGGCAATGGGAGTATTTTGAAGTAGAGAATCCTTGTTTACATTTAAACTTCAAATGTTCATGAAGTATAAATGCCATAGCCTCAATATCTACTCAAACATACCACCACAATCTTATATAAATCGAATGGCACATAACCCGATGCTTTAACATATAATTTAGCTAACTTGTATTAAATTAAAAATGGTTACATTTTAATTATCACTTTGTTCTCTCATAAACCCCATAGATGTAAATACAGAGTAGTCATCAATTATCACAAAACAATATATCTTCCCTCCTATGATCTCCATCTTCGAGGGACCTATCAACTCAATGTATATTAAATTTATTGGTCTAAATGTAGTAATCTCATTTAATTTATCATGGGAACTCTTGGTTTGTTTTCCCTTTTGTCATGTCCCACATACTTTTCCTCATAGACTTTCCTAACCTATTAAGACCGTCAATTCTTTTTTTTTACAAACTCTCTAAATATCTCTAAAGTTTATATGTCCTAATCTTTGATTCCACAAGTCAGTGGACTCCACTTTTGCATTTTGAAAAAAAACTTTGGGTTCACTCGTAAGAACATAGCAATTCTCACTCGATCTAATCCTTCTCATTAGTTCTCCATTTTCTTTCTTCATCACTAAGCACACACATTTTAAAACAGTAACAAGATTACCATCATCATAAATTTGACTTATCCTAATGAGATTAGCGATAAAATTTTCAACATAAAGAATATTGTGAAGTGTAGTGTTCTAAAAAACTTTCACGGTAGCCTACCACCTACTAGATTTCTTCCTGTTCCCAAATGTGACCAAACCACTATTGTAATCTTCTAGCGAACTGAAAAATGATTTTTATTTGATCATATGTCACGAGCGACCACTATCAAAATACCAATTGATAACGTTTGAGGCTTTTATAGCATAATGCCAACACAATAATTATGATTCTCCTTGATAACCCGTTTAGCTATATGTTGGGTACCCTTTCTTAACTCACTTTATTCCTTTTGAGTTTCTTAAGGTCATTTTAAAGTCTTGATTTACCTCCTTGAAACTCATTTCTCTTTGATAACCTAGTGTAAAAATACTGCTTAGATTTTTAAAATTTATAGTAATTCGTGAAACAATTGGAATATTTATAAGTTTGAAATTTCTTTCGAGCAGAATTCATATCTATTTTTTTAAAGACTTTGTTCTCTTTAATTTTGGAAAACATTTTCTCTCTAAATATAATTTACATGATATCTCTAATGATGATTCGGTTTGTTAAAAACTCTCTTTTTACTCTCTTACATTTGAGGTCTTTGAACAAATTTAGTCTTTTGACTTGAGAATCCTTTTCAAATTTAACAACATATACCCTGCATTCTTATTAGACAAGACATTCTTCTTAATTTATTTTCCTCTGACCATGTTTAAAGAAGCATTCTTTTCAATGACTTGAGTATAACTCTCTTGTATAACAAAATTCAACTTTTCGTAAACAAAGGTAGTAGATGTATTTCATGAAGTATTAAACGAGTCAAAACCTAAAATTTTCTTACCATTCAATATCATAGATTTCTAAAATAACATTTTGTTCGTTTTTTGGACATATTCTAGAAAGCTTATTTAACTTTCATAGAATTAGAAAAATGACTCTTAAGATAAATAACTTCTTTTTGAAACTCTTTTTCTTTAACTTCGGACATCTTACACTCATTCTAAATCTTTCTATTCATTTGAAGGAGATCGGATTTCTCGATTTCTATAAAAGAGTTTTGATCATTCACATGATTTAACTCAATCATTCACATGATTTAACTCTCAAGTTTGAGTTGAAAATTAATTTCTTCTTTTTATTTCAATAAAGCACACTCTTATTCAAAAACATTAATTTTGTTTCTCATCTCAATGTTTGATTTCTTTAATTTCAATGACTTATGAAATAATTTGTTATATGCATGATTATTTTCACTCATCTCCTCCTCATCACTTAATTCATTTCCATAACAAGAAATTTCATAGCTAGATCTACTAGATGCATGAAATGTGTTCTTAGTTATAAATGGATGTGATGATGAACACATATTATCCAAATTAACTTCCACATCATAAAAATAAAAAATCTTCATGAAAACACAGAATTGAGAAAGAACACAAAAACAAATCAGGATCAACTCAAGATGTTAAGCCCTAAAAGTGAGTAATTTTGCTCTGATACCAATTGAGGATGTAAATGTGTGTAGACTAGATTTATACCGAGAAGAGGGGGGGGGGGGGATCGGTTTCATTGTAATTTGTCCCAATTTTAAATTTCAAACTACAACTAGCAATTTAGATTTATGTCATTTTCAATTCTAACATGTAAATCTAGGTTAATTATGAAATCAAAAGGTGTAAACAATTTAAAAACCACAAAATAATTGCAAGACACCGATTTGAGAGGAAACCCCCATAAAATAATCGCAAAACATCGATTTACGAAGAAACCCCCCCCAAACTTGTTGGTAAAAAACCTTGGTGCATTCTTATTTTTCATTAGATTTGAAAAGTTCTTTTATACAATGTAAGAAAGTACTTCTATCTTGTTCCCTAACAAGAAGTTACATATAGACCTTAGACTCTCCCACGTTCAAATATGAAATATGGTCAAATATCCCTTAATTGGATATTAAGGTAGCATTCTTCATCCTTGGATCACACCATGCCTGAACTCTTGAATAACTCCAACACCTGATTTGAGATCTCGGAGTATAGATCATATGGAATAGAACTGAATCAAATGTAAAGCACGAATATTGTGGATTTTAAATTGCGGACATCTTAGCCACCAATTTGGTGGCGAGCGTATCCCAATGAGGCGTCGTCAACGCTCTGGTACACTCTTGATATGGGTGAATAGGATATAAATGGACATCATCGGCGGTGTGAGGTGTGTGAATGTATAAAGATCAGAGCCGCCAGACTATTTCACTCAAATCATGCAAAAAAGTTGCCACCTGTTAATAGGTAGCATATAAGACAATTAGTTCATGAAAAAAAATGGGATGTGGGCTCGAAGACTATGTTATGGAGTGGAAAGGTGTTGGATACCCACTCCGCCCTTTCGATCTCTCATGGGCTAAAAAAATATTATCCTTCTCCTAAATGCTTGAATATATTTATATATGTAAAAAGTTACATGTGTACAAAGTAAACGATAATGAATATATGCATGAAGGTGTAAGTATGTGCATGTGTGTGAGGAGTGGAATCATGAATAAAATGCTAAGAGAATGTATAAAAGTGGCTAACATATGAGCGACACCCCGAAATCATAATTTCACTATAGAATATTGAATATATTTATATATAACTGCTAAAGAGATAATAAATACAAGAAAACTAACTACATGAGTAAAACCTGCTCACTATATGAAAAAAATTCTAACATATGAATGTAGACTAATTGAAATAACTAAGGAAGGACTTGATACCCAAATTGACTTTGAGAAGCTTACGTAGCCAAAAATGGTATCAAAGTCCACGTAGTTCGCAGTATGATTAAGGTTTGGGGTGTATCCCATAATCCAAATCCAAAATGTATCTCTTGATTAGTTAAAAATGAGTGAAATGTGGTGAAAGTGTAGAAAAATGTGAGAAAAATCTAATAAGGATTATGGAATAGCCCCTCTTTTTGGATTTTTTGGTTTATAAAATAGACTTGAAGATATAAATATAATAAATGGGGGAGATTAGTGATAGAAATAGAATTTAACAACTAGGAATGAAGTAAAAACACTATATAATGAAAGATAGCATTTATGGAACTAGTAAAACAAAAAGGGGTTTGGACCTTCAAGCACTTTTGAATTATGCTTTAAGGACTTTATGGCTAAAATTTGATGTGTGGATGATCGTAGTGGAGTGGTGGTTAAAGGTGGGGTAAGGTGATGTAAGAGAATATGATAAAAATGATATATGCTAAATTTAAAATGGCTATCACACTAAAATTGAGGTCCTGTGAAAATGGGGTAAGGGAGGAAAAAGGAAAACTTTTCCCTAGGGACTTGCCAACTGACATGGTTAGTAATGGATCTAGAAGTTTTGGTTGGGGGGGGGGGGGGGGGCAAAGTTTTGAGCAGTACTAGGGGTTTGTGGGCGGGAGCCCCTAAGGTGATTTTTTTTACGGTTAATTCGAGTTTTATACAAAGTTATTTTTTACCCTAAAAGTTGCAAAAATCTCCTTATTTATGTTTCTAACTTTCTATTTTTACATATATACCCTAAAAATTATTTTTTTCGAAATTCCGGAGGGGCCTTCGCCCCTCCTTGCCCTACTTTAGATTTGTCCTTGGACGTGGTTCCACACCTGCATGCTGGCATGGTCAAAGAGTTGTCTGCCGACATGTTGGTCTAACATGCTAACAAAGTAATGCCTAGCCTACCTATTGGTAGGCATGATTATTTTTTTAGCCATGACATGCAAATCGTAAGTCCATTTCGAGCACAAATAGGACTGTATGAAAGATGATTCAGAACCTTATCATTTTGTGATAGGGGACTCCCAATTTTAAGAGCTTACCAAAGGCAAATGGTCTTAGGAGAGTGTTTTCGTTCTCCGATTAGGGTTTACAGAAGGACTGGGGTTCAGGATAGAAAGGACTTTGTTTGGACCTTATGGAAGAGTTGGGGGGGGGGGGTGCTAGAATAGGGTGTCTACACAAATCACTCATTTAATATCACAAAAGTAGATCTAGATGTAGATCTAAAACTATCTCAACTTGAATTTGAACACTTATGATTTGCAAAAGTAGAGAAAAGAGATGTTCTCAAACACGAAAAAGTCCTTTGAGTATGTATAATTTGAAATAATGAAAAGTGTCATTTCCTTTGGAGATAAACAAGGTCTATATATTGACTTTTTCTAAATTATCTGCCACCATACACATAGGCACAAATATGCAGTGTGCATACGGTTTTAGGTAGGAAAAAAATTCGGTCAAAATTACTAGACCTATCCGCACGGAGATAAATTAAAGTTGTGTGCACGATTTTAGGTATAGAATTTACCAGGTCTAAGCATCATGAGGATGGGTATGATTACCCATCGTCCGAACGATAGAGGAAATAAGAGACCGTATTTAAATAAATGTCTTTTAAAATAAAAATGAAGACTTTATCCATTTTGAAAAATATACACATAATCTAAGGAAACATAAATGATACTTTTAGAAAAAAATATTAACATATTTAAAGGAATGTGAGTTTGTTCATATACAAATGATAAATGAATGAATCATTTCACAAATGAATACAGTTCTATTGAGAAACAACGGAAGACATCAATGTAAAGGAACCGTATGATCTTCACGTTACATTGTCCATTGGTTCTGATGAACAAGAACCTCTCTAAAAAAACAACAAAGTTCATCAAGGTTTTGGGATCAATATAGTGCATGACTCCAATGCTTTGACGTAGAATAAAATCATCCAAACTATATAATTGTTTACATTTTCAGACCGTATTTTAATTTAATTTGAGTGATGAGGGAATGTTTGGAATAATGTAAATGAAATTTTATGGCCTTTTACTTTCTCAAACCAACCAACCAAACCTTCCACAAACCATAAATAGTCTATACATCAAAGCAATCACTTTAAGTTGGCTTAAAGTGAATTTAAGTCACCTTCAACTGCCTAAGATAACCTGCTTCGAAATCGATCTTCAAAGATAAGATTTTTGAAAAGTGGTCCTAGGACTTTGAGTTAACTCAAAGTTCCTTGGTTGTCAAAAATCCAATGGCGAGTTTTTAAAATTCAGATTACATAAGCCCCAAAATTTACCAATGTACCCTTAAATGGCTAATTACCGAAAAATCCTTTAAAAGGACCCTTTGGGTTCCTTATTCAAACACACAAGCTTCCTACAATTTACCATTGATAAAAGATCCATTTATTAGCTTCTGTATCTTTATTTGAGTCTTATAGTAAGAGAAACAAAATTTTAAACCAATTTTCAGGTTGAGAATTTCAAACCCAAAACTCCATTGAAGCAAAGCTTCAACCAAAAATCATTTTGAGCTTAATCTTCATGCAGGGATTCATGGAATTATAAGACCTTAAGCTTTTACGTGTATTGCTTGAGAAATAACGGGTATAATTTCCTTATTGGTTGCAGTTTTCAAGGTGTTATAATATCTTGTAAGGTTTTGGTTACTCCTTAATGAACCATAGATAATGAAGCTTCTCGAGTACCATCTCGACTATGGACATAGGCAAGGCCAAACCATATTAAAACCTCGATTTGTAAAGTTTCTCTAAAACCTCTCTCTTAACTATTTATGCTCATTGTTGATTAGTAAATCATATGCAAATTGATATATCATATTGCAATTAATCTTAAAATAAAGTTTTAAAGATTTTAAATTGTCATTAACTTTATAAATATGCAATTCACCCTTAATGGGTATATTTTCGGGCCAACATGATAAATTTATTTTAATTTTAATTATTTATCACATAAGCACATGATTTAAATTATTTAACAAGTAATAATCCTTAATTAAAAACTAACCTAATAAATAATTTACCAAATAAATATAACCTAAAAATAAATTACACCCTTAAAATCACAAGGTATTACATAGTTGAATACAAAGTTGGAGATGCAATGTAAAAATCTCAAAGCAGAGTCAGAAATTATGTAACAATGAGTTGTAAAATTATGGTCTGAATTGTCTGAGATCTTTTGCCAAATAGAGGATAGGAAACTAGAGCATGAAAGGTGAACAAATGAGTTTGTGGCCGTTAATATTAAAATTCAGAAAGTAAACAATCACATAAAGATGACAATGGAAGTATTTTTTAAACATTCATGATATAAACTTGGAGATTTAAGCACTTTTGAAAGAACAAAAAAATAAAAGGGATGGCCACTTATAATCATTTGCATTTTTTGCCATGGAAATTAAAGAGAAGAACATGGAAATAAAGCATATAAAATTAGAAATTTAAAAACTCAATTGCCCCTAACTTCCACAAATATATCATTCTTAATTCTATAAATAGAGAGAGACTGAGATAAATACCACCAGATATAAAAGGTGAAATAAGCTCATTAAACGACCGAGTCAAAGTTAAGGATTAATAGGGGAACTAAACAATGACCTGGATTTAAAATATAGTCACAAAAAAGTCACAAAAAAAGTAGAAGGACAATGATAAATAAATGAGTGTCACATACGGATTTAAAAGTGGACCTGAAAAGATTTAACACAAACGAAACATCTGACAACAAAGAGAACCTTGTAAACAACACAAAGAAGAAAACTTATGGTCTACATGAAATCAAAGCTAATTTAAAGGATTCAATGATGTTCGAGTTACTAAGTCCTACATACATAAAGATATTACATACTTCATTTGACACAATAACCTAGTGTGTGAATATTAAGTTAGTTTCCCTTTAATTTTATACACATAAAAATACTAAATATCATGTTATTTTATGTTTTACAAGTCATTGATTACTCATGAAAAGTTTGAATTGGGTTTTTGACGAGATGATAGGCAACATTCATAGCACAAAACCAACTAATTTTATGCCACATAAGACTCATATAACAAATCCCCAACCTATTACCAATAATATTCTTATTATGAGTACTTTTTAATAATTTCACAATACTATTTCATTCTCCATGCATACTGTTGGGCACATGCTGAGGTGTTATAAAAAAATCAATTGGGAAGATACATTATGTATAAAACAATAGAGGCGATCGGCGATCCACCCTTGACATTATAAGTTTGGAACTAAAAGTCCCATTTTCATACATGTTTAGTCTAAGGTCCTTTTTAATTAAAAATAAACGCTTAACTTATTAAAATACCCTTAAAAAGTGCACATGTGATATAAAAATCGACAATTCAAAATGTTAACCGAAAATAACCGGTTACACCATAGCAAAATAATTAGTCACTATAAGTATTTGGAATTTTAAAAAATAATAAGCTTTCCAAAACATTAAAAGTTCAGCATTGTTGTAATAACAAAATTTCTCACAGTACCGTATTCATACAAATATTGAGATGTTTCATTTGCAGATTGAAATGTAAGTTTTTATACATTCATTATTTTGCTATAAATCGTGTTCATCTACTATCGAATGTCAATGTTTTTAATCTTAATTAATAGCAATTCCAACAATAAGTGAAAATATTAATTTTGAATCATATTCTAACACATGAACGACTAAGTGAACTTCATTTGTTCTTTTGCAAACAATTAACAAACAAAGTGCTAAGTCATTATAATGTTTATTATTTTATAGTTTTCAATTGAATTTACGTCAAAATATATGATTACAAATGTAATTGTGATATAATAATGTGAAAATAATAATCATTTCTTTATTTTTAATCTTTTTTTACGAAATTGCATCATTAATATATCTCTTTCTTTTTTGCTAATAGTCCTTGTTACCATTTCTTTAATTTGTAATATTTTTTTGTGAAATTAAAGCATTAATATATCTCTTTTATTTGGTAGTAATAGCCCTTGTTAAAGTATTTCAAGTTGCAAAACAATAAACAATGTGCACTATTATGATAAAATATAGCGCTACAATATTTTATAAATTTTGCAATGCTAAATTTATATTTTGCATTGCAAAATTAATGTCTTTCTCAATGTCAAATTTCACATTTCGCAATGCAAGATGAACATTTATTTTATCATACAACGTATAGGACACCATTTTTGGAACTCAAAAATATAACATAGGTTAAAGCACAATAATTTAAATCTTAGATCTAGCAAAAAATGGTCCTCCTAAGGATTTTATTAATTTTACAGTCAGTACAATCTAACTGTTCATATTCTTCTTTGAAGAAGATCCTCTTCAATTTATCATGTATCTTACAAACAGACTCATACCAAGCATAATGATCATAGACCCTTGAATTTCTTGCAACCACTTTAAAATGCCAAAATGATCTGTCAAAAAATCCTCTCCATTTTAAAACCCCTTGCCCTTAATAATATTATTACAAATTTCTTGCCCTTTAGTAAACCAATGTGGACATAAAATATTGTAAAAGCATGTAAAGTATTTATATATCCACTAGCACATAAATCTTTAAGTAAAGATCGTGATGGCCCACCAACTCCTACTATCATAAACCTAAACACAACATAAATATATTTGATGTCATTTGAAGGCTTGTTATACCTAGCGTGGTACCATTTTTGCAACAATTTACTCTTTAAAAAAATTAATGGGTATATTTCGCATGTAAATCTCATCTAGTGTATCATCATGTAAACATATTTCCATAATTTTTTTGGAAACAAAAAGTGCCAATGAAAATATCTTAATGATCAATTCATTATTGAGATCAAATATGTGTGTCAATTTGTATGTAATTTCTGAAGATAGAATATAAATTTAAATTATAGAAGATGAAGAGATAGTTACATGTTAATAAAAATTTAGTAAGTATTTATGGAAATAGAAGTGTGGCTTGTATTGAAATTAATTATGAAGAATATACAATTTGATGCTAGTTCAAAAGCTTGTCTATAGGTAATGATTTTTTATAGAAACTTTCCTATAAATTCGGTGCAAAATCACACTATGAAATCACAGTGCGAACTTTCACTACGAAGTGTCACATCTTTGTAAATACACTTAATAGCTATTAATTAAACGTTCATTTCTATTGATGAATACGAATCAAATTCATAATGAATTGGATTAAATCAAATGAATACTTTTAGATGAGTACAAAGTAATGATGATGATTTTATGCATATTTAAAGACGTGAATGGATATTTTTTGCATATGGAAAAAAAGTTGAAGTAGTATGCAGTTGATTAAATTTTCTTACGTATGTGTTACCAATGTCTCTACATGCATTTATATGTTATTTAAGTAGTCCTCGCTAGAGGAAATAAAACATTATTATTTTCTTTTGACAATTACTAAAACTTTTTTTGCTAATATCGTAATATTTTATGCTATTTAAATAAAAAAATATTATTTTTTTGATAATTATTAAAATTTGTTTCTTAATATCATAAAATATTTATTATATTTTAATAAAGAATTATTGTTTTATATTAATAACTATTGAAATTTTATTTGCTAATATCGTAATATTTTATGATATTTTAATAAAAAATATTGTTGCATATTTATAACTATTAAAACTTTGTTTGCTCTCTCTAGCGAGAATTAAAAAATAACATATATTTATGTATGTGTTCGAATTATCTGCTTCGTAATTGGAATTATCAAGTGTCACAACTTTTCAGAGAGTACTTATGAAAGGTTACAAACTCAGTGAAGTTAATGAACAGTTATCTGCATAAGCTGAAAAGGTGGATTCGATATCTAAAAAGTTAGATAACGAAATAATGTGACGTTTGTGCTATCCATTTCTCTACACGCATCCATCTATAAATATACATTAATACCATTCCTATTCAATATTCACTTACATCCGCTCTATAAAATATCAACACATAAATCCTAATACACTTCGAACTTTTTTTTGTCAACAATGGTTCAACTTATAATAAGTTTGCAAGACTATCTGGATATGGAAACGAAGTGATAACAAAAACTTGAAGATATTGAGAAAGTTCCTAAAGATCACTTAGCAAACTTCAGCACTTATAATAAAGATGTTGGTTTCACAATTATAGTTTTTTTCGTTGACTCTATCAGGTTAGTGATGCTCGGAAGGAACTACTTGTATAAAACCATTATCTCCTTTCACTAGTACAATTTCTAATAGACATGTTGGTTTCATAATAGTAGTTCCGTCTATGCTCCTTGAATCTCATAGACTCAAAGGAGCAAACTACTATTATGAGAGCAACATCTCCATTCAAGTGAAGATAGTGGATGCATACAAGTAGTTCCTTCCGAGCTTAACCAACCTGTCAGAGATAAAGGAGAAAACTACTATCGTAAAACCATTATCTTCCTCCGAAGTGTCAAAGTTTGTTAAGTGGTCTTTAAACATTGTTCAAGAGAAATTGAAGAACACAGAAGGCCGATTTTGTCAGTTACCATTTTGAAAGTTAATTCCAATTGTTGTTCATGTTCCAAACAATAGGAAGGTATTGTATCGAAACATGTAACAAGTTATGATTATGAAATATGTATTTCTCACTAAGAATTATGACATTTCACACTACGAAATATTGTTTTTCACAATTCAAACTACTACATTTCGCACTGCGAAATAAAATAATTAGATATGACATTGTAGGAAGTGTAAGTCGAAAAATCCTACTTTGATTAATTCAATCTAGTTAAGCCAAGTAGTAAAGGAAAATCACACATAGATCGGATCCTCCTTTTGCTATTATCTCCAGGATATGATCTTTTATCATGATTTATCAGTACTCGCTTAAGGAAATACAAAATTATTATTTTTCTAACAACTTGTATCTATGATATGTATATTTCGCACTCATAATTATTAAATTTCAAATCGCAAAATATCATAATTCTCAATGCGAACTATGATATTTCGCATTTCGAGATATAGTAATTCTCAGTGTGAAATTAAAATATGGAAAATTACTTAAAATCAATAATTTGTTAATGATAATTTTTATTTCTCATTTATTTTATCCTCATTTATATCCTCCTTACATGTCCTACTATTATCAGGTGAAAAGTGTTTACAACGACCACATTTAGTCAACCTTCTAGCCTATCCTTTGGTTGGAACCCACTTCTTTTTTGGATGACAAGGTTGTTTCTTTGTATTAGGTGGTATAATGAGCTCATATTTTAACTTGAATTCGTGTTTGTCAATAGTAGGGATTGGTGAAATTTAGTCTCTACAAGAATTTCTAAAATTACCGTCATATAAAAATCTGTCCATGTAATTGTATTTTTTTTTCATTATTTTCATCTTTTTAATAACATGAGCACACAAAAATCCCTGTGTTTGACACAACCCACACGAGCAAGTCATATTATCTATGTTTACCAACATGAAATAAGAAGGTCAAACCACCTAATATATGTCATTTGTGGACAGGGTTACACAACAAGTATGACCATGTGTGCCTTTTGAACATCATGATCATCATCTTCATTTTTATAGTGTCAATCATTCCAGTACATGATAAAGGACGAGCATCCCTAATTCACAAATTTAAAGATTCATCCACATTTGAATATATCTCATCGTACCATTTACCAGTAAACTGTACATTTGCCAAATGTTTTGGATCACAATCCTCTATTTTCTTAAAACTTCTCATCACCATACTTTTATAGTTCGTCCATACTCTTCTCATACACCTCTACTATATTTTCATAAACTGTAGCATTGAGCCAGGTGACACCTATATCCGTAGATTCTTAGAGTATTCATGACCACCACTAAAGAAATTTCATAAATTTTCCTTTAGATGTTGCATACGGTATGAATGGTGACTTTGAGGAAAAACTTTAAGAAGAGATTCTTTCAACCTGTAATTGCGATAAAAAATGAAAGTAAACTCTCTATCATAACGAACAACACAACAAAGTTGGTTTAAGAACCATGTCTAGTTTTCCTCATCTTCTCCAACTACTATAACGAATATAAGGCAAAACATATTTGCAAATTATCAAAACTAAAGAAATTTTGATGCATTTAGAAGTGAGAAATATTAAATTTTTTTAATGCAAAATGATATATTTCTCACTGGGAAAAGATAAAAGTTGCAGTGCAAAATTATTGAATCACATTTTTTTACCCCCATGTATGACCTCAACATTTTAATTTTTTTTTCTCGATAATTCCACACATTTTAAACGCATTTTTAAAGTAGCGTAAACATCTAAAGTAATTTATTGTGTAAACTATATAAATTAGTAATGTTTAACTATAAAAAATTGGATGCTATTATAATGATATCAACAACATGAAGACATTCACCATAACTGTAAAGAATGTCAATGGCTACACTTCTTCGAATCAATTACAAGGCTTGAAAATTATTAGGTATTTACCATTTATATGAGGATATCCGATTAATATTCGATACTAATATCATTGATACGGGAAACAATAATGGATAGCAAAAAGAAATGAGTAAATTTGCATGTTTGGACTAAAAACTTATGGTGTCTGTTGATACCAAATCTAGTCTGCTGACATGGCTCAATTAAGTGGAGACACGTGGCAATCTACATGGCACTAACAAACATTTGTGAACAATACCTTGACTTCGAGGAACTCAACTTCCCCGACCAACTCAGATACTCGGAGCAGTAGGTGCTCTCCGAGGAACTTTACTGCACTGAGTAACTCATGGATACCGAGATACTTAGGCGGTCCGAGCAGCTTAGGCGGTCCGAGCTGCACCTCGATTGGAGCATTTATTACCAGACAATTAAGAGGATTAAATGCGCATTAAATGCTGATTATTATCATACAGATGTATACGCCTATCGGACACCTATTTATTACCCTTTCACATGTACAACCTCAGAGCTATAAATACATTGTATCATCCTCATTGTAAGGGGACTCGGAATTTCTTGGTAAAAACCCGTTATCGAAAATTTCCAAACAGTCAGCAATAACAAAAACAGTGGACGTAGGCCATTATTTTAAGGCTGAACCACTTTAAAAATTATTTTGTCTTATTTATTTAACCTGTGATTAAATAATTAGAAATAATCTATTTGTTTACATCAACAGATTGGCGCTGTTTGTGGGAAACGACTGAAATTCTCGTTTTTCACCAAAACAATTTATCACCAATGGCTGATAATCCTGAATCCAGTAATCGAAATGCTGGAGATCCCCCTAATCCATTCACTCCTCCAAATGTCCAAGATCTAGTTGGAATTATGGCCAGTTTGGCTCAAGGCTAGACGACTATGCAAGAGACTATGCGACAACTCATGCAAACTATCCAAGGTGGAGCGTCTACTTATTCAGGACAACGAAGTGTTCAAAGAAATACCCGTATAGTTTCTTCGCGTATTAGGCAAAGCGATTCATATCGTACTGAGAAATCTGATGATTTTTCTTATCAATCGGGTCGAACTTCATCAGTACGAGCCACAGATACTGAACAACACATCATTCTCTCTCCAGAAAGGACTAGTGCACTGGAAAGATTAAGTAGGGTCTCTCCTTTTGATCGATTGGGCCCTAGGAAGAATAAAATTCCTCCTAATGTTGTGTCGAGAAACTTTCGACGACCATCTGATCTAAGAGAGGGTTCTGCCCAACCACACCCAGTTGCTCGACAAGATAGATCTCAGGAAGCGACTTCAACACAATCAATTGCTCGAACCAACAGGCCCGAGGAGGGAAAGGATGCACGGAAAGGCTCTATTCAAAGGTTGGAGGATAGACTAGGGGAAATGGTTAAGGCCAAGAATCCTCTACAAAGAACTTTTTTCCAAGGGACGCCTTTTATACAGGCAATTGTGGATTTTCCCACACCACCAAAGTTCAAAGCACCTGTTGTGACCCCTAAATATGATGGAAAAAATGACCCTGTCCTTCATATAGAACAGTACCAAGCTGCTGCCGACATCTATGCCGTGCCAGATGAGATGAGATGCAGAGCATTTTTGGGAACTCTTACCGGATCTGCGCAAATATGGTACAATATTCTTCCTCGGGGAAGATATAAACTTTCTTTCAATTGGCACAGCTCGTCATTGGAAATTTTTGTTTTCGAGCAAAACCAGTTAAACGAGTTGCACATTTGTTAAGTGTTAGACAAAAAATAGGTGAGAGCACCAGCGATTACATAACTCGTTTCAATAACGAGAAGCTTGAAGTTATTGATTACGAGGATAAAATAACAATTACAGCTTTGATGAGTGGACTGTTGCCCAATAAATTATACTACACTTTGGCCAATGATCCACCCTGAACCATGTCAGAACTAATGGCAAAAGCGGCCAAGATCATGAATGCCGAGGAGGCTATGACTGCGAAGAAGAACATGGACACCAAAGAGACCAAGGTGGAGGTTGATAAGGCTAAAAAGAAAGGACATAAGAATAATGGTGGTGACAAGCAGTAAAAAACAAAGCCATCATGGGAAGTACTGAAGAAATTTAAAAATTATACTCCTTTGAAAGTAGACATAAACCATGTACTGGAAGAGATCAAGAACAGCGAGGAACTAAACTGTCCTGAGAAAATGAAGTCAGATCCTAACAAGAGGAATAAGGCCAAATATTACGAGTTCCATAAAGACCATGGTCACATGACCAAAAATTGCATAGCTCTCCAGAATGAAATCGAAGCACTCATCAGACGAGGAAAGCTGACCAAGTATGTTGATCGAAGAAATGAAAGAAAAAGCAAAGACAGAGCAAGACAGAGGTCTAAATCTCCTCGTCGATCAGAAGAAAATAAGAAAAGAGATCATGAAGATGATCCAGAAGACGACCCTAATCTCCCTAAGAGACCAAGACAGCCAAAGCGTGAGGTATTTTTAATTCGTTTTGGATCATTTGATTGTAACGTTATTACAGGTGGAGATGCAGGAGGTGGGGACCTCGGAAAGGAAAGCTTACCTCAATGAAGCTCAAGCTTGTTCATACATTCAGCGAATAAATCTAGCTGAGGATGATCGCCCGAGGAAGGTGAACAAAGAAAAATGGGTCATTGGTTTTTCCAAAAATGACCTCGCAGGTGTACTATATCCTCATGATGATCCACTGTTGATCAAAATGAGGATGAAGGAAGTAATAATCTCAAGAGTACTGGTGGATAATGGTATCTCGGCGAATATCATGTTCTACTCATGCTTCAATAGTTTAAATCTGAAGTTATCTCAGTTAGAACCTTATCACAGGCCCCTCCTTGGGTTTACTGGCGAGAAAGTCTTTCCACTTGGGATGATCAAGTTGGATATGTTCATTGGTACATGGTCTGCTTGTCGAACAGAGAGAGTACGTTTCTTTGTGATGGATAAGAATGTCCAGTTAGCTTACAATATCATCATGGGAAGAGTAGGATTGAAGAAGTTATAAGCAGTACCATCTACCGTACATCAATGCCTGAAATTTTCAACCAATTTTGGAGTGGGAGTTATAAAGGGAGACAAAAAAGTAGCTCGAGAATGTTACTATTCATCTGCCGAGCAAGAAGAACTAGAGGAATTTAGGAAAAAAACAACTACCTACCAAGTGGATGAAGGCGCAGAGATTGAAACACTGAATCTTAGAGACGAGTCGCAGCTCGTGAAAGGTCACGTGGTGGAAGCTACTGAAAATATTATTCTGGATGACGAACACCCAGAATGAACAACTCAGATAGGTTCGTCGTTAGATGACTCACTAAAACAGGAATTGATAGTTTTCCTAAAAAGCAAAAAATAAACTTTTGCTTGGAGTCATGAGGATATGCCAGGAATAGATCTAAATTTCTTATGTCACGAACTCAATGTGAATAAGGAGATCAAGACAGTGAAGCAGAGATGAAGAGTGTTCAGCCCCGAGATAAACCAAGCTATACAAGAGAAGGTCAAGAAGCTCCAGAAAGCTTGCTTTATTGACGATGTCAAATATCCAGACTGGTTGGCGAATGTAGTAATGGTGGAGAAGAAAAATAACAAATGGAGGATGTGTGTAGACTTTACTGACCTTAACAAGGCATGCCCGAAGGATCATTTTCCTTTGCCCCGAATTGATCAATTAGTGGATGCTACCTCGGGACATGAGCTGTTGAGCTTCATGGATGCTTATTCTGGTTACAACCAGATTAAAATGAAACCTGAAGACAGGGAGAGTACCTCTTTCATTACCCTTAGGGTAACTTATTGTTATAACGTTATGCCTTTTGGTTTGAAAAATGCAGGTGAAACATATCAGCGGCTGATGAACAAGGTGTTCGCAGAGAAAATCAGTTGTAATATGGAAGTTTATGTTGATGATATGCTTTCAAAGAGCAAGAAAGCTGCTGACCATCTAATTAACTTAGGCCAGACCTTCGATCAACTAGATAAATATTAAATGAAGTTGAATCCCCCAAAGTGCATATTCGGAGTACGAGGAGGCATGTTCCTCGGGTATATTTTCAACCAACGAGGTATTGAAGCAAACCCTGAAAAGATTAAAGCTCTATTAGGGATGCGATCTCCAACGACGAAGAAGGAAGTATAAAGTCTCACAGGGCGAGTTGCAGCACTTAACAGATTTGTATCACGAGCAACTGATAGATGCCTTCCATTCTTCAAAACACTCCAAAAAACGTTTGAATGGAATGAAGAATGCGAGAAAGCCTTTCAAGAGTTGAAGAAATATCTGGGAGCACCTCCATTGTTGTTTAGACCAGTGATGGGAGAGAGATTGTACTTATATCTGGCAGTTTTAGAAAATGCAGTTAGCTCGACATTAATAAGAGTGGAGGATGGAGTGAAAAAACCAATTTATTACACTAGTAAGGCCTTCTGAGGAGCAGAGATCAGATATCCAAGACTGGAAAAGTTGGCACTGGCGCTGATCGAAGAGTAGAAGAATGAGGCCATACTTCCAGGCTCATACCATAGTCGTGTATACCGATATGCCGTTGAGGCAAGATCTTCATAAACCAGAAAAATCAGGGAGATTGATGTATTGGGCAATAGAACTCGGTGAATATGATATAATTTATGAGCCTAGATCGTCACTAAAAGGGCAGGCAGTAGCAGATTTTATAGCAGCGTTCACCTATCCTGATACCTCCGAGGAGCAAAAGCCGGATACCGACCAATATGTGGATGTTACAGGATCATCGAATTTAAACCCCGATCAACTTATGATGGTTGACGAATAAAAGAAATTGGTCGACGAGCAAGAGAAGTTGGTCGGCGAGCAAGAGAAGCTTGCCGACGAGCAACAACAAGCGCTAGAGGAGGACAAAAGGAATCAACAAATATTTCACCGAGGAACTCTGTCCAATCAAAAATTTGAAGATGAGGTACCTATATGGAACCTATATGTGGATGGCTAATCTTGCACTACAGGCTGTGGGGCATGGATTATTTTAAACAACCCGAATGAGGTTGATATGGAGTATGCTCTGCGCTTCCAATTCAAGGCTTCTAATGAGGCTGAATATGAAGCTATGATTGCAGGTCTTAATCTGGCAAAAACTACGGGGGAAGAGCAAGTTATTGTATTCAGTGACTCGCAGTTGATTGTAAATCAAATACTGGGAGTATATGCAGCCAAAGGAGAATTAATGATCAGGTATCATGCAAAAGCAATGGAAATTTTATCAAGTCTGATGGTAGTGCAGATAATTAGAAAACCAAGATTGGAGAATGCCAGTGCAGATGCCTTAGCTCGTTTAACATCAGCCACACGCCCCGATCTACGAAGAACAATCCCAATTAAAGTCTTGGCTAGTCGGAGCATAGATGAACATCTGATGATGAACTTTATTACCCTTGATTTAGGACCATCTTGGATGGATCCTATCAGGGCATATATTGAAGAGGGGTATTTGCCAACTGATAAACTCGCAGCTAAGAAACTAAAGTTTAAAGCTGCTCATTATGTATTGACCAATGGTGTTCTATATAGACGAGGAATCATAGCTGGCTTGCAGAGATGTGTACATCCCGCCGAGGTGAAAGACTTGATCGAAGAAGTCTATGAAGGGTCTTGTGGAGCCCATGTAGCAGGTCGGACACTTCTGCAAAGGATAATGACGCAGGGGGTACTATTGGCTGACAATGAGGGATGATTGCATAGCCTATGCTAAAAAATGCGCCAAATGTCAACGCTTCTCCACCATCCGGAGAACTCCCCAAGCATTGTTGACACCCATTACTTCGCCTTGGCTATTTGCCACGTGGGGAATCGACTTGGTTGGGCCACTTCCAATGACCAGAGGAAGATTTTAATATCTCGTCGTCGCAGTGGATTACTTTACTAAGTGGGTGAAAGCCGAGCCTCTTGTCGACATGACGTACAAAAAGGTGTACCAATTTATTTGGAAAAATATCATCTGTAGATATGGTCTTCCTCATGCATTCATCACCGACCATGGAACACAATTTGACAACGAGGAGTTCGTTGCATATTATCATCAGTCGAACATATTAAAAACCCACTCTGCACCAGGCCATCCCCAAAGCAATGGGCAAACTGAAGTGATGAACAAAATGCTGTTCAATGGCTTGAAGAAAAGATTAAATGATGCAAAGGCAAATTGGATCAACGAGCTACATTCTGTACTGTGGGCTTATCGTACTACTCCCCGAGTAGCAACAAGAGAATCTCCATATACGCTGACCTTTGGAAGTAAAGCTGTTATACCTGCCGAGCTGGGCCTCCCAACACACCGAGTGATGAACTTCAATTCCCCTGTCAGCGACTTGATGAGAAGGTTAAATTGGACATGCTCGAGGAAGTTAGAGAAGAAGCATCCATCAGGAATGCTGCTTACCAGCAACGAACATCCTTGTTATACAACAAGAGAGTGAAGAAGTGCGACCTGAAACGGGGGGACTATGTGCTGAAGAAAGTAATTCAAAATCACAATAAACTAGAAGCTAACTGGCATGGGCCCTACAGAGTAACAGAGGTTGTTCGACCAGGGACATATAGAATTGAAACTTTAAAAGGGGCGTAGTTTAAGAATGCATAGAACGCAGGGCATCTTCGTAAATATTATCAGTAGTCACATCTCTATGTAATGCAGTTTTCTTCGATATGAATAAAGTTTTGGTCATTTTTCCCAATTCTCTCTTGTTGTTGAATTTTTTTCGAAGTACTAGTGCTGCACAGTACGCATCAAGCCCAGAAATACCAACTCAGGTTGGTTGGGAAGAAAATCCACCAACTTTAGTTGGTCGGGAATAAAAATTTCCCAGAAATACCAACTCCGGTTGGTTGGGAAGAAAATCCACCAACTTTAGTTGGTCGGGAATAAAAATTTCCCAGAAATACCAACTCCGGTTAGTTGGGAAGAAAATCGACCAACTTTTAGTTGGTCGGGAATAAAAATTTCCAAGAAATACCAACTTCGGTTGGTTGGGAAGAAAATCCACCAACTTTTAGTTGGTCGGGAATAAAAATTTCACAAAAATACCAACTCCGGTTGTTTAGGAAGAAAATCCACCAATTTTAGTTGGTCGGCAATAAAAATTTCCCAGAAATACCAACTCCGGTTGGTTGGGAAGAAAATCCACCAACTTTTAGTTGGTCGGGAATAAAAATTTCTCAGAAATACCAACTCCGGTTGGTTGGGAAGAAAATCCACCAACTTTTAGTTGGTCGGGAAGAAAAATTTCCCAGAAATACCAACTTCGATTGGTTGGGAAGAAAATCCACCAACTTTTAGTTGGCCGGGAAGAAAAATTTCCCAGAAATACCAACTCGGGTTGGTTGGGAAGAAAATCCACCAACTTTAGTTGGTCGGCAATTTAAAGTAACACAAAATATTTCTATCTTTTTAACAGATATACGTGCACATTCATTAGTAAATAAAAAGAAATGTTTTACAGAATATTTCCAAGACAATGACAATCGAAATTGCAAGTAAAACTAGAAATCTTTCATTAAATCTAGAGCAAAATACATCGAGAATGAAATACATACTAATTATTACATCAAGATTCCTATTCTATTGGTTTCTTCCCCTCTACTTTTGAAACAGGTTCCTCACTAGCAGGAGGAGCGTCTAAAGCATAAGGAGAATTTATGAAATTAAGGTCTTTGAGCATCCTGATGTTCATCACAGATGGCCGATCGAGCAGGTGCTCCGGGCGAGATATCTCAACATTGGAATGAAGAATGTAGTCGTCGAGATATTTAGAAATCAAACACTGAGGGATTGCCCGAGCAGGAATCCAGCTCATGTCGAGTTTGAATGGTGGCACTGGCAGGTCGAGCAACCCAGGATTATAGTAATCCCACAAATAGTGACCTTATTCTAATTGTATCACACCCAAGGCATTTAGCCATCCTTGCTTGTACCCCTCGTTGTTCGACTGTTGGATCCGATCATCGAGGTGATAGAGGGCTTCATTATAGCCAGCCATCCAAAATTCTCTAGGCTGCTTGTGGAATTGATAAGTCAACCTTTCCAGCTGCTCATGGAGATTTTTTATAAAAAGTTCTTTATTCTCCAAGGAAGACTTTTGTGAAGAGAGTTGCTGACAGGGACCAAAGTGTTTGAGGAAGATGCTGCAGACTTCAACTGAGATATCTCTCCTCACAGGCTATTATTTTCCTGCTCCAGCAACTTAGCTATCTGCCTGTGCTCTTCAACCTCGGTCTTCAGAGTTCTCTCCTTTATATTATAGGCAGCAATCAATCTATCATATCCTTTATCAGCACTTAGTTGCTGATACTTCTTCTCATATCCCTAGTGCAAAAGGGCTGAAGATTCCTTGTATTATTGTTAAAGCTCCTCGAGAGTGCCCTGGAGGTCTTCAATCATCTCATAATATGCTACATTGTTAGCCACTGCCCGATCGAAAAGACACTTTAAATACTAGTAAGCTTCAACTGTTTGTTCTGAAGCATCTAGACCAAGGATATTGACGATTTCAGATTCATTCAAATCAGCATGGCCAGCCTTGAAGTAGTTATTACATTTTTTCATCTTTTCTGTATCATGGGCTGACAAGAGTTCCATCCTAGCCATAAACTAGCAAAGAAAAGAGATGAAAAGAATCAATAAAATGCAGATAGAATGAGAAGAAGAGAATCAGCAGTATGAACAATCAAAATTTCAAATTTTATTGCATCATAAAAGAGAAGTACATAGTTCAGAGTTACATTTGACAAAGAAAATAAACAGAGAGAAAAGTCCAAATAACTCTACACCTTCTCCTTGTCTTCCAAAACTTTCTCGAGAATTTGGGACGAGGAGGAAGGTTGCTTGGATGGCATAGAAGGTTGCTCGGTGGGTGCTGAAAGCTGCTCGGCTGAAATGTTGGTTGACTGAAGCTGCTCGATAGGAGTAATAGTTGGTTGGGGTTGTTCGTAGCGAAGTTTAACAGTAGGGACCTGATCCCCAACCATCATAGAAGATTCCTCGGAGGAAGCTTCATCCTCTTCTTCTTCCCCGGGAGTAGGAAGGGGCCAGGAATGTGTCGCTGAAACAGGTCGGAGTTCTCATCGACATTCATCTCTGTCAGAGCAGCCACCCAACCATCCCTGAAATATTTAAGGCTGCCATACTCCATTTGTGAGACCATGGTAGACAAACCCTTATTCCAACCTTTGTCCCAACCAACACTGACGGACTTTTTCACAACCAATTTCCTTTTCACTTTCTCCGAGGAAAGATTCTCAGATAGAAGTTCCTCGGCACCCTTCAATTTATTCTCCACTTTTTTCTTCTGAAGACCTACTTTACGAAGCCTGTTTAACTCTTCCTCAGCAGACTTGAGCTTACCTTCAAGCTCTCCTGCATTTTAGAGCTTCCCTTTGAGCTCTTTATTCTTACTTTCTAAGTTTTTTATTTTTTTCTCCAAACCCTTGGAGACTTCAATAACTTTATCCCTCTCCTGCTCGGTGGAATTAAGCTGCTTCTCCCAAGCAGCTTTATCATCGACGTACTTCTGACGAGAATCCTTTAAAGACTGCGTCAGACCTACAAAAGCCTCCTCTACACCACCCGAGGAGATGGACGACTTGATGGCTTCATCCTTCTTCAGAATAGAATTAAAGCAAGTTACCAGCTGGAAAAAGAAAATAATTGAAAGTCAGTTCAAGGACATAACATTGAAAAATGAAAATTTAGATTAGCAATACTTTCTGAGGCAATGTACTGAGCTGCCAAAGTGGTAACCCTATCCCGAGAAAGATTTTCTTCAATACCTTGGATCTCGACGAAAGTGGGAACACTACTTCTAGTAGTTGGAGGCTGAGAGATGGATTCAGCCAAATTGACCGAGGAGCTCTTCTTCAGCTTCCTCGTAGGAACATTCTCAACCAAGGATGTCGTCTTGGTCGATGATATAACTACAACCTCGCTCGGAGGGGAAATAGCTGCAACCTTGCTCGGAGCCACAGGGGGCTTCTCGGCAACCTTCACGGTAGCAGCTGGAGGAGGTGCATCAATTTGTCTTGTCCCTTTTGGGACATCCTGCTTGCTTTTCTTTGCCTCTCCAGCAATAGAGGCATATTTCTCAAAGAGGGCAGGATCTCTTCTTCTCTTCATTCTTTCACTAAGAGGAATATGTGACTCAGGAGAAGAACTTTCAGAAGCTGGTACTGATTCTACGTCACTTATCACTAGACGATCAGTAAAAGACGAGGTGTAACTCTTGTACTGCAACAAATATGAAGCTGATCTGATGTTATCGTCGGCAACAATTTGATGCAAACCCCAGATAAGTTTCAGATGCTTTAAATTAACTTCTGTCTCTTTTGGAGACCATCTCTTGTTGTCAACTGCAAATAAATCAAAATTAAAATATCAGTGACACATTTTATCAAACACAAAGAAAGCATAATTTCAAAAATAAATTAAAATAAAAACAACCTATCCCATTGCCATAGGGAGGGCATCTAGGACCCTGATACACATCATTTCTAATTAGAGGAGCGTGTTGCCAATTTTTCATAACAACACCATGCTTGAAGTAATCCCTGTTGGCATCTGGGAGATTGACGACTAAAGCCCTATTTAAAAACCTAGTTTTCAAGTAAAAAGTACTGTCGCTGACAGCCCATCTATAGCAAAACATAATTTCTGGAATTCTTATACGAGTTCCATGAATTTGATTTAACCTATGGACTCCATTAACTATTCTCCATGTATTGGGGGCTATTTTTGCAGGTACCACATCAAAATATTAACAAAATTCCAGACATAAGGGGTTTGGAGGAAAATAAAAGCCACATTCAGCTACAAAGAGACTGGGGAACCAGTGTCCCTCAGCCAAACAAAAATAATCTGAAGGTTCAGAAAGTTCTTCCAAAACGACCCATGAAGGAATAGAGAAATCAGAACGAAATTTATCAAGCGACTCAACAAGGTAAACCATGATGAATAAAGGAAATAAAAAGAAGGAAGAAGATCTTACAGAAAAATGATGGATCAGTTGACAACGAACGATGGAAGGAATGAACGCACAAGATAGAGAAGAAATGGAGAACTCAAAGATACAGATTTGAAAAAGTGAAGAGACGATAGGATTTTCTGCAACGCTTAAATACCTTACCTTGGAAAGGGGTAAAAATAATGATTACAAAGGGAGACGTTTGCACTACCGGTGGCTAAAAGGACAAAAAGGGTGCGGAGACCGAAGCAGTTGGAAAAATTCAAAAAGTCTGATTCTATGAATTCGAAAAGAAAAATAAATACAAATCAAAACTCCTAAAATTCAGGATGACCATTTAATCCCGCCAAATTTCCAGAAGAATGCTCCACACTCCTCAATCTCGAACTGTGAAACATTGGGGGCTTCTGTTGATACCAAATTTAGTCTGCTGACATGGCTCAATTAAGTGGAGACACGTGGCAATTCACATGGCACTAACAAACAATTCTGAACAACACCTTGACTTCGAGCAACTCAACTTCCTCGACCAACTCAGATACTTTGAGAAGTAGGTGCTCTCCGAGGAACTTTACTGCACCAAGAAACTCATGGGTACTGAGATGCTTAGGCGGTCCGAGCTCCACCTCGATTAGAGCATTTATTACCAGACAATTAAGAGGATTAAATGCGCATTAAATGCTGATTATTATCATACAGATGTATACGCCTATCGGACACCTATGTATTACCCTTTCACATGTACAGCCTCAGAGCTATAAATACATTGTATCATCCTCATTCTAAGGGGAATCAGAATTTCTTGGTAAAAACTTGTTATTGAAAATTCCCAAACAGTTTGAAATAACAAAAATCAGTGGACGTAAGCCATTATTTTAAGGCTGAACCACTTTAAAAATTCTTTTGTCTTATTTATTTAATCTGTTATTGAATAATTAGAAATAATCTAATTTTTTACATCAACAGTGTCCTTACATTGAAATTGATGTATCATTTCTTATCTCAATACGTCCATAGGAACCAAAAATGGTTCCTATCATCTGTAACAACAAAATGAACATATTTTCACTCTAAAGATAGAAGGGAATAAGAAATCCTACTAGGATATGAAATATCTTCATCATTAGAAAATAATGTAAATTCATCTAAAGAGGACTTCAACAACAAATGATTCATTTGTTATATTTTTACTGAAATCAATTACATATTTCAACGTAGTATTATTTTTCAACCATCATATTTATATTGACATTTCACATTTTCTTTATCAATAATATATTTTAGATTTGTATATCCTCTTTGAAGTTTGAATTTAATATTTCCCGTTTTAACATCGCAATGCATTTTGAAAATCTGTTGCTAAAGCCGTTTAATATAAAATTAAACTATTTAAGTAACTCTGAATAGTTTTTTGAAGAAACTCTTTTCTTTAAAACCAAAACTAATTAATCACGAGATGTGTTTAAAAAATATGTACGAGATCTGTTCAAGATTCGTTAACAGGTTTAATAAATCAGTTTAAAAACTTTAAACTCAGCACAACCAAGAATTAGATGAGGAGATGCAGAAAGATTAAGAACAAGAATTTTTTAGGTGGTAAAACCTCACCCAACTGAGGAAACATCCACGACTCCCTCTACGGAGTAAACCAAAAATTCCACTAAAATAAATTTTAACAGTTACAAACTAGATAACAAACATGCATACAACTCAGACCTATATAAGTTTAGGAATGTACCCACTGGTGTCCTTATAACTTCTCTGCAGTTCTGATTGTTAATGTTGTTCTACCAGTTTGCTAACTTCCAATTTGTTCAAGTTCTTTATGTCGACTCTTGTTCTTGAGATCTTATTACCAACACTTTTAGTGTGGTAGGGTGATAGTGTTTGTGGAGGTGCTTCCTAACACATGCATGCACGCACACACACTTATTTCATACAACAAGTCCTAACAAATTACATATAAGAACTATATGCTGTGATTTTCTATTTCTCTCTTCTCATAAAACTTAACCTTATTTGACCTTTACAATAATCCCAGAATCCACGGCTATCTTGCTCAGAAGACGTATCAAGATCTTAATCAACTCAGGTTTTGAAAATATTTTTGAGATTGAAAATCACCAAGTGCGATTCCAAACTAGGTCAAAGGTCTTGTTTAAAGAGAACTAGAAACAGAAAAGTATTTTGTTGATTTTGAAGTTAAAAACATTTACAGAACCAAATCAACAAATATTTTCTCAAGATGAGAAACTAAAAATGTAGATCTATGTGTAATATAACATGAAAAGTTTTAGATCTAAGGTTTATATAAAAGAAGAAACACAGATCCAAAAATATGTTTAAGTTGATAACAAGATCTGGGAACGAAGAGGTTACAGCAACAAAACTAACAAACAAATCACTCAAAATCTCTCAAACACTCAAGGTTGTGTTTGGTATATACAGGTTTTGAAAGAGGTTGAGGTTTGAAAATAGTTTTGGACGAATTAGGGTTAGGGTTTCCTAACTCTAGTTTCTCTCTCTCCTCTCTTCTCTCTTCTCTTTTTTCTCTCTCTTCTCTCTCGAGTGAACAAAGTGGAAAAAGTCTCAAATGGCTGAGGGTAGGGGTCCTTTTATAGGAGGTTGAGAAGATTCGAGAACACAGACCAAGATCAAGGGCTAGGATCTAGTCTTGTATGATTGACTTTGATCCAATGCTTTAAACAGAGGCGGTGGTTATAACACTCATGATTGGCTCAAAAAAGGTTCACATGGATTATGTAGGAGCGCATGCAGATCGTTGATAAAAACAATCCAAGGGCTGTTAACCAACGCTGATTTACTCTCTTCCAAGAAACACAAATTCAACCAATAAGGATGCAACAGATGTTGGGCAAAAATGGGTTAACAAACGCGCATCCAAAATTAATTACAAATGCACCCTGAAGTCTCTGCCGCTTTCGGATTCTACCCAAGCAAACATTCAGCCAATATAACCACCAATACATAATTGCAGATTGACCCCAAAACTTTTAAGAACAAATTTTAATTAAAAAAAACCTTATTTTAAAAGTTTATAAATTCCCCAAAAAATTAAAAAAATAATTTTAGGGATTTAAACACACTCAACATATATACACACACATTTATATGCAATATGAAATGTATGAATGAAATTCTACTATGTGTGAGTGTTGGTAAAATGATCTAGATCAATCAAGCAAGAGTAATGAAATAGCAAACCAAACTCTGGGGTTCTTTGGTTTCTAGGATAGACACAATTTTGTCACAATTTCCAAACTAGATGAACACATATACAATACAGACTCAAGTGAGTCAAGAGTATAAGATGCTGCAATCTCCCCCTTTGGAAATATGAGATAAAATCTCCTTTGAGTCATCTAGGACTCGTAGGGCAACAAGAATAAGGAAACCTATTCCTAAAAAAAATTCTATCTACCCATTTCCTAGAAAGAAAAAGTACATGACTCAACTATTTACAATTGAATACCCTATTACAACTGTTAAGAATAACTGTACAGAATCCTGCAATGAATCACTAAGATCAAGCTGTTTAGCATATGTAAAACGATTCATTAGACTCAAATTTCTCCCCCATTTTATCTCAAATAGACAAAGGGAAAAAAAATATAGAGATCAAAGAGATTAATTAGCACACACCATACCTATAGATTTACGCAAAGAAATAAATCGATTGTAATCTAAAGGTTTGGTAAACATAACTGCGAGTTGCAAATCAGTAGGAAGATAATTGATTTCTAATTCCTTAGTTTCAACCAATTCGCGTATGAAGTGAAGTCTTATTTTTATGTGTTTTGTTCGCGAGTGTTGAACAGGATTTTTAGAGATATTGATCACGCTTTGATTATCACAATAGAGATGAAATTGGTTTTCTTGAATACCATAATCACTTAGCATTTGTTTAAGCCAAAGTAATTGAGCACAGCAGCTTCTAGCGGCTATATATTCAGATTCAGCTATTGAGAGAGATGTACAGTTTCGTTTCTTACTACTCCATCCTACCAAATTATTACCTATATAATAATATGCTCCTGATGTGCTTTTACTATCATTAGTACACCCAGCCCAGTCAGCATCAGTGTATCCAATTATAGTGTTTGGTGTCATTAGTGTACCAAAGTCCTAGGTTCAGAGTGCCTTTTACATATTTAATGATTCTTTTAACAGAAGATAGATGGCTCTCTTTAGGGTTATTTTGATAACGAGCACATACACACACAGCATACATTATATCAGGACGTGAGGCAGTAAGGTATAGCAAGGTTCCTATCATACTACGATATAGAGTTGGATCTATAGATTTTCCAGTTTCGTCTTTAGATAGTTTTACCGTAGTACTCATGGGAGTTTTAGCAGCTTTAGCACTCTCAAGGCCAATTTTTTTTACAATCTCTAAAGCGTACTTAGATTGCGAGACAAATAATCCTTCTAAATTTTGTTTGACTTGAAGACCTAAGAAAAATTGTAACTCCCCCATAAGAGACATTTGAAACTCTTTATGCATAATCTCAGAGAAGGATTTTACTTCTGAGGGAGAAGTTGATCCAAAGATAATATCATCAACATAAACTTGAGCAATAATGATGTGTTTGCCAAAATGTTTGACGAATAGGGTTTAATCATTTCCACATCTTTTAAAACCTTTATCTAAGAGGAAGCTGGAAAGACGCTCATACCAGGCTTTAGGCGCTTGTTTAAGGCCATACAAAGCATTTTTAAGACGAAATACATGATTTGGATATTGAGGGTCAATGAACCCTTTTTGTTGTTCTATATAGGTCTCTTCAGTTAATATTCCATTAAGGAATGCATATTTGACATCCATTTGGTAGAGTGTAAAATGCAAGTGGCAAGCTATGGAAAAGAGAAGGAGAACAGATTCTAAACGAGTAACAGGAGCAAATGTTTCGTTAAAATCTATTCCTTCAATTTGAGAATATCCTTGAGCAACTAATATAGATTTGTTTCTAATAATTATCCCACTTTCATCAGACTTATTTTTAAAAATCCAACGTGTGACAATAACCTTTTTGTGATTAGGCCTAGGTACAAGATACCAAACATCATGAATGACAAATTAAAGAAGTTCTTCCTGCATAGCAGAAATCCAGTGGGAGTCATTCAATGCCTCATTTACATTCTTTGGTTCCACTAGGGAAACAAAACATGCATAATGTGCATAATTTTTTAATTGAGATATTGTACGCACAGGCTCACTAGGATTACCAACAACGTTATTTATGGGATGGTCTTTAGAAACCCAGTTAGGTACTTCAGATATCTCAATTGGTAACGAGTCATCTATTTCTGGAAAGTCATTTTCTAAAACAGTTGTAGGCTCTTCCTCAATAGTTGATTCACCACTCTTACTCTCTACAGTAGTGTCACTTACAATTACATTTATGGATTCCATCAAGGTTTTAGTGCGAAGATTATAAACACGGTAGGCTCTACTGTTAGGCGAGTAACCTATAAAATAGCTTTATCTCCCCAGCTCTCAAATTTGGACAAGTGTTCCCTATCTTTGCATACATAACAAGTACTACTAAAAGTTCTAAGGTACTTAAGATTGGGATTTTTCTTATACCAAAGTTCGTAAGGGGTTTGTTTGGAATTTTTTCTAAGATAGACCCTATTGATAATGTGACACGCAGTACGAATAAATTCTACCCAAAAATATTTAGGCAAATTCTTGGCATGTAACATTACACGTGCCATCTCTTGAAGAGTACGATTCTTTCTCTCGGTGATACCATTTTGTTGAGGAATCTTAGGAGCACTAAACTCATGTTTGTAACCATTATAGTCACAGTACTCTATTATACTAGTGTCTTTGAATTCTCCACCTCTATCACTACGAATTCTATTTACTTGAGTGTCCTTCTCATTTTCAATCCGAAGAAGTATTTTTAAGAAAGTTTGAAAAGTGTCAGACTTTTGTTTTAAGAAGGCCACCCATGTAAATCTAGTGAAGTCATCAACCATAACAAGAATGTAACTGTGTACACATAGACTAACAGTTTGGGAGGGACCCATTAGGTCCATATGGATGAGCTTTAAGGGGTTAGGGGTAAGGATATCTTTGACTTTTTTATGAGGTGCTTTAATAATTTTTCCTTCCTGACAGGAACCATAGACAATATTAGAAATGGATTTGATTTTTGGAACTCCTCTAACTATTTCTTGAGAAGTCAATTTACTAAGATTATCGTAATTTATGTGACCCATCCTGTTATGACATATCTCATTGTCATCCATTCTGGCAACATTACAGATTGCTGAATTATTCATGACAGTATAACAATTGTCAGGAGTCCTGAATCCTGTAATTATGCATTCACCTTTTTCATTTAAAATTTTGCAATTGTTCTTTGAAAAGGTGACAGTATGATCCGAGTCACAAAATTACGAGATACTAAGTAGATTGGCTTTAAGACCTTTAACTAGAAGAACATTTTCAAGAACAGGAAGTCCTTCTTCTTGGAGAGTTCCTTTACCTATGATTTGAGATGATACTCCATCACCAAAAATAAATTTTCCTCCAGCAAAGCTGGTTTTGTTTAAGAGTTTTTTATCATCCCCAGTTATGTGTTTAGAACATCCCGAGTCTAAATACCAACCAGACGATGTGTGTTCATCTTTTAAAGCAGTAATAACAATGTTACACTTCATCTGGGGTAATAGATCATCTTTTCTAACCCAAATTGCTCTTGTTTTAATTTCGCGTTTATTTGCTCTCAATTGAGCATTCGATTTTTGTTGAAAAATATTTTGCGCATGATTTTGAAATTAATGAAACACATGAGCATTTGGCTTAGGAAAGTGTTTAGGAATCCTTCTAGGAAATGTTCTTTTAGGTTTGGGTTTTCTCTTCCTATAATTAGAGTTTTTGTCTGGTTGTCTAGGCATAATTGTTTCGACTTCTCCTAGAATAGTTAAAGTTTTGATAAAAAGGAGGATTACAGACAGGTTTAACATGTCTTCTGGCATAACAACCATAAAAATAATGGCCGTATATATCGCAGTAGGAGAAATAAAGGTTGCTTAAGGTAGGAGTATCCTTAGGAAAATCTCTAAACATTGGCTTTAAGGAATTTTGAGGTTGAACCCTATTCCTAGATAGAATAATTTTGAATGTAGATTCACTCTTCCTAATGAAGGGGCAAACATATTTAGCCTTTGGTGAACTTTCATGTTTAGAGCAACTTGATTCCCCAATGCCAAAATTTTGATGTTTTGAGTCAAACTCAGTTATTAAATAATGAAAGTCTGGGCAGGTTTCAATAGGTCTTTTACCTCCTGACACAAACTTGATAGGTTTAAAAGATTTTGTTTTTGTCTTCAAATTGGGACAAAACTCTATTCCAGTTCGATCATCAGAATTGGTTTTAGATTCAGCAACAAATCCATCAAAACAGTTTGAGTTATTTTCAAATTTTGTAAATTTTTTGAAAACGGTTGCTTTCTTTTCTTTCGTTTGTTCCAATTCTAACAATGTCCCTTTGTATTTTTTCTCCAGAGTTTCATTTATTTCAGTCAAATTTCTCAGTTTTTGATCAAACATTTTGATTTCACTTTCATGAGTTAGATATTGGATAGTACACTAAGTAATTCAGGAGTGAGATTTATGTCACACATTTCCTCAATAACATATCTTTTGTTGTCAAATTTCTGTGGTAATGATCTCAGAATTTTAGATACAATTTCATGTCTGTCATATGTTATCCCATTAGCATGCAGGTTTGTCACAATATTAGTCAAGTTCATATAGAAGTCATCAAATGACTCAGATTCAGACATAATTAAAGAGTTATACTGTTGAATAAGCATTTGTGTTTTAGCAGCCTTAACTCTAGTGTCACCTTCATGATCAGTAACCAAGGTGTCCCAAGCTTCCTTAGTAGTGGTACAGGATGAGATTCTATTGAATTCATGTTCATTTATGGACATAAATATGGCATTCTTTCCTTTGTTATTGTTGCGAGAAACTTGCTTCTCTTCTTGTGTGAACTCACTTAATACTTTCTTAACCCTCTCATTACTTCCTTCAGTGGCTGATTTGGTAGGAAAAATGTATCCATTTTCAACAATGTCCCTGACATCATCTCCCAAAGTTCCTTGAATGAAAGCAATCATCCTTACTTTCCAGTAAGAAAAATTGGTTCCATCAAAGATAGGAGGTCTGGTCAAGTTACCAAATCTTTCATTTTTCTCGTTCATATTTGATTTTCAGAAAACAATTTCAAAAACACAGGATCTCTTTAAAAGAAGTTTACAAGGCTTTGATACCAATTGAAAATCTGTAACTAAAACCGTTTAATATAAAATTAAACTATTTAAGTAACTCCGAACAGTTTTTTGAAGAAACTCTTTTCTTTAAATCCAAAACTAATTAATCAAGAGCTGTGTTTAAAAAATATGTACGAGATCTGTTCAAGATTTGTTAACAGGTTTAATAAATCACTTTAAAAACTTTAAACTCAGCACAACCAATAATTATATGAGGAGATGTAGAAAGATTAAGAACAAGAATTTTTTACGTGGTAAAACCACACCTAACGGAGGAAACATCCACGACTCCCTCTACGGAGTAAACCAAAAATTCCACTAAAACAAATTTTAACAGTTACAAACTATATAACAAACATGCATACAAATCAGACCTATATAAGTTTAGGAATGTACCCACTGGTGTCCTTATAACTTCTCTGCAGTTCTGATTGTTGATGTTGTTCTCCCAGTTTGCTAACTTCCAATTTGTTCAAGTTCTTTACGTCGACTCTTATTCTTGATATCTTATTACCAACACTTTTAGTGTGGTAGGGTGATAGTGTTTGTGGAGGTGCTTTCTAACACATGCATGCACGTACACACACTTATTTCATACAACCAGTCTTAACAAATTACATATATGAACTATATGCTGTGATTTTTTATTTATCTCTTCCTACAAAACTTAACCTTATTTGACCTTTACAATAATCCCAGAATCCGCGGCTATCTTTCTCAGAAGACGTATCAAGATCTTAATCAACTCAGGTTTTGAAAATATTTTTGAGATTGAAAATCACCAAGTGCGATTCCAGACTAGGTCAAAGGTCTTGTTTCAAGAGAACTAGAAACATAAAAGTATTTCGTTGATTTTGAAGTTAAAAACATTTACAGAACCAAATCAACAAATATTTTCTCAAGATGAGAAACTAAAAATGTAGATCTATGTGTAATATAACATGAAAAGTTTTAGATCTAAGGTTTCTATAAAAGAAGAAACACAGATCCAAAAATATGTTTAAGTTGATAACAAGATCTGGGAACGAAGAGGTTACAGCAACAAAACTAACAAATAAATCACTCAAAATCTCTCAAACACTCAAGGTTGTGTTTGGTATATACAGGTTTTGAAAGAGGTTGAGGTTTGAAAATAGTTTTGGACGAATTAGGGTTAGGGTTTCCTAACTCTGGTTTCTCTCTCTCCTCTCTACTCTCTTCTATTTTTTCTCTCTCTTCTATCTTTTCTCTCTCTTCTCTCTCGAGTGAACAAAGTGGAAAAAGTCTCAAATGGCTGAGGGTAGGGGTCCTTTTATAGGAGGTTGAGAAGATTCGAGAACACAGACCAAGATCAAGGGCTAGGATCTGGTCTTGTATGATTGACTTTGATCCAATGCTTTAAACAGAGGCGGTGGTTATAACACTCATGATTGGCTCAAAAAATGTTCACATGGATTATGTAGGAGCGCATGCAGATCGTTGATAAAAACGATCCAAGGGCTGTTAACCAACGCTGGTTTACTCTCTTCCAAGAAACACAAATTCAACCAATGAGGATGCAACATATGTTGGGCAAAAATGGGTTAACAAACGCGCGTCCAAAATTAATTACAAACACACCCTGAAGTCTGCCGCTTTCAGATTTTACCCAAGCAAACATTCAGCCAATATAACCACCAATACATAATTGCAGATTGACCCCAAAACTTTTAAGAACAAATTTTAATTAATAGAAACCTTATTTTAAAAGTTTATAAATTCCCAAAAAAATATTAAAAAAACAATTTTAGGGATTTAAATGCACTCAACATATATACACACAATTATATGCAATATGAAATGTATGAATGCAATTTTACTGTGTGTGAGTGTTGGTAAAATGATCTAGATCAATCAAGCAAGAGGAATGAAATAGTAAACCAAACTCTGGGGTTCTTTGGTTTTTTTGGATAGACACAATTTTGTCACAATTTCCATACTAAATGAACACTTATACAATACAAACTCAAGTGAGTCAAGAGTATAAGGTGCTTCACGTTTCACATATAATAATCTTAATCAATGAGATTTCGAATAACGTACCATTTCGCAGTGCAAAATCACATTGAAAAATTGCAATTCAAAATCATACTGTGAAATTGCAATGTGAAATTTCATCAGTATGTAACTTTTAAATACGAATTTCAAAACGCTACACTTATTATACCTTAGTTACCATCCTTTATACTAGCAGCAAGTAAATTCCCTTTATGTATACTTTTAAAAAATATACCATTAAGAAATGCCATTGGTCAACAAAATTTGAAACCACTGATGCATGTGCCAAAAGATATTAAAAAATCTTGGAGCCTCTTTATTGATGAATTTCAACTTAAGTCAACAACATTTCCATGATTTTTTGTCCTCACTTTATCAGAATACCACCTAAGTTGATCAAATGAAAGAAAAATGTCACCATGCAACTGGTCCCTTGCCTTTTCAACATCCAACCAAGCAAAATGATATGGAATTTGGATTCTATAATTTGAATTTAACTCATGAATTACATCACAAGGTTTAGCTATAGGTTTTAAACGTATCTCATCCACAATAAACTCTGAAATTATCTTTGATGTAACCATACGAGTCTTTCTAGTGCGCACAACAAAACCACAACTATAATTGCAATTGAAAGACATTGTAACAAAAAACCATTACATTGTTCAATTGAAGCTTGAATTTGTCATATACAATCAATTTCGATTTTTATTGAACATTGTACAATCACTCTAATATGTTCATTCTTTAAATAATCAAAGTTAAAACCAACTTCAACAGCGTACTTACACAAATCCATTATGAATTAACTTATACCACTTTCAAATACCTGACCAACTCCAACAATTAAATGAGTTCATCTAGCTAACATTAATGCCCTATTCTGTAATGCATTACATTTGTATTACATTTCTTTATCAATTTCGACAAAATATAATTCATAGTCAGGAGAGTTATAAGCTTCATCAAATTCAAAATCAGAGTTGTGCCTTTTAAGACTCACTTTTATATCAACCCTATCAAAACCATTAGGGTATATATATATATATATATATATATATATATATATATATATATATATATATATATATATATATATATATATATATATAGAGAGAGAGAGAGAGAGAGAGAGAGAGAGAGAGAGAGATGCCCTCTCCTGTAAGGACTCCTTATGGTGCAGACTCCGGTACATACCATTTTTTTAAAATAGTAAGAAAATGAATTTTTTGATGAAACTTCATGGATATAATCTCCATGGTGAGAAGATCATCTACAATTGTTTTCATCAAAAAATTCAATAAAAAAGCCGTTGAGATGAAGTGATATGTAAAAAAATGGTATAAATATGCATTTTCGACCGTTGAAATGTTGACGATCATCTCACCCACTTTTTAATTGAATTTTTTTATGAAACTTCATGGATATGATCTCGATAGTGAGAAGATCATATCCATGAAGTTTCAACAAAAAATTCAATCAAAAAAGCGGCTGGCGCAGACCCAACATTTCAACGGTTGAAAATGAATATTTATACCATTTTTTTACATATCACCTCATCTCAACGGTTTTTTTATAGAATTTTTTGACAAAAAAAATTGGAGATGATCTTCTAACTGTGGACATCATATCCATGAAGTTTCATCAAAATATTCATTTTCTTACTATTTTAAAATAATTGTATGTACTGAGGTCTGCACCATAAGGAGTCCTTACAGGAGACTTTCTGTATATATATATATATATATATATATATATATATATATATATATATATATATATATATATATATCCAAGCATGTTTTCCATATCAATCTCATCATCTAGCATATACTATGGATTACCTAAAACTTCTTAAGTCGTAGAAAATGATGTTGATCTCAACTTTTCCCATGTCACTTGGATTTTTTCAACAAAATTCTCATATGAACACACTATGAATATCATTTTGGCAGCACTTAATTTACCATGAATATCAAAACATGCTACATAATTATTGTCCATAGTGAACTTGTTAAACGAGACTGAATTATTAAGATTCAAATAATAAGAACCCTAATAAAAGTGCGAGATTAAAAAGTGAAGAAGGGTTACGTGTATAAGATGTAACAACCTGTCCTTTTTGGAGACGATTTAATTCCATAATTGAGTATAAATTGGCAATTTGGGGGAATTTCTCGAAATAGTGATTTTTGGGATTTTCAAGGATTAGATGATTTTCGATGGGTGTTGTAATTATTTTTGGGATTAAATTGGTCGAAATATTTAATTATATGTCGCCGTGGAGTAAAGCGACAAAAGAGGTAAGATTTTTAATTGGAAAACCCGTATTTATTTATTTTGGGTTGAAATAGTGATTTGCGGTCAAGTAGCTCTGATGGAAATTTTGACTGCGCCGTGAGTCTCGGAATGTCTGAGATAGTCAGAAAAGAGTCTTCTATTGTCGAAATTGAGTTTCGGGGAATTTTGGAGTTAAATGGGCTCGTAATTGAGTAAACGAGTCATTTTTGGGTTTTAAGGGGTTAAACCCTTTTCTCACTATATAAAGAGGGGGAGAGGGAGAAAAGAGAAAGGAAAGAAAGAAAAGAGAGAGAAGAGAGAGAGGAGGAGAGAAAAGAGGAGAAAAAGGAAGATTCGGGCCAAACTCCATGGGATCCGGCTCGAGGTCGTCGGATTTTATCCACGAGGCAAGTGTTTAATTGCTTTATTTATTTTTAAGCATAAATATCTCATATCATTGTTGGTATAACAAACCCTAAAGATTTTGGGTTGGATTTTCGTGGATAAAACGAGTTTTTGGGAGTTATAATGAATAAACCCCTAAAATTTCATAATTGGAGAAATTTGGAAATTAATTGAAATCAATTGGTGATTTTGGGTTCTAGGATGTTTAGAACCCATTTTATATACGTGTATGTTGTTGGTTGAGGTCGTAGGTCATTGGGTGAGGCGAAAAAATCTTGGGAGAAGCTTTAATGGCTGAAACAACTTCTCGGGGAAGAAGTTGCCCGCCATGATCGATCGATCGATCATGAGGGCTCGATCGATCGAGCCATCGATTGATCGACGGCCAAGGGTCGATCGATCGACCCCTGCTGAAAGTAGGTAATTTTCTTAGGGTGAATTATATGGGATAAATTCCAATTCTAATTGATTTGAGGTTAATTATGGGATAACATATGTTGATGCAAAAAACTGGACCGAATCCCATTTTTATGATCACAGATAAATAGATAAAAGCAATCCAATCACGCACATGATAGACAAAGATTTTTAAAGTGGTTCGGCTATAAGGAAAAGCCTACGTCCACTGTTATTTTATTCCCAGGGGTTTACAATAGCACAATGTGGTGTAGAGAGAGAAAAAGGTATGGATCTTGTGTATGGTGTCTCTCATCGTTATCGGATCTCTCTGGTTCTCTTCGAAATATCCCTTTTGGCTAAGGGAATACATGTATTTATAGTGATGGGAGATAAAAAGATTCATTGTATATAGACATTTATACATTATGTCTACATTCAACGAATCTAATTGTTGAATTGCTTGGTATGCTATGTGTTGTCATCTACAATATAAATGTACATTAAGGCTCATTAAATGCGCTGCCATCTTCATTAATGAACATTAAATGCATAGTTATCCTTTGATCTTCCTGGTTGGTATGCCGACCAACTCTCCTCGGGTGCCGACTAACTCTCCTCGGGTGTCGACCAACACTCCTCGGGCGCCGACCAACTCTCCTTGGGTGTCGAATATTGCCACGTAGGATGACATGTGTCCTTTTCTGATTGGTCCTCGTAGATGGAGAATTTTTGCGTTAACAGAAGCCCCCAATGCTCCATGCTTGATGGTTTACTTGAAAGGATGGAGTATTTATTCTGCAGTGTTGCTCGGTGCTCGTGAAATTCTTGATCTACCTTCTTTATTTGTTTAACATAAGGTGTATTATCTCTTGGACGACATATGATGCAGGTTGATCGATGGTTGCTAATCTTTCTTTTGAGGAACTCCGTATGCTATGTATCACCCCTGAGAATTTGGATGCAGCCATGCCATAGTATGCAGCTTGTATCTTGTCATAATCTTCAAGTATGTTGATTGGTTTGCCAGCCGACCAACTGCTTACTGTGTCGAGCAACTGAATGCTAACTTTACGTGCTTGATTTTTCTGATTTATGATCCTCTGAATAATTTATCGAGCAACATATTATCTTTTGAACCCAACTCTTTAATCTGATTAGTACCAAGCTAGTGGTGGACTTCGAAACATTTTCACATAACTTCTTCTTCATTATTGGTCGAGACAGTAGTAGCAAAGATCTCAGTGCTGTAGATGCTGATTTTGACTTCTACCTCTGCTCGGGGACGAGCAAGAGGTTCTCGGGGACGAGCAAGAGCTGCTCGGACAGACCATCTGTGATGAACATCAGAATGCTGAAAGATCTTAACTTCATAAACTCCCCTTATGCTTTGTATGATCCTCCTGCGGGCGAGGAACCTGTTTCAAAAGGAGAGGGAAAGAAACCAATAAAGTAGGAATCTCAATGTAATAGTTAGTATACATTTTCATTCTCAATGCATTTTATTTTTTGGATTTAATGAAAGACTTTCATTTTTGTTCGCAATCTTAATTGCTATTGTCTTGTAAATATCAAACACTTTACATTTATGCATATGTATATGTTAAAAAGATAACAATATTGTGCTGTTCATCGACCAACTTAGTAATAAAAAAGTTATAAGTATTAGTAACGTTGCTCGATCACTTAATAATAAAGTAATGAGTATAAAAATGTTTAAAATTTTGCCAGCCAACCAAGTTTGTTAAAATGTGCTCATCGACCAATTATGGTTAGTGAGAGTTTATCCTCGACTAACCATACTTGGTAAATTTTTGTCTTTTTCATAAAATGTGTCCAACCAACCAAGGTTGATAAATTCTCCTCGTCGACCAACTACGGTTAGTGGGTTTTTATCCCCGACCAACCATACTTGGTTCAGTTTGGAATATTTTTCTTTTCGAGGAACTTTTTTATATTCTTACCTCCTGACCAACATAAGTTGGAATATGCCTTCCGACCAACATAAGTTGGAATATGAGAGTAAATTTTTCAAATCAACCAAAATTGGCGTTTTTAATAATATTGCTCTTTCCCTCAACCGTAGTTGATCATTGAACTATCAGGTTCTTTCGAACTATCTGGTTCTTTCGAACTATCTGTCCACTAGTTATCTTACCAACCGTAGTTGGTCACGCTAGTGTACGCCTCCTAACCAAAGGAGTATATTTTTTGGTTCTTTCGAACTATCTGGTTCTTTCGAACTATCTGTCCACTAGTTATCTTACCAATCGTAGTTGGTCACGCTAGTGTACGCCTCCTAACCAAAGGAGTATATTTTTTGGTTCTTTAGAACTATCTGGTTCTTTCGAACTATCTGTCCACTAGTTATCTTACCAACCGTAGTTGGTCACGCTAGTGTACGCCTCCTAACCAAAGGAGTATATTTTTTGGTTCTTTCGAACTATCTGGTTCTTTCGAACTATCTTACCAACCGAAGTTGATCGTGGGTTTGAACTATCGGTGTTTGCTTTTATTGCTGGGCAGCGTAGTGTTGCACACAATACTAACTGTAGCTCATTAATCCAATTAGCCTTACATAGCCTCTTTTTCAAACCATTTAGTAATGTTCTGCTCGTCACTTCAGTTTGTCCATTATTTCGAGGATGACCTGGTGCTGAATGAACCTTCAAAATGTTTGACTGATGACAATAAGAGGCAAACTCCTCGTTATCGAATTGTGTTCCGTAGTCTGTGATGATGGCAATGACGAGGTATTTGAATCTTCCTCGGGTCATCGGCAGTGGTCCAACCAAGTTAATTACCACATGGCAAATGGCCAAGGAGAAGTGATGGGTGTCAACAATATTTGTGGAGTTCTTCGGATGGAGGAAAAGCGTTGGCACTTGTCACATTTCTTGGCATAAGCTATACAACCAGCTCTCATCGCGGCCAGTAGTATCTCTGCGTCATCACCTTTTGCAAAAGTGTCCGACCTGCTACATGGGCTCCACAGGACCCTTCATGGATCTCTTTAATCAATTCTTTCACCTCGGAGGGATGTACACATCTTTGCAAACCTGCCATAATTCCTCGTCTATACAAAATACCATTAATTAGTACATACCGAGCAGCTTTAAACTTCCATTTCTTGGCAGCGAGGTTATCCTCCGAATACCATTAATTAGTACATACCGAGCAGCTTTAAACTTCCATTTCTTAGCAGCGAGCTTATCCTCCGATAATTGTTCCTCCTCAATAGATGCTCTGATGGGATCCATCCAAGATGTTCCTAAATCAAGGGTAATAATATTCATCGTCAGGTCTTCATCTATGCTTCGACTTTCTAATACTTCAATTGGTATCGTTCTTCGCAGCTCGGTACGAGTAGCTGATGCTAATCGGGCCAAGGCGTATGCTCTCACATTATCCATTCTTGATATTCTTACCAGTTGAACAGCAACAAACTCTGATACTAACTCCATCACCTTTGCTTGATACTTGATCATCAATTCTCCTTTGGCTGCATATATTCCCAACATTTGGTTTACGATCAATTGAGAATCACTGAAGACAATAACCTGCTGTGCCTCCATAGTATTTGACAAATTAAGACCTGCAATCATGGCCTCATACTCAACCTCATTATTAGAAGCTTTGAATTAGAAACGTAGAGCGTATTCCATGTCGACCTCGTCTGGGCTGTTCAAAACGATCCCTGCCCCACAGCCTGTATTGCAAGATGAGCCATCTACATATAGCCTCCATATAGGCAACTTATCTTCTAATTTCTGGTCTGACAGAGTTCGTCGGTGGAATACTTGTCGCTTTCTTTCATCATGTCCTGATACTTCTGAATACACCTCTTGAATTTTAATATACCTCCTGAACTTCAATATTCCTCATGAACTTCAATATACCTCCTGAACTTCAATATCAAAAGTAATTCCTGAGCAAGAAAAACAACTCCTGAATGATGATTAGTCGGGGCCCCGACCGTGTGAGTTTGTGGAGTTGAATTTGATGCTCGACTGCATGATGTTATAAGAATGTGCCACCAAATGAACAAATATATCTGTAATAGAAGCCCCCAACTGTGGAATGTGAACTTTGAATGAGATTTATCAACCAATACCAACCGGAGTTGGATTTTATCTACTAACTGGAGTTGGATTTTGTCTACCAACCGGAGTTGGTGGTAATTGATAATAAATGATGAAGATTTCCTCGGAGTTGACCAACGGATTGTTGGGAATAAGATAATATAAATGCTGGAGACCTCCTCGGCGCTGACCAACAAATTTGTTGGGAATAAGATAATATAAATGCTAGAGACCTCCTCGGCGCTGACCAATAGATTTGTTGGGAATAAGATAATATAAATGCAGGATACCTCCTCGGCGATGACCAACAGATTGTTGGGAATAAGATATAATAAATGCTCGAGACATCCTTGGAGCTGAATAAGATATAATAAATGCTGGAGACATCCTTGGAGCTGAATAAGATATAATAAATGCTGGAGACCTCCTCAAAAGATTGTTGGAAATAAGATAATATAAATGTTGGAGATATCCTTGGAGCTGAATATATGATTATAAATATTTGTCGAGCTCCATGCTGAAATGACAATAGAATATGCATCCAAATAGATATAAAGAATAATTAAAAATAATAAAGTGCCTCGCCGATCATTCGAGGTAGAATCATATAATGCCGAATAAGAATAAGATCTTTCAGAACATAAGAATATGGCCGAGAACGTTGTCAGGCCTGAATATAAATAAGAATTATCCGAACGAATGTTGTAATTCTCCTTAAAGCTGAATAAGTATCTTGTCGAGGCATAATTGCAGTAAGCCGAATAAGAATAATATTTTCCAGAACATAAGAATATGGCCGAGAACTTTGCTGGGCCTGCATATAAATAAGAATTACCCCGACCAACTATCCGTTGGGGGTGAAATATAATAAATGTTATAGTTCTCCTCAGAGCTGAATATGATAATAAGTATCTCGCCGTGCTCCATGTTGAGATGAATATAGAATATGAATCCCAATGGATATTTAGAATCATTTGTGCTGGAGCAGATATCATAGCAATAATAAAATCAATAGTTCCTCGCTGAGGTGAAATTTCATACTGCCGAGCTATGATAATATTTTTCAGAAGAGTAAGATTATTTCCGAGCATTCGTCGGAGTTGAATCTTGTACCTGTAAAAATTAATATCTTGCCCTACCATTTGTGTAGGCTGAATTGATTAGTCATGAGAATAATTTACTCATCCAATCAATATATGATATGTATATGCTTGAGAAATAAAAATATTAATTTCAAAATATAAAATAATATGCCAAATGTGTGTGAGATGGATAAATTATTATCAAATATGCATCATAAATAAGACGTAAAGTTTTTAATCTCCAACAACTAATCAGGTATAAGTTGCTGTTTGAAAATTATTTATCACTTGGTTTTAAAAATATTTTTGGGGTGATCACAAGTTAAAGAAGACTTAAGCTCCCTGCTTGTCCCCAAGCTGAACTCGTGTTTAAAGAAATATCAGGGGTGCTTAGCATTTTTTAATACCCCAAGATTCTACTACTGCCGACAAACAACATGGATGTTGCCGACCAACATTTAAGGATATCTCAAATTATAGAATATATGGTTGGATGACCAGAATATATCGAATCTTTAGATCAAAAAATAACATTCAATGTAAAATTTAAGCCTTAAGAATGTTAATTAAATGAATAAATATATAACCCACTAGATCGTGTGATTTCGACAAAGAAACCTTGTGATGTGATGAACGAGGGGCCAACATATCAAATTTATGCCCAGAGTCTTGATATGGTCATGATTATTTTACTGATCCTCTTTTACAAGAGGTGGGTAATGATTTTTCAGGTGAGAGAAAATTATTTTTTATATTGATCCCTTCCTATTCCCAATTTGGAGAGATAAAAATATGGTGAATGATTAAAGTTATTACCAAATTTATATAAAAAATCAATCAATTTGACTTTATTGACATAGATGGAAGATGAACCAAATTAAGTATATAGTTCATAAAAGTGAATGTAAAGAGACTCAAACTTGAAGAGAGAGAAAATAGATCTGGGTCATGATTTCCATGAGAAGACTTTTTATTATCTTTAACCTTTTCCCATTATTTTATTAAAAATATGATGGGAATTTGAATAGACATCAAAGATCTTACAAAATTTATTTCAAAATCAACAATGAAAATGATTAAATCTTATCATCGTCGTATATATTGGTATATGTAATCATTTAAAATATTTATTCCATGATATAAAATTAAAACTTGAGAATCAAGCAAAGAGTTATGATTTATGAAATCTACTATTTTTCAGATTTCTAAATAAGAATTAATCTAACAGTTATGATTTAAAAATCATGATATGCAACATTTTGCAAATAAAAATTGGACAATTAATTTATGTATATAAACTTAAAAATCATGATTGAATGATATAGAAAATAAAAACTTAGCTTTTGATGGAGAACATACTTGTAACACGTTCCCACAGACGGCGCCAATCTGTTGATGCAAAAAACTGGACTGAATCCCATTTTTATGATCACAGATAAATAGATAAAAGCAATCCAATCAAGCACATGATAGACAAAGATTTTTAAAGTGGTTCGGCTATAAGGAAAAGCCTACGTCCACTGTTATTTTATTCCCAGGGGTTTACAATAGCACAATGTGGTGTAGAGAGAGAAAAAGGTATGGATCTGTATGGTGTCTCTCATCGTTATCGAATCTCTCTGGTTCTCTTCGATCTGTCCCTTTTGGATAAGGGAATACATGTATTTATAGTGATGGGAGATAAAGAGATTCATTGTATATAGACATTTATACATTATGTCTACATTCAACGAATCTAATTGTTGAATTGCTTGGTATGCTATGTGTTGTCATCTACAATATAAATGTACATTAAGGCTCATTAAATGCGCTGCCATCTTCATTAATGAACATTAAATGCATAGTTATCCTTTGATCTTCCTGGTTGGTATGCCGACCAACTCTCCTCGGGTGCCGACTAACTCTCCTCGGGTGTCGACCAACTCTCCTCGGGTGTCGAATATTGCCACGTAGGATGACATGTGTCCTTTTCTGATTGGTCCTCATAGATGGAGAATTTTTGCGTTAACAACATAAGAGACCTTTTAGGACTATATGATCCTCTAATTAGGGGAATTTAGGAGGGTAAGGTGAGGGTTCTATATGTATAACCCTTAAACTATATTTTCGAGAAAAATAGAATAATTGTAGAATTTGAAGGTTTAGGGTTCCTAGCTTAGGGTGGGGACCTTTAAGTGATTATATGGACAAGATGTGGTCCTTGGGTTCATGGAAATGAAATCCATATCCCAATAAATTTAAGTTTGTTGCGGAAAGATAAATCCCTAGGATATTTTAGTGGGCATTTAAGCCCACATAATTATGCATATAGGGAGCATAATTATAATCGATTGTGGAGTTAGTATATCATACGAGATAATTAGGATAATTTGGGAATATATATATATATATATATATATATATATATATATATATATATATATATATATATATATATATTCACTTAAAGTGAAATGGTATAATTGGAGATATCCAATAAATCTTTAAGAGACGATTGAGGTAATTAGTATTAAACAAAGTAAGGAAATACTTTGGGTATAATATCATGCTTATATGAATGCATGATTATGATTCTCTGCGAGAATCTTTGGGATTATTGGTCATCGCTAGATGAGATTGGCAATTATGGCCATATATATATATATATATATTCGAGGATGAATATATGATATATACATATATATATATATATATATATACTATGTGATTAAAGTATATATGTGATATGAGAATAAATGATTTTGAAAATAAAATATGAATGTTTTCAAAATGAAAAAGGAAATGATTTTCATAAGTAATAATTTATGATTACACACCTCCCTAAATCGCTATCATAAGGGAAGTTGCATGCGTATGGTGATGTCCCCTGGCTAATGAATGCAGGGTGGATATAGTCCTAGGCCATATGGCGATTAGATTTTACTGCGCTGGTTAGGAGATTCTGGGTGTAGTCTTGACTTTCTCGCAGGCATATGGCCGCTTCCCGACATTGTTAGGTTCCCAGGTTGTCTTATTTGATAGGCCCTGGAAGATGATAGCCATTTAGGGGCGCGTCCAGTTGGGAAACCCGGAGGGGTGGTCTTAGATTTGTTAAAGCAATTTATGATAATAATTTGGCTTTAAATACATTGACCGGATGGAAGAAGGGAAATGGGATAAATGATTGGCTTCAAATACATATCCCGGATGGAAGAAGGGAAATGGAAGCATATGATAAGATTAAAGTATTTTTATGTTAATAAAACTGGATTTTTTTAAAGTATATGATATGTTAAAGCAATTCATGCTAATGAATTGGATCTTAAATATATTTCCTGGATATAAGAAAGGAAATAGAAAGTTTTTAAATGAGTATAGAATACACCTCAGTCCGCGAGATATTATCTGGATGTATATAGTAAAATGTATATAAAATGAATGTGATATGTATATATATAAGAATGTATGTATACATTAGTGTTGTACTATGGGCCTAATGGATCTCTACCATTAACCCTGCCAAGTAGTAGTGTATCAGGGGGGTTCCTTGTTTGGATTTCGCTTTGCGAGACACCCCACGCACGAACTTAGTGTAGTGTTGAGAATGGAGGGAAGTTGAGACCTTAGTACTCGGGATGTATAGGTTTCTAGTAGACGGGTAAATTAGAATTAGACTAGTTAGGCGGGATAGCTTGACTAGGGTATATTATTAGGGTGCGTTAGGTGTGCACTAATAGAAGAAAGGTGAGGGGTATATCATGGGAGTACGATACCAATTTAAATATGAAGTAAAATCTATTTTTCTAAAAATAAATCACTTATGCTCTTGCAAAAATATTTTCAAACTCGGGCTCTGACCCGTTTATCTACTTTTCCTTTCTTGTTATATATATATATATAGGTGTACAGACACAGGGACGCCTGGATGACACTTCCTCCGAGTCACATGTCAGCTGCAGCAGCTGTGGATGCATGCAGGTTTTCGATAGATGCCTTAATTCTTTTACTCTAGTTAGGAGGTACTGTACAAATATTTGGGCCAATGTCCCAAATGCATTTAGTTATTCTTTTAGCAGCATTCAATATGGTTGTATATTTTTGACCGAGTGTTCGGTTATTTTATTTCATTTCCACAAAATTTGTGTGGATGTTTTAATTGTAGCTGTTAAAAAGAGTAGTTAAGTAAAATTTTGACACCGGCCTAATAGGTTATTAGTAATTAAATGGACTTTCGATAGTGATGCTAAGAATGATCCATATGAGACTCCTGTCATAATTTGATATAGGAGTGATCGCCAGGTATTTTATTAGGCGGGGTGTCACATAAGAACATCTAATATAATATACAACTAGCCTAAATTTAGGAAGGTAATATTTTAGATACCGTAATTGATATTGTTGTTGAATGAAAAATGGTATTGGACTCATGCCTTGTCATTGTAATCACATGTATTTTGCAACTTATTAATATTCGGTTACCATGCAAAGGATATTTTTGGAAACTTAACTATGATAAACACGTGCAAGGGGACTTAGATTAAAAATGTATGCAATCGGGGCCAATGCTTTGACATATTTATCTACAATGGGGGATTAGTTAATCGCGTTAAAAATAGTCTTCATCACAAGATCATCACTAGTAAAGAATATATCCTCACAATAATCCCTGAATATAAAAACTATTTATATAAAGTGATATATAACTTAATTTTATCCTCCCTTATGATCATGATTAGCTAACTAAAGACAAAACTAGTGCATATCATAAACAAATCATAAGCAGGTTGGTCAATAATTTCACATAATTTTGACTAGCTTTCTTATCATTATACCAAACTTTGACTAGCTTTCTTATCATTACACCATTAACACCCAAGACCATCAACCTCGTTTAGTGAATGAAACTTTCAAATGGTGGATTAGTTACAACTTAACCATTCCTAAGGATAGAACACATAAATTACTATAAGAATGAATATAGACCAGTACTTTATCATTGATTTCAATTACTAAATTAAATAATAATGCAAAAGAATTATAATACTTAATATGCACACAAGTGAATGAAAATAAGAATTATTTATCCCGACTAATAAGAGGTAACCCAAGTTCATGTTCGAGTATTTCATCATTTATCGATAAAGAAAAACACACCAATCATCGAATGGGTGTGAGCACACACTCCATTCACACGTCATCGTGCGCCAGAATGTCCATACAAGATATTACTTTGTAAAAATTGTTACACCTTTTAAAATTATAATCATTTTCATTTAATTAAATGTAAAATAATATTAAGTCATTTAAAATATGTATGTTTAGCGTTTTTGCATTACATGAAGGAGTTATCGCGTGGGAGAGATTTTCCAAAAGATTTCCTTAAGGGGTCGATGCTTGTTATATGTACAGAGATTTTCCAAGTTTAATATGGCGAATTGGGTCCCGTGGGCAGGTACACCTTTGGACCAAGTTTTAAGAGTATCCGATTAGTATCGTGGGCTAATCTGGGGGTCCAAACATTAGGACATACTTGAACTTCGGGTTTAGGATTTTAAATATATTTATAAACCTCATTAAACATTATAATTGAAGCCCTAACATCAAAAGGAAATATTTAGAAGAAGATGAAGAAGACTCAAGAGGAACTAATCAATAATCGACCATCATTTAAGGTAAGAAATATTATCTTGCTTATTATATTGGTGTAATATATTTATGATTTCATTGTTGTGTATCAACTAATTGGGTAGAAACTTGTTATTAAGGTTTAAAATCTTATTTTGAATTATGTAATGTGATTTCTAAACACATTTAATGTATATTTGAAATAACTAACTGATTACACTCATTTCCAAGCTAAAACGAATGATTAACTTAAGGTTAACTGGCTTATATTATGAGAAACCATTTATCTATATGTTTTGAATCATCATATGTTGCAAATCGAAATCGTTTAATAATTTAAATGGTTTATTAATTCGTAATCACATGTTTAATCGAAGAATTTATGTTAATCATATTTTAATTTGGCCCAATTGCATGAAGAAGATGAGATTTAGGGTTGAATGTCAAGATATGACTAAACCCTCTATGATGTTAGAATCATATTAGATCTTGTTAGAAACATTTTATATACTTTAATCTATGACATTTCATGTATGAAAGATTGGGTTTTAGTTGTTGAAGAAACCCTAGGTTGAGTTTGAAATTTTTTGTGGCTACCATGGAAATACAAATGGTCAAAGCTTAGCATTTTGGACCAGTCAGATCGATCTGGCATAGGCCCGGATCGATTCGGCCTTGTAGAAAATGGGTTATTGGGTCTTTGGTGGTTTGGTTGCTTTCATAAACTTTTTTGGATACTATTTTATGTATTTGTATGCATTGTACATGATTGAGTCTGATTACTCAGCGGGACCACACAATTGAGGTGGGGTTATTCAAAATGTGGTTTGTTATATTAGGGTGCAATATCTTATGCTTTGGTTTATATTTGTATACATAGATATATGGGTATAATTATTGGACTATGGGGTTGAGTTATACATATGTATATGCTTGCGTGTTCCGATTGTGAGGATAATGTATAAATGTAAAATACCCATGTGTTAGGATTGTGGGTAGTTTAACATCGAGTGTTGTGTACTTCGTTGGTTATGGATATTTAGTATTCTTATTTCTATACGTGTATTGGTATACTTGGGATTTGATTATAGCTATGAGGCTAAATCGAAAATACATTGAATTATGTGAAATTTAATTTATGAAGATGTAAATAACACTTGAGAATGTTAAAATACACCGGGGATGGGTTAATCATAATAAGAAGATAATAATTACAAATATGTGATTATGGTGTATTCGTTATAATGGATGTATATAGAGGAGTAACACTCTTTGAATGGATGATATGCGGGGATAGAGTTAGGATATCGCTCAGTCATTGGACAGTTATGTTTGGACTATCTGTTGGTACGATAAACACTGTAAGTTGGGTGATTACTCTTTGTGATGTTGATCCTGGATGGGTTATTTCACCGGACTAGAGGTATGTAAACATATTAATTGTGTATACTTAATTTGGAGTCTGTGTAAATGCTCATTGTTTGGTCGATCCACGATGGTTGATTTCACTGGGCCGACGTAGTATATGTATAGTATATTGTATATACATATATTGGATTTTGGGTATTTTCTTTTGGAGTCTCTTACCACTATCTCGAACGAACAGTTCGACTAGACATAAGTGTATGATGGGGGTTCCTTGTTTGGTCTTGAGTTTAGGAGCTTTATGTATGGGATCCTTGGGACTTACCTCGTGATGGATATTTGGTTTGTGTGGGTATTAATGTGTTATATAGAGTCTTGGACCAATGGATCTTAATAACCGATTAAGCTAAGTAGTTGTGTAGTGGGGGGGTTCCTTATTTGGATTTTGATTGTGAGGTGTTCTACGCAAGCACTTAGTGAGGATAGATGTTAAGATATGATTGGGCACTAGGACCATTAGTTTATCACTTTATGCGTTACTTATGTGGACGTGTAGCCTTGATATATTATGATATGGATTGGATATGATTATATAGAACTATATCAGGATAGTTGAGAGGTGAGGAGTATTTTGTATGAGTGTGGGCGAGTGATTTCATGGAGAGTAAATGGGTCACATTTAATACTGTTAAGTGGCATAATTGTCATACAACTTTGGGAAGATGACCCAAATCTTTAAATCCTTTACAGGAGTTATTATTTTTATAGAGGAGTAGCAGGTCTGAGAAGTTATACTTGGACCGAGTAGTCACAATTGCAATGCTTGAAAATCTAGTTCATCATCCTTATTGTAGGAATTGAATTCATTTTAGTTGTTATTTAATAGAATTTATATTTAGGATTTTATTTATATTTCAGTTGGAGACTTTTGTATTATGGAAACTTGTATTAGTGAATTCAGTTTTATTGGAGCTTTATTTTATTCATTTTATTTATTTATATTGTTGTCCTTTATTATTATTATTATTATTATTATTATTATTATTATTATTATTATTATTATTATTATTATTATTATTATTTATGTCATGGATGGTTTTTTTTTACTATCACTTATATTTATCTTTGATGGTGAGAATGATATAAATTAATTAACACTCCCTATCTTCATGTTTCATCTTGATCAATTACAGGTGACAAATATTGGGTGTTACATTTTGATGGGAAGATTCATTATCTAAAATGAATATCTCTTAGATAGAATGTTTCCCATGTTTATAATGGGAATTAATATACATTTACAATGCATTGAAATACCTATGTAAAGACATCATTATGTTATTACTAATTTAGTACAATGTTCTTCCATAATACTATTATTATTAACATGTATATACAAGTCAGAAGCATGTAAAACACATAATGACATACCTCAATGGATACATTTTCCAAACAACTTTATCACTTATTTACATTTACATACCATGATTTCTGTAATTATAAATGCACATGTATAATTAAAATGTATATATGTATAATTCAACTATTTCTAAAAAATATCAGTTACAAGTAAACACTCCTATTAATTTTTTAACCCGAAACAAAGCATTAAATAATAACAAAAAAACTAAGCAACATCACTGTTTGATTTTTACTACATGTTCGTACCTATTTAATTGTTTATGATATTTATTTCCATAGATAACCACATTGATGATAATTTTTTTTATTTCTTCTTGTTTACCAAATTAGTGTTCATTTTTAAATACAAATAACTTGAACTATAGTCTACTCTGCCAAATAATTCCATACCAATGTAATACCCCCTTATTTTTGAGTAATTATTTTTATATTAATTTGCCATGCGGGTTGATTGTATAAAATAAAGGAAGTTGGGGTAAATCTTATTTTAAGTGATTTAAGAGATAATATTTATCGAGTTTTGCATATTTACTGTTAAGTGAATGTAAATAGCATCATATTACGTTTTATTGCGTCGTTGTGCCTTAAGCGACGAGTATGGCTTATATTCCAATTGAATCATTATTGATAAATTAAAATGATGTTGGAACACGAAATAATTTATGTTATTCTGGATGCCAATTTAGACGGTGCGATTAGTCTGAAAATGGTTGAGATAGTCAAAATAAGTACCAAGTTGTATTTTTGGGTTCTGGGTACTTTTGACCGGTTATGACTTAATTATGTTGTTACGAGTCATTTTAATTGTGTAGTAACATTTAAGGTTGGATTTAGAGTTAATGGGTATTTGAGTCTTCCAACAACATTTATTCTCATTTATCTGTTCGAAACCTAGAAAGAGAGGTAGAGAAAGAGAAATTGGGAGAAAAGGAAGAGAATTGAAGATTTGAGCTTGGAATTTGTTGCTACCAGAAGATAATCCGAGACTACAACCCGGAGGAAAGTTTCTAACTTGCAAATGTATGATTTAGTGTGCAGAATTTGTATGGATAGTTGTGTATTTATAGAATTGAACCATTGTGGGTTTTGATGAATTTTGGTGTTTAACCATTAGATTTTGATGTTTATATGTTGTGAGTTAATTATATTAGTATGTTGTTGTATAGAAATGTTGGGGAGAGGTTGTTAGTTGATGGGGGTTGTGAGATGTGAAGAAATTAGGGTTGGAGGTTTAGGCTTGGTATGAGAAAAAGGGGTTTTGGGATCTGGTATGACCGGTCAACCGCGGTCTAGAGCCCGGTCGACCGGGCCTCAAGAGAAAGGCTTTTAGCTTCTCTCGAAAGGCAAAATTAGAATGCGCGGTTGACCGCAGTCTCATGACCGATCGACTGACCATTGAGGATTTGGCTTACTTCTTTTCTTATAAGGCAAAATCTTAGAAACACGGTCGATCGGGGGTCAGGGGCTGGTCGATCGGTACCCTGTTTTTCACCCAAAAATTTTAGTTTTCTTTAGTTCCTTTATTTTAAGGTTTAGGACTAGGAATATTATTGCATGACGTAAAACTAGAGTATTAGAGTCTCGTATTGGGGAATCAATATCCTAAGTTAGTAAAAAGGGTGTTCGGTCTTATGCCGGGGATTCATTAATAGAATAAAAGTAGATGGTAGTAAGTGTCAATTTGATTTAATAAGATAGTCTAGGACTAGGGGAAGGTAGGGATATATGGTTTTGGACCTTTAGAGGCTTGGATAAGATAAATTACACTTAGTGGCCTATAATGTTGTAGTGAACTCTTGGGAGTTAGTATGGGGACAATTAAATGTTGTGGTTTATAGTTTATGTCATTAAGCGCTTATGGCTCTGGATATAATGTAATGCACATTTCATTGGCATATCTTGTGAATATTTATTTGCATATACATACCTCTCTAAATTCGATCATAAGGGAAGTTACGCGAATGAGGTGAAGTCCCATGGCTAGTGAATGCAGGGTGAATATAGTCCTCAGCCATAGGACCGGTGGTTATATTGTGATGTTATTTTTATCGAAATGAGGTAATTCCGGGTATGGTTATGACTCACTCTTGAAGGTTTATGGCCGCTTCCCACGCGATATGATTTAGGATACCCAGGTGGTCTTGGTTATAGTCCCTGGAAGATGATAGCTATTTAGGGGCGCATCCAGTGGGGTGACTCCCGGAAGAATGGTCTTAGAATCGTTATATATTGTGATTATAACTATTCTCACGAATGTGACATTTTATAAATGGCTAAAGAATTTTATAAATCAACTATTTGGAATAAGTTTCCTAATGAGGAATGGACTGCTGAAGTCATATTGTGCAGAACTAAAATGTAAGCTTATTGAAAGTGTGATAGGCTACCCCCAATTTTAAAAACGAATTTTAATTTCTTTCAAATTAAAATTAAACGAAACACAAAGTGAAATTAAATTAAACAAGAAATACATTTTTCACTTAACACATATTAACAAAACCTAAGTACTAGAAATTTGCCTAACAATTAATTAATTCATTTTTGCAAATTAGGCCAAACCCAATTCGATCCAATAAAATTAATGACTTGAACTAAATTAATTAAATATTACCCAAATTATTTTTAGCACCAACTTAAGCATGAGTAATGATTTAAACCATATTTTATCTATTAGCCCTTAGCATGCATCTAGGTAATATAGCAAGATAAAATAAATCACAAACCACTACGTCGCGATGTACGAGAAAAAACCCACAACGGGAAAAAAACCTCCGACGACCCTAGCCTCAAATCCACTAAGTACGGTTTTACAAGTACAAGATAAAAAAGGCTTACAACACACAAATTGACTCCGTCCAAGACCCGACGCTCATTCTGGTACACACCTCTGCCTAGCGAATCACCACAGAGGTCGACTACGGTCTCGAAATCCACCGATCGGACTTTTTCGGTCACCGCCACCCGAACAAGGAGCCTTTCTCCAAGTGGGTATGTCACAGAAATAATATTCTTCTTTGTGGGATGTAGAAGCAAACCCAAATTTATCTTCTTTGAGGTGTAGAGAAAACCATGGTGCCAAACACTCCAAGAAAGATATATATGGTAACTTGGAATAAACAAACTATGGGTGTAAACTAATCTGTTTTAGAATAATGTTCTTGAAAATGCAAACACTTAAAACATGAACTTTTGAACTTAGATATTTTCTCAAAAAGGTGTTTAGAAAATGTCAAAAGTTAGTTTTTCAATCATGGTTCCGACACATATAACTTCTGTCAAGAGTTAGTGGGTAAAAGTAAGTGGGAACATGGGGAAAAACTGATTAAAACTGCCAAAAAATTTCCTGCTAGAAATCTCGTTCGAATGAAGCCTCGTTCGAATGACACTTCTAAAAAAGTTCCAGTCGCCAAGTGGGAAAATTTGTTGGCAAACACGCCGAACGAAAATATCGAACGAAGTTCCAAAATGCTTAAAATTCGATTTCTAGCCAAGAAACTTTATTTTAAAGAAACCTTCTGAAAATAAACATCAGTTTAAAATAAAATTACACCCAATAAGCAATGTTCCAAGATCCTATATATATATATATATATATATATATATATATATATATATGTATATATATATATATATATATGTAATGCATTCATACCTTAGGAGTAATTGGAACTAGTGTTGTTAACGTAGAAACGAGTCACAATAAACCCGGCATATGATTAAACTTTAATATCTTGTCCGCTACGTCTTCAACTAACATGTCATAGGCTTGAACGGATACACTTAAACATTGTCCTATGACTCAAAGGTTTTTATCCGTAATTGAGACAACACTTCATTGAGACTCAATCGGAGACTTGTACAAATCTCCCCTTTTGTCTATTCCGGGACAAAAACCAAAATAAAAAATCCTAAAGGGCCGTCAAGCTCTACTAGACTCAAACATCCCACCCAAACTTGACTCAAGACCCAAGGATCAATATCTTTGCCGATGAACATTGCCACTTAGAAGAATTCATGCACACTTAAGCAAACTATTAAACGCATATGGAATATCAACGTATTAAATGCAATTAAAAAAATTACTCCCCTAAATTAATTCTCCCCTTTAACAAATGTGATCAACCTAAGAAGGTCGCAACTCCCCCTTAAATTAAATATCCTAACCTTAGATAATATTATAACAGGATTATTTAATCTTAGATAAGATTATAACAGGATTAAATACCATTTCTCCCCCTATCATTCTCCCCCTTTTTATTCAGGAATAGACAAAGGTGATAGAATTAATAAAACTAAAGTGCATACAAAACAAAGAACATGAAAGCATATAGGCAACAAAAGCATAACTAATCCATACAAAAAATAAAGGATACCAACTACGATGCAATAAAATGATATCATTATGATACATAAAGTATTAAGAATGTGATATCAACAAAGAATGCAACAAGATAGATACCAATCATGAAGTAGAACCATAAATGGACTAGAAAGCAAGGCAAAGACAAATAGAATACCTCGTATATGAGTACATAATAAATATAATTAATGCACATCCAGATATACTAGGTATAAACACCAGATATGACACAAAATAAAATAGGCTTTCCACACTCGTATAGCAAAAATGTGTCATATGGAAACGAAGGTGTTAGGGTGTGAACAAGTAACAATTAAATTTAGACCCAATCACTTAAAACATGATCATGGAGTTCTCATTTGATTGAAAACTGTATCACATTTGAATATAACCTCATGTGATAATATAAATTTAACTCAATGAACAAACATACACAATGCATACAAGCCTAGAGTTTTGATGATTCTGCAAACCAATAGAGTCATGACATTGAAAGTACATCTAGGATAAACGAACATTGTGCAAATATTTGATGTACCATCCAATCTCCCTTAATAAGCATATATATTTTTGAATGAATATATCAATTAAAAATAGGCCTTGGCAATTATTTTTCTTTTTAATGCCATATTTTATTTTTAGGCCTTTGGATCACGTATTTCTTTTAGGTTCATTACAAACGGTGGCTTACTCGCAAATGATGATATTTCCTTTTTGAGCCCTTCAACGTGCACATTTATATATATATAATCTTTTATCGCTCAATTCTCGCGTGCAATAGATTTTGACATGCACTAGTCCTCCTAGGTCACATAACATGTAAATGAAAAGACTGGTAGGTGAACACCTCACAAAGCTCAAATATACATATGAAGTTATAATTTCAAGTGATCTCGTGCATGTGTGACTTGAGCCATATAAAAATAGAATCCATTATAGCAACACAAAATCCAACTACTCCATGTAAGCACGGTAATGAACATTTTAAGGATTGACAATCTAAACCAAAAGTTCTAGACACATGGAAGAAAAAAAGAAGGGATTCAAACACAAATATATGCCACATAGAGTGTGTCAAACTAAAATACACACAAAAAAAATCTTTTTGAGTTTTTGACAATTTTTAACCAAAAATAAAAATAAAAATATTTACTCAAAAGACACACACAAAAATCATTTGTATTTTTCATTAATCTTAAATTACTAACAAAGTAAAACACAAATGATAAACAAAAATCTTTTTGTATTTCTCATATTTAATGCAAAATAAAATTGAAAAAATATAATACAAAAGATAAACAAAAATCATACTTCTAGCATGTGATTAAGCAAGGAGCATAGACTAGAATATGATTAAAATAAGCATACAATTAGCATGATGATATATCATGAGGCCCAAAAGCTAAAGTATGCAAACAACTAACACATTCAACCTTTAGATGTAGCAAGTGAGGAAGTATGTGAAAGTAAATGAGAATAAAAAATCCTTTTCTGTAAAGCTACCAAGTCAGATCTCCTAACCCAAACTAATGACGAATGGCGATCTCGGAGTGTAGGAATCTTGGCTACCTCGGTTGACTTACGTTAGGATTTTCTAGGACCTCGTTTAAGATCAAAGAAAAATTTCTTAAGATGACCTTTTCGACCACAATGTGAGCACCTAAAGACTCAACGAAAATACGTACCTAAGGAATGATCTATAACATTGTTCCTAGAGGATTCTCCTAAAACATTGGTTTTGGCTTTATGAGATGATTCATTACAAGTATCGAAGACTAAACCACAAGTGTCATTTTTGATTTGGACCGTGCCTAAGATTTTATCTAATTTCTCCGAACGACACTCCAAATCAAATTTGACTTTACTAGAGTCTTTTAATTTATTTTCTAAATCTATAATGTTAGACTCTAATAAAATATTTTTCTGTTCAAACTCGAGAAGCTCCTTTTTCATTGACTCCATTAAACCTTTAAGGCTATCTCTCTCGCCTTCTACATACTTAAGCTTCTCTCAAAGATCTCTCTCACGTGTCCTAAGGTCTTCAACCAACTCACTATCATCAACGACCTTGACACGCTCTCTTAAACTAGCTTCTAACTTCAAATTTACTATTTTTAATTTGATAGATTCTTCATAGAATTCTTGAACTGCAAATTGAAGTTCACTCACATCAACCTCATCATTTTTATTCTCTCTCTCTCTTCTTCACTCTCACAACCATAAAAAATAAGAGAATCATAAACTTTGACCTTGGAAGTGTCATGTGTTAAAATTTCATCAATAGAGGAGTGCTCACTATCACTCACATGACTAGCTATAAAAGCCACAAAGTTGGGCTTAGTGGGGGAATCGGGTCCCTCTTCCTTATCACTATCACTAAGGGTTGCATTATAAGAAATTGGTTGCTTACCCTCTCTCCTTAGTTTAGTGGGGCACTCTTTTGCTCTATGGACATACCCTTCACAACCATAACACCTATTTGACTCGTCCCTATTTAAATTTTCATTAAAAGTTTTAGGGATCTTCTCGGCTTTGTCATGCTTAGAATTTTCAAATTTCTTAAAATCATTTTTAAATTTATCTTTATTAAATTTAAGAAATTTTTGAAACTTCCTAGCAAACATAGACATATCTTTCGAGCCACTCTCATTTCCACTCTCTACTACTTATTTTTTCTCCTTTCGGGCTTTCAAAGCAACACCCTTATCCATTTTCTTTTCAATTTTAGAGGGAAACATGTCTAGTTCATAGGTTTGTGAATCACCTATGATCTCTTCTAATTTTGTAGAGGATAAAGTGGGTAAAGAATTTGACACGATCACCTTAGGAATAAATCTATTAGGTAGGGACCTTAGAATTTTCTTTACTACTCGGTTGTCGAGTATTTTCTCTCCCAAATTAAAAGATGAATTAACTATATCGGAAAGTCTAGCATAAAATTCATTAAAAGTTTCGTTTTCATTCATTTTGATGGTTTCAAATTGAGTGGTGAGGTTTTGGAGTTTCAAAGCTTTTATGACACTAGTTCCTTCATGAGTGAGTTGTAAAATATCCCAAGCTTCTTTAGCAGTTTCACACATCATAATGCGACGGAATTCATCTGGTGTGTCCGCGCTAAACAAGGCATTTAAACCATGGGAATTAAAATTTGCAAGTTTAAATTCATTCTCACTCCATTTATCGGTGAGTTTGGGGACACGCTCATTATTTACTAAATGTGTAGGTGGGGACCACCCATTAACGACTGATAACCAAACCCTCTCATCGATAGACCTAAGTACCGATTTCATGCGTGCTTTCCAATACGCGTAGTTGGAACCATCGAAAATAGGAAATTTTGAAAATGGAGAAAATTCCATTTTAGTCAAAAATATTTAAAAAGATCTTAAATAATTTAGCGAACTTGCTCTGATACCAATCTGAAAGTGCGATAGGCTACCCCCAATTTTAAAATCAAATTTTAATTTCTTTCAAATTAAAATTAAACGAAACACAAAGTGAAATTAAATTAAACAAGATATACATTTTTCACTTAAACAGATTAACTCAACCCAAGTCCTAGAAATTTTCCTAACAATTAATTAATTCATTTTTGCAAATTAGGCCAAACTAAATTTTATCCAATAAAATTAATGTCTTGAACTAAATTAATTAAATATTAACCAAATTAATTTTAGCACCAACTTAAGCATGAGTAGTGATTCAAACCATATTTTATATATTAGACCTTAGCATGCATCTAGGTGATATAGCAAGATAAAATCAATCACAAACCACTACGCTGCGATGTACGAGAAAAAACCCACAACGGAAAAAAAACCTCGGACGACCCTAGCCTCAAATCCACTAAGTGCGATTTTACAAGTACAAGACAAAAAAGACTTACAACACACGACTTGACTCCGTTGAAGACCCGACGCTCCTTCTTGTACACACTTCTACCTCGCAAATAACCACGGAGGTCCATCGCGGTCTCAAAATCCACCGATCGAACTTTTTCGATCACTGCCACCCGAACAAGGAGCCTTTCTCCAAGTGGGTATGTCACAACAAGCAATCTTCTTCTTTATGGGATGTAGAAGCAAACCCAAACTTATATTCTTTGAGGTGTAGAGAAAAACCTGGTGCCAAACACTCCAAGCAAGAGATATATACGGTAACTTGGAATAAACAAACTATGGGTGTAAACTAAAGTGTTTTAGAATAATGTTCTTGAAAATGCAAACACTTAAAACATGAACTTTTGACCTTAGAAATTTTCTCTCTCAAAATTTTCTCTCAAAAAGGTGTTTAGAAAATGTCAAAGGTTAGTTTTTCAATCATGGTTCCGGCACATATAACGTCTGTTAAGAGTTAGTGGGTAAAAAGTAAGTAGGAACATGGGGAAAACTGATTAAAATTGCTAAAAACTTTCTTGCCAGAAATCTCGTTCGAACGAAGTCTCATTCGAACGACACTTCTAAAGAAGTTTCAGTGGCCAAGTGGGAAAATTAGTTGGCAAACACGTTCGAACGACATTCTCGTTCGAACGAAAAACTCGTTCGAACGAAGTTTTAGAATACTTAAAATTCGATTTTTAGCCCAGAAACTTTATTTTAAAGTTTTAAAGAAACGTTCTGAAAATAAACATCAGTTTAAAATAAAATTACACCCAATAAACAATGTTTCAAGCTCCTATATATATATATATATATATATATATATACACCCTAGGATTAATTGGAACTAATGCTGTTGACGTAGAAACGAGGCACAATAAACCCGACATATGATGAAGCTTTAATATCTTCGCCGCTACGTCTTCAACTAACACATCATAGGCTTGAATGGATACACTTGAACATTGTCCTATGACTCAATCATTTTTGTCCAGAATTGAGCCAACACTTCATTGAGAATCAATCGGAGACTTGTGTCCTTACACTTATTAAGTTGAAATTGAGTTATTTCTCTTGCATTGATGAATGGTTATCATTATAAATGACATTGCGCTAGGTTGTGCATTTAGATGAGAGGCGAGGATCATTATAGTTGTGAAGAGCGAGTTAAGCTTGATTATGATGTTAACAATTCATAACTGTCATGCATTTTATTCATATGTATATCATATCAAACCGGGTCCTGAACCGTTTATATTTATTTGCTTTGTATGGATCCTATTCACCCCCAGGTTCTCCACCGTAAGGACGCCCGTGTCGACCCTTACTTCTGAGTGTTCAAGAGATATAACATTTTTACGGATGTTGTAGGAATTTTATTACAGACGTATCTATCTTTTGTCTACTCTAGTGATGACTAGTCTGAACATTCGGGCGTGTTGCCTAAGTTTTGTATTTGCCTATATACTGTGGTATTTATTTATAATACTCAGTGTAACCGTTTGTATTGGCCTGTTAACCGACACTTTATTCGGTTATTATGTTATAAATGATTGTTAAACTCTTATCTGCCTTTATTTATATCCACTTTCTTTTATAATTGGTTTGTTTAAATTGTTTTTATTAAACTTACAACTTCAATTAGTATCCGTTTTATAAAATAATTTGGTGGTTATCTCGTATTATTATTTTCATGATAGTGATGCTAAGAATGGACCATCTATAATTCCTGTATTTATTGGAGTATCGGGCTGGCCACCTCTTATTTTGATAAGTAGGGTGTCACAGATGGTATCGGAGCATCAGGTTCTAGAGTCCTTCGGATCTATGCGGACTTATCACGTTTTACCATAGCGTTCTTTGATATAGATACCTATTGTTAGGACTGTTTTATTTGTGTATGCTTGCGATCTTCTGCAAAGATAAATTGTTTTAAATTGTATTCTGATTCAATTGGTTCTTCGTCTCAGATGCCGCCTAGAAGAGGTCGCCCATCAAAGAGAAATCAAGTTATAGAAGATAATATAGAACCTCCACCACCTCAAGGAACTAATAATGTAGCGGAGGTGGCTAACATCGTTGCCCAGGAAGTCGACGCTGCAATAACTGCTATGGCCCAACAGTTTCCTCAAGCCCAACAATCAGTAGTACAGGAAGTGCAAGCCCATGCGGGACCTTCCTCCTGGGAGAGATTTAGAGAATATTTCTTAAAAGGTCACCCCCTAGAATTTCAGGGTGGTGCTGATGTGATAGTAGCAAACTAGTGGAAAAAAGATATGCAATGGCATCTTCGAATGGTAGAGTGTAGCAGGGAATGAAAACAGATCCTTCCCACTTTGAAACTAGTAGGAGCAGCTTTACACTAGTGGGAGTCGGTGACCACACCGGACCATAGGGATACCATGTCTATATTGGACTTTTGGGTTTTGTTTGATCGAAAGTATTTTCCTCTCGCAGTCCAAAAGTAGATGAGGAGGAAACTCCAAGATATAGTATAAGGGGAACAGTCCGTTGCGGAGTATGAAGAGGAATTTACTCGTCTGGAACGCTTTGTACCGGATGAAGTAATTTCGAAGGAAAGGAGAATATCGAAGTTTATTGGGGGTTTACATTGGAGGATACGACAACACTTATTGAAAAGTCCATCTTTAAAAACATTTGGTGACGTGATGAATGCAGCCTTGCTTCATTGCCAAGATCACCGTCTGCATGTGAAAGGGAGTAAGAAGATTTGAGATTCGGGTCAAGCTAGTAAGCAAGGAGGTAATGGTGCCGATGGAGAACTATCCTCATCACAACAGTTGGGAGGTAAACAGAAAGAGATGGACACCCAGCAGGGGAATTCGTCCAAGAGATAATGTTTTGGGGGTTTTAATTTTAGTGGAGGCAATTTTTGGCATGGTCAGGGTGCCCAGCAGCAGCAGCAGGTGGGATAGTAAGGACAATCAGGCTGAGGTAATAATCGGGGTCGAGGCCATCCAGGCCAAGGCATGGGGCAGTTTTGAAATAATAATCAGGGTCGTTATTCGGAGAATATGGCGGGCCGCTGCTTTCAGTTTGGGGAATCGGGTCACTGTTAAATAAGGTTTGTTTGAATTTAGGCACCTGTTAATTATTAACGTTTCAGGCTTAGCACCTATAAAAACTATTATCACACTAACCTCGCCCAATTTAAACAAATTCCATAATTTGACTTATTTTGATCGTTAATTTTGAGTTAAGTTATTAAACCTCCCTAAACAAGACACTACAAAATAGAAACACTAAAAATAAAACACTTATCAACTTCCCGCTTTCCCCCCGACCCCTAATATTCTCTTTTCTTATACCATCTCTCTTTCTCTCTCTCCAACCTAAACCACACCCAAACATTATAACATCTACTAATTGGTAAGATCTGGTCCATCTCCTCTTTCTCTCTCTCTCTCTCTCTCTCTCTCTCTCTCTCACACACACACACACACACACACACACACACACACACACACATACACACTGTGTGTTTATGTGTGTGAGAGAGCGTGTATATGTATATGTAAATAGCACTGATCATTTTTTTTATATTTTTAGCTATATATATATATATATACACTAGCGGATGCCCGTGTCGAGGGCAGGACGATAAATTTTGCCCCCATGATAAAACCCAACTAATAATAACCCGTCTTTTTAAAAAAAACCACCTTTAAAAAATAAAAAGAAAAAATATATAAATAAATATTTTTAAAATTTAAAAAAATATATATATTTAAAAAAATATATTTAATAAAAAATAATAATAATATAATAGTATAATAGTATATAATGGTAGCATGATATTTCATGCATGAAATATTTGCATGTTATGTAAAAATATCATACAAGTATTTTATATCATACATAAGCTATCATATATATATATATATATATATATATATATATAAATCAAGATTTACATATCTTTTGTGTGTGTGTGTGTTTGATTTTTTATTTTTTTTTATCTTTTCGAGATCTCTATGTGTTTGTTTGTTTTAATTTCTGGGACATTTCAAGACTTGTACTTGCGTGTTTATGAATTTTTGGTTTCTTCTTCTTCTCGACATTTTCACTGTGAGCCAAGCTTTTATGATGTACATAATTTCTCACAATTTTGTTAATTTTTAGGATTTTGTCTTCTTTGAATTGTATTATTATTATTTTTTTTCCTTTCTAGATATTTCATATTGTTTTGCATTTGTTTTAGTTTATTAATATAGTTATCATTTTAAGATGCTTAGATGCTCCTGCTATGTATTCCTTGACAGTGAGAGGATTGATGGGAAGAAAATAAGAGGAAAAACAAAAGAGTTATGAGTAGGGTATTTTTGAATGTTTATAAGATACATTGACTAACTAACAATAAAAATGTAAACTAAAGAAAATTGTTAAAAAATGGTGGTGAGTCGAATAGTAATTTTTTTGGTTGCTAAACCAAAAAACAATAATAATTAACGGGTGGAGAAGTTATAATAACCAATAAATAAACCTTATGTAATTACAAAAGACATTGGCTTTTACAATATCCCCATGTATTTTTTTTATTACGATATAAAACAAGTAAGTTACTATACATTTCCTAGAACCACTACTAGTAAATGATCATCTAACATTAAGAGATGTTTCTCATTTTACATTTCCATACATTATGTGAATATCGTTATATTAATGTCAATAATCATTATAGGACATTTCACATTATATTAAACAAAAAATTAAAAAAAAATGCAAATTCAATAAACTAGAAAATAGGTTAAACTCCTTAAAAAATAAATGCATGTCTAATAATATGAATTTAATTTGAGTTGTCAAATAACATAAAATGAACTATAACACTTTAAGACTTGACAAATTTTTCAAAAACCATAAAAGCTTAATAATAAAGATCAACTAGTACAATGTATGATCACTAGAGAACTTGCAGAAAAAAAAACAAAAAATATTAAGATTGAACAATAAGTAAAATCCATATAAATTTAATAATAAGGTTATTAATTAAAAAAAACTTATAAACAAATTATCACAATTTTTAAATTAAAGAGTTTGATATTCATGGACACCCAATCACAAAAAACACCCAAAAATGTATACTACAATAGTAATTCAAAATCCAATAGAATTATAAGTTCAACTTATAGGATAACATATTATTAGTGGGTATTTGAAATCTTCTGAGACCTCAGACCCAACAGGTGCTCCCTATAGGACCTTGGACCGGTTAGTGGGTGGAATGTTTCTAAATGAGAGACTCTTAGACCAATAATAATTGCCTTTAGGTGGTTTTAAATAATTTGATTATGAATTGTATAAAACCCAATTTTAAACCAATTTTAGTTCATCCCTAAAATATGCAACTACGTGTCAAAACAAATTAAATCTCCACAAGCTTCAGAAAAAATCCCCTATAGGGGCAAAACCTTTTATATTTCTAGAACTTTGAAATAATTTACAAGACCTTTGACTTACAGACCACTTGATAATCGCTCACAAGTGTAACGCACGGTGCCTTCAGTAAATCTTCAAAGTACCGGTCTAGAATTCAACAGTGGTTTACGCGCAGTAACACCACTAGGACACACAGCCCTGACACGCAATTTTTAGCAAATAATCAACACGCAGAAGATCCTCAATGACACGCAGTCATAAACTTCGTAGAGTCTCCCTCCACAATAGCGCCCAGCTTTTCGGTTGTAGAGATCTCCCCACTAAGGATGAACAAAAGCAAAGCTCCCAGTAAAACTAAGTTTTGGGTTCCATAAAACAACTCACACAAAAGCACTGGGATTTATGAATTGTAAAATAAATTTTTGAATCCTCAAAGTGATGGAGAATAAACCAAAAACATTTAAAAACATATTCTGTTAAAACTAGTGTTTTCTCCACACGAAATTATTACGTATGACACTCTATTTATAAAACAGTTAAGGAGGTGACGTGTCAAACAAAAAGTATTCCCGTTCGAACAAGCTGCCATGTCGTTCGAACGATGTCTGGTCTCATTCAAACGAGATAAGCTCTCAATTGAACGACCAGGCACAAATCTCAAGATTCAATTAATAGAGTTGTAAAACTTTTGGAAACCTTGAAACCAAAACTCTTACGAATCTCAGAATAGTTATCCAAAAAATTTTATGATAGAAAAAAGTTTTTTGAAAAATAAAAAACCATTTAAGATTATTCAAAAATCATTTTTCATAAAAGGAAAAATATTTTATGTTTCATAAAAATATCCCAACACTTTTTGTGCAAAATATAAATGGAACTTAAACACATTTACCAAATCCGTCCTTATTGGGCATTGTGATACCCCGCCCAATTAAATATCGGGTGATCAGTCCTTTATAAAATTTTAAAACAAAATATCTGGTTGGTTCATTCTTAGCATCACTGTCAAAAACATTAACTATAACAATCACCTAATATAAATCAAGCTGGTGCCAAAATACTTTTTCCTTTTAAGTTGTAACCAAAAATCCTTTTTTTTACAAGTCCAAGAATTTAAATATAAACCATTCACCAATCAACAAATATAAATAATAAATCCGAATCCCTTACTGAAATAAATACGGCTGGATTTAAACATTCCAGTTCAAAACCTTAAGCCAAAGAACCACAGTAAACTAAATCCAGCTAGAAAGAATAAAAAGTAAACTAAATACAATATCTTATAAAATGTCTAAGGAATGGGTGACACATGCCCCAAATAAAAAGTCTAGATAAACTGAGAGGAAAGATAGGAGCGTCTAATGCAAAGACCTACAACTTTCACAGCTGCTGGAGCACGCCAAACGACCCAAGTCTCTAAATCTGGTGACCCTATGGCTAAGCACCTGATATAATAGACATATATATAGCAAGAGATAAAAGAGGTGGAAGATACGGGCCAAAGCCCGATGTGTAAAAATATGTTTTGCAAGTATTTAAAACTTCTTTAAAGCAAGTACTATGTGCATGTTAGATTCGTGCTCTCACATGAAGATCTCACCTCTCTTCTGTTGTGCACTCCTAACGCGTCTTCTATTTAGTACTAGTAACTCTACCCAAGCTAACTAGTTCAAGTCACTTAACACTCTCTACATCCAGCAATAGTATTACCGTATAGCCCATACAATAATCCATAAGTAGTCTATCATAGGTTACTACAGGTCACATTCACTATTTAAATATTTAAGTCTTTATCTCATTAAGATTAAATTCATTTGTCTTCTTTGCCATAACTACTAGTTTCTCTTAGTAGAATTTATCATAATTATACATATGTATATATAGTCATATCATCCCTATATATATATACATATCAGTCCTGCACCCCCGATTCAAATCCCATTAGTGCTATTAATAAAATAATCTTGTACCCCCCGGGTTATCACCCATTAGTACACTTAATACAATATCCTTGCACCCCCGGGTTATCACCCATTAGTGCACTTAACAAAATATTAAATAATAGGCATACACACATCCTATTAAAGTTGATAGGTATTTCCCCAACCTAGTTGCATACTTACCATATGTATTTTATTCTCATTATTATGTATTGTATAAAATTATTAGATTACCATAAATATCTCGTAATCTTCAAAGTACGTCTTCATCTCGAAATATTTAAAGTATAAATATCAAATACTTATTCGAATACCTGTCTCATTTTAAATTGTTAACTGGCAGTTTCTCTCACTCTAATAAACTGAAAATTCCAGAACTGGACTCTTAAGAAAAATTTCAGAAATTTACCTCGTCGCTCGAACTAGATGGCAACATCATTTGAATGACTGCCATGTGTCTCTCGAGCGACTTCGCGCGAGATGCCTATCTCGCTTGAACGACCTTCGCACGACTTCGTGCGAGACCTACTGTTTCCTCTTCTTCCCCAGAATTTCAGTGTTTTTCCACCTTTTTTAACCTTAAAACCTCTACTGTTCATTCCCAAACACCCAAACATCAAATCCAATCGATGTCCTAACATATTTAGATGATTTCTAAAAGCTAGAATCATTAAATTCTCACCATACATCAATTAAATACGAAATCCTCAAATTTATTTAACAAGAACCCTAGTTCTCAATTTAAGATCATAACTCCATATTAAACCCAGATTTGTACATGGAAATTATCATAAATTTGTGGATGACATCCTATCTACATGAAGGAATTTAATCTCTTATAATTTCAGACCCAAATATGAATTAAATCATCAAGTTTTCATCAAAATTAAATCTCATAATTTAATGGGTTATCAATTACTCTAATCATGAACATAATTATTACTAAATCACGCAAGGAATAAACACTTGCCTCGAATCAACTGTCTGATTTCTTGATGTTGTTGGTATGGGTATATACTTCTCGTACCAATCTACACGATGGTGGTGGTGGTTGTGCGAGGTGGTGCTAATTTAGGTCTTCCTTCTTGGAATTTATTCTCCCTCACACCCTCTCTGGCCGTTCTTTACTTTTGTATCTCTCAAATCTAATGAACCTCTCGTGGCTGATAAAATAAACTCTCAATTTTCGTTCATTTAATTCCTTCAAAAATCAAAATTACTAAATTACCCCTACGGGGTGCCGGTTTGGCCTAAAAACCTCCCGGAGTCTAAATAAAATACCCGGATAGTGTTTTCTGACTATTTCGATCCTCCTGGATTCAATAGCGCACTCAAAATTACCATATGAGTTACATAAAAATAGTTTACTTTTATATTCCATTCAATTAGTCGTGACACGACTCACACGTGTGTCCCGACTTAAAATACCAAACTGTCATATATTTCATTCTCGACAATTTATCAGATTCAGAAATTCCATATTACTTATTCACTCAGTAATATTCAATAATTCTCGTTAATAAGTATTAACTCTTGTCATGCTAGTTAATAGTTATTTTAAATCCGGATTAATTACCAATTAATTTTCGCATATTAATTTCATTAATCCCACAATAATAATAATAATTAATCACATAATTATTTAGGTTCTAAAAAATACGGGGTGTTACAGGCATATTATTGAAGTCGACTTTAAATTCTAATTGTCGATTATAGATGCAAGCTTCCCAATTCTTCGACAAACTTGTAGCGGTATAGACATATTAAATGTGACTGACAATGTCCTTACAAATCCCCCCTATGTCTATGCCGGTACAAAATAAAAACTTCCGAATTATCAATCTAAAAAATGACCTATACAAATCTACCCTCCCATAAACTCAAACATGTAACAATAAACTGAACAAGTCTTCAAACTTTTTCAAACCTGCTTCAATAATCAACTTTTCAAAACTTCAAGCTTTTCTCATCAGGGTGTGCAATCCAAACATCTTCAATCGTACCTACACACATGAGACAAAGCAAAAACCTCATGACGTATCGAGTTTGAAATGATATAAACATAAAACATGAAAGTATTATCAAATCTCCCCCATACTAAAACTCCCCCATAATATCATAATTCGTTCTCCCCCTTTTATTTGTCCGAAATAGACAAGAAAAAGAATAAACCAAATAAATCAAATCGGGGAGTCACGGTAAACAAGGCAAGCAAATATGACAAACGTGCTAAATGGAAGATATGCTAAAAAACTTCACAAACTACTTTCAATTTTTAAATTTTTTTATACAAAAGTGTTCCAAACAACACCATGAATTCATACTAAGATAACTAAATCGTGGAAACAGTATGAATGGGTGTGAATAGATTCAATAGGAGATAAAACTCAATCACGTCATATGTGCACGATGCATATTGTGTATTCCTAACGAATGAGAATCAAAATCGTCCTTAGGTGTAAACATGTTGAATTTAAATGACATCGTCTTAAATCAAAATCAACAAATCAAAGTCTACATGATTTTCACACCAATAACGTCTAAATTTTTTTTAACACTTTTTCAAGAAATTTTAAGGACGTGCAAAGCCCTTTTAATTGTCCAACCAAACTCCCTCATATATATTTTGTTTTTGAGTTGATCTAAATTCTTTAACATTGTATAATTGGTGAATAAACCTAATGGCCCATAATTTACATATATTTCTTTTTATTGCCATGCAATTTTTTCAGGCTCTTTTAAACCTCTTTGGATCCTGAATAGTTAAAATTCCTTAATTTTTTAAGCCCAATTTAAACAACGGATTAATCGCAAAGGATAGATGTGTACCTTTCGTAGCCCTTCACCATTTTTAAAATTCACACAAACTTACGTCAAAATGGTAAAAAAACATGCACACCTTTTATTATCTTATTTTATGGCATTTGATTCGTTTTAATAGACAGAATTGAGATGAAAACACGTAACCAACATGTGATTTGGCAAGAACAAATGTCAAAAAAATCCGTGCATGTGTTCATCAAAGGAAATAATGAGTCAATCATGTAGGTAATAACACTATAGCAGCTCAAAGACTCCAAACTTTGTAAAGCACATGAATGACACAACATATTGTCTCAAAACACTATCATTCAGTCACATGGATATGACATGAAGTATGACTTGGTCATCCTAAGTGTGCATTCATAAACGGTGTAAACAAACTACAAAAAATCATTTTGTATTTTTTTAAAAAATTTCAAAAACAAAATTTAATACAAAAAGTACACACGTCATAACACTAGCATGGATATATCATGAAGTATAACTAGCGTATGAAAAAAGAAGTCGACACATTCATTTATAAGATATAGAAAGATAAGAATCACGTGAAAGTTTCAATATCTCAAAACTTTCTTCGACAAATCTACACAAATGCATCGAGAGAAAAACAAACCACCCCATATGTAGGCAAACAAGATCAAACGCAATAAATTAGCATAACCCGCTTTGATACCACTTGTTAGCCCAATAATAATTGCCTTTGGGTGGTTTCAAAAAATTTGATTCTAAATTATATAAAACCCAATTTTAAACCAATTTTAGTTTATCCCTAAAATATGCAACTACGTGTCAAAACAAATTAAATTTGCACACGCTTCGAGAAAAATCCCCCACAGGGGAAAAACCTTTTATATTTCTAGAACTTTGAAATAATTTACAAGACCTTTGACTTACAGACCACTTGATAATCACCCACAAGTGTAACACACGATGCCATTAGCAAATCATCAAAGTACTGGTCTAGATTTCAACAGTGGTTTACGCGCAACAATATCACAAGGACACGCAGCCCTGACACACAGTTTTCAGCAAAGAATCAACACGCAGAAGATCCTCAATGACACACTGTCATAAACTTCGTAGAGTCTCCATCCAAAATAGCACGCATCTTTCCAGTTGTAGAGATCTCCCTACCAAGGATGAAAAAAATCAAAGCTCCCAGCAAAACTACGTTTTGGGTTCCATAAAACAACTCCCACAAAAGCACTAGGATTTGTGAATTGTAAAACAAAGTTTTGAACCCTCAAAGTGATGGAGAATAAACCAAAAACACTTAAAAAACGTATTCTGTTAAAATCAGTGTTTTCTCCACACGAAATCAATACATCTGACACTCTATTTAGAAAACATTTAAGGAGGTGACGTGTCAAACAAAAAGTGATCTCGTTCGAACGATGTGTCATGTCGCTCGAACGCCGTCTGGTCTCGTTCGAATGAGATAGGCTCTCTTTTGAATGACCAGGCATAAATCTCATGATTCGATTAATAGAGTTTTATAACTTTTGGAAACCTTGAAACCAAAACTCTTACACTTCTGAGAAAATTTATCCAAAAACTTTTATGATAGAAAAAAGTTTTTTGAAAAATAAAAAACTATTTAAGATTATTCAAAAATAATTTTTCCTAAAAGGAAAAATATTTTATGTTTCATAAAAATATCCCAACACTTTTTATGCAAAATGTAAATGGAACTTAAACACATTTACCGAATCCGTCCTTGTTGGGCATGATTGTGTAAGTCGACTTGAAATTCGGATTGTCGAAATTAGATGCAAGCTTACCAATTCTTTGACAAACTTGTAGTGATATACGACATACTAAATGTCACGGACAATGTCCTTATAGAGACAAAGATAGAAAGTTGTTCGGACCTCAACCAAGTATCCTACGTCCACTGCAAATGGCATTTCTTTGTATATTATGTTGAAAATAAGAATATTAGAATATAAAGACCTATTATGTGTTTATAATACCCCGTATTTTTTATACATTATTTAATTGTAAAAATAATTATGTGTGCTTGCTGTTACGTATGATGTCACTATTTATATTTAGGTGTGTTATATTATTCGTATTTAGAATCATCTTTAATATAAGATAATTCATTAATTAATATTTGAACTCATGTTAGAATTGTATATAATTATTAGAATTAGGTTTGGGTTGATTTTGGGACAATTATATATGAAGGAGGTTGAGTTTGAATTTGATTTGGGAGCTTAGCATGCTTTAATGGAGATTTTTGGGGTTAGAACCAGTAGGTAGAAGAAGGAGCACACCTGGTGTAGTCGATCGATCGACTTCCTACAGCCGATCGATCGACCTTCACTATTTTGGCCAAGTAACGCCTAAGAGGTTGTTTGGGTGAGATATTTGGCATTGGGCTAGGTTACATTGGCCTTTAGAATTCTCATATTTGTTAAATAAAATGAATACTATTATTTTGAGGTTTCAGAATTTTGATTTTGGTTAGTTAGATATTTAACCTCGGTTGGTTAGTAGGGGTTGATTTGAATATGAGGTATTAGTTTGGAAATTTTAGAGTAAGATGGATTTTTATATGGGATTTTGAAAAGTTTAGATAATTGGACTATTTGGTCGGGTTTATTAGTGTCTTGGTAATATATTAATTGGGTGTTTATCATATGGGGAGACTAGGTCAAGTCAAAAACCCTAGAGGGGAGTAGTTTATATATTAGATGTTTTTATATAAGTTAGGTGTGTGATAATACCTAAATGTGGATACCTAGTATTGATACCAAAATTTACCACCCTACGTGGATCAATTACAAGACAGCACGTGTCATCCAATGAGGTACAAGTCCAAGTCAGTATGATATAAAATCCAGACCAACTATGAAACCCAAGCAACAATGAAGCCCGACTAATTGGTAAGTCCAACCAACTGGGAAGCCCGACCAACAGGGAAGCTCAACCAACAGCCGAAAATCCAACTTGGATAGCCAACAAAGTGACAACAATCTTACAACCTGTATTTATAATGAAGTTCTAGCATTCATATATTTAATTCTTATTATGTATTGATGTAAATGCCTAACAAATGAAGGCATTCCATCATTTCACACGACAACTATCAATACCCCTCTTGGACTATAGATACACTCTATCACTCTCATTGCAAGGGACCGAAAAAAAAACTTAAGGCAATTAATAAATAATAGACGTAGGTTATTCCATTGAGCCGAACCAATTTAAAATTTCTTATGTCTTGTTTATTTAACTTATTTTATCTGTGATTAATTAATTAGGCATAGTCTAGTTTTTTGCATCAACAAATTGGCGCCGTCTGTGGGAACGTATTGCTAAATGTTTTCACTATTTCATCATCTATGGCTGAAATCCCCGAATCAAGTACCAGAAATTAGGAACTTTCGCTTAATCCCTCCGCCCCTCCAAACAACAATGATTTAACTAGAATTTTAACTACTTTAGCTAAGGGTCAAGAGGCTATGCAGGACACGATACGCCAGTTGGCCCAAACTCTACAAGCTGGAGTTACTGCATAATTCAATTAAAGGAGTATGCCACTACCGCCAATAAGAAGTGTTGGGTATAGCCATTCCAGAACTTCAAGGGATCCTTTGTACCTTCCTGGAGTAATTTCTTCTATCAGGATTACTAATTACTCTGATGGACAGTTCCTTATCCCAGAAAGATTGAGTGCCTTAGAAAGGCTAAGTAGGGCTTCTTCTTTCGATCGTTTGGGACCCCAGGGAAATGCCCTTCGGGTTGCATCGAGAAATACTCGATGACCACGTGAGTTGAGGGAAGGTTCATCCCAGTCCAAATTTAACACCCTGACGAACTGCTCGGTCCAACCAAAAAGAAGGCTCACAAGAAGAAAGCTCAGCACGATCAGTTGGTTGGTATAAAAAGATGCCACCTATTAATATGGTGCCGACAGTGATGCTTGGAAAGGTTCCATTCAGTGCTTGGAAGATAGGTTAGGAGAAATAACCATGGCCAAGAATCCCTTTCACGAAAGTTTTATTGAGGGATATCCCTTTTTGCAAACCATCGTAGACTTCCCTACGCCGACAAAGTTTAAAGCTCCAGTGGTCACTCCCAAGTATGATGGGAAGACTGATCCAGTTCTGGATATAGAACAATATCAAGCAACAACTGATATCTATATTATTTCAGATGAGGTGAGGTGCAGGGAATTTTTGAGAACAATCACTGGATCTTCTCAAATCTGATATAATAGTCTTCATCGGGGGCAAATTTCTTGCTTCCAATAACTCGCTGAGCTATTCATTGGTAATTTTTGCCTTGGACCAGTGAAGCGAGTAACTCATTTGCTTAGTGTGAGACAAAAGGTAAAAGAAAGTACCAGGGATTACATCACTCATTTCAATAACGAGAAATTAGAAGTCATTGATTATGAAGAGAAGACTACAATCACAACCCTCATGAGTGGTTTTCTCCCTGACCAACTGTATTATACTTTGGAAAAATATCCCCCGAAGATGATGACAGAATTAATGGCCAAACCAGCAAAGATTATGAATGACGAGGAAGCTATTGTTGATAAAAAGAATTCAGATGCAAAGGCGAAAGCAAAGAGAGAAGGGAAGTCAGATAAGAAGGAGCACAAGAATCACAATAAGCACAGGAACTCAAAAGTAATAGAAAGCCTACATTGGCTCAGGAAATTTACAAATTATACTCCCTTAACAGTGGATATACATCATGTTTTGGAATAAATCAAGCACAACAATGATTTGAGTTGGCCTGAAAAGTTAAGGTCACTTGCTGATAAGAGAGATAAGTCAAAGTATTGTGAATTTCACAAAGATCATGGTCATACAACCAACCGGTGTATTGCTCTCCAGAATAAGATAGAAGTAATCATTTAAAGAGGAAAATTAGATAGATTTATTGATCGACAGACTGGTGGAGGGATTGGAGGTAGAGGTCGACATATATCTAAATCACTAGTTAAGCCTAGAGAAGATAAGAAAAAGAACCACGACAATGATCCAGAAGAAGGTCCCGATCTCATCAAGAAACCTAGACAACCGGAACGCGAGGTATTCACACTCAGTTTTAGATCTTTTGATTGCCATATGATTACAGGTGGGGATACATGAGGAGGAGGAGATCATATAGCTAAAAGGAAATATTACCTTAATGAGGCTCAATCTTATTCCTATATCCAGCGAATTAACCTCGCCGATGAAGAACGAACAAGAAAAGTTAACAAAGATAAGCTCGTAATTGGCTTTTCAAAGAATGATGTATTTGGATTGTTGTATCCTCATGATTATCCTTTAGTGATCAGAGTCAGGATAAAAGAAGTACTGGTAGCAAGAAACTTAGTGGATAACGATAGTTAGGCAGACATCATGTTCTATCCCTGTTTTGATAGTTTGGGTTTAAATCTCAGCCAACTGGAGCCTTACCACAGGCCACCCATTGGATTATCTGGAGAGAAAGTATTTCTGTTGGGAACAATCAAGCTAGATGTGTTGATCGAGACATGGCCGGCGAGCAGGATAGAGAAAGTGAGATTCCTTGTAATGGATAAAAATATTCATTTTGCCTATAACATGATCATGGGAAAAGTTGGTCTGAAGAAATTCAAAGTTGTACCTTCTACTGTTCACCAATGCCTGAAGTTCCTGACCAACTTTGGAGTTGGGGTAGTAAAAGGAGATCGGAAAGTAGCTCGAGAATGCTATTATTCATATACCGAGGAGGAAAATATGCTAGAAACAAAGAAGAAAACAACCACTAGTTAAGTGGATATATCTGAGCTGAACAACGAATCTGAGGTTGAAACCTTAGACCCAAGAGGCAAATTTGACCTCGTAAAAGGTCAAGTGATGGAGAAAACAGAAAGAATTGTTCTAGACGATAATAAACCAAAAAAAACAAATCAAATAGAAGCATCATTGTAACTGGTTCTTAAATAGGAGTTGGTGGCTTTCTTAAGACAAAGAAAACAGGTGTTCGCATGGAGCCATGAAGATATGCCTGCCATAAACCCAAATTTCCTATGCCATGAGCTTAATATTAATAAGGAGGTTAAACCTATGAAGCAGCGAAGAAGAGTTTTTAGCCCGAAGAAGAACCAGGCTATATAGGAAGAAGTGGAGAAGCTTCAAAAAGCTTCCTTTATTAAAGATGTAAAGTACCCGAAATGGTTAGCCAACGTAGTTATGGTCAAGAAGAAAAATAATAAGTGGAGGATGTGCGTGAATTTTATTGACTTGTACAAAGCATGCCTAAAGGATCACTTTCCTTTGCCACGAGTTGATCAACTGGTGGATGATACTTCGGGGTACGAGCTATTGAGTTTTATGGATGCGCATTCTAGTTATAACTAAATCAAAATGAAGCAAGAAGACAGATAAATTACTTCCTTTATTACTCCCCGAGGAACTTATTGCTATAATTTTATGCTGTTTGGTATAAAAAATAGAGGTGCTACTTATCAAAGACTCGTGAACAAAGTATTTGAGGAGCAGATAGGAAAAAATATGAAGGTGTATGTTGATGATATGCTCACTAAGAGAAAAAACTTGCTGATCATATTGCTGACCTCATCCAGATATTTGATCAATTAAAAAACACCAGCTGAAATTAAACACCACCAGATAAGCCTTCAGAGTTCAAGAGGGAATGTTCCTCGGGTATATAATAAATCTAAGGGCTATTGAAGCTAATCTGAATAAGATCAAAGATTTGATATAAATGCAATCCCCGACTTGTAAAAAGGATATTTAAAGGCTATCATGGCGTGTAGCAGCACTCAACAGGTTTGTGTCCTGAATAATATACAGATGTTTGCCATTATTTAAGGTACTCAGAAAAACCTTTGAATGGAATGATGAATATGAAAAATCCTTTATGGAGTTTAAGAAATACCCGGGAACACCACCACTACTCTTCTGACCAGTATTGGGAGAAAAGCTGTATCTATATTCGGCAATTTTTGAGTCAAATGTTAGCTCTGCCTTGATCAGGGAGGAGAATGGAGTATAAAAACTAGATTATTACACTAACAAAGATTTTCTAGGAGCAGAAGTTAGATATCCCAGACTGGAGAAATTATCTTTGGCCTTAATTGAGGCTAGTATACGGATGGAGCCATATTTTTAAGCTCACACCATAGTGGTACACACTACTGAGGTAAGATTTTCATAATCCAGAGAAATTTGGGAGATTGATGTATTGGGCTGTGGAGTTAGGGGAATATAACCTTGTATACCAACCAAGGACTGCTTTAAAAGGCCAAGATGTGGTTGATTTTATTGTGGAATTCACTTACCTAAGGTCCCTGAGCAGTAAGGGACTCTGGCCGAGCAACCTTCCGGAATCAACAAACCTACTGAAGGCACGCCTGACCAATTTCAAGCAAGGGAAACTGTAGAAAAAGTTACCACTGACCAATTAGAACCCTCCAGTGGAGTACAGGAGATGAAAAAGAGAAATGAGGAGGTAAATGATAAAATTTTCCATCACGAAATTCTAACAGACCAAGCGTTTGACAACGATATTCCCATATGGAACTTGTATATTGATGGATCATCATGTGCAACTGGATGTAGAGCTGGAATCATTCTCAGTACTCTACACGAGCTAGATATAGAGTACGCTCTATGATTACAATTTCAAGCCTCCAATATTGAAGTATAGTATAAAGCTGTGATTGTTGCTTTGCATCTAGCTAATTCACTGAATGCCGAACAAGTTGCGGTATACGGTGATTCACAGTTTGTGGTAAATCAGGTGTTGAACTTGTATGCAGCTAAAGGAGAACTGATAACCAGATACTTAGCTAAAACTTTGGAGATAATTTCCACCCTGCTATCTATCCAGATGATCAAAATTACAAGGTTGGAAAATTCCCGTGCAGACGCACTAGCTCGGCTAGCTTCTGTAACTAGAACTGAGATGCGAAGAACTATTCCTATTGAGGTACTTGCTAATAGGAGAATTGATGAAGATCTGATGGTCAATTTTATTATAGTTGATATGGGGCCAACTTGGATGTATCCCATAAGAGCATATATTGAAGAAAGGGATTCTTCCAGCCGACCTACTTAAAGCTAAGAATCTGAAATACAAAGCCACTAGATATGTGCTAGATGGTGGTGTGTTATATGGAAGAGGATTAACTGCTGGTCTACATTGGTGTGTTCATCCCACCGAAGTGAAGGATTTGATTAAAGAAGTCCATAAAGGGTCCTGTGGAGCCTATATAGCTGGAAGAACGTTATTGCGAAGAATCCACACACAGGGGTATTACTGGCCAATTATGCGAGAAGATTGTGCAGATTTTGCCAAGAAGTGTGATAAGTACCAGAGTTTTTCGGCATACGCAAGGGTCCATAAGCTCTCCTAATACCAATCACTTCACCTTGGCCCTTTTCTATGTGGGGAATTGACTTGTCGGGCCTCTGCCGACCACCCGAGGAAGGTTTAAATACCTGGTTATAGTTGTTGATTACTTTACTAAGTGGGTGGAAGCTAAATCATTGATCAATATATCCTATGAAAAGGTTTATCAATTTATTTGGAAGAATATCATATGAAGGTATGGCTTGCCTTATGCATTTATCACTGATCATGGCACACAGTTCGACAATGACAAATTTGTATCTTATTGTGCCCAATCCAATGTCCAAAAAATCCACTCTTCTCCTGTTCATCCTCAAAGCAACAACAAAACAGAGGTAACTAACAGAAATTTTCTAAATGGGTTGAAGAAAAGGCTGGAAAATGATAAAGAGAATTGGATCAATGAACTGCAGTCTGTCTTGTAGGCTTACCGAACAATTCCTAGAACAGCTACTGGAGAAACTCCTTACATGTTAGCATTCAGTATTGAAGCAGTAATTCCTACCGATCTAGGTTTACATACGCACATAGTTCTTAACTTAAATACCCCAATTAGTGATTTGATGAGAAGGCTGGACTTAGACATACTGGAAGAGGTATGCGAAGATGCGGCTTTAAGGAATGCAGCCTATCAACAGCAAACTGCACGTTTTTACAACAAGAGGGTGAAGCCGAGCAACTTAAAAAAAGGTGATTATGTTTTGAAGAAGGTGATTCAGAAGAAAAATAAACTGGAAGACAATTGGCATGGGACTTATCATATAAATTCCGTCATCTGACCAGGCACATATCGAATTGAGACTTTGGAGGGTGAAGAATTCAAGAACCCATGGAATGCAGAACACCTCAGGAAATACTACCAGTGATGTAATCATGATGTATTAAGTTAATTTCAATATTAATGAGAATGCGACTTTCCCAAAAGTGTTATATTTTTTTTCAGAGTACTAGTGCCATGCACTATATTATGCATCTACAAAAATACTAACAATGTTAGTCGGTAATAACAAAGGCAATGCATCAACAAAGTTGGTTGTCAACTTAAAAATACGAACAATGTTGGTCGGCAACAACAAAGGCACCAACAAAGTTGGTTGTCAACACAAAAATACCAACAATGTTGGTCGGAAATAACAAAGGCACCAACAAAGTTGGTTGTCAACATAAAAATACCAACAATGTTGGACGACATCAACAAAGGCACTAACAATGTTGGTCGCCGACAGACAAACCACCAACAATGTTGGTCGTTAACATAAACCACCAGCAAAATGTTGGTCGGTATCAATAAAGGCACTAACAAAGTTGGTTGTCAAATATATAAAAACCACGTAAGGAAAAATTATAAGTCCCAAATGCTTGGTTAACGAAGACCCGGATGAATAATTTTCATCTAAACTGGGCTAAAAGATGGACAAATGTTCCACTCACGCCTGGGAACCAAGGTAACTAATGAAATTACCTAAAAACTTTAAGTACATTAGTAGAACCATGGTAATGCATTGGTAATTGATATAATACATAGGATAAGCCTAATGATATCAATAGAACAGGGAAAAACTAAAGATTAACTAAAAGTTGATCCATTCATAGTCAAAGACTAAAGAAACATTCATATATGCAAAGATTGACTAAAAGTTGATCCATTCGTAAAATAAGCTTTTCATTAAATTAAATGATTACATATTGTTTCTTAAACATTCATAAACAAAATATAGAGCCTTATTCTACAAGACGTTTTCCTTCAGCCTTAAAAATAGGATTTATGCCAGCTGGAGGATCATCCAACGTCTAAGGGGAGTGGATGAAGTTAAAGTTCTAAAGCATCCGGGTATTGCTTCTACTAGGACGATCAAGAAGATGAGGAGGTCGAACGATCTCTAGTTCATCATATAGTTCGTAATCTCCTAAATATTTCGAAATCAAGCATTGAGGAATATGATGAATAGGAATCCAGTTAACATCTTACTTGAATGGAGGATTGTCAAGCTCCAGCAAGCCTGGGTCATACCAATCCCATAAAGAACTCTTCCGATACACCTTTATCACAGTTATAGAATTTATCCAACCCCATTTATAGGACTGATTCTTGGCCTATTGAATCTAGTGTCAAAATGTCCCAAAGCTTCATTATACCCATCCATCCAAACTTCTCTAGACTGCTTGTGGAATTGAAAGGTTAATTATCAACCTGAGACTGAAACTTCTTCAATACTCCATCCTTAACCTCTAATTAGGAAGATTGAGTGGATAATTATTCAGACAAGGTCTGCAGCTTATAGGATATCTCAGCAATAGCTCTATCTTTTGTTTTTAACCGTGTCACTTGATTGGCAAGGGCCTGCTGGGTCCTAATTTCTTCTGTGGTTCCTCGGCCAGGCTTACTTCTTACTTGGGAGGAAGATGCAGACCTAATTTTTTTAAGGCCTCCAATTCATCTTTAATATTGCATTTTAAGCCTCTAAAAAGGAGTAACCCTCATTAGTAGTAGCAACAACAGCTCCAGATGTAGACATTAAAAGATTCACTTCATCTATCAAATTATGATTCTCCTCTTCCAGAAGTTTGGCAATAGTTCTGGTTTCTTCAACTTGAAGCTTAAGAAAATCTTCCTTTTTGTTGTAAACATAAATAAAATTATCAAAACCCTAACCTACACTTAAGCTTTGATATTTCTGCTCATAGCTCTAGTGCAAAAATGCAGTGAGTTCTTTATACTATTCTTGAAGTTCTTCTATTATCTCATATTAGGCAACATTATTGGCTACCAACCGATCAAATAATTACTTCAAATACTTGTAGGTTTCTATAGCTTGCTCTGATATATCATCACCAAGCAACTGAATAATTTCTTCTTCGGACAAGTCCGTATGACTTGCTTTGAAAAAATCATTGCACTTTCTCAGTAGCTCGGTATCATTGGAAGACAGTCGTTCCATCTTCGCTACAAACTAGCAAGAAGAAATAACCACCAATAAATAATTAGAATGGAGAACATGTATAAACTACAAGAGACAAAAAGGAACAAAAGGTTCTTTTATTGATAACAAAGAGTTCAAGTACAATCAAAATAAAGAAAAAAGAAACAAAAAAAGAAGCAAAAGGGAAAATGCTGAATAACTTTACACCTTCTCCCTTTCATTCTCAACCTTCTTATCATGATCAGAAGAAGGGGCTATAGACTAAAGTTGTTCGGTTTGCTAGGCTGGAGGAAAAAAAGACTAAAATTTTTTTAGGTTGGTCTACAGCAGATTCAACCACTAGGGAAGACTCTCTAGAACCAACTTCATCTTCAACCTCATCCTTAATGACTGGAGGAGGACCATGAGTATATCTCTTAAAAAGTTCAAAGCCCTCAATAGTATTTAACTCCTGAAGGGAAGTAACCCAACCATCTCTGAAACACTTATTTTGCATACTTAACTTAAGTATAGGCAACAGAAAGGGATTTTTTCCAACCCTTGTCCCAACCAACATGAAAATATGTGTTAATTGTAGACTTCCTCTTAGGCCTTTAGAGGACATAAGCTACTCAGCAGTCTTTGCCTCGTGATCATCTTCCTTCGCCCTACGCTCAGCTTCCTCTTCCATGCGCTCCGCTTCAAGGGCATTTTCATCAGAGGTCTTATGAAAAGTTTCAACTGTCTTAAATTTATCCACCCAAGAACTCTACTCAGTCTCTAAGGATTGCTGAGATTTAAGCAAAGAATTCTTCAAGACATCCAAAGCTTCCTCCACATCATTTGAAAAAGAAGCCTTGATTGCATCATCCTTCTCTAGTATATTATTAAAATGCATCAAGATTTTCAAAAGAAGAAGAGGAAGTTAGTACACGAGAAATATAAAAGACAATGGTATCAAGAAGATAGAAGGCACTTATTGATGCAAGGCTCTAGGTAGCTAATTCAGAAAACCTCGCTCGAGGGAGCATGGCATCCACCCCCTGTGGTCGGGAAGAGTACCAGACTTGATTAACTTCCTGGACAAACCAGGAGTAATAGCTACCAGAGGAACAACATCAGAAGAAGGTAATTCAACCAAGGATAGTTGATCATTCACCTGGTCGACCTGCTTCTTTGTAATCCCTCTCCTAAGTCTCCTCAAAGGAACTTCAGCATCTTTGGGAGCTGAATCTTTGGGGATTGGGACTTTAGGGGCTGGGTCTTTGGGGGTTAAGTCCCTAGGGACCGGGGCTTCACAACATCCCCTATTTTCTTCTTGGCCCCTTTAGTAGATGCTTGGGAACCAAAAGTGCTACCACTGAGAAGGTCAGGAAACTTTCTCTTCTTCATAATTTCAGATAGAGAAGTGTCTAAATTAACATCAACCTCTCGATCAAGATCAATTACCAGAACATGAGGAGTAGCAGGTTTGGCAATAAAGGAAGAAATAGTGTTTTCATATTGAAGCAAATAGGAGGCGGACCTAACGTGCTCGTCAACAAAAATCTTGTGAAGCCCCCAAATAAACTTCTACTCTTTCAAATTTACTTCGCTCTCTTTGGGGGATTTTCTTTTTTGGTTAACTGTAATTCAATTTATAAAAAAATAGTCAGCATGGCATTTTATCAAATGTAAACAGGGAAAAACTACTAAAACATAGAATAAGTTATTTCATTTCCAAAGAGTGGACATCTAGGTCCTTGATATTTAGCACCTCCAACTAAAGGGGCATGTTGACAATGTTTTACAACTACCCATGATCAAAATAATCCCTATTAGAATCAAGGAGATTAACTACTAAAGATTTACTAACTGCCCTAGTTTTCAAATAATAAGTAGTATCACTAGTTACCCATTTGTAAAAAAACATTATTTTTAGAATACCTAGATTGGTTCCATAAATTTGATTTAATATATATAATCCATTCACTACTCTCCATGCGTTAGGAGCCACTCTTGCAGGAACAATCTCAAAATATTGACAAAATTCCAGACACACGGGATTGGGAGGAAGTGTGAACCCATATTCAGCAATAAAGATGGAAGGGAACCAATGGCCTTCAGCAAGAGAGAAAAAATTAAAAGGAAAGGTGGGATGTTCCAGTACATCCCAAGATGGAATGTTAAAGTCAATCTATATTTAGCAAGTGACTCGATAGAATAAACCATGATGAATAAAAGAAATTAGAAGAGAAGAAAAATTCTTACAAAACTTTAAGGATTCAGTAAGAACTGAAGACAGAAAAGAAAACGATCACACGAAAGTTCAAAGAACACAGTAGCAGAATCAGAAGTGAGAGGTAAAAGATAATCGAATTTTTATCGCCTTTTTTATAAGTCGCCTCGGAAACTGGGAAAAGTAATGATTAAAGTGAATGACGATTGAGTTTATGGTGGCTAACAGAGGAAAATATGAAGATACCCCAGAAATGTTCGCTAAAATTTGAAATATTTACAAAATTGCCATTCGCGCTAAAAAAATGTCAATTAAGTGGATAAATTTTACATGTCTGGAAGTTCTGCAGCCGACTAAGCAACCCGAACTACTATTAAAGCATAATATTCCACACTTTCGCATCACCTCCAAGTATGAAACATTGGGGGATTTTGTTGATTCCAAAATTTACCACCCTACGTGGATCAATTACAAGCCAACACGTGTCGTCCAATAAGGTACAGGTTCAAGTCAGCATGAGATAAAAGGCCAACCAATAATGAAGCCCGACTAACAATGAATCTCGACCAATTGGGAAGCACGACCAACAACCGAAAATCCAACCTGTATAACCAAGAGAGCGACATCAATCTTACAACCTGTATTGCCAATAAAGCGCCAGCATTCATATATTTGATTCTCATTATGTATTGATGTAAATGCCTCACAAATTAAGACATTCAATCCTTTCACATGACGACTATCAATAACCCTCTTGGGCTATAAATATATTGTATCACCCTCATTGCAATGGATCGAAAAAATAACTCAAGGCAATAAATACATAACAGTGGACGTAGGATATTCCACGGAGCCAAATCACTTTAAAATTTCTGATGTCTTGTTTGTTTTACTTATTTTATCTGTGATCAATTAATCAGGCCTAGTCTACTTTTTTGCATCAACACCTGGGAAATTATTCTAGGATTATATGACATGGGCTGTAGTTATCAAGCATGGTTTTAGTATAAGTTAGGGGTGAGACTATATATATTCTTGAGGGCATTGGGATCTCAGTCTAACCTTGTAAAGGATCAATTATGATAACTTGTATATCAGCTTATATAGTAGTGATACTATGTTTGGCCCAATAATGTTGGGTCTAGTGTATGTGTATGTGTATGCTTTAACTCATTAGTGAGGGTTATTATAGATTGTTTATTTTATGTGCAATTCATATATGGTATTGAGTCCTCGTGGTATACGTACTAGAGTATATCTTATGGGGGCGTACGATGTCAATCTTGTTGGTAGGCGGTATAGAGACGGGCTTTACCTTTGTCATTTTACCCCAAAACATTACGTGTTGATATACATGTGTTATCCCTTAGTGATAAAATGGGGGGATACTTTATATAACTTAGGTATGGGGCCATGTGATTGGTGTGAAGGCATAATAGTTATCCCTTCTTGATGTTTTGGGGTTATAAGGCTGGGATAACCTATAACTCTGCCTGGTGCACGTGAGAGATACTGAAGGCATTGGTACAAGCCTTCGTTATGTGCGAGCATGAGAGTAGCCCATTTAATTGAATTAATTGGGGACCGTACTTATATATGGATGCTAGATGTAGATATTTTATGTCTCCTACTTTATATGATTATGTGTTATGGTAGCAGATGAAGCCCTTATACTTTTGACTCATTTGAGTCTAGACTGTATAAGAGCTCATCTAGTTTGGAAATTGTGACAAAATAGAGTCCATCCTAGAAACCAAAGAGCTTCAGAGATTGGGTTGCTTCTTCTTCTATTCATCTTGTTATGATCCTGTGATTATAGCCATCACTCACACATTTAGAATTTCATTCTTGCATTTCATATTGCACTTTTATGTGTATTAATGTGGTGAGTGTGTTTAAATCCCTCAATTTGATTTTTAATAATTTTTTGGGAATTTTAAACATATTTTAAACAAGGTTTTATTTAATTAAAACTTGATTTAAAAAAGTCTTGGGGTTAATATATAAATATGGATTATTGTGATTTTTGGCCTAAAGTTACTCTGTGTAGAAACCGAAAGCGCCAGAGACCCCAGGGTTGGCTTTGTAATTAGTTTGGGACGCGCGTTTACATTCGTCCTCAGGCCAACACTTGCTGTCCTCTGATTGGCCAGAGCTGTGTTTCTTTACTGAGACAAACCATCGCATGTTTTCAGCCCTTGGATCAACCCTTATCGATGGCCTGCATGTCGCCTGAGTGAATCCCCGTGTAATTCCCTAAGCCAATCACAGCCTGTTTAATCCACCGCCTGTTGTGAGCCCTTGGATTGCAGTCAAAGGAGCTTGACTCAATCTCAGCCATTGTTTTTGAACGATGGTCTGGAATCTTCCTCTCTACCTATTTAAAGGCCTCTCATCTCAGCCTTCGAAAGCTTTTGCTACTTTGAGTTTTCTCAGAAAAAGAATAGAGAGAGAGAGAGAGAGAAGAGAGAAGAGAGAAGTTAGAGAGAGAAACCAGAGAGCCAAGTTAGAAACCCTAACTTCGTCTAAAAACTTCTCCAACCAAAACCACTTACCTCTCCATAAACACCATAACCAAATAAACACCATCCTTAGTGTTTTCTTGAGTTTATGAGAGTTCGAGTTGAGTGATTCTTGGGTTGCTGTAACCTTTTGTTCATAAAATCTTATCTCCAACTTAGACACATACTCAGATCTTGTTTCTGTTCCAATAGAAATCATAGATCTGAAGTTTTTCATGTCACAACACACTTAGTTGCATTTATTTCTCATCTTGAGAAGTTCGTTGTTGATTGTTTTCTGTTAAAACATTTTCTTACTTCAGAATCAACAATAGATATTTTTCTATTTCTGTTTTTATGAAAGTTAACCTGACCTAGTTGGATTCGCACTTGGAGGGTTTTCAATCTCCTAAATATTTTCAAAATAGATTGAGAAAGGTCTTGACCGATTTCTTAAGCAAGATCTCCGTGGAATCTGGGTTATATTGAAAGGTCAAAAAGGTTCTTGGTTTTGTAAGAAAGAAAAATAACAAACCCACTACATATAGACTTTATATGTAATTTGTTAGGATTGTCTGTAACTAATAAGTATGTGTGAGTTCATGCATGTGTTTTAGAACACTATTCACAAACATCTTCACACTATAAACACTGAAAGTGTTGGCTATTAGATTTGGTGAACATAAGTCGACGTAAAGTGCTGAAACAAAGGAAGAGTAACAAACTGAGAGGACTACATCAACAATCAAGATCTGTAGAAAAGTTTAAGGACGCCAGAGGGCATAATCCTGAACTTGTATAGACTTGTTATTGTGTGCATGTTAGTTAAATAGGTTGTAACTCACATATTTGTTTTAGTGATTGTTTTTGTTTTACTCCGTAGAGGGAGTCGTGGATGTTTCCTCAAGGTTGAGGTTTTACCACGTTAAAAATCCTGAGTATTAATATTTCTACATTTTCTCATCCCATTCTGATGTGTGCTGAGTTTAAAACATTTTAAACTGTTTACTAAAACTTGTTATCAAATCTTGTCCTAATCTCGTACATAATTTTGTTAACACATCTTGTGTTCAAAATCAGTTTGATTTAAGTAAAGAGTTTCTTCAACAAACTTTCGGAGTTGCTTAAATAGTTTATTTTCATAAACGGCTTTGGCAACGCTATTTCAATTGGTATCAGAGCATTTGGTGAACTTATTTAAAAAAGATCCTGAGTTTCTGAAATTGTTTTCTCAAAATCAATTATGGACGAGAAAAACGAAAGATATGGTAACTTGACCAGACCTCCAGTCTTTGATGGAACCAATTTCTCTTATTGGAAAGTAAGAATGATTGCTTTCATTCAAGGCACTCTGGGAGATGATGTCTGTGATATTATTGAAAATGGATACTCTTATCCAACTAAACCAGCCACTGAAGGAAGTAATGAGAGGATTAAGAAAATATTGAGTGAGTTTACTCAAGAAGAGAAACAAGTTTCTCGAAATAATAACAAAGGCAAGAATGCTATATTTATGTCTATAAACGAACATGAGTTCAAGAGAATCTCATCTTGTATCACTTCTAAGGAAGCATGGGATACCTTGATTACTGCCCATGAAGGAGACTCTAGGGTAAAAGCTGCTAAGACTCAAATGTTAATCCAACAGTATAATTCCTTAATTATGTCTGAATCGGAGTCTTTTGATGACTTCTACATGAACCTTACTGATATTGTCACTAAACTTCATGCTAATGGTATAACTTATGATAGACAAGAAATTGTGTCTAAAATTCTGAGATCATTACCACAGAAATTTGACAATAAAAGATATGCTATTGAGGAGATGTGTGATATAAATCTCACCCCTGAATTACTCAGTAGTAAATTAAGAACTGTGGAAATGGAATTAGAGTTTAAGAAACAATTGACCCACACTCATAGGAAACATACCAATTCCAATTTTAGCTTTACTTCTAAGATGACTAAGCCTGAGTTAAACACTCCTAGTAATGATTCTGATGAGGACTGTGACTTAGAAAGTCTAGATAATCAGATTGCCCTAATGTCAAAACAATTTAAGAAAATTGTTAAATTTAGAAACAGTATTGCAAATAGACAGGGCAAGTCTAATTATTCTACTCCTTCAAATCACAAGCCCCATGAGAAACCTCATGACAAACAGAACAAGGACAACACCAGACCTCACAAAGACCTCAAGAAAATTGAATGCTATAGATGTGGTAAACTAGGTCACATTGCTCAAGACTGTTGAGTTAATTTAAATTCCCAAAACAAACACTCTAGAGCCAACATATGCAAAACCTGGGATGACTCAAGTGACTCTGAAAATGAGGAACCTGAGACATCTGATGGTTTTGATCCTTGTTTATCCTTCTTTGCCAAAATCATATACAATGATGATATGACTATGCTTGATAGTGAGGATGAGTCTAGTAATACTAGTTCTGTTGCTTTGAATCATACTTTAACTGGTTTAGATGCTTTACTTACTGAGAATATTAATACTTCTTCTTCGGGGTGTGTGAGTCAAAGGGGAATCGATACTGCTGATGTCAATGGGTGCGTGAGTTTAAGAAATGAAACCTTCGGGGTCACTTCACACACCTCACATAGTGACTCAGACAATGATGATCTCCCATACATTCACACTCTATATGCTAAAACTCTTAAGAAAAGCACTAGACTAGAAAAGATTGTGAAAGATCTTACCAAAAAGCTAGAGGATCTAAGCGTGATGGTAAAACTAAATGCTGAAGAGTATACTACTCAATGCATGTCTCATGAAAGTGAAGTCAAAGTGTTTGATGAAAAACTGAAAACTTTAACTGAAGCTAATGAAATTCTGGAGAAAAAATACAAAGGGACATTATTAGAATTTGAACAAACAAAAGAAAAGACAGCAACTGTTTTCAAAAAATTTACAAAATTTGAAAATAATTCAAACTGTTTTGATGGATTTGTTGCTGAATCTAAAACCAATTCTGATGATAGAACTGGAATAGGGGTTTGCCCCAATTTGAAGACACAAACAAAACATGTTGAACCTATCAAATTTGTGTCAGGGGGCAAAAGACCTATTGAAACATGTCCAGACTTTCATTCTCTAAAAACTAAGTTTGATCATCAAAACACTAACACTTTAGATGCAAGTTGCTCTAAGCATGAAAGTTTACCAAAGGGAAAATATGTCTGCCCCCCAATTAGGAAAAGTGAACCTGCTTTCAAACCTGTGCTACCTAGGAATAAAATTCAGCCTCAAAATTTCTCAAAACCTTTTTTTAGAGACTTTCCGAAAGAAAACCCCATTCTGAGCAATCTTTATTGCTCCTATTGTGATATATACGGTCACTCTTTCGATAATTGCTATGCAAGGAGACTGATTAAGCCTATATACAACACTCCTATGTACCATAACTTTAACTACTCTAGGAGGAGTCGTAACAATTTTGTCCTTCCCAGGCCACCAGACAAAAACTCCAACTATAGGAATAGAAAGACTAAACCTAAAAGGACATTTACCAGAAGGAATCCCAGAAACTTTTCTAAATCTAATGCTCAGGTGTTTAAATTTACCCAAACTCATGCGCAAAATGTTTTTCAACAAAAATCTACTGCTCGCAAATTTTATCAAATAAGAGCAAACCAGCGCAAACAGAAAACCAGAGTAGTTTGGGTTAGAAAAGATGATCTAGTACCCCAGATGAAGTGTAATATTGTTGTTTCAGCCTTAAAAGCTGAACTTACGTCTTCTGGTTGGTATTTGGATTCTGGATGTTCCAAGCATATGACAGGTGATGATACAAAACTTTTAAATAAAACCCACTTTGATGGTGGAAAAGTTGTTTTTGGTGATGGAGTATCGTCCCAGATCATAGGCAAAGGAACTCTTAAAGAAAAAGGACTTCCTGTTCTTGAAAATGTTCTCTTAGTTAAAGGTCTTAAGGCTAATTTACTTAGCATTTCGCAATTTTGTGACTCAAACTATACTGTTACCTTTTCAAAGAACAATTGCAAGATTTTAAATGAAAAGGGAGAATGCTTAATTACAGGATTCAGGACTCCTGACAATTGTTATACTGTCATGTCTAGTTCTGAAATTTGTAATGTTGCCAGAATGGATGACAATGAGATATGGCATAACAGAATGGGTCACATTAATTACGAAAATTTGAGTAAATTGTCTTCTCAACAAATAGTTAGAGGAATTCCAAAAATTAAACCTATTCATAACATTGTCTGTGGTCCCTGTCAGGAAGGAAAAATCGTTAAAGCACCTCATAAAAGAGTTAAAGATATCCTTACCTCGAATCCCTTAGAACTCATCCATATGGACCTAATGGGTCCTTCTCAAACTGTTAGTCTTTGTGGACACAATTATATCCTAGTTATGGTTGATGATTTCACCAGATTCACTTGGGTAGCTTTCTTAAAACAGAAATCCGATACTTTTCAAACTTTTTTAAAGATTCTTTTACGGATTGAGAATGAGAAAGACACTCAAGTGAATAGAATCCGAAGCGATAGAGGTGGTGAATTCAAAGATACTGGTATTATAGAATACTGTGACTATAATGGTTATAAACATGAGTTCAGTGCTCCTAAAACCCCTCAACAAAATGGTATAGCTGAAAGAAAGAACCGTACCCTTCAAGAGATGGCACGTGTCATGCTCCATGCCAAGAACTTACCTAAGTATTTTTGGGTAGAATCTATTCCTACAGCATGCCATCTTATTAATAGGGTCTACCTTAGAAAGAATTCCAAACAAACCTCTTATGAACTTTGGTACAATAAAAAGCCTAATCTTAAGTACCTTAGAACCTTTGGTAGTACCTGCTATGTTTGCAAAGATAGGGAACATTTGTCTAAATTTGAGAGTAGGGGAGATAAAGCCATATTCTTAGGATATTCACCTAACAGTAGAGCTTATCGGGTGTTTAATCTTCGCACTAAAACCCTAATGGAATCCATAAATGTAATTGTTAGTGACACTACTATAGAAAGCAAGACTAGTGAATTAACTATAGAAGAAGAATCCTCAAATATTTTAGAAAATGACTCTTCTGAAATAGATAATTCATTACCTATTGAGTCACCTGAAGTACCAAACTGGGTTTCTAAAGACCATCCAATAAACAATGTAGTTGGTAACCCTAGTGAACCAGTACGTACAAGATCCCAACTTAGAAATTATGCTCTTTATGCATGCTTTGTTTCTCTTGTGGAACCAAAGAATGTAAATGAGGCATTGAATGACTCTCACTAGATTTCTGCGATGCAGGATGAACTTTTACAATTTGTCATTCATGATGTATGGTTTCTTGTTCCACGTCCTGATCACAAAAAGGTTATAGGTACTCGTTGGATTTTCAAAAATAAAACTGATGAAAATGGGATAGTAATTAGAAATAAAGCTAGACTTGTTGCTCAAGGTTATTCTCAAATAGAAGGAATTGATTTTAACGAGACTTTTGCTCCTGTCACTCGTTTAGAATCAGTTCGCCTGCTTCTTGCTATAGCTTGTCACATGCATTTTACGTTATATCAAATGGATGTTAAATCTGCATTCCTTAATGGAATACTTGCTGAGGAAACCTATGTAGAACAACCTAAAGGGTTCATTGACCCTAATTATCCTAATCATGTATTTCGGTTAAAAAAGGTTTTATATGGTCTTAAGCAAGCTCCTAGAGCTTGGTATGAGCGCCTGTCCAGTTTTCTACTGGATAAAGGTTTCAAAAGAGGTGGAAATGACCAAACCTTATTTGTCAAACATTTTGGCAAACACATTACTATCGCTCAAATTTATGTAGACAATATCATATTTGGATCTACTTCTACCTCAGAAGTGAAATCTTTTCCTGAAATTATGAGTAAGGAATTTCAGATGTCCCTTATGGGGGAGTTACAGTTCTTTCTAGGTCTCCAAGTCAAACAACAACCAGATGGATTGTTTCTTTCGCAGACTAAGTACGCATTAGAGATAGTTAAGAAATTTGGCCTCGAGAGTGCTAAAAGTGCTAAAACGCCTATGAGTACTACAGAAAAATTGTCTAAAGATGAAAATGGAAAATCTGTAGATCCTACTTTATATCGCAGTATGATTGACATATTACTCTATTTGACTGCCTCGCGTCCTGATATCATGTCTGCTGTGTGTGTTTGTGCACATTATCAAAACAACCCCAAAGAGAGCCATTTAAACTCTGTTAAACGTATACTTAAATATGTTAAAGGCACTCTAAATTTAGGAATTTGGTACACGAATGACACACCGAGCACTATTATTGGGTACACAGATGCTGATTGGGCTGGTTGTACTGATGATAGTAAAAGCACTTCAGGCGCATGTTGTTACATTGGTAATAACTTGGTAGGATGGAGTAGTAAAAAACAAAACTGCACATCTCTCTCGACTGCTGAATCTGAATACATAGCCGCTGGTAGCTGTTGTGCCCAATTATTGTGGCTTAAACAAATGCTAAGTGATTATGATATTCTAGAACCCACACTTCATCTCTATTGTGATAATCAAAGCGCGATTAATATTTCTAAGAACCCGGTTCAACACTCGCGAACTAAGTACATTAAGATAAGACATCACTTTATTCGTGAATTAGTTGACTCCAAGAAATTAGAAATCAACTATCTTCCAACTGATCTACAAATTGAAGATTTGTTTACCAAACCTCTTGATTTTAATAGATTCATTTCTCTACGTAAATCCATTGGTATGGTTTGTGTTGAATAAATACCTGTTATATTTGCCAAGTTCCTTCCCTTTGTCCATTTGAGACAAAATGGGGGAGAAATTTGAGTCTATTTCTGCATATACTAAAAAGCTTGATCTTAGTAATTCTTTGCAGGTATTCTTCTTGTACAGTCATTCTCGTTTGTAATAATAGGATGTTAAACTGTATATAGTTGAGTTATGTAATTTTTGCTTTCTAGGATTTGGGTAGATAGAACTTTTATAGGAATAGGTTTTTCTTATTTGATTGTCGCCCTACGAGTTTAGATGACTCAAAGGAAATTTTGCCTCATATTTCCAAAGGGGGAGATTGAAGCCCTTATACTTTTGACTCATTTGAGTCTAGACTGTATAAGAGCTCATCTAGTTTGGAAATTGTGACAAAATAGAGTCCATCCTAGAAACCAAAGAGCTTCAGAGATTGGGTTGCTTCTTCTTCTATTCATCTTGTGATGATCCTGTGATTATAGCCATCACTCACACACTTAGAATTTCATTCTTGAATTTCATATTGCACTTTTATGTGTATTAATGTGGTGAGTGTGTTTAAATCCCTCAATTTGATTTTTAATAATTTTTTGGGAATTTTAAACATATTTTAAACAAGGTTTTATTTAATTAAAACTTGATTTAAAAAAGTCTTGGGGTTAATATATAAATATGGATTGTTGTGATTTTTGGCCTAAAGTTACTCTGGGTAGAAACCGAAAGCGCCAGAGACCCCAGGGTTGGCTTTGTAATTAGTTTGGGACGCGCGTTTACATTCGTCCTCAGGCCAACACTTACTGTCCTCTGATTGGCCAGAGCTGTGTTTCTTTACTGAGACAAACCATCGCATGTTTTCAGCCCTTGGATCAACCCTTATCGATGGCCTGCATGTCGCCTGAGTGAATCCCCGTGTAATTCCCCAAGCCAATCACAGCCTGTTTAATCCACCGCCTGTTGTGAGCCCTTGGATTGCAGTCAAAGGAGCTTGACTCAATCTCAGCCATTGTTTTTGAACGATGGTCTGGAATCTTCCTCTCTACCTATTTAAAGGCCTCTCATCTCAGCCTTCGAAAGCTTTTGCCACTTTGAGTTTTCTCAGAAAAAGAATAGAGAGAGAGAGAGAAGAGAGAAGAGAGAAGAGAGAAGAGAGAAGTTAGAGAGAGAAACCAGAGAGCCAAGTTAGAAACCCTAACTTCGTCTAAAAACTTCTCCAACCAAAACCACTTACCTCTCCATAAACACCATAACCAAATAAACAACATCCTTAGTTTTTTCTTGAGTTTATGAGAGTTCGAGTTGAGTGATTCTTGGGTTGCTGTAACCTTTTGTTCATAAAATCTTATCTCCAACTTAGACACATACTCAAATCTTGTTTCTGTTCCAATAGAAATCATAGATCTGAAGTTTTTCTTGTCACAACACACTTAGTTGCATTTATTTCTCATCTTGAGAAGTTCGTTGTTGATTGTTTTCTGTTAAAACATTTTCTTACTTCAGAATCAACAATAGATATTTTTCTATTTCTGTTTTTACAAAAGTTAACCTGACCTAGTTGGATTCGCACTTGGAGGGTTTTCAATCTCCTAAATATTTTCAAAATAGATTGAGAAAGGTCTTGACCGATTTCTTAAGCAAGATCTCCGTGGAATCTGGGTTATATTGAAAGGTCAAAAAGGTTCTTGGTTTTGTAAGAAAGAAAAATAACAAACCCACTACATATAGACTTTATATGTAATTTGTTAGGATTGTCTGTAACTAATAAGTGTGTGTGAGTTCATGCATGTGTTTTAGAACACTATTCACAAACATCTTCACACTACAAACACTGAAAGTGTTGGCTATAAGATTTGGTGAACATAAGTCGACGTAAAGTGCTGAAACAAAGGAAGAGTAACAAACTGAGAGGACTACATCAACAATCAAGATCTGCAGAAAAGTTTAAGGACGCCAGAGGGTATAATCCTGAACTTTTATAGACTTGTTATTGTGTGCATGTTAGTTAAATAGGTTGTAACTCACATATTTGTTTTAGTGATTGTTTTTGTTTTACTCCGTAGAGGGAGTCGTGGATGTTTCCTCAAGGTTGAGGTTTTACCACGTTAAAAATCCTGAGTATTAATATTTCTACATTTTCTCATCCCATTCTGATGTGTGCTGAGTTTAAAACATTTTAAACTGTTTACTAAAACTTGTTATCAAATCTTGTCCTAATCTCGTACATAATTTTGTTAACACATCTTGTGTTCAAAATCAGTTTGATTTAAGTAAAGAGTTTCTTCAACAAACTTTCGGAGTTTCTTAAATAGTTTATTTTCATAAACGACTTTGGCAACGCTATTTCAGCAGAGATAATTGTGCCGATATATTTTCTATATTAGAGATGTATGTGACTTATAATAGGAATGTATACGTATATACTTATGCCTAGGGATTTATGCACCTTATATACGAGTGGAGTATATATTACTTAGTGGTGCGAGATAGCCCTAGACTGTTAGACTTGAGATATGTGTTCGTAAAGTGTTAGATGTACCTTAGGTATAAGATTACCATTCCGTATAAGATTCTTAGTAAAGGAAACTGACTGAATAATGAGATAGTAAAGGATAAAGAATTAATAAATGAACTTTATTCACATGATCCACATATGGGTTTTGGGGTTAGTAGCATAAGTTATTTTAGGTTGTTGGGATGGGTAACTAATAACTTAAAATCCACTTTTGACATTAAGAAGATGTAGAGTTATATTGTAGACCAAATTTTATTATAATCTTATTCTACATAAAGTTATTATTTATGTTTTTATTATATCTATTTTTCAGAGGTCTTAGCTCGTTGTTGCTAACCTAGAATTGAGTTGGTCATTGGAGGAGCACCTTTAACGGCATTGTACCCATCATTCCTAAGTCATAGGAATTGAGCAGTGTAGCTCATCTAATTTTGTATTCGATTATAGTTTAGTGCATACATTTTTATTTGTACCATTTTTCCCGAGTCAGCTTTTGTATCTATGGTACTTGTAATCAGAGATTGATATTTATTTATGATACATTTTGTATTCTAGAGATGATTTTATATTATATCGTTTGTTATATGGTATCAGAGATGATTATTAGTAATTCAATATTTTATTATTTCATACTTTATCTAATTATTCAGTTTTATATTTTGGTCATGCTGAAAATGTTACCAAATGTTTTTGATTCCCATGTTTTTTTATTAGAACTCGTCAATCTATTTATGAATTTTATGGAGTGTCACAGCTTTAACCAAGGTGGTATGAGGATTCTGAGGTAGTTTTCACTAATCAAAGGACCACTAGGGAATAATTTATGGACTCCTCACTAGATCTCATATCCTAGTTTAGGACTCAACAAATAATATACATTATGAGAGGTTGGAAGTGATCCAGATCTTCTTATATTTTCGGCTAACAATGGGTTAGCCAAAGCTAAAATGATTAACACTTAAAAGATGGAGGCTTATTATCTACACTCGTGTTTACTTAATAATATCTAGGTTGTTTGATGATGTCTTGATGCCTTTAATCATTCACATACCTTCCATATAGAAGCTCTCCCTAAGAGAGAATTTACCGAATGCATTATAATAGACGGGGTTGACCTGAGGTCTAACGGCTACAGTTACATGACAAAGTTTTGGTGAAAGGATTACAGGTAGTGTAAGGTAGTTGATAGGAGCATTAAATGTGGATGGTATCATTTAATACTAGTGGGAGTGAGTGGTGACAATCGGTAGAATATTTTTTATACCATTTACCTACTTGTTAGAGAAGCTGCAAGAGATTTGTCGGATGTTTGATGGGTCCCGAAGTGACTGAATACACCCTGAAATGATTTGAGCTCGCTATTGTAATATGAAATGCTAATTTATCCTAGAAGGAGGGGTTATGAACCTTGAGGAGGTCAAGTCTTGCTAGGCAAAGGTTTGTTAGACTAGTTTAAGACTCTAAACTATTTGTCCCGAGGTCATTGAGCTTGGACTTAAAGGTCTAGTAGTGAAACTTAGTGACTTTTAGATTTGAGAGCCCATTTGTGGTCTTTGTCCTATTATGGAACCTTTTCAAACATATCCGTGGTCTTTTAGGATTGATTTTGATATTGATATGATTTAGATGTTTGGCTGACCTTGGCACCTCTTCCTTTTTTTGGGGAAAGAAAAAGGCCATGATCCCTTGGAATTCCCAAGAAACCAACTACGGTATCAACATAAGCCGTTATTGCTTCTTTCAAGGGGCAATACATATACATTTTTAAATGATACATGCTAGAAATATAACTAGCCAATGGGATTTTCTGCCATGATGAGATTGCATTGGGAAGGAACATACTTTGAGTCTAAAAAATGGAGAACCTTGTTGTGTCACATTTTGGGTGGCTATAAATAAACCCTTGATCTAATTCAGACCCTCACCATTCACTTTTGCCAATACTTTTTCCTTGCTTTAGATTATTCTTTGCAATGTGATGATCTCTTTCTCTCCTTAATTTACCAAATAAGTCTTTAAAAAAAAGTTATCCTTTAAAGGTCTTGAACCCAAATCCTCTCTTGGTGATTGGTCCCCATATCTCTTTGCCTTCCCCTATGGAATAGGGTCTGAGACTTCAACCAATAAACCTACTTGGGGAATTACTATTAGTACCCAAGTTATCAAATACTTAGGGCCCAATTACCACAATTTTTGGGTGGGGCCCAAGTGACATCAAAATTACTAACAAAGACTTGGATGGTATCCATGAGAAGTACCAAATTTTGGATAGTATAACTTTAAAGCTTCCAATCTTAGTGAAAGAACTTTCTCTTTGGTACCAAAACACGTCTGCTTCAATGGATGTTTCCTGGCTTATGGAGCTAGGTTTTTGTTACCCCTCCCTATAGTGAAGATCTTGAAGTTCATTTGCGTAGCCCGAATAAAATTATGGCCAATAATTAAAGGCCTCTGATGGCCACCGTATTAGCTTGCAGGGAGACTAGAGGAGGAAATTTTTGTCTCCCCAACTCAGTTTTCCACTCTAAAAAATATTATGGAGGAAAGTAAGACTATGGACAGGGGACTCAAGCATTTTTTCTCATAACTCCCCCACTGTCTTCTTGAGGGAAAATCATAATTCCTCCAAATAATGAAGGGAGATATTCATCTTCATTGGTGGGGCATGGGCTATTCAAGACCCTCTAGGGAAGATCGATTGTTTGACTCTATGGTTTAGTCCCTTAGTTTTGGGTGAGTTTCCCATGAATTTCAACTCTTTATTCTCTTGATATGAAGTTATAATAACATCATTTTTCTTTTAGGATCTGTTAACCTCATCCATGAAGAATATCAAAGGATAAAGGAGGCTCCAAAACTTTTGGCCATCCTCTTTGAGGTCTTAATCGTCCCCAATTGCTTGTATAAAAATGGTCTTGGAGTTGAGACCAAAGAAACTCCTTCTGGAGGGGGTGCCTGAGGCTCAGATTGTAATTATGGAGATGGAAAAAATTGAGGATTTAACCTTGGTTTGAAGTAAGTGCAAGGTGGTGTTCGTTAAAATTCTTAAAGGCTCAGCTGTTGTCCCAGATGTGTAGGGGTCCAACGAGGGAGAGAATAAGGGGGAAAATAAAGACGCTGAACTCCTCCAAGTAATAATGAGGTTTTGCCTCATATGGAGAGTTTAGTAATATTTGATTCTGGTTGTTCACTAAGTAAGTTAATGGATTTATTCATCATTTCCTCTAGTTTTTGTTGAATTTCCTTCACTAAATCTTGACTATTATGGGCTCAGTGGATGAACATGGGCAGAGGAGGATGGCTAGGAGATAGACAAAGTTGACTTCTTCCCCTCCATTTATGGTAAAGTGGAAGAGGTTTATGACCATAAAAATCATAAATTCAACAACTCTATGGAGATTCTTATGAACTCTATAAAGCTAGTGGTTGAGACTGAGCCAAGTACAAAATTGAAGATGCATTACCAGAGGTAGGTGTGTTCTTGGGGCAACCCAGAGCGAACATTCTATTCCAGAGGACTAGCCTAGTCTTAAAGATTTCTGTGACAGAGTCTAGGGTCACCTCTGTAAAGGTAAATTAAATCATTAGGACCCCTCTTAAGTTGTCTGAGGGGTCCCCATTAAAGGAAAACATCATGTCAGGGGCATATCATAGGACCTATGACCATCCCGATTGGTCTACTGAGGTGAATAAAGGAGAGTTGAGGTTCTCTAAAGGAGATAAGTGTTCAAGACCATAATCTTCTGTGGAGTGGAACTCTTAAGCCTCTGTTATTGAAGCCTTGACACGGATGACCATGACTGAATATTTTGATATGGTGTCAACACTAAGGGTAAGGGGGACTTCTGCTAACTCTAAGGAGCTAGTTAATATTCTCATCACGGTAACTGTGTCTCTCCGTTTCTTTGAGTTGTCATTTTCACTCATTTTGTTATCTTCTTATATCTTTCCTTTGCACTTTGGGCTCAAAATATGGCTGAGGCCCTCATGGATGATGCCCTTGGGGTTCAAAATATGTATAAGAAAGCTTTAGTGATGTTTTAGTAGTGGGACTTGGTAAAGATAGACATTCATTAGTTGGTCTATGATTAACAGGTGGATATGGGTTCTTTAGAATATGAGAGAGAGAGCGCCTTAGAGCTCAAATAAATTCTTTGGAGTAGACGTGTCTTTTAAATGGTAAGGCAATTTATGATAGTGCTTCACTCCTCTCTATCGCTCGAAATTCAATAGCTGAGGCTGATAAGGAAAATGATGATGATCTGATCTAACACATGAGAGCTATGGAGGCCCTCCAAAATGAAGTTCTCAAGATCAAAGGAGAAAATGACAAGATCCAATATAAATCTTAAGACTTGGACTCGTTGAAGAAGCGTGTATTTGAATTCAGAAATTTGAGGAACCGTATGATGGCTGCAGGCTTAAAGTTGTAGGGGGATTTATCTGGGATCCAGGTTAAGCACGCTGACCTTGGGGAAGATGGATTGTATGATAAGGATCTAAATCGATGCCTATCTGCATTCAAATGCCCATAAAATTTTCCTTTTCCAGAATAAATCCACAGCCTTTAAGGCATACAAGGATAAGGTCCAGTCACTCTTACCCAAAGTTGATGTTTTCGGTATCTATGCTTAAGATTCAAATTTTGCTAAGGGGGAATTTAATAATAGCAGCAATAATGAATGTGGTGCTACTGAACACTACATGAGATCCTATGCATGGTCACTGCTCAGATCCGTGACCAATTGGTCACGGCCAAAAGCCAAGACCACATCAAACTTTTCCATGACCAATTCCATGACCCAGAAAGGTCATGGATCCTCTTGAAGTTGGTCATGGCCCACGTCCGTGACCACTATGGGTCAAGAAACAGAGCTGTGACACGTGAGTGACCATTATGGCAGATTTTTTTTGCCAAAGTTCCCTCCAAGCTTGTCTCTAATGGGGTCACGATCTAAGTCCATGACTAGCAAACAAAATACACGCTGCCATGGTCATGGATTTGGGCCGTGACTATCCCAGTTTAGGAGTCATGACTTGGGGCCATGATGATGTGATTATTTCTAGGCCGACGTGTTAGATTTTAAAAGGGTCATGGCATGTGGTCATGGTTCAGGGCCATGACCAGCATCTTTATACTAAAATCCCCAAACTAGTTTTCATATTTCCCTAAAAATTTTCCAAACCCTTCAACTTTCCCTCTCTCTGGCGATTTTGGCTATTTCCAATCTCAATCTCCCATTTCAATCTCAATCTCAATCTCAAAGGTAATGATATTATTTTCCAAACCCAATTTTTTTTTTTATAGAAATCTCTATGTATATATATCTGTGTGTATGCGTGTATTTCTATATATACATGTGTGTATGTATATGTGTATACGCATATGTGTGTGTATTTTATATGTATATATGTATAGTGTATATGCATGTGTGTATTGTGTATGTACGTGTATATACTGTGTATGTGTGTGTGCGCATTTTAAAGACAATTTAAAAAAAATGAAAAAGTAGGTATATATAATTATTTGGGTAAAAAATTAAAATAAATACAAAAGTAGGTACACATAAACATTGTATATATTGCGTGTGTATACGTATTTCTGTGTGTGTGCAATGTATACGATATGTGCTATTTGGTTTGTTAAAATTTTATATGTGTATGGTCTGATACGGTATAATTTTGGGTCTTATACGACGAGTTGTTATTTGGATTTCACGTCGGTGAGATCCAACATGCACAGGATTCACGCCCTCGTACATTATAACTAATAAATTAAATAGCAAAGTACTCTTAGGTCCCTCAGAAAAAAAATTTAAACACTAAAGGATTTTTGACAAATTTTAAACACTTAGTCCTGTTAATAGTAAATTGTCCTTAAATGTTTAAAAATTGTCAACAAGGGACCTAATCATAAATTGGCCTAAATTAGAATTGCACTGGGTGAACAGAAGGGTAGTGATTATTCAAAACCTAAATCAAACTGACCTAACTAGTTAATGATTCACTAGAGCCATTATTTATAAGAATCATATTCACGCCCTCGTTCATTTTTCTCAGGAAAAATGAGTCATGATGATAATAAATGGCAACAAGAGTGTGAAAGGTTGCAATTGGACTGCAATCCTACCTCTTTCATTAATGAGCCTCATTCAGAGGGTACTCCGGTTTGTTGGTATGGTAATAGGAAAATCTAACTACCTTGTAAACTGTGGAGTTCATCTCCAGCAAGAGTATTTGTTCAATCATATTCTGTTTTCCATACCAGAATGCTGGGATGAAGCTGTAAAATATATATTTCGCGTACATAATCCCGATAGAGCACTAACCTTGCTTACGCTGTTGGAGAAGGTAGAAAAAAATCCACCCATTATGGATAGAATTACATACAATGACCATTGACGAAGACTGTGATGCCTCGTGACATATACACGTCAAACTCAATCTTGCCAATAAGCTAAAGAGGATAAGATTTCGAGTTCACGTCGCTGACATCTATGCATACATTATAGATACGCTACTCCTAATTGTCCACGTATGAAAATCCGCAGGGTTTTAAAAACAATTCCCGACTGGATGAATATCAGACAAATTGAACTTTTATTAAAGTCATACCATGAAAAGGTAGATTATAATATATGGTCAAAAATTTATTTTGTTAGTTATAATTTCATAATGAATTCTGAAATTATGCATCTATTATAAATACACATTGAACTTTTATTATTTTTGTAGATAATGTTGGGCGGTAATGGACACAACGCTCCAATCGATGAGGGACACCACTCCAAGGAGAATTCTCATCACCAATTGGTGAGCAATACATAAATCCACCTATGATTCACTCCACTACCCCGAGTTGCAGTTGGCAAGGTACTCCCAGTAATCCAACAGACATGCCCAACACTCCTAAAACTATCGGGTCAATTGAGAAGATGCCCATTGGGTTCTCTCTATAGGGAAATAACCTCATAGGGGATAAGAATCATGTTCAACAATTTAAAGCCTAGTGTTTGTCCTTGGCAAAAATGAATGTGAGAGTGGGAGGAGCTGACAATTTGAACCTCATAGATAAAGCTGTTAAAGATTACATCTACGAACAACTCAATAAACCGTTTTCATTTCCTGAAAAATCAAAAAATAAGGTTCTTTCTCAGGTTGCTGAATAACTCCAAACATATCGTAGAAACCTTAAACATAAGTATTTCCTTAAGGGAGCATCGAGCTCCGACATTTTGGCGCTAAAAAATAAAGTCCCTACGAACATTGAGATACCAGCCGGTCAATGAAATGATTTTTTGGAAAATGAGGTGAAGGACTCGAAAATGCTGTAAAGGGAGAAAAATAAATAGAATAGGGCAAAAAAAACTGATGTCCACCGGCTTGGATCGAAATCTTATGAAGATTTGAAGAACGAGTGGTCGAGCAAGACAAATGACAACCCAAATGAAGGAAAGGTACTGAATCGGGACAACTTGTATGTGCATGCAAGATGAGACAGAGATAATAAATTCACTCCTTACTTGGAAAAGACTCTAAAATCAATAGAGTCTACGAGTAATCAGTCATCTTCTAGCCCATTCATTGACCTTGACAATGATGCCCTCGCACAGACATTGGGGAAGTACCGTAGAGGGAGGACGAGAGGTATGAGGCCACATATGTCAAAAATAAGATTCAAACACACCACACCTCTCGTGAATGAGCTTTCTTCTGTTAATAAGAGTTTCTCGTCCGATGGTGAACGTCATTCTAGTATCAAAGGGGATGTAACGTGGATTTAAAATGAATTGGGATGCGTGAATGAGAAACTTTCACAAATTGGGTCCCTTTTAATTTGTCGTATGCCTCTGCAGCTCCTAATGCATCCCTGTTTCCCTTTACCTCCTCAAAATTTTCCTCCTTATCCATTCCCCTCATAGATGTTGGTACCTCATTCAATATTCCCCTTCTCATCTCCTCAGCATGTCACAGGTCTTGCATCATCATCAACAACTCACGATGAGTTTCGATATAAATACTATATGAAGGATCTGAGCGATAAAACTGTCATTGGGGTGTGCACACTCATCTCCACTCAAGTAGGAACTATAGTATATAGTCGGCCTTTACAAGAGGGTGAGTGTCAGATCATGGTTGATAAATATTTATCGATTTCGAAGATGTTGCAGTGCACATCAACAGTGGATAAGGGAATGGGTTGAAAAATTATTTAAACTCTTTTATCACTTGGCCAGTTTATCTTTTGATGAAAATGTAGTAATATTTTTCTTATGTTGTAATAATATCACTAGACAAAATTATTTAATTTAAGTTTAAGTGGTTGTGTAGAATCGTTGATTGGTGTGTTCTTGTATTTGAGTTTGATTGATTGGTGCGTTGTTGACACAACATTAGTACTTTACTTTGATTCACACTATATTATTGTATAGTTTGTCTGATTGGTGTGTTGTTGACACTATATTAGTTCTTTACTATGCAACATGATATTTATTTTATCATGTTAACACATGATTGCAATTTGAAGATTATTAAATGGATTTTCCGTAATACAAAGAGTGGACGTGGGAGACTGACTGAATAGCTAATAGTTATGTTAAAGGCGTTAAAGAATTTATTAGGAATGCTTTTAAGAACCGTAAAAGTACGAAGATTCCGTGTCCGTGCACCCATTGTATGAACTAAAAATATAAATCTTCAGAAGATGTTGAGTTACATTTATTAAAGTGGGGAATTTGTCAAGATTATAACAAATGGACATACCAAGGTGAAAATCATGTACCTTATGTTCCTAAATAATTACCGATAACCGACCGCATAATAGAACAACAACGAGTGAAAGCAGTAAATGATTCGCCAACACATCGTCCATTGACCTACCTAATTGACGATGTTGACAAAGTCCACCTTGGCCAAAATAACCAACCTATGGAGACAAAAAATGCGCACAATGAACAATTTGATATTGAACTACCAGGATACCAAGAATATATACGGTTGAAAACCGATGCGGCTAGACCGTTGTATAAAGATTGCGATGAAGATCACTCGATATTATATGCAATGATTGGTTTGCATAATTTGAAGAGTCATTTTGGTTTGTTTGGGAACAGTGCAACCGAAATTCTTAGGTGGGTTAAAAAAATTCTCCCAAAAGAGAACACGCTTCCAGGCAATTATCCTACCATGAAGAAGAGTTTGAAAGGTTTTGGATTGAAATACAAATCTATTCTTTCATACAAGTATGATTGCATATTGTACAACAATGAGCATGGTGAGAAGTATGAATGTCCAGTATGCGGTGAGCCTAGATATGTCGTTTGTGAGAAGGTAAAGGACAACCCTGCAAAATATCAAAAGTGCTCTCAAGTCCCACAAAAGGTTTTCCACTTGGGCCACGATTAAAATGATTTTTTTTATCGTACCATGGATGGCGAAGGCCATGACATGCCGTCAAAGGGTAAAAACATAAAACAACCACTAGACGACCCTGTAGGAGGCACGAACACCTCGTACGGGACCAATGTAACCCGTAAGAACCGACGGCGTAGTCATGGGACCCCTGATTTGAGAGCACGACCAAAATTTGCAAACTATTAGTGTTAGACTTAAAAATATGCCATCAAAGGGTGACAATGTAAAACAACCACCAAACAGCACCTTGAGAGGCACGAACACCTCATACGGGACCAATGTAATCCGTAGGAACCGATTGTGTCGTCACGGGACCCCCAGTTTGAGAGCACGACCAAAAATTTCAAATTATTAGACTTAAGCTTAAAAACATGCTGTCAAACTAGACGACCCCGTGAGAGGGACGAACATCTCGCATAGGACTAATGTAACTTGCAGGAATCGATCACATAGTCACGGGACCCACGGTTTGAGAGCATGACCCAAATTTGCAAACTGTTAAACTTAGGCTTAAAAATATGCCGTCAAAGGGTGAAAATTTACAATAACCACTAGACGGCCTCGTGAGTTGCATGAACACCTCGTATGGGATCAATGTAACCTATAGGAAACCATCGCGTAGTCATGAGACCCCCAGTTGAGAGCATGACCAAAATTTGCAAATTGTTAGACTTAGTATTGAAAACATGCTGTCAAAGGGTGAAAATGTAAAACAACCACTAAACGGTCCCGTGAGAGGCATGAACACCTCGCACGGGACTAATGTAATCCTCAAGAATCGATCGCGTAATCTTGGAACCCCCATTTTGAGAGCACGTTCAAAATTTACAAACTGTTAGACTCAGGCTTAAAAACATGCCATCAAAGGGTGAGAATACAAAACATCCACTAAACGGCCCCGTGAGAGGCACGAACACCTCACACGGTACCAATATAATCCCCAGAAACTGACCACGTAAACAGGACTCCCGATTCGAGAGCACGACCAAAATTTGCAAATTATTAGAGTTAGGCTTAAAACATGCTGTCAAAGGGTGAGAATGTAAAACATCCACTAAACGGCCCCATATGAGGCACATATACCTCGTATGGGACCAATGTAGCCCACAGTAACCGACCGCATAGTCACGGGACCCCCTAATTTGAGAGCACGACCAAAATTTACAAAATGTTAGACTTAGGCTTAAAAATATGTCGTTAAAGGGTGAGAACATAAAACATCCACTAGATGGCCCCGTGAGAGGCACAAGCACCTCGCACAGGACCAATGTAACTCGCAGGAACTGACCACATAGTCACGCAACCCCTGATTTGAGAGCATGACCAAAATTTACAAACTGTTAGGACTTTTACGAAAAAATGTAACTTGTAGGAATCGAACGCGTAGTAACCCAATGGGCCAATGTAACCCAATGGACACTTACATCAGCTGACCGATTAGACTCGTGATTCGAGGACAAAATCTTTTTTTATATTGAAAATAATCACAGCTTTGGGTCATGACTATTTCATTTTTGAAATAAAAGGTGGTCACGGTCCAAAGCCGTGACCAACTTTTATTTCAATGATAAGGTAGTCACGGCCCAAAGCCGTGACCATATTTTATGTAAAAATAAAATGGTCACGACTTTGGGCCGTGACCATGTTTTGTGGACACAAAAAATTGGGTCGCGAACATGGGCCGTGACCATGACCGTGACCATCCTAGTCCATGACAAATGTTGGTGGTCAGGGATTTGGGCTGTGACCACTGATGTTTGTCATGCCATATTTGGTCACGAAATTTATCCACGACCGACCAGTAATGATCAGGGTTTTGTGCCATGACCATGCGCCGTATTTGTTGTAGTGGAAACCTCCTATTCTGAAGCCAAAAATGAAGCCTCTGCTCCCTCATCCATAAATACTAAATTTATGCTAAGCCTTTCTGTCCAAGAATCATCTATCGAGAACCTTTAGAATAAGAACCCAAAGAAACCTAAACCTTGAAAGGATTTTTAATCTTTGTATTTTTTTGTTTTTGCCATATGTCCCCTGCTTACCGAACTTCTGAATCCTTTAATATCAATGCCAATGCTTTGTTGTTTTTGAAATCTTAAATTCTTCTATCTTATTTCTTTGGTTTTGATTTTCTAAGGATTTTTTGCTTGTGTTTGTCTAAAGGTATGTGAGTCAGGTATTATCCCCCCTTAGCCCCCCAAAATTTATTGATAAAGTAACAAAAAATAACCAGGACCTCTTTTGAATGATGGCCTAATGTCATTTATCTGAATCACTAATTATTTACCATATGCGTCTTGAGATTCATTTAATTTAGAGATATTTTTATCGCGTTTTCAAGACGACATCTCACCTGCTTCCCGTAACCGATCAAAACAAATAAATAGAGATCTTTAACGACTTATTTAACGCTAAATTGAACTTTCAGTTAACCATTAACTCGGATTGATTTAATTACTTGCAAAAGATGATAGGATCGAAGTCTTATCAGGTTAGTTAATCTTCAAACTTATTCGTAAAGTTGTTAATTTTCGCTCAATTTCCTTTTTTTGATAAATATTGGCTTAGTGCATTTGATTTATATGAATTGAGACTTAAAACAAAATTTTAGTGACACTTTTGAAAATTTTAAATTTAAATTTTTATTTATTTTAAAGACAAATATTTTTGGCTTTTCGAAGTCTTTTTTATTATTTTTTTTATTTTTCTTTTCAATTTTCTAATTTTTTGGACTTTTTGGCATTTTGAAACTTATGAGAGTTTTAAAAGGACGCACGTGTACCCCCTAACTTAGACTTTGTATTTCCCCCAATGAAAAGTACTAAAATCTAAACTAAAAGAAGTGTGCGGAATAAAAAGAAACAAATATCAAAATGGAACTATTTTTCGTATTAATAACAACTTCCAACTACAATGCGAGAAAGAAAGATAGAGTTACATAGGTCTTGCCAAAGTAAGAAAATGAAGCATAAGAAAAAGTACATAATGAGACAAACGCCAAACATAACAAAATGGGAGCTACTGGGGTTGCTTATTGGACGAGCTGGGTGTATTGGGGTTAGGGGAAGATGGATCATAAAAGTAGTTTGGAAGTGAGATACCCGATCCCACTTGCATTTAGTACATCTCCACTTGGAGCCTCAGTATCTTGCTCATTTTGCACCGATAATCACGGGTAAAATTGTCTACCCGAGCCTCGAAATCATTTATACGATGGTAGAGCCCTTCCGAATCGAACTCGTAATCCGCGTCTGCTTCATCATCATACTTTTCCTCCTCATCCTCCATTTACACATCTTCCTCCACTGGTGGAGGTGGGCGAAAAACCTCCACTATCCACATGCTCCTAGTAAGTGATTGCTGCCTAATGGCCTTTGGGAGATGGCATATGGTAACTGGTGGGGGAAATCCTAGCATATTTGAGTATAGAAGTGACAAATCGGGCGTATGGAAGGGACACCTTGACGGTCCTATCATAGGCAGCATGTACAATTTTGGAGTACATGAGGGTGCCGAGGTGGATAGGGGCCTCATTATCGAGGAGGTGGTAAAGAAAATTAGCTTGGCGGACGTGAAATGCGGAATTATTGGAAGTTTGTAGAATGGACACACAAGTGATGAGAAAGGCAAGGCGCTCCCGCTCGTCTAGTTCCCCTGCCAAAAATGAATCTTGAACCCAATTGCGATTGGGTACAATTCAGGCTAGGCAAGTGTGTTTGTCTACTCCGACGCCTAGGTGGGTTAGGCATATTGTGCGTGGACGGGAAATCATTTGGCTCCTAATTTTTTGATTACTTGCTGGAGCGAAAACGGAATGCGTTGACGGTCGACCAGAGCCTCGCATGTAGAGATGATTATTTTGACTAGAGTGCCGTAAAAATTACATCACTCTTTGGGCCACACCTCGTGTTCCATGGTGGCCAAGTAGTGGCACCACACGATGTGGCAAAAGAGGTGACTAGGTCATTGGGCAACTGGTTCTAGAGGACTTTCCACTAGATATGAAAGGTGCGAGCGGCGGTGAAATGTGTGTAAACCTGATCCCATTCTTGGATGGAATGGTAAACATCGACATCTTTCTCCTCAATGAGAGTGGAGTCGAATTTTTCAATTTCGGGATCACGAATCGCCTTGATTTGGAACTTGGGAATGATTTGTGCAAGAGTGGAGTCGGAAGATTTTTGAAGTGGTAGAGGAAAAATCGAGGGGGGAGGAGTGAATTTATAGTTTGAGGGGGTTGGGATTTGTTGGGAAGGGGGGAGGGGGGATGGTGGAGGGAGGTGAAAAGGGGTGAATTTGGGGTGCGTGTTTGGGGGGGGGGGGATTTGGGAGGGTAATTTTCGTATGGGTGGGGATGAATGTTAGAATTAAAGAAGGAGGTAAAAAGAGGATGGGGGATTGAATTTGGCTACATAAAATCGAATTGGTTCTCACAGGAACAGTTTCGCACCTATATTTTTTTAATCGGCCTGATATGCCGAATTTATTCGAACCTATAGTGAAGGCCAGGGCAAACCGGTTCACAAAACATGTACGACCCCCTATATTTTCTTTAATCCCTCTAAAAAACTAAGTGTTGAATCTCTTCCCATTTGAATCCCAAACCATGGCCAATATTTTTCTACCCAAATTTTAACTTGAAACGCCTCAAGAACTCACCTCGGAGTGCATTACGCTCTCACGTGTAACGCAATGATGCTCCTATCCATTCTCAACTCATAACCCACGACCTATACCTAACCTAACATGATATACTCAATTTGATACAACACGAATCACCCAATACATGCCAGGGGTTAGGTATAGGTCATCTCACCCAATACACGTCGTTCACGGATCAGAGTGAGCTTTGAAGGATACAACCAATATAATACGAATCACCCAATGCTATACTCGTTCGTAGAGACTTCTTTGAAGGATCTTGGTGGCTGTTTTATGCGTGAAAAATGGCCTCCGCATGCTTTCGTATGACAAAAGAATATGGAACTAGAAATCTCATCATCCATCACACATCTTTGGATTATTTGGTCCGTGCAATATCGAAATAAATAACGGCATTATAAAAGAACATTCACGACTAAGTACTTAACTTCCTTTTCTCTCGCAATGTCCAATCGAGGGAATGGACCCCATGACCATGAAATTCACTATGTCCGCAAACCAAGGGAGTGAGGAAGTGGAAAATAATTCCTCATCTGGGAAGTATTTGTCTACGAGTCCGATCACTAGGTGCTTCGGACAAGAGCATAGACAAATGGTTGACTACAACATTTTCTACTCCTTTCTTATTTTTGATGGAAAAATTGAATTCTTGTAAGAGTAGGATCTACCTTATGATTCGCAACTTAGCATCTTTTTTGGAAAGGAGATACTTAAGAGACGCGTGGTTGGTGAAGCATGTAATGGGAAAATTGATAAGGTAAGAGCGAGACTTATCTAGGGAGAAGACTACGACTAGTAACTCTTTCTCTATGGTGGAGTATTTAAGTTGTGGTCCATTTATGGCCTGACTAGCACAATAGATGACGTGAGCCTTATTTTCTTTTTTTCCCTAAAACATCCCTAATCGCATAATCAATCGCATCATATATAAGCTCGAATGGAAGGGAGCAATCTGGAGCTTGCATAATGGGAGCAAAACCAACATGCTTTTTAATTGGTCAAAATCACTTTGGCATGCTTTTTCCACTCAAAGGGGGCTTCCTTCATAAGTAGTTTGCTTAACGGCCTAGTAATGGAACTAAAGTCCTTAATAAACCTATGATAGAAACTCGCGTGGCCCAAGAAAGAGCACACATCCTTTAGTGACTTAGGTTTGGGAAGATTGGCAATGAAGTCAATTTTGTCCCTATCTACCTTAATACCTTTGGACGAAATGATGTGTCCAAGAACTATGCCTTAGGTAACTATAAAATGTCACTTCTCTCAATTCTGTAGCAAGTTCTTTTCCACACATCGAGCTAAAACCTTCTAAAGATTAACGAGGCAATGGTCAAAACAGGGGCCAAAAATTATGAAATCGTCCATAAAACCTTTAGTCCTCTTTGGACCATATCGCTAAAAAGACTAAGCATGCACCGTAGAAAGGTCATGGGTGCATTAAATAATCCAAATGGAATATATTTGTAAACAAATGTGCCAAAAGGACATGTGAACGTTTGAGGGTAATGTCTTATACTCCCCCAAATAAGCATTTTTACGTTTGAAGGTAGTTTCTTCAATTTAAGTGTGGGAAATTTCTCATCAGAGGTAACCGTGCGCGACTCCCTCAATTGTAATTTCTCAAATGAAGAAATCAAGATAATGTCTCTCATATCCTCTTCATTCTCACACTCATCCAAAATCTCCCTCCACTCTCTCACCTCACGCTAAAAATTTGTATACGTCCCATCGCTCTCACTAGTCGAAACAAGGCATGCTCCTAGTGAATCCCCACTATGACTACCCTCGATATGATCACGTACTACCTCCTCTATGAGATTAGTCTCGCATAAATTGTCCTCATCACCCATTTTCTTGGTGATGTTTAATATATTAATCTCGAGAGTCATATTCCCAAACGTGAGATGCATTTGCCCATTGCATGTCTTAATCAACGGATTAGCCATAGCTAAGAACGAACGGTCAAGGATATCGAGAATATTATTATCAAAAAAAGAGGAGGGATCTATATCCCAAATGAAAAGATCTATTGGGAAGTAGAAAGTGTCAACTTGGATGATCACGTCCTTAATAATCCACCCGGGTATCTTCACAAAATGATCCATGAGTTGGATAATGATTTTTATGGGCTTAAGGTCCCCAGAATCGAGTTATTGGTAGATGGAATAAGGGAGAATATTAACACTCTCCCCCAATTATAAAATCTCTCTCTCAATATGATTTTCTCCTATGATGCACAAAATAGTGGGTGCACTCGGATCTTTAACTTTGGTGGGAGGTTGATCAAGAGTACCGAACTAATGATTTGTGCTAGAAAGTACTTTCTCCTTCACTTTTAGCCTATGCTTCACCATTATTAAGTCCTTGAGAAACTTTGCATAAGCAGGAATTCGCTTGATTGCCTCGAGAAAAGGTAAATTAAGCTTGGCTTTCTTAAACTCTTCTAAAATATCATCATGGGTGGATCCTTTTATAGGAGAAACCAACCGTTGATGGTAAGTAGTGGCATTAGGCGGTCTCACTACCACCTTGGTCCTACTAGTGTCATCGTTGTCACTCTCATTCAAGGGGTTATCTTCGTCCTCTTTTGTGATGGGCGAAACCTCCTTCTCTTTAAGCTCCTCGTGTGGGGGAGGTGATAAATCAACAACTCTCTCACTACGTAGAGAGGTAATGGCTTGACATTTCTATTTGTTATCATCAGAAGTAGAGATAACTCTATTTTGACCTTGGAGAGATCTTTGTCCTTGGGTGGGAAACTTTCCCTTCTCTTGGACATTTAGGGAGGCTTACAACTTAGACAATGACGCCTTTAATTCGACAAAATTTTGGGCATTTTGATCGTTGGTTGCTGACAGAGTTTGCATGAATTGGTTTAAAGTGTCATTGAGATTTATACGCGATGGGTTAATATAAGGTGCGGGAGGAGGCTATGCTTGCATAGGTGGAGATTGTTAGAAAGGCTAGAGCGGTGGTGGATGTGGGGCAACATATGAATTAGGATTCATCGTTGCGTATGATTGCCCATAATTGAAACCAGGATGGTTTCTCCACGAAGGTTATAGGAATTTTTGTGAGGGGCATTAAAATTACCCTTAAAAGCTCCTACCACTTCCACTTGCTCTTGAAGCATCACTTTGTAGACGGGAATAATCGAGCATTCCTTCGTTGAATGCCATGCCTCACAAATCGCACACACCTCCTCTATCAATGATTGAGTGGAGCTGGATGTGTCTCTCACCCTAACCTCGATGATGCCCACTAGCCTATTTTCTAGTTAATTAATTTGGATCTTAAGTTTAGCTTCCTTATCAAAATGATAGATTTCAGATGTAGAAGGAGCCGTGGACATGTGTTTAATCTTGGGTTGGATACTTGGATCTGATGCATCCCACGCTTGAGTAGTCCCAGAAACATACTTAAAGTAGGCATCTGTATCGTTTGTGTCTAAACCTATAAACTCCCCGGGGCATAAGCTTTCAACAAGGTTCTTGGAACTTAAGTTTAGCTCATGATGGAAAAAGGATATGAGTCTCCATCTCTCAAAACTGTGGTGCGGGCACATATTATGTAACTCATTGTAATGCTCCCAACATTTATCAAAAGGTTCATTTTTGTTTTATCTAAATGTTTGAATTTGAGTTCTAATGGGGTTGGTTTAATGTGTTGGAAATTGTTTTTGGAGAAAATTCGCTCGAATATCCCTCCATGTTCCAATCGAGTTCGGTGCCAAAGACCATAGTCAAGTCTTGGCCTTATCCTTTAGGGAGAAGGGGATAAGATTGAGGTGGACAACATCTTGAATGCAAGACTAGTCATTAAAAGTTTTGCACACCTCCTCGAACTCTCTAATATGGAGGTAGGGTTTTTTTGACTCCATACCATGGAATGTAAGGAGGATTTGAATCATCCCATTTTAAAACCAAAATTTCCCCACATTATATGGGAGTATATTGCATCCCAGAGTGAAACTTCTCTCGGGATATAAGAGGTCTCTTATGGGGCGGTACGGTAACTCAGTCTCACTCATGTCGTAACTACCCTAATATGACATAACGCTATCTCCTAGAGATTCGACTTCCTCACCGGACCCTCTAGAAGTGCGACTAACGGTGTGACTCGTGATGGAGTTGGGTTGTGTGAGAGGTGGAACCCAGAAAGCTAGTGTATTTGGAGTACGGGAACTCTTGGATGTGAGTTCGATTACAGGATTTTCATGTGCTCTAGGGATGATGGGATTAGGAGGAGTGCTTTGAATTTAGATATGAATATGATATTTTTGGGATTTTTCTTTTAATTTTTTGATGTTATGAATATTTTTCACATTTTTGAATTTTTTTAAAGAATTAGAGTCAAATTGTAAGGTTAACTCGACCTAACCTAGTTTATCTACCTAGTCCCCCAGCAATGGTGACAAAAACTTTAATCGACTCTAAATGTGTCTCTAGTGCATTTTAATTTCGGTTCAAGTGCAAACCGATCGAGCAAGTAACAATCCAAGCAAGTCGGATATCTAACTCAAGGACTAAGATGCAGGGCGTGACAATTACTAGGGAAGACGACTAACCTAACACTTAACTCACCGAATGGAAGGGAAATATGATGATTTGTTTGAAAGAAACTTCCTAATCAACGGAATCAAACTAGTTAAATAGTGTGAACTAATTATGTATGCAAGGACAAAGAACTTTTGATTTAAACTATATGCGAGAAAAAAAATGTGAGGATATAGTCCTCCAACCCCTAGTACTTTTACTAGATATAAAACTCGTCAAGATTTAAATAATTAATCGAAAAGAGACTTTATTATTCCAAGAATTATATATATGAGGGAATCGACATGCACAATATATAAGCAAGAAATAATATAAAACGCGTGATAGAATTATCAAAATGCGAGTCGTATACTTAAACACTCTGGTTACCTCTGGCGAACGGAGTTAAAAGTTATGCAAAGAGTGTTTCAATAACGTAACATGTTTTTTAATTATTTATTTATTTTAAGAACTTGTTTTATACCCATGCAAAACACATAGGGTTGGGTTCATGCATCCCTACGCCTAGAAAATTAGCCTAACACGTTTCTAAGAACAAAGGCAACGATTTTTACGTTACATATAGTCATCTTCACGATTAATTTAAATCTAAGCATGTAATGAGAAATAATAAACCCAGAAATATAAAGAAAACATGAATGAGATGGAAAAACGGGATGGAAAAAGAACATAAACTTTATTAATGAGCAAGAATATCCATAAAGTGCATAAAAACTTGAACTATAATTCTCCTAAGGTTTATGCTTCTTTATAGCTCTCTATTCTCCCTCTATATATTCCCTACTTCACTTGAATGAATACTAATAATAAAAGGCTATCAAATTTTTCCGATGTGTTTTGCTTTTACATAACTCTTATTTTTACAAGGATAAAAGAGGAAATTTTGTTAGATCGTCGCACTGTTTCATATTGGACTTTAAAAAGGGGCTAACAGGTTTGTAATTCCAGTACCGAAGCCAAATATTCTTGCAAAATCGAATCGGTTTCCCTTGGGACCAAAACAGTTCGCACTATGATTTTTCCTTCTTTATTCCTTTAATTCTTCTCACCTTCATATCTTCAGACCTTCACAACTAGGATTCAAATTTGGATGTTGTTTCTTCCTACACACTAATGAGCTCATGAACTTCATCTTGTCTTTAGGTCCCGTATCCGTATTCCAATAATAGAATTACAAATTTTCCCTTAGCTTTACTTCCTGATTTTCGATCTTCAATCTGATTTCTCTCTCACTTTCATGTGTATCGAATATATGTACAAAGTAAGAAAGATACATGAATCACGATGTATTCACAAGAAATCATTAGTAGTAATGATATGATATAAAATCATACGATTAACATAGTACGAGATGATAAATATAGCTAAATTATGGGAATAAATGTGAAGAACTTATGCCAAATACAGGGAGTTGATGGAATTATTAAATGAGGATGGGAACATTCAATGAATGTGGAAGTGAGTGGTGGCAGTAGGTTAAATAATGTCTGTAACTTTTGCCTACTTTCCAAAGAAGCTAATGGAGTTTTGATGGATCTCTAATGGGCCCTGTTGTGATTGAAAACACCCTCAAATAATCTGATCTTATTCTTGTAACATGACATGGGATTGTATCCTTGAGGAAGGGGCTAGGAACCAAACGGAGGTGAATTCTTGTTTGGTGAAGGTATGCTAGACTAGTCGAATACTTTAAAATGTTTATATTGTCACTGAGCTTCGCCTTCAAGTCCTGGTAGTGATAACAAGTTCCATTGAGAACCTACTGTGGTCTTTTTTCCATTGTGGACTATTTTCTAACACAACCTTGGTATTTGAGGATTTATAGTGATTTGGCGAAGGTTTTTTAGCAAACCTTGTCACCTCTTCCTTTTTTTGCGGAGGAAGGTAAAAGGCCATGAACCCTTGGAAGTCCTAAGAAACCAACCATGGTATCATCATCCATGATTCCTAAAATCACCACATCTATTTAACCTCGTTAGCCTCTTTCTCTCACCATATCACATTATTCCTCATTTATTTGGTTTTGTCAAAGAAAGTTTCATAATTGTAAGATTAATCATAACCTCATACAAATATACAACTTCCTTCTCAATATCAAAGACCGGCTTATAGGCAACGAATTAGATTATTTATAAAATGTAGCTTGAAAAATACTAGTCATAGTTTAAAAACTTTTTTTGTTCCTACAAGCACTGCAGTGATGAGCAACGAAATGTGTATGCTATGTGTGAACGTACGAATCAAGTGCAAACCGGTCCCTCAAGTAATAAAACCCGGTAAGTCAGAGTCAAATCCTTAAGGAATAGAATACTCGCAATAAGAATAGGTATCGTCTTTAAATTCTAGGTATTGACTCATAAATGTAAAGAAAAAGGTGTTGATTAGTTGTGTGATATGAATTAAAACTACGAGAAAAAAAATTAAACTAATGAAATCAAGAAGTAAACTAAATTATGCAAAGATTACAAATGGAAGAGAACTTAGGTTTTGAAATAAATTTGGAAGAGAGGTTAAGATTAAATACCCCATATTCTGAGGTTTGTACGATAAATATAAAATTCTTTGAATTAGGTAATTAATAGAAGGAGAGCATCAACTCCATTTCGAAGCACCAAATATGTTTGGACACTAACCCGCGCAATAATTGGTCAATGAATTGATTCGCGCCATTAATACCGTAATGGACACATATAGCACATCCTCAAATACTCGGGTTGCTTTTGACAAACCGAGTTAAGAGAACTATAATGATCAATATCGATTAATATATCAACCTCAATAAATTGATTACTTAATTGCTACGAATTTCATATTTAAAGCTTAAAACCCTAGGTTGGGTTCATGTTCCCCAAACTAGAAAGGAAATTAGCTAGACATGATAATCAATTACGAACAAGTTACACTAAACAAGTTGGAATTCATAATTTAAAGATGGATAATAGAGAATTGAATTAGAAATACCCAATGGACTGAACCAAAAGTGCAGGAATAATGAATTTCTCCCAAGCAAGAATGAAAAGAAACTTGAATAAACTTCTTCACTTGATTGAAAAGGAAATGTAGAAATTACTAAGTTTTAGTAATTCCCTCTATAAGAGAGTAATTACAAGACTAAAAATTAGATGATGTCCATCTAAAAATGCTCCTAAGTGCCTTATTTAAAGACCCAAAAACGACTAAAGGGGTGGGTGAACCCACTTTCCCACTAAGATAAAAAATGAAAAAAAAAAAGAAAAAATCCGCAGCAAATCGAATCTTGGACCAAACACCTCAACCGAACCAGTTTGGTAGAGCGAACAAATTCGAACCATAAACCGAACTAGTTCAGTTTTCAGTACCGCCTTGGAAATTCTGCATGCTGAAAACTTCTTTCTTTTTGCACTTTGACCCCAAAATTTTGTTCAAATCTTCAAATTAATGTATCTTGTTCACGGGGACTTGAAACGACATTTCTTCCGGCGCTTTCATAAACTTGAGGTCTAAAATTTCTTATGTTATCGCCTTTTCCGAGTTCTAGCTAGAAAATGATCGATTTGCCCTTAACTATTTTTTCTTGCTTCTTATTCCTCATTTTACACTATCTTCTCCCATTTACTTGTGCGAATTACCTGTAAAATATATGAGAGATACAACAAACAAGAAACACTTTTAAAAAATATTAGTTAAAATTAATATTAGTTATGTCCTGAATAAATATCATGTTCGGGGCTGTAAATGCACCAAAATTATCGGGATAATTATGAAATAAACCCTAACTTAAGACATTAGTAGTCCTGATAAATAGAAGAGCATTAAATATAAGGTCCAAAAATAGTATTTGTTAACTAATGGATAGAATACTTATTTTGCAAGCAAGCGGTTACGTTTAGTATCTGCAACAAGTCGTTGAATCCGTAGGTTACCCTAGTAGGATGAGTGGTGTCTTGTGAGTGTTTATAGAGAATTTATCCACAAAATTGAACATGTACCACATGGCATGACTTAAGAAAAGATCAAAACTATCAAAAATATTAGAATTTAAATTCCTAAAAACAACAAAAAAAATTATTTGATAAATCTCAATTCATAGTGCACTTTTGTGAAGTCGAAAATTAACCGTTAACATCCACCGATTGATCATTGCGTTACTTTTCAAAAATTCATTTTGATTTAGATTTCGCACGGGATGCACTCACAAGCGAATCGCTCAGATAGTGACTTTATTTTTCTCTCAGTGGGTATGATAGTAAGAGTAAATATAATTAACATGAGTTCACGCACACTAATTTATAGGCATGATTTTTTGCGGTGAAAATATCTCATGAAAGGATTACGGTTGTTGAAAAATGAAAAATATCGTTCTTTATTCTCATTGATTTGTCTATTTTTATATAATTTTTTTATCTCTATACCCGGTAGATAGATTTTCTATTCAGAATCAGTTTGGACTTTTTATGAGTTAAGGGCATTTTGGGGACCTATGGAAATTTTTCGAAATTTTTGAATTTTAATTTTTTTTTTGTAATTGGTACTTTTTTGGGCTTTAGCTCATTTTTCTTTTTCTTAATTCCATTTACTTTTACATTTTTCACTTTTTTCTTGAAATTTCTTATATATATATATATATATATATATATTTCAATTGAGCATTTTTTTTAAAATTTTTCTGCCTTTTTTTGTACCATATGGACCTAAAATTCTGAATTTTTTTATTCAGCCATTTTGAGTTTTATGACTTAACAAATGAAAGGTATATTGCTGATATTTTTTATTGGTTAACAAAAGATGTCCTAACTTCATGTACTGAATAAAAATCAAATCACCATACGCATTTTGAGAATAGTTGTTGTTTTTATTTTTTATACGATTTTAGGTGCTTTTTCAAACCAAAATCTTCACTCATTTCCCGTAACCGATCAAAACAAATGATTTGAGATCTACAAAGAATCATACCGAAATAAAGTTGAGTTATAAAAACCCAAAATATTATTATTGACTCTCAAAATTAGAACAAATTGCTCAATAACTCACCAGGTTTAAATCGCTACACTTATTCGTATAAGTCGTCAATTCCCATTCAATTTTCGTTCAAGATAAATTTCGACTTAGTGAATAAAATTTTACAAATTGAGATTTTAACAAATATTTTATGATATTTTCAAGGACTTTAAATTTCAATTTTTACTACTAAAAAAAATATTTTTATTTTTTTGAAAATTTTCATTTTTTTTTGGTATTTTAGGATTGTGATGTTTTTAAAGATGCACTATGTACCCCTAACTTAGACCTCATATTGGCTTCAATGTGAAGGACTAAAATCTAGTTAAGAAAAAATAAATGCTCAATTTTAAAACTAGGATTAATAAAAATGCAAATATGAGAAAATATAAATAAAAACACACATTTTATTAATAAACAAGATGGAGTTGTACATAGTTCCATAAGAACGAAAACATATATAGTGAAGGAAACTACATAAACAAAATTTCATATTCGAAACACAATCAACTCGAGGGGTCGGGTATATTTGAATCATGTGCATATGGATCCTTAAAGTAAGAAGGAAGCTTAGCCCCCGAACCCATACAAAGCTGATACATGTCGACTGGGAGCTGGATCATCGTGGACATGTCGCGTAGGTAGTCGACTCGAAAGTCAATTCCAATATTTATGACTCTTCGCTAAGAAGTCCTCAGTGAAGGACTCCAAGCAATCCATACGCCCATTTATCACAACCGTCTCATAAGACCTTTCATTAAATTCGTCTTCAAAATCCAGGTCTGCTGGATCATCGTACACTTGCTCGTATGCAGCAGCATTCCCGTCTATAGCTTTATTATCATCGCTCTTATAGCCAGTGTCACCCCCTATCTCAACATCCTCAAAACACAGGCCCGGGGGTGGAGGTCTATTTCTCGCCTCCCAAACACTCCTGTTGATGGGTGCTTCATTAATCAGATTGGTCGCACGTGCCACCTCTCCCCAGGGCTCTAAACCTGCTTCCAAACATAGCATTGTAATAAATCGGGCATATGGATAGGACACCGAACCATTTGGTCAAAACCTGCATGCATAATTTCTTCGCATTATATGTGTAATAGACTAATTTTGGCAGTCTGGTCAAGTAAGAAGTATAAGAAAGTTTCGTGCCTAATGAGGATAGCAGAGTCATTCGTTGTGGGAAAAACCGTCCTGCATGTGATAAGATTTACTAGTTGGGTGCGCGATGGTAGAATTCCCGATGGTAAAGTCTCGGTTACCATGGTGTGGCGGGTGCCCAACAGTTTGACATCTTCATCTTAGGATTATCCTTTTGATGGTAGGGGTAATTGTATGAATGGTACAATTTAACTCCCTTCACATACATATTTTGATTAAAGATCTTAAAATAAAATGGTATAACTACCCCTTCAATATAGGCCTCGTAATCACCACCAGAGATGAGGACAAGGGTCCCGTAAAAAGCACGAACAATGTGATCATAAATCAAGTCCTCGTCTCAAGTTAACCAATTGCACCATCAAAAATTGGAGAAGAGGCTCATTATGTCATTGGGCATGCCGTCCCAAATGACACGATGCCCTATGAATAGTTTACGCCATGTTGAAAAGTACTCATGGCACCAATTTCGCTCTTGAGAGTATCGATAGATATCTCATTTACCGTTGACGACTTCGATGGAGTTGTACTTCTGGAGGTATTGTTTAGGACCCATGTAAATTTCTAGGACATAATGTGAGGATGCAAATTAAATAATTTTACGAAGAAGGAATTGTTAGATGAAGGTGTGGGAAAATATGGTGGTGAGGGGGTGAATTTATAGTGTAAAGATTGAGGAAATACGGAGGGCTCGGTTTAGAGGGAAATGGAAGGATTGGTTAGTTAAGTGGTGGGAAAATGGAAGGAAAGGAAATCAGTGGATTTTTGAGATTAAAAGTGAAATTGAAATCTAGGTTGGGGGGGGGGGGATGTGAAAAGATGTGTGTTAAATAAGGAAACAAGGTAAAAATTTAGACCAGTAAAACTAAAGATAGAACCTCTTTGCTCTCCAAACCGAATCAGCTTGAAATTTAGTTTTGCCCCAAATTTTGTCCGAGACCAAACCTCTTCCCCTGGGTTAAATTTTTGAGCGAATGAGTTTGATTTTTGGCAGGAAATTTTTACTTGTTTTCTTATTTTACTCACATTTTTTACACCCTCGCAAACACAGGTGGTATGCTTCCTAAAATTTCTTGAATTTCATCCTAAAAATACGATTTTCTTTGTATTTCACCTTAATCTCAATGAACTCTTTGGGCTGCTCTCGGGTCAAGATCCTAGATTAGGACACCCTAATCTTGATCAAATATACACAAACAACTCCTATATACAACAAATAATTCACACAACTCCTATACATGTTGGGGGTGTGATGACCTCTCACAAAATTCTAACCATCCCCTAATCAAGGTCCGACAGTAAAATTGTCTCCATTTACCCAATGCATGCCTCTAGATATGGTTTTAGGCATTGTCCATTCACTTAGAAAATGTTCGCATCCTTCGAGTTTTCAACCTCAATGGCTTTGAACGGGAACACTTACCTCATCATAAACGGTCCAGACCATCTAGACCTTAACTTTTTGAGAAATAAATACAATCGCGAATTGTAGAGGAGCACCTTTTGACTAGAGTGAATCTCCTTACGGATGATGTTCTGATCATGAGCGAGTTTCATTCGCTATTCAGGAGATCTTATATGCATCATTACATATCTATTCCAACTCGCTTAGTTGAAGCATCCATGTCTCACTGGCTTTGTCTAAATTAAAATTTAAACCCCTTGATTGCCCAAAATGCCTTATGTTCTAACTTTACGAGAAGATGGTAGGGATACTATACACAAAACAAAATGGTGACATTTTGAGGGGGTCTTATATGTAGTCCGATAATCCCATAACGCATTGATTAATCGAAGAGGCGAATCCCGATGAGTGGGATCGGTAGTCTTTTCAAGTATGTTTTTAATCTCTCAATTTTCTAATTTGACTTGTCTTTTTGTTTATGGGCGATAAGTTGTCCCAACCTTGTAAATAAGTCCATACTTTCTCATCAACTTTTTGAATGGTTTGTTATAAAAATGCGAACCGTTGTTAATAATAACGGCTTTAGGAGCACCAAAATGAGAAAGTATTTACTCATGGTTTAACTTTACCACCACCTTGCTATAATTTTTGTGTGTATCTATGGCCTGTACCCATTTAGACACGTAATCTACTGCAACAAGATTATAGAGGAAACCTAAATAGGGGGAAATGGTCCCATGAAGTCAATGCCTCAACAGTCAAACATCTCAATCGTAAGGATAGGGGTCAAAGGCATTATATCGTGCCTATAAATGGCACCCATATTTTAGCATCTCTTTCATGAACCACAAAATCCATGCACATCCAAGAAGATAGTGGGCCAATAGAGACTGCATTGAAGAATCTTTGTGGCCATCTTCTTAGTGGAAAAGTGTCTTCCACATTCTTTCGAATGATAAAAATGGATGAAGCTTTGAATTTCCTCGTCCATTACACACTTTTGGATAATATGATCCGTGCAATACTTATATAAGTATGAATCATTGTAAAAGAACATATATAACCAAGATAAAAATTTCATCTTCTCTTGTGGAGTCCATCACGAGAGAAAGAATCTCGTCACTAGATAGTTCACGATGTTCGCAAACCAAGGAAGAGAGGAAGTGGCAAAAAGTTGCTCATTTGGGAAAAATTCGTCTATAGGTAAGGTATTTTGAGGTATGTCAGACGAAAGTCTAGACAAGTGATCAACTATGATATTTTTTACTCTCTTCTAATCCTTGATGATAAGGTCAAATTCTCGGAGTAGTAAGATCAACGTAATGATGTACGATTTGGCATTCTTATTAGAAATGATGGTTTTTATTATCGTGTGGCCGGTGAAACAAACAATGGGTGACTCGATAAGATACGAACACAATTTTTCTAGGGTAAATACCACTACTAGGAACTTTTTCTCTGTGGTGGAGTAGTTTAATTGTGGTTCAACTAAGGTCCGGCTAGCGTAGTAAATGATGTGGGTTTTTTATCTTTTCATTGCCCCAAAACATCCCCTATCACATAGTCACGTGCATCACACATTAGCTTAAATGGAAGATTCCAATCTGGCGCTTACGTGATGGGAGAAAAAATTAGCATACTCTTCAACTTCTTAAATGACTCTTGGTAAGCCTCGTTCCACTAAATGAGACATATTTGGAAAGTAGGTTTCTTAAGGGTCTAGTTATGGAGATAAAGACCTTAATGATCCTACGGTAAAATCCAGCATGCCCTAAAAATGATCGCACATCTTTGAGTGACTTGGGTGGGGGGAGTTTGACAATGATATCAAATTTTGACTTGACCTATCCACTTCAATCTTCTTGGATGATACTATGTGGCCTAGACCCACTCCCTTGGTTACTTTAAATGGAATTTCTCCTAACTAAGCTCTAGGTTCTTTTCCACACAATGAGCGATTGCCTTCTCAAGATTAGCAAGACATTGATAAAAAGAGGGGTGGAAAATGCTGAAATCGTCCATAAACACCTAAAGGCCCTCTTAATCATGTTGATAAAAAGACTTGACATGCACCTTTGAAAGGTTTCTGGTGCATTACATAACTCAAGAAGTGTCCTTTTGTACAAAAAAGTACCATAAGGTATGTAGAGGCTGTCTTCTCTTTATCAAGAATGTCCACCTCTATTTGGTTATAACTGGAATAACCATCTAGAAAAAAGTATAATGGGTGGCTCGACACTCTTTCGAGCATTTTATCTATGAACAGTAAAGGAAATTGATATTTTTTCATGCCGTCATTGAGTTTATGGTAGTCAATGAAAACACCCCACCCGATGGTTGTATGTTTTGGAATAAGATCCCCCTCAGTGTTCATTATCATAACGACTTGGATTGGACTAACCCACTTACTATCCGAGATAGTAAAGATTATGATTTCATCCAATAACTTAATTATTTTTTTTTCTATCCACATCTTTCATCACCGAGTTCAACCTTCTTTGTATTTCCCTAGAGGGCTTCATGTCCTCCTCTATGTGGATTTTATGGGTGAAAATCAATATAATTGTACATTTTAAATATGCTATCGACTAACTAAAAGAACCCTTTTTCTTACTCAACATTTTCAAAAGATTCGCTTCTTTCTGTATATCTAGGCTCGAGGAGACAACAATAGAATATGTCTCATCCTCCCCGAAATAATCATATTTCACATTTGAAGGTAGATTTTTCAAATCGAGTCTTGAAACTTAACATTGGAGGGAACCTCATAAGATTCCCTCAGTGATAACTCTTTAAAATGTGAGACCTAGCATACACTTATCACATTGTCCTCAAATTCATTCTCACCAAGCATCTCCCTCATCATACTAATGTCATGGTCGTACTCCAAATACTTGCTCTCTTTTTCAAAATTCATCACCAAACACGCCTTTAACGGATCCTCATTGTACCCTAAAGTAATCTTGCACTACCCCCTCTATAAGATCCGTGTCTTGTATATTGTCATCATCTCCCATTTTCTTCATGATGTTGAAAATGTTCATCTCAATCAATGTATTCCCAATAGTTAATTGCATTTACCCATTACGTGTGTTGATCAACGCATTAGCCGTAGCTAGGAAAAGGGCGACCAAGAATGATGGGGACATTGTTACTTGACGGGGAAAAGGGCTCTGTGTCCCAAATGATATAGTCTATCAAAAAGTAGATAATGTTAACTTGGATGATCACATCCTTTACAACTCCATGAGGAACCTTCACGAAATAATCTGCAAGTTGTAGAGTGATTTTATGTAATATCCCGTACTTTGATTATTAATTAATTATGGTGTGCCGTATATTATTAATTTAATTAGGGAAATTAAATTGGAATATAGTAAAAATTAATTAGAGAGATAAATGATTAATATTTAATATAATTATTTTTTACTTGGGTGTGATAAGTAAATCGTTATGTGAGTTATTATATGTCGCATATGAGTGATCACGACGGTTTATCGTGACATGTCGATAGGGTGTTACATTGGCAGATTGGTATGGGCGAACCTTTGAGTATACACGTGTCGGTACCGGTTAATGAGATGTTAGCATATTTGAAGTTGGATGATTGGGATGACCGTTTCGAGGGCACTTGTGATCCGAAAAGGGTCAAAATTGTCTAAAAAGGTACTCGGGTGTTATGTTTGGGGTTTTTGAACTTTTTAGACATAATGGGGCCTGCATAAGGGTAGGAGGGTCATTTAGTACTTAGGGATAAGAAGAAAAATAGGATTAGGTTAAGGGGATATTTAAGAGGTTGGGAAGGTGGATGACAACCCACCTTTCATATTTTACACAAGATATTGAGAGGGAGAGAGCCCTATAGAAGAGCAAAAAATAAGAAAGAAGAGGAAACTTGGAGAGGAGAAGAAAGAGGACTCAACCCATCCTCAAACAAGTATAGAACATTGGATTCTAATCCATCAAGTCAAGTAGTTACTTTCTTTTTATCGCAATTTTATTATACTTAATTACTTTTTTGGTTTAAAATGGAAATTGGAGCTCTAGAGCATGCAAGATTGAAACTTGATTAAATGATGTTGAAACTTAAATGGTAAAGAATTAAGGATATTAATTAGATGGTCTATTGAGATTTATTACACTTGTAATTGGAAATAAAATTCTAGGAACTGAAGGAAGAAGATGTAAAACTTAGTTAAAAAGATTGAATCTTGAAAAATCAATTTGATAAAGGATCTTGAATCTTAAATTTATGAGGGTTACTATGTGACGATTGTAAAGACAAGGATGGAATTGTGTTTTCTTATCTATAGATGGGTTAGAGTTCTTAAAATTTTGGTAGGAAGAACCCTAGAAATGAAATTGAATTTTTGGGGATAAACTCCTCCTAGGGAAAATACTTCATCTTTGGGCTTTGTAATATCCTTCGAACGAGATATGGTTTTCATTCAAACGAGATGGGATTTCGTTCAAATGACCCGTGAGTTTGAGTCATGTTTGAATTGTGGAAATGTTACGGGAAATTTTATGAACTTAAGCGAGTATATGGGAGGTTATCCAAGTGAGTGAATATTCAATCAAAAATAGTTTTATTCCACTATTCATTATGTGAGAATTCAATAATTAACTAGGGTGCTTAGGTAAGGGACTAGTTAACTAATTAATCAGGAAGTTAGTTCAAACTTTGTGATTTGAGTGAACCCTGCGCGGTGGGACATGCGTACGAGTTCGATACTTAATATATATATATATATATATATTAGAGTGATGTGTATATATATGTATGGGGTGTATGCTACTTATTTTATTTAAACATACATACTCGGTAGTGCTATCATAGGAGGTCGAGCATAGTGGGCAGTCCACCCCGACACTGACTAGGAGGTGTTGGGTTGATTCCCCATGTCATATTACTGTTTCATGACCACTATCCACGAGTGAGGATAGTCACTAGTTTCATGTTTGGTTAGGCGCGACGTGGTATGATATATACCCACAGATGTATGTCTATGGTCTCCATTGTACGTGTATTCATTTGGGATCCTTGGTGAGATTTTGACCCGGTGGCTCAGTGTGAGGCATGATGCCTTAAGCCGGATAGCATATGAAGAATGTATCTACGAGGTCCAATCTATGGGGATACGGTTATACGTATATAACGAGTGATATATTTGTATGTTTAACGATATAGTGTATATATCTATTTATAGCACGAGTGTGGTTATGTTATGTTTATAATGTGAATAATTATTTAAATCCTATGTGTCGCTATAATATTATTTATGAGCGAGTACCTAGAGAATGTAGTTATACTTAGCTAATAGAGAGTATTAATGGGATTAGGCTTAAATGGCAGTTATATATCCTAGTTAGACCAAGTAGTGAAATTAGGATAAATAAAATTAACACGTTAAGTGCGTACTATAGTTGAGAGGTGAGGTTTGATCTCATGTGAGTACGACCGGTTAATGTTGAAAGTAATACATTATTATTTTAATCGATTTAAAATAGTTATATACTTGAAAAATATTTTATACTCTTCAGGACTTGACCCACAAGCTTTTATCTTTTCTTATTTTTACTTTTTACACCCCATGTGTCCGGAAACAACAGTAGGAACAACAAGGATATATTCATTCTTACCGTGTAATAGCTGTAGATGCTAGATCTTTTTTTATATCCCTTAATCTATTTTATTTAGATATGATTAGTCATTTCGGTTTCAGTTTTGGGCGTGTTGCCCATAGATGGTTAGGCTTTTATATTACTATCAAACATTTGTGTTTTTATACCCAGTTTATTTATTCTTTTACTATGGATGTTTTATTTAGTGTCTTAGGGTTTATTCGGTGCACTTTTATTATTTATTGAGGTATAAGGATTATTCATTCATTTTTAAATGTACGTCTTTATTCGTATTATTTATATTATATTGTGACTGTGAGAGTGATGCTGAGAATGAAACATTCTGAGGTTTCTATTTTATTTTAGTAGAGGATTGACCACCAGATACTAGAATTGGAGGGCCAACACAGTTAGTATTAGAGCATTAGGTTTTATTGTCCTTAGGATATGTGTGAACTTGCTATGTTGTCTGCATTACGTTTCTTTGATATAGAGCCCTATATTTAGGATTGTTGTTTCATTTTGCGCATTTACGTTCTTCTAATATTATTTTTTGATTGAAGTGAATCTCATACAATTTCGACTTGGTTTCACATGCAAAAAAATAGGAGGAGTGGACCATCACATCCCGGTAGGAGGGACGTACAGGAGGAGGCTCAGCCAAAGCCACAAGCCACTTAGGGGACGATGACCGTAGCAGAGGTCACCACTATTGTCGCACCGCCGGTTAATGCTGCGATGAATGGTTAGCACAACAATTTACTCACGCTGCGATGAATTGCCCACCAAAACCATAAATTGAGTCTTAATACAAATGCGAAGGAATGGAAAAACTAATCTACATTACTAAACTCAACTAAAATACTCCGGTTGCGCCTCCAAGATAATCTCCAAAAATTCCTCAATAACTCCAGGACTAAAACCTGAAAATATTAATCCATGCACGAGGTCATAACCCCAGCATGAATACACACTACTCCCCTCAAATAGGGTCCGTGAACCTAGACAATAGTATTATAGGCAATAAATATCACAATAGAGTATTTTAAATTCAACGGGATAATTAAACACAATATATATAATCACTAACTACCCGTAGAGATCCCCATTAAAAAGGCACAACAATATAATTTTAAGTTCCCAAGTCCCACAATGATAATTTTATTTAATTAACCCATTTTATTATTGTTCCCACTTTTTATTATGATGGTCCTCTCATCTCAGGTGGTAATCCATCAAAGTGTCACACTTCCCTTTGTCAATTTTCCTCTGACCCGTTTAAACTGTCGGTCCCGACACATGACAAGGTTCCACACACGACACGACATAAATTGCCCTCCCGTTTAAACTGTCAGCCCTAACACATTATGTCACCACAAATTTTAATACCAGTTTTTATCTTAGGCATTAATTCTCAATTTCTCAAATTCAAAATTTATAAATCACCCCACCCTTTTATCGATGTGGGATCCTCAAAATACCCTTTAGGCCCATACATAAGGGTCCCCAAGTTGTCAATCCATCCTACCTTATATATAGGATGAATTTCTAACCTAAACCTCGACCTACTTTCATGCTTAGGGTAGCGTAACCACGACAAAGTAACTAAAATCAGCCCACCCTAAAAATGATAAAACCGCGATAATCTACCCTCACTACTCCCATACCTAGAAGGCGTAAATCATATACATGCCTACCCACTAGTCCCATACTTAGAGGGCATCCTAAACTATAGGGAGATCAAAAATATTCAACAACCCTTCGTTACAAAAAGGGCACAATAATAATACCAATAATTCACACAAACAAGCAATATAATCATCGTACAAAACTACACATGATACTCCATTAAATTAAATCTTAATTTTATTATCTCATTGTCATAAACACCCAAATTAATCTCATATAATCAATTTAAATTAAATACACCGAGGTTTCATCACTAAGACATCATATATCCAATTTCATTATCTCTACATAATTTACATGAGTCATACGTCCCCAAATTCATTTAATTCAGAATCAAGGTTTTTCTGCATGCAACCTACACTAATAAAACCCAAAATCCACTCATCAATCCTACATACCCAAGGGTTATGAATATTATTCATATTAAAATATTTTATAAAAACATCCCCATAGTTAGTGTCCACTTTCTCTAATTAGATTTCTAATTGATTTTAAGAAAACATTGAATTAATGTTTAGGTAACACTTAAAATGCATAATACTAAAGGAAAATAATAAAGTATTCATGCCTGGGTATAAATCGTTTGTAAATTCTTAATAAACGGTTGGATTCCTCTCGAAAAATTAGCAAAGAGTCGTTCTTGAACAATCTTGAGAAAACACCAATTATGCCTTCAAATATCGAGATAACATCTGATTAAGTTTGGGGCTAAAGTTTGTAGATGAAAGGGAATAATTTTGTAGAGTTATTCTGGTTGAGAAGTTGATGAAAAAGTGATTTGAAAAGCCAAGCCACGAATTAGTGATGATATATAAATGATTAAGAGTTTGATTAAGAAAAGAGTTCTAATCAGATACAAACACTAAAAATTTTATTCCGGACGATCGGACCGTTGGAATTGGATGAAATCGAAGAATTAGCTGAAGATGAGAAGAAGCTGTAGAAATTTTTTTAGCTCGATCGGAAGGTCCAATATTTTTAAATATTTTTTTCCTAGAGAGTTTTATGTTTTGAGGACTCTTCTATATAATAAAAATTCAATTAAAACTCCATTTTAATTCCGATTCCAATTCCGTTTGAAATTTTTTTTTTCAAATATAAAAGCCAACATTTTAAATTATAAAATTTATAAATCTAAAATTTTATTTTTCTCCGAATTTTCAAAATTAATTTAAAAATTCCCATTTAAAAAATTTTGGGTTGTTACATGCGGATATGGTTTTAACTTGCCAATGGAAGAAAGTTATCCAGAGCCACATGTGCATCGATGAGTGCTCAAAATAAGATAATGGCTATTTTTAAGTTAGTGGGAGTAACAATTCATTGGTGGGAACCGTCCACCACAACAGAGGAGAAAGGCCCTATGACTATCCAGGAGTTCTTGGTGCGGTTTGATCGTAAGTTTTTTTATCAACAGTTTAGAGGGAGATGAGGAGGAGGTTCTTAGACCTTTTTCAGGAGGTCCTAAATGTGTCCAACTATGAGGAGGAGTTCATGTGCCTGAAAAAATTCATGCCAGATGATGTGGCACTGAGGAGAAAAGGGTCCTCAAGTTCACTTGGAGGATTCGCTAGCAGTTGTTAGGGAACCCAATGTTGCAGACCTACACTGAGGTCATTAATGTCGTGTTACTCCACTATCAGGATCATCATTTCCATCTGAGAGGATATAAGAAGGATGGAGAGTCTATCCAATAGGGTAAGAGTGGGAGTAGCACTGATAGCAAGGTGCCGCAATAGAAGTAGAGTCTGCATAAGCGGGTTGGGTTCTCAATAGGGAGAATCTATTAATAGATTCAGGCTGGATAATGACAACTTCAGATAGGGGCATCAGGGCTAGTAGCATACCTCTCAGGTCCAGGGTAATTAGACATGTGTCCAACAAGGTTAGGGTTATCAGGGTTAGTAGGGCCAGAGATAAGGACAACCTCATTAGGGTTAGCAGGGCGAGGTAAGTTTACTGGGAGATGTTTTGTGTGTGGGGAGCAGGGTCATATGCAACGTGCATGTCTGAATAGGGATAGGGGTCAAGAACAAGGTGCCCAGCAAGGGCATCAGGTACATTATCTTCTAGCGCCACCGACAGTTCCAGTGTTACCGCCTTCATAGGGGCAAGGGAAGTTTGGGCGTGTGTATCACCTTCAGGGATAGATTTTACTATTAGCGTCGCCACTGATTGAGGGTAAGTTTTATATCCATGGGAACATGGGCTGGGTTTTATTTGACATGGGAGAGTCACACTCATTTACCAGCACTAGGTTTGCATGTGCGATGGGTTTAATGGAGTTAGCGATAGCTATTATCATGGTTTTAGATTCGCCGTTAAGTGGTTGGATTCTCATTCGTTCGATCTACAAGGGGCGGGCGGGTGTGGACATGGGGAGATTTTGTTTAGTAGAAGATATTCTCTTCTTAAACTTGGACGAGTATGATGTTATTTTGGGTATGGACTCATTAATGATATATAGAGCGATGATGGACGGTTACAGTAAGACTATCGTGTTCTCTATACCAGGACAGAAGATATTTCTTATGGAGATGCCTCATCTGGAGGGTATTATATTGAGGAGGATACTTATGAGGGTATAATCATCTTCAATCACCGTTGTTAGGGATTATGCTGATGTGTTTCGGGAGATACCACAGTTATCATTGAGTTGGGAGATTGAGTTTTTGATCGACTTAGTGTTGGGGACTACGCCAATAGTACGAGCACCATATCGTATGGTTCTTTTAAAGATGCAAGAGTTGAGGGATCAGATTCAGTAGTTATTGGGGAAGGGTTTTATCTACAAGAGTACTTTACATTAGGTTTCCCCAATTCAATTTGTGAATAAAAAGAATGGGTCATTATGGTCTTGTATCGATTACCGGGAGTTAAACATGTTAGGATTCAGAAAAAGTATCTGTTGTCGCGTATAGATGACTTATTCGATTAGCTGAGATGAGCAACCTACTTATCTAGGATTAATTTGAGGTCGAGGTACCATCAATTACATATTAGAGAGGAAGATGTCCTTAAGACCACATTTTTTATGAGATATGGGTATGATGAGTTTAGGGTTATGCCATTCGGGCTAACCAATGCACCGACAGTTTTCATGGATCTCATGAACAGGGTTTTTAGAGATTTCTTGAATCATTTTGTTCATACTTCATATCTTGATTTATTCTCAGACGGAGGGTGATCATGAAGATCACTTGAGTACGGTTCTTCTGACTTTGTGGGATTATCAATTATGTGCCAAGTTTAATAAATGTATATTTTTATTGTGGAAGGTGAAATTCTTGGGTCACACTGTCTTAGAGAGAGGTATTTTTATGGATCCCAGTAAGGTGTCAACGACAATAGAGTGGGTCCAGCCCACGATACCGACAGGGGTGTATAATTTTTTAGGATTAGTAGTTTATTACCGCCGATTCATCAGATAATTTTCAAAGATTGCAGGTCCCTTGATGAATTTGACTCGTAAAGAAGTGCCTTTTGTATGGGATGACCACAGTCATTTAGTTTTCGATGAGCTAAAGGATAAGTTTACTTCATCACCAATACTAGCATTGCCTAGGGAAGGAGTGGAGTACTTTATTTTTATTGATGCATCATTAAAGGGACTTGGGGAAGTTTTACACGAGGAGGAGTAGCCCATAGATTATGTATCTTGCAAGCTTAAGCCCTATAAGAAGGACTATCCCACGCACAACTTGGATTTAGTAGTAGTAGCAGTATTTTCTTTTAAGGTTTTGGAGGCACTATCTTTTGGGGAAGAAGTTTCGATTGTTCATAAACCATAAGTCAATTTAGTATCTTTTCACGCGAAATGAGTTGAGTATAAGGCAGCGTAGGTGGCTTGAGTTCGTGAAGGATTATCAGTTTGTCATCCAGTATCATCCCAGGAAGGATAACATAGTGGAAAATTCATTGAGTCATGTGCCTAAAGGAAATTTAGTCGCAACATGGAAGGAAAAATGGGTTAATCTTTGCCAAGAGGATGAGGTAGTCCGAGCTTATAGCAATGATGACCATAACACCCTAGATCATCTTGAGGGTTGTGAAGGAAGAGGCAGGGGATCTATCTTGATAGAGAGGATTTAAAAGCTATTGGTAGGTGGAGTGGAGTTCTAGTCAATCAATTTTGAGGGTGGATTAAGCTTCAATGGAAGGTTAGTTATTTCAGATGATGAGGACATACGACGCGTAGTTATCTAGGAAGCACAGGGATCATGGTTTTCAGTACATCCCGAAAGAGATAAAATGTACTGGGATATGAGGAAACATTATTGGTGGGTCGAGATAAAGTGGGACATAACAAAGTTTGTCTCTAGGTGCACCACTTGTTAAATAGTGAAGGTTGATCATCAGGGACGAGCTGGGGTTTTACAGTCGCTGGATATTTCAGTGTGGAACTAGGAGATTATTTCAACGGACTTCATCATAGGTTTATCGACATCACAGCGGGGTCATGATTCCATCTGCTTCGTTATGGATCGGTTGACCAAACTAGCCAATTTCTTGCTAGTTTGAGTGGATTATACGACGGGACAGTCTGCATAGTTATCCATAGCTGAGATTATGATATTACATTGGGTGACTCTCAATATCATTTTAGACTGGGACAAGATATTTGTGTCCCACTTCTGGAAGATTTTTCAAGAGGCGATGGGGATAGAATTCCGTTTGAGCACGACTTACCCCCTCAGACCAATGGGCAGACGAAGACGGTGACTCAGATGGTGGAGGATATATTGAGGATGTGTATTATGGATTTTAAGGGTAGGTGAGAGAAGTATTTAATTGGTAGAGTTTGCGTATAAAAACTCATACCAATTCACTATTGGCATGGATCCGTTTGTTTTTACTGATGCATCCTAAGTTACTCGATCCCGATTTAATTAAGGAAATGTGAGATAAGATTGAGTTCATTAGGAATCTCATTTAGGTAGATTAGGATAGGCAAAAAAGTTATGCCGATGCGAGTAAATTTTTTTTAGAGTTTGACGTGGGTGATCATGTCTTCTTGTGGGTATCTGCCATGAAGGGAGTGATGCAGTTCAAAAAGAAAGGGAAGTTGACATCGAGGTATGCGAGGAATTTTTTCATTATTGAGAGGATTGGGCCGATTGCATATAGGATCTCTTTGCCAGAGCATTTGCATCGAATACACGACGTGTTTCACATGTCATTATTGAAGAGGTATTTCAGGGGCAATGTGTCTTACTAGCACATACTGTTAGAGGATATCGAACTGCATCTAGATATCTCATATGAGGAGAGACCTATTGCAATTTTGGACCGTAGCGAGGGAAAGCTTCTATCAAACGTGGTACCGTTAGTGCGTGTGAAGTGGAGACACCACAATGTTATCGAACCGAAATTGAAGCAAGAGGATGACATAAAAGTAAATTATTCAGAGCTCTTCGTGGGAGCTACGTTCGAATTTCGAGGATGAAATTTCATTGTTAGGGGAGGCGAATGTAATACCCCATACTTTTATTATTAATTAATTAATTAATTTCGATATGGTATGGTTGTGACTCACGGATATATTTATATGATCACCACCATTGTATGTGTATTCATTTAGGATTGGTGGCGAGATTTCGACCCGATGGCTTGGTGTGAGGATTGATGCCTAGAGCCGGATATCACACAAGGAGTGTATCCACGAGGTCCAAGCTCTAGATACATATATATATATATATATATATATATATATATATATATATATATATATATATATATATATATATATATATATATACGATATATTGTATATATCTATTTATGGGACGAGTGTAACTATGTTATGTTTATAACATGAATCATTATTTACAGCAAGTGTGTCACTATAATATTGTTTATGAATGAGTAGGTATAGAAGGTAGTTATACTTAGCTAATAAAGAGTATTAGTGGGATTAGGCTTAAATAACAGTTATATGTCCTAGTTAGACTAAGTAGGGCAATTAGGATAAATAAAATGAACACGTGAGGTTTGATCTCAAGTGATTGCGATCGGTTAATCTTGAAAGTAATACATTACTGTTTTAATTGATTTAAAACAATAATCTACTTGCAAAATGTTTTCTACTCATCGGGCTTTGACCCATAGGCTTTTGTCTTTTCATGTTTTTCCTTTTTACACCCTAGGTGTGCATCAACAATAGGCAGAATAATAGGGATAGATTCATTCTTACCGTGTAGTAGTTATGGACGCTACATCTTTGTTTAGACGCCTCAGTCTATTTTATCTAAATAGGATCAGTCATTTCAATTTCTATTTTGAGCGTGTTTCCTGTAGATGTTTAGGCATTTATATTACAATTAGAAATTTTTATTTCAATACCCAGTTTATTTATTCAGTTATTGCGGCTGTGTTATTTGGTGATCGAGGGTTTATTTGGTTAGCTTTTATTATCTATTGATGCATGAGGATTATTCATTCATTTTTAATTCTATGGTTTATTCATATTATTTATATCATACTGTGATTGAGACAGTGATGCTGAGAATGAAACATATTGAGATTTCTATTTTAGTTTATTATAGGATTGGCCACCCAATATTAGAATAGGTGGGTTGTTACATTTTAGTAGGCTTACGATCTCCCAAATTGAGTTTTTGATAAATTTAGTAGGGGAGAATATTAACACTCTCCCCTAAATCTAGCAAAGCTCTCTCTATCTTACTCTCTCCCATGATACATGAAATAATGGGGGCTCACAGATCTTTGTACTTCAGTGGGAGGTAACTCAAAAGTATCGAGCTAACATTTTGCAAGAATGAACTTTTTCTTCACCTTTAACTCGGGTTTCACCATGAGCAAGTACTTTAAGAACTTAACATACGCAATAATTTTCTTTATGACTTCAAGGAAAGGTAGGTTCAACTAAAGTTTTTTAAGTACCTTTAAAATGTCGTCTTTGAAGTCCCCTTTTGGAGAAAGGACCAACCTTTGAGGGTATGGTGCGGCTATTAGGGGTCTTACCTCCACTCTAAACCCAAGTGTGTCTTTTTTTCACTCTAGTTCAAGGGTGCATCTTCGGCCTCTTTCATGTTGGGAAAATTCTCCTTGACTTTTTGTACAATTTGGGGAAAAGGTGATGAATCAATAACTTTCCCACTACGTAAAGGGACGATGCTTTACATTGCTCTTGAATTTCTTCGGGGTTAAAGCTTACATAGTTTTGACCTTGGGGAGGTCGTTGGTCTTGAGAGGGGGATTTATCCTTCTCTTGGACACTCAAAGATGATTGCAACTTGGACAATGATGCCTTCATTTCTACATAGTTTTGGGAAATTGGGGCATTAATCGCACATTGAGTTTGAATAAATTAGATCAGAGTGCCATCGATACTTTTTCATTGAAGAATCACATAAGGCACAAGTGGAGGCGCTTGCATTTGTGGTGTTTGCTGAAATTATGGGGGGTAGTTATTGGGCAACTTGTTGGTTAGGATTTAACGACACATTTGGTTGTTGCAATTGAAATCAAAATGGTTCCTCTACGATGGATTATAGGAGTTCCCATGAGGGCCGTTAAAATTCCCTTCATATTCCTCTACTACTTCAACTTTCTCATGAAGCATAACTTTTAGGCGGGAATGGTTGGACACTCTTTCATTTGATGTCCCGCCTCACAAGTAATGCATATCTCCTCCTGTGAAGATCGAGAATGGCTAGATGTATATCTCACCCTTGCTTTCATCACGTCATATATCCTCTTGGCTAATTAGTTTATTTGAAGCTTCAACTCGGCTTCCTTGTCCAAATGCTAAATTCTGGACAAGGAAGGGGCTATTGATGTGCTTATAGCCTTGAATTGGGTACTCGAGTTCGATCTATCCCAAGATTGAGTAGTCTTAGTGTCATACTTAAAATGTACCCCCACATCATCTAAATCTAACCCAAATGACTCTTTTCGGCACATTATTTCTATGAGTTGTTTAGAGTTTAGCTTAAGCCCATGATGGAAGAACGAGACGATATAACAACCCGTATTTTGAGTAAGTAGAAATAAATTAATTCGATGAATTTTAAATTTCACGTGTACCGTGATTTGATAGAATTAAATATTTTGGGAGATAGTGATTATTATTGATGGAATAATTTGCTCGATAATTATTATACGTTACAGCGAATTATACGTGTAGTCTATTTGAGAACAAGGTGGGAATTTGTTGTAAAGTGACTCAAATGGCAATTTCGAGGTCGCGATTGATTCCGTATGGGTCGAGATAGTCACAATAGTGTACCTAGGGGTTGTAGTTGGGTTTCGGGCCTTTTTAGTCATAATCGAGCCCATACAGGAGTGTTTGGGTCACTTGGGTTTAGCTCGTAAGCCTAGGTTTGAGAATTGGGATTTAAAACCTAAGATTAGTCATTTGGGGAGCATACTATTTTATCTAAAACCCTAATAATCAAAGGAGAAAATAGGAGAGGCCATTATAGAGGAAGAAAAGAGAATTTGGAGGTGTAGCACCTTAATTCATCCAACTTATTGCCGAAATTGGAATCAGGATGAGGAGAGATCAATGCCATCAACAAAAAATGGATTTAAACCTGCAATTATAAGAAAAGTGTTTATCTTTCATGTTTTTAAGAGGTTATAATACCCATGTAGAGTAGGGTTTATAATTATTGATTAATTGATGTTCTTGGGGCATTTGAGGGATAAACACATGATCTTGGGTAGGATTTGCATGTAGCTTGAATTCCTATGTGGTTAGAAAATGAAATTAAAAATTATGTGATGATAATAATGAAAGAAATCTAAGTTTTTGGAGGAATTTATGTAAAGAATACAAAATCTAGGGTTTCAATGATTAATGCGGTTTTAATATGATTTTGGATGAAATTTGAATGGATTTAATATATGATTTACTTTAGAAATCATCCCACCATATATATATGAAGTTTAGTTATGTTGGTTAAGAGTTTTGTAAGGACATAAATTTCCAATTGAGTCCATGTATTGTTTTGACTTAATTCCGTGAACAAGACTGTGTTTGTAATATGTCATAGGGAGAATTTTATATTGTCACGATCCCACTTGGTCTATGACGTATTTAAGAAATTGAAGACGTAGCGGCAAAGCTTCAAAGAAACAATCATGCCGATGTTTATTTGGTGCAAGTTTACTCGTCTTCAAAGTTATTTTCTTTTCGAGATCACTCAGGTATGAATACGTATAATTTATGGTGCTCGGAATTATTTTATAGAAAATAAGGATGTAATTTTTATAAAGAAAAATGATTTTAAATATTTTAAATGTGTTTTAATGGTTTAAACTTTGTTTTATGATGATAAGCTCAAAATAGAGTTTGACTAATTTGAATCTCTTTGTTAAGAGACGATTTTATCAGAAAGTCAAACTTCGCGAGGTCGCTCGAACGACATCTTAAGTCGCTCGAACGACATCTTAAGTCGCTCGAACGACATCTTAAGTCGCTCGAACGAGTTACAATGTCGCGCGAACGACACATTTTTTGAGGCGATGTTTAAATCCTATTTAAACAGTGTTTGCATCATAATTTCGTAAGTGTGCTTTCTAAAATTAGTTTTACAAACCAGAACCTTGTTTGCACATGTTTTCAAAGGTTTAAAAGTCTTAAACACATCCTTAGAGTTTGCAAAGATCCGAGATATCATTCTTATATGTTTACGTGATCTTGCTTCACCAAAATTGTTTGTTCTACACATTGAACACAAAGGGTTTTGCGGTGAAGAAGCGACGGACATCGTGTTCGACATCGTAGACGTATCAAAGCCATATCGGTGGACACCGAGACATACGTGGACACGTGTGTTGTGGACAGAGATCGTAAAAGATGGAATTTCTGCATGGGCACTATTGAATAACGGTTGAAGATCAGAAGGAGCGTCAACACCCGTGTGGATCGAGTCTTAGTGTAAGGCTAATCTGTCTTTGTAAAACCATTATTCATAGTGATTGTCTGGCTTGTGCCATCCGAGGTTGTTTTCCCGTTTTGGGTTTTTTCCTTGTACATCCGGCGTTGTGAGTATTCTTTACCTTGTTTGACTTGTTTTAATCACTAGATGCATGTTTAGGATTAATCAAGATAAAATTGGTTTAAAGTGAGAGTTGGTATTTCACAACTTGGTTTGGTGCATAATTAAAAAATGGATTTTTTTTAAAGAGAAATTGAATCTGTTTGAAAACACACACATCGGCCCACTCGCCCGTTACACAAGTTTGGTGAAGTTTAATGAAGAGTGGATGAAGTTTTAATGGCAAAAAATTGGAAAACGAGAGGAAGAAGAGGACTTGTAGAGTTTCGAATGGATTCGGCTCCTTGGCCGAATCGATTCGGTTTCCCATATTTTGGCAATTTCCCCTTTTTAGACTAGAACTTGCAATTAACAATCAGGTGGACTTTTGGGATGCCTTTAAATTATAGTAAGAGATATTTTGATTATCAGTAGGCTAATGGTAGGGTTGGGGCTTAGTCATAAGTGAGAAGAACTAATGATAAGATTAATCGAGAATAATGTGGAAAGTAATTGAATTCGAGAAAATGATATGGAGTCACGATTAACGATCGGGTGGACTTTTGGGAATCCTTTAAAATATAGTGAGATATACTTTAATTAGGGAAATTTACAATTAGGTTCCTTGGTAATATTTTTTAAACATTTAAGGACAATTTACAATTAGGTCCACTTGTTACCACTAGCATGGACTTTTATAAGAAGATAATTAGTGGACCTAAGTGTTTAAAATTTATCAAAATTACTTTAGTGCTTAAAATTTGTTTGTAAGGGACCTAAGAGTACTTTCTCCTTTTAATTATCAGTATCCTAATGGTAGGGTTGTGGCTTGGTTAAAAGTGAGAAGAACTAAGGCTAAGATTAATCGAGCATAATGTGGAAAGTAATTGAATTTGGGAGAATGAGATTGAGTCACGAGAGTTTTGAGTGATCCTATGATGCGGACTAGTTGTGCGGGAGTGAATTAAAATTGAAAAGAATGTAAGGGGTAACTAGGGCCCTTCGAGTAGAGAATTATACTCGAAAAAATACGATAGAGAGTTATAATCGTAAATTTATAAGTACGGTAGGTATTCAGATATATATACTACGTACAAATGATAATTATAGGTTAAGTGTATATCTATATGGATTATATTATAGGTTGACTAAATACCTATACAAATTATATTATAGGTGGAGTGTATACCTATACGGATGATATTTATAGGTTGTGTGTATACCTATATGGATTATATTTATAGGTTATGTGTATACCTATATGCGACATATGTATAGGCTGTGTGTATGCCTATTATGTGACTTCTTATGTGTGTAAACCTAACTACACTGCCTGCTATCCGGAGGTTTCTGCGCAGAGGGAGATCCCACCTTGGGAATTCCAGTAAGGTCTGGATTTTTGGCCCGGAACATGGAACTTAAGGCGGCTCACTATGTGTGTGTATTAGTTGGACTGGAAGGTCATTAGGGTATGTTAGGTATGTGTGTATCCCAAAGTCTTTGAACCATATTCACCTCCATTGATCCTTGATTGAGTACGAGAGGTACATGGACTTGATAATAAAGTATGCAGACTCGCACCGCGGTTCTTAGCCCGAGGATGCTAAAGTATGTATATAAATTGTGTGATATATATATATACACACATGTGTACTTATCCTACTTGTGCGTGAAAGTAGTAGTTGTCGATAGTGTATATCTAAATGTGATGTAATTATGAGATAATCTACTTAGAGTTTGATGGTAGTAAAGTTAGGTAGCATATATCTAAAAGATGACGTAAGTAGAGAAACTTAATGAGATGGTTTAATAATAACATACGTGAAATGTTAATTATAGTTAATAATAACATACGAGACATATTAATTATTAATTTTAGGATATCATACTATATGGGTGGTACGGGGAAGATAAACTTGTTAACGGATAAATAATTATTGATAAGACCGAGATGGGCTGGGAAGCATAACTAGGTAGGTGAGGAACTCAAGAGAGTGTACATTGAACTAACATGTGTAATCAGTAACTGATTTATAACTGTGATAAATTATTGTTAAATATTTTTAAATGTTTTTGGGCTCTGACCCATCTTGGAAACATATTTTTAAAACCTTTTAGGTGTCTAGCCATAGGGACACCAAGCTTAATGATTTGTTCCAGGGATGCGTAGCTGCAAAACTTATGGATGTTTACAGGATTTGAATTAAAAGACTCCGTTCATTCCTAAAGTAGGATTCAATTTTAGTTATTTCGTTTGGGCATGTCGCCCCTTCAATGATTTCATTTATTCAGTTTATCAGACTATATATTAGTGGATTTTGTTTTATTTCATAGACTCATAGTTGGATTTTGTATTTTGAACTGATGATTTATTCGATATTATTTATTTAGTTATTTTTCTTGTGATGGATTCATAATGATATTATTGTTTGGATGGTTCGGTTATCGTCTTAAATTTCCAAATGTTATTATTAATAAAAGATAAAATTCGACACACGCTTAATTTAACATATGTGGTTAGTATATTAAAAGGTTTTTGACACTGATGCTAAGAATGATCTCGATGGGATTCCTTCTTATTTTAATGAAGGAATGATCACCCATGGTTAAAATAGGCGGGGTGTCACAGATAGTATCAGAGCATCAGGTTTTATTGTCCTTAGGATCTGTACGGATTACTATAATGTTATCGTAGAGTTATTTGATATAGAACCCTATTATAGGATTGGTGTATTCCTCTATGCACGCGGCTTATGTTCTCCTACTACTAAGTATAGTTTATGTGATTCATATCCAAGTTCGTTTGGGCTCCATACATCGAACAAAATGGGATGACCAATGAGGGCGGTTAGAAGGACTACCGGAGGATAGGTTTAGCAGAAGCCATTGAGTAATTGGGGAATGGTTACCACAATAGGAGTCACCATGATTATTGTTCAGGAAGATGGCAATAGAATAATCACTAGGGATCCGTATTTTCCCCAATCACTGTTGTACATAACGACGGTTCAAATTCGGACTCACCCACATAGTCAATAAGGGGGGAGTCGGAGGAACTCTTTCGAAGAGTCAGTAAGTGTGATGGTCCAATAGAAGGAGATAATCCCAAAGGAGATTGTGTAGGGTGGAATGCAGCGACACGCAGGATTAAATTTTAGGTGAAATAATTTTTTATCACAAGAGTAGCATTGTAATTATGGGAGCTAGTCACCAAAACCATGGAGAGATATAATGATAACGAGAAATTGGGGGTGCGGTTTAACCGTAAGATCTTCCATGTTCTATTCACACCGAGATGCAAATGGAGTTTCGAAACTTATCACAAGTGTTCCAGACATAGATCAATCATGAGAGATAAGTTGACTTTTTTAGTGAACTCCATACTTAGCAAAGGGGATACGGAGAATAAAAAGGCCTCATAAGTTAATAACGGATGTGTCGGTAGAATATACAAGCGTGGATGGGAAATACGAATGGGGTGACTAGTGCCGATGTCGTTAAGGTCATTCGTTTACAAGTTTATATCAACGCTTCTTTGAGAAGGGAGGCAAGAGAGTTTGATAATCTAGCCGAAGAATAATACTGGATTAAACAGGCTAGTAAAGCACTATAGGAGGGTATACCTAATAGGGGACCCATTTAAATGATTGATATTAATGTAAGTCCTACCAAGCGACAATGAAATCATCTAGGTCCATCAAGGCCAAAATCGAGTTTCATAGGTTAGTGGAGCCAAAAGGGAAAATGGGGGTAGTAATTAGGAGCCAAGACTACCAGGTCTGAGAACACAACATCTCGATATGGCCAGTAGGGATAGACATAGTGGGTTAGCACAAAATGGTGTCCTATGCGTGAGAGTAGGGCCACCTGTATTGAACTTGTCCATAGTGAGAAAGTGGACCGTTCAGACTGGAAAGGTAGACTGGGATGGTACCAATGAGGCACAACAACAGCCGTAGGAGTGAGACTTCCAATAGGGTAATAGGATTAAGATATTTAAGTTATAAGGTTACCAACCTTAGAATGGGTAGATCAGGTATTACCATCAGGGTCCTCAGCAGCAGTATCTCATTCCTCAGGGACGTTAGGACTAAGGGAATGATAGGGAAGGCCAGAAGGGCTAAAGCCAAAAGTAAGTGAGTTTCATTGGAATTTGTTACGGTTGTAGAGAGATGGAACATAGTGATAAGGATTACACAGAGCAAGACAGGGGCAAATACAGGATGAGATCCTGTATATACAACCATTGCAGTAGATCATGGATCAGTTTCAGCGAGAGAGTTAGGAAGTTGTTGACCACGCAAGGTAGATAGAGAATCGAGATAGAATTTTTGTCTTGTCCTTATGAGTATAGAATACATTTTGGTGACATAGGTGTGTCACAATATATGATTATTTGACACTTAAATTCATGAGCAGGTCAGATTTAGTGGATGCATTGACAAAATAAGGCTAGTTACTATGAATGCATTTACCATTGGGTATCGGGGCTCTTCGGTGTTGCTTGTAGGGGAGCGAGTGTGGACACTAAGAGGATTTTTATGTTACGATTTGCTAACTTTGAGAGTTGAGGATGTAGAGTCTATTATGATCATGTGTGACGACTGAATACGGAGGGTTTGAGCGGTAGTAGATTGTGTTATAAGACTATCATGCTTGTTATTCCAGGGTGAGATATTGTTTTACAAGGTATCACTCGAAAGAGAGTTGAGCCCGCATATATATATATATATATATATATATATATATATATATATATATATATATATGAGAAGGGGGTGTTTTACTGTTCCAAAATATCAACAATTGAGATCGAATTTTTTGGGACGATCTAAGGGTCTCTCATTGTGCCATGTCATGATTTGTTCATTGCGACATGGAAAATGAGGAAACTTACCCCCAACCCCCGTACCCAATACGACATATCATTATCTCCCCATCATTCATCTGATTCATCCCTCCAAACCCTACCCCTATCCCCCTCTCTCTCGCATGAACTAGTCGCCGCCCCCTCCTCCCATCGTCTTCATGCTTCCCTTCCCCTATAATAAACCCACGCCCACGCCATGTCCACGCCTACGCCCATGAGTTAGCCTCTGTCTCTTTTACACACACACATAAAATCGCACCTTATCTCCCTATTTCTTACACACACATATAATCGCACCATATATTTGTATCATCGGTGCGATTTTTTTATTTTTGATGGTAGGATTTTTGAATTTCTGATGGTCTGATTTTTTTCAGACACATTTGATGCTGCGATTTTCTTCAGATCTGTCAACACATTTTGCGTCTTCAATGATTCAAGGTGCTATTTCTGAATTTCTGATTGTTTGATTTTTTTCCACACACACGTGATGGTGCGATTTTCTTCAGATCTGTCAACACATTTTGTGTTATATCCCCGTATCTGTTGTTGTTGTTTTAGAATTCTGGGTTACACCCACTTAGATTTTGAGATATTCTTGAATTTAGGGTTTCAAAATTTGATTTGGGGGCTTTCTAGATAAAATTAGAGGCATTTTTTGGTTTAGTTCTATAATTTACAAAATCGATTTGTGGTTTGATTTTGAATAATTTTTGTTAGTTTTGGGAGTTTTTTGCTTTTTTAATACTGTGGGTTCGGTTATTCAGAGCTTACTTTCATTACTGCGAGTGTTTTTTGATTTTGAGTAATTTTTGTTAGTTTCTACTTTTGCTTTTATAATTTAATAATTTAGTAGTTCTTGAAGATTCTTTTTTACCTGTTGAATTCCATATGTTTGACAAAATAACCACCTGATTTTTTTTGGGAAACCTTTTAGCAAATATTTTGATTTGATACCATGTTATCTTTGAATGTTTAATGGTATAAAACTTATCATTGATTTCCATGACTTCATCACATTAACAATTTATTATATGGATATCTATGTATGTTTACATTTATTAAAGTCATTCAAAAAGTTATGCATATTTATAGATAAAATGACATTGTTTGATTCTTGCAATTTTTTTTGTCATTCAAAAAGTTATATGAAATCTAATGATTCCAAAAAGAACCACGTCACGAAACTAATGACGTGGTATAATTTTTTGAGTGATTTGAATCTTTTAGTTTTTCTCATTGACTTTGTGAATGTTGCTCAAATGAAACTAGAATAAACTCTAGCTTCTTCCAACTTATAACTGTTGAAGTATCTGCCTTTCCATCTTATAATTTTGTTTCTAAATGGACCTATTTTATGTTTCTACTGATTCAAGGTAACCATCAAGCTGAATTACCCCATAAGGAAGGATGATGGTTAAAATGATTAAATCTCATTGACCAATGCACTAGTGATGATTTTTGTAAATGATGTGAAAAGATCGCATTTTCCTCTTCTCACTTGCTCACTGAAATACAAAGGTATAGCATCATGAGTTTAACGCAAATGCAAACGGTCTCATTTTTTCCTTTCTCACTTGTTCACTCATATAGGTGTGTCTCTTATGAAACAATCCCATTTTTTTATTTCTTATGCAGTCCTCTCAATATGTCATTTTTATATTAATATCCACTATTTGCCAACATATTCTCTATCACTGTTTTTTCATCCGAAATGTACTCTCTCACAATTTTTTTCTTTGATTTCAATGCCTAGAAATTAGCTTTGTGTCTCTCTATATTCAGTGCACTTCTTTTGGGGGGGTTTTGAAAATGGGACGTGGCTTCAATATACAGTCAAAATTCATTCATTGTGTGCTGTACATGGTGAAGATCTCAAAGTTCTTTTACATTTTGAGTATACCTGACACCACCTATTGTTATTCGGTGCATGAAAGTGCCTTACCACCATTGTTGTTGCTAATTGTACTAGACAACAAATGCATTGATGTTTTGAGTACTATTTTAATTCTCATCCTATCCTAGGTAAGTATTTCATATATGAGAGATCTTGATTCTGTTATTGAGTTTTGATTTATGATTCCCCTATATTTTCTGGTGTGGATTTGTAGCGAGCCTTGGGGATTAATTTTGTTGTAAATTTGTATTATTTTTTCAGTCAAAGCATGTAATATCATGTATGTGGAGACAATACAACGATACAAAAAAACAAGGGTGGTGATGACATTACTTATTTTTTAATGTCAAAATTCAGTTCTATCAATTATGTAAAAAACAACAGGGGTGTAGATGCCATTCCTTCTTATTTAATGTAAAAAACAACACCAACGTGGAGATGCTCGAGCACCTCCCGTGTTTTTTATATTTTTGGTGTTTTATTTCAATAGTAAAATTTGATATCTTTGGCTGTTATAACCTTAATCTCAAGTTGTATTATGTTTCAGCCACTAAAATTAAGTTTACTTTGTATTAGTTCACATATTAAGTTTACTTTTCTAATGCATTTTCTAATGAAGATTGTCTCTCATTTTTTGAGCTTTCATAAACAAGAACCTTATAACATCTGAGTCTGTCATCTCATTTCATTTGGTATTAATATTGTAGGTTATTTGACTTGGATGAAGATCATAAGATGGGGTTTTTAAATTGAAAGAATGGGCTTGACAATAGGAAGAAATCAATTAGTTCAACTGATTTGTGTGGGATTTGCGGATTTGTCGTGCTAAGGTTTTGTGCAGTTGTGTGCATATATGTAGATATGCAACATATATGCATCTGCATATATGCATACAAATGCATTTATGCAAGCATATATGCATATGCAGCATATATACATATGCAACATATATGCAACATATATGTCCTTTCCCTTTTAACATTTTCTCACATTTTCTCAGCATAGTTCTATTGATAGCAATAATCAATCTCCTCACAAAATCTACAGCATTCCCTTTACTTGCTCTATTGATATCTGCCTCCTTTTAATATTTGATCAGAATTTAAATGGTTAGTTTAATTCTTGGAGTTAATACTCGGAACTAGGAGTTTTGACAATTTATGTAGATGATAATCAGGAAGGCAGAATAAGTTTCAAGGACAACCTCAATCTAACATTGAATAAGTTATTGATGTTAAATTTTGCTATCAATCTCTCTCTCTCTCTCTCTCTCTATATATATATATATATATATATATATATATACACAAGTTACTGACGTTTATTAGTGTGACACCCCGCTTAATAAAATACTGGGTGATCAGTCCTATACCAAATTAAAATAGGAATCCCAGTTGGTTCATTCTTAGCATCACTGTCGAAAATCTTTTAAAAACTTACTAACCACCTAGTATTACAAAAATCCGGTGTCAAATTTTAACTTTTTAATTAAACAAACAATAACATGCGGAAAGATAATACGAGTCATACACAATGACTGAATTAAATCAACTGAATAATTAATTAAACTAATTTTCGAATAAACCATCGGCCACCAAAGTAAATAGTCCAATAACAAACATCCAACATCTGAATAAATAAATTTGAAAACTGTACTGAAAAATCTGGGCGATAAGCCCAAAGTAAAACTGAAACTGATAAATTATTCCTACTCTAGGAAGGAATGAACGATGCGTCTAATACAAGCTCCTGCTAGCATCCACATATGCTGCAGCTCTGTGTCCCTGGAATAGAATATCAATCCTGGCATCCCTATGGTTGGACACCTAAAAGGTTTTGAGAATAATTTTATAGAAAGGGTTAGAACCCAAAACATTTTGAAAATATTTAGCAAGTGAATTAACTGCAGTAATTTAAAATGCATGAATGCGCTTCATATTTAAGTTAGTGTCGCACTCTCTTGAGGACATACACACCCCTCCACTATTGTTCACACCTAACGGTTTCCTTAATCCTACCTAGTTGTACTACCCCATCCAACTAGTCCTGGTATAATCTCCCCTTGCCATTCTACTCTAAACTGAGTATTATTATTAATGAGTTATAAGTTATATCACCAATTAACTTAATTAATTCCTTTTAAATAATATCATATTACCGTGACACAAGTTATATAAAGTAAATACATCACACACTGTATTATTACCTGCATATAATATTTACTACCATTATATACGTTCCTTTACTAATAACATCCACACATATATCATATGTATATCCATCCCTCCGAAAACACCCTCGTCGGATGATTTCCTCTAAACTGCTATCTCACTAGGTGTGCTCACATAACCTAGTTACCCAACTCGGAATCGCTCACCAACCTAGACCAAATATCAACGTAGTGGAGGCGGTCATATTCCTTCCCTGAAAGTGAGATAAACCCCTCACCCATATACCAGGCGCTATGACCTGGGGATATACTCACCCTACTCATCAAGCTAGGGGATTCACCCACATCGCGCAACCTCCCTTTATAGCACTAGAGTATATAACTTAAATAAATATCTAGTCAGTGATATTTAATAGCACACACAATGTACACATATATATATATATATATATATATATATATATATATATATATATATATATATATATATATATATATATATATTTTTTTTTTTCACCATACCGTATATATATAATATAAAACCCGCCTTTACCGTGTACTAAAACCCGTAACACTAGCCTGTATATTCCCGAGTCTATGGTCCGACTCAATTTAATTAATTTTCTCCTTAATTTATTTATTACCTTCCCGAGTCTATAGTCCTACTCTAATTTAATTAATTTACACATCAATTATTTTAATACTTGGTGTCGCCCAACGAATACACCCGGACTCGCTCCCTTGGCCCGTACCATCGTTAATACCTGATTCTATATTTAGCCCCATATTTAATTAATTACACCTCAATTCCTTTAATAATGTAGTGCCACTCAACCACCATACCCGAACATTTTCCCTCGGTCTAAAAATCAATACCTATGAATTATTTCCTGAAATTTATTCATCTCATGACATACAATTATCACCCTCCTAAACCCAATTATATCCCCTTATAATTGCTAAGGAATATGTGCTACATATGAATTTATCACTAAATAAAAAGTAGGGGGAAAATCTTAAATTAATTTCCCTTTTATATATAAAACTGGCGAACCTGCCAAAAATCTGGGACCATCGATCATTCGATCCCTTCCATCGATCGATCGATCGAATAGGTATGCTCCTTCTCCGACCTCCTATTCGGCCATTGATGAACTCTCAAGCTTTTAGTTTATTCTCAAACCCTTACCCAATCACAACCAACATTTCATTTACATAAATATATGTTCTAATCTTCCTAGAAGACCTAAATTATTCATCGATTCATCAAAATCTCAAACTTTTCCCGGATTGTGATTCTCCCGGGTTTATTATACGGAGATATAAATTCGTCATACTGGTTCGAAACTTGTCACCAATACTCACTGATTAGAATCCTATAATTGATTCCAGCAGTCCCATATCCATATTCACCATTAATTTAGTCTCAAACCTACATATACTACGCAAATCCGGAAAACCCCCTTTTAGCTATTTAAACCATAACCAAAAGAAATTTTTGATACACATACTATGATATGAATTGATTATCACAATTTAGGAATCACAATAGTTAACCACTTTCCTGGAATTGTTCGTAGAGTCTGATCCGTTGGTGTAGTTAATGGTTTGATGACGAACACTCAATTAGTCCCTTAATTTGACTCCAAAAGATCCCTAACTGGATCTTGATTAGCTTCATCTGTTTCTCTCTCAAATCCCTAAGTTTAGAATTGTGTTAACTTCCATTCAACACTCCCTCAATTAGGTTTAAAACTCATAATCCCATTTTTGACCACATTGGCCTAATTAAAATGGCCTAAATCACCCCGTGTGGGCCCGACTACGCCCAAAAATATCCCGAGACCCGATTAATACCCGCAGATACTCTTTTCTGACTATCTCGACCCATCAGGACTCAACCGCACACTCTGAATTGTCATTCGAAATACTTTATAACATTCTCTAATTTTGACCTCAAAATGCAACACACAAAATTTTAAATAATTAAACTTAAAGTCGCCAAATCTAAACAAAACTCTTCTCACTCAAATAAATTCTCCAAATCATAAATTTAAGTTTCTCTAATTTTAAATATTTTATATCTCCCAAAAATAATTAAATATTAAATCCTCAAAATTACGGGGTGTTACAATTAGTGCCCAACTAGATTTAAATGCAGTAGCAATTATTAGCCACCAACAGTAACTGACCCAACAAAAATAAACGGGAAAGGTAAATAATCTTCCATCAATGCTTAAATTATGCAGTAACTAGCAAAAGGGCCTAAAATTATGCAGTAGGATTCTCTTCTTTATTTGTAAGTTATCAAATATTTGGAACATAAGGTAATATGGACGTGCTGAATAAGAATAATGGGATGCATAATGTTCGTTTAACATTGTGATATTGAGATGATGCTATTGAAATTTATGTTCTTCACATTCAGAAGTAACACATTCTGCATACCTCTTTGCTTGAGATTTAACCGAACAAAAAAGAAAGCATTAATATTTTATTTGGTTGAATTGGTATATTTCTTTTTTTTATAATCTACCTTTTGTTATTTTTATTCATTTTTTTCCTTAATGTTGCGGAAAATTTAAAAGTTATTATAGCATCCATAATACTAAGATGAAAATTTAAAATTTAAAAGAGAACAATTATTATAGTACTAAGAGTTATTATAGCATCCATAGTTATTATAGAATCCATAGTATTAAGTTTTTCATACATGTTAGCTTAATGTTGGTTGAATCAGTATATGACATGTTGCCTTATTTTGATTCGGACTCATGTTTTGTTTTCTGATAGTGGCGTTGGTTGTACACATAGTTGGAGAATTGCCATAATTTTATCCCTTATGGGTTTCCCCATTGCATACGCGTGCGTGTACAAATGGTTTTGGACTGTGTTTTATGAGTATTTATTTTATATGCTCATCGTTCATTTTTAAGGCAGTTATTTTGCTTTCAGTTTTTTATAACATTAATCCGCACGTTTTTTTTCCTCATACTCATTAGTTAGTTATGACTTTCATCGATCATTTTCTTATACTCATGGTTTCAATTTTTTTTATTCAACTTCACGAAGTGAGGTTTGATGACATTAATTCATTTTTTTATGAAGTTCAATAATTAAGGATGAAGATGTCTTAAAAAATAAGAGTCAACAATAACTTTTTTAAATTTCTTGATTTTTATGATCAATTTATCAGTTTATTGTATTTACTGTTACTGAGATTCTAAATAACTTTCTTACACTGTTTTGCAAGTGGGCTATGCGTTAAAACTTCATCCACTGCTATTTCTTCCTCTGCATAGGCAGTTTTAATTTCTTCAGCAGGCTTAAGAACTTTTATACCACATGAGCATGTTCATTTGTAGGAGCTGTGGCAATGTTTCTTTCAGTTCTTTAGATGCTTGCACAACTGGTTGTTGAACCACCCGAGTGTTTCCATTCTAGGGGTATTTCAAATTTCTGAGGTGTTTAATATAAAACATATATTTAGTTTATTTGAAATTTTCCCTGATCTTATGTACTTGATTATATATGGATTATGCTGCTTATATGAGGTTCCAAACGGACTATTTGTTTTGTTGGATTAATTTTTTATTTCCTAAACAGTGTGGATAGTCCTATAAACAAAGGGAGTTCTGCTCAATTTTTTGAAAATTCACATTTGTATTGCAAAAAAATTTATGTCTTAAATTTAAACGATTCAATACTTTGAAAATATACACTTATAATATATAAAATATTTATTATTTATAATATATAAAACATTTATTATTAAATTTAAATGATTCAATACTTTGAAAATCTACACTTATAATCTGCTCAGTTTTTCGCTGTTTTGTGATTACGTACTTTCAAAATTTTCATCGTGCCTTCAGGCACGGGCATTTCGCTAGGGTGTGTCTATATATATATATATATATATATATATATATATATATATATATATATTATGACATTGTAGACTTTGGTGAGTATGTTTTCTTGTTATGTTTGATCCCGGGCATAGCGACATTTTACTGATATGATTCAGGGTGCAATGTATTTATTGTTGAGCAGAGAGATATAGACCGTTACTTATATAACGTTGAGAACTTAGTGATAGTGAGAGCTTCGTATTGTGTGTCATCTCAGTGACATGAGAGAGGACGAGTAGACTTTTATATCAGGAGATGGGAAATTAGGGGTACATGTTATGGACCAAGGGCCTAACGGATCTCAATGATTGACAAGGTTGGGTAGTAGTGTATTGTGGGGTTCCTTATTTGGATTTTACTTTGCAAGACATTCCACGCATAAAACTTAGTGAACGCTGGAAGTTGGGAGAGGTTTGGTCACTAGTACATGGGTTTAGTATCTTAGTTATTGTACATATATGTGATTATAAATGATAGTAATAGTTATATTATGATCCACAAAAAGTGGAGTCGGGTAGAATTTGTGCAGTTATGCAAAGGTATAGGGTGTATGGGTGCCCTAGTTAGTGGGATTATAGTATGGTCCGTAATCAGAGGAGGAGGACAATCACGTGTTAAATATAAGGGTAGTTGAAAAAGGGAGGGGGCACTTAGAGACGGAGCTTTCCCGAGAGGGAAGAACACTATAGCCATTAGTATGTTGACCCATCAGAGTGGTGGGAAAAATGGAAATGTATTGTGCAGTCGCCAGAGTGAGGTGGTAAACAAAAGGATGAAATATTTTGACATAAGGGGACAAAAGAGGATTAGTCATTAGATTGAACAGTAATGTATAGACCATCGGACTGAAGGATACCGTTAACAGAGGTGTAGCGTGGATTGTAGAATGATTTTGACTTTAGGAATGAGACGAATATCGTGTGAGGTTATATCTGAAGATGTTAGTACCATACTCATCCAATTTCAAGGAAGAAATTCATTTGTAAGGGGGGAAGTATGTAACACCCCGTATTTTTGAGTAAGTAAAAATAAATTAATTCGGTGAATTTTAAATTTCACGTGTACCATGATTTGATGGAATTAAATATTTTGGGAGATAGTGATTATTATTAATGGAATATTTTATGCAATAATCATTATACGTTGCAACGAGTGATACTTGTAGTTTATTTTTTATTACAAGGTGGGAAATTGGTGTGGAGTGACTCAGATGGAGATTTTGATATCACGATTGGTTACGAATGGGTCGGGTCAAGATAGTTGAAATAGTGTAACCGGGGGTTGTAATTGAGTTTCGGGGCCTTTTTAGTCATAACCGAGCCCACACGGGAGTGTTCGGGTCCCTCGCTTGCCCCGTAAGACTAATTTCAGGAATTGGGATTTAAAACCTAAGATTAGTCATTTGGCACTACACCAAAATGATAAAATTGTCACCTTTCAGCCGGCCACCCTTGTCAAGGTCATTGATCGTGACAAAAAATATGTGTTTTGTGTCACGGTCATTGAGCTTGACACGATCGTGATAAAGAATTATCACGGTCATTGACCGTGACAAGGCCGTGACAAATTTACTTGTCACGGACTTGTCACGGTCAATAACCGTGACAATTCTTTAAATATTTGTCACGATCAATGACCTTGACATGACCGTGACAATTTCTTCCGCAAAAAAAATTTCCCCTTCTTCCCCCCCCCCCCCCCCCCCCCGCCGTTCCCTCCTTATAACAACTCTCTCTCTCTCTCTCTCTCTCTCTCTCTCTCTCTTCCATTTATATATATGTTTTTGTGTGTGTATATATATATATATATATATATGTGTGTGTGTGTGTGTGTGTGTGTGTGTGGTGGGTGAGTATGTGGAAAATAGGGGGTTGTTATATTAGAGGCAAAACATTGATGATTATGTATATAAAATTAGCCTTGTATGGGTATAAGCTAATTTAGATTAATATTGATGATTATGTATATAAATATTAACTCATTTTCATTCGAATTAGACAATTCACATGTTAATATATTGTTGCTTAACCTATACTTTTGTCTTAGGTTAGATATCATTCATGAACTTTAGAATATTAGTGTTATCGACTTAATTCCACATTGAAGATATTTGTACTTGTATATTTGTGTCTAATTTTAATTTCAAAGTGAAGATTATGATATTTTGACTATGGTTAAAGATAAAAAATATTTCATTGTGATTTTATTTCTAAGTGATTCTAGAATTTTTATTCTTGGAGTTAAAGAAATCAACGCATTCTTTCTGTTGAAAGATATTTATTTTTTAATAATGCAGGTTATTTTGAACTTTCCTTCACCATTAAAACATTCAATTGGTAGAATTTTTCTCCTACCAATTTTTTTCATCGTGGATGTCGCCAAATTCTTAGTAGATTAGTATTTAACAAACAAAAGCGAAAGAACCATTATTGTTCACTAAATGTTGGCAAAAGTCTTACTGAAAATGTAAACATTTGTATTATATATAAATTGGCTCTCTCATGTATCAAAATGTTTGAGTCTATCAAGTTAAATAGACTTGGTTCATTATGAGTGAGACACAATCTAGTTTAGGTCAAATGAACCTTAAGGACTAAAGATTGAAGATCATGCACTATCTCTCATTAGAGCCTTCCATGATTGAATATGAGGACAATATCCTTTTGAGAAGTTTGATATAATATTGGCTAATTGCACACACTAAGTTTTTTTTCAAATATTTCACTCGTCCCAATAGAAAAAATACATAAAAACCCATCTACTCCTAACATAAAATGATATCACCGAAGTAAACCTGCAATCTTGAAACATATGACCTCTAACAAAATGACTTCAATGATTTTTTTTTGTCCAAAAAATGCTTTCACTTGCAATAAGATTTATTAAGTGTCAATTACCTTAAACAAAGAAGATTTTTTTTAATAGTTTCAATAGATGACATAAAATCTCGATACATGTATCCACGTTAGATGTTTTCAACTAATTTAGACATATTTATGTGTGTATGTGTATATGTGTATATGTGTGTGTATATGTGTGTGGTGGGGGAGGGGTGGGGTGGTGGTGGTGGTGGGGGAGGGTGTACGTGTGCGCGTGTGTGGTGGGTGTGGGGTGAGGGGGTGGGGGCAGGGATGGGGGGTGGGGTAGGGGTGTGTGTCTATGTGTACTATTAACACTTTTTTATCTGTACTAATAACATTTTTTACAGCAAATGTCTACTTCAGGTATTAAGGAAAAGATGATGATGTTGTTTATGATGATGTCGTCAGGGCTCGGTTTGTAGCGGAGGCGACGAGGGCTCCTCGGCCCCTAGGCTCCCCAAATATGGCAAATTTGGGATTACCATAAAAAAAAAATCGGAGCTATTAGCGAGATCCCTCGAGCTGCTAAACACGGTCATCGGCTCGGGGTTTATAAGTTGGAAGGAGGTGCCATATAAGCTCAAGTTAGCTGTTTGGGCGGCACTACAGGTAATATATTTATATTTATATGAATATTTCAATTTTAATTTCGATTTCAATTTCAATTTCAATTTCAATTTCATTTTATATTTATATTTATATTTATATTTATATTTATATTTTTTCTCAACTAACATTGTATTTGTTGGACAGGAACAATTCAACTTGGATCCAAAGCTACGCGATTCTGTCTTGACCCAGTTGAGGGAGCAACACAAGACGTGGAAGAAAAATATGCAGACACGGTGCTTTGGGAAAACACGAGAGTCCATTATCCAATGGCGTTGCTCCGTCCCGTCCAAGGAGCCGATCTCATTGGCACAATGTCAAAAGTTCATTGACAATGAGATCGAGGATCGACAATTGGCATCTCGCCAATCAGGGAGGGAAAATTGGGCAAAAAAGACGGGCGTGCACTACTCCGGCCGGACGTCTTACGCCGAGGTGGAGCATAGGATGAAGGTAAGATTTAATTTTTCTATAACTACAGAAATATATTATTCTTCATTATTTTACTTTGCGGGGCCGATACTAATTTTACTTTATTTTATTTCAGGGGGTAGGGAGTGGCCCAGAGGGTAAGCCACATAGGCTCAATACTTATGTGGCTCTTCGGACTAAGAAGGGTAAGGATAAGGAGGTGTCCCCGAGCATCGCAGCCATGATTGTAAATAATCCGACAGTTTAATTTTTGTTAATTACGTTATAATTTTTTAGCTTACTTATTTCACTAATCATGTGTTTTTTTTCGTTTCAGGCAAAGCTTAAGGAAGTGCATGAGCCGCAGTCTAATGCCGACAAGGCGTATTTGTTCACAGACTCACTCAGCCAAGTCGTAAGGAGAGGACAAGGGGGGTGATCTCGCGGGTGGCCAAATCTAGGATCATCGGATTGGAGATGCGCGACACTGGGTTGGCTCGAACGGTGGATTCACATGACGCGAAGATGTCCCATTTGGAGGCGACAGTCTAAGATCTGTACTCATTCATTAAGCGTACGTTGGGCGGAGACCGTAAGGGTAAAGGGAAAGATAAGGCGGTGGAGGAGGAGGAGGTGCGGGAGAACGAGGCCCAGGATGATGAGGATGTGGACCTCGCTGCTTCATAATCGACACGTGCGTACTTCGATGATCCACTTCTTTATTTAGATCCCTTCCCCAGACCGATGTAGACAATCGGTTGGCCGATCGTGTTCATATTGGATTTATTTGATGGCCAGCGGATAGGGCAGGGGTTGAGGGACCCGAATATCGTCCAGGGTGGAATAGTTCATGGACGTGCGCTTCAAGAGATCGAGTCCAAAGTGCTCGTCACGCATGTGATACCCGGGAAGGAGAACTCCCTATTGTGGTTGTGCGAACAATGCGGCACGATGTATATTAGTGGGTGTGTCAATTCGTATATCGTGTGGCCTACTCACCTCCTCACATTTACCCCAGACATGTAGTGACATTATTTTTAAGTTGGTACATTTTAATTATATTTGGATTATATCGTCATGTATATTGTTTCTATTTTGAATATATATTTGCATTATCTTTAGTTTGTTTGGATATATGATGTTTGAACAGGTACAACATTGCTATAACAGGTACAAATATACTGCTGGGCAGTGATAGTGGCCATACTGCCCAGCAATTTTTTTTTTAAATTCTGCCCAAAATTGTCACGGTCATTGACCGTGACAAGTCCTTGACAAATAATATTGTCCCGGACTTGTCACGGTCAATGACCGTGACAATGTTTTTAAAAAGGGTCGAGGCTTTGTCACGGTTATGAATCGTGACTAAACTTTTCACGGTCCATGACCATGACACGACCGTGACATTTCTAACGAACTTGTCAAGGTCAATGACCGTGACACGTCCATGATAAAAAAAAGTTATCTCGCCTCGAATTCTCACGGCCATTGACCTTGATAAGTCCAACTTGTCAAGGTCAATGATCGTGACAATTAGGCAGATTTGGTGTAGTGTTGGGGAGCAACCTATCATATCTCAATCCCTAAGAATCAAAGGAGAAAAGAGGAGAGGACATTAGAGAGGAAGAAAAGAGAGTTTGGAGGTGTAGAACTTTGATTAATCCAAATTATTACAGGAATCAAAATCGGAACAAGGAGAGATCAATACCATCAACAACAAGTGGATTCAGACCTACAATCAAAAGGCAATTGTTTATCTTTCATGTTTTTAAGAGGTTATAATGCCCATGTAGAGTAGGGTTTATAAGTATTTATTAATTGATTTTCACGAGGTGTTGGAGGGTTAAACACATGATCTTGGGTAGGATTTGCGTGTAGCATGGATTCCTATGTGGTTAGAAAATAAAATTAAAAATTATGTGATGATAATAATGAAAGAAATCTAGGTTTTTGGAGGAATATATGTGAAGAACATAAAATCTAGGGTTTCAATTATTAATGGGGTTTTAATATAATTTTGGATGAAATTTGAATGGATTTAATACATGATTTACATTAGAAATTTGAATGGATTTAATACATGATTTACATGATATACATATGATGGTTAGTTATATTGGTTAAGAGTTTGGTGAAGTTTCATGAAGAGTGGATGTAGTTTTAATGGTGAAAAATTGCAAAACGAGAGGAAGAAGAGGACCTGTACAGTTTTGAATCGATTTTACTCCTTGGTCGAATTGATTCGGCTTCCTAGATTTTGGCAATTTCCCCCTTTTTAGAGTAGAACTTGCAATTAACAATCAGGTGGACTTTTGGGATGCTTTCAAATTATAGTGAGAGATATTTTGATTATCAGTAGGCTAATGGTAGGGTTGGGGCTTAGTCATAAGTGAGAAGAACTAATGATAAGATTAATCAGGAATAATATGGAAAGTAATTGAATTCGAGAAAATGATATGGAGTCATGAGGATTTCGAGTGAACCTATGACGTGGACTAGTAGTACGGGAGTGAATTAACTACGAAAATAATGTAAAGGCTAATTAGGGTCCTTAGAGTAGGGAATAATACTCGAGAAAATACGATAGAGAGTTATAATCATAAATTGATATGTATGGTAGGTATTCGAGATATATACACTACGTACGAATGATAATTACAGGTTGAGTATATATCTATATGGATTTTATTACAGGTTAAGTAAAAACCTATGCAAATTATATTATAGGTTGAGTGTATACTTATACGGATAACATTTATAGGTTGTGTGTATACCTACATATGGGATAGGTTGTGTGTATGCCTATTATGTTCTTTTTATGTGTGTGAACATACCTACGCTGCCTGCTATCTGGAAGTTTCCGCGTAGAGGGAAATTCCACCTTGGAGATTCCAGCGAGGTCTTTATTTGTGCCCCAGAATATAGAACTAAGGGCCGCTCACTATGTGTGTGTATGAGTGGGACTGACAGGTCATTTGGGCATGTGCGTATCCAAAAAGCTTAGAACTATGTTCACCTCCATTGAGTGTTGATTTATTTTGGGTTCGAGGAGACATATCGAACCATTGGTCTTTAATTGAGTACAAGAGGTACATGTACTTGATAACAGAGTATCCAGAATCGCACCGCAGTTCTTAGCCCGGGGATGCTGGAGTATGTACATAGATTGTATGATATATCTATACATACATGCGTATTTATCTTACTTGTGTGTGAAATTAGTAGCTGTTGATAGCATATATCTAAATGTGATGTAATTATGAGATAATGTACTTAGAGTGTGATGGTAGTAAAGTTAGATAGCGTATATCTAAAAGATGACATAAGTAGAGTAACTTAATGACATGGTTTAATAATAACATATGTGAAATGTTTATTATAGTTAATAATAACATACGAGACGTGTTAATTATTAATATTATGATAGCGTATTGTATGGGCGGTACAAGGAAGCTAGACTTGTTAGTGGATTGATAATTATTAATGAGAGCTAGATGGGTTGGGTAACATATCTAGGTAGGAGATGTTAGGTGTGCACATTAGTTGAGACGTGAGGAACTCAAGAGAGTGTACATTGAACTAACGTGTGTAATCAGTAATTGATTTAAAACTGTGATAAATACTTACTAAATATTTAAAATGTTTTAGGCTCTGACCCATCTTGTAAAAATATTTTCAAAACCTTTTAGGTGTGAGTCCATAGGGATGCCAAGCTGAATGACCTGTTCCAGGAATGCGTAGCTGCAGCACTTGTGAATGCTTGCAGGATTTGGATTAGACGCCTCAGTTTCTTCATTCCTAGAGTAGGATTCAGTTTCAGTTATTTCATTTGGACATGTCGCCCCTTTAATTATTTCATTTAATCAGTTGTATCAAACTATGTATTATTGGATTCAGTTTTGTTTCATAGACTCATAGTTGGATTTTGTATTGTGAACCGATGGTTTATTCAGTATTAGTTATTTAGTTATTTGTCTTGTGATGGATTCATAACGATATTACTATTTGGATGGTTTAGTTATTGTGCTAAATTTCCAAATATTATTATTATTAATGAAAGACAAAATTTGACACATACTTAATTTAACATATGTGGTTAGTAAATTTCAAAGTTTTTGACAGTGATGCCAAGGATGATCCAGATGAGATTCCTGTTTGTTTTAATGAAGGAATGGTCACCCGTGTTTAAAATAGGTGGGGTGTCACAAACGAATCTTCACTTATCGAAACCATGATGTGGTTAGATGTTAACCAACTTGTTGAACATCTCCCAACACCTATCAAAGGGCTCATTATCGTTTTGTTTAAAGGTTTGAATTTCAGCTTTGATAACTTTGGTCCTATGGAAGGGAAAGTACTTTATGAGAAATCTTTCTTGCATGTCCCTCCACGTACTAATACAGTTCGATGCTAAAGGCCAAAGCCAAGTATTGACTTTATCCTTAAGTGAGAAGGGAAAAAGGTTGAGTTGTATAATGTCTTGTGTGCAAGATTGGTCATTAAACGTCTCACATGCCTCCTCGAACTCACGGGTGTGGAGGTATGGATTCTCCGACTCCATGCCATGTAATGTAGGAAGGATTTGAATCATTCCATTTCTAAAGTGAAATTTCCCAGCATTATATAGGAATATGTTACACCCCGAAGCGAGGGTTAGTTCTGGATATAAGAAGTCTCTTACAGGGCAATAAGGAATCTCGCCTGATTAGGCATAAATTCTTCTTAATTTATCCCTTGATTTAGTTACTTTTTGCACCTCGAACAACATAATCGAGCTGACTTTATCTCATAATCTTGCTACTGACTAATCCTAACGAGTACACCGAGTTTCTGGTATTTCGTAGTGATTTTACAGGTATTTGATGTCAAGAAACGAAAGAAGGAAATCGAAAGAATTAAGAAAGAAAGAAAGGAAGGAAAGTCAAAAGGGAAAAAGTGTAATTTCCACCCAGAATTTGGATGAGGTAACTAAAGAGAAGTTGAAGATATCACATTCATGAGCACATAGGAAGAAACAACACCTCAATCGGAGTCCCAGAACAAAAGATATAAGCAGTCAAAGTTGAGAAAAAAAAGTCAAATAAGCAGACCTGTCAGTCCCTACCCCGGACTGGTCCGCTGTGCAAACTCCAGTAGACCTCGGATCGAAAGCAAACCGAAGAAGGAAAAAAAACAAAAGAATCGGTCCAACCCAAAATAAAAATAACCGATCCGCTTTAGAGGCAGACCGGTCCGCCTAAAGCCCGGACCGGTTCGGGTATCGAGATTTGCAAATCTGATCTTCTCCTAAAAGAGTCCTAATGCAGCTGAAATTCTTGAATTCTTGGAGGGTATAAAAACCCATTTTATTTTTATTATTTAGACGGATATTGACGGAGAATTTTAGTTAATTTTCCATTCTTTTTCCAGAAACCCTAGTTTAGATACAATTTCCAGTTTTAATTCCAAGATTAAAGCTTTATTCAGAATATATTTGATTACCAGTTTTATTCATTGCTGTTGTTACTGCTTTTGTAAAAATTAGTGAGTAATTCTCTCTTTTCAATTCTATTTTACATCAATTCACAAGTTTTCTTTAGATTAATCCTGAATTCCTGCACATTAAACATTGTTTTCATTACTTTCAGCATGTTAGGCTAGATTTTCTAAGGCCGGGATACATGAACCCAGCCTGATGTGTTAATTGCACGTGTATAACATTAATTCTCTGAATTTAGTGATTGATTACGACCATATTGCGTAGGATCATAACAATTGTAGGTCTTTATATCTCGTTTGCCTCTGGATAACCGTGATGATTTAGAATGCAATTTGAGTGTTACTATCGCGATACCGATTTACTCGTCCTCAGATTAAGTATGATGCGGACTTGAACCTCATATACGTAATGCTTGGGAGTACTAAATTCCAGGTCAAATTGATCAGTTAAATTTACGATTAGTATTATAACTGCAATACACTAGGGGTGGGGGATTGTATTCCCATCCTGTTTTTCCCATCACATACTTCACAGTTTAAAATCAATTATCTTTCATATTTTAGGTAATTTAGTGTAATTGCATCCTTTCATAATTTCATTTAGTTATAATCATTCCCAAAACCAAATCATTTTCCCTTTTTTTAGAGTCAAAGTTAGGATTCCTTCGTCTTTTCCCGTCATCACAACTCTGTTGTCCTTTTTCCCTGAGGATCGATACCCGACTTGTCGGATTATTACTTGAGCGACAGGCTTGCACTTGAGCCTAGAGAGTACGCACTTCTGAGACACATTTTCAGTCTCGTCATTGCCTCTCCCGCACCAATAGTTGCATTATTTCACAATCATTATACTCACTCGAGTCTCTCCATGATCTACTTAAAGTATTCCTACTCGAAGTAGGAGGTATTGGAGGTGGTACCTAGGAATTAGTTGTGCTACTACTAGATGATCGAAAATTAACTATTAGCTCGTAAGATGGGTTGGAATGCATGTTTTGTATTTATGGATTTGAGCAATTTTTTTTGTTATATTTTGGATTTATGAGTTTTTTTTTTAATTTTAAGGACTTATACTCAATTTAGAACTTATTTAACCAACATATTATCTAGTCCCCAATAACAAAGCCAAAAACTTGACGAACATCGAAATATGTGTGTTACGCGTGAACATACGACTCAAGTGCAAGATGGTCTCTCAAGTAATAAAACCTGATAAGTCGGGGATGAATCCTCAGGGAATAGAATACTCGCAATGAGAATAGGGATGGTCTCTAAATTTTAGGTATTGACTCACAAAAGTAAACTAAAAGGTGACAATTAGTTGTGTGATGTAAATTAAAATTACGAGAACACTTTAAACTAATGAAATCAAGAAGTAAACTATATTATGCAAAGATTTGAAATGGAAGAGAACTTAGGTTTTGAAATAAATTTGGAAAAGAGGTTGGGATTCAATCCCCCGTATTATAGGGTTTGAACGATAAATATAAAATTATTTGAATTAACTAATTAATTGAAGGAAAGGCGTCAACTCAATTTTGAAGCACCAAATATGCTTAGTCACTAACTCGCACAATAATTAGTCAACAAATTAATTAGTGTGATTGATACCTTAACCAACACGTACAATGCATCCTCAAATACTCGGGTTGCTTTTGGCAAACCGAGTTAAGATGACTACAATGATCAATCCCAATTAATATATCAACCTCCATAAATTGATTAGTTAATTAATATGAATTTCATATTTAAAGTTTGAAACCCTAGGTTGGGTTCATGTTCCCCAACCTAGAAAGGAAATTAGCTAAACATGATAATCAATTGCAAACAAGATACACTAAACATGCCGATTTAGAGATGGAGAGTAGAGAACTGAATTAGAAATACCAAATGGAGTGAATCAAAAGTGCAGGAACAATGAATTTTTGTCAAGCAAGAATGACAAGAAACTTGAATAACTTCTTCATTTGATTGAAAAGGAAATCTAGAAATTACTAATTTTTAGTAATTTCCACTATAAGAGTGTAATTACAAGACTAAAAATGAGATGATGTCCATCTAAAAATGCTTTTAAGAGCCCTATTTAAAGACCCCAGAACGGCTGAAGGAGTGGGTGAACCCACTTTCTGATTAGGCTACAAAATAGGAAAAAAAGGAAAAATCCACAGCAAATCGAACCTTGGACCAAACCCCTCAATCGAATCGATTTAGTAGAGAGAAATGGTTCGCACCACAAACCGAACTAGTTTGATTTTCAGTAATGCCTTGGAAATTCGACATTTTGAAAATTTCTTCCTTTTTGCACTTTGACCCCGAAACTTTGTTCAAATCTTCAAATTGATTTATCTTCTTCACCAGGACTTAGAATGAGGTTCTGCTTCTTCCCATGCTCTCATAAACTCGAGACCTATAATTTTCATGTTGATGCCTTCTCCGGATTCTAGCTGGAAAATGACCCCGATTTTCCCCTGACCATTCTTGATTCGTATTCCTCGTTTTGCACTATCTTCTCCCATTTACTTGCACGAATTATCTGTAACAACCCGCGTAATTTTGGGGTATTTTCAAAATATAGAGGAAAATTAAGTTTTTGGTAAAATTATTTTTATTGCTTAAATATGTTGAATTTTATTTTTAAAGACGAAAATTTCAAACGGTTTCGGAATTGGAATTAAAATGGGGTTTTAATTGAATTTTTATTATTTAGAAGACTCCTCAAAACATAAAACTCTCTAAGAGTCCTCAAAACATAAAACTCTCTAGTAAAAATAATATTTTTAGAAATCCGACCGTCCGATCAAGCTGAATTTTTGTCAGAAGTCCCGTCTCGCCGTTCGCTACAACATACTAAAATTTCAAGCGATTCCAACAGTCCGATCGTCCAGAATAAAATTTTAGTGTTTGTATCTCATTAGAACTCTTTTCTTAATCAAACTCTTAATCCCTTATATATCAACAAGTTCGTGGGGTGCTTTTCAAACCACTTTTTTTTAAAACTTTTCAACCAGAAGAGCTCTTTAAAATTACTCCCTTTCATATACAAACCATAGCCCCAAACTTATTCAAGATTTCAACCTTAGATTATAAGGCTTATTTGGTGTTTTCTCGAGTTTGGGCAAGAACGAGATTTTATTATTTTTGCGAGAAGAAAGTGATGGTGTGATTAGATTTTGAGGCTGAATTATGTGATGATTCATGTTGGTTCTTTTTGGTAGTTTAAGGTATGGAGTTTTACACAATATGCTCCTTAATCTCGCGAGTGTTTCTCCCTTTGGTTTCATGTGATTATTGACTCATATTTGAATTGCTAAATTCATTGGAATCTGGAAATTTTGTTTGGGATCTATTTATGATTCATGTGGTATTATTATTGTGTTGAGCATGTTGTCATGAAGATTTTAATATGGCACGGAGGTTGGGCACCCGCCAATATTCCTTTTTCCGAATTTGCTAGAATAATGCATAGGCGCGGTACGTTGGTGAGGCCTGGTGACCCGGTTAATGTGTTGTTGGGAAATTATAGTGATATAATTGCTTGATATTTGCATTTGATTTGAAAATTTGTATTCATATTGTTACATTTTATTCATCGCTAATTTTTTTGTTGAGCATCTTCCTGTCGTATTGTGTACTTCCCCATATTTTCTTTTAGTTGGCAGGTTAGCGCGGATTTGGGCGCTTTGGATTTATTGGAGATGATTTTATCGTGGATTATTTTGGGAAGATTATTGGAGAATACAAGAGTGAAGATTGTAATTATTTTGATGTATAGAGCATTTGGAGATTTATTTATTTTTTTCGAGATAGTTAGATTATTGTAATTATTTCGAGAGAAGTGTTGTATGTAATTTGAAGATGAGATTAGTGGTTTTTTTTTATTGTGGAATTTAGATGCTCTATACCTTGTTATTTGTGGATTAGTTTAGTTTTATCGACCGTAGCGCTCTGCTCGCTCTCCCCGGGCGGGCGGGGTGTTACAGAATGGTATCAGAGCTTAGGTATACGACAACCCTCGGGTCTTGAATTTTGGGTCTATTGCGTTTTTGTGGCGCAAATTTGGAGATAGAAATTTTTAGAGAATCATTTCGTGTTAGGCATCTAGATTAGATGTGAGGAAATTATTTTTGGGTGACGAGATTATTTTTGGAGATTGTTGGCCTGATTTTTTAGAGTTAGGTATTCGGCGAATTTCAAGGGCGAAATTCCATTGTTAGTGGGAAAGTGTAACAACCCGCGTAATTTTGGGGTATTTTCAAAATATAGAGGAAAATTAAGTTTTTGGTAAAATTATTTTTATTGCTTAAATATGTTGGATTTTATTTTTAAAGATGAAAATTTCAAACGGTTTCGGAATTGGAATTAAAATGGGGTTTTAATTGAATTTTTATTATTTAGAAGACTCCTCAAAACATAAAACTCTCTAAGAGTCCTCAAAACATAAAACTCTCTAGTAAAAATAATATTTTTAGACATCCGACCGTCCGATCAAGCTGAATTTTTGTCAGAAGTCCTGTCTCGCCGTTCGCTACAACATACTAAAATATCAAGCGATTCCAACGGTCCAATCGTCCGGAATAAAATTTTAGTGTTTGTATCTCATTAGAACTATTTTCTTAATCAAACTCTTAATCCTTTATATATCAACAAATTCGTGGCTTGGCTTTTCAAACCACTTTTTTTTTAAACTTTTCAACCAGAAGAGCTCTTTAAAATTACTCCCTTTCATATACAAACCATAGCGCCAAACTTATTCAAGATTTCAACCTTAGATTATAAGGTTATTTGGTGTTTTCTCGAGTTTGGGCAAGAACGAGATTTGATTATTTTTGCGTGAAGAAAGTGATGGTGTGATTATATTTTGAGGCTGAATTATGTGATGATTCATGTTGGTTCTTTTTGGTGGTTTAAGGTATGTGGTTTTACACAATATGCTCCTTAATCTCGCGAGTGTTTCTCCCTTTGGTTTCATGTGATTATTGACTCATATTTGAATTGCTAAATTCATTGGAATCTGGAAATTTTATTTGGAATCTATTTATGATTCATGTGGTGGTATTATTGTGTTTAGCATGTTGTCATGAAGATTTTAATATGGCAAGGAGGTTGGGCACCCGCCAATATTCCTTTTTCCGGATATGCTAGAATAATGCATAGGCGCGGTACGTTGGTGAGGCCTGGTGACCCGGTTAATGTGTTGTTGAGAAATTATAGTGATATAATTGCTTGAGATTCACATTTGATTTGAAAATTCGTATTCATATTGTTACGTTTTATTCATCGCTAATTTTATTGTTGAGCATCTTCCTGTCGTATTGTGTACTTCCCCATATTTTCTTTTAGTTGGCAGGTTAGCGCGGATTTGGGCGCTTTGGATTTATTGGAGATGATTTTATCGTGGATTATTTTGGGAAGATTATTGGAGAATACAAGAGTGAAGATTGTAATTATTTTGATGTATAGAGCATTTGGAGATTTTTTTTTTCGAGATAGTTAGATTATTGTAATTATTTCGAGAGAACTGTTGTATTTAATTTGAAGATGAGATTAATGTTTTTTTTTATTGTGGGATTTAGATGCTCTATACCTTGTTATTTGTGGATTAGTTTAGTTTTATCGATAGTAGCGCTCTGCTCGCTCTCCCCGGGCGAGCAGGGTGTTACATTATCTGTAAAATATATTGGAGATACAAGAAACAAGAAACACTGACAAAAAAGATTAGTTACAATTAATATTAGTTAATTTTGGAATAAATGTGGTGACCGGGACCGTAATTGCACTGAAATTACAGGAATAATTATGAAATAATGATGCCGAACTATGTAGCAACACCATGGGCACGTGGAAACCTCCACCTATAATAAGATTTTTTCCTCAAATCAACAATCATCATTATCTCACTGTGGAGTTCATAAACCTAATCACTTGGCATACTAACATATCAATCACACCCAAGATTGTTCATTATTAGCATCCCCTGACCTTTCAACCATTTCATTCATGACATGACTGCTTATAAATCCAATAATTTTGATAGTTGGTAAATTCCTCACATCCTGGTGGATCGAAGACTTAAAGACTTTAGCCAACACTGATACGTAACCATATCGGTTCATTTTAAAGTATGCGAAATCCTAATTCTCAAAGGGACATTTATTAAAAACTCTTAAATCTAATAATTAACATCCAATAGTACATTATCAAAACATTTCCCAAAATATTATATAGTTGGAACATATGCACACTTATTGAACACATAAACCATTTGGTCATGAAATTTTAGACCACATCCACTACGAAACTACTCACATATATCCATTTGTTTGTGAAACAAACAATACCCATGAGATGAACATGGACCAACATTTTTTACGCTGTCAATGAAAATGGTACACACCTTTTAGGTGACCAAAATTTCAGCTAAGCACCAAATGAAATCTAAACTAGTCAGTTGTACGATTCTTTAGAATCAACATGTAATTCATTATTATCCAACTCTTTTCATTTACTAGCATGATGATGCGAAAAACTCCTGCCCATTTTTCTTTGAATTCTTCTTAATGTAAATAGGTCTCACCAACATTTTATGTTTGTAGAACATTCTATATACACATTATCAAATACACTTAAGAACACAATCTTTACAAGTTTGCCCATTATTAATTTTTTTAACATAAAAATATTTTAATAGGATTAATGCAAACATATATACACCAATGACTCTCAACTACATTTGGTGGTAACACAAATTTTATCATTCTTAATCAACTTGTACATGAGGTCTAACTCAACTGCATACTTACGGAGACATGTATAAAATTCTTTCACACACAAAAAAAATGTGTCAAACCAATAAAATTCTTTCACTCACACACAAAATTGTGTCAAACCTTATTAATACGATTTTCCCAATAATCAGACAAAAGGCTCTTCTTAGTAAATGAACTATAATCACAAAATAAGAAGATTACATTACATTATCATTCCTGTCTAGAAAAGAGCTTGAATTAACACAACTATGAATTACCCGTTGGGTTTAAATGAGAATAATATCAGATTAATAGAAGAAGAAGAAGAAGTGAATAAGAAAACATAGAATATTTTCAGATAAGTTCAACCATTCATAATCGTAAAAGAGGAGTAAAACAGGGAGGAGTTTTACTCATATTTTACTGATTGTCTTTTAAGAGAATTAAATCTTTTACATAGAGATGGAACATTCTGAAAATAGGAAGATTAATTCAAGGATTGCCTCTCCTTTTGCTAATAAATTAAGACTACTAAATCTAAAAGTAGATACAAAGCATTCAAAAAGTATTAATTTTACCACTCCCCTTAATGCCTTTGTTGAACACTCATCATTTCTCTAAGAAATTGAAACATGTCCTTAGGTAAAGCTTTGGTGAAGATATCCGCAACTAGCTCCTTGGTATTGATATATTTGAGTTGAATATCTTCATCCTCCACGTCCTCTCTAATGAAACGATGATTGATTACAATGTGCTTGGTGAGGCTATGGTAGATGAATTATTTGTCAAAGTAATTGTAGATTGGTTGTCATAAAGTATTGGAGTAGACTCGTTTTGATTTTCACTAACATCCTCTACAATTATTCTTAGCCACATTGCTTGTGAAGTTTCCAATGATGCCGACACATATTCGGCCTCGACGAATGATTACACTACAGTTTGTTGCTTCTTCGATGCCTATGAAACTATTCCAGAACCAAGATAAAACATATACCTGAAAGTACTTCTCATGTCATCAATAGAACTAACCCAATAGCTATCACAAAATCCAAGTAACTTTGTGTCAATATTCTTCTTATACTTTATGTAAAAATCAGAAGTTTCTTGGATGTACCTCAACACCCTTTTTACAACCCCAAAATGAACTTGGCTCTGCTTGTGCATGTGCCGAGACAACAAACTAGTAGCATAAATTCTATCCGATCTCGTAGCCGTCATGTACAATAAACTTACAATTAAAATTCTATAAGTAGATGCATTGGACTCTTTGCTTCCATCTTCCTTTAATAATTTTTCATTGACAACCAAAGGTCTTGCCACCGATTTGCAATTCATCACTTCGAATTTTTCAAGAAGTGCTAGCATATTACTTTAGGCAAATGAAAACACTATCTTCTTGTTGATAAATTTCAATACCCAAGAAGTAATTTTGAATACCCAAATAACTCATTTCATATTTTTTTATCACATCACATATAAAATCTTCAATCAATTTTGTATCACTACCAACGAACACTAAATGATAAACGAAAAGAGATATAATAAGAATACCTATAACCCCTCTTATTTTGATGTGTAAAGATAACTCACTTTTACTTAGCTGGAATCCTCTTTCATTTAGGTATGCATCAATCTCACTATACCAGGCTCGGAGAGCTTGCTTCAAGCTATACAAAGCCTTTTCATCTTATATTCTTCCTCACCTTTCATCACAAATTCTTGAGGTTGTTCAATGTACACCACTTCATTTAACACACCATTCAAGAATGCATATTTTACATCAAGTTGAAATAAAAATAAATATTTTTGGGTGGCTATGGAAACAAGATCTCTAATTGTGTCAATCCTTGCCACGGGTGAAAATGTCTCCTCAAAATCAATTTCGGGTTATTGAGAATATCCCTTTACTAAAAGTCTTGCTTTATTCTTTTGGATTATGCCATCCAAATTGAACTTTGTTTTGTAAATCCATTTCACTCCAATAACCTCTTTAATTTTAGGCCTTTCCACCAATTCCCAAGTATTGTTCTTCTCAATAACCTAATTTTCTTATTTAATTGCAATCTGCCATATTTATTTGTTTTTAACTTCTTCAAAGGTCTCCAGTTCATTACACAAAAATTACAGCTAGCACACACATCATTTAAGCGTCTCATTATTTTTGTAATCAAACTTGGAGATGAGGAGTCTTAGCTTGATGGTGAACTTGATCATCATTGTGTACTCGAATTTTGGACTTGCATTTGGCAATATTTGAGGAGTTTCTACATCTTCCTCTTCATATTATTCAATATTTTGTGATTATTTATTAAGGGTGATAACTTGATTTTGATGTGTTTTTCTTTCCAATCCCAAAAGGCTTTCTCATCAAAGATCACATCTCTACAAAGAATCGCTTTGTTACTCTTCAAGCTAAAGAGTCTATAGCCCTTTGATTTTGAGCTATACCATATAAATATGTATTTTTTTGCTACTTTCATCAAGCTTGTGTCTCACTTGTTTAGGAACCTGAGCAAAGAAAATACTGCCAAACACTCTCAAGTGGTCCATGGATTTTTTTCTTCCACTCCATGCGTCAAATGGAGTTTGGTTTTCTACGACCTTTGTAGGACATCTATTCATCAAGTAAACCTTCATGTACACCACTTCTGCCCAAAAGGTATGTGTCATCCCTTTCTCAAGTAACATGGATTTTGCCATTTACTTGATGGTTATATTCTTCCTTTCTGCCACTCTATTTTCTTGTGGAGTATACCCAACCGTTAGTTGCCTTTTCATGCCAATATCATCAAAAAATTTAACAAACTTCTTAGAGTTTTATTCTCCACCTCTATCACTTCTCAAATTTTTCATGTAGTGACCAGTTTATTTTTCAACTAATTTGTGAAATTTTCTAAAAATAGCATAAACATATGATTTTTTTACACATAAAATACACCCAATTCATTTTTATAAAATCATCAATAAAGGTAATGAAGTATTTGTTACCGTTATGAGAAGTGTTCTTCATTGGTTCACACACATCGGTATGAATAAGATCCAATGACGTTTTAACTTGCCATACTTTCTCCTTCGGAAAAGGCTCTCGATGGTGCTTTCCAAGAGAACATACTTCACAAACTCTATTTACTTCTTGGATGCTTGACATCTTGTAAACCATGCTCTTTTGTTGAAAATGCTTCATGCTTTGAAACTTTAAGTGCCTATATCTTCTATGCCATAGCCACGTGTCATCAACATAATTTATCTTCAAGGCCATATTCTTTGAGTATTGAAAAGTGAGACGAAAACCTCTATTCTTTTCCATCTTGATATTTGCAACAACTTGTCTTCTCCCCCATTTGTCAAAATTTTTGCACAAGTCTTCTTAAAAGAGAATAGTGTACCCCACACTCAACAAATTCTTCTCCAAATCCAAAACTAGCAACGTATCTCGTATATACTGTGTTCCATTCTCCATATCAATGGCTATAGTACTCTTGCCCTTTGTTTGGACTAAGACACCATTTCATATCCTCGCTTCAGAATTATAAGAATTATCTATAGTGACAAAAAAAATTTGACAAGAAATCACAAATCGTTCTTTGCTCCGATGTACTTTGATAAGAGAAAAATATATTACCGTCTCATTCTTGTTCTTTGGTGAAGTTACCTTGTTAGTTGTTCTTGATCCGACAATCTTTTTTAACATACCCAAATTTCTTGTAAATGTGACATTGTGGCTTTTCCCGGATCCAACAAACTTTATGAATATGACTACTTCTCTTTTAAATACTACAATTTTTTTGAGTGAAACTTTCATTACTTTCTCTTCGTTTAAAAATATTTTGACCCCTTCCTCGCGAGTTTCTTCTTCCTCTTTCATATCTTCCACCACTTGAAGATTCACCATTGGTTGATCAAAACATGGTTTAGCCCTAACATTGAGCTTAGATTGAAAGGAACTTTCAACAGATTTTCCAGAGTGTCTACTCAACCTTTTCTCATATGTTTTGATGGAACCCATCAATTCTTTAACACTCAAAGAGGTTATTTCTTTGGTGTCTTCAACAATGGCAAAATTCTTTTTCGAAAAACTTAGGGGTGGAAATTTTTGACACGATAAACCATTTATGGTAATAACTCGAAATGACCCGAACTTGACACGATTATCTTGTATAGATTTAAGAGTATCCAAAACTTATACTCAACTAAAAACAGCGCGACCCAAAAATGACACGACTAACCCGAATTGCCACCCCTAGAAAAACTAATCAAAATATTTTCAACCATTCGTTAATTTGAAATTTTTTTCCCATATGTTTTTAATTGACTCACAATCTCCATTAATCTAAAGAAATAATATTTCAATAATTCCACATCCTTCATTTTCATGGTCTCAAAATCTCTTCTTAAGGACTAAATTATAATAGCCCTTACCTTGAAAGTACCTTTGAGCTCTTTTTGTAGAATATGCCAAGCCCCATTTTCTTTATTTTTATGATTATTTGAAATATTATTTCAACTAACCCTTGTTGAATTATGCTTAGAGCTTTTGCATCTTCTTGTGCACCATCAACATTTGCCTTTGAGTCTTTTGAAAAAGCCGTGATATCCCCTGGTTCATCAAACCCATCTTCAATATAGTCCCATAAATCAAATGAAAGAAAAATGGTTTTCATTTTAATAGACCAAAAATCATAATTCTCTCCATAAAAAAATGGAGTGAAGAGTTGTTGTGTACCCATTTGGTCGCTAAAACTTGCCTTAAATTTGCTGCCACTTTTTGTGAGATTCGTTTTTCAACTAGTGAAGAAAACACGCCCAACTCTTGATTTGAACAGAGCCTGATACCAGTATGTTAGGTTTAGATGAGAACAATAACAGAGTAATAAAAGAAGAGTAATAAAAGAAGATGAAGAAGAAGTGAAGAATAAAACAAATAATATTTTCAGGTAAGTTCATCCATTCATAATCATCAAAGAGTAGAACAGTGGAGAGTTTTACTTAGATTCTTCTGATTGTCTTTCAAGAGAATTAAAGATTTTACATAGATATGGAACATATAATACCCGCACGCCCAATTTAAATCAACAATGAGTATATAGCATCTAAATGCCACAATTCAAATATAACAATTCCACAATTCTACTATTTCCATAATAATAATTACAATAATGTTTCTCTCAAACATAGAATTCTCCAACTAAACTTACACCACTACTAATTACATCAAAATAAATCTTCCATTCCAATCTCTAAAATAATTCTCCAAAAATATCCCATAGCGTCCCAATCCACGCTAACCTGCCAACAAAAAGAAAATACGAGAAAATACACAATATGATTGGAATAAATGCTCAAAAAATAATTAGCCCGATGGATAAATCGCAACAATACGAATTGAATACAAATCAAATGCAACACTCAAGCATTATATTAATATTAATTTCTCAATAACACATCAATGACTCACCAGGCCTCACCTCACCATGCCTATGCATTCTCAAGCATATCCGAATTTTGGACTATTGACGGGTGCCCATTCTCCGTATCATATTAAAATCTCATGACACGATGCTCAAAATCAACAATTAATATATCTCAATGAATCAATATAATAGATTCTAACGATTTTTCAGGATTCCAATGAATATCACAATTCAACGTGAGTGCAATCAATACAAAAAATAAACGGAATACTCTCGAGAGAATTTATGTACATATTGTGTAAGTCTTGTACCTCAAAATCATCACATAAATCGTCACATAAATTTTAGTCTCAAAATCTAATCACACCATCACGTTCTTTTCGCGAAAATAATCAAATCTCGTTCTAGTCCAAACTCGAGAAAACACTAAATAAGCCTTTTAATCTAAGATTGAAATCTTGAATAAGTTTGGGGCTATGGTTTGTAGATGAAAGAAAGTAATTTTGGAGAGGTCTTATGGTTGAAAAGTTTGAGAAAAGTGATTTCAAAAGTCAAGCCGCGAATTTGTTGTGATATATAAGGATTAAGAGTTTGATTAAGAAAATAGTTCTAATAAGATACAAGCACGAAAAAAGACATTCCGGATGATCGGACCGTTGGAATTGAATGAAATTTGGGGGAGAATTAGCTGAAGATGAAAGAAAACTGACAAATAATTTCAGCTCGATCAGACGGTCTAATATTTTTAAATATTTTTTTTGTAGAGAGTTTTATGTTTTGAGGACTCTTCTATATAATAAAAATTCAATTAAAAGTCCATTTTAATTTTAATTCTGATTCCAATTCCGTTTTAAAATTTATTTTCTCAATATAAAAATTAAAATTTTAAATTATAAAATTATAAAATCCAAAATTTCATTTTTCTCCGATTTTCAAAATTAATTTAAAAATCCGGGTTGTTATAGAACATTCTAAAAACAGGGAGAGGAATTCAAGGATTGCCTCTCTTTTTGCTAATAAAGTAAGACTACTAAACTACAAATGTAAATGCAAAGCAATCAACAAAGCATTAATTTTAACATTACCTCCTTCTCACATGATTCATTTCAAAATTTATCCCCATTAAACACGTATATATTAATAAAATCACATTTTAGCTTCCTTTGCACTAAGAGGGAAATTTTAAAATTTGAATCACATTCCAACATGATATTTCAGTAACTCAAAAGAAATTATAAAATACTTACACTTTCAACCAAAACCTTGAGTTTATTGCACATCTTATTGGGGGAGTACTAAAATGAATAATCACAATAATAGCTGTTGCAGTACCATATTTTTACATGTAAATTGTTTAACACTCCATTCCTTTACATAATACAATGAATATTAAACATCAATATACAAACTAAAAGCACACCTAACCTAAAAATCAACAAACGACAACACAACAAATGTATATATATATATATATATATACTATAATCGTATTCATAAATTAAACACTTTTTAACATAACAAGCATAAAATATTTTCAAGGACAATCATCTTTTAAACATTAAAGTCATACAAACAATACATATTTCTAAACACAGTTACAATGTGCTGCAAATAACAGCTAAAACTCCAAATCAAGAAATTTAAATAAAAAAAAAATAGAATTGTATATATGAAAACATATACAACATCAACCCTACAAAAACTTATCAATCAACAAAGTATATAAACAAATATCTAATTGAAACAACCGCAGATGAAATTCTAAAATTTGAACCACTATATAATTGATATACTAAAATTGAGTTCATAAGTATCAAAATCGAAGCGAAAGTCAACAATAACCGCATCCTTCGAATAAAATAAAACTTTGTGTACATTTTCAGTGTTTGATCGCCACAATTTTGTAGAAAGTTATTACGAATCAAAATCGAATAGATAGTGAATACTTTCTGTATAAGAACACAATCCAAATGAGAACCTCGCATCCAAATAACTAATTCAAGGATTGTTATAATTTATGAGATACTTTCAAAAAATGGTAATTAACATCCCATTACCTAATTTGAAGAATATTCTCATTTGAAAATGTCAATATCAACCTCTTTACAATTCAAACTAACCCACAAATTGCTAATAATACCTATCAATTAATTTTACTTAAAAAATTATTTATATATATAATTGATATATTATAATAACGACTTAATATTAATTAACTATAATTTTTTTTTCTTAGTTGTTATTTACTTTTTAAATTTCTAAATGAACTAATGTCTCGTTTTTAGTTTCAGTTTAGACATTTTTCTCATTACTTGGTTTTTGCTGTAAGTGTTTAAAACATTTATAAAATACTTTAAAATCTATGTGAAGGTTAAAACTGTTTACTTAAATTTAAACACAATATATGGAAATAGAAAAAGGTAAAAAAATGGACATCTATTTGAGTTGGTAATTGACCCGTGGCTTGAAGGTTCGATTCCTTGAATTTCATACTAGGATATTGTTTGTTTTTACCTTTTAAGTTTAAATCCGAATCATTCGAATTTAAGAAGTACCAAATAATATTTATTTTTTTAAATGATTAAGAGGCTAATAATTATTTTTCTCTATGTATAATTAAGATGTAAATGTACCTTTGAAATCTGAAAAATCAGACTTAAGATTAAGAGGAAAAACCAAATGCACTCTTGATTAAATTGAAATAAAATTACAAAATTTTGGGTTTGAAAATGTAGCTTACTTGTTTAGATAATAAATCTTTGTTGAGTTTTGACTTACAAAATGACTTTTTGTCGATACATTTGAGATCATTTATTGTATCAATTTTATTTACATTACATTCATCCTCCTCACATGTCTACGGCGGAAGAAGGGATGGCAACGGGGTGGGTTTGGGGCGGGTTTTCAAAAATCCTAACCCGCCTCATTTAATAAACGGGGCGGGGCGGGGCGGGGCGGGTTAGGATTTTTGAAAATTAACTCCTAACCCGCCCCATTTAATAAACGGGGCGGGTCGGGGCTCCTACGGGTTGCGTTAATTTTAAAAATAGTAAAATTAAAAATATTACATTATAGTCTTAGAGGTATACAATGGCTCGTATTCCAATAAGTGAGACGATCCCCCAATTGTCAATTCATATTTTCACTTAAATCTTTTACAAAATTAACATACATGTAAAGATTTTTTTTTAGTGTGTGAGTGTGTGTGTATATATATATATATAATTTAATTATAATTAACATACATATAAAGGATATTTATATAAGCATAAGTTAAACGGGGCGGGGCGGGGCGGTTTTATTTCAGCTAACTCCTAACCCGCCCCATTTAATAAACGGGTTTTTTTCTTAAACCCATACCCACTCCTAATTCATTAATCGGGTTTTAAAACCCGCCCCATTAGGGGCGGGGCGGGGCGGGACTCCTACGATTCGGGTTAAATTGCCATCCCTAGGAGGAAGCTACTAGGAGAAGAGGAGTGTGCTTGTGGATTGTAATCCCCACGGCTTCTTCCATATCAATGTCCTGTTCTCTCATTCCCTGAGGTAGTGTCCAATCAAAACGACAAAGAAGATTTGCAAGTGCAAGCTCAACTAGCACAAAAGAGAAGTTAGCTCCTGGACAACCCCTGCGGCCACCCCCAAATGGTAACATCTCGAAAGTTCGTCCTCCCATATCAATAGAGCTATCCAAGAACCTCTCAGGACAAAAATCCTTCGGATTTTCCCAATATTTAGGATCGAGAGCTAGGGATGTTGCGTTGATGAACACCCTTGTTTTTGCAGGAATTTTGTACCCTCCAATGGTGCAGCTTTCTGTAGTTTCTCGCGGAAGTAACAATGGGGCTGGCGGGTGGAGTCTGAGAGCCTCTTTTACTACTAGTTTTAAATATACTAATTTTGTAAGATCGACTTCGTCCACCGTCCCTTTTCCCTTGACAGCTTCTCTCACTTCGTCTTGAGCTTTTCTCATCGTTGATGGATTCTTAATAAGCTCCGTCATTATCCATACAAGAGTCGCTGCTGAAGTATCAGTTCCCGCAATAAACATTTCCTGCAATTCTTCAAATTAACCGCATGATCATTTTATTCCCAACCCACAATGCAAATGTGTAAAAAATTGATTGTAAATAACACTTCAAGACACTCATTAATAAGTAAAAAAATATTGATAGACAATGTTATACAAATTAACATGATAACGAGAGAGAAGGATAAAAAAGAGAACATTAACAGGGTGGGTGCAGAGACATAGGTGAGAAGTTAGCGCATCAAGGTACTAAAAAATCTTTACACAAATTTGAAGTAATATTGGCATATGAATTTCGTATGTGAAGTGAGCAACTGTTTTAATATTAATTTTTTTTTTGTGTGTGTGTGTGTGGGGGGGGGGGGGCGTATTTAGAGTTTTCCAACTTTTGTTTTTTAGGGTTGGTTTCGAAAATAACTTTTGACAGTCATTTTAGAGGTCTGAAAATGTTGGGAGATGGGAATTACTATCAAATCATTAAACAAACCCCAATTAACCATTTTATTTATGCTAATGGGTGTTTTTCTATAAACCCATCTTTTCAATTTATAGCCCCATTATTTTTTAAACCCGTAGTAATTGGCTTTAAACCATTTATAAAACCCAAATGAAGGGTGTTATTAAATAAAAAGTTAATTTCGGACATTTGAGTACAATTATTTTAAGACAACAACCTCCTCTTCCCCATCGCTAAATCAATTTCAACCACTACCTCCTTTTGGCATTCATAGAGCCGTTGTCACCGCCTTTTGCCGAACCTTTTCTCTCACCGAGCTTCGTCCTCTGTCGATCCTTAGCAAATCTGTTTTTTGTTGTTCATAAAGGCACACGTTTTAATTTCTTGGCATCGATAATCATCGATATGGAATTTAGACTCATGTTTTGACCAAATGGGTTTCGATAGGAAAGACTAAGGTTGAGTTTCGGTCGGTTTGGTCGTTAAATAGAACATACCAATACCAAATCAACTTTAAAAGGATCAAACCAAAATTACCAGTTTACCAGACGGTACACCAGCCCATAAACCAAAACTAAACCGCGCGGTACATCGATAAAATTGTTTTTTTTGCGGTAAAATTGGTTTTTAAAAAATACGGTGATTTTGGTAAATTTCTCTTTGCGGTAATCTTGGTAGTACTCGGTATGTAATGGTATTTTTTTTGTACTATTTGAGCAGGTATTGACGAAGAGAGACCATTACTAGAAAGATTCTAGTATTGAAAATTAACAAGATTCCCAATAGCAATAGCAATTGAGCTGGACAATAAATTAGTTTCTTTTTTTCGGTACGAAACAATAAAATACGGATTTTTACCGTACCGTACCGTAACCATCCCTAGGAAAGTCATTGTGGGAATGTGAGGTTTTCATGGACACAATATAATATATAATGTCGTTTTAAAGTTTTATTAATGGTGTTCTACTTTGTGGCTTTAGAAATTGAAGAGGAGCATTTTTTTTTGTTTTTTCCAAGGTTCTAAAAAACGCGGGGCGTGATCGAAGCATGGAGGCCAAGCCTTAAGCCTTAGACGCCTAGGGGGGCTTGGCGTAAAAAGGCGTGAAAAGGCCTTTAGGTCTTTTTAATATATTTTAATATTTTTTAACCATAACAAGGCTATTAAAATACTAAAATTGTACATATCATAAAAATATGTCTGAATATTTGCAAATAAAAATACTATTTGATTATTTTGAATGAGATAATGGTCCGATTTGCAAAAAGATCTTTAAAAGGCGATATCGATTCACTAAAGCATTGTTGTTTTTAGAGAAAACGTACGCCTTAAGGGTTTTACCAAGCATAAGGCGTCAAAATCTTAAGGCGGGACGTTTCTCCCAAGCCTCAAGCCTAGGCGTGTCTAGGCGGAGCTTAGGCGGGTTTTTAGAACATTGGTTTTTTCATATCTTCAACAAAAGTTACTTGTTTTTTTTTTAGCATACCATGACGTGTTTATGTCAACTTTTTTTTTTCACAAATCCATTCGTAGTTCATGATTTTCGCTGGTCAAACATTATTTTGACGTGTCGGGGATCAAATTAAGGACCAAATTCAATCCACCCCAAGACTGTCCTACTAACCACTTTATACCACTGGACTAAGAGACTTGATTTAAAGTTACTTACTTCATATTTGAATATGAACATTTGTTATTACTTTCAAATTTTGAAGGATGAGCCATTAAGATTTTTATTTTTGCAAGGGTCTGCTGTTTAGAATTTTTTATTTTTTTTTGGATTATCGTGAGAACTTCTCAATTCGATGCCTCTTTGAGAACATTGGATGGTATCAAACTGACGGTGGCCGTTTAGAATTTTATTGTTGCTTTCAAAGAAACGTATTGAATTTGAGTATTGAAGTTGAAGTCGGTGGCTAAAAAACAAAGGACATTTTGGACTTCCACAATTTTAGTTGGGCTTCTCTCATGAGGGTTTGATGATGAAAAGGGTCGGTTTTTATAAAAGTTCCCTTCTTAAAGATACGGGTCAAAGTTTACCAAGAAAATTTCATATTATTTGTATGCACTTGCAATTTGTCAAAAGTATGACAAACAAAGTTGGCATTAAGGGTCCGTTTGGTTCGTGGTGAAATAATTTTCACCGTGTTAAAAGTAAAAGGTGAATTATTAGTGCGGTGATTTTATTTTCACCATCTCTGTTTGGATGGTCGAGTTTTCACTAGGTGAAAATTTTAATTTTTTCACCATTTGCTGTTTGGATGGTCAAGATTAATATGGTGAAAAAATAAAATGATCATATTACCCTCATACTTCAAATGCACATAACTATTTTGATTTTCATCACACAAGTGTCAATGGCCAATAAAAAATATGCATTTACCTCAAACTAAAATTTGATATAATCCCCCCCCCCCACACACAACTAGTCATATTTGACTACGCAAGACAAATAAGTAAAAAAACAGTACCAATTAAAAATAAAGTCCTTATTAAAAAAAAACAGTTCCAATTTAAAAGAAAAAAATTCCAACAATGAAAAAAAACTATCATTTGTAAAAAAAAATGTTCACAATTAAAAAAAAAGAGTCAACTATAAAAACAGTAATCCACAATAAATAAAAAGTTCTCAACAATGAAAAAACAATCCCAATTAAAAGAAAAGTTTTCAACATTGAAAAAAAAACAATCCCAATTAAAAAAAAAGTCTCAACTATGAAAAAAAAGTGTTCCAATTAAAAGAATTAAAAAAAAAAATAGTTTCCAACTATGAAACCGTCCCAGTTAGTAATTAAATTCCGAACACATTACCATGCACCAAACAAATATTCATTTTTTTTAATTTTTTTATGGGAATAGATATTCCCACACCATCTATATGTTCCCTCACACCCTTTGAATAATAAATGACAATTGTGCCCTTAAATTTATAAAATTCAAATGTCCAATTTTTTCACCTCCAACTAAAATAAATACATTTGATAAAAACAAAAAAAAATTATATTTTCAATAAAAAAATTTGTTTTTTTATAAGTAATAATAAAAAAAACCCGTTTATAAAACGTAAAATCTTATCTATTTGTTTTATTAAAAAACTGTAGATAAAACGTAAAATTTATTTTTCTTAAGAAACTCTTTTCTTAAAAAGTGTTTTATTTTTTATTTACAAATTTTATCTTTGGTTAAAAGTTGTTGTTTTTTTGTACTATATTAAAAATAATCTTTTTACTATTTTAAAAAATATTGTCTGCGGCAGCAGTATGTATAGGGGGTCCGACCACCTATACATACCGTTGGCGCGGTGCATTTTTGTCTAATATGTTGATCTGCGGTAACGGTATGTATAAGTGGTCGAACTGCCTATACATACCGCTAACGTGGACCATTTTTTTGTATAGTAAAAAGATTATTTTTAAAATAGAAAAAAAAACAGTTTTTAACTCAAAAAATAAATAACGAAACAATTTGTTTAAATAAATAAAAGAAACGGTTTTTAACTAGAAATGATAAAAATAATGTTCATTTTTTAAAATAAATAACGAAACAGTTTTTTTTATCAACGTCCATTTAAATAAAAAGTAATATGTTTTTTTATAAATAACATAATGTTTTTTAAATGAAAAAAATAACTTTTATAATTTTTATATTTTTAGAATATTAAATTTTTTATTTTCTAGAATATTAGGATTTTTATTTTCAAAATATTATGTTTTATTTTTTTCATAATATTACATTTTTTTTAAATAATAGATTTTTGGGCAAAAGATTATATTTGCTTAAATCATATATGCATAGAGGATCTTTTGATCTTTTAGTATTTAAATATTAAAAAGGTGTGGGGAAAGACATAGAGGGTGTAGGAATAGCTATTCTATTTTTTATTTATTTTTAAAATTTTTAATTATTTAATTTTTTTTTTTAAATTTTTAATTTTTTTTAATTTAAAAAAAAATGAAATTTAGAAAAAAAAAATTCAAATGAATATTTGATGATCGTATTAATTGAGAGGGAGAAATGAATGTGTGATAGTTATAAGTGGAAATAAGAAAGGTTACTTTGGTAATAAGATAAATTTCATTGTTTTCACCGGTTAAATTATTCACTTTACCCATGATTTAAAATGGTTAAAGTTTCACCTCACTTTTCACCATATTCATTTTATTTCACCGTATTAAATGCCCAACCAAACACATATTTTACCTAGGTGTATTATATTTTAACGCGGTAAAAAATATTTCACCACGAACCAAACGGACCTAAGTATTTGATTAAATTGCAAAATAGTGCATTGACACGTATAACCTGAGAAGAAATCATGGAAGCACAGAATAATATTGCGCACATCTTTTTTCCCGTCAAATTCAACGAACGTTGAGCATACTCGTGCAAAGATGAATTAAACACGGGAAGTAATAACGAAAAGAAGAAACGTACTGTTAAAACGCCCTTGATCTGTTCATCACCGAGTGCAATCGCTTGAGTTGGATCCTTCTGAACTCGAAGCAACACATCAACAAGATCTTCACGATCATCAGGTTTAGTTCTGTTGGGGTCACGGTGCTCCTCAATTACTCTGTCATAGAACCTATCCAATTCTCTAAAGTTATTTTCTAGCCTTGTTTCCATCCCATTCAACTTGTTAACCCAACCCATCATTGGAAAAAAATCAGCAATATTAACTGTTCCCAACATCTCCTGCGTTTCCCTAAGAATTTCATGAATACTACTCTTGCGAACCCCAAAAGCCGCACCACAGATAACACTATTAGCAAGCAAAAGTGTCAGTTTACTTAAATTAACGGGAGTTGATAAAGAGCGCGCGATAGAATTAATCATAACTGCCACCTCTTCTTTCCGTATTTTCTCAAATGATTGGACCCTCTTTGCACTTAGTATCTCTAAAACCACTATCTTTCTAACTTCCCTCCAACAGTCACCGTAAGGAGCAAAACTTATACCAGAGCCGTTATAGCTTAACTTGTTTGCAGCAGAAAGAACAGGCCGGCCAGAGAAAACTTGATCGTATTTTTTAAAAATCTCTCTCGCAGTATCAGCTGAGGAGACTACAATGGTTGGTACATAGCCTAGTTGCAAAAACATGAGGGGGCCGTATTCTTTGGAAAGGCGGTGAAGGGAACGGTGAGGTAATTTACCAAGTTGGTGCATATTTCCAATAACTGGGAGTTTTCTAGGACCAGGAGGTAGACTAGTTGTTTCTGCTTCTTCCCTTTTCTTATTCATCCATAAGAATAGCAAGAAAGGTAGGAGAAAAATAATGATAGGGATGAAGAAAACATGAGGGTTCATTCTCAATAGCTTTAGATGAACGGCGGGCTTATTTTGGATAGGGGATTCAGTGTGGTCTATAATGGAAGAGAGAACGTGATGTATTTATACAAGTATTAAACGTTTATCAATGTTAGAAGACAGAAGTGCTACATAGAGTATATTAGGTACCGGCCCCTTCCTAAATAGAAAAGTAGTCCTTGATTTTCAGGTGCTAAGGCCGTCTCCAATGTGTTGGTTTCTATAACCATTGCTTAAAGTCGGTTAAAATCAATTTCAAGTTTAGGTGGCAATTTCCGACATTTATGGTATCACCCATTTTCTTTTCATCTCCAACTCTCTATCAAGAAGTTTCTACCGATATTTGTTGCCAATATATAACATGGTTGGTTGAGTTTTCTCCATGTCACATTCTCTAACTGACTTTACATTTCTACATGTAGAAATGATAATAGAAAATTTCTATGTGACTCATGAGCCACATCGGATTGAGTGTTACCAAGAAACTCTTGCTGGAGAAGTTTTTGTTGTTTTTACTTTTCTATAATAGAAATTTGTACATTTAGAAACCCACATTGGAGAAGGCCTAATACGGAAAAAGGGCAACTCCTATGTCTCCGAAGATGTTCTGGACTCAGAGTTATTCATCACGTCTTTGTAATAAATACAAAAACGTTCATGTGACGCTTAACCACGATTTATTAGGACAGGCACGAAATATTATCCTTTGGGCTTTAAGTTTTGGAAAAGGAGTTTTGGAATCCTACAATTTTGAATCCCCTTGTTTAGAATTAAGGCAGGCTATTTGGCCTTTAATCCCGGATAATTTTATGGCATAGAATTTTGTATACCAAAAGTTAAAGAATTATTATTTTAATTATTATTTTGGATGGAAACTATGACTCAATAGTTTGACCATCAAGATACACTTGTTACCCTTCCTTTTTTTTTAAATCTTTTTTTGATGTTATTTTATTTCCTTTTCAAAATTGTTAAAAAAATGGAAACTACTATGTGGTCCACCCCAATCTCAAGATGTGGTTTGGACTCTCGGAGATTCATCCATCACATCTTTATATAGTTTGACCGTAAATGCAACTATATTAGATATTAAAAATTAACAAATTATTATTTTAGGTATCATGCAACACCCCGCGCATTTTGACAAGTGAGGTGGTCAGTCGCCCCCGTCAAATTATGTCAGACGTCACTAAATAAGTTACCATTCTCAGCATGTTACAAAAATATGAGATATTTACAAACTTTTTCCACAAGATAATATTCAGATTTATCCAATGAATTTAAACATTCATACAAATTAAGATTTATCACCATGCTATCTCCCAAAATAAATCCAACTATAAATATCTAACTGAAATCATAAACAATTGTGGAATTGATTGGCTCACCAAATCCATAATGAAAGTCTCATAATAAAAACGACGGAATGGAAATAAATGAAATTACTACTAAAGCAATAAAAATCTATATCTAGCAGCACTCTAAGGATCTCCAATCCATCCTAAGCAAGTACTCCAGCACTATACCTAAAATGTTAGTCAACGCACTGGGTTAGAGCCCACCGCATTAATATGAGCCAATCCTCCCAATTAGGGTCTTTAAACCCAGACATAAGCATTATACATGATAAATATCATAATAGAGTATTTTAAATTAATCGATATATATATTAACATGCGAGGACAATAAACTACCACTGTCTACCTACATAACTAAGCCACTAATGTTCAAGTCCAATTATGCTATTTCAACATTAACTCAGATCCTACAATTTAATTAGATTAATTCAATCTATTTAATTTATGCGACACCAGTCCATCCAGTTCACCTTATTACTGTTGCTGCACATACTCCTTGATCGCTTAAGTTCTACACCACACACATTCCCCTCACTATCGTCAGTTCACCCAATTTTGTTAGCACTGCACATATTCGTGAGGTTCCACGCACAAGATTCCACTCACTACACCAAAAATAGTAATTTGGCACACACTGACATTAAAAATCTGACATAGTTTAAAACTGTGCCAAATTCTGGCATGGTTCAATGATAATCTGGCACATTTTAAAACAGTACCAAAATTTGACACTATTTTAAAGTGGGCCAAAATTGAGTACACTTACTAAAATATAAAATACCCTAAAAAAAGTCATTATACTTCTTTGAGGTTTCCCACGCTCCCATTTTCCCGCCGTTCATTTGTCTTTGTCCTCCCTCTCTACACCAATTCAGTTTTATTTTCTCTATTGTTTTAGATAATTTTTTTAACAGCTATCTCAGGTAGGGCTTCTGAGTAAGCATATCAAGCTCAAATCGTTTATGGTTTTAGAATATGCTTCTTTTGTGTTGCAACGTTTATGTTTTATTTTTGCTTATATCGTTTTGTGTTTAGTTTTTGTAGATATTGATTTGATGATGCTTTTGTAAATCAGGTATACTCTCATCTCTCTCTTTGTTTTCGTAAATCAGATATCAAAAAAAATTTGACCTGAGTAGAATAAAGGAGTATTCCAAAGGTTAAATCAATGGATTCGTTTCTATGTGACTGTGGTATTGATGTGTGTGTGTATTTTGAACATGCTCTGGTTTTCTTCCTTTGGTTATATCATTTTTTATGAGTATTGATTGTATTTTATATGCTTGACAAAAGGCCCTAGTATTTTTGGAGGTATTTTATTTTAATTTGGTGCTTTTAGTATTCATAACATAGAAATCTGAATAATACCATTTTAACTATAGAATTCGGTTTATCAGTACTCACTTTGTTTTCTTGGTCATTACAGAATATCTGTAGGAACGTGTTACTCAATGGCACTAAATTTGTCGTGCTATTATATCATTTGCTTTTATCTTATTTGTTTATCATTTTTTTTTGTTTTGTTATTTTGAAATGAGGGTTTGTTTAGGCTGAGATACGACATAAAGATCGTTCGGAGTTTTTTTTTTTGGAATTTTGCATCCTATGGTTTTATTAAATTTTATTTGTTAGCTCTGGTTTGAGTAAATTTCAATTTTGCATCCTATGGTTTGGAATTATTTGGAATGAAGTTGGCATACTAAAGTCCCACAAAAAGTCACGACGTCCTCTTAAGTAAAAGACAATATAGGTTATTCTTATTATACCTCTTTTGTTTTGGTGTGGCTTATACTGATCCTTTAGTGTTTGATATTGCACGTGTGCATACACACGCACACATAGATATGCGATTTTCACACGCCCACTCGCATACACACAAACACACACACACATCTATGTTTATAACTCCATTTTGACCTTGGACCATTTAGTTTGAATTTGAGTTAGGGATTAATGTAGACTTTGAACCACACACACACACACACACACACACACACACACACACACACACACACATGTCTATGTGTATAACTCTTTTTTGACCTTGGACCATTTGAATTTGAATATGATCGAAAACTCTTACGAAAAACTTCAATCACTTATGCGATGAGTTATGTGAAACACTCTGTGTGCCTAAACTTCCTAGTAATATGCATGTTCACCTATCTGTGTGTGTGCAATATGATTTGAGTTTTGATCGTGCACTAGCCTTCGTTAAATATATTTTGTGACACTCTCTCGTATACGAACTGATCAACTATTAGTGTAATTTGCATTTACGATCCTCAAACGCACTATGTTACCTTCTCATGCGAGTACAACTATTACTGAATGTTTTTGCGCAAATTAATGTCATTTGACTTCTTCTCTGTTGCCTTCACGTTGCCTAGACTCCTCGAGCTCTCAATCTTCTGATCATTCCGTTCCTCATATGGTTAATTTTTGAAAATACCAGAGGTTGAGGTTGGAGTTCACACTATAACATCCCATGGCGCTAAGCTGGCAGGGGAACATATACATGACTAGCCGTTTCTGGTGCTTGTAGGGCTATAAATGGTTTTTTAAATCCCATAGAAACTTTTCATCAGTATGTTGGAGCGGAGATGATGACAGATCTAAAATTCCCCTTCATTAAAGAGGACACCGTGCCTATGTGGGTTGTTCCTATCTTTGCACCATTGCTGCCTTGCTTTTTATTTCTCATTTATTATATTTATATAAGGGATGTTTATGATTTGCACCATGCTGTATTGGACATTCTATATTCTCGTCTAGTCACTGCAGTTATCAAGAATTCAATAAAGGATGTTGTTGGATGGCCAAGACCAAACTTCTTCTGGAGTGGCTTTCCTGATGGAATATCAGTGTTTTATCCAAATGGGGATGTTACGTGTAATGGAATAAAAAAATACATCAAGGAAGGAGTCATTTTGGACAACATCTCCCACCACTTAATTGGTAAGAATAAACCAATAAAAGTTGATAATCTTACTGGAAGTGCTATCATGTTGGACAACTTGGATCAATTAGAATCCCTTACATCCAATATAAGCATTTTTCAATTTTTTTTTACTCAGACATATTCTTATAACTACGTTTTTTGACTTTATGTATTATAATTGTTCAAAAACTCTGGGTGGTGTTGCAATATATAATCGATGCACTACAATTTTTTTTTTGGGATAAAAGGGCCTTCAATTGAATATTTAGTTTTATGGGTCGTGGAAGGAGCCAGAGTCTCTTCAATTTGAATTTGGTAACATGAATGTAGCATATAGGGTTCTGCTTTTATCTTTTTTTTTTGGTTTAAACCACGATAAATGTATAAAATTAGTCCAATAGTTACTTGTAACAACCCGTGACTTTGGGACTGAGAAATTTAATTTTTGGGAGAATTAAAATTTTATTTAAATTGGAGAATTTTAAAATTTGAAAATTGAAGTCCAAAAACTAAGGACGGTATAAAGTATTCTGAATGATAATTCTCAATGCACCATTGATTTCGAATGGGTCGAGATAGTCGAAATAACTGTCATTGGGTTTTATTTCGGTTCCAAAATATTTTTAAGATAGTTTAACTCGAATTGGAGTAAACAAGTCATTTAAAGTGTGTATTAACATTTAAAATTGAGACTTATATTTTAAGGGATATAAGGGCTTACGATTTCATCCCTTCTCATTTATGAGAAGAGAGAAATAGAAAGAAAAGAAAAAGAAGAAGAAAGGAAGATAGAGAGAGAGGAGGAAGCTTGGAGATTTTTATCCCAAACACGATCCCGGGGACGAATCAACCACTACAACTTCGAGGCAAGTTTTTAAATCTTGCTAAATATTTCATTTGTGTATTTCATTTCATAAATTGTGGATAAAAGAATTTGAATTTTGGGTATTAATATCAAAACCTATATTTTTGTGGATTAAATCTTGAAATTGATGTTTATATATGGGTTGATGGTGTAGAAATGGTTGGGATCAACTTTGGGTTGGTTTATGGGCTTAGAATCATGTTATGATGAAAGTTTAGGGGTTGGAAGTGATTATTTTAGGGTTTAAAATTTGTGGGTTTTGTGAAGAAGAAGAGACCCTCAAGTTTCTGCAGACCCGAATCGATTCGCCCCCTAAGCGAATCGATTCGGCTTAGGCAAAAGTGGCAGGTCTACATGAACAAATCGATTCGAACCCAAGGCGAATCGATTCGGCTTGAGACAGAGTCCCATGTCCTTTAGACCGAATCGATTCGCAGTTGGAGAGAATCGATTCGCCCTTGAGACCGAATTGATTCGGGCCAGGCCGAATCGATTCGAAACAGGGTTGTTTTGTTATATTTTTCTAGAATGAGTTTTAATCCTTTTCGACAGGGACTCTCGAATTGGAACATCCTATTATGTACGAGAAGTACGATTTAGAGATTCATTGGGAATTTATCACATGTTTTGATGGTGGGGATATATTGAGCTAGTTTGTGGAAACATACATTCGTATGCATTAGAGATTATCGCGTCGATGTAGTGGGAAATTGTTAGGGATGGGAGTCCTATTTAGGGTTTAACTAGTGAGTTAACCTAGAGTGTAAGGTTAGGGACTTTTTGAGTAAGTTGTGAAGATATGGCGAGAGATTGTTATAACGACTTTTATATTGAATCCTTTAAGCGATAGGAGTTTATTTAAATAGTATGGGTAGACCACGATAGATAGGTCGATTATCCTTAGTGACGATGATTTTGTATATTAAATCGTAAATGTGGTAATGTTAAGGGTACATAGGAATAATTGAACCGTAGTCGGGATAGCTGATATATATATATATATATATATATATCAATGCGGGATTTACCTTGGGGATTCCCATAAGTGATGGGATCATGAAATGAATTTAATTTTAAGCTTGAGGTTTGTAGACTATTAGTTATGGGCATACCAATAGTCGAAACTAGTACTAGAGATATTGATGTACTTTCGGATATATATGAGATGTGTAGTGATTGTTTCCTACACTAAACTTTGGGTGATAACCTTAATATTGGAGATATATCTATGTTGGAAGATTATTTATATCATAGTAGATATGGATGAATATACTTCAAGTGAGGAAGCGTATTCATATATCCAGGTAAGTTAATGTGTTTGGGACGACGCCTAGTATATTAAGGATTATGTATACTTATGGCCGAGTTTATAAATCTTATACATACAGACGAGAGATAGTGTGTATATATATATGGATATGTGTATATATATATATATATAGATATGGATATATGTTTATACTCATGCTGTGAATATCTAAACCGTATGTTATGGTTTAATTATATGATGTAATCATATGGATGTATATATATTGTGTATGTGAATGATATATATACTTGTATTGTTAAGCATACCCCGCACATGCTATCATTGGGAAGTAGCGCGATGAGGGTGAGCACCCTGGCTCGAGGAGCAGAGTGTGGATATTCCCCAGGTCATAGCGCCCATTGTGTTATTATGTGATTTATATTTTTTGGGGGGGTGAGACGTGGTGGGTATGTTTCGTCTCATTCACTGGTTAGGAACTATGACCGCTTCCCGGACGTTATGTGTGTGTGTTGGCCCCGATGTCGGTGATATTGAGTCCGACCGTGGTCCCCAGGATGGTATATGAGTGATGCCCAGGAAGATGATAGCATGGTGCAGTATTTTGGCATTATATTGTCGGTTGTATTATGTGTATGGCCATTGTACATTATATATAGCATATACATTTGGCTATGGGAATTAATGGTTGTATATATATATGTTTAGAGCATATATATATATATATATATATATATATATATTTTTTTTTATTTATTTATTATATCCTATAGGTGAAAGGATATGAAATTTATATGGTGTACATCTTGGGTGATTATGGTGTACTAAAATGTTGGGGGTTGATGTATCGCACTTAAGGAAAATTTTGGTTATATCAACCCAAGGACTTAGTGGAGATTTTGAGGTTACTCTTAGGTAGTAATTAAATTTTTAGTAGTTTCAGAAATAGAATTTGTGTGGATGACATCATGGATCCCTACAATCAACATTTCCATGGAGTAGTGTATCGGGGGGGGGGTCCTTGTTTGGATTTCGCTTTGTGAGACGCCCCACGCACGAAACGCAGTGCACTGTTGAGAGTAGAGAGTAGAGAGACGTTTTATCCTTTTTAGTTGTATCTATTAGTAGCATGATTTGTATGGATGACATAATGGATCCATACGATCAACATTGTCAAGGAGTAGTGTATCGGGGGGGGTTCCTTGTTTGGATTTTGCTTTGCGAGACGCCCCACACACGAAACACAGTGCCATGTTGAGAGTAGTGAGAAGTTTTATCCTTTGTAGTTGTATCTATTAGTAGCATGATTTTTATGGATGATATAATGGATCCCTACGATCAACATTGCCAACGAGTAGTGTATCGGGGGGTTCTTTGTTTGGATTTCGCTTTGCCAGACGCCCCACACAGTGAAATGTTGAGAGTAGAGAGAAGTTTTGTCCTTTGTAGTTGTATATATCAGTAGTATGATTGGTGTAGATGACATAATGGATCCCTACGATCTTCATTGTCAAGGAGTAGTGTATCGGGGGGTTCCTTGTTTGGATTTTCGCTTTGCGAGACGCCCCCCACACGAAACGCAATACAATGTTGAGAGTGGAGAGAAGTTATGTCATTATTTAATTGTGCATGTTATTTAGAGAATAAAATCTAAATTTGAAGTTTAATGTTAATATGTGAAGAAATAAAATGGATAACTGATAAGTTATAAATCGAAATCAATAAAGCCTAGTATGGCATATATGTATATATATTTTTTAAATGTTATTAGAATGGGAAGAATCCTTGGGGTAAGTTAGAATAGCAAGTCATGTAAGAATAGGCCGTGCGTATGGTAAGGTTGGTTGTCCTTATGGGTGGGGTAACTTAATTAAGATTCCAGGATGCGAATAGGTGCACGCTTTTAGATGAGAGGTGAGATTGGGGTTTCACGAGAGTGCGACTCCACTTTAATTATGAAATAAGTGCATTGATATTTACTATGCACGGTTAACACACTTGCTAAATATTTTTACAACTCGGGTTCTACCCGTTTATATTTCTCTTTCGCTATATATATATATGTATGTATATATTACTACAGGTGTCCTACCGCATGGATGCCGGATGCTATTCTATCCAGAGTCGTGGGAGCCGTAACAGGTGCGGACTGTTGCGGGATTTAGATTGTAGTCGCTTCCTACTTCTTTGAAAATCTTGGTAGGATTCATGTTGTATATCGGGTTTATACCTAAGGGATATTTATAGATGTTTATATTTCTTCTTTATGATGTTAGACTGTCTGTGACCCGACAACTTATTCAGGTATATTTCCTTGTATATACTCATTTCATTTTATTCTAGCACTTCATTTATCATAGTACTTGTGTGAATTTTACCTTTTTTAGTAGTTCTATAATGTTGGTTTGTTGTTTGAGGTATGTCTTATTTAATTTTAGCATCTCTCTTATATGACTTCGGGTAGTTAGCCTTATCTATTTATTATTGTTTGTTGGTGCTGAGATTGAGCCATCTGAGACTCCCGATTTAATGTAGTATAGGGCTGGCCACCAGTTATTATTTTAAGTGGGTTGTTACAGATGGTATCAGAGCATTAGGTTCTAGTGTCATTAGGATCTATGCGGGTTTTCTACGTTCTTTCGTTGACGTTCTTGATATAGATCCCTACTAGTAGGATTATTGTATTCACTACGTTTATCTTCTTCTGCGAGGTGTACTCATTTGAATGACGTTCTGACACGGTTGCTTTCGTCTCAGATATCGTCGAGAGTAAGTCGGATAGAAAGGGGCAAGATGAGAGATGTAATACCCATAAAAATTTTTGGGTACGCTCTGGTTTGAGGTATTTCGTTTCGTGATTCAGGCAGAGATAAGAAGGAGAATTTCATGATCGATAAGGTAAGTACTGATGAGGAGAGAATAGGGAGCCCTTGGGAGGTTTAGATTGAGAAATTCTTCAACATTTATTAGGAAACCTGGTGTTGGTGACTTTTATCGATGTAAGGTGTGTGGAGTGGTCCCAATATCGGGAGTATTGCCTTTTGGGAAGAGGGAGTGAGCAAGTGTGGTCTTTGTACGGTATCTTTTAGGATATTAGTTCGTATTGTGATAAGTTAGTAGATATATTATTGATTTTCAGGAGTGTGAATTGTTAAGGTTATTGTTTCTACTCAGGCTAGGGCCGAAAATTTTAGTGTTTCATTGAGGGAAGGACTTATCTTGTGGCAATGTGTTGATGTAATGTAAAGAAATTGTGAAACTGATAGGTTTAGAGTTTAGCAGATTTATTGTTGAGTGGGGAAATTAGCTCAGGGTTGTGCTAGTTTTGAGAACTAGGTATTGGGAGAATATTGTGTTTGTTGAACCCTTGTGTCTAGAGCATAAGGTATTTGCTTGGCGTGTCGAAAGACATGGAATTATTTTATATAATATTGATATATAGGCCTTCGGGAAATAGTTATAATTCAAAATATCTTTTATAAAACCTTAACTCTGGTTCAATTGATCTCAATCCCCGACATAGATACACCGTAGTGTATTGGGAGGGTTTTTTATTTGGATTTCGCTTGCAAGACCTCCCCCGCATGAAAGTAGCTAGTGTCAGGAATTAAGAAGAGTTCAACCACTGGGAATTTCTAACATTTATATATACTTATCATGTTACTATAGAAATTGTTGAGAGTTATATTACGACTTGAGGCTTGTGGAGCCGCGTTATGATTTTACGAGTTGAGCTCGGGTACGGGGTGTATGGGTGCCCTGAGTAGTTAGTTTGATTTTTAAAATCTATATGGTTCGATGTGAGAACTGGAAAGGATCGGTATAGTGATCGTGAGGGTAGATGTAAGGACTAGATGAGATTGAAGTCGTAGGCATAACCTAAATTTCGCGGATGAAATTTTTGTAAGGGGGAAAGTATGTAACAACTCGTGACTTTGGGATTGAGAAATTTAATTTTGGGGAGAATAAATTTTATTTAAATCGGAGAATTTTAAAATTTGGAAATTGAAGTCCAAAAACTGAGGATGTTATAAAGTATTCCGAATGATAATTCTGAATGCGCCATTGATTCCGGGTGGGTCGAGATAGTCGAAATGACTGTCATTGGGTTTTATTTCGGTTCCGAAATATTTTTAAGATAGTTTGACTCAAATTGGAGTAAACGAGTCATTTGAAGTGTGTATTAACATTTAAAATTGGGACTTATATTTTAAGGGATATAAGGGCTTACGATTTCAGCCCTTCTCATTTGTGAGAAGAGAGAAATAGAAAGAAAAGAGAAAGAAGAAGAAAGAAAGAGAGAGAGAGAGAGGAGGAAGCTTGGAGATTTTCGGCCCAAACGCGATCCCGGGGACGAATCAACCACTACAACTTCGAGGCAAGTGTTTAAATCTTGCTAAATATTTCATTTGTGTATTTCATTTCATAAATTGTGGATAAAAGAATTTGGATTTTGGGTATTAATATCAAAACCTAAATTTTTGTGGATTAAATCTTGAAATTGATGTTTATATATGGGTTGATGATGTAGAAATGGTTGGGATCAATTTTGGGTTGGTTTATGGGCTTACAATCATGTTATGATGAAAGTTTAGGGGTTGGAAGTGATTATTTTAGGGTTTAAAATTCGTGGGTTTTGTGAAGAAGAATAAACCCTCAAGTTTCTGCAGACCCGAATCGATTTGCCCCCTAAGGGAATCGATTCAGCTTAGGCAAAAGTGGCAGGTCTGCATAACCGAATCGATTCAGACCCAAGGCGAATCGATTCGGCTTGAGACAGAGTCCCAGGTCCTTTGGACCGAATCGATTCGCAGTTGGAGCGAATCGATTCACCCTTAAGACCGATTCGATTCGGGCCAGGCCGAATCGATTCGAAAATAAAGCTATTTTGTTATATTTTTCTAGAATAAGTTTTAATCCTTTTCGACAGGGACTCTCGAATTGGAACATCCTATTATGTACGAGAAGTATGATTTAGAAATTCATTAGGAATTTCTCACATGTTTTGATGGTGGGGATATATTGAGCTAGTTTGAGGAAACATACATTCGTATGCATTGGAGATTGTCGCGTCGATGTAGTGGGAAATTGTTAGGGATGGGAGTCCCATTTAGGGTTTAACTAGTGAGTTAACCTAGAGTGTAAGGTTAAGGACTTTTCGAGTAAGTTGTGAAGATAGGGCGAGATATTGTTAGGCCGACTTTTATATTGAATCCTTTTAGCGATAGGAGTTTATTTAGATAGTATGGGTAGCCCACGAGAGATAGGTCGATTATCCTTAGTGACGATGAGGCCTTGCGATACCCTTTATCTAAAAACGATGCTAAGGCTCGTTTCATTAGGTGGATCCTATTACTATAAGAGTTTGATCTTAAAATTCGGGATAAGAAAGGATGTGAGAATGTAGTGGAGGATCACTTGTCTAGGTTAACCATTGAATCATTTGATAAACTATTACCACTAAATGAGTCATTTTCTGACGAGCAACTGATGCTTGTCTCTTAACTTTCATGGTTCGCTAATAGTGTGGATTATCTTATGACAGGTGAAATGCTTCTGCATTGGCCTAAATAAGACAATTAGAAAATTTTAAAGGAGCCATGAATTTCTTTTGGGATGAACCATATCTCTTTAAGTATTATCTTAATCAAATCATTCGAAAGTGTGTACCCGATCACAAGATTCAAAGTATAATCTCTTTCTGCCATGACCAAGCCTATGGAGGCCATTTTAGTGCTAAGAAGACCGCTGCAAAGATTTTGCAGTGTGGATTCTATTCACCCGCCATTTTTCATGACTCGAATGATTATAATAGAAATTATAGCCATTGCCAATGGTTAGGAAATATCACATGTATGAACATGATTCCCTTAAATCCCATTCTGATTATCGAGGTTTTTGACTATTAGTGCCTTGATTTTATTTGTCCGTTCCCAAATTCCTATGGGAATCATTACATTCTTTTGGGAGTTTATTATGTGTCTAAGTGGGAAGAAGCCATGCCATGTAGGACGAATGACCACCACATGGTGGTAAAGTTCATTAGAGAAAATATTTTCTCCCATTTCGGTATGCTTCGAGCTATCATTAATGATCAGTGGACCCATTTTTGTAATCGATCCTTCGAGAGTCTAATGAAAAACTACCCGGTCAAGCATAAAGTAGGGTGCTCTTGTCACCCTCAAAACAGTAGTCAAGTAAAAGTTTTCACTAGTCAAATTAAGCAAATCATTGAGAAGACAATGAATCTGGACCGAAAGGACTGGTTGTCCTTGAGGTTTTTAGATGCATTGTGGGCTTATTGCATTGCCTACGAGACACCACTTGGTATTTTCTATATTGGATTGTCTAGGGGAAAGCCTATCACATTTCGGTAGAATTATAACACAAAGCTTATTGGGCCATTAAGACTTTAAATATCGATTTGCGGGTGACTTAATGAGTTGGAAGAAATTAGGAATGATGCGTATGAAAATGCAAAATTATAAAAAGAGAAAATGAAAATGTTCCAAGACAAGTCCATTTTACGAAAGTCTTTCAAACCAGGACATTAAGTTCCCTTATACAATTTTAGATTTCATCTCTTTCCCAATAAGTTGAGGCTAGGTGGTCTGGCCCTTTTGTTGTTAGGACAGTCTACCCACATGGGTAAGTTGAGATATATAATCTTAAAAATGATGAAATGTTAAAAGTTAACGGTCAAAGGTTGAAACCTTATTTGGAATTGTGAGATCAGGAAGTGGAGAACATTTTTATCTAAGAACCTATGTACCACGAGTGAACATAAAATTGGGTCATTATTGTTATATCATTGTTTTTTTTGCAGGAATTGTGCTCTGGAAATAGTGAATCATTAAGGTACTATCTTTCATATCTTCCCATATTTTTTTAATATTTGTCTTTTTACATTGAGGACAATGAAGAAATTAGGATTGGGGGTATTGAGGTCATTTTTCTCGATTTTGAAAAAAATCAGAAAAATTTCAAAAATTCAAAACGATTTTCAATATAATTGAGTGTTCAGACGATTTTTTAATATTGATTTAATTCATGGATCTCTCAACTTATGAATTTTTTTACACATTTGCCATATAATATGATTAAAAATGGATATTGAGGTGAATGTTAATATGCTTAACAAATAAATGTGAAGATTTTAACCCGGTGACATATTTTTCCATTCATAATTTGAAAAATTCAGAATGGGTCAATTTGCAATTTAGGGAAAATATCTCTAACCTCAAACCCTAATTTTTTATAACTTTGCCTAGATTTTACCAAATAGAGTCTTACCTTATACCATTTTGACAAGAAAAATAAAAAAAATCAAAAAATCAGATTTTTTGATTGGCCACGCACCGTCACACACTTAGTTAATGGTTATAGTTGAAAAAGTTCATCTTCAACCTCTCGATAGTTGACCTAGGTTGTGAAAAACTTTGACCTGAAATAACTCCTGATTTTCTAAACCACTTGATATGATTCCCAAACAACCCGAACCTAATTTTTCACAAGGAATGCAAAAATAAAATTTTAATGGATTGAGGTTCAATATTCTTCGTGTTACAAAACTATATTTTTTAGAAAATTTGAATGACCTTTTGAAGATCTACTGAATATAGCAGAGGTTTTTTTGAACATGGTTGGGTTTTTGCTATCGTAAGAAAGAATTTGACTTTAGTTTGAAGGATTGAGGTGGTCTGGTTATGGAGAATTTAAGGTTTTTGTTATTCTGAAATAGAAAACCCCTTCAAGCAATTAGAGCTCAAAACTGACAATTTTTTGAAATTGATCATTGCATTAAAGCTTCTGAGTTCATAAGGAACCATCTTCTCACTTTGAGACTAGTTCAAAGTCAGGCAATCAAATTCCACCATTGAAGCTCAAGCTTTAATGGAGTTTTTTTTTCTAGTTTGATTGTACAATGGCCATTTTGTGCACAAAAGCTCCATTGTTTTGATTAATATGTGTATAATATCAATACAAAAAACATTTGAAATTAAAAGAATGAAGTATAATGCATAAAATGACAGAATACATCTTTTAGAGGATTTTTTTTTTAATTTTCGATAGGATTAAGAGATGGGGATCTAGATCTTCTGATCATGGGGAATTTAGAAGGTATGGATAGGAGAATGTATTGGATCATTTAGGAGGTGGATTGTTCCCAAGTTTAAGAAGGCAAGTTTATGGGAAATTCAACTTCATATGTAAGCATGGTGTTTGCATGTGTTTTTGGACTATTCTACCTATGTGGTGAGGTGGAATGTAAAAATATTGGTTGTAAGTTTATATAATTATTTGGTTCAAAATAAGACCTTTTTTATAATATTTAGGGTAATTTCTATAAATTCAAATAAAATGTAAGGGATAAACTTGTAATTTATAGTTAGTTGAAGTCTAAAGGTTTAATTTGATATGAAGTTTGGATCTAGGGGTTAATGTCACACCCCACGAAATTCGACAGTCGGAATGGCCAGCCACCGCCTCCAAACTATGCCGGACGTGAACTAAATAAATACCATTCCTAGAATGAGACATATATGAGACATAAATAAATCAGTACATAAGATAAATAATTGAATCAATCTCAAATGATCATAAACAACTAAGCGATAAAATATCCATCACATGCTAACTCTGAATAAATCCAATCTCTAATAACGATTAAATAAAATCTGAATAATAAAGATCTGAATAATCGAAAAGAAATCCTCTAAACAACTTTGGAACCGAATGGCCCAATAAAACTCAAATGAAGTCTCATAATTAAATATGAATGAAAAGGAAAGTCTAACTAAACTATGCCATAAAATGAATAACTCCTGCTGCACCTCCAAATGATAACTTCGATAATCTTATGCAACTTCTCCAAATTTTATCCTAAAAAACTAGTCAACGCACGAGGTCAGATCCCCAAGCATGAATACACACTACACCCCTCAAATAGGATCCTTGAATCCAGACAGTAGCATTATACGCAATAAATATCACAATAGAATATTTTAAATTAAACGGGAAAATTAAACGTGATAAATATAAATTACTAACTACCTGTAGAGATCCACATTTATAAAGGCACACAAATATAATTTTAAATTCTCAAGTCCAATGAAGTTAATCTCTTATTAACTTAACTCAACATTTATTTTTGTTCTCACTTTTTATTATGACGGTCCTCCTATCTCGGGTGGTAATCCACCAAAGTGTCACACTTCCCCTTGTCAATCGTCCTCTGACCCATTTAAACTGTCGGCTCCGACACATTGTGTCGCCACAAATTTTAATACCAGTTTTTATCTTAGGCATTAATCCTCAATTTTTCAATTTCATAATTTGTAAATTACCCCACCCTTTTGTCAATGTGAGATCCTCAAAATACCCCTTAGTCCTATACTTAAGGGTCCCCAAGTTATCAATCCATCCTACCCTATGTATAGGATGAATTTCTAACCTAAATCTTGACCCAGTGTCATGCCTAAGCTAGCGTAACGACGATAAAGTATAAAAAATTAGCCCACCACCGACATAATAAAGTCGCAATAATACACCTTCACTAGTTCCATACCTAGAAGGCGTAAATCATCAAAAGTCCTACCCACTAGTCCCATGCCTAGAAGGAATCCTAAAATATAAGGACAACAAAATTACCCAACAACCGTCATCACAAAGGCAATATAATAATACCAACAAGTCACACAAACAAGCATAATTAATCAATGTATAAAACTATGCATGATAGTGCAATTCAATTAAATCTTAATTTAATTATCACAACGTCAAAATACCCAATTAATCTCATTTAATCATTTTAAATTAAATATATCGGGTTTTCATCATTTATACATCAAAAATTAAATTTCATTATCTCTACACAAATTACATGAGTTATACGCCCCCAACTTCATTTATTTCAAAACTAGGGTTTTTCTACATGCAACCTACAGCAACAAAACCCAAAATTCACTCATGAATCCTACGTATCCAAAGGTTTTAAATATTAATCATATTAAATAATTTCATAAAAATAGTCCCAAGTTTTATATGTCCACTTTCTCTAATTAGATTGCTAATTGATTTTAAGAAAACATTCAATTAAGGTTTAGGCAACACTTAAAATGCATAATACTAAAGGAAAAGAATAGAGTATTCATTCATGAATAAAATTTGGTTTAGAAATTTGATCTTTAATGTGTATTCATCTCAAAAAATTGACAAAGATTCGTTCTTGATGCGTCGTGAAAAAATTCGGTTAATCTTGACAAAACTTGAGTTGAAAGTTATGTATAATGGGGCTAGGGTTTGGAGGTTGAAGAAGATGAAGAAGATGAGAGGTTTCTGATTTTTGATAACTCTAAAATGTGTTTTAAAAGTCCTAAACTCATCACTCTATGTTTATATACCAAAAAGAATTAGAGTCCTAATCAAATACAAAAACTCAAAAAATCATTACGGACGATCGGACCGTCAGAATCACTTGAAATGTTAGTATATTGTAGCGAACGGCGAGACAGAGATGTTGTGAAAAGGACACCTTCATGCCCTCACTCGAGAGCTTTGAGAATGAGTTCATTTAGAAGATCAATGAGCAGCCACTTCTATTCTTTATTCAATCTACTGATACTCTAATCGTGCTAGTTGACAGTATTTTGCACGTGCGAGTGGACATGGATGATTTTCCCTTATCCAACGTCAAATTTGATGTTTGTGGTGGTTCACCAGATGATTGGGACTTTGGGTGGAATACACAATGATTGTTCCTACTCACAAGGCTATTATAAAAAAACTAGGTCTTGCCAGGACCCTTATAACTTTGAAGAGTTGAACAATTTCCAAACACACCAACACTTTCAATCTCCTGGACTCTCGTTCTAGTGTTCATTCCCATACTTTTATCAGTAGCTAGGGTGAATTTTCTATCACACTTAAAGATATTTTGAGTTGACTAGTCTCCTTTTTTTGGGAGATCATGTTTTTACTAATGGCTATGAAAATTATTTCTAGTAGGCCATGTGCAAGGAGATCTATTAGGCCTTATAATAATGCCCTCGCTATGTTGTAATCAATAAAATTGATACCACTAAGCATTCCTTTGCTAAGTGGAAAAGGTATTGGTTTAGAGACTTTTAGTTAACTCCACAGAAGAGAAGTTTGAGCAAAGCACCCAAAATCCAGGATGGCCCCAAGATTAACTCCACTACTCACTTGGTTGCCTTCATTAATAGAAATTTTATTCAAGGTAGGCGAAATAACTGCCCTCGAGTTAGTATTCTACCTTGTTGTTAGTCTTGCTTAAAGGAGGAATATCCCCATCGTAGCTCATACGCTTTGGTCCATGTACACCTGGTTGGACCGTACCCACTTGGATAGAGAGTGTTCATATGGACATTTTGACATGGCCAATTTTGTTAACTCTTTTATTCTCATGGAATTTCTGTTCGAGCGGTTCCCTAACTTTTCTCTTGAGCCTTTCTCATTACACAACCAAGCTATTTGCATTGAAAAGTGGCATAAAAAGTCCCTAAGAAATCTTTGGGCATACTTATAGACAACATTGCTAAACTTTTATTTCTCCTTTATTCAAAGCGAGTGGGTGGTGTCTTTTCATGGGCCTTCTTCTCAGCTTCTCCTCAAACTTCTCTTCTCCTAGCCGATGTGGTGTCAGTACCTGAGTTCCCCCACATTTTTGTCATGGAAATGGTTCTGCCTTATATTCTTCCATCATTGACAGAGTTTGGTTAAGGCATGGAATTCTATCATTCTAAGTGTGTGAGTAAACAATTTGGTGATGCTGAAGGGACTTATACCCCAAACTTTCCCTGCAGACTCTCTCATACAGACTTGTAATTGTAAGCATATGCCAAATTTACTTCCGAGGCGATTCTCTAGAGGACTGATAAGGTTGGTAACTTTACCATACCACCTTGTGATTACATTCCTTCTTTCAGATGCTCATGGTTTGGCTTATAGAAACATCAAATCATGTTAATCAAGAATTTCATCAAGGATGTTCCCCATAATTCTATTTCCACTCGCATCCCACAAATGACAAGTACTTAGTTAAGAGGACCCGAAAGACATTTGTATCATATAAGTGTGGAAAAAAACCCATTCGGTGGGTCACCCCCATTTTAGTGAAGCCCCTGCACGAGGAGACCATATATGCCAAGCACCATGAGTCCAAGGCTTAGCTAGAAAAATGGAAGGTCTAAATCAAGGTAAATTCAAAGGCCCCTTTTAAAAGGAAACGTCCTCACACCGATGTTATAAATTTTATCCCAGCTCAAGTAGAGGTAACTACTTCTTCTCCTTCACCTGTGAGAACTAAAGCACCCAAGCAGAAGAATAGGGAAGCTAATCCCACTGGTCCCTCTACTTACCAGATCAGGAGTCAGACACTGACACTTTAAGAATTAAGGATACCTTCCAAATAGTTCGCGAGTATGGCTATGAGGCCCTTGGCATTTCTCTTTCCTAACCCTCAATTTCATCAGCCCATCCTTTCACATAAGCTACTTTGGTAATTTTTTTTACTTAGTAAAATTATAAGTCACACGATTATGAATGCTCACTCCTCATCTTTCTCATTTGAAAAGGAACTTGTTCATTATGGAAGCATCGCTTCCAATGATTATAATAGTTCTTCTTCAAATGACATTGGTGTTATTTACATCAACTAAGATCACTCGCTTGACACGTGAGCTTTCTTGTCAACTTTAAGAAGCTCCGACGGTGATCAGGATGAAACCATAATTTATTCTCCCTATATCACCCACCCCACTACTGGGAATTTGCCTTATGGGCAAGCCTCTTGTCAAGATCCTATAAGTTTCTTAGAGCCTTTGTTTATATTATCCCCTTTTCATTTTCTTTGCTTAGCTTCTTAAAATCTTTTACTGATTTCAACTCTTTTTTTTCCTTGATCTTGATCATGATTCTACTCTGGGGATGAGTGGCCTCTTATAGGTGAGGGACACCCCCTCATTTATAATTCCCCTAGTTCCTCGAGCACCTTTCTTTCTTGAGAAGAATTTCTTGCTCATCTCCTCTATAAGCCTTGCTCGAGAGGTTTGTGAACAAAAATTTAAGAATTTATTTTTCTTATTTCCTAACTCATTAGCACTTTCTAAGGACTCTTTACCTATCTTTGTTTATTTTGAATCTGCCCACCGTATTCTCCCCTTGTACAAGGGGTTCTTCTGTATTTTCCCACTTTGTTCAGGTATTTATCAATCTTTTCAAAACAAGTCTTACTACCTATGGCTACTTTAAGTTTATTCTTGTATACTCATATGTGTATATTTGTTTCCTTGATAAGTGATTGTAGCCCCCATTTCTTCTACTAGGCCTCCTACTTCCTCTATGGCAAGCAGTCTTTCAGTTAATCCCTCAATCACTATCTCCGTAGAGGTATATTTTCATCATTTTTCCTTTGTGTATATTTTTGGCTCTTGCTTGTGGATCACACAACTCTATCTTTATTACATCTAAACTTTATGTTGTAGGGCTCTCTTTTGAGCAACCTATCAAAAAATAGGGGAATACTTTTACACACAGGGGTGGTTATTCTTGGATTGTCTCCTTCTGGGAGGATATCTATTCCCAGGGTTTGTCTCCCTATGGATAACATGCCATATTTTCGGCCTCTTCCTGCTCAGTCCCTTTATAGTGTGTCTTCAAATGGACCTGTCTCACATGTATGTGTCTCCACACATGTACTTAACCCTATAACCTTTGTTATTTTCTATCTTTCCTTTTCCTAATAATTTTTTGTTGACAGGTTATAGTCCATGTGGTTGATTTGATCCCTTCTCCCTCTTTTAGCGTTTAGGTATTTGGATTATAATGCTTCTAACTTTTCTGAGCTTGTTCTCTTCATTTCACTTGAGTTATTTATTCTCCGCTTATCTATGTTTTAGGCTAGCACTAGTACCTCCTCGCCATCCATCAGCGCTCAAGTCAAAAGAATTCATTATCTTCTCTTGATCTTTTTATACTCGTTAAAAAAATTCTTTATTTGTGAACATCTTGGATCACAATTCTCTCTTTTTCTCTAGGCGATCCCTTGACAGGCCCCTCCTAATTTAGAACCTCTCATAATCTTACTAGTGAGCATCTCATCATCAAGGTCCCCTTAGGTACTTATTTTTTTAGACCTGGTACTTCAGTTAACTTGCTTTCTTTACTGCGCAAAGTTTCTTGGTGACACATTTTTTTTATTTCTGTATTTTCAGTCTAGTGGTACTGAAGTTCCTTTATATGTGGGACATATTGTGAGCACTTTTGAAGTGACTCCTCAAGTACTCATTCTATCACATCTCAATTTAAACTCGCTTTTACTATGCAAGTACTCACTAAAACATCCCTGTTTCCTTGTTCTAAGGTTACTGTTGTGAGTGTTACAATATTTGTGGAATAACTTGGGAGCACTACTCTGAGCGAGGTATCGTATTGTCATATTCTATGCACTCTTTTATGTTATCCCCCCCTTTCATTCTTGCTTTCACTGTGCAAGTACTCACCAATTATCTGATATTTCATTGTTCTCAGGTTAGCGAGATGAGTGTTCCTATATTTGTGGAACGACCTCTGAGTGTCATAGTGAGCACTCCTCAGGTATTATACTAACATACCTGATTTACGAGTTTTTTATATATGTTTTTAGTGTCTTAACTTTGTTGTGAAAATGCTCTACTAACATTATTTTCTTTCCATTTGTCATATTAGCATAGTGGGTCAAGGAGGACCTCACAAGTTATCTGGTCGCATGCAAACTCCTCTGGGCTTGGTAGTAAGTTATTTCCCTATATTACTATTTTTTTACCATCTTCCTTAGTTGAAACTGTTTAAGCTATATTTTTCTTCTTCCCATTCTTTCTTCATATCTTTATTTTCTGGATCATGCGAGTGAGCCAGTGGAAGTAGCTATTCACAATGAACCCAACTCTGAGGCCACCCGGACTAATGGAGCTGAGGAGGAGGAATCGGGCGAGGAGTCTTCTCTACCTATTTTTAATAAAGTTCTATGAGCGTAGGCTATGATGCCACCATGGTGGAGGCCCCCAAAGTCTTCATGAGGGACTTGTGGCATGCGAATTTCCCTAATAGATTTAGGGAGAAGGAGCAAGAGGTCCTAGATTTGATTCTCAAGCACAACCTAAAGATCTTCACTTCTGAGAGTGTTTTAAACATTTATAGCCTCACAGTCCTCAACCTCAAGGCTCTTGCCATTCACGTGCATAAGGTCTTATCCATTGCTCCAGCTGACCTCACTAATGTAAACACTCGCCTCTATCGAGCAACCATTTATAACTTGGAGAGCTTTTGCCATTCAAGCTTGATAACTCCTTGTGCCACCTCATCAGTCTTCCTTATAAAAAAATGGTGAAAGCTCGGACGTTTAAGTAGTCCAGGGTCGAGTGGCACTGTGAAGAGGCTACTAGACTTCACATGAGATCCAACTGTTTGAGGCCAATTTGGCCAAGGTCTTAGGTGGTGACTCTAAGGATGATACTCGCCTATTTAAGACATTATAAAGAGACTTTTCTCTACTTTTTTATAACTTTAAGGACTCCTTGATTTCAAACAAGTCCCTTCTGTTACTGAGAATGAGAATTTTACTTTACTTATTTATCTAATTTTTTATTTTATTTTTTTGCATTGTATATACTTAGAATTTTATCTCCTTTCTGTTAATTGGTACTCCTCCCTTTTTTCGTGGGAGTACTTGATTGTAATATTGGCAAGTCATCTGTTATAATTGCCCGATAGTTTGTAGGGTTCTTGTTTTTCATTTCATTTTGAACTAAAAAGGATATTTTAAAAGAGGATTAACCCCCTATCAATATTTTTAATTTACCATGTTATTTAAATAAATAACTTATAGAACAAAAGTAAGGGCAATACCATACCTTTTGAGCTTGTTCTCAATATAGAATGAAACTAAGATTTCTTTAGTTTTCCAATGAAAAAAACATTGTACCTTGTATTTTATTGGATATTTGAGCTATTATAAGTAAAGGTACTTTTCTCATTATACATTATCCTTGGGAGATATATATCCGCCCCTAAGTATAATGTGTAATGTTCCTCTAATTCAAGACCTTCTCATAAACTTCAAGAGTCAAAATGCATTCTTCCCACAAAATATGCAAGTCTAGGAAAATTTATTAGGTAAGAAAATATAGGTGCATCTAGTCGCATCATTGGTGAGTCAGTGCCCAAGAGATATTGAAAATAAACACAAGCTATTATTAAATAAATCTCATGTATGATTGGACAAAAGGAACTGTATTCATTCATTTTTGTAAGACAATATTTGTCTTTTCTATTACAACAACTTCTTGCTTAAAATTTTCTTTTACTAAAAGGAATGACTATTCTAGATCTAATATTTGAAATCACAAGAAAATTTTGAGATACCTCAAGCATAGTACTTTTTTAACCACTTACAGTTGATGCATTGGATGCATTCGCTCTGAGGATCCGATATATGATAATAACCTGGCTTCCCCACTCCTTGTGCTACAAAGGGTGCTTCCCAATTTGGCTTGAACTTTGACGCTGACATGCTTATCAAGTGATGAGTAGATGCCGATAAGACCAAATGTCCTACATAAAACTCATAGGTTTAATCAAATTTTTATAAGCCCTAGATAGTTAATGGGTGTAAACTTTGAAGTTTTCTTTGACCTTGTCACAATGCTCTTCCAGAGCTTCTAATTACACATGTCAAGGATCAGGTATGAGGTTATGGTTTAGAGCTAATCGGCCTAAAGGTACTGCCAATTCTACCAGCAAGATAACTTATGTCCCATTAACCAAAGAGAAAGGGGTATACCATGTTGGCTTTCTTTTCAAAGTTCTATTAGCCCATAAGACCATCGAAAACTTCTCATCCCATGCCCCTAGCAAGTCCTCCAATAATTTATTAAAGATATTTATCAGAGTTTTATTTGTGGCCTCTACTTGGCCATTCCTCTTGGGGGTAAGAGATGGTTGAATTATTGTGAACAGTTTTGTATTTGTTTGTGAGGAGCTCCATCTTTTTTCACACGAACTGTTTCCCACTGTCTATGAGAATAACCTTTGGGATGATAAACCTACATATTATGTATTCTCGAATAAATTGTGTCACTACTTGAAGAGTGACTCTGCTAAAAAATATCTCTTCTGCCCACTTAGTGGACAACTTAATGGCAACAATGATAAAATCTTTTCCATGAGAAGCTCGCTAATATTTTCCACCAGATTGAATGTTCAAGTGTGAAATGAGTAGGGTCTTCTAGAATCTACAAGCTCACTGGGGGGGAGGGCATGGACCATATTACCATGTACTTGGCATGCTCTACACTTCTTCAGGAAGCTGACAGAATCAGGCTCCATTGTCGGCCAATAATACCCCAGTGTTATAAATTGATCATACAATTGAGCGTTGTCCATATGGGAAGGTTCATGAGATTTCTTCATTACTTTATCAATGTCTCTCTCTATCATGCATCGCATTATCTTCTCATTATATCCTTTACTATAGAGATCCTCCTCTATCAAGTAAAATGGGCAGCCCTTTTCTTTAGGTATATCTCATCTTATCTTTTAGCTGAAAATTCTTCATCTTTGAGCTATGAAATATTGGGCTTCCTCCAATCTTTAAAATTTTCTACAAAGTTGTCTTCGGTTGATGAATCAAACCATGTGTTGATACAAAAATTAGTCAGCTGACATGGATCAATTATATGAAGACATGCGTCAACCTACGTGGCAGATATATACTTTCACTGAACAACTCAGGATGCCCGATCTATTTGGCATACAGAGAAACTTAAGCACAACGAACAATTCAGGTGGTCTGAGCTTCTAAAATGCACCGAGTATCTCAAGTGGTCCGAGATACTTAGCGTGGAGAGCATTTAACCAGGAAAATCAAAAGTCAACTACACATTTACTGAACGTCAGATTTAATGCGCATTCTTATTGTACAGATATATATGTCTACTAATTGACAACACATGACTTTTTCATATGTACAAACTCAAGGCTATAAATACATGGCAACCCTATCATAACGGGGGGACTTTCAAATCTCTTTGTAAACCGATCATCGAGATTCAAGGCAAACAGTCAGAAATATAACAACAGTGGATGTAGGCCGTTTTCATAGACGAACCACATTAAAAACCCATTGTCATATTTATTCATTTTTATCTGTGATTGATAAAATTAGATTACATCTAGTTTTTTACATCAACAGATTGGCGCCGTCTATGGGAAACGATTATACTTAGCATTTTTCACCAAAAAACTCATCATGTATGGCCGAAAACCCAGAATCCAGTAATCGAAACACTGTTGGGCCCCCTCCAACACCCTCTACTCCACCAAATATGCAAGATCTGGCTAGCATAATGGCCAACTTAACCCAAGGGCAAACGACCATGCAAGAAACCATGCGTTAACTTATACAAACTGTCCGAGATGGAGCGCCTACTCAGTCAGGACAACGAATTGTTCAACAAAACACCCATCTTCCATCTTCAAGAACCAGACATACGCTGTTCCTAGATGTTTCTCAATCTAGGAATACTGGTTCTTATCATACTGAGAGATCTGATGATCCTTCATATCAACCTGGTCGGACTTCTTCGGTTCGAGCTACGAATTCTCAACGGAATGTCTCTTTAAACCCAGAGCGAGCTAGCGCTCTGGAAAGATTGAGTAGGGTCTATCCTTTTGATTATTTGGGACCTAGGAGGAATAAAAACCCTCCTAGGATTGTGCCAAGGAATTCTCAACGACCAACCGATCTAAGTGAAGGTTCTGCCTAATCACGACCAATAATTCGCAATGAAAGATCCCTAGGTGATAACTCATCGCGATCAGCTGCACGAACAAATCATTCTGAGGCCGGGAACAATGGATGGAAAGGTTCTATCCAAGGCTGGAAGACAGGTTAGGGAAAATGGCTAAGGCTAAGAACCCTCTATAAAGAACTTTTGTTCAAGGGTCACCCTTCGTACATGCAATTGTGGATTTTCCTACACCATCAAATTTTAAAGCTCCTATAGTGATGTTGAAATATGATGGAAAAACTGATCTTGTCCTCCATATAGAGTAATATCAAGCCGCTGCTGATTCTACGCGGGTCCTGATGAGATGAGGTGAAGGGCATTTTCAGGAACTCTCATCGGGTCAGCCCAGATGTGGTACGATAATCTTCCTCGGGGGAAGATTACCACTTTCCAATAGCTAGCAGAGTTGTTCATAGGAAATTTTCTTTGGAGAAAATCCAATTAAGAGAGTGGCGCACTTATTCGGCGTGAGACAAAAGATAGGAGAAAGTACCAGGGATTACATTACTCATTTTAATAACGAGAAATTTGAGGTGATTGACTAGGAGGAGAAGACAATAATTACTGCTCTGATGAGTGGTCTATTATCGAAAAAATTATACTATACTTTAGCCAAAGATTCGCCCAGGACTATGGTGGAATTGATTGCTAAGGAAGTCAAGATCATGAACACTGAGGAAGCCATTGATGCAAAGAAGAATACAGACACTAAAGATACCAAGGTTGAGGGTAGTAAAACAAAGAAGAAGGACCCGAAGAACAATGGTGGCAGTAAGCAATAAAAAGGCAAACAAACGATGGAGCAAATGAGGAAGTATGGAAATTATACTCCCTTAAAGGTAGATATAAACCACATTCTAGTAGATCAAGAATAGTGAGGATCTAGCCTGGCAAAAAAAATAAAGGGCGATCCTGACAAAAGGGATAAGTCCAAATATTATGAATTCCACAAAGACCATGGCCATACGGCCAAACGTTGCATAGCTCTCCAGAATGAAATCAAAGAGCTCATTAGGCGAGGAAAGATAGGTAAATATGTTGATCGCCAAAGTGGTTGAACGACCAACGATAGAGAAAGACAAAGATCTAAATCTCCTCGCCGAGCAAAGGAGGACAATAAGAGATATCATGAAGATGATTCAGAAGATGATCCCGACCTCCCTAAAAGGCCAAGCCAGCCCGAGCGCGAGGTATTTTCAATCCATTTTGGATCATTTGAATGTAATATCATTATAAGTGGAGATACAGGAGGCGGAGATCTTACTGCGGAGAGGAAAGCTTACCTCAATGAAGCCCAAACTTGTTCTTATATATAATGCATAAACTTGGGTGAAGATGATCGCCCGAGGAAGATTAACAAGGACAAATTATTCATCGTCTTTTCTAAAAATTACCTGGAAGGTGTACTGTATCCTCATGACGACCCCTTGGTGATTAAGAGGAGAATGAATGATATGGTGATTTCACGGGTATTGGTGGATAATGGTAGCTCTGCAGATATCATGTTATACCCATGCTTCGATAGTTTGAATCTGATGTTAGCCCAATTAGAGCCATATCATAGATCCTTCCTCGGCTTCACGGGCGAGAAGGTTTTTCCCCTTGGGACGATCAAATTGGACATGCTTATTAGTACCTGGCCTGCTAACCGAACAAGAAAAGTATGCTTTTTTGTGATGGATAAAAACGTCTAATCAGCCTATAACATTATCATGGGGAGGGTAGGTCATAAGAAGTTTGAGGCAGTGCCATCTACGGTACATTAATGTTTGAAGTTCCTAACTAATTTCGGAGTGGGAGTTGTGAAAGGCGACTAGAAAGTAGCTCGGGAATGCTACTATTCATCTGCCGAATAGGAAGAAATGGATGAAACCAGGAAAAAGACTACTACGTATCAAGTGGATGAGACGGAAGATGCAGAGATTGAAACCTTGGACCCTAGAGATCAATATTATCTTGTAAAAGGGCAGGTCAAGGAAGCTACAGAGAATATCATTCTGAACGATGAACATCCAGAACGAATAACTCAAATTGGCACGTCATTGGACCCATCAATAAAGAAGGAACTGGTAGCATTTCTAAGGTGCAGAAATCAGACTTTTGCATGGAGTCATGAAGACATGCCCGGGATAGACCCAACTTTCTTGTGCCGCAAGCTCAATATTGATAAAAGGGTCAAGACAGTGAAGCAGCGAAGAAGAGTATTCAGCCCATAAAAGAACCAAGCCATACAGGAAGAAATAGAGAAACTGCAGAAGGCCTCTTTTATTGCGGACGTCAAGTATCCTAATTGGCTAAAAATATTGTGATGGTAAAGATGAAAAACAATAAGTGGAGGATGTGTGTGGACTTCACTGATCTTAGTAAAGCCTTCCCAAAAGATCATTTTCCCTTTCCTCGAATTAATCAACTGGTGGATGCTACATCGGGGCATGAATTATTGATCTTCTTGGACGCTTATTCCAGTTACAACCAGATTAAGATGAAACCTAAAGACATGGAAAGTACCTCTTTTATTACCCCATGTTCGAACTTAAAAATGCAGGTGCAACATACCAGCGGATGATGAATAAGGTGTTCACAGAGAAGATCGGTTATAACATGGAGGTTTATATTGACGATATGCTAACAAAGAGTAAGAAATCCACTGATCATTTAGTTGATCTGGGTCAAACTCTTGATCATCTGGAGAAATATCAGATGAAGTTAAATCCCACCAAATGCATATTTGGAGTGTGAGAAGGCATGTTTCTCGGGTATATTGTTAATCAACAAGGCATAGAGGCGAATCCAGAGAAGATTAAGGCCCTACTGGAGCTGCGATCTCCAAGTACGAAGAAAGAAGTGCAAAGTCTTACAGGACGGGTCGCAGCACTTAACAGATTTGTGTAACAGACAAATGCCTCGTATTCTTTAAAACACTTCAAAAAAATTTTGAGTGGAATGATGAATGCGAGGAGGCTTTTCAAGAGTTGAAGAAATATATGGCGACACCTCCATTGTTATCCAGACCGGTGATAGTAAAAAAACTATACTTGTGTCTTGCGGTGTCAGAGAGCGCAGTCAACTCGGCGTTGATAAAAATGGAAGACGGAGTGCAAAAACTAATGTATTACACCAGTAAGGATTTTTAAGGAGCATAGGTCAGATACCCAAGGTTGGAGAAGCTGGCATTGGCACTGATCGAAGCAAGTATAAGGATGAGGCCATACTTCCAAACCCATACTATAGTAGTATATACTGATATGCCATTAAGACAGGCCCTACATAAACTGGAGAAATCAGGAAGATTGATGTACTGGGCAGTAGAACTTGGTGAATACGATATAGTTTATGAGCCTAGGTCATCTCTTAAAGGGTAGGCAGTATCAGACTTTATTGCAGAATTTACTTACTCTAACATCCTCGAAAAGCAGGAGCGTAATGCAGAGCAGCCCGTGGATGTTACGGGATCATCAAAGGAAACCTCTGACCAATTTCCACTAATAGATCGGCAGGAAGCGATAGATAACGTGCAATGAGAAGTGTCGAGTAATTGCCCAAGGATAGGAGAAGATAAAAGGAAGTATCAAATATTCCACCGAGGAACTTTGTCAGACCAAGAGTTTGATAATGATGTACCTATATGGAATTTGTATGTGGATGGCTCTTCGTACGCTATGGGTAGTGGAGCAGGGATAATCCTAAAAAGTCCTGATGGGGCAGATATTGAATATGCTCTACATTTTCAGTTTAAAGCTTCTAATAATGAAGCTGAATACAAAGCTATGATCGTGAGACTTGGTTTGGTAAAAACCATGAGTGTAGAGCAAGTAATTATATTCAGTGATTCATAATTAATTGTAAATCGAATTCTTGGATTGTATGCAGCAAAGGGAGAATTGATGCTCAAGTACTAAGCTAAAGCTATGGAGGTTGTATGAACTTTTGAAGCAGTTTAGTTGATCAGAATACCAAGAATGGAGAATGCAAGAGCTGACGCATTAGCTCGGTTAGCCTCAGCAACACGCACCGAGATACGAAAAACAATCCCAATTGAAATTTTGGAAAATCGAAGCATAGACGAAGATTTGATGGTAAAATTCATTACCCTAGACTTGGGACCATCGTGGATGGACCCCATCAGAGCCTATATCGAAGAGGGAGTTCTACTAACTGATAAACTCGCAGCTAAGAAACTAAAGTTTAAAGCTACTCATTACGTACTGACCAATGGTATTTTGTATAAAAGAGGCGTTATAGCAGTACTACAGAGATGTGTGCATCCCTCTGAGGTTAAAGATTTGATTGAAGAGGTTCATGAAGGCTCTTGTGGAGCTCATGTAGCACGTCGGACACTTTTTCAGAGGATAACAACACAGGGATATTACTGGCCAACAATGAGAGCTAATTGCACAGTTTATACAAAGAAGTGCGATAAATGCCAATGTTTCTCTTCCATCCGAAGAACTCCCCAAGCATTATTAACACCCATTAAGTCCCTTTGGCCATTTTCCATGTGGGGTATAGACTAGGTCGGGCCACTTCCAACGACCAAAGGGAGATTCAAATATCTAGTAGTTGTTGTGGATTATTTTACTAAATGGGTGGAAGCTGAACCTCTCATGGACATGTCGTATGACAGGGTCTATCAGTTTATTTGGAAGAATATTATTTGCAGATATGGTCTCCAACATACATTCATTACTGACCATGGAACCCAATTTGACAACGAGGATTTTGTTGCATATTATCGCCAATCCAATGTACAGAAGTTCCATTCTGCACCAAGCCATCCCCAGAGCAATGGTCAAACTAACGTGACGAACATAACTTTGCTAAATGGCTTGAAAAAATGGCTAGATAATGTAAAGGGAAACTGGATTAACGAGCTACACTCTGTGTTGTGGGCTTATCACACTACACCACAAACATCAACTGGGGAATCTCCGTACATGTTATCCTTCGAAAGCGAAGCCATCATACCTGTCGAATTGGGTTTACCCACACATAGGGTGCTTAATTTAAATTCCCCTGTAAGCGATTTGATGAGACGTTTAGACCTATATATGATAGAAGAAGTTAGGAAGGAAGCAACGATCAAGAACGCAGCCTATTAGCAACGAACAACCTTGTTTTACAACAGAAGAGTGAAGAAGTGTGATTTGAAAGAGGGAGATTATGTGCTGAAAAAGGTAATCCAGAAGCACAATAAATTTGAGGCTAACTGGCATGGCCTTACCTAGTAACGGAGGTTGTTCATTTCAGGACATACATAATTGAAACTTTGGAGGGAGAAGAATTTAAGAACGCGTGGAATTCAGAGCATCTGCGCAAGTATTATCAGTAATGAAAATTTATTTGTAACTCATTTCCTTTATTATGAATAAAAGTGTTATTTTGCCCATTTTTCTCTTTTGTTGAATTTTTTTGGAGTATTCGTGTTACACACTACACAAACCAGATTCAGCAACCACCAACTCCGATTGGTCGGCAGTGCAATAACCACCAATTCGGTTGGTCGATAATTCAGAAACCACCAACTCTGATTGGTCGGCAATTCAGCAACCACCAACTTCAGTTGGTCGGCAACTTAGCAACCAATAACTCCGATTGGTCGATAATTCAGCAACCGCCAACTCCGATTGGTCGGCAATTCAATAACCACCAACTCCGGTTGGTCGGTAATTAAAAATCATACAAGGCAAAAGCCTGTTTGATCACGGGTGATCTCAAGGGACACCCCAAACTAGACAAGAAGATGGGTGACCTCCTAGAGAATCCACTATCTAGGCAACACGGTAATTCTGGCATGATTACTACAACTAAGCAGGAATATGGGATTAAAATCATTCCATTGCTTAGGCATAAAGAGTGACAAGTCACTATAATGAGACAATAAATGGGATATATTCCATTGTCTAAAACAAAATAGGATACTTTGTCCTTCTACAGATATATATATATATATATATATATATATATATATATATATATATATATATATATATATATATTTATATATATATATATATACATATAGTCATTAGCAAATAACAAAGGAAACCATTTTACTAAGTTTTCCCAAAACAATGAAATTGCACAAAGACTAAATCTTTCTTTTATAAAATCAAGCAGATTACATACGAAATGAAATTTGATTTTCATTATATACAAATGTCCTACTCTATGGGTTTCTTTCTTTCTGTTTTTATACAGGTTCCATCCTAGCTGGAGGATCATCTAATGCATAGGGAGAGTTTAAAAAATTCATATCTCGTAGCATTCTAACGTTAACTATGGATGGTCGATCAAGTAAATGCTCAGGATGAGATATCTCAAAATTTGAATGAAGACTATAATCAACAAGATATTTGAAAAGCAAGCACCGAGGAATAGAACGAGCAGGAATCCAACTAATATCAAGTTTAAAGGGAGGCCCGGGTAAATCAAGCACTCCAGGATCATAATAATCCCATAAGAAGTGCCCTTGCTCTAGTTTCATCACACAAATAACATTCAACCATCCTTGCTTGTACCCCTCATTATTCGACTGTTGTAACCGAGCATCAAGATGGTACAGAGCTTCGTTGTACCCTGCCATCCAAACTTCTCTAGGATGTTTGTTAAATTGATAAGTCAATCTTTCAAGCTTCTCGTGGAGCGTCTTCACCAGAATCTCTTTATTTTTCAGCGCAGAACTTTGATTGGAGAGTTGGTCGGTAAAACTCTGAATTTTTTTAGACATTTCTTCCAAAGACTAATTCTTTGCCGTCAATTGAACGACTTGATTTTCTAAGGCCAATTGAGTTCTTATCTCATCAATATTAACCCGACCAGGCCTTGCTCGTCCACGGGAAAAAGGTCTTCCTCTTCCACGAGTAGGTGTGGAAAGTCTGGCTCGTTTTAAAGTCTCTAACTCTTACCTTAGGGTAGAATTTTTGGTTTCTAAAGGGAAAAACTGTCATCATTGATTGGGATCAAGGCTCCCGAAGAAGAGGAGGCAGCAGATTTGAGCTGTTTCACTTCCTCTTGCAATGCGATATTCTCTTGCTCTAACATCTTGGCAATGTTTCTATGCTCTTCAATCTCAAGCTTTAACACACTTTCCCTTTTCTCATGGGCAGAAATATACTTGTCATAACCTCACTCAATTGTTGGTACTTTTTCTCGTAACCTTTATGCAAAAGTGTAGTGGTCTCTTTGTGCTGAAGTTGAAGTGCCTCGATCATTCCTTGAAGATCTTCAATCATTTCATAATTGGCCACAACATGATCAACTAGACACTTCAAGTACTGGTAAGCATCAATTGCTCTTTCAGAGGCATCGGATCCGAAGATGTCTATTATTTGGGCCTCAGTAAAATCTGGATGACCAGCTTTGAAATAATCATTGCATTTCTTCATCAAATCTGTATTAGTAGCTGATAAGAATTCCATCCTGGCCATAAACTAGTAAGGAGAAAATAAAATGCATCAACAATGATACAAGATAGGTCAAAGAAATACGTGAGATAAATAACAAAAGTTCATTCTTATTTATCATACAAAAGGAAAATACATTCCAAGTTACAACCGAGGAAAAAAGAAAATAACATAATAACCGAACAACTTTACAACTTCTCCTTATTCCCTACAATATCTTCAGTTGGTTTGGAGGGAAGAGCAGGTTGCTCGGAATGCAGGGCAGGTTTCTCGGAAGAAGTGCTTGCTTGATGAACTTGCCTGGAAAGTTAAGGGAATGATAGCAATGGGTACTTGCTCTGCTATCATCATAAAAGACTCATCAGATGGGGCTTCATCTTCTTCTTTTTCTTCGCCAATGACAGGAGGAGGTCCATGAGTATGTCTTTAAAATAACTTAGAATCTTCTGTAACACTCAATTCTTTCAAGGCTGCAACCTATCCATCTCTAAAGTATTTTAGGCTGGCATATTCCATCTGAAAAGTAATGGCAGTTAAGGCCTTGTTCCATCCTTTATCCCAGCCAGAGCTAAAAGACTTCTTTACAGTCATTTTCTTCTTCACTCTCTCCAACGAAATATTTTCCTCGGCAAGCTTCACCCTTTCTTCCAGCTCTTTCTTATGCCGTTCGGCCTCTTTAAGCTTGGCCTCAATCTCCTTAGAAGATTTCAGCTTATCCTCAAGCTCTTTATTACATCGTTCAGCTTCTTCAATATTGCTATCAACGACCTTTAATTTGTTCACCAACTCTTTAGAATCACTTATAGCTTGATCTCTAGTGGTCTTAACAGATTGAAGTTCATTCCCCCAAGAAGTTTTTTCTTCCTCGTACTTCTGACGAGATTCATTCAAAGAGTGGGATAGACCAGTAAAAGCCTCTTCCACCCCACCCAAGGAAGTGGAAGCCCTGATAGCTTCATATTTCTTCAAGATGCCATTAAAGCAATCCATAAGCTGAAAAAGGAAAGAGCTCAACTCAGAATATGAATGCAATTTGTAGAGACAAGGAAGTAATAGGGATGAAGATACTTACTGGCGCAATATGTTGGGCGGATAAATCAGTGAGCTTCTCCTGAGAAAGGGAATCCTCAGCAGCTCGATGTTCGAGAAGGACCCAAGATTTCATCAAGCCTTTGGCCGAACTCGGAGTGACGAGAGATGGAGCTTTAGCTCTCAAAGGACCCTCAACATCAGAAGGTTGAGCAACAGTTTCTGTAGGTCTTTCAGTGATACCTATTCTTAGTGTTTTTAGAGGAGAACTTTCAATCAAAGGTGCTGCCTCTCCTTGTGTAATAGTAACACCTTCAATCAAAGGTGCTGCCTCTTTTGGAACAATCGAGCGCTTCTTACCCACCTCCTTCACAGTTGTAGTTATTCCCTTAGATGGAGCAATGTCCATTTTCTTCATCCCTTAAACTGGGACATCCACTTTACTTTTCTTTGACCCATCAACTCCAGGGACATATTTGACAAAGAACTTAGGCATCCTCTTTTTATTCGTCATCAAATCGACAATGGAAGTATCCAAATCAGACGAGGACTCTCCCACACTTGCTCAAGACGTTGGTTATTGATCGAGATCGATTACCTTAGGAGGTGCAATAGGACGGGCAATGAAAGATGAGGTGGTATTTTTGTACCTCAGTAAATAAGAAGCAGCTCTAACGTGCTCCCCGACAACTGATTGATGCCAGCTCCAGATATGTCTTAAATCTTTTATGTTAACGTCAATATCTTTTGGGGGATTCCTTTTAATGTCAACTGTAACAAATAAAATTAATGTCAGTAACACATTTTGTCAAACATGAAGAAAGCTAAATTCAAAAACTAAAAACAACCTATCCCATTGCCATAAGGCGTACATTTGGGACCTTGGTACACATCATTTCACTATAAAAAAAACACCTTTTTATGACGCTCAAAAAATTAATTTAAAGACATTTATTACAAAAATGTCATTTAAAGGTTGATATTGTTATTAATGTGGCATCTCTAACATAAAATGTCATTTCATATATATTAGTAATATTTTTAATAACACTTTTGTAAGAATTTCTATACTAATGCACATATAATGACATTTTTTACTCAAAACTTTTAGCCGCGCGCCAATAAGGAAAAAAGAGGCAAAAGTGTTCCGTCTAAAATCGTCAAAAATTTCCCCCAAAATCAAACCTAGCCAAACTTTCCCCATCTCCTTCCCACGAAACCATCCCGTAACCATGCAACCATCTCTCACTCTCCACCAACTCAGGTACTTCTCTCTCTCTCTCTCTCTCTCTCTCTCTCTCTCTCTCTCTCTCTCTCTGATACATACACACATGTAGGAAGATGCGTACACACACAGAGACGTGCACACACACTGATCATGGATCAATTTGTAACAAATCGTAGAATGGGAATGGAAACGCACCAGAAATCAATTTGTAATTAGTTGTGGGTATACTAGAAATCGATCTGGTTTTATCTAATATCAAAACATGTTAGATTTGGTTTGATTGTAAAATTGATTTGGTTTGATTAAGGGTTTTCAATTTTGTTTGTGTACATGTTTTAAAAATTATGCTATATTACTATGTTCAATGGGCATTAACATTTGAGAGCTATATTGTGCTACATTACTCTGTTTAATGGGCATTAACATCTGATATCATATATAAAAAATCGTGTTATATTATTGTGTTCAACCGTGCTATATTAATTTGGTTTGATTAAGGGTTTCTTTGGTCAAAAGATATGGGTTTAAAAGAGGTTTAGGGATTATTAGGGTTTCATATGGTTCATTGAGTTGAATGATGTGGTATAGATTAGTTATTTAGGTTAACTTAGGGTGATTAGACAAACGTGATAGCTGATTAGTATCGGGGTTTGGATTTTTGGTTTTATTGATGTTTTGGTTTGTTGAGGAATGATTGGGGCATTTCCTATGGTTTGATGGTAAGGATTGGTTGTCTAGTATAAGTTCTTGGATTGATAATCCCCGTGATTCCCTACTGATGATTTACATGGTTATTAAGATGATATCAGATAAAATTTTCTCTTCTTTATTCTTTTTCAGTTTGGATTGTCGGGTTGTATAAATCTTAATAATTTGTATTTTTATACATGATTTTTCGGTCTTGAAAGGTGTGACCCATTTGCTGAGAAGGATGGTGTCATGTTGACATGTTACAGAGGGTACAACGTGAATGGAAGTCGAGGACACCTGACCCTCAAAGATTAATTAGATTTTACTGTCAATCTGCTGCTACTCTTAATCTGTTGAGGGTTTTTGCTACTGGTGGGATGCTGCCATGCAGAGGATCACACAGTGGAATTTGGATTTCACAGAGCATAGCGAACAGGGGCATAGCTGTGTTATTTGCTTCACTTAATTTATTTACTTACCTTATACGTTAATTTAGACGCAATTTATCATATTGGTTGATTATATGGTTAGCTTCCTTTAGTTGTAGATAATTCGGTACAGAGTAATGATGAGTATCAAACAAACCCCCAAATCATCCACCAAATAATATGTTGTAGCTATGTAGCGTTGTATCCTGCATTACACTGTGCAACATTGCAACATTTAGTGCAATAACACATCATTTGTTAGATTTAAATGGAACTCATACCATTATTCTCCGTCATATAGGATTTGTAGCTTTTCTAATTTTTGATACAATAGGTTAGAGGATTAGGATTATCATTGCTAGACAAGAATTACTTATGACACAATTGATCAACATAACTATTGAACTAATCTGGTTAGAGTGAAACACAAATAACTCGATTTTAACGTGAACAACATATTTTGCTTATTTTTTATGGAAAAAATATATAGTTTTGATTTAGAATTGGGTGAATTCTTGAAGGGTTATTGAATAATAGTTTTTTTATTTGGTAATGTAGCATTTGTAATCTATTTCTTATTAAAAAATATTGACACGTCCCAAACAGAAGACAACACGGCTCAGTTGACAGTGACACCTATATCTAGGATGAAATGATAAACCTATACCTTACCTCCATTACGATATTGGGGAGAAAAGACGAACTCCATTATACTATCGGTTAATATATTTATAGAATTTGTTTAAATTCCTTTTAGGTTTTTGAAACTCTTATTACTTTTTTGAAGTAGAAAAAATGGCTATAGACTCACATTAGTTTTGTTGGGAAGTGGGTTTCATTTATACTTGATTCCAAATACTAATTGTAATATGATTGTTGTGATGATAAGTATATGTTGTGTAATTCTAAATTGTGTAAGTTTATATTACGTGGGTATAAATTGTGTAAGTTTATGTTTACACATTCAGGTTGATTTGTTTAATAAAAGGTTGTGTTGATATAATTTCTTATTCCCCTCCCAGTGGTTACGAGTTGTTTCTTTTGGACGCCATCTTGTCCATGGATGATGTTGAGGCATATGAAAAGTACAACAGAGAGGAAGAATCTGATGTTACTGAGCACGACCACCACCATGGAGAACCTAACTCTGCATAGAAGGGTACCCATGCATCGCACATGGTTTAGTCGTTTATTTTCACTAGTATACATTTTCTCCATCTCTGCTGTACTTTACCAAAATTTCTTAAACCTAATCGATTCTCCCACTATAATACCCTTGTTAATATTTATAGCATATGAAGTTCTTGCTTTCATTCGGTTTACTTATCAAGCTTATCGAACGAGTCCTATTCGCCACGAGGTTTTCCTGGAAAACTTTGTAAAAATTATGAAGGATGAAAGAGATTATCCGACACTGGATGTGTTTATATGTACGACCGATCCATACATAGAGCCTCTGATAGTGGTGCTTAACACAACCATATCGGTGATGGCATATGATTACCATATGAATAGAACTATTCATGAATAAGCTATTACTATTGTTCGTAAAACTACAAGGAACTCAACTGTAGAAGGGGATGCCTCTTGTATTGGTCATTATTACAATTTTGAGAGATTGAGTATGTTGGGAGTGAAACCGTAAAGTTAAATCCTCTATAAGATTTATTCAGTCTCACGAGGTATTATTTTTAAACCTTAAAAATCTCAATTTCCAAACAAACCAAATGCTTCTTTGGTTGTACCAACTTCTTTCACAACAATACACTGCTTTTTCAGAGCTTCTTTTTCTTTGGCAAATGTCCACGCTATTCCTACTCTAATTAGTTGCTGAAATGAACATAACATATTCTCTCTCTCTCTTTCTCTCTCTCTCTCTCTCTCTCTCTCCCATTTTCTTGTTAAATGATATCAGGTTTCTAGTGATCACATGTCCATTAGCAATTATACGATTTCTAATGATATGCATTAATGACTTAGCAATGCTGTTAGCTAAACTATCTGTGATTCTTCAAATAAAGGTTTCCTGAGAAGGAAAAGACAACACTAGGAATTTGAAACAAAAGAGTAACATATATATATATATATATATATATATATATATATATATATATGTATATGTGAAGTTAAATGTGTGGCATTAAGAATTAAAGTTCCCTTTACCTTTGGTAAACAAATTATCAATCTGCATCTTTCGCAATCTAAATACTATGTATATGGGAAAATAGAAGGAAATATGCTGTTCATTACTAAGTTATCTTTATTAGGTCCTCATACATACCGGTCATTACTGAATTTAAATGGTTGTATCAGTATTGTGCACTTCTACTTCTTCAACCCAGTAACCAAATATTTTGTTAAACTCTTGTACAAGATGCACAATAATCTCTTATGTAAAATTTTCACTTACCACATTGGCCTTGGTCCTTGACAGGTGTTACTGCACCTTTCTTTCTCCAGTCCATCAATGGTTGAGGGTGCATCAGTCGCATTGTCATATTAGGAATAAATCATTGCCGAAGAGAAGACTTGGCTCTCAAATCTATTTTATAAAGCCTTAATTGTTCCATCGGTAAGCCCTGCAAATTCATCAACCCCAACTTTATTAAGGATTTTCAAATGATTTTATCAAATGATTTTATTAGGTTTGAAATTCTCCTTGCTGTTATAATTATAACTAATGTATTGCACAATTACCACACAGTGTGTACTATTCTAATCGCATTTGAAAAATTACTGCATGGATTGTGGAAACCTAGTTTAATTGGGTGAGTACTGGAGCATCTTTATTTATTTAATTCTAATGTCAATGCTTCAGTGCTAAGTGTGCTTGTTTATTGACATCCGTGTGTTTTATTCATAGGGGGTTCGACACTACACATGCTACGACCAGGTACAAATCTTAATTTTTTTAATGATTAACTTTTATCAATTGGTATTTTTGGTGTGTTATGATGGTTAAAGTTCATTTATGAACTTGGTTTACAATTTAGGGCTTATGATCGGGCTGCAATTAAGTTTCGTGTACTTGAGGCAGATATCAATTTTGGCATGACTGATTAAGTTGAAGAAATCTGGAAACACCTTAGAAGCTTGTGCCTCTATTCTTCACCCAAAAAACTACCATGCTTTGAATTTCAGTAAGCTGTTGAACTCACCATAAATGAGCCGTCTTCAGATTTTTGGTTTCAACTTGGGATTTGGGATGGTCGTAAGATTGTTTTCAAGATTATAAATTCCAAATCGAGGATTCCAATTGTTCAGAAAATTTTGGAGGTGCTTAATTCCATACGCATGTTTCTTCTATACGACTTGTCTCTGTTTTTAATGACCACCTTTGTTCAGGTTTTTTACTTTTACTCTCTCTCTCTCTTTTACCTACATTTTCTTAATGTCTCATTTTGATCACACACAATATATGGTTGAGTTTTGTAATGGAATTTAATGGAGGTCTTTACCTATGGGATATCATCTATTTTAAATTCCTTAACGAAAAGAAGCCCTTTTTAGTATCTCACTGTATATGTTTGTATTTGTTGTGTTTAATTTTTCATTCTACCTATGTAGGCTACTGTGAACAACTTGAGGTACCTATGTTGGACAACGAGGTTGCAGCCCCTATGAATGGCGTCTTGATGGACTTGCTGCGCTTACCATAATTTCTCCTTACATCTGCCTCATTTGCCTCACTCTACCTCACCCTCCCCACCCTCTATTGTTTCACAATTGCTCACCATACCACTGAACCATGCTTCCACCACTCTCTCTATTGATTTTAATAACCACCACATAATTAGGGAGGAAAATATCCCTCCATCAAACCTCGGATCGCCCCTCTTCACCTCATACTTTTACATCACTCCCATTATTACTGGAGAGTTTGGCAACCTTCAATTATGGGGACCTATTGGGAACTTAAAACGGGTTAACTAACATATAACCCAACAACATAGTCAGATTTCTAACTCCAATCGATTTTCCGGATACATTATAACTCGTCGTTGAACCACTAGAGCATTGATGGATGAACATGACATCACAAGATGCTGTAATATTCCATTAGTGGTTAGGATATTAAGTAAATATTCACTACCTCTCTCACTATATATTATAGCTCCATTAAGGATAAATGGATCATTGGATGTATTTCAATAGAGTTTGTCGTAGTTTATGCACTTTTGTTTTTTGGGCCATTGACTAGTTTCTATCACTATATAAAGCACAGAGAGCTATGGTATTTTTTTCATGAGGTCAATTCATGTCAATCTCTAAGCTCCATAGAGTTTTTAAGGATCTTACTTTTTTGATTTTAAATCTTTATAATTTAGGGACTACTGTTTCTATGATACTTGGCCTCAAATTATTTTTCCGTAGGCCAATCTTGACTTATAACCCCCTTTCTTTAATGTGCGAATCTGCTATCAAATGCATATGTTTGGTAAGGGGTACATTGTTTTTCAATTTTAGAATTTGAAAAATTTGAATCTACAACACAAACATTCTTTAAATATCATGTACTTAACACCTTCTACTAGAACAAATATCTTGTTCATGAGTTGGTTTAGAAAGCCTCTTACAACCACTTCTCTCTCTTCTATTCCCTCTATAGTCCTAAACTAAGAGTTCCAACGTGTGAATATTCAAATTCTTATTTTGGTACCGTGGGATTATATTTTTTGGCTTTAAAGAACAATAATATTGAGGTCTTTGTTTTTGTTTGTTATATGTGTCTTCGTGATAACTATGTTATGCATTAGTGGCTACTAATTTTGACGCGACACGAGGCAATTCCTAAATACTATGAGACTCTAAATTGGGTTCTTTGCCTCTATATTTGACTCTAGATTGGGCTCTTTTCATCTATATTTGACTCTGGATCGGGCTCTTTGCATCTATATTTAGACTCCATTACTTTTACCCTTAAATTATTTATGACTCAGAGAGTGATCTGGTGTATAGTTTAGCCACATGGTAATGATACTTCTAGAGAAATGTTTACCATGTTTCTTAGAACGTGATGCTGCATACTGCCGCATAATAAATGAGGGCTCTCTATTTTCTCGAATTTCCATCTCAGTGTGTAAAAAAATGATTTAATTATTGTGTAAAAGTAATGAAGAGGTTTTCCCTCAATTTTATACTTCCCCCTCAACCTTACAGTTTTTTATAACATATCGTACTTCTAATAACTTGATTTTTTATCTGCAATATTAAATACCCATGAATTTTACCCTAGCAACCACTGCGTGTTTCTTCCTGTTTAGGTTTTCAAAGCAGGAAGTGTCAAAGTACAGGGACTACGACTATGAAGAGAGACTTTGGCCTCTTGCAGCTTCCAATAGAGAATTATCTGCTGCTGGACTTACGGAGAAACCTTCTTCATATCAAATTGAGAAATCCATTCAAAAGGATGACAACCATTTGGGTGAATCATCAGCCGAAAGGCGCCCTATATCAATTGCTGCCCATGATTCACCCTTGCAAATCTTGGATAAATCTCCATCAGCAACGAGTAATGATCACAGAACCTCAAATATATTTGATGTTAGATGGAGTCTTGATGTCGAAGAATCAGGTCAGAGGAATAGTGGTCTCAAGGATGATCTTTCCCAAGCAGAAGTAGACAATTATGTTTCATCACCTTTTACTAGAATTGGTCATTTTTCTGGAAAATCTAGGTCTTTCCTATCTCCCCCCCCTCCTCTCTTTAGGACAGGGGGTAGACAACCCTTTATTTTTCGGCTATTCAAAAGAGGACAACAGATGCAATAAGTCAAACAACCTTCACATTAGAGTTGGTGATCCGAACGTGTGTAGAGCTCAAGGAAATAATTAGAAAGGCGTCCAAACGTGGCCTTTGCCTGTGGTAAATGGTTTTATTCCTTTCCAACATGGCCCTCCTCCTGTGGGTTTTCTCTAGTGATGTAGCAGTTCCCTGGCCCACCAGTTTTCAACGTTATACCTTCAGTGGATATGAACCATGCCATTCCTTACCATGGACGTCCACTGTTACGTGGGTGGGTCAAGTAATACCGTCTTTGGTGAAGAATCTCATATGTACAGGAGGCTCGATTGGGACCATAATATAACCCAAATGAGAAGTAGGGGGAGGGAAATAAGTGGAGACATTTGGAAGGGTTAGAACAATAAGGTAAGTGATTATGTGTCATCCGTTCTGCAAATAAATGACAATTCAGCTCGTGTGCCAGTTGATGCAGTTTGGACCCACCATTCAGATCAGCAAGCTTTGAATAAACAAATTCGATCGGAGCTTCAGGCTGAGAGTGGTGAGAAGAAACACAGTGATGCTCTTGAAAAAATTACTCCTAAAACTCGCAATACTACTAATGAGGAAAGCTTGAAGATGTCAAAAAGGATGATTATCTCCTTTGCCCTTATTATCTTTCGAAGCTTGACATTTCAGCGGATCTTACTCAAACCTGAGTTGTATGACCAATGCGGTAGATTGATGGATATGGATCAGAACATGTTTCCCGATGAAGATAATTACATGATTTTATACGTGGCAGTAAAATCCGAGGACATAGTCATTTTTTTTCATTCTTATTAATAACAAATATTTGGTTCTAATAGAATTCTTTTCTTCCTCACAGCAGGAGGTTTTATAAACCAAAACAAAGGTTCCTGATAAAACTTACAGTACCATCCTTTTTCATTCGATCATTTATTCTCTTTTTGAGGTACGTACGTCAGGGGGTGTGCATATACATGTTTATGATTAATAGATAATTTATTTCATTGGATCTTCATTTACTATGATATTGGAGTATAAAAAACACAATTGCTACTTCTACCTGATCCATCCACATCCGCGTCCCCACATTACCTCTATCCCCATAATGTTTTCCGTACAGATGCATGCATTTTATCTTTGAGTTTGCCTTCTTTTATAACTGTTGTTATAAATGATATAAAGGAAAACACAAATTTGATGGTTTTGTGTTTCATTTTTTTTAAAAACAAATTTTGAAAAAAATGTATTCCTTACTGATTATTCTCTCGTGAACAAATGACTTTTAACTCATAGGAGAGTGATTTAACTTGAAGAAAGCCATGTTCCTTTACGAGAAGCAGAGGGAAGAAATGGGTGACATAAGCAGAGACACGGTACCGTTTTCTAATGCAGAGAGCGTTTCGTTTGTTCCAACAATTGAGAATGAGAAAGTTGCTGCCTCAAATGATGCAAAATTAGGGGAGCGTAAAAAAGAAGCAGAGTGTGGAGTTGCAAACAATAATAATCAAGACGAGAAAGCTGAACCACTTGTGTCTTCCAATGAGAAGTTGGATGAACCACTTGGGACTACTCATCTTAATCTGGCGAAATCAGAGGAGGAGGAGCCGATATCTGCTTTGAACGATGTGAAAATGGAGGTGGACCTGATCACCAATGAACAGGCAATGGACATTAGTGTTGATGAAAATTAAGATATGCATGAAAACTATTATTTTCCTATACTGATGCTATTCCCACTTTAGAATCTCAGGTACTTGCACCTAAAATAATTTTTCTTCTGGTTATTAATGTTACAACTGATGGGCCCCTTAAGATAGTTTTTCTCTTCGCAGTTGTGATGGAAAATTTAGTCTGGGTCACAACACGGAGGGACTTAAAGATGGCCTTCCTGACCTGGTATGTCTCTAGTTTGATGAGTTCATTATTCGGATATCAGTGAAATTCTTACCCATTAAAATTTGATATAGGAGGTAAGCACTATTATCACCTTTCCTGACATAAACTAGGCGCATTTAAGAATCTAAATATCTAAAATGACAAAAACCTAATCATGTTTAGCCGTGTCTTGATTGTTGCTTGTTTATAGGTCACTTGTACACTCCCTCATGCCTCAAATTAAGAGTGGCTGTTTGAAAGTCATTTTTTTAAAAGGCACTAATTTTAATGTAACTTAGGGTCTAGTAACAACTTTTTTACATATCATAAATTTGGTATATTAATTTGGGTCCTTATAACATGTGCTTTAAGGGCACACAATAAGAATCCCAAAATAGTGGGAATATACTTTAGACATACATTTAATAGGGCACATATATTCATATGGAACTCTCATAGTGACTCTAAAATTTTGACCTTTTAAAGGAAAAACTGTGACTAGTAATTTATGTCCGAGGGAGTATTTTAAAGGTCGCATAGAGTATTTTAAACTGTGACTAGATATTTTCTGAACGCTATGCAAGTACATTGAGACAATTTCATTCATTGCAGAAACATCTATATTCCTTCATGTTGGTATGGAAGCATTGGACATTGACAAATGGAAAGAAATCAATGCAAGGTAATTTCACTGTTATTTTTCCTTTCAATACCTAGAGCTAGTAGTTTGAACGAAGACTAGTGGAATGTGCTTGTAGTTGTATTCAATATAAAATACAACACTGACCAAAATAAAAAAAATAAAATTTTTAAATTCCACTAAGAATAGCGTAGTCATCATGTATGTAGGTGATGATGCTATACCATACAGTTTTCGACCCTTTGTATGTTTACTATAAGGATTTGTCTGTGCATTCTATCATGTATGTAGGTGCTAACATACACGTTTAAATTTGTATAAAATAGTTAAAGAATGTATATAATAGTCCTCCTTAAAATGGGGAGATAAACCAGGCCATCAATATGTACACAGAATATTGTGCAAACATTACTAAGATGGTGTTGGGGTGGGGGGTAAGGTACCATGTTCAGTCAGTACATACTCTAAAACATTAAGTTGTTAGATAATGAAATAAAAAGGTATCTCAAGCTCAACAAAAGGAACATTTTGATTGGGGGTTGGCTCGTAGGGTGATCATCAAAACCATTTAATTTTAAATATATAACGAAGATTAACCCATTTTATAGAAAATATATTTGAAGTGTAGCTATTTTTTGAAGCATCTAAATTATGATGCACCATGCTGAAAATTTATTTCTTTGTGAACGAATGACATTAAGAGAACTCTATTAGATTGGGCTTTTCACTACTCTAGAATATACCCATCCTTCTAATTAAGACAATGAGCGATTTTCACGTTTTCTTGAAATTTGGATGTTCCATTACAGATTGAAACTACTTAAAGGTCTATAATGTAACCAAATCAGTAATTTTTAACAGATTAGTTAACTTGTAGAACGGTTAGTGATGGAATTTATGTTGGGTGATGATAGTAGATTTTCACTCATCCAACATTCAGGGCTCTACGTGGCTAAATTTCATGCTCTAGTTGAAGTATACATTCTACTTCTTTGTGAAACTAGTTTTGTTATTGTTTTTGATAGTCCTGAATGTTTTCCATGTGAGTGTTGTGACAAGAAATTTATTGACGTTTCTATTTTTTATATAGCTGAAGTTAAGTATTTTATACTTTCCATGTTTCTCTAAGGTCCTATAATTTATCGAATGTTCTTTGGGCATATGTAATACAGTAATAAACTTTGTTATTATGATAGTAAATATATGATGAAAAGTTTACACACAGTCTTGTAATCCTTGATAAATAAACTGGCATTGTGACAAAAAGAAAATGAAATCGAAAAAGAAAAGATTTTTCTAGCTACCCCCTCATTTACATTATTAAATAATGTCTCCACATTTTGCGTATCATATTTTTCTATTTGTACTATCATAAGTTCTGAAAATGGAATGGAATTTTATTGAACTACTGATTAATTGAATTTTATTGAATTATTGATCACCATTGCCCCTGGGTGGGTCAATGACTGGTATGCTGTTTAACACGTTGGTGATGGTTTTCTTGTTTTTGTGAGCTTTATAGTTCTATACATGTTTGGGCGGTGCCCTGGTGATGTTGAGATTGTATATGCATCTAAGGAGAAAATGGAACGCGAGTTAAATTGGAAGTAAGTATTAGTTGTCACAGAAACAAATGAAAGATACTTATTAAATGCTCAATATATATACGTGTGCATGTATTAAAAGTACTATACCCCCACCCCATTTTTACTATTTTTTTAGTTTCCCATTACAAATCATAACAAAAGATCACTAATTAATGTCAAATAATATATAAACAAACATTAATTTTAAAATCACATGTAACCACATATACTTCATATTTTTTAGGTATCCATTTTATTTCTTAATTGCGTTTCCTTGTAACTTAGTAGTCCAAGGTCCACTCAAATATTAAATGTTAGTCAATTTATATACATATATTAAGATCACTCATTGAGCAAATTCGAAAAGATCGACCAATCATTACGTTTAAGTTTAACTTGAATGTGATATGTTAGTCTTGTGAAATTCTTATCATCATTGTCGAATATGTGACTTAAAGCTTTGAACTTATGCAGGAGCATCTACTTAGAGTCATGTAAAGGTGTATCATTTTCGGACAACACGATCGTGAATCCAAGTGGGAAGATGACTTATGTGCATTGTTGCCTAGCACTATAAAGCGATTATTAATACGGAGGAACATTAATTTTGATAGAAGAATTAATTTGATTTAGTGTAGTTTTGACTTTGGCGCATATATGCATTATTTTTTTTATGTATATTATTTTGAGGACATTTGTTTGAATGATGTACATATTGGGTATAGAGATAAATGTAGTAGGTCATTATTTTTTTGAGAATGATGTACATTGAAAGGGGTTGAATACAAAAAAAATTAAGGTTGTTTTTATGTTACAATGAAGTTTAATTTGTGTTTAGATTTATTTGTTAACTACGACATTAGTGTTGGTTATTACTTTTTTTATTATATGATTAATTTGTGATGTTTTATATTTAACTCTCATGTGATGAAATATTTTATATGACCCTTTTCAATATATGAAAATTATTTGTCATGACGCTTTATATATCAAATATGACATTTTATAGAGTATATTATGACTTATTTTTGTAGCAGATATGACGATTTTGAAAAATGGTCATAAATAATTGTTAACTTAATATGACACTTTTTACGGATATTAATTATGACACCCAAACTTATGACGCTTTTGATTGAAAAATAAAACGTCATAAAATAGGTTTTATGACACTTAAAAAATGTCATAAAAATGCTGTTTTCTTGTAGTGTTTCCATTTAATGGAGGGTGTTGCCAATTTTTCATCATAACTCCATGATCAAAATAGTCCCTGCTGGCATAGGGAAGATTGACAACTAAAGCTCTATTCGAAAACCTAGTTTTCAAATAAAAAGTAGTGTCGCTGGTAACCCATTTATAACAATACATAATTTCAGGAATTCCTAAATGAGTTCCATGAATTTGATTCAACCTATAGACGCCATTAACTACCCTCCATGTATTTGGAGCTACCCGTGCAGGTACAATATCGAAATATTGGCAAAACTCCGAACACAAGGGATTTGACGGGAAAGAAAAGCCACACTCCTCTACAAAAAGGGAGGAAAACCAATGTCCCTCCGCCAGAGAAAACAAATCAAAAGGACAAGAAAGCTCCTCCAAAATAACCCAAGAAGGAATTGAAAAATTAGTCCGAAATTTATCTAAAGATTCAAGAAGGTAAACCATGATGAATAAAGCAAAGAAAGATGAAGGAAGAAAAATCTTACAGAGAACGGAGAAATTTTCTAATGACGGAAGAACGACAGTACGAAATAAAGAGAGAAAGAGTAAAGAGTTCAGAAAATATGAATGTGAAAAGTAGAAAATGATGGCATTTCTGTTACTCTTAAATACCATGCATCGGGAAAAGAGAAAAGAAATGATTACCGATAAAGACGTTTGCATTTCTGGCATTTAAATCATGAGAAAGGCGCAAATGTCTAAGCAGTTGCTAAAAATTCAAAATATTTACAAGTTTGCCATTACGCGCTCAAATGGAAAGAAATATAATAAAACTGTCCCAAGTGTTGGAGATCTGTAATCCAGGCATTTTTTAGGCAAAATGTTCCACACTTTCTTATTTAACTTCAACTGTAAAACATTGGGGGCTTTTGTTGATACAAAAATTAGTCAGCTGACATGGATCAATTATATGAAGACATACGTCAACCTACGTGGCAGATATATACGTTCACCGAACAACTCAGGATGTACGAGCTACTTGGCATACAGAGCAACTTAAGCACATCGAACAACTCAGGCGGTCTGAGCTACTAAAATACACCGAGCATCTCAAGCGGTCCGAGCTAATTAGCGTGCAGAGCACTTTACCAGGAAAATCAAAAGCCAACTACACATTTACTGAACGCCAGATTTAATGCACATTCTTATTATACAGATATATATGTCTACTAATTGACAGCACATGAATTTTTCATATGTACAACCTCAAGGCTATGAATACATGGCAACCCTATCATAACGGGGGGACTTTCGAATCTCTTTATAAACCGATCATCAAGATTCAAGGCAAACAGTCAGAAATACAACAACAGTGGACATAGGCCGTTTTCATAGCCGAACCACTTTAAAAACCCATTGTCATATTATTCATTTTTATCTGTGATTAATAAAATTAGATTGCATCTAGTTTTTTACATCAACACCATGTATGGCACTTTAAATAGTCCTTCTGTAGAGGAGAAACCTTTATGCTTATAATGGGCTAATAGTAATCCCCTCGCTGCAGCCGCTGATAAAGGGGGATATCAGTATCCCCATAATGCCTCTCATACATTGATGCTAGTCTTTCTTTGTCTTCCTCTTCTCTTATGTATATCATAGAAAACCCCCTCAAGATTTTGAAATAGAGCATCCTTTAGAGCAGTCAGTAGTTAACCAACTCTGACCTCTTCATTTTACCTTATCTTGTTTCTAGCTATTTCATGGTCAGGCATCTCCAATCTTCTAACTCCTCACTTAGGTATAATGAATTTATTATTATTGGAATCGTTCTTCATGGGATTGTGATGGTGGCCTCCTAATAATTTATCTCAAACTTCTGGGCTATCGTCGGCAATGCATCTGGATGCCTGTTCATTTTTTATACGTGCCTTTCTATCTTTACTTCTAGAAATTGGCAAAGTAACATCTAAATAATTGATCTATACGGGGCTAGATTATCATATTTGAGTTTGAACTTTTCGTTAAATTTCTTGATAACTAAGTTAGAGTCCCCTCATACTCATAACACTCTAATGCCTCTCCTTAGTGCCTCTAGCAAGCTAAGAATGAGAGACTCATACTCTACCCCATTATTAGAGAATTTGAAATCCATCTTAAAGGAAAGAGTGACTTTTTCCTAACCATTAGAAAGGATGATCCTAGCCCTACCTGTCCCTTTTGCACAAGAACTGTCAAATTACATCTTCCATTCCTCAATTTCTTCTGCTAGACAGGCTTGAAAATTTCCACCTAGAAATTTTTCACTAGGAGGCTCAATGTTTTAACCGGGGAAGTTGACCAATAAATCAGCTACTATATGTCTCTTGATTGCCTTTGGGACAATGAACTTCAAATCATATTCAGAGAATATCAAAAACCACCTAGCTAGTCTACCTACTAATATAGTTCATGCCAGTAGATATTTTATAGGACCGCACTTGGTGACGGTATGCACCATGAATGCAAGAGGGTAGTGTCTCAACTTATGTGCAATGAAAACTAGGGATAAATAATTCCTTTCTACACTGATGTATCTAGATAGTACACCGACCGATATATTACTACCTTCTCCTTACTGAGAAAAGTTCCTATAGACTGATCAGTTGAAGTAAGATAAAAAAGCAATGGTGGACATGCTCCCAGTGGCATCATTATTGAGGGGGAAGTCAATATCGTCTTTATCCTCTCAAACGCTTTCTTTTTCTCCTCCCTCCAAATTCACTTGGATTTTTCTTTCATGAGAGGGGCAAAGGGGTGAGTGACCTCCACTAAAGATGGTATGAACCTTCTCAAGCAGGAAACCTTCCCCAAGAAACTCTTGAGTTTTCCTTGAATCTTTGGAGGTGGCATCATTAGGATGGATTTTTATTTCTTCACATCAACTTGCACCCTGCCTATTTACCACAAATCCTAGGAATTTCCCATAGTTACTCTGAAAGCACATTTATAGGGTTTTATTCTCATCTTGTACTTGCGACACCTCTGGAAGACTCTGTTGAGGTCTTGTACATGCTTGGTCTCTTTGTTTGATTTTACCACCAAGTCATCTACTTAAAATTTCAATATGTTATGAAATAAATCATGAAATATTGCCATCATAGTACACTGGTAGGTAACTCCCGCATTTTTCAATCCAAAAGGGCATGGGCGTATAATGGAAATTCTCCAAAGGCGTTCTAGAGGCTATTTTTCTTGCATCTACCGGGTCCATTCTAATATGGTTATAACCACTATATCAAATTATGAATCTATCCATTTCATGCCCAGTTGTGGCATTAACCAAGATGTTAATGCTCGGAAATGGGAATTCATTCTTTGGGCAAGCGCAATTTGGGTCTTTAAAATCTATGCAAACCTGTATTTTCTTCTAATCCTTCTTTGCTACATGAACAATGCTTGAGAGCCAGATTAGGTGTTGAATTGTCTTAATGAATCCCTCAGCGAGTAGCTTCTCTACCTCTATCTTGATTTTCAAATCCAGTTTAACTTTGTGAGTTTGCGTGCCTTGTCTCACCAGAAAGCATTGGGAAAGACGTTTAATTTATGAGAGATCACCTCCAGATCTATCCCAAGAATCTTCATGTATTTCATGCGAACACGTCTATGAATTATTTGATCAAGTTGACGATCTTTTTACATTACTTGGGATTCAAGCCCTTGGAAATGAAAATATATATATCGCTCCTTACCCCCTTCTATTTCCAAATTTATTTACTCCGAATTGTGAAGCTACTCTCATATCCTATCTCTTCTAAATTCTGGAACATCCTTTGGTTCCTCAACGTGCTTGACTATGTGGACTCATCAACCACAAAATATTCGGGTGTCCGATAGACACTTTTGTCCCCAAATGCCTCCCACACAGACCACTATAAAAGATACATTACTATTCCATTGGGTAAAAAAAATTCTCGCAAGTCTGTGGAGGCCTTGCCTCATCTTTAAAAATCAATTTCCTTTTTCTTTCCCCTCAGAAGGATCCAATCGCTGGCTCAACCTCTAAATACTGACTTCTTGAGTTAAGCACCTTCTTTGTCCGTGTGGGGTTCCTATACCCCCTTGATTAAACAACTTCTTTTTTCATCTAAATTCGTATAAATTTTACATCGACGAGGTGGGCCTCTTATACCTAGAATGGTCTTTCAGTAGCTTTGATTACAATCTTTGTTCTTTGAATATTGTCTTTCACGCATTGATGGAGTATTGAAGATAAAATCCCATGCATATGCATCCACACTCATCCTATCAAGAGATGGTAGTTGGTGTTGGCATTGATAAGGTGAAACTTGATATGGGACGTGAAGTTTCCCAACTTGATCCCCACGTTCACATATCTGAGCGATAACATTCTCGCAGTATTTAAGTAGGAGATCACAAGTGGTACTCGCATAACATTCTCTTAAGAAATATCGGTCTAATACAAGGTACTGATGGTCATGATGTTAATCGATGCCCCCATCCAAAAGTTACATTGGAAATCAAATTCCATTCACTAGGGATGTTACATATAAAGGATGGTTATGGAAGTAGGTCACATGCACGTCTTCCTATGATAACACCACTTCAGACATGTATCTTTTAATCAACCATCCTATAGGACCATGCTCGGGAAGATATGGGTCCCCTCACTGCTGAACTATTCCCGTATCTTCTTAGTGATTACTGTTCGAGTATCATGCATTATTATGATCTGGTCAAAGAACCATTTAAACTTAAGGCTCTTTACGATGGCTTCACACTCTAAATTGAGTTCAAATTCATATGTCTTTGCATTTCACACATATTCTACTTTTGACATCCCGACTCATCTGGGGTGAGGACTACTTCGAGTCTTACTTTTGGGGGATTTACCCACTCGCCCCATTCATTTTCCTATTCTTCTCTAGTCAGGTCGGCTAGCCATTCTTCACATGCCCTTTCATTACCCCATAATTTTTTGGGTTCATGGGCTTCTTGTTCATCGTATGCCACCACCATATTTATCGTTCCATAATGGTAAGATGGCAAAGGATTTTCATTGACATCTACTGGTGGGATTTACAAAGTACCGCTGGCCACCTGCTCACCAATTGTTTTGCTCTAGTAATAGCAATCCTTGGTATCCTTCTAGACTCTCTAGTGCAACTGCTAGAACTTTGCATCCGTTTTCTCCACTTCTTTTGGTATTTGGCCATTAGAGTGGGGAGCCTTGACACCTCCTCACGCAATAATGCGCAATAACAAACCATGGCCTCCGCTACACTGCAAATCAGCGGTGGTGGGACATCATCTCCAAACTTGCTTTTCTCCGCAACACTATTATTCTTGAATTTCTGGTCCCATTACTGCCTTTGGAGTTCCCATCAACATAGTTAATAACATGTCGTCTAGAAGCTTTAAATTTTCTTAGTGCCAAAGGCACTGGTTCTCTCCACCCTTGGGGCCTAAGTTTGATGATCATGGAAATGTTGTTAGTCACTCGAGTAAACTTTCTAAAAGTACCATCCCGAGTTTCGTGAACCAAGTGGATCTTATACTCCTCCAACAACCCATTAACACAAATTTGTAGCAACCTAGCCTCCGATACATCTTCATTAACATCATATGATCTTTCTCTAAAGCATTTGATATAGTGCATTAACTCTTCACTTGGATTTTGTACCTCCTATGCAAGATGCCTTAGAATCGACTCGTCTTCCACCAAATTTTTTTTTTATAAAATCTACCTATGCATCTCTTCTGGAAGTAGGGATGTTATTTGACACCAAATGGGTGTACCAAGTGTACGCATTTCCATTGAAAGTTTTTGAAAACTCTCGTATCTTTAATTCTTCATCATTTCTATGCACACCAAGGTATTCCGTAACCCTTTTCACGTGCTCCCTAGGGATTTCACCTTTCCTATTGAATTTTATGAACTTATGAGGAACATATCCTGTTGGGTATGTTTTTTCATTGATGCTCTCAAGGTAAGGACTCTATAGATCCTAATACATATTAGATGACTCACTTTTAGAGGAAAGAAATTTCTTCACCTCCTCCATTGAAATAACCTTGAAGGGTGACTCCTCCATCCTAATTTTCTTTATTGCTGGTGAAATCACCGACATTTACAACTACTCCGTCACCATTTTTTGTGGTGGAGCCATTTTCACTGCTATTGTTTCTCCTCCTACAGGTTCCATAACAAGCGTTACTTAAGTCTGACCCAAACTAGCTATATTCACATATTGCTGCTTCAGAAATGCAAAGAACATGCTCATTAGATTCATCCCGCTTAATGTTGTGGACACTGTTGCACTAATATATCCTCCTTGGGGGGCAAGTTCACTTGCTCTAGGCGTCACAACCTCCTCACTGGTGGTTTGATCAGTCTAAACTCCATTACCAGCTGGAGTATCTTCAAACACTATAAACTTTAAAATTTTGTATCCTTCATTATCCATGGAAATGAGAATACCTCCTCAGCGGAATTGCCAAATGTAAGAGGGTAGTTCTACTGTAGTCTATAAATATTTGGATTTGATGAGGCACGAACCACTTCTATGGAAGCTATCTTCAAGGTGTTCAAGAGCAGTTGAAGATGGAAGTTATCTATTTCTGGAAACGATGGAGTTTCTATGGCTATGTAAGAAAAGAATGATTAACTATAACTTTTCAATAACAATACTATAAAAGAAAAGGAACCACTTGGAAGTGATGATTCTTGGGATTGAAGAGACAAGAAACTCAAATATTAAGGAGAGAGAATACTTTTTGGTGCTATTTTGACAGAGTTATGGTGCTAATTTGTATTTTTTTTACCTTGACCGAGGGCTCTATTTATAGGAAAATACTAGGGTTATTTTTTTTTAAAAAGAAGAAAATATTATTCAATCAAATAGAGAGAAAAGCCCTCTCTAGATGGCTTACAAAGATAAATGTAGGGATGATTTGAAGAATCTAATATTAAAGATCCTCTAATCCTTCTTGGAATACCAACTACATTACTGAATATGATCTCTCTATTGATGCTATCAGCTTCTTAGAGAAAAGCTCAGCTACTAGATTGACTTTTTGAGACAAAAGAAAGAAATTGACATGAAGAGTTTGGCATAGAATTGGATTTCCTTAACATGTCTTCTGATCATCCAGTGAGAATAGCTTTGACTATTAGAAATGCATTTCATAATATATCTAGGGCAAATTTGCACTTCCATTTTACTGACACCTCTTTGAATGCTATGTTGGAGAGCATACTTAATAGAAAGAGCCTCTGCCATATAAAGAAAACCACCTTCTTCGAAATCTGATAGTGTCGATAATATTTTTCCAGAATTGTCTCTCATCAGATCCCATACTCATAATTCCATCAATATCAGACCATCCTATAGAGTTGATTTTGAGATTTCCATTTGTTGGATTCTTCCATCTCTCCAAAATACTAGACATAGGGATAATATCAAGCTTTTTAAGATTGAAAGTATCTTTAATGAGGAGGCTAACTTCCGTATAATCACCTTTAAATAAAGTATATTGGGACATGTAGAAATTATAGAAATAACATTGTGGATGATGTTATTTGAGAACATCTTTTTAACCTCAAAATTTGCCTTATTTCTACTAAGCCATATCTCCCAGAAAATAGCAACTGTAATGACTTTAAAGAGGCATTTTTCAAACTGATTTGTACCTGATTAAAGACAATATTAAATCAAGATTCCATGAATGGAATTAGAAGTTATATGGTATTCTATTACATTTCTGATGAAACACCCGACCTTCTAAGCTATAGGACCTAAAATAAATAGGTGATTAACAGATTTCGTTGCATCTTGATAGCATTTACATCTGGATGCTAACTTTATACCTACTGTTTACAAGAATTCATCGATTTGAGCACAATTAGATAACAGTGTCGAAGAAAATACTGAAATCTTAGGAGGAATTGTAGGGTCCCAAATTTCCTTGCAATAAAAAGAGGTAAGTTTAACCTTTCAAACTAAGTCATAGGCCGAAGGGAAAAGTGAATTTTCCATTAGCAGAGGGCTTCCATACCAACTCTTGATCCATCACTTCTGAATTGTCTTCTAATTTAGGCCACACAACAAAAATTCTTTTAAAAGCCATAAGTACATTACTTCCATCTCTATTAGAGTAATTTTGGGTCATAAAATGAGCGCACAATCTAGAACCTAATTGCATCTTCCAAGATAATTTAAGATTAGTTGCTTCCACGTGAGAGTATAAGCTTTTAACACCTAAACCTTTTTCTGATATAAGATAACATAAGGAATACCAACTTTTCCAATGATATTTTTTCCAAACTCTTTATTAAAACCCTAAAAGAAAGAGCTCAACAAATTGTTAACAAGCGCAATGGTTTTTTTTAGAGGATTTAAAGAGAAGAGAGTATGTAAGGTAATAGATGATAGAACTGAATTGATCAATGCGAGTCTACCACTTAAAGAAAGAAACTTATTTTTCCAAGTACTAATCTTCTTAGAAACTTCTTAAACCAAGTGATCAAAGTAAGCTGTCTTTCTTTTGCCTTTAAAAAGAGGACTGCCCAAATACTTCCATTATCCATTTTGAGGCCTGTTTGAGATATTATTCCAGCTTTGATTGCTTTGGAACATCTAGAATTGAATAATATGCAGCACTTCTCTTTACTGATTAGTTGACCTGATTTCCTTTCATAAGTAGCTAAAAAATTATATAAAGAATTTATACTTCTTTTGTTTACCATTGGAGAAGATTATTACATCATCTACAAAGCTTAGATGGATAATTAGAGGGCAACCCCTAGGATGAGAAAAAGTTCTGATAACACCTTCGGAGAATAAATTATGCAAAACTCTATTAAGAGAATCATCCATAATTATAAATAGACTAGGGGATATAGGATCCCCTTGTCTTATACCTCTAGATGGGTGCAAGAAACATGTAGGCTATCCATTAAGGATTACTAATATTTAAGGTGAAGAAATACATCTCCAAATAATATCTATAAATACTCTGGGAATCCAAAAGCCCTAAGAGTTTTGAGGAGATACAACCAAGATAATCTGTCATTGGCCTTTGCCATGTACAATTTGATGATCAAATTACTTCCTAAAAATTTCCTATCAATGAGATGCATCATTTATTGACCCAAAATAATGTTATTATTTATACTTCTATCTTGAATAAAGCCTGACTGAGAAGGAGAGATGATGGAAGAAATCATAGGACTAAGCCTAGAATTTATAATCTTATAAGTCACCTTATAAGAAAAGTTTCATAAACTAATATGCCTAAAATCTTTGTAGAAATAAGCTCTATTAATTTTAGGAATGAGGCAAATGAGGGTTAAGCTCTAAGATTTAGGAATTTCAGCACCATTAAAGAAAGATTGCACAACCTTAATATAATCAACTTTAATTATTTTTGAGCAAGTTTCATAAAAAAATCCATTGTATCGATTTGCTTCAGCTAATCTATTTGAGTTGAGCTCTTTGATACCCTTCGGAACTTGTACTTCCTCTAGAATTTGTTATTCACGAACTTTGGAATACCTTGCAAAAGACAAGACTCTTCTATAGGACCTGCAGTGAATAAAGAACTAAAATAAGAGATGAAAATGTTAGATATATCCTCCTGGTTTTCTGTATAGTTTCCTTCTTCATCTTTTATGCTATGAATCCATTGGTTCCTTCTTTGTTGCTTCACTTGGGCATGATATAATCTAGTATTTCTATCACCATCTTTTATCCATTGACATTTAGACTTCTGTTGCCAAAAAATTTCTTTTTAAACATAAGTTGCATTAAGATCTATTTTGATTATGTAATACTCAGTCCTCTCATCAACATTACTTCCATCCTCCATTTTAACCTCCATCTCCAATACAAAATCTTATAAATTTTGGATATCTTCAAAAATAATTTTAAAGACATCCTTATTACAACTTTTAAGAGTAGCTTTATGTCTTTTAAGCTTGAAAAAAATGAGTCCATAGGTCTACCTGAAGCTGGAACTAACCAACATTGCTTTACTACATGTTTAAATTCTTCATGATCTGCCAACAAATTTAGAAAATTAAATTGCTTGGGGATTGAATCTTAAGGATGAGGAATTTTGATGAGCATAAGAGAGTGATCAGAGAAACTTTTATTTAAGTGGTGAAGAGAAGAAGAGTCAAATAAATTAGTCCACTTATAGTTATTAGACCTATCCCTAATCTTTCCAAAACTGGATGACCATTTATCTCTTTATCCCAGGTAAATCTAGATCCATGGAACCCCATATCATTAAGAGAACTACTGATAATGCACTCATTGAAATCAAAGGATCCTCTCAAATCTATTTTATTACCTCCTAATATTTCCTCCCCAATCCTAACTATATTAAAGTCACCTACTACAATTAAAGGCAATTCGTGACAAATTTGAGTGCTATAGGCAATATCATCCCATAACTCCAATCTCTATAATCTAGAAAATTTAGCATAGATAACATTTACTCCTATTTTTGATGGACTTGGGGGATGGTTCGATGTTAATTACATATTCTGATCACCATCTTGAGTCACCTCACAAATAATACCAACCCTCCACAAACACCATATTTTACTACTAATATTGAAACATCAACCTTCAAATTGTAATATCCTCCTTTGGTCTTCTATCTTGTAACTATCAATCATAGGCTCTAAAATTTCTAAAAATGAGAGATTATTAGACTTACAATTCTTTTTAATATCCTTTTTATAGACTTATTACCCACATTTTTCATTCCAAGTGATTGAACTTATCATTTAGATTTGGAACTTTGGCCTTTGTTGATAACTTTGCTAGTTGATATGGTCACTCTCTTCTTAACTATAACTACTTTATTGACCTCCTCTATTATTTCTGCTACATCATTCATCTGATTCTTTTTCATTTTCAGATCTTTTATTTTTTGATAAGCTGATATTTTATTAGACAACAATTGAGAAAATGATTTCAGTTCTTCCCATTTATAGACCTGCTTTTGAACTAGTTCTTCTTTATCTGATAAATAGCCCCTTTGGATTATTTTTTTCCTCCCGACTTTAAGACTTTTTTGTATTCGTAATCATGCTCTATCTTCTTATCTTCTTCCAAATTACTTATATTCTCTAACTGCTCATACATTTGTAAGTCTTGAAAGTTTTTCGCCTCATTATTTCTCCATTCACATTCTTCCACTTTTTGAAATTCTTCTATTGTCACTATGGAGTGCTAATTTTTTCTTAAATGCATCCCACTTCTTAACCTTATACTTGATTATTCTGTGCCATAACTTGATAGTCTTTAAGTGATGCTATTTGTAAATCTTCAAGATAGAGATCCTCTAAATTCTTTTTTTTATAACCTGAACCTTTTAGAATTTCTAGATTTGTTTTTGCTTCCACTTCATCTTTTATATAAGGAGTTTTTGTGTTGGAATTTTTATTTCCCTTAACTTTTACCTCTAGGGATTTAGGAAGTAGCGGAACTAATGCTGCAATCTTTGCCTTGTATACCTGCTTTGTTGCCACTATATTAGTAGGACATGTATTACCTTTCTTGGAAAGATCCTCTTTCTTGACCATTTGGGAAGGAAATAAAAGACAGTGAGACTCCTTATACCCTATTTTGTAACACTTAGAGCAACATGGGGGTATAATATCATATGTGATTGGCTGCCAGAATCCCATATCCCCACAAATAATACATAGCCGATGGGGAAAGATCAAATTCGAGACAAATTCGAGACAAATTCGAGAAACACTGGGGCTCGTTAGGTTTTCTATAGCAATATCCAACTTCAGAGGATTACCCATAACATGGGCTATAGAGAAGAAGATATATTTTGCAAATAAGTGAACAGGTAGTCCTGGAAGATTTTTCCATATAGGAACAATAGAGCTCTCTTGATCCAATCGAAAAGAAGGAGAACATTTAAAAGTCCTCATAGGAAATTTCCCCACATACCACTGCTCTTTCATCCACAACCTTATAAAGTCTTCATCACAGTTAACTTGAATAAGGATGTGTTTATGATACAACCATCCTATTTGGAATGCATCTTTCAATCCAAATAATTCAAAATTCTTTCGAATAAATTCCATATAAGGCTTGCCACGTGAAAACTTACCAACAATGGCATGTTTAAATGGTTTCTATAGATTGACAAAATCTTCTTGGGTTAACAAAATAGTAGGTTCTCTACGAAAATTTGAGTGGGGTTTTATTCCAAATGCATGGGATAAAGATGAACCTTTCACAACATTTGCAAATGAAACTTTCGAAGGATTTGGGGGATCTGCATTCCAAAAGTATATTCCTTTGAAATAACATCTGAAATGTACTTTTTTCCCATTTTACTGTCTGTCATCTTTCCACTCAGACATATAATATCTAGCACCACCCAAAGTCAAAAAACAAATATGTCAGGCATAGTGCTAAAAAACATGATTTGGTAAATATCTTACAAACAATTACTTGGTGAATAATCTCTTGAAAGCTTGCAAGTCAATAATAATTTTGAAGATACTTTATGAGAAGCACCTTGAATACTCACCTATTTGACTAGGTGTGGAATGTGTAACTTCAAGAGTGACCTTTTTGGTTCCTCCTATTAATATTCTCTCTTACCTAAGGTATTGAAGTGGTTGGTCCTTAGCTCTCCCAACAAGAGTTGTCTCTTAGGCTCCAAACCAAAACTCGCTAGAGATCCTAACTGGTGTGCTCAAGACATTCTTGCTCGATCAAGGCTACGTGTGTATTGAAAGTAACAATGATAGTAACTATTCTAATATACAAACTTTTATAATCACTTGACTATTCACATATCATCTCCTAAATCTCTTGGATATGCTCATGTACTTTCTTTCCTGTATTAGGGTTTCTCATTAGGCACCCCTCGCTAGTCTTAAGAATTACTTAATCAAATGTCCCTTATTTGGTCTTAGGTCCACTCGTTGTGGAACTTTCTTACTAAGTGATCTATTTTGGCTTACCGTTGTTTATATACTCTTAGGCCCACTCATTACGACACCCACTTTCAAAATATTCTTTATTGTCTTACTTTTGTCTTATTTTCTCTTAGGCCCACTCGTTGTGTTCGCTCTATCCAAAGGGTCATTTTTGCCTATTTTGTTTATCTACTTTTGGTACCACTCGTATGGAACCCTTTGCCCATTGGGTTCATTTGGTTAAGACTACTTTAGGGCCTCTCGTGTGGTATCCCCCTCATCTGACCTTACACCCACTCATTTGTCGCCCCTCACCCTATTGGGCTTATATGTGAGCAGTTGAATGGGTTCCCCTCAACACATGGAAAATGGTATTCATTACCATTTGGTATGTATCTCCTTCATTCATTAATCGAAATGAAATTTTAATCCATTTTAAAGTTCATAAATTCCCAAGGCACCTAAAGGCAGTTTGATGAATATATTTTTCAGCTATGCATGCTTAGTTGTATCCAAAATGACCACCAATAGTTGTCATGCTACCATGTCCAACTGATCTATGAAGCAATAAGTCTACCATTGGCATTGGTTATTCATCCGTTGGAGTAGCTGGATTTAAATTTCTAAAATCAATACATAGTCTTAATATTCTATTTTTCTTAATAACTAGAACTATATTAGAGAACCAATGAACATACCTGGTAGTTTGAATAAACTCAAACTTCAATAACCTTTTAATTAATTCTTTTATCCTTGATGTGAGTTCTTGGGTCATTTATCTTGGCAGTTATTTGACATGCTTATTCCCCTATTTGATTGGAAGTTTGTCTTCCACCAATTTCCTGTATAGATTAGGAAATGCATTATATTCCTACGAAAAATAGTCCTTATACTGATTTTAGAGGTCTACCACCAACTTCTAGTGTTCTTTTCTGACGTTGGCACTGATGTATGTCACTCATTTATTTTTTTGAGTTTAGAAATAAATTTATAACGGATAATTCAGTTGATTCACCACGAGTTCCTAATTTTCCATTAGTGAACTTGTTAATTCACCTGAGGAATATCATCCTTTTTATCTTCCTCAAACACATAGTCAACCTAATTAATGGTGTTTTCTTCACTAATCTTGGTGCCTAAATATAATTCTCTAAAATTGTATAACATTGTGTCTGAAATTTCATCACCTTTTCAACATCGATGGGTGTGCAATCCACTAACCAAATATTCTCTCTTCTTTGGTTTGTCCTATTAGACAAAAAGTTATTTACTACCAAACTTCATGTGAGACTACTCTTTTAGACGTCTCTATTATCAGTGCATCTGCCTTTAAAAGTTCCACATTGTCTTAGTACAGTTCATCTTTAATACAGTTAGAGATGGTGTGGAAAGGAAATAGACTTTCTTATACTTCCTCCACATTCCCATTCTCCTTCAATATCAATAGGTTCTGATGCACAGAAGAAGGAAAACATATGTTATAATGAATCCAATCTCTGCCGAGTAAGGCCTTGAACCTTGACTCACCATTATTGATAAAGAAGGAAGAGTCACATCTTTTTGAGCCTACTTAATATCAACTAGTAGCAAACCTTTTGTCTACCTTTTATCTGAAAAAAACTTGAAAAAATGACTTTCTACTTAAAAAATCAATTAATTAAATAAATACCTGGATTGCAAAATACAGTCTAAGCCATTCTAAACATTCTTGTCAATTAATTACCAATTTTAATCTTGATTAACTTAATTACTAAATTTACACGAAAGCTTGGTTTTGAAGATAACAAGAAGCACAATCACCAGAGATGTTAACGTATAAGGAAAACCTAACTAGGAATAACCTTGGATGGACAGGCCTAGACAAAATTACTATAATGAATGTTTTATGGCACTTGACTCCTCAAGCCTAAGAAGATTAACGTCTTCACAACTTTAGTTATAGTAACTGCAGAGTCAAGAAGCAATATCATAACAAATCCATGCCTCGGAATCCTCTGATAACCTCAATTGTAAACCAAAGTGAAAAATTCACCACATAACCTAAGAAATAAAAAAAAGTGTTTTAAGGGTTTGGATTATGAAAACTAGATCATAAATGAATAAATATATTTGGAGAAGTTTTTCCAAAATGAAATTAGACTTTAACATACATGAAAAGTCACTGTTACTAACTTCTAACAGGCCTTCCTAATATATGAGAAGGAATCTAAGATAATGGGGCAGTCAGAGAGAGGGGAAAACTCCCAAAAATCTATTTTTTTAAATGCACCAACTCGTTCAAAAGACTTGGCATCTTGATCGAACGATGGGCATATCCTCCTTAAAATAACTATCTAATGAGAGTTCAAATGAGATTCTAGTGGAGGAAAGGTTTTCAATAAATAACCTCGGTTAAATCTCATTTGATGAGGGTACTAATCTCACTAGAATGACCTTGGAATCATTTTTTTAGCGAGTTGAGATTTGACGATATTGTGCCCCGTTAGAAGCTCGTTTAATCGAGGGTACCATTGGATCAACCTTCTAATAAGGTGTCAAATGATATTCCATAGGGAATATACTTTGGTAAGACTTATTTCATTGGATATCTTGTTCGAACGAGATACAAACCTCGTTCGAATGACCATTGAAAAGTCAATAGAATGACTTGCGAAAATTCCATTTTTTAAAAATCATTTTATGAAATTGTTTTAACGAATTCTAAATCTTGAAAATATATTTCTCCAAATATCAAAAGGGAATGCCTTTGGGAATGTTCAAACATAAAGATGAAACATTAAACGAGTCTTGAAAATCAATGGATGCTTACTTGTCATTAATATTAGGCTTAACTATACTACACCCTGACAACCTACGTGTTTGAACCAAAGGAATAAGATAATACAACAAATTAACTTAATGTGGAAATTTTTCCTTATAAATCTACCCCTTTGGCTATTCTGGGACAAAACAAAAATGAACAAAAAGTACCAATTTCACTAAGCCTGGCCATTAAGCCAATCTAATGCCCATCACCAACCCAAAAAATGTAAAGACACAAGACATCTTAATAACCTAGATTCCACTGATCTTTGAGATTCTTCAATGAGACGTACATGTAGTATAAGACCTACACACATGAAATAATGTACATGTGCACATGGGAGTATATCTACAATGAAATAAAATAAATTCAAAACTCCTCCAAAAGTTGTTCTCCCCTTTGTTTCCCAAAAAGACAAAGGGATAGAACACGCATCTGCAAGGTTAGTCTATATAAGATAAAGTGAAGCACATCACAAGCCATAGGTAGTGAAATATCATTACATGAGGGAATAATAATAGTAAGAAAGATAAAAATAACCACAATCAGAAATATTCTAAGTAAAGATACACAATAAGAATCACAACTCAAATATAGATATATAAATACATATAGGGGTAGAAAATATGATTCAAAATATAGTACAATAGGGGAAAAATACATCATGGATAACAATAAAAACCCTCTCTCTAAAGTACAACTTCTAAATAATTCGTAAAATAAAAATCAGTGAAGAGAACTACCATCAACATCATCCGACCAATCATCGTGTCCCAGTGACGAACAATAAAAATTGGCTCTACGTGTTGTCCTGATAGGAATGTCCTAAAAATACCACGTCATGATAGTGTCCATGCGATCCTGTCGAATCCTATCCTGATTCATCTTCGCCATCTTCTTGTGAAACATATGATGGTCCTCCAAGATACTTAGTTTGGGCATCGAGAAGATGACTCGTAGACCTACTCAAAAAATGACGCTCAATCATCTGGAAGAAGTTCACAAGAACATCTGATGGAATAATGGGATACTCAATAGTAAATCAATGGCATGTGATAATAACCCAAAACGAATATCATTTCTAGAATGGGAAGATCTTGAGTTTTGAACAAGACTCAGTATGGAAAAAATATGAGCAGGGATGACGATGATCACACCGTGACTAATTGCATATATAAGACTTGATAAGCTCCAAAAAGTGTATATTTTATACCCCAAATAGTCATTTTTTAAATTCTAGTTGCCAATAAAATTGGACTTATACTCGTATATGTTCAACTTATTGGTATATTTGCACTTGGACTTAAAATCTTTATTTCAAGTCAAATGTGGTAGTGATGTGGTTAAAAGAGGCTAAACCCAATTTTTGTACCAATTACCTAAACAAGAACCTAAGACCAGACCATCTCAAACCCCTAGTGTGTGTGTGTGTGTGCATGTGTTTGTCTAGTATTATTTTTATTATTTCCTATATACATATATTTTTTTTATCAAGTTTATTATTTTATTTTATTTTATTTCATTTTAATTAGTGTTTTATTATTTGATGTAAATATAATGTGTGTGAGTATGTTTTTGTCATTTTATATTTTTATTTTAATCTCGTATCTGTAAATTCGGGGTTGCCTCTAATTGATTCATGTATATAATTTTGGTCATGTAGTGTTACTTTTACTTTATAGTTTTAGTGGCATTTTTATTTTATTTTTTGCATTCTTATAGTTTTACAGGGGTGCATTTAATTAGATTTTTTAGTTATTTTATTGTATTTGTTTTTAGTATTTTTATTTTTATTAGTTTAGTTTTTATTTTATTTAATTTTGAAACTTTTACTAATTGGTTAGAAATTTCATTTAGTTTTACATTTTAGTAGATTTTTATTTTTTAGATTTATTAATATTAGATTTTTAGTTAAGTTTTAAATGTTAGGATGATTTTTTATTTTAGTGTACATTCAACACACACACCACTCTTTTTCACACACACCTATACACCCTCACCTAGATCTCACTCCCATACACCACACATGCACACACACACACCAAGTAATCGCTCAAAACTCACATGTCATACGCCTAATAATAATCTCCATACTCTCTCTCCAATCTCCTCTCACCTCCATTACCAAAAAATAAACCAACCTCGATATCCAATACCTTCACCACCTGCCCAACTCCACCTACAACCGGACCCGGTTAGACCCCAATTTATCTGAACCATTTGAACCTACCTAGATCCAAACCCGAATCGCCAATCCGGATAGCCACCAAAATCCCCCCAAGGTAGCTCAACGAACTTGCTTACCCACTTGAACCAACCCGAAAGTCGACTAGTCTTAGACCCGAACCCTCAACCTAAAATTTAACCTTTCTAACCCCTCAGCCTAAAACCCACCAGACCTACTATTACAATCCTAAATCTGGTAACCCCATATCCATAAGACCCTTGACTCGATTTCAAACCGAACATCTCCCATACTCGAATCCAATAGCAGCCCCAATATCCAACCATACCATAATTTCGACCCAATACCCATCTCTTAATCCAAACCCACCTTGACTTCTTTTGACCATATTTTCTTTTAAAAAGACCCAAGTCCTTATACCTGATTTTGTTAAACTCTAAAATAAAGAAAAAAAACATGTGTTAAAATCCTATACCCTCTTTCATTCTTTTCCAAAATACCCTCCACCATCCCTCATTTTCATTACCTCATTAAAACCATGTGCACATTTACTTTCTTTCAAAAATACCCCCTAGACAAATAACCCATTTCCCATTTTACTCTCATTAAGCCTCACCTATAAAACATCATGCATGCATATAAGGCATGAGGTCTCTGCACAAAAAAAAATAGAGAGATTAGAATAAAAATCGAAGTATATTTTTTAGTTTTTATTTAAAAAAAAATAGTTGAGTGGTTGTTAATAAATTTGGGGAATTGTTGATGTAATTGGATGAGTTTTATTTTAATTCAAGGAAAATTTGGTTTGGTTACTTCTTCTCTTAATTACATCTTTTTTAGTCCTTATATTATTTTAATTATTTATTTTATGTCTTGGAATCCTATTATGGAGTGCTTATCTCCAATTCAAGGGATGAAGTGAACCCTAATAGATCCAATTTATCTAGTTCGCAAATTTTATTTTTGTTTGATTTCCTTTGATTAATAACTTTAATTTCTACACTAGTTTTTGTTTTGAGAAATGGAAAACCATCCTTGAGAAAGGATTGAAAGATTATGTTATAATTTTATCAATTTGACTCAAACTAGAGATAGGCTTATCAAAATGATAAAAAAATATAATATAATTTTCTTCTACTCATGTTCTATTTTGTTTAATTAAAATTAGTTGGGTGAACTTTTCCTAGTAGGTTATTCATTTGAATAATTTTAATATATTTGGAGTAGAGTTGTAGGAAATGAAATTACTCTTCTAAAATAATATTTACTTAATTCATTAGTATAATAAAAATTAACTTTCGAATTAGACGAATATTTTAGAAATCAATCAAATTAAAGTAGTTCAAATTAGATTAAATTGTATGAAATAGGGGTAGATATACATCCCTTGATCCGTCTTACTAGCATCTCTCATTTAGTTATCTTTCACTCATTTTCATCACACACTTTTTAGTCACTTCTTTATATTTTTCTTCTAGTTTAGTTGATCTATTTCATTTAGTTTATATATTTCACCATCACATCAAATTTTTTTAATATATAAGAAAATCATAAAAAAGTGAAAAATAAAGAAAAAAAAAAAAATGAAAACTTGGATTACATCACTTTTCGTGTGTTTAACTCAAAGGAGTTGGATTGACATCCTTACTTACATATATACTATTTCTTGTGATATTTTCATTGGTAATTGAATGAAACTGTTGTTAGATTGGCTTTGGAACAATGACATACAAAAAGTCTTTCTATCAAATGGTTCCATTATAGATTTTTGGAGATTGACACACTCGAGAAGATTTTTGAATTGTAATTCCTTAGTTATTTTTTTTAGTTTTATTTATATTTTTCCTTTTATTAGAAGTTTTTTATTAGTGTTTCATCATTGGCTAGTATTGGAGTGCTTGGAGACACCATTTAGTTTTTCATTTATATTTGTAATAATTCATAAAAGAAGAAAGGGGTGATAGGGAAGCCGAATAAGGTAGAGAGAGGTAATCCAAAGGTGAGGAAGAGAAGTCTCTCTACTTTGGGTCAGTAGAACTCCCAGGTCTTACTGATATAGGTGATCTACCCCGGTCGACTCAAATCGATCTTCACCCCATGCATTTCAGAACCGTTGGAGGTACATTTCTAAACACTCGCGAATCTCCCCAAAGAGAGTCAATATTGTGTGCGCCTACGTGCTCTTATGTTATTTTAATTCTCATATTTATTTTTTATGGTGTGATGAATTAATCAATTAAGACTTACACCTGATCATTCACGAAAAGGTATTTCATAACCCGACTCACTCGTTAATCCATTGTGTGCTACTCTAGCTATCATTAAATTTTAAATCAGTTAACTAGATAGCCCCATAGGATAGGGTGTTTGTAGGATCTTTTTTTTATCAATTTGACTAGCAGGATAACCCGTAGAGTCCTCTCCACCCGACGAATCCTCGAACTGTTCGCTTTGAGGCTCGTAAGTGTCCAGGGACACTAGGTTTTAAGTGCGTCCACCTAGTAAAACGGGGTTATGTTGTCCCAAATGTTGTATCGGCCAACCGTTTTGTCGTAGTAGCTTTGTGGAAAACCTCTAGTTATTTTGTGATTAAAGAAGGCAAATTTTTTTTGCCAAGGCGATCACAAAGATAAATTCCATGATTTTTATCGCCCGTTGACTTGATTAAAATTGGCTACTCTTTCACCAATTTTGAAGATATAAATTGGTTACGTTCTAGTTAGGATTTAGCCTTTACTTGTATGTGTCTAATTCAATCTTTAGGTAGTCTATTTTAGTGATTTCATACGATTCAAGAGTCCAAATATTTTTCTCCCATCTTTTCTTCCACAAAAATCAAAAAAACATTTTCTTCCTTTTTTTTTTCTAAAAATCCAAAAATTCATTGAATTTTTTTTTATCTTTTTAGTAGTTCCATAAAAATAAAAATATTATTTTCTCCTCATTTTTAAAATAACTCCAAAAATATTTTCCTTTCCTTCTCACAAATAAAAATTTACTCTTTGCATGCCCACGTGGCAATGAGTTAATCATCGATTAGTTCGTTCCAGTAGCCCTTCTCCCGTCTTCTCATCATTAGGAGAACAACATGTTCTGCTCGAGTTTTCATTGCAACACATCATTTCTAGCTATCCCAGCATAGAAATCTCTACTTAATCCATCCACACCCCCGTAATGGCGATGAGTTTCTTTAAGGGACCATTTTGCCCCGATAACGGCTAATTCATCATCGTACATTATTCTTCCACCCACCCCAGTGGTCCAATTTGAAATTTGCTCGATAAAAATGTAACATCCCGTATTTCTTTGCATTTAAATACTTAATTAATTCGGGCACATTGTAAATTACTCGCGTGCTATAATTTAATTGAATTAATTATGTTAATATTTATTTAAATATAAATCGGGAGAGTGAATGGTTAATATTTATGGAATTTAAATTACTAAGTGAATAGTAATATTTTATTTACGTCATAACGTGTATTAGTGACTGGACATTTATTTATCTCAGTAGGGTACAGACTAATTTAAATGTGAGATAAGAATTTTTATAATTTAATTCGTATGTCAATTCTGAGTGCACGATTGAGCTCGAATGGGTCGAGAAAGTCAGAAAGTGTACCCGAGGGTGATAAATGGGTCATGGGGTATATTTGGGTATAACCGGGCCTACACGGGGGTATTTGGGCCATTTTAATTAGGCCTGTATGACTAAAAACGGGATTTGGAGATAAAAACCTAAGTTTAGGAGTTGTGGGCATCCATAACACAATTGGAAGAAATCTAAGAACGCAGACGAGAAAAAAGGGAGAACTCTTGGGAGCCAAAAAGAAAAACAAGGGATGTGTTCTTCAACAAACCAAATCTATACATCAACTGAATAATCAAACTCTACGAATCATAAGGCAAGTGGCTAAACTTGATTTTATATAAAGTGATAATTTCAATTCATATAATGATAAGTGTTAAACACATGATTTTGGGTTGGGCTAATACAAATTAGGTTTTTAAATTTGTGAATGTTATGAATCAAGTTTTTGGGACTGATATGATAAGGGCTTATGAATTCATATTATGTTGTGAAGAAATTGTAAGTTGATTATAGATGTTATTGATGAAAAGTTATGAAAAAATCATATGGATTCATGTCTTTATCAAAAATTGGAGATATAAATTAGAAGTTAAAGATATTGGGATTTGTTTTGATTCGTGGAACCTATTTTGTAAATTCTAGGACTTTGGTTCGAACGACATCACTAGCCGTTCAAATGACGCCGCTTCTCATTCGAACGAGATGGAAAATTCAGCCCACTTTGTTTTTTTTGTACTGATTGACCTGGGTTGAAATTTAAGGGAGAATTATGTACAGTAAGGAAGAGTTTTAAATCTGGGGTTTGTTTGGGACTTTAGGGACAAACAGTATAAGGTTGTTTTATATTTAATGTGAGAGAAACATTAAGATTGGAATAAATAATTATAGGTGTGTTAAACTTATTAAAGAGAATTTGGACATTTAATTTCGGATGTTGTATTTCGGGCCAAGTGAGTGAGTTCGGGTGATTTTTGAGAGATACCAAGGTATTAATTTAATTATTGAGTAAATTAATTAAATAAGAGTTGTACCATAGACTCGGAAAAATTATAAAATAAATTAATGGGTAAATTAATTTAATTAGAGTCGGACCATGGACTCGGGAATATTTTAGGCTAAGTGCTACGGATATTGTACACGGTAAAGTCGAGATTTAATTGATAGTATATATACGGTAGTGTAATAGTATATATATATATATATATATATATATTGTGTGCGCCTAAATATCAGTGATTAGATATTTATTTAATTTATATACTCTAGTATTATCGAGGGAGGTTACACGATGTGGGTGAATCCCCTTGCTTAAGGAGTAGGGCAAGTATATCCCCGTGTCATAGTGTCCAATTTCAGAGGCGGGGCATTGAGATAATATCCTCATACTCGGAGGTATATGATTGCCTCCATTACGTTTATTATTTATGTTCCGATTCGGTGGACCATGGTTGTCTCGGAACTCTAGGTGGGACTGAGTAGCCTGGGTTGATAGCACTTTAGAGAATACATCCAGTGAGTTATTACTCGGGAGGATGGGCTATTATATATTCAACATATGTGTCCATATTGTAATATGATCTTACATATATAATGGGATAAATATTTATATACGGGTAATTAAATCCATGAAGTGAATTGCATAAATTATATAACTAAGGAAAATGTTATATGGACTTAAAGGAAAGATGATTATTTAAGTTAGAATGATAAATAACTTATATATATATATATATATATATATATCATATTTTAAACATACTCGGGTTAGAGTAGTGTGTTAGGAAATAATTATATCAAGTATCTAATTACGGGGTAGAGGACTGGGTGGGATATAAAGAAAGCGTTAGGTGTGCACATTAGTTGAGGGGTGAGTCTGTCCTCAATAGAGTGCGACATTAACTTAAATATGAAGAGAATTCATGCATTTTAAAATTTTGCAATTTAGTCACTTGCTAAATATTTTCAAAATATTTTGGGTTCTAACCCTTGCTATTAAATATTTTCAAAACTGTTTAGGTGTCCAGCCACAGGGACGCCAAACCTGAGTTCATCACATGGATACACAACTGTAGCAGATGTGGGTGTTGCAGGATTTGGATAGACACATCTATTTTTCTATTCCTAATATAGGGATTCATATCAGTTTATCTTGAGCATGTCGCTCACAAATTTATTTAGTTTCTTTTCAAATTGTATGGGATTTAATACTCTTTGTTAATTTGGTTTGGTTTTGGCTTTAGTCAAGGTTTATTCGGCAAGACTTTTATTACTCGATGTGATGATTGATTCTATCAGCATTGGATGCTTTATTTTAATTCCGTACTTATTTTTTCTTGGATTAATAAAGATAAAATTTGTCACCAGTTGTTTGAATACTAGGTGGTTAGTAGGTTTTAAAAATTTTTCGACAATGATTATAAGAATGAACCAAATGATATTCCTGTTTTAATTTGATATAGGATTGATCACCCAGTATTTTATTAGGCGAGGTGTTATATACCATTTCAATTTTTCCCAATTTCCATGGCCTTGAACATGAGTCTCCATACACTCACTTGTAGAAATTTCTTACGGTTTGTGCTACTTTCAAAAATCAAAACATAGATGAAGAAAATGTTCATCTTAGGTCATTTCAATTTTCTCTCCACGATAATACATCCATGTGGCTACATTAATTGCCACCGGATTCTATCCATACATGGGAACAACTTTTAAAGAAGTTCATGCCCAAATTTTATCCGATGATCAAAAGTAATAAGATGTGCCAAACCATCCAAGATTTTCTTCAAAAGACAAACGAGCAATTTTGTGAAGCATGAGGCCATTTTCAAGGTTACATCAATAGTTTCCACATCATGGCCTCGAGAAAAGTTCCTTAGTCCATAGTTATTACAATAGTATCTTTCTTTCTTATCAAACCATGGTTGAATACTTACATAAAGGGAAGTTCATGCACTTAACTCCCACTGCCGCCTATAATTTTCTCCTCAAAGTAGGCAATGAGTCCCAAGATTGGGAGGGAAGCAACGACTTTTCGAGATCCAAGCCACCACGTGTAAGAAGCACTTATGAGGTAAAAAATGATCCCGATTTTAAGACCTTTCTTGATGTCTTAAACACTTTTACTAAGATCGTTGACTCTCCCAGTTGTTCTATGCAACAAAATATTTCTATTTCTAAACCAGTGATGAACGTAAACGAGTTTAGTCCTTCTTCTTGTAATGTATGATTAAGCAAAGATCATATATCTCATATGTTCCCATCATTTAAGATGATTATAAACCCATCATGGGACAAGCATGTGCTTTTGATACCACTAGGAAACCCCCTCCCTTGTCATTTACTTACAATTCCTATAATAGGAACCATCCCCATTTTTCCTATAAGTATGATAACAATATATCTCCATCACACCCACAACAAAATGTTAATGGTCCATCCCGATTTCAACAAAACTCACCAAGGCAAAATCACCCTCCCATTCAGAACCACCATGCTCAATACGACCAATAGCAGCATATATCACCCTTTGTCCCCCATGAAGGACCATTTAATACCAATCATTAAATTATCCCAGTTCTATCTGCCTCTTATGAGTACCCCCCTCCTCTTAGTTCTAATCGTGAGTTGTTCCCCCAACACCCTTATGCCCCGTTGCCCTAATCGTCCACCTCCTCTCTTGAAAATCTGCTAACTTAATTTATCAGGACTCAATAACAAACAAAGCAAGCATAAACCCAAGACATCCAATGGTTTGAGCAACATCTTAACCCGTTTGAGCAACATCTTAACTAGTTTGAGTCTTAGTGAGAGAAAGGTCAATTCCTAATTCAACCCATTACTAACCCGAAGGAGAATGGTAAAAAATTAACCTATGAGGTTGGATCTTCTTCCATGTTACCCACATACCAACCAAACATGAAAGCAGTGAGTAATCTAAGATTCAAAAAATAGGTTGACAATGGTGTTGATTCTCCCCATGATTTGAAAACCCTAGCCACCCATAAATTCCCATTAGATCCTCTCCCTAAGGTTCTACAACCCAACAAATCCATAGACAATACTAAGTCAAAATCTAATGAGCCCACCACTGCTTATGTACCCAAATCACCCTACTCTCATAGGTTGGTTCCGATAAAGAAAGCCCAACAATTTGATAAGATCAAGAAAGTATTTAAGAATGTTCAGTTTAACATTCCATTACTCACTGAAATTCAACATGTTCTCTCATATGCCAAGTTTTTTAAGGACTTGTGCACCGTCAAGCGACAGTCGACTGTTCCCCATGATGCCTTCATCACTGAGCAAGCCACGTCCCTTATCCATAAGAATGGTGTTGTGAAGTAAAAAGGCCCCGATCGTCATACTTTCTCTTCCATGTTAGGATATATGTTCATTACTCGAGATTTACTTGATCTTTGGGAAAGTGTTAATTTGTTACCTTACTCCATTTACCTTGAGTTAGGTTCACATAACATAAAACCTACATGGGTTACTCTTCAACTTGCTAACCGTTCCATGAAAGTGCCTAAAGTAATAGTTGGAGATTTTTTTTGTGAAAGTTTCTACCTTTCACTACCCTTTGAATTTCATCATCTGAAACACTCTTGCACCCTAACCAACCAATATTTCTATTATATTAGGTCACCCCTTTTTAACTACTGCAAATTCCATCATCAATTGTCATGATGGGTCCATGAATCTTTCATTTGGCAACATGATTGTTGAAGTCAACATCTTCCACCTTATACAATAAAAGGCCAACAATGATTATAATGATGAGGTGTATATGATTGACTCATTGGTCTAAGAGATGTTGGAACAAACATATCTCGAAGATCTTATCCAATAATGTTTGGATCATTTGGGTCAGACTTTTATATTGATGAATGCTTTGTTAGATTCTACACCATTGATGGACCTTTCCACACGGACCATTCAATTTGAGCCTTTTTGGAAACACTCTTCATTCTGTGGTGACCCAATTAACCCATGCTCCAATATTTTCTCGGACTCTATTTCTATGTTAGTCAGATGCCTCTACTGATCCACCACCTAGTTTGGAGCTTAATCCATTACCTTCTAAGTTTAAATATACTTTATTAAGCCTAAACCAACATCACCTAGTCCGAATTGCTTTCGACTTGAGCTAGGATCAAGAAGAGGAATTTTTCCATACTCTCACTAAACATAACATTTCTATAGGATAGACCATTTCAAACATTCATGGTGTGAACCCCAATGTTTGTAGACATTGCATTAATTTGGAGGAGAATGCTAAGACTTCCCGTGAGCCACAATGTCGACTAAATCTTGTGATGTAAGAAGTCATGGGAGCTAAAATTTTAAAATTGCTTGATGTCGATATTATTTACCCCATATCAAATGGCCAATGGGTTAGTTCCATTCATGTGGTGTCGAAAAAGTCTGGCATCACCTCCATAAAAAATAGTGACAATGAGCTTGTGCCTGTCCATATTCAAACCGGTTGGCGTGGTTGTATTCATTATAGAAAGCTCAACGCTGTCACTCGAAAGGACCACTTACCTCTCCTTTACATTTACCAAATGCTTGAAAGCTTAGTAGGACATGCTTACTACTACTTCCTTGACAGATATTCAGGGTAGAACCAAACACCCAATGTACTGAAGACCAAGAGAAGACTACTTTTACTTATCCCTTTGTCACATTTATGCACTCTTGTATGCCTTTTGGCCTTTGCAATTCACCTCTGAATTTCCAAAGGTGTATGACTTGTATTTTTAGTGACATGGTAGAGCATTTTCTCGAAGTCTTTATGGACAATTTTTCATTTATGGTTCATCTTTTGAACAATGCCTATCTCACCTCACTATGGTCCTTCAGCATTGTCAAGAAAAGAAGTTGGTCCTCAATTGGAGAAAATGCCATTTAATGGTCAAAAAGGTATTTTTAGGTCACGTTGTCTCTCTCTCCGGTATTACGGTAGATAAAGAAAAAGTCAATTTGATTACCAGGCTTCCCATTCCTAAGTTTGTTAAGTACATTCGCTCCTTTTTAGGACACGCAGGCTTCTACTGACGCGTCATTAAGGATTTTTCTAAAATCACTCGACCTTTAACAACCTTTTTATTCAAAGATATCCCATTTGTATTTGATAATGTGTGTGTCGCATCTTTTGGGTGCCTTAAAGTTGAGCTCACTTTCTCTCCTATCATTTAACCTCCCAATTGGTATCTCCCATTTGAGCTCATGTGTGATGCATCTAATTTTTCACTTGGTGCTATGCTTGAATAGAGGGTTGACAAGTGCTCCCACGCCATCTATTATGTTTGAAAAATCCTCCATGATGCTCAACTTCGCTACACGACCACTAAAAAGGAGTTGTTGGCGGTAGTGTTTTCTCTTGATATGTTTCTATCATATTTCATAGGTCGCCCTGTCATCGTTTACACTGACCATGCTTCCCTGAGGAACCTTTTTCATAAGAATCCAAACTATAATTGATACGGTGGATTATCTTATTATAAGAGTTTGACCTTGAAATACGTGATAACAAAGGTTATGACAACGTAGTTGCTGACCATTTTCTCCTCATTACTATTACATCTGACTCTGATCATGTACCTAGTTTTGAGTTATTTCCTGATGAACAACTTTTCACTATCTCCACCTTGCCTTAGTATGCTAATATAGCCATTTTTCTCGTTACTAACTAACTTCTCAATCATTGGTCGAGACAAGATCGCTCCAAATTAATGGCGAATGTGAAGTTTTACTCTTGGGATGACCCATTCCTTTTCAAGTATTACACTGATCATGTCATTTGTCTTTGTGTTCCTGAGTGTGAACAACTAAGTATTATGTCCTTCTACAATGATGGTGTCTGTGGTGACCATTCTAGCTCCAAGAAAACTCCTACCAAAATTTTGCAAAGTGGTTTCTATTGCCCCACCCTTTTTCGAGATACCCATTAGTATTATAAAGATTGCTCCACATGCCAACACTCTAGGCGTATATCTGGGCGTCGTATGATGCCTCTCACACCCATCCTGATTTCTGAAACATTTGATGTGTGGGGTGCTGATTTCATTCGCCCTCATGGTTTCCAATATATTCTAGTTGCCGTCGACTATGTCTCCAAATGGGTTGAAGCACCAATGACCATCGATTTGTGGTCAAGTTTCTTAAGGAGTACGTATTCAGGCATTTCGAAACCCCCAAAGCTATCGTTAGTGATGGAGGTAAATATTTTTGTAATTAAGTCTTTAAACACCTTGTCAAAAAAGTATGATGTTACCCACATGGTTGGTCTCTCTTACCATCCTCAAACGAGTGGTCAAGTTGAGATCACCAACCACGAGATGAAGCAAATTATTGAGAAAACCATCAATATTAATAGGAAAGACTGGTCCTTATTCTTGAATGATGCATTAGGGCATACCGTGCTACGTATAAGACTCCGATTGGCATGTCTCCTTATCTATTGACCTTTAGTAAGCCTTTCCACCTCCCTGTCAAGCTCGAACATCATGAATATTTGGTTATTAAGGCCTTTAATTTATATATTGACGAGGCAGGAGTCCATAGGAAGATACAACTAAATGAATTAGAGGAGATAGAAAATGATGCCTATGATCTCTCCAAAAAGTACAAAGACAAAATGAACTGGATCCATGACCAAAGCATCATGAGAAAAGAATTTTGCCCCAATCAAAAACTATTGTTGTACAATTCCTATCTTCATCTCTATCCTGAAAAGTTAAAAACCAGGTGGTCTGAACTCTTAATTGTTGAGTTTGTTACTCCTTATGGTGCCATAACCATTAAAAATCCCAAGTATGGTAGCCTCTTTCAAGTCAATGATCAATGTTAGAATCTTTTCTTAGAGTTAGGCCCACTCAGATAGAAGATATTGACCTTGTTAACCCAGTTTATGAAGATTGAATTTTCAGTTTTGTTTAGGTATGACTAACATCACCCACACCATTTTTTCCACTAACTATACCAATTTTATCTTGTTTCTAGGTGAGTTCCCTTTGGTCTGGCTGAAGATATTGAACATAGCGCTACCGGGAGGTAGCCCACTGTTTCTGACTATGAGTTTTATCCTATTTGGGTGTGATGTTTCACACCACCCAATGCTTTACCATATTTATAGACTTGTACATATTTTTATCTCATTAGTTATTCAAGTTTCATCTTTTTCCTACCCTATGTTCTCAATTTTATGGTAATCTCTTTCCTACCCTATGTTCTCAATTTAAAAAATAATTTTATTTAACATCGAGGATGATGTTCCTTTGTGTTTGGGGTGGGTAATTTGATCAAAATCGTACCTCTTTTGAAAAAATTAATTAAAAGACTTCACTTTTAGAAATTTCCCGCAGTTTCTTTCATCTCATTCATTGATGTGAATTTTCTATCATCCATCTTTTATGTCTAGGAATCAAGTTGGAGGATTTTTTTCATTCTAAATAGCTTATGTAATACATACCAAGGAATTTTTCGCCATGAATTTCTAGACTCAATAGAATTTGCGCACATATCACTCCACTATGGTTTATAGGTTACGAGTACTACAATTCTCAAGAAAACCTTGAGGATCACCAGTGGAGACTTTAGCTTATAAGATTCGTTCCTTTTACCCTTTTAGAGAGTTTTATGCAATCTCCGAGTCACAAGTTGATTCAACTTCCTTTGGTTCCATACTTAATCGTTGTATGATCTCATTATTCTTCACTAAATTTTTGGCTTGATTAATGAGAATAACATCACTTTCGAGTTGTAAGAAACATGTGTCTTGATGTTTGTCCCGATCACCAAACTTTCACCCATATACAAACGAAATTCCATTTTATCATACATTTATCCACATCTATACACCTTTTATTTTTCATATCATCACCATATACCTATTTTCATACCACCCATTTCCATATCCTTTCCATTTTCCACCCACCGTGTTGAATAAGGGAAAAGTGTTGAAAGTATAAAAGAAAAAAGTTTTCATAGAGAGTATTTGAATTTTTAGCAAATACCTCTCTCAGATTTCATTTAGATGGGAGAAAAACTTATATGCAAATCTATGTTGGGGTTATTTGTAATTTTATCAGACATTGATGAGTATTTGGAAGTTAAAAAAATGTGAAAAAATAAAAAATTGACAAAAAAAGAAGAAAAAGAAAAAGAAAAAGAAAAAGAAAAAGAAAAAGTTTGCAATGAGAAATCGGAAACCATCCTTGAGAAAGGATTGAAAGCTTCTATTATAATTATATTAATTTGATTCCAAATAGATACAAGCTTATCAAAATGATCAAAATTATAATATAATTTTCTTCTACTCATGTTTTATATTGTTTAGATAAACATAGTTTGGTGATTTTTCCCCAGAGTGCGATCCATTTGATTAATTTTAATAAATTTGGAGTAGAGTTGTAAGAATTGAAATTACTCTTCTAAAATAATATTGACTTAATTCATTAGTCTTGTGAGAATTAACTTTTGAATTAGATGAATATTTTGAAAATCAATCAAATTAAAGTAGTTCAAATTAGATTGAATTTTATGAAATGTAGGTGGATTTACGTCCTTCGATCCTTCTTACTAGCATCTCTAATTTAATTATCTTCCACTCATTTTCATCACACAATTTTTAGCTATTTCTTTAGAATTTTCTTCTAGTTTAGTTAATTTCTTTCATATAATTTAGTTATTTCACCACATATAAAATTGTGTTAATATATAAAAAAAGCGTAAAAAAATAAAAACAATGAAAAAGCAAAAAAAAAATAGCTACAAACTTGGATCACATCACTTTTCTTGTGTTTCACTCAAAAGAGTTCTATTGACATCCTTACTTACCTTTATACTAGTTCTTTGTGATAACCCGCATACTAAAAGAAGAAGTGGCCAGCCCGATACTCTAATAATCACAGGAATCATAGATGGTCCATTCTTAGCATCACTGTCGTTAAAGTAATAGTACGAGATAACCACCAATTATTTTAGAAAACGGAATGTCAAATTTAAATTTATAAGTAAAAGCAAACACTTTGACAATCCAATTTACAAAGAAGGTGGATACCAAAAATCAACGTGTAAAGGAGTGACAATAATATATAAATAATAACCGAACAAGCTGTCAGTTAACAGACCAATACAAATAGTTACACCGAGTATTACAATTTAAATATCACATTATAATAAATGAGTACAATACGTGGGCAACAAGCCCGAATAAATAAACTGAACATACCTAGAGTACAAAAGATAAAAGCGTCTACAACAAATATCCTATAACATCGGCAAAATGCTATAGCTCCACGACAACAGGAATGGAAAGTTCAATACGGGCGTCCTTCCGGAGGATCACCTGAACAGACAAGGAGTTCATGCAAAACAAGGGAATATAGACGGGTCAAGGCGCGGTTTGATATGATCACCATGTGAATAAAATGCATGATAGTTAAGTGCGTAACTTTCTCTCGCAATTATTATAAAATATCTCACCTCTCAATTCTAAAAGCACAACCTAGCGCAATATCAATGACAATGCTCAATGTTCATATAATCATGGGAGAACTCATCTACACAATAATCAAGGACACATCATTTCAATTATTCCCCATCTAAATACACACTTCCTTTTTCTCTTTAGGAAATAAATATGGCAATTCATTTTACAAAATGTTTACCAATTCAATTTTATCTCATAACTTTCATTACCAATTCTATTTCCCTTTTTCCATCCAGGAAATGTATATAAAGCAAGTTTTATTATCATAAAATGCTTTTTCATCTCATAACTTCCCATTTCCCTTCTTCCTTCAAGGAAATGTATTTAAAGAAACTTTATTATCATAAAATGTTTTAACATCAATAATGTCCCACATTATTAAGAATAGTTATATTTCATATCATATAACGTTTCTAAGACCGCCCGTCCGGGTTTTCCCACTACGCGTGCCCCTAAATGGCTATCATCTTCCAGGGCCTACCAAATAAGATAACCTGGGCACCTACAATGCGAGACGTCGGGAAGCGGCCATATACCACCGAGTGAGTCATAACCACACCCGTAATTACCCCACATCACTAAATAAACATACATAATAACCAGTTATATGGCCGAGGACTATATCCACCCTGCATTCATTAGCCAGGGGGCTTCACCTCATACGCGCAACTTCCCTTATGATAGCGATTTAGAGAGGTGTGTTTACGTAAATTATCATTTACGAAAATCATTTCTTTTTCCCTTTGAAAACATTCACATTTTTCAATCATAAAACCATTTATACTTATTCATTAAGTACCACATTTTAGGATATGCCTTACTTATTCTTAAAGTCATATTTTATTAATGACCTAAGACCCGAAGTGCCACTATCCTCTCTTCAAGAGTCCAAGACAATACCATAAATCATCAAAGTGATTCTCCCTCAATAATAGTTTCCTAAAACTCCCAACATTATCATTTTACCTTCCATTAATATTAGGTTAGCTTCCTATATCGAACGAAACATTAACCTCTATAAATTAACCCTTGGGATAAGCCCAAATATCCCCATTCTAGCCTAGGACATTTGTCTACCCAATACAACCCTCTAGAACTCTTCATTACTTCCCAAAGGAAGGTTCCTAAACCTCGAACCTAAAAGAAAAGGGATAAAAATAAAACAAGAAAAATCTAACAAAAACAGGGCATCCGAATCGATTCACCCCTGACTACGAATCGATTCGCCCAAAAACGATCGATTCGGTAAGGAAAACCAACTTTATGCCCCAGTCCGAATTGATTCGACCTTAACCCAAATCGATTCGGCTTCCTACACCTGTATCCTCCCCTGTAACAGAAATCGATTTGCTGGGGAGCCGAATCGATTCGGCCTGGCGAAAATGCCCAATTTGGGCTACGGGTTTAAGAACCCTAAATTTACCCAAACCCCAAATCTTCCATTTTATCCAACATCAACAACAACTAATCCTATCAAATTATTCCTACACATCAACTAACTAATTTTCCCTACTCAAATCAAATTAAACTACAAATTTAAGGGTTTAAACACCAAAATCATCAAAAACCCATTTATGGTTTAAATCTCCAAAAACTAACTGTACATGCAATTTATCACATTAAATCATGATCTAGCAAGTAATAAAATTTCCTCAAGTTTGTAGTCTCGGATTTTCCTCCGGTAGTAACGATTTCCAGATCCAATCTTCCATTTTTCTCTTTTTTCTCCTATTTCTCCGAAGCTCTCTCTTCTCTCTCTCTCTCTCTCTCTCTCTCTCTCTCTCTCTCTCTCTCTCTCTCTCTCTCTCTCTCTCTCTCTGCTTATAACATAAGATAAGGGATAAAAGGGTTTGGGAGACTTAACCGGACTTAAAACATAAATTCCAATCTTTTAAATGTTAATACACCATTAAAATGACTCGTAACTACATAATTGAGTCATAACCCGTCCAAAGTGCCCAGGACTCAAAAATACAACTTCGCACTTATTTTGACTATCTCGACTATTCCGAAACTAACCACACCCTCTAAATTAGCATCTGGAGTAACGTATAATATTTTATGTCCCAATGTCATGTTAATTCATTTATTATGCTCAAATTTTAATATAAATCATAACCGTCGCTTAAAATACAAGGACACAATAAATCACAATATAATTTTATTTACTTTCTCATAACAGTAAATAGACAAAACATGGTAAATATTATCCCGTAACTCATCTAGAATAATATTTACCCCAACTCTCTCTATTTTATAAAATTATCCCATCAGGCAAAATAATATAAAATAGCCGCTCAAAAGTCTAGGTTTTTACACACTCCCCCCCTTACACGGGAATTTTTCCCTCAAAATTCAGGCGTACTATATAACCATATTAAGGGTGTACTTTTCTAAACTATCGTTCTTAAATCCTTAATGAAATCCTCAGTATTGTGGCGTCCCCATTGGACTCTAACTAAGGTCATCACTTCCAATATTAGTCCACACTCTTCGTGCTCTAACATAGCACCTAATCGTTCCTCATGAACTATCGAGTCTACCCTTAACAATGGAAGAAAATGCCTCAATACTTGACACCAGTTTCCTTTCTTTCTAAATCACGTTATACCCTTCCTAGGGAATATCTGCACTAAAACTTGATCCCCTACTCCAACACTACGTGACCTCTACTCGCGTCAGCGTAGACCTTAAAAGTATGCAGATCAAAGAGCCCAATTATTGAAGAAATATTCCTGGACCACTCCAAGTCCAAGGAACTTATTGTCCGCTGGTTCCATCCAACGAGCAGGTGAATTACTCGGCCGACTACATCAGGCCACAAACGGTGCCATCCTTAGAAAAACGATATGAATTAAATTTCAAAAATTCGATTCATAAAATCTACTGCCCCCCCCCCCCCCCCCCAACAAACCATTGCAATAACTTGTTGCTAACGAAAAGACCAAATTTCCTACCCAGAAGGTAGTGCCTCTATCTCTTTAAGGCAAATACTACCACTCCAAACTCTAAATCAAGCGGGGGATAATTCTTCTCGCGGGGCTTAGGATTGTGAGACACCTAAACAATGGGTCCGTGCTCCAGTATTAATACTTCCCAATATGGGTAGAAACTCATCCCTTAATATCGAGAAATCCGCTCTCGATCTTGACAACACTAGAACAGGAGTAAAAGTCAGCTCATCCTTTAACTCCCCGAAAGCTAGGTTATCGACGTAACACTCTTTCTAAGAGGGGCCTCATCTTCTATGGCCTAGCATACCAAATCATTCGATATCCCATACTTCTTATTTCTAGGGACCTAATCCCTCTTAGATTTAACCCACAAACCTACTCATGGTCAACTCCCTACCGCCTTCCTAAAACAACGTCACCTGCCCTAAGGGCCTTACGTCCTAATAATCCTAAGGTCGATATATATATATATATAATAATAATAATAAGTTAGGTAAGTTTTTGAATTATTTACACATTTTAACGGTCTAGATGTGTGCCACCTCCTTACACATTTTTATACATTTTAATGGCTTAGATCACATTCCATTCCTTTTTACAAATCTGTCCCTCACTTCTTTGGTTTCCCCTTTTTTTTTTCCTCACAAAAATTACCCTTGGATTAAAAAATGAGGGTATTGTTGTAACCCTCTCTCCCTCACACTCTTACACACGTACACCTTTAGCTCTCTCCCTCATTCTCTCTCTTCAAACCCCAAACCCACCCCCGTCGACATCAGCTCTCTCCCTCATTCTCTCGCTCCAAGCCCTAGCTGCCGCTGCCCTCTTCCGCCCTCCTCTGTTCCAGTCAGGTAGTTTTTTTCTCTCCCTCTCTCTCTCTCTCACACACTTACACTTACACTCACTCTCACACACACTCGCGCACACATATGCTGATTTGTAGCAATATTGGGTCAATTTTTGTTGCAACTATCAACTCGATTTTGGTTTGCTTATCAGGTATATAATTTTGTTCAGCTTTTTTTCATATCTTGGTTAGTTATTTTTTTGTTCTGCAAATTTGATGCACACGCATCGACCTAATAGTTGATTTTAAATGAGGCAATTGGTACTTCTTTCAAATAGTAAAGCTTTGTTCTTAATAGTTGATTATATCATTAATGTGTGTAATAGGTTATTTATTTTTCCTTTTCCAGGTGACCTAATTATACTAGGACATCCTAAACAGGTATACCCCTTTCTTTTTTATTGATTGTCTATTTATTTATTTTAGGTTAGTTTTTTTCAATGATGGATAAATATATAATTTTATTTAATGGTGAATGTGAAATCACTATGAAATGAATTTTTGGTTGTGGTTGTGAACAATTGGACTAAACATTGTATTTTTAATTCCCTTAATAATGTTATGATTTAAATTTCAAGGAATGCGAATATTTGGTTCTGCAAATTTGATTCACACACATCGACCTAATAGTTGATTTTAAATGAGGCAATTGGTACTTCTTTCAAATAGTAAAGCTTTGTTCTTAATAGTTGATTATATCATTAATGTGTGTAATAGGTAATGTTTTTAATGATTTTTTAGGTTACGCATTCTATCATGAAGGATGACCCTTGCAAGGATGGGACTTCTGACGAGTTTGATAAAGGTCACGGGATTAAATAACTTGGTCCTTATTCGACTATTTTCTTATACACTTTTATACTGTTCTTGGAATCTAATTTGGGGCAAGTGTTTTTTTGAACCTATTAACAACATGTAGTTCGTGCCCGTGAAATGCTTTATCGGAAGTTATTTTGTTAACCATGTAGTTCATGTTTGATAAAGTTTAAACTAATTTTCTTCAAAATGAATAATACCACCATATATACATGTAGTTCGTGCCCGTGAAATGCTTTATCTACATGTATATATGGTGGTATTCTTCATGCGAGTTGTTGGTTTAAACTTTATCAAACAGGAGGTACATGCGAGTTGTTCGGTTCAAATCGATTAATTTTCCTCCCTTATTAAATGACCTGTTTAAAGGTTCAAATATATTTATAAGAAACTTTGGAGAGCAACTCTCGAGAGTCATAATGTACAACATTAGAGGCCTAAAAATGCATATATAGTTGAACCATTATTTAGTCATCATGTCTTATCATGTAATTAAAATTTAAAATCATGAAAGAGACTATAAAGTAATCATCACATTTGAATTCCTGTGAGATATTGTAATGTTTTAATCAGTTGAATTCTCCGTTCAAAATGTTTTAATCAGTTGGATTCCATGTTGAAAATATTTTAATCAGTTTAATTCGATGTTCAAAATTTTTTATTCCCCTGTTGAGTGGGGAAATCAATTTAGAGTTGTTCATTTGTGTTCTTAATTTGTGATGTTTCATTTTGGATGGTTGTTGATTTTTCGTTTTATCCCTACATCTCCATATCCCATTTCGTTTTAATCCCCTGTTGAAAATGTTGGGACCCTCTTCAGTTTAATCATTTTAGGTTATTGGATTTGGTTCGAGAAAGTGCATTTATGTTTCATGTTTGGTTCAGCATCACATGTAATGAAATCGATCATAGGTATTGTTCAAGTGTAAGTTGATTGCGAAACCTATACCTAAAACCTCTTGCAAGTGTAAGTTAAATGTAAGTTGTTTATGTTTCATAGGTAATGTTCATGTTTGTTCAAGTGTAAGTCGTCTAAGCTTTTATGTTAAGTTTTATAAGTTAAGAGCATGGTATAGAATTACTACTATACTCATGCTACTGTACTCATTATGAATTAAGAGTACAGTAACATAATAGCATGGCACTGAGGTTCTTCATTTCTACCTTCCTTTTAAATCAATCATCATTATTAAGTTGGTGTCCAGTGTACCATTAGTATAAGATCGAAAAGAATGAGATGCCCAAGAGAAAAGGAACTAGGGGAAGAATCCCTTGATAGTAAGGGAATCTATAACAGAAAATCGTGAATGAAAAAAGCGTGGCGAGAATTCGGAATAGATGGCTTTTTCTCAGTCTTTTATTGGTTATGTATTTATTGTATCTGTTCGTAGGTCTTTTTCTCTATTTTCGTTTACTCCGGGAGGTTATCAGCCATAATAAGATCACAAGGGTTTGGGATTGGACTAGAGTATGGTTGGAGGGGGGTTAAAACAACCCTTATTCCTAATGTAGTAAGTGGTCAGGCCGATCAGGCAGGAGAAACAAAATGAAATCCGAATTTGGCCAAAACCTCCAAATAGTAGGGGGGGGGGGGGGGGGGGGGGGGGGGTAGAGCATAGCACTAAATTCTAACAAATTGTGCATTAAGTTTTCTAACAATTCTATTGCAAGCTTTTATGTCTCATAATCATGCCATGCTCTTAAGTAAAAACATTTTCTCAAATCAATTCATAAGTTGTAGGGCTTTGAAATGTTTACTACTATATGCTATTGTACTCTTATGCTAATGTACTGATAATTTTACTATACTTATGCTACTGTCCTCTTAATTCAGTGACATGCTCTTAATTTGTTAGAAAACATGCCCATCGTTTTATGCTATTGTACTAAACTCATAATTTGTTAGAGTTCAATTACAATTAAACTAATAATATGTTTGATGAAATGTCAATGTGGTGATGTAACTCAAGTTTTTGAATATGTTTGTGTTTGTATTATGAGAAAGATTAGTACTTAGTAGTGTAAGTAAATTTGTAGTACTTAGTATTTGATTCCAGCAACTTTCATTTCGTATCTGGGGGTATAATGGTAAGTTTAATCTAACATTTGATTCCAACAACTTTCGTTGTCATCGTGCCCATGTCGAGCGTATTATTCGTAGTTTAACTCCACTCACCAATAATTTGTCAATTAATCATTCTCATGTTCAACTACGCTCATTAATTATTGCCCAAAATCTTCACCACGAATTTGGTTCACATAATTTATCAGACATGAAGAAATACCCTAAAACACCTTTATTTTATTTTGATTTTGTTTATTTTGAACATTGTTTCATATGCACTTAGTTTGGTGGTTGCTGATTTTGGGAAAGGATACTGATGTCAAGCGTGTATGCGACTGCCGATTTTTGGAAAGGATACTGATGTCAAGCGTGTATGCAACTATCGTGATAGTTTTATTGACTATACAGGGAAAAATTGGCGTAACAAATGGATCACTGAGGACTGATTTCAATTGATTCATTTAGAGTTTTCTTCTTAATATTTAATATTTTACTCTGGTAGTCATTTCAACTATAATTTGTTAAGCCAATTTGTCCCTGTGGATCACTGAGGACTATACACGTAATTGAGGACAAATTGGCTTAATAAATTGGCTGAACTATGAATCAATTGAGGACCAATTGAGGACAAATGGATCAACTATGAATCAATTGAGGACAAATTGGTTTAACAAATTGGCTTAACAAATGGATCACTGAGGACTATACACGTAATTCGTAACGTCCACCAAATTTTATTTGACCAAATATAATAAGTAGACTGAGGACTGATTTTGCCCAGTAGTACCTATTGGTTATTTGTTTAGATATCATTTTAGCCATATGCCTTTAGATATTGGTTATGTCTAGTAGTACCTGGGGCTACTATTATAGGTTTAGTTTTTTACTATTATATGACAACTACCTGGAGCTACTATGATATGATAAGAAGCACGAGGACTCATTTTGTCCAGTAGTACTTGCTTTTCTTATCGAGGATGGGTTGTTCGACATGATCCGTGCATCAAACCAATCAAAACCACAACATAAAAAGAATAAATGAAACCTATGGAGAAGATTTTTACTTTTCTTTGCTGAAGAAAAGCCCTTAGAAATTAGACATGAAGAGTATGCCCTTCTATTTCTATATTTCAATTGATTCATTCAAAGTTTTCTTCTTAATATTTAATATTTCACCCTGGTGGTCATTTCAACTATAATTTTTGGATTTTTTTACTTAATCCCCAATTTTTTTCTTAGTCCCCACTTTTTAATTCTGTGTCTTAATTATTGCAGACTTCATGTAGAGACAGGTGAAGCATATGACTATTGTTATGATGCTACTTCTGGCTATTATTAGAGACAGGTGAAACCCATCACAATTGGAACTAAATTTGAGTGTGTTCAGCGATCTATAGTTGGAATAAAATGTCAGTGGTGAGATTTTTATGATAGTGCAAACATTTTTATTGGTGATTTTGAACTTCTGCTTTTGAATCACTGTGTTCATTGATCTGAAATTATATATGTGAATGCATTCTAGGAATGAGTACTAACCAAAGTATGCATTAACTTTAGGTACAAATATGAGCTGATTGAAGACACAAACATGGTAAAATTGCAAGCATGGGGTGGGTGAATCTCTCACTCAGTCGCTCGCTCTCGTGCTCACAAAGTACACACACATTCACACAGCTGGTGCAAAGCGTTGAACGAGATTTGAATATTCCTTATATTTTCACTCTTATTAGTTTGGTTAGAAAGTTGTGCCGCAATCTTTTTTTCTTCACAGGTATGCAATTGGGGGTTTTCTTCACAAATTTAGTTTTTTGATTAAATTATTATCTTTCTTCACAGGTATGCACTGAATCTACCAGTGATTAAATCATTTTTTTGGCCATGTATGATGTTTGTGTTCTGTTTAATGTTTGTGTAAGTTTTAGTCTCTTTGTGAAAGAGTTATTAGTTATCTATCAAACTCTTTTTTTTTATGTCAAACTCTTTTTTATATTTGTGTTATGTTTAATGTTTGTGCAAGTTTTATCAATTTCAGTTGGTTTAGCATCCTAACATACAGTATGCATATAATTTGTACACCCTAACACACACTTGCCCCGTCCCCTCCCCCCTTCCCCACTCACACACGCACACACCCGCACACAAAAACATGCACACACACACACACAGACACACACTGCATATTTGTGTAGTTGCATATATATGCATATGCTGCATATATATGTAGTTGCATATATATGCAGATCATATATATGCATATGCTGCATATATATGCAGTTGCATATATATATGTAGTGCATATATATATATGCACTGCATATATATCATATGCTGCATATATGCCTCCCCCTTCCCCACTCACACGCACACACACTCACTCACACACACACACACACGCGCGCGCGCACTTCATATATGCCTTAATATGCATATATGCACTGCATATATGCGTACACGCACACACGCGCCCCCACCACGTCCCCTCCCCCCTTCCCCTTCCCCACTCACACGCACACACACACCCATAAACACACAAAAACATGCACATGTGCACACACGCTCCCCCTGCCCGTCCTCTCCCCCTTACCCACTCACACACGCAATACATTCAAGCATCGAACACACCGGTGTGTAGCTTGCATTTTGAAAACAAATGCTCACAATATTGTCTCTCCAGTTCCCCAAACAAATGCATTTTTAATTGGTTCAATTACTTGGAATCTAGCGTTTTTCTCATCCTAACTTTGTCCTCCATTTCAGTCCTATAATTGCAGACACATGTGGTATTCATAATGTTAAACAATTTCCAGACAATTTGCCCGTCCCCTAATGTTTGTGACTAATTCCTCCTCAAATTGGGCATTTGAAGCGTCTTAAGATACTGAAATTATTCTTGCAACTAAAACTTTGACATCAAATGCGAATTAAACGCCGTTCATCGGTTTGGGGAAGAGCTCACATGAACTATTCATGGTGATTGGCGATCGCTATGAACCATGGGTGCGGTTAAGGGTGCAGGGTATAGATTTGGCAATTCAGCAAAATAAGGCACGGGTGCTTCATAGGCGACCGACGAGGATGTAATCTTTCGGTGCTCAATATGAGGTAGAACTCTTTAGAAGCAAAGGACGTACACACAAACACGCACACACGCACCCTTTATTATAACCTAAATACTCATGACCCTTATTATAATTTGTTGCAGGTATGACCACTTTTGTGTCAAGTTATAAAGCCGTGGACGAGCTTGAGCTGCGGCAGTCATCTGTTGTGCCAAAGCAGTAGGATCACCTGAGATGGGATTTGAGGTAAATTTTTAGGGCCGGTAGTGGGGGCTCACAATTTTGATGCATATGCATATATATATTGCACTGCATATATATGCAGATTGCATATATATGCAGTGCAGCTCTCTCACACACACACACTCAAACACGCACACACGTGCCCCCTGCCCGTCCCCTCCCCCTTTCCCACTCACACATGCATACACAAACACACGCACACACTCGCACTACATATATGAAGATTGCATATATGCAGACCTACCCCCGCCCCTGCCCGTCCCCTCCCCCTTCCCCACTCACACACGCACACACGCAGACAAAAACACACACATGCATACTCGCGCCCCCTGCCCCGTCCCCTCCCCCCTTCCCCACTCACACACGCACACATGGGAACACAAACACACACACACACACGCACACATGTTCCCTCTCCCCGTCCCCTTCCACCTTCCCCACTCACACGCACACACACAAACACGCATGCACGCGCCCCCTGTCCGTCCCCTCCCCCCTTTCCCACTCACACGCGCACACAAACACACACACACTGCATATATGCATACATGCCCCGCCCCCTCCCCCTTCCCCACTCACACACGCACACTCGCGCCCCCTGCCCAGTCCCCTCCCCCTTCCCCACTCACACACGCGCACACAAACACACGCACACACTCGCACTATATATATGCAGACCTGCCCTGCCCGTCCCCTCCCCCTTCCCCACTCACACACGCACACACGCGGACACAAACACACAGGTACACTCGCGCCCCCTGCCCTGTCCCGTCCCCCTTCCCCACTCACATGTGCACACACACACACACACACACACACACATGCTCCCCCTTCCCGTCCCCTCCCCCCTTCCCCACTCTCACACGCACATACACAAACATGAACACACGCGCCCCCTGTCCGTTCCCTCCCCCCTTTCCCACTCACACGCGCACACAAACACATGCACGCATACATGCACACTGCATATATGCAGATTACATATATAAATACATGCCCCGCCCCTCCCCCCTTCCCCACTCACACACACACACACGCGCACACGCGCGCGCACACACATACATGCACACACGCGCCCCTTGCCTGTCCCTACCCCCTTCCCCACTCATACACACGAACAAGTGCACACACAAACATGCACACACGTGCCCCCTTCCCATCCCCTCACCCCTTTCCCACTCACACGCACACGCGCGCACACACAAACATGCACACACGCACTGCTCATATGCACTCGCATATATGCATGTGCAATTATTCAAATAGTTCCTTTTTCCTAATATTGTGGAGGTTTTATTTGTAGACCAAATATGATGGGATCAAACTCGAAACTGCATTTTTTTATAAAAGAGGTAATCCAATTGGATCCGGTTGAATCAATCTCGAATTTAGACAATTTGGATGTGATTGTATATTTACTTATGTGACTGTATCTTTGTTCGAGAAACTGATTAATTATGTTTATTGTTTGTCAAATCATACAGAAAATCAAGAGGGAGAGAGTGATCATGGATAGAGGTTGGAAGAAGGATGGGAAGACAGCAGTAGTAGCACCTAATCCAGAAGCACCATGGCGCAAACATTTTGAGGAAGTCCCACATATTCTCCTTTCCCTGCCTTCTAGCTCCCATCTCCGAATTTGGGATTTTTTTTAATTTTTTGGATTTGTTGTTACCCCTTAAATAGGGTGGATAGTCCAATAAACAAAGGAGACTATGCCCATTTTTTTTTAAATTGACACTTTATTTTTTTCTAGACAGTTAATTTGATTAGTGAATATTGTATATTTCATTTTATATGTGAATTTGTTTGAAGAATTTAGAAAATTTGGATGTTGAATTATTTGTTATTTGTTATTTGTTAAGAAGGGTGAATATTTCCATAAACAAAGGAGATTATGCCCAATTTTTAAAAAAAATTGACATTGTCGCCGTTTCGCGATTACGTACTTTGAAAAATTGTCGCCGTTTCGTGATTACGTACTTTGGAAAAAAAATTCGTGCCTTCAGGCACGGGCATACGCCAGTATATATATATATGTCCTATTCTAGTCGTATAAGTATTATACTAATTATATCCCTAGTGCCCAAGGTCTTTCTCAACTTCCGACATTCGCTCGGTTTCATGCGTGGGACGTCTTGCAAAAGTGAAATCCAAACAAGGAACCCTCCCGTTACACTACTACCTCGCATCGTCGGTCATCAAGATATAACGGTCTAAGACACATGATCGGGACCGATAAAATTCTAACTCGTAACCCTACTAATGCACTTCTACTTCTATGTCCTACCATTTTAAATAACTGAAAATTTAACTAATCGGGCATTTACTCTCTGTAAGATGCCACAAATGCTTTATCCCAATATACATACATACATATTTTTAAATGGTCTTATCATCAAGGCATAACTATAAGTTTCAATCCAACTTTCTTATCTAAGTCTCCCTCACATCGATCAGAGGAGAGAACTATTTATAGTGCTTCTATCTTGCACTTAATTTATCCCTTTAATCACTCAATCACGTGATTCTCGGCTAAACCCTCTAACCCCGCATTCTAACAATAGAAACAAAGAAAAAAAAATGCAACATCTCTCCACTCCCAACGTCGTTAAGGTTTATGCGTGGAGTGTCTCGCAAAGAGAAATCCAAATAAGGAACACCTCCGATACATTACTACTTAACTTTATTGGTCGTGGAGATAAAGTAACAACATACATGCATAACAAATAATAAAATTAAAAAAAAATTCCTGCATACCTTAAACCAACTCTATAAAGTCTCAATCCTGTATCCAGGTGAGATATCATAGAACAACTAGTTCCTTCCTGGAACTACAAATACAATAGCCTCGTAATTTATTTGCTTGCTACCGCTCCGACCAAACCAAAATATCTCCACTCGTATAACACATACAATACGAGTGGCACAAACCACATATACTTTTAAAATATCGTCACCCACTCTATAACGAGTGAAGGAAAGGTAGAACCTCCCTACCAAGGAAATCATATAGATACACTTTCTATAATAACATAGATACTACCACAAGCTCAATATAGACACCCGAATATAGGGTTAGTAAAATACTACTCCATCTTATCATAAAGAATACTCCACTCTCAACTAAGGTGGAATTCCCAATAACATTCTTTCTAATCACCGTGGCCACTACTAATGGTTCCCAGACACAGTATTCTAGTCTTATCTGAACCAAACCACTTGGATAATACCCCGACTAGGCATCCTATTATCTCATTTGTTATCCAAACAACAAGATCAAAATGCGTGGTTCTACATTCCCCATCAGAACAGTTTCTCCTTCTCTAGCCACCTGATGATTACCCGCGTAGTTCCTTTAACTTCCTCAGCAAAAGAGAACGTGCTATCAGCCTCCCCTGCCTTATTTCAATGAGACTTCCCCGAGTGGATGTCCACAAATAGGGTTTCATGAACACTAATTCTACAGAAGTGTTAACAACCCTTATTCACGAGCCAATCATTCCACTGAAAGGCTCTTCCTTCCTTGTACCTACCCACTTAGATACAAGGTTTTCTTAACCCTGTAACTCTTTATTCACTGTCAGACTCTGACTGAACCTTGCGTGAATACTTGGGAATCTACTTTCTCATCAATCCTGATATCCAACAAGAACTCGCTGTTGAAAATATCTACCAGGTTTCTCTATGGGAAAAACATCCTGCTCCACCCAAAATATGTAGACTACCATTTTCGCCATTTCAACATTACTCCTACGGGTGAAAGATTTTCCTCCATTCTTTGCACCTGGGCACTTCTATACCCCTCTCTAGACCAAAGCTCCTAAGCCTTATACTTCTACCGAATGAGATTACACTTCCTCCATCTGACTTAACTTCAACATGTGGCCCTTATCAAGGACCCTTCAACCTCAAATTAACTTCGCAAGGAATTATAAACTTAGTACCACTCTCTATTTGTAGCGGTACTTAGAAAACTATATCTACTCTAATTAATAGTCGCGATAGTAATATAAGATAATGCTACAAAGGGAGCGACCTCCACAGCGGCCCTCATCCCCGACTATAGCTTACAGTTCTTAGTAATTCCATCTCGTGACGCCTTCATAACAGCTTTCCCTGACGCCTTTCCTCATTCGACTTGCGAATCTCACACGAGCGCGCAAAAGATTTTTGGGGTTCTTACACTATGGCAGGAGAACGAAATCTCACCAGAGAAATCAACGATCTTAGTCCTAAGGCTCTATATTAAATCAAAGTAATACTGAAAGTGAAATATGTCCGCAGAGATTCCTAAGGACACTAGAACCTGATGCTCTGATACCATCTGTGATAACCCGCATACTAAAATAAGAGGTGGCCAGCCCGATACTCTAATAATCATAGGAATCATAGATGGTCCATTCTTAGCATCACTATCGTTAAAGTAATAGTACGAGATAACCACCAATTATTTTAGAAAACGGACTCTCAAATTTAAATTTTATAAGTAAAAGAAAAACACTTTGACAATTCAATTTACAAAGAAGTTGGATACCAAAAATCAATGGGTCAAGGAATGACAATAATATATAAATAATAGCCGAACAAGCAGTCGGTTAACAGACCAATACAAATAGTTACACCAAGTATTACAATTTAAATATCACATTATAATAAATGAGTACAATGCATGGGCAACACACCCGAATAAATAAAATGAACATAACTAGAGTACAAAAGATAAAAGCGTCTATAGCAAATATCCTACAACATCCGCAAAATGCTATACCTCCACGACAACAGAAATGGAAAGGTCAATACGGGCGTCCTTCTAGAGGAGCACCTGAACGGACAAGGATTTCATGCAAAACAAATGAATATAGACGGGTCAGGGCCTGGTTTGATTTGATCACCATGTCAATAAAATACATGACAGTTAAGTGCGTAAATTTCACTCGCAATTATCATAAAATTTCTCACCTCTCAATTCCAAAATCACAACCTAGCGCAATATCAATGACAATGCTCAATGTTCATATAAGCATGGGAGAACTCATCCACATAATACTTAAGGAGACATCATTTCAATTATTCCCCATCTAAATACACACTTCCCTTTTCTCTTTAGGAAATACATATTGCAATTCATTTTACAAAATGTTTACCAATTCAATTTTATCTCATAACTTTCATTACCAATTTGTAATACCCCGTATTTTTATGCTTTCTAAATTTGGGGATTTATTAAATTTAATGTGAGTTGTTAATTTATTATAAATCCAAAAATTAATTATTTTTTAATTACTAACGTGATGAGAGTTAGTAATCATTAGAAACTTGTTGAATATTACTAATGAGTAAAGTAATATAATATTGGTACTATTAAATGTCACGAGTGAATAAAATGATAATTTTGGAAATTTGAGTCGGGGCGCGCCCGTGTCGCATCGGGACTAAATATTGATTAACAAAAAAGAATAAATTATAAGTCACTTTTATGGTCCTTTTGAGTGCGCCAAAGTTTTGTAAGGGTCAAAATAGTCAGAAAAGTGTACCCGGGGGTTTAGTTTGGGTCTCGGGGCGTTTTTAGGCCTATTTAGCACCCCGGGAGGGCGTTTTGGACATTTCGTAATTTTGGGTAATTAAACCCACGAAAATTACAAGGTTATATCACATGCTTAGGGTTGCCTTCTGGGGTTAACAAAACCAAAAGCAAGTGATGACCATTTGAGAAGGAAGGAGAGAGCTTGCCAAGGAATTCTAGGCCGAAAACTCCTCCGTTTACGCCGCCGCCGCCGCCAAACGATAGATCTCGTCGCAAGGATCGTAACCACACTGATTTTAGCACAAATCATAGACCAAAAATTCCCAAGCAAGTATTTATCTTGCTTAATTTCGTTAATTCATCATTCATGTTAGTCTAGGGTTGATTAGGATGAGTTTCATAGAAGAAAACCCACGTTGGAGATAGGAAAATTGCATGTAGTAATGATATAAATGATAATCTGGAAATCCCCTTCATATGTAGAGGTTGAACCACGAATTTATGATGGATTAGAAGTAGAAATTCTGGAAAAAGGTCTATTTGAACAAAGTTAAAGAAATTTCTAGGGTTCATGAGATTTATATAAGTTTTGGCCCTTTAATCCATGGATATTGATGAAAATTCACATGCTTTACGTAGAAGATTGCTAGTTTGGGTTTATAATGTTTGAAATAAAATTTTTTGGGATTTTGGGTGTTAAAAATCTAGATTTGGATGAGGTTGGATGATAGAACCCGTAACTGGTTTTTCTGCAGATTCACTATACCTGTTTGATCGATCGATCGAACCAGGAGTGTCGATCGATCGACGCATCGATCGATCGATCGATCTCCTACCATCGATCGATCGACCCCTCCTGGCAGACAATCCTTGGACATCCTTATTAAAATATCTTGGGAGATAAAGAAGACCAATAGGACTTATTGATAATATGAAATCTTTAATGTAAGACGAGATTTACATTTTCCAGGGATGTTTACATATAAGGGACAATGGAACTATGTATAAAAAGGGGGAGAAGAGTAAGGTAGTTACATGGGAAAATAAATGAGTACCTAATGAAATTACACTTGGTAGGATAGGAACCCACGAGTGTCACTTGATAAGTTGGGATATCCCACAAATTAAAGGAAGAAAAGAACTGTTATACGTGATAACTAAATAATGAGAAATAAGGATAAATATCATAATTATGGGTTATGAGATGTACCAAAATTTGATGTGGTAATAGTAGTATATTTATATGACTGTGTTTATGCATATACTATATACGCGTGAAAACCATGCCCACGCTATTTGCTATCCCTGAGGTTATCGCGCTGGGATAGTCTTATCTCGATGGGACCTTTATGGGGGATTTTGACTCGTACCCTAGAAGATAGAGATCTTTTGGTACAGGCTAATCAGATGGATAGTCAGACGGCCTAAGAGACGTGGGGGCATGTGCTGACCTCTTAGAGATCGGGACTCTATTCTTCGCCTCAATATTGTTTATGTTTGTGTTAGTATAGTTCGAGAGTGATTCCGAACTTGTAATTCCCTTAGTACGAGTGATACGGGGACTGGATAGCAGAGTATGCCCGCACCATAATTTTTATGTGGGGTGCTGTTAGAATATATATATTATATGATTATTTAATATATATATTTAATTCTGAAATTTGGGAATTTCCTACTGTGTTTATGGTAAGTAAGAAATGAATAATGATTTCAATTTGGAAATACTTGTTTTGAAAAGTATAATATGATACTGGGAAATTTTATTAGCAAATAAAGATAAAATGAGAACTTTGTTATTAAATGAAATTTACCTCTTAAACAGTTGAATTTGTCAGTTTGAATCTTACGAGCAACCTAAGATAAGACAAGTTAAACCGTTGGGAAGGTTAGTGCATTAGGTGTGCACATTAGAAGAGAGGTCAGAATTCCTCAAGGGAGTGTCGCACTAATATGTTGTTGCATTGGACAGTAAACATTTTAAATACTTGCTAAACAAATTCTAAATCGTTTTTACAATCGGGCTCTGACCCGTTTCCATTTATTTTCTCTCTTGTATATATATGTATGTATTACAGGTGCCCAGCCACAGGGGCATCTTGGATAGAATCCTTTGGAAGGAACGCGCTGCAGCTTAGGTGGGAGTTCCAGGCCTCTTGCTTAGACGACCTCATTTATTTTTTACTCTACTCCTAGCATTATTTATTCCCGTTGGGCATGTGTCGCCCTTTCCATTATTCAGTTGTTTTATTGGACATTGTGATTCATTTATTTCCAGTATTTAAACTTGGGGAATTATTACTGTCAGGATGCTTTCCTTTAAGTTTTAATGTGGGAATTACTTAGTTGGATGTTTAATTAATTGGATTGTTTGTTCCAGTATAGTTGTTGTATGATTCTTTAATTATGAATTTCGTAAGGTTTTAAATGTTGGTTTATATAAATAAAATTTGGAAAGTAATGTCTAAAATGGTTTTGATACTTAGCTTATTTATTTAGGGTGTTAAATTGGAAAAGTTATTTTTACGACAATGATGCTAAGAATGAACCAATCGTCACATTGATTATAATTTAATAAAGGACTGATCACCCGGTATTTAATTAGGCGGGGTGTCACAGGTGGCATCCGAGCATCAGGTTCTAGTGTCCTTTAGGATCTGTACGACTTATCTCGTTTCCAGCTTAGAGTCTTTGATATAGAGCCCTAACATTAGGAATGTTGTATTAATCTTTATGCGTTAGAAATTCGTGCTTCTTTGATTTGTCGATGTGAAGGTTGAACTTATTCAGATTTAAAATTTTTTAAATTTTCACATGGCCCGTCAAGACGAACAAGCTAAGGCCATTGGGGAAGTTAATGATCAAGGACAACTCACGCCTCATGTGGGCATTGTGGCATGAGCAGTTACCACTGCAGTCTTACAGTGCCACGAATGGAGCATGCAACTTAGAGGAGGAAAAATACCTAGAAAGGTTGATTAAATTCATGTGACTAAATTTGACAATTGTGCGAAGGCACCGGAATTGCAACAACAAACCACTCAAGACCGAGACAGTTCCAGAGGTAACAAAATTTATGTAAAGGGCCAAAAGTGTCAGGGCCAACAAAGTTGGGGTCAGAATGAAGTCACAAAGAGGTGTTTCAAATGTGGAATGGACGGTCATAAATGTCAATCTTGTCCGAATCAGACTGGGGAGAAACCACAACCCAACCAATGAGAAATTTGAGGACTCTGCTATAGATGTGTACGACCGGGTCACAAGTGGAGGGATTGTCCCCAACCTGACATCATTTTTCCACAAATTTCTCAGGAAGGCCAGCAAAACCAAGGAGAAAGCGAGACTAATCAACAACGTAGTAAAGTGAGACAGTTTCGAGGGAGGTGCTTCCGATGTGGCAGGAATTACCATAGGTGTCAGGATTGCCCAGAGAGGAGTAAAGCCTCAAAGCAGCAGGGTGCCAGTAATAAACCACAGAAGCCTGCTCCACTAGCCATTCCAGCAGCCTCAGTGCAGTAGAGGCAATTACAGTATGGACATATCTATAACGTCCACCAAATAGCAGCACCTCAGGCCCCAACCGAGATAAAAGGTATGTCCTCTATACCCGGTGCTATGGGTTGAATTTTAATTGATACTGGGGCGACACACTATTTTTATAGTTATTCTTTTGCAAAGGCCTTAGGGTTATTATCCACAACAGAGAGCACTGTGATGTGTGTAGACTCACCACTGGGAAATGGATCGCTAATTTTCTTTATATGCTGGGGTGTGGGGGTAGAGATTGGTAGCTTGGTATTACCAGCAGACATGTTAGTCTTAGATATGTATGAGCACGATGTTATTATCGGTATGGATTGGTTCGCAACTTACAGAGCCATGATAAATTATTTCGGTGGGAGTATTGTCTTTGCCATTCCGGGGCAAGAGATGTTTGTAATGGCGATGCCTCGCCCAGAGGGAGGCTCGACCGCTCATTTTTATTACATAGAGGAGGATACCTCTAAGGAGGTTATGATTCCGTTAGACTCGATCCCAGTTATTCGTGAGTATTCTGATGTATTTCAGGAGATACCAGTCCTACCCCCCGATCGTGAGATAGACTTTGTCATAGATTTATTACCGGATACTCGAACTATAGCACACGCTCCATACCGTGTGGCTTCGGCAGAGATGAAAGAGTTACGAGATTAGATAGAGAAGTTGTTGGGTCAGGGCTTCATTCGCAGGAGTACCTCACCTTGGGGCGCTCCATTTTTGTTTGTGAAAAAGAGAGATGGTTCACCGAGGCTATGTGTGGACTATCGGGAGATGAACAAGGTAACGATACGGAACAAGTATCTGTTGCCTCGAATCGATGATCTGTTAGACCAGCTGAGGGTAGCAACTTTCTTTTCGAAGATAGACCTGAGGTCAGGGTACCATCAGGTACGTATTAGGGAGTAGGATGTCTCAAAGACTGCTTTCTTGAAGAGATATGGGTCCTATGAGTTCAGAGTGATGCCATTTGGACTCACAAATGCTCCGGCCGTATTCATGGACTTGATGAACCGGGTGTACAGAGAGTTCTTGGATCAGTTTTTCATCGTCTTCATAGATGACATTCTGATATATTCATACTCCGAGGAGGAGCATGCCAAGAAATTAAGGCAGGTTCTTTAAACTCTATGAGAGCATTAGCTGTATGCTAAGTACGAGAAATGCGGGTTCTGGTCACGGGAAGTACAGTTCTTGGGACATGTTATTTCTGAACAAGGGATAGCAGTTGACCCTAGTAAAGTGTCATCAGTGAGGGAGTGGGGACAACCCACGACACCGATGGAAGTGCGTAGTTTCTTGGGTTTAGACGGATACTACAGGATATTCATTCGGGGGTTATCCAAAATAGCGGATCCATTGACGAACCTGACTCGCAAGGGGGTAACATATGTTTGGGACGATGCTTGTCAATTGGCCTTCGACGAGATGAAAGACAAGCTTAATTCAGCGCCGGTACTTGCTTTACCTAATCCCGGTGTAGAGTACCTGATTTACACCGATGCCTCTCTACGGGGAGTTGGGGGAGTACTTCAGCAGGAGGAGAAGGCTATAGCTTTTTCCTCTCGCAAGCTTAAGCCCCATGAGAATAATTACCCCACCCATGACTTAGAGTTAGCAGCGGTCGTCTTTGCATTGAGGACTTGGAGGCACTATTTATTGGGAGAGAAATTCCTCTTGTTCACAGATCACAAGTCACTGCAGTACCTGTTCACTCAGCGAGAGCTGAATATGCATCACCAAAGGTGGTTAGAGTTTGTGAAGGACTATTAGTACGACATACAGTACCATTCGGGGAAGGCCAACGTAGTTGCTGATGCGTTGAGCCATAGACCAGTAGACAATGTAGTGGACATCTGGAAAGAAAAATGGAAAGAGTTGGGTCACCAGGATACAGTAGCCCGTTCCTTCATATCTGTCATGATATTGACAGTCGAGATTATTACGAGGGTGATACAGGCACAAACCTCAGACCCATTTTGCCAGGAGCAGATTGTACGACTTTTAGCCGAGGGTGCTAAGTCCTATTCTATTAGTTCTGATGGAGGTTTGAGGTTTAATGGGAGGTTGGTGGTCCCAAAAGGAGCAGACTTACGTCATGCAGTGATGACCCAGTCTCACGGGTCCCGATTTGCAGTACATCCTGGGGGAGATAAGATGTACCAGGATATGAGGTGGCAATACTGGAGGAGTGGGATAAAAAAAGACATTGCTGAGTTCGTGTCCAAGTATTCTACCTGCCAGCTGGTAAAGGTGGACCATCAGAAATCGTCAGGGTTGCTTCAGCCATTATAAATACCCGCGTGGAAGTGGGAGAGTATTTCTATGGATTTTATTACTGGGTTGCCTACATCACAGTGGGGCTATGACTCCATCTGGGTGATTATGGACCGTTTGACCAAGGTGGCTCATTTTCTGTCGGTGCGAATAGACTATACCACGGGTTAGTATGCTCAGTTGTTCATTTTTGAGATTGTCAGATTACATGGGGTGCCCCTGAATATTGTGTCAGATAGAGACAAAATTTTTGTGTCGTGTTTTTGGGAGAGCTTTCAGGAGGCTATGGGTACAGAGTTGAGGTTGAGTTCAGCTTATCACCCACAGACAAATGGAAAAAAATAGCGTACAAATCAGATGCTGGAGGATATGCTACGCATGTGTGTCCTTGATTTTGGAGGAGGTTGGGAACCACATCTTCCACTGGTAGAGTTCACTTATAATAACTCTTATTAGTTCACGATTGGCATGGCTCCATTCGAGGCTTTGTATGGCATGCCTTTTCGTTCCCCAACTTGTTGGCTAGAGGTGGGGGATAACAAGTTTCTAGGACCAGAGGTGATCCAGGAAATCTCCGCGAGGATTGAGATGATCAGGAGTTGCATTCGGGTAGCCCAGGACAGGCAGAAAAGCTACGCCGATGCAAAACGGTTCTTTCGAGAGTTTAATGTGGGGGACCAAGTATTACTTTGTGTATCTCCTATGAAGGTAGTGATGAGGTTCAGGAAGAAAGGGAAATTGGCCCCGAGGTATGTGGGACTATTTCCCATTATCGAGAGGGTTAGGTTGATAGCATACAGATTGGGACTGCGAGAGCATTTACATCGCATCCACGATGTATTCCACATATTGTCGTTGAGACGATACCTTCGGGATGATATGGCCCACACCCACATCGCAATGGAAGAGATAGATTTATAGCCTGACAGCTCTTACGAGGAGAGACCAGTGGCTATCCTAGACCATAGCGAGAGGAGATTGAGGTCGAAGGTAGTTCTACATGTACGGGTCCAGTGGGAGCATCATAATGTGGAGGAATCCACTTAGGAGCGCGAGGCAGATATGCACGAGAGATACCCAGATTTATTCTTACCAGGTATGCCTTATTTTCTGAATTTTGGGACAAAAATCTGTTATTAGGAGGGAAGTATGTAATACCCCGTATTTTTATGCATTCTAAATTTGGGGATTTTTTAAATTTAATGTGAGTTGTTAATTTAATATAAATACGAAAATTAATTATTTTTATAATTACTAACGTGATGAGAGTTAGTAATCATTGGACACTTTTTGAATATTACTAATGAGTAAAGTAATATAATATTGGTACTATTAAATGTCATGAGTGAATAAAATGATAATTTTGGAACTTTGAGTCAGGACGCGCCCGTATCGCGTCGGGACTAAATATTGATTAATAAAATTGAATAAATTATAAGTCACTCGTATGGTCGTTTTGAGTGCGCCAAAGTGTCCGGAAGGGTCGAAATAGTCAGAAAAGTGTACCCAAGGGTTTAGTTTGGGTCTCGGGGCGTTTTTAGGCCTATTTAGCACCCCGAGAGGGCGTTTTGGACATTTCGTAATTTTGAGTAATTAAACCCACGAAAATTACAAGGTTATATCATATGCGTAGGGTTGCCTTCTAGGGTTAACACAACCAAAAGAAAGTGACGGCCATTGGAGAAGGAAGGAGAGAGCTTGCCAAGGAATTCTAGGCCGAAAACCCCTCCGTTTGCACTGCCGTCGCCGCCAAACGATAGATCACTTCGCAAGGATCATAACCACACTAAATTTAGCACAAATCAGAGATCAAAAATTCCCATGCAAGTATTTATCTTGCTTAATTTCTTTAATGCATCATTCATGTTAGTCTAGGGTTGATTAGGATGAGTTTCATTTAAATCCATGGTTCAAACTCTATATGTGAAGGGGATTTCCAGATTATCATTTATATGAAACTATATATGTGAAGGGGATATAAATGATAATCTGGAAATCCCCTTCACATATAGAGTTTGAACCATGGATTTATGATGGATTAGAAGTAGAAATTCTGGAAAAAGGTTGATTAGAACAAATTTAAAGAAATTTCTAGGGTTCATGAGATTTATATAAGTTTTGGCCCTTTAATCGATGGATATTGATGAAAATTCACATGCTTTACGTCGAAGATTGCTAGTTTGGGTTTATAATGTTTGTAATACAAATTTCTTGGATTTTTAGTGTTAAAAATCTGGATTTGGATGAGGTTGGATGATAGAACTCGTAATTGGTTTTTCTGCAGATTCTCCATACCTGTTTTGATCGATCGATCGAACTAGGAATGTCGATCGATCGACGCATCGATCGATCGAGCTCCTGCCATCGATCGATCGACCCGTCCTGGAAGACTCATATTTCCCCTTTTAAATAGCTAAATTCAATTTAAATGAGTAATAATCCTTGGACATCCTTATTAAAATATTTTGGGAGATAAAGAAGACCAATAGGACTTATTGATAATACGAAATTTTTAATGTACGACGAGATTTACATTTTTCGGGGATGTTTACATATAAGGGACAATGGAACTATGTATAAAAATGGGGAGACGAGTAAGGTAGTTACGTGGAAAAATAAATGAGTACCTACTGAAATTACACTTGGGAGGATAGGAACCCACGAGTGTCATTTGATAAGTTGGGATAATCCCACAAATTAAAGGAAGAAAATAATAGTTATACATGATAACTAAATAATGAGAAACAAGGATAAATATCATAATTATGGGTTATGAGATGTACCTAAATTTGATGTGGTAATAGTAGTATATTTCTATGACTGTGTTTATGCATATACTATATACGTGTGAAAACCATGCCCGCGCTACTTGCTATCCCTGAGGTTACCGCGCTGGGACAGTCTTATCTCGATGGGATCTTTATGGGGGATATTGACTCGTACCCTAGAAGATAGAGATCATTTGGTACAGGCTAATTGGATCGATAGTCAGACAACCTAAGAGACGTGGGGGCATGTGCTGACGTCTTAGAGACCGGGACTTTATGCTTCGCCTCAATATTTTTTATGTTTGTGTTAGTATAGTTCGAGAGTGATTTCGAACTTGTAATTCCCTTAGTACGAGTGATACGGGAACATGATAGAAGAGTATGCCCGCACCATAATTTTTATGTGGGGTGCTGTTAGAAAATATATATATGAGTATTTAATATATATATTTAATTCTGAAATTTGGGAATTTCCTATTGTGTTTATGGTAAGTAAGAAATGAATAATGATTTCAATTCAGAAATACTTGTTTTGAAAAGTATAATATGATACTGGGAAACTTTATTAGCAAATAAAGCTAAAATGAGAACTTTGTTATTAAATGAAATTTACCTCTTAAACAGTTGAATTTGTCAGTTTAAATCTTACGATCAACCTAAGATAAGATAAGTTAAACCATCGGGAAGGTTAGTGCGTTAGGTGTGCACATTAAAAAAGAGGTGAGAATTTCTCAAGGGAGTGTCGCACTAATATGTTGTTGCATTGGCCAGTAAACATTTTAAATACTCGCTAAACAAATTCTAAATCGTTTTTAAAATCGGGCTCTAACCAGTTTCTATTTTCTTTTCTCTCTTGTATATATATGTATGTATTACAGGTGCCCAGCCACAGGGGCGTCTTGCGTAGGATCCTTTGGAAGGAACGCGCTGCAGCTTAGGTGGGAGTTGCAGGCCTCTTGCTCAGACGACCTCATTTATTTGACTCTACTCCTAGCATTATTTAATCCGGTTGGGCATGTGCCGCCCTTTCCATTATTCAATTATTTTATTGGACATTGTGATTCATTTATTTCCAGTATTTACACTTGGGGATTTATTATTGTCAGGATGCTTTCCTTAAAGTTTTAATGTGAGAATTACTTAGTTGCATGTTTAATTAATTGGATTATTGGTTCCAGTATAGTTTTTGTGTGATTCTTTAATTATGAATTTCGTAAAGTTTTAAATGTTGTTTTATATAAATAAAATTTGGAAAGTAATGTCTAAAATGGTTTTGACACTTTGCTTAATTATTTAGGGTGTTAAATTGGAAAAGTTATTTTTACGACAGTGATGGTAAGAATGAACCAACCGTCATCTTGATTATAATTTAATAAAGGACTGATCACCCGGTATTTAATTAGGCGGGGTGTCACACAATTCTATTTACCTTCTTCCATCCAGGAAATGTATTTAAAGCAAGTATTATTATCATAAATTGCTTTTTCATCTCATAACTTCCCATTTCCCTTCTTCCATCCAGGAAATGTATTTAAAGCAACTTTATTATCATAAAATTCTTTAACAACAATAATGTCCCACATTATTAAGAATAGTTATATTTCATATCATATAACATTTCTAAGACTGCCCGTCCGGGTTTACCCACTGTGCGCGCCCCTAAATGGCTATCATCTTCGAGGGCCTATCAAATAAGACAACCTGGGCACCTACAACGCAAGATATCGGGAAGCGGCCGTATACCCGCGAGTGAGTCATAAGCACACCAGGAATTACCCCACATCGCTAAATAAACATACATAATAATCGGTCATATGGCCGAGGACTACATCCACCCTACATTCATTAGCCAGGGGGCTTCACCTCATGCGCGCAACTTCCCTTATGATAGCGATTTAGAGAGGTGTGTTTACGTAAATTATCATTTACGAAAATCCTTTCTTTTTCCCTTCGAAAACATTCACATTTTTCATTCATAAAACCATTTGTACTTATTCATTAAGTACCACATTTTAGGATATGCATTTCTTATTCTTAAAGTCATATTTTATTAATGACCTAAGACCCGAAGTGACATTATCCTCACACTAGTCTCCAAGAGTCCAAGACAATACCATAAATCATCAAAGTGAGTCTCCCTCAATAATAGTCTCCCAAAAGTCCCAACATTATCATTTTACCTTCCATTAATATTAGGTTAACTGCCTATATTGAACGAAACATTAACCTCTATCAATTAACCCTTGGGATAAGCCCAAATATCCCCATGCTAGCCTAGGACATTGGTTTACCCAATACAACCCTCTATAATTCTTCATTACTTCCCAAAGGAAGGTTCCTAAACCTCGAACCTAAAATAAAAGGGATAAAAATAAAAATAGAAAAATCTCACAAAAACAGGGCATCCGAATCGATTTGCCTAGGGCTGAATCGATTCGCCCCTGACTGCGAATCGATTCGCCCTTGACTGCGAGTCGATTCGCCCAAAAATGAATCGATTCGGTGAGGAAAACCAACTTTTTGCCCCAGTTTGAATCGATTTGGCCTTAACTCGAATCGATTCATCTTCCTACACCTGTATCCTCCCCTGTAACCGAATCGATTCGCTGGGGAACCGAATCGATTCGGCCTGGCAGAAATGCCCAATTTGGGCTACGGGTTTAAGAACCCTAAATTTCCCCAAAACCCAAATATTCCATTTTATCCAACATTAACAACAACTAATCCTACCAAATTATTCCTACACATCAATTAACTAATTTTCCCAACTCAAATCAAATTAAAATACAAATTTAACGATTTAAACACTAAAATCATCAAAAATCCATTTATGGTTTAAATCTCCAAAAACTAATTGTACATGCAACTTATCACATTAAATCATGATCTAGCAAGTAAGAAACTTGCCTCAAGTTTGTAGTCTCGGATTCTCCTCTGGTAGTAACGATTTCCAGCTCCAATCTTCCATTTTTATCTCTTTTCTCCTATTTCTCCCAAGCTCTCTCTTCTCTTTCTCTCTCTCTCTCTCTCTCTCTTTCTTGGATTATAACATAAGATAAGGGATAAAAGGGTTTGGGAGATGTAACCGGGATTAAAACATAAATTCCTCTCTTTGAAATGTTAATACACCATTAAAATGACTCGTAACTACATAATTGAGTCATAACCCCTCAAAAGTGCCCGAGACTCAAAAATACAACTTGTCCCTTATTTTGACTATCTCGACTATTCCAAAACTAACTGCACCCTCTAAATTGGCATCCGGAGTAACGTATAATAATTTTTGTCCCAATGTCATTTTAATTCATTTATTATGATCAAATTTTAATATAAATCATAACCGTCGCTTAAAATACAACGACGCAATAAATCACAATATAATGCTATTTACTTTCTCATAACAGTAAATAGACAAAACATGGTAAATATTATCCCTTAACTCATCTAGAATAATATTTACCCCAACTCTCTCTATTTTATAAAATTATCCCATCAGGCAAAATAATATAAAATAGTCGCTCAAAAGTCTGGTTTGTTACATTCTTGTGATATTTTTGTAGGTAATTGAAGGAAATTGTTGATTGGATTGGCTTTGGAATAATGACATATAAAAAGTCTTTCTATCAAGACCCACTTGATCCCACGTGATATGTGTATGATTCGCATGTGGAATGAGGCACGTGCAAATAATCTAATTAAAGTCTGGAAGTCGTCTTGAAAGGTTATATCACGTCTCTCATTGTTTGCCCAAGGAAAATTAGTATCGGGGGCCTTGGGAAGAGAAATAAAAGAGGTTATAAAATTAAAAGTAATAATTATCTCTCGATCGCAAACCGTAGAGACTAGACTCACCTTAGAAATAATTATGGAAAACACAAAATCCCTAATAATGCGGGGATATACGATGTCACGAAGATAAAACAAAGAATCCCACCCACGATAAGATAGCCAATAGAAAGCGATAGTTTTTGACAATGATGCTAGGTGGACTATCTTTTCATGCATAATGGATTGTATGTGAAAACCTGGGGTAATGTACTGAAGCCATGCCTAGCATGTCTCCCATTACGTGCGAACATAAGGAATGCCCGCATCACCCTAGGAGGTTAAACCCTCCTTAGGTTCCTAGTTACTAGATGAACGATGACAATTCATAAAGATAAACTGGACTAAAGGGGTAAGGAATAGGGAAACCAAGGTGCGCCAAAAAGACTAAGATTATACTTCATTAACAATCCAACCGAACCACCCGAGACACAAGAAAACCAAACCAATCTAGTTAGAAAACAAAAGCAGTATATATAATTAGCTCAAAAGGATTGTCAGAATAAAACAACATTCATGAATCAAATATTACCATTTAAGCATAAAATTTTGAAATTAATTGAAAGAAAAGTTGAAATATGCTAATATGTCACACATAAAAAGGGGGAGAATATAAAATAATTTTTGATTATTAAAATGAAAAGATAGCAAATTAGAAATGCCTCCTAAAAACAATATTGACAGAAACATATATGGAACTACAATGAAAAGAGGAATTTTTAGAGAAAAAAATGAGGAACTAAAATTTTGTGTAAATATTCAGGAGTAAATTTCACACACACGCGCGCACACACACACACACACATATAGGCTCTCCTACATCACACTATACATCACACCTAGCTCTAGGCCTTAAGAAATCTTTTTTACCAAATTTCTTTTATTTTTCTATTGAAATTAACCTTTCAACGACCACGTTTTCAAAAAATTAAGTCAAAATACATTTTATATCTATTTTTAAAGAATTTACAAAATTTTGATGGCGGAGACCCTTATAAATAAGGTATCTTCAGCAGTTTTTTGTTAGATTTTTAAAAAATAGCTGGAATCTGTATTTTGACCTAATTTTTGAACATGTGTTGATTGGAAGATTAACTTTAAGAGTAAAATAGGAAAAAAAATATTTCTGGCCTAGAACTAGGTGTGATGTATGAGTGATGTAGGAAGCATGATGTATAGGAGCCTCTCTCTCTCTCTCTATATATATATATATATATATATATATATATATATATACACTAAAATAAATCAGCAAAAAAGAAGGAAAAAAAACTACCTCAACCAACAATTATTAACCCTAACAAGTAGAAGAAACTGCCAAGAGACCTTTAATAAATCCTTAAAAAATTGGGGCAATAAATCCACTGAAAACAAATTTTAACCCTAAGAAAATTGAAAAAAAAATAAGGCCCAGAACTGTGTGTGATGTAGGAAGCATGACGTATAGGAGCCTTGTTATCTCTTTCTCTCTCTCTCTCTCTCTCTCTCTCTCTCTCTCTCTCTCTCTCTCTCTCTCTTTATATGTATATATAGCAATAAACTAATATAAATCAGAAAAAAAGAAAGAAAAATGTAACACCCCCGAGGTCTTGGAGACAATGATTTATTTATTTTGGGAGAAATAAATATTATTTTATTTGGAGATTAATTAAATTGGCAATTGAGGTCGAAATTTAGAGTTGTTAGAAAGTGCGTCGAATGGAAATTCTGAGGGTACCATTGTTTCCAAAAAGTTCGAGAAAGTTGAAATGACTGTACTTGGGGTCTATTTAGGTTTCGAAATAATTTTGGACCGTTTGACTCGAATTAAAGTTACCGAGTCATTTAAAGTGTGTATTATCATTTAAAGATGTGTATCTTGGGAATTAGGGCTTAAAAAGCCTACGAGAGAAACATTTCTCCAAAGAAAGAAAGAGAAATAGAAAGAAAGAAATAGAGAAGAAGAAATAAGAAGAGAAAGAAGGAGAAAAGAGAGAGAAAGAGGATTTTTCGGCATCCACGCGATCTCAAGGCGGATTCAGACCCTACGAACCCGAGACAAGTGATTAAACTTGCTAAATAATTGTTTTGTGCCATTTATTGCACGATTTGTGGATGAAATTTATGGGTTTTAGGTTTAGTTTGATAAAACCTAACTTTTGGAAAAACCATATATTTGTGGGGTATAAATGATTTCTAGGTTAGACATTAGTTTATACGTATTCTAGGATGATATATATGTGATTGGGTTGGAGAGAAATAGAGAGAAAATGATTAAGATGAATTTTGGGTATTTTAGGCTTATAAAAAGTGGCCATTTTTGAGAGTTCTGAAGGGCCGAATCGATTCGGCATCCTATCGAATCGATTCGGAAATATGCAGGTGCCCAGGTCTGAGTGACCGAATCGATTCGGACCCCATCCGAATATATTCGGCCTGAGATAGAGTCCCAGGTCTGATGACCCGAATTGATTCCCCTTCTTGGACAAATCGATTCGTTGGGCCGAATCCATTCGGAATTGGCCCGAATCGATTCGAAAATAGGGTTTTTGTGGGATTGTTTTTCTAAGGAGAATTTCATCCTGTTTTGTTCGAGGTTATCAATTGGGAACCTCTATAGGAGTTATTTGGAGTATGTTTTGGAGAATTTTAGAGAGTTTCCCTTATAAGAAATTTTTGGAGTCATAATGACTAAATTTGAGGAATACCGATTAGATATTTTGGTATATTCTAAGTGGGGAAGCCCACCTTTGTTGGAGATTCGATTTGGAGATGATAATTATAATTATATGAGAGAATGAGACAAGTTTAGAGATATTGGATCTTAGGATCAAATCCCAAATGGAACTACAAGAATTTACACCATTAGCAACAATATTTAACAACACAAGCTATTTTTGTTGCCAAAGATACCCTTTTGGCAACAAAATCTTATTTATGTTGCCAAAAGACTATTTTAGAGGGTACTTTTGGCAGCATAAAATAAATTTTGTTACCAAAGGTTAAAATTTTAAGCGGGAAAGTACCAAAATAAAGGGGGGGGGGGAGAATATTAGCTTTTAGCATCATAATTGTTTGTTGCCAAATATATGGTTACTTTTGGCAACACAAGAGTGTGTTGAGAAAAATAGAAGACTTTTGGCAACAACAAAAATTGTGATGCCAAATGTATTTTATCTTTTTGTCAAATAAGAATTATGTTCCAAATCCTTATTTCCGAAACACTTTTCGATCAAAAACAAACACACGAACCCTCCTTTCTGAAACCTCTCCGCCGCCCTCTCCGTCGCGATAAAAGTCTGGCGCACCGCCGGCCACCACCGTCATCGTCGCTCCGCCCCACCAGTTACCACCTCTCCAGCTTTTACGGGGTATCCCTCTCTCTCTCTCTCTCTCTCTATATATATATATATATATATATATATATATATATATATATATATCAGATCATTATCTAATCGATTTTTTGGTTCGATTTTTGGGTTTAATCAATTTTTCAGATCTTTGTCTAATCGATTTTTGGGGCTCGATTTTTAGGTTTATCAGATCTTTATCTAATTGATTTTTGGGTTTAATCAATTTTTCAGATCTTTGTCTAATCGATTTTCGGGGCTCGATTTTTAGGTTTAAAAAATGCCTAAAAATCGGCTGTGATATATATATATATATATATATATATATATATATATATATATATATATATATATATATATATATATATATATATATATATACATCAGTTCAGTTTGATGGGGCCTCTTGAACTATAACTAAAGGATTTTTAGGCAGAATTGGCATAATTATTACCGTGAGGATTGAGCTGCCAAAAGAGATTATCCTCCTTTGGGTTGGAAGATCAAATTTATTCAGTCAATAAAAAAAATAAGTATTCTGAAGCCAAATGCTCTCGTATATATATCTAATCATATATACTACTAATCATATATATATATCTGATTATATATATTGTTATATTGTTATATTGTTATATCTGATCATATTTGATCATATATATATCACGTATTGCTATATTGTTCGTTGTATGTATTGTTATATTGTTCGTTGTATTGTTTGTAATGAGTCATTTTTTGTTAATAGTTATAATTTCATAGCATGCAAGCTTTAGATCATTTTTTGTTAACATTTATAATGTTGTGTGTTGTGTAAGGTGGTGTGTGTGACTCCCAATTTGAGTGTCAACGTAAATTTGTAAAAAATAGACTTAAGCATAAAAACAGGCAATCGAAGGGTGAAAACATAAAACAGCCACAAAACGGTCCCGTAAGAGTCACAAACACCTCGCACGGGACCAATGTGACTCGTAGGAACCGATCGCATAGTCACGGGGCTCCCGGTTTGAGTGTACGACGTAAATTTACAAAAAATAGACTTAAGCATAAAAACATGCCATCGAAGGGTGAAAACATAAAACAACCACAAAACGGTCCCGTAAGAGTCACGAACACGTCGCACGGGACCAATGTGACTCGTAGGAACCGACCGCGTAGTCACGGGGCTCCCGGTTTGAGTGTACGGCGTGAATTTGCAAAAAATTAGACTTATGTCTAAAAGCATGCCATCGTAGGGTGAAAACGTAAAATAGCCACAAAATGGTCCTGTAAGAGTCACGAACACCTCGCACGGGACCAATGCGACACGTAGGAATTGACCGCGTAGTCACAGGGCTCCTGATTTGAGTGAACAACGTGAATTTGCAAAAAAAATAGACTTATGCATAAAAACATGCCATCGAAGGGTGAAAATGATAAACAGCCACAAAACGGTCCCGTAAGAGTCACGAACACCTCGCGCGGGACCAATGCGACTCGAAGGAACCGATTGCGTAGTCACGCGGCTCCCGGTTTGAGTGTACGACGTGAATTTGCAAAAAATTAAACTTATGCATGAAAACATGTCATCGAAGGGGGAAAATATAAAACAACCACAAAACGGTCCCGTAAGAGTCACGAACACCTCGCACGGGACCAATACGACTCGTAGGAACCGATCGCATAGTCACGGGGCTCCCGGTTTGAGTGTACGACGTGAATTTGCAAAAAATTAGACTTATGCAAAAAAACAGGCCATCAAAGGGTGAAAACATAAAACAGCCACAAAATGGTCCCGTAAGAGTCACGAACACCTCGCACGGGACCAATGCGACTCATAGGAATCGACCGCGTAGTCCCGGGGCTCCCGGTTTGAGTGTACGGCGTGAATTTGCAAAAAATTAGACTTAAGCATAAAAACATGTCATCGAAGGGTGAAAATGTAAAATAGCCACAAAACGGTCCCGTAAGAGTCACGAACACCTCGCACGGGACCAATGCGACTCACAAGAGCCGACCGCGTAGTCACGGGGCTCCCGATTTGAGTGTACGACGTGAATTTGCAAAAAATTAGACTTGAGCATAAAAACATTCCATCGAATGGTGAAAACATTAAACAACCACAAAACGGTACCGTAAGAGTTACGAACACCTCGCACGGGACCAATGCGACTCGTAGGAACTGGACCGCGTAGTCACGGGGCTCCCGGTTTGAGTGTACGACGTGAATTTGCAAAAAATTAGACTTATGCATAAAAACATGCCATATAAGGGTGAAAATGTAAAACAGCCACAAAACGGTACCGTAAGAGTCACGAACACCTCACACGGGACCAATGCGATTCGTAGGAACCGACCGCGTAGTCACGGGGCTCCCGATTTGAGTGTACGACATGAATTTGCAAAAAATTAGACTTAATCATAAAAACACGGAATCGAAGGGTAAAAATGTAAAACAGCCACAAAACAGTACCGTAAGAGTCACGAACACCTCGCACGGGATCAATGCGACTCGTAGGAACCGACCGCATAGTCACGGGGCTTCCAGTTTGAGTGTACGACGTGAATTTGCAAAAAATTAGACTTATGCATAAAAACATGCTATCGAAGGGTGAAAACATTAAATAGCCACAAAACGGTACCGTTAGAGTGACGAACACCTAGATCGGGACCAATGTGACTCGTAGGAACCGACCGCGAAGTCACGGGGCTCTCGGTTTGAGTGTATGACGTGAATTTGCAAAAAAATAGACTTGAGCATAAAAATATTCCATCTAATGGTGAAAACGTTAAACAGCCACAAAACGGTACCGTAAGAGTTACGAACACCTCGCACGGGACCAATGCGACTCGTAGGAATCGGGCCGCGTAGTCACGGGGCTCCCGGTTTGAGTGTACGACGTGAATTTGGTAAAAGTTAGTCTTATGCATAAAAATATTCCATCGAAGTGTGAATACGTAAAACATCCACAAAACGGTATCGTAAGATTCATGAACACCTCGCACGGTACCAATGCGACTCGTAGGAACCGACCGCGTAGTCACGGGGCTCCCGGATTGAGTGTACGACGTGAATTTTAAAAAAATTAGACTTAAGCGTAAAAACATGGAATCCAAGGGTGAACACGTAAAACAACCACAAAACATTACCGTAAGAGTCACGAACACCTCGCACGGGACCAATACGACTCGTAGGAACCGACAGCGTAGTCACGGGGCTCCCGGATTGAGTGTATGGCATGAATTTGCAAAAAATTAGACTTATGTCTAAAAGCATGCCATCATAGGGAGAAAACATAAAACAACCACAAAACGGTCCTGTAAGAGTCACGAACACCTCGCACGGGACCAATGCCACACGTAGGAACCGACCGCGTAGTCACAGGACTCCTGATTTGAGTGAACAACATGAATTTGCAAAAAATTAGACTTATGCATAAAAACATGCCATCAAAGGGTGAAAATGATAAACAGTGACAAAATGGTCCCGTAAGAGTCACGAACACCTCGCGCGAGACCAATGCAACTCGTAGGAACCGATCGCGTAGTCACGCGGTTCCCGGTTTGAGTGTACGACGTGAATTTGCAAAAAAATAAACTTATGCATGAAAACATGTCATCGAAAGGGGAAAACGTAAAACAACCACAAAACGGTCCCGTAAGAGTCACGAACACCTCGCACAGGACCAATACAACTCGTAGGAACCGACCGCGTAGTCACGGGGCTCCCGGTTTGAGTGTACGACGTGAATTTGGAAAAAATTAGACTTATACAAAAAAACAGGCCATCGAATTATGAAAACGTAAAACAGCCACAAAACGGTCCCGTAAGAGTCACGAACACCTCGCACGGGACCAATGCGACTCATAAGAATTGACCGCGTAGTCACGGGGCTCCCGGTTTGAGTGTACGGCGTGAATTTGCAAAAAAATAGACTTAAGCATAAAAACATGTCATCGAAGGGTGAAAACGTAAAATAGCCACAAAACGGTACATATGAGTTACTAACACCTCGCACGGGACCAATGTGACTCGTAGGAACCGACCGCGTAGTCATGGGGCTCCCGGTTTGAGTGTACGACGTGAATTTGCAAAAAAATAGACTTGAGCATAAAAACATTCCATCTAATGGTGAAAACGTTAAACAACCACAAAACGGTACCGTAAGAGTTATGAACACCTCGCACGGGACCAATGCAACTCGTAGGAATCGGACCGCGTAGTCATGGGACTCCCGGTTTGAGTGTACGATGTGAATTTGCAAAAAATTAGTCTTATGCATAAAAACATGCCATCGAAGGGTGAATACATAAAACAGCCCCAATAGGGTACCGTAAGTGTCATGAACACCTCGCACGGGACCATTGCGACTCGTAGGAAGTGACCGCGTAGTCACGGGGCTCCCGATTTGAGTGTACGACGTGAATTTGCAAAAAATTATACTTATGCATAAAAACATGCCATCGAAGGGCAAAAACGTAAAACTGCCACAAAACGGTCCCGTAAGAGAAACGAACACCTAGCACGGGACCAACGCGACTCGTAGGAACCGACCGCGTAGTCACAGGGCTCCCGGCTTGAGTGTATGGCGTGAATTTGCAAAAAGTTTGACTTAAGCATAAAAACATGTCATCGAAGGGTGTAAACGTAAAAAAACAACAAAACTGTCCCGTAAGAGTCATAAACACCTCGTACGGGACTAATGCGACTCGTAGGAACCGACCGCGTAGTCACGGGGCTCCCGGTTTGAGTGTACGACGTGAATTTGCCTAAAATTAGACTTATGTCTAAAAACATGCTATCGAAGGGTGAAAATGTAAAATAGCCACAAAACGGTGCCATAAGATCCACGAACACCTCGTACGGGACCAATGTGACTCGTAGGAACCGATCGCGTAGTCACGGGGCTCTCGGTTTGAGTGTACGACGTAAATTTGCAAAAAAACAGACTTAAGCATAAAAAGATTCCATCGAATGGTGAAAACATAAAACATCCACAAAATGGTCCCGTAAGAGTCACGAACACCTCGCACGGGACCAATACGACTCATAGAAACCGACCGCGTAGTCACGGGGTTCCCGATTTGAGTGTACGATGTGAATTTGAAAAAAATTAGACTTATGATAAAAACATGCCATCGAAGGGTCAAAACGTAAAACCGCCACAAAACGGTACCGTAAGAGTTACTAACACCTCGCACAAGACCAATGTGACTTGTAGGAACCGACCGCGAAGTCACGGGGCTCTCGGTTTGAGTGTACGCCGTGAATTTGCAAAAAAATAGACTTCAGCATAAAAATATTCCATCTAATGGTGAAAACGTTAAACAACCACAAAACGGTACCGTAAGAGTCACGAACACCTCGTACGGGACCAATGCGACTCGTAGGAATCGGTCCGCGTAGTCACGAGGCTCCCGGTTTGAGTGTACGACGTGAATTTGGTAAAAGTTAGTCTTATGCATAAAAACATGGAATCGAAGGGTGAACACGTAAAACAGACACAAAACATTACAGTAAGAGTCACGAACACCTCGCACGGGACCAATGCTACTCGTAGGAATCGACCGCGTAGTCACGGGGCTCCCGGTTTGAGTGTACGACGTGAATTTGCAAAAAATTAGACTTACGCATAAACACATGCCATCGAAGGGCGAAAATGTAAAACGACCACAAAACCGTCCCGTAAGAGTCGCGAACACCTCGCACGGGACTAATGCGACTCGTAGGAACCGACCGCGTAGTCACGGGGCTCCCAGTTTGAGTGTACGACGTGAATTTGCCTAAAATTAGACTTATGTCTAAAAACATGCCATCGAAGGGTGAAAACGTTAAACAGCCACAAAACGGTACCGTAAGAGTCACGAACACCTCGCACGGGACCAATGTGACTCGTAGGAACCGACCGCGTAGTCACGGGGCTCCCGGTTTGAGTGTACGAGGTAAATTTGAAAAAAATTAGACTTAAGCATAAAAACATTCCATCGAATGGTGAAAACATAAAACATCCACAAAACGGCCCCGTAAGAGTCACGAACACCTCGCACGGGACCAATGTGACTCTTAGGAACCGATCGCGTAGTCGCGGGGCTCCCGATTTGAGTGTACGACGTATATTTTCAAAAAATAGACTTAAGCATAAAAATATGCTATCGAAGGGTGAAAATGTAAAACAACCACAAAACGGTCCCATAAGAGTCACGGACACCTCGCACGGGATCAATGCGACTCGTAGGAACCGACCGCGTAGTCACGGGGCTCCCGATTTGAGTGTACGATGTGAATTTGCAAAAAATTAGACTTATGCATAAAAACATGCCTTCGAAGGGTGAAAATGTAAAAAAACCACAAAACTGTCCCGTAAGAGTCCCGAACACCTCGCACGGGACTAATGCGACTCGTAGGAACCGACCGCGTAGTCTCGGGCCTCCCAGTTTGAGTGTACGACGTGAATTTGCAAAAAATTAGACTCGAGCATAAAAACATTCCATCGAATGGTGAAAATGCTAAACAGCGACAAAACGGTACCGTAAGAGTTACGAACACCTCTCATGGGACCAATGCGACTCGTAGGAACTGGACCGCGTAGTCACGGGGCTCCCGGTTTGAGTGTACGACGTGAATTTGCAAAAAATTAGTCTTATGCATAAAAACATGCCATCGAAGGGTGAAAACGTAAAACAGCCACAAAATGGTACCGTAAGAGTCACAAAAACCTCGCACGGGACCAATGCGACTCATAGGAATCGACCTCGTAGTCACGGGGCTCCCGGTTTGAGTGTACGACGTGAATTTGCAAAAAATTAGACTTATGCATAAAAACATGCCATCGAAGGGCAAAAATGTAAAACTACCACAAAACGGTCCCGTAAGAGTCACGAACACCTCGCACGGGACCAATGCGACTCGTAGGAACCGACCGCGTAGTCACGGGGATCCCGGCTTGAGTGTACAACATAAATTTTCAAAAAATAAGAATTAAGCATAAAAACATGTCATCAAAGGGTGAAAATGTAAAACAACCACAAAACCGTCCCGTAAGAGTCACGAACACCTCGCACGGGACTAATTCGACTCGTAGGAACTGACCGCGTAGTCACGGGGCTCCCGGTTTGAGTGTACGACGTGAATTTGCCTAAAATCAGACTTATGTCTAAAAACATGCCATCGAAAGGTGAAAACGTAAAACAGCCACAAAACGGTGCCGTAAGAGTCACGAACACCTTGCACGGGACCAATGTGACTCGTGGGAACCGACCGCGTAGTCACGGGGCTCCAGGTTTGAGTGTACGACGTAAATTTGCAAAAAATTAGACTTAAGCATAAAAACATTCCATCGAATGGTGAAAACTTAAAACGTCCACAAAACGGTCCCGTAAGAGTCACGAACACCTCGCACGGGACCAATGTGACTAGTAGGAACCGATCGCGTAGTCGCGGGGCTCCAGATTTGAGTGTACGACGTAAATTTTCAAAAAATAGACTTAAGCATAAAAACATATCATCGAAGGGTGAAAACATAAAACAACCACAAAACGGTCCCGTAAGAGTCACGAACACCTCGCACGGGACCATGTGACTCGCAAGAACCGACCGCGTAGTCACGGGGCTCCCGGTTTGAGTGTACGACGTGAATTTGCAAAAAATTAGACTTGAGCATAAAAACATTCCATCGAATGGTGAAAACATTAAATAACCACAAAACGGTACCGTAAGAGTTACGAACACCTCGCACGGGACCAATGCGACTCGTAGGAACTGGACCGCGTAGTCACGGGGATCCCGGTTTGTGTGTACGACGTAACTTTGCAAAAAATTAGACTTATGCATAAAAACATGCCATATAAGGGTGAAAATGTAAAACAGCCACAAAACGGTACCATAAGAGTCACGAACACCTCACACGGGACCAATGCGATTCGTAGGAACTGACCGCGTAGTCACGGAGCTCCTAGTTTGAGTGTACGACGTAAATTTTCAAAAAATAGACTTAAGCATAAAAACATGCAATCGAAGGGTGAAAATATAAAACAACCACAAAACGGTGTTGTAAGAGTCACGAACACCTCGCACGGGACCAATGCGACTCGCAAGAACCGACCGCGTAGTCACGGGGCTCCCGGTTTGAGTGTACGACGTGAATTTGCAAAAAATTAGACTTGAGCATAAAAACATTCCATCGAATGGTGAAAACGTTAAACAACCACAAAACGGTACCAATACTTACTCTAAGGAGAAGGAATTAATGCTTTAGTCCTGTAAATTCAACGCAAAGGTAAGGACATTTACATTAGTGGTTTCCTGTTAGAACCGCATGTACAAGTCATCTCTAATGGCACCAAGGAATATATATATATATACATAAAACACTTATGTATATATTTACATAACTGTTTTATGTATATATACATATATATATATATATATATATATATATATATATATATATATAAAACAGTTATGAATATATACATAAAACAGTATATACATATATACATAAAACAGTTATGTATATATGTACATAACTATTTTATGTATATATATATATATATATATATATATATATAACTGTTATGTATATACATATATACATAACAGTTATGTATATATGTACATAACTATATACATAACTGTTTTATGTATATATACATAAAATAGTATATATATATATATATAAGTATATACAGAACTGTTACATAACTGTTTTAGTATATATAACTGTTATGTATATATATACATAACTGTTTTATGTATATATACTAGCGGAATGCCCGTGCCTGAAGGCACGGCGAAAATTTCGAAAGCACGTAATTACAAAACGGTGAAAATTTTGGTAGTACGTAATTGCAAAGCGGCAAAAAAAGAGTAATTTATAACAATTGGCCATAATCCCCTTTGTTTATAAACTATTCACACTGCTTAACAAACAACAAATAGTCCAACAACATTCAAATAATGTTAAATTCATCAAACAAATTCACATATAATATGAAATATACAATATTCATCAAATAAATTCTCATTATGTCTCAAAAAAACAAAGTGTCAACGTTTTAAAAAAATTGGGCAGAATCTCCTTTGTTTATTGGACTATCCACCCTTCTTAAGGGATAACAATAGTTAAAAAAAAAACAAATTCGCCTAACAAAAGCTTCAATAAAACAAACACTTTAAAAAAATAAATCTAGATGCTATGGCAGCGCCATAGCATCTCCGTGGCAGCCCATAGCATCCTTGTAGTAGATATTACCATAGCAGGCCTATATTAGCCCCGTAGCAGCTCCGTAGCAGTCTCATAGCAGCCCAATAAAAGTCCCGTAGCAGCCCAATAAAAGTCTCGTAGCAGCCCCATAGAAGTCCCGTAGCATAAAAATTAAGTCCATGTTTGATTGGTCTTGGATTAAAACCTGAAATGAAAAGAAAAAAAATTAGTTTGTTCCCAAAAACATTGTACGTTAGCTATATACGATGTGAGGTGGGGTGGGGTGGGGGGAGATACACATCAATCCGAATTACTAAGAAAATTAAAAATAAGCACCCAACTTAAAAACATAATTCAAAAAACACATTTGTGTGTGAGTGTGATCTGTGTGTGTCATCTTGAAACTACTGGATTCAATGTTCCCAAGCAACCCCGAAATCTTCTATATGAAACCTTAAATATTGATAGTGTGAAATGGATCGAAAACAAAATGTAAAAATGAAAAATAAAGGAAAACCAATCCAAGTAGGCAATATGTAAACCTCGATCCGCTTTCTTTGTTTTAAAAAAATAAAGTGTCAAAAGTTTAAAAAAAATTGGGCAGAGCCTCCTTTGTTTATTGGACTATCCACCCTTCTCAAGGGATAACGACAAATCCAACAATATAGGAAAAAAAATCGCAAGTTTTGTCGTAAACAAATCGATCTTATTCTTTTTACATACCGTAAGCTTTGTCGTAAACTTCTCTGTTACACTTGTTCTCCCAAATATGTCGATACTAAAGTTAAAATGAAGATATATGCAAGCATATATGCATATGTATGCAAGCATATATATGCATATATGCGCAGATATATGCAAGCATATATGCGCAGATATATGCTGCATATGCAAGCATATATGGCTGCATATATGGCTGCATATATGCTTGCATATATCCAGATATATGGCTGCATATATGCTTGCATATATGGCTGCATATATGCAGATATATGCTGCATATATGGCTGCATATATGCTTGCATATATGGCTGCATATATGGCTGCATATATGGCTGCATATATGCTTGCATATATGGCTGCATATATGCAGATATATGCTGCATATATGGCTGCATATATGCTTGCATATATGGTTGCATATATGCCCATATATGCTGGATATATGCTTGCATATATGGCTGCATATAAGCAGCTTGCATATATGCACATATATGCACATATATGCATATATCTGCATATACGCAAGCCCATTGTGCACCCCCACCATGAGATGGGCTACGCCTCATCCAAAAAACATAGATACTCCAACATTTAGGATGGGCTGAATCACAAATAAACATTTATATGTACCTCTTGAATGTTGAGCTGATTCCTACCACAGTTGCGACACTGCATAAATCCTACCACAGTTGCGACACTGCGTAAAAACAAACAATCAAATCATCGATAACATAATTTGTACGTCTTAAAAGACATTTGTATGGTCAAAAAACTCATGCGTGAAAAATAATAAAAATGAAAGGCCTGGAAATGAATGAGTTAGCATACCTGGAAATAAGGCAACTCTAATTATGAAGCATCACCCAAAAAATAATAAAAATGAAGAGGGTGAAACAATTGTGAGATAAAAGACATCATTGAGCTCTTTTAGAATTATGCCATCGTTCTTTACAATGTGGTGCAGAGGGATAGGGATAGGGATTAAGAGATGTAGGTTCTGGAGGAATAACCTCACACGAAGATGGAAAGCGAGAAAGTCTTTCGCGTTCTCGGCGTTGTCGTTGAGCTAGCACACGACTTGAGATTAAGTTATCAGATTGTGTTAAATGTTCAGTAGGAGGGAGAGATTTTGATGGCAAGAAAACTTCATTTGTAGTTGGCAAAGGAATAAATTTTTCCCGTTCTCGTTCCTGTCGCATTTGTTGCGCCAGGGCACGTTTTGAGATTAACGGTACATAGGGTGCCTAAAGAAGAAAAAATATTATCAGCACATAACGTGACAATAATGAAGGGGTTTCGAATATTGTCTTATATAGTAAGCTTAGTAATGGTCTTATATAGTAAGCTTGTACGGTCTATAGCATGATATTTTAAAATTTTCAGAATGGTGTAAGATAGAGAGGGAGCATTATAAAAACAAATAAGGTAATGGAAAAAACATACAGCTCCAGAAGAGACATTCCCCTTATCCATCCAAGATGCCTGTATAAATAATTTAAGCATATAAAAACAGATGAAAGAATTATAAGGTACGAATTTTTTTAACTGGAAAAAGAAAACAATGGAAAGTTGCTGAAAAATATTTACCCTCATAGGCGCCACATTTGCTTTCTCTTTACCCTTGCCTTTGTCGTTTACATTGTTATGCTGAGTATGCGGCTATGTAAATGAAATAACAACAACACCATTAATGAAACGTGAGTAAGAACTTGAGTATAAGAATTGTAAAGGGAAAAAAACATATATATTAAATAGAATATATTAAGTATAAGAAATAGCACCAAATTGAACCTCATAAAGTTGAACCACATCACGTATAACAATACCGCCGGTACGTTTTCGCGGCCGATGAGTCTATATTATACGAAGGCAAAGGTGATAGTCAGAATTAAAACAAAGAGGGCAGATTAAAGAGAATATATTAAGTAAAAATGAAGAACACGATAATAAAATAATTAGAACAAATAACCATTGAAATGTTAAACATACCACTTGTGAAGATTCCTTCTCCTTCCCTTTTCCTTTATCCACATTAGGTGCCACGTTTTCTTTTCCGTTCCCCTGCAAATAGGGAAAAAGGAAAAAAGGAAAATAAACTAACAACGAAGGAAGTTGTAAATAAAATATCAGACACTAAATAGTTGCATTATGTTACCAAGGAACGAATAGCATTGAGGCGGGATTCATCATGGATAACAACACCAATATTATTTATGCGCAGCCTTTGAATCTGAGTGAAAAGGCAATGTTTAAAATAAAACGCAAAAAGACAGTTGCATAACATAAAGGAGAGGGGGTAGTTGTTACAGCATTTTGTGCGTCTTCATCAACCTTTAAGGGAAGAAAAAGTAAAGAACATAGTTAGTAGGTTGAAAATGACATAAATTAAGGCTTGGAACAGGAGAACAAATTGTAACGTACTATGCCGAATACGGTAATGTCCTCCATGCGGAGAAAGATGTCAACTATCAACTACAAAATGAAAAGATGGATAAGTTATTCATAGAAATTAAACTGTTTACTAATACAAACATTATAAATATGACATTATGCTAAGCAAGGATCGTAGGTAGTCTGAATGTCGTACCATGTAGGCAATGTACATAAAACATCAAACAATATCATGCACATAACTATTTGGAAAAAATTCTATGTAATGACATTTGATAGTTGGAAAAAATTGACACATGAAGTCCATTAATATACCTTTGTCGAACTTACAATGTCATGCACATAAAAAAAAAATCATACATAATCGTAAAATGATAGTAACCAAGAGTAAAAAAACTGAAATATAATTAACAATTCTATCTAATGACAGTTGATAGTTGGAAAAAAATAGACACTTGAAACCTCAAACCCCACCGCCTACCCCCTTTACCCCTGCTTCCCCCTACCGCCTACCCCCCTTTACCCCCTGTTCACTCTCTCGGCCAAAAAAAAAAACCTCAAACCCCATTCCTCCCCCCCACCCCCCACCCCCCACCCCCCACCCCCTGTCACCCACAACCCCAATTCCCCCACCCACCCCCTCCCACGCTTCCCCCACCGCCTACCCCCCTTTACCCCTGCTTCCCCCTACCGCCTACCCCCCTTTACCTCCTGTTCACTCTCTCGGCCAAAAAAAAAAACCTTAACCCCAGTTCCCCCCCGCCTACCCCTAACCCCTTAACCCCCTGCTTCCCCCATACCCCCTGTTCCATCTCTGGACAAAAAAAACCGAGTAAAAACAGAAATCCATGCTCCGAGTAAAAAAAAATTGAAACCCCACGCTTCCCCCACCGCCTACCCCCCTTTACCACTGCTTCCCCCTACCGCCTACCCCCCTTTACCCCCTGTTCACTCTCTCGGCCAAAAAAAAAAACCTTAACCCCAGTTCCCCCCGCCTACCCCCAACCCCTTAACCCCCAACCCCTTTACCCCCTGCTTCCCCCATACCCCCTGTTCCATCTCTGGACAAAAAAAAAACGAATACAAACAGAAATCCATGCTCCGAGTAAAAAAAAAATTGAAACCCTAAATCGTGTGTGTTTGTAGGTGCGTGTGTGTGTGTGTGTGTGTTTGTAGGTGCGTGTGTGTGTGTGTGTTTGTAGGTGCGTGTTCCCCCCCGCTTACCCCCAACCTCTTAACCCCCAACCCCTTAACCCCCTTTACACCCTGCTTCCCCCATACCCCCTGTTCCATCTCTGGACCAAAAAAAAACCGAGTACAAACAGAAATCCATGCTCCGAGTAAAAAAAAATTGAAACCCTAAATCGTGTGTGTGTGTGTGTTTGTAGGTGCGTGTGCGTGTGTGCGTGTGTGTTTGTAGGTGCGTGTGTGTGTATTGTGTGTTAGGGAATGAGGGATATTACCTGTATTGTGTGAGAGAGAGGCGGGGAAGATGGATGAGAGAGGGAGAGCAAACACCTCAGAAGTTTTTGGCCGAAATCTTTGGTCGAGAGGTTTTTTCTGGGACGGGCCCTTGTGGTTTTTGGTAGGTTGTAAGGAGGTAGGGATAATACACTTTTAGCCTTGGTTTTGAATTTTGGAAATTTGGGGAAACAAAGTTGTGTGTTTTAAAAGAGGGGGAAATCAATTATGTAAGGGGTAAAAATGGCATTAAGGGTATTTTAATTTCAACCCTTGGATTCTTGCTTTGGTGTTTTAATCTCAACCCCTAATTAGCTTATCCCACTTATTGAATAGTGCCACAATTCTACTCCTTATTATATAGATATAGATGTATATATATATATATATAGTATATATATAACTGTTTCTGTTTTATGTATATATATATATATACATATAACCTGTGTATATATATATAACTGTTTCTGTTTTATGTATATATATATATATACATATAACCTGTGTATATATATATATATATATATATATATATATATATATATATATATATATATATATATAACCTGTGTATATATATATAACCTGTGTATATATATAACAAATATATATATATACATAAAACAGTTATATATATATATATACTGTTTTTTTTATATGTATACTGTTTTATATATGTGTATATATATACATAAAATAGTTATATACACTGTTATATATAACGAGGATTATGAATACGACATAACCAACTTAGTTATATATAACGAGGATTATGAATACGACATGTACGATACTTGAAGTTTTGTCGACACATAAGCAAGTCGGGACCCTCTCGTTGACTAGAATGCTTGTTATTTTTGTTTCTTCATTGCAGTCCAGTATGTAATGTCAACATGTGTCTTGGAATTTTAATGGTTTTGTAGCTTTTTTGCCCAGCATATATATACATTATGGTTTTTCAAATGATTCTCTCTAGTCCCATTCCACGTGGAAAAAAATGAAGCTATGGCACTTTAGTTTTGTGTCGTTAGTAAACACAATATGAATGATGAAATTTGGAAATATGGCAATATGGAAACCCCGTCAAGGGAAGTATATGGAGTGCTATTTGATGTACCATGGTGATGTCCCCATGGAAGTGAACACGTGACAGTTGGTTAGTTCACATCGAACACGGGCCAATAAATTTTTTGTTTCATTGAACCTTTTGTTAGACGAATTTGGGATTTTTTTTTATATTGTTGGATTTGTCGTTACCCCTTAAAAAGGGTGGATAGTCCAATAAACAAAGGAGTCTATGTCCAATTTATTTTAAAAATTGACACTTTGTTTTTTTAGACATATATATAAATGTTTTTTTAGACACTTTGTTTTTATATTTATATATATATAACTATAATAGTTATAAATTATTATTATCTTTTGAAGTCGGATAGATTATAATTTATTTTGTATTTTGTGTAGAATGAAAATGGATTTGCGACACATGGAAACGTCAATGGATATGGAGGATCGAGGTACGTAGGTACTCGGATACTTATTTAAGTTTATGTAGCTACTCGGATACTATTTTTAGATATTAAATTGGCGAAAGGGATTTAATGGTGGTTTAGCTGCGTTTTTTGCTGCTGGGTTTATTTTAATGTTAAAAACATGTTGGATTTCATGAATAAACAAAGGAAACTCTGCCGAAATTTTCTGAAATTAAATAGTGTTTTAAATTGATCGACTCAAACATACATGCATTTGAAGTTATACAAACCCAGGTAGTAATTTATTTTTGTATCTTGTGCAGGTTATGATGGATTTTGCTTGGAGTTATTATGTTCGTGGTGGCTTGGAGCTGCGGTTTCTTATAGTATAGGGGAGCAATATTGTCGTCGTTTTAGTTTACGTGGATTTTTTTAACATATTTTAATGTGTTAATGTATTAGGTTAGATCATGTTTACATCTTTTGTTACGTTCTTATTTGGGAGACATTTATTTTGTACCTTTATACTTGGATTGTGATGAAATATTATTTTGTAATTCATATTTATCAGATTTTGTTGAAAATTGCGGAATTTTGTATTACTTATGATTGTATGAAAAATGCGTAATGTTATTTTGGATTAGAAGGTTGCACGTTTGATGAAAAAGTGCAGGTTTAAAAGTGCTTACAATTACGAAAAAAAATAATAGGTAATAAATAAAATATTGCCCTTTTGGCAACACAATTTTTTGTCTCTAAAAGTTATCATCTACATATATCACTTTGGATATGGCAACACATGTTTGGTTGCCAAAGGTATGGCTTTTGGCAACACAAGATATGTGTTGCCAAAGGTACGACTTTTGGTAACACAAGAGCTGTGTTGCCAAAAGGCTATACCTTTGGCAACATAGCTCTTGTGTTGGCAAAGATATTGCTTTTGGCAACACACGACCTGTGTTGCCAAAGGTATAGCGTTTTGTAAACACAACTCTTGTGTTGCTGTTGAGTGACTTTTGGCAACACAAATAATATTTTTTATTATAAATTTGACAAATTAAAAAAATACTTTTTGCAACACAATTGCGTGTTGCCAAAAGTATACTTTCAGCAACACAAGCCTGTTGTGTTGCCAAATGGTTTCCTAGACAGGCAATGGGCAACAAGCTGGCAACATAGTGAAATCTGTTGCCGATACCTTTTAGCAACAAAATTCTAACTTCATCAACATAATTTTTATGTTGCTAATGGTGCAAATTCTTGTAGTGTGGGATAACTTTAAAGGTTCACAAAATGAATTGAACACTATTATGGATGGAGAATTATAAATGTAAATTGAGGTGCATTAGGATAAAGAATATCCTTAACTTAAATAGAATTAAGAGACAATTCATATTAGAAGTGACATGTGAGATTCAAGCGAGAAATAGTACAGTGTATACTAAGTGGGGAAGAGATGTGAGAATTGACGATTAGTGTATCAAGAGAGAGATATACTAAACAATAACATTAAATCTATTGCGCCTAAGAGCATATAATAAAAATGAAAATGATGTGGCAGGTATACCTTATATGATGCTATATCTTTATTATGTGGGATTTATGTATACCCTATATGATGGTATATATACATGGTTAGGCATACCCTCTCTTGCTATCCTTGGGAAGTTACGTGAATTGAGGGTGAGCACCCTGGCTCGATGAGCAGTGTGTAGATATTCCCCATGTCATAGTCATCCATGGTGGTCATCACATGACAAATATATATTTATTATTTTAAGGTTGAGAAGTCGCGGGTATGTGTCGTTCTCACTCGCCGGTTAGGAGCTATGACTGTTTCCCGGATTGTTGTGTGCATGAGTTGATCACGAGGTGGGTGCCGTTGAACCCCACCAGGTGGCCTCAGTTTTCTACGAGGTATGGGCAACTGGAAGATGATAGCATGTGAGCCTGCGTCCTTCGAGTTATAGCTCGGTTGGATGGTTATTCTTGCTTGTGCTTGTACTTGGGTATCGAGGGCTTAATGGACCTCAACGACCTATATTGTCAGGATTAGTGTATCGGAGGGGTTCCTTGTTTGGATTTCACCTCGGCGAGACGTCCCACGCACGAACCGCAGTGTAATGTTGGAACTTGGGGATAAGTTAGTCCTTAATGCTTATACTTATATATCATCTATCCCGACAATCGACAGTGCCAGGAGTAGTGTAACGGGGGGGTTCCTTGTTTGGATTTCGCTTCGGCGAGATGTCCCACGCATGAAACGCCGTGTACTGTTGAGAATTGGGAATATTAATTAATTAAAATTGGATAATAAATTGGGTTATATGCATCATGCAGTGAGGGCATAATGAGCCTCGAGGATCAATACGGTTAGGAGTAGTGTAACGGGGGGTCCCTTGTTTGGATTTCGCTTCGACGAGACGTCCCGCGTACAAAATACAGTGCCGTGTTGAGAATCGGGAGGAGTTTTTTCCTTAAATCTTGATGCTAATAACTCATATAATAATACTATATATATGTTTACATGCAAAATAAGGGCATCACTAGAATATAAAATTCTAGTAAATGCATGTTGATGTATTGTGATGATGTAGTTATGAGGATGATCGTACAACTTTATATGTTCAACAAATGAACAAATACAAAGATAACTATAACATTTAAATTAAAGTATTTGATATAGATGAAATTCAGATAAGTGTAGAATTGGAGATAGGTTAGATTATTTTAATTAATATGTCACTTGGGTTTTAGCTAGATTAATATTAATTTGCCTAATTAGAATTGGGCATTTATTTTTGGAGATCACGTGCATTCGTTTAGTGCGCGTTTTAGTTGAGAGGCGAGTTGAATTTTATGGAGAGTTCGATTCCATTAAATCATGTAATTATGCATTTATAATTATTATACATTTTAATGCACTTGCTATAAAACGTTTTCAACTCGGGCTCTGACCCATTTATATTTTCTCCTGCATGTATATATTGTATTACTTTAGGTGTTCCTATGCATGGACGCCATTGATGTTCATCCATCCAGGGTATTCGTGGAGCTGTGGCAATAGAGGACTGTCGCGGAACTTTGTTTTAGCCGATTCCTATCTTTGTATATCTAGATTAGGATTCAGTTGTGTATTGAGTTAGTACTCAAGTGTTGTAGACTAACACTTTCATATTTCATTTCTCAGATTTGTATTGTCTGTTACCCGACAGCATATTCGGGTATTTTGTTTGTACATTGTATTGCACTCTTGTATATTTATGGAGTTTTCACTTATCACTCATCATAGTTAGATGTGTATTGTTGGTTATGGTTGTAAAGTTGGTTTTGTTGTTGTTGTTAAATAAAAGTTTTAAATTTTTGACAATCTACTTTTAATGATTTCGGGTAGTTAACCTTATATTATTTTAGTATTGCCAGTTGATGTTGAGACTGTGCCATCTGAGATACCTGATTTAATGTAGTATAGGGTTGGCCACCCGTTATTATTTTGAGCGGGTTGTTACAGATGGTATTAGAGCATCAGGTTCTAGTGTCTTTAGGATCTGTGTGCGTTACTACGATCTTTCGTAAGCATTCTTGATGTAGAGCCTTATTGTTAGGATGGTTACATTCATAGGTCCATATTTCATCTGCGATATGAAAATATTTGCAAGGCGTTTTGATACAATTGTTCTTATTTCAGATGCCACCGAAGGGAGGTCATTCAGTCAGGGCAAACAAAGGGTCTAAAGTACAACCCCAAATGCCTCAGAGGAATATGACTACTGATGAAGTTTCTAATATTATGGCACAAGCAGTAACTGCTGCCATTTCTATGATGGCGCAGCAATCTGCCGTTCGAGCAGCCCAACCCCATTTAGGATTGTCTTTATGGTAGAGAGTGAAGGAAGATTTTAGTAAGGGGCATCCTCCCGAGTTTGCAGGGGGAATTGATGCAATGGCTGCAAGTCAATGGAAGAATAGTATACAGAGGAACCTCCGTATGGTTGAGTGTAGTGAGGTGCATAAATAATTTTTAGTCACCTTTAAGTTATCGGGTGCAGCTCTTCAATGGTGGGAGTCTATCACCACATCTGAACTGAGAGATACTTTTCCTATAATAAAATTTTGGGAACTTTTTGATCGAAGGTATTTTCCTTCCTCTACTAGGAATATGGGGATTTTTTAAGGAAATAGAACGGTGGAAGAGTATGAGGAAGATTTTTCTAGATGGGCAAAATTAGTACCTGATGAGGTAAATATTGAAGAGAAGCGTATATCAAAGTTTGTTTTAAGATTAGACTGGAAGATCCAGCAACATTTGTTAGAGAGTCCCAGGTTAGAGACTTTCGTCGAGGTAGTGAATGCGGCACTACTAAAGTGTCATGAATATCGTCTTCGTTTGCAAGAGGATAAGAACTTTAGAGATTCGAGTTCATCCAGTAAGTTTGGCAAAGAGAGTGCTAGTACTGCGAGTGGGCAGAAATGATTTGTGGGTAAGTGTTTCTTTTGAAATGAAATAGGTCATAAGAAGAGAGATTGTCCTAAAAGAGGTAAAGGACCATGTTTGATGAAGTTTTGGAAGTACAACCCCTACAACAGATTCGAGGTCATTTTAGACCGGGGGACTATGTTTGGGAGCCCATTGATGAGGAAGGGCAATCGGACTAGAGATGGGTAAGGTAAGTTATTTTTCCTTTATGAATAGGAATATTGTTATATGAAGTTTTGGGAATATCGTATGGGAGATATTTATGAAAGGGTAGTGCTATAGACCTATTATGTATGTAATAACCCTAGGGGGGATTTTGAGCAAGATAGGCTCTTATGTAATTATCTCTTGTAAAAGAATAAATAATTTTGTAATGCGCTCAAAAAGAGCTATAAACTTTATGGAGAATGTGAAAATGGTTATGGGTGATAAGTAGTAATGATAAAGCTACTTCTTTTATATAGTCATGTTAGACTTATATAATTTTTGTATTCCAGATATGGATGAGCCTTATAAAAGGGAAAAATATTGAAATGATGTAAGATGTTGTTTTTGATAAAAGTTTAGATTGTGGATTGATGGACGCAGGAAAAATTTAGCTCATAATTATGCTAATTTTTATGAGCTACATATTGTTATATATATATATATATATATATATATATATATATATATATATATATGATTGTTAAGACCTTGTGTTGGACATAAGGCATTTTATATTATATTATATTATATTATATTATATTATATTATATTATATTATATTATATTATATTATATTATATTATATAAACCATTTTCAAAATAAACTGTTTTCAAAATAAAACTTTTATCGGCCTATGGGTCATTTCAAAATCATTTTCCTAAAATAATTTTTTTTCAAACTCTAGTCCGGATTTAACAAACTCTCAATCCCCGACGTCGCCTCATAGTAGTGTATTGGGAGGGTTACTTGTTTGGATTTCTCTTTTGCGAGACGTCCCCTGCACGAAAGTGGCGAATGTCAGGAATTGAGAGGAGTTATTTCTTTGGGCCATTCAAAATTTTTACACTATTAAAAAGTTAGTATTATTTATATCTATGGAATTGTGGAACTTTGGAGGCAAATAAAGCCTCATTATGATTGGTGTGAGCATAAAGCTCATATAAATAGGGTGTATGGGCGCCCTAGTTGTGTAAATTGGTTCTATAAAACTCATAATCATCTTAAAATAAAAATACATTAAAATAATTCGTCGTGGGAAGTTAGACGTTTGGAGATATGATTAGTGAGGATAGGGGTAGTAGAATTAGTTGAGCTTTGGAGAATTAGGCTTAGCTAAAATTTCGAGGATGAAATTTTTGTAAGTGGGGAAGTTTGTAACAACTCGAGGTCTTGGAGATGATGATTTATTTATTTTGGGAGAAATAAATGTTATTTTATTTACAGATTAATTAAATTGGCAATTGAGGTCAAAATTTGGAGTCGTTAAAAAGTGTGTCGAATGGAAATTCTAGGGGTACCATTGTTTCCGGAAGGGTCGAGAAAGTCGAAATGACTGTACTTGGGGTCTATTTAGGTTCCGAAATAATTTAGGACCGTTTGACTCGAATTAAAGTTATCGAGTCATTTAAAGTGTGTATTATCATTTAAATATGTGTATCTTGGGAATTAGGGCTTAAAAAGCCTACGGGAGAAACATTTCTCCAAAGAAAGAAAGAGAAAGAGAAAGAAAGAAAGAGAGAAGAAGAAAGAAGAAGAGAAAGAAGGAGAAAAGAGAGAGAAAGAGGATTTTTCGGCATCCACCCGATCTCAAGGCGGATTCAGACCCTACGAACCCGAGGCAAGTGATTAAACTTGCTAAATAATTGTTGTGTACCATTTATTGCATGATTTCTGGATGAAATTTATGGGTTTTAGGTTTAGTTTAATAAAACTTAACTTTTGGGGAAACCTTAGATTTGCGGGGTATAAATGATTTCTAGGTTAGAAATTAGTTTATATGTATTCAAGGATGATATATATGTGATTGGGTTGAAGATAAATGGAGAGAAAACGATTAAAATGAATTTTGGGTATTTTAGGCTTATAAAAAGTAGCCATTTTCGACAGTTCTGAAGGGCCGAATCGATTTGGCCTCCTACCGAATCGATTCGGAAATATGCAGGTGCCAAGGTCTGAGTGACCGAATCGATTCGGACCCCACCTGAATCGATTCGTCCTGAGACAGAGTCCCAGGTCTGATGACCCGAATTGATTCGCCTTCCTGGCTGAATCAATTCACTGGGCCGAATCAATTCGGAATTGGCCCGAATCGATTCGGAAATAGGGTTTTTGTGGGATTGTTTTTCTAAGAAGAATTTCATCCCGTTTTGTTCGAGTTTATCAATTGGGAACCTCTATAGGAGTTATTTGGAGTATGTTTTGGAGACTTTTAGAGAGTTTCCCTTACAAGAAATTTTTGGAGTCATAATGACTAAATTTGAGGAATATCGATTAGATATTTTGGTATACTCTAAGTGGGGAAGCCCACTTTAATTGGAGATTCGATTTGGAGATGATAATTATAATTATATGAGAGAATGAGACAATTTTAGAGACATTGGATCTTAGGATCAAATACCAAATGGGATAACTTTAAAGGTTCATAAAATGAATTGAAGCATATTATGGATGGAGAATTATAAATGTAAATTGAGGTGCATTAGGATAAAGAATATCCTTAACTTAAATAGAATTGAGAGACAATTCATATTATAAGCGACATGTGAGGTTCAAGAGAGAAATAGTGTACTGCATACTAAGTGGGGAAGAGATGTGAGAATTGACGATTAGTGTATCAAGAGAGAGATATACTAAACAATGACATTAAATCTATTGCGCCTAAGAGCGTATAATAAAAATGAAAATGATGTGGCTGGTATACCTTATATGATGGTATATCTTTATTATATGGGATGTATGTATACCCTATATGATGGTATATATACATGGTTAGGCATACCCTCTCCTTGCTATTATTGGGAACTTACGTGCGTTGAGGGGGAGCACCCTGGCTCGATGAGCAGTGTGTAGATATTCCCCAGGTCATAGTCGCCCATGGTGGTCATCATATGACATATATATATTTATTAGTTTGGGGGTGAGAAGTCGTGGGTTTGTGTCATTCTCACTCGCCGGTTAGGAGCTATGACCTCTTCTCGGGACGTTGTGTGCGTGAGTTGATCATGAGGTGGGTGCCGTTGAACCCTACCAGGTGGCCCCAGTTTGCTACGAGGTATGGGAAACTGGAAGATGATAGCATGTGAGCTTGCGTCCTTCGAGTTATAGCTCAGTTGGATGGTTATTCTTGCTTGTGCTTGTACTTGGGTATCGAGGGCTTAATGGACCTCAACGACCTACATTGTCAGGATTAGTGTATCGGGGGTGTTCCATGTTTGGATTTCGCCTCGATGAGACATCCCACGCATGAAGTGCAGTGTAATGTTGAAACTTGGGGATAAGTTAGTCCTTAATGCTCATACTTATATATCACCTATCCCGACAATCGACAGTGCCAGGAGTAGTGTAACGGGGGGTTCCTTGTTTTGATTTCGCTTCGGCGAGACGTCCCACGCATGAAACGCCGTGTACTGTTGAGAATTGGGAATATTAATTAATTAAAATTGGATAATAAATTGGGTTATATGTATCATGCAGTGAGGGCATAATGAGCCTCGAGGATCAATACGGTTAGGAGTAGTGTAACGGGGGGTTCCTTGTTTGGATTTCTCTTTAGCAAGACGTCCCATGCACGAAATGCGGTGTCGTGTTGAGAATTGGGAGAAGTTTTGCCCTTAACTCTTGATGCTAATAAGTCATATAATAATACTATATATATGTTTACATGCCAAATAAGGGCATCACTAGAATATAAAATTCTAGTAAACGAATGTTGATGTATTGTGATGATGTGGTTATGAGGATGATTGTACAACTTTATATGTTCAGCAAATGAACAAATATAAAGATAACTATAACATTTAAATTAAAGTATTTGATATATATGTAATTAGGATAAGTGTAGAATTGGAGATAGATTAGATGATTTTAATTAATATGTCATTTGGGTTTTAGCTAGATTAATATTAATTTTCCTAATTAGAATTGGGCATTTATTTTTGGAGATCATGTGCATTCGTTTAGTGCGCGATTTAGTTGAGAGATGAGTTGAATTTTATGGAGAGTTCGATTCCATTAAATCATGTAATTATGCATTTATAATTATTATGCATTTTAATGCACTTGCTATAAAACGTTTTCAACTCGGGCTCTGACCCGTTTACATTTTATCCTCCATTTATATATTGTATTACTTTAGGTGTTCCTATGGATGGACGCCATTGATGTTCATCCATCCAGGGTATTTGTGGAGCTGTGGCAATAGCGGACTATCGCGGCACTTTATTTTTTCCGATTCCTATCTTTGTATGTCTAGATTAGGATTCAGTTGTGTATAAAGTTAGTACTCAAGTGTTGTCGACTAACACTTTCATATTTCATTTCTCAGATTTGTATTGTCTGTTACCCGACAGTATATTCGGGTATTTTGTTTGTATATTGTATTGCACTGTTGTATATTTATGGATTTTGCACTTATCACTCATCATAGTTAGATGTGTATTGTTGGTTATCGTTGTAAAGTTGGTTTTGTTGTTGTTGTTAAATAGAAGTTTTAAATGTTTGACAACCTACTTTTAATGATTTCGGGTAGTTAGGCTTATATTATTTTAGTATAGTCAGTTGATGTTGAGACTGTGCCATCTGAGATACCTGATTTAATGTAGTATAGGGCTGGCCACCCATTATTCTTTTGAGCGGGGTGTCACAATTTTTTTTTATCTCAAACAGATAATTAGGAACTCTAACAAGTAGAAGAAACTACAAAGAGACCTTCAATAAATCCTGAAAAAATGGAGTAATAAATCCGTTGAAAACAAATTTCATCCCTAGGCCAACCGCTAGTTGAAAGCCTAGGCAAGATAACCAAAGTAACCTCACAAGATGAAGGCGTGATGTTCACAAATCGTACAATGGTAGGAGAAGAGAATAGGGGATGATAGGATGACGTTAGGAGGTTAAATAAGAAACAAAAACTTTGGATTTTGTTGTTAATGGTAGGTTTTTGGTAGAGAGATGAAGATAAAGCTTCTAGAAAGATAGAGAGACATGGTAAATGAATATGGCACTAAAAAATTAGGGTTGATGAAGCAAAATTTTTAACCTCATTCGAACGAGGTGTTGGTTCTCGTTCAAAAGAGAATGCGAGCTTTTGACTATAAACCCCAAAAAAATGTAAAAAAATAATTAAATAAAAGGTGATAAATAGGAATTATGTTTTGAACATTTTTTAACATTTTACAAAAAGGCAAAACCTAAGGATTTGCAATAAAATATCCGAAACATGTGATTTGAGTCTAATGGTTTGAGTGAAACACGGGGGAACATCAACATAAAATAACACCCAAGTGTAAAATGATAAACAACAATCCTAAACATTAAGTACACATCTCAACTTAGTTTAGAAATATTTGGATTCATTATAAGTCAACTCACTTATACGAAATTTTATTTGAACCTCGTTGATTCTCCGACCAATAATGTCACTTAAATAAGCAATATGTGGACCTATTATGGAAAATTATTGATTTTCAACTTATAACGCCCCCAAAGATATTATTTTTTTAATATCACATAAAACTGGAAGATATTGTATATATATTTTCCTTTTGAAGCATCAATGATAAATATTTGGCCTTGGCAATTCCGTTTTTATATGTTGAATATTCTTTTAGTCTCTTTTCAATGGTGCCTTTTCCATTTCTCACTCTAGTTTGATAAAATAATTAATACAGAGGCAATGGTTCTTACATGAACAATTGTTGCCTGTAGCATATAAAATTAAGTGATAAGGTTGACAAGATAACACCTTACTTTACCTAAAACATGCAAAACATGAACAACATTCTAAATTTGAAGTGGCTGATTGGAATAGAATGTGTTCTGTGAGAAACTTAACAAAAGATAACATGAAGTGGCAGATTGGAAATGGAGAAATCAACATATTCAATGATAGTTGGGGAATTGAAGAGTGTAAAAACTTTGAAGTTCAAGAAGACCCCCCAATCAAAAGTTTTTGGAACTCAGCTTACAAATGGGACACAGTCAAGGTTCATTCGAAATTTCCAACAACAATAGCCTCTAAAATTCTAGAATTTGAAGAGATATGGCATGGCAATTCAGGCATGGTGGTTTTGAAGCCGTGTAGCAGTGGAGTTTTCTGAATGTCTTCTGCTTGGGATATTTGTAGAAAAAACAGCCTATCTGAAGCCACCTCAAAGATCATTTGGCATAAAAACATACCAACGAAAATTTCAGTGCTAACGTGGAAAATGCTAAATAAATTTTTACCTACTGATGATAATCTAAGATCAATATGTTTCAGAGGTCCTTCAAAATGCCATTATTGTGTTGCTCCAGCTGAGGAGTCATTAGACCACATATTTGAATCAGGAGATGTTGCTTCTAAGGTATGGGATAAAGTTATTGGGAAATATGGAATCAAAAGAGTATCTGGGGAATCAGAAATCAATTGTTTCAATGGTGGCTGTTTGGAAAAAAAGAAGAATCCAATCATTAATTGTGTCATTCCTTCAATAGTCTGCTGGTGTTTATGGATACACAGGAACAAATGCAAATATGATGAATCTAATGCTAATTTTTTAACTATTTTGTATCAGTTATCTCATTTAAAGGAGTTACTCATCAGAAATCAAGTTCAATCAAAAGTTAAATCCAGAATTCCGATCAAATGGATGCTTCCCCCTAAAGGAATATTGAAACTCAACATTGATGGTAGCTCACTCGGGAATACAGGAAATGGTGTGGGGGGGGGGGGGGAGGCATATTGATAAACCAGTATGGTGACATGATTTGGGTTTTTTATGTTCCTTTGGGTGAAGTAACAAATATGGAGGCAGAAGCTCAAGCTCTAAAGAAAGGATTAGAATACTTCATGGACCTCAAGGAGTATGAAATCTACATTGAAAGTGACACAAAAGTCTTAGTGGATATTTTTCTTCAAAAGACCACCATTCCTTGGCCTTTGAAATGGTTAATTCACCAGATAGAGATTCTTTTGCAGAATTTAAAGTTCTCTTTATCTCATATTTATAGGGAGGGCAATCAAGTCGCTGATTTCCTAGCTAAATTGGGAAGTAAGGAAGATAGAGCCCTTTTCTCTACAAGAGTGGAAAATTTCCAAAGCATCTGAGGTTCTAATTTTATTCATGAATAGGTGTGGTTGGAGTTTAATTCTATCCTCTGGAAGTTTAAAGCTTGTCCTAATTTTTTCTTCAAGTTTTCAAGATATTGTAGAGGTTCTATTGTATAAAGAACATAGTTTAAGTTTCTTTTTCCTCATCTTTAGACATGCAGTTAGGATTATAAGCCATTTAAAAGAGGATTTCTTCTAAAATTCTTATCTGAATAAACTAAATTTATTTTAAAAACAACAACAACAACATTCTAAAGAGATCGTGAAAGATGTATGCATATAAGGTGATGAGATGAGACTAATACAGAATGAAATTTCATAAAAGATCATCATTCACCATGATAACTATAGGAAGGCAGTGGTATTGGGGTCTATAAATAAACTGAAACGGTGAGGCGTGAGTTACCTTCAACGAATATTGAAGGAGTAATCTGATGAAAACATATATTTTCTAGTGTTGCATTCAATAATAATAAAATATTGTCTAGTGTAGAATTCAATAATAATAATAGTAAACGTTTAATCTCAATGCAAGAACTTTTGAAAGCTTCGGAGAAGAGGGTGCGAGAATAAGCACTATAAATGGGAGAGAGAGAGATAGAGAGAGAGAGAGAGAGAGAGAGAGAGAGAGAGAGAGAGAGAAATAGGGTGTTAAAGCACCAAGTGTGTGTGAATCAAAGGCAATGGACTCAGCTATTAATGATATAAACTAGTGTAAAATTTTATAACTTTGAAGTTGTAACTCTAAGCTTCAATAGGTGTTTTTTAGGCTAACTATGAGATTCTATTTCTAGATAATGCTCCTGCCTTTTTTCTTACTTCTCTTTTCTTGTGAGTGTTAAGCCTTATTTTTATAATGTGTGTGAGTGAATTAAGGTTTCACCAAAATGTGACATGTTCCTTCATTAAAATGAGATTAATAAACATGTATTTATTATTCAAATAATATAATGAGACTTGAGGGACACGAAAATAACGTGGCCGGGGAAACCTATGAGGTTGGTCGAAAAAGATGTTTTATAATATATTCGAGTGTCGAATCACTTTTACTATGGGATTAAAAAAAATGTTAAACTTTTATTAAAAATCATATTTTTCTAGATGCGTGATACCTATTAAGTGAGCATGACTTGTCAAGAGACCGTGAGCCTGCTCAACTAACTATTAATTTAGTTATGTCATCTCAAGGGACAGGAACCCATTAAGTTATTGTATATAAAATATATTACTTGAGGGGCATGGAGCCTCCTCGAGTTACTATTTATGAAGATGACTTGTCTAGGGTCCTTGATCCCCCTCAACTATCTATAATGTAAATGTCCTCTCGGGTGACCTTAAAGTCCCACGAGGGTAGTGTGACCTTCTCGGGTACCCATGAGTTACTTGGGACTTTTGGTGATTTTCTCTCTTATATTATAATGGTTGAGTGTTTAGCTTACTCAACGAATTGTAATACCCCCACACTTTTATGGATATTTAAATTACATAAGTGGGTGTAGTCTGGATATTGAGGAATTTCTATGAATAGTAATTTTTGGAGTTTATGAGTGTGATTGAATAATTTAAAATTTAAAGTGAATAGTAAATATTAGTTTTCTAGTGTCGGATTAATATTTACATCGGCTATATTTTCTTATGAGACTAAGTATATGAGTTGGATTATTTTATTTTATGTCGCAGTTGGGTAAAGCAACGAAGGATAATATTTTATTTGGATAACACGCGTAGTGAGATGTGTTGGGCTTAATCAGTGAATTTTAGTTAAGTGACTCGGATGGAGATTTCAAGTGCACAGTTGGTTCCGAAATGGCCGAGATAGTCAGAATAGAGTACCCTGGAGTAGTGTTTGAGTTTCAGGGACTTTTGAACTAGTAGGGACTCGCAATTGAGTAAACGTTTCAATTTTTGGTATAATAAGGGATAAGATTTATAAGCCCTTATAATCCTCATTTCTCTCAAAATTCAGCCCTAAGAGAGAGAAAGACAAGAGATAAAAGTAACAAGAGAAGAAAAAAATGAAGAAAGGGGATTTTCGGGCCAAGCTCCGCGGGATTCAACTCGAGGTCATCAGATTTTATCCACGAGGCAAGTGTTTACTTGATTTATTCTTTTAAGCATAAATCTCATATTATAGTTCGTAATGATAAACCATAAAGCTTTTTGGGTCGGGTTTTCGTGAATCAAAATGGGTTTTTAGAAAGTTTAACGAATAAACCCCAGATAATATCCAATGTGAGAAATTTAGGAATTAATAGAAACTAGTTGTTGGTTATGGGTTCTAGGATGATTAGAAGACTTTTTATGTGTGTGTATGTCATTGTTTGAGGTTGGATGATGATAGGAGAAGAAATAAAAATCTTGGAGGTGTATTAATGGAGGTTTGGGATTTTTGAGAAGAAGGTGAATAGTAACTAGCGCACATTTCGAATCTATTCGGGCTAGATTCGCCTCTTGGTCAAAAAATAAAATTTGTAGATTTTTTCGATATGGTCGCGTGGCCGCTGACCATGTATTTTTATAATTTTCTTTGAATTTATAATGATTTTTCTACGGAAGGTTGTTCGAGATCAAAATTGTTAGTCAGAAATCCAACCGGACTTTGGGAGAAAACTAATTGATCTGTTAGTTAGAAATCAGTGTTAGGATGATTATACTGTTGTTGGGTGAGATTAGAAACAATAAAAATGGAGATTGGAATGATAGATGGAATTTTAGGGAAGAACTAAACCCTTGGAAGATTTCAGACTCAAACCAGCCGAATCGATTTGGACAGGTCGAATCGATTCGGTAAGAGACAGTTAGAAAGTATAACCATTTCGAATCAATTTGGACAGGGCGAATCGATTCGGTCCTGGAAGATTTTTGAGGTTTTCTCTTTTACGTTAAGGGAAATTAAATAAAAATATTTGAAGATTATTATAGGGGATTCTAGAAATGATATGAGGACTCCTATACGATGGTATTGAGGGTGAGTAAACCTCAAAATGAAAGAGAGAACCTTGGATCAGTTTAGTGTACAATCCGGGGTATCGACTTAGTGAATGTTCAGGTCGAACAACGCTCGAGAAAGGTCTTCGGCATGTGTGTATTGAAATTGCTTATGGGTTTAGTATTTTAAGTATATGAGTGCTTATATACTATTACGAATGAGGACATTCAGGATTGTTGGCTATTGCTATGAGAGTTGGAAATTATATCCACATATATATTCGAGAAGTAATATAGATTATATATATGATGTTGTTATAGTATATATAATAAGATACATATACATATATTTGTGTGTGATTGGTATATTTGTACTCTTGAGGCTTATTCCACGGGCTTTCCTTAAGCATAGGGTTGGAACAGCCATACTTATATTTTCTCTAGTGCGATTTGGGGAGGTTGCGCGATGTGGGTGAATCCCCTGGCTTGAGGAGCAGGGAGAGTATATCCCCATGTCATTATCGTCTCGTGTACGAGTACGATGTGTGTACTACACTCTTAGAGGGAACATGACCGCCTCCATCATTGTGTATTATTTTACCATGACCATGAGTGAGTCTGGCTTAGTACCGTGGTTGAGTGAGTAAATCCGAATTTGGATAGGCACTATGAGACTGCATCCTCGACTTATAGCTCGCTGGGAGGGTTATTATACTTATGATTGTGATAACTATAATCATATACTTGTTGTGTATAGTATATCGCTTGTATATGAAGATGAGATATCATATAAAGTAAATATATAAGATAAAAAGAATGATAAAGTGTATTTCCCTTATGGCAGAATCATATCTGGAGTTATATGAAAATGAATTATAGGTTCTAATAAGAACTATATATATATATATATATATATATATATATATGCGTTATGTGATGAGGGCCTAATGAATCCTAACGATCAACATTTCCAGGTAGTAGTGTATCGGGGGGGTCCATGTTTGGATTTCGCTTCGCGAGACACCCCACGCACGAATTTAGTGAAGTGTTAGGAATGGGGAGAAGTTTAGTACTTAGTACATGGGTTTATGAGGATTCTTAGAGTTTGGGTGATAGCGTTTAGTTAGGCAGGGTAGCTTAACTAATAAGTTTAAAACGTATGCGATAGATGTGCACTATTAGAAGAGGGGTGAGGGGTATCTCATGGGAGTGCGATACAAATTTAAATATGAGGTAAAAATCATATTTTAAATGTATGGCATTTATGCACTTATAAAATATTTTCAAACTCGGGCTCTGACCCGTTTTTATCTATTTTCCTCTCTTGCTATATATATATATATATATATATATATATATATATATATATATATATATATATATATATATATATATATATATATATATATGTGTATGTATGTATGTATATTTTACTTGTCCAGACACTGGGACGCTTGGATGAAGATTCTTTCGAGTCAAACGTTCGCTGCAACAGCTGTGGATGCATGCAGGTTTATTTTAGACGCTTCTATTCTTATGATCTAGATAGGAAGAATTGTAGTAACATTCTGGTCGATAGCCCAATTGTATTCATTTATTCTTTCATCACTTTTTTGTGCGACATTTGATTTGGTTGTATTATGTTAAATCGAGTGTTGGGTTATTTTTTTTCATATTCAGTTGTTGCATATATATAAACTATTGTGATTTATTTATTTGGTTAGTTTGGTTAAAAAGATTAGTTAAATAAAATTTTGACGCCAGCATAATAGGTTATTAGTAATTAAATTCGTTTTTCGATAGTGATGATGAGAATGAACTATATGAGACTCCTGTTTTAATTTGGTAGAGGATTGACCAACCGGTATTTTATTAGGTGGGGTGTCACGGATGGTATCAGAGCATTAGGTTCTAGTGTACTTAGAAATCTGTTCGGACGTACTACGCTTTCAGCGTTGCTCTCGATTTGATATAGAGCCTTATGATTAGAATTGTTGATTCCTCTTGTGAGATTTCATTCTCCTTCCATTACATAAGATTATAGTAAATCGTTTGCGTGCTGGTTCGAGACTTGTGTGCTGATCGATGAAGGGAGACTAGGGAAGGCCATTGCGAGGGTAGTAGGAGGCGGGTCTTAGTAGGAGTTGTAAGTTGAAGTTGGGAATGAGGGCCGCAGTCGAGGTCACTCCCTTTGGGACATTTTTATGGATTTCTGCAATGACTAATAAAGTATAGTAGTTATATTTATCCATGTACCGCTGTAGTAGAGAGTGGTGCTAAACATGAATTACCCAGTGAAGTTAAATTAGGAAAAGGTTTGAAAGGTGTCTTTGACAAGGACCATATGTTGAAGTTAAGTCGTGCAAAGTAAGTGTAGAATTACATAGTGGAAGTATAAGGATCGGAATCTTTGGCTTAGAGAAGGGTATGTAAATACTCCTATGTGAAAATTCGAGGAAAAGTTTTCACTCGTGGGAGAAATATTGAAATGGTGGGAATGGTAGTCATTATGTTTTAGGGAGCAAGATGTTTTTATCATAAAGTGATCTTATGGATGGTTTTTAACTATGAGTTCCCATGATTTAGCATGAATGAAAAGAATGCAGTTTCTGGGATGTTCACACTAGGATCGGTTCAGAGGCCGACAATGAATAAAGGGTGACATGGTTAAGTGAACCTTAACCGAAGTAGGGTAGGTGCAATGAGGAGAGAGTCTTTCAGTGGAATGATAGGTTCACTAGAAAAGTGTTTCTAATACTTATGGAGAATGTGTGTTCGTGGAACCCCATTGGTGGACATCCACCCGTGGATTCGTTTAAATAGGGCTATTGAGGTCGGTAGTGGATTTTTCTCTTGACGAAGAAGTTAAGGGGAATTATGAAGGCAATTGTTAGGATCGAAGCTATATAGTCCGAGATACTGATAACCTTAACATGGTCAGGGTGGCCAGAGATGAGGAATGTAGAACCACACGGTTAGTCCTTGCCCAATAGGAATTAAAAGACAAGAGTAGGGTGCCTAGATGGGGCATTGATTAAAGTAGTTTTTGGTTCAGTTATAGAGCAGTCAAGGAGATTGGTAGAGTTGTTGTTATGAATTTCACCTCAGATGAAGGAGGTATATTCCGTGTGGCAAGATTGAGTCACAATATTTTATTTGACCTAGATTCGTGTGTGATTCGAGTTTACTGGTAGTATCGGTAACATTATATAGTGTATGTATATATATTTTTTTGTGGTAGCTGAGTTATATTTTTCTTCATTCGTTATGGAAACGAGTGTTTATATTTTGGATTTATATCTGGTTTGTACTACTCATTTTGTACTTGTTATACAAGTATGGTACTATTATAAGAGTAATGTTGTTGTATTATCGGAGTGATAACAGGCTAATGATTGGAAGACTACAGTATCCACGATTCCAGGGTGTAACGGGTTGTCGTTGAGATATCTCACCTAGATACAGGTTGAGTTCATCTTTATTATATGGGTAGATGGAACTTCAACGAGTAGATGTTTCATTATCATTCTTTGAGTGCGTGGCGACCTTATATATGATTAAAGGTATGCAAGATTTATTGTTAAGCTGTGAGTTTAAGCTTGTTATTGTTTGCGCTAAGGACTTAGTGTTAGTACAAGCACTTGGTGGTGTGGCACCTGGAAAGAATTATGAGTTCTGAACACATTTGGTTAATAGGTGGGATGGGATTATCCTGGTGGCATATTTCAAAACTAACGGACCTCCACGACGAACAAAGTCATGTAGTAGTGTATCAGAGGGGTTCCTTGTTTGGATTTCGATTGCGAGACGGTCCACGCATGAACCTTAACGATGTCGGGAGTGTATAGATGTTATGGGATGCAAGGATGTTGGTTTTGATGATGAGTTACATAGTGTGGAGAAAACACTATTGACTAATAGCCATGTGATGATCACATACTCATGGAGATAGAAGTACTATGGAAAAGCACTGAAATGTTTCTCTCACCGCAAGTATGTGGCTGAGGAAAGATAAAGTAAAGTGATTTGAGGATTATAGCCAGGCCTTGAATAGAGTACAAATTAAGAGGACATATGTTTTGGGTATGATGTTAGTAACATTTTTGCAGAGAATAGGTTCCCCAATTAGTTAGACTTTCCATCTCTCCAAGATGGAAGGACATAGTAGTAGAATAGTGTTAATAGATTAGTGAGGTAGGATTTTAAATGTCCCGCTGGTGTACCTTAGGCCGTTATATCACGATAATCGACGATGCGAGGAATTATTGTAATGGGAGGGTTCCTTGTCTGGATTTCGCTTTGCGAGACGTCCCACGCATGAAACCGAGCAAATATCAGAAATTGAGATAGGTCTTGGGCACAAGGGATATAGTTAGGATAGAATTCATTTTTTTTGTGTGTAGGAAACACATCGATCTTGGGATTATTAGGAAGTAAGGCCAGAAGGACTAGTGTCATTGATATCAGGAGATTGTGGTTAGTTAATCACGAGAAGATTCGTGGGTTAACCTTAAGAAGGATTAAATTTCCAGGGATGGGAAGAACTGAATTTTGAGTTATTCGAATTGGGAGTACCCAAGTGTTAGTACCAGGCCGAGAAAATGAGGCCCATTTTAGAGAGAGTAAGTTGGTTTTAATATGCTGCCAGAAATAAAAGTGGCGTCATATATAAAGCTGAAGAATATGATTTGGAGCAGTTATGGGTTGGATTGAATGTCGTAGGAAGCACGCAATAACCGAATGATGTAGGTGCAACAAGAGTTAGTACACCTAAGTTAGGCGAGAAGACTACCGGGAGTAGTTAAGCATTAGTGTAGTTTACTTTTGAGGGAAATTCAATGTCCTGTTATAGATGAGAGGTCGCTTAGCGTCGTGGCTCTACAGTGGGATCTATATATTAGAGCGGTGATTAAAGGCTCGTTTTTTTTATATGTGGTTATAGTTAATCATACGATCGAGGTAGTGTTATAACATATAGAGATTTGGTTAAGATTGTTATTAAGCTAGTATGTTAGAAAATAATCCTTGAGATAGGTGGTTACCGTGAACGAGTATATGGTAGGGTACAATTTGGGTTCGTACCTTTTGACTTATGTGGGTAGGATGAAATGTGATTAGCGATCCTAGGTTGGTGGTACCGGTCGTATATGAATTTTGAGGATGAAATTTCATTGTAAGGGGGGAGAATGTAATACCCCGCACTTTTATGGATATCTAAATTACATAAGTGGGTGTAATCTAGAAATTGAGGAATTTTTGTCAATAGTAATTTTTGGAGTTTATGAGTGTAATTGAATAATTTAAAAATTAAAGTGAATAGTAAATATTAGTTTGCTGGTGTCGGATTAATATTTACATGGGTTATATTTTCTTACGAGACTAAGTACATGAGTTGGATTATTTTATTACATGTCGCAGTTGGGTAAAGCGACGAAGGATAATATTTTATTTGGATAACATGCATAGTGAGATGTGTTGGGCTTAATCAGTGAATTTAAGTTAAGTGACTCGGATGGAGATTTTGAGCGTACAGTTGGTTTCAGAATGGTCGAGATAGTTAGAATAGAGTACCCGGGGGGTAGTGTTTGAGTTCCGGAGACTTTTGAACTAGTAAGGACCCGCAATTGAGTAAACGAGTCAATTTTGTGTATAATGAGGGATAAGCATTATAAACCCTTATAACCCTCATTTATCTAACAATTCAGCCCTAAGAGAGAGAAAGAGAAGAGAGAAAAGGAAGAAGAGAAGAGAAGAAGGAAGAAAGGGGATTTCCGAGCCAAGCTCCGCGGGATTCGACTCGAGGTCGTCAGATTTTATCCACGAGGAAAGTGTTTATTTTCTTTATTATTTTAATCATAAATCTCATATTATAGTTGCTAGTGATAAACCATAAATATTTTTGGGTTGGGTTTTCGTGAATCAAAACAGGTTTTTCGAAAGTTTAACGAACCCCGGATAATACCCAATTTGAGAAACTTAGGAATTAATAGAAATTAGTTATGGGTTATGGGTTCTAAGATGATTAGAACCCTTTTTATGTGTGTATATGTCATTGTTTGAGGTTGGATGATGATAAGAGAAGAAATAAAAATCTTAGAGGTGAATTGATGGAGGTTTGGGATTTTTGAGAAGAATGTGAATAGTAATCAACGCATATTTCGAATTGATTTGGCCTAGATACAAATTGATTAGGCTCTTAGTAAAAAAATAAAATTTGTATATCTTTTCGATACGGTCGGATGGGAGATAACCGGATATTTTTATTATTTTCTTTGAATTTATAATGATTTTTCTACGGAAGGTTGTCTACGATCGAAATCGTTAGTTATAAATCCAACCTGACATTGGGAGAAAAGTAATTGATGTGTTAGTTAGAAATCAATGTTAGGATGATTATAGTGTTGTTGGGTGAGATTAAAAACATAAAAAATGGGGATTGGGATGATAGTTGGAATTTTGATGAAGAACTAAACCCTTGGCATATTTCGGACTCGAACCAGCCGAATCGATTCGGACAGGCCGAATCGATTTGGTAAGAGACTGTTAGAAAGTATAACCATTTCAAATTGATTTAGATAGGACGAATCTATTCAGTCCTGATAGATTTCTAAGGTTTTCTCTTTTACGTTAAGGGAAATTAAATAAAAATATTTGAAGATTATTATAGGGGATTCTAGACATGATATTAGGACTCATATACGATGGGATTGAGGGTGAGTAAACGTTGGAATGAAAGAGAGAACCTTGGATTAGTTTAGTATACAATATGGGGTATGGACTTAGTGAATGTTCGGGTCAAACAACGTTCGAGAGAGGTATTCGAAAAGTGTGTATAGAAAATACTTATGGGTTCAGTATTTTAAGTATATGAGTGCTTATATACTATTACGAATGGGAACATTCAGGATTGTTGGCTATCGCTTTGAGAGTTGGCAATTATAGCCACATATATATTCGAGAAGTAATATAGATTATATATATGACGTTGTTACAGTATATATAATAAGATATATATAAATATATCTGTGTGTGATTGGTATATTTGTACTTTCGAGGCTGATTCCATGGGCTTTCCTTTAGTGTATGGTTGGAACAATCGGACTATATATTTTATCTAGTGCGATCCAGGGAGGTTGCGTGATATGGGTGAATCCCCTGTATTGAGGAGTAGGGAGAGTATATCCCCAGGTCATTATCGTCCCATGTACGAGTGCGATGTGTGTACTCCACTTTCAGAGGGAACATGACCGCCTCCACCATTATGTTTTATTTTACCATGACCATGAGTGAGTCTGCTTGGTACCGTGGTTGAGTGAGTAAATCCGAATTCGGATAGGAACTATGAGACTGTACCTCCAGTTATAGCTCGGTGGGATGGTTATTATACTGATGATTGTGATAAGTATAATCATATACTTGTTGTGTATGAGAAAACGCGACTGTGTGATAATTGATTAAATTTATTCGCAAATTTCCAATTCGGCTCACTTATTTAATTAGAATCTATTTTTAAACCAAATTAATCCAGCCTCTAAACATGCATCTAAAAGTGCGTGTGTCAACCCATAAATAAATAAAGCATGTGACACAAATATTCAGGAAAAATTCCCCAATGGGGCAAAACCTTTTATTTCACTATAATTTTGTTAGAAAATGGCTTACACGGATTACAATGAAATATGGGGACATATGAAATACCCGCAGGTGTCGGTTCCGATGTCTCGGCTGGAACTTTCCCTTTCCAGGAGGGCAGTAGTGAAGAAGAAGACGGCTCTTCCACAAGTTACGGCTGGAATTTTCCCTTTCTAGGAGGGCAGCAATGAAGAAGAAAAACGGCTTCTCCACAAGAGTGAAATTTATAAGGACTCCCTCCATAATACCATGCAATTGTCGGTTATAGAGCTCTCCCCACAAATTATAAACAAGAGTAAAGTATGTTCTTGAAAACCAAAACAATTCACTAAGGCATATGGGAGTTTTATGAATTGAAAACAAAAAGGGATTAAACCCTAAAAGAAGAAGCCTAAAAGAATTTTACTTTTGCAGTTTTTATGTTCATCAAAACACTGTGACTTCTTAATGAAAACGGAACCAAATAATGAGATTTTATATAAAATCGTGCCTCCTCGAAAACAGAGCTCGTTCGAACGAGATAAGAAAGTCTCTCGAATGAAGGACAAAAGTCATTCGAACGAGATCTAATGATATGCTATGTCGTTTGAATGACAATTGCAGGTCATTCGAACGACCTATCAAGCGAGATTCCAATCGTGCCTGTAGAAAATTTCGATATGAACGCGTTGCCGCCAATTTCGTATCATTCTAATTTTTTATGAATTGGTTATGATTTTTCTACGGAAAGGTGTCCAAAAACAAAATCTTTAGAAAAATATTTTGTAAAAATATCCCAAAAGCTCTAAGTGAAAAGTTAAGGTATTTCAAACATAACGTTACCAAAGTAAACTTCGCAGAGTCTTGAATGATAAAGAACATGAGTAATTCGGATCCGTCTTTGATGTAGATGTCTCTTGAATGCTCTTCGACGGTGTAGCGGTATATGACATAATAAATTGATAACGGACCTATGAAAATATGTCCGTAAAAATACCCCCTATGTCTATGCCGGTACATACATAAAAAATCCAAATTATGAAAAACCAAATTGCCTATACAAATCTACCCTCCCATGAATGAATTTGCAAACTTCCAAACTGTTCTTCAATCATCTTCGTCAAATCTCAAAGCTTTTCTCATCAGGGTGTGCAACATATCAATCTTCAATTTTGTACCTACACACATGAGATGAAGCAAAAACCTTCGTGACGCATCGAGTTTGAAATGATATAATAATAAAGCATTAATAATCAAATCTCCCCCATAATGCAAAAACTCCCCCATAACTAATAATTCTTTCTCCCCCTTTTTATGATGTCCCCAAATTGATAAATAAGAAGAAAAAAATTAAAACATGGAGTGTCACGATAAAATGCGTAGCAAACAGAGATCAAGCTACACGCATGCTAAGGTATGTCCCCAAAAATTTCACAAGCTATTTTTGATTTTTCAAAATTTTCAAACTAAAATAGAATACAAAAAAATCACACCATGGATTTAAACTCAATCAACCAAGTCATGGAAATGGAATGTATGGGTGTGAACACATTCGATAGGTAAATAAACTCAATCAATCATATGTGTATGATGCATACGTGTACTCCTAACGAATGAACATCAAAAGTATCCTTAGGTGTAAAAATTGTTGAATTTAGATGACATCGTCTTATACAAATCAACAAATCAAAGTCAAAATGATTTCCACCCCAATAATGTCCAAAACTATTTAGCGCATTATCAAGAATTTCAAGGACGTGCAAACCCGTTATAAAATCTCCAACCAAACACCCTCAAATATATTTTCTTTTTAGAGGTAATCTAAATTTCAAACTTTGGAGAATTGGTGCAAAAACATAAATGGCCCATAATTGACATGAATTTTTTTATTGCCTTTAAATTTTTTTAGGATCTTTTAAACCTCTTTGGACCCCGGATAAGAAAATTCCTCCATTTTTAGGTCCAATTTAACGGTGGCTTAGTATTCGCAAAGCCAAAATGAACCTTTCGCAGCCCTTCCCCGTTCAAACAAAGAACACAAACTCACAAAACGGTTCTTATATGCACAATTTCCTTATCAAAATTTATCTCGCTAGGTTTATTTTAAAGGATAGGATTAAAGTGAAAACACCCAACCAACATGTGATAAGACAAGCACAATAATCAAACAAATCCATGCATGTGTTTAATAAAGGAAACATGAGTCAAACATGTAGGAAGTAACACTATCTTAATGACTCTAAACATTATAAAGCACAAGGATGAATTGACCTATTGTCTCAAAACACTATCAAATAGTCACATGAAAATAATGGATTGAAGTTGTGACTCGGTCAACCCATAAATAAATAAAGCATGTGAAACAAATATTAAGGAAAAATCCCCCAAAGGGGAAAAACCTTTTATTTCACTATAATTTTTTAAGAAAATGACTTACACGGATTACAATGAAATATGGTGACATATGAAATACACATAGGTGTCGGTTCCCATGTCTCAGCTGGAACTTTCCCTTTCCAGGAGGGCAGCAGTGAAGAAGAAGACGACTCTTCCACAAGTTACGGCTGGAACTTTCTCTTTCCAGGAGGGAAGCAATGAAGAAGAAAAATGGCTTCTCCACAAGAGTGAACTTTATAAGGACTCCCTCCACAATAGCATGCAATTGTCGGTTGTAGAACTCTCCCCACAAAGTATAAACTAGAGCAAAGTATGTTCTTGAAAACCAAAACAATCCACTAAGGCATATGGGAGTTTTGTGAATTGAAAACAAAAAGGGATTAAACCCTAAAAGAAGAAGCCTAAAAGAATTAGGCTTCTGCAGTTTTTCTGTTCGTCAAAATGATGTGACTTCTTAATGAAAATGAAACCAAATAATGATATTTTATAGAAAATCATGCCTCCTCGAAAACAGAGCTCGTTCGAACGAGATCATCAAGTCGCTCGAACGAAGGACAAAAGTCATTCAAACGAGATCTAACGACATTCTATGTCATTTGAATGAGAATTGAAGGTCGTTCGAATTACCTATCAAGCGAGATTACACGTGGGCCTGTAGATAATTTTGATACGAACGCGTGGACGCCAGTTTCGTATCATTCTGATTTTTTATGAATTAGTTATGTTTTTTCTATAGAAAGGTGTCCGAAAACAAAATCTTTAGAATAATATTTTGTAAAAATATCCCAAAAGCTCTAAGTGAAAAGTTAAGGTATTTAAAACATAACCTTACCAAAGTAAACTTCGCGGAGTCTTGAATGATGAAGAACTTGAGTAATTCGGATCCGTCTTTGATGTAGATATCTCTTGAATGCTCTTCGACGGTGTAGCGGTTATGACATAATAAATTGATAACGGACCTATGAAAATATGTCCTTACAAATCTCCCCCTATGTCTATTTCGTTACATACACAAAAAATCCGAATTATCAGAAACCAAAATGCCTATACAAATCTACCCTCCCATGAATAAATTTGCAAGACTTCCAAATTGTTCTTCAATCATCTTCGTCAAATCTCAAAGCTTTTCTCATCAGGGTGTGCAACATATCAATCTTCAATTTTGTACCTACACACATGAGATAAATCAAAAACCTTCGTGACGCATCAAGTTTGAAATGATATAAGAATAAAGCATTAATAATCAAATCTCTTCCATAATGCAAAAACTCCCCCATAACTGCTAATTCTTTCTCCCCCTTTTTATGATGTCCCCAAATAGACAAATAAGAAGAAAAAAAAACAAAACATGGAGTGTCACGACAAAATGCATAGCAAACAAAGATCAAGATACGCACATGCAAAGGTATGTCCCCAAAAATTTCACAAACTATTTTTGATTTTTCAATTTTTTCAAAAAAAAATAAGATACAAAAAAAATCACACCATGGATTTAAACTCAAACAACCAAGTCATGGAAATGGAATGTATGGGTGTGAACACATTAGATAGGTAAATAAATGCAATCAATCATATGTGCACGATGCATACATGTACTCCTAACGAATGAACATCAAAAGTATCCTTAGGTGTAAAAATTGTTGAATTTAGATGACATCGTCTTATACAAATCAACAAATCAAAGTCAAAATGATTTCCACCCCAGTAACGTCCAAAACTATTTAGCGCATTATCAAGAATTTCAAGGACGTGCAAAACCGTTATAAAATCTCCAACCAAATACCCTCAAATATATTTTCTTTTTAGAGGTAATTTAAATTCTCAAACTTTGGAGAATTGGTGCAAAAACCTAAATGGCCCATAATTGGCATGAATTTCTTTTTTATTCCCTTTAAATTTTTTTAGTCTCCTTTAAACCTCTTTGGACCCCGGATAATAAAATTCCTCCATTTTTAGGTCCAATTTAATGGTGGCTTAGTATTCGCAAAGGCGAAATGAACCTTTCGCAACCCTTCACCGTTCAAACAAAGCACATAAACTCACAAAATGGTTCTTTTATGCACAATTTCCTTATCAAAATTTATCGCAATGGGTTCATTTTAAAGGACAGGATTGAAGTGAAAACACCCAACCAACATGTGATAAGACAAGCACAATAATCAAACAAATCTGTGCATGTGTGCAATAAAGGAAACACGAGTCAAACATGTAGGAAGTAACACTTAATTATATCTTAATGACTCTAAACATTATAAAACACAAGGATGAATTAACCTATTGTCTCAAAACACATCAAATAGTCACATGAAAATAATGGATTAAAGTTGTGACTCGGTCAACCCATAAATAAATAAAGCATGTGACACAAATATTCAGGAAGAATCCTCCAAAGGGGCAAACCTTTTATTTCACTATAATTTTGTAAGAAAATGGCTTACACGAATTACAATGAAATATGGTGACATACGAAATACCCGCAGGTGTCAGTTCTGATATCTCAGCTGGAACTTTCCCTTTCCAGGAGGGCAGCAGTGAAGAAGAAGACGACTCTTCCACAAGTTATGGCTGGAATTTTCCCTTTCCAGGAGGGCAACAATGAAGAAGAAAAATGGCTTCTCCATAAGAGTGAACTTTATAAGGACTCCCTCCACAATAGCATGAAACTGTCGGTTGTAGAGCACTTCCCACAAAGTATAAACAAGATCAAAGTATGTTCTTGAAAACCAAAACAATACACTAAGGCATATGGGAGTTTTGTGAATTGAAAACAAAAAGGGATAAAACCCTAAAAAAGAAGCCTAAAAGAATTCTTCTTTTGCAATTTTTCTGTTCATCCAAACGCCGTAACTTCTTAATGAAAACGAAACCAAATAATAAGATTTTATAGAAATTTACGCCGCCTAAAAAACAGATCTCGTTCGAATGACATCAACAAGTCGCTCGAACGACGGACAAAAGTCGTTCGAACGAGATCAAACGACATGCTATGTCATTTTAACGACAATTGTAGGTCGTTCAAACGACCTATCAAGTGAGATTTCACATTGGCCTGTAGAAAATTTCGATACGAACGCGTGGACGCCAGTTTCGTATCATTCTGATTTTTTATGAATTAGTTATGATTTTTCTACGGAAAGGTGTCCGAAAACAAACTCTTTAGAAAAATATTTTGTATAAATATCCCAAAAGCTCTAAGTGAAAAGTTAAGGTATTTAAAACATAACCTTACCAAAGTAAACTTCGTGGAGTCTTGAATGATGAAGAACTTGAGTAATTCGGATTCGTCTTTGATGTAGAGTTCTTTTGAATGCTCTTCGACGCTGTAGCAGTATATGACATAATAAATTGATAATGGACCTATGAAAATATGTCCTTAATGTGTATAGTATATCGCTTGTATATGAAGATGAGATATCATATAAAGTAAATATATAAGATGAAAAGAATGATAATGTGTATTACCTTTCTGGCATAATCATATCGGAAGTTATATGAAAATGAATTACAGGTTCTAATAAGAACTATATATATATATATATATATATATATATATATATATATATATATATATATATATATATATATATATATATATATATATATATATATATGCGAACTATATATATATACACATGCATTACGTGCTGATGTCCTAATGAATCTCGACAATCAATATTGCCAGGTAGAAGTGTATCGGGGGAGTTCCTTGTTTGGATTTCTCTTCATGAGACTTACCATGCACGAACATAGTGCAGTGTTGGGAATGGGGAGAAATTTAATCCTTAGTACTTGGGTTTATGAGGATTCTTAGAGTTTTGGTGATAGGGTTTAGTTAGGCAGTGTAGCTTAACTAGTAGGTTTAAAACGTACGCGATATATGTGAACTATTAGAAGAGGGGTATCTCATGAGAGTGCGATACCAATTTAAATATGAGATAAAATCATATTTTAAACATATGCATTTATGAACTTGAAAAATATTTTCAAACTCGGGCTCTGACCCATTTTTCTCTATTTTCCTCTCTTGCTATATATATATACTAGTATATGACCGTGCCTGAAGGCACTGCGAAAAAAACAAAATACGTAATCGCAAAACCATAAATTTTAAAGTATGTAATCACAGCGGGAAAAAAGTCATTCCCCAACAATACTAATCATACTGGTTGAACCTCGCATAAACATCATATCCATAAAAAACTAATTTAAGTCAAGTTATTCTACAACATCATGTAAATATTTTAAAAATTTTGGACATAACCTCCTCTATATGTAGGAATATCCCCTATTTAAAAAATAAAAAATACTCTTAACAACAATAATATTAATAGTCAAACTTTCACATCGTATAAACAACCTCTTAATTTAAGTAAAAAATTATTAACACAACTAAGAGTTGGTAATTTACAAAATTTGGGGAAAATTCCCTTTGTTTAGTCCATTCCGAAACTCCTATAAACAACATAATCAATTCCATAGAATCTAATTCATCGGCGGCAGTAGCAGCCAGAAGGGAAGAGGGGAAGCTTTGGTAGGGTAGCAGCAGGCGTCTGCCAGTAGCAGGGATGTATCGGTAGGGCGTGTCCGTGTGGAGTCCGGGATCGGGAAAGAGAGAAGTGTGACAGGCCTTCAATGGTGTTATTCATCAATTGTGTACGGAAGAGGTGGGCTACCAATGGGACCACAACATTTGCAGGTCCAACAGCTGATTTCATTAAGAAATCAAATATAGAGGAACTCAGTTAATATGATTATAATGGGATAAAGACAATGGAAGGCTGTAGAAATTTACAGTTGGTAGTGGATAGCACATTAAAGACTTTCATGGCTCGGTAATCACGCAGCCATGATGGCAATCCTTAAGGATTTCTACAACCTGGAACGAAATAGCCAATCAATCCATATAATAGTCTTAAGGTGCGGTACTAAAAATCAAGTAATAATATGAAACCAAATCAACTTACCCTAGTAGGCTTTAGACCAATCAATCCATGGGCTCGTTGTCAATGTGAAGAATGATCCCTCTCAACATCTGAAATATGTCATTTCCATTTCCATCAAACTTTACTAATGCTGCTCTGTTGCATAGTGTTTTGATTATGTGGTGTTAGTTTTCTGCTCAGTACCATTTCCATCAAACTTTACTAACATAGTCTTCCGAAAGATGCAATGAGGTAATCTGGAAATCCTGTACAGATTAGAAAATACAAATTAAGATCTGAAAATTAAATAAATGAATACTGAGATTGCAAAATACAAATTAAGTTTGTAGAGCAAGCTTAGAGAAACAATAAGCATGAAAAATAGTAAAATTGTGTAGAAAAATTAGAACTGATAGTAATGAACTTGCCTATATTGAACTCCATTCGCAAACAAATATTATCAATACAAAAGTAGGCAAAACTAAAAAGGAAAAGAATAAAAAAAGAAATAAAGCCCCCAATACGCAACTGACAGGAAATGCAACCTGAATCTACTACCTATATTGGCTTTGGGTGAGAAATAAATCCCTCATTACTAGTGCCACAATATTAATTCCAGAAATGTCGTCTCTCAGATCCATTGTTGTCCGAGTTATGTGAAAGCAACGGGTTTAGTCAGTGAGGTATTGAGTTGTGGGCATGCATCACCCTCCCATTGATTCATAAACTTATAGTTTGTACACACTAAAGAACCAAACAGTTAAATAAACCTAGCTGGAGTCAAATAGTTAAGAATTAAACACATATGTGGACTCAATAACCAAGCCAACCCAAATAATGAATTCAATAACCAAACCATACCACATCATCCTAACAGTTAAACACAGTTAATAGTTAAAAAACCAAACCAAACAATGATGTGGACATACCTGTTAAGTGAGAGTGTATCTCATCCATGGTTGTTCCCGGGATAAAATCAAAGCAAAACCAATTATTAATGAAAAAACTATGGAGCCAGATCTAGCGAGTGCAAAAATCACATGAAAGAACACTTGAAGATGATTTATGTCTATAGTCCACTAAATACGAAGTCGGAGGCCCTTCGAATCTCAACCTTAGAAGCTCGTTCATCCTATTACATCACTGACATATATCAGAGAAAGCTCATGCCATTTTCCTATAAAAACTCCTACTAATAATCCACAATAGAGACATCATTTGCGACAAATGCAAAACATAAATGGTACGGAAATGTAAACTTAATGTGTCAAACTAAATTATGTTTCAACTTTGTGACAAATATAAGAGTAATATAAACTAAAAAAGTACTAAAACATGTTAATGAATTTAGAAGTGGCATTTAAATCTATAAGGTTACCCCCAATTTTCTCCTCACTGCCACATTGAAATCTCCAATTTTTATCTGAGTGCACCTAGACTAAACTATTGTAAGAGCTATCTTATAATAGTTTAAAGGGTGTTCAATGTTAAAAAGAGATAGATTGGATTTCATTTTGAGACAGTATGCAATCGATTTCCATCCCTCCAAAAATACCACACCTTATTAGATAGTATTAATGCAGCCAGCAAACCCCAAAGTTATTTTCATATTTTCAAAACCAATCATAGGTTCTAAAATGGCTAAAAGGGAAATATTATGAAATTTTACTAACCTTTTCAGCCGCCTCCTTGTATATTTATTCCCAATACCTCTTGCATTGCAGACTATCGCTTTGATCACTAACTCAATGATTTTGAAGCACTCTCGGATGTGATTTTGATCTACAAAAGCATGAGCAACTGAAATTAAAAATTTGGCGTGACTGTTACATTTCTAGTTACCACATATTATGTTATTAATCCACCGCGTATAAACTAATCAACTCACACAAAACTTCAAACTCCAACACATTCAGAATATCAAACATATGAATTTTATTCCCAACCAAAGTCTTAACTAAACTAAAAAATCCATTTCTAGTTCTCAGTTGCGGATGCTAGACTTAGAGGAGGGATTTGACTTTTTTCTTTCTTTTTAGTTGCATCGGGAACTAAAAATATAGAACATCATCAACCTAACTTAATGCAGTAAACATATGAATAGAGAATATCAAACATACCTAACTTAATGGGGCAAACAACCCAACATAAAATAAAAAAGAAAAAAACAGACATATCTCCCATTAGTAGCCCCTCGGGTAGGCAGTAATAGCCAAGTCTGCTCCCAGTTCACCTCATGAATTTGAAAATCCTCATTCCTATTCAATCCTAACATTTGAATAAAAGGTCATGCCGAAAGGTATGTTACTTGGACATACCAAACTTTAACACCAGCTGGGCAGCAGGTACGGAGATTGCTTTCATATGAACAAACAATAATCGAGCCTTAATTGTACTGCAGGAGCACTAACAAAATGTTTTTCAATTATCTTGAAAAAATATTAGGAAAAGCAAATAAATAATTCTAATAAACAATAATCATTTAAACCCAAGACATATTCCAAAGAAGTAAATATGCCCTCAATATCCATAACTATTATCTTATATTGAAATAATCACACGAACGGTAAAGAACATCGAGTGTGACATAAATGACATAATCTTAATGTACAATATTAATCAATATAGTGATCTTTTTACCACTGAGAATAAATATAAAAAAATGCTAATATGTAGATGAAGATTGTAATTAGTACTAAAATTATAAATGAATCCTAATTTATACCGGAACCCTTAAGTCGTCTTCACCTCTTAATTTGAAGGGAAATTATAAAAGGTTGTGCTCATCTATGAAATCTCATAAATGGAATTTTTGAACCTTAATAAAAGTAAAAAAAAAAATGCTTCTGAATCTGATTTTGAGGCCAAAAATACTAAAAAGGAATAAAACATCGGGGGATAAAGTGTATACAGACTTTAGAAAATGGGTTTAACGAAATATAAATAATTTTATGAAAACAAAAAAAGGCAAAAACCTTGAGGACCATGGGGTGTAAGCATTCACAGGGGTGTCACTGCTACTTCCCTTGACCTCTTCATTGCTGATTTCCTTAAGTTGAAGTTAACCTCGTCAATCCCTTGACCTCTTCATTGCTGATATTTTCAACTGTTAGAAAAATTACATACTTCACTACCAAAAAATAGTTAAATAGGAAGGGTTATGTTTCAAAACAATTAACTGAATAAAAAATCAACTCACATATAGTCATATTGACGAAAGAACTGACATATGGTCCTTAGGTTGCACTCTATATGAAATAAAGTATGGTGTATCTCTATTTGAGTATGCACTGGGGGGAATCTGAAGGAAGCTTGCAGTTGGCCAATTTAAATTCACAGATAAAATGGCCAGCAGCGCCTAAACCTCCATATCCAGAGGCTCTTCACCAGTTTGTGACATGGATGCTCTATCCCCAAGTCACAGTGCGACCTTGCATAGATGATATCATCATTCATGTTGACGAATTGATCTGAAAGTTCTCTCATTGAACAACTTGCAATCAAAAGACATGTTGGATTAGTTCACTGGGGTGTACCATCCATATTGTACCCTTCAGCATACAGCGGGGTCATTAATTAGATTACGTTAAGTCCTTCACTTTATTGTGAAATTGTCATAATAAGAGCAGTAGAAGTTTCGTATTTCTCCTATTATATATATGTTGAAGAGTAGTTTTGGTGATTGTTGTTTGGTTTTCAGGAATTATGGATCCCACATTTTTTTTAATCTTATGTGATGTGGTGTACCTAGTGGTGTAAATTGGAGTGTGTGTGAGCTAAAGTCATTGGTATCTTATACCCACTTTAGGCCTTTTAAGTTAGAATTTTCACACGTTGGCATCTTTCTTCACAAAAAATATACATATATTAATAGAGAACATGCTTACAGAAGCTGATTTCTCTTCTTTATCACAGATTTAGTAGAAGATGCTTCCTCTTCTTTGACTCCCACATCTCTGTAGCGATTTGAGAAAATGTTCATCATCACCGCTGCCCCAAAGATCCCGTAGAGTTGTTACCCAACATAGATTTCAAATCCCGATCTAAAATATTTTGAAACGTAGATGTAAGAATCAAAACCAAAAAATTAGTGGTTCTTCATAAGATTAGATCATGTATATAAGCAAAAGATAATATAGAAAAAGATATGTTGTCACATATTGGAACTGGTATCTGTTCTATAATCACAAAAAAAATAAAAATGAATCCACGTGGTATAAGAAAGAAACTTACACCATAATCCATAAACACTCAATTTAATGACAAACACATAAAAAAGAGAAACTTAAACAATCTTAGATCCAATAAACATATGAAGGTAGTGGTATGGAAATCAGGAATGGAAACTAACTACCCAAGAGTATTATAATGTCTATAATTGAAAATTTCAAGAGAGACTTAAGCTTACCATGTTAAACCTTTCCGCATCCACGTGGTATAAGAATGATTCATTGAGTTCCAGCCATGTTAACCACTTAATGTGCATTATTCCCTGACAGTAATATGTAATATGTAAAACAAAGAATAAGTTTAAGAATGTTACACCAAGCGGCCAAGTAAATGTTTGCAACCATTAAGAAAGTTACACCAAACGGAGAAAAATATCATTTCACCTCAAGGCAAAGACACTCACAATTATCACACAATTTTTAGAAAATTCCCAACAATACAGATGCTTGGAAAAGGCGATAACAAAATAAATGGAACAACAAAGATAATGGAAAGGCAACTCAACAATATATAAAGTAAAACATCCCCAATATATAAGTGATTAATAGAATAAGTGAATAAATGGAAAAACAAAGAATTTCACAAACATGTAACTCACAACTTTAAACTGATTAGTAGAATAAGTGAATAAATTGAACAACAAAGAATTTCACAAACATGTAACTCACAACTTTAAACTCAGGATTGACTCTCCAATTATATCTAATAAAAAATGAAATAATGATAAAATCAAACAATCGACATGTTAAATTCACAAATTAATGTTGAAACCGCATTGATATATACATAAAAGAAACAAAGAACCAGAATCCGAAAAAGCCCTAATTTTGAAACAAATCAAAATCTCCTTTGAATCCTAAATCGAAACCACACACATATATATTCATAAATGCAGAGAAAGCTTTAATACATATCTTACCCATAAAAAGCCCTAATTTTGAAACAAATCAAAAGCCCATTTGAATCCAAAATCTAAACCACACACATATACATTCATAAATGCAGAGCATGTACAAAAAACCCTAAAAAACAAATCAACATTAGAAAACTTCAAAATGGAAACCATATTTTCAGATCGCACCAAAAAATCTACAAAAAATCTAAAATATTGAGAATGGGATGCCGTACCTGCTAGCTTTGGGTTACAAATATTAGATTCGAAGTACCCAAAGTTAGATCTGTAGACAAAAAACATATTAGATCTAAACATTAAAAACCCACACTAAAAATTAAAACCCCAAAACACAAATTACTTGAACTCGATAGGATGATGAAGTTAGTGCTAAGGGATGCAGTGCGTAGGGTACGGGGGAGGACGTATGGTGAGTGCGACGCAGGGAGGAGAGGAGAGGAGGGGATGCGTGGAGGAGAGGATGACTCGTGAGAAGGAGAATGAGGAGAGAGGTAGGGTTTGGAAAAGAATCGAATTGACTGAAGGAGAGAATGAGCGGCGGGTGTAGGGTTTGGGGGTCCATAGACGATTTGTCTTATTTGCCCCTACCTAATATTGTGAGAAGAGTTCTTTAATCTCGACCCTAGATTTTGTACACATGGCAAAATGTAGACCCTTTGATTATATTGATAAGATAAGATAAGATGGCACTATTCATTAGACCATTGTCCCATATATATATATATATATATATATATATATATATATTAGGTGTCCAGACACAGGGACGTCTGGATGAAGATTCTTTCGAGTCAGACTTTCGCTGCAGCAGCTGTGGATGCATGCAAGTTTATTTTAGGTGCTTCAATTCTTGTGATCTAGATAGGAAGCATTGTAGTAACATTTGGGCCGATAGTCCAAGTGTATTCATTTATTCTTTTACCTCTTTTTTGTTCGTCATTCGATTTGGTTGTATTATGTTAAACCGAGTGTTCGGTTATTTTTTTTCATATTCAGTTGTTGCATATATATTGTCACACCCCAAACCCAATATCAATACTAATCATTTATTATTAGAATAATTAAATCATAATCTTGAGCCCATTGGAAATATAATTCATCTATCCATTTTTTATTGCATAATGTGCATAATCAACATAATATTATTCTTGTACCATAACGAAATCAATATCAGAGTCATAATTAAGCGGACATACAATACTATGATTAAATATTACAATCATCAACTCAATCCCAGCTAACTCAATATATAAAATGTGTGAGTATATTAAAACATTCAGTGTAAAAATGATAAAATCCCCATATTTAAATCCCAGCTCTCTCCAACGGTGCGACTCTCAAAGTTACCGATCATATGGTATCCTAGTTGGCAGCGTACAAACCTGAAATTGTTAAAATATAAACCGTAAGAATTTAGCTTAGTGAGGTACTCCTTACCTGCAATGGAATACCAATTCTATATCGAATTGGTGGATATAAAATCCGAACAATCCTTCCCATTGGCAATAACAAATCCTGGATCATAAGATCCAAATAATTCTGCCCATTGGCAATAACAAATCCTGGATCATAAGATCCAAATAATTCTGCCCATTGGGAATAAAAAATCCTGGATGTTTGAATATCCAAACTAATCCTGAATACCGAAGTATTCAAACAAATCCGCTCTTAGAGCTATATTCAAATCCAACATATCATTTTCATATCTATATACGAGCAATCATAAGTACACTCACCTTGATAGTTTAACTGACTTTTCCCTTGCCTTTATCTGGTACTTGTTCAATAATATCTTCTTCCCTTCCTATCATTCTTAAAATATTAGTATCATCATAATAATATCAATAATCTAAAGAATTATTTAAACATAATTCAATCCATAAGCATCACATGATTCCATTTAAATCATTTATCACAAGTGAAGTTCCATCCAAATCCATGTTAATATATTTAACATATCCAAATCATAGACCAAATATACATTCATTTATGCTTGGTAATTCAATCCTTATCATATTAGGCTTCCAATACAAAATATGGTGCGATATTTCAATTTTCCTAGGGCAAGATATGCCCAATTCTTTACCACATAACAAATCTGGCCAATAGGCTCTTTTATCGTTCATTCAACTTCCAGGAATTTTCATAATTTTTATACGTCATAAATTTCTATGATATTTCACCCAACATCAGTAAACATATTAGACAATACAAAATTAAAGTTTCATAATTTTTAAGTTTAGTTTACTATGTCAAGCAAAACACCGAACACATGGCGGGCATACTTTCACCCTTAGGGAAGATTTCATACCCGAACTTCAAACTCTCACCAAAGACTCATTACTTAGTATTTTCACATGATTTTAGGATATGTCATAAATATATGAGTACATGTTAATATACAATTGGAATAAATCAATTCCAGTTAGTATACAAAAATATATGGAAGTTTGAATAAACAAAGTTTCTAAACAAAGCAATTTCAGGGTTTTGTACATTCAACTTAACTTAAACTTGCATATATCCATACATATGCACTCAATCATGAAAGGTCAATAAAAAATCAAGAATTTATATCATATAAATCATAAATTCAAGAAAAATAACAATATTCATGGTTGGAATTACCTTAAGGGCTTTTACGTAATTTTCTATGAATTTTTTTGAATGTGTCTCCCCAATTTCTTCTTCCTAACCCTCACAATTGTCTTTCATCAACTTAAAACTCTCCCAAACTGAGTTTTCTGAAGAATGGAAGTTATATCAAGGGGCCAAGACAACCTCCACCACCAACCAATCAATTTATAACATGTGGCATTATATAAAACAAAATATCATTTAAGGCTAAATGACTACTTTAGCCCCTGTTCATAAAAAGACAATATCTTCCCACTCGAATGTCCGTTCGATGGACCGTTTGTTGTGTTACAAACCTAACTCACATATATATACAATTATCTAGTTTATACCTCAAGTCAATTTTTATGTCATAAAGGCCAAAACTAGTCTTAAACTTGAGCATTCCTACCAAAAACTTCAAAATTTCACATTTGTAACTAATTCAATATTTCATGCTTTATGGCACTAGGATTAGACTAAATATAATGACTTAACATTATATATATTAATAAAATATTATCCATATCACATAATCTAATCATGATTTAAACATAATTTATCATAATTATATTCGGGTTGTCACAATTCTCCCCCATTTAGGAAATTTCGTCCCCGAAATTGACATACCTTGGTTGTCTAAATCAAACAAATACGGATAACGCATCTTCATGCTATCCTCACTCTCCCATGTGTCTTCTTCCATGGAATGCCTTATCCACATAACCTTCACAAGTGGGATCACTTTTGATCTCAATATTTGTTCTTTCCTATCGACGATCGCAAGTGGTTCTTCCACATAGCTCAAATTTTCTTTCAACGTAATAGGTTGTTCCACCAATACATATGAAGGATCCACTACATATTTTCTCAACATAGAAACATGGAAAACATCATTTAATCGAGCTAACTCCTGTGGTAATGCTAGCTTGTAGGCAACCATCCCGACTTTCTCAAGAATTTCATAAGGTTCAATGTAGCGTGGACTTAATTTACCTTTCTTTCCAAACCTCATAACTCCCTTCCTTGGAGATATCCTAAGAAACACATAATCCCCCTTATGAAATTCTAAATCTTTCCGTCGCTTATCTACAAAACTTTTCTGTCTGCTTTGAGCCGTTCTCATTCTATCTCGAATAATCTTCACTTTTTTAGTGCTACCTTCAATCAACTCTGGAACCTCTATCTTCCTTTCACCAACTTCACCCCAGCATATGGGTGTACGACACCGTCTACCATACAACGCTTCATATGGTGCCATCCCAATAGTAGATTGAAAACTATTGTTATATGCAAATTCTATCAAGGGCAAATATTCATCCCAATTTCTTTAAAATCGAGCACACAAGCTCTAAGCATATCTTCCAAAATATGTATTGTCCTTTAAGACTTCCCATCTGTCCGAGGATGAAAATCCATACTAAACTTCAAGTTAGTACCCATAGCATACTGCAAGCTATCCCAAAATCAGGATGTAAAAGTAGGGTCCCTATCTGAAATAATAGATACCAGTTCTCCATGCAATCGAATAATTTCATTAACATACAATCTAGCATACCTATCAACTATATATGTAGTCTTGACTACTAGAAAATGAGCGGACTTTGTCAATCTATCCTCCACTACCCAAATCGAATCTGACCCCTTCTGAGATTGAGGAAGCCGAACCACAAAATCCATCGTTGCATGATCCCATTTCCATTCCGGTATTGGCAATGGCTGAAGTAGACCAGTAGGTTTCTGTTGCTCCACTTTTACTTTCTGACATATAAGGCACCTCGCAATAAAATTAGCTATTTCCTTCTTTATATTATTCCACCAATAATGCTCCTTTAAATGCCTATACATTTTAGTTCTACCAGGATGCATAGTATAAATGGAATTATGAGCCTCATCTAAAATTTCCTCTTTGAATCCACACACATTAGGCACACATAACCGCTGCTTATACAATAAAGTGCATCATTCACAATACAAAAATCTTCAGACTTACCATATCGGACATCCTGTCATTTCTTCTCAAAAAAGATATTGACTTTGCAAATCACGAATATGGGTAGCTAACAAAGGCCTCATGCTTACATGAGAAAATAACTTCTCCCCATCGGCTAGCTTTAATTCTACTCCCATCAATATCAAGTCCATGATGTGGGAAACTCTAGCACAATGAATACAAGATAACCTGCCCGAAGCCTTTTTACTCAGAGCATCTGCAACTACATTTGCCTTCCCTGGGTGGTAGTTAATTGTAAAATCATAGTCTTTAATTAACTCCATCCATCGCCTCTGCCTCAAATTCAACTCCTTTTGAGTAAATAAATACTTAAGGCTTTGATGGTCAGTAAAAATATCACATACCTCCCCATATAGATAATGACGTCATAATTTCAAAGCAAAGACAATAGCAGCAAGTTCCAAATCATGTGTAGGATAATTACATTCATGTGTATGCAACTTCCTAGAAGAATAAGAAATAACTTTACCATGCTGCATAAAAACACAACCCAACCCTTGGTGTGAATCATTGGTATAAATAACAAAACCATCTCCACCATGTGGAATAGTAAGAACAGGTGCAGTTACTAACCACTTTTTCAATTCATCAAAACTATTTTCGCAATCAGAATTCCATTCAAACTTAACATCTTTTCGGGTTAGTTTAGTCATCGGCAAGGAAATCGAAGAAAATCCCTTAATAAACCTTCTATAATACCCAGCTAAACCCAAAAAACTCCTCACCTCAGTCACATTATTGGGCCTCTCCCAATTTACAATAGCTTCTACCTTCTTGGGATCAACACATATACCATCTCCAGAAATACATTGGCCTAAAAATACAAGTTTTGATAGCCAAAATTCACATTTGCTAAACTTAGCATACAATTGCTTATCTTGTAACACATTCAAAATAGTTCTGAGATGCTTTTCATGTTCAACCATATCACGTGAATAAATCAGAATATCATCAATAAAAACTATCACAAATGAATTAACAAAAAGATGCAGTACCCGGTTCATAAGATCCATAAATATAGCTGGAGCATTAGTCACCCCAAAAGCCATCACCAAAAACTCAAAATGACCATACCGAGTGCGGAAAGCAGTTTTAGAAGTATCACACTCCTTCACCCTTAACTGATGATACCCTGATCGCAAGTCTATATTTGAAAACACTTTAGCACCCTGTAACTAATCAAACAAATCATCTATACGTGGTAAATGATATTTGTTCTTAATTGTAGATTTATTCAGTTGCCTATAATCAATACACAAACGCATAGTACCATCTTCCCTTTTCACAAATAAAACTGGTGCACCCCATGGAGATACACTGGGTTGTATGAACCCCCTATCAAGTAAATCCTGCAACTGGATCTTAAGTTCTTTCAATTAAACTGGTGCCACTTTATACGGTGCCATTGAAATAGGGTATGTCCCCCGTGCTAATTCAATATTAAAATTCAACCTCTCTTTTTGGAGGTAACCCGGGCAATTCACTAGGAAACATTTCTGAAAAATCTCGTACAATAGGAACATCAACTAACTGTAAAGCCCCCTTCCTAGTGTCAAGAACATATGTAATAAAACCCTCACAACCCTTACTCAATAATTTCCTCGTCTGAATAGCAGAAATGATGCAACTGGGAATAATTTTTCTTTCCCCCACAAATTTAAATTCAGGCTCATCAAGCATATTAAAAACAACTTCCTTATAGAAGCAATCCATAGATGCATGATATTTAGATAACCAATCTATTCCCAGAATTATATCAAAATCAGAAATATCCAATGGAAGTAGATCTATAATTGTATCTCTAACCCCCACAGTCAAAACGCAATCACGAAAAACATACTCGGATAAAATCATATCCCCCATAGGCATATAAATACCCAACCCCACATCTAAACTAGTACATGGTCTATTCAAGTATACAACAAAAGCATAGGACACAAAAGAATGTGTGGAACTAGGATCAATCAAAAGATAAGCACTTCTATCAGTAACAGAAAGTGTACCTGTCACCACATCTGGAGTAATCTGAGCTTATTTCATTGTAAAAAATCATCCACCTGTCCTGGAACTACTAGCTTGTCCTATACCCATACTTTTCACTACACTGCCTGGAGATAACATTCTACTTACTACTTCACTATGTGTTGCTGGAGTCTCTGCCAACTGCGGATAATTCTTCTTAACATGCCCTACTTGATGACAATGGTAGCATTCCATTCCTTTAAGATTAGGACACTCAAATTTATAATGCCCCACCTCTTTACAAAATAAACACATAACAACTCTCACCGGTGTCTCACCTTTTCCAGACCTCCTAACTGGACTAGAAGATTCTCCTCCCCTAGTAACTCTGCCAAATCTCCCCTGACCTCTACCACTATCTCCACCTCCTAACTGAAATTTATGAGGTTCCATCTTAACACTTCCACCCTCACCTCCCTTAGACTGAAAGGCATCAAATCTACTTTTCTTAAAACTCTCTCTACTTTCCACCCCTTGGTTTATTTGCCTTTCTGCTATCATGGCTTTGTTTACTAAAGAGGCATAATCTTCTAACTCATAAGTGGCCACTCTATTTTGAATAGGCCAAATCAGTCCATCTTGAAACTTACTACATTTATCTTCTTCATTCTCCACATACCTAGTAGCAAATCTAGACAAAGCAGTAAATTTAGCCTCATACTCCCTCACATACATTTTTTCTTGTGTCAAATTTATAAATTCCCTCAACTTCTCCCTCCTATAAACTTTAGGGAAATACTTAACATACAAAGCTTTAATAAATTCAGCCCAAGTAATAAAATCAGTACCTTCTATCCTGGGCACCAAGTGGTTTCTAGCTTCCCACCAATATTTGGCCTCTCCTTTCAGCTTAAACACTGCTAGATTCACTTTCTGGTTATTTGGAACCTTCATAACTGCAAATATAGTTTCTATATCCCTAACCCATATCTCATCTTCCGTAGGTTCAACTGACCCTGAATATTCTGGAGGGTTCAACTTCAAAAACTTCTCATGCATGGAATCCTTTATTTCCTTCCTTGCCTCTTTCTCAATCCTATCCACAGTCTTTGATTCTAGATATCTTGCCGGTTTCTCTGCCATTAATGCCATATTTCTTTCCTCTTGTTCTGCCATCCTCAATATTGATTGTGCCCTTATTTGCATCTTTGTTGGCTGCTCCTTCTCTCTAGCCCTTCCAGTAATGCTCTGCTCTACTTTAGTATTGTCTGTAAGAGAAGTTACTCCCTTTTCTCTATGTTGTCCATTCCCAGGTTCCATCTGAAATTATATGTAATACAACAAAGTTCTAACAACCAATATAAACAGTTTATAATACTAAACTATTGGTTAGTACATAAACAATTCATAAATATTAAATCAACTCAATATTGCAATCTAACCGTCACACACGTCCAAAATTAATAACCATGCTCTAATACCACTAATTTTCACACCCCAAACCCAATATCCATACTAATCATTTATTATTAGAATAATTAAATCATAATCTTGAGCCCATTGGAAATATAATTCATCTCTCAATATTTTACTGCATAATATGCATAATCAACATAATATAATTCTTGTACCATAACGAAATCAATATCAGAGTCATAATTAAGCGGACATACAATACTATGATTAAATACTACAATCATCAACTCAATCCCTGCTAACTCAATATATACAATGTGTGAGTATATTAAAACATTCAGTGTGACAATGATAAAATCCCCATATTTAAACCCCATCTCTCTCCAACGGTGCAACTCTCAAAGTTATCAATCATATGGTATCCTAGCTGGCAGCGTACAAACCTGAAATTGTTAAAATATAAACCGTAAGCATTTAGCTTAGTGAGGTACTCCTTACCTGGAATGGAATACCATTTCTATATCGAATCGGTGGATATAAAATTCTAACAATCCTGCCCATTGGCAATAACAAATCCTGGATCATAAGATCCAAATAATTCTGCCCATTGGCAATAAGAAATACCATATCATAAGATCCAAATAATTCTTCCCATTGGCAATAACAAATCCCGGATCATAAGATCCAAATAATTCTGCCCTTCGGCAATAACAAATTCTGGATATTTGAATATCCAAACAAATCCTGAATACCGAAGTATTCAAACAAATCCTCTCTGAGAGCTATATTCAAATCCAACATATCATTTTCATATCTATATATGAACAATCATAAGTACACTCACCTTGATAGTTTAACTGGATTTTTCCTTGCCTTTATCTGGTACTTGTTCAATCAGCTCTTATTACCTTCCTATAATTCTTAAAATATTAGTATCATCATAATAATATCAATAATCCAAAGAATGATTTAAACATAATTCAATCCATAAGCATCACATGATTCAATTCAAATCATTATCACAAGTGAAGTTCCATCCAAATCCATGTTAATATATTTAACATATCCAAATCATAGGCCAAATATATATTCATTTATTCTTTGTAATTCAATCCTTATCATATTAGGAATCCAATACAAAAGACGGTGCGATATTTCAATTTTCCTAGGTCAAGATATGCCCATTTCTTTACCACATAACAAATCTGCCCTATAGGCTCTTTTATCATTCATTCAACTTCCAGGAATTTTCATAATTTTTATATATCATAAACTTCTATGATCTTTCACCCAACATTAGTAAACATATTTAACAATACAAAATTAAAGTTTCATAATTTTTACGGTTCGTTTGCTATGTCAAGCAAAACTTCGAACACATGGCGGGCATACTTTCAGCCTTAGGGCAGATTTCATACCCGAACTTCAAACTCTCACCAAAGACTCATTTCTTGGAATTTTCACATGATTTTAGGATATGTGATAAATATATGAGTCCAGGTTAATTTTCAACTGTAATAAATCAATTCCAGTAATTATACAAAAATATATGGAAGTTTGAATAAACAAAGTTTCTAAACAAAACAATTTTAGGGTTTTGTACATTCAACTTAACTTAAACTTGCATATATCCATACATATGCACCCAATCATGAAAGGTCAATAAAAAATCAAGAATTTATATCATATAAATCATAAATGCAAGAAAAATAACAATACTTATGGTTGGAATTACCTTAGGGGCTTTTACGTAACTTTATATGAATTTTTTTAAATGTTTCTCCTCACTTTCTTCTTCCTAACCCTCACAATTGTCTTTCCTCAACTCAAAACTCTCCCAAACAGATTTTTCTGAATAAAAGAGGATATATCAAGGGTTTAAGTCGGCCAAGACAACCTCCACCTTCAACCAATCAAGTTATAACATGTGGTATCATATAAAACAAAATATCATTTAAGGATAAATGACTACTTTATCCCCTGTTCGTAAAAAGACAATATCTCCCCACTCGGACGTCCGTTTGATGGACCGTTTGTTGTGTTACAAACCTAACTCATATATCTACAATTGTCTAGTTTATACCTCAAGTGAATTTTTTTGTCATAAAGGTCAAAACTAGTCTTAAGCTTGAACATTCCTACCGAAAACTTCAAAATTTCACATTTGTAACTAATTCAATATTTCATGCTTTATGGCGCTAGGTTTAGACTAAATTTAATGACTTAACATTATATATACTAATAACATATAATCCATATCACATAAGCCCATCATGATTTAAACATAATTTATCATAATTATATTCGGGTTGTCACATATATAAACTGTTGTGATTCATTTATTTCGTTAGTTTGGTTGAAAAGATTAGTTAAATAAAATTTTAACGCCAGCCTAATAGGTTATTAGTAAATAAATTCGTTTTTCGACAGTAATGCTGAGAATGAACCATATGAGATTTATGTTTTAATTTGGTATAGGATTGATCACTCGATATTTTATTAGGCGGGGTGTCACACGAACCTTACTTTCTATCCTCTAATCCAAAACCCTCAAAGATCCCACTAGCTACTTTATTTGGCTCCTACGCCCCTCGATCCCTACTAGCTCGAATCACTGACTGGACCAAAGAATCCTTCTAACTAACCTGTAATATAAATTACCATTAGTATTCAAATAAATGAATATTCAGTATAAATTATAATTATTACTAAGAAGCTCTTGGACCCTCCACATTGGCTCTTTCATATATCTCTCTCTTTCTTTGTGAGAGAGTTATGTACGAACAATTGAATTATCATGAAGCTTTTCATACCTTTTACTCTTCTTGGGAATAACAATCTCAGCATTCTTATACCTTTATCTTTACATTAGGTCCCCCATGCACCATACATTGCTTAGGAAAAAACTCACGAGTTCTATTTTGTTGTTTGGGGACCCCTCTTCATTAGCCCTCTCCCGCAGAAATGCCTTGTAGTGCCAAGAGACTTGTAAAGGAAATATCAACTACTTTATCATTCACATAATAAAAATTAAACTCTTTTTACCCTTTCTCGAGGACTTCTTTACCTTATCCCCTTGTAAAAATACATGTGCACAAACCGTTTTAAACGTTAGTGGCTAAAAGTATTTTTACGGGTACCCTTTTATTTGGAACTTTATTTCCACCCATTCTTTTTTCTTTTCCTATGCACCGCGGGACTATCAGCTCATGAAAATCTGCACAAAAAATATTTTGCGAGCAAATACTGATAATTTTATTCTTTTCCCTTATTCTGCAAGACTATTTGGTCACTAGACTTTTGTATGTAAAACCTTTGTGAGTAAATGTTATACTATAATCTTTCCCATATACAATGTGACTATTTGCTCGCAAAATATTTTGCAAGTGAATGTTGATGCACTCCTATTGCTTTTCCTTTAGATTGTGGGATTTATCAGTTCATAGGACATTGTTTTTTCTAATATATATATTGTAAGTGAGTATGAATAATGTGATATATTTTTCTTTGTGTTGTGGGGACAAGTTGTTATGCTCGTTATGTTTTGTTTTTAAGCTATACAATTATAATTGTGCAAGCATATCCCCTCAAAATATTGTGAGCAAAGATAAAATTAATAAGTAAAGAAAATGAATTTGCTTTTATGATTTGGATATTTAAAAATTGCCTTACTCATTGTATTTTCTCTTTTGAGTTATCTTTAATGCATATCTCCTTATAATATTGCGAACAAATATGAACTAGTTAATTAGATAGTTTTTATTTATTAGAGTTTTGAACTGCATTTCTCATTGTGTTTTGATGTTTGCACATTGACTTGAAAGTATGTTCCCTCAAAATTTCATGAGCAAATAAAGTAAATTTTCTAAAGTTTTATGTCTTGGAAACTTGAATACTTATGAAGTCCAAAGTACAACATTAAGTGAAAGCCTAGGTTATATTTTGAGTTTTAATACTTTCTTGCATTACTTAACCTTTTTATCGAGTCGAATCAAATGCTAAAGTTTATATCCTCGGTACTCATGATCCCGTGGAGTCCTCGATGCATCACATACTAGCACTCATACTTCGTGCTTTAAATTTTAATACTTGCTTGCATTACTCAACCTTTTCTATAGGGATGAAGCTAATGTTGAAACTTCTGCCCCGGGTACTTGTACACTTTTGTAGTCCAAGGTACATCACATACTAATACTTTGATCTTTTAATTTGGCTGCAATTCTCAACCCGTTCCCTTCATTTGATATTGGAAAAAAAATTCTAGAACTTTTGTCCTGGGTACTAGCATATCTGTGGAGTGTCGGGTACAATATTTTTTTGTAATTACTTTGTGTTGGTATGCATAGTTTGCAATTTTTTTTATGTGATCTACTTATTTATTTGTTTTTAGACTACCAATATATTGAGTTCGAGTTATCCAATTCACGTGTTACCTCGGTCACTAAATTGTCATACCTCTATGTTCTTTTGATTATACTTTGCATATATCTGCTCGGCTTCTCAACCTGTTTCTTTATTTTTAAGAGAACACCACAAGCGCTTCTAAACCCGTGGAGCCTTAGGTACTGAACTTTTGTAATTTTTTATATGTTAATATTTATACTTGGCACTTCCTCATCTGAATAACCTATTTCCTTATTTTTAGGTACCTTATTTACATAAAAAGGTATAATAGTTAAATACTTGAGACCCCAAGGTACAAGTAAAAAAGCACTAGAAGTCACCGTGACTTATATAAAATAACTTAACATTTAATAAACATTAAAATTTTCTAAGAATGCATAATTAATACCTCATACTTTTTGTTTATAGATTTTGTCTTTCAATCTATATAATAATTCCCATAAATCATGTTGAAGTCGAACATACTTCAATAAAGTAATTCTGAAGCTTGAACTTTTTATCAAAGACTCATATATATGCTTGCTAGCTCCACTACTCGAATCCAAGCATGCAAGAGAATGAAGTTTTCATTAAGGAAACTATATTCTTGCATAACTATTTGAAATGCAAATCAATTGAGTGAACATATTCAAATAATTAATATGACTAAAAACTAGTTCTAGTGAATAGTAATGAATATGTTTTGAAGTTTTTATATTTTAAACGAATGGGAAAAACATCTGCAAGTGAATGATTAAGAGATCTTCTCTTTTTTCATATAATGAATTACTCTAGTTAAAAAATATATAACATTAATTGAAATCTTAATCAACTGAACTGTTATGAATAAACAAATTAGAGTATCTTGTTATTATTGATCATTTTACTCAGATATACCGAAATAAGCTTTGTTAAAATATGTAAATGCGAAATATAAATTTGAGCACTCCTGGTTATACAAACACTCAGGCTATAAATTTAGGCAACCTTATTTTTTGTGCACTTAAAATATAAACATGTGGGTTGTAAATTCGAGAAATCTATTCTTGAACTCGTGGGTTTTAAACTTGTGCAGCCCCTATTTTCACATTTGGGGCACGTTATGTGACACCCCGCCTAATTAAATACCGGACGATCACTCCTTTATTAAATTAAATCAAGGTGAACAGTTGGTTCATTCTCAGCATCACTGTCGATAAAAATAAATTTTCCAAATTAACACCCTAAATAATTAAGCCAAGTGTCAAAACCATTTTCATACATAACTTTCCAAATTTTATTTAAAGAAAAAGATTTATTTATTTATTAACAAAATTCAATAAGTAAGAATAACACCACATTAAATTATGCAACATAAACCAATTAATAGAATACATTCGTCAATCGAATGTCAGCATACGAAATCTAAAATCACATAACTAAACTGAATAAATCCATAGTAACAATACTGGAAATAACTGAAATACAAATGTACCAATAACAATGAAATAATGGAAAGGGCGACACATGCCCAATAAATGAGAATACTAGAAGTGGAGTCAATAAAGGAAGCGGTCTACGCAAGTGACCTGCAACTCCCACCTAAGCTGCAGCACGTTCCTTTCAAGGGATCCTAAGCAAGATGCCCCCGTGGCTGGGCACCTGAAATATATACATATATATACAAGAGAGAGAGAGAAAAAGAAACGAGTCAGAGCCCGAAAGTGTGTTTGATTTAAAATACGTTTAGCAAGTATTTAAATTGATACAGGCCAATGCAACAACATATTAGGGCGACACTCTCTTGAGAAAATCTCACCTCTCTTCTAAGGTACACACCTATCGCACTAACCTTCCCAACGGTTTATCTTATCATTTATAACACTAATCTTCCCAATGATTTAACTTATCTTAAATTACTCGTAAGATTTACAATTCAACGATTCCATTTTTGAAAGGGATGTTCCAATTACTAACGAAAGTTCTCCATTTTAACTTTATAAAATCAATAGAGTTTTCCAGTGGCATATTATACTTTCTCAAAACAAGTATTTATAATTTGAGTCAACAACCATGTCATACTTATCAAATCACAGTAGCCAGTTTCAAATTTTCAAATCTCATATAATATTAACTACTCGTTTAATATATATAAATAACAGCACCCAACATAAAACTATGGTGCGTGCATACTCTACTATCCAAAGCCCCATATCACTCATATTAAGGGGAATACATTCAGAATCACTCTCGAATTGTATTAACAGACATACACAAACAATATTGAGGCGAAGTATAGATTCCAAGTCTCTAAGAGGGTGGCACATGCCTGCGTCTCTTAGGACCCTATGAACTATCACATCAATAGCCTGTACCAAGGATATCTATCTTCTAGGGTACAAGTCAATATCCCCCATAAAGGTCCCATCGAGATAACACTGTCCCAGCGCCGAAACCTCAGGGATATCAAGTAGCGTGGGCATGATTTTCACATGTATATAATATATGTACACACAATCATATAAATACACAACTTTATCATATTAATATAGGTTCCTCTCGTCACCCATTATCACAACATTTATCCTTAATTTCACATTATTAGTATTACGTATAAGGTTTCATCTCTAACCTTAACTCGAAGGGTTTTCTCACTTATTATGTGACACTCGTGGACTCTATCCTTCCAAGTAGAAAATTCAGTAGGTATACCTCTCTTCACTATCGTAACTATTCGCCGTAATCTCTCACTTGGAATACGTAGATTCCTCGTTCATTATATAATTATCCCAAAAGAAAAATTCTCATCTCATAATAAAGTTCCCAACACTTATTCATATGTCCTACTGGTATTTCCTATCTCCCAAAACATTTTATGAAGAATACCCAAGACTTATTTCACGATAAATTTAATTTAACTAATTAAGCAAGGGAAATAGGAGTCTGCCAGGAGGGGTTGATCGATCGAGGTCTGGAGCTGGATCGATGGAACCTTCGATCGATCGAAGCTCTAGGCTCGATCGATCGATCAAGGAGGTCAGCGAAATCTGTAGAATTGCAGTTACGGGTTCTACCAATTTTCTTCATCCAAAACCATGTTTTTCCATTCTAGACGTCCCAAAAATCCTACTACTAACATTATATCAATATATCAGATATTTTCAACGTAAAGCATATGTATATCTAACATTAAACATGGATAATTAACCCAAAATCTCATCTAATCATCAAGAACCCTAGAGTTAGTATAGATTCCAAGTATCTAAGAGGGTGGCACATGCTTGCGTCTCTTAGGACCGTCTGAACTATCACATCGATAGCCTGTACCAAGGATATCTATCTTGTAGGGTACAAGTCAATATCCCCCATAAAGGTCCCATCGAGATAAGACTGTCCCAGCACGGAAACCACAGGGATAGCAAGCAGCGTGGGCATTATTTTCACATGTATATAATATATGTACACACAATCATATAAATATACCACTTTATCATATTAATATAGGTTCCTCTCATCACCCATTATCAAAACATTTATCCTTAATTTCACATTATTAGTATTATTGATAAACGTGTGTGCTCGCGTTCAAATGATCAAACCATATATAAAACCCTTTTAACACAAACAAACCCTAAACATGCAGCAGTATGTGATTGAATAAATAGATAATCTACGCAAGATCATTCAAACACATGCAATTAAGGAAAAATCCCCCTCAGGGGCAAAACCATTTATTTTCACTATAATTTGTAAGAAAACGGCTTACAATCGGATTACAATGAAAATACAAGTTGACTAAGAATTACCCTCGGGTATCGGATTCTGTAGTCGCGGCTGGAATTATCCCTTTCCAGTAGGGCTGCAATGAAGAAGAAGAATGGTCTCCTCCACAAGGGTTGAACAAACCAAAGTTGTATTCTTGGGTTGCAAAAGGATTCACAAAGGTTTGGCAATGATGTGTGAATCAAAACATGAGTCTTGGGACTCAAAAATATGAAGACTAGATGTATTTGGACTCTCAAATTCGTCTCCTAAAGTCTTGCAAAACAACTCCCCCGAAGTTGGTATTTATAGGAAAAAATATGAAGAGTCCCACATTCTTAAAACTCTAAAATTCTATCCAGCGTACAAAAAAAACAGCATTTTTTAAGGAATTTTATCTATCTTCAAAAGGTCATAACTCCTTCACCGTAGCTCGGATTGAGGTACCGTTTTTTCCAGTATCTTCGTTGCGGCGAGCTCTTCAACTTTGTAGTTGACCAGACCTCCGAACTATGGATGTGAAATTACGAAAATGCCCTTGAACTCTCCTATTGTGCCTTTTTTCACTGTTTTGACTTCCCTTGCGTACCACTTGCATTAAGTCCCTAAAATCTTGGAACGTGAAGTCATTGAGGAAGATGTGGGACATATTAGTGGAGATAATGCATGCTTGATTCCCGGAATTCGGATAGAGGCCGTCATGTGAGATCGTGAGGAGACGTGCCAAATGTAGCGGCGTACGACATAAATAAATGAAACATTTCGGACATGTGAAAAATGTCCTTACAAATCTCCCCCTATGTCGATGCCGGTACATACATAAAAAATCCGAATTATCAAATATGAAATTGCCTATACAAATCTACCCTCCCATGAACCCAAAGCTGGAAAAGGTACAAATGAATAGTCTTCATCGTTTGTTCTTTAATTCTTCAGGAATCTCAAAACTTTTCTCATCAGGGTGTGCAACATATAGATCTGCAATCTTCATACCTACACACATGAGTCAAAGCAAATACCACGTGACATATCGAGTTTGAAATGAGATAACATGGATATCAATATATGATAAAAATATAAGCAACATCTCAAAAACTCCCCCAGAATTCAAACTCCCCCATAATATGATAATTCTTTCTCCCCCTTTTTATGATGTCCCCAAATGGACAAATTAGAGAAATAAATCAAATAAGAAAGTGCGGGGTGTCACTAGGATAAAAACACACCATGAATAAACAGAAAGCAACCAAGTCAATGATAGCGTAAATGAAGTGGTGTGATCAAATTCGATAGGAAAATCAATGCATACAAACATGAGATATGTGCACGATGAATATTGGATATTCCTAGCGAATGAACTCAAATGCTTCCTTTGGTGTAAAAGAGTGATAGTATAAGATATTGACTCAATCAAATCAACAAATCAAAGCTCAAAATGATTTTCACACCAATAACGTCCAAAATGATTTTATGCTTTTTCAGGACTTTCAAGGAAGTGCAAACCCGTTTAGATTCTCCAACCAAACTCCCTCAGATATTGTATTGAATAGAGGCATTCTAAATTCTCAAACTTTGGAGAATTGATGGTGAAACCTAAGTGGCCCATATTTGGCATGAATTGCTTTTTATTGCCTTTAAATTTTTTGGGCTCTTTTAACCTCTTTGGACCTCGGATATTAAAATTCCTCCATTTTTTAGGTCCCTTTTAACGGTGGATTTTGCGCAAAGGATAGATGATTACCTTTCGCAGCCCCTCCCCGTTATACAAAAACACACAGTCTCACCAAAACGGTTTTTACATGCATTCCAATCTTGTCAAGTTTTATCGCATATTGTACATTGTATAGACATGATTGAGATGAAAACACGCAAGCCAACATGAGATAGACAAGTGCAATAATCAAATATAGCCGTGCATGTCTGCAATAAAGGATATAGGAGTCAAACATGTAGGAAGATATCACTAATTACATCTCAAAGACTCCAATCAATGTAAAGCACATGGATGAAATGATGTAGCCTCTCAAATCTCTATCAAACAGTCACATGGATAAATGGAATGAAGTTGTGACTTGGCTATCTTACATGCTCATCCATAAAAGAATCAAAATACAAAAATCTTTTTGGATTTTTTCAAAAATTTGGAAAAAAAAGAAATAAAATCTTTTTGTGCTTTTCTCAAAATTTTTCTTAAAGGAAAATATTTTTGTATTTTTTTCAAAAGAAATATAAAAAGAAAAAGGAATAAAACAGAGCTGTACAACAAAGTAATGGTACATATAAAACAGACTAGCAATAGGAAGCATATGATATGAACATGAAGAAGCATCCTATTCTAGACAGAGACCAACCCCTCAGTCAACTGTGCAAATCCCTGACTCTCAAATCTAAGGGCATTTAAAGGTTTCATGAAAATATCGGCTAACTGACGGTCGGTAGGAACAAAACTCAGGGATACAACTTTCTCTTCAACTAACTGACGAATAAAGTGCTCACGTATCCTGATGTGTTTTGTGCGCGAATGCTGAACTGGATTGCGGGATATGTGTATCGCGCTCATGTTATCACAGGAAATGGTCATGGTGTCCTGTGATATCCCATAATCCTCCAGCATTTGCTTCATCCACAAGAGTTGTGTGCAACAACTCCCGGCGGCTATGTACTTAGCCTCCGCAGTGGACAAAGAGATGGAATTTTGCTTCTTGCTCAGCCAGGAGACAAGAGCAGAACCAAAATAGAAACACCCACCAGAAGTGCTCCTACATCCATCTACATCCCCAGCCCAATCGGCATCCGAGTAGGCAGACAGACGGTCATCGGTATCAAAGGAATACCAAATCCCGTACGAGAGAGTCCCACTTACGTATTTAATAATACGTTTTAGAGAAAGTAAATGTGACTCTTTTGGGGATGCCTGATAGCGCGCACAGACTCCAACACTAAAGGCGATGTCGGGACGACTGGCAGTCAAGTAGAGGAGACTACCTATCATACTCCGATATAAGGTTTGCTCTACGTCCTTGCCTGAAGTGTCCTTACTAAGATTGGTAGTGGTACTCATAGGAGTACGTGCATGCTTAGCAGAGTATAAACCAAATTTCTTCACTAGGTCTCTAGCATACTTGGATTGGGAGATGAACATCCCATCCTCTAGCTGACGAACCTGGAGACCAAGGAAGAATGTAAGCTCACCAACCATGCTCATCTCAAACTCACTTTTCATCTCATCCTCAAAGTGGTGAGCATGCTGGGAGCATGTGGATCCAAAGACTATGTCGTCCACATAGACCTGGGCAACCAAAATAACACCGTCATCTCTCCTGAAAAACAACATCATATCTACTCCCCCTCTCTTGAAGCCACGAGCTAAGAGATAAGAAGTAAGCCTCTCGTACCAAGCACGGGGTGCTTGCTTCAAACCATATAAGGATTTCCTCAGATAGTAGACGTGCTCAGGGTGCTGAGGGTCTTCAAACCCTTTTGGTTGTTCCACATAAACCTCCTCCTGTAGAATGCCATTCAAAAAGGCACTCTTGACATCCATCTGATACACCTTGAAGTGCAGATGACATGCAATGGCGAGCAGAAGACTGACGGACTCAAGCCTCGCAACAGGAGCAAATGTCTCCCCAAAGTCTACACCCTCTATCTGTGTGTAGCCTTGAGCGACCAACCTAGCCTTATTTCGGATTATGGTACCATTTTCATCCATTTTGTTCTTAAAAACCCACCGGGTACCTATCACATTAATCTCACTAGGTCGGGGGACTAATTCCCAGACATTATTCTTTTTAAACTAAAGCAACTCATCCTGCATAGCAGATATCCAGTGTTCATCCTTGAGTGCTTCTTTATGGTTCTTGGGCTCGACTTTGGACGTGTAGCAAAGATGGCTAACAACGTTCTCTAGCTGAGCACGAGTCTTGACCCCTAGAGTGGGATCACCAACAATGGCAGAAGGGTCATGACTCTTGCGAACCCAAGAAGGTGGGTCCCCTAACACAGGAGTAGGGTTCACAGAGTGTGAGAGAGGAACAGGTAAATCACTGTCAGAACAATCCTCATCCTCACACTGAAGGTTAGGATCAATAACCATTGAAGGTTCGTCATCTTGCACGGTAACGTTTATGGATTCCATAACCCTAGAGCTCTTCAGGTTAAATACCCGGTATGCTCTACTATTCGATGAATATCCTAAAAATATTCCCTCGTCGCTCCGGGAGTCGAACTTTCCTAATTGCTCTCTATCCCGTAGAATGTAGCATTTACTCCCAAAAACACGGAAATACGCCAGGTTGGGCTTCTTGACGGTCCACAACTCATAAGGTGTCTGTAGTGTGTGTGGACGCAAATAAACCCTATTCACCGTGTGGCATGCAGTAGACATTGCCTCTGCCCAAAATCTCCTAGAAACTTTACGACCTAGAAGCATAGATCTAGCCATCTCTTGGATCGTTCTATTCTTTCTCTCAACAATCCCATTTTGCTGAGGAGTTCTCACAGCAGAAAACTCATGTTTGATCCCAAGTCTATCACAATAAATATCTACTTTTGCTTCCTTAAATTCAGTGCCGTTGTCACTACGTATCCTATTAATAGTGACTCCGTGTTGATTTTGCAGGACACGACACTTGGTCGTTAAAAACTCTACAGCATCTGATTTCTCTCTCAGAAAACCTACAATGGAGTACCTGGAGAAATCATCTACCATCACGAGGATGTACCTCTTACCACCTAGACTCTCAGTACGAGTGGGACCTATAAGATCCATGTGAATCAACTCCATAACACGAGAGGTGGTAATGGAATGTAACTTCCTACGAGGACTACGAATTTGTTTTCCCAACTGACAGGGTCCACAAACGATCGAAGTTGACTTTCCAAGAGATGGTAAGCCACGTACTAGGTCCTTTTTAGCTAAGCGAGTCAAATCTCTAACGTTCACGTGACCTAGACGTTGATGCCACAAATCCATAGGAGTGATCGTGGCGCTGTTGCAGACAAGTGAGGATGTGGGCTCAGTCCCATAGCAATTATACTCAGTCCTCACCCCTTACATCAAAAGTTTACCGGCTTGATTGTAGACATTACACGTGTCCCGGTCAAACTTTACTGCAAAGTCAGTGTCGCACAGCTGGCTAATGCTGAGAAGGTTCACTTTTAAACCTTTGACGTACAACACATTTTCTAGCTTAGGAAATCCTGGTAACTCTACAGTACCTCGTCCTACAATTCTAGACTTGCTCCCATCTCCAAAGGTGACTCTGCCATCCTGATAATCCTCAAGAGATGTAAAAAATAAGGCATCACCTATCATATGTCTGGAGCACCCACTGTCAAAATACCACTATGAGGTATTATGTACTTTGAGAGCAACATGAACAACAAAAGCCTTTTTATCTTTCTTCGGTACCCAAGCAGTGGTAACCTTTTGTTTGCCTTTGTTGTTGTTGGTTTTAGCTGGAATGTGATAAGCATTCACTAACGGCAAAGACATCCGTCTGAATTCTTCCATCAAACTCCGAGAAGTGGCAGCTAAGAACTCAACTCGCTCTCTCAGACTAGAAAACTCATCAGTATGACGTGGTGGAGCAGTAGTACGTCGTGTCCGACCCATGCTATAGCAAAACTCCCTAAGGTGTCCTTTTCTTTTGCAATAGGTACAAAAGAGTGCAGTCAAAGGTGGACCTTGGTTTGCTTTTCTTGGTCGATCTCTCCTACGAGGTTTTTGACGGTGACCATAAGGGGTTGTAGTAAACTCAGGAACTGGTCCAGGTACAATTTGGGACGTGGAGGCACCATCATAACCAATTCCTTGTCGATCACAAAAACCTAAAGCGGGGCCGAGGAGCATCTTTCCCATCTTCCCAGATCTATCCTCGATTTGTACCTTGACTTCCCGTGCTTTCTCAAGATCATGAGTCAGTTGGGCAACAAGGGCTTCAAGTTTCTTCCGAGTCTCCACGGAGGAATGGAGTTGAATCGTAAGACTAGCCACTTGTTTAGTCAAGTCCCCTCTCTCTTTCTCTAAAACACTCTCTTTCTCTCTAAATAGGATCTCTTTCTCGACACAGGCAGATTCTCTCTCTCTCAGTACGGTGCAGGTGGAGGACTCTCTTTCTCTCGCTTTTCTTAAATCTTCCTCTAATCCGGTGATCTTAAGAACTAACGCTTTGTTTCTCTTTTTAGTTTTAAAAGACTCAGAATACAACTCAGCGTAGGCGCGTTGAATATCACTCTCGCTCTCACTTGTGTCATCCTCCCCCTCACTCACATCGCTCGCACTGTCGAGGTGTCCCTGTGAAGCATCAGCCTCAACGTCGTGAGGAGAACTAGGAGTGCTCACTTGGCTGGCCATGAATGCGGTGAAGTTACACTCATGCGGTGACTCATCTCCAGAATCCACCGTCTCGACCTCACTGTCGTCACTAAGGGTAGCATTAAGAACAACTTTCCCTTTCTCTCTATTCAGACGATTGGCACACTCAAAAGCTCTATGACCCCTACCATCACACTCAAAACATCTCTCACTTTCTTTCAGAGGAGGATTTTTGGAAACTTTTTCATTTTTCTTTTCAAACTTATTTTTCTCAAATTTCTTTTTATCTTTAAAATTTCCATTTTTCTTAAATTTGAGAATCCTCTTGAAATTTTTTGCGAAAAGAGCCAAATCATCTAAGTCAAAATCGCACTTAGAATCTGACGTGTCAGTCTCTCTCTTTCTAGATGACTCTACCCTCTATACCCCTCACTCCATCTCTCTTGGGCTTTAAGAGCAATTCCCTTATCTTTAGATTTAGCATTTTTAGGGAACATATCAATTTCATAAGTTTGCAAATCTCCTACAAGTTCTTCCAATTTTAGCGTATTTAAATTACCCATAGAATTTAGCACAGTGACTTTAGGGATAAAACGCTTAGGCAAAGAACGAAGAATATTTTTAACAACTCTAGCATTCAAAATTTGTTCACCAAGATTAAAACTAGTATTCACAATGTCAGAAAGTCTAGCATAAAATTCATCAAAGCATTCAGAATCATGCATGGTGATTGTTTCAAATTCAGTTGTCAAGTTTTGCAACTTAGACTCTTTCACAGCATTAGTTCCTGCATGGGTGAGTTGTAAAACATCCCATGCCTCTTTTGACGTGGTACACGTCATTATGCGTTTGAACTCATCAGGTGTGACAGACCTAGAAATAGCACTTAGACCCTTAGAATTAAAAGATGACCATTTAATTTTTTCATCAGACCAAGAAATGTCAGGTTTCAAGTTGGTCACATTATCAACAGTCACGGTGGGAGGAGTCCACCCTCGTTCAACCAAAATCCAGACACGTTCATCAATGGCTTTTAAAGCCGACCTCATACGGGCTTTCCAATAAGCATAATTTGTCCCGTCAAAAATAGGCATTTTATAATATGACTTCTCCATTTGAACACGCATTTTTTTAAAAATCAATTTTTTCAGAAAATTGATATCTTAGAAAAATTTTGCGGAAAAAAAAAGGAATACGCGATAGATTAGCGTAACCTGCTTTGATACCAATTTGAGAAACGTGTGTGCTCGCGTTCAAATGATCAAACCATATATAAAACCCTTTTAACACAAACAAACCCTAAACATGCAGCAGTATGTGATTGAATAAATAGATAATCTATGCAAGATCATTCAAACACATGCAATTAAGGAAAAATCCCCCTCAGGGGCAAAATCATTTATTTTCACTATAATTTGTAAGAAAACGGCTTACAATCGGATTACAATGAAAATACAAGTTGACTAAGAATTACCCTCGGGTATCGGATTCTGTAGTCGCGACTGGAATTATCCCTTTCCAGTAGAGCTGCAATGAAGAAGAAGAACGGTCTCCTCCACAAGGGTTGAACAAACCAAAGTTGTGTTCTTGGGTTGCAAAAGGATTCACAAAGGTTTGGCAATGATGTGTGAATCAAAACATGAGTCTTGGGACTCAAAAATATGAAGACTAGATGTATTTGGACTCTCAAATTTGTCTCCTAAAGTCTTGCAAAACAACTCCGCCGAAGTTGGTATTTATAGGAAAAAATATGAAGAGTCCCACATTCTTAAAACTCTAAAACTCTAAAACTCTATCGAGCGTAAAAAAAAAATAGCATTTTTTAAGGAATTTTATCTATCTTCAAAAGGTCATAACTCCTTCACCAAAGCTCGGATTGAGGTACCGTTTTTTCCAGTATCTTCGTTGCGGCGAGATCTTCAACTTTCTAGTTGACCAGACCTCCGAACTATGGATGTGAAATTACGAAAATGCCCTTGAACTCTCCTATTGTGCCTTTTTTTCACTGTTTTGACTTCCCTTGCGTACCACTTGCATTAAGTCCCAAAAATCTTGGAACGTGAAGTCATTGAGGAAGATGTGGGACATATTAGTGGAGATAATGCATGCTTGATTCCCAGAATTCGGATAGAGGCCGTCATGTGTGATCGTGAGGAGACGTGCCAAATGTAGCGGCGTACGACATAAATAAATGAAACATTTCGGACATGTGAAAAATGTCCTTACAATTACGTATGAGGTTTCATCTCTAACCTTAGCTCGAAGGGTTTTCTCACTTATTATGTGACACTCGTGGACTCTATCCTTCCAAGTAAAAAATTCAGTAGGTATACCTCTCTTCACTATCGTAACTATTCGCCGTAATCTCTCACTTGGAATACATAGTTTCCTCGTTCATTATATAATTATCCCAAAAGCAAAATTCTTGTCTCATAATAAAGTTCCCAACACTTATTCATATGTCCTACTGGTCTTTCCTATCTCCCAAAACATTTTATGAAGAATACCCAACAATTATTTCACGATAAATTTAATTTAACTAATTAAACAAGGGAAATAGGAGTCTTCCAGGAGGGGTCGATCGATCGAGGTCTGGGGCTCGATCGATCGAACCTTCGATCGATCGAAGCTCTAGGCTCGATCGATCGATCAAGCAGGTCTGCGAAATCTGTAGAATTGCAGTTACGGGTTCTACCAATTTTCTTCATCCAAAACCATGTTTTTCCATTCTAAACGTCCCAAAAATCCTACTGCTAACATTATATCAATAGACCAGATGTTTTCAACGTATAGCATGTGTATATCTAACATTAAACATGGATAATTAACCCAAAATCTCATCTAATCATCAAGAACCCTAGAGTTTTTCTAAATCATGGTTCTAATCTGTTTTTACCGGAATTTCCTTCTAATATATCATCAAAATTTCGTGGGTTATATTCCTTTACATGTCAAGGATTCCAGAATTTTCATATAAATCAATACTACATGCATTTTCCTAACACAAATTGGGTTTTCTTCCATATTTTTCATCTCTAATCATTCCTAAACTAATATGAAGATTGCACTAACGAAAATACGCAAGATAAATACTTGCTTGGGATTTTCGACGCTCTGACTTGCAGATGATTTTGGTGTGGTTGCGTAGCCCGTTGCGCGATCTACGCGGTGGTGGTGGTTGTGGTGCAAACGGATGACTTTTGGGGCCTTGGATTGCCTTGGAGCTTTCTCCTTCCCTCTCCTATGGCCGTCACTTGTGTTTTTATTTTCTAACCCTAGCTGACTAACCTAAATGGCTGATATAGGTTGCTGAATTTCGTGGGTTTAATTACCCAATTATGTAAAATGACCAAAATGCCCTCCCGGGGTACTAATTAGGCCTAAAAATGCCCCGAGACCCAAACTACACCCCCGAGTATACTTTTCTGACTATCTCAACCCTTCCGGACGCATTGGCGCACTCGAAACGACTATACGAGCAACTTATAAAATATTCACTTTTTATTTATCAAAATTTAGTCACGACACGATCACGTTCCGACTTAAATTTCCGAAATCATCATTTAACTCACTCATGACATTCAATATAACCAATATAATATATTACTTTTCTCATTTGTAATATTCAACAAATTTCCCATAATTACTAACTCTCGTCACGTTATTAATTATAACATAATTAATTTCCGAATTTTTATTAAATAATTAACTCGCATTAAATTTAATAAATCTTCAAATTAATATAGCATAAAAATACGGGGTATTATATACTTCCCCCTAATAATGGAATTTCGTCACGAAATTCGAAAAATAAGGTATACCTGGTAAAAACAAATCCGGATATCTCTCGCGCATATCTGCCTCGCGCTCCCAAGTGGATTTCTCCACATTATGATGCTCCCACTGGACCCGCACAAGTGGAACTATCTTCGACCTCAATCTCCTCTCACTATAGTCTAGGATAGCCACTGGTCTCTCCTCGCAAGAGCTATCAGGATGTAAGTTGATCTCATCTATCTCAATGTGAGTATGGGCCTTATCATCCCGAAGATATCGTCTCAACGACGAGATGTGGAATACATCGTGGATGCGATGTAAATGTTCTGGAAGTCCCAACCTGTATGCAACCGGCCCAATCCTCTCGATGATGGGAAATGGTCCCACGTACCTCGGATCCAACTTCCCCTTCTTCCCGAATCTCATCACCCCCTTCATAGGAGATACACGTAATAACACTTGGTCCCCCACATTAAACTCCTGGAAGAACCGTTTCGCATCGGCGTAGCTCTTCTGCCTGTCCTGGGCTACCCGAATACGACTCCTGATCATCTCAATCCTCGCGGAGGTTTCCTGAATCACTTCTGGTCCTAGCAACTTGTTATCCCCCACCTCGAGCCAACAAGTTAGAGAACGACAAGGCCTGCCATACAAAGCCTCAAATGGAGCCATGCCAATCGTGAACTGATACGAGCTATTATAAGCAAACTCTACCAGTGGAAGGTGTGGCTCCCAACCTACTCCAAAATTGAGAAAACACATGCGTAGCATATCCTCTAACATCTGATTAGTACGCTCTGTCTGTCCATCTGTCTGTGGGTGGTAAGCTGAACTCAACCTCAACTCAGTACCCATAGCCTCCTGAAAGCTTTCCCAAAAACGTGACACAAAAATCTTGTCTCTATCTGACACAATATTCAGGGGTACCCCATGTAATCTGACAATCTCAGCGATGAACAACTGAGCATACTGGCCCGTGGTATAATGTGTCTGCACTGGCAGAAAATGAGTCACCTTGGTCAAATGGTCTACAATCACCCAGATAGAATCGTGGCCCCACTGTGATGTAGGCAACCCTGTAATAAAATCCATGAAAACACTCTCCCACTTCCACGTGGGTACTTCCAATGGCTGAAGCAATCCTAACGATTTCTGGTGGTCTACCTTTACCAGCTGGCAGGTATAACAATTGGACACAAACTCAGCAATGTCCTTCTTCATCCCACTCCACCAGTACTGTCGCCTCATGTCCTGGTACATCTTATCGCCTCCCGAATGTACTGCAAATCGGGACCCATGAGAATGAGTCATCACTTCATGACGTAACTCTGCTCCTTCTGGAACCACCAATCTCCCATTAAACCGCAAACCTCCATCAGAACTAACAGAATAGGACTCAGCACCCTCGGCTAGAAGTCACACAATCTGCTCCTGGAAAAACGGGTCTGTGGTCTGTGCCTGTATCACCCTTGTAACAATCTCGGGTGTGACTGACATAACGGAAATGAAAGAATGGGCTACTGCGTCCCGGTGACCCAACTCCTTCCACTTTGCTTTCCAGACGTCCGCTACATCGTCTACCAGTCTACGGCTCAACGCATCAACAACTACATTGGCCTTCCCCGGATGATACTGTATTTCAAACTGATAGTCTTTCACGAAATCTAAACACCTGCGCTGACGCATATTCAGCTCTTGCTGAGTGAACAGGTACTGCAGTGACTTGTGGTCTGTGAACAAATGGAATTTCTCCCCCAATAAATAGTGCCTCCATATCCTCAATGCAAAGACGACTGCTGCTAACTCCAGTTCGTGGGTGGGGTAATTCTTCTCATGCGGATTAAGCTTGCGGGAAGAAAAAGATATAGCCTTCTCCTCCTGCTGGAGTACTCCTCCAAGTCCCCGTAAAGACTCATCGGTGTAAACCAGGTACTCCACACCCGGTTTCGGTAAAGCAAGGACTGGTGCTGAAGTAAGCTTGTCTTTCAGCTCATCGAAAGCCAATTGACAAGCGTCATCCCAAACATATGGTACCCCTTTGCGAGTCAGATTGGTCAATGGACCCGCTATTTTGGAGAATCCCCAAATTAATCTCCTAAAGTATCCGGTTAACCCCAAGAAACTACGTACTTCCATCGGTGTCGTGGGCTGTCCCCACTCCCTCACCGCCGATACTTTACTCGGGTCAACTGCTATCCCCTGCTCAAAAACAACATGGCCCAAGAACTGTACTTCTCACAACCAGAATCCACACTTCTCGTACTTAGCATATAACTGATGCTCTCGTAGAGTCTGAAGAACCTGCCTCAAATGCTCGTCATGCTCCTCCTCAGAGTGTGAATATATCAAGATGTCATCTATGAAGACGATGACAAACTGATCCAAGAACTCTCTGAATACTCGGTTCATTAAGTCGATGAAAACGGCTGGAGCATTTGTGAGTCCGAACGGCATCACCCTAAACACATAGGACCCATATCTCATCAAGAAAGCAGTCTTCGAAACATCCTGCTCCCTAATACGTAGCTGATGGTACCTCGACCTCAGATCTATCTTCGAAAATAAAGTTGCTCCCCTCAGCTGGTCGAACAGATCATCGATTCTAGGGAACGGATACTTATTTCGTATCGTGACCTTGTTCAACTCCCGGTAGTCCACACATAATCTAAGTGAACCATATCTCTTTTTCACAAACAAGAATGGAGCGCCCCAAGGTGAGGTACTCCTATGAATGAAGCCCTGACCTAAGAGCTGCTCTATCTGATCTCGTAGCTCTCACATCTCTGCCGAAGCCATATGGTACGGTGCGCGTGCTATAGGTATCGTATCTGGCAATAAATCTATAACAAATCTATCTCACGACTGGGAGGTAGGACTGGTATCTCCTGAAACACATCAAAATACTCCCTGACAACTGGGAACGAATCCAAGGGAATCACAACCTCCTTAGAGGTATCCTCCTCTATGTAATACAAATGAGTGGTCGAACCTCCCTCTGGGCGAGGCATCGCCACTACAAATATCTCTTGCCCCGGAATCGCAAAAACAATGCTCCCACCGAAGCAATCAATCATGGATCTATAAGTTGCGAGCCAGTCCATACCAATAATCACATCATGATCGTTCATGTCTAAGACTAACATGTCTGCAGGTAATACCAAGCTACCAATCTCTACTCCCACTCCCCGGCATATAAAGAAAATAAGTGACCCACTCCCCAATGGTGAGTCCACACACATCACTGTGCTCTCTGCTGTGGATAACAACCCTAAGGCCTTCGCAAAATGCGTAGCTATAAAACAATGCGTTACCCCTTATCAAACAAAACCCGACCCATAGTACCATGGATAGGAAACATACCCTCAATCGCGGGTGGTGCCTGTGGAGCTACTGCCTGGTGGACGTTATAGACACATCCATACTGTAATTTCCCTTACTGCACTGGAGCTGCTGGAATGGCTGGTAGGGCTGGCACCTGGGCTGGAGCTGGGAGGGCAGGTGGAAAAAGTGGTCTCTGTGGCTCAGTACGGGCTCCCTACTGCTGTGGGGCCTTATCGCCCTCTGGGCAATCCTGATGCCTATGACCATGTTTACCGCACCCAAAACATCGACCTTTGAAGTTACCTCCCTTATGACCCTGCTGTCCACGACCTTGTTGGCCGTTACCTCCACGCCACTGGCCCTATTGGCCCTGATGTGCACGCTGTTGGCCCTGATGGCCCTGATGCTGTCCCTATTGTCGGTGTTGGCCCTGCTGGCCCTGTTGATTAGGCTGGCCCTGCTGTCCCTGCCTATAGCCCCCATATCCCTGCCTAGAATCACCTGAATAAAATCGCTTAGTAGGGTCCCCCTGATGGGAACTCTGCTCGTGCTGACGAGTCTCTCCATGAGATGGTGCCCCACTGGCACTAATACCCCTGGTCCTGCCCTGCTGACTGGACTCTCCTGCTCTCTTGCTTCCCTGAAGATGGAAGCGGTGATCTTGGAAATGTAGTAACGCGGCATTGAGTACATCATTGAACGTACTCAGGGATAGATTCCTAATAAGGTACTGACGGATCCTCCAAGCTAACCCATCGACAAATAGCATAATCTTCTTGCTCTCAGTATGTGCCTCATCTGGCACAATGGTGAGAAGCCTCGTGAACTCCTCCTCATAATCAGCTACAATATGACTCTCCTGCTTCAGATTTAGTAATTTCCACCTCATTTCAGTCTACACTGCGGGCGGAAAATACTTGCGGTCAAACCGCTCCCAGAACAACTGAATAGGGATCGTGTCCCTCTCCTCCAAAGTGGTAGTGGAATCCCACCACTATAATGCAGCTCCCACCAGCTTATAGGAACCCAATAACTGCTTTTGCACATCAGTGCACTCATACATACAGAGGTGCCGCTGGATGTCTTTCTTCCATTGACTAACTGTGACAATATCGGAGCTCCCAGAGAACTTAGGGGGATGCGCTTTCTGAAAAGCATCCCGAACCCTCTCCCATGCAGATGGAAGTTGTTCTGGTACTGACGCCACTGCCTGAACCTTGGGTGGAACCTGTTGACTCACCGCGATCACGGCATTCACCGCCTGAGCAACAATGGCATCTACTTCGTTTGCATTCATTGTGCCTTGTGCCTGAACTGCTGGCTGCTCGGCCTGGGCACGCCTATCTTTCGGAGCACGTCTCAGAGGCATCTGAAATGTGAACAAGTTTATTAGTCTACATTTATTATAAAATCTCAAATAGCTGAAGAATTAAACGTAAAAGCAAGAGTACAACAATCCTAAAAATAGGGATCTATAGCAATAACGTTAAGCTGAAAGCGAAATAAGCCATACAAACCCTATGGACACTAGAACCTGATGCTCTGAGACCACCTGTGACACCCTGCCTAATTAAATACCGGGTGATCACTCCTTTATTAAATTAAATCAAGGTGAACAGTTAGTTCATTTTCAGCATCAATGTCGATAAAAATAAATTTTCCAAATTAGCGCCCTAAATAATTAAGCCAAGTGTCAAAACCATTTTCATACATAACTTTCCAAATTTTATTTAAAGAAAAAGATTTATTTATTTATTAACACAATTCAATAAGTAAGAATAACACCACATTAAATTCTGCAACATAAACCAATTAATAGAATACATTGGTCAATCGAATGTCAGCATACGAAATCTAAAATCACATAACTAAACTGAATAAATCCATAGTAACAATACTGGAAATAACTGAAATACAAATGTCCCAATAATAATGAAATAATGGAAAGGGCGACACATGCCCAATAAATGAGAATACTAGAAGTGCAGTCAATAAAGGAAGCCTTCTACGCAAGTGACCTGCAACTCCCACCTAAGCTGCAGCACGTTCCTTTCAAGGGATCCTAAGCAAGACGCCCCTGTGGCTGGGCACCTGAAATATATACATATATATACAAGAGAGAGAGAGAAAAAGAAACGGGTCAGAGCCCGAAAGTTTGTTTGATTTAAAATACGTTTAGCAAGTATTTAAATTGATACAGGCCAATGCAACTACATATTAGGGCGACACTCTCTTGAGAAAATCTCACCTCTCTTCTAATGTGTACACCTATCTCACTAACCTTCCCAATTGTTTGTCTTATCATTTACCACACTAATCTTCCCAATGATTTAACTTATCTTAGATTACTCGTAAGATTTACAATTCAACAATTCCATTTTTGAAAGGGATGTTCCAATTAGTAACCAAAGTTAACTTTATAAAATCAATAGAGTTTTCCAGTGACATATTATACTTTCTCAAAACAAGTATTTATAATTTGAGTCAACAACCATGTCCTACTTATCAAATCACAGTAGGCAGTTTCAAATTTTCAAATCTCATATATATATTAACTACTCGTATAATATATATAAAAAACAGCACCCCACATAAAACTATGGTGCATGCATACTCTATTATCCAAAGCCCTATATCACTCATATTAAGGGGAATACATTCGAAATCACTCTAGAATTGTATTAACAGACATACACAAACAATATTGAGGCGAAGTATAGATTCCAAGTCTCTAAGAGGGTGGCACATGCCTGCGTCTCTTAGGACCGTCTGAACTATCACATCAATATCCTGTACCAAGGATATCTATCTTCTAGGGTACAAGTCAATATCCCCCATAAAGGTCCCATCGAGATAAGACTGTCCCATCGCGAAAACCTCAGGGATAGCAAGTAGCGTGGGCATGATTTTCACTTGTATATAATATATGTACACACAATCATATAAATATATGACTTTATCATATTAATATAGGTTCCTCTCATCACCCATTATCACAACATTTATCCTTAATTTCACATTATTAGTATTACGTATAAGGTTTCATCTCTAACCTTAACTTCTCACTTATTATGTGACACTCGTGGACTCTATCCTTCCAAGTAGAAAATTCAGTAGGTATACCTCTCTTCACTATCGTAACTATTCGCCGTAATCTCTCAATTGGAATATGTAGTTTCCTCGTTCATTATATAATTATCCCAAAAGCAAAATTCTCGTCTCATAATAAAGTTACCAACACTTATTCATATGTCCTACTGGTCTTTCCTCTCTCCCAAAACATTTTATGAAGAATACCCAAGAATTATTTCACGATAAATTTAATTTAACTAATTAAACAAGGGAAATAGGAGTCTACCAGGAGGGGTGGATCGATCGAGGTCTGGGGCTCGATCGATCGAACCTTCGATCGATCGAAGCTCTAGGCTCGATCGATCGATTAAGTAGGTCTGCGAGATCTGCAGAATTGCAGTTAAGGGTTCTACCAATTTTCTTCATCCAAAACCATGTTTTTACATTCTAAACGTCCCAAAAATCCTACTACTAACATTATATCAATACACCAGATGTTTTCAACGTAAAGCATGTGTATATCTAACATTAAACATGGATAATTAACCCAAAATCTCATCTAATCATGAAGAACCCTAGACTTTTTCTTAATCATGGTTCTAATATGTTTTTACCAGAATTTCCTTCTAATATATCATCAAAATTTCATGGGTTATGTTCCTTTACATGTCAAGGATTCCAGAATTTTCATATAAATCAATACTACATGCATTTTCCTAACACAAATTGGGTTTTCTTCCATATTTTTCATGTCTAATCATTCCTAAACTAATATGAAGATTACACTAATGAAAATACGCAAGATAAATACTTGTCTGGTATTTTCGACGTTCTGATTTGCAGATGATTTTGGTGTGGTTGCGTAGCCCGTTGCGCGATCTACGCGGTGGTGGGGGTTGTGGTGCAAACGGATGACTTTTGGGGCCTTGGATTGCCTTGGAGCTTTCTCCTTCCCTCTCCTATGGCCGTCACTTGCGTTTTTTTTTTCTAACCCTAGATGACTAACCTAAATGGCTGATATAGGTTGCTGAATTTCGTGGGTTTAATTACCCAATTATGTAAAATGACCAAAATGCCCTCCCGGGGTACTAATTAGGCCTAAAAATGTCCCGAGACCCAAACTACACCCACGGGTACACTTTTCTGACTATCTCGACCCTTCCGGACGCGTTGTCGCACTCAAAATGACCATATGGGAAACTTATAAAATATTCACTTTTTATTTATCAAAATTTAGTGCCGACGCGACACGAGCACGTTCCGACTTAAATTTCCGAAATCATCATTTAACTTACTCATGACATTCAATATAACCAATATAATATATTACTTTGCTCATTAGTAATATTCAACAAATTTCCCATAATTAATAACTCTCGTCACGTTAATAATTATAACATAATTAATTTCCGGATTTTTATTAAATAATTAACTCGCATTAAATTTAATAAATCTCCAAATTAATATAGCATAAAAATACGGGGTATTACACGTTATTCACGATATCTTAAACTATGAAAATATGGATTATATACTTCGACATATATTATTTTATCTCTACTTTTAATTTGAAATAATGGCGTGTGTAGTTTAATCACACAAAATATACTTGAAAACTTCTAAAAAGTATCAATTTTACAAATACTATTGTGAAAGTAACTTGTAGTTTTTTGTCGATTGATCACTCCTTTTTAACAATGTGTTTTGTCTCTAATTTGTTTTTTCACAAATGTAAGTATACTTGTACATGTGCAATCAACATACCAGGAAAGCTTTGTGGGTTTATAGGTGAGTGAACCAAACTAAACTATTACTCGAGTAGGTACCTTTATTCTTTTTGAGCAACCACCTCTGAAGCATTAGATATACTTATGAGTATTCATAACTAGTCTTATCCCAAATATTATAGTACTCTATAACATTTAATGAGATAATTTTCTTTTAGATGATAATTTCCCCTCAATCCAACTTGTATCCTATTAAACAAAATATTTCATTCAATATGAACCCTTATGTTTTTTACTATTGAGTGGTTGCTTTTATTTTTTGTATTGCTCAAATTCCTCTAAAAGTGGTGAGAGTTCACCAAATAAATTAGACGAGGAAGCATTTTGAAATACCAGTGGGATAAAAATGCCTATTCCACATGTGTGGTTGAGAAATACATGCCCTATTTAGTTTTACTATCCATAACTTTAAGGGGAAGGCGTGTTAGTATAAGACATCTCAGTGTTCCTCGTTTTTTTTTCTTTTATCAGACGATTCAGAGGAGCGATTGTGGAACTGTGAGTGATTTTTCTTTTTTCATAGAATTTTTCTAGAATAAATAAACGTAGTAAGAACTTATATGTGGTTTTCTCTCTAGGTTTAAGTTCATTTTTCAATTATCTTCCCCGAATCTAAAAACCTCAAGGGAGAGAGATGCGAACAAAGGAGTTTTGTTGCGGTAAACTTTTCTGAAAAAACAAGACTTGTGAGTAACCGATCTTTAAGAAACTAAGGAGTTGTTTAGTTGTGGAAAATATTTTCCTATTTTATATTTCCAAATTTTATCTCCATTTCTACTTTTCATTTTCTATGGAAAATTTTGAAAAACTAGAAAACGTGTTCATTCATAAAAAATATGAAATTGTTTTCACCATGTTAATATTCAAAAATTGAAAATTTTGTTCAAACCTCCAATATCAAGTTCATTCCATAATAATATGAAATCATATAATCAATGTAATGAAAATAAAAATGCACACACCAAAAAAAATCCTACAAACATATGTTATTAGATAAACAAAATATTTCTTGACACCAATAACAAAGTGCTAGTACATATATTAAAATGCTAATATCTATGTTCCCTATGATTAAAATCATCCCAAAGTTGGTGTGTTATGGACTTTCTAACCGTACTCATTTTTTGTTGTTGGAAAATATTTACTAGAACGACCTCTTGTACCACACCAAGGCCCTCTTTATAAGGAACTTTTGATCATTTTCTACCATATTCAGTGAATAATACGTCTGCAATGTCTTCCATTCTAATAAAATTACGCAATTTACAACATGTTGGAACTAAACTTCGTCGTTGTAATGGGTAATTTGGTATTGACTTCATATGGGAAACCTTGCATTCAACACACCAGATACCCTTTCTATCATATTTCAGAGTGATGAGTGATTGTGGATAAATAACTCGTACTTTTTGTGATGCTTCATCATCCTTGTCCTTGGAAATCATTTAAATGGCATCGTTCACCACTATACGGAGCTAAAAACCAAGAATATTTGGGTGGCCCACATCGACTGCATAATTATAATCTATAATAGAAAAACACTATAATTAGTTAACTACAATGAAAAAAATAAATTTCAAATTAATGAAAAAAAATTAATCTCTTACCATCACGAGGAATTGGGAAATCATTCTCTTGTCTCGTTAGCACATAAAAGAAAACTCGAGAATTATTCATCCTACCTTCCTATCCAGTAAACACAAATGTGAACATCATGTCACGGGAACATGCATCCATGACATTTTGCTTGCTGAGAGATGATTTTCTACCACAAAACATTTTGTGTATTGATGCTGGAGACCAAGTTATTACATGAGTATGGTCTTGATCAAATTAGTGCCTAAAGTAACCAACACCGTACCAATTTAATGTTGAAAATGTTCGACAACTACTCTTTATATTACCTTATGACACAAAATTGTCAACCATATTGCCACACCTTCTTCCACACTTAGATCTCTCAAATATTTTAACAAACGCAACATGATTACCCTATCGCAAAAGTTCCTAAACACATGTGATTTCATACAAAGGGATTCATACAAAATTTATTACTGACTAAAAATATAAGAATATATTATTTTCCCCTCAACATGGATGTCCTACAAGGTATTCTCTTAACAAATAAGATCTCATATTACATCATATATCTAACCATCAATAACTCAAGACCATCATCATCATCATCATCATCATCATCATTATCACTTGAACTGGAACTGGAACTCGATGAAATTGACATATAACTCATATTTCTAGGACTAACAGTCAAACCTATCCATGAAAGTATCAAAAAATGATGTATACTTCTCGAAAAACCACCACGTATTAAACTAAATATATTTGAAATTATTATTTGACGTACATCACAGTGGCTTTTCCATAGGATCCATTATGCATATCTATTTAAAATGAAAATCAATCCACAAAGTAGGGACAAAGACTTATACAAGGCTACATAATGGAAATTGTTAAACTATTTGTAGTATTTTCAATAACATTTCAGGCTCATAAAATTTTTTATAGTCAAAACTATAGTGAATATGAAGATGACAACAACATAGTTAAGGCTAGACATGATAGTAGCATAGTGAATATGTATTCTAGATACTAATACAAAGTATGTTATTTGTATTGTATTACTCTGTTATTGAGAGAATGTAATTTAGATCCTAATACAAACTCTCTTATTTGTATTGCATTACTCTGTTATTAGGAGAATGTATTCCAAATCCTAATACAAACTCTTTTATTTGTATTTAGTATCAAATTCATTTATGCAAATAGTTTTTAAAATCAATGTAAAACCATTCTAAACAGATTAAACTATCATAATAATAAATTAAAGGGGGCAACTAAGGGCACTGACTCTAATGCTTAGTTGAGCATATGTTTATACTTTATAAAAAATATATGGCAGTTAATTGTAACTGGGACAAGGCTGTTCACAATTATGGCAGATGTATAAACATATGCTCCCCAAAAGGATAAAATATATGACACCTCTACTAAACAAACAGTGATTGAGACTAAGCTCAGATTGAAGAACTAAATAAAACAGTGCATTAGCAACTACATTGTCATCATAAACTAGAAAATAATTCTTACCTTAAGGGCATTATAAACAAAATAAAATAGTTCATGGAATTTTTCAGACTCTACCTTTGAAAGAAAAGATAAAGGTATCATGCAGACTTGTCTAAATTATAAAACAAAAAGATATCATTCAGAACAAAAAGATACCAAATAAAATAATGCATTTATAATTTCTTTGTGTTAAATTCGCATGTTAGTTCAAAATAGGCTAATAATGATATATCAAACACCTCACATGAAAAATTGTTAAAAGCTTTGAAAGAACATTAATAAAACACAAAGGTGTCATTCAAACCTATTTAAATTGTAATCTTGTAAACTTGATAAGCAAAAAAGCAAGTGCATCAACACATCCATCTTTTTCTGATGTAGCCACGGTTCCATGTTTAAATTGTAAAATTTGGTAAGTAAAATAAGAAAGGTATATATGTTTTAAATTGTAAACAACAAGTGATTCAATAAGAAAAATGTTTAAATTTTAAACTTGGAGTTTGATGTACCCAGTGGTTCACCCAATGATTCTTTCCATCACTTTGTAATCATAAGCAAACTTAATCATTCAAAAAAATCAACACATCGAGTAATACTAGTTCCATGAATAAAACATATAAACAACTTCATCAAATTATAATACCCACCACATTATTTATATAACTGTAAACATAAATTAAATAAGCTATAATTAACAGTTTTATATGTTAAAGAACATATAATTAACAGTTTTATATGGATATATAAATTTAAGGTATGAATATCCACTTCTATATGTTATTTGTTCTTTAATAATACAAACGTTATGTATTATACATTTAATATTAGTATCTTAGATCAACATGATTATCACATACAATTATTATGAGAAATACAAAAAGATATTATAATGGCAGACGTCTATCTTGTCACAAGTGGAAAGATTGATGGAGCAGTCGACTTTAGCGATATCTGATCGGCCTGAATTTTGTACCATGGCTTCCGCTCGTATACAACAAGAACATACTCCAATTTCAACACGTTCCAATAGTTGGATCTTCTTTTATAAACAAAATAGTATTTCAAAATTAACATAAACTTGAGTCTTTGAATTTCTCTCCGTTATCCTATAATTACATTATGTTATCTTTTCGTGTGTTTGAATGATGGAAATCAGTCACTTATTTATAGGTAGGGACATAACCTAAATCTCCAACAGTCACTTAATCTTAACCGTACATCATGGTAGATAACCATAATCTTTGAGTCATCCTTAATTGTTTTATTCATAAACACCTTAATTAAACAAACCATTAAAGCGAGTCATGGCACTCACATACTAATTCAAGAGCATGATCGCTTCCATGTACCACAACATTAAAAATTCATCCAACAAGGTCCATAATCAGGTTATTCAATAATGGTCCAATAATATCTTATATAAAAGACGATTTATGTCGCATTCATCAATTCACATGCATGTAAACTTATATTGCAAAATATAAATTGAAATGTTCAGAATACACTTTAATCGATATCAAGTATAGTGCCAAAATATAAGCACCCAACAATCCACTAACACTTATATGTAATTGGCTACACACAATATTCATATCTTAAGCAGGTTTCATGAATGATCTTTGGTGATAGACCGTTTATTAGTGGATATGCTATGTTAACACTTATATCAATGTGTTTCACTGACATTTGTTGTTTTTAAACTTCCTCGTTCACATATAGGTATTATATCCTAATGTGTCTAGGTTATTTAAAATACCTATCAGTTTTTTATAACGAAGGTTGCAGCAAAATTTTCATAATATTTCAGTGACTTGGTAATAGTGTTGACAACTTCAAGTCCCAAAATAAAAATTTTGCAGCCATTATTCATAAATTGTGGCCCCAAAGCATGCAACATACAATATTTAATTGTTTTTTTTCACTCTTTCATAATATTGGTCACTAGGACCAAAAAAACCTACTTAATTAAGAGCTAACAATTATCATAAGTGTGAGCATATAATATTTTAAGCATCTCATTACTTCATATTCTTAACCTATTTTATTTCTCTAATCTACGATTCACTACTAAGAAAAATTTAAGAAATATATAAATTTACTCCCGCTGACTTCAAGGTATATATATACTTAATCAAAATACATAAAGTATTCTTAAGTACTATTTATGGGAAACTTACATAGGTTTATATAGTAATTTCTCAACGGATACAGATCTTTTCTTAATCTCTCATAAGTTTTCACACTAAATGTAACTCTTACTCAAAATGAGCTACTAAGGATATAAAAATTTAATATTCTACGATATAGGTGAAAATATTTATTTACACCCCTTTCTTTATTCATAATGAAAACTTTGACCATAAGTCTAGCTTTATATGCTTGATTATCAAAATTAAATATTTTCTTACTCCTCTATCAAATTCTCATTCTTGTGATAAATCTCACAATTATTCAGAATAGCAAACTCATTTAAGAGCTTGTTAAAACTATTCATATCCACTAACATAAAGAATAAATACTTTGGATGTTTAAGGAATGACATGAGTAACTTAACTTATTTTATAACCACATTAGGTTATTTGATACTCCCACTGATTTCACCAATCTTTACAGAATTTGACATTTTTGATTTTGAAAGTAAGTAATGTAAACTCTTTCGAGTGTAGACATAATTATAAATTCTTATTCTTTTAGTGGATTCTAAATCCATGCATGTACTTGACATTCCCAATCATGCGGGCGTGTCAAATTGGGTAAGTAAAGTGGAATTTATATAATAAACTTTTAAATTTTAAAATGACATTTTGTGTGAATAAATATTGTGGCGATATCTTAACTTATTGCGTATGACTTGTTATTTTTTAAAGACATGAACTCTGTAGGTCCACTATCTAAGGACTATAATATCCCACTTGAGCCATATAGATCGTTCTAAAACTGTAAAATCTGAAGAGCTCAAAGAAAGCCTAGATTTAAAAGAATCTAATATGCAATTATGCCACAACATCGAAAAGCTACTTTGAAGTTCAACATTATGATATAGGATTATAATCATTTCTCTTGGAAAAGTTTCATAAAAATTATTGTGCAAACTATTAATGAGAATACTATAATTAAGAAAAATATATTCTCATATAAACTTAAAGATGTTTTATATACTCGAGAAAAATATTTTAAAAGGTCACTCAGGGTTTTTTAAAATAACATCCAAGATTTTATTGTTTGTTTTATGGTTTGTCTTGTAAGGATCCTCGTATCAAATTAGAACTATGTTACGCAACACTTTAGTTTTAAAATTAAAATAAATTATTTCATTCATATCGAATGACACAATGTATATTACTTAATGGGTACTCATATATTAATCTCGAACATTATGACATTTTGTATAAACTCAATGCTTAATCCCTTTAATAATTCTTCACGATTTTATAAGAGTTTTACACACTAATTCATTAATAATGGGCTCCTCAAGTATATTGAATTATAACAATTTAGCATTTTTTAGTGAAACTTAGATTCTTTATTTCATTCTAAGAAGTCAGTCTGAAGAATATTAAAAGGGATAAAACATGCAGTTTTAAAGAAAGAAAGTTAAAAAAAATGAATGAAATAAATAACTCTTTAAATTAATGCTATGAGTTGACAAAACGTACATTAATAATATTTTATAAACGTGGACTTTCTTTCGTAATAACTTTGAATATTTATATATATGACTTTATTGGGTACTAAGTTTGTAATTTAGATGGACATGCTATCTAGGATAACTTTTCACCACCTAATTGCATAATCCCTTGATATTTATATCAGTTACTCAAAAAAGATTTCCTTTGGAAAATTATCTTGACGAAATAAATCAAATATACCCCATTAGTGTCTTTTTATATATACACATGACGAGTGATTACTACCACTTATATCTTTTTAACTTTTATCTTTAAATTTAATATTCGCAAGCATTCTAGTTGGGTCACTTTGGTGACTACCAAACTATCCATGATATGAATATAACATTATTTTATGGATTGTATAATAATTTCAGCAAGCATTAATATTTTCAAAAGACATAAATGGACAATGTACTTATAAATTAATGAAGGTTACGAACTCTTTGGAGAAACCATTACCAACCTTGATAAACAAAAATATTGCCCCTGAATATTAACTTCACCATTGCAATCAGACTCTTTGGAGCAACTAAATCACAATGTCTTAATCATAATGAAATTATTAATAATTAGAACACTCAAAACCATATCCAGAGTCTTTGGAGAAACCAAGACATTGTATTTGAATTTTATCACAAAATTCAGCATTTATAATTTATTAGAATATACCACTTTATTGGAATCATAACCAAATAAATACTGAGATGAAAACCTTAAGGCATGTTCCATTACTCATATTGGACATAATAAGCATATACACATTTAATATAATATTTACAATTTTGGACACTGAATAAGAATTTACGCTAATATTAGTTTCAAGAAAAATTTAAATCCTTTGAAGTTAAGTTGATGTGAAAAAAAAATTATTCATTAATGTTCATTTGATCATCGAAATTATCCATTTGGTCAATCTTATAATGAACAAGCTTCATCATCATTGCATCAACAATCTAACATTCTAACATGCATCAACAATCTAGATAAGCTAGAATATGTCAAGCGTGAAAGAGATAGTCTTCGAGGGTTGATACAGGCTATGGAAAAGGAAGTACTTGAGTTTGAGGATTCTAGGCATTTACTTGAGTCGATGATAGGTGAGGTTGAGGAGAGATTGAGAGATTCGAGTAAGGTTAAATTTGATTTGGAAGCTAGGTCCGAGAAGTTAGATAAAATCTTAGGAACCATCTAAGTAAAAGATAATATGTTTGGTATTGGCTTCTATAAACGTGTTGCATCCGTTCCCAAAGACAAAAGCGTGCAAGTAGGAGAGCCACCTAGGTTCGTTAGGAAAGAGCCCCCTAGGAACGTTAGGGAATACTCATCCCATAGCAAACACTCCCTGTCATATCTACACTTGCATTCTTTGAGGTAGGAGAGGTCATCTTAAACTATTTTGCTACTATCTTAAAAATGCTTCTAGAAATTCTAGTAATAAGGTTGTTCTAGTTCCTAAAACCCCCACTCGTCGTTTCACACCTACGTGGGTTAGGAAATTGGGTTTATAGGCGTTAGGTATTAGACTTGGTGACACGCGTATCATTGCTCGTGGTTCTCCCCATGTTTCATCTTACGATTGAACATGTTCGTCGGTTCATCATTCGCTTGTATTTACATCATGATTTTTTGTTTGCTAGTGTTATGACTTAAATTTCATTGTATTTTTTTCTCTTATTAGAAATACAAATTGATTTTATTTTGGGTCAAAAATATTTTTGAAAAACTCAGGAATATTTTCTTTTTCATTGTGTGTCATGAGTTTACGTGTTTGATGTGGAATATTGGTGTGCGTGGACCCCCTTCCTTTCATTATCCACGTGGCTAGGACATTTGGTCATAATTATTGATTCTTAGAATGATCTTAACCATTGTTTTAAATGGGGTTGTTTCAAAGTTGATATGCACTTGGACTCGACTTTGTATAGATGCCATCTTTTCACACATGCACGAGTTTATATGAATGTTTGACATCTCTTGCATATTTGAGTTTAGGGAGACGTTTCTATCTCAATCTTGTCATATATGCGTAAGTATACATAAGGAGGAGTTGTGCATGTAAGAACTATTTTTCGTTAGGACTGCTATTTAAAAAATGTTGAGTGTTTCACAGGATAGGGATGTGAGAGTGAAAAATTGACTCACATCGTTTTAGGTCTGTTATGCCTTTCCAGTAAGTTTTTTATGAAAAAAATTTCACTGGGCAAAACCTTATCATATTTTGAGTCGTTTAAGTAAGTTTGGTTTTGTCGCGTGATATTGTCGTTCCAATAACATTGCGCATCGTTCGAGAGACTGCTTTTACGTTTAAGCGAAGTTAGGGCTTCTTGGTTTTCTCGCTCATTCGACGACTTCAATTCTTATACCTCTCTCTCTGTGTTAGAACCTTTAAACCTGTGTGTTTCTTTTCAAAAATCCTCCCCTGTTTAAACTCATAGCTTCGATTTTCTCTAATTTCTGAACATCTCTCTGTGTGGTCTGAGATTACCTCCATTTTCTGACTGGTGCTCTTGCAGTTTTTCTCTACCTAAGGTTTATTTGGTGTTTGGAGAAACTATTTTGGGGTTCTGTGATCCATTTTTTTGTTGAATTGGAGTTCCGATTTCAACCATTAGGTCCTTGTTATCGTCATTTCATCACAGATTCAAGATTCTCTGTGCAGGTAATTTTTTTTGTGCTTTCTTTGCCATGGTTGTTTTTTAATTGTTCGATTTCTGATTCCAAGACTTGGAATGAATCGAATATGCTCATATTACTTCTTTTTTTCTACTGAATATAGTAGTATTCATATTCATTCCTGTGTTGGAAGCTTGGGTCTGTTTGAATTTTTTTGGGGAATAAAAGTCATAAAACCCGTATTTTATTGTTGGTAATTTTTTATAAAAAATTAAATCAGATGTGTTAGGGGATTTGTGCTGTTTTATCTCCAAAAATTTCATGTTTGGCGTTGCCTATTGAGTTTATGCATTATTTTTATTTCCCATGTGTGTATTTTAAATTTATATAAAAAGTATTCTATAAAAGTTTTTTTTCTGATAAATCTGGTTCTTTGGATTTTTTTACAATACCCACTTGCTGTGGCATTTTTTGCTAGATTATATTAGGCATATATTTTTTCCTGACTGGCTTGTGTTGCTGTTGTGGTTGATTTATGCAGCGGTTCGGTTGGATTTTTTTTAACGAAGGTATATTCTTAGCCATCTAGGGTTTAGGAATCTTTCACCCACCTTTTCTTACACTACGCGGTATTTCTCTTAGTAGTTATACCACCTAGACACCGAGGTGCCCTGTCAAGCCGTTTGGATGACTTACCTGTGTCCCCTCGCACCCAGCGAGCTTGGGCTCACCTCCCTCCCTACTCTGTTGTGATATGGGCGACCACTGTTGAGTAAGAGAAGTATTGTATGCTCGGACTTCACATTCGTGCAGTCGTTAGGGAGCACATTTTTTTCATTTATGCATTTGACGAGTTATCCATTCCTCGATGGATGGCAGGTAGGGGTTGGGATCCCTTATTTGAGGCTTTTTGAGTTTTATTCTAATATTGTGAGAGAGTTATTTTTTCGTGCAACTCCCACTCCTATGGGGCTTCAGTCTATCATGTGTGGCATTCCCCTTCTTGTCACTGCTGATCTGATAGCCTCGACGCTACAGATTCCATGCGTCCCTGACATTGTGTTTCCCATATGGGTGATGCTACTCCATTGGCTGAGGATATTATCCACCACTATTTCTGGAAGATCCATACAGTCGGTGCTACCATGTACCATCGTCAACTTTACATAGGTTTTCGCATCCTTAATAGATTTGTGTCATCATCAGTCTATCCTTGGGTTAATCATAGACATATTGGGTTTGATATCATTTACTTTGTATGCTATATCTCGGGGATGGGACATAGATTTGCCCTCTATCATGTTTAGAGTTATGTCATCTGTTGTCATTCTTGGTCCCACCCCTGTCTGCACTGCTCTCCCTTATGGGCTTCTTGTTTCTAGGATTTGCACATCTATTGGAGTTTGTATATTAGAGGATGATTTGAGCCTCTCCGAGACTACTTACATTGATCTCAACACTTTTACTCATTCTGAGAGTCATTTGAGTGCCGAGGCGAGAGCTAGACCTCCACCCTCAAAGGGAGATTCTTCAGGAGATGGATGTACTTCCCAGCTAGCAGATCCCGACCTTGATACTTCTCAGTATGGTCCTTCCACACTAGACCGCGATGCCCTTTCGAGCAAGAGTTATATTCTTTATAGGTACAGGTGTCTTCTCAGGCCAGGATTTATGATGTTTTTATGGCCATATTTCATGTTGAGGCTGAGCCCAGAGCTCGTAGTGAGTCACGAATGTCAGCATTTTTTTATGAGATGTGGCGCAGTGAGTAGGGCTGAGCAGATATTTCTTCTGGTTTAGGACATATTGCAGCTACCTATTATGATGATGATGATGATGATGATGATGATAATGATACATATGTTCAGTTGTATATTGAGACATTGTATTTGAGATTATTTATGTATGATTTATTTATTCTCTCTCAGATATGATGTACTCTATTTCTAATGGACGATTTATATCCACGTTTTTGTATTTATGGCATAAATTTACAGTCTTATTGATTATGTAGTCGTATTGATTTTACTTATTAACCATTTACCGTTATCTTTTACTATCCTTGTCATGCTGATGCTTAGTGGTGTTTATCTAGTGATGCTATAATTATCTATTTATTCTTGCTAGATTTGGTTTGTATGTCCCACGTTTTGTCTATTCCAGGCAAAAAAGGGGAGATATGTGATTAGGGGGAGTTTATCGTTTATTTATTTATGTTTTATTGATATATATTTTTGTTCCTCTATACTTCACTTGGGTATACATTTATGTCTCATGTGTGTAGGTATATTTTTTCATAGATTCAAATATTTATTTCTACGTCACATTCAGAGACAATTGTCGGTTCTACATTTTTTGTTCAGATCCTATATTTTTATCATTTTGGGTCTATGGGATAGGACATATGTTTACGGCTTATAGAATTTTTCATTAGTTTTGTCCCAAAATATCCAAAGGGGGAGATTTGTAGGAACAAATTTCTAATCGAGTCAATTTGTTTGTAATTGGCTTAATTTCGGACAAAATAATTTGAGTCTAGGCTAGTTTAAGTTTAATTGAAGCCTACGACAGTTCATGTTTGAAGAAATTGCAATTGAAACTGACAGTTCACGTTTGAAGAATTTGCAATTTAAAGCTTTAAAGAAAAAATCAAGTCAAGTTGCATTATTTTCTCTTAATCAATTGATGTGATTTAGAATTTTATTTAAATGATGGATGAGTTTAATATTTAAAAATTGGGAATTAAATATTTGCAAAAACACAATTTAAATATTTCTGAGTCAAACTAATTATTAAAAATTCGAGGAATTTATTTAAAATGAAAATCAGTGTTTAATGTCGCTTGAATGACGACGTGTCTCGTTCTAACGACATGCGCATGTCACTCGAACGAAATGGCTTGTCGCTCGAACGATCTGCCACCTCGATTTTCTTCTTTTGATTTTGTGGGACTCTTATTTTCTAAAAAATAAATACCACGCTGCAAAGATGTTTTTCAGCAGATGAACACTTTCAAAAATTACCACATAGTTTTCATTCATCCAAAGTTTACTCAAGATAATATTACATAATTTCAAAGTTTGTGATCTTGAACACATTCATTAGAAGACATTCTACACAATCGCTGATTGCGATCATTGAGGTTCGCTGCATGTGCATCTTTGTTGAGGATAGAACTTCGTGTTCTTGTGGACCTGTTGCAGTTGTTCATTGCTAACAACACCGACCGACGCCTATGGGTATTCATGTGTCTCTGTGTTTCATTGTAATCCATGTAATTTTCTATTTACAAATTAAAGTGAAATAAAAAGGTGTTACCCGAAAGGTTTTTTTCCTGAAATTGTTTCTTTTACCGCATGCTTTAGTTATTTAATGGATTAAATCACTTATTTGCATGTTTAGGGTTTAAGAATTTAAAATTGGATTTAACTAAAATTGAAATAATTGTTTTTTCCAAAATTACACACTAAAGGTACTTCTCAATAGTATTTTAAAATTAACAGAAACTTGAGTCTTTGGATTTCACTTCCTTTATCCTATAATTACATTATGTTATCTTTTCATGTGTCTGAATGATGGAAGTCTGTCACGTATTTATAGGTAGGGACAGGACCCAAATCTCCATCAGTCACTTAATCTCAATCGTCCATCATGATAGATTACCAAGAGTCCTTTTGACTCTTGGTATTTGGAGTACCCTTTCATTAACCAAAGTGACTCTTAGTACTAGCCTAATGATGGATTTAAAATTAATGATCGATCATATTATGTAGAATTATTCTTTAAAATAATTCTAACAATAAGAACTTCATTAATATTATTTATACAAATAGGTACTCGTGCAAAACAAAGATGAGGGGATTTAGTTGACATAGCTCATCTTTTTGGTTTAAAATTAATTCAAACTTTATCTCTTATTATGGTGATTGTACTCACATAGGTCTTATTAACCGGGAGTATAAAATTAAAATTGTTGTAATGATAAGAAAAAAAACATAACTGGATGATCATAGGTGTGAGGCAACAAAGATAACTGCATAATTGGACGAATTCAAATAGTGGGTGAGCAAAAAGCATAAGTGGACAAATTCAAATAGTCAATGGTCATCTGTTTCAGCTTAATCACAAAGCATAATTAAGCTTTTCTACTTAAAGGTGTGAGGCAAAACAGTTGTATTACTCATTGAAAAGTTAATCCAAATACATCAATAAAAGTTACTTTCAAAATTTGTCTCTAAAATTTATCGTAAAAAATAAACAACCAATTACGTTTAAAACAAGACAACCACTTATAGTAAAAATAAAAATCACTCAAGACTTTTCAGCCATATATTCCATTTTGGAGCAGACATTTTTTATGAACTTTTTCCTCCAGTTTTGGTCGTTTACTTCTCAAGATATTTGTTGAATGAGGCACTAGAAACATCATATATCATTGTTATACATGACTAGACCTTCCTGTAGTTCCTCGTCCCACAGTTGTGGAGTTGTTCACCTAAAAGACAATTCCCATAGTCTCGGCCTATAGGAGACCAATAAAGACGAATCCAGTACCTCACATAGAACATCTGACTTATGCATCACCAAGCCACGTGGACCAAACCATTACCGAAGATCAATAACTTACGTGAGGGAATATTTCACCATTATAATGTAACATGTGCACAATATAATTGGCTCTCTCCTATTAGTGCATCGACCTCATGCACACCTGGTGCATGCCTGGGGGTTGCATTATACACCCCCAATACTATAAAAGATAACTCCGTCTTCCTTACAAGGGATCAAACAATTCATAATCCTATTAAAACTCTACCCAATTGTAACCTAGGGAGAGAAAGCTTGAGTGTAACAATGGCCATCAGTGCCTTATAGAAATACAAAAACACTATCACCCTGCACAGTGGAGTAGGCTAAGATCGAACCACTTATATGTAATACCCCGTATTTTTGTGACATTTATTTATGGGATTAATTGAATTAAATGTGTATTAATTGGAAATTAATCCGGATTAAAATACTAGCAAGATGCGAGTTGGTATTTGATTATAATATGTATATATGGCTATATATGAATATTCGAACTATTAAAATTGTTGCGAGATTGAAATACGGCAATTTGGGAAATTTTGTTGGGACGCGCCTGACAGTCGCATCAGGAATATAATTATTTGAATTAAAAAGTGAATTTTATTTTTTATCACCTGTATGGTCATTTTGAGTGCGCTAACGAGTCCGGAAGGGTCGAAATAGTCAGAAAATACTAGCCGGGGGTTTAGTTTGGGTCCCGGGGCATTTTTAGGCCATACCGGCAACGTATAAGGGTAGTTTGGTAATTTTGGATTTTTGGGAATTAAAACCCACGAAAATTAGGAATTAATATCTGATTTGGACTTTACCCACTAAACCCACTAATAACTTATTGGGCTACGGAGGTTATTGGAATTAGTTCCAAAAGAGTTCCTAAGCCAAACCCTAGCCACCATTGTCCTTGGAGAAGAAGAGCTTGTAGAGAGAGAGGAGAGGAGAATTCTGCAGAAAGAGAAAGAATAATTCATCAATCCAACACTGAAATCAGAGAAATACATAAGGCAAGTGGTTTAATTTCATTATTTTTCTCAGAATGCTTCTTCCATGCGTAGGAAATTCATATAAATTGTATTGTTCTTGGAGTATGATGAAAACCCATTTAATTGGATGTAGAGATTTATAAATTTATGAGGAGATTTCATGTAGAACAATGTTAGGGTGATTATTCAGAAGAAAATACATCTTGTTTATAATAAAAACGGATTTTATTATGCCCATTGAGGACTTTAAAATTTTAGGGTTCATGTTCTTTGAATTTGGGGAAAAAATTGAGGGGATTTGATGAGTTGATGATGTTTAGGAAGATTTAACCCTACATACATGTTTAATTATGACCTATGAATGTTTAGTTCGAATTAGGAACCTTAAAATGATGTTGGGACAATTTTTATGTGGGATTAGGAGTGAAGAAAATTGGAAAAACGAAAAAAGGGAAATCTGGGCTCGAAACTGGCCACTCGTTAGAAGACCTGCCCAGGTCGTTCGAACGAGCTCATTCGAATGATCTTCTAACGAGTTGACCATTGACTTCTAACGAGGGTGAAGTTCATTCGATGCCTTTCGTTCGAACGAGATCTCGTTAGAAATCCCACTTCGTTCGAACGAACTCTCGTTCGAACAGCCTCGTTCGAACGAGACTTCTAACGAGTTGACAGTTTAGGATTTTTAGCCTGTTTTGATCCCGAGTGTCCCGTAACCTCGTTTATATGTAGAGATAACACTTCCTTGTGTATTAAGTGATATATTTGGGATATTTGGGATATAATGAGGAGTAAAACTTAGAAATGTAATTTGATCCTAAGGGAAATTATGGATTAGGACGTGAGTGCCTAATACGATGCGAGAACTATTGACGGCCTCAATAATTATATTAACCAGGAACATATAAATTGTGTAGCATTATATGTCGGTACGAGAATGAGAAGTGTACCACCGATATATTATGGTGATTGCTAAGATGTGTGCATACTTAGTATACGTATATGGTTTTATGTGTATGACATACCTACCATACTTGCTATCATGGGAGGTTTACGTTCGCTTAGGGCCCTCTAATCCTTGTGTTGTCGGGATTTAGACTGGTACCTCAAGAACATAGGTCAAAGAAGGACTTATTGGGTTATTAATAAGTATGCTGATCGCGGGGGCGTAGGTATGTGCATGACCCATGTGATGTGACTGTGTTCGCCTCCATTGTTTGTGATTATTGTTATCTGAGAACGATTCCTGAGAGATTCGGAATGCGTGATCCTTATGTACGTGATGTACCGGGATGGATAGCAGAGTATGTGTGCATCGCAGCTTAGTCTCGGGGTGCTTGTATTGTATTGTATATTTATGACGTGAATAATATACACTTAATTAATGGGAACTATCTTGTTGGTGTTGTGAATATAATTACGACAATGTTTTGAGAAAACATAACGGATTAACCGATAGTGAATTGTATTACTGAGTTTAAGTAAAACCCTCTATTTAATTTATAACGCTAACGTATAACATGGGAATTGAGTAGTAAGGGGTAGAACTTATTACGGTTTGGGTAGACATGTATGTCTTTTAGATGGGTATGGTACGTTAGGAGTGCACATGTAGTCGAGAGGTGAGAATTTCATGCGAGTGCACATCCTAACATGTATTTTGCATTTAATGTTTTAATGTTATTATAACACTTGCTGTTTTTAAAATGATTTCCACTTTCGGGCTCTGACCCACTTGCTTTCAAATCTATTTTTGTAAAAACCATTTTAGGTGCCCAGCCACAAGGACACCATGCTTAGGATCCTCATTCAGGTGACGAGCTGTAGCTGTTTGTGGAAGCCACGGGATTTTTCTTGTAGACGCTTCATCTATCTTGACTCCATATTCAGCATTTATTAGTTATAGGGCATGTCGCCCATTTCTTTTACAGACATTTCATTTATTTCAGTTATTCAGACTTCTGGCATGTAATTCATTCAAGATTTAGACTTGTCTTATTATTTTCAGTTGTGGGATTGTTGTGAGGAGTTTTCCTCCGGACTTGTTATTATTATTTGTTGGTTATTTCATTACTTCGTTATGGTGAATGGATTATGTTGTTCTTCCATTATTCCTTTTATTGCATGTTAATCAGACTTAATTTAAAATTTGGCAACTTACTTTTTTAAATACTAGGTGGTTAGTAATCATAAAAATGTTTTCGACAGTGATGCTATTAACTGGACCAACTTGGCATTTTGTATTAATTTAATAAAGGAGTAGCTAACCGGTATTAAATTAGTCGGGGTGTCACAGGTGGTATCAGAGCATCAGGTTCTAGTGTCCTTTAGGATCTGTACGGCTTATTACGTTTCCGCTGAGTTTTCTTTGATGTAGAGCCCTATATTTTAGGACTGTTGTATTATTTTGTATATGTTATGTTCTTCAGCTATTTTAAGTTTATAACTGCGAAGTTATAAACTTCATTCTTATTTCAGATGCCTCCACGACGTGCACAACGGGTTCCCAGGGATGCAGCACCAGAACCACAGCCCGCACCAGTTCAGGGCACGATGAATACCGCCGGGGTTGCAACCATTGTGGCCCAGGCGGTAAATGCCGCACTAGTAGTAGTTTAGCAGGAACCACCTCAGGCGCCAGTAGCCGCGCCAGCTCAGGCACATGCATTCCCGTCTGCTTGGGAATATGTTCGAGATGCTTTCCAGAAAGCACACCCACTGGAGTTCGTAGGTAGCTCCGATGTTGTGGTTTCGAGTCAGTGGAGGAAGGACATTCAGCGGCACCTGAGGATGTATGAGTGCATCGATGTCCAGAAGCAGATACTAGCTACCTTTAAGCTAGTGGGGTCTGCACTGCAGTGGTTGGAGTCTATTACCTCCGTGGAGGAGAGAGATACTCTCACTATCCAGGAGTTTTGGGTGCGGTTTGATCGCAAGTACTTTCCGTCAGCTGTTCACACGGAGATGAGGAGGAAGTTGATGAGCCTCAAGCAGGAGGGTAAGACTGTGGCCAAGTATGAGGCCGAATTCACTGATCTTCTGAATATTGTTCCGGATGAGACACCGACAGAGGAGAAGAAGATACAGAAATTTAGAGACGGGTTGACTTGGAGGATCCGTCAGCACTTGTTAGGGAACCTCTCGTTAGCCACTTATTCTGATGTGGTTAACGCTGAATTGCTCCATTGCCAGGATCACCGCTTTCACATGGCTGAGGGCAAGCGATCGGGAGAGTCCATCCATCAGGGCAGGACTGGAGGAAATGGTGCCAGTGGGGCACAATCTGCTCAGGGGCAGAGATAGGGTGATCACGGTTCCCAGCAGGGGATCACAAGAGGTTCAGATCAGGAAATTTTAGGCACGGACAGGGAGGTTTCCGGCAGGGTCATCAAGGTCCGAAAGACCATCAGAACCAGAAGGGTCAGAATGGTCAACAACAGTTTTAGCAGGGCCAGGGGAGGAACGGTAACGGCCACCAGGGCCGGAGGCAGCAGGGACAGAGAGGGGGGAACTTCCTGGGGAAGTGTTTCGTTTGTGGAAAGACTGTCCATAAATGCCAGGACTGTCCTGATAGGGGGAGGCCCCGCAGCAGCAGCAGGGTGCTCGACATGAGCCACAAAGGCCACTTTTTCCACCTGCTCTCCCAGCTCCAGCCCAGGTGCCAGCACTACCAGCCATTCCAACAGTTCCTGTTCAGGAGGGGCAGTTACAGTATGGACGTGTCTATAACGTCCACCAGGCAGAAGCTCAACAGGCACCACCCGTGATTGAGGGTATGTTTCCTATCCATGGTACTATGGGTCGGGTTTTGTTTGATACGGGGGAAACGCATTGTTTTATAGCTACACATTTTACGAAAGCCTTAGGATTGTTAGCTACAGCAGAGAGCACAGTGACGTGTGTAGACTCACTATTGGGGAGTGGGTCTCTTATTTTCTTTATATGCCGGGGAGTGGGGGTAGAGATTGGTGGTTTGGTATTACCTGCAAACATGTTGGTATTAGATATGCATGTGCACGATGTGATTATCGGTATGGATTGGCTCACAGACTATAGAGCCATGATTGATTCCTTCGGTGGGAGCATTGTTTTTGCCATTCCGGGGCAAGAGATGTTTGTAGTGGAGATGCCTCGCCCAGAGGGAGGCTCGACCGCTCATTTGTACTACATAGAGGAGGATACCTCTAAGGAGGTTGTGATTCCTTTAGATTCGATCCCAGTTGTCAGGGAGTATTCCGATGTGTTTTAGGAGATACCAGGCCTACCCCCCAGTCGAGAGATAGACTTTGTCATAGACTTGTTGCCAAATACGAGACCTATAGCACGTGCACCGTACCGTATGGCTCCAGCAGAGATTCGAGAGCTACGAGATTAGATTGAGTAGTTATTGGGTCAGGGGTTTAAACGGAGGAGTACTTCGCCGTGGGGTGCCCCTGTGTTGTTCGTGAAGAAGAGAGATGGTTCACTAAGATTGTGTGTGGATTACCAAGAGTTGAATAAGGTCACGATACGAATAAGTATCCGTTGCCTTGAATCGATGACTTATTCGACCAATTGAGAGGAGCTTCTTTCTTCTCGAAGATTGATTTGCTATCGGGATACCATCAGTTGCGCATCAAGGAGGAGTATGTCTCAAAGACTGCGTTCTTAACGAGATATGGATCTTACGAGTTTCGGGTTATGCCTTTTAGTTTGACCAACGCTCCAGCAGTGTTTATGGACTTGATGAATAGGGTGTTCAGAGAGTTCCTAGATCAGTTTGTCATTGTCTTCATTGATGATATTCTGGTTTACTCCTAGACAGAGGAGGAACACGCTGAGCATTTGAGGCAAGTTTTGCGGACACTACGTCAGAACAAGCTGTATGCAAAGTATGAGAAGTGCGGCTTTTAGCTGAAGGAAGTCCAGTTTTTGGGGCACATTATTTCCGAATGGGGGATATCTGTTGATCCAGGGAAGGTATCCGCGGTGAGGGAGTGGGGACAACCCACGACACCGACTGATATCCATAGTTTCTTGGGTCTAACAGGATACTACAGGAGGTTCATTCGGGGATTTTCGAAGATAGCGGGTCCTTTGACACATCTGACTCGCAAGGGTGTGCCATTCATCTGGAGTGATGCCTGTCAGTTGGCATTTAACGAATTGAAGGATAAGTTGACCTCAGCACCTGTGTTAGCATTGCCGAGACCGGGAGTTAAGTATCTAGTCTACATCGATGCGTCCTTACAAGGACTTGGAGGTGTATTGCAGTAGGAGAGTCAGGCCATAGCTTATGCTTCCCGTAAGCTTAAGCCTCACGAGAAGAATTACCCCACTCATGACTTGGAGTTAGCGGCAGTCGTATTTTCCCTACGGATTTGGAGACATTATCTTTTGGGGGAGAAGTTTCAATTGTTCACGGACCACAAGTCCCTATAGTACCTATTCACGCAAAAAGAGTTGAATATGCGGCAGCGAAGGTGGCTTGAGTTTGTGAAGGACTATCAGTTTGATATCCAGTATCACCCGGGGAAGGCTAACGTGGTAGCAGACGCGTTGAGCCGTAGGCCAGCAGATGAAGTGGCAGGGGTGTGGAAAGCCAAGTGGAAGGAGTTGGGACACCAGGATGCAGTGGCACGATCGTTCATGTCTGTGATGACCATTACACCGCAGATTATCACGAAGGTAGTAAAGGCACAAGCAGATGACTCGTTCTGTCAGGAGCAGATAGTTCGATTATTAGCAGAGGGAGCCGAATCCTATACCGTTAACTCAGACGGGGGATTACGCTTCAATGGGAGATTGGTAGTTCCAGAAGGGGAGAAATTACGACACGAGGTGATGGCAGAGTCGAAAGACTCATGGTTCACGATACATCCCGATGGGGACAAAATGTACCAAGATATGAGACGACAGTATTGGTGGAGCGGGACGAAGAGACATATTGCCGTGTTTGTTTCTAAATGCGCCACTTGTCAGCTAGTAAAAGTGGATCATCAGAGACCGACAGGACTTCTACAGCCATTAAAGGTCCCGATGTGGATGTGGGAGAGCATATCCATGGACTTTATCACGGGGTTGCCTACGTCACAGAGGGGTCACGACTCTATCTGGGTAATTGTGGACAGGTTAACCAAAGTCGCTCATTTTCTACCCATAAGGACAGAGTACACTACGGGACAGTATGCCCAGCTCTTTATTGCGGAGATAGTGAGACTTCACGGTGTGCCCCTAAATATCGTGTCTGACCGAGACAAGATATTTGTTTCACGGTTTTGGGAGAGTTTTCAGGAGGCCATGGGCACGGAATTGCGGTTGAGTACGGCGTATCACCCGCAGACCGATGGGCAGACCGAGCGTACAAACCAGATGTTGGAGGACATGTTGCGTATGTGCATCATTGATTTCGGGGGTGGATGGGAGAAGTATCTTCCACTGGTGGAGTTTGCTTACAACAACTCCTACCAGTTCACTATTGGCATGGCTCCATTTGAGGCGTTGTACGGTAGACCTTGTCGTTCCCCAGCATGTTGGTTCGAGGTGGGGGACAACAAACTACTTGGGCCAGAAGTGATTCAGGTTACTTCGGCCAGGATAGAATTGATACGGAGTCGCGTTCGGGTTGCTCAGGATCGACAGAAGAGCTATGCTGATGCGAAGAGGTTCTTCAGGGAGTTCCAAGTGGGGGACCGGGTTTTGCTCAGAGTATCTCCTATGAAGGGGATTATGCATTTCGGGAAGAAAGGGAAGTTGGCACCGAGATATGTGGGACCATTTCCTATTATTGAGCAGATTGGACCGGTTGCGTATAGGCATGGGTTACCGGAGCATTTGCATCGGATTCACGATGTGTTTCATATTTTCTCCGTAAGGAAATATCTTAGAGACGATTTGGCTCATTCTCATATTTCTTTGGAGGACATAGATCTCCAACCTGATAGCTCCTACGATGAGGGGCCGATTGCAATTTTGGACCGAAGTGAGCGGAAACTGCGGTCAAAGATAGTTCCGTTAGTACGTGTTCAGTGGCGACATCATAATGTTGAGGAGTCCACCTGGGAATGCGAGGATGAGATGCGCGAACATTATCCAGAGTTGTTCTTACCAGGTACTTTCTAGTTCCGAATTTCGGGATGAAATTCAGTTATTAGGGGGGAAGAATGTAATACCCCGTATTTTTGTGACATTTATTTATGGGATTAATTGAATTAAATGTGTATTAATTGGAAATTAATCCAGATTAAAATACTAGCAAGATGCGAGTTGGTATTTGATTATAATATGTATATATGGCTATATATGAATATTGGAACTATTAAAATTGTCGCGAGATTGAAATACGACAATTTGGGAAATTTTGTTGGGACGCGCGTGATAGTCGCGTCAGGAATATAATTATTTGAATTAAAAAGTGAATTTTTTTATCACCCGTATGGTCATTTTGAGTGCGCCAACGAGTCCGGAAGGGTCAAAATAGTCAGAAAACACTAGCCGGGGGTTTAGTTTGGGTCCCGGGGCATTTTTAGGCCATACCGGCAACGTATAAGGGTGGTTTGGTAATTTTGGATTTTTGGGAATTAAAACCCACGAAAATTAGGAATTAATATCTGATTTGGACTTTACCCACTAAACCCACTAATAACCTATTGGGCTACGAAGGTTATTGGAATTAGTTCCAAAAGAGTTCCTAAGCCAAACCCTAGCCACCATTGTCCTTGGAGAAGAAGAGCTTGTAGAGAGAGAGGAGAGGAGAATTCTGCAGAAAGAGAAAGAACAATTCATCAATCCAACTCCGAAATCGGAGAAATACATAAGGCAAGTGGTTTAATTTCATTATTTTGCAGAGAATGCTTCTTCCATGCGTAGGAAATTCATCTAAATTGTATTGTTCTTGGAGTATGATGAAAACCCATTTAATTGGATGTAGAGATTTATAAGTTTATGAGGAGATTGGATGTAGAACAATGTTAGGGTGATTATTCAGAAGAAAATACATCTTGTTTATAATAAAAATGGATTTTATTATGGCCATTGAGGACTTTAAAATTTTAGGGTTCATGTTCTTTGTATTTGGGGAAAAATTGAGGGGATTTGATGATTTAATGATGTTTAGGAAGATTTAACCCTACATACATGTTTAATTGTGACCTATGAATGTTTAGTACAAATTAGGAACCTTAAAATGATGTTGGGACGATTTTTATGTGAGATTAGGAGTGAAGAAAATTGGAAAAACGAAAAAAGGGAAATCTGGGCTCGAAACTGGCCACTCGTTAGAAGACCTGCCCAGGTCGTTCGAACGAGCTCGTTCGAACGAGCTTCTAACGAGTTTACCATTGACTTCTAACGAGGGTGAAGTTCATTCGATGCCTTTCATTCGAATGAGATCTCTTTAGAAAGCCCACTTCGTTCGAATGAACTCTCGTTCGAACAGCCTCGTTCCAACGAGACTTCTAACGAGTTGCAGTTTAGGCTTTTTAGCCTGTTTTGATCCCGAGTGTCCCGTAACCTCGTTTATATGTAGAGATAACACTTCCTTGTGGATTAAGTGATATATTTGGGATATTTGGGATATAATGAGGAGTAAAACCTAGAAATGTAATTTGATCCTAAGGGAAATTGTGGATTAGGACTTGAGTGCCTAATACGATGCGAGAACTATTGACGGCCTAAATAATTATATTAACCGGGAACATATAAATTGTGTAGCATTATATGTCGGTACGAGAATGAGAAGTGTACCATCAATATATTATGGTGATTGCTAAGATGTGTGCATACTTAGTATACGTATATGGTTTTATGTGTATGACATACCTACCATACTTGCTATCATGGGAGGTTTAAGTTCGCTTAGGGCCCTCTAATCCTTGTGTTGCCCAGATTTAGACTGGTACCTCAAGAACATAGGTCAAAGAAGGACTTATTGGGTTGTTAATAAGTCTGCTGATCGCGGGAGCGTAGGTATGTGCGTGACCCATGTGATGTGACTGTGTTCGCCTCCATTGTTTGTGATTATTGTTATCTGAGAACGATTCCTGAGAGATTCGGAATGCGTGATCCTTATGTACGTGATGTACCGGGATGGATAGCAGAGTATGTGTGCAACGCAGCTTAGTCTCGGGTTGCTTGTATTGTATTGTATTGTATATTTATGACGTGAATATTATACACTTAATTAATGGGAACTATCATGTTGGTATTGTGAATATAATTACGACAATGTTTTGAGAAAACATAACGGGTTAACCGATAGTGAATTGTATTACTGAGTTTAAGTAAAACCCTCTATTTAATTTATAACGCTAGCGTATAACATGGTAATTGAGTAGTAAGGGGTAGAACTTATTACGGTTTGGGTAGACATGTATGTCTTTTAGATGGGTATGGTACGCTAGGAGTGCACATGTAGTCGAGAGGTGATAATTTCATGTGAGTGCACGTCCTAACATGTATTTTGCATTTAATGTTTTAATGTTATTAAAACACTTGCTATTTTTAAAATGATTTCCACTTTTAGGCTCTGACCCATTTGCTTTCAAATCTATTTTTGTAAAAACCATTTTAGGTGCCCAGCCACAAGGACACCATGCTTAGGATCCTCATTCAGGTGACGATCTGTAGCTGTTTGTGGAAGACACAGGATTTTGCTTGTAGACGCTTCATCTATCTTGACTCCATATTCAGAATTTATCAGTTGTAGGGCATGTCGCCCATTTCTTTTAGATACATTTCATTTATTTCAGTTATTCAGACTTTTGGCATGTAATTCATTCAAGATTCAGACTTGTCTTATTATTTTCAGTTGTGGGATTGTTGTAAGGAGTTTTCCTCCGGACTTGTTATTATTATTTGTTGGTTATTTCATTACTTCGTTATGGTGAATGGATTATGTTGTTCTTCCATTATTCCTTTTATTGCATGTTAATCAGACTTAATTTAAAATTTGGCAACTTACTTTTTTAAATACTAGGTGGTTGGTAATCATAAATGTTTTCGACAGTGATGATATTAACTGGACCAACTTGGCATTTTGTATTAATTTAATGAAGGAGTAGCTACCCGGTATTTAATTAGTCGGGGTGTCATATTATATGACTGTGTCTTTTATCTTTCTCTCTGTGTGTGTGTGTGTGTGTGTATTCATATTGCTATGATTTCCTCCATTATTGACATAGCTAGACCTAGAGCTTCATATATCCTTGAGGTGGTGATTCGTAGCACCATCATCTTATGCTGTCTGTGGGAAGAGAATTTTCTTCTACATCATTTTCTTAGCTGATACTCTCCCCTTTTACCTCTAGTGGTGATCTAGATCCACCATTGTTGAACCAGAATCACCATTAAAAGAGCTTGGGTGAGTTTTTTCATGCTTCTCCTTGCTCATAGATCATTTTTTGGTTTTGTTAATTTTTCTCTCTCTACTTGGGAGCAAATCTCACAAGAGATGGCATTTAATTTGACGCCAAAGCTAGGCCAAGCTCCATCAAACCACGATCTCAGTCAAAGATGGATGATATAGTGGTGGAGTGCGGTCCTTGGTGGCTAGCCACCAATAGAAGTAATAACAGTTTATGGAGTTTAGCCAAAGTATAATGGGAAGAGCTCTTGGTGACCCAGCGGCGGAGACAATTACTGTGGCCACCAAAAAAATGGCAAATTTAGTGATAGGGGGACCACTTCTGACCCTGCTAAAGGAGGTGCAATACCATCATAGGCGAAGAGACGTTGATAACCCTAGGCATCTCCACCTTGGAAACCAAATTTTGGGCTGCCTAGTTGACCAAGACAGTGATAAGGAGGAGTAATGGGAGCCATATGAGATTTCAAGTGAGACCGCCTTCACCAAAGGAACACCGTCCCCAATTTATCAGGGATAAAGACTTTGACTCACTCCTAAAAATTGATAGAGAGCTTCGACTTTTTGATATATTGAGTAGAGGGTCAGCCTTCAACCATCTTGGCCCTGAAGGAAAAGGTGGACGAGATAAGCACTCTCATTCTCACAAAGTTTGGGTATCTAGAGGAAATGGAAGATATTACGATGGAAGAGAAAGATATATCCAATATAGAGAACACTAGAGGGAGTTCAACAGTCAATAGAGGACTTCCGATCGAGATACAACTCCAGTAGTAGTGCCTATAGAAGGCGGAGGCGCTAATTTAGTGGCAGAAGAAAAGCCATGGAATAGTTCCATCCAAAGGATGAAAGATCAAATCAACAACTTGATTAAGAGCCGAGATCTAAGCCATAAAGGTTACATGGAAGGGTATCCATTTGTGCCAAGAATTATTAATTATACTACCACTACAATGTTAAAACCCCCACTTGTGACACCAAGGTATGATAGTAGTTCAACTGTAGTTCACCATATAAATACTTATCAATCATATGCCAATACATATTTGATGCCCGAATATGAGATGTTGAGCCTTGTATAGAACTCTCATGGGTGCGTCTCACATGTGGTACACTACCCCGACGAGAGACTCCATAAGGAATTTTTAGCATCTAGCCTACAAGTTCATTCATAACTTATATTTTGGCATGAATCTACTGAAGAGGGTAACTCATCCCCTCAATGTCAAAAAGGAAAGAATGAAACTCTAAGGGATTAAATATCTCATTTTAACAAGGAAAAGTTGGAGGTAGAGGATTATGATGAATTATAGTGATGACAAAAGTTATTAGTGGCCTCTAGTGGGGCAAACTCTTTTAGAAACTTTACGAAGATCCTCTAAAGACCTAAAAGAATTCATGGCCATGGATAAGAGAATCATGAATATGGAGAGGCTATAGCGGCCAAGGGGGAGACAAAAAGTAGGCCAAATTCAGTAAATTTGGTTAGGACAAAGATAAAGAGGGGAATAAGAGCTTCAATGAATTGCCAAATAAATTTCGATGATAGTGAGACCATATTTGATTCTTAATGAGATCAATGACTACATAACACTTACATGTCTAGAGAAACTCAAGTATCCTCCTCACAAGAGGGACAAGAGTAATTGGTGTGACTTTCACCAAGATCATGGGAACAAGACGGACAAGTTCTTTGCCCCAAATGATGAGATTAAGAAGTTACTGAAACATGGTAAATTACGAAAGTATATGGATAGGAGTGGTGATAGGGACGAGTCCAAAAAAAATACGAATGGGAAGAAAGATGATAAGATAAAATGCGAGGTTTAGGCTAATAAGAATGATAAGCCTGATGACAGTGGGGGAGACAACACTAACCTCCCAGCAAAGATCCCAGATGCCAAGGGTCATTTACATATGATATTTTTTTGGTGTGAAGATGATATGTGGAGGCCTAGAAGGTGGCGGTACAGAGCCGATCAAAAGAAAAGTGCATGTGGTAGAAGAAAAACTAGCCCGAAAGAGCTTAGAAGTAAATTCCTTCGAGGCAGAGGAAAACTGGGAAAATTAAAGAAGGTTGATATGGACACTCTAGTTGTTGAATTTTCCATAGTGGACTTTAAAGGAATCCTGGTTCTACACGATGACCCCATTGGTCATCAGTACGAGATTTCATGGGTATGATATTTCTCGTATTCTCATTAATGGGGGAAGTTCAACAGATGTGATGTTATAGGAATGTTTCAAAGGATTAAAATTTAGTAAAAAGAGGTTGGTCCCATATCATCAGTCGCTGATTGGATTCAGTGGGGAGAAAGTCCATCCATTGGGGGGATTTGAGATGGATATGTGGATGGACTCCTAGATGAGGTCTCTCAATAAGAAGATTATATTTTTTATCATGGATGATCACATGTTCTTGGATTATAATATAATTCTGGAAAGGGTATCCCTCAAGGAGTTTGAGGCCATACCCTCCACGGTTCACCGAATGATGAAATTCTCAACTCCCTTTCGATTAGGGGGAGTGAAGGGTGACTAGGTGGAATCTTGCGAATGCTACTTCTCCTTGGTCGAGGAAAGGGAACCCATAAAAGATCAAACACTTCACACAACATTGACACTCTAGACCCGAGAGATAAGAAAATGATGAAAAAGGGTGAACCTACTGAGGAGGTAGAATCCATCGTCCTCAACGAGGACGAGTCGAAAAAACCCACCCAAATCGAATCATCCCTAAAATATGATATCAAGGAATAATGAAGCTACCAAGAAGAAGGCAGAGCATTTTTTCTTGGAGCCATGGAAATATGTCTGTGATTGACCGTGATATTATCTGCCATCACCTAAATATTGATTAAAAAGTTAATTTCGTCAAACAAAGATGTAAAAATTTCATAAGAGATATGTATGAGGTTATTGAAGAAGAGGTGAAAAGATTTAGATAGTTGAGTTCATCCAAGATGTCCAATATCTCGATTAGCTCTCCAACATCGTCATAATGCCTAAGTCAAATGGGAAATGGAGGATGTGCGTATGCTTCACTAACATAAACAAAGCTTGACCCCAAAATATCTTTTTTCTACCACATATTGATCAGATGGTTAATGATACGAACTGATGAGTTTTATGGATGCGTATTTAAGTTTTAATCAGATCTTTATGCATGAGGCCAATAGTGAGAAAACTTCCTTTATCACGGATAAAGGAACCTATTGTTATAAGGTAATGCCATTAGGCTTAAAGGACGTAGGGGGACTTATCATAGGTTAGTCAATAAGATATTTGAAGACCAAACCGGGAATACAAAGGAAGTTTACATAGACGACATGCTAACTGAAATTCTGAAGGATGGGGATCATATTGTCATTACTGAGCACACTTTTAACGCAATGGATAAATACAAGATGGAATTGAATCCAACCAAATGCATGTTCGGTGCCTACATTGGAAAGTTTTTCATGCTCATTCTGAATCATAGGGGGATATATCCCAACCCTTCTTCAAACATAAAAAACCATCAAAGATGTTCAGAGGCTAATGGTGTGTGTCATGATCCTCAATTGTTTCGTCTCTCGGGCAACAGATAAGTGTCTACAATTCTTTAAAAAATTAAGAAAGGCCTTCGTCAGGGATGAAAAATTTAAGAGAGCTTTCTAAGAACTAAAATATCTAAGGTCTCTTATACTTTTTTCTAGGCAGTTTAGGGGAGAAATTATTTTTGTATCTAGAAGTGTTAGAATCAACAATCACCGCGACCATCGTTCGAGATGACGTAGGGGTTCAAATAATAGTATATTTTAATAGCAAGGTTTTGTAGGGAGTTGAGCTTAAGTATCCGAAGATAGAAAATCTAGCCTATGCACTGATTTAAGCCTAAAGGAAAATGAAGTTGTATTTTCATGCGCACATGATGGTGGTACTCATTGACACTCCTCTAAGGCATATCATTTATAAACCTGAGATATTGGGTAGGTTATTGGCCTAATCTATTTATTTAGGTGAGTTTGACATAATCTATCATCCCAAGAATGCTATCAAGGGGAACGCCTTAGTAGATTTCATGGCCATATTCACATTGGCCAAAACTAATAATGATATTATTGAGGAAGCAGAAATATCGGCGGTCATACTAAGACAGGTTGTGGTAGACACTGCCCTAGCCAATACTACCAAAAGTAATACTAATGAAAGATATTTTTTAATAGAAATGGAGTTCTATATTAAGTTCCTTTCTCGAAAGGAGAACTAGTTTAGAGTTTCCTTGTAGACGGATCATCTTGCATGAATGGAAGTGGCTTAGGGTTGATAATCTCGACTCTATATGGAATAGATATAGAGTATTACTTAAGGTTCACCTTCTAGGCATCAAATAAAAGCTCGGAGTACGAGACCCTTTTGGCAGGTCCCTATCTCACCAAAGCATTGAATGTCAACCAAATGATATCCTATAGAAATTCACAGTTAGTCCTTATTCAGGTATTGGGAATTTATGAAGCTAAAGGCGAAAAGATGGCCAGAGTAAAAAATATGATAGTAAAATTCAGATAATTCAAGGTCAAGAGGATCCCCATACTTGAAAATAGTTGAGTTGACTCTCTGTCTAGATTTGCATCAGCTACTCGAATCTTTAACATCATTTTATAGTGAAAACTATAACTCTATATCGGTAATACGGGAGTGTAAGAGGAGTCTTGTCTCCTTCATATACTCCCAAAAATATCGAGAGGGGTGCTTAGTGTGATAACATCACTTTTGTGGTGAAAATAATTAAAAAATCATTTTATATGGGTGTTTAACATCATTTTATGGTGAAATTATAACTCCATATCGACGATATGAGAGTGTATGAGGAGTTTCGTCTCCTTCATATCCGCCCAATAACTCCTAGAGGGGAAATCAGTGTGATAACATAACTTATGCGGTGAAAACAAAAATTAAAATCATTTCATATGTTTGCTTCAACATCAGTTTATAGTGAACTAAAGACCGTAACATTCCCGTGGCGATACGAGTGTGTATGACGAATCTCGTCTCCTCTATACCATTATAACACCGAGAGGGGGGATCAAATAAAGTATCAGTGGTAGTGATAAAAATGCCGTAACAAGAATTATATTTAGAAAATCATTTGGTGGTGACATAAAATAATATGTATAGACTACAGTGAAATCACAAAGACATCCACATCAAAAGTCGTAATAATGGAGTCCTCTTGAAGGCTGGGAGTATGGTAATACAAATAGAGTCATAACCCCTATAGATATGGTGATAAAATAGTAACCCAAATATCCTCAAAAATCATAAATGAACACATAGTATTGTATATAACAAACACTCATCTTGGAGTCACAAATCTCTCGCATATAAATCAAATAATAATAATAAAGGAACCGTAGAAACAACTCATTCAAAGGAAGAGAGAAGTAAGAACCCTAAATACACCTTGGAAGGTAGCTAACACTCCAAAAACCTCCAATACCTCTCTAGTTATCTAATAAAATCTTAGGAATAAATGTCAATGGTGGGTGGATAAACTCTGGTTTGCAATAACTTATTTGCTCTCATTGTGTTTTTACTCTTTCTCTCTAGAAATAACTTCCTTTCTCAAAAGTGGTTGAGGTTAATAAATAGACCCACACCCCTCATGAGACGTATCAATCCTCATTGATGTGAAAGACAATCCCCTCACACTTTAAGTCATGACCATTAAATGCCTGATGCATCAGCACACCCTACGTCATAATCATTAAATGTAAGTGCACACTTTTTGGCTACCAACTCTGCATCAGAGGACTACCACTATAGTGGTAGTTCACCAAACTGTCTGACTGCCCCAATACCATATTAGTTTACTCAAGTTTAGATTGGACAGTAGGTAGGTGGATTGTGACATCACTTAAAGTACATGTTGCCTTTGGTATAGGGTTATTTGGCTCAAAGCTCAATTTAAGATGAAACTCAAGGTTAATCTGCACAAGCTTCCATGATGAATGGTCTCTCGATGTTTTACTAGGTGTATCTAAGATGGTCAAGACAAGCCTTGACACTTCCTCACTTGTCAATCCTCCAAACTAAGTCCCTCTCAAGTTCCCATGGCGAGGTCATTCGATAGAGCATGTAAGTTCTCCCAGGCCTTGCTAAGCCTGGTCTCTCGCGAGTACCATTTAAGCTCATAATTAAGATTATAGTCATACAACATTACAATCATTGTATTTATATGATTCAATTTTACTAAATAAAACTGTAATATAAAGATGATCTCTCTCGGCTAGTTTTGTCGTTGAGATCCATCACTAAGTTGCCTCATTGAGCTGCTTCATTGAGCTACCTCGTGAGTTATCTCACTGCCCTCTTCATTCTTTCTTATCTTGAGCCTCTTCAGTTCAACAGGGGATATCTCTATAATTCATAGATTACTTTCAACCCCCTTACATTTACCCCTTCGTGTAGAGATTTGTTGTAGGGAAAGAAATATCTGAATGAAAACTTTTAAATATGATGGACCACATGTTATTGTTGTGGTAATTCTTCTCGATATGCCTCCATTGCGACTCTGATTGCTATGACTATTAAGAAAAAGTAAAATTCTCCTCGATATACTTGAGCCAAAGCTCTTCAATATCTAGGTGTATGACGAGCAAACATCGTGAACCTTCATCATTCTCACTATGAAAACTTTGCCTTTACCTTTTCCATAAGTATAAGAACCCCCTTTGTCAGAAGGAGAATGGAAGAAATAACTGATGAGGAGAGTGAAGGTATCTTTGTTCCATGCCACTATGCAACTTCAGCAGACTTGATCCAAGTATCCCTTGGTCGTAGCTTCTTTGGTGTAAAAAGCCTCATTGGAGTAGAGAGAGTTATCTATGAACCAATGAAAGTGTGGGTCGCGATGTTCCAATGTGACACCAACACTTGGAGGGTAGCATTGTGCTTGGATAGAGTAAACTCCCCAAACCAAGTGGCTCGATGGATCTCGACCTTAGCAAGGGCCTCAACATAGATTGCATGTAGCTATTCTAAGCAGCGAAGTGGGGTGGGTAGCCTCCAGGCCCTTCAAAGTCTACTTAAGAGTAGGTAAAGTCACCTCGGTTCAAATGAAATCACATAGACCTCTATGGGAGTAAGAAATCCCAAGAAGAAGATGAATCATGCTCGTCACCAAATATTAGAGGGTCACACTTAGCATTTGCAGAAAATGCCTTTCACGTAAATAAAAAATAACCACCTTGCTAAAAATAGGAGAGAGATAATAGAATTGGAGTTGCTCTTGGCAGGCCTCCATTAAGATGAGTTTTTTGGTGCGGTGGATGGTGTAATAACAGTGGTAGCGGACTGTGTAGCAGCACTAGAAGAAACCATTGGAGAAACTAAGAGAATAAAACTTAGGGTAGAGAAGGAAGAAGAAATGGAGAATGATGGAGAAGTTGTTGTAGATTGTGGCAATGGGAGGAAGAAGAAAGTTATTGCAAAAAGAAGATTGAGCAAGAGTTCAACAATGGTGGAAGTTTGGTTTGTCTCTTTAAAAGCTCTGCAAGTGACGAAGGAAAATGATAAGGTGAAGAGAATAAAATGATAAGTGTTGGAGATAATTAATCATTTGAAAACTTCAAATAGACATTTGGGTTTCCCATGCTAGCTTGTGCCAACCGTCAATAATGATTTAAAAAGACGTGTCACTTTGGGAACTACTCTGACAGTTGAAAATATATTGTCCAGTCATTAATGAGGTCATAATTGGAGGAGAGAGAATGTTGCTTTCAGAAGAAGTAATGATTTGTCACCATTTTTTAAAATTTGATAGAAATTCAAAAAAACTAACTAAAAATGTCCCCTCGCTACAATCTCAGATGATGGTAGAACGGAGTGAGATACATCGGGGAGAAGTTTTTGAAAAAGGTGTGAAGTCAAAGAGAACAATGGTCAATCATAAAAAATAAGGGCCAGACAGCCCTCACTCAAAGTTAAAAAAAAGCTACTATGGTCCCTCACCATAAGTAAAAATGTTGATAACTTTGGCTTGGGTACATCGGTAAGAATATTCCTTTTTCATAGTGAGAATGATGAAGTTTTATATTCATGGATACATTGGAGTTTACTCGCAGAAAAGGAATATTCTTGATGAAGGTTCACGATGTAGGATTTCTAAGAGAAAAGTCTGATGCTGCTGAGTTTCAAATGGTTAAATGTCGAATCCTTCAAAATAAACATGGTGTCACCATAAATCAATTTAGAAGTGATAATGGAACTGAATTTAAGGAATTCGGTGTGAATTCTTTTTGTGATAAAGTTAAAATTAAGCATGAATTTTAAGCCATTCGAACTCCACAACAAAATGGTATAGTTGAGAGTAAGAATAGAACGATATAAGAAATTTGAAGGTCCATACTTATTGGTAGGAAAGTGTCTCGTATGTTTTGGAAAGAAGGGGTAAGAACCGCTTGTCATATCGTGAATAAGGTATACTTGCATCTCAATACTAATAAAACTCCATATGAATTGTGGACGGGCAAGAAAACTAACCTAGCCTATTTTTGAGTCTTTGGGAGTCCTTCTTATATCCTTAGGGATAAAGATCTTCTAGGTGAATTTGACTCGGGGAGTGATGAAGGTATTTTTCTAGGGTATTCACAAAATAGTAGAGCTTTTAGAGTTTAAAACTTCCTAGTTATAAATTTATAGAATCAATAAATGTCACCATAAAAAATGATGCCCTAACTATATTTATTGATGATGAGGATAGTCTCTCATATGAGTGCAATGCGCCTCTCAATGTTAATAATAAAGATCCATCTCCCTGGGTTCGTAAAAGTCATGACCCTTCCAAAATTATTAGGAATCCCTAATTAGGTGTCAAGACTAAGGCGCAACTGGAAAACGAGGTTAGCTATTTGTGTTATACTTATAAAATAAAACCTAGTTTTTTTAAAGAAACACTAAAATATGAATATTAATAATGCCATGTAGGAAGAGTTTCTACATTTTCAAAAAAATGATGTTTGGGAGTTAGTTCCTCAACCTAGTGATACTAAAGTCATTGGTACCAAATGGATTTTTAGAAATAAATAGGATGAAAATGGTGCCATTGTTCATAATAAATCTAGGTTAATTGCTCAATGATATACCAAAGTAGAAGGTGTTGACTTTGATGAAATCTTTGCTCCTGTTGCTAGGTTAGAGTCTATTCGCCTTTTACTAGCCATAGAATGTCATCATAAGTTAAAACATTAACAAATGGATGTCAAAAGTGTCTTTTTAAATGGCACAATTCAGGAGGAAGTCTATGTTAAACAATCGAAAGGGTTTGAGGACTCAAAGTATCCTAATCACGTCTTTTATTTGAAGAAATATCTATATGGTTTAAAGCAAGCACCCCGTGCTTGGTATTAGAGGCTTACTTCTTATCTCTTTACTCATGGATTTTCAAGAGGGGAGTAGATATGATGTTATTTGTTCATGAAGGTGAGAATGCGATCTTAGATGCCGAAGTGTACGTCGACGACATAGTTTTTCGATCCACATGTGATAAACGTACTTAACTCTTCTCAAAAGAAATGTAAAATCAGTTTCAGATGGGTATGGTCATCGAACTCACATTCTTCCTAGGTCTTTAAGTGCTTTAACTCAATAACAGGATATTTTTGTCCCAAACTAAGTAGGCAAAAGGTCTTGTGAAGAAATTTAATCTAGACTCTGCTATGATTCGACATACTCTTATGAGTTCATTCGTTAAGCATAGTAAGGACATGTAAGGAAAGGATATAGATCACAGTATTTTTAGGATTACCATAGGTATTTTACTCTACTTAACCACTATTCGTCAGGATATTTGCTTTAGTGTAGGAGTTTGTGATTGATATCAATCCAACCCAAAAGAGTCTCATTTACTTGCCATTAAGAGTATTATTAAATACGTTAGTGGGACCTTGTCTTTTGGGATTTAGTAGTCTTTCGACACGAATGATTGTCTATCGGCATATTCAAATGTTGACTGGGAAGGAGATGTTGATGAATGTAAAATCAGATCTGGGGGGTGTTTCTATTTTGAAGTTCATGGATGGATTAACTTGGAGGATCCGTCAGCACTTGTTGGGAAATCTCTCATTGGACACTTACTCTGATGTGGTTAACATAACATTACTTCATGGACAGGATCATCGCTTTCACATGTCTGAGAGTAAGAGATCAGGAGAGTCCAGCCATCAGGGTAGGACAGGGGGAAATGGTGCCAGCGGGGCACAATCTGCTCAGGGTTAGTATAGGCAGGGAGATCAGGGTTCCCAGCAGGGGGATTATAAGAGGTTCAGATCTGGGGGTTTCAGATATGGACAGGGAGGTTTTCGTCATGGCCACCACGGTCAGAATGGCCATCACGGCTAGAATGGTCAGCAACAGCAGTTTCAGCAGGGCCAGCATGGTCAGTTTCAACAGCAGTTTCAGTAGGGGTGATTGAATATAATACTTGGGTATCCTAAAGTTTACAAGGGGGTTTAATCCCAAGTGAAAGAATATGTGTTTATAAGAGACTTGAAACTATCGGTTTTAACCTTAATTAAAGGGAGAGTTTAAATTCGTAGTAATTCAGGAGTTACGACGATATGGACCAGTAGGGTATTAATGACCTCTTACTGAATATATGTTGAGGAAAAACCTATTTGAACCTTAAGTATTGAGTGAGGCTCGAGGATAATTAAATTAAGAAGTAAAGTTATGACATTTTAATACGTGGGATTTAAAGAGATATAATGCTACATAAGGGAATAATCTAAGGTTAATGTGAGTATCTTGTTATTAGTATATTATAGGTATGATAATTCCTATTTCATTGATTAATGATTTATTTGTATGACATACATAACTTACTTGCTATCGACGGGTGGTTTGCGCGTGAGGGCAGTCATATCCTGATGAATCCATGGGATCTTTGATTTGTCGCTCGAGAACATTGGTCTATGAAAGACTTATCGGGGAGTTGATAAGTCTACTGACTGTGGGTACGTAGGTATGTGCGTGACCCATGGATACGAGAACTATGTTCTCCTCCAATTTGTTTGTTGATGGTTGTGGTTCGAGAAATCCTTACCGAACCTTTTGTCTCCTATTTAGTGACCAGCAATATTGGGACATGATAGCAGAGTAATGCATTGCACCGCAGCTCTGACTCGTGGTGCCGTATTATATATATAATGGATTAAATGAATGAATGGATATATTGTGGTTAAATCATCTACTGTGTGATAATTGTAGATAATGGCGAATTGAGAAAAAGAATGGAATTAAGTTAATGAATGTTTATTCTTATATAATTGAAAATCTTAATTCATATTAATGAGAAATGATTCATGTTAATGAGCAACGATTCATATAAATGAAAAATGTATAAGAATGATTATATGACGTATGGTATGGGACATGCGGGGATTATGATATGGGAATGGAATTTTAATATGGATACTAGAAAAGAGAAACCATTAACTAGGAGGTTAATAGGAAACATTAAGTGTGCACTCTAGTTGAGAGGTGAGAATAGCAAGTGAGAGTTGGATCTAACATGTACATAATAAATGCTTTATTGCACTTGTTAAATACTCGCTATTTTAAAAATCATTTTCACAATCGGGATCTGACCCGTTTCCTTGCATATTTTCTTTTCTGTTGTATCTTTTATATCAGGTGTCCAGCAGCAGGGACGCCAACCTTAGCGAATTATGATAGGCTATGGAGCTATGGAGTTTTGGTTAGACGCCCATCATCTTTTTGATTCAAAGTATTCTTAGTTAGGACATGTCGCTCAAAGGATTCAGTTATCTTTTCTATCAGGGTCAAATACTATTGTATTCGGTTCTTTTTAATACAATTAATATTATTGGGATTTCTGTAATGGATTTATATTATTTGGGAATGTTTATTCCAATTGCATTTAAATTTTTTTGTGTTATCTATTTGGTTATCAGTGTTGTAGAATAAAATGTGTTGTGTTATTCTTAAACTGGAAATGGATTTTGTTAAATTAAAATTTGGAAATTTTTTAACACCAGCTTAATTGAGTATTGGGTGAGTTGTAAATGTTTTCTACAGTGATGCTAAGAATGAGCCAACTGTATATTTTGTTTTAATTTGGTATGGGACTGGCCACCCGGTATTTAATTAGGCGGGGTGTTACAGGTGGTATCAGAGAATCAGGTTCTAGTGTCCTTTAGGGTCTGTACGACTTACTGTGTTTTCAGCTTAACGTTCTTTGATGTAGAGCCCTATGTTTAGGATTGTTAATTTCTTTGGTAAGATTCCATATATAATAGTGAATCTTATTTGCGTTTGGACGGGTTCGTACAAGAAGTATGACAAATGAGGGCCATTCTACGGATAGCGGAGGTTGTACTTAGGAGGTTATGAAGAATGTTCGAGTATGATGACCGTAGTCGAGGTCACCCCTATTATGGAAAATTGAGGAGAGCCATCAGTAGAAGTTCTTGAAATGCGGGAATTGTGTGTGTTACCTAACGAAGGCAATATATTCAAAGTCTTGGGAATATAGTGGAGTGTGGTTAACTAGAACTGAAAATTTGGGGTAAAATTTTTCTTGACTCATCGGAGCAAAGTTATAATATTGGGAGTCAACAACCACCACCCGCGAATGAGGGTATGTTTTCTATCTAAGAAGTTATGAGGCGCATACTTATTTTTGTAACGATTAATATTGTATGGGAAAATAGGGTTACAAAACTTGGCCTATAGCACTGTTAGTTACGTAGACTCACCGAGGGGTGTGGGATACCTATATTTTCATGTCATCACGTGGGTTTGATTTTTATCACGGAATTACTTACTTTGGGCTTGTCCGAACATGATGTGACTAGCGGCGTGCATTGACTTGTGGTATACGAGAGCGTATGTACTACTACTAACCAACATCTTGTCTTCTAGAGAAGAGTAGATGAGTAGACTCTATTTGAAATCAATAAAACCTATTATTTTTTAAATCGATAAACCAAATTTTTATATACTATTGACTAAGGACCTGAGGAGTTTCGATGACCGACTACTTTAGGTAGTAGTGTATCGGGGGGGGGGGGTTCCTTGTTTGGATTTCACTTGCGAGACACCGCACGCATGAAACTAATACCCGTTGGGAGTCGAAATAAGTTAGGTATTTGGGATGTGAGTTTATAACCTTTACGAAATTTTTTATATTGAAAGTGGTAAGATAGGGTGTATGGGCGCCCTGGATGGTTAAATGGTAGTAGTTTTCAAAATTGTATAGGGAAAATTGGGTAAAGTTTAAATTCGATCCACTTGAAACTATATGGTGAGGTTGGGTGTATAACATCAATAAGGACTTTCATTAATGTACTGTATGGGCGGTACGTCTTAGATTTCTTGCGATGTGAGATTTATACTCGGAGTTGACCTTACCGGTATGACTTATATTCCTGAATTTCGGAACGAAATTCTGTTATAAGGGGGGAAGTATGTAATACCCCGTAATTTTTATGACTTTTAAAATGGATTATATTTTAAATTAATGGCTTAATTGGATTATTATATTTTATTATTAATTAATTCATTTGGGTTTATCCGGATTGTGGATATTAAAATGGATGATTCTGAATATTACTTAAAGATATTTAGATAATATATGAATGTGATGTCATTGATATGACGGTATGATATAAATTCAGTAATTTAAATTTTTAGTCAGACGCGGTATGGGACGTGTCGGGACTAATTTATTAAATTAAAAAGGAAATTTATTTTCTGTCGACCTTATAGTCATTTCGACTGCTTCGTTGCGTCCGAAAGGTTCCAAATAGTCAGAAAAGTCTATTTAGATGTTAATTTTGAGTCTCGGGTCATTTGGAAATGAATAGACAACCCAAAAGGGCATTTTGGTCATTTTTCTAGGGGGGTGAATAGTGATTTAGGATTTTGTCCTATTATAAGTATTGGTAGATTAAGTGTACGTGGGTTATTCATCTCCTCCACACAAAATAGAGAATCCATCTTTCTAGAGAGAGTGAAAGGTTGCTTTGGAAGGGACAAGCTTACTTGGGAAGGAGAAGAACTCAGAACCAAGAGTCACCACCACCAACCACCACCGGAAGCTCACCGAAAAAGGGAGAACCACCTGAGATATACTACACCAAAGGATCAGACCTTTAGTAAAGGTAAGTGTTTGATATTTGCAACTTAAGTTCGTATATTGTCCATGTTAGAATAATTATGAAAAGAGATGATTTTTCATGTTTGGAAGACATAATGGAGTTGTTATATGGGTTTCTAGAAATTGAAATGATATAGGAAGTAAACTCATGTTGTAGGATGATAATAATCCACGAAATAATCATATTTTTTTGGAGGAAACTCTGAAAACCATTGTTGTGTCCTTGAGGATATTAGTTTTATAATTTTCTGGAAAAGAGGAGATAAACATGCTTTTTAGTCCAATCCCTTGATGATTCTAGGATGTTTAGAGTATTGGAAATCCTTCATATATGTTGATATATCATGTAGTAATAATTATAAGTCATTTGGGATGTTAATATGAAGGTTTGAATGAAAAAAAATGGTGAAACCCGTAGTTACAGAAATGCAAAAAAACCAGGTTGTTACCTGAGGGATCGATCGATCGACCCCCTGCCTTCGATCGATGGACCTCCCCAGAATTCCTATAGTTGTTTCTTTTATACGTTGGTTCTTATCCCAAATCTTTGGTAGATCTTTGTTGATTGTTAATTGTATATTATGGGACTTAAAGAAGATCAGTAAGCCCTATGTAAGATTTAAATTAGTTTGATTGGGATTTCAATTGATTAGTATAATGATAATTAATTTAAAGGAATTTCGATTGCTAGATTCAATTGTTGGATTCTAATTGGTATGCATGAGCATTAAATATAGGACCAGTAGGGGTTATTGAATATAATACCTGGGTATCCTTAAGTTTACAAGGGGGTTTAATCCTAAGTGAAAGAATATGTGTTTATAAGAGATTTGAAACTATCAGTTTTAAACCTTAATTAAAGGGAGAGTTTAAATTCGTAGTAATTCGGGAGTTATAACGATATGGACCAGTAGGGTATTAATGACTCTTTACTGAATATACGTTGAGGAAAAACTTATTTGAACCTTGAGTATTTAGTGAGGCTCGAGGATAATTAAATTAAGAAGTAAGGTTATGACATTTTAATACGTGGGATTTAAAGAGATATAATGCTACGTAAGGGAATAATCTAAGGTTAATGTGAGTATCTTGTTATTAGTACATTATAGGTATGATAATTCCTATTTGATTGATTAATGATTTATTTGTATGACATACCTAGCTTACTTGCTATCGACGGGAGGTTTGCGCGTGAGGGCAGTCATATCTTGATGAATCCATGGGATCTTTGATTTGTCGCTCGAGAACATAGGTCTATGAAAGACTTATCGGGGAGTTGATAAGTTCGTTGATTGTGGGTACGTAGGTATGTGCGTGACCCATGGATACGAGAACTATATTCACCTCCAATTTGTTTGTTGATGGTTGTGGTTCGAGAAATCCTTACCGAATCTTTTGTCCCCTATTTGGCGACCAACGATATTGGGACATGATAGCAGAGTAATGCATTGCACCGCAGCTGTGACTCGGGGTGCCGTATTATATACATAATGTATTAAATGAATGAATGGATATATTTTGGTTAAATCATCTACTGTGTGATAATTGTAGATAATGGAGAATTGAGAAAAAGAATGGAATTAAGTTAGTGAATGTTTATTCTTATAGAATTGAAAAGCTTAATTCATATTAATGAGAAATGATTCATGTTAATGAGCAACGATTCATATAAATGAAAAATGTATAAGAATGATTATATGACGTATGGTATGGGACATACGGGGATTATGATATGGGAATGGATTTTTAATATGGAGACTAGAAAAGAGAAACCATTAACTAGGAGGTTAATAGGAAACGTTAAGTGTGCACTCTAGTTGAGAGGTGAGAATAGCAAGTGAGAGTTGGATCTAACATGTACATAATAAATGTTTTTTTGCACTTGTTAAATACTTTCTCTTTTAAAAATCAGTTTCACAATCGGGCTCTGACCCATTTCCTTGCATATTTTCTTTTCTATTGTATCTTTTATATCAGGTGTCCAGCAGCAGGGATGCCAACCTTAGCGGATTATGACAGGCTATGGAGCTATGGAGTTTTGCTTAGACGCCTATCATCTTTTTGATTCACAGTATTCTTAGTTAGGGCATGTTGCCCAAAGGATTCAGTTATCTTTTCTCTCGGGGTCAAATACTATTGTATTCGGGTCTTTTTAATACAATTAATATTATTGGGATTTCTGTAATGGATTTATATTATTTGGGAATGTTTATTCCAATTGCATTTAAATTCTTTTGTGTTATCTATTTGTTTATCAGTGTTGTAAAATAAAATGTGTTGTGTTATTCTTAAACTTGAAATGGATTTTGTTAAATTAAAATTTGGATAGTTTTTAACACCATCTTAATTGAGTATTGGGTGAGTTGTAAATGTTTTCGACAATGATGCTAAGAATGAGCCAACTGACCACCCGGTATTTAATTAGGCGGGGTGTTACAACATCATGTGCTAGAACGTGGGAATCAACTAACCTATAATTTGGCATCTCCAAAATCGATTTTCTAACCCAAACAAGTGTATGAATAACTCGACAGGTTTTGGGAACCGACGGGACACTACACTTAAACTTCCTAGGGTCTTTTCTAATATCATAGCAAAAACACCTAATGTGGCCTTTCCTATCACAATGCGAACAAGTGTAAACAAGATAAGGAACGAGACCTTTAAGTTGACCTTTTATAACACCCTAGGATGTGGTTGACACTCTAAAATAAACTATGGTTTTGTCTTTAGCAACGGAAGCACTAGAACAAGATAAGCCACTACTATTACTACTCAAACTACTCGAGTATTTTAAATCATTATTCAACTAAAAATTTTGGAATAAAAAAAAGAGTTAGACTTCTCAATTTTAAGGGACTCCTTTTATAAATTTTTCATTAACCCTAGAAGGTTATCTTGATCCCCCTCAATAAGAACAAATTTATCCCTAAGAGTCTTCTCACGTGCCTTAAATTCATTAATCAAAATATTTTCTTCAACGACACAAACCCTAGAATTTTTAAAGTTCTCTAACTCTTTTTCTAAAATAAGAACTTTATTCTCACTTTCTTTATTGACCAATTTCAATGATTTAAAGTTATCATACAAGGCCAGAAACTTCTCATCAATGATATCTCTTTGAGTTTGAAATGTTTTCAAATATTCTTTGTCCTAGGTTTGAAAGTTTTTATATTTGTTCGGTATTAAATATGTGATTTTTCCTAGTTTTATTGCAATTTTTTTAATTTCATAGAAGTTCAAGGGTTATGACTATAAATTCTGATTAGTTGGAGTCTAGAAGTTTTATTTGATATAAGGGTTGGGTCTATGGTTAAGTATAAGTCAAGTTATATTTGTTTGAAAAGTTCAAGGGGTATTTTGGTAAATTTAAAACTTCAGGGGGTACTTGGATAATTAAACAAAGTTATAAGCTTAATGATATAGTTTCATCTATTTTTATGATGTTTTTGAATTTAAATAGCATATAAAGGAGATAATGGGAATTCTAGGTAGTTGTCGATACAAACTAACTCGGTTAAAATATACGGGTATTATAATGTACTTACTTAAAAAGAAAATTTGTCCTTGAATTTTACCTTTCGAAAGGTCAGGATATCATTTTCTCATTTCTTATTCTTGTTCCCATGTAGCTTCTTGCTAATTTGGATGTTCCTAAAGTATTTTTACTAGAGGAATTTCTTTATTCTTGAGGATTTTCATTTGATGATCTAAAATATGAATGGGGCATTATTTAAACTCTTGGTTGGGTTGGACATAGATGTATTGCTATAAAATTCCATGGGTTTGATCTGGAATATACCGAAGTAACTGGGACACACGAAATACATTATCAATATTGGAGAACTCCATTGGTAATTCTAACTAATAGGAAACAAAGTAAATGCATTTAATAATAGTAAAGGGTCCAATATATCTTGGCGCTAGTTTTCCTTTCTTTCCAAAACGTAAAATTCATTTTCAAGGAGAAACTTTTAGAAATTCTCTATCAAAAACTTGAAATTTTAGTGCCTTTTGATGATGGCCTGCATAACTCTTCAGGTGATCTTTGGCATTCTTGAGTCTCTTTATGATCTGTTATATCTTCTCGGTAGTTTCTTAGATCATTTAGGGACCAAATTGCCTTTTATTTTCTTTTTCAGTCCAACACGTGGGCGATAGGCATGGTCTTCCATATAAGGCTTTAAATGGGGAGTCTTTGATATTTGACTGGTAACTGTTGTTATACGAAAAATCAATGAGTGGTAAATGTTTTATCCAAATGTTGGGCATGTTTAACATACAAACTCATAACATATCTTCCAAAGTTTTAATTACACGTTTAGATTGTCCATTTATCTGAGGATGAAGGTTGGTACACATATGAATTTTAGTAACCACTGAGCTTCAAGCATGTGTTAAAATCTTCGTATAAAACGAGAATCTTGATATGATACTATTGATAAGGAAATTCCATGTAATCAGATAATTTTTTGAACGTAAAGCTTATTGAACTTTTGAAAAGAATTGGCAGTTTTTACTCGCAGAAAATGGGTTGATTTGGTGAGTTCATCTACTATGAGCCAAATTGATTTGTATCCTTAGGACGTACGAGTTAGTCCACTAACAAAACCCGTGGTGATAAGTGTGGAAATCCTCTTATATTAATCACGGGTGATTAGTCATTTATAAAAATAAACATGAATCTCATATGGTTCATTTTTAGCACCACTGTCGAAAACTTTTTAAATTACTAATTACCTATGTTAAATTGAGCCAACACCAAATTTTATCTTTCATTAATATGACATCATGCGAAAAATAAATACAATAACCCAAACCATCCACATAATTAAAATAGTTTAAAGCAACCACACAATAAATAGATAAATAAATAGTACCAAATAAACCATCGACTCCCAAAATAAAATCCAAACCATAAGTCTATAGAAATAAAACTGAAACCAAAATATAATATGATAAATAAAACTGAAATAATGTATTAACTGAAGGGGAAACATGTCGAAATGAACTACTGTATCAAAAACGTAGTCTAGGAATGAATAACTGAAGCGTCTACTCAAACTCCTGAAAGCCTCCATAATGCTGCAGCTACGCATCCCTGTAATGAGTCACCAAGCTTAGCATTCCGGTGGAAGAACACCTAAAATATTTTGGAAAATATATTGACACAGGTCAAATCCCAAAACCATTTGAAAAATATTTAGCAAGTATTTAAATTGCAGTAATAAAAGAAGTTATTAGGCGCACATGTTAATCCAGCATACACTCCGTTGGGTTCCTCACCTATCATCTATAGTGCACATCTAATGTCCCCTATTTTACCCACATAGACATACTACACCGCTTAACCAGGCCTGAGTATATAACTAACCACACTAGGCTGGGTTCCCCCATACCGCCCATATGATACATTATTGTTAAACCAGTAATTAATTTTAATAGAGTTGTTATTATTGCATCATCTATTTAAGTTTTCTCATACTTAAATTACTTTTAGATATACAATATCTATCTTTTCTACCATTACACATAAGTAGAATATCCACATTATGTGTGTGTGTGTGTGTGGGTGGGTGGGTGTGTGTGGGTGTGTGTGTGTGTGTGTATATATATACAACTTCCTCCAAAATGGATACCACGATGTACTCATACGCTGTTTTCTAGTCCATGTGCCTCTCGTACTAAATCAAGGACTATCAGTTCGAAATATCTCCTTGAACCATGAATCAATAACACACAATGGAGGCGAACATAGTTATAAGACTTTGGGCTATGCACATACCTAATGCACCCAAATGACACACCGGTCCCACTAATACACCACACATAGTGAGCCACCATAAGTTCTATGTTCTGGGGCAGACATCCAGACCTCGCTTGAATCGCTAAGGTAGGATATCCCTCTGCGCAGAACCTTTCGTGATATATATATATATATATATATATATATATATATATATATATATATATATATATATATATATATATATATATATATATATATATATCATCATTATAGGTGTACACACAACCTATAATATATCTCGTACGTAGTATTTATATCTCCCGACTCGACTAACTAATAATTCACACAATTTATTATTATTCTTGTATTTTACGAGTATCATTCACTACCCGAAGGGTCCCAATTATCCCTTAAGTTATTTCAGTAATTAACACAACACTATACCACTGTTATTGGTCTTAGGTCATGGTTTACTTCTCCCGTAATACAAAATCATAGATTACAGATGCGTATGTCAATCGGTTAACTCTTGTCGGTTCAAATCCCAATTTTTAACAATCATTAATATTAACCGATCTCTAACTAAATGTCTACTAACCTTATCTAAGTCCTTATATAATTACTAAACTATCAGCAAAGTTTCTCGTAATTAATTCCACGCGAAAGTATAACATAAAAATCAACTTAGCAAATTTGGGGAGCCGAACTGCTTCAGTATAGCAGACAAACCGGTTCTCCCCACATGATAGTCCCCCCTTAGTTGCTGTTATGACTTTTCCACATTTAAACCTCATCAAAACTCCATGAAATTTTCTCAAACTTCCATGAAGCATACCCAAACATCACAAAGTGTCTATGGACAATTTCCAACATAAATAATGAATCAAATTAAAAAGAAATTCATTCAAGAAAATAAAATATCAAAATTCATAAAACCCTAATTTATTGTTCTTCATGCATATTCATCATTATACCCATATTTCATTCAATTTATTCATTACATATTCATTAATTTTGTGTCATCGACACATAGGGATTTATTTTACATGTATTCCTACCCTGAATCATGAGTTTTACCCATATAAATCCCAAGAAAAGCATTTAAATCATGAATTTAAAGCCCTACATTATATGGGTATTATAACATGCTTAAAATAATACAAACACTTGCCTTAAAGAAGTGGGTCTGATCTCGATCCTGGCAATGTTTGTGGTGCAAAACGGTGTGGATTAGCCTAGGTTTCCTCTCCTCTTCCTCTCCTATGGCATCATGTCTCTCCAAAGTGCTGTAACCCTAGTCTCCCACTAAAATAGGATGATATACCACTTAAATTTTCAGATTTCTCTCTACCTATACTCTTAAATGACTAAAAATCTCTTACGTGGTGTTGGGTTGGTCTAAAATTGCCCTAGGATCCAATCAGTACACGCGTTTACACTATCTTGACTATTTCGAACCATTCCGAACAAATTGTGACCTCAAAACCGCCATCCGAGTGACTCTGTAATAATTTCCTATCTCGGCCTCATATCGTCTACACAAGACTCCCGGTGGAGATATAACACTTTCACATCATATAACACTGTCACATCACTTGTCACTCACTTTGATAAAAAAATTTATTTACTATTCACTTAGTAATTTATTCAATAAACATTAATCTTTATCTCTCTCAATTAATATTTTAGTCAACACATAATCATTTATTCATCTAAATTACAACCCACATGTAAATCTAAAAATCACTGAATTAATTGAATTCTAATTACTCAGAAATATGCGGTTATACTTTCCTTCTTACAAAGGAATTTTGTCCCCAAATTTTGGATAAGCCTAGTACTAATAGCTTCGGATACCTCCTCGCACATAATCCATCACTTCTGAAAGTTGGAACTTGTTATGTTATCCCCTTCACACTTCTACTAACGGTACTCCTCGGACTGATGGTTTATACTTTACCATTCAATACTAGTGACCGATTCGCTTTAATCACCTTACACTGAAATATTACATCATTTTCTTTACCATCTCTCTTTGGTGACTATATGATGCATTAAAATTTTGCCCAACACTTCCCACTACGACGAGCCTAGATACTAATAGTTATAACATTTTCTCTACTGGGGAAGGTCAAAATATCCATAAGGGTCAACTCCCTTATTCTCACACGCTTATGTTCAACACATATGTTTCCACATCTTCTGATCGCTAAAAATACTAAATAATTTAACTAACTAGGGTGCCCATACAACCTATATCCCGTGCATATCAGCATAAAAACTACCCTGCTCCACTAGCCTTAAATTATCAAATTGCCATCAACTCACAAGTTTACATACATACACCGGCAACCACTAAAGTACTAAACCCATACCCTATAACTCCATATCTCCCAACTCTCAATGATCACTAAGGTTCATGCATGGGACATCTCGCAAGTGAAATCCAGACAAGGAAACCCGCCGATACATTAATACCTAGCATTGCCAATCACCGAGATCCATAAGCCCAAAGAATATAACACTAATACCTAAAATCTTATTTCCTGACATACGAGTCTAATCGTCCACTCCCCATCTCTCAAGGAGTAATACAACACTGCGTTATCACTGTCACTAAGTCCTTAATGTTAATTAATATCTCTTCGCCCGAAGCAAACCCAGAGTACCCTGAATTATATTAGTAAAACTTTCTTACGTATTGGGATTAAATGTAACCTAACAGCTATACCCTATGAAGTCTACTACACAATACAATATATATAAGGGCTAGACCTTTTTTCAGATGATACCTTGCAAAACAATATATATTACCCTGGAACAACGAATACGATAGACTTATTATAATAGTCCACTATCGTTCAAGCTCTTGCTAACCAGTCATTACTCAATATAATAATGTTCTCTACTATCATAACTCTCAAAAGAATAAAAACTAACACACAATACAAACATCCTCTTACTAATAAAACCCGCTACCCTGCAGGTGGTATCGATGAGACCCACTACTCAACGGTAAATATATTCATAATAGTAAGGTTGATTTTGCCAAAGCACCCACTAAACCCGACTCACTTGTAAATTTTAGTGCTAATAATAATATATTATGATGCACCCATGTACCTAAAAACATACCCCATACTCATAAGGATGAAACAAGAATATTACCTCCATTTCCTAACTGCCTTGCCTGGTCTACGGGTTTCTGAACCTGATTTTCGCTTTCAAATTGATCCAAGATCTTTTGCAATGGTTGTACATTTAGGACACCATCCTGTAGTTTCCCTTTCCTCACTTTGGGTAATACTTCTTCTTTTGTCCCATCTCTCCACAATCGAAACATTTGCTAAAAAAACCTTCTTGCCTTTTTCCCTTGCCTTGATAGCCTCCCCCATTATTCCCTTGGCCCTAACAGTCTTGAGGAATAGGATGTTGCTGCTATTGTGCATGAGGACCCTATTGGCCCTGTCTTAATCCTCCATCCTCAGGTATAAAGCCTCTTGATCTAAATATTTTATCCGGATAACCCTGCTAAAAATCTCACTCGTGGTGGTGTTGTGCCTCATTGGCACCGTTCCCACCTACCTTCCAGTCTGACTAGACTTACTCACTCGCTTGATCTTCTTCACATGAAAGCATTAATCGTGAAAATGAAGTAGAGTGGAATTGGACATCTCCAATGTCCTATTACGCAATAAGTTCTGTCAGATTCTCCAGTTAAGTTCATGCCTAAATTTTTGCATCTTCTTCTCTTCAGTGTTCACCTTGTCCTTCACAAAATTAGCTAAACGAATGAACTCCTCCTCGTATTCTGATAGACATAGAGAAATTTTCGCCGCATATTTTTTTGAATAACAGATAGAAAATACTTACGGTCAAACCGCGCCCAAAACTCCCCATGATCATCACATCTATCTCCTAGATTGTGGTCATAGACTCCCACCACTGCAAAGTTGCGCCCACTAACTTAAATGTTGACAAGAACTATTTCTCAGTGCCACTGTACTAAACAATACGAAGGTGGCATTGTATGTATTTCTTCCACTGAGTGGACATGACTACATTGGAGCTACCCAGAAACTTCAGTGCGTGGACCTTCTAAAATGTCCCCCTCACTCTCTGCCAATTGGATGGCCCTAGGTGCGCCTGAATAGCTGGTGCCACTAGCGGCTATTGTTGAATCTGCAAAAAGTGTTGTGCCATTGCGGTCATCACAGCATTAACTTCCCGTGCCACAATTTCATCTACATATGTTGTTGAAATATTTCCCTATTATAGTTGCGGCTGCATTACATGTGGCTCTTGTTGAGGCACTATCTCATCAGCTCTTGTCGTTGCTCTAGCCAGGATTCATCTATTGGGTGTCATATGAAACCAGATCGAGTTGTATGAGTTCACATTAAATACAAAAATAATAGTCGATGAACGAAATCTCACATACATAATCATAAATGCAATAATCCTAATAATGGGGCTCATTGTCAAATAACGCTACGCTGAAATTGTAGTAAGCCGCACAGATACTATAGACACTAGAACCTGATTATCTGATACCATTCGTGACAACCAACCTATTTTAATCACGGGTGATCATTCCTTTATCAAAATAAATACTAATATCATTTAGTTCATTCTTAGCATTACTATCAAAACCTTTTTAAATTACTAATCACCTATATTAAATTGAGCCGGTGCCAAATTTTATCTTTCATTAATATGACAACATGCAACAAATAAATACAATAATCCAAACCATCCACACAATTAAAATAGTCTGAATAAACCACATGATAAATAGATAAATAAATAGTACCGAATAAACCATCGTCTCCCAAAGTAATATCCAAACCCTAAGTCTACGGAAGTAAAATTGAATCCAAAACATAGTATGATAAATAAAATTGAAATAATGTATGAATTGGAGGGGAAACATGCCCAAATGAACTACTGAATCAAAAACCTAGTCTAGGAATGAATAACTGAAGCATCTACTCAAAGTCCTGCAAGGCTCCATAATACTGCTGTTACGCATCCTTGAATTGAATCATCAAGCTTGGCGTCCAGGTGGCTGGACATCTAAAATGTTTTGAAAAATATTTTGACACGGGTCAGAGCCCAAAAAGATTTGGAAAATATTTAGCAAGTATTTAAATCACAGTTATAAAAGTAGTTATTAGATACACACGTTAGTCCAGTATGCATTCCCTTGAGCTCCTCACCTCTCATATATAGTGCACACCTACGGTCATCAATTTTACCCACCTAACCATACTACACCACTTAACTAGGCCTAAGTATCTAACTATTAACACAAGGTTGATCACCCCCGTACCTCCCATATGATACGCTACCGTTATGCCAATAATTTATTTTAATCGAATTGTTATTATTGTATCATCTACTTAAGTTTTATCATAGTTAAATTATTTTTACATATACACTATCTATCTTTTTTACCATTACACACAAGTAGAATATCCACACTTGTATATATATATCACACTATTATATATACAGATACATCTGTCAGAATGGCTACCGCTATACATGCATACTCTACTATCAAGTCCATGTAACTCTTGTACTAAATCAAGGACTATCGGTTCAGAATGTCTCCTCGAGCCATAAATCAACAACACATAATGGAGGTGAATATAGTTCTAAGCCATTTGGCTACACACATACCTAACTTAACCAAATGACATGTCGGTCCAACTAAAACACTGCACATAGTGAGTTGCCCTAAGCTCTATGTTCTGGGGCACACATACAGACCTCGTTGGAATCACTAAGGAGGAATTGCCCCCTGATCAGAACCTCCCGTGATAGCAGGCAACGTAGGTATGTTCATAGACATAGCAAACCACATAATAGGTATTTACACAACATATATATATATATATATATATATTGTGACACCCCGATTAATTAAATACTAGGTAGATGCTCCTTTATTTAAATTAATACAAAATGTCAAGTTGGTTTAGTTCATAGCATCACTGTCAAAAACATTTAATTAATTACTAACCACCTAATATTTAAAATAGTGAAGTGCCAAATTTTATTGAATTAAAATACATGTAAATAATTAATTAAAAGTTAAATATACCACATCCACATTAATCACAACAGAATATTAATGTAATAAATAAAATGATTCTGGAGTAACACTCCCCTGAATAATCCAAATACTGAATAAATACCAATACAAAAGTCTGAATAAATAGATAAATCCAAAACTGAATTAAAACTGAAAGTCTGAGAATGCTATCTCTAAATGGAAATGGGTGACAAGTCCTAACAGATGAGTAACCCTGAATAGAATCAAGTGCCGAATGTGGATGCATCTAATATCGAGATCCTATATCTTCCACAACAGTTACAGCACGCCAATGTAATGGAACTCCTATGCTTGGCGTCCCTGTGGCTGGGAACCTAAAAAGGTTTTAAAAGAAAAATAGATTTGCAAGAAAACGGGTCAGAGCCCGAGGTGAAACTAGTTTAAAAATATAGCACGTGTTTAATTGCATTAAACAATAAGTATTATATACATGTTAGTGACGTGCTCTCACATGAGTTCCTCACCCCTCAACTAATGTGCACACCTAACGTATACCCTTAATCCATCGTAGTTATGCCGCTAACTAACTATTCTGTACCACTTCTTGTCTTCACATTATAATATAGAGGTGTATTCGTATCATTCTAATAAATTGTGCATGTAACTCGCATTTACATTAATCAGATTAATTTATATCAATTACGATATGAAATCTCACATTTTTAATCCCATTCAAATATCTCAATTATTCGTATTCACAATTAAACAATGAGTCAGTTATAAGTACAAGTATATCATTCTCATCATAAATATACAAATATGGCACCCATAGGCTAAGCTGCATTGCACGCATACTCTGCTATCAAATCCCAGTACATCACTGTAACACCCCACGATTTTGGGACTGAGAAATTTAATTTTGGGAAAAATAAAATTTATTTGAATTGGAGAATTTTAAAACTTGGAAATTGATGTCCAAAAATTGAGGACATTTTAAAGTATTCCGAACGATAATTCTGAGTGCGCCATTGGTTCCGGTTGGGTTGCGATAGTCAAAATGACTCTCATTGGGTTTTATTTCGGTTTCGAATTATTTTTAAGTATGTTTGACTCGAATTGGAGTAAACAAGTCATTTAAAGTGTGTATTAACGTTTAAAACTGGGATTTATGTTTTAAAGGTTTAAGAGGCTTACGGATCAAGCCTTCTCATTTGAGAGAAAGAGAGAAAGAGAAGGGAACAAAGAAAGAAGAAGAAAGG